>CM018080.1:367945-2767945 GCA_008658365.1 Alca torda | reverse complement strand
TCGCACGTGCCTGTTGCTTCTTCGAAGCGGCAGAGAAGCAACCGGCGTTGTGAGGGAGGATTTCTCACGCTAGAGAGTGTCAGAGGGGTTCAAATAGGTTGAAAGAGGAGATTAAAAGAAAAGCAGCTGGGAAACAGAGAGGGGGAGAAAAAAAAAAAAAGGAGGATGGAAAAGGAGATCTGTTAATTTGAAAGTCTAATTAAACTGAGATGGGCTCAGGTCCTGTTTTCCTCATTCCATTTTATAATTGCTGCTTAGGTCAAGCTTGTACTGCCCCATTTACTGGCATTTTTTCCCTTTCTCTCTCCATTAGAGCATGTGGTATCAAAAGGAAAGAGGAGCAGAGAGGTTTGATCCTGGGCTGTGCCGGGGGGATTGTCTGCATGAACTCCCAAGGCCTTCTCCAGCATTATTTCCTATGATCCCAAGTCATGGTTTTTCAGATGATTTCGTTTCCAGGGGGTGACTCAGCATTTGTTCATTTTCACCCACCGTCCATCCCTTCGCTCCACCAATTGCTTCATCCTTCCTTTATTTTTCCAGTTGCAAACAGCCCTTCCTAGGAAGTATCCTTATATTCTTGCTGCCTGAGTTGCCAGATCCCAAAGAGCTAATTTCACAGCAGACGTGCTGAACAGGCACGCCATGGAAGGATTCTTGAGGAATAATTATGCTAACTGGGGGAAAGGCAAAAAGAGAAAATACTCCGCAGAGAGAAACCGCAGCCGGGGGTCCCCCACGCCAGGAGACAGAGAGCTGAAAAAGCCCCAGAATTAGGAAAGAACCTGGATTTAAATCCATGATGTGTACCGCTCACACAGCTTGCGGGGGCAGTTTCATAATTCACCTTGATTCGACTGGCCCACTTTACCCAGGCAGCATTTACAGTTGCTTTTCATGTCCCCAGCCCTGAGCAAACAGAAACCGGCCGCGTTGTGTGATACTGATGTAAGAGGTGGGGAAGGGACGCTGCAAAATCTCTGCTCTTTCTCAGGTGCCACCAAATACTTGCCGGGGCTTGCTGTTGAGGGAAACTGTGCCATTCCCACGAGTTTTCTTTGCCACGACACAGAGAAGGCGCTGTCTTAACCCCGAGTGACAGATCTGTTCTTAACGGTGGTTATACAAGGTTCTTGAATATGTTCGCTTCTTCCCTATGGTTATTATTATCACTTCTGCCTTCTCCATCTTCACTCTTTCACTACTTCTGCTTAATTGCATGGCAAAGTAAAAGGAATATAGATCTCAACTGTGTTTGAAGAGCATTGCAAGGGGACTTCTCCCAAGCAGTTACACTCTGTGGCGGTGATTTGTCATAGCTATTTTAATGTCTGTACCCTTTTTCCTGGGTTAAGAGGCCACAATTCTTAGCAAATATCAAAAAGTGATAAAACAGAAGCAGCTTTTCCCCCGCTCTTCTTGAAAGCTGAAGCCTTCCTAACATCTTTTTGGTTTTTTTCTTACTGAAATATTTTTAAGTGAAGCAGATCTTTGTTGCTTAGGAAATCCTTCTATTCCTGCCATTCCTGTTTCTCACCCCGAGTAGTGTTATGACCGCCTACATTTACACGGGGTTTGCAACCAGAGGAATTAGCTTTGCTTCTTCTGTAAACATGATTGCACGCTATGGCTGTAACACAGCCATCCTGTTTCACTCGTAGAGGAGGCAGAATTTCAGTGGTTAATTAAATGACTTGTTTAATCAGTCTGTGCGAACATCCTTCCTTCTGCAAGATGCTCTGTAAACTGAAAGAACTACCTAAAAATACAAAAAGCCACGTGGATAAAGGGCCATCAGCCCAATACATCAACCAAGCCAAGCCCGGCGTGCATTCCGAGACAGGTCTGGTTTTTACCTCGGGTGCTGCCTTTGCACTGAAACAACGAGATATCGCAGAAGTCCAGCAATAAAGAAACGCAACTTTTCTAACCTGAATGAGACTATCAGGCCGGTTTCCAGTAGGTTCCTCACCCTAAACAGCATCCTCAGGACTCCTGCAAGGTTTTGCTGGATTTGAATAAAACATCCCACTCTCAGCTGCGGGTTCAGATAACACTGCAGATCTGTCTGTGTGTGCCTCGGAGCTCTCTCTGGAGCCTCACTGCCTCACAGCCCCAGGTTATTCCTTTCTTACAGACACTTCCTCTTAGTTCCCTTCAGAGGTCAGGAAGATCTCTTCTAAGCCCAACTTCCCACCTTTTTCCAATATTGTTTTTGATCTGTTCTTGATCTCCTGCACTGACAGGCAGATGGACGCTATATTCAAAACATCCTTCCTCGCCAGTCTCTTTTTTTTTTTTTTTTTTTGCAACGTGGCTTTAGTAAGTCCAAGCCAAAAATCTGTGTGTGCCAAGTTTGTTTCTAGGATTTCCCCCTGAAGATACACTTCGTCCAGGGAAAGGGTTCCAGCTCCTCTTGCATCTTGGCAGAAACAACCGAATCCACCTGCCTGCATGATTCAGCAACATATTTGCAATATGTTCCATCCAGGTTCGGGCACCTGGATACAGGGGGAGCCGCTGGGTTTCCAGGCAGTGCTCTGAAGTCCTCTTGTTGATGCTGTTTTTAATTTAATGGTCACATTTTCCCGCATCCTCATGCTGAGCAGTAACTGTCGGCGGAGCTGCTTCACCTCTGCCCTCCCGCGCGTGCACGTGGGAGGGAAGGGCATCCAGCTGGTTTCCTTCCTTTGAATGCAAACAGCACAATCAGCTGCAAAGTCCCCCGAGATACATCTATGCAAACAGGGTGACACAAAAATAACGTATAGCTGCTAGCGCTCCCGTTCCTTCCGTGAAAAACAAATCCTTGCACAAGGGCCTCGGTTAAAGCTGGTGTGAGGGTCTGAGCTATGTCTTACTTGATTCTCCTGCTCCTGCAAGGGACACAAGTCTCCTGACAGCTTGAAAAGGCTTTGTGCTCCCTTAGTGTCTTTTCTCTCTTCCCAGAGCATCTCAGCAACCACCCCCAGAGAGATCCTCAGTCTATGGGAAGCTGATGCTTTCTTCATAGAATTATAGAATCATGGAATGGTTTGGGTTGGAAGAGACCTTTAAAGGCCATCTAGTCCAACCCCCCTCCCATGGGCAGGGACATCTTCAACTAGACCAGGTTGCTTAGAGCCCCGTCCAGCCTGACCTGGAATTTTGTGTAGATGGTGGGATGGGGCATCTCCCACCTCTCTGGGCAACCTGGACCAGTGTCTCACCATCCACAGCATAAAAAATGTCTTCCTTCTCTCTAGTCTAAATCTTCCTTCTTGTAGTTTAAAGCCATTACCCCTTGTCCTATCACTCCCCTCCCTGATCCAGAGCCCCTCCCCAGCTTTCGTGGAGCCCCTTTAGGGACTGGAAGGGGCTCTAAGGTCTCCCTGGAGCCTTCTCTTCTCCAGGCTGAACCCCCCCAGCTCTCTCAGCCTGTCCTCACAGCAGAGGTGAACTTCTTGAGCAAATACATTCCCACGCTGGACATAAGAAGCATCTATCAGGCCTGGATGCCATCTCCTCCTTCTTCTCTTGTCCAGAGCTACTCCCCTGGTTGTGTAGCTCGCATCCACCTTGCCAAGACCTCTCCCTCTTTCTTCTCCTGCAACAGAAATAGCATGTTCCCTTCGGAGTTCCCTTACCCCCTACTCTTCAGTTTTTCCCAAGCATCTTTTGTAGTTATCAGAATTACCAGCACTGAGAGCTGCCAAGGTGACACCGAGAAGCTTGAGTAGGTTCAGCATCCTGCCTGTCACAGGCAGAACTGGACTTCATGGTGGGAAGATGGAAATAGGTGAGAAGCCTGGAAATAGCTCCTCTGCAGGCCCCTTACTCGTGGCCATGGGGAGACGGAGTGTAGCAACAGCGTGTGTTTCATAGAATCATAGAATGGTTCAGGTTGGAAGGGACCTTAAAGATCATCTAGTTCCAGCCCCCTGCCCTGGGCAGGGACACCTCCCACCAGACCAGGCTGCTCAATGCCTCAGCGAGGAAAAACAGCCTGAAAAATCCAAACCACAAGCTTAGGAAAAAAAAAGCAGCATCTCAAATCATAGGGAAGATGCTGCAGCATTTCTTGAGAGCCTGTTTGGTGTCCGCAACAATTAAGTTTGATGTAAAATATAGTGTATTGCAGGAATCAATGAGTGGGAAACGCTGGAGGCCCTCGGGTTGATTCATGAGTCTTCAGCCTCGGCATTGCCATGCAGCTGATCTATTTTATTATTCAAACACCCCACAAACATGAAGCAATCCCACAGAATAGCTTTGAATACCTTCCGTGTGAGGTTGTTAGACTATGTGAAATTAAAGGCCTTTTAGCAGCCTGATGAAAACTAGGGCTGAAGTATTTTTGCTTCATACTGCAGTTTCATAGCTCAGAGTTTCTTATTTGACAATGAACATGCATTCACACACACGGCACATTCCGCTGCTTTTAAAACCACCTTTATTATATTGTTCAGTTAGAAATTTCTACAATTTTGCATCTACCGTTACCAGATAAATCTCAGTGTCTCACTGAAATAACCTTGGCTGTTCTTCCTCTTCAGACTACAATGCAAACAGATCACATTCTCTAATCCTACGTAATGCCTTATGTAAAACCACTTAACATTCTTTTTAAGGCTGGGACCCATCCAGACGAAAGATGCTGCATAAAAGCACATTCCTTAACATGCTTGACCAGAAAAGCAATGTGGTCTAGGGTGGAAAATACAGAGTGGGAGTCAGTACGTGTTCAAGAGTATATGCCTGGCAGTGTATAGATTCCGGCCGTGTCTTGCACCGTACGCCTTGCACAACTTCATTTTTCTAATCGTGAAATGGCACTAGTAATACAGTCCTGGTGCTGCTGTTATTTATGTACATTTTCCAGCAGTGCTTCCAGCCGGGACCGAGACCCAGCTGGGGAAGGTGGACTAAAGCTCGGATCACCAGGCGGGCTCTGAGGGCTCACCCTTCACCACTGGCTATCTGGGCAACTGCACCTCCAGCTGGGAAGTGAAGATTAACCCAACAAGGACAAAACAGTGGTCAATACAGGAGCTTTTGCATTATATCACAGTCGTCGGACGGCCCTTGGGTCCTAAGATGTTCTAGGAGGCCGAGTCTTAATGCACCATCTGCTACTGGAAAATGAAACGGGCTCTTTCCTGCGCTGTCGTCTGATGGCTTGTCAGGAGCAGCAAATCAGTAGAGTGAAAAGTGGCGCTGGAACCCCCAGCCGAGGAAAAGAAAAAGGACACAAACAGCTCGCTATCAGGAGTGCAGGAAGCTAATTTATGGGGGGAGAGGTAATTGCTTTGTTAAAAATCGCTTGAGGAAATACAGCTCCCTAAAGGGTAAATAGTTTCTTATTTGCTGGGTGTTCAGGAAAACTTACGTATTTATGTTGGAGAGAATATACAGGATGTAGAAGGCTTTCAGAGTACAAGGGGAAATTAAATGCGAATCTCTTTAGGTGAGGAGTCCCGTGCTGGCCTGCCTCTCTGGAAGCAGGACAGTTTACATTTTGCAGCCTGCTTCTGACACACACTGTTTCAAACGAGCCCATAAATAAAAACCCAATAAAATCAAATGCCACTGTGCGATTCCCGGGAGTCTGCATGCGTTGCCTTTGAGTTTAACCTAAAGCAACACGCCGATGCTAATGAGTTGTGCTTCACAGCCTGTGTTCTGAAGGAAAAGCTTATGCCATCAGCAGCGCTGTTTCAGGTACTACTTGCGTGTGGGATTTCTAAATGTGCTGGAGTAAGCTTAAAACCCAGACTCCATTTTACACTGAGAATCAGTACCCAGCTACTTTGTCGATAGACTATATTGGACCTGCGTGGGCTGTCTGACTGCCAAAGAGGCAGAATCTGTTCTTAAATAACCAATCCGGAGTCCTGAGCACCAAAGAGACTTGTACATCTGGCATCCATTTCATTTTTTTCTACCTAACTTTTGCAAACGTATTTCCTGCGCTGAGTATGTGGTATTTTTTGCGCCTAGAAAATCACACCTCCTGAATGATTTTACGTGCAGCAAATACTACTGCTAATTCCAGCATTCCTCTACTCCGTATCCCCACCTTTGGGTTTCTTAAATTGTTTAGCACTCATTTGAGAGACCATAGGTGAGTTTTGCTCGGAGTTTCAGCTGCCTTGCTGAAAATAATTGTTCTCCAAAGAGGGAAAGGCAGATACAGAATACTTTCCATCTTGCCGTTTCACAGGAGCTTTTTTGACTTTAGGAGCCCAAGAAGACAAGTCCCAACAAGTCCCAGTTCTTTCTTGTGTGACTATCATTGCACCGGCTGCCCACAAAGCTAAATACCACGGTGCTTGATTAGCCCACGAAGAGGATTACGTGATGCAGCTGCAAGGTTGCAATCCAGGTTGCACAGGATGAGACTCACTGACCCAGGGAGTCCTACCCAGTTCCCCCCAGCTGGTACATCCCCCTCTTCCTCCTCCTCCTCCTCCTCCTCTCACACCTCAGAGCCTCTCTGGGGTTCTGCCATGGCAGCTGTGATAACCCCTACCAGCATGCACAGGAACAGTTCTGGTGTCAAAGGTGGAAAGCTCAACCTGGTGTTTGGCAGAAGCATGCGTATGGATATAAATATAATATAAATGTGGTGTAGGCAAGCTGGGGGCTGTCCTCCTGCCTCAAAACAAGAGCCACAGCCCAAAAGCCATGCCTGCCCCCACACTTGTCTCTCCACAGCCAAGACATGTCCCTCTTGGAGCAGGGCCAGAGGAGGCCCCGGAGATGCTGGGAGGGCTGGAGCCCCTCTGCTGTGAGGACAGGCTGAGAGAGCTGGGGGGGTTCAGCCTGGAGAAGGCTCTGGGGAGACCTTCCAGCCCCTTCCAGTCCCTAAAGCGGCTCCAGGAAAGCTGGGGAGGGACTCTGGATCAGGGAAGGGAGCCATGGGATGAGGGGGAAGGGTTTTAAACTGAGAGAGGGGAGACTGAGATGAGATCTGAGGAAGAAATTCTTTGGTGTGAGGGTGGTGAGCCCCTGGCCCAGGTTGCCCAGAGAAGCTGTGGCTGCCCCATCCCTGGAGGGGTTCAAGGCCAGGCTGGACGGGGCTTGGCGCAACCTGGTGTGGTGGGAGGTGTCCCTGCCCAGAGCACGGGGGTGGAACCAGATGATCTTCAAGGTCCCTTCCAACCCAAAACCATTCCATGATACCATTCTATGAGCTCCACGATGTGGCAGCCCCAGGCTCCCTGTCAGTGGAGGGTCACGGTGGGCACCTTCAGGCCGGGCACTGAGGCCTCCAGCCCCACCGGGGCCCAGCCGCACCCCCGCCTCTGCCCCTACAGGGCACGGAGACCCCCCCGCCGCCGGGGCACAGCGGCCTGCGGGCCCGGGCCGTGCTGCCGCCTGCTGAGGGGCGGAGGGAAGGAAGCGGGCGGGCAAGAGGGAGGGGAGGGAAGAGAGGGGAGGAAGGGCCGCGGCGGTGCCGGTGCTGGCGGCCGCGCCGTGGCGCTGCGGCGTCGCGGAGGCCCCGTTGCCGTCCAGTCCCGTCCCGTCCCGTCCCGTCCCGTCCCGGCTTGGCCGGGCGGTGCGTGCGTGGGGGGCCGGGGCCGCGGCGGAGCCGGGGAGGAGCGCGGGGCCGCGGTGGGAGGAGGCGGCGGCGGCGGCGCTCCCTCTGCGGCGGGACAAAGGGCTGTGGGCGCGCAGGTAGGAGCCGGCCCGGCCTTGCTGCGGGCCTGGCTGCGGGCGGGCCGGCGGCTGCCCCGGCCGGCGGCGGGCGGGCCGCGGCGCCTCCTCAGCGCCGGCGGGACGGGACCTCCCTCCCCACAGCGCCCGGGGCGGTTGCTCCCCGCCGGGTTCGGCCTTTCCCCGTTGCCCCAGGGAGCCCCGGGCACTGTCCCACGCCGCCGGGCCGCCAACTGCCGTGGCAGCCGCCGGCTGCCCGCCTTTGTCTCGGCGGCCGCGGCCCGGAGGCCGCCCCGGGAGCTCCCCCCCTCAGCAGGCGCTTTCCGCCGCAGGAGCCATGGGCCGGCTGCCGCGTTAGGAGCATCCCCGGCCGGCGGGGCGTGGAGGAAAGCGGCCGCTGCTGCCCTTCCCTCGGCGGGGGGCCGGAGATGGAGCCGGCGGCGCGGCCGAGCGGGGATATCCTGAGGCGGAACCCGCAGCAGGACTACGAGCTGATCCAGCGGGTGGGCAGCGGCACCTACGGCGATGTCTACAAGGTGAGCGCCGCTCCGGGGGTCCCCTCACGGCGGGGTCGGGCTCGGGGCGACAAGGGACCGGCTGGGAGACGGTGGCTTCTGCAAACCTGCGGGCAGCCCTGGCAAGGCGTGAGGTTCACCTCCCCGTCTAACACTTTTATTTAAAATGAATTGGCTTGCAGTGTGGGCAAAGGGTCCGTCTTACCAGTCCCCTCACTGATTTCTTAGAGGTTTGAACTGGTGAAGGATACTTTCAGCGTTACTGCTGGAGAAGGTAGAGGATGTCTCTTTGCTGTACCTGTTTCCAGAACGCGTCAGTTAAAGCACCTGATTAAAAGGGTGCAAGTTTATCCCTGAGGTTAATAATAGCTTGCAAAAGGCAGAAGCAGATTAAAGCTCTTCAGAAGCAGGAACAGAGTTACAGCTCACGGTACAGTTAGTGCTGCAAGTCTGGTAGATGCTCTTGAAACGGTGCTCACGTCACCAGAACCATGGCCATGGGAAACGGGATGGTATGAGCATGGAATCATAGAATCATTTAGATTGGAAAAGACCTTTAAGATCATCGAGTCCAACCATCAGCTTAGCACTGCCAAGTCCACCACTAAACCGTGTCCCCTCAGCACCACAGGCATGGCACGTTCCTCTCTGTGTGCTGGGAGCCCCTCTCCTCTCTGGGAGCCCCTTCCCCACGTGTCGGGGATGCTCAGCAGTTTGAAGGCTTGTGTTGCTTATAAAAGAAGCCTTGAAGTTTTTGGCCTGCGTTTGGCAATCTGCATTTTCAGCTGCATGGGAAGAGTGGCTGTGATGTTTTACTTTGTAATGCTGTTGAGTGCGTTTAAAATAGACCTGACGCAGCCAACCTTACAAGAAAAGGTGTGTTACTCTGCCACATGAAAGGCGGCGGTAATTGCTCACGCTGGGGGAGGGCTCTTTGCTAATGTTCAAATTGAAGTTTTATAGATGGATCCTGTTCCCACCACCCCTTTGAAATGGTTACTTATGGCCTGGGGGAGTTATTTTTAAAAGTTTTCTTGGTGCATATTTACCTTCCTTTTTTATTTTCTTTTTTTTTTTTTTCCCCCTCTCCTAGAGTGCTGTGCACAGATCACTCAACTTCTTTGCTAGGGAATCTAGGAAAATCCTTTAAAAGGACATTTCAGGTTTCATAAATCAGGAACTCAACACACCTTGAGCTACTTTGTCTGAGTATGCCTGCATAGTACAGGGAGGGCAGCACGGCGAGAAATAACTAGTTGTGTTGCAGAGGAGTATTTTTGTGTCATCCCTTTGCTCTTTGTGGAAAAAGAAATATTCTGCTTCTCGTTATCCTGGTAATTAGCGGAGAGCTGTGCTGACATGTCATACAGCTTCCGGTTCCGGAGCTGGTTTGAATGCATGGCTCTGCTCTCTGCCATGTAAACATATCCCCTTTGAAAAAAAAAAAAAAAAAACAAAACTCTCACAGCCCTGCCCTCCCCCCTCCATTCTTTGGGTTATGAAAAATGTGCCTTCTATTCCTGAAACCATTTCACGTAGGAATAAACCCAAACCTCCTCATAGTGCAACCTGGCGAATTTAAATCAAGAGTCTTTGGCAGTCTTTTTAGACATTGTTATGAGTCTAAAGCAAGTATAAAGTTAATGAGTTTAAAGTAGTTTGAGAGCCTACATTTGTTTCTAGGTCATTGGTTTGCTCTTTGTTTTTATAAAGCCCTGGAACAGGGAGGAACTGTATTGAGGGAATACTGAGTTGGATGGCACTGGCTGTTATGACAAATATGCAAAGCAAACTTATTTTTTAAAGTAATTGATGTTAATTTTAAAAGTGACTAAGGTAAACCTTTTTTCTTTAAAGGACTTAATGTATAAACATTGTACTTTTATTTTTCTTGGTCCATGGTAAATCTCTTCTTAGCACACATGGCACATCTTGTGCTTGCTGAGGACTGTCAGTAGTGTTTATAAAATGCATTTCTTAGCGAATATCTGATTGGTGTAACATTGCAGAGCTTGGGCAAGGTTTGCTAGAGAGCGCTCTTAAATTAAAATGGAATTTTCCTCTCACCTCTTCAAGTGGTTTCTCTGCTCCATCACTAATAATGAGTCACCAGTGTCTCCAGCACAGTTGTTTTTAGGATGTCTAAATGAGGCAGCCTTTCTGACTGTGGGAGATCTGCCTCTTCCTCAGATGCTTTTTGGTGGCAGTGGTTCATGCCTCAAATTCTTCTTGGGGCATTTGGTAACTTTTAGAGTAATTGGTTCTTTTTTGGATGTTGAAGGTGGAGGTTAAGCAAATATTTGTGTTCGCTATTAGGTTACAGAAGAATATTTAAGGCCTTTCTAAAAATCTACCCGCTTTGCTTTTCATTACTACTATGGAAGCTTAAAACTGAAATGTGTTTTCTTAGTGTTTTTTCTCGTCTGTCACATGGCACACAATGGTTGATTGTAGGGTTGCTTGTAAGTACTGGATTGTTGATGTTGTTTTAATAATTTTTTTTCCCCCAAAGTGCACTTCAGGGTGAGGGAGAAACCATCTGTAAATAAACGATTTTCTTACCTATTCACAGCGTGTCAAAGTAGATCCAAGTTTGGGTCTACCAGTCTTGGAAGTACAATTTCCATTACAGTCCTAACGCATTAGTTGTCTCATCTGTCTTGGGAAAGCTTCTTTTCTTTTTAACAGAGGATATTACAGTTAAGCCAATTCTATTCTAATAGGAATAATTTCTCTCTCAAAGCATCGTATCAAGCTATCTTAAATTACTGAGGTTTGAAAGAGGCTGTAATAATGAAGATTGGGTACTCACTGGAACTTAATAATTTGCTGACAGTATGGTGGTTTTTTTTGTCCCCACTCTGTCAACTGGTTAGCATCCTCAGCACCGTATCCCTTAACAATGCCGAGGTGAGGTATACAAGACTGAGGTTTTAATTTGGCTTTTCTGGCAAGATTTCTGTTTGCCCTCCTTGGTCATATACATGAAAGTCTCAAAGCAGTATTTAAAAATGATATAGGTTTGTTCATGCATCTGCAGGGTCATGCTGAAATAGACGTTGTGTGTGTGGTTAATGCAGAAACATCCAGTTGACCAATGTCTTAGGGCAGAAAATTCAAAAAGCCACTAGAAACTGTAAGTGGAATGTAATCTCCAGCACTAGGAAGTGGCCCATCAGATCCCATCCCAGGTAAACTCCCATAGTGTGGTTAGATGTTTCCCAGGATGGGTTTTCATGCCAGTGTGACCTGTCAGTGAACCTGCAGCTTTTCTGTAGGGCCTTGTAGTCTCATTTGTATACGGCAGTTTTGATACCAAGTTCACATCATCAGCTGTATAAGTACGTGTTTCTGCAGTTGATGGTATTTTCTGGAAGTACTTGGGATAGTGTAAGACTGGCCTGTTTTGGTTAGCTTGAGGGGTTTGGTTGCATCAGAACATCAAGTCGTTAGGTTATACATATTTGTAGATGTTGGTGTCCTGAAGGGACTTAGAAAACAAGTGCTGTATTAGGGTGATAATTTACTTTAGCTGTATCTTACTGGGATTTCTCGCATGGACTTTTTATTTGAGTATTTATTAATGACTCAGAATAGGTTTGGTGGAGAGGTTTAGGGGAAGTAACACCCTGTGTCATGGTGAGAGATATGGGGTCACCACCCTTTGCACATAAAAAGGAATTTAAAACCTACATGTGTGAGTGCTTTCACCATCAGCCTGTTAACTACAGGGCAGCAAAAAACTTCCACTCAGTACTACCTCCTCTGTCTCCTTCTCCCCCAGCCATACAGGGCTTGTGTTTTTTAATGCTAGCGTCCCAAACAGAGTTTTAACTAATCTTCGATTTTGGAGAAGGGGAACAAAAGGATGGTTTATGCAGACTGTCTTTTTGAATGCTCTTGTTTGGCAGCTGAGCTGAAAGATCATGTATTTTCTCAGCCCAGCACCCCCCTGCAGGCTGCCTTTGCGGGATGAATAGCTGGATGTCTGTCCTCACTGCGCAGCGATGATCAAATATGATCTTGTGCAGCAATTCTAAAGCTGTCTTGTTTGGGGTTTTCCAAGCAGGGTTGTGAACAGTGTTACAGTAGCTTTCTGTAGAAGTAAGCATAGGGGGAGAGAAATGTACCAAATTAATAGCAGAAACTGTCTGTAAACAAGAAATGGATTTTTATTAAATATCATGGAAATTCCATTCCTTCTTGAGTCACCTGCTCAGTCTTTGTTATTCTCTTTGGATTTTTTGTCATCTTCTGCACCAGGTAAAGGCATTAACTTAGAAGAAACCTGTACTGGTTTGCCACTGATCACTGCTGCAGGAGAATAGTGAGCAATGAAATTGGATCATGGCAGACAGATTCTTTTACTCAAATCTGGTTTTAAAAATTTTTTTTTTTTTTAAAGGTTGCCATAAAAGTGGGACTCTGTCCAGTTTGAGTCAGGTTTCAGCCCTGCATGTGCGGTCATGAGTCACAGTCAAAAGCCGTTGTCAAGTGCAGTCAAAAGCTGTTGAGAACCTGCATTTGATATTTGGAAAATAATTCTTAACGTCCATCTAATTTCACATGTCATGAGAACTTACTGGTTAAAGCATTCAACGACTTAAAGTCAACAGGTGAAGAATGGAGTATTGAGGCTTTGTTTTAATACCAGACAGAGTACAATTATGGCTATGATAGTTTTTAATCACTTACTCTCAACTTCATACAAATATGTTTTGGCAGCTGCACACCAATAGGATTGGCCATCCCTGATTCAGCACTTCTGTCCCTGGTGAATATACGTTGCTTACACATATAAATTACCATAAAACATCTGCCACATCGGAGGATTCCACTCTTCCTCTCCAGATCAAAGCCTTCTGGTTAGCAGTGTTTGCTGTAGCCGTGCCTGAACTCTGCGTACTCTTGGTTTTCCATACGAAGTGTGTTTAGAATGGCATTGAACCAGCGCTGTTGAGTTTCTTCTTGTTGCTGTGGAGTTTCTCTTCTGGGAAATTACACGCTTTTCTTGAAGGATGCAGTCAGTTTCTGAGAACTAAGATGCTCCGTGGCTTATTGACACTTTCTGTTAGGATATTCAGGAGTTGGGGGGAAGCCCTTGCTTTTCCATTTGTTTTTTTTCTTATTAATTATTTGGTCTTTGTCGCAGAACATTCAAAGCTGTTTGGCGTTAAATAGTATCTCCTTTGCTCATGTTTTCTGTTAATGGTAGGTTATGTGGTGGGAATAGACTGTTTCTTCCTATGTCTGTTTCTCCTTGTCTCTTAACTTTCAAAAGCAGGTAGCCTCTGAAATCTTAAAAATAAGGTCTGATTTCTTTTCCAGCTCTTTTGAAGAGAGTTGTCCTCCTGGATTAGGTCCTCGGAGGAGCCCAAGAAAAGAGTGGTAGCAACTTCTCAGTGTGCTGCCATCAGCAAATACCAAGGCTGGACCCAGTGTCTCTTAAGCCAAAGACGAACCAAGAGCCTGTTGAGTTTAATGTCCTGTTGGTACCAGCCTTGTCTCTGATGTAGTCTTCAGCTGTGGTATACTGTCTAGTACTCGTCCTTCAGGAGACGTTCTGCTGGGTAGATGGTTTTGTTATTTCTCATTTATCTGTGGCACAATCAGTGAGGGAGGCTGAAGCGTCCTGCGGACTTGCACAGGAAGGAGTTAACCAGGGCATGTTCTTTTGTTTCCTGTATGTTACACACATTTTTGGAGACCAGTCTCAAACACTTGGTGCTTTACATGAGCCATGTCTTTTCTGCCTTCCACCCTAGAGTTCAGTTTCAACACGAGATATCCATTCAGAGGAAGTGGATAGTGCAGTTTGTGCATCGCCTTTGAAACACACACACCAGCCACCCCCCCAGCAGCAGAGGAAATCTCTGAGAAGAACAGATCAAAGATCAGAACATTTGCATACCAGTATCTACTTCATCTTTGTCACCAGAAGATGCAGTGATCGTTTTCATGTCCAATGCATTTGGGTAACTTTGAATGCGTCCAAGATGTATAGCATGAGGTGCCTGAGTGATTCCCAGTTCCACTGGCAGAGGTGCGTGGTAGAAGTGCGCAGATCATCCACGTCAGAGAGAATAGCTCTTCCTGTTAGCAAGGCCGTAACTGAGTTGGCCAGCTTATTTTGCTGACACCAGCAACTGTCCATCCGCTCTGCAGCTGGAAAAACAAATATGCTTGCTACCTTTATTCGTGTTTGGCACCTGACTTCTGGATTATGGCTGGAAATGGCAGCATCAACCCAAGGTGATTCCATTCGAGAACAATGCAAAATGGGTAGGTCTCCATATTCATAAAAGTTGTTCTTCAACTCCAGGCAACCTCGATGACTTGCAATTTAAATTGCCAAGACCACCTTCTCACGCTTCACCATTTGTTAGGATTTCAGATTTTATATTTCTTCAAGAAGTTGGAATAGTTCTTCCCTGATTTCTGAAGGCTTCCTAGCAATAAGAGCACTCAGCAAAGTTTGGTGGATGCAGCAAGCTCTGATTTGTGGTTTATGGCAATTTTGGGGTTCCTGAGTGCATTCTGGGATTCCAGTAAAAAGTCCATGAGAATGGCAGGATATTTTGTTCAAGATTTTGCATTTGTCATCTATAGAAACAGATGCTACCTTGCTTTTAATGGGAGTAGGTAAATAAAGTAGACCTGATGCTGGCAGTAGTTGAAAAATAGCAGAAGACACTTTACTCCACCAGGCCTTTCCCAGATCTCCTTGCCAAGTATACCTATGGAAGAGGCATTCCAGAGATCGTTTATCTGAACTTCCCATTTGGCCTCACCAAGTAGAGTAATCTTTCTGACAGGTTAACCCAGTCTGTCTAATTATAATTAAGGGGTCTTGATATTATGTACCACCACGTTTTTCTCCAGGCTGTGGTTTGCTGGACGGGAGAGCAGGTTTACACAGGCAGCACCAGACAGCATTATTTGTCGTGCATCTCCCACCCCCTTTCCCTTTTCTCATTTAGGGAATCTGTTCAGGAGTGGCTTGACTGAAAAACTGGATATCGTTTGAGCAGATGCTGGTCAGTACATCAAGAGCAGGCAGTAAAAAATCTGAAATTTGTTGCAAAAGAGGGAGAATAAGAAGTACCGAGGCTTTTGTTCCAAAGCCTTAGCCTCTTCCGGTACTTTTCCCTAGTCTGCTATCCTGGGTGTTGCTATATGTTTTTCTGCTGACTTTGCTCCTGAAGATAGTAAAAAGATCCTGCAAGATGCAGTCAGAGATATCCCTCCGAGCTTTGAGCTGACCCGCAGTCCTGGTGGCCAGAACTGCTGCATTTACTGAACTTCAGTGCCATATTTGATATCTTGGCATGTTGGAGTTACTCTTCTCCCTAGTCTTATTTTTGTGTCTTCCGTGTGAATATGGTGTGTAGAAGGCTTGTGTTTTCATAGAGATGAGGAAGATTTGACTGGATGTGTCCAGAAAGCTGAATGAAACATATTTTCAGGTTAGTGTGAACAGCTGGATTTGTAGCCTGTTGACATGTGAGTTTTGAGACAGTCCAGAAAGGCAAGTGCTGTTTCTCTTCAGAGAGTTCAGGTCATTGCAGGGGGATTCTGTGAGTTTATTGGTAAGAAATTGGGCTTGAGCTTTCTTTATGTAGCTCTTTCCTGGGCAGCAATAAACGCATCATTTCTTCTTACGTTTAATGTGATGGTCCACCCCAAGAAGCTGTATTCTGTTTTTTTTACCAGCTGTGTGTATGGCTGTTTGCTGATCATGGCTATTGAAGCAATATAGAGTTGTGTTACGTTTGCCTTAACTCGCTGTTTAATGTACAGACATGCAAGATAATAGTTGAATTATAAGTACTAGACTACCAAAAATGTTTGGGAGATTTAGTCATTAATCTTAAGGGAAGATAAGTGGTAAAGTCTCTTGCACAGGCACGGAAACGTAAACATGGTTGGTAGAAAGAAAAAAGGTGGGGCCGTACCATCTTTTATAGATGTACTTTGCCTTGATAAAACTTAAAGAATTAAAATTTGACAGGAAGCAATGCCTGATGACTGTTCGCTGCTCTTCAGTGATTCACAGCTTTGAGTATTTGTGTTGTATTTACGAGGGGTTTGAAAACAGCAGCTGAAAATCCTTTTGATGCACTTGGTCCACAGTGGGGTAAGGGAGAGCATTTGATGTATTACTTGCAGGTGTTCACATTTGTATTGTCTGTCAGAGGGGAGCTGTTAATTTAAATATAATGATCGATTCTTTTAAGCAGCTGAGATCTGTTTTCATTCACAACTGGTTTTGTGAAAGAAGCGTTGCCATTTTAAATGCCCTCTGCCTTGAGAGGAGGATTTCTTCTGCAGGGAAGGCCGGGAAGGGCACGTGGCAGGAGGGAACTGCGCTGGCTCAGCTGTGTGGGCATCGCTTGTGTAGCCCTAGCAGCTCCCGAGGGGCGAGGGTTTCTGAGGCTGGACGGCATGTATCTGCATGGTCAAAATACCTTCTCCCGCATGATATTTAGGAGGCGCCTGGGTCAGTATTTGGACAGGACAAGCGGTTTCTGATAGCGCTGTTTCCTTTTGTCAGGCCTGTCTGTGTTTAAATTTAAAGCACTGTTTGAGTTCTGAGCCCCTGCTTCTTGGTTAATTGTGAAGAGGCATGACTAGCTTTTTGATTAACATAGTGCCTTTAAAACTTTGCCAAACAGTTCCTGTCTAGAGAGTTTGTTTTTAAATTTGGCTCATGATACCAAACTCAGGGTGGTGGTGGTGGGGGGAACAAGGGGACTTAGGAGGATGGGTAGGGAGATCCTGAGAACATTTTATGATCTGCCATCTCTTCAGCAGTCACAACTGGCCGCCTGTTTAGGATACATGAACATAAATTTTTCCTTTTTCTCATTCTGTGGGTGTTGAGGTTTGTCTAAATCCTGCAGTGGGATGTCTTGAGCACAGACTGACTGTGCTGGCTTGAGCAGCAGTTAGCTCCTGTAGGGGTGGAGGAGGAGGACGGGCAGGCTGTGGCTTTTCTGCGTGGAAGTATGATACGATGAAATTCTGTAAGAGGTGAAGCAGGTGTTGCCTCTGTTTCTCGGAGCCTTGGTGCTTCAGGCAGTGTGTGGAAAGTGAGATACAGCCTTCCAACCAGGCAGCAGCACTGGGTTTGCCCTGAGAGGTGTGGTGCCAGGCTATTTCCCTTATCAGCTTCATTTGAGGTCTCTGGATGTTGAGTTCATTTGACATTACGGCCTTGGCCCTCCTACTCTCTCATGGTTTCTGCTTTCATTACTTCATCCCTGCGTATCGTTTTCTTTAGCTACAGGAAGCATTCCGAAGCTTGAAGTGGAATTTGCATGTGATGCCTGTGTGGTTGCCCTTTGGTTACGTGAATTCAGTCTCTGCTGTTTGTGTGCAGGGAAGGGCAACGATGGGATCTTAATCTTCCTGCAGGTGGAATATACTTGCAGAGACCTTATAGTACATGTAATATGTACTGCTTGGGGTTTCTACAGCTTAGGGTTTCTACTTAAGGATGTGGCTAGAATCTATTTTGATTTACAGGACTACTTTTGCATTCCTTTCCTGCATTTTGACTGCTGTCTTACATCAGAAAAAAAAACCCCACAGGTCACTGTTTTACTTCTGGAAGATCCTGTCACTTGCTCCTTTCTGCTAAGTGGGTGTGCAGATCGTCAGACCTCCCAATATAGCAGTTCTTAGGACAATCGGGATGCTGAGGACTGAATGCGTGGGGCAACTGAATTAGCCCTCAGGTGTTATAAATCCATGCTAAGAGGAAATCTTGTGTATGTTAAGGAAATCTTGTCCATGTTATCCTAAACAGAGGAATAAAGCAAGATGGAAGATGTTCTCTAGTGTATTAAAATCAAAAAGGAAAAAAAAACCCTGTATCTTTAAAATTTCAGTTAAATCATCAGGCCTAATTTACTGTAATGCTACAATTTCTGTAGCATGAATATTGTTTTGAGCAGCATGTTTTCAGTCCATGTTTTAAAGAAAGTTGAACCAGTAAAGTCGGGAAGTCACGGGCCAAGTGCTTGAAACTGAAGTGAAACCGGTGTTTGACAACTGTACATTAAGCTGGAGAAAAAAATCTTTTTTTCTTCTTTTCAAGTTACATCATTTAAATGTGTGGATCAGTCAAAATTGAGAAAACAATTAAAAAAAAAAGTCAAGTTTCTTTTCTCTCCTCCATTCTGGGTAAAAGTAGGGTGTGAGAGGATAAGAGCTGTAAAATAGTGAAAGATATCATCTGTAATGAAATGGCAGCGTATTTCCTCTCTTTACTTAATCAGTGTAAGTGCAAAACATACTTCATACTTAACCTTGCTTGTTTATCTAGCGCATTTAAAAGTTTTTCCTCATAAAAAAAATTACCTAAATGTAATTTCTGTTTATTTCAACAGAATTCCAGGCTGTGGTTTAGAACTGCTTACTGAATTAGAAATATTACTGATCTCCATTTCATCACCATAAAATTAAGATTGTAAATAAATGTTGGGTGTTATTCTAGTAGAAACATAGAAGCAGCTGAACAGCGGTACTGTCCCAGCAGGCAGACAGCAGGCAGACTGCAGTATGTATACACACACACACACACACAGATGAAATTGAGGGGAAATCATTATGTCTTGACCATCTTCTGTCCCAAGAGGATAACGATTGATAGAGTACAGGTGCAAAACAAAGTTTACAGAAGAAGAATCTTCCTGCTCCTATTTTTAACTAATTTTCTTTTAACTTCTTTGATTTACACGGCTGCTTTTTTATTCATTCTTTCTATTCTGGTCACTGTTTTATTTAACAATAACAACGAGAAAGAACAAAGCACCCAGACCTATTTTCTTCATGAAGACAACGTCATGGCTCGTTCCTTTTGGTTTTGTAACTGAGTTCATCTCTGAGGAATTGAAATTTTAAGGAGGCAATTGCTGAACAGCTTTGTTGGAGTTAGATTTTTTTTTTACTGAAAGCTACATTTTTCACCTGCACCTCTCAGAATTCTCTCAAATAAATTACAATAAGGAATGGATATAGGTTTGTATTCTGGGTTTGGAAGGCTTGTTACCGCAGAAGAGCTTGTGTGTGATGTGAAAAGCTAGAGGGGTTTGCCAAAAAAATTCCATAGCTCAAAACGAGCTTGCGGACACGGCTCGGTTACAGCGTGAAGGGCTGCAATTCTAGGCAAAATAGCTTCAATAAAACAAACAAAACCCCCAGCAAAATGCATACACTTGGATATTTCAGTCTGACTAGTCTGAAAGTACGTCTGAAAGTATTTCTGGTGTTTTAGGAAGTTGCATGCAGATAGCGATGGTATAAGAGATGCAATCTCAGAATTGAAGTTTCTTCCCCTCTTTAAAATACCAACGGCGGTTCCTCAGCTCTGCCTTTCAGAGGGGACACATCTTACTGTCAGTTAACTCGTGGTTACAACACAAAGCAGTAAAAAATTGCTTCGTCGTCAAAAAAGTAAAATGATGGTCTTAAAATTCTTTAATGCAACACAAGTGGCTTAATTTAAAAAACAGAAAAAATTAAAAAAAAAAAAAAAAGCCATTGCCTTTTCCTTTAGAAACTTGTTTTTCCTGCCTGCCTAGAAAGCCAGATTCCTTGTTGTGATGGGAAAGCGCGGTCCAGTGCTTTGGACCCCAGCCATGGATTTCCTGCGTGACTGTGACGTGTTGCTTAGTGGTTCCATCCTTGTTATGTACAAATAATCATAAGTTTGTCATAGCTTCCCTGAAATTAAAAATGTTGGTGTCTTCCTTTTGCATGAAGTGGGGTTAATAGTGCTGTCTGGACTTGGTAGGGATGTTCGGAGCCTGAGTGCTGTATCTGATCAACTCACTGATTTACTTTATTTTTAGTGAAAAGAAGAGAGGTAGATACTTGTCAGGTATTTTGGTTGACACATCTCATAGTTCTTTCATCTCTAACGAATAAATAAATTCCCCTGCAGCTGATAAAATATGTAATTTTTTAATGTTACTTGAATTTGTAATCCATAATTCTGTAGGGGTTTTTCCTGTGTTGTGATCAATGAATTCAGCATGAGAATAAAATAAAACTGTTCATTTATTCTTTGTATGTTTTGGTGAATTAACCCTTTTAAAATCCTTCTCTTTTTGTAGTTTAATAATATGTTTGAAGGTTTTTTAGGCTGGTTTTTTTTTTGTTGTTGTTGTTGGTTTGGGTTCCTCCCTGCCCCTGTTTTTTACCTTGGCCAGTAAAGCTGTTTGGCATCTGCTCAATTTTAAGTGTATTAGCAGCTTCATTGGCATTCTTTGAGCTGTGTGATCTTACATTTAAAAAATGTGTATTATTCCTCAGGAAAGTGAGCTATTTCTAATAGCCTTTCAGAACAATCTAATGCACATAGTTGTAACTTGAAGAGATTATTTTCTGTTTTGGTTCTTGCCAGTGATCTGCTTCAAATGAGTCAAAATTGGGCTTTTTTTTTTTTTCTCTCCTGGTATTTGTTTGTCTCTTTTGTGCTGCATTAGCTGCTAAATAGTACTTTTGTGGTCAGGGTCAGTTTGTAGCTTTATCTTTTCAATTTCGGAAGGATCATGCCAAATATTTTGCAAATGATGACCTGCCAAGAAAATGTCATAGCAGAATAACCAGCCTCTGCTTGGAAGCATATAGCTGACTCCTTTTGTTATTTTCTTCTTAAATAAATGTTGTTAAGACGTGCACTGATCTTTGCTTTGTTATTATTCTTATCCTTATTGCTGTAGGTCTTTGGTAGTTATTGCTATGAATGAGGTTCAGTGGCTGCTGAGATCTGTAAAGCCACTTCGCTTATACAAATCCTTAGTCTGGTTTTCTGTGCTGGAATAAGAGGAGTTGGCCTAATATCATTAATGAGCTTTTAATCCCTTATTGCTTGAGTTAATTGGCCTTGAGTAAGAAAGTGTCTGAAGTCTGTGAGTGAAAGGTAGGTTCCCCTCCTCCCAATTTTCTCTGCAAGAGATACGCTATCTAAATTTCACCAACTGCCAGTAAAAGTAAATACATTTAAGCCTTATTTGCATTATAGCTGTGCTTAGGAGTGCCAGTCGCAGATCTTACTGCACTGGGTTTCAGGTTTTAATGTGGAATTTTTTTGAACTCTGGTACTTTTGTGTGTTCTGGGTTCTGCCCTTTCCATAAGGGAAACTGCAAGTGCTGTTAAGTGTGGAAATGGGGAGTGACAGCTGTGAAACTTGCCTCCCGCCTTGTACCGATGCGTGTTCCTGGCTTGAAGGAGGAGTGGCAGTGTCCATCTGGAGAGCGCCCACAAAATCAATGTTTGTCTTTGTACAGTAGTCACCTCTGATATCCAAAGTGATGGCTCTCTTGGGAGTGCTGCTGCAGTGTAAACTAGCTGACACAGGAAATTCAGAAACACAGCTAAAAAGTAAAATTAGCATGTGAATCGTTATTTTTGGTTTATTCTGAAAAGTAGCAATGGTGGTGGTTGTAAGAGATTGTTCTCTCTTAGTGTAATAACTCTGTAAAGTCTCTGTTAAGGACGTGGTTTCTGAAAGCCTTTCTCTCTAAAGGAGCCTGGTGCTGCTCTCCATCTTGGAAATCCAGCTGGAAGACAGGGTGAACAATTGCCTCTGGGTGTTTCTGCCTCCTAAAAGAGCGAGAGCCCTGAAAATCAGAAATTAGATGTCTTTTTCCAGCAGCAAAGACTAGCTGGACATCTGCTCCTGGCACACCTCAGGGGATGGTTGTTGGAGATGGGAGAGACGGTTGTTTCTGTCTGGCACAAATCTCAACCCATTCAGTAAGATTTGTATTAATATTTCACAGAATTGTCCCACTTTTTTTTTTTTTAAAGCTTTCCTCTTTTGTTCCTTCACCTACATTTTTAATCCATCCATCAACCTTCCTGTGCGAAGGAGAAAAATGTGTCCAGCGTCTGTTAGGGAGATGGTCTCAGCACTGAGCAGTTTATTCAGTCCAGTTCTCCATTTAGGTTTTCTCAGGATGGGGCTGTGGAGCATTTTGGGTTGTTTTTGCTTGTATTTGCAGAGCATTTTTTAAAACTGACTGACTGATTTATGCAAATCATAAGAGTAATTTAATTGTACAGTTAATTGTGATAAACACTAGGAATTGTTGTTTGAACTTCTGCATTAGGACATAATTCAAATTCTGTTACAGACCACCAGGTCGCCATCCACCGAGATGGAATTTTTCTCCAACACGTCAGTTGCCGCTGACTTGAGGGATAAATGGTAAACTGGTCAGATCAGAAACCTAATCCAGTCTGGCAGTTCCTCTCGGATTTCTTAATATTGCCTCTTGGGTGCTGATTTTTATGGATGTTTGTTTGTGTGTTCACAAAAAAACCCAAAGCAAATGATGAAACTCCCAAAAGTTATTGTTGTGTTCGAGTTACCGAGGCCCCTTGAGGACTTGCTGGCCTTCACAACAGGTCTCTGTTGAGGCCGCAGTGTAATGGGAGACCTCAGGACCCCAGAGTTGGTCTTGAGGGTTTCTCCTTGTGTGCTGGGAACAGCAGTGAGGAATCGAGGGCCTCGTCTTGGGAAGCAAGTCCTTCCTTCGCAGAAATGTCTCATCTCTGTGTGACCAGTTTGACCATAAAATAAAAATGTTGAAATGGGGTTACGTACAGGAATGTGGCGTGTTCATGGGAGCGTTTATATCATGTGGGAGAGGGATACGACAAATAGTGAAACCCAAATCCTCATGTAGAAAAGCTCCCAGCTGAAGTGCTGCTGAAGGGTCTGGTGGTTGTGCCAAGCCGTGGCAGTTGCTTGCTGAAATTTTACTGGGCTGGTTGTGGTGGTATCTTCAAGATCCCATCCTCTATTTGAAGGTCTCTGTGTTCCTGCCTTCTGGTACATGTATGCAGTAGTCTTGGTTTGTGTCGGGTAACTTCTTTTATTCCCCTAATGCCCATAATGTTTTGGATTCTCTTTTTTGATCACAACTAAAATACTTACTGTGCCTCCTGCATGTAAGAAAGGAATCTGTTTTCATGGATTTAGAGCAGCCCAGGTGAGAGACATTTTTTTGGGTCACCTTAGTTGGCTGAGAGCTCTAGGTAGTGGTAAATGTGAGTTCAGAGACGTAGGTAGGTGAATTCAAGGGTCTGTATGGTGATACTGTGAGATATGGAAAGAATGATGCAGCGTAATGGGAATTTCAAAACCACGTAGAGCAGGTTAAAAGTTATAAAGTGCAAGAGGTCAGAAACTAGAAAACAGATGAGAAACTTCTATTTCAATCGCTGGGCAGGAGGTCAGGGTACCTTTTGAAGATACATACAGTAACTGAGGAGAAGCGGGCAGCATTTGAGACAGCAAAATGTCACGGTCACTGATGAGTGAAGCTTGGCAAGGGATGAATAAGATGGGGATGCATGGGAGGGTTGCCGCAGGAGCTGCAGTTATGATTAAATTAAATGAAGACACGGTCAAACAAATGGCTCTTCTGGTGAATTGGGCTGTTGATCCAAGGCTGGAGACCAGACAGCGACATTGGGGTGAGGGGAGGATTTCACCATGGAAACTGAAAATACTCATTTGGAGGCTGTGAGAGTGATATTGCTGTCTGAATCTTCCCCTTCTCTTCCTCAGTGTTGAAGGAGAAAGTGGCTGGACAAGGAGATGGAGCACATAAACTCTCATTCAGATATCCAAGTGAAATGATTCTCCAATTTTTTGACCATCTCACACGGCTTAGTACTGTGGGCCTCCTGGAGTGGAATTGTTTGGTTTGCTCTCTCAAAAATAAATAAAACAAAACTGCAGAGTGCGTAACTGGTTCTAAAACCAGTTCTCTGTGTTATTTCTGGTCATTAGCTAAGGAAAGTGTCCTACCCAAAATGTGTTTTCTCATGTACGTTGTTTGGGTGTGCAGTGGGAAACGTTGTACACAGGGATTGCCAGGGGTGTCACGTTGGGTTCCACTGTCCCACAACAGCTTTTTGATGCAGTCCTGAGAAGAAAGTTAAATCTCACTGGGAAAACCTGATGATTTTTTGTGCGCAGTATCACAAAACTCTCCCAACTCCCCAGAACCCCACTCCTACTAATAGCGCACCTCTCCTTTTCGAGCGTGGCGTTGGGACACACCGCTGACGTTGTGCCTAGGTTGGAAGAAGGTGTGTTGCTCCTGGACTGACATCCTAACGCAGGCTCTGTCTGCAGCTGGTTCTTGTTGCAGCAGGCACCGTGTAGAGCCTGATTTGGTTGCTGGGAGAGTGCATCAGAAAAGTGTCACCATTTTCTTGCTCAGCTTTTAACCACTCTCTGAAGCATCTGCTGTTTGAGACAGGACCATGGGTTTAAAGGAACCTTTAGTCTGCTCTGGTACAGCTATGTGTACGCTTGAGGGAATCTGGGTTGCGTTGGTTGGTGTTGACATGCGCTGGGGAAAAAAGTGTAATGATTATTGTCACATTAAACTAGTGACGTCTAATCTCCTAGGTTGCTACAACTATGCAATGGGATACTCAGAAAAAGAGGAGTACTTGTGTCTTGTTTTATTTTGAACACAGATGCTGTGTGATGTTCTGTAGTATTGGTATTTAGCTACTAAAATATTCTGGAAGAGCTGTGCTCAGTGGGATGCTGTCACTCATCCTGTAGTCTTCTGTAGGACAGCTGAAGAAGAGATGACCAAAACACTACTACCTAGCTCTTCTTTCTCAGTAAATATACTCTGTATATGGTACTGAGCAAAATCAATTTGACTGTGTGGCTCACCTCGTTCAAATATACCCTTGTTCTGGTCCCATTCTTGTGTAGGTCAAGTTTTCTGTTGGAACTTTGTAGTCCTTCTGCCAAAATCCTATCATTTTAGTTTTCATTCTGAGTGATGTGGAACGTAATTTTCAGTTCTGAGTCTCATCAAATAAAATTGATGTCGCTACTAACAGATAGCAAAAGCTCTGTCTTCCTCTCGGGGAAAGTCTTACAGCAGTTTCCCTGATGTGTCGGGGAAGTCGGGCTCCACTTCTGTCGTGTGGGAACCGGACCACGTTGCTGGTGGGGATGTGGGCTCCAGCGCAGGAGGGAGCTGTGCAGACCCTGGGCTTGAGTCTTTTAACTTTTAGTGTCAAGATGAATTCTTAGGAGACTTCCTTGCATATTGAATGAATCAAGGCCAGCAGAATTAAGGACAATAAGAAATCTAACATTGTAATCTAACATCTATCTTCCATTAGAAAGAAATATTAGAACTATTAGAATTTAGAAGAGACCATCAAAGTTCATGATATATATGTCATCTTTATGTGATAAATGCATTTAAATGATAACTTGCTATGTCAATAATAGCTCATGAGATGCTGAACAGCAGCTCTACTTGTCAGTTGCCAGGTCTGGATTACTGGCCGTGCAGGGGACAACAGCTCCCCTGGCCTCTGCTTGGTTTCAGCTAATTTTGAATTAAGACTTGAAATATTGAGGAAATTTCAGGGGACAGAAGGGAGGCAGGTATTTTGTTGTTAGGTTTTAAAAATGCAAATAAGATCACTAGGAGAACTATAGTTTCTTAGACCTACTTCAATTTCCCCCCCTCCAGTGAAGAAGTATATCAGTAAGACAAATTGATAGCTTATTAACTAGGTCTTCATATCAGGGAAATTATGGAGAAATGATATTTTTGTGAAATACAATTTGTAGTCAGATTTGAGGTTTGATTCACAAAGCCAGCAATGTTAATGTAGTGCATTCCTTTATGACTTCCTTGGTACTACACAATCCTTTTTTAAAAGGTAGAACGATACAAACTGCAGTCACCCGTAGGAAATGAGCTGAGAATTTCTTTAACACGTCTCAAAATGATTTGAGGAATCCTTATTTGACAGTTTTCGTATCTAGGCATGTACCATGGAGAACCAGTTTTTAGCCCTTGCCTTCTTACATTTTTCATGATGTGCAAGGTAGCAGTAATTCATTATTGATCAAGTTTTCAGCTGACAGAAAGGTGTGGAAGAGAAAAGATTAAAAAACAAGAGTGACAGCAGACAGAGATGTGTCCCCTCGTGTAAAGCTGGTGCAATCCAAGATGAAGGAACAAAAGCCATCAGTCACATTTGCGGGCGGGTGACATCTCTTGAGAAGCAGTTTGAGTAATTTGCTGCATGCTTTTGATACGACTGTCTAGACTGAAGATCCAACACAGTTCCTGTATCTGTGAGCATCCAAACAAGGATATTGAGGATCAGGGAATACTCAGCATTTCTGCCGTTGGTGTTGGCACGATAGGAGTTAAGTGTAGTGCGTGTGGTCCTGGTGTCATCAACTTGAGAATGTTTTTGGTTGGAAGATTAAACTGTAGAACCAGAAAACAGGTCTCGGGGTGAGTGGCTCAGATAACTCAGTGTGTTTGGTTCATAAATACCAACCCGGTAGAGAGCTTCGCGTTCCAGCAGACAAAGTTTGATGGTTGTAAACCCGAAATAGTCCCTGTCCAGGCTATAGATTATATGCAAAAACTTAATGGTAATATTGGATAGCAGCAGGACACAATTTTGTGAAGCTCTGTGGCCTATCGTGTGTGACAGCTGAGAGCCAGTAATTGCAGTGATCTCCTCTGGCCTCAGCCTTCGAGTCCCTGCCAAGCAGTCTGCGTACCAAAGACCTTTGGCAGACTACATCCATTCCTTCAGGCTTCAGCGTAACAGTAGCAGTGGCAGTTATTGCTTATATGGAAAAAGGAATATCAGTAAGGAATATGATATTTTTTGTACTTTAGAAATTAAGCTGATCTTCTGGAAACCATGCAGTCTCCTTTATCCCAAGAGCTTCGCTGCTTGTGCATAGAAGCGTGGATAGTGCAGGTTCCCTGTCTTCACCAGGATGTGTGCTTGGTCTCCTACGGGAACATCTGTGTTTCGTGATGGTTATTATTAGGTGTAAGAGTACCAGAGAGGTCCTAATCCTTTGTCCATGATTGGATGCATGCTCCTTCTGGATGTTGAAGGACACCAATGATTTTCCCGTGGTCTAAAAACACTTCTGGTAGGAAGGTACTTTAAGAAGTGGTAAAGGTTTCCTTTGTGGTTAGCAGATAACTATCTCTTTCTGTGTTCAGTGATTTGGTCTGTTGGCTTCAGATGTTTGGTTCTGTTGTACAGCTGTTCAGGTTCTCTTTGACTTCAGTTGAGTCATATTTGTGTCCTCCGCCTGCATTTTTACACCCGTCTCTTGGCTGAGCACTACAGGACTTTGAAAGGCTAATTATTGTTGATTGGTTTTTTTTTTCCCTGGCTGGAAAGTCTTTCCTGATTTGGAAGCTTGACTAAGTGTTGACAAAACTGAGGCGTTCATCTTTCAAGTTCTTGCTTTACCTATTCTTAAATTAAGATGACCTCTTGTCCTTAAGCAAGAGGAGGAGTGTCTTGTTCTGCAGTGGCTTCCTTCAGTTCGGTCCACAGGGGCAAATTTGCTTTGCATCCTCATCTTAAGTAACTGCCCAAATCTGCCCACCTAAGCCAGTTGTCCCTTGATTTTTCTATAACCTACCTTTAACTAGATTTCATATATTCAGAAGACTCTGCATGTTTGTTAGGATAAGAATGAAACGGCTGGGTTGATCAGCAAAAGGAGAATGCCACAGTGCCTAATTGGATCAGGTTGTGTGTCAAAAATAATACAGCTTAGCTCTGGTGATGGTGCCTGAGTGATTTAGAGCTCATTTTACTAGAGTTAACACTGTTAATGAAATCCCTTCTTAAAACTTTCTGTATCTGAGGTTCCTGTAACATTTCCTTCCAGCGCTGAATTCTCAGTGTGAGGTTTACAGCTTAATTGGAGCTCCCTACCCCATCATCTTCTCGAGGGTTGTGGGGACCACTTGTTTCTGTCAGGGTCTTCTGGAAGGAGTTTATTTTCAGAGTTAAGTTGTTCGCGGGGAGCTGTGTCTCATCAGTCCCGCTGTCAGAGCACGCTGAGGTTTAGCACCGTGAGATGGGTGGTTGAGCACTGCACGCTCCAGGCTCCCACAATCCGCGTTGCAGCGCGGTGCTTTTGTACCAGCCCAGCGAGCGCCGATGGCAGAAACTTCTCAGTTTCAACAACCCTTAAAAACTGTGTTTGAGAGTCCATGAACTCTCATTTGCTGGCAGATAGCTGGGGTTTTTTAAAGTCTTGAAAGGAACTGCCAGTAACGCTTCACAACTCCAACTAGGTTGATGCTGTGCTAATACCAAAACCAGATGATCCTTGCCCAGGTTGCTCTCAGCTAATTGCACTGTGCCGTATTTGTAACACGTGAAATCATAGCATATCTTTTCACAGTTTGTAAGACTCCCTGGGATGCCTTTGCAGTATAATTAAAAATGTCTTAACTCTCTTATTTCAGGCTAGAAATCTTCATACAGGAGAACTGGCTGCTGTAAAAATAATCAAGTTAGAACCTGGTAAGTTTTACATTCTTTTCTGTATTTTTGAATTGCATTTTCATTTTTTCCATATGTTTATTTTCACACGGCTGTGAAGCCCCAGACAAAAGAAGTGTTTGGATTTTTTCTTGTAGTTTCAGCGGTTAGATGACAGGAAACACTGCAGGATGTACCATTACTTTTGGCTGTGTCCTGCTCACTGTTTCCTTCTTTGTTCTTATCTGCCTTATCGATCGTTGTATAAAAAGATGTCGCAGTTACAGTGTGGTGTTAGTGCAAAGAGAAGGTTAAGGACTGATGGTAAATTGAAGGCTCTGAGGCAGTGGGGAGCTGGAAGGCTGTGTGAGTTGAGGGGGGGAAGGGAACAGGCAGTGATGCTAATGCTCACCAAAGGTGCACTGGGAAAAATAAGAGCCCTCTGCTTTTTAATGTGCCATCTTTTTTTTTCTAACGTGTGCTGAGGAAAGAGCATGGCTCGTACTGTCACTTCCCCATGCATTTTCTGCCACTTCTCCTAAAAGCAGGAGAGGCTCACTTGCTGCCCAAGAGACTTGCTGAGCTGAAGTCTAATCTGAGTCCGGCATAGAGAGCTGAAATCATAAATTGTGTCCTGAGTGGAAAAGAGAGGAGCTTTTTATCTCCTCAGTCACAACTCAGTCCCACTTGAGGATCTTGTATTTGTTCGAAGAAGTAATCTTGCACTACTTGGTCACTGGCACACCTCTCATATTCCTCCTTAGCATAGTCTTCTTCGGTGTCTCTTTGCCACGTTAGTCTCTGTGGTTGTGGTTTCCCTGAGCTGCTGTGCTGTGCCTGGTCAGGGTCCTGTGAACGTGGGCTTGGCCAGTGCTCGTGGACTGCCACCTGTAGCCTATGAAGCAATTAAGGGACAATTAAGAAAGTACTAGGATTTATGGAGACACAATCAGTCGTATTCCATGGCTGGAGTGCTGCAGAGACTCTTTAGGGAGGAAAAATGGAGGAAAATCTGGAAAGACCCGTGATGTAGGAGAGGCTGGCAGAACTGAGTGGGTTTTAGTCTGGGGACAAGGAGGCTGAAGAGGGATCTCTGTGGTGGACTGGCAGAGGAGCTGGAGCCAGAGTTTCTTCAGGAGTGCCCAGGGAAGTGGTGAGAGCCGGCCGGTGTAGTCTGTACCAAGGGAAAGTCCAGTTGGATGCGGGGAAAATTCCTCACAAGGAGGGTGTTTGTGCTCTGAGGTAGGGCCCACGAAGGTGGTGGGATCACCATCCTTGAAGATTTTCTGAAGATAGCTGGGCAAGGCCTTGAGCAATGTCACTTGACTCTGCAGTTGTCCCGGCTTGGACCAAAAGGCTGGTCCAGAGACCTCTGGAGGTCCCTGCCAGCCTGTCTTCTGTGATTTGAGGTTTTGATGACCAGCACTGAAATGTCTCCAGTCCCTGAACACCAGGTGCTGACTGCATGTGTTAAAAAAACCTCTGGTTTTGATGGGGAGCTCATAGTGTCAGTACATTGCTAGCAAGTGAGGTGGATGTGCTGTCTTCCTCCTTCTTCCTTTCTTGTCGTCACTGGTTTCTGTTCAGTCACTCTGGTTGAGAAGCATCGTGGGTTCTTAAACACAAAGGGTTTGCTGATGTCTGTAGGTCCTTGTAAGGTTGCCCTCTCTCCTCCTGGTCTCTCCAAATGCGCATTCCTCAGAATCTGAGCTCTGAGAGACGGCTCTGTCCATCCTGCTGTTATATTTTGTAGTTCTTCCAGTTTTCTATTAAATCTGGGCTAGCAGAACTATTCAAATTTTACGATGCTTACCTAAGACAGCTGACCACCTTGAGCACCTGTACCTTTCCCATTGAGGACTCCATGACCAGTGGTATATATAGTGATCGCATTGTCAGTTTTAGAAACCAAATGTTTTTAAATATTTATTTTAGCCATATGAATAAAGTTTCGGAGAAGATGTTCTTTAAATAGCAGTAAATATATCCATTTTTCATAAAAGTTTAGTATTTACCAGCTGACTTCTAGGCCAGCTAAATTTTTCCAACGTCTGTTACCTTTGAATAATAATTTTCAAGCCTTTGACAGGAGGATCAGTGCTTGGTGCGTACGCCTCGCCCCATATTTCTTGGTTGTGAAATCCCAGCTGAAAACTTTGAGGGAAGAGTGGTAATGTCTTTATGGTTGGGGGATTTTGTTTTCCAAAAATTCCTTAGCATTTGTTAAAAGATAACAATCTTGCATGGAATCTCTCAATATCTTTCTTTTTTTTTTTACTATTTCAGCCATTTTGAAATGGTCAAGCAACTATGCATGAATTTGGTTTAACTCATCAAAATAAAAATGGGGTGAGGGGAAAAGGGCTGGGAACATTTCTAAAATGGAGTGTTTGATGGCTTCACCCCACCCATGTTTTCTTCCTCTTGAGTAGGTTATCAGGGAGACTGAAGTGCCAGTTGTAAACTGGGAGAGGAAGAGAGCGGGAGTCCCCATCTATCACGTGGTTAGAGAATATAGGGGAAGAGGAGCTCAGGTCCATCTTTGTCTTCTTTACAATGAAGACCAGCAGTTGCGTCTCTCTCCTCGTGGGATGTTGGTTTCCCTGCCGACCTCTAAGGCATTCCAAGGTGGTTTGAAGGATTTCTGCTGAAACTTCCCATATACGTTTTTGCTTCTAGTATAAATTAAACATCAATTGATTTAGACAGCACGTGAGAGTGACTCTGTTGCTTGGTGTTCAGAGTGATGCTAGTCTCTTTTGTAAACTCATCACGGAAAAATTAATTTGGGGTTTCCCACAAGCCAGAAAAGTATGCTATCCTCTGAACTGCTTGATGTAAGATTTCCCATGAGCCTAGCTCCTCATTCCCAAGTGATTATTTTATTTTTTTTTTAAACAGTTAAAAGTTCCTGAAATCTGAACATTTTTTTTGGTTGGAAAAATTTGAAAAATTCCAGTGAATAAATGAAAAGAAAGGCTTGGCTTGATGGTTTAGCTTTTCTTTTCCGTCTTTCTTGAAGTTTCCACTGAAGCGCACCAGTGCAGGTAAACGAGCCAGGCCGTGCTGGTGGTACCGCTGCTTCCCTTGGAGCTTTCATCTTCTAGAGTCAGCAAGGTCTTCTGCAAAGCCAGCTTCCTGCACACAACACAGTTCGGATGTCAGTGGCTTTGGCTCAGTCCCTATTACGTAAATGTCCTGACTTTCTGAACCTGCCTACTCACAGCAGCATTAGTGATCGTGTGACCTAGAGAGCGATGGTCAGTGGGCAAAGCCTCGGGCATGGCCTTAACTCCCACCAGCATGACCTCTGCAAGCCATCTCCACTCCTTCAGGCGGTCCTTTCAGTCCTCAGCTGTTTGATCTCATTAGGTGGTAACCTCTTCAGAGCGAACTGTCTCATTACTCTGTGATTATTTGGTTTTCCTCTTGTTTGGGGATTGCCTTTTTCAACTAAAAGGCAGTATGTGGCAATGGAGCAGGATAGTTCTCTTGGCCCTGCTGGCTTCATCCCATCCCCATGCTACCACGTCCCTTGGACTGGAGTGTGCATTTCATAGACTCATAGAACTTCATTTCGGTGAATTCATTTAGAATCATAGAATTTCATGTAGGTGACAGCAGATGAGGGGACTGAGCTGGGGGCGGGTTTGGAGGCAGGGCGTGCAGCGAGCAGATGGCAGGCTCCGAGCAACAAGGAAATGTGGTTTTCTCTGCAAGATCTGTGAAGCTCCTCATTGTATTGAGTTGTGTTTACATAGGTGCAAAAAGCAACCGTACAAAGTTATGTCAGAGAAAAATACATGAAAGATTATTAAATACAAAGATCCCATCTATGACTGAGAGGTTTTTCTGAGCCATAAATCTCTGGAGGTGGGGAGGGTGGTTGGGGGAAGCATCCCTGTGTGGTCCATTCTCAAATACTTCCTTGGCATCCTCTGTTGGAGATGGGATGCGGGACTGAAGAGCCCCGTACCTGACTCAGGGCAGGGTTAATTTTTAATTCTTTTTGGTTCTGCGATCCACTTCACTGTGCAGCCAAAGAGATGTTTTTGAAGATAAAAGCGTGGGGAGACTCAGGGGAGAAGCTAAAACCACTGTCTTTGGGTGACTGCAGCTACTAACCTTTCCTTAGCAAACCAGGGCTGGTTTTAATATGTATGTGGATTGCAACGATTAAGACAAATGAGGCAATGTTAAACGCAGTGGAAACCACAGCGGGGATCCCTCAGTCCCTGCTCGGCAGCGTGTGAAAGGCTGTGGCCGGTGTTCGGGGCAGTGGTGCCGGGGAGAGCAAACCACCACTGGGTTTAACTCCCAGCAGGTCTACGATGGGGCAGAGCAATGCTTCAAGGACAGAAGAACAGTATTACCCTCCTCCTAACGTAGAGAGAGGCTTCCTCAAGCGATCGTGTTGCTGCACCTGATCCATATGAAGTAGGTCTGGTTTTATTGTGAATTTGAAGAGCTGCGTTGAAAACTGAACTGAAGAGAAGCTGAATCCTCTGCCCTTAGAGCTGAGGGAAGAGCAGGAGCCGTCGGAGGCTGAGCAGCCCCTGCCTTTGCTTGGTGCTGCTTAAACACTACAGTGGAAGCGTAAGACTCTGGCCCAAAGTCAGCAGTACTGAGAACCCCATTTTAATTAGCACTGATGACCATGTCTTACATGTTTCATTATGTTGTTGGTCCAACTTGCCACAGGGAAGTGATTTCTTCTAGGGTTGGTTGGTTTGTTTGTTTGTTTTTTCTTAAATATACATCTTCTTTTCAATGTTGCCAGCCTGATCTCCATCCATAGCATGTACACCCGCAGCCCCTTGGCAGAGATCTTGTTGGGGGGTTGTTTTGTTTTTAAGGAGGGCTCACCGCATTTGTTTACTTGTTTGTTTATTTTTAGTTCTCTGGGATGTCCACTGCCTCTGCAGGGTGGCTGGACCATAGCTGTCTTTGCAGCAACACATCGCTGTTGAAAATCTTCCAGATTAAAAAAAATAATAATTCATCTGCTCCCCCCCCTTCAGTGTTCTGGCTAATTTGAAGGGTTTTGAATAGCTTGTACCTGCAGAGTACCATCAATTCCTGGACCAGGCCAGTGTCAGAAGCTGCAGTGTCAGAAGCTGTTGCAGCCGTGGTGGTCCCTCATGAAGCGCAGCCCCTCCGAGCACCAGCACGAGCTCCTGTCAGACCACAGGGCACAACTAGAAAAAGACTGGTAATAAATTTTGTAAGTTAGTCACCAGAGAAATAAGCCTGTGATTTATATACACCATCTTCTGGAGAGGAGGAGGAGGAGGTGGCTCATAGATGGGAATTAATTAGCAGATGGAAAAATAAGAGCTCCAAACTCAACACTTGATTAATACGTGGATGGGGGAATTGGGAGCAAAAGACAAAAGGCTCTGAAGCAAAGAGTGCCCCAGAGGAGGTGAGGAATGCGTTGAATTAAAGCTGCAAGAAACTGCACGCAATAAGATGGCAGTATTTTGAGAGACCGAGCAAAACTGCTGAAATGGCGGGTGGGGATGAATTGTGGTTTGTTCGTGTGACTCCCTCGTCTGCTGCAGGTAGCGAGTGAGTTGGGAGGCAAAGAGACTCCGACTTGCAGCCGAGACCCCAACGTGAATACGTATTTTATTTCATCTGCGCTTACCTTCCTTTGTCTGGAAAACAGACAAAAGAAATAAACTCTCTGCTTAGAAGGTTACTGTCATTAATTTATTTGAATTTTTGGGCAGTACACTAGATCTGCTACCACAGTTAGTTAAGCTGTGCTGCTAAAATCAAAATAGACAGTGTTTTTCACTTTTTTTTGGCATAGACTTTGGAGAGCATTAGGCAAAAGTATTATGGCACGCTAATGACATTTCCCAGCATTCACTGAGTACAAATGCTTCAAATAATTTGGGAGCCAATTCTATTTCAGAAACTAATCCAACTGTACTCAGCAGCGTAGAAGCCAAAACCATCTGAAACAATAAAGCCGCTTCCTTCTATGGGTTTAGCAGATGAATTGAGAGGGGAGTCAATACAAAGAGGTAACTATTTGCCAGTGTAGTTTTCTGCCACAGACCTTTCTTCCTGGCAAAGTGTAATAAACAAAGTATTTTAAAATACACTAATGTCTGTTGTAAATACTGCTGTAATGATAAATAATACCTTTGGACACCTTTGAAGCTCAGAGGGCTGGGTGTAATCTGTGGTGCTCTGTATCTTGTGCAAGGTTATAGAAGAATCTCATTGCTGGTTTTAGTTTGGTCCAATGTTTGTGTTTTCCACCTGAGATATCTGGAAAGGCCAGAAGTAGCCAGTTACCTATTTCAGATTGGGTTTTAAACTGGAGTTGGAACTGTTCAAGGGATTTTGTACGAGGGGAAATAGTCATCCAGAGGTGAGTAGTACAGTGCTCAGTACATTCAGAGCCGGATCTGGCTCATTATGTTTGGTTTGTATCTCAGGCTTCAGATGTGGAGGTTGATGTTCCACATAGGAACACAGCCACGGGGCTGTCAGGCTGTGACGGAGGTTTGTCCTCTCCGCACCATGACCACAGCACAGCAGAGTCCAGGGCATTTTGGGTCTGAGAAGGGTATTTTGGCAATGCAGCCTTATTCTCTCTATACTAAATTCCCTAGGGATGCTATGAACTATGGAGAAGAACAAGCCTGAGGCTTATTTAAACTAAACCTGCAGGGGTTGAGCTGTTGTTGGCAGCGCCTGGGGTTGAAGAAATATGAAAATAACTTCTCAGTACTGCTTACACCTTTGCTGCCTTGTGGTGCGTAACCTGGTCGGGCTTGGGATCGTGTCCTTTGTGCGTGACAGTTCAAATAGACGCAGACTTTATGCACTGAGCAGCAGCTGGTCGGACACTGCCAGAAGCCCTTGATTCTGATTTCTGTGCTGCTTTGCTGGCTGCCACCTCCCGTGGCATCGGGCTGGCATCACCATAGCCTGGGGGACACCAACGCCGTTTTGTTGGGGGAGGTGGGTGTGCGGCTCGTTACACCATCGCTGCACCTGTCTAGGAGTTACCCAGGGCTGACCGCCTGAGTTTCCAAATGTGACGGAGCCCTTAAAGCTTGGACATTGCCTTGTGCCATGCCATGTCCTTAGTGGTACTGCCGCGGCCTGGCACAGCTGCTCAGCCTGCCTGTGGAGCGTATACAAAGCAAAACACAGACAGTGTGGTCTTCTAATGTACATTGCCCAGTGTTTTAATTATATTTAACTTATTGAAATCTGGTCTAATTTTACTTTGCATACTTACAACGCATTTATAATGTGCTATTCTTCTTGCTGAAATGTCTGCATCCAGAGTGAGTGAGCCCATGTTTCCATGTAGTGTAAGCTTTCACTTACAACACAGAGTTTTTTGGGCGAAGAAGGTCAGCAGAAGGGGTTGTGGTGGGGAAAGGAGGTATTAGGAGCAGGAAAGAAGCTGAGTGATCACACGTTTTAGTTGGAAGGTAATGCAGAGCGTGACGTTTGGGGTGAAGGCAGGTTACGACAGGCTGAATTAGGAGGACACATCATTTGACAAAGTCCATGAAGAAAACTAGCAATAGTGAGACGACAGTGGTGAGAAAGGAGAGTAGAAATGGGATTGTGAAAGGCTGAGTTATACGACAGTAATTAAATAAGGCAAGGAGAGAGGAAAAGAGATGAAACTCTTAAGGAATAGGAATATGGATTGTTGTTGACATGGCTGCTCATAAATAGGATCCAAGCAGGACAGAAGAGAACACACACGGGGAAATCGTTTCTGGTGTTTAACCAGTCACTCCAAACACTTGTGCGCTACTTGATGCGGGGCTGGAGCTGCTGTGGCAGCACATCGCCATCAGTAATATTTTATATCAGTGGAGAGATAATCAGTACCATCAGTGGTTAGCAGTTGGCAGCTAGATGCCTGGCAGGCAAATTTGCTGGTGGAAACATCATTGTTTCCAAATAACTGTTTCCTGCTTGGAATCAAGTTTCTGAGCTTCACGTTTGGGGAATTTAAATTCTTTCTGTCGGACTGCAGGTTTCCTTGAATCCCAAGAAAAGAGGTATGGCTAAAACAGCTCGGATGCTTGAGTGCGGTTTAAATTATTCTCCTTCTTAAAGATGTGAAGCTTTAAAAGGATTGTTCTCCGTTTTTAAAGATGGTCAGTAAAGAGCAGTGCAGGTCTTCAGCGTGGTGAAGAAAGCAGTTTCATATGTGTCATAACTATGGGATGGGATGGGATGCTGCAGTAATGCCTTGCACCCTCTCCACTTTCCCAAAAGTATTTTGGGGGTGTTGTTCAGGTGTGTTGCACGTCAAGGTATCTAAATGGGGATTGGAAAATGTTTCAGGAGTTAAAATTAACAAGGGTAGAGGCGAAAAACTGGCAGCAAACTCTGATCTAAGCAAAAGCCATCCCTTTTGTCAGCAGAGATTGAACCCTCGTGAGGTTCAGCAAAGTGTTTTGGAGTGAGTGATTGAGAACTGGGGAGCATGGGGATGTCTGGAAATCAGCGCAGGGGAGCTGATGACCTGTGGATATTTCTCAGCTGTGGAGTTTGTAAACTGCGGCGAATAGTTTCTGCAAAGTTGTCGCTCCTGTGGGGCTCTCTCTCCTTGTTCTGAAACTCAGATTGTTGAATAAAAAACAATTGAGGAATGGTCCCAGCAGAGGTGATGGTTGCTTCTGCTAACTCAGAAGGTGGACATCTCTTGGTTGTATGAGTTGTATGAATATGGTGAGAGCGTTCCCACTCAGCGGTGATGAAGAGCGGGGTCATGCCATCCTTCAGCATCCCATACAGCAGCATCCACCCAGTCCCGTTGCTAAACTTCATCTCACTTCTAAATAACAAATGTTAATTATAGTGTTAAAAATCCCAGGTCTGCAAAGTATCTACAGTGAAGCTGCCCAGCGAGGCTTGGCAGGTAGGCTTTGGAGCGCACGTCACACCTCCTCCAGGCAGCCTGACGTGTTGGAGCCCGTGAGGACTGCGTGTTGAGGGCACTAGCTCAGGGCAGGATTGCTGGCTGGCACCTTGAAGATCTGGCCTCTTAATAAGTGCTTGTGTCCCACCCTTTGGTGACACCGTGCATATCTCCGAATGCTGTCAGTTCCCTCCTCCCAGTTGCGTGCGAGCCCTGGACGCTGCCTGCCCGTCCCTCCCTCTGTTCCCGCACAGCATCAGCCCCGTGATGCAGCACTGAAGTAATGCAGGATAAACCAATTTAAAACAGCAACTATGAATTTCTTCCCGGGGGAGCCCTCTGGACAATAAAGGGATTCACAGCTGACCCAGGAGGAGATGTGAGAAGTGACCCTGCATCTTTTTGCAGGATGGGACCACTCAAAGCAGTTGGTGGAGCACATGAAAATATGACCAGGAGTAAACTTGCTGAAAAACCATGAAGGTCAGGCATGCTCAGGAGACCTAGTAACGCTGTGTGGTAGGCACTGGAGCCATTGGATCCTTCCTATGGTGCAGAGTTGGGGGTGTGGATCCAGCATACCCATGCTCTTCATCCAGGACAACTTGGCAGGACATCCATATGTGCCAGTTCCACGTAGGTGAGGAGGAGTGTTTGCAAATAATTCACTAGTGTTAACGGGCCATCAGTTTTCTGAATGATCTCCTGCTTAAATATGGATTTATTTCGAATTTACCAGGCCTTCCTTTGCTTAGCTTCTGAAATCTGATGCGATCGCATCACGCCATGATATGGCCGCGTGTGTCAGCAGTCTCCTCCCTGCCAGCTGCGCTGGAGAACAAGCAGCTGGTTGTGCCAAGCGGAGCGGCCTCGGCCACGGGCTGCCATCGGAGGAGAATATTCCATTGTACCGCTCCCTTCTGCCCTGTGCGTCTCGCTGCAGAGGTAAAATTGGATAATAGTAGCAAGCTGCAGTGAGTCACCACGCTGCTCCGCTGATTTACGGCAGCTCCCTCAGCGATGTTTTTGCTCAGCATGCCACATAACCCATAATTGCAAACATGTGAGTAGACAAAAAGTACATTTTTCCAATTCCGTGTTATTTAGCATCAAGCAATCTCTGATGACTAAAACAGATGAAAATCTCTTTGTATGGATATATTGTCACCTTTGATCTAATTCTTTTTTTCCTTGCTGTCTCCCTCTCAATGAAGTATTTTCTACAAATTCTTTGTCTTACTGTCGACTTTTTTTTTTCATGCTATCCAAGGATATTTAATTTTTGCCCTATTCCAGCATCTCTTGCCAAGATTAATACTCCAGCTGCCTGGAAACTCTGAATTCCTTTGTTTTGAATTCATTCTTGTCGTCTTCTAACAACTATACATCTTCTCTCCTATCTCTGTGTCTGATCTTTCAGAATAATTTTCTACATATTTTAGCCAAACTTTTCTCATGGATACTTCTTCTGCTACTTTTCTACCAGCTTCCTGGCTGTATTCAGCCTGCACCCCCCTTTCCTCTTCCAAATCCTTTTTTTTTTTTCCTTTTTCTGTAGGTAACCCCATTTCTTGCATAGATTTTTCATTTATTAATTGCAAATTAAGAAGTCATCGTTTCTGTCTCCCTCTACTAGATGCAAGATGAGCCTAAATCACTCCTGATGGGTACTTGTTCAGTGTTTTCTTCATTTTTTTTCCACTGGTGGGAAATTTCACAGCATCCCATCCCTTCAAGTTCAGTGCTGCGATGTTACTCTAGTAGGAAAAGCTTTTCATCTGTACAGGGAATGTAGGTTAAGGCAATTTAAGCCCATTGCTAATTGTCCTATCATAAAACTGGAGAATGGATTATCCCTTCTCCCCCCTTCCCTGATATCTTTTATGTGCATGGAGGTTGTTATCTTTTCTCCTGTCAGTCTTTTTCTAGCCCAAATCACCGTATTTCCTTCAATTTTTTCCCATTAGTCAGGGTTTCTAGAACAGACATTGCTGTTGCTCCGACTAAGCAGCCCAGTCGATGTGCGACTGAGGGGCAATTCCGGCTGCTGCCTGTGAGTTTTTGCTGTTACGGGGATGGTTCTTGATCACAATTTTCACATGTGACAGTATCCAGCTGTTCTGAAATGCTGCCTCTGTCATTCCAAAGATTTCTTGATTTGAAGATGGCGGTTTAAGAAAAGGGCGTTTTATTTGGCATTGGGTACCCTGAACTCATGGAGAGCTAGGAGTGTTAGCCAGAGACAGTACCTTCGACGTGGGGTGGGAGGCTTTGGCCTTCAAACTTGCTTAGAATTGACTTCGAAAAAACTTCTGTAGTTTTAAAATGCTCCAGTTATCTGTGAGCATTCAACAATCCCCCTTAGGAAGTTTGTCAATGGGAGGAATGAATCCATCCGATTCAAACTCAGAAATCCTTTGTTCATAGTAATCATTTATAGGCAGGGTGCATGATCTCAAGCAAAGCTGTAGCTGAAAGGTAACCCATAAAGCAAGCACAGTGTGAAATCTGTGCTAAATTTATGGAAATCGCGTTGCCCTTTCTGTTTTTCATTATTAAAAGAAATACTATTTATGTTTAAAAGAAGACTCTTGACATTTCAAACTCTTCTCCTAATGTTTTCCTGCCCCAGTGAAGTGTCTCTCTGTACAATTCAACTTCAAGAAGCCCTTGAGGATTTACTGAAATCACTCAGGGATATGCTCATACAAGTGTGTGCTCCTTCTGTCTTTGTATTTTGTGGTTATTTTCTTAAGTACGGGACTGGTAATCATTGGGACGTAAAGGTTATGATCGTTTGGAAGACGTTATACCAAATTGGCCCTTCTTTGGCTATATCTGTAAACAGCAGCTACGTACTGGTGTGTGTGCGGGGAGCCAGGGTTTCCAGAGGGCTGGGAAATGCCATGGGACCAGTACATCAGTACTGGCTGCTGCGGGTCCTGCCGGCCACGGTGACATCCTCGCTCAGGGAAGTTGCTTCAAAGCACAGCAAATAAAAGCATCGGTTTTTTAAAGGGGTTATTAAAAATATTAGCTATGCTGTTACTTGTTAAATAAACACGTGAAGAATCCAAAGAGAATTTACGGCAGTGCTTGAGACCTCTTGGACTTGTCAAAATCATAGGAATTAAGGGGAGCAGTACAAAGCAGTCCATTTCTCCTGGGTTGCACATCCCTGACTTTGATAGTAGGAGATAACTTTTACTAATGAAATTTTAAGAAAAGTAAATGTAGAAAGCAATTTTTTTCCTTGAGAGAAGATGGTAGCTACCACGTTGTCTGGAGCAGCATTTTATCTAAAGCCTTTATCTAAATTTGAGTCTTTCATCTCTTGCAAGCTCTTACAGAGGTTTTGCTCATGCCACAGGAAGAATAAAGGTAGTAATGTATATGTATGCATGATCACAGAGCAGGCACGCGTCTAGGATGGCCTAATAGTCTGATTTTTGTGATGCTGCCCTTCAGAGGAAGGCTGTAGGGCTGTGCTGGTGTTATTTGATATATCATTGCTGGGGTTCGGGCTGCTCCTGCTGCCGTAGCAGCCCCAGCGCTGGGCTGGGCATCAGCTGCCCCAAGCTCCAGGGACCCAGAGCTGCGGTGTCTGAGCTCTGGATTCCAGGGAGAGCACCCTCCATTTGGAAATTCTCTCAGTGGGATTTAATAAAAGCATACCAGTGATTTTCCCAGCTCTCGGATATTTTAGTTTGCTTCATTGCATCTGTAAAATTGTTATTTTTTTAATTTATGACAGCTTTTACCCTTTTAAATTAAAGTGGCAGAAACATACCAGCCTATTGCTCTGGTCATAATATGTTTTTCAGTAGAATTTTTTTATTTTTTTGCAAAGGATATTTAGGATGTGCAAATGTGCTTCTGTAGCTGTCCTCATCCAAAAATGCCCTCAAAACATGTGTTGAGGACTCTCTGCTTCTCTTCTGAGTCAGCAGTGGCTGAGTGGGCGTGCAAGGCCATATGCTCCATCAGAGCCGGTTTGAAACAAAATACTTTTAATAAAGAGCCTATGGTATGTGATCTCTTCTTATTTCAGACTCTGGAATTAGCTTACAGTGATTTTTTTATTTTTTTTTTCCCTTCTGTTGCTGGGATCCTTGTGCTATGGGCACCATGTCCTAGTAAAGTTGGACCTGCTCCAGCTGGGGCTGTCCCGTGGCGGTCCAGGGCTGCTCCGGAGTTTGCTCCTGCTCCTCTCGCTCTTCAAGAAGTATTTGTGCCTCACCCAAAGCACGTAATAAAGAATGCGAACTGACCGGATATAACTGTGGCTGGTTCCTCTTTTTCAGGAGACGACTTTTCATTGATACAGCAAGAAATATATATGGTTAAAGAATGCAAACATTGCAACATCGTCGCCTATTTTGGGAGCTATCTCAGGTAAACCCCACTTTTTATACCTGCGCTTCTGGTTCTTTCCCAAGACAGTGCTCAGTCTGGTTTAGTGCTTATATCCTCTCTCAGTGTTCTTCGCTAGGTTGAATTCCCTTCGGTTCCCTGCCAGCTTTAAAAAAAAAAAAAAAAAAAAAAAAAAAAAATTTAAAGAAAAGAAAAGTGACTAATACTTTGTTTTCTCTGTTGGCCAAAAGGCTGGAATATTTTTATCACTAGGAACAGAAAGAAACTTTTCCCCTACAGACTCTTGCAACACATCCAATCCTACTCACTTGCAGGGCAGATTTTAAACGTTTATTGGTTCTAATATAAAACTAGCTCATTATCTGTCTAAAGCAGAATTGCCTTGAGATATTTCATTTAATGGTAGTCTTGTGTGCTGTGGAAGCGTGGCCAGTGAGTTGTAAGAGCAAAACACCAAATCTGAGCTGCTGATAATAACGTTTTTCATAACTGGTGTCACAGACGCAACGTACTGAGAGGCAGCAACAAGGTGATGCCAGCTGGCTGCATCTTCAGGCGCACACCTTAGACGTTATACAGAAAGCTGGGGAATATTTTCCATTTCTCTGGAACTCTGTCATTTATCAGGTGGCTCTGTGGGATCATATGTCACAACTTCGCCTGCTTGGTCTTTTTCTGCAAGGCTTCATCTTTAGATTTCTTGGAGGGATGTATTTTTTAAGTAATAAAAGGACTTCAACTGGAAAAAAATCGCTGAATTTCTAAATCCCCAATACCCCTTTTGGAGGCCAAAGAGTTTTTTAGATATAATTAGGCAATTTCAATTTAAGATTGAAACTGAGTTTAGTGTGATAAGTCGTGTCATCTTGCTGATAGCAGGTAAACCTCAGGTGTTTCTTCTACCAGTTCTTTATTGCAGTTCGAAAGTTACCACGACATCTTTTAGGTCTGATAACATTTAAAGACTTGTTCAGTGACTTTGGAGTAAAATTTTCATTTTGATAAGAGTTTATATTGAAAGTATGAATAACATGTAAAGCATGTAACTGCTAGTCATGTTTCAGAGCATGTATTTTTAACAAAGGGTGGTTAAGACCAATAGAAAATAATATAAATAATCACGATTAACTCTGTTGTGTATACACATCAATCAGCTTCTGATGCCTGTGTTTTGATTTTATTTTGATAGCCGTGAAAAGCTGTGGATATGCATGGAATACTGCGGTGGGGGATCCCTCCAAGACATTTACCACGGTACTTTGAAACTTATTTTAACATTTGTACCTTTGGGAAGCTTTCTGCAAAGAAGAAAAATAAATAATAAGCAAATTAAAAGGGAAGGGTTGGTACTGGCTGAGCACTGCACGTATTTTTTCTTAGGGCATGAATAGTGGTTTTTAACTACAGTCAACAGGTTTTGTTGACAGCACTTCTCAAATATGATGACCGTCACTTTTGGGCTAATACCCTGTCAAAAAACCCTCTTATTCCTGCTTCTGTGTGATACTGTACCACTCCTTTATTACTGTTTTCCCCTCTGGGGTTTCATCTAGAGTTGTGGATTCTGTAGAAAGATTTATTGGAGTTGTTGGAAGGGCAGTCTGGGGACTTGCTCTGCCTTTAAATGATAACGTGGATTTTTTTGAATATCAGAGCTTTTTCTGCTTTATTTTTCAGCCAGTTGGTACCAATAGCTTTAAAACAATTCTAAGACCTATAGGCCCCTAGTATAGAACATTGCCATTTCTAATATTAAAAAAAAATAGCAGAAGTCACTTTTATTGTGTTTTACCTTCCTCACAACATAGGATATTACGTTACTACAAAGTCACTTGTAAAATGGTAATTAGATTTCTGTGAAAACAGGTTTTCTTCTCACTGTGCGTGTTGTCTTCTGTTATTCTGCTGGTTCTTCTTTACTGAAAGCTCTGCTGTAAAACAAGCAAACAAAACCCTCTTTTCAGCTCAATGTAAAATACGGCTCATGCAAAATTGGTCTTTAACTTTTGCATGGAGGACACCACTTTTTGGCTGCTTCCTGGTGTTACTTATGTGTTGTATATTGTAGACTGACACACGTTTTAATCTTTGTTTTCAGTAACAGGACCTCTGTCAGAGTTACAAATTGCATATGTATGCAGAGAAACCTTACAGGTACTGTACTCCTGCGGGTGTATGATAAAGCGTTTGCTTCGTGTATAGAAAGTAGATACAGAAGGTGATTTCAGAAAGCGCTGCAGTACCACCACTTACACTTGTAAGCATTGGGAATCTAGCTGAAACCAATTAACCAGGGTTCATATCTGTTAGTTTCCAGATTGGAAGTAAAAATTAGCAAGAAACTCCAGTAATGCAGTGCAAATATTTGCTTAAAATCATCGTCAGAGCAGCGCTGCTTCTGCGCTGTAATTTGCAAAGGAGTTTACACAAGAGCGGACGTGTCTGTGGATCCCACTGTGGGACCGAAATACGGAACCTCAATCCCGCTCCCCCTTTCTTCGGTGAACCTGTTGTTTTCAGGGACACTGCGGCAGACAGATCTGCGCAGGTTGTGACCACAGTGTTGCCTGGGCTGGTTTCCTCCATTGTTCTAACACAGTGATTCAGTGCAGCAGTGGATTAGGACAAACTTTTGAACCTCATTGCAGAAACTAGCTAATACCTAGTAAGCGAGGGTAAGTAGCTGAGTAATAGAGGGGGGGGAAAAAAAAAGGCACACTTTAAACTGCCTGCTTGATCTGTGGCAGTAAATCCTAATAATTTGTAGAGGAGAAAAATACTGCAGCCAGATGACTAAAATTCTCTTTCATTTTGTGATCGCTAATAACTGTAGAAACGCAAGGTGAGGCGATGCAGGCAGCTTGTTTCTTAAAGGAACTTTTCTTTCCCCACTCTGTGTGTCCATGAATAATTATGTGAGAGACTCACGGGGCTGCACGCCTTTCCCTGAAGCGGTGGCTGAGCTGGTCGGTGCTGGAGGCAGGGGCGTAGACCCATCAACGGCTCCGCAGTTCTGTTCCTGATCTCTTCTTGCTGCGGGGACTCGTATTGCTGGAAGGGCAGCTTGAAGGTTAAGCACCTGCTTGTTGAAACCTTCGGGACTTCAAAAACAGAGTTAATTTTAGTAAAGGGAAAAGGTATCTTGAGGTTTGTTTTGAAAATACACACGCATCTATGTAAAATGTTACACCAGGGCTGGCTTCAGCAAGTCTTCGCGTGTATTGAATGGAGCTGGGAGACATGAGGAACAGAATCCAGCGTACCTCTTATCTGCAAATCTCAAACTTCTCCACTTGCAAATAAAATACATGGAGTAATTTAAATTTATTGAATGGGACTGGCTTTGCAGTATGTTAACAAATGGAAAATGACGTGTTTGTCTCTCTCTCTTTTTCCAGGGTCTTGCTTATTTGCATATGAAGGGCAAAATGCATAGAGATATAAAGGTAACTTGGAACTTTGAGAAACTTCCCTTAAACTTTCTGGTGCAAAAAAATATTCCTGATAAAGCATTTTAACTTTCTATTTATTATCTTTCAGGGTGCAAATATTCTACTAACAGACCACGGAGATGTCAAATTAGGTAAGTTACCTGAATTTAATAAAACAGAAAGCAGACAGGAACATTTTTATTTGTCAAAACTTATTTATTTGTAGTCAAAAACTATAGTACCAGCTGTGAGACTTTGATCTAGCAAGTTGCCTTTTACTTTTATCATTCCATTAAAACAAAAAAAAAAACCAAACCAAAACCAGAACGGAGAGACCGGGCCTCCCAAGAAGAATATTCAGCTTTCGTAAGGCTTTAGTTTGTATTGAGCAGTACATGCTCAGCAGTACACGCAGTACAGCAAAGATGAAGCTTGCTACAAAAGACAAAGCATAATACGGCAAATGTCCTGTATTGTTGCCGTCTTATTAGATTCCGTTCTCAGTGGCATGCAGGATGCACTGTAGGATGTTCTTGTTCTTATTTGGGGCAACAGTTGATGACAGAAAGCGTGTATCCGTGGGCTTGTGTGTGTATGAAATGAGGAGTTTTGCATTCTATTGAGAAGTTACAGATAATTTCTTATTTTCAACCAACAAGCCTTGAAGCCTCCCAGCTTTCCCTGGAATCTGTCAGGTCAGGGTTACCTGGATATCAACGTGTTTGTTCCTGGCCAGAATGGCTGTTCTCCCTCAGAGCCTCCAGGGATCCACTGCGCAACACAGCGTCTCCTGAGCCTGGCAGCCCGTGGAAACGCGGGGCCTGATCCTGGCTGTACCTATAGCTTAGTGTGTGATGTTGGGCATTTCCATGCATGTGGAGAAGAGGAAACTCTCCTCCTTTTGTAGGCGCTCTGAGGTCTACAGATGAGAACTCAGGAGAGATCTGTGTTACTGGCTTCCTCCAGTGACGCTTTGCATTTAGGGCAGCACAAACAGGCTGAATCGCTTGTTATCCGAGTGTTTTGCCTTCAAAACCCTGATCAGCTGCCTGACTTCACAGAAGTCCATGTGTAGTTAGGGCTCTCAGGAAGCAGGGAGCAGACATCCCGGGAGAAGGAATGGGATGCTCAATCATCTTACTGTGTCTGCTGTTGGAACCGGGGCAGTTGTGCATTAGCTGCATCGTTGCTCTTCAGAAAAACTGTGGGGTTCAACACATTTACTCACCTGTGGTGAACCAGGAGTGCTGTGCTAGGAAAGCACGTTTTCTTTTTTTAAAGGAGAGGGGGAAAAAAAAAAGAGTAAAACCTTGAAACTCATAGGAGCTTTCACTAAGTGCGTTAAACTTGGGTTATGCACTGATACATTCCTTTTGCCTGCTAAGCTAGTTAGATTTGCCCCCAGTTATCCTCCAGCTATCATACTACCAACGCAATAAAAATAAAAAGGACTTAAATGATTTTTGGCTCTGCAAGACCACCCGATTATCTGCGGCTCAGGGAGCAAGGGATTATTGTCCCCTAGACAAAGGCTCCAGAAATGAGAGCAGATGGCCCCCCGCAGTTCCTCCATAAGCAACACAGAAATAGTACTGTTTCCAAAGCGTGATGCTGTTTTTCCTCTTGAATATTAAATTGAATATCCACTAAATTTTGTGAGGAGGTTGCTGTATTGTGAGATGGAAAAATAGCTAGGAGAGGAAAACGATCATGAGTGAGCTGTTAGCAGGAACTCATCTTCTCAATTTGAAAATTGAAGGGAAGACACCATCTGATCTCATTATTAATCTTTAACTGTTGAAGCTGAATTAGTTTTCAATTTGGATGAGAAATGTCATTGTTCTTTCATAATATGATACTTCCTAGAGTAGAATTCAGGTCTTAAAATGAAACGTCTAAGTCTGTGATCATTTAATTTTCCAGCTGACTTTGGTGTAGCAGCAAAAATAACCGCCACCATTGCGAAGAGGAAATCATTTATTGGTACCCCGTACTGGTAATAAACTACTTTGATTGCTGTGATTGTATGCAAAGCTAAGTCTGCATTTATGCCGAGAATTCTAAAATGCACATGCTGAAGTATACACACATATCTTTAAATATATGGCAATTGCATAAATTCCCTTTCTTCCAAGAAAAATGCCCAAAGGGTAAAAGTCTGGGCAGCACTGATTGTAGCTGATCTGTTGCTGTGACACAAGCTACCTGATACTTGAGGCAGGATTGCTGTTTTTCCCAAGTTCGTTAATTCAGAACATTCTCCCCTTTTGCTGGATGCCTAATGGTCCTTCAGTTTCTCAGTAGCTTCTTATGCTTTTAGTGAATAAACTAAACAACGTCTTTGCGATTTCTGTGCAGAAAGAATTGTGAAGAAAAACAGATTTTTAACCTATGTTTTAATCATCTCTACTGATTAATGTCTGTACAAGACAGCACTTAATATGCAAATGCATCACTGTAAATCTTAAAGTGGATTACGGATGCAAATGTAACTGCTGTTTGTTTCTGGCATTACTGTGATGCAGTTGGGATGCCCAGGGCGGTATTCTGGGTAGAGACTGACCGCGTACGTACAGCTTAATCCAGACAATGGCTTTTAATTGTTCCCTGCCCTCTTTATCCTGTTGGAGAAGGAGGACTGAGGGCAGGAAGATTATCTGGTCATTAAAGCATTTCACCAGGAATCATGAGGCTGGTTCTGTTCCTAGCGCTGCCCATGACCTCAGACAAAACACGTCCCCGCCCTGTGCTGCTCCGCTCCCCTAGTGCCGGGTGTCCTGATTTTGGGAGGGGGACATCAGGCTGTTCCCAGAGTTATGCTCTCGGGGGGGGTTCTGCTCTAGGGTTATGTGAGGTGCTGTGTGCCTCCCGCGTGCAGGCACTGATTCAGAAGCGGCTGATGCTCTCATTGAACGATGTCTTTGCTTTTAAAGGATGGCCCCAGAAGTTGCAGCGGTGGAGAAGAACGGTGGATATAACCAGCTCTGCGATATCTGGGCGGTTGGCATAACAGCGATTGAACTTGCAGAGCTTCAGCCGCCCATGTTTGATCTTCACCCGATGAGGTCTGCTGGCTGGGGAGCTCGCCCGTCTTCAGTCCCACCAGATACAGTTTAACTTCTCCATAGCTCAAACCTAGAGACTCACACTAGGATTCCTTCATCAAACATCTACCTGTGTCTCTTTTTAAGACATCAGTCTGAAGCTGCAGACTTAACATTTAGAATTGAAATTATCATTGAAATTTTTAATTTTAAAAAAAAAAACGCTCTGTGGTGTCAACAATGTGATTAAGACAAGGTGTAGCAAAGCACTAGAGAAGCTGTAGCCTCATGTTTAACAGGATGATGCATGGCGATAAAAAGATTTTATTTAAAGATAAGAAAATGGACAGCTTTACTGTATCTGTCCTCTAACACAGTATAGACTGTAATCCAGTTTCACCAGTATATTTCTTACTGTAAAGTATTAATTTAAAGTGTTTAGATATTGGAATGAAATTAACTGTTTTTTTTACCATATAATAATATTATTCTTCCTTTACCTTTAGGGCTTTGTTTTTAATGTCAAAAAGCAATTTTCAACCGCCGAAGCTAAAGGAAAAAGCGAAATGGTAGGTTAAACTCTCTCCTTTGTATTTGTCATTATTGAAGAAGGGAGGCAGTGAAAAATAGCATGTGTTAGTTTTAAACTTGGGCACCTGAGAGGTGATTTCACTTAGAGGAAGTTTCACCGAGAAACGACTAGTTGTTTTTTATAGGTGTCTGAAAGCAAACGTGAGAGTTAAGGTCCAGCAGCAGACGTTCTCTGACGTGACAAAAAACCAGCAGTATGGGCCAGGCTGGCCCTGCCTGTGTACGTTGATCCCTGGCAGTGATCCAGAGGGAAATCTAGTCTCCCTTCTTCAGTCCTCTTTGTATCTTCTAGGAAGAAAAATTATTTTTATCCTTTCCCCTTAATTCCTATTCTAGGGTATTTGCCACTGTCAGTGGGACAGGTAATTGTTTAATCCTTTCCTGATTTCTTTACCCTGTGATACCTTCCTCGTGCCTGCAGCATTTTGTACCACACGTATTTATTTACTTGTTTTATTTATGAGACTCAAAACAATTCTGAGATGCGGGATTTTTTGCTCACGATGCTGCTGTAAAATCCTTTTCCCGTGAGGTGTTTGAGTGGGCAGATGTGTGCTAAGGGAAGGGAGAAGACACTAAGTGCATGTTTCCTGTATTGAAACTGCTCAGTGTAACCCCAGCCAATGCACTTCATTTCTCCAATGCTGCTGTCTCAGATGCTATGACTAGAAGAGGAAATGTGTTTTGTAACGTGATTTGAAGGCAAGCGGGCTTGGGCTGGTGCTGACCCCAGAGAGGCATGCTAACACAAACGCAGTCGCGAGAAAAATGCTTGAAAAATTGTAGGTCCGCAACGTCAAGTCATAATTCAGATCTAAAAAGAGGTTGTGTAACACAATCACCTAAGTTGTTCTGAAAGTAACAACAAAGTATTTTAAAGAGTAAGTTGAGTCTGTGTCTAGAACTTTGTATTTTATTTTCCTCCCTGTAGCCAAGAGCAGTGGAATTGGTACATTTGCCTAGATTTTGTGGGCTTACTGGGTACATAATTCACAGTTTTTATTTCTGGTGCCTAATTCCATAACAATTGCAACCGGAAGAAGTTGAAATAGCACCTTATGTGTTTAGTTATGTTCCATACCAAAATGTTTTCCATGCAAGTTCTATGAATCAAATGGGTTTTTCACCATCTTGTTAACTTGGTAATGCAATTATTCAAACCTGAGATGAGGTACTTGGACAACACGCTAATTTAGCACACCCTTTTGTAATCTGTTTAGTAACTGTGTTAAAATAAAAAAAAAAAAAAAATCTTCTTGAAAAATTAAACATAAACCCTCTTTTTTTCTTCAAGGTCATCAACATTCCATAATTTTGTCAAAATAGCGCTTACAAAAAATCCAAAGAAGAGGCCGACAGCAGACAGACTCCTTTCTGTGAGTGACCTGGGACATTTAATGACATCAGTAAGAGATCTCTTGCTTCCAAGTGAGCAGCGGATCAATAGGAAACCAAACTGGGACAATTTTTTTTCTCTGGTGTTACAACATGGGTGGTGAAATCTGAAGTGAAGAGACACTGGTCATCTGTAGAAAGTAGCAAGATTTTATTCAGTATCAAGATTTTTATACAATTTTTGGTAGGAAAAATTGCAGAAATTGGCCTCATGCTCTGTCTTCAGCCTTGTCCTTTCTGGCCGTGGGTGTCTCAGCCCCTTGAGCATAGCTGCATACATGTGGGCCCTTCCTGTCACCCAAATAGAAAACGGATGCATTTAGCAGTTGTTCATGTTTCTATTTCTGCCTTCCTAAACTTGACTGAACTACTCGTGTTAAAAAATGAAGTTACGGTGTACCTGTTTGTTTGACTCGGAGTTTAATTTCTGATTTACAACTGGCCGAAAGTGTGGCGTTTCCATGCTTATGGAGGGATTACAAAGTCTAGCCATTAAGGAGTCATTAAAGAAATATTCAAGCCCCTAGAAAGCAGGCAAAATCCAGTAACATTCAATATTGGATGTTTATTAATAGAAGTTGGTGTCAGTTGCATATTATAACTTGTTCTTTTTTGTGGTTCTAGCATAGCTTTGTAGGGCAGCCTGGTCTTTCAAGATCTTTAGCTGTTGAGCTGTTGGACAAAGTTAATAATCCTGACAACCATACGCACTATGAAGTTGATGATGATGATTTCGAGGTGAGAGCATCTTTTATTTAGGTAAACTACTGTTTAAATACCCTACTTTGCTTTGAGAACGTGAGATTGCAGCTTGACAGGGGCACTGCCCCAACATTTCAGAGTTCCATTTTGAGAGCTACCCTGCAGGAGAAGCCAGGAAATATTGCCACAGTGCTTGTCACCCTTATGCTGTGGCTGTATAGAAGGATCCTGCGCAAGGCTAGGACGAAGGCGCTGCACGTCACAGCGTGTGACTGCAACAGCTATTCCTTCTCCTCGTTGGTTTGATTATTGATTGAGATCCGACAGAAAGCCACGGGACCTTTCTCAGCTTTTCCCTTTATAACCCTTGCAGCCTCACTCCGTTATCCGCCATACGATTCGTTCTACGAACAGGAACATTAGGGCAGAACGAACGGCATCGGAGATAAACTGTAAGTTCCCGATGTGCTTTGCCCATTTTGTGGTGTTGGTTTGCTTCTACCGATGGAGGATGTCGGTGTCGTTCTTTTGTTGTGTACTCTGGAAAGTCTCTTCTGCTGTTGGCACAGTTGAGAAACAGAAGAAACAGCTCATGCACATGAATCTTCAATAATATTTTTCCAAAACCAAAATTAAAACTTGCATATTTTTCTGCTGTTTCATTCCTTCTTGTTGCTGCATCGTAATGTTTATGTGGAAACCTTGCGTGACCAGCACAGCCTTTCAGCTCTCTGATTTCTGTCAGACCATGCAGCCTTACTTAAAACAGCAAAACCACTAATAACCTGCAAATGTAAAAAAAAATAAGAGCAAGTTGATAATTGGAAGGGCATCTGTTCACATGAGTACCTTCATTGTCAGGGTGTAAAAAAAAAAAAGGCATTTTGTGTTTGTCTGTACATTGTTTCAATTCATAAGTGAAACGTTTTCTTGACCCTGATGGAGTGCTTGGGATTGCAATAGCTCTCCTGACCAGGCTGCGTGTCAACAGAATGCATTTTCTTTTACTATAACCTTTTCTTTCCTTTTAAAACCAATGTTAATACACTACTCAGTTGGATCTAAGTTCAAATTTTGAGGGTAGAAATGGCCTTTCTCCAGATCCGGACAAATGCCTTCTGTAGTGTAAATGGTCGCCGCCCTTCTGTGTCACGTACATCACACTTCGGAAGCTTGCTGTTAAAAAGCCTCTTGCTTCTCTTTCACATGCATTAAAAGTAACATGTGGTTACCTAGTTATGTTTTAGTGTGCTTTCATATGATGACTTGGTATTTACTTCTGGTCTGTTTCTTTGTTGTGGGTTTCACATTCACAAATTCAAGCATCTAGACAATAACACTGATATTTAAGTGATAGTCATATTCTGTAGGTAAATTAAGTGCGGAGTACATGATATTTGGATCTGTTACAACATGCGTTTCGCTGTAGCAAGCACTGAAAGAGGACTAATATAATGTTGTGTGTATTAAATTTGAAAATTAAATGTTTTGTAGTCGATAAGCTGCAGTTTGAACCCCCTCTAAGGAAAGAAACAGAAGCTCGGGATGAAATGGTAAGGACGAGTTTGTTTTTTCCTTCATTTACTAAAATCATAGTGTCTTCATTGTTTTGTGGTTCAACTCTAAGTAACATGCCTCTGAAATATAAAGTCATGAGAAGACCACTCTTGGTCCCCCAGACAATTGCCACATTTTTAAGAAAATGAATTGCTCCCCCATGCTTTGTGCAGAGAGTCATGCTCAGACGGAGAAAACAACACGTGCCAATTAATTTGATAATGTGAAGAGGCCATTCTGCATTTGAGCCCCTGATCTTCCCATCATCAGGGTTTGTTTGCTGCTTGTTCCTTGGAAGGCGTCCAGCTCGCACGCAGCCGGTTTTGCCCCCTGTGAGCTGCTGCTGTTTGTTCCAGCCCTCAGCAGTTTACTGCAGATCGGCTAATTAACGTTCTTTGGGATTAGTATGTGCCTGTGTACACAAGGGCTCCATTTTTTAATAAGTGTTGTGAACAGCAACAGCTGCCGTTAATTTGGATTTGGAGACGTTAGTGCTCAGCACGGCAGAAAAATCCCATTCCTGTTTTTTCCAGCTGTGCTCCAGTTCACCAGGTAGGTATGGGTTCACTTGTTTTGAATGGGGCTGGTGAGATCTGTACGTGTTGTTACCGGTGAGGTCCCCTCAGTGCCATGTCTAGCGACAGGAACGCTCCCAGCCTCTGCTGATGGCATCTCAGATGAGTCTGGAGGTGGCTGCGGTATGTTCTCTTGCTGGAAAAATGTCTTGGAAGTGCCCTGAATGGAAAATACGAGTTTTCACCATAAATTGTTGCCTTCATGCTACTTATTGTCACTTCGTACTGGTGTTACACCATTTCTAGATGCTGCTTTTAAGTCTGAGCCTAAAAAGAGGAAGATAGCTTTTCAATAGCTGCTTTATAATTAGATTGTAAATTATTTCATTTTGGAATTCTATTTTATGGAACATTCTGCTGGGCTTGGGAATCTCCCAGACCTCTTCATGTGCTGTAGATAAGGTACTTCAGTTTGAGAGCAGGGGAAGAAAATGAAAATTTCTGCATCTTCAGGTCGTGGCAGCTGGCACTGACTTTGCTTCGCATTGGAATCCTTTTGTTGATGGTGGAAGCAGCAAGTAAGTACAGAATTTAAAAACTTCTTTTATTTCTGTGACTTAGTATGAAAATACACTGAAAGAAAAATTGAACTGTGGTGGAAAATCAAACCAAAAGCCTTAATCCACTTTAATATTCGTAAAGTTAAAGGGGATTTTACCCAATGTGCAGTCCTCTTTCTGCAGTTGGTTGATCATTCTCTTGGGGAATGGGTTTTAATTGCTTTTAACCACGAGCAGTAGTTTGCTTTAAATTAGTTATAACTCCCTAGTGGTAGATGGAAAATGAAGTGTAAATGTATGGCTGGCACACCGAAATAGCACAGCCAGAAGTCAGTTTTCTGAAGCAGAGCTGGTAACCGTGCAAGGGCTGCGTTCAGGGTCCTGCACCGACCACGCGCTTCTCCTCTGAGCCGCGGCCGTGGTTGTGACATCCTGTGGCAAAGCGTTTCGTGGCCCTGAAGTCGGGCCCTTGCAAGAAAGGGAAGGAGAAACCAGTTCTGAAGACTTAGTTTTACCAAGTTCGGTAGGACGGCATGACTGCGTCTGCTGTGGTGTCTCATCAGTGTAATCTATAACACAGTCCTGTGGTGTTCTGGGGTGAAGTGTTTCGGATAAAGATGTGGCTGTAACTGATTTCCCCTGGGATAAAGCAGGCCTGAAGTAAGGGAGCACAACTCTGTCCAGGTTAGGAGTTAAATTAATAGGTGTGTGGCTTCCTTTTGCTGCAAAATACTGGATTCTGCCTTTAAAGGCAACCTTTGAATTCGCAGCAAAGAATATGGAAATTTAGTAATACTGACAGATGCACATATGTAGGGAAAGATGGTGTTTTGGTTGAAATAATTGCTCAGCTAAAAGAGCCTGTTGCCCATCTTTATTTGGAACTGAGTAGCAGACAATTAAGTTTCTTTGGCTTTTTTGCAGATAAAGTCTTGCACAAGCTGTCAGCTGACATTCCAGCCCCCTGGAAAGCTGGCCGTGTCACGGAGACTGCCAGTTTTTGGGTCTTTTTAAGTTCAACCTGGTTTTCCATTCTCACTCTCATTGTAGTAAAAGCTCGGGGTGGCATTTTAGGCCTTGCCTCTCCCTGCCCAGTAACGACAGCAACCGCTTTCCTTCCTCTCTGGGTTTGTTTGTGTGACCCCGATGAGCTGCGGATTGAAAGCCTTTCTCGTGAGCGCTGGCTTTTCTGCCGACAGCTGAAATCTGCGGGGTCGAGGAGCCAGGGAGGGAGGGAAGCTCCTCCTGGCAAAGTGACTTACTGATTCCTTTCTGTTCCCGTAGCATTGTTAAGATCGTCTGTACCAGGCTGTATTAAAAGCAGAATGAATGTAGCCGTAGCAAATGTTACTAGGGCTATAAATGGGTAAATAGATACAGATTTAGTATTGAAAGGAGGACAGGCGTAAAGTTTCTGGATGGCAAATCCGTGCTGCTTACTTGGAAACCACTTCCAGTTTGAAAAAATAAACAGGAAACGCATAACTCCTCTGTCCCAGGAATTCTGAGTAATACCAGGGACGTAGAGAGAGGATGTGTGCTGGGGGGTCCTTGCTTTTCATGCCCTTTGGCTTTCATCAGAGTGAATGGCGATTGATGTCTTTGACTCAGGAATTACTCACCTGGAAAGGGGAATACCAGAATGTGTGCCTGACGGTTGAATGTAGTTCTTGGGTTTTCTCATGCTTATTGTGGCATTTTAAAATTACTTTTTTACACATTTTCTTTATTATGGAGGTGGGGTTTTTTGTTGATGGTTGGACTTTTTCTCTTAAATTTTTGAATAGTTCCTGCTGTCAACTGTCTGCCACTTTTCCTTCAGAAGTAACTTGCAGGGAAATTTTGTAGTAATCCAAATTTGGCTGGATTAGTTCTTGTATAATATGCTTTTCTTTTCCTGTTTGCTACTCCCGTGGTCGTTCCTCAGGGGATGACATGGTGTGTCATGCGCATTTTAATGGGTTTAGATTTGTGGTTCAGATAGTTGTTGTTTTTTTTTTTTTTATTTAATGCAGATTGATTTTTATTTTTTTTTTTTAAAGACAGAGCTTGAAAATTGCCATTTAGCAAAATTTTGTCAGGGTTTGTTTGTTTGAGGATGATATTTTGAGTCCTGCTTTGATCTCCTAGTCACAGTTTCTTTTTTGACCCTGGGGTGGCTTTGAAACAAAAGTTCCCACTGTGGTGGGAAACAGTCTGTATCTTTAGTGTACTAAAGGAGGAAACTTCCCTTTGTAAAGGCTTTTCTCCATTTGCCCCCAGTAACTTCCTCTATTCTCATCTCTTCCCCCTCCCCCCCCCCCCCCCTTCTTTTATATTAAACTGTTATTAGGCATTTCAACAATATTTAAAATACCAGGTAGGGAAATGAAAGATGAGTCGATGGTATCTGGTATGGAAGAGAGCTTCAATGATTATTGGGAGGCGAGGGGAAGGAAAGGACCATAATAAATGAAAAAGGACTTAATGCAGTGCATAAGAGAGAAGTACTTTGTTTGGAAAAGGGTTGGGAGATGCTTGTTATGAAACTAAATGACGTCAACGATCATGTTAGTTGCATGTGTCGACCTTAGAGCAGAACTCTTAATTTTATAAACATTTTACCTAGGGGACTGCTTACAAAATTTGGCGATGGGAGTGACGATGTTGAAGAGTGAGTGGACCTCCTTCATGTACAGTTGTGTTTACTCCGTGCGGCTCTCGCTAAAGCAAGCAGCGTTCTGCCAAAACCTCTTTCCTTTAAAATGCTGCAGGCAGCTTTGCCGCTCGTAAATAAGTGAGGGCTGGTTGCGCTCAAAGGTCTAACGCACGCTTGAACTGTTTATGTGATCGTCCGGAGAACGTCTACAAAGCAATGCTTTCTTCCTTTCCTCTCCTTCCTGAGGTTATCTCAGAGTGCATCTGGAAGCGCCTAATACTTCAAAGCAGATTTTGTGTTGATTAATCTATCGATCACGAGCCAGGCCCGGTGCAGATATTCCTGCAGAGCTCTGGTGGGGTTTGTGCAGCTCCTCTGGTGCCCGAACCTGTGTCTGGTCCAGAGCGAAAGCTGGAAACTGCAGCGAAGGGAGGTGAACTTCTTTGTTGGTTGTCCCAAAGTTCAGCTGCAGTTGTGAAAAATGATGGGAGGACGTTGCTCTGTGACACGATCTACTGGCTGATCCAGAAATGCAGCATTTTCACTGTCGGGAAGAGTTTTCTAGAAAAAAACCAAGCGCAAAAGTAAAATGCAAGCAGTGGAAGGGGCACCTTCGGAGAACTAGTCCCTGAGCATATATTTATTAGCTAATTTCAAGTACCCTTCACCACAGAATGCTCTATAACGCTGGCATTTGTGAAAGAACGTGAGCTGATCAAAAACCAACATTCTAACAAGATTAACGTGCTTTTTTTCCCACTCTTGGACTTCTAGTTTAACCCTGTTCATGCAAAGCTGTGACCTGTCTTTTCTATCCGTCCAGCTCGTCTTATTTATTGTCTGTGTTTTCAAGTAATTCTCTTCATGTTGTTGGTTTAACTAAGATGACTATTGCGCCTTTTCATTGCAGATCAACACTAAAGCGAGCAGGGCCACCTCCGCTACCTCCAAAGGTAAGAGATAGTGGTTTTTAAGAGTTTTAGGCAGCAAACCCCACTTGTGCAGCCTCTGCAGCGCTTCTGTCTGATGCTCTCAGCAGGGTATAAATTCTGTTAAATACCATTTCCTAGCGGACCTCGGGCAGCTTCGTATTTTATGCTGACTTGCAGTCTGTACGGTCCCAGCCTCTGGGGACTCCTGGCCTCGTACGCTGCCCTGGACAAAGTGACTTGTCAGGATTTTCCCTCTAAAGAGAGCATGCTGCGTGGGATGTCCTCTTGTGCAGCATTCTGCCTGCTGCTGTGATTTTCCATCAGAGAAGGAATACCTCTTAAATTACTCTGCTGTCAAATGTCTTTTTTCAAAAGCTGATTTTATTATTTTTTACATAGAAGCAGTCTGACTTGAATTAAACTTGTCTGAAGTTGCCATTTCCCAGGTAACCTTCACTTCTTTGGTTTGTTGCAGCCAAGAATAAACAGCTGTCCTGAGGAGAACCTCCCAGATGATGAGAAATGTCAGACGATAAAACATTTCCCAGACTCGCAGAACAGAGCCCCACCAGCTCACAGGAGACAAAGTATCCCTGTTTGCGGGCCTCAGACTGATTCCTCCCCCGTTGGTATGACCAGCAGCATCAGTAGCCCTGGATTGCTCACGGCTAGATACAGCGACTTAGGTAAACGAATTTCCTAAAGGTGATTCTTATCATGTAAAATGAAATTTGTTCTAGTCAGCTGTTTTCAGTAGGTAATTTTTTTAATACAAGCTGATCACGGGGTGCAGCTTTCCTTTCTCCATGTGTGCTGGTTCTTACTAGAGCCGTGACCCGTGGTGGTTCCTAAAACAAGGACGCTCAGACAGTCAATACCATTCCTGTGTTGCTTGCAGGAATCATAGAATGGTTCGGATTGGAAGGGACCTTCAAGACCACCCAGTGCCACCCCCTGCCCTGGGCAGGGACACCTCCCACCAGCCCAGGTTGCGCCAAGCCCCGTCCAGCCTGGCCTTGAACCCCTCCAGGGATGGGGCAGCCACAGCTTCTCTGGGCAACCTGGGCCAGGGGCTCACCCCCCTCACAGCCAAGAATTTCTTCCTTAGGTCTCATCTAAATCTCCCCTCTTGCAGTTTAAAACTGAAAGGACAAGAGGATTCCCCCTCGTCCTACGGCTCCCCTCCCTGATCCAGAGTCCCTCCCCATCTCTCCTATAGACCCCCTTTAGGTACTGAAAGGCTGCTGAATAGTGTAAAAACAACGAATGTGCGGGGAGGATCATCTGCGAGGACCTTGCCACAGCTTTTCTCTCGGTTGTGTTTGGCCCAGGGACTGTTTGGATAATGAAAAGCCTTTATTAAAACCACATAGCTTAGCATGCAGAAGAGTGGCCAGCTGTCCTTGGAAGGGTTCAGCTACCTGAGATGTGTATGTGGAATTTTCAGAGCTCACTTCTCCACTCCTGCTAGATGGAAGGAAGAAGAGAGAGCAGGATAACAAAATATTTTCTATTTCACTGTGTCAAGTGAGCTACAAAATGTGTCTGGGCTTCTTTTCAGGAAATGGGGATGGCATGCTGAAACTCATTGAAGAAAATGCAGAAGGATCTGGACAAATCCCTCAACTGCCACGTAAAAAAGAGAAAAGAGATTTTCCTGTAAGTATTGTGACTCTCAGTCTGATTTCGCTGTCATGTTAGCTAGCTGGTTTTATATCAGTGCGTGGGAGGTATTTTATGATCTTTCTTTCTTCCCACAGAAGCCAGCAATCAATGGTTTACCACCAACACCGAAGGTGCTGGTAAGAAGTCTCATTTGCAGTAGGAGTTATTGGAAGCCTGCTGTTGTGACATCTCTCTAGTGTCAGAGGGTTTACGCTAGAATGAGCCACCAGCTCACCTGGGATGATTTTCTGCATCTCATAGCCAGTTACTTATCATGTACTGAATCCGCAATATTTGTTTCCTTTTCTTAAAAACTTCCTTTCACTGTTCAGTTGGGACGTGAAGGGTTGGAGACTTCACTGGCTCTGTGAGTTGTGATCTCCAGTGGTCGTCCCTGCTTGGTAAAGAGAAAGGGGGAAAGGGAGTAGTGGTGCGAGAAAGTGTTATTACTTCAACATTTCTGCTTGTTTTCCCTTCGTATGCCATTTATTTGAGCACTCAATATTGTTCTTATCCAGTAGGTACTTAAAATTGGTCATGTCGTTCTGATCCCTCTTTGTGTTACTTACAATTGTATACGAAGTCTACAGTAAGGTTTAGAAGGCTGCATTGTAGCTTTTGGGGAAAATAGAAACGTTTTGCATCAAGGCATATTAGAATAAGTTTGTGTCCGAAAAAAGAGAGCAGCGGTGGGTACAGGTGTGCACTAAGTGGCCAAGTGCCAGAAGATGAACACTTTATACTGTAAACTTGTTTCAGGTTCAATTTTGGTGTTTTTCAGATGGGAGCGTGTTTTTCCAAAGTCTTTGATGGTTGTCCTTTGAAGATTAACTGTGCAACATCGTGGATACATCCAGATACTAAAGGTAAAGTTATTTTAGGTGTGTATTTTAAACCTGCCTGTTGCCAAAGTGGTAATGAGCTTGTGAAATAATCGATTTCTCTTAAATTTTTAGATCAGTACATTATCTTTGGCACGGAAGAAGGTATCTATACTTTGAATTTGAATGAACTTCACGAAGCAACAATGGAACAGGTGATTTTTGGTGTATTGAACACACAGCATAGATATGGGGATATTATGAAGCAAGAAAGTGTGACATTAGAGGGGACAGATGGGATACCAGGCTTTGGGGCATAATCTGATTCACATCAAAGCCAGCAATGGAAGTCTGAAAATGAATAGTTCCCCTGCCTACCTGAATTTTTTTGTTGCCGCTCATGTAGCGTTGCTTTCAGAGGAGTTCTCTACTAAAACATCTTCTTGGAGACAGGGATTACCTGCCCTTTCTCTCTCCGTTTTATCTCCACTAGATGGCATATTGCATCTCCACTGGATGCTACCAAAGCCCTCAGCCATTTAATTTGGCTGGCATTGTTACCACCTTCTTGGGTGTCTTCTTGGGCTCTCTAACCCTTTCCAAAGCTGCTTCACGCAATCGTGGTATTGTTACATTTGCTTTTTCAGAGTCAGGAGTAGCAGAGTATTCTTGGAAGTAAAGTGTTGGCAGATTTATACCTGTAGGTTTCTAAAGCAGTTCACAAAGGCACTTCAGGCATGTAAAAAGCATTGAATTTGGTTAAGACACAGCACAGGTCAGAAAGCGGAGGTGGCAGCATGCGTGTCTCTGTGAGTAATAGCAAGAGAGAGATGATTTCACAGCAAGGGCATTGCACAGAGATCTGTGCTCAAGAGGAGGAAGTGCTCCCTTTCTGGGAGCATCGTGCTAGAGGACAAACCTCGAGAGGGGCAAAAGAAAAAGGGAAGCAGTTCAGCAAGTCACAGAGGGGGACAGTTTGGCATGGACAAAAGCAAGAGAAGATTATAAAGGGCTTGATGGTAAGAATTGTGACTTTTGAATTCAATACAGTGAGAAGATCCTTTCAAGTTAAGAGGGCTGAGGGTGCACTAGAATGCAACAGGGGAGCATTGAACATGAAGTTGCTTATCTTTTTGTAGCCTCCGCAGACAGGGGGAACAAACACATTTCTAAAAATTGTGGTGGCTGTTGTAGACCCTCTGGCCGCCTTACCTCAATTTTCTCTTTACTCTGTTAGTGAAAGCAATCTCATTCCTTGTATATTTTCCTAAATTATTTCACGTAACAGTCTTCTCTGGATTCCTCCACGTGCTTTTTTCTATCCTATTGAAAGGTCAGATATGCCGGTGCTGGGTAGAGAGAATATTCAGTGCACCCCAAATGAAAGTTTCCCGTTCTGTGAGAGCATTCTCAGTTGGCAGGTCAGGTGTGACCCACTTCAAACCCCAGAGGATTTACCACCATGCATCTGCCGCACCACTTGTTTCCTTGTTTGTTTTTATTCATTTCATGATTTCTCCCCACCAAATGCACATTTTTAACTGTTTCTCCAACTTCTAATTCGGATCACATCTTCCAAAGCGCTTGCTGTCTCTCCAAAGTTAGTATCTCCCAATTTCAGAAGTACACTTTTATTCCATTGTTAGTTTTTCAGTGAAAATACTAAATAGAACCAGACCCAGAGAAGACACTATATCTATGCAGTGTCTATATAGACACTGTATCTATATATAGATTACATCTACAGACTGGTTTTTCCTTCTATTAAATAGCAAATTGCTGATAGATACTCTGGTTTTATGTCCAGCCAGCTGTATGGCTTCTTTCTGCAACTTTTTCTACCCCATATTTTCTTATTTTGCACGTGGAAACGGCAGGCAGGACAAGGTCCTTCACCCGTGTTTCACATCTTACTGTTTCACTGCCCCCAGCAGGGCAGTTACTCTGTTAAAGGAGGAAATTCAGATGTTCGAATACAGCCTGTTCTGCACAAATCTGCGCTGGCTGCTCTTGGTATCCCTTGGTAATTAAAAAGTACATGGCTTGTTCCTGTGCTGCTCTGGATATCCAGTCAGGCAGACTATTTTGCAATTCCCACCACCCTTTTTGTTTGGCATAGGTACTGCGTTTGTCCTTCTTGTTCGTCTTCCATCAGTTCTTGAAGATAATCATTACTGAGACCTTTGGGTTTGGACCAGTTCTTACTTACTGTAAAGTAAACTTTATGGGGACCTGCTGACACGAGTGTATCTAGTTAAGAGTGTGTAATGGGTTCTTTTTCTGCTCCTAGCACAAGTTTCTACCCAAATGCTATTAACTGCGCTGTTCCCCTTCTCTTCTGGTGGGGCCATTAAATGAAGCTAGTAGGAGTCAAATTAAAAATAGACAGCAGGTAACTGGCTTTGGGACTTTTTGCTATGGGGAGCTGCAAATGCTAAGAGTTACCTGAGTTTAGAGGGGGGACTGGACAAATTTATGGAGGACGAATCCATTGAAGCTCACTAAATGCATAAAGCCCATATCTGATTCAGCGGGTTTCTGAGCTCAAGAACTTGGTGCCTGGCAGAGCATTAGGTGCAGTATTATACGCATTTTTTTCCATGTTTTCACCACTTTTAGGAGAAATTATGTCACTTTATGGTGACTGTTGGAAACATCTATTAAGTTAGATGGACATTTGCAAGAACCAGTGCAGTCACTCTTTCGTAGAGCCTTGAGTCAAGCATCGTCTGCTGGGTTTTACAACAGCTTCCCTCAGTGGACCAGTCTGTTGTTGTCTTTTTTTAATAGTTTCCTTTATAAACAGCTTAATCCTTTGAACTCCTTTTTTTCTTACTTAAAATTTTTTCTTGAGGGAGGACCTTACAATGGATATTGTTCAATATATTTAGTCTTGTCTTTCTTTTTAACAAAATCACTATCCTTGTTCTGTTGTCCTTACCCTTTCCTTTGTTAAGACTCCTGAATGCTGTCTTTTGCCGGCGGCGCATTTATCAAAATTCCCTGCAGGTTGTCAAGAAGTTCTTCTTAGCTTTAAAATCTTCTCAAATGTAGACTAGCTGCCCCGTGAGTAACTCCTTCCTTGTTCTCTGAAGCAAAAATAAGTCCCAAAGCCTTCCATGAACAGTCTGTGTACAACGCAGTGTGCTAAGACAAATAGCCAGGCAGGGAAGTCCCACAAAATACAGGATTTAGTGGTAATTCAAGTTGCTCAGAAGACACTAATGCCTTTTTTCCCCTCTCTTCTGACTTTTGTGGGGCTTAATAGGTTTCTGTAGTAATGTTTATCTTTCTTTCTCTGGCTGTCATTCTTGAGCAAGCTGTATCTTTATGTGGTATTCCAGCCTTGCCACTTTGGCTCTGTGCTGCTAATTAAAAAAGAAAGAAAAATTGAATTTTGAAAGTTTCAGGGGTAGAAGAGGGAAGGAATGAAAGCTATTTCAACTGGAGAACATGAATTCAAGGGGAAACTGTAGTTGCAGCAGGGACTTTCTCCAGTGTTGATCCCTGCAGGAATGGTGGTGGAGGTGGAGCGGGCAGAGAAAACCACGCTTGGAAATTCCTGTGTGTTTCTATTAATGTCAATGTTTTCTTTTTTCAGTTATTTCCCCGAAAGTGCACCTGGCTGTATGTTATCAATAACACCTTAATGTCCTTGTCAGGTATGTATAAATACAGGGAAAACTTATAAATAAAGAGAAACATTTAAAGTCATAATTCAGTACATGTATTTTGATTGTACCGAAGTAGAAAACTGTACGTTGTGTTTGAATAGAAAGCTTTGCTTCAGGAGTGTTTTAATGTGAAAGACTTTCAGAGATAAAACTGGCCAATTACAAATAGTAGAGCCACTTGTCTGCAGTGTCCTGCCATATTTATTTTTTTTTTAATTTATTTTTAGTTAGGTTGGTAAAACTTGGTATTCGTCAAACAAGAGTTGCCTCTGCCAAGGCTGCAGTTTGACTGAAAGCGTGTAGAGAATTTAGTGAGTGTCCTCTTCTTCGGTCCTGAGCTTGGGGAGGCAGAATAAGGACAGCTTTCCTGTGTCGGAACAAAATTAGGAGAGGATTATCCCAGGTGCATTATCAAAATGTAGCTGCAGTGTTTTATCACTCTCAGTGTATCGTAGCCTGGCATCAGTCTCGTGTGAGCCAGATTTAGGAAATAAATCCACCCTTAAACAAACGCACTTTCAATTCGAAGGAGAATGAGGTAGCTGCACACTACTGCTAATCCAGCAGACTAATTTTTGAAAAAAAAAAATTGTTTTTTCATCAAATTGTCCTGAAATAGGACATTCTAGATAGGAAAGAGAGGCACTGTGGCATGCAGGCTAATTGTAGGACTGTGCCTTTAAACATACAGGGGTTTGTGTAACACCACTCTGTTGATCTATAGATAAAGAAAATGTCCTGATATAGTTAATTGTTGTTGTATAATTACAGCCTTCTAAAAATGTTTACATAAAGCTAACTTTCAGAGCTACTTTAGTGTCACTGAAATGAGCTTCGAGTTGAACGCCATGTTTTCTCTATATGCATTATTATTGTTGTCTTGTTTTATTTTTCTTCATAACTGGACTTGAAATATCTGACGCACGTGCTCCGTTTCTCTAGAAGGTAATTTTCCATACGTACATTTTTTCTAAAACGTGCGGTTCTCTGCTGGAGGCATGGGTGCGATGTCAATTGTGCTTTTCTCTCTTACAGGGAAAACATTCCAGCTCTACTCACATAATTTAATAGCTTTGTTTGAACAAGCCAAAAAAACAGGATTAGCTGCTCATATTCAAACCCATAGGTTTCCTGACAAAATATTACCAAGGTACAAATCTTTCACTTATAGCCAGTTATTAACAAGTGAAAATTCCCATAAATGCAGTTTGTGCTGTTGAATTGGTAGCATGAAGGGCCTTCAGCATCTCGTGTTGATTCCTTTTTTTATAATTGTTATTCCAGGAAGTTTGCCTTAACGACAAAGATCCCTGACACAAAAGGATGCCACAAATGCTGTATAGGTGAGTGGGCGTTCAGCTTGGCAATTTTTTTCCTGGCCTTTGTCTTTGGGCATGGCATGTCTTAAACTCATTTCTTTTTAATAAACTTAATAGTTAGTTCATTGTCCAGAAAACAGTATGAATGCATTATTTCTTAATGCTGTGCCTAACCGGTGCATGGCTTTTCTTTTAATTAATGTGGGAGTCTTTATGTTGATCAGAGAAAAAGCACTTTTTATATGAGCTCTTAACCTCGAAACGCTGCTGCCTAGAGCACGCTGCAGAGGGAAACCCCGGCGATGCCACCAGCATGTAGCTGTCGGGTGTCACACGCTGCCCTTGAGAGCTGCCGATGCCCAGACTGGAGCTCTCGGTGAATAAATCGATGTTGGGGACTGCTGGCTTCAGGCTACTCGCGCCAACTGTGACCCCGCTTGCCAGCGTAACGCCTGTTACAGAGTCCCAGACCTGTTGCACGTTCACAAACACCTTTTCTGCTTTGTCACTTTGGCTCGAGCTTTGACCTAGATCCAATTTTTAGTAAGGGTAACTTGAAAAGAATATTCTCCACAAAGAAAAGGCTGGACATGAATTAAAATTACGTCAGGCTGGGGAGGAGTGAAGCCATCGCTCAAGTTCTAAGTGCACACAAAAGAGTTAAAGCTTGTGAAGTTACAGGTTCGTCTTTGGCTTCACTGACTTGCAGAAGGGCTTGGGCTTTCTACAGAAAACATGTCCTTTTGAAAACTGGCCCTAGTGCTGTGTGAAATTCTACCTTTACTCTCTTAAAAATGCTTACGCAGAGTATAAAGTACCTAGTTGCAAACGTGGATATGCCGTTTAGCTCATACGAAGTGTCTACAGTGGGCATATTTACAAATGATTCCTGAAGTCAGGCTGGTCTTGTGTCCAACTGAGCTTAAAAAACACAGACTCCAAACCCTTCATCGTATTATTGCATTAAAAAAACAAAGCCCAAACCCTTCATCGTAGTATTGCGTTAGCTGTCAAAGCTCACAAGAAGTTACGGGCCATCTTGACTGCCTGGGAATTGTTTTTTATTGAAATCATAACTTGACCTGGACCTTTCACTCCCCTTCCCGCACAGCCCCAAGAAGAAGGTGTTACAGCTTTTCTGGCCACTCAGCATGTGGCTTCTTTACTGGGACTCAAAGAATGACAGTGGTTATTAATTATAAGTGTAATTGAATTTGGCTGGAATGTAGCACAGTATTAATCACTGTGGATATTTAAATGGCAAGCCAGAAGGCAATTTGCAGTGTGAAACTGATGCTATTTCTTAAATTATTTGTAAAGATAGCTGCAGGGTTTTTTTCAAGTATGCACAGAACTTCCTGGACTTAAAAAGGTTTTGGTTTTTTTTTTTCTGTTTTTGCTTATTTTATGTAGTACGAAATCCATACACGGGACATAAATACCTGTGTGGTGCATTGCAGTCTGGAATTGTCCTACTACAGTGGTATGAGCCAATGCAGAAATTCATGTTAATAAAGGTAAGTATTTCATTTTAGTTTAGAACATTTAATCTTAACCATTATACAGTTGTTGAAATAACCTTTCCAGAGTTTGTAATGGCAAGTACATCCCAGTCCAGTCCCACTTGTGGGTTCTGAGCACTTGAAAATCTGGCTTGACACATTTTGACTAAGAAAATCTTGTGACTGAAGTCAGTCAAGTGCTGGATCAAGCCCAGCACTAGCCATAACAGACCAGCGTATACCTCTGCGCGACATAATGTCATCTCAAAAAAGCTCATGCTGTCTTAAAAAAGCACTCGTAGCAGTGAAAAATTCTTCTATAACTTCTATACTTTGTGCATGTTATTTTAGGCTTCTTATTTCCAAGGTAAAAGGAAAGTTTCCAAATGCCTTGTTATGTTTTTTCCAGCACTTTGATTTTCCCTTGCCAAGCCCTTTGAATGTGTTTGAGATGCTGGTGATACCGGAGCAGGAGTACCCGATGGTCTGCGTAGCTATCAGTAAGGGTAACGAACCAAATCAGGTAGTTCAGTTTGAGACAATCAACTTGAACTCTGCTTCTTCGTGGTTTACAGAAATCGGTGCAGGTAAGACTGTCGGTCTGTCTCACAGCCGTTTTATTGCTTGGTGACTGTTGGATATCGATATTCCTTACTCAAGTCATTTGGAAACGCTTTAGGGACAGGCAAAACGATGCAGCTTCTCTACCTAAAGCATGTTGAAGCTGATCCCATTCTTGGTGTGACCCGCCAACTTCAGTATAAACTATCTTCCTTAAAAGACTTCATTTTTAGGCACGTCTTTTATTTTATAAGCATGCTTAAGTAGTAATGCAGACCCTGCTGATTGGGTTCTCATTTGTGGTTGCATACTTTTCCCCGGGGTCAGTCTTACTCCTCTTTGCCCTTCTTTCCTGTGTAAAGACTCACATAAATCACTTCTTGTCTGCCCTGCAGCCCTCGGGGGAGGTTTGTCATCTTCAGCTGGCTATTAATAAGCAGAAGATTTTGTTTTATCTTCAAAAAGCTAGTTGATATCTTGCAGATGCTTTTCTCTGCTGGCTTTGGTGGATATACTCTTTAAAATCTAAATACTGCTTTTTAGCAGCTGTACCAAGAACTTCATTAATAAAAAACCAGAAAAACTATCAAACCTAGCTTAATATCAGCACAATAATCTTTCCAGATGTGATTTTATGGGAAAAGAATGGGTTTTTTAGGAGTGAAGATTCCCTTGATGATTCCTTTTGTTCATTATTGTGCCCCTTTGTGAAGGAAGCTGTGCTGAGCTCTAACATAAAATGTATTTTATGCCAATAAACAGTAGTGCTTTCATATTAAATACATGCTTTAAAGTGATGGGTTTGTTCTTAGGCCCTGTACTCCTCACAGAACATTCTGGGATCATATAGCCTTAAAAAATTTAAGAGTAGCAAATGTTTTAGATTGCAAAAGGCTCGTAGCACACTGAAAAGGCTGTAGCAATGGGTGAGAGGTTGAGGGGAGCCTGAGCTCAGTCTTACGATGGGATATAAAATAATCTGTTTTCTTTCCCACAAGGCAATCAGCAGTTAGATGCCATTCACGTAACACAGCTGGAAAGGGACACTGTCCTAGTCTGCCTGGACAGTAAGTAACACATCTGTCGGACAACTTACTACACTGGTGATATTAATTGTACCACAAGTTAATTTCTCTCCCTTCGTTACTAATTTGTGTTGTAATATTTCCTGACACGCTTCAGATAAGTAGTTTTTCATTTTGCCTCTTGCGATGCCACTTTCCCTCTTCGTGCATGCATCATTCTTGTTTCTTTTCAAAATGAAATGTAATGCAGCATTACGGATCAGAATTCAAATATATGCCCATCGGAAATTTTCAAAATTTACTGGAAAAACGTGACATTTGTCTGTTCCATAAGCTAGCAGGACAAATAGCTAACGCTCCATCATGCACAGTAATTATAACCATAACTCTCACACATCAGAGGTTAATACCTCAATGGGAACGTTGCAATGACTTAAATCTGCCGAAATATCCAACCTTTATGTTGAATTGGCATTTCTGCCCTGTTTGTTATCTGCAGGAAGGCTTGCCGGTAGAATTTAAAAACATATGAATTCTCTAAGAAGGTTTTCTATATTTATTTTGACAGAAGGATGCCCTTGGGTTCATTTTAGCCAAATACTGTCGATACTAGGTTTCTTTGTGCCTGAAAGATGAGATTAGTATTTCACACTTAAACCTGTCAGTAATCAGCAGTGGGTTTTAATACTTGTTTTTCTGTCTTTCTTGAGAATTTGTGAAAATTGTGAATTTACAAGGGAAACTGAAATCAAGCAAGAAACTGGCCTCCGAGCTGAGCTTTGATTTCTGCATTGAGTCAGTGGGTAAGTGGTTTGCTTCTCCGTTGTCTCTCAAGGACTTAAGAACTTAGAGGGATGAGTGTTGAAGGGTTTTTAATAATCTAGACTGGTCTAGTGCACCCAGGGGGGCCTGACACTAAAAATTGCGTGTGTCGGGATATTGTGAACTGTCTCTTTGTCTCCACTGACGTGCTGAAGAAAGTAAGGCAGTTGCCAGATAGTGTGTCCGGTCTGTGCGTGTTTCCATCTGATGTCATGTCTGATTTGTAAGTAAGATGTATCATGAGTTAGTTGAAAAAAGGGCTGCCTAGTTTCTGGTCATTTCCGTAGCACTGAGAAAAACCTTTGGGGAGGAAAAAATGTTTTAGTAATACACAAATTTGTGTTAGTCTTCTAAAAGCTAAGATTTCCTTTTGAAGTGATAGCACATGCATTTTTTTAAGTCATAGTATTTGATTCTAATTCTTAGCGGACAGGCTGCTGTTAGACTAGTAGGGGACAGCAGCCTTGCTTCTAAAATTTGAATTGTAATTGTCGAGCAAGTATTTCTGCTGTAATAAGCTCTCAGAAGTATAATTAGCTTAAGTTTAATAATTCCGTATCTCCGAAACTGAACTTCTTTCTGGAATCAAAATCAGTAAAGACACAACTTGCTTTTGTTAGCAGTTCTGTACAACTTGCACTGCTGGGTTTTTCAGGCATCTTCCCTTTAGAAGATTCTTGACATAGCTGTTTTGTGTCTTAACAGCAGTTGGTAAAGCACTGCGCGTTCTTTTATACAACAGCTCTAGTTAGATATGTCAGACCCATCCTGAAGGAAGATATTTTTAATCAGGCCTGTGATTCTTCCCTAAATTCTGACATGTTCTGATTAACTGCTGTACTTGTACCGTACAGTATCTCCTGCTGACACACGCAGAACGTGACTTGACCGTTGCCTTTTCCTTGAACTCTGAAGGAATTCATAGACAGAAGTATTTATCCCGAAGTCTTGCGCTTACCAGCTGGCATTGAATAATGTGAGGGGTTCTTTACACTCCAAGTGGTCTCTTGGGCATTCAGGGTATTAAACAACTCTGTTCTCTGGTTGCAGGGTGGAGAGGGGAGTAGCAGGTGAAGATTAGTCTAAGGCCGTTGTGACAAACGTTGCTCCTAGGATTCTGCTGGATGCCTTTGTTCTGTGTATTTAGGACATGGCTAATACTGAGCAGATACAAAGTGTGACTCAAAGGAATAGTGAAGGAAGACAAGTAGGATTTAGGAAAATAAAACACGATGTAAAATGTGTTTCTGTGACACTGCTAAAAGAACACCAGGCTCTTCATCCATTATTTTCAGCAGTCTGGTAATTAAATCATTCAGAGCTGGTAGCTTTCTGAGTTCTCTCTTTGGCTCCGAATGGAAGACTCCTCCCATTTTTCATACTCACATCTATTTTCAAGTAAATACAATAACTCAAATGATCTATAATTTCCAGCAACCCGCGGTGTTTTGGCTGACAGCATGTTTATACACTTCCTGGTGTTTTCTCCAGGATCATTAGGAAAACAAAGATCCAGAGAATAGAAGTGAGAGGGAGAAAAGGAAAAACCAGAGATGCCTATCTTGTCTTGGCAAAGAGGGAATGTCTGAGTGGTATGTTTTGAGTTGCACTTTGAAAAGTAATGTGCAGCTCAGATCCAAATAGTCATTTCAATCCAGTTTTTCTACAGTGATTTTTGGAGTTTGGTGGTTCTGCCAGGAGTCCAAGTCTCACCACGTACTTTCTCCACACGCTTCCTGTTATCACTGCTGGTGAGAAACCCAGGTTTCCCTGGTTCAGATAAACCACACTCTGGTCTGATTTTGTGTTTCTCCTTGGCAGTGTGCCTTCAAGACAGTGTGCTGGCCTTCTGGAAACACGGCATGCAGGGCAAAAGCTTTAAGTCAGATGAAGTAAGTGATCTCTCGGTCTCTCCAGCTTTAATTTCTTCCTGTTCCTTATTTACCACTTGATCCTTTGGCCCCTCTGGCTGCTTCCCTAGCGATAACACTTGTGCTCCGTGTTGTCATTGCTTCAGCTTGCTGCTTGCTTTCCTCTGACTTCCCCTCGTGTTGCTCTTGGTAAGGCGCGCACGTGCTTTTAGCCAGCTCTGTTTCCAAGAATATCAGTCAGAGACTCCTGAACCGGTTCTGCACAGAGCCGGTACACATCTGCTGGAAGCAGCATTTGGGTTTCTTGGATCTTGGATGAAAAGCTCGAGTTGGCAGCATCCCTTAAAAAAAAAAAAAAAAAAAAAAAAAAAAACCACTTTTCCTTTCTTTTCTCTCTTTTTTTTTTTGTGTGTCCCTTTTGAAGAAGTGTCCTTGTTTCAAAAAGAACACGGCCCTTTTTGGTGGCATCCTCTGTGAAAATGCAGGGAAAGCTACTCAGTCTCTGCTGACAAAGATTTGATCAACGTGCTCCATCTGTGCCACCAAGCCATCTAGACAGTCTGCAATACAAAAATCATTTAAAATAAGTTGTATTTTATGAAACTTAAAACTGTTTTGCTTGGCATCAATTTATCTGATTCAGTCCTGTAATTTGCACTAAACTGTATTTGAATTTTTGAAGAGACTGATCTTTTTTTTTTCCTTTTAACTCACACCGGTAAGTATCACTTTGCCACTGAAATCAACCTAAATGTCTCAATTTTTCTACAGGTTACTCAAGAGATATCAGATGAAACCAGGGTTTTCCGCTTACTGGGATCAGACAGGTAATCACCTTGAAGAAATATTAACCTTTTATTTTATTTAAACCAGCTTTCTAGCTTCCAGCTGGAACTGGCTTCCAGCCCACCATTGATCTATCTGTAGGCAGTCCTGGGGGAGGCAGTAACACTGTTTCTGCCTGCAATAGCCAAAATTTAATTAGTGACTACATCTGCATCCAAAATGATTAGTAAGAGCCCCTGTGACCTCCCCCGCTTTAGAAGTGTGAACACAAGAGTGTACAGAGAAACCGGGTGAGGAGATAAGCGACAGGGAGAGACGGACCTGCCTTTGGCTCGTGGTAAGCAGGGTGCCCAGCGCACTTCTGGAAAAGCCTGCTTCTGGCTCGTGTTTTCCTGGTGAAGTGGTGAATTATCTTGGCAGCTAGTTTCTTTGTTAATCTGGACCTTGAGGTCTGGAAACCTAGAGCAAACTAGATCGCATACAGGTTTTAACGCACCGCGTCTAAAGTCACCCATTGCCCATAACTTTGAGCTGATTCATTTCAGCTACAGGGGCTGGGGAGAAGGGCAGCTGCCTCCAGATTTGAATCCTTAGCAGAAGCTGCCGGGATCTCTGAATTTGGATATGCGTACTTGTGGTTTCTCAGATAGCCAGAGTCCTAAATGTAGAAGTAGATAACAATGAGTCAAGAAATCGGTTCTAATCCCTGATCTTCTGCTCCCTCGTTTGGCCTTTGGGAAGCCTGGCTCTGCCTCGCTTTTCTGTAAGTAATCCCTAATTCTGTGTACTCACATTCTTGGATCCCCAGTCCGGACAGAGCGGGGGAGCGTGCAGGCTCTCTTGAAGAGTTGGGGTAGCCTGTACAAGGAACAGCTGAAGCCTTTGCTTTGCACCTGAGTCACCAAGGACCCTCTGTACTTGGGCACTGCAGTTGGAACTGAGGATCCTTGCCACTGCTGACTCCGGGATCTCAAAAATACAAACACAGTGCAACCTCTGGCAACGCATACTCTGCCGGTTCAATGCTATCCCCCTTGTGTAGACAGGCAGTGGGGTTTTCCTTACCTGTTACTTCCAGCAGAGCAGCGGGCATTTTACTGCAAGAATGAGCTTTTGCTAAGGTCCACCATGGTACAGGCGCCCTATGTGTTAGTCCCGGTAGGTGCTGTGCCACCATCACCGCATCTTTCACGCGTATGGGAATTGGTACCTTTAAATGGTTTGTATTTCTGTATTGGGCTGGTGAACGCAGAAGCATCCTAAAGACACAGAGGGATGGGAGTCAGCGTCTCGCTTTAGCTTGCACTTTTGTAGAAGACACGCATATCCGAATAACAAGTTAGTACAAAGCCCTCTTTGGGGTTGGAGATAAGGTTGAAGTCCTGCTGCTGCCTGCAGTTTTGCAGAGAAGCCGTTGTCTTCCATTTTGATCTCACTGAACTGCCAAATCCTTCGTTTTGTATTTTTCTGCCTCTGTACCAATGGAGCAGGAGTCTTTTCTGCCATTCAGGTGAATGAGGTGTGGTAGCACCTTTTTGGGTTGGATCGCTTAAGGACTGCTGAGGTGCAGAAGTGAAGATCAGGGACAGAGACTGAAATTTCATTTGAAAACTCTTTGACATGGGAGGAGAGCGCGTGCAATAGTAACCCTGAGACAGGCTCCCTTTGAGAAATCTCAGAGTTCATGGGGCACATTTCATTTATTTGATACACAGATAGAAAACAAAAAGCGGGCCATCTTAAAAATGACCAGATATTGTCCTAGGAACTGGTGCAGAGAAGTGCAGGAGCTGCACAGTTGGAAGGGAGGGGGGAGGTCAAAGGCCCAACCGTATCAGCCGTGAGATGATTGTCAGGGTTCAGCACGGGCAGATGTGTAGAAGACAGCGCTCAGCGTGCCGGGACAGGGGAGCCAGGTTTCCCAGAGGAGCTACAGGAACATGATCCAGCAGGACAAAGGCTGAGATGGTGTTGATTGTTCCCTACGAACCCAGCGGCTGATGAATATTTAGAAGGGAGGAGAACTGTTTAGGTTAGTGGCTGATGCTTATGACAAGACGTAGGAGGTATAAATATATTCAGGCTGCAGATAGGAGGGTTGTGTCTCCTCACAGCACTGGCTCTGAGAGAACTCCCAGTAAAAGCAGAGGACACAGCTTATTTCACGGTGGAGGGTGTCAGTTGGGAAGAGGTTTGCAACACATTGCACGTGCCTGTGGTCAAGAGGGGCAGATTCTGCTTCAAGAAGCTGCTTCTAGTCCTCTGTTCCTTGTATATTCCGCTTTAGGGCTTTTATCAGAAGTGATGCTGGAAAATGAGGCAACTGATTTAAAGAATAAAATACCCCAGGTGTTTAGGAGAACCTACATCCCTCCAATGTGTAGAAACCTGTGAGCAACAAGCTTGTGCCTCTTCGGTAGTTACACCACGTGTTTCGTGTTTTGCCGCTAACCGTTTTGGATTCTGTTTGTGTTTGATTGCAGAGTGGTAGTGTTAGAAAGCAGGCCCACGGAAAACCCGACTGCGCACAGCAACCTCTACATCTTGGCTGGACACGAAAATAGTTACTAAGCAACAGTAACCTAACGCAAATAACAGAGTCACTTTGCCGCACGAGGAACAAAGAAGCATTAGGAAACTCCGTACAAGCAGGACTGTGACTTACTGTTTCTTTTCTTGACACCTAAAAGATGTTGTTTTCGGGTGGAAATCAATACATTTTTGCAGCTGGGAACGGCTGGTTCTGTCTCTTGCCACTGTGTGGTTAGTTATATCGAGTTTGCTTAATAAAAGCTATGAGATAAACAGCCCTTTACTCGTTAGTTATAGGGAAACAGAGCCTTTAAAAAATGTTTTGCAGTAAAGGTGCCATAAACTGTTAAATATTTTACTTCCCTTGGGTTTTCCTTATAGTCCGTAGATGTAGATATAGTACTGGCTGTTTCCCTGTTTTATACTGGGTCTTATTCTTAATAAAAAAGATTTGTGTAGGAAGTGAAAGTATCTGCAAAGCTTTTTGGTTTTAAATCTGCCATTCAGTATGGCTTTGTATAATAGACTATTTAATCCTTATTTATTAATCTGCTGCTAGAATGGTGTAATGTATCTAACTTTTAGCAAAGGAAGGTTGCAGAGCAGCTTACTTTTTTTTTTTTACAGTTGTATAAAGATTTGATTATTCTTTTTTTTTTTTCTTGTAGGGATGTAGTGCATTATTGAGGGGTATGTTACAGTGTTGGTTGATCTTGTAAAAATGCAGTTTTGTACAACAAAGTATTTTGTATTGATTTTTCTGCCTGCGGAATGGCCATAAAAGGGATTTTCTTATTTACTAGATGTAGGGTGTGTGTACACAAACTATAATATTGATATCAGACATGTTGCTACCGGGTGGGTGTGTACAATATACGTGTGTGTGTGCATGTGCGCATGGGGGTTAACTTGACTGGCAGTGTGTGTATTTTTTTTATATATATATATATTTATATATATATAAAAATGTACAAAATATATATGCTTTATTTTCATAAATTAGGGATAAGCCTTGTGACGTGAAATGGAAATTGTAACCTGGTCGTCATCCTTAATGAATGAAAGTATCATGTATCAAACTGCCCATGACGTGTAGTTTATTTATACTATTCCAGAGGGGAGCCCATTGCGCTAATTGAGCTTAACGAGTTTTTGCGTCTGTACAGCCATCCAGCTGGTGTCGGTCAGACAGTCGCTTGGAAATGGTTATTGAAATGGTTATTTCCCCAGCTGTGTAGTATAAATAAATATGATAAGAACCAGTATCCTATATTAAAGCTTTTGATCACTTTTTTTCCCTTTCCCTATTTTGTCACCTGCATTTTTCTTTTTATTTCTCCATTAAAGAGTCACATCAGTTCCTTTTGTCTTCCTCATTAATTAAAATTCTTGAGGTACCATTAAATATAAATACAGACTGACTCCAGGATAGCGTCTGGTTTTACTACCTCACATTAACCTGCTAGCTTTGTTGTAAGTTAACGCAGTCCGTGGGCAGATACAGTAGCAGTGCATTAACATTTGAATTAAGGGGTTTTGAAATTAAATCCTACAGGTTACTGCTGCCTGTTCAGTTTCTGTGATCTCCTACCCTAGGGAAGACAGGTTAGAAGCTTCACGCGTCCTTTTAGTGAAGCGGTTAAAGGTAAGTGTGTCACGACGGCCTGGCCTGTCTGACGGAGAGCCAGCGTGGTTTGACCTTAACTCGCAACCCGAGGAATGGGGCGCTGCGTCTCTCTGCTGCAGGCATCAGACTACGCGATTCATAATTTAACATTGACGGCATTAACTCGGCACAGGTGATGTCTCGGTAACGTCTGTGCGTTACTAGGTACAGCCGGAGTTTTATCTCGTTCCGAAGGTCTGGAAGGGAAAACTGACCTGCGCGCAATTTAGCATTTTATCCACTTAGCATTGTCATTCAAAACTAATTCTTGTTCTTGACTTGATACTTAAATCAAGCCAAGCTTTTCAGTTCTGAAACTGTATCAAAGTTTAATAAATAGTAAGTGTGCAGATAAAAATTAAAAATCCGTTCACGTCAGCTGTGATTGGATCAGCAGTGTTAAAGGAGGGACGTGTAATTTTTGTGTTTTAAAGAAATCGGGTTCTCTAGAACTGAAATTACTTCTTCATAGGTAACAGTGATCGGTGATTAACCCTCAAATGGTGCAACTCCTAATCTCCAAAGACTTTAAAGCACAAATGGAAGACAAGTGAAGCACCAGGTGTAGATGTTGTAGAGCAAATGCTTCCACTTAATTTACCTCATCCACTGCAAACATAATTTTGGCATCATCTTTGAAAACATTTAAAGAAGATCTCTTGAAGAGTAGAGAAATCTGTAAATAAAATATGAATATTTATGGGGAATAACTGGAGTAAGTAACTGTTAGGTCCTGACACTGTCGTGCAGAAGTAATGAACTGAAAGTATTTTTTCCTTTGAATGACATGAATGACTGGTGATTTGCTGAATCATAAAAAATGAATCTAGGACAGTCCTCATTTAATCAAACCTTTTTTAGCTGTTAAAGCATTTCTAATGGCATGTTCTGAAATGCTTAGTCTGGTCTGGTTTTATAGGCAGTGGCGTTTTTCTCATGATCTGCAAGATACTGTTTCCTAGTGTAAAACCTCACTCGTTACTCTTAGCGGAGTATGGCACAATGGATTTGCATGTTTTATAGCTGAACCGGCCAGTCTCGGTGACTCTGAGTATTATAATTTGTATTTGTTAGACTGTTTAAGTTAGTCTGGTATTGTCTGTATCTCTGTATGTTTTTGTGACGTTTCAACCGGGGTTGAGAAAGCCTAGTGTGTGGGTTTGGAGTTTATAAAGCAAAAGCTTGCTCACCCCCCCATTACTCTTTTGACAGATATCAAAGTATTAGTTATTTGATGCACAAGGTTCATATGTTCAACTTGAAAGCCTTAAAACAGGCTCCCAGTGCTCTTTGAAGTACAGGCGGTATTTGAAGAGCAGCCCGTGGATTAGTCTCTTTTGATTTCCTAACCAAATTCATTGTAACTAAAAAAAATACAACCGTAATTGTGATGACACCTCCTTAAAAGATGAAAGGTGCAACGCGTCGGTGAGCCACTGTAGCTCTGAGTGAAAAGGACAAGACTGGGAGACTCTCCGAAATGTACTTTTTACCTTGTTTAGTCATTAGATTGTAACTGAGACTCTAACTGCACTTGTACCGGTTTGTGTAACTGGGCTTTGTTCTACGGAAATTCCTGTTGCAGTTCATTTCAGTCTATGCCAAATAAACTCTGCTTTATTTGATACCTAGATGTGGTGTGGTAGACTTGCTGGGAACACCACCTTCTCGAAAGAAGTAAACCAGTCTCCAGGTTTTATGGCAGTCTTTGGGAAGGGCCCGATCCAGGGCTGGCCGCTCTTCTCAATCCTACAGCCTGCCTGGGAGCCACACGACGTCTTCCACGTACAGCGGATCGACTGGAGGAAAGGGAGGTCTGGGGATAGCGCAGGAATGAGAAATCAGAACAGCAGTGGCAACCTCTTCCCAGCCTTGTGCTGCTCCAGCACAGCCCTGCTGGCAGTCCCCTGGAGTCACCACGGAACCACGCGTGAGTTGGCTGGCTTGAAAACCAGAGGCTTCCTCGTTAATCAGGCAGATAGCACGGGGGCTGGTGGGCTCTAAAGGAGGGTTGCTTAAAATAAGAAAACGTGAACGTGAGCATTTGGCCACCCTGGCCACGGCTCCCTCTGGGCAGGATCTAGAGCAGTGTATACAAGCCTTGCCCTCGCACGTTGGCCACCTCTGCCCTGCAGGTGGTTCAGCCCTTGGTCCATCTGCACCTCGGATCTTCAGGGATGTGCTGAGGTAGAAAGAAAAGAGGGGTTGTGAATGTGCCTTTGGACAACACAAATAACTGTCAGTTACTGATAAATGAATCCAGATAAATATTCCTCTGCAGAAAATGGTTCCCACTGTGGGTGAATCTCGGCATTGGCCTGTATGTGTTATCTGGGAAAGCAGTTTGGATTGGGGACTGACCTGCCGCTTGACTTCTCATCTGAGGAGCTTCCTCAGTGGCATAGTCCTTGGACCTCTCTGAGGCAGCTCTGCAGGTCCCAGGGCCAGCTGCATCCGAAGCCCCCCTCAGAAACACTGTTGAGAGTTGAGTTGGCTCACGGTGTTTGTCGGGTACTTTCATTGTGAGTCTTGATAGAGCTGGAAAAATCCCAGCGGCAGGATAGTTCTACAAAAAACCCCACATTTTTTGTAAGAACACTCTTCACCCTCTCATTTCTAAAGTGTGCAGAGAAAGAACCAAAAAGAGGCAGCATGGTGGCAGCTAGAACAGGAGGAGACTGCTCATCCACGATGGAGGTGGCTTAGGAAGAAAAAAAAATATTGGATCTTTCGTCCTGAGTAGAATTCAGGAAGCACGCCAGGAAGGGATTGGGGAGGGAGGAGGCATAAGATGGAGTAAGGTGTCTACACTGATCTCCAAATCTACAGTTGGAAGCAATTGCCACCATAAAAGGCCATCTTCGTCAGGATATGAAGAAATGGCTAAGCAGCCAAGGACCTAAACAAGTGCACAAGAAAAGATAATGCAAAGGTAAGAGATGGAAACGCTCACTGAAAAGGTCTAGCTTCTGGTGGAAGCTCAGCCGGTGGCAGACACTTGAGGTGCCTGAACTGTACAGGGGGGATTCATTCAAGGGAAATCCAGGCTGCATCCCCAGCAGCGTGGGCAGCAGGGCCAGGGGGGGATTCTGTCCCTCTGCTCCGCGCTGGGGAGACCCCCCTGCAGTGCTGCCTCCAGCTCTGGGGACACCAAAGGACACGGAGCTGTTGGAGCGGGGCCAGAGGAGGCCCCGGAGATGCTGGGAGGGCTGGAGCCCCTCTGCTGTGAGGACAGGCTGAGAGAGCTGGGGGGGTTCAGCCTGGAGAAGAGAAGGCTCCGGGGAGACCTTCCAGCCCCTTCCAGTCCCTCAAGGGGCTCCAGGAAAGCTGGGGAGGGACTCTGGATCAGGGAGGGGAGCCATAGGATGAGGGGGAATGGTTTTAAACTGGAAGAGGGGAGATTGAGATGAGATCTGGGGAAGAAATTCTTGGCTGTGAGGGTGGTGAGCCCCTGGCCCAGGTTGCCCAGAGAAGCTGTGGCTGCCCCATCCCTGGAGGGGTTCAAGGCCAGGCTGGACGGGGCTTGGAGCAACCTGGTGTGGTGGGAGGTGTCCCTGCCCAGGGCAGGGGGTGGGACTGGGTGATCTTTAAGGTCCCTTCCACCCCAAACCGTTCTGTAATTCTATGGAATGCAGCATGTCCCAGGTGGGAAAAACAGGGACCCTCTCCCCATGGAAAAGCAGGGCCCTGGAAAGGGGTACAGACAAAACCGTGCTGGGGGATACCAAGCCCGGGGGCCGGCTGCGTGTGGCCCCGTGAGAGGCCACAGGTGTGTCCGTCCCCCCCCCTCACTGGGGGCCGCCTCGGCTGGCTTTGGGGTCCCCCGGGGAGGTTCCTCCTCCTCCTCCGCCCTGGGGAGGGCGCTCCCCTCAGCCTCCCGGCGACAGAGCCTGGCAAAGGCCGTCCCCCGCCGGGGAGACCCCCCCCGAGGGCCCGCCCTGGCCCCGCCGGAGCCGCGGCCGGGCGGCTGGGGGGGGCCGGGGCCGGGCTCTGAGGCGAGGGAGCTGCGGCGGGGCGGCCCCGCGCCATGGAGCGGTACGAGAAGCTGGGCAAGGTCGGGGAAGGCTCCTACGGCGTCGTCTTCAAGTGCCGCAACAAGGACACCGGCCAGATCGTGGCCATTAAGAAGTTCCTGGAGTCCGAGGAGGACCCGGTGATCAGGAAGATCGCCCTGCGGGAGATCCGCATGCTGAAGGTGGGCGGCGGGCGGCCACGCTGTCTCCCCGCGCCCCTCTCTGCGGCCGCCGTGGCGCCTGCGGGCTCTGCCCCGCCATTGCGAGCCCGGCGCCGCGGCTGGGGCGGGCTGGGGAGGCCGGAGGGGGCTGGCAGGGGAGTGGGCGTCGTGAGGAGACGGGGCGTGAGGGCAGCCGTGAGGAGACGGGGCGTCGTGAGGGGGGAAGCGAGGAGATGGGGCATGAAGGCAGCTCTGGGGAGATGGGGCGTGAGGGCAGCCATGAGGAGATGGAGTGTCGTGAGGGGGGAAGCGAGGAGATGGGGCACGAGGGCAGCTCTGGGGAGATGGGGCGTGAGGGCAGCCGTGAGAAGATGGAGTGTCGTGAGGGGGGAAGCGAGGAGATGGGGCACGAGGGCAGCTGTGAGGAGATTTGGCGTGAGGGCAGCTGTGAGGAGATTTGGTGTGAGGGCAGCCATCACGAGATGGGGCATCGGGGAGCGGTACATAAAGAGCCAAAGTCAGTCAGTTTCTCTGGGAGGAAGGCAGTGCCGGTGAAAGTCCGGCCCGTTTGGCAGGGGACTCGGGACGGAGGTGATGCTGTCACGCTTCAGAGGGGGTAGGTGCAGGTGGGAGCTAAGGTGCTGGGTGCCTGCGGACTTGTGCATGGGTGGTGGAGGAGCATCAACCGACTCATCCCTGTGCCCTCTGGAGAGGGATTGATCCAGTCTCTGTCCCCCCATGGAGTCAGCAGTGTCCTGGCCGGCACAGGCACAGCTCTGCCCCATAGTACGTGGTCGGCACCGCTTGTAGCAGCAGCCGCCTCTGTGTCCAAGGGATTCCCCCCGGAGACGAGGACTGTTGGAGCTGGTGTAAAGCTCATGGGCAAAAAGATAGCGCAAGGTGGGGGACAGCCATGGGGTGCAGCTCTCCCGGCTCCCCGCTTTATAAATATGACCCAGTTCCTCCTTAAAATGCCCTTTCTGAGCGCCCTGGTTTGGGGGATCTGCAGCATCGGAGCTTGACGTGCAGGCGGGATCCAGCCATGTATTGAATGCCGGGGCTGCGTAGGTTCAGAGGTGTTCGCACATGGAAGTGCAAATGGTTCACCAGCACCTGTGAACCACGGCAGCACCTTGTCTTTGCTGATCCTTTCTTCCACAGCAGCACCTTGTCTTTGCTGATCCTTTCTTCCACAGCAGCACCTTGTCTTTGCTGATCCTTTCTTCCACAGCAGCACCTTGTCTTTGCTGATCCTTTCTTCCACAGCAGCACCTTGTCTTTGCTGATCCTTTCTTGACTTCTGTCTGAGAGCTCATCCTCACATAGAAATGGGTCACTCATTCAGCCTCTGTGTTTATTTTCCTGATGAAATAAAAGCACGGGAACATTTGCAGTGAGTCACAGCCCAGGTCCATTAAGCATGCAGAAATGAGGAGAAATCCAGGAGAAAGGAGGAGAGCATGGGGTAAGGTTTCCTTTCACACACCCAGCTTCTGGGCAAAGTTTCTAGGGCCAGAGGTTGTACCTGTTGCTTCATGCTTAGCAGACACTCATGCTATGTTGGAAGCTTGTCCCATCTCTTTTTGAACTAGTGTATTCATTTCGTCTCCATAGTTTCCTGAGGCAGCGAGTGCCACAGCTTTAGGAACGTATTGTGTGAAAAAAATATTTCCTTTTATTTGTTATAAACTTGCTGCTGGGTGATGGCATACAGTACCCTCAGTTGTGTGTTCTGAGAAGTGGAGAGAGTTGATCCCTGTTTTCAGTTTCCGCAGGATACTCACGATTTTATACACCTCCATCATCTCCCCATCTTCAGCTTTCTCTTTTCCTTGTAGAAGAGCTATAGCTTTAAAACATTGAACTGATTAAAGAACCATGTTAACAGCATGTTGGTTTATTATACATTTTAAAATAATGGCTTCCAGTAGGACTCCTTTTAACAAGAAACATGTCATTCAGACTAGACACAATGCATTCTTGTAGACAGTCAATGATTTGGGATTTTGGAGTTAACAAAACCCTACAGAAATCTGCAGAGAAAGATCTTTTGTTTTATTTAAAATTTCTTTCCCAAAATTCATAGTCTGATTTCTGCATGACGTTCCCAGATTTCACTGCCTGTTGGTATTTGTGTAGCAGCAGTTGAGACTTGTTGTTCTCGGTGTTCATTTCCATGGAGTTACCTTGATTTGCTTGCTAGGAACCAAGTAACTTTCAGATTTGCAATTAAGTGCAAGATTTCAGCAGGTTACAGTATTTCTGGTATTTCTTTTCCCAAAATCTCTTTGTGCTGTTGGCTTGTATTTTATTGAGCGTTTATATAAAGTAAGTGGTCTAAATGTTATTGTCGAAGGAATGTGAAGGCCTGATTCGCTACCTGCTGTAAAAAGAGGCAAAATAAGCCTGGATGCCATCCTAGAAGAGCCATCAGCTAGGAAAAAAGCATATTTATTTTTCAGTTAGATTTTGGGGAGAAGCAGCCTAAGTTTTTCTCCTGTCTGATGCAGACAGGTGACATGTAGCTGTATCGTTTTAGTAACCAATGCTGGAGATGCATTAAGATTTAGATGATATTAAAGATCTGAAAAGGAAAATAAATCATTGTAGAAGTCCCTTGTAATGTAAATGCATCATCCTGAAGGGCCCAAAGCCGACACCACTGCAGCTAGAGCCACGGCAGGATCTGTGTCACGGCACTGTTGATTTTAACAAGTGCAGACCTGCTTGACTCTCTTTTCAACTTTTTCTCTGTAAATAGTAACAGGTTGTTTGTTTGTTTGTTGAGGTATTTCCTGGCTTAGGCAACAACTAAGTGTTTGTCAAAGATGTAGTGAGATTGTGTTTCATCAGTAAAAAATGTAGGGCCTGATGAATTATTCTACACGCAAATACCTGGTAGACAAAGGGCTTTTTATGGCCAAGAGCCATGGGAGGTGGGGTCGGAGAGCAGGGCGGTAGGCAGTCTTGAAACACCCTGCGTGATCCCGATTCTATAGGAAAGGCTGGAAATAATGTGAAAACACAGCGAGTCCATGTGTAGAGCCCTCAGTGCCTGCTGTTTCCAGAAGGATGTTGTCTCCCCAGCCTTCTCCCAGCCCTCCTTCAAAATGTGGGCAAAAGAATGGGAAATGAGAAGCTGCAGTCATGTCCACCCTGACCTTTCGCAGGGCGCGTTTGAACAACCCCGCTGTGCCCAGGCTTCACGTGCGGCAAGAAGCTGTCTGAGCTCCCCAGGAGAGGAAGCCCTGGTATGAGCACATGAAGCGGATTGAGAGGAAGAGGGAGAAGCAGCAATAAAAATTCTCCTAATTAACCATCCAGATTCTGACAATAAGCTGGTGAAGCTGAGACCATATGCTTTACTTCTGCTTATCAGAGGAGGTCTTGGTTTCTCCTAAATGTATGTTTTCCTGCTACAGGCTCTTAGCGTCTGTGATTTCCCAAGCTGTTCTCCAGGGAGAGCTGCTTTTCATTGTGGTCCAGTCAAAAGTTGGATGCATACAATGAAAAGCACTGCCGGAATAGCTGTGGGCTCCGTGATGAATTCTGTATCTATGAGCATCTTTTCTAAGAGGCACTTGCTGAAGCCAAGCTGACTTGCTGCCCATGGTCAGTTCCTAAAATAACTGCACCACAGGCTGAGCCATAGCTGAGCTGCTGCTTCTTGTATAAAAGGTTTCAGCTCAAGGAATTGAGACCCTTGTGGGTAAAAACACTGCCCCCCCCAGCTTTACCCCGCTCCCCCTGGAGAAACTAACCAGTCCATCTGTTGTGTTACAGCAACTGAAACACCCCAACCTGGTGAACCTGCTGGAAGTGTTCAGGAGGAAGCGGAGGCTGCATCTGGTCTTCGAATATTGTGACCACACAGTTCTCCATGAGCTGGACAAGCACCCCCGGGGGTGAGTGTTCTGCCTCTAACTGGGAGCTTTGCGCAAAGGAGTCGGGGGGTGTCCATGTCGTTGCTGCTCTGCAGAGTTTTCAGAGGAATTTCATTAATTACAGGAGAGGTTTCTCAGCCCAGTGCCCAGGACTTGCTCCGTTACTGTGGTTTAGCAATGACGTCCAAAAGAATTGCGTGTGAGCCTGCGTGCGCTCCTGCACAGTGCTGCTCACCAAGGAGACTGGAGCGCGGAGCCTGAGCGTTCGGGTGATCTTTGGCTGGCTCGGCAGCAAACCCAAGTGGCTTGGGAGCAACTTGTGTCTCGCTGCGAAGAGGTTAGGACCACTGGGGGAGGCAGGCAGGCGGGCTGGGGGCACACAGCCCTCCTTCCTGCTGCTGCCCAGGTGTGTTGCATGTCACTGTGGAAGGCTGTGCAGACCCAGGCACTGGGCCAATGTCACTGAGCACCCAGAACATATATGCAGTCTGTAGTGAGGTCACTGATGGCGTGTATGATAGACCAATGACTTGTAGCCTTGTGTTGGCTGGCAGGAGTCACCAGGAGCTATGCCTGCACCTCTCTGGTCAGATACCCTCTTCTTTAAACAGGCGCTTGCACAAAGTGTGAGCTACACGGGCAGAAGGAACATTGTGCAGGAAAGGGTTTGTTCTTTTGGCACATTATAAATGACACTCCCACTAAATACATTGTCCCTAATTATTCACAGTGATTTGGTGCTGTGGAAATGCTAAGCAGAAGTTCATAAATCATTTTACAGTCCTGGAGCTAAATGAATTGCCTGCAGGAGACTAATTGGGAGTTGAGTAAACAAGAGCCTGTTTTTCTTTTTTCTCTCTGATGTGGAGCTCTAGAAGGAGAATGGAGCATGCTGATAGCAAATGGCTTTGTGAGCTGGTGAGCAGCTTTCACCCTAGTTTGAACCTGTTCACCTGGAATCTGAAAAAAGGATGGATAACCCTCTGAAGAAAATACTTCATATTTGCTTTCCATTCATCAGAACAACTCCAGTGTGAACAAACATGTAATGCCTGGTTGCATACTTTGATTTTGGTCTTTGCTATGGCAGATGGTCAAGTCTTTTGTGGTCAGGATTAAGATAGGTGGGAAAGAGAGGAGAGGAGACTGGATCTTTAACAGGTTTTCTTTCTCTGAAGTGTTTGCCAGCCGTTGCAGGGAAGGAGAGGAGATGCAAACCAAAGTAGTGCTTTATACTCTTGTAGGAACATCCTTCCCTGTCCCACTTTGGTCACCTCTCCACTCTGGACAATCAATGACATGACAGCATTGCAAGTCAGAGCATGCATCCATACCACGGATACTCCACCACCTCCAACTCTCTGAGCAGCTGCAGAGGCAGAAATGCCTGCTGGCGTCTCAGGAGGATTGCCAGGAAGCATGGATGCTAAACACAGCCGCAAGACAGGATTTGACACAGACTCACACGCACTGATGTGCAGTCACCAATTTGCAACCCTCATGCTGGCTGTGAGTGGTACCGGACATTCTGGCATGCTCTTAACTGCCATAAATTCTTGTACCTTGTTGCATTGACTGGATTTGGAAGTGGTGTTGATGTTCCTTTTGATAACTCCTGTGATGCTTGGAGGGTAACCTCACAGCAGAGGATTCCAGGGAGGTGGAGGCTCAGCCTCAGCTCTGAAACATGGGAAGAGGTAGAAGCAGCCGCCACCATTAGGAGCCCAGCATGACCGGTTCCCTGCAGTGGAAGATCAACAAACCGAGGGTTATTATGTATTTCTTCTAACTTATTTATAGCAAGAAAATGCACCTAGTGTTTTTTCTCTGAGTTTTCTGACTTGGTTCATGATGGTTTTGCTCAGAGGTCACTGTACAATGTTAGCACTCAAAGGCGTCCTCTTCCTTTTTCCTGTAATAGTGAAGTTCTTTTTAATGACCAAAATAAAAATGTGCTGTTTTAAAACAGGGTACCGGAGCATCTAGTGAAGAGCATAACCTGGCAGACCCTCCAGGCTGTGAACTTCTGCCATAAACACAATGTAAGTCCCCTGAACAGCACTAACGATCACTGTAACATGGCCTTGGAGGAGAAGGAGATTCTGTTGCCATTTTCCTGATTACTGAGCTTTCATGGGATGAAGTCAGATGAAATCTCCTGTTTTCAAGAGGAAACATATATCTGAAATATTAGTGTATACCCACAACAGCTGCATTTACTATCACACAGGTCCCTTGGGTTTTCTGTCAAGGAATGATTTGCACTAATGACCTTAGACAAGCTTCCAGGCTGAACAGGAATATATCCTTGTGTGTTCCCTGTGCCATGCATTACAACTGACGCTTAGAAATCTGGCTTAACATCTAATCAGCTGAGAGCTGAGCAAACTGCTGCCGATTTCACAGAAAGTCCTTCTGTTGATAGTCATAGGCATTGAATCATGACACCAGTTAAAAGGTTTCAAAAATTAGATACAGTAAACCAGTTTTACAACCCCTTCTCTGCTTTCTGGAGGGAGGTGTGAGTTGTGTGCATGACAGATACTTTGTAGAAAGCAGTGGGGATGTGTTAAGAAGCAGGGAAGGAAAGGAGCCTTTCGGAGAAGTTCTTTAGGCAGACTTAGCTGTAATTGTTTATCTGCCAATGTGTGAGATTTAAGAGTGGGGCAGGAGATTGCTCTGGAATGGGTGTTTTGTCTTTGCTGGGAGAATTATGTCCAGCTGAGCCACAGGAACTTGGCCGTAGGGCTGTCCTGCTTCCAGGATTTGTTGTTTTCCTTCTTTTTTCTGTTCCCCCTCTCAGTCTGAAAGATTTAATGGGGTTTTAAAGCAGAGGGAACAATGAGATGCTGCAGTTTGACCTGCTGTAGGTCACAGGTAATGAAGTTTTATGCAGCTGCCCTTTTTGGAACTCCATGACACTGGTTTAACAAGCAGCATTTCAGTCCTCAGGAGGAGACACAATAATTTACCACCAGCCTAGCTAGGAAAAGTCCGAGGTGTTTGCACTGAGGTGATGGTAGGGGAGGGACAACGTGAGCCAGACCCTGGTGATTTCAGTAGAGCACACCTTCCATATATAGGCAGAAGAAATGAAGGTCTCTGCTAGTTTGGTCAGCAGAAACTCTTAGCAAAGCCCAAATTCAATTGGTGTGAATCTTCAGCAAGTAAGGTGACCTCCCAAGAATCACAGAATTGCTGATATTGGAAGAGACCTCTGGAGATCATCTAGCCAGCCCTCCCACTCAATCTGGGTCAGCTAGAGCAGGTCACTCAGAAGCTTTTCCAGTCAGGGTTTGAATCTCTCCAAGGACGGAGGCTCCACAGACTCTCTGGACAGCCTGTTTGGGTGTTTGGCCACCCACACAGTAAAAAAAAAAACTTGCTTACGTTTAAATGGAATTTCCTGTGTGTTCAGCTTGTGCCCATTGCCCCTGGTCCTTTCACTGGACACCATGGAGCAGAGCCTCGCTCAGTCTTCTTTACTTCTTCCCATCCGGTATTTATGCAGATTGATAAGATCCTCCCTGAGCCTTGTCTTCTCCAGGTTGAATGATAGTCACAGCTCCCTCATCCTCTCCTTGGATGTCAGATACCCGACTCCCTTAATCATTTTAGTGGCACTTCACTGGAGTCACTCCAGTATGACCCCATCTTCCTTCTCCTGAGGATCCCAAAGCTGGACACAGCGCTCTGCGCGTCTCACCTGTGCTGATTAGAGGGAATACCAGGCGTACTCTGGCATCTACAAGGATAGATAAAGTCCCACATCTAAACCATAGCCTTCCTTTCATCTGTGAGCCTTGCCAGCAAAATCATTTGCTTGTCCACTAGATTGCCAGTAAATACAGTACACGGACTTGGTCCAAGAACTGATCCCAGGGGGCTCTGGGCACAAAAGCACCTCTCATTGGCATCTTCCTACGTATTCATAAAACGCAGCCCCGTATTAGGAGTAACACACAGCTGTATCAAGTGAGTTGCATTTGCAGAGCACCAGGTTAACAACAATCCTTACTGTGCAAACCTTGCTCCTGCCGGCTGATTCCCAGCTGGTGCTGGGGAGCTGGCTCGGTGTTGTCCAGGTGACACAGAGCTATGCAGCTGAAGCTGGGCACCTGCACAGTGTCTCATCCCGAAGGTGGGGTATAGGCGGGGAAACTGTCCTGCGCAGCAGGATCTGGCTTTGGCTGCTGCTAAGAAATCCTTTCATCTTCTCTTTCAGCAGGAACGATTGCCTGCTTAACGTCCATGGCACAATGTGCAAGGGGTATGTGGCTGAATTAAGAGGTCCTTTATCTGAGGGCCAGGTTAAAGACTTGCCTCTAACCTTGTTTTTTAATGTGTCCAGTGCATCCACCGAGATGTAAAGCCAGAAAACATCCTGATAACAAAGCACTCCGTCATCAAACTTTGTGACTTCGGATTTGCTCGCATACTGAGTGAGTGCCGACTTGCTACTTACATGGATTGTTAACGTGTGAAAGCTCAAATGAAGTGTAGGATCAGGCTTTCAAACACCAGTAAAGACTCATTGTCTTTGTCTGATGCACTTGTAAATCATCCTGTATAAAGGCTGGCATGTTTTCACAGTGAAGGTCTGCTAAATGCCAGGTAGAGATCCCCAAACCAGCTTATAGGGAGATGGCCCAGACTCCACGATGCCAAGTGCCTCTGTAAACAAACTCCATCTGAGCTCCCTGCTGGTGCAGCTGCACTGCTGGTGGTGCTGGCACTGGTAGATGGAAGTCGGCCTTGGGCATCTTGGAGCTGCCAGTCCTTGCTTATGCAATGCGGGAGACACAGCTGGAGTTCCCTGGCAGGAGGAGCCCCTCTGGCAGAAAGCGCTGTCTCTGCAAACAATGGCTTCACATTTTCCATTGTAAATAAACCCCCTGATCTGTTTTTTTTTTAGCTCTTGTTCAGACAAATCACGTGGGCTTTGAGAACTGACCACTGGCTGATGCAGGGCCCTGCTGTGGAGCTCTGCATATTTTAATTTTGAGAAAAATATGGTCTTGATTTTTGCCAAATATTAAGTGTTTCAAAAGTTGGGTTCTGCTAGTGGCCAGTGACTCATCCTGTTCCTGTAGCTATTGCCTGCCCAGGAGGTGCCCCAACATGTGTAACAACTGATGGTAGCTCATTTGCATCTTTCTGATCCCACATTCCTCTTTGTTTCTCTCCTTCCTGACCCCAACCTAGCTGGTCCGAGTGACTATTACACAGACTATGTGGCTACCAGGTGGTACCGCTCTCCGGAGTTACTTGTGGGAGACACCCAGTACGGCCCTCCCGTGGACGTGTGGGCGATAGGCTGCGTCTTTGCAGAGCTGCTCTCCGGGGTCCCCCTGTGGCCTGGCAAGTCTGATGTCGACCAGCTGTACCTCATCCGGAGAACCCTGGGTAAGTGTCCCCTCTGCTCTGGTCAGAGCCCCGGCCTTCCCAGTGCCTTTGGCAGGACTAGAGCTTGCCCAGGAGGAATTTCCTCTGTGGTGGGAATCGGGATTAGCCAGGAGGTGAGTTTACCCCGTGGATCTCTCCCTTTAGTAGGTGCTGGCTTATTTTAGGTGTTACTCTTCTTAAAAGGGAGATGGGTTTTCCTGGCGTGACTTAGACATGCACATCTTGTTAGGAGATCGTGTAGTTGGAGTAACAGATGCTGCTTCAGGTCCTGACAGGATCTGGGGAAACAAAGTTGGCATCCATGTGGGTGGTGACTGTTCTTCAGAAAACGATCCATGGGGCAGAACTGGTTTCAGCTTGTACGAGCCAACAGTGCCAGGCTGCGGCTAAAAGGCTCCCAATGGACAGGGCCGCATAAGCAGGATCAGGCAAACTGCCTGAAACTGTCCTTCTGCTCTCTTGAGCAGTGCTGGCCTCTGGGAAGCTGGGTCAGGTGCTGGGCAGTTTAAAAAAGATGTGGGATGTGTTAAGTGACCACTGGATGCCCCTCCCCGTCCTTTGGGGTGGCTTGGTGACTACCAGGGTGTGGGGAGCACAGGGCCAGCCCCGCAGGAGACACAGAAACACTCACCTGTGCTGCTGTCCTCTCCACATCTTCAGCCATCTCCACACAGACACAAAAATGAGGTGCCTGTATCAGAAAGGACTGGGAATGCTTTGTGTAAAAGTCTGAAAGATCCAGGTATTTCTCAGGGTTTGGTATCAAGCAAAGTGGTCCCTGCCTCTAGATAACGAATAGTTGGATTTAGTTCATCACAGCTTTGGAAGTCTCGTAAACATTGCTGGTGCCTTGGGCTGTGCACTTGAGAAAGAGTGTGAACATTGAAGTTTGTCTGTTCCAAAGTTTGTGTTTGTCTGGCGTGTCCAGTGTGAGCAGGGGAGTCAGCTGCTGATCCCGTCTTAACGCTTTGGGAAGGGTCCCTGGCTGAAGCTGGGTGCTGTGGCAGGGCTGGAGTTTCGGGTGCTGGTAGGCGTTTGCACAGCACCCTCCAGCTATGGTGCTGGGACACGTCCCCCCACTCACCTGCACGCTGCTCTTGAGTTCTCCCAGCACCCAGGGGAGGTGCAGGTTCTGGCACAGGGCAGACGAGTTTGTGCACCTTTGTGCCTTGCCCACCTCATTCCCTGGTCTTTTTGCTAGTGCAAATCCAAATTTGCAGTTACCCGAATAACGCAGTGATAGCATCTAGGCATTTGGCATGGGGAGATATATAGAAATACGTATTTTTCAAGGCCCCCAGCTATAGTGGTCCCAGTTCATAAAAGCCGTTCTGCTGCACAGAAGAGGCTGGAAGAGGCACGGCAGCTGGGTACTCCTGCTCCAAAAACTGCTCCCACCAGCTGAATTTCTTTGAGCTATTTACGCCGTGAGGCCCTGGGCAGTTGTGACTGTGGGCAGCTGGAGCTGTGTGGCACAGTCACGCGCTGTGGGACCACTGGTGTCCTAGACGGATGTTAGTTTTCACAAAAGAACGTTTCGTCGGCTCCCTTGGTGGTACTCCATCTCTTTCAGTGTTCTCTCAGATGGTGTCAGGATATAAGCTCAGGTTCGAGGATATAAGCTTGTTTAATGCAGGCACGGTAAAAACAGCAAAGTAATCCTACTTTTTTTTTTTTTATTATTCTTGGTGAAAGGGGATCTTATTCCCAGGCACCAGCAAGTGTTCAGCACCAACCAGTTCTTCAGCGGGGTGAGAATTCCGGACCCAGAGAGCATGGTAAGAGCTCCCTCCAGACACACTTCCCCGAGCCGCGCGCTAACCAGGTGTCTGTCTGCAGCGCTAAGGAGACAGGCTGTTTGCACAGAGACACGTTCCTCCTTTTTACCCAGAGCACACGCACTGGCTGCTTTGGAATTACAGCTGGAAAAGCCTTGCTTGCTCAACTTGACCAGTCCTGTGCTGCGCAGCGTTTCTTCCCTATCCAAAAGCTTTGCCCTCTACTTTGCTGATGTACACTAGAATGTTACTTGGAGGTGGCTGAACCCCTCTCATGACGTTTTAAGCGATACCCTGTGTGAAAGTTGTCAAACAAATGCTGAATCTCTGCTCCTTCTCCCCCCTTCTGGTGGCACAGCTGCCAACCTACCCCTCCTCGGTAGTGCCAGGCAGCTCCCCTCTGAGCCCGCGAAGTGGCAGATGCATTTTGTGAGGTGCAGGTCATGTTGCTGGGGAAAGCTGGTTCTCTGTACCCTGATGAATGACAAACTTGCTAATATAAGGAAACACACTTCTTTTTTTTTTTCCCTCCAGGAGCCGTTAGAAATGAAATTCCCTGGTATTTCATACTCTGCTTTAGCTCTCATGAAGGTAAGAAAACCACAGCCAGTGGAGGAGCTCTGCACTGAGACCTAGCAAATGCAGCCTGTTTTGCTTATCAGCTTTTCAGCTTTGAGAGTTGGCTACTGAATTATCAGAGATTCATTGAAAAACAGAGCTGGAGGGGATTTGGAGAGGATTTTTAATCCACTCCTCTCTAATCTACTCATCTTTACCATGGAGGTGGAAAACATTGTTCCCATATTAAGATGCCCCTAGGGAATGGAAACAGTGAGGATGGAGACATTAAAAAGAAGCTGTGAACAGTATTGGCTGCGCTGGACACTGGAACAGCACAGCTAGTGCCATTCTGGATTCCTGTTTATAAAGTTGTTCTAGTTCAAATGGAAGTTACGGGCGTGACTGGTTTTTGAGGCTTGCGGGTTTGCTACACCGTACACTTGTTACTGCCCCTTTAGCCACAATTTCTATTACCGCCTTGTGGCAATTGTTCAGTACTAGCTGCTTTGCGAGCTTCATGCTGACTCTGAAAAGCCAGACTCTACAATTCATTAAGAAAAAAAGATTAACTCACGTATCTGTGCGAATACTCGTTGGCTGTGGTGAGTGGCTGGAATTGTGCTGACCTGTTCAACAAGTTTTTGTGTGATCCTTTACTTCATCTTTTCCAAGGGTTGCCTTCAGATGGACCCTGCCGAGAGGCAGACATGTGAGCAGCTGCTGCAGCATCCCTATTTTGACAGCATGAGGGAGGCAGCGGATCTGGGGAAAGAACATGAAAAAACGGCTCGGAAACCAGGCCGGCTGACTCGGAAGCACGTGGCAGGGGTAACCTTTTCATTGTAGTATTTAATGTTCGGTAATGTTCAGTAATGTTCGGTAAGGAGGGGGCTGCCTGTCTGCTGGCTGCCAGGAGGTGGGCTCACGCTGGCAGGTAACAGTGAGAGAGCTCCTGCCTTGGACCAAGCTTAATTTTAGGCTGAGGAGAAAATGCACCTCCTGGCTAAGGAGTCACTGGGGAGAAGCAGTTGGGTTTATCCAGGAATGCGCATTCCTGACAAAGACTAGCAGGGTGGCTGGACAAACTGGATGGGCTTGCCTGGCTGGTTTAATTTGGGAATCTCAGGGATCTTTTTGGTGCTTTCGAATCCCAAATTATGGAGATGGCCAAAATGCCCAGTTCCATTTGTAACTGCTGATGGGATGTGGTCCCTCACTCAGTTCCAGACATTACACAGTGCACTGGGAGTCTCTGCAACTGGTGTTGCCAAGCACACGTCTCCCTGCCGTTTCACTCTGCCCAGCTGCCCACCAGCTCCCGGTCCAGCCCCGTGGGGAAGGCCACTCTGCAGCTCTTCCTTCCCGTGAGCCGCGTTCCCCGTGACAGCTGTAACGCTGGGGTGGTGACATGCAGGGACGTTGGAGGTATAGGATGGAGAACTGCTACAGCATAGAAACCCCTGGATCAAACTGACTCGCCTCTTCCATTTCTATGACGTAGGATATAACAGTAGTGTTTTTCTTGCCCTGGGCGACCGGGAGAAATACCGTTAACGAGCTGCTCTGGTTGCAGTCCAGTTGTAGAACCCCATGACTCTTAGTTTGAAAAGTACAGGCTTACAGTATGAATAGTTTTATCGCTTATATTCCATTTGAAATGTGAAATGCATGCTTTGTTCTCATTTCAGACAAATCCCCACTTTGTAACTTTTTCTTTAGTTACAGTACCTGCCTCAGCTAACCAGTAGTAACGTTCTGCCAGCTCTGGACAGCAAGAAGTACTGCTGCAAAACACGGAAGTCAAACTACCATTTCCCTAACATCTAACCAGATGGCAGGTTACAAACTATTTATTCAAAGTTCAAGATTTTCCGAATTTATAAAGGGAGGATACGTGGTGGAAAACTAAATAAATACGTGTTATGACATACACAAAAGTGGTGGGTAATGTATTCTGGGTCACTGATGGAAGGAACGTGATGCACAGAGAGAACTCCAAGCTCGCGTTAGTCAGTGTTCTGTGTACAAAGGAAAATATATTTGTTTTGCTTTAATTTGTGATTGTGTACCAGTTCGTGATTGTGTACCGATTCGTGATCGTACACTGGTTCGTGACCGTGCACTGGTTCAGGATTGCTGCAACCCAGTGTTTACAGTGTGAATTTAAAAACTCTTGCCTGTCCATCACCTGTATTTCAGACTTGGCAGAAGAACTGGGACCTTGCCAAATAACTCCGAGTCTCGCTGTGCCCAGACAGCAGCGCTGCCTCGGGCTGGGGCGAGGCCACCGAGCCCGCAAGGAACCGCACACGTACATCCAACGTACCTGTTTGTGGAGCCGAGCCTGGTGCGAGGCTACTGACTGCTCCGGTTGGTTATAAACCTGCGGGAACAGCACTGCGTTAAGCGATGTCTGTCTTGTAGTTTGGGGTCTATAAATGCAGTACCAAAAGTACCGGTAATGACTGAGACTTCATGGAGGGCCCAGGAGGCAGCGTTACCGGGAGAACATTTTAATAGTAAAACCTGTTGTTTCATTAGTCTTCCCAGAGTTTCTCCCGCCTGTTCCTTCCTTGCACTACGCAGTTGTTTTTACTTGCTGTTTCTGTCACTAGTGAAGTCACTTGCCCTAATGTTACAGAAATTGTTTTTATCAAACAAAATTCATGAATGTAATTTATAACATTGGCCAGACACAGGCAGGAATCCTACCTAAGCATGTGTATTAGAAAGATTCTTGGGTTTTGTGTAATCTCAGGATGTAATATCGTGTTGATTTTGAATAAAAGAAATGTACCTTATTTTTCCAATTTACTGGATCTGTTTTATTGCATAAAGTTTCACAACTGGGCAAGGAACATCCTCTTTCTACTTGAAACCTAGAGCAAAAATGTTTTCTTTTCCCAGTACTGTTCAGTGTTCAACAACAGACAAAGCAGTTGCGATGTCTGTAGATCACGCCGTTTAAAACAAGCAAATGCCAGTGGAAGCGTGAAGAGCAGAAAAAAGGCCCATAAGCCATTTTATTAAATCCTCACCCACTGACCGGGTGAGATTCTCCGAGTAAACGGCTCTCGTTCCCACAGCATCAACACCACGCAGCAGAAGTGCACAGCGCTGCCGTTTCACAACACCGACGCTCTTCCCACTGTCTTTTTGCACAAGAACTTCTGTGCGATAAAATATTGGAAAACTTCTAATTGATGTATTAACAGCTTCCTATAAAACCAGGAAACAACTATGCACAGAAGCCTCCCTTCTCTGTTGTTGATTCACCATATAGTTTAAGCTTAATAAAACTTAATTGCATAATTTGTCAAAAGATTGCATACAGCTTTTAAAGCTGGAAGGGGAGATCCAGGCTTACTTCCATACCTGGAAATACAGTAGCGTCCACAACTTAATTTATGTAACATACGCTAAATACCATGAAATCAAATGCATCTCAATTATGTGCCGCGGTGTTTATTCTAAATCCAGCTCCAGCTCGAGGTTTGGCAGTGCCTGCTGAAGGACGTGAACAGTAGTTTCTTTCTCTCTTATTCCAGGGAGGTCACTCAGATACAAATATTCAAGGTTCCTAAAAATATTTAAAAAGAAAAGTCAGCAACTACTATTTAACTGTTGACACAGAAATTAGACAATGGATCATTCCACCACAGTTATTCTGAATATTTTAAAAGGTAACTGGTTCTAACGGAAGGTGGGGTTTTTTTCTGAAGTGGGTGCTTAAGGTTTTTAGCTCAACTGTAAGTTCAGTCCGTCTACACAGCTTAAAAAGACCTGCCCCAAGACCTTTACGGCCACAGTGAGCAGGAGACAACCAAGTGATGGAAGCAGCGTGAGGTGCAGAAGGACAACAAATGTGACAGGACACCGTCAAAGCCTGCCCCGGAACGGAACTGCAGCGGGGAGGTCAGGAGGAGAAACCAAGGCGACCATTAATTACTTCTTCTCAAGCGAAACCCACCTCGTGTGCCAACGTGAAAGGAAGATGCACACGTTCAAAAGCTGTGTGTTGGCAGCGAGCACATGTCCTGCTCCACTTGGTGCAGCAATCAGCGCTGCGCAAGTTACTCCAGTGTAAAGGGGAGATGCTGTGCCCAGCTCTGAAGGCAGAAGCACAGCTATGGATTCACTGCAGCGGGGGACACTGGTGTCCTCAGCTGCACAACTCCCTGACACCAGCCTCAAAAGGCTGATTAATATGTAAACGTTACTCCACACGTCTTTTCAGGGCTATCCACAACACCGCCTTCAACCATGCTTGAAGAAATGTCTCCTGCAGTGGCAGTGCCACCCCTGCTCAGTCCCCAAGCCCAGCCGTCCCCAAGCCCCAAAACATTCAGATTTCAGCCCTTCCAGTCAACGCAACGCCCAAACAGCAGGGGGGGAACAGCCAGGAGAGCTCAGCAGCTCACGTACGTCAGCTTGTGAAGCGCGATGATGCCTTTGTCTGTGACGTTCCCACAGGAAATGATCTGGAGCTGGAGGAGACTCTTCTGCAGATTCTTCGTCTCGCTGAGCCTCTGCAGACACTCGTCCTGTATGTAAATACACTTCTGCAGCTTGATTTCGGTAACGTGTTCAAGACCATCTGGAAAGAGAAAAATGAGTATTTGCTTCAGAATAGCAGGACCAACCTGTACTGGTTGTTAAGTTCTCAGTTTAGCAACTGCCTCCAAAACCACACAGCAACAGGCTCCTCCACACAGTGGGGCCGTAACGCACAATGAAGCTCCAAAGTCCCTTTACATTACTTCAAATGTATGAAAATTCCAGCGTTTGTACCCTTTTGGTGAGATTCTAACAGCTTTGACATGGGCAAGTAACAAAAATAACTCTGCAAGTCTGGGAGATAAACGATGACTGTGAATTAGGAACACAATAACACAGAAAATTCCAGGTCCCCTGCCAATAAAAAAAACCAAACAAACTCTGTTTCCCACTGTGTTTTTTGTTATTCAAAGGAGACCTGAAACATTTTTAAATTTCTTTTTTTTTTGGCAAGAAACTGAGAGCTTGCTTTTTTTTTTTTCTTTGAAAACATCATAAATGCCTGGAGAACAAGCAGTATTATGACTTCACAGGCACCAAAACCATCACTTGGTTTAGAAGAAAAAGAATATTTAAAGTAGTGCTTTTTTGCTACCAACTACTTAACTATGAACTCAACGAAACAGCAAATCTTTGTTGCACTTCCTTAGCGCTACTGTCACTTCAGGTAAGGGCTGGTGAAGTTCCCAATCTCTTTCTGCTTCACAGCACACCTCCAGCAAAATCTTCATCAACTGCTGAATCTTTCTAAAGCCATTTTAAGGAAAAAAGAAAAAAGAAGTGTTCAAGACCAGGCTGGACGGGGCTTTGAGCAACATGGTCTGGTGGGAGGTGTCCCTGACCATGGCAGGGGGTTGGAACGAGATGGTCTCTAAGGTCCCTTCCAACCCAAAACCATTCTGTGAAAAAAAATAAAAGGAAAAAAAAAAAAAGACTTCAAATGATTTCTCTATATCTTACTAAGGAATGAGAAAATGACCCAGTTATTCATAGTTTGATGCAACTGAAAGAACTAAGACCATTCAGTATAATCTGTGCACAGCTGTGACTACATTACCCAAATAGTCAAATCCTCTGTACATGATGCAAGAGTCCGTGGCATTAATTGCTTCTATCTTGTATTTCCCCAGGGGCCCCGTTGGGAGGCCGTTGTAGTCCTGCTGCCACTTCTGAAAGCCTTGATAGCGCACCAGGGCACCGCATCGCAACAGCCACTCCGAAGCCGCCCTGTCAGGGCCAACGGCCTGTATGCGTTCATAGTCCACCCTGCCAAGACAGAAACAGCATTCACACACTTTCCATAACGTGGCAGATTTATTGTCTTTACGATAACACTACTGCCCAACACATACTTGGTTAGGTGCATGATAAGATGTCAGGAAAGTAAGAATAGGATTTACTGGAATTATTTGGATCGTGCTGGTTCTTAATCAGTTTGACATGAGTTTCTTTTAACTCATTTTAAATGGCAGATTCTTTTGGTAAAAAAAGAAAGAATACAAATGTAACCTGCCTTACCCCTTCTAACTGTTTGTTTCCTTCCATGGCTGTAAGGAAGAGAGAAAAAACACCTTTCTCTGCCCAAAGTAAAGCTCTACAACAACTGCAAATTTGTCTCCCAAACACTGATTATATAAAAACCTCTAACTGCCTGTCACACGGATGTCATTCCTGAAGTCTTTTTTCCTCAACAATCACAACTTTTTGAAAAGACGCGCTTCAGCAATTAGCTAAAATCCTTGGGTCCCTTCAGGACAAGGATATCTTTCTTAGTCTGGTGAGGAATGCTGAAGACAGAAGCAGAGACCTGGAAGAGACTCGTGTCTGGTTGAGCTTCCCACCCCGTTACAGCGAGCAGCTACAGCACACAGCCCTGCCCACAGAGCTAGAAAGACGTAAGGCAAAACTATTAGCTACTGGCAGAAGTTATGGGCAAAGAAGGAGTTTCACAGAGAAAGGCTTTATCCTTCTAGAAGTAAACGTGAAACCCTCGTGTGGCTGAATCCCATTGTAAAGGATGGGTTGGTTCGATGCTTTTCTGAGTAAATAAGGGCAGCCTGGTTGTGCTGCTGGCTTAAATGCAGTCGGGGGGCAAAGGAAGACCGGCATTTAGGCAGAGAATCCCCACGGCCAGCTTGCCCCGGGGACGGAGCAAAGCGCACACCTCCCCCTGGAAGGTCACAGCTTTGTCACTGGAAACGGGCAAAGAATGACCCCGGCCAAGCATCCACATGCAGTCTGGGGGGAAGAAGAGCACTGATAATAAAAAATACAATAGAAAACCTACTCTCCACCCCTGGGACGTAACGCTCCCTACTTCACAAACCGCGCCGTGGGTCCGTGGGGCCCGTTAATTGGCTTCTGCACATCCCATCACTCTTACTTGTTGAAGACGGCGTTCAGCCATCCCCAGAAGCGTCTGCAGGCGCCCGGCGGCGGCACCTTGCTTAGGCTGCACACCGGCTGCACCAGCTTTCCCCACAGCACCATGTTCTTGAAGCAAAGGAGAGAGGGAGATGTTATTGGAAGCGGCAGTGGCAGGACGGGCGGCCCGTACGCGGCCTCCCCTCAAGGCCTAACCCGCTCCGACAGCCCAGCAGGCGGCAGGGCTGACAAGGGAAGCCCCGGGGATCAGCGCCCTGAAGGGAGGCCCCGCCGCCGCCCTCCCGGGATCGCCTCCCGCGGGGCTGCCCCCAAGCAACGAGCAGACGAAAGGGTCGGGTCCGGCCCGACCCGGCCCGGCCCTCACCGCCGCGGCGGAGCGGGCGCGGAGGAGGAGCCCGTCCCGCTGGGTATCACCGCCCCCAAGATGGCGGCAGCGGCGCTGCGGCGGCAGCGGGCGGCGGGCGGCGGGGCCGCGGCCGCGGCGCTATGGCGGGCCCAGCGCCGCCAGCGCAGGTGAGGCGGCGGGCCGGGAGCGGCGGGCGGCCCAGCCCCGGCCCCCTCACGGCGGGAGGGCAGCCATGGGAGGCCGGGGCCGGGCCGTCGTCCTGCCCTCAGGGTCGGGGCGAGCTCACGGCCCGTGTCTGTCTGTCTGTCTGTGCAGCACGTTCGACGTGGCGGTGGTGGGCGCGGGAATCGTGGGGCTGGCCTCGGCCCGGGAGCTCGTCCGGCGGCACCCCTCGCTCGCCTTCGCCGTGCTGGAGAAGGAGAAGGAGCTAGGTATGGTGCCGGTGCGGCTTCCTCAGCCCTGTGCTTGGGGTTACCTGGTATCCGTCTGTCAGGAATCTTCACTGGCACACACTCACCAAAGCCTCAGTATTTCATGAACATACGTGTAAAGGGAAGCTCAGCTTTTGGGTGGACGGGCAGCTGTGGGAGAGCATCTGTCCTTGTCGCTGGAGCAGAAGAGAGAGCTCCGGGGAGACCTTAGAGCCCCTTCCAGTACCTAAAGCCTACAAGAAAGCTAGAGAGGGACTTTTCCCAAGGGCACGTAGTGATAGGACCAAGGGGTAATGGCTTCAAACTGACAGAGGGGAGATTTAGATGAGATCTGAGGAAGAAGTTCTTTATGATGAGGGTGGTGAGCCCCTGGCCCAGGTTGCCCAGAGAAGCTGTGGCTGCCCCATCCCTGGAGGGGTTCAAGGCCAGGCTGGACGGGGCTTGGAGCAACCTGGGCTGGTGGGAGGTGTCCCTGCCCAGGGCAGGGGGTGGCACTGGGTGGGCTTTAAGGTCCCTTCCAACCCAAACCATTCTGTGATTCCCCCCGGGAAGAGCATCTTCGTTCCTGGTTTTGCCCTGACAGGGGATTTCATCTTCCCTTCGCCCAAGGACATGCCCTTCAGTGGAGAAGCAGAGCTGTCAACAGCCTGTGCTTCACTGCTGGGACTTCAGGTTGGGACTTTAAGTTAAGAAAGACTGAACATCGCTGCTTCGGTGTTTGAAAGCGGCAGGTCTTGCTGGGCTAGGATTTTGGGGAAAAGGACAAGGAGGGTGAACAACTCGAGTAAGGAGCAGTGCAGGTTGCAGAGGGGCAAGGACAGGTCTGGTTTAGTGCCACATGGAGCAGGAGGCAGCGGATCAGCTGAGAAATGGTGCCAGGATGGCTTTTTGGTGGGGCATGAGGAGAAGAGTGAACAGCAAATGGTAATGGTTGGTGGGTAGAGGGGGAGGGCCGGGAAGTAGAGCTGCTTGAAAATGTCTGGGAGCTGCTGGTCTGGGCAGTCTATACCTGGCAATTAATTGCCAGAACTGTAAACCACAGCTATTTGCCTTGTGTTTCTGCATATCGCTGTATACGCTGTGCAAGGTGCTGTCATTTGCATGGCAGGTTGAAGGCGAAGAGCTAACACAGGGATCACTGGGAAGATATCGTGAGTTGCTGACCCAGCATTAGCCAGGTTAAAATGACACAGTGCCCAGTGTTGCCTGCTTACACAGGACACAGGAAATCTTGAGGCATTCTGCACCTGGGCTTTGAAATAAGAAAGAACGAGCCCTGTTGCTTCATTGTTTGAAAGCTTTTCTGACTCCCTTAAGTACGAGCACAGGTTCATCATAGTCTTCTCGTGCAGATACCCAGTCACTCAGGGGAGGTAGGAGAAACCCCAAGCGATCTTGTCAGCAGATAACTCAAAATAAGACCTGTCAGCCCAAGGTCTTGCTTTAAATAGCTCCACCAGCCAGGTTATACATTGCTCTTGAGATGTTGCATGTATGATATGAAGTGGCTTTTTATCCCCAAGACGAGACCTGCATGACGTCCTTAACAGGCGTGTGAGTGCAAAGCAGGAATGACCTTTGGGAGTCAATATTTTAAGAGGCAGAACCTGCCCAAATTACTTCAATGAAAATGTTTGTGATACTTTTCACCTCTATTTTACTTAGTTACAAGGAGGAAATAGCAACTTGATCCAGTTCACAAATACTCGAAAAGTCTACCAGGCCTGCCAGCATGTCCAAAGAAATGGAAGATTGCACAGACATTATGTTAGATGAGCCCTTTAAGGATGCCTTTCATTTTAAAAATGGAGTATCTTAAAAATAATTTTACCCTGTAAAAAATTTTGGTTGATTGGCCTCCAGTTGTAGCTCTTGGAGGAAAAACTTGTGATTTTTTTTTTCCTTCCCCTGTAGATTCAACACATTGCAAGCTGTGATGGTTTATTATTAACTAGGTCTTGCTATGTCAGTATTTTTCTAGCCTTTTGAGACCAAGGGAGGAATTCTGTTTGCTGTGCAGTTACCCTATTTAAGCACCTCTTGTAAGGCTGATTTAGGGCCAGACCTCAAATTGCTCGCTCTTCTGACAGCTGAAGCAATTAAAGTATGAACCAATCATGGGAACATGTATTTTAATAATGTATTTTTCTTTCTATTTAGCTCATCACCAGAGTGGACATAACAGTGGTGTGATTCACAGTGGGATTTACTACAAACCCGGATCTCTGAAAGCCAAGCTGTGTGTGCAGGGTGCGGCCCTCTGCTACGAGTACTGTGACCAGAAGGGAATACCATATAAACAGTGTGGGAAGGTACAGGAACTGCTCTGTGTTCTGACTTTACCTTTGGAAACTGAGACTGTATAATGTATGTTACAATGTGTAGCACAGGCCTGCTTGTGGTCTTTCTCCCAAGAGATGAGTTTCTGCAACACTTACGACCCTCAGGATGAATGTGCCTTTTTGTTTTCTTCTTTCCAGCAACTCAAATCAGTTCCTTTTCTGGGCCTAAGTAATAATTCTGCTTATCTGGGGGCTAAACCCAGGTAAATGGTGGAAGCCAGGCCCTATATAGGGGAACTTGTGTAATTCCAAGACACATTAAGGCTCTCAGTATGTGCATGCCATACTTCTTGGCGTATTGGGCTCCAGAAAGACTCCATGACTTGAAAACAGCTCCAGGTGTCACCCGGCTACATGCATTTATGCCATGTGACATCCAGCTAACTCAACCTGAAATGCTGAGGACAGAAGAATAGCTGTACTGATTCAGCCTGGGGTCTGCTGAACCCTCTATTCTGTTTCTGGAAGTGTCTATAAAACAGAGGCCCAGAAGGAATGAGAACAGGACAAGCAAATTATTAATTCTCCCAGCTTCCAACTATTTTCAGCTCAGGTTGCTTTCCGAGCCTGATCTGTTTTGTCTGTAGTGGATTTCTCTTCCAAGTGTTTTTCAATTAAAACCTTTTGCATCAGAGCATCCTTTGGTGAGCAGTTGTAGAGATGAACAACCCACTGCGTGAAGAGTTACATCGTTTTGAAACTGGCTCCTACAAGCTCCATCTGATGGTCTGTAGCCCTTCTGTTGGAAGAGGCGGTGAACAGTTGATCTGTGCTCATTCTCCACATTACACATCATCCTGTGTCCCCTCCTCCCCCAAAGTCATCTCTTCCAGCTGATGAGTCTTGATCTGCTCAGACATTCATCTTAGAGAAGCTTTTTCATGACTCTCTCCACCCTGTCTTTGTTCTTTGAGCCATTTCTAGTTTAACGCATCTTTGATACAAGATGAGGACCACAACTGCGCACAGCATTCAAGATGTGGTCAGACTCAGGATTTTTGCCATGAAATAGTAGAGTTCTCTGTATTATCCTATATCCTTTTCCTAGTTGTTCCTAACATTCAACTTAGGGCTTTTCAGCTGTCACTAGGCATTGAGCTGATGTTTCCATAGGATTGTCTATCCTAACTGCAAGATCTTGGTCCTGAGTGATAACTTTGAACTTGGATTCCATCATTTTATACGTGAGGCTGCAACTGCTTTTTCTGTCATCATCTTTCCACATTTACCTGCACTGAATTTCATCTGCCATTTTATTAGTCGCTCGTTCACCTCGGAAGATCCTTCTGCCGATCTTTATAGTCACGTCTTGTCTGAAACACCTTGAATCACTTTAAACCATCATTGGACTTTCTCACCTCCCGGCCCCTTTCCAGGCTGCTCATAAATCTCTTGGACAGCCTGAGCCTTTCTCTTAAAAGTGCAATGCTGATGTGACAAGCTTCCAGTCAAGGTCCCATAGCTCAGCACCCCCTGGCAGCTGGGTGCCGATCTCTCCCAGCTCTGGGGCACAGAGCAGAGATCCCTGGACATGGCAGTGTCGATGGGCCCTGCACCAGGGCTGGTGGCGGTTGTCCTGGCCTGGCTGCGCACAGGGCCGTGTTCGTGCTGAGCTCCCTCTGCTGCAGCGCTCGTCACAAGATGGCACTGTGGATTTGCTGAGCAATACACCTGAAGTTACAAGCCTGCTCTCAACTCAAAGCACCAAACCAGCAGACTTGCTCTGTGGGAGCCAGTTTGAGCTTGGGCAGGGCTAGCACTGGCCCAGCAGCATTGTTGGTCCTTCGCTGGCACTGGATTTGTGTACTTCTGCATCGCCTTCCCCAGCAGCGTTTTCCAGGGAAGATGATGTTGAGGCTTTACAGCTTGTTTTACATAAAGCAGCCCCAGGCTTGGAGACCTTAGAACCATAGAATCACCCAGGTTGGAAGGGACCTTTCAGATCATCGAGTCCAACCATCAACCTAACTCTGACAAAAACCATCACTAAACCATATCTCTAAGCACTATGTCTACCCGTCTTTTAAATACCTCCAGGGATGGTGCCTCAACCACCTTAGTGCCTTCTCAGTGCAAAGATGCCCGTGTTGGCAGACCTGAGCTGGGCCTTGCAGGTGTATGGTCGGTGCAAACTTGGCACAGACGATTCACAGTCTGGATAGATCTCTCGTGATAGTTGTGAGCTAACTACATGGTGAAATGAAGTGAAGCTGGCGCAATTCAGTTTAGACACCATGTCAGAACACCTCCTTACTCTTGTATTGAGACTGTTTGAGACTTGTACATCTTGGGTTAAGTTCAGTTTTATTTTTGGAAGCATCCTAGTGGCTCTTTAAAGTCATATTCTCTTCTTTCACATTCAGATTTGTAGTCTCATGGTACTTCTAGCAAATACTATCCATTGACAGTAACTTAAACTACAGTTTAGCATTTATTTTTCACTCTCCTTAATATATTAGTGCTTTCTTAGTAATAGTAGGTATTTATAGAATCTTGTGCCACTAATGGCACAAACCACATTTTTTCCCACCTTGAATTATAATTTACTACTCACTCATTCCCTGCTGCTTGCTTGTTAGCTTGGGCTTGGTGCCAAACCTGAACTGGCTTTGTATGTTTTGCTCACTGGTGTGCCTTGTTATCTTTTCTGAAGCTAATTGTAGCTGTGGAACAAGATGAAATTCCAAGACTCAAAGCTCTGTATGAAAGAGGGCTGCAGAACAACGTCCGAGGTCTGAAGCTGATTGGAGCAAAAGAAATACAAGCGAAAGAGCCCTTCTGCAGGGTAAGGGATTTGCTTATTTTTATTTGGCATGTAAGACCTCAGTTTCTCAGGTGAAGTTATTTTTTTTGTATAACATAAATATGTTTCTGGCCTTAAGGTAATTTGCATGGTTGACAAGTTCAAAAGAGACTGAAAACCCAGAAGAAATATAATTGTCAACAAAAATAAATTTATCCGTTTGTTTCTGGAACTTTTTAGCTCAGCCTTGTCCTTCATATGCATTTACCATTACATACACATCAGAGCAGGTCTACCACAACATAAGGTGACCCTGCAGAATCTTTCTTGGTGACGCTTTCACCTCAGGTTTCTCCTGCTCACCCATTCTCATTCCCGTGCTCCTCAGTCCGTAGTTCGTCAGCTCTCTGTGTGCTGAAGTCCTAAAGAGCTGCTGCTGCACTAATTGCCAATGATGTGCTGGCTATTCCGTAGGGCCGTCATTCACAAATGAGAGAGCAGGTAATGCGTTTCACTCGCAGCCTACAAAAGGAATTAGAATTATTTGAGTCAAAGTAGGAGTCCCATAGTCCCTGCGCAGAACTGAATTTATAGGCAAATGGACAGAGCCTACAAGTTGTTCAAACTTCATCCTTTTCCCAGTTTTACATAGTCGTGTCCTCCCTGATGTATATGGTCTGAAACAAAAAACCAGTCCTCCCACCAATGACAAGGAGTGATTTATTTTATTTTTTTTAATCTTTTTTTTTTTTTCCCCTTTCTCCTTGCAGGTGCTTGCTTGTATGTTTTTGTGGTTGATAGGCAGATTTTGCTTCGCCCAGGTTAGAGTTGCTGTATCTGAGTTCGTGCTGAGATGATTCTGCTCCTTTCCACTGCAATTATTTAACTTACACTAAAGCTTGATAATGCAGCAATGAAAATTCCTTCCCAGCTCTAAGTGCGGACTTGGATGGAGCCAGTTTCAATCCAGTTGCTTCCTACACATGTGATTGTTATGTAGCACTTCTCAGCCTGTTTGTTTTCACAGCAGGAGAAATGAGAGTAGTTTATGGAATCCAGATTTGTTGTTGTTTAGTATATCTTTGATTGAGAGGAAAATCTGGATGTAAATTCCCGATACTGTTTCATCTGGCAGCTTCCTATTGGTGTAGCTGCAGGACTCGTTGCTTACGAGTGGTCGTAGGCACAGACAAAAGTTTTCTGGAGAGGAATCTTTTTATCTTTATTTCTTGTAAACATTTTGTGTCTGCTCCCTGTAACATTCTTTGCGTGTTCAAGATCCAGATGAACGTTTCTTTCTGCAAATGGGCAGATTCAGATGGGTCTTAACTACAGTTGCTTTGGTTTCCTGAGCTGAGTCCTTTCCTCCTAAGTGAAGGGAACTTGAGTGGTGTTATAAAACATTGCACTGTGTCTCAAGTGGAGAGGAAGGTTTTGTGTGAGACACAGTTTTGCCAACCAGTCTGGTTTTCTTGGGCATGTAAATGGCCCCTGCTGTTGTAGTATCTGAGTGACTGACAGTCTTTTACTGTAGTTACACTTGTAGCATCTCTCTGAGATAAAGCAGTCCTACTATCCTTATTTTTATAGCTGGAACTAGGTAAATATTGTCATGCCATCAGCATGATAAAAATTATGTGAGAAACGGAGCCTTTTTGGTATAAAGACATAAAACGTCTCTGAGAAACTTTAACAATTCTAGCTACACGCTGGACTTGAACCTTGCTTTCTGCTAGGAGAAGTGTGGGCTGTTGTCTAACTCGGAAGAGACCTTCCTCTGATGTGCAGTGCAGTAAGTGTTGAGATGACAGCTTTTAGCCTGGCAGGAGGCATTGGCAACAGCCATGCATCAGGTAGAACTCCCAAATGAGCATTTGAAAGTGGAATTGTATAGTGCATGGTGGAAAATAAGTATATATTAGCTGAAGCCAAGGTTAGGTAACCTGTTTTATCATTAAGCGCTCTGTCGAGAAGACTTGTTTATGCTGTGGTTAGTCGATCGCTTAATCCACCGTAAGTAGTTTTCGCCATATTTGTTGTCAGCAAACACGAATGCTGAAGCTGGCACATGGAGGGACTAGGAACAAGCAGCCAGAGATGAAGAGACAACTTTACTCCCTTCTCAACAGCAATGTACATTATTCCAGGTGAAATATTCTCTGTATTGAAGACCAAAGTCCACATACAGCCTTCACTATTCTCCTCTGCATCTTAATACTGTTACAGGGTCTGATGGCCCTTGATTCTCCATATACCGGCATTGTGAATTACAAACAAGTGGCCCAGTCCTATGCTGAAGACTTCCAGGAAGCAGGTGGGACGATCTTGACTGATTTTGAAGTTACAAACATGGAGATGGCTAAAGAAAGTTCTTCAGAAAGTGAAGATGGTAAAGCAATTTTTTGCCCTCCATTTACTACGGTCCTGGCAAAGATCTTGCTCAAAACACATTTGCTTTAACTGAAATCACATTCCTGAACCTTTCTGTCTCATAGTGAAGAGACAAAAGGCAAAATTATGTTAGAGTATCGAGCAAGCTCACTTTTTTTTCTCAGGCAGGTCACCGTTCAGCTGAAACATTTAATGCTGATGGAAGAAAATGACAGTAAAAGAAAGAAAGTAGGTTGTTCTATTGCATGTGTATTCTTGTGATAATGCTTTTTCTTTATCCTGGAAGGCAGGTTGGATCTGTGCTGGTACACATATGAAAGAATTAAAAAAAAACCCTATTAATTCCTAAATACAGTTAACGTCCAACAGTATCAGTTATGTTAGCAGTAGTTGCTCCATAGCTTGGAGATCTTCCAGTGGAGGAACTCTTAATGGTGACAAGTTGCTTGTTCTGTCAGTTTTCTGTTACATATTCCATTATGTCTTTCTATTGTCTAATTCTGTTACAGGACTGAAATACCCAGTCATTGTTAGGAACTCAAAGGTAAGAACTAAGTTGAAGATTTAATTGCTTAATGGGAAGCTGTTGCTCCTTTTCTTAAGAATTTTTTTTGAGACCTGTTGGATTAATCAGCTCTCTAAAAGAAAAGGGTGAAGTGCTGCTCTTCAGTAATGTGATCACTGTTATCTAGGACTGCTTTTATAAAACAACTGCAATCAATTCTTAGCAATCAGCATGTTCAGATTTTACTGTGTACTGGGAATAATAATGAAAGTATAACTTTCTGCTGCCTGACTTACGTTTGACTGTATGTGTCCTTTATCTTCTTTATTTGCACATTCTTATGCTTGTTGTTTCCGAGCTCTCCTTTTATGATTTACTCATTTGGTGAGAAACACCTGTTTTCATGTTTGCTTTTGGTCTTCGGCATCTATAAAAATGATAAGGAGGTACCTAGAATCATTTTATAATCAGAAAGCCACAAGCTAATTTAGTAAAGCAGGTGCATATACTGCTGTCATTCCTGCAGGTCAGGTAACGCTGCACAGGAAATTTAGTTGTAACCTTTCTACCTTCAGGAGAGAATATCTGGACTCTCCTTTGGGGGGGAGGCTTGTAGGTGACGGGTGGCTTTTTAGTAGATATGTTGAATTTTTGTATGTTGTGTGTTCTGGTTTGTTTTGTTTTTTTTCCACAGGGTGAGGAAATCTACTGTCGGCACATTGTGACCTGTGCAGGACTTTACTCAGACCGACTGTCTGAGATCAGTGGCTGCAGTCCTGAACCTCGTATTGTGCCCTTCCGTGGAGATTATTTGGTGCTAAAACCTGAAAAGTGCTATATGGTTAAAGGAAATATTTATCCGGTATGTACTCTCTTGTTTGTCTTTCACAGTGTATTCTTAAGAACTGCAAAAACTACAGAAATAAGGGCAATATTACATGGTTATTTCTGTTAGACTGCAGATCGCGATGCACAACGTGTGGATGTAGATTCAGTTGCTTTATAACAGGACAGCTTGGTTTTGTTAATTCTTGAGGAACAGGTAGAAGTACCATGTGGGAAATTAAAAAAGCCTGCAGAAGCCTGGCTTCTTTCTTCATGTGATAAAATAAATCTGTAACTAGATTCAGAAGTCAATGAGGGATGACAGTAAATAACTAATTACTTAGATGCAGGGTTTAATCTTGTGTGCTAATACCAAAAGCTCAGATTTAGATATTTGCCTCTCAACCTCATCTTTGAATTAGCTTTATTTTATATGACAAAAAATAGACACGGGAGGAAAAGCACAACCTTTCTGCCATCTAACATAGACAAATAGCGTGATGAAGAGGAGCAATTCTAGACAGAAAGTGAAGTTAGCAAGGAAGAAGAGAGAATTCTTAGGGCAGCATTTTAGTTAAGTTGTGCAGTGCGTTGAAATACCACCTTCCTGAATATGAATTTAGATTTGCCTGGTAAACACTGGAGCAGGTCACCCTAGGGAAATTGTGGAACCCTGGGCATTGGGTGTTTGTGTGACCTCGTCTCACCTGGGAATGATTCAGGCTTCTGTCTTGGGATGGGAGGGAGGAACTGGCTGGAATTTACCTTCCAGCCTTGTTTCATGGCTGTGTGAGGATAGCTAGTACCCTTTGAATTTTTTTGTTATGGCCAAATATGGTAGTAAGATTAGAAAATTGCTCGACTCTTAGTGACATGTCACTGGAAAGTCAATGTAGTTTGTGAAGTGGTTGCACTAAGCTTTGAACGTATTATAGGCATATTTTTAACAGGAACATCAGTGCACTGAATACAGAAAAGGAACATATCTCAAAGCACTTTTTAGTTATAACAATACTGGTTTTTGAGAAATACCTAATACTTGCTTATTTTCAGACTGTAACAGTCACCTCTGTAGTCATCTTTTCTAAATAGCTAAAGATCTTGAAGTGCCAGCGCATGCAGAGGTGTGCTTATTTAATACTTGTATCTGCATATAGACAGCTTATTTCTGTTTCAGCCTTCGCACACAATTACACTGTATTCCATTCTCAAACAAAAAAGAAACTGCAGATACTTATTGTTCGCATTAATCGGGCTTGCTAACTGCACGTTGTTTTGAGCAATACAGGAATGGTGAGGTTTTCCTAATATTTCCTAACCTATTTTATTACAGTATAATTACTACTGGTGAATAGCATTAGTGTGTCATTGGTTTTGTTGTGGGTTGATTTATATCCTGAGAAATCATGTGTACTTTTTTTTCCTGTTGTTTGTTTTGCTTTTACCTAAGATGCAGCCTTACTTGGCCCTGCTCCATTCTTCAGTGTTTTAAATTAGTTACGTGCTACAACTGCACAATTAACAAGCAGAAAAACCAGCGTGGGGGCCAATTGTATGGTTATACGACTCGATTTTGTTGTAGTGATTGGAAATAAAATGGTAAATTTAATTCCTTTTTCACTTGTTCATTTAAAAATGGTTATTTCCATTTATTGGGAGGACAACTCCTTTACTGTGTTTTGGTTTATTTTATTCACTCTCTCACACAATAACCTGTAAATGTCTGTACTTTCCTCCTCACAAAAGTTTTCCACGTTTCCTAGACAAGTTTGTTGACTGGAGTGGTTGTGTGGCTGTTTTCTCTGATCTGGTTTGTAACAGCTGTAATAACTGTTGTATCCCCCTTTAGGTTCCCAATCCTCGGTTCCCTTTTCTGGGATTTCATTTCACACCGAGAATGGACGGCAGTGTTTGGCTTGGTCCTAATGCAGTACTAGCCTTTAAGCGAGAGGGCTACAGTTTGTTTGACTTCAGTGCTGGAGACTTTTTAGATGCTGTAACGTACAGGTAATATTTCGTCTGCTGAATGCAGTTATTTAAATGTCAGCTTAGGACTCTGTGGAAGCTAGTTCTTGTCAAATGTCTGCTTTTGCCAAGTTTTTGGTGTGTTTAAAGACAGTTGTGCTGATAAGGGTGGACTTCTGCAAGGCACTTGGCTTCATGTGATCTAATATTTGAATTTTCCTAAACTACCAAGACTTGTCTCAGCTGGTCTGAGAATGCAGCTGTTCATCGGAAGGTGCTGGTGAGCCATGTTGCTACTAGTGGAACTCTTCCAGGATTGGTTTTGGTCCGATGCAGTGTAATGTTTTAATCAACCTAGACAGCGTGATTAAAATACCTGCAGAGGATGATTGGAAGAAAGAACACAGAGTGGTCTGAATTGCCATGTTAAACTTTGTCAGACCATCAATATACATTTAAAAAATGTCCAAGTGCAAGGAAATATGTTAAGGGCCGCAAATCCAGTCTGGGAAGCTCTTAGAAAGCATGTCAGAGGAATTAGGAATCATTGCTAAAATGGCAAACAGAAATGAACAGAATATCTGTAGAAGTTGAGAGAAATCTTGCTTCTCTATGAAGGGCTAGACAGACCATTACCAAGTGCTCAATTTTAGAAATCAGACATTAGAATGTGAAAATATTGGGGAGAATCCAAGGAGAGGCTGCAAAACAGGTCAGGGAATTGGGAAAAAAAAAAATTCTGGCAAACAGCTCAACTTAATGCAGTTTATTAAAGAGTTGAAAGCATCTTGATCATTGTCTATAGATTTTTATGCTGGAAGACTTGAGGAAAGCAAAGCAAGCAAACAAGATTTGCAAACACAGCAAGATTCGTTGACTGAAAGCTGAGAGGTTTAGGAGTGTGACGATCTTTTAAAAATGATTGTGAAAAAAAGTCTCAAGCGGCATGTCTGTCTGCCCACGTGCTTGTGGGTTTTCAGTCTCTTGCCATTTGACTGGCCCAGAGAAAAATCCTGGACATAGGAGGGATGAGTTGAGAGTTAATTCTCAAATAAAGAATGTAAATGCAATGCTACCACTCTGTAAACAAGGTTTGTTGAAGCAGGAAAGGACAAACATGTATTTCCCAAGTAGAAATCGTGGTCGGATTACTGATGTTAGGAATGGGAACTTCTTAGCGTTAGTTTGACGTGGCTGCATTTATTATACTGCAATTATTTTTTCTCTCTACAGTGGGTTATGGAAGCTTGTGCTGAGAAACCTGTCTTACGGCCTGAGTGAAATGTACAGAGCATGTTTCCTTAGCGCACAGGTGAAGCAACTTCAGAAGTTCATCCCTGAGGTCACCATCAATGATGTACTCAGGTAAAGAAAAATCTTGTTAAGCCCAGTGGCTTGTTAAATTTTTAACAGTAGCAAACGTAGCATTAGCTTACTCCACTCCTCCACCAAAATATGCTACCGAAGCATAGAAGCATTTGGATACTTTCTACAGGAAGGCCTTTTATATTGTGTTTGCTTGTGTATAGGCAAGTTTGATAAATATTTGTGTGATTTTTCTACTCTCTCCCTAGGCTGAAATTCACAGTTGTGACATATTCACCAAAAAGGACAAGTTTCTTTATCCTAGCGACCCATTCAGTAGCCTGGACATAATCTGAGTTCATAAAGCAAAACACTAATGGAATTCAGAGGGAAATCCAGACTGTGGGTTGCTACTGAGTGAATATTGACTTAATCATCTCAATAAAATTGTATTCAGCTTCTTAGTGTGTGGAGAGAGAAACTAATTCAAAGGAGTTTAGAAATGCCAAGGAACTGAAGAGACTCGTGAGGAAAGATGAGACGTTTCAGTTCATGGAGGTGGATTTAACTGTCCAACAATTTGCAGGGAGAAAATCCAGAATAAGAAAAGCTGGGGCCTGGTAAAAGGGAGTTCTCCAGCTGAGGCAGTGTACCATTGGCATGAAACCGATGTTTGACAAGGTTTGCTATTTCAAAACAAAGGGTTTCCTTTCTGAAAAGACAGGGCATGTTTGTGTGTGTGGGGAGGAGGGTAACTTCACAACCGGGAGAGATACAGAAGATCCTCTGCTTGGCTGCCTGCCCTTGTTTTACACTAACGACTGCGAGACACCTCCCACTCTGCCTCACAAGTGTTAAACTTTCCCTGTGCTCCCCCAAAAGCCTGACTGGGCTTTGACTCCACAGTCTGCCTTCCTTACTGTTCCCCTGGGCACCTTCACAAGGTCAGAACACAATTGATATTCTGACTTCAGGAAACATTTTCTTTCTAATGGTGAGCTCCTCTATTTTGCAGGGGTCCATCCGGAGTGAGAGCTCAAGCATTGGACAGTGATGGAAATTTGGTAGATGACTTTGTATTTGATGGAGGCAGTGGAGATATTGGAAGCAGAATTCTTCATGTCAGAAACGCCCCTTCTCCTGCTGCTACCTCCTCCCTTGCCATCGCAAAAATGATTGCAGATGAAGTGAAGCGAAGATTTGAATTGTGAATGATTGATGGGTGTAGTGCAGTTTTACCTCTCTTGTATGTGTAGCAGCTTGTCTGCGTTGAACGAACTCTGCAGCCTTTATTGACAAAGATAAAACAGGCAACATGTTGCCTGCAAGACAAGCGCTGGTGTAGCTGTGCAGTGCAAAACCAGCATTTGAAATGTTTGCCTTTGCCAGCCCACAGCTTCTCAGCTTGAGGAATAAAGGAGTTACGGTGCCTGGTGAGACCTGGTGCAGTACCGTCATCTGCAAGAAAGAAGCGAACAGCCCCGTCTGCAGTGAAGGTTTGTCCACCTGAGCAGAAACAGCCTGTGGAGGGGCTGGTGCCGGGCACAACGCAAGGGTCTCTGCAACCAAAGTGGGCCATTAGGTGGAGCAGGAAGAGCCTCTGTGGTGGGGTTACCCACACGGGCTTCCCATGTCTCTGCTCTAAACGTTGCCGCCTCCTCACACTCTGGAGAGGCAGTCGATCTTCTGAAAAACCACAAGCTTCTCTGTGTGCTTTCTCTCTGACTCCATTTAAATTGGAGTCTGCAGTCCCCTAGCTTACATTAAAGTAATGGAAATAGAAGGATAAGCCCTGATTAAGGGTTCTGCTGATATAGAATTAAGGGCTTTATCAGAGGCTGAAAACAATATTCAGAGCCTTCTACATGAATGTAGAGTATTTCAGAGAAAAATAAGCCTAACAAGGGATTACCAAATCCAAGTCAATTTAGATATGCAATTCAGATACACTGTCTATCTGATCGCTGTCTCTATTTTTTTATAGAGCTGAAATTAAAATATATACATAAACATTTATTTTTCTTTTAACTTAAACCTGGGAAGTCAGCACCAATCTGAAATTACTTTGGTGGTTTTGGGCTATTTTTTCCCTCTGAATACTGGTAATGCAAAAGGAGCTTCTCTTTGTACAGCATGTTGAGCAATCCAGTGGAAATGGTCTTTGTAAAAGCAAACATGAACGGAGGGAAGCTACAGAAACCTGTCTTTATTGAGTCATGTTGCATACTGCTTCCCTTGGAGCCCAAACAGCAGTGAGTTGGCACACGTGGCTGGCAAGAGGGGAGCTCGGAAAGTGCTGGTTCCTCTTCTGAGCCCTTGTTGATATTTGAAGTTTTATCAACGGTACACCCGGAAGAGAATCTGTGTGGAGAACATGCTTTAAACTAGAGAGAGATGTTAAACAAGTTTGGTACTGAGCTAACTGAGTAGCTCGGTGTGTTCTGCATAATTGCTACAAAAAGAATTACGTGGCCTCAGGGACAAAGTACTTGAGAATACTTTTAAAGCAGATGTTCACAGGATATTGGGTAATACAGATAATTGTGGGTAGTTTGCTACCAGGCAGTTTGCCATACTCTTTTTTAAAGTTACTTTCTGTACTCCTCTGACATGCATGAGGGAGTGTGTTGGCATAGGAGGTCAGGTGTGCTAGCTGGTGTTTTTACTGTACAGAGCTGAGCCACTTCTAAGAGAGAAAGGGCTTAAACTGTTTTTTTCCCTCTCTTTTCATTTTTATTTCCCCTGATGACATCTACTTTACCAGAAAAGTGACTCCCGTATAAGGGCAACCTGGAAATTCAAGTAATAAGCCCTTCAAAGAAAAGCTTTTGTTGTTATTCTTAGCCACAATGACACTAGACAGAGATTCAGATATTCCAAATGCTAAAATGCCATGCGGCTGTGTAAAAGTTCTGTCTTCACAATGGAACAATCATATCTTCACTCCCCGCCAGAAGTGTTGCCTATCAACAGTAAATACTACAAAAGGATTGCAAAAGCAACTTCCTCCTACACGAGGTGTGGCCCTAACATGTATTAACAGAATAAAGAACATTAAAATGTCATATACTATGGTGAATCTTAAGTCAGCACATTTAACTCAGCAGCCTGCTGTGCTTTTAACTCTCAGGAGGCGATTATTTTGGGGTAGAGTTTAACTGAAGCTTTTAAATTATGAATCTTTATGTGGCATTCTGTGAAAGATTTATATTTTTAGAGATAAAGTTGTAAACCTTTTTTAAAGCAGCAACTTCAGGGAATTACGACAATGGAGTTTCATACACAAATCTTGTTGCCCGTGAAGTGTGAAAATGTGTGAATATATTTTCTAAAAGGGTCTAATTCACTTCAGTGGCTTAATAACTGTGCCTTTCTCTCTTATGATTAAAATAGAGTGGTGGTGGGTTTTTTTAATTGCTGTAAGGTCTGGGTATTTGTCCTGACTTACAGAAGTTTCACTGCTGTTTGCTAATTCTCATCTGAATTAGGCAGGATATAGCTGTATATAATAGGAATTACTTTATTTAGGGGAGGGGATGACACATGACCAAACTTGTCTTCCTAAAATACCTGTATCTTATCTATCCTTATCACACTTCACAGCTTTTTCTCGCACAGGTATGTCTGCAGCGGACAGAACTAGTCTTAAGCCTGATCTGGACCTGTAAGGGCATGTGGAATGGTAATTCTTGAAATTATGAATAAATGCATTAGGACAGCTTTGGACAAACACAATTTATTTCCCCCAAAGCATCCTGTAAGGTCAGCCCTAAACTCTGGGAAGAGTATGGCATATATTTTTTTAAAACATTGCACAGAAGTGATGTAGTGCCGCGTGTCATGGCTTACTGTATGGCTGCTCTTGGGAAAACGAGATCCTTCAGGGCACTTTGGTGAGTCCGGTCACCACTGCAGCACCTTGGATTGGCTCAGGCTGGCTGGAGAGGAGCAGGGTGTCACCTCCTGAGGAACGCGGGCGTTTGGGGGCTGTGGCGGTGGGGACGCGACGCCAGGTGAGGGGCTCGCCTCAGCAGGGACATCGACTTCCAGAGCGGGCATCGCACTGCAGCCTCCCCCATCTCACCGCCGTTACCCTGAAGTTGCACCCGGGATTCCCTTTTCCTTTTTCCTCACAGTTTGGGTTTGACAAACAAGTGTCTTCCCACAGAATTTTGTATTTTCTTGGCTCTGGTGCAGCAGGAAGGCCGAGACCGTGGCGCAAAAGGAGCTGCCACGGCCTCTGCCAGCACCCGTCTCCTCCGGGAAACCTGTCATCACAAGGGACTGCTGGCAGAAAGGCACTTTTTTTTGGCTTCCCCCCCCCCCCCCGATTGAAGCTATCGAGATTTGAATGCAAAAATTTAAATTCATGAGCCGCAGCCGGGCTGTCTGTGGGGAGCCCGCTGTACCCGGGCGTGGCCGGCAGGGGGCGCCGCGGCGGTGGGCGGGCAGCATGGTGGCGGCGGCGGCGCATGCGCGCGGAGGGCGGCGGCGGTAGCGGGGCCGCAGCGGATCGGAGCGGGGCCGAGGCCGCCTCACCCGCCGCCCCGTCAGCGCCCCGCGGGCGGCCCGGAGCCCGGCCCCTCCCGCGCCGGATGTGATGGCCGCCCGGGCGGGGGGGTGAGGAGCCAGACAGCGGCGGCCGAGAGCCCAGCGCGGCCCGGCCCCGAGGAGCGCCGGCGGCGGCTTCTCCTTCCCCTCAGCGCCCCCTCCCCTCATGCCCCGGGCGCCGTAGCCGGCGGGGAGCGGCGAGGCGGGCGGCCCCGATGCGGAGGAGCCGCCATGCAGCCGCCGCCGCAGCCCTACGAGTTCTTCGGCGAGGAGAACGGCCCGAAATGGCGAGGGCTCTTCGTGCCCGCCCTGCGCAAGGTCAGTCCGCCGGCGGGGGGGGGGGGGGAAACGGGCGGCACCTGCGCCTCACGCCGCCCCCGGGAGCGCCCCTTCCCCGCCCGCAGCCCTCTCTCCCCGGCCACCTCGCACCGCTACCCCCGACTGCCTTCTCGGGCAGAGCAGGGGCCTCTGGCCCCTGCGGGACACCCCCCCCCCCCCCCCCCCCCCGGTCCTGTCTCTTCGCCCGTCACGGCGGGGCGGAGGCGGGAAGGGGCCTCCGGAGCTCCTCATGGCGACCCCCTGCTGAGGTAGGGTCGCCCGCAGGAGGCTGGCCGGGCCCGCCTCCCGAGGGTGCCGGTGCGCCTGTCGTGTCCTCGCTGCCGCTTTGTGTGGAGATGCTGCCAGGTGCCGGTGTGTGGACTCCTGTCAGAGGCTGTTTCTCCTTCTTCGCCCCTTTCGCCGGCGCTTGCCAAAAGGCCGCCGACCGTATTAGCGATCTGCTTCCGAGGTGTGCTGGGGGAGAGCGGCCTCCCATCCCCTCCCCGCGGCCGCTCTCCAGCCGTCTCCTCCCCAGCCAGGCTCCCGTTGATGCCCACCCCGTTAAGGTGCTTCTGACCCGCCGTCAGTCAGATTTCTGTGAGAGACCAGCTGTGGGGCAGGGTAAAGTCAGCCTGTGTTTTCTTAAGAGAGAGAGAAACTACTGCTCGCAGCATAAATGAGATGATAAACTGTGTGGGGAAACCGCCTAACTTGTCATGGGGGAGGAATTTACTTTTTTATGGTGCGTTTTGCATAGGAGGGTGGTCCCCAGCCCATCACCCTTAGGTAGGACACCCCTGATAGCGGAGGGAGTGGGTACATTGAGGCTGATGGGGCAGGGAGGGGGTGATGGTGTTCTGCTGTGTGTCACTTGTTACCATTGCAGAGGTTGAGGACCATGATATATTTGCCCCATCCCTGGAGGTGTTCAAGGCCAGGCTGGATGGGGCTTGGAGCAACCTGGTCTGGTGGGAGGTGTCCCTGCCCAGGGCAGGGGGGTGGGACTGGATGGTCTTTAAGGTCCCTTCCAACCCAGAACCATTCCATGATTCTGTAGTTCTTAACATAATGGCATGCTGGTCTGGATCTCTGCTGCTGGGCAGTACTGTGATACGAGTAATGCAGGCACTCGTCTGAGTGGTGTTTTGTCTTTTTTTTCCAATAATAGATTTAGTGATGGTGTGGGGTAATGATTTGCATTTGTTTTGGGTCCCTGTGTCACTTGTATTAAGAGCCGCTGAAGGCAGCTAAGTAGTCTTGTGGCCGGCATAAAAACCACTAATCGCCTGCCTGAAGAATCCTGGATTTTCTACTCTTTACTCTTGAATCTCCTCCTCCTAGTAGTTGCTTTCCAGTGTGTCTCAGGAAGCTTAGAGAATGCCGTGCTGCTCTTTTCCCGATCACTGGAGCTTGACATAAAACAGCACCTTGGCGCCAACCAGCATCCACCCAAACATGAGGTATAGCTGTATCAGTTTCACCAAAGAGATTTGTTTAAAACTTTAAAGCCGTTTTCATCATTCTAACATACAAATAGTGTAGAAGTTGGTGGATTAATGGTGCTCTTACCAATTCTTACTGTCTCTGTACATTTGGTTTTGGTGAAAAGAACTTGGACTTTTCTAAACAGAGGAAATAAAGTCTTGATATCAGCGACTGTAAAAAATTTGTAGTTGCTTATAGACAGGTTTTTTTTCTTCCTGGGAAAGTTCCTCGTCTGCAGTACCCACCCTTTAGCATGAAGCAATCGTACTGTAATGTGCATTTCTTTTACGAACACACAGTATCAGTGAGTCAAAACAAAACTGTATCATTGTTCCAGTTATTGCAGTCAGGCTGTTAGGGAGATGCTGTCAGTTTTAATATATTCTTTAAAAGATCAAGTGCCCTAATGTAAACACTGGAGACTTTTAAACCAGAACATTTTAGAAAATTTATGGGTGGTTTTGTTTACATCTTGCATTTTCACTTTGATACTGAGATGAGAGCATTTCCGTTATTTATAGGAGAGCAGAAGAGTGTGGCACTGAATCCAAAGTGTGCACCAAAGCACCACTTTTTTTGTTGATTTCAGAATTTATAAAACATTACCACAGTTTTCAAATAGTTTGCAATTTTGTTCTGAAGAGGTTTAAAAGCCTGCTTTCCAGCCAGTTTAGATGTGACCTTTTCAAGCAGGCTGCTTTTACGATGAAAATTTTAAAGAAAGTCTTTTCTGAGTTTCAGAAACTTTTCAGTTAAACACCTGGAATAGAGTTTTTTTTGAACTTCTGAGCTGGGGTTTCAGTGCAGTAGCCTATGCTGCAAGTGCAGAGATAGTATTCTATTTCCCATTCTTGAAAACTTTTTTTTTTCCTTTTAATGAGCACTTCTTGAAGAAGAGAAGCTGGTAGTAGAAAAATGTTTTCCTTGTGTATGTTAAGGTGTGAGAAATCTTAATTCTAAAACACAGAAAGATGTGGAGCTGGATAACGAGCCAGTACAGTTCGCTAACAACACATAGTATTTTCTTGCTTCTTGAATTTTAAGTCCCTAACATGCTTTGAAGAGCTCTGGTCTCTTTCATTGTGCATTCAGCAAGTTTAAGGTCACTTCTTTTTATCAAACGACTTTTAAACCCTTGCATTTACTTTAATTCTATGCAGCTGACACTTAACAAATCGTGAGCAGGGAAAAAATGGTAAAATACATCAGTTCTTACTTTTATATGTGAAAAGAAGATGAGAATCTGTCTTTTGAACAATATTCTGTATGCATTTAAGTGGTCATACATCTTTAAGATTAGTAGTGTGTGCTAAATTATACCTACCAGCCTGAGTCTTTTTAGGAAAAAACAAAGCTAAACAGCAAGACATCATTAAACTAGACTTTTTTTTAATAGTTTTTTTTCGTATATTTATATCACCATATCCTTAGCACTGGCACCTTGGAATCCTGTAAGTTGAAAATTTTAAAGCAGTTTAATGTATTGCCTTTCTTCCAGCTGGTAGATTACAAGCGTGCCCTTACTCTTAAGACATTTTACTTCTGTTGCTGTGCTGGAAACCGAAGTAGGAAGCGAATATAATGAAACTTGTTATAAAAGTCCTGTCAAAGTAAATGAATCAGAAGAAAACAATATTTTTATCTGGTCACTTGGGTTATAGTTACTTGAACTGCTGTTTGTAGCAAGTAAATCACTTCAAACAGATCTGCGGTGTAAGCTTTATAAAGGCTTTTAATCTGAGAGCTGACTTTAGTTATTAAAGGATCACAATGTCTCTTTGAATAGTTCTGGAAGCACACAGGCAGCTGCTCCAGCAGGAATCACATGCGTTTCAAACGCCTCGCTGGCGGGGTGGCTTTGGGTTTGCATCCTCGGGATGTTGATACTGGCAGTGACGCGAGAGCTGGGGCTCGACGGGGCCGTGCTGTTCTGGAGGGGCTTTGCTGCGGCCCCCTCCACGGCCAGCCGGATCCTTCTCCCATGAAACCCTCCGTGGGGGATTTTCTCCTCTGGTGGGTGGGTGCTGGAGGGGAAGATGGTGTTGGGGAGTTTGCTCTCTCCCCCTTTTTAATTTCTCCAGGTGTCTGTTTTTTGGGTGGGTTTGTTTTTCAGCTGTTCCTGGCCCCATGGCCTTTGTGGGGAAAGATGTCGAATTATGAAACCCGTTTCTAAAGCTGGCATTTCAGTTTTGTAACTGGGTTTCCCAGCACAGATCTGGTGCCAAAGCTTGTTATTGCTGACTGTCAACTTTCTTCCAGATGAAACTTTCCAGAACTGAATTGATTTTCCAGATTGATATCAATGCTTTGATGTCATATCTATTAATCTTAGACTGGGATTACAGGGGAGCCCAAGAAAATCATGCATGAAACTCGGTAGTAGCAGCTGAGTGTGTAACTCCCACCATACCACTGGTTTTAATGTTTTAATGTGCTGGACATGCATCGCATAAAACCTTTTTGGGAATTGTAATTGAAAACTTCATTAATGTAAAATATCTCAAATATCTTCCATTGCTACTCAGAATAAACTTCTATTCCGATTACTTGGAATGAGTTTTCGGAAGGAAACAGGTGACTCCATAGAACTAGCGTGTATTTTTGAAAACAGTGAGTAAATGTATTGTTGGACATGTGTATATGGATTTATTTTATACTGTTGTGTATTTTTAGAGTGTATTATCATTTGTGTGTGCTCTTACAAATTAAAAATATATTTCTGTAAACAAGAGCCCTGTATTCAGTTGCTTTGTTCTTTGATTTTTTTCTAAATGAAATTCACAAGCATCTCATAGGTAGTATTGTTTTGGTTTTCTCCATGATCTACAAATAGAGGCTGTCAAACAGTTAATGCTCTCATTTCTGCAGGCGCTACGCATGTTGGTGTAATCGTGGCACTGCGCACTATTTGCGTTTTCTACAACAATTCCACTATTGCTCTGCACTACTCATCAAATTTCTAGAGCATGACTAAAGGGTTTATTCTTAGGAAATGTTGCATACAGAAATATAAAAGACCATTTTGGGGACATTTTTGAAGTTTACATTAATTCAGTGCTTCTCTATATTTCAAAACACATGGGAGTTAACGTATAATGACCCAGCTCTTGTGTAAGGTCAGGGTAAGTGTAGGGGCTGCCCATTTTCTTCGCTGCTCTCTTAAGGACACTTTGCCCGCACGTTCTGCAGTGCAGGATCAGGCCCCCTTGGGTTAGAATTATTTAATGCATTATAGTGTCGTTATGATGGATTATTATTTATGCATTCCAGTTTAATTAGCGTGCATTATTATTTAATGAATTATAATTTCAACTGTAAAGTTGCTTGTTATGGTGTTTTAAAATAATACTGATACTTAGTTTTGACATCTGTTAGGTCATTTAGCTTCTAATAAATACGTTTGTTTGATCTCTAGACCTTTGCATATTTGCAGTTCCTACAAACGTGAATGCCTCTGTGACATTCAGCTTGGGAGAACGTCCAATAAAGGAAGTGCTGGTGATACTTAATTACCTGTGAAATAGGTAGACCGGTACAGGTTTGAAGCACAGATCCGGTTCTTGCCTCACAAACTGTGTTTGCAATCAAGAGGTGGCTGGAGGTGTGGAAAGGAATAGCAGGTCCTTGTGAAGTGGACATTACTGAGCCTTCTGTAAACAATAGACTAATTCCTTCAGACCTTCTTTTATTCCCAGTAGCAGCTGGGTATTGTTATCTGTTGGTTTTAGTCCCTTATAAGTAAGTAGACTGGGTTGTGGTTTTTTGTTCTTACATAAATATTCACTATCATAAATAACATTTTGAACTATAGGGGCTGTTCCTTTTACTTGAATCCTATTTTTTCATGCCTTATTCCCCTCCCCTCCCCCCCAGCTGTTAGACTGTTGAGCTTAAATATTATCATTGGCCAACTGCACATTCCAGTGACAATAGGAGAGTTTTCTCAGCCAGTGGCATGAAATGAAGGTAGTTGTAAATCCGAGGCATTTAAAAGTAGTAGGAACAGTGTAATTTCATTTGGCAGCAGGAGCAGAAGAAACGCTTCCTACCTGTGTTGTTGCAATGGAACGTGGCAATTAGCATTTGCGTTGGCTTAAAGACTTGCCGGGGTAACCAGTCATGGGAAGAAGAACCAAACGGAACCGTGGGCTGCCGTGGTTCACCTCCCGTGCCCTTATTCCCTCGGCTCTGGTCGTGCGGTGGGAGCCAGGCACTGGGAGAACTGGGCAGCATGTGCTGCTCATCTCGTCCCACCCTTCCACGTGTGTTCCCTGACCCATCTCGCCTCTCACAGCATCTCTTTGTCTGCTCTCCACCACCTCTCCTGCTCCCCCTTGGTTTTCACCTCTCTTTTCCTCTTTGCGCAGTGCAAGCATTATCTAATCTCCTCGGGAGAAGCTGTTGAGTCTGTTATTTGCTTTTATAATTACCTCACCAATTCCCTTTCTGCCAGGTTTTTCAGATGAGCTGTGTGCTGCCATTCCTTGAGTTCAGCGGGTTAGTCATGTCAGAAAACATGCCGAGGACATCTTTTTCCCTTATTTATGGCTTCTTCATTCTCATGACACTTCCCCTGATCTTTTAATGTCATTTCAATGACTGTCTGGTTCACAAATAAATGTCTCTGACGGTCTTCACTGTCTCCAAATTTAAGGTTTGGCCTTTTTTTAAAGCGGTATATATCTTTGCTTTTCGCCATTTATTGTTTCATATTGCATCTGTTTACTTAGGATATAATCTCAAAGCTCACTGCAGCTCCAAAATCTGCTGGCCTCTGTGGCTCATTACTTCATTTATATTTTTAAATCTTCTAAAGACCTAATTGAAAAGTTACGGTCCTGTTTGAATAATTCAGTCTACCTGAGCGATCAGTGGTTCTTGGGAAGGGCATGATGTAAAAAGCGGAGAGCAGGAGCCTTTGGGTGCTGGGGGCAGAGCCCAGAGCAGCTCTGGGCTCTGGGGAGCCATGTGTGGAAGGGTTGGGGGAGAATTAGAAGCTGTTCCATTAAAGCAAGATGCGTGCACAGCAATCAAGACACCGACTGTGGTGTTTTCTTTCCATTTCACAGGGCATAGGTTGTGCCTAGCTCATGCAGGGTTTATCTCTATTTAAACAAGGCATTTGATATGGATGGATAAAATCCAAATACTTAACTTTCCACCTGTTTTTAAGATTAAAATATATGCGTTTGTGTACACGTACACACATTTTAGTTTCTCCTTTACTCCCTATAAAAGGACACAATCGACTGTAGAAAGGCTTTTTGGGTAGAAGAACAGAAACTGAAGATGCTGTGAGAAACAGCATATGAAATGTAGGTGAGAGCAGACAGGGCAGAAGTGAGACATGGAGGAGAAGTGCCTGCAGGAGAACGTCCTCTTTCAGGAAACCCATCTGTGGGGTCCTCAGCAGAAGCCTGAAATCACTGCTGCTGTCCTCGCCACCATCCCCCCATCCCTTCTGCTGCCTGCCACCGAGGTGGGTTATGTGCTACAGCTTACTGCAGAAAAAGATGGGAGCAGTGATGGTCTGCGTTTGATTTACAGTTTATCAACCAGCATTTGTGCCATTCTCAGTGTGCTTTTTCTGTCCACCCCAAGCAGACTTCCCAATAGATCTTTGGACTGTCCTCAGTGCTATTTCAGAATGCAGATCCCTGTCTGATCGCAGATCTCCTTTAACTCACTCTCCCCTCAACTAGAATATACTAGAGGAGAATAGTAGTTAAATAGCTAAAAATGGAAAAAAAGTTGTATTTACGCTGAAGTGGTGGTGTAGGATGGCAGTTTAATGTCCCCTGTACGCAGTCACTTAAGAGCAGTGGGTGTTGTTGAGGTCGGTGCTTTTTGTAGCTCAGTTACTGTGTTGTGAGAATACTTTATCTTTCTAACCGTGCATCAGGTGTTTAGAATTGCAGCGAAAAAGCTAAAATACTGTATGTAGAGAAATTATTAAGTTCTGTTTGCTTAAGAGACAACTTCATACAGTTCCTCTGTCAGCATTTATAGTTTGATTTCAGAAAGATGGGCCCTCTAGAAATTGCCGTACCAGAAATAAAGTTAGAAATTAGCGCTGTTATTTTTAAAAAGTTGTCAGTACATTTTTATTTGGGATGTCGCTTCAAGTCTTTAAATGCTTGCCATTCTTTCTAAATGCCTGTAATTATGCTTGGAAATGGGGAATATCGATGCTGTCATCTTTCACTGAATAAGAGCATCACAGGCCTTTAAGTTACTACATCTGGTTCCCCTCTTCCTCTGGAGCATCATCCAGATGAGAGATTAAAAGTGCTTTTGGAGCAGATGTTTTGCGTTTCTAATGGGCAGTGTTATCTTTAGAGGAGAAAAGATAAGAGAGAATAAAATCCCAATCTAAAAAGAGGCATTTGTTGGATTCATTTTATTTCTTCTTCCTGGCTCTCCACATCTTGGTACGGGGCAAACCTAGTGCTGCTTTCTTTGTCGGTGATTTATTTTCATCACCTTGAACACAGTGCATGGAAATACTGACAAGTGTTGGCAAGACCGTAACCAGCCCGTGATAGTAAATATTTAACTGTCATGTTCTAATTATTTTTCTTGCTCCCAAATTTATATGCTTTGTTCCTCAAGTAAACAAACAGCCTTGCAAAGTTTTACTTGTCTGCTGATCTGGTATAACTATGTTTTTACGAGGCAAGTAAAATATAAATCATTTTGAAGTTGCAATCAGTTGCTGTGGGAAAACGAGAATGAATAGTTTATGTTGTAAACAGTTTACAAATCTAACATGCAATTTATTAAGCTACGATGTTCACTTAGTAAGCTTAGAAATCTTATATTACCATGCTAACGGATTTTGTGGTGGCATTTTTTAAATTAGAAACTTCTTGTTCTGAAATCTCAGGTAATACTGGAATTCTCTTTTCTGAAAATGTAGTTGTTTTGAATATAAGTAGAGGAGTGGGAGATTGTCATCTAGTCCTTCAGGAATATGAATTTATAGGTTTGTGATGGTATATGCTGTCTTAAGACTCTGTGTGCATGTCATGGGCTTGGGGTTTTTTTGTTGGTGTTTTTTTTTTTTTATTTTATGAACAATCCCTTGTTTTGCACATATGCATACTGTGGAACAACTGGAGCTTTCTGAATGTGTTTTTACTACCAAAATACATGTATTATGTAAAAATATGCTTAGGCAGTATAGCCAAATTGCTGGTTTGTCTCATTAGTACAGGCTAAAAAGAAGTTACTTGCAGTTCTGACTCAAGTATTTTTTCTCCTCAGCTTTTTGTAGTTTCAGATACAACCCTTTGACCATTGCTTTTACACTCGGGATTTCTGAATTTCCCCGTATTATTGATATTCAGACTTTATGCTGGATCTCCTGCGGTTCAAAATTAAGCTTGCCCTTATATTAGTTCTAAAAAATAAGATCAGTTTGTTTCTAGGCCTAATACTGTTTATCTCCTTGAAAAGTTTTCAACCTCATCTTGTCTTAACAGAGTTCTTCCCAGGGGCCTGTAAGGACTATAAAAATCTCACTGAGAAGGAATTTTCAGCTTGACTTCATCTCTGCAGCTGCCTGTTTTCTCTAGAAGCTTTTGTGGCGTGATGCAGGACCTGCCTCTCGGAAGGAAACAGGAGAAGATCTCAGTTTACCTTCGAGGGGTTTTTTAGGCTTCTCTTGGGCCACCGCTTGTACAGATGCGGCCGAGCTCTCTGAGAGCCCTGAAGGCTACAGCCGTAGGATGGAGATGCTCCTGTGAAGCTGCTGCTGGATTTTCATCAAATATGCTCATGTTGGAGGGGTGGAATAGTAGGGAGAAGTAAAGAGGAGCAAGGGAAGAAGCCATTTAGAAACTCCCGTCTAAAATTTAAGCATGTCCCCCACAAAGGCCTTAAAGACCACGTTTAAATGCGATGCTTGTGGGACTCCTACCTGTTATTTCATCTTTATTCCTTGGAATACCTGGTGAAGGAATAATCCTATGTGAATGACACAGTAAAAAATAGTTAGTCCTGCTAATCTTAGTCTCCCTCTTTAGTGACTTCAAGCAATACCATTGTGCTCAAATATTTCAGTCTGAACCTGAAATCAGTGAATGTACCTTCCATAAGAAACATGTCCTTGGTAATTCCTCTTGCTTTTTTCTGTACGTTCAGTGTTTTATCAGTCTCTCCTTGCTTTTGCAGTCCTTTCAGTCAGGATTTAGGTGAATACTCTAAAGAGTAAGTGTTCTGTCGTTGTTACAGCAGCATCTGATTTGATCAGCCAGTGCACAGTGTTTATAACTGTCTTTTTGTTTTGCTGTGAAAAACAGTGTCTTGCTATGAAATTGTTTTTTCTCAGTAATGGCACTTATGTCAAAATAACTTCTCTTAAAGCCAGGGAGTGCATGAGTACCTCTGGGACCTTTCTGCCATGCTGCAGACGCTATCATTTCAGATGGAAGCTGATTTCTAAATCCTCTGGGAAGAGTTGTCTCAGCCAAGAAACGTTGGGCTTTGTTGTCGGTTTTGCTCCTTTTGAAGCAAAATTGACTCTAGTACTTACATCTGTGCTCATTGCAAGAGGCTGGGATTCTCTGCCAGTGTTTGAAGAGGGCTGCGTGCTCCTCTGCTTGTCCTCAACCTTGTTAGATACCCACTGGCTCTTGAGAACACGGAGGAGAGTATGGCATGAGCTATTTAGACGTGTGAACTGAAGTTAGTTATGAGTGAAGTAATTTTCTTTGTGGCAGTGATGTCTGTTTTTAACACAAGTGACCCTCCCAAGAGGAGGAGAACGGCTGCGATCTGAAACCGTAAATGGGAGTCCCCCATCTTCTCTTAAGGGGAGCACACCTTCCCTTTCTCATCTACTTACAGCTCCCGTTCTTGTCATTTCTGTGGAGCATCATTAAGGATTCACTGTGGGGGAAATATTTCATCGCATTTCCTAGTTAGGTAGCTAAGGCTTTTGCTGTAGTAGTGCTGGTATAAGAGAAGTGTGGCGGGACCTTAACCCGACGCTTCCTGGTTCTCCATTGTTTTGTGAATTAGACTCTTATGTTCAGGAAGAACATGAAATGCACTGACTATTGTTGAAAACCTGCAGACTTAAGTAAGCGTTTTCAAGGAGTGGTTTTGATTTTCTTGAGGGCTTGTTTTGTTTTTGTTTTTTTCTTTCTTTCAGTAGTACCCGATCTTGTATACACGTTAGCAGCGCAGCAGTTACATGAAGCTGAGAAGTATTCATGCTTGAGATGCAGGAGACAATACATAAAGATGTATACAAGAACTCTATAGCAAAACTGGGCAGCTGGATTAGAAGCAGAATGTATATTCCCTTCTCTCTTAGTGTACAACTGCCTTATTTACGTGTTTCTTCACTTTTGCTTTTCGAGGAAGGATGTCAGTGCAGAATGAAGCACTAGAAGTGGGCGTTGTTGCCTGGGAGGGCATCTCTCCTTGAGTATCGCATAGGAGCCCCCATGATTGGCAGCCTGTCTTCACCACTGCTGTGTAATACCTTAATTATCAACTCCAATACAATCAGTACCAGTGTATGTTTTCACATTTTCAGTGGGTGTTCCTCTTCCCACTCCCCTGAGACGTTCAGACTCCCATTGTTGGTACATGTGGTCCCTGTCTGTGCTCCCCCGTCTTTAAGCAGTGCGTTGGTGGACTTTTCCATCCAAGTCGTCATCTCTGCTTCTAGGATGTTGAAGGTGTACAGCAGCAGCCCCTTCTAGTGGTCCCCTCCATAGATCTTCACTTTTTCTCCCTACCTGTTGTTCATCCTGGCTCTTCCTCTCCTCCCATGGGGAGGTGTGGGGGCAAAGCGCAGTCCTGTTCCCCCAGTTCTTTCAGGCCATGGCACAGCAGGAGGTGGAGCAGCAGCTCCTTGCGGTGGCTCTGGCTCCTGGGCAGCTCTGCCCACTGTGCTCTGTGGCCAGCAGGGAAGGAAGCCGGCCAGACACCTTACTTCCTTGTTCGTCTTTTTTTGCACGATTTACAAAAGCCTGCAGGGCTGCAAACTGAGTGCCCCCAAGGTATGGCTATGAAATTATTAGTTACTTAATTTGGAGGAAGCCCTTAGAGTCCCCCAGTGTCTGTGGACTTGCCCATTGTCTTTGGAGGGAGGAGAGCCTGTATTTCAGAAGATCAGAATTTGATCCAAAGATGTTATTGTCTTCCCCCAAGAAACTACCAATCTATTTGTCTTGTGTGTGAAACGACGTACAGAATGCCAATGTAAGTATGTAAGATTACTTTTTTGAGGTGATTAACGTATAATTTGTATGGGGAGAGCAGGGAATTTCCCTGGATTGTACTACTTCGGAATCTTTTGGCTGTAGTTTTAGATCTAGTTAGCACTTTCCTGATTGAGAGGCTGCCAGGGAAAACTGAGTATATAGAGTAACTCTTGAGTGCTTTTTTTTTATTTTAAGGTGGGGTTGTTGTTCGGTTTTGGTGGATTTTTAATAGGAAAATAGCCACGTTGGACCAGGGCAAGTTAGTTGTGGGCCTTTAGCTTGTGCGGGCACGTGCTGAGGTTGCCTGTTTCAGGTTGTCTGGTCTAGCTTAGCCCTGGAAATGAAAGCCGTGATTAATCTCCGTGAAGTGAGATAAAAGGCATTATCCTGCCTTGCGTCAGAGGGAGGTGGAAGTCAGCTTTTCTCACAGCACGCTTCCTAGTCTTGACACTCCTGAGTTTTGATTCATGCTTTTCTTTAGATCTCCCTGTGTTAAGTATTTCGCATCTGTCTGTCTCATGCCTCAGACAGCATTTCATGTTCTAGATAGTTTTCTGAGGCATCTCAAAGAGTTGTTCCAGCTCTCCTCCAGTGTCATGGCTGTGGCTTTTTATTGCCACAGGTTTTAACAGCGCACTAATTCAGTTCCCTGCCAGACTGGTTAGTTCTCTTATCCTGGTGTCCTTGCTTATTAAGTGTGTTTCTCTGGTGGGTCCATGCTGCTTCTCTGTTCACAGTCAGCCAGCACTCATTAGTAGGGTTAGTAACAAACTGTATGTTACTCATTCTGAGGATGAATAACTGCACAATTACCAGCAGTGATTGTTTTCACTGCATCGTTGGCAGAAATCTGCCTTGGCTTGAAATTTCTTCACTGCCATAAAGGCTAAACACGTAGTTTTTAATTGAATAGAGACGCCAGCTTTGCAGGAGCAGGAATTGCCATCTTAACCACATAGGAAAACTTGTGGGAAATCACTGGAAGTGTGTGAATTTGCAGCACAACAGTACAGAGGTGCTCTGCTTTTTTCCGATTCTTCCTTCTGTACAGCTTTAAATGGGAAAAGAAAACCACCTAATTCTTTTAATTCTTTTGGACAGGTTCAGCAACAGGTTCACCCAAACCTTTCAGCAAAAGAAGATTCCCTCTATTACATTGAAGAGTTGATACTTCAGCTGCTAAACAAACTATGCATTGCTCAGCCACGGACTGTCCAAGATGTAGAGGTAAGACTAGATACTGGAAAACCAAATACTTGCTTACAGAATCGCTAAGGTGAACTAAGATATTTTGAGCAGCACGGGTCGAAGTTAAAGTGAGGTGAATCTGAAGAGCAGAGCCTGTTAATGCTAAAAGATTATATAGTATACAGATTTCACAAAGCACGCCTAATTGGAAACTCATTTTCCTATACAGGACTTCAGAATAGAAATTGTGGGGATTTTCTCTTTCAGCATTATTTTTATAAATGAGGAATACTTTGAAGGTTTTTCTGTTGGTTGAATGCACGTTGGGCTTAAAAATGTAAGGATGTTGCAAGTTTTCCTACTCTTTGACATAAACATACAGAAAAAAAGTAAATATTGGAATGAAAGGTTACTGTTGTTAGGCCTGGATTGTGCAGCTGAGGGAATAGAGTTGTATGTTCCTGGAACTTTATTGAACTCACTGAGGCTCTTGTATTATTGCAGCTGTCTGCTTTTGTGTCGTTGGTTACAAAATGAGGGCTTTAATGGAGTGCACTTCAGTATACAGTCCAGAGGGAGAAAGTGCCTTCATGTAGCTGTGGCCCATTATAGTTTTGTAGAGTATTAGTTTTACATCAATCTATATGTCTAGGATTTTCAGCCTATACCAAAATGAAGTCCTTGTCTAATATTTTACGTGTGTGTCATGGAAATAAAAAACAGAATATATATGTATTCACAAAATAGTTGCCTGAGGGGTTTTAGATTTTTATTAGATGCAGCAATCGCCCTTTATTCAACATTGAGTTAATTAATTAATTATTAATCTTGGCTTCTGATTAATATATTTTGTAACACTGATGCGTAAAGATTATAGCATAAGTAAATAAAAGCAAAACTTAATAGTCCCTTAATAGCTCTCAGAATTGTTAGTACCTTGAGTCTGGGTTTGAACTTCAGATGTGGAGCTGAGAAATGCCATGTTCTTTCTCCAGTTCCCAGCTGATCACACCCTGCAGCGCACAGGACGGTTTGAGATAGCACTGATTGTTCTACCCACCAGCTCCATAGTTGTCTGTTTCTGAGTCAGGAGATGATAAAATTGCCCTGTGTATGTATGAATTAATAATTTTCACCAGGTATCTGTATGCTCCCCAAATTACTGCGTGCAAAACTGCATATCATAGGGGCCGCCTTCTGAGATACCTGACAACTCTCTGAATTGTGGTTATGAATATACAGTAAATCCTGTGTATTGTATTTTAAATATAGCTGGCATTTTAAAGCTGTGAATAATAAAACATTGTTGTCCTTGGAAATATAACAGTTATTTAATTTAAAAACACAGAGTTAGGTCTAAATAGTGGGAACAGGTTCCCCAAAACGTTATTCTTCTGTAGGTCAATAAATTCAGGCTCTTCCAGAGCAGGAAAAGTAGAATTTAGTTTTGTGTTATGGGTGGTTGGTGATATTGTGCTGCCAGCAGGCATCTGACATCCACGGAGAAAGGCTTTTGGCTCTGCTCCTCAGCTTGTTTTTAGCTGTTAAGACAAAACATGAGAGCTGTGATCTCTAAAGTTTATCGTGCAGATATTTACATAACAGCCTGGAGTTAATGGAACTGTTTGTGCATAACATTATACTTAAGTATTTGCAAGATCAAGGTCTAAAATCTCAAAATATAAAGGTTTTATAAATAGAAAAAGCCCTTCAAATTGTTCCCCAGAAAACACCGGGATCCAGCAAATTCCGAGGGCGAAAGGCATGAGTTACTTGTGGAGTGCACTGTTAGTTGAAGGACAGCTGAATGCCACGGTACGTCCATTTTGCAGGTGATGTCCTAGTAGAATCTCAGGGAAAGTTCATTTTCGTGAACCAGCCCAGAGCTTTCGGCTGCTGTCCAGGAGGGCAGGTCACCGCGTGTGTACCTGGCACAGACAGCTGACGCGGAAAGTTGAGTGTTAAACGGCCACGTGCAAATATTTAAAACCTGCCTCTAAGGAGACCTGAGGCCTCCTGTTTAATTTCAGAATACGTGCAAAAATCTTTTTATCGAAGGGACACGTAGATTTCACCGTTTTTCTCATCTCGTTCTCCAGCTCATCTATAAAATCTCTCCTGTCAGGGTTCATTGTGGCCAGGTTGCAAGTCCAAAGCAGAGGCTGGGTACGCACAGCGTGCTGTGCCTGCCTGGTGATACCAGGGCGCGGTGGTGGGGCTGCAGCAGGAGGTGATTGCTACTCCCCCCTGAGCTGTCTGACTTAAAAAAAAACCTGTTTTTCCAAAGTCACTTAAGAAGCAGTCATCAGAGTTCAGTTTAGACTCGTTCTTTCAGCGTTTTAATTCCCAGCTCACAGGGGCTGCAGCCTGGAGAACTTCATGGAAAGCAGGACTGGGGTCTTGCACTTGTTCAGCTTGGGGCTGCTGCCCAAAGCAGTTTGTTCTGTGGTGGGGGTCATCCTGGCTGTTCTATAGCAGCTCTTGAAATGTGAATCGATATAAAAGTGAGCTGAAATCGTGTAGAGTTTGCCATGTAAACTGGGGGGCTGTAAACTCCAGCCACTGTGACTGGGTGTGCGGGGAGGATGCTCCTGTGTGGGCTTGTGGAGTCCAAAGTGTTATAGCCAGCCTTTTTCCTCAGTCACAGCCCTCCCCCTAGTTAGAAAATCCTGCGCTTGCTTTTTTTTTTTTCATTTGTGCCATAAACTTGATCTCATACAGGACAAGTTACACTCTGGACGTTTATGAAATAGGAACAATACCGACTTGTTTTTTTCATTTAGTCTGTAAACTGTTTAGTACTTCCTGATGTTGTTTATACGGCAGCTGAGGTTTCTTGCTGCTCTTGTGATGCAAAGATCATAGAGCGGGAGTTGTTTTAGGAGATTTGAAGGAGTTTTTCGTGCTTAGGGAAGGGAGGTAGTTTGGGATTATTGAAAAGAGTGAAGCTGAGTTGGGTAAGAAGGAGAGAACAGTTAGGAAAATGTGTTGCAAACACTGAGGGGGAGGATAATTGTCTATACTGCAGGGGAAGTAATTTGCCGTTTTATTTTCTTTAAACTTCTCTCTGATTACTGCGGTTAATCTAAGTGCACTCTTTATGTTTGGACAGGATCGTGTTCAAAAGACATTTCCTCATCCAATAGACAAGTGGGCGATTGCTGATGCGCAGTCTGCTATAGAGAAACGGAAAAGAAGAAACCCTCTCCTGCTACCTGTGGACAAAATACATCCTTTATTAAAGGTACTTAAACCGACAGCCTGATGACTGCTGCTTCTGCCCACCACACACCCCCAGCCCTCCAGCATAACCTTTAAAGTATTTATTTATTTAATTTAATTCGTGTGAAATTAGGCGAGTTTCTCCTATTGGCTGAAAGAGTAAAGTCACCATAGAACAGGATGAATATATTGTAGTATGTAAATAAATGTAGATACCTAAATTCATCACGTTCTAGACAGTAGTGTGTTAATGTATCACTCTGAGATACGACTAGTTAGTTTTTAACATAAATAAAACCCAAACAAACCCAAATACCTTACCTCCTTCAGTAGCACTGTTTTGTTGCCTTTATTTGTTTCAAAATGCTGCAGAAGCCAAAATAGAAGAGAGAACAAGTAGATCCTGTTCCTTGTATACTGTCAACTAAGATGTGTATCGATGTCCTTTCAGTTACTGTTGAATGTCACTGATGCCTTGGTTTTAAAATCAATAGATCTGCAAAGGTGTAAGAAAGACCAAATACAGAGTTTATGGTGGGTGGGTTCTGAGGAGGAGAGCGGCCATCTCAGTTCTTACATGTCGTGTCCCTTGTAACCGGTGTAGAGCTCCTTGCTTGCAGTCACGTTTTAGCGTCACACAGAAAGCATGTATTCATACCCTGCCCCTGTGGAGTTGGTTTTCTTAATGATAAAACAGTACTCTCATTTTCAGATCAGTGTTTGATCACTTTCAGATCAGCGCTGAATCAGAAGATTGAGGCTGATTCAAACACTGCGCTTTTATGGTGTTTCTTTTTTCTGTTGCTTTTGCTTTTCGTTCATGACTTAAAAAATGCTTTTCTCCAGTGGTGGCATTGTTGCACCAGAGTTTCCAGCTGCATTGAGAAAACATTATTCAAGCATAAGCAGAAATTAAAGCACTTTTTCAGGTGTAGTAACTTTGTTCTTTTATACAGTGTGTCAGCTTGTGACAGTTAATGAGAGGGGAAGAGATGTTAGGAAAGAAAACAGCATTAAATACGACCTTCCTAGGCAATGCTGGCTTTCTTTTATGAAGTCTGGTTTAGAAGTGTGTGCACATAGGCACACAGTCTGATTTTTAGAAGATGCATCAAAATATGACAAGAACAAACTACCTTATTCAAATGCAGGAACTTAACTGTACTTATTCCTGATGGTCCTGTCACAAATAAGAGGCCATGTGGTGCATGCTCTGCAGAACATGGAGCATGTATCACAAGAAGAACATGCAACGCTTATCCTGGTTTTTTTTTTTCTTATTTTTCTTTAATTATTTTATGTAATGCAAGGATGCAGATGGCTTAGTTGTTCAGCCAACCGTGAAGGATGAACTAAAATGGATTGCAGTAGATAACAGGCTGAACATACAGTCTGAAGTTTCACGAAAGACAACTTTTTCCATTAAGTACCATTCAAAATGAAGCATTCTCTTTTCTGAAGAGTCCAGGTTAGGGACAGAGTCCCTCAATAAGCATAAATGTAGACTAAAGTTTAAGTACAAGAGTGGTTCCAGTGAAGTCCCTTCGTTGAAGGAACCCTATTTTTAGGACCGTCGTTTTTAGACGAAGGATTATTCAAAGTTCTGTAGATTTTCATCTGTCAGTATATGACAAAATAGCACAAGGAAGTATTTGCAAGCATTTCCTTTAAGGCAGCTGATCAAATTTCCATTTGATGTCCTTTGCCTGGCCTAATACATTACTGTGAATTATCATCACAGACAAGATCAGTTTCAGTAGAAAACTAAATGTGTTAGTTGTCATTCTGAATGAATTTCTGGAATAAATAGCATTTTTTTCCCCTCTTGTTTTCAATTTGCAGGAGGTCCTAGGTTATAAGGTAGATTACCATGTCTCTCTGTATATTGTGGCTGTCTTGGAATACATCTCAGCTGACATTTTAAAGCTGGCTGGAAATTATGTTTTCAATATACGACACTTTGAGATCTCCCAGCAGGACATTAAAGTATCAATGTGTGCTGATAAGGTAAGGAGTTGGGGTTAAAATACTTATTTGGACAGAGACAAAGGTAGATACTAGAAATGTTTGGGGTTTTTTTAGAAGATATATCCAAAGTAGGATAGGAGAGAGAGAGACACTGGTATTACTGAAATGCAGAAGCTTCTCTCCTCCTTCATGCCAGACCTGTCACAGTAAAGACTTAAGTTAAGCCTGTTAAGTTTTGGAACAGTGGTAGTACTTACAAAACAGTGGAAGGCCAGAAAATGATGTTGTCCTTTATTTCTCAGCTGTGTTACTGTTGTCCTGATGTCGCTTTGTCATGACAGCTCTTTCCTTCTTTATTATACAGAAAAGACTTTTAGTTTTCATCTTCATAAATATGAGAAACATTTTTGTTTAATTTTATCTTTATCAGGAGGGTTTTGTCAAAGTCTTATGCAAGATGCCTTGTTTTCAAAGTTGGTTCTGCATGAATTGTAACTTGTTTTCTAGGTCGTACTAACTTATAAAAGGGAAAATGGCTTTGGCAACTGATCCAGCCTTCTGCTGCCAAAGTTTAAATATTACTCCTTTGTGAAAGTGATCACAGAAAGTATTGTATTAAAAACTCAAAGGATTTCTCTGAACACATTGAAATAGCTGAGCTTGAGCCAAGTGTAAATCAGGCTTGCATGTAATTTTTAAAATTTCTTTGCTAGGTTTTGATGGATATGTTTGATCAGGATGACATTGGTTTGGTTTCTCTCTGTGAAGACGAGCCCTCTTCTTCTGGGGAACTCAACTACTATGACCTAGTGAGAAACGAAATTGCAGAAGAAAGGCAATATCTGCGGGAGTTGAATCTGATAATAAAAGTATTTCGGGAAGCTTTCCTATCAAACAGAAAATTGTTCACACCTAATGTAAGTCCTTTAATAGGTTGTTGATGTGTAACGCTAGTTGCTCCATTAGCAGCCATAACATATCAATATTACATTCACTGCGTTGGAGATAAAATTAAATTCGATTTATTGTATGTCAGTGCATAAGGAGTGTTGACTGTATATGAAATACAGTGGAGGAATTGCCATTAATAGTATGAAGAGTGCTGCTCTCAGAGTAAAGCTTAATGGACATGATTCCCTGTCGGATGCCAGCAATAGCTGGAGTCCTTTACTCATGTACGTAATAGTTATGCTTTTGCTTAATGTAAAAATTAACATTTATCTACCTGCATGTACCGTGAATGCAGATGAATGCTTGAATTGACATTTGAAGTGGGCGCACCCCTATCTGCAGAAACTGCAAGTAAAATAGCCCTTGGCTCTGGTTTCTCTGGGGTATGTGACTGAGTGTGAAGGGAATCACGCTTTGATAAATGATTGAAATATTCGATTGAAATTGTATGTGCAGCAGATTCTGTTTTCAGGATGCTGTAGTCTAAAAAGGAAACAGTTCTTGTAAGAGAAGTAATAATGAGAAATTAGTGAATCCTGTGGGAGGAAGGAGAAGGGGACCAGGGCAGCAGAACCTGCAGTGGGATTTTTAGGTGATACCAGCAGGTTAAAAAGAGATGCAGCAGGAGACATTCCCATTACAGCTGGGTGTGGAGGTTCCTCAGTAGCTGATAGGATATCGGAGAACTGTGGAAATGTGAGGACAGAATTCACATGAAGATGATGGGAGGAGAAGGGAGCGGTAGTTTGGAGCTGAGGAATATTCTTTTGTTATATGAGAACGGGTATGAGAAGTTTTGAGATTGCTTGTTCCCACGAAGAGACTGCCATGGTCTCGGGGCTGGCAGGAGGTCAAGCAAGCTCGCAGTGTTGGGTTGGGGCAGAGAAGGCTTCCAAGAAGTGTGTTTCAGAGAGGTCAGAAGAAGAATGCAGGTCGTTGGAAGGGACTGCCTAGTTGGGTGTGTTTGTGGTGAAAAATCTAAGAGTAGCATTTGGAAAAGGAAACTGCCAGTTCTTCCTCTGTACCCAGGTAGTATTCTGCTAAAGTAGCCAAGTAGCTGCTTTAGTTTTTACCTGTGGTTTAGAGGATCTGACCTTGGAGCTGCTTTAAATTGCCTCCTTCCTGTTGCGTCCTGAGAGACAAGAATCAGCAGAGGGGAAAATAACAGCTGTGAGTTGTGGCTGAAAAGGCCAGGCGTTTCTGCCCAAAGCCCTGAACAGCCTGTGCTGGGGCTGCTGCTGCTCCGGCCTGGGAAGGACGGTGTGTCTGCTTTCGCTGGGGTGAGAATTGTGCAAGGCTGGATGTGCCCAGGCAAGCCCGCAGGGCTGGGAAGACCACGTAATTTAAATTTCTTCCTAGCTTTTTGTTGGCTCCTCTCCATTTACCTCTTGGTTCAAACTTCACAAAAGATGCTCCCATATTTACATAAGCAAAATGAATTATTCTGAACACTACTAAGATATGTTTTATGTTTGCAGGATATCGATGTCATATTCAGCAACATTTCAGATATTCATGAGCTGACAGTGAAGCTTTTAGGATTGATTGAGGATACTGTTGAAATGACTGATGAAAGTAGTCCTCATCCTCTGGCTGGCAGCTGCTTTGAAGATCTTGCAGAGGTATAGTGTTTTGACGTTTTTTTTGTTTTGTTTTTTTCTTTTTAAATCACTGATTGTTTTGTTTTCTTAGTATACTTTTGGTCATGACTCTGATATCTCCGATAAATCTGCAGTTGTAAAATACCCTTTTAACAAGCTCTGAACAGAGATCTTCGCTACCCATTCTTTAGTAGGTAAACTAAAGCGTGTTTTCTACCTGTCACAGAAACGATATCAATCAGGTAAGCACAAAACTAAAATCTTATTTCAGAGTAGGAATTACTTGCTACAATCCTGTAGGGATGTGGATTTGAAAAGTAGCTGTCTGGGATGGCTTACTGAAAGAAAGTTGTTCATCGATTTTTGTAGGCATTGGTAACAAGCCAAGGGCTACCCAAAATTCATAGCAGTTGGTCGTAGATCTGCAAGATGAGTGACTTGCATTACTCTGGACAGTGAAGTAATTCAGACAAAATGTGTTCTTAATTCAGCCAAATACATTGTTACGCATCTGGAATGGGAAATGTTTCTGCAAAGCAGTGAGTCTGGGAAGGAGTGAAGTATCAAAACAGACGTGTAACTGAACAGAAACTTCAGTATTGTAGCAAAAGTGCCATTGATACCCACTGATGTATAAAATCAATATTAAAGAGTAGGAATACGGGAAGACACTGCACATGAATTTGGTGTGGCTCGTACTGGAACATTATTAACAGTTATTTTGTCTTTTTTTTTTTTTTTTCTTAATGGGCATTGAAACACAGGAAGGACTACAGAAGAGAGTCAGAAAAGTAAAGTTTTTGGAGAAAGTGCTTTACAGTGAGATAGAGCTCAGTCCAGTCAAAATAGGATAGGTATATAGGTACCTTCACACCTGAAAATAGAGTACAAAATGAGTCTGGAATTCAGCAGAGAGGTGCACAGCAAAAAAGCAGTATCTGAAAGGCAACAGGACAGTTCAGCTTAGAAATACAGCACACCTTTGTTGGAGGAGCTAATTCTTGGAACAAAGTACTGTGGTAGACGTGGAGTTCTTGCTGGACGTGTTTAAATAGAGTCTACTTTTTCTTGAGAGGTGTATTGAGCCCGTTTTTTTGAACCAAAATGTAAGGGTGATCATATAAACCACATGGACTGTATCACAGAGGAAATCAAATGAGATGTTTTGGCCTGACAGAGAGAGAATATCTCAGATGAACCACATGATGAATGCAAAGTTTATGGTTTTTATCTTAAAATTATGTTGTATGTAGAGAAGATGACAACCAATAAAACTTGCATTTCACTTTTACGTATGTTCAGTTTTTAAAACCTGAGGATTGCATGACTGCACCAGTACCATTTGGAAAATGATTACATTTTTGTGGGCGTGAGGAATACGGGTTCTTCAGCCCATGAGCCACTCACTTATGAATATACCATAAAGATAAAGTTTTCCTGGCATTACTTCAATAAACCACTCATGTGACTTACCGGTAGGAAAGTCCAGTTGACTAGGTCTTAGCTCGTGAGTTGTTAAAGCGTAGTTGCTTATATAATGATAAGGAGAAGCATTTGAACAATTAATTAAAGTAAGTAGCTATCAGATTAAAATTGAAAAAAGACTTGAAATTTGAAATAGTACAGCACTGTCCTGGAAAACATACCTAGCTCAGTTTATTGCAAAAGCTACTTCTAGGCATCCTGTGCTTTAAGGGAAGCAAATCCTTTTCAATGAGTAAAAATCTCACTTGATTTTCATTAACTGAAAAACTTCAGAAGATGAAGAGCAGATCATTCTTCAAACCTTCTTTTTATGCAGGTAGTAAATTTGAATTTAATATTTCCGTTAATACGGAGCAAGACCTGCTTAATAACTAGGCTGTTGATTTGATCATCTCACATGTTGAGATCATCTTTCTGTGTATATTTGCAAAAGGGATCATTAAAGAGAGATATGAAAGTGAAGTGTTTATTTGCTCTGCCTATCTTACTGCCAGGCTTGTTCGCTTGGTGTTTCCATTATAAAGGTCCTTCAACTTATTTGGAAGGGTAATTAAAAACAAACAACCCTTGCAAGCTGGAGTCTTCCTGCTTTGTCTGTTTTTCTGCATCAGATCTTGGGAAGGTTTTAACATAAATATTGCAGTGTTTTTGAGATGAGGAAGTATATAGGGGGAAAATAAAGCATTTTTTTTTTTCCTGGTGTGGAGGAAATTAAAAAACTTGATGAGTGGGAGATGGATATTTCTTAATACACTGGTAAAAAAAAAATTACTTGGTGGTAACTTATACAGTTTTAACTACTACGGTGTGTTTTAATGATTGCCTTAAATAATCTCTTTAGCTAGTGGTAGGAGAGCCTCAGGACCGAGGGCAGAGGGTCTGTGTGCCAATTTGGAAGTGGCCTTCAGAAGGCAGCTAATAAAACAAGGTTATTGTCAGTAGATCGTAAATTTGTTATGCTGGTATTTGTGTTTCCATAGAAGAAGGTTTAGGTATCCACAAAGCAAAAAGTGGAAACCAGCGCTACAGCAAAAGGGGCTGAAACATACAAACACCAATCCAGAACTATACACTGCATTAGGATAACTTACATGGGCATCAAGTTAATGTCTGTATATTTCAGTAACTTTTGCAATGTGTGCTGGCCCAGAAAGCCCCCTGCAGCCTGGGCTGCATCCCCAGCAGCGTGGGCAGCAGGGCGAGGGGGGGATTCTGCCCCTCTGCTCCGCTCTGTGAGACCCCCCCTGCAGCGCTGCCTCCAGCTCTGGGGCACCAACAGCAGAAGGACACGGAGCTGTTGGAGCGAGGCCAGAGGAGGCCCCGGAGATGCTGGGAGGGCTGGAGCCCCTCTGCTGTGAGGACAGGCCGAGAGAGCTGGGGGGGTTCAGCCTGGAGAAGAGAAGGCTCCGGGGAGACCTTCCAGCCCCTTCCAGTCCCTCAAGGGGCTCCAGGAAAGCTGGGGAGGGGCTCTGGATCAGGGAGGGGAGCCATAGGACAAGGTGTAGTGGCTTTAAACTAAAAGAAGGTGGATTTAGACTGCATATAAGGAGGAAATTATTTATGATGAGGATGGTAAGCCCCTGGCCCAGGTTGCCCAGAGAAGCTGTGGCTGCCCCATCCCTGGAGGGGTTCAAGGCCAGGCTGGACGGGGCTTGGAGCAACCTAGTCTGGTGGGAGGTGTCCCTGCCCAGGGCAGGGGGTGGCACTGGGTGATCTCCAAGGTCCTTTCCAACCCAAACCATTCTGTGATTGTATGAAACGTAAAACCCCTTTTTTTAAATTAGTCCCCTGGGGAAGATAGCTAACGCAGTGTATTTCAATCTTGTTTTCAAAAAACAAAACCAAAAGCTCCATACTGATCAAAGTCAGAGTGGAAGAAACTGAAAGCACTTCTAAAATGCAGTTAAAAGTTTAAATAGACGGCACAGAATAAATATGTATTGGTCTGGCTCCCCCAGTAGATTTGTCTGCAAGGTCACGTTTTGAGAGCCCTGCCCTCTGCTCGTGTCCCGTGGTGTGGAGGATGCTGCCATCTCTCCCTTCATCCCTACTGCCTCTGGATGAGCTGAACCCACACCCCATGGCTGACCTACTGCTTCTGCAGAGGTTTATGCTCAGTTTTGCTTGGCTGTTAAGGCAAAGAGAAACTGTATATGCAGTGTTATTGTCCCCTGTTTTTAATTTGGAGATGTTGTAAAATAAGACCCCTTATTGTATGGTTGCAGGTAGTGGGCAGGCATGGAGTAAACAAAAAAAAAAAAACAACCCCAAACAGGCTGTAAACTGGATTCAGATTCTGCTTAAAACCATCCTGTTCAGTTAGAGAGCCTCTGATCATTTTCTGTTCAGCTGCTGCTGCTCCTGAAGTGCCAAACCTTCCCCCGCCTCTGGTCCCCCCTCCCAGATACAATCTAATTGGAATGGACAGCGATGATTCGAACTTGATGAGGAGGGTTGAGAGTGATGATTACAATTTGCATGTGAAAAGTGAGTGCATTCTGTGCCTCTCCTCCCCACAAAGACTTTAATTGCATCTGCCCCATGAGTAAGGTAGGAAATCCCCATGACCCTCTGGCAAATGGAAAACTTGAGATTTTTACCCTGAATGTTCAAATGAGCCTTTGTAGTGGTTGGTTCTCCCGAATTCTGCAGCCTGTATTCTGACAAGCACGACTGGGTTAAGGTGAAAAGAGGTATGTGCTTCTTCTGGGCATGGTGCCATCAGCACCAGATAACCCTGTGATTCATGAGTGATTCAGCCCAGTGAATCTGCAGAGACTGGGGAACAGCCTGACAGGCTCTGGAGCAGGTGATCTATGAGCAGGAATAAATTATTCCTGTAGAGATTCATGTACAGTCAGGTTTTCATCCCATCCTGCTGTAGTTGATAATACAGAATCACAGCCAGATACTCCATCCAGAGTCGTAATTTTTGCACCTGAAACCCTTAGAGGAATTTCCTCCAAGACTTTCAGACTCGCTGTTTTGTCCTGGTGTGAGATATCTCCCCAACCTTCCAACACGGCCAGAAAAGCGTGCAGAAGTCCAGTGCTTATGACCGACCATTCTTATGTGATGTACCCTGCAATAGTGGTAGTACAACAATGCCTCCTTGTGACAATCTCCAAACTTTGTCTCTACCTGCGCTTCTTTCCAAAGTGCCGTTCTTTATTGGCAGAAAGGAGGTAAATTGCCATTCAGTTGCCTGAAAGCAAGAATTTCTCTTGCTTCCGGCTACTTCAGTGAAATAAAGGTTGTGTTAGTGACAAGTGTGGCGAGATTTGAGGAATGCTGAGAAAATGCTGTGTGCGTTTAAAATTTGGAAGTGAAAAAGAGTTGTGGTCTACTGAATATTTGTTAGGCAAAATCGATCTTTTCTTGAAAAGTTCCACTTGTGTATCTATCAGCTTATTAAAAGAATTAATTGTACCAGCTGTGACAGAAATGTCTTGCATTCTTCATGTATGTATATCATTATCTGTTTTTGTTCAGGAGCAAGCCTTTGATCCATATGAAACCTTGTCCCAGGATATTCTCTCTCCACAATTTCACGAGCATTTTAATAACTTAATGGCAAAACCTGCTGTTGCTCTCCACTTTCAGGTGAGTGCAAATGAGAAATAACTGAATTCTTTAGTTCTCATATTTGAACGGTTTGAATTTTTTACTTCCTAGTGAGGAAGAAATCCTCTAGATTCTCTCTGACCCATCCATGAGTCTTTTGCGGGTTTTTCTGTGTCCTCACATCAGGCTCTCTTGCTTGAGAATAGAAGGTGACTTCTCATACTTGCCGCTGCTATTTCTGTTTTGCCTTTTAATGCCAAACACAGGCACGCAGGCATAATATTTTAATTTTCTTTCATACAGATCCCAGGCCCCCTTGTTTAGCATTGAGGCTGGGACTGGCAGTTTTTCTCGAGTCATTTCTTTAATAGGACTGTCCAGCAAGACCATCTGTGATTTGTTTTTTTTCCATTTCTTATTACTTCCTTCTGCCAACGTGGCAGATCTATTAGACTGCTGTTCTGAGCGCTTCATAAGCTGGATCATCTCACTCTTAAATACTACTTGGTGAATGAAGTACGGCCCTTTACCTGCCACCCTAGAAAATTTAAAGCCCAAAGCCCTATTCCAGATTAAATTGATAATTGAGTCATTTGACAGCGAATCTGGCCTCTTTTCTGGCTCTCCTCGCCATAGAGAGGTTTGGGCTTTCCTAGGAATGTTCCTTCATGCCTCTTCTCCAAGCTATGGAGCGAAGGCAGAGGTCCAAGCTCTGGGCCGTGAGCTGTCTCTGACAATTGCAGAGAGATGCAGCCAGAAATCTTGAATGGGAGGAGAGATCATTTCCAAAAAGGAGATCAGGTAATTCAGTTTGTGTTCAATAGTTATCTTGATATGGAAGATGGCAGGGATTTCACCATCCTTTGGAAAACAACTCCTTATTTTACAACCTGAATTACTGTGTTAATTAACTGCTGGGAATGGGAAAAGATTTCTGACTCATTTTCTATGTCACAAACTTGTGATTCTCAGTTTCTGAGGGAGAGGAGATACTGATACAAACTTCTTCAGTACTTGAGGAGTCCTCCGTATTTCTGTGGTGTATTGGGTGTAAATTGAAGCACAGAATATATAATTGGGACGAGAGGGCATTAGAGGGAAGCTGGTGACAAGTTTATTAGATTTTATGGGAGTCCTGGCTGGTCTTTAACATTCCAGTGTTTTCTTTAAATTCTGCAGCAAACTGTGGCCCAGGGTGAAACCGTGTTATTTTGGAAAAGTGTATGAGATTTTTTTCAAAATGCATTCAAGCATTTTCTGCATTCTGGGATGTGGCTGTTGACTGGGGAACAAGGTGTGGAGCTTAGCTATAGACAGTGCATTATTTTTAGGTGTTGTCACCTTGAACTAGTGTTACTAATTGAGTTCTGCAGGCAGCACTGAAATATGAAGGTGCTGGGGATTGCGATATGAGCGCCTCTACGTGAATTTAAGGATGCTTATAAAATGGCTTGTGGGTAACCTGGTCCTCTAGCTTCTTATAGTTGATTTGCTATTTCTTGTAAAAATATGGGCTGTCCAACTGGTTACCATTTAAAGGAGGCAGCTTGTGCCAGCATTTGTTGTAGGGTTCAGAGCTGTGGGTTTACTGGTGAGTATGGATCAAAATCCACCCGAAGCTGGTGATGGAAAAGGATGCTTGCAGTGCCTGGGAGAGGGTGTTCACAGGTTTTGTTTGCTTTATGTCAGAGCATTTATGCGTCTCTGAGTCTTACAAAGAGTCTCATTAGACAAAAATGTTTTTTCAACCTATTGTCTTCCTTACTACTAGATGTAAGCATAGAGTAATGCAGATCAGCAGGGGACGCCCTGGATGTGTCTAGCACAACCATCTGGCTCAAAGCAGTGCTAAATTCAGGGCCTTGTGCAGTCCCATTTTGAGTATTTCAGTGTAAATAATCCTCTTTATTTTTCCTTTTCAGTCTACTGCTGAAGGGTTTAAAGAGGCTGTACGATACGTCCTCCCACGACTCATGCTTATCCCAGTCTATCATTGTTTGCACTACTTTGAGTTACTACAGGTAAATGAAACCATATTCTTCTTTCCTGCTAAAAACATTTCTTAATGTGGAGAATCTGAGCTTTTAAATAGGCGATTTGATTTTACTTACTGCTTCTGAGAATTAAAAGATAGGAAAACATTAATTTGACACCAGTTAGTGTGTCTGAAAAGTAAAATTACGTAAAAAAAAAAATATATCTTCGAAAGCCTCTGTTGCTCTGATACGAACATTTGAGATAACTATATTTGATTAAACACGTCCTTAGTGAACTTGAGTTCTAATATAGTTTAAAATGTAATATGCAAATCTAATTTCTTCTTTCCTCGAGTTCTGAATTTTTTGTCCATTCAGAAAAATCTAAGCATAATTCAGATCAGTATTCCCCGCCTGAAGTCACACTCCAGTTGCAGCTCAACTGATCTTATTTTGGGGCTTGGGGAGGGATCTCCTTTTCAGCAGAGCCAGAATGTTCCTAATGTTTAACTGTTTGTCCCGAATCCTAAATGGAAGAGATACGGTAAAAAATACCATTTTTCATAGCATTCCACACTTTCTCCATATTGAGGAATGAAAATAAGCACTATTATTTCCTTATTTTCTACCATCTAAGAAATGACATTGATGAAATGTCAGGCTTTATGGAATTCTGATTCAGATGATAAAAAGTTACTACTGTAGGACATGTTTCAGGGGTCTTACCATACAAGTTGTTTAGGTTGGCATCTAGTCCATATTCGTGAGCAGTTCTGCCTGTTGAGGCATTACTTATTTTAGAACAGCCTCTATTGCTTTGACCACAGATCACTCGCACATATTTTATTCTGACGTGCACTAGGAAGGTGGTTCACATCAGTAGATATTTCCCTTGGGTATAAAAGCTAAAAGCCAAAAAGTAACTAAGCCTGTATCTATTTGCTTACAAGCAAATGTTTTTGCTGTGAGTTATGAGAAGGGAGGCCAGCAGTCAGCAGAAATTTAACATCTGAGATCTATAATAATCATTCTTGAAAAAGAAAAAATAACATTGCTGTAGAAAACGCAGTATCTTGAAAAATACTTAGATCAGAGCTTTTTTTCAGTAGCTGGGGATAATGTAAAAAAAGCTTCTATTTGCCCCACAGTGTTGGGAAAGTTTGTAATGCTTATAAGGGTAAGTGAATTATTAACTAACTGGGATATACTTAAATTAAACAGGTGAAATATCCTGTGGCTATAGCTGACATTTTGAAATACCAACAGAAATGACGGTTTTGAGTTCTCAATGTAAAAAGTGGTACTAGCGCTGTTGCACAGGTCTGTTACATGGTCTTCCTTTGTATTTCAAAGGATTTACTTGTATGAAGGAAGAAAAGGAGACTTTGCAACATAGAAATTATGTATAATACAATATAAAATTTTCTCAAAAGAATCTCAAGGCAAAAAATAGCAATTGTTTTAAGACGAGGTCTGCAGTTAATATCTGACACATACTCCTTTTTTTTCTTTTTCTTTTTTTTTTTAAGTTGTTTTCATTATGTCTGTTGTGATTTTTTGCATATCCTCATTTTGATAAGTAAAAACAAGGATGATTAATGTTGACTCATGAACCACACACCTCTAATGTATGGATTACCACTATTTTGTAGGAAGGTTTAAATCCAAGTGGTCTCAATGAATTTCAAATATTTAAGCATTCAGTTTAGTAAACAGTTAACAAAGCTTAAAAAAACCCCAACAACCTAAAGCAACCCTAATGGTCGGTGAACTTTTCTCTAGATTACTGCACTGTCTCTATTGAGAAGAGAAGCTGCATTGCCATAGTCTCAATATTTGCCTTCATAAAGCTTATGTTTCTATAAGGACAGTTTCCAAAAGAAAATAAACTGGTCAAAGAACTGAGGGATGACAGCAGAAATACGGCGCGGTTCTGCCAGCCACGCTGTGAAGTGAGCGCTGATAGCTTTGTGGGTACATCTCTTTCAAAATAGTGTAACTTCCCTTTCCGTAAGGGTCGGTTGCATACGATAATTCCCTGGAACTTCTTAAAATGTTCTTCTTTCACGTTTAAAAGACATAATTGGATTAGTGACCTGCATTATGCTGAAGGTCAGGCTAATTAATGACCCATTGTGTCTTAAAGCTGGGAAATGGAGTGCATCAGTGTGAAATTAAAGAATGAAATCATATGCCGCATCTTTGGGAGAATCCAAACATTTAACTGATTTTACAAGCTGCGTAGCATTTGTCTGCTTTTTAGGGAAACATTAACATGTATGCCGTATTGAGCAGGGTTTTGTGCTTTTTCAAAACTTCAGATTAAATGCTTTGCATGCAAACTTGGTAGTTTTTTCTTCAGTGACAGGAAAGGGCGGTTACTATTTATGTTTTAACCCATGGCACAGAGAAGACAATTTGGTTTTGATAGCCTGTCTTAAATCTGTAACGCTGCAAGAGTTTTCTGTCTCCTGGGGCTCTGAGTCCGCTTGTAACTCCTGTTAATATTGATCGGATCAGGTTATACGTGCACAGTCTTAAATTTCCTCTTATCTTTGAAGAATGAAGTCTGGCAGATAGTGCAGAAACATTTTGTTGTTTCTTTTGTTTGTTTTTAACTTGGATAACCCAGCAGGCTGCTGCATGAAAGATAACATTAGGCAATGCCTTTTTTAACTAGGGAATTTTAGCAGTGAAAATGATTAAATTTGACCTTTATCCACAGTATACAAGATTTCTGAGTAGAATTAGAATTCAGCTGCAGAGGCCGACGCTTGGCTGTCTTGAATCTTTCTAACCTTGTGAGCACTGAGCAGAGCAGAAATCTTAAATAGCACTCCATAGTGAATAATGGTAAAATGAAATCTTAAATAGCACTCCATAGTGAATAATGGTAAACACGGAGTCTTTTGTTGTGATTGCTTTAGTTGCAGGTTTAAAATTTTAATTTTATGTTGTACTTGGAAAACATCCTAAATTTATGCACTGATTTTTAAAATGCAGAGTGTTTTTAGGGGTAAAGAAAGTATTTATTCAACAATATTGGTGTATTATAAACTGTTGTACTGCTTCTCTGTTACCATTGTATTTGTCTCTAGGAACCTTGGTTGAAAAAGACGTAGCAAAAATGGAAGCAGAAAAGCAACAGAATACTCATTATTTTCATGGCTTCAGTAGGGAGAGAAGCTACAGTTGAGACTGTTACTCCCAAATAAAGTTACCAACCCCCCCCTACTGAATTGGGAGAGAAATAAAATAACAATCTACAGAATCAAGCTGCAGAATTTTTCTTCTTGGTGCAAAAACCCGATGCAGGATCTGCATCAGAGACTGCCTCAGCAAGAGGCAAAAGGGTTGGATGTTATTCGGAGACTCCCATGTTGAATTTCTTTGATTTGGCAGCTTTTCGTTGATCACCAGGAAATTGCCTTTGAACACCTTGAGTCAGAGGCAGGCCCTGCGTCACTTGAATGTTGCTTGTTCAAGTACTGACAGAAAATGGACCTGCCATGGATTGAGTCAGAATGAATGATGGTAGCAAAGGTTGAAGGAAGCCACGGTAAAGAAATGAAACTATCTTGAAGGACAAAACAGTGGTAGCGATCAGAAGTTGTTAGATCTTGCAATCAGGTAACCTAAATATATTCTGATTGTGACATCCTTAATTGATTATCAGAGTATTTGGGTTTAAAACACTATGCTTGACATTTCCAAGCATGAACACCTTAATGCAGGCAGTGTAGAGGAGAGCTTAATGTTTCATCAGCCATTCAGGCTCCAGGTATGCTTTCATAAATGTGTCTGTTGATACCAGCATTCCAGGAAAACATTATTCATTGAAGCCAGTGCAAAGAACTGAAGGAGTCATCCAAATCTGGAGCAAGGTGCTCGTTAGGTAGATCATTAAAATCCTGAAGGTAAGCAGAGGTCTGATCAAGTCCGTGTTCAAGCCCGAGAAGGCTTTCCTCTGCCGGCTATAGAGTGTACCCTTCCTTCTCATGTGACTTGCAGGCAGAAGACCATCCCTAATTCTTGCATGTGACTCGCTGTGTTGTTATCAAGCACTCCGAAATGCATGAAATTCTGCCTTTTGATCTTTTCCGCTGTTACCTAATCATTGACTGACAGAGAATCCCCGGTCAGTATTCTACAGGATCACCACAATGTAATTTTTTTAAGTGAACAGCGTTCTTCATTATTCTTTTCTGACAGTTTTCTGTACAATAAATTGAATAGTTAATATTCTCAGTTTATAATCACTGGTATTTTAAATACATCTGGCATAAGCAGGACCCCGTTTCCTAAAGGTTTACGTATTTTCTCTGTCTAGCATGTTATGCTTTTGCATCTGCTGCTTAATCGGAAAGGTGCTTGTTAAGAACTGGCCTTTGGAAAAGCAGATGTTAGGCCAGTGATTACAGAGAATGAGATATGCTTCAGGTAATCTGTCTCATCTTCTGGAATCTATTCACTAAGGTGTAGAAATGGATTAGATGACATCCAAATGTGTGGGGTTTTTTTCTTTTTTAATACAAAAAAAAGCAAAACGTGCCATTTGATATGTTAATTGCCAAACACGGCTCCCTTTGGAAAGGGGATGGAAGAAATTCTGCTCAGGACATGTGAGGAGAAAGAGTATTTTGTCAGACTCAGTAGCTTTTCCCACCTTTAGGATTTTGCATTTGTCATCTTTTCACACCATTTTTATGTTCTGTGCATTTTTGTGGCCGATAGTAAGGAAAAGAAGGGTTTATGCAGAGGTAGAGATTTTTCCCTTCCCTGTACTGTTCCTCAGCTCATAAACTTCCCAGAAATTTTTGGCCATGAAACTTTCATTTCTGTAATACACAAGATGGAGGTTGTTTGGGCATTGAAAAATAAAAATTTTAGTAATTTAAATTCCCTGAAGAGAGTGGACCAATCTGGTCAAATCCTGTTCTCTCAATTCCTTTTAGAGGAAGCTACATATCCTTGCTGAGGGAACGTAGTGGGGAAAGGAAAAGAAGGCTTCTGCCACGCTGAGTGATTGTAAGTAAGATTTCTTTTAAAGTATGTAGGTAAAACAGAGTTTATCCAAAACTGCGTGGCATATTGTCTTGATTTTGCCCAGCAATCTATTTGCTTGAATTTTCTTTTAAAAAATTCATAGGATCTCGAACACAGAAGGGGTTAAAAAGAAAAATCTCTTTTATTTATATCAGTGGTATTTTAGGAGTGATCACCTTCAAGAACCAAAAAGGAACTCTGTGAATAGCTTTTGCTCAAAGCATGTTGCTACGAAGTGTAAGGAGATGATCTGAAAGCCTGTTGAATTTCCTAATTCAAGAAGTTTCTGCCTAGTGGTAAAGGCAGATCAAGTCTTTATAAAAAGAAAATACGCTGATTCTCACTGTCTTTATGTTTTGGTATTAGTAGCAAATCTTGAATTTCAGATTTTTTTTTTTTTTGCACCATGCAAAATTGACATTTCTTTCTGAAATAGATGAGTTTGCTGAAGATAGCAGAATTTAGGTAAGAAGCAAAGAGAGAATCTTGGTCATTCTGTCTTTTAAATTTGCTCTGAAATGTTGAGATTAATTGACTCATTGAAGGAATACTACACGTAGTTGCATGAAGCAGCATTTAATTCTCAGCTATTTCAAACCTCCAAACTACTTAATAAAATCAGTTGTGAAACAGGACATTGTTGAAAAGGTAACAGGAAAAACAGTGCCTGACAATTAGCACTGGCTCTCGGTAAAAGGGTAGAGGGTTGTCTTTCTAAACTCCCTCCTGCTCTCTCCTGTTGAGTATCTACTGACTTTTCTTGAATATCTGACAAATGTTTTTAGTGAGTGGTTTTATATGCATAGCCCATTTTGAGTGTGCTTCTAGTAATAACTCTCTCATTGACTTGAAGTCACCGACTTCCCCAAGTACTGTAGATAAGTGTGTGAGAACGTTTGTCAGTCTTCCTCCCCTTCTGTAAATTAGACAAATCTGAAAGAAAAATATTTGTTATGTCACAGCAATTGCAGGAATGCAGCGAAGACGAAGAGGATCGGGAGTGCTTAAAACAAGCCATTACTGCCCTTCTGAACCTGCAGTGCAGCATGGAGCGCATTTACAGCAAACACTCCCCGAGACGTCGGCCTGGGTAATAATCCACAGAACTACCCCTGGCTTCCCAAAGGTGGCACAGAGGGACATAAATGATGTGGAAGGAATTGTATTTATTTTTTTTCTTGTTAGATAATGTGCATATTTCCTTTTCAAGGCATGTCTTTATGCCAGTTTTCATTGTAGATGGAGTAGCAGCCCAAAACCTTCACAGTCCACTTGTATGAATGACATCAATATCTTACTGTTTCCCTAGCTGAAGCAGTGCATGTGGTTTATTTGGAACAATAAGCTTGGTTAGGGCATATTTATGGCAAAGAAATAATGATATAAACAATTAATTTAGTTGATTTTTTTTTTTATCTCTTGGGATAGCAAATGTGCAATGTGCCCATTGTGACTTTTTCTTTTATTCATTCAAGGGAGCCAGTCTATCGCTTCTATAACCGACAAATAAGAAGCAAGCACTTGGCCATCAAGAAAATGAATGAAATCCAGAAAAATATTGATGGCTGGGAAGGCAAAGATATTGGGCAGTGCTGTAACGAATTCATAATGGAAGGTGGCTTGACGAAAATAGGAGCCAAACATGAACGCCACATCTTTCTCTTTGATGGTTTAATGATCAGCTGTAAAACCAATCACGGTCAATCACGGCTTCCCGGTTACAGCAATGCGGAGTATAGGCTGAAGGAAAAAATTATCATGAGGAAAATACAGATTATTGATAAAGATGACACATCCGAATATAAGCATGCTTTTGAACTGGTGTCTAAAGATGAGAACAGTATAGTGTTTGCTGCCAAGTCCGCTGAAGAGAAGAGTAATTGGATGGCCGCTCTGATTTCCCTCCAGTACCGCAGCACTCTGGACAGGATGCTCGATTCGGTGTTACTGCAAGAAGAAAATGAACAGCCGCTGAGATTGCCCAGCCCAAATGTGTATCGTTTTGTAGTAGAAGACTCGGAGGATAACATCGTTTTTGAGGACAACTTGCAAAGCAGGAATGGCATTCCTATCATCAAAGGAGGAACGGTTGTGAAATTAATCGAAAGGTTAACATACCATATGTATGCAGGTACCCTGTACATTTCTTATATATGTGGTTTTTAAGGCCATGCTTGTATGGGTGATGAAAGTAATCCTCTTATTTTTTGTTCGGTTGGGCTTTTTCCTGCATATAGTTAAATGTAAAGCAAGATTTGGAGGAAGAAAACCCAAAACGGTGTCTGTTATTAAATCAACTGGCTTTGCTGGCAAAGCTGTAAGAAAATTTTGGGTACACAAACCCTCCCCCTCGCCCCAAAAAAAAAGCACCAATGGCCTAATAGGAGCCACTAGTGTGTTTCCTGAGCCTATCATGGTTGAAACAGTGGTGCTGTTAGAGACTGTGTGAGTGTGGAGGAAGAAAAGGGTTGGAGGTTATATTTATTATACTTGAACCTGCCGCTTTGTGAAGTCCCTCAGTAGGAAAGGATGCAAATCACAATTGGCATTCTTCAGACTTTCCTGTGAAATACTATCTTAAAGCCACAGAAATGAAACCTTGGAGCTAATGTTGACGAAGATGTGTTAGATCTTAGGATTGGGGTGAAAAGGATGCACTGAAAGGAGATGCAGTGAAGCTGACAGAAGGATGCTGGTGGAAGTGGTGTGTGGTTTTTGTAAACCTTCTCAGATAGTAATGGTCTCCTTTGTGCTTTTTACAAAACCACCTGGTATTTAAATGAGCCTTTTTTGTAAAACTAAGGCTAGATAGTGTGGAGCTGTGTATTTTTTTTTTTTTTTTTTAAGAAAAAAAAAGTTAAAAAAATAGCATTTCCCACATGGAAGTATTGATGCGACTAGCTGGTACGCAGGTAATCTGTAGTTGTGCTGTCTGTGAGCCCCAAGTCATCCCTTTCTAAAATGTGATGGGTTTTGGTGGCTTGTAAACGTAGCTCTTCTCCTGAATGAACTGGGGTATTTGAGTATTAGTTTGCCAGCGTAACTTCAGTTTTTATAGCACAAGTACTTGCCTCTTTGGCTTTGGGAATCTTCAATAAAAGCATTGCCTCTTGGGTTTCCGTGTGTTTTTCCCAAACAGTTTTTGGAGCCAAGACTAACAAAATCCACTCCCTCAACCTCCACAAGGGCATTTCGATGACTAACAGCACGTGGAGGGACTCTCACCAGATCTCGGTGGTGATTTTTTTTGTATTTAGGTCAAGATACGATTTTTTTAAACTGTCAGCTTATTGTAGGCTTACATTCATTTCGGATGGGTTGGAAGCAGGCTTTGCTCCAGCACACAGGCTCTGCATTCCCAGAATGAGCTCTACCATGGAAAAGGAGTTCCCAGTTGATACCAGGATACCATGGGAGGTAGTAGATGCAGAGTTCATAAACTCATTAATTTAAATTGCAAGCCACTATTAGTAACACATTGCTTGCATTTTCTATTTTATTGAGAACGTCATGTACAAAAATTGAATAATTTTTAAAATAATGTAAAAGAACCTACAGAGGTGAGAGAGCAGAGCAGCAGCCCCCATTTTAAGAGGATTGCAGATCTTGTTTGCAGAGCAGAGATGCTACATGCCTGTTCGGTGCTAAGAGGGAAATTTACTTCTAAAATGTCATAAATACTACTGGAGAGTGAGTGTAGATGTGACGTGGAAGCAGAAGAGGCCAGCGCAGGACTAGGGTGCAAACTCAGCACCATTATCACAGAACGAGAGCGCTATTACTGTTAGCTTGCAAGCACGTTCCTATATATGGATCCCTTAAAAATGTTGAGCAGTGCACTGCAGGGAATTTAAGCCTTCTTAAAAGCAGTGTTTGTCTTAATCTTTTCTGGGCTTATTGGAAGATATTCGCTGCCCACATGTTGGAGACTGCTGGTGTGAGCTACCTGCACCTAATGCTGACAGACTCAAGACTATTTTGAAAACAGCATGAAAAAAGAAGCTCCCAACACCCCTAAATCCACCCTTCTGAGTGAGCGTATGCACATGTGCTTCTCTAGGCATTCATTTGCTCCCAGGCAGCTCTGGAAGCTGCTGTGTACCACACAGTAGCGGCGTAGTGCCTCTGTTACCCTTGAGAGGGGGTTTGCTGCAGGGATCACAGAATCATTGAATGGTTTGGGTTGGAAAGGACCTTGGAGATCACCCAGTGCCACCCCCTGCCCTGGGCAGGGACACCTCCCGCCAGCCCAGGTTGCTCCAAGCCCCGTCCAGCCTGGCCTTGAACCCCTCCAGGGATGGGGCAGCCACAGCTTCTCTGGGCAACCTGGGCCAGGGGCTCACCACCCTCACAGCAAACAATTTCTTCCTCAGATCTCATCTAAATCTCCCCTCTTCCAGTTTAAAACTATTCCCCCTCATCCTACGGCTCCCCTCCCTGATCCAGAGTCCCTCCCCAGCTTTCCTGGAGCCCCTTTAGGGACTGGAAGGGGCTCTAAGGTCTCCGCGGAGCCTTCTCTTCTCCAGGCTGAACCCCCCCAGCTCTCTCAGCCTGTCCTCCCAGCAGAGGGGCTCCAGCCCTCCCAGCAGAGGGGCTCCAGCCCTCCCAGCATCTCCGGGGCCTCCTCTGGCCCCGCTCCAACAGCTCCGTGTCCTTCTGCTGTTGGTGGCCCCAGAGCTGGAGGCAGCACTGCGGGGGATGCAGCCCAGGATGCTGGGGGCTTTCTGGGCTGCGAGCAACTAGCACCAGATGGTGACCCTTTGTGGCTTACAGTAAAGTGATTTGTTACCACCTTGCTTATTCATGGTCTAAGAAACTCCGTACAAGAGAGTGGAATTAAGAGATGAAGGGAACAATATTTTTCCTTTAATACTTCTAATAAACAGAGTGGGCCTAATAAAACATGTGGTGGCTTGTGGATAGACACGTCTCATGGTAACACACCTACCATAGGGGTGAGGAGCAGCAGGAGGGAGGTGTGGTGGCTTGTGGAGATGCAGCGTCTGTAACTGCTGCAGGTATTTGCTTTGTAAGGCCTTTGCTGCTTGTCCTGTTGTCCCTGCTGGCTGCTCTGCCGAGGGCGGTCGGTTGCTGCCGTGGGGTGGCTGGGGCAGGGGTGCCGTCCCCACTGCTGGAGATTTTTTAAGAACAGGTAAGACAAAAGTTTTTCGGGGTAGTATAGGTATTTTTGATGTCAAGAGAGTCGGCAGCCTAGTTCTACCATGTTTTCTTTGTCTGTATGAAACCATAGAATAGCTGCATACAGGGAGTGTGAGCCGTTCTGCGTGCCAGGACTGAGACAGAGTTTACAAGGTAACACAGTATGTGCAGTTGAATACTTTTACAGCAGAAATGCGTCAAAGAACTAAATGAATATTTCACAAGCAGTATCGTTTCTGGTATTTTTCAAATTACAGCGTGTAACTTAACAGTGTCTTTTCCGCCCTTTACACTTTTTCTGTGAGTATATGTGTATTTTATTTCTGATATTTTGCAGTTGGATAAAAAAAACTCTCCGTCATTTTCTTATTCTACCTTTACAGATCCTAATTTTGTACGTACCTTCCTTACCACATACCGCTCCTTTTGCAAGCCCCAGGAACTGCTGAGTTTACTGATTGAAAGGTAAGCAGTGGTCATCCTTGCTGAAGGCGTTGAAAGGCTTTGCATTCATTTACCTGCTCCTTTTCTGCTCGGGTTCTCAGTGCCGTCTGGCATGTGTTTTAGTGAAGCTCATAAAACAGTAACTTTTAAAACAGGATCCAGCGATACGAGTTTTTAATGCAAGCTTCCTTTTCCCAGTTTGTTAAATTACCTGAATTAAGTATTAGCTGGAGTCTTGGTGTGCCTCAGCTGTGGGCTGGTAATGTTTTAACTGCTCAACTTGATGATGAGAGTGTATTTGAGTATGGCTGAGTCTCGATGCGCGTAAGAAATGTTCTAAGCAGTTTGTTTGAAAGGTACAGACTCTTAATGTAAACAGCATTTTAATACAGTGTGATAAAGCCACTCTTAAGCTTTCTTCTAATCTTCACTTAATGGAGCTAGCAGGTAGTTAAAAACCTTATATCCTAGTCTAGACATCTTGTGATGACCAGAGAAGCAGCGAATTACCAGGGCGAGAGCTGGGTGTGTTAGCACATAGCCAGGGGAGGAAGGAATTCCAGGCAAACTGGATATTAGATGAGTGCTTGAGTTTCACCGCACTGAATTTTTTTTTTTAAATGCAATTGCTCTTCGTGTCCTACATAAAAGGTTTGTGTTTTATCTTAATTGCCATCAGTTTTTTGGTACTTTTATTCATAGATTTGAAATCCCAGAGCCGGAGCCTACGGAAGCAGACAGGCTGGCAATCGAGAAAGGGGAGCAGCCTATCAGCGCAGACCTCAAGCGATTTCGCAAGGAATATGTCCAGCCAGTACAACTCAGGTTTATTTGCTTTTAAATTGGTTCTCTTAAAGCCAGGTTTTAGTTCACTGATGATATGGTGATCCTGGAGACAGTAATCTCTTTTGGAGACTGCTGTGCTGTCAAATAGGGACTTATTGCCGTCTGCAACCAGACTAATATCCCAAATCATGTTCTGATTAGTCATACTGACTTCTGTTGTTGTTGCAACTGTACTTTGGTTCTCTGCCGCTCACAGCTGTGATCACCACCCACAAGAACGCTGTATGGCTGCTATGTAAAGCGGGTGTGGGTGAGAGATGTACAACTGCAAGTGTTTCTGCCTGCCTTTTGAATGGATTCCTTGTTAAGAGGCCCTATGAAGATAGTTTCTCTGTTTCCATTTTTTTTCAGTCCCGCTGGTATCTTACTCCCTTTCCCAGCCCCGTTGATGCATTTGCACACAGACAGGGAGACTCTTGTCTGTACCGCACATTGCAGCAGGCTGCAGTGAATCTTCAAGGTCGTGCTGACCAAGCTAACTTGGGAAACAATTAAGCGTTTCTAGCATGAATGAGGCTAATTGTTTCCCTGATAGGGGATTAAGTCAGGAGGAGACACAGATCACAACCGGTATTTTCTAGAATGACTTTTATTCATTAAACTGTTTTTATTAGTAGCATCAAGATGTTACTATTAACGGCAGATCACTATATGCGCAGTACCCTCAGTTATTGCCTTACCACACACAGTCATTCCTAGTTACTTGTTCGGAGCAACAGCAGTTTACTGAAAGTGAAGGCTCATCCTGACATGCCAGTACCTTCAAGGTAGGTGTTCAGAAAGTCACTTCGAGGTCCCGTTTTCATCAGATACCTGTGTGCATATCTATAGAAAACCCCAAGTCTGTGTGTAATACTGTACCGTTCATGGATATGTAGCCGCCACCACCTTCTTGAGTGTAGTCCAAGTTAAACAGCCTCAGTGTGACCTTCATACTCGTGTGTGCCTGTGGCATTGTACAGATTTATCGGGCCCTTGGTGTTCTCAGTTTATCAGCTCCTGTGGGTTCAGCAGAACTACTGGTCTCCACGGTTATCAGTTCTGGGGAGAGCATCACACACTGCCTCTCAGCGCGTACTTTTCCTCATTTCAGCTTGCTGTTTCCTGGTAACTGCTTCTGCATCCATCCACATGGGTGCCTATAGAGCCCCTTCATAGAAGCTCACACAGAATGGGCTTTGGCAACGTAACTGGCTCAAGAGTTTAATATTGTTGTATTGCTTTTGTTGCTATTTTTTGTAGCCTCCTCTCCTGACTAGCCTTGGAGACCTCCTCGCAGTCCCCCTTGGCATGGTACAAATACATCTTCCTGCAGCGCTGCTGACAGCCGTAGCTGAGCAGGACAAGTGGTTACCAATGAACTGGAACCTGTAGAAAAGTTTGAGGCAGCAATTAACCATGTTTCTTGCTATTAATTTCCAAAATCAATTTAGTACTTTTGCCTTCATATGTTATGTTTGAGCTATATGAAACCTGTGCCCTGTTCTAAAGTTCCCAGGGTCTTTGGTTTCTTTCCTTGTTTGAGAGATTATTATGACAGCTATTCTTTGATGCCTAATTTCTGCTGTGGTTGGTGAGCTGAGTTCGTTTAAGGGTGCCTGCTCGAGGAGAGATGTGGTTTAAAGCTGCTATTTAATACACACCCTTCTGTGGCTTATAGTTAATCTTTGAATTTAGGAGACGCTACGTGTTTCTTAGTAGCTTGAAACTCTTAACTGTGTTACAGTTGAAAATAAATGTCTGAATTTGAGCTGTTAGGTTGATATGCCCAGTACTTTGTAAATTCCAGTATTATTAATAGCATCGACCGCTACTTCAGAAAGGTCTGAGGTTCAGGAAGAAGGTGGAGAATGTGAAGGTGCTCATCCCTCCCTCCCCAGCCCTTACTCCCCATCTCGTAGAAAATGCTGTAGAGATGCTGTGCAGTGCACAGGCATGGAAACGGTAATGCCTTTGACTGGATTAAAGGCGTGTGAGGTCATGAGAAAGAGGGAGGCGCAAAGCTGGAAACGCAGTCAGCAGAACCAGGCAATCTTTCTTGCTTTTTCAGTATTCCTATCCTCGTATCTCAAAGGCAAAGAGTGATTAGATAAGATCCTGTATTGCTGTTATTGGGAAATTGTTTCAAAACATCACTCCTTTGACAGTTAAAAGCTATCATTATTTTCCAGCCTAAATGATCTGTTTGACTAACCATTCTTTCATGTGATAAACCTTATTCTTTAACTTATACGCTGGGAAGAGAGCTATTTAATTCTCCGTGTATTCATGTAGAGCCTTCATGTGACTAAGCCAAACCAGCCAATGTCTCTAGGTCTCTGACTCACAACACACTGGCAGATTACAATCAGTTGCCTGCCCAGTCTCTTTCAGATAGTCTTGCCCCTGATCTACAGGGCCGAGCCACCACAAACAGTGGTCTGATACACAATTAGCACTGGTTTGCCTTAATATCCTGAGCTGAGAGGAGCGGGGGGAGTTCAGCAGCACTCTGCAGCCGAGCCGCTTCCGCAAAGGCGATGGGGCAGGAGTAACCACATCTCACCGTAACCATCTCCTCCTCCCAGTCTGAGGCGGTGGGGTCTCTGTTAACCCCATCATCCTGTCCCACCTGTTGAATGGCACAGGGAAAATCCATTCTACTAGTTGATGTGAGAGAATTTTGCTCACTCTTCGGGTAAGGTGGTACCGTGCACCCCGATAAATCAGATTTTTTGAGTTAGGAGCTCAACTTGTTTACCTGAAGAAGAGGCAAAACAGACTTTTATTTGATACATCCTAAGAGTAGAAGGCAGAAGGGCAGTTGTAGTTCACTTTTAGAGGCTTGTTTATTAGTGGTCTGTTTAAGAAAGTGTAGAGAAAAATCAAGAGGAAGTTTAGTGTTATCCTTAAAGGAAGTACTGGATCTAGTATGGCCATTTGTGTAATTAAAAAGCTGTAAAAGTAGGGCAGTACACTTGCAACAACTTCTGAGATGAAATTTGTATATAGGAAAGAAAAAATGACAAATTTATTTCTTACCAAATGGGAGTTCCTGATTAGCTTTTTTAGGAAAAAAAAAAAATTAGAAAATTATATTAGAAATACCAGTTTTATCTGATTTTGATAAGTTTTTTTTCCTCTTCTGAAACCACCTCAACACTAGCATTCTTTATATTAAAAACCCACCAAACTATATATATGCTAAGGCTGGAAAATTAGGTTTTAAATACCTGGGGACTTCAGTGGTCATTGGTGCCATCCTTAGTCCTTGTTCTGCCCCTTTGTCCATGTGTATTTTCATAGCCGTCAACGACATGAATCTGTAACTCAGCTTTTGTAGAATTGTGTTTCATTAAGTGTTTACATGGGATGAGTCTTGGAAGTCCTTAAAAATAAAACATAATATTTTTTTTTTCTCTCCTTCCTCAGAATATTAAATGTTTTTCGCCACTGGGTAGAGCACCATTTTTACGATTTTGAAAGAGATCTGGAGTTACTAGAGAGATTGGAGACGTTTATTTCCAGTGTACGAGGTACGGTAATTGGTGGTCCTGTTGCTTTTCCACATTTTGGTACAACCTGCTGGTCTAATCCTGACAGGTTTTAGGCATGAGAATATCCTTACACACATGAGTAATTTTAATGCCTTTAATTGAGCTGTTTACGAGACTCTCCTTTACATGAGCAAGCTTTGGCCTGGAGCCTAAACAGCTACCAAAAATTACTTCAAGCATTGTGATATTTAATTAAGTGTGTTTACTTCTGGACAGTAATGTTCATCCTTGCCTGACTTTACAGTAGGCTTGTTGGAATTCAGACTGTCACCTTCCTCCTCCCTGTGTTGTATTCGTAGAGAATTCCTTCCACGTTGGTGACTGAGTCTAGTTTTTCCATCTTGTTCTTCTCCCATTTATTGAAATTGCAGCTGAAAATCATTATCCTTTTAGGAGAGGATACTTGACCCATTTGGTATCGCTTCCTCTGGAGCAATCCCTTACAAACTAGCAGATTTTTTTGGCAGCCTACATAGAGGGCAACAGTGTTGGCATGTCAATTGTAATCATTCTCTTGGCAATTCCAGACTTTACTTATCAGATTGCCAGACCATACACTGGGCGGTATAATTCTGAGACAAATTTAGAGAACAGTAATTTATCTTTTGCAGAGGTCTCCATGCTAACTATTGCTGAGCAGACGGGAATAATTCAGTTTTGGTTAGTCTCTTAAAAGGTATTTTTCTTCAACTGCTGAAGGTGCTTCCCGTCTTGTCTGCTATTTTGTGTACTGTAAATGTTGGACTGATATTGTAAACACGTATTTCTCTAATTTTTTTTTTTGTTCTGCAGTGCACTAGTACAGCATGTTGCAAAGACCTCACTTGAAGCTTGTTTATTATTCTGGTTCTTCTCTAATTAGATGAAGCAAGCAGTCAAAATGGAGATGGGTGCAGCTGAGGGGAAAAAGTCAAATACGATTGTATACAGGGTCATTTTTTTCCACTCCAAAACTGTCAGCAAATGTGGTTAAGCGCAACTGGGCACCCAAAAATTTGTTCACATGTGTCTGTATTTGCCGACCGATACAGGTGCAAGAACCCATAAGAAAAAAAGAATAGGGAACTACAAACCTAATTAATTTGCATGCAGAAATGCAGAATTTTGAGCACATGTACAAATTTGTTGGGGGTTGGTTTTATTAAATTACAAAAGTCAGTTAAGATGGTATTAAAAAAGGGATGGTTTTTTTAATGGTTTCTGTTTTGCAGGAAAATCCATGAAGAAGTGGGTGGAATCGATTGCTAAAATCATCAAGAGAAAGAAAGCTCAAGCAAATGGAATTAGTCACAACATCACCTTTGAGAGCCCGCCTCCCCCAATCGAGTGGCACATCTGGCGCGTTGGGCACAGCGAGACGCTGGACCTCATGACTCTGCATCCCATAGAAATCGCTCGACAGCTGACGCTTCTCGAGTCCGACCTTTATAGGTAGGGACTGAACTAATACATGTCTTTTATAGATTATTTGAGAGCAAGGAGGCCTAATTCGTAGAATCGGTCAAAAGTACGTCACCTTGATTTTCAGAGTTTATGGAAAGAGGATTTCTTGCCATCTGTTTGATATCAATATATGCAAGGAAACAAAAATAGCTTTATCTCCGTATCAGACTTCTGACAACATAAATAAGTACAGGAAGGCCACCAAAATATTACGAGTAGATGATAAGAACTTGTATTGTCTCCTTGTTAAAAGCAAACTAGTGTTACATTAATAAGAAGTGCTTGTTGCATCATGAAAAGAGAACACAATGGTCTCTGCTCCTTTATTGCTGCATCGCAGAGGCCCAGGTGTTATACGCATATAAGCATAGCACTGGTTCGTCAAGGTCCTCTAATCTAATTCTGAAGGGGGTTTTTTTTTGGTCTGGTACCATAAGTACTCTCCCATTTGCTAGCTCTGTTGTTAGCTGTGATAAATAGAGCTAGCCTTGATGTGAGAGCTGGGTTTTGCTGGGTAGAAATTCTATAAGGTCTTACGAAACTCAAAAATGAGGCATCGTTTTGTGCTTCAGTGACAGCAGGTTTTCTGTTGAAATCAGCCGCTTTTCCAGCAGGTTGCTCAAAGTATGTCAGCTTCCTATTTTTAAAAAAATTGTAGTTGTCTTTAAGATGCTTTCTTATGCTTCCAGGAAATTAAACATACTCCTTTGTAATTTTCTTATCTGAAAATGCTTATTCAAAAATGCCAATTTCAATTAAGATAAAAACATATTTCCCTCTGTAGTCAAATACTCATCAGAAAGTTACTTTAAGTAACTGTTTTGCAGTAGATTCGATTGGATTGTATTTGTGAAATAGCAAGTCGTGATTAAGGGAAGAAATAATCTTTTAATGCAAACACAGAACATACAATTATTATTTGTATTGAGCGTTCTTCTGCATCTTGCTTTGTCATTATCAGGGCAGTACAGCCTTCTGAACTCGTCGGTAGTGTGTGGACTAAAGAAGATAAGGAAATTAACTCCCCAAATCTCTTGAAAATGATCCGTCATACTACAAATCTAACTCTTTGGTTTGAAAAGTAAGTACAGGTGGTGATAGCGTAGTGGCATTAACTTCTGCTGAAGTTCAGAGAGAAACATTTTTCTGCGATTTGAATGCTCTTGCCTTGAATCTCGAGATGGCCGCAGGGTATTACAGGAATTTCAGGTTTTTGGTTCAAGGGCACATGCCATCCAGTCACATACACTCCTCCTTCCTGAGGCTGGAAGATTTTTTTCCAGTTTTCCAGTTTTTGACCAGTTTCCACTTGGTCAGCATGGCTCCTGCTTGCACTTCTGCAGTACGTCAAAAGGTGTTGAAGGCAGCGCAGGACTCGGCACCACTTTTCTACATCTCCGATGAAAGCGCTGTTGTGTCTGTCCCCTTATCTTAGCCTCTCTCCCTTCTCCTGCAAGATGATGAAGTACTTCTGAGGACACAGCCAACACTGCAGGCAGGAGAGTGTAAGCAGCGTGTGTCTGTACCTAACCCAGCGGGGTTAGAATGCCAGTGTACACACAGTGGCATGAGAGTCACCCTGCTTATCCTGGATCTTGCTTGGGCTTTGCTTTATTATTTTACAGGACACGCCAAAACCTTTCTTGGCTTTTCAACTTGAACATATGTAAGATGTGATTACATAAATTTGTACTTGAGATTCTTGAGAGAGAGCCAAACTCTGCATACTGGATGTACTGTACAGTTTTTGCTTGGAAACTTTTGATTTGGTAGCTAGCAAAATGTCGGGTTTTATTTATCGGTGTTTCTTAAATTATGTCTTTTGATTAGGTGCATAGTGGAAACCGAGAACTTTGAAGAGCGAGTGGCTGTGCTGAGCAGGATTATAGAAATCCTGCAGGTTTTTCAAGATCTGAATAATTTCAATGGTGTTTTGGAGATCGTCAGTGCAATGAACTCTGTGTCAGTGTACAGGCTGGATCACACATTTGAGGTAAATTTTGGGCATTGCTCTTGGGAAGAAACTAATCAGAATCCAGAATGTATCTCATACGCTTCTGAAGTGAAATCCGTAGTAGCCATAACACAGTTGCATTCATGGAAGGAAACAAGCGTGAAATATGCAAAGTTATTAATGAGAAAACATAGGAGATGGGCTGGGCGTCTCACAGGGTCTGTAATGGGAAGTGGAGCTTTTCAGCAGATGTTTTCTCACATGTATTCAGCCAAAAAGGGGAAATGCCGTGGCCATTCGATTGTTGTTCGTTAACCTGTCTGAAATGAACCTGTTGCTTCAGTCCAGTGTTTTACGGGTATGAAAGAGGAGGATCCAGGGCTGAGAACCCTGGACTCTGGAATACTTCAACAGCAGCATTTCCTACTATGCAGGAAACATTAACATGGGGATAGAAGGGCCGGGGGGGGAGGGAATAGCTAAAACTCAAGTTTCAGTTGATCACAAGAACTTCTCTTGGATGAGAACGTCTCAGAAAATTCAGATTGTCAGAGGCAGAAACAAATGCCTGCTGAAAAGGTTTAAATGGACAGTAGGAAGAGAGGCAACTACACAAGTATTGATTTCTTTTTTCACTTGCCGAGGAAGAGAAATGCCTAGGATTTGGCAGCAAAGCCTCCCTGGACCAAAATAGAAAAAGAAGCGTGAATAAAATGGTTTGAGTTTCGTATGTCTGTAAAAGGTAGTAGAGGGCCTTTAAGTTAAATTCAAAATTAAATGTTGAATGAATTGTTATTAAATTTAAAGACCAGGATTATGCTTGTAAGTTGACAGACAAAAGAATAAACCTGTTTACAGTAGCCTCATGATTCACATGGCTAAAGTGTCAGACTGATAGTGCTGTCGTCCAGAGCAAACCATTTACATAAGAGGTTCCTTCAAATCTGAATTTCAGTCTCTAAGTTTTGCTAAGAGAGCTAGGGAGTTGCCTTGTTTTTATTAACTGTGCTATTGAGAAGATTTGCATCCCTAATGTTCTTTTTTTTTTTTTCTTTTGGATAATTTAGGCACTACAGGAAAGAAAAAAAAGAGTTTTGGATGAAGCAGTAGAATTAAGTCAAGATCATTTTAAAAAATACCTGGCTAAGCTCAAGTCGATTAATCCCCCCTGTGTGCCTTTCTTTGGTAAGCAGCAGCAGGGCAGGGTGATACCGTGTGTATTGTCAGCCTGAAGCTGAGTTTGATGCAGTTGTGTTAATATTGCTTAGAGCATTCAGGGTTGTGTTTAGCTTTAAAATTTTTTTAATGTAACGTGTGACTTTGACTTCCTAGGTTTGTAAGGTTTTTAGACTTAGTGTCTTTTATATAAACTTATTTTTCTAGCGTAGTATACAGATTGCTGGTATTACATTGGCATGAATATTACCTTACTTGCTTTAACGCTGCCTCCATATTGTTGATCGGATTCTCGTCATGACCTGCAGATGTTCTTTTTTCTAAACTCAAGATCTCGTGTTTTATCAAAACATCCTATTGCAATAATATATTGTTCCTATGTAAAAATGCAGACTTGATTAATTTTTGCCAGCTAATGAACTGTTGGAGCATTAAAAGGAATGGTCTACCTATGCTCAGACTTCTTTATCATTCATTAGAAAAAATGAAATCAGCTCTTGGAATGAAAAGGAACTTCAAAAAACATTTCTCTTTTTATCAGGAATATACCTAACAAATATTTTGAAGACAGAAGAAGGGAATCCTGACTTCCTTAAAAGACAAGGGAAAGAATTAATTAACTTCAGTAAGAGGAGAAAAGTGGCTGAAATTACAGGAGAAATTCAGCAGTACCAAAACCAGCCTTACTGTTTACGGATAGAGCCAGAAATTCGGGTAATTAAACGCTAAACATTGGTTTGGGGGACAGGAGAAGGAAAAGAATGTACACAACAAAAAATTGCCAAATAATCTTCTACTGCTAGACGTAATCTTGCCTGAACAGAAGAGGGGGGCTAGTGGCTGGTAGGCAACAGAAGTACCACAGCAAAGGACTAGCCAGAAGTTGGGATTTACTTACTTGGATTCCATGTTCTGGGTTTTCCTGATTACGCAGAATTGTAAGCTTTCCAAAAACCAGCAGTATGGGCAGCGCTCTCAGTCTCAGCTAGAGAACAGCAGCAGGCAGGAAGCAAGAAAAGAAGCTGGTTACGTGAAGAACTAAATGGGCAATGATACTGCTGTTTAAAATGTTATTTGTGTTGTGTGTTTAATTGCTGTGGACATCCCTGAGAAGGGTTTAGGAGATTTAAAGTATTCTTAAGCCAACAAGTACATTAAGTTGAAGAGGTGGCAGTATTTTTGCTGAAAAAAAAGAACAAATGGAAGATGCTGTTGCTCAGTACCCAGAGGCTCCAGCTGCAGCAGGAGCAGCTAATGCAGGACTGTCACGTTCAAGGACATTTGTCCTGTCCCGTGTCCTCGATGCCAGTCCTGTCCCAGCCGTGCCTTCCCTCCGGTCCTTGTGCCCTACTCTGTCCCCACCTCTGACCTCCTGCTTTTGTCCTCCAGCCCTTCCTGTTCTTCCTACTTAACTGATCACATCCGAAGCATTATTTCTTGCATTGGAATGTTTTGTATTTATTTCAGGGAATGTTTTGCTCTGCTTTTCCTGGAAATAAGCTTCACAATAGTGAAAAACTGGGTTTTTAATGGGTGAATTACAAGCATTTAATTAAAATTCTGTGTATGTGCTTGTTTTTTAAATATTATTGATGCTTACTTCATCTAGAAATTCTTTGAAAATCTCAATCCTATGGGGAAGATACCAGAAAAAGAGTTTACAGATTATCTGTTCAACAAGTCATTAGAAATTGAGCCTCGAAACTGCAAGCAACCACCAAGATTTGTAAGTCTTGTCCTGCAAATTAAATAGCTAAAATCTACTAGCCACTATGGAAAAGAATACATAGTTAACTCAATAAGCCATATATATTTCCTTCAGAATTCTGTATCATGAGATGATTTTAAAATGCTTTTATTTCAGGCATTTGTTGCTACTAAAACATACTACCTTTGCTTGTTTTAGAATAAACTTTTTTTTTTTTCCCCAAAACCTAAAATAGTACAGTTTAAATTTGGGTTTCTTAGCCATGTAGTCATTGATAGAATATGTAATAACATTTTTCATTTCACAGTATCAAAGATCTTATAAAGTATTAATTATTTGAAATATGGATTTTATGCATAATTGATGTTTTTAAGTATTCTTTAAGTGGAAGTTAACTTCTGTTTTTCTTTTGTCTAAATGTTTTGTGTTGTTCCAAAAATTGCAGTATACCACAGAATTAATAAGGTGCAACCTTCTTGCTGAACAAAATACAGTTCTATTTAAAGGAGTAGCAATCTTTTTTTTTTTTTTTTTTTTTTTTTTAAGAAAATAGCTACTGGAGCCCAGAGCTCTTTTTTAAGCAGAAAGATTGCTCTCTAGACCGCTTGTTTTTTTATATGTTGTAATTGTACTTCTGAGTAGCTGGAGACATCTCTAATTTTTGGGAAAGCTATAAATCATTTTAGCAATCTCCTGCTAGAGGAATGAGTAAGATGATATTACAAATATGGCAAGAAAACGACAGAAATTACTGTTGCAAAAATGCTGCTTGCGGTAATTTCTGTAAAATACTTTCTAAAAGTAGATCTCCATGCTGCCAGTCTCAGTCAGCCGGGCCTGAATTCTTTACAGTTCATGATTTCCAAATTAGACATTCTTATTGGAATTTCTGGAAAGTCCAGTCCTGGGTGCTGTAATGTGGCGGAGCCGTGCATACCACCGTAGGATGGGAACGAAATTCATCTTCAGAGAATGGGCTTTGATCTGTGCTGTGTTACACCTGAGTCTAACGAGGCTTGTTTTGTTCACACCAGTGCTGCGTGTGTGTAAGAATTCCATACAGACTAACCCAGAGGACGTGGACAACGTGCGTCTGAGCATGTCCTTGATCTTGGGCACGTGTAGGGACCGTTGTTGGTATAAGCACAGTGTCCGAGGGTGCTGTTACGAGGCTCTTCTGCAGCCCTGTGGGGGCACTTGACATAACTCTCTCTGTCCCAGGGTTGTGACTTGCTCCCCCCTGCGTTTGCCCTGATTGGCATGCATCTGAAATGCTCGTCATTCTTCATTGCTGTGAAAGAAACTTTTAAAATTATTAAGCTGGGGAAAAAGATTTATTAAGCTGCATCCATAACTTTTCAGTCAACTCTGGCTGTATAGATAACATGAGGCTGTACCTCAAGTCAATTGTAGAAAGGCTGTAACACCATTTAAAGTGTATTTTGTAAGTACTTTTAAAAATATCTCATAGAGACTTCTCAGTTTTGCTGTCTGAAATGTTTGCAGTACTAACCAGCTGTACTTTCTCCAGCCTAGAAAAACAACATATCCCCTGAAATCTCCCGGGATAAGACCCAATACTGGCCGACACGGCTCCACCTCTGGCACCTTGAGAAGTCATCCATTGCCACTTGAAAAGGAACCGAGTAAGATAAGTTTCAGTAGAATCACTGAGGCAGAGCATGAATCAACAGTATCGGCACCAACTTCGCCAAACACACCGTCTACGCCACCGGTGTCTGCTTCTTCAGAGTTCAGCGTGTTTTTAGACATCGATCTCAACAGTTCTTATGGTAAATGTGCAATGTGTTTTGATAATTGTTGTTACTGTCCCTCAGGCTTCCAAAACATATTGGCGTATATGCCAGCCTTTAAAAAAAAAAAAAAAAAAAAAAAAGTTGCAAAATTTAGTTGAGGACTCTGAAGTTCTTGTGTCAGTGTTCTGTGTACTGCGGTTTGGAAATCACTGCTGTGAGTAGTTAAATAACAAGTGACATTTCCAGTCTTTTTGCCTACTGGAGCTGAGGCAATGTGTTATGGGTGAATGTTATTCACCACGCGTGGCACATCTGCAGGGAGAAAAGGTGCCGAGGAGCTGGCACCCACACCAGCACGTGTTTCTGGAGTGGTCCTGTGGTCTGAACACACTCCAGTGATGCTAGTTTGATTTCCATTGAAGGGAGTCCAGTCTGTGTGCTTTCAGATGTGAACCGAGGCGCCAGAAGTGGGGATGGTCAGGGCACTCACTCCAGAACGCAGTCTTAATTTAAAAAATTACCCTATTAGTTCAGGTGCACTGATAACACTCCCGAGCTTTGCTTCTAGCTGTGAGCAGCTCCTTAGGCTTGAAAGCAGCGTGTGGCAAGTCTTGGCTCTGCTCTGAGGGGGCTGCGGACTTGGCAGGCGGGTTAGGCCTGATGGGGGGCATAAATGACAAACAATTTTTACATGGCAAACGCTGAGGGTGTTTGTGCCGCAGGGGACGTGAACAACAACATGGTAGTGTCAGAAGAGAGTAGAGTAAGGAAGTTTCATTCCCAGCATAACTTAAAATCTCTAGTTCAGGAATATTTTACACAGGAAAGGTTAATTAATTCTTAGCAGTAGATAACTTGGAGATTGTGGTGATCTCTGAGGTCATGCACAAGCGTACATTATGTGCTTGTTCTGTCTGGAAAGTCTTTAATCGATTTTTTTTTTTTTTTTCATTTAACAGGTAACAATAGCATCTTCGCTCCCGTCAGTTTGCCACAGTCGAGTGAGTACCATAACGCTATTACATGTTTCATTTAACTCCTGCTTTTCCCAGTTTCAGGAGAGCTGAATGGGAATTAAAATCTGAAATCTGGGATGAAAATGTGGGCTGCATTTTCCTGGGTCTTGGGAGGATTTTTTGTACAGGTTGTAGATCAAATGACCAGTAAAGAATGAAAAGTCTAAAAACTCTGGTTTGGGTTTCATTTGTTTTTTTTCCCCAGGTATGATTTTATTTCTATTTTGAATGTCCTTGATTATTATTTTGTTTGAATAATGCTGCAAATGAAGCAACTTGATAATTTGGTGTTACCACTCAGTGAAAATAATTGTTCTGTTGCTGGGAAAGAAAAGGTACTTTTTGTACCGTAGCTGTGAGGGATATCCTATATTCATCTGTGTTTTCAGCTTCTCTTTTTACTCCCGTATTACACAGACACGTGTACTTTTTCACATTATGATTAAAATTTCAATGTGGAGCGCACAGGTGCCTAATGGATTGATAGAGAGCTCTGTGCTCCTCTGAGAGAAAAGGCAAAGGTGTGACAAAAGTCACAAATACAGGTGGGCTGTTTCTTAACTTTGAGGATGTTTTTTCACACTCTGTAAAAAGGAAGGACTGCAAATGTCCTAAAATGCTGTAAGAGTTAATATCATTTGTTCTTTTCAGTGTATAATTCTGCTTTAGAAGTACTGCAGACCTGTTAAAAGCCTCTAAATTTCCGAATTTGACTGTGTACCCAAATGGCTGAGTGCAGACTTCCACTCCAAAGTGTAACTGAGGCACTGCAGGCACTGTGGTAACCAGGGGGTACCTTCTGCCACATAGAGAGGATTGCAGAGGAGGTTATTTTTTAAGTCCTCGCTCGAGTTCACTTTATTTATTTTTCTGTCCTCTAGCGTTGCCTGTTAACTGTTGATGGATATCTTTGGTAGTGAAAATAGAAGAGCACTTTGTGAGGAGTATATCTGATTAAAGAAACAAATGAGAGTTTCATACAGCCGAAGTTAGTGGTTCGTGTTGCTGTTTGAGCACAAAGATCTGCTTATTTGAGTTGCTTCTAGTTTGGTTTCATATTCTAGCATATGTTCCTCAGGTATTGCACAAGCAGTAAAATACCTGTTTTTTCTCTCTCCAGAGACTTTCTTCAGTTCGTGGGGTAGCTTTCCTAAACTAAGTGATGAGCCTCAAAACCCTCCTCCACTTCCTCCGCGAAAGAAGATGGATCAGGATGCTTCTAATGCTAAGGTATTTCTGTCCTACATTGAATAGCTTTGATAGCAAATCAGGGAACATCTAGAATCATAGAATGGTAGAATAGATTAGGTTGGAGAAGACCTTTAAGATCATAAAGTCCAACCACCTAGCCAAGGAGGACTTTGTTAATCTAAAAGACTTCCAAATGCAGTGCTCTGGTTGCCCTTTTGAAGTTTCGGGTTCCCTCAGTGTCCAAACTCTGCTGGCTACTTTAGGAACACGGTGGTTGTGTTCAGACTAAAGATCCGGCTGAGCCAGTATCATGTTTCTGACAGCAGATGTCAAGAGAATTCTGCATCTGTCAGAAGATAGGCTCTTTAGCTAAACATCTACATTTCTTACAGTGTCATCTCCTCTCTACTGTTGCAGGGAAGTTTAAAGTCCGATGACGATCCTCCAGCGATTCCACCCCGGCAGCCGCCACCTCCAAAGATACAGCCTCGCGCTCCCGCTTACACCAGCCCCTTCGACCAGCCGCTGCACAGCCCTCCTCCTCCACCCCCCCGGGACCCTCTTCCCGATACTCCACCCCCGGTACCGCTCCGGCCGCCCGAACACTTTATCAACTGCCCTTTAAACCTCCAGCCGCCGCCAGTGGGACGCTTGCACCGAGATCCCGACTGGTTGAGGGAGGCGAGCACAGGCCCCAGCTCTCCCGGCACTCCTCCCAGCACCCCCTCGCCCCGGGTACTGCGTCGCTGCTGCGTGATCAGCGCCAGTCACAACAGCCTGGTCCACCCGCCTGCGCCCCCCGTCCCCCCCCGGCACAATTCGAGCCCTCAGTTACCAAAACTGCCACCAAAGACTTACAAAAGGGAGCTCTCCCACCCTCCTTTGCACAGACTGTCTTTGCTAGAAAATGCAGAAACTCCTCAATGACCGTAGCCATAGTAGTCATTGACACTGGAATAGTATTTGTAAAGTTCCTTTTTTTTTTTTATTTATTCAAAAAAGGCAGTGTATTTTAGTACTTTCACAAATTATGCTCTTAAAGTGCTGCTGATCAGAAAAAAAAAAAAAAGTTTAAATTGGAAAGTAAGACTCCACACACTCTGGCCTGCGTCTGTTCGACAGCATTACCCTCAGGTGATCAGCAGCATTGCCTTGTTTCACATCCTCAGTGCCGACAGTTATGCCAGTATACAAAAACCTATCTTTTGCACTGTAAACTACACTAAATGAATTTAAACTGACATCATTTAATTGCACTGAGCCAAAAAAGGTGCGTCTGTGGAATTTTTTTCAAATTTGAGCACTAGTGGCCTTTTTTTTTTTTTTTTTTAATTAAAAACAAAAGAACAATGGGATGACTACACAACACGAGGACGTACACTGTTACTGAGTTTAAACCTCTGGCCACTTGCCTTCTCACTTCGTGTAAGCTTGGAGGTCCGTGAGTGACAGCTGCTGTTCTCGAGTATTTTAATGCCATGTCTTAATTGCCATTGATTTGCTGCTGAAGACAAAAAAAAAAAAAGAAAAAAAGAAAAATAGGTTGAAATCTAAACACCAAAATATTCAGTTGGTCTTGACTATTTTGAGAAAGGGTGAACAAGGACTCGGGTGTTGGAAAGGATCCCTAGTACTTAGCATGCATCTTGTTCAGATGTGCCTTTTTGTTTTGGTGGGTGAAGATGTCTTAAGCTAAAGAGTTGTCTACTGTTCTGGAGAACAAAGCTATATGCCGTGTATGTACAATTGTTTATATTGTATATTTACAGATAATGCTAATAACCTGTATAAATTTAAGTGACTTGAGGCCTATACTACAGTCTGCTACTCTTGCAATCTTCTACGGTCAGAAGTGTTTCCTCTGGCTTAGGAACAGTCTTGCCTTCCAAACCTAATAACTTTCTTTAGATCTCACTTAACTTAATCGTGACTCCATTTTGGAAATTGGTAGCATTTAAACCAGCAAACACTTAAAGCTTTATTAAACTTTTTAAACTGATAAGTGAATGGAACTTTTATTTGCCAGTTGAACTACTTGTTTGAACTGGTGTGAGAGTGAGTCTGTTTTACTGGTAGTACTGTAGCAGCATTTATAAAGTGGCCAGAAGCCACATTTTATTTACTGGTCTGTGGCCTTTTACTGTGCTTTGTATCAGAGTTCTTAACAAGATTAATAAATCACCCCAGTCTTAATTTTTAAGAGCTTGAGCAGTGCGTGTTCCTTGTAAGGACAAGGTTGGGAATTGCATTTAGTAATTCTTTGGCAATGCAAAACACCCCAAATTTTCCATGCTGCTGTCCGCAGCTTTGGTCGTCCTTTGGTCTGCAGTTGGGCCTGATACGCAGCAGCTCCCTGGGAGCATAACCTCTCCCTCCACCTCCAAACCCATCAGATGCCTTGGCCCCTCTGGATGGAGAAGTAGGTTCTGATTTTTCTGGCTCCCGGCTGGAGGAAGAGTGCTGTGCTGGGACTTGCAGCAGCTCAGGCTTCTGAGTCACTTGTCATCAGCCTGCCTGTATTGCTCCCACCGGCTCAGGCATTCCCTCTGGAAAAGGAGATGTGATATGCCTGCCAAGGGGTGCTAATTTTCTTCTGGGAAGATGTATCTTGCCATCCAGCTCTTGGATAGTCTCCTACTGCCTGTCCCCTTGATGCTCCTGAGAAGGAAGAGGGGTAGAATCTGCCCGAGGTGTCACCCTGCGGGCCATTCGTGCAAAGGGCAGAACACCCTTTATAAAGGAGAGCTGCTTCATTTTGCAAAAATAACATTGAAGAAGTGCCAGATCTGAGATACGTGAACTGGGAGTGCAGGCAGGAAATGGACGATGCCTTGATTATGTTTTTTTCCTCTGCAGTAAAAAAAAACCAAACATCTCATACCTCTTTTCTCTAAGTTTGGGAAGAACTCTTCTATGGGCATCTGGTGGTGAAACCCTGCTCAGTGAGAGTTCTTCCCTCATGCTCTCTACGTAGAAAAGGCAGGCTGTCAGGTTTCACCATTCCAGTGATCTGTGGAATAAGCTGAACAAGTGAAATTTTATGTTTAGTTCCTTGTATTAACTCATTTGAAGCCCTCACCAGCAGCTTTTGCTAAAAGATCAGTAATATTTTTTCAGACTTCTACATTTTGTGTCTTGCTGCAGGGGCAGGGGGAACTCTCCCAAATTTTAGAATATATAGATGTCAGCTTTATACCTTCCTGTACAAGTGCTTAGGCCAGAACCATTGCCAATATCCCATATTAAAATACAGCATAGCTTTATGTTTTTGGTCCTGACTCAGCAAAACTCATTTTAAGCTGAGCACCTGGTGATTAGTAATGGCTTCCATACGTATCAAAGTACTTCCATCAAGAGCTTTGTGAGGTTCTGCTTTGTGATGGACTTTGAGGAGAGTTTAAACTTGTGGAAGCACGACTGTACGTTTATTAGAGTTCACCTTGAAATGATGCTGCGCAGGGGTCCCATTCTCCAAACAGCCTTTCTTAGGTGCCAACTTACACGTTCTGTTGACAACCTACAAAAATACTTGCCAGGGGGGGGCTGTGAAAAGCTTCCTTCTTTTAAACCTGATGGTGAATGAGTGGTTTTGGGCAGCGGTTCTAAATTCCACACTGGAAGCCAGAGAAAAAGAAATGCGTAACCTTCAGTGGGGGCCCAGAATGGTTTGATTAGGAAAAATAGTGATGCAGTTAAAAAAGTCTCAAGGTCATTGTTCTCCATTGGATTAACGTGGACAGAGGTAGGCGCTCCTGCAAGAGCCTCTCGCTGCTATCTGGGGATGTTCTGGGCAGCAAGGGTGACTGTGGATCCTGGTGGAGCCCTCAGGACCTGTCTTCTGCCAGGGACCAATGGGACAGACATGAGCCTGCGAGTCCCCGGTGCTGTTTTGCCAGTGGCAGGTCCTGTTAAGCACATCCCCAACCCTCAGCCGCTCCCCTCTTCTCCCCCGGTGCCCCTTCAGCTGTGTGGAGTTGTGCTCTAAACTGGTGATGGAAAAAATCCTGTGGGTTTTTTTGCAAGTTGGGCTTAAAGCATCACCACCAACAACTGATCAACAGCAGTGCTGGGCCAACAAAGCTCCGGGGCGATGAGGGGAGAGGGGAGCAGGAACCTCTTCCATTAGATCCACCAACAGGGGCAATAATGTGAAAACACGGGATACTAGAAGGCATCAGCTAAACAATGTTCCTATTCGCATCTCCCGTGTGTGAAACGTGACTCTCACCTTTGCAGGGCCAGTTCTGGAGTTAACCTGAAGTACATAAATCACAGTGTGATTCAGAAAAGGGGCCTTGCTTATGGGTAACTTACCACACAATTAAACTGGCCTCCACGCATAACAGGAGCTGGAAAATACAAAAACCAAAGAGCCATTCCGAGGCAGGGCGGCAGCAGCAATGCCAGGAGCATCGAGTATGGCGGGTACAGCAACACGTGTTCCCAAAGTGACTGTCTGGCCGTGGAAGTGGTCGATGGCAGTCAGATTCCCACCAGTGCGGTCTGAGGGAACGCCAAGATAGCAATAAATTAGCATTTCAGTTACTTCATAATTAAAGGGATAGATTAAAAGAGACAAAAAAAATGCTAGAGGGGAAAAATGCGAAATTGCTGGGTTTGAAGTTGGCTTGTGTGGGAAAAGACAGTTCCGTCAGAAAAGTGCAGATAAATAGATGGAATGTGAAGGCAGTTAATAGGAAAAGAAACATCTTTCTAGTTGTTTTCAGGGATCCCATTTTGAGTTCCTGAGCTTTAGCATTTCCCCCTGCTCTGGAGCAGGAATAACTTCTGTGGGTGCTGTGACGTTGCTATAGCAGATCAAAACCAAGAAGGGACAAAAGGAACCATTTTGGGGTAGTTTTTTTCCCCAGGTTTACTCCAATTTTCAAAAATACACTGCAAGTCTGAATATACCATTCAGAATCCCTAGCAAATGCAGTAACTCCTCCCTAGGGAAGGGAGTGAGCATTAGAAAAAAACGCTAGGAAATAAAGTAATATAACCTTTCTTTTGTATGTCCGAGGGAAAAATCAAGTCTTTGCACTTAAAGCAGCTGCAGAGTCAACTCATATTCATGGCAGGGGGTTTGGAACGAGATGATCTTTAAGGTCCTTTCCAACCCAGATGATTCTATGATATTAATCTGCTTTTTTTAAACCTTTTCGTAAGTTTCAATGTTGGATGAGGGTGTACAACACGCGTGATTTCCAGCAATCTCGTAGCTTTAAGCAGGACTGCGTGTCCACAGGCTGCACTGAACAACTTGTGAAGTGGGTTTTGAACCACCACTGTGTGTTAATTTTCGGCTAGTTCACACGTGGAAAATTTTCTTCACAGCTGCCTTTCCTCTGGCTGGGTTTTAATGCCTTCTTTAGTCCGATAGGCTAAATCAGGGAGGTGTGACTTACTGCCAGGCCAGCTCCTGCATGTGGCCTCCCAACGGAGGTGTCTCAGCTCTGAGGGAAGCCTCACAGGGCCCCATTACCCAGGTGAGCGATGGCTGCCCATGTTCTCCCCTGCAGCAACCCGGCCAGCCAACGTGGCACCTTTACATTCACTCCTATGCTGACAGCAAGCACTAAAACCAAGTAAAAGTACATTTTTATGTCAAGCAAAGGTAGCCCAGAATACACCTCCACATAACTCACAGCCAACTTACGGGAGGGTTAGCCAGGAGGGGTTGAGGAGCGGTTAACGTGGAGTCTGAGGGGATTCGTGCTACCTCAGGGATGCGGCTGGGGCTGAGGCGTCAGGGGCACCGGTACCGAGCGGGGCCGGGCAGCCCCGAGCCCCGCTGAGACGAGAGACCTGCCGACAGCCGCCATTTCCCCCTCTCCGGGGCGGTGCCGGGAGGAGGGGCCGCGCCGTCTCAGTGCCGCCGCCATGGCGGGCTTCGTGCGGGAGCTGGAGCGGCGGGGCGGGCCGCCGCTGCGGCTGGAGCAGCGGGGGGCCGGCGGCGTGGGCTGCGTGGTGTGGGATGCCGCCTTGGTGCTCGCCAAGTTCCTGGAGACCGGCGCCTGCCCCCTCGCCCGCCGCCACGTCCTGGAGCTGGGAGCCGGCACCGGCGCCGTCGGCATCATGGCGGCCACGCTGGGGTGAGCCATGGCGCCGGGGGCTGCGGGCGGTGGGGGCCGCTCCGCTCCGCTCCCCGTCTGCCCGACAAGGGACAGCCCCCCGCTGCCTGTTTCTCTTCATGAAATCTTTTTAAATTCTCTCAGAAACGCGTGTTTTGTGCGTGCGCGCCGCGGCGAGGGGCCGGGCCGTAACCCGGTGTGTGTTTCAGGGCAAACGTGACGGTGACCGACCTGGAGGAGCTGCAGGAGCTGCTGCTGGTCAACATCGAGAACAACAAACATCTGGTGACAGGGTCAGTCCGAGCCAAGGTACTGAAATGGTTTGTATGAGCCTTTAATGTTTTATGTTCAGCTTTAACGGGGCTCCTGCTCTTGCTTTGTTCGGTTGCCAGATAAACTTGGAAACGCTGCTGTAAAAGGGAACCTTAATGTAAGAACATAGTGTTAACTTTATGCTCAGTCCTTTAGTCATGTGTGTTGTGCTGTTACTAAAGCTTGTTTTCACCTTTTTTTTTTTTTTTTTTGCTTCTTTTTAGGGGTGAAGATGTAACAGAATTTCAGCCTCCCCCCGATTATATACTGATGGCTGATTGCATTTACTATGAGGAGGTAAATGAGGACTTTGCAAAACCCCTGTGGAAAGTTCCCTTGGGAAGGGTGTGCGTTCCGTGTGAGGAGTGTTCAAATAAGTACTGTGCTTGTATCTAAGTCCCCAGGGTTTAGGGGAATACGTAGAACAAGACTAGAAAAGGCATTTTTAACAGATTGAAGGCTATTTGAGATTCAGACAGAGATTTTTTTTATGCTTAAAAAACCCCACAACTTAACATTTGTGCCCGTTCCCCCCTTTTTCTTTTCTTTTTTTTTTTTTTTTTTTTTTGCATTGGGCACGAAGTTTGTAGCAAAACATCCTGACTGATAGCTGTGAACTGTTTAATGCACTGGGAAATGAAATTTACCACTGTTTGGGTTCTCGTCAGTTTTCCTTGGGAAGGCAAAAGGAGAAATCATGCTCCAGCCAAGTGGTCGCTGTAGTCTGCCCCATCTCCTCAGCTGGAGCTCTGTCGGATGCGCGCAGAGAGCTAAAAGAAGTTGCAAGAAAAGGGAAATGAGCTGAAGAACCCCGTGTCCCACTGCCCTTTCAGTGGTCTTAGCGGCCCCTTGCCTTGGCTCCCTGCATGTTGGTCCAGTTCCCGTACGTAGTGGTCTGGATCTGAGCCACGTTCCAAGAAGGGCTGAGAAAACTCTCACTTTTGAAACAACGTCAAGAAATAGTCAGTGTTGTGTGCCTCAGGGAAGTGCCCACTCAGCAGTGTGGGATGCTTTGGGCTTTGATGCTAGTTCATTTTCTTGGCCAGCCTGTGAAACCCTTCTCTGCAGTCTCCCTTTCTCCTCTGCTTTCCAGCTTGCCCCCATGTTCTTTTTGTCCTAGATAAAGTACTAAAAATAACTCCCTGAAAAGCAAAACTGGAAACTTCTCTCTTGGGTGAAGACTTTCGCTAGTTAGAGGGTATCATACCAGTAAAATGAACTTAAAATCTAAGTGGGAAATACTTAACCTCTTTTGGGCAGTCGCTAGAACCGCTACTGAAGACACTGAAAGACCTTACTGGCCCTGATACGTGCGTCTTGTGCTGTTACGAACAGAGGACTATGGGAAAGAATCCTGAAATTGAGAGAAAATACTTTGAGGTAAGTGTTTTTAACCTGTGCTTTTTGAACACTATAGGTGGATACAGGAGGTCTTTCTACTGGATCAGCTGAACATCAGTGGCAGTTGCTACACATACAAATTCAGGTTGATTGCACAAAGTAGAGTTTGTAGCAGGAGAAGCACGTTTGTCTTTAGATGGGGCAGAAAATTCGGATGGTGACTGGAGCTTATTGTCCAATTTAGCAGTAGAGATAGTCTGGATACTTACTGAGCTTTCCTTCCCTCAAAAGGTCGACCTAACCTTTCTTGTTAAAAGCCTCTCTGGCTTGTGATACCTTCCAGATTTGCAAAAGGGCCACCATACGTGAGGCAGTATCTGTCAAAATCAAAACAATAATTTTTGTAGGAGCAAGTAACCTCTTCCATTAGATGGGGGAGTGACGGTCAGTGCAGGATTTGACGCTGCACCTGTGAAGTCTGCTGAAAAGCAGCCCATGTGCAGGAGTACTGGATTATACGTAATAATAATACTGCAAAAAAGGGAAGGGCAAGAATTCCAGGGCGATCTGTATGTGTTAATAAAAGCACCTCTTTGATAATTAGCCTTGCCTCAAACTCTTGTGGGGACCTGACTGTGAGGAGGGTTGCTGTAATTGAGATCAGCTCTGGTGAGGTGCCGCTCCCACAACAAACACAATAGGTGTAGGTGTTTCTGGATGATTTCTGCTTTCTTGTAATTTATTTCCTTCCTTACTTTGCCAGGGTTCAGCCAAGTTAATCTTCTGAGCACATTGCAGAGTCGATGCCGGGTTTTTTTTTAGCCTTTTTTTCCTCCCAGCTCCTCTCCAGTTGAGTAGGCTGGCAGACAGAGGCAGGCGCTGTGCTTTGGCTTAGCGCTTTGGAGATTGGAGGAAGCAAAATGTTTTATCACAAGCTTTTAGATTGTTCTTAAATGTTGCAAGATGTCTGTAGCTTGGAATTGGCGCTGGAGTAGTTAAAATGAGTGTAAACGTGCTGCACGGGGAGGGGATGAGGGCTTGCACATTTGTAGAGGCCTTTAGTGGTCTGAGCGTGGTGGTTCCAGCCTCCTAAGGCTTCTTCCCCTTGTGCAGAATATTGCGGGACCTTTTTAACGGAACGTGCTTAGTTCAAAGGGCAGGCAGTGTCATGCGAATTGTTTTGTGTGTTCTCTGGTAACCAGCTGCTTCAGATGGACTTTGAGCTGGAAAAAATTCCCCTGGATAAGCACGATGAGGAGTATCGCAGCGAAGACATCCATATCGTGAATATCCACAGGAAACGAACGGTAGGTTAATTTAACTGGCGCGGCGAAGGCTGCCAGGAATTCGCAGAGCTGCTGTTGACTTGGCAAAGTGGGAGCGTTCCAGGGGTGAAGCTCTAAACTGACTGTGAAATACCATTAGGGACCTCGTGAAACTGCAGACCAGAACCGTGTTGTACAAAGGAGCTGCTTTGTCCTGAAAGCCGGCACTCTGCCAGGTGCCAGCCTTTGTCTTCAGCAGGGCCATCGTTGAGCTGCACGCTGACTTTCTCTTCTGCTTCCCCCTCTGGAGTGCAGTGGGATCTCAAAACTGGAGTTTTGAGGCACCAAAGTAATAAAAATAATACGCCCGCTGCTACTGTTAGTACTGTGTGCTCTGCTGTACAGCCTCGCCCCAAAACCAGTCTCTAGAGGTGGTACTTAGCGCCTCTCAGGGTTGGCTGGATCATTTTTTGGTTAATTGATAGAGCAGACAGTTCCGCATGTAGAAAGTCTTTTGCATATTGTGCTGACACAACATGCGGGTCCGGTGCTTAAACAAAACCAGGCCACTTAAAAATTTACTTTTTTTTTTTTTTTTTTTTTTAAATTTCTTTGCAGAATTTTCCATCGTGAGATCTCTGACCACATTAACTGTCCTCTGGCAGCCGGTAAGGCTCTGGAGAAGAGGGAGAGGGTATAAAATAACACCACAAAGGGACTGTCTCCAGTGTGGTTTGTGACTCATCTACAGAAAATGGCTTCTGGATGGTGGACTTGGCATGAGGCACCAGAAGAAGTGGGCTCCTCGGACTCGATCCACTGATAGCGCCTTCCCGGAGGACAGAAGTGAGCTGGCGATGCCCGCAGGCTGAGGCGGAGGAAGGCAGAAAACGGAACCAGCGCTTCACCCAGAGCAGCGCTGGGTGCGTGTCCTGGTTCCCTCCGCTTGTTGGGTGCAGCAGACGGCTCGCTGAGCGCTCAGAGCAGATCTGAGGACACCCCGCCGAAGGCTCTGCGAGGAGAAAACTGCGCGCGGGGTCAGTCACACAGCCCCGGATAGCCAGGCAATAAAACTTCTCCACTTGAGATGGGTCTCGGATGGTGGGGTTCTTTTCAGCCTGTGGTTTCTGTGTCACTCCTGTGTTGCAGAGGTCCTGGGAGTCTCATTCCAGGAGCAGGGGCTGTCGTGGTGGTGGGTGCACAGATATAACACACAGATGGTCCTGCGCCTGCGCAAAAAAAAAAAAAAAATGGGGCCTACAAGAAAGCTGGTGAGGGACTTTTTAGGATGTCGGGTAATGGTAGGACTAGAGGGAATGGATTAAAACTAGAGATGGGTCGATTCAGACTGGACGTTAGGAAGAAGTTCTTCACCGTGAGGGTGGTGAGACACTGGAACAGGTTGCCCAGAGAGGTGGTGGAAGCCCCATCCCTGGAAGTTTTTAAGGCCAGGCTGGACAGGGCTCTGAGCAACCTGATCTAGTGGGAGGTGTCCCTGCCCAGGGCAGGGGGGTCGGAACTAGATGATCTTTAAGGTCCCTTCCAACCCTAACAATTCTATGATTCTATGAAAATTATTTTAATTCCACCTGTGCTTTTCTGGTGTAAGGATCTAAAGTTTGACACCTTCAGACGATTCTGGTGAGCAGGTTCGTTGGTGGTGGTGTTCCTCACCAAGCTGTCTCTCGTCGTTGCGCAGTGATGGCTTTGAGATTTAATTTCAAAGGAAATCGCTTCCGCTCTGTAGTGGAAGCGGCCGTGGCTGCCTGCACCGTGCTGCAGCCCTGAGCGCGCGGTGGCAGCAGGTCTGCCGTGACAGCCGTGTGCTCGACACAGACTGTAACAGCCTGTTCCCGGAGCACCCCCGCTCACGCTGCGCCCAGCACGAGTGGTCCCGGCTACAGAAACCTGAATATTTAAGCTAAATCTGCTGAGTTTTCTCAAAACCTCAGCTGTTGGTTTTGGGAGAGCTTTGTTCACAGATACCAGGGAGCTTCTGGGACCTGCCCTGAGCTCGGGCTCCCTTTATCTCCAGTGAGAGCATTCCGTGCAAACTTCACACTCCATAAAACACTGCCCTGGCTTGCAGAAGCACAGCAGCGATGATTAGCGAATGCACGGCAAAGTGAGAAGGTAATTTGTCGTAACCGCATGCATTATTTGTTAGCTTGTTATGAAAAGAGCTCCTTAATTAACTGGTGGCCTGCAGGAAGATATTTACCGGTGTGTTTGTGCCAGAGTGACTTCTCTAGTGGAAACTCTTGTTTGGAGGATTTGTGCAAAGGCGTGCTGTAAGGACGGTGTGGGACCAGTGCTGTTTGCTGGTGGCATCTCCCCACAGATGCAGCCTCTTTGCTGACCACAGACCCCCGGGAGGGAGGAGCAGCGTTTCTCAGGGGTTTGGTGCTGAGGGAATAGTTGTATTTTATCTACAGGGTGTGCGATTTTAGCACTTCCTTTTATATACAGGCTCAGATCTCCCTTTCAGAAGAAAAAAGGGAGGAAGTTGTGCTTTTCTCTTCGCCGTGCGCAGACGCCAGCTGCCCCTCCGTGCTCTCAACTTCATGTGTGTAATGCTCAAGTTGTGAACATTGTCAAGGGGGACCCTGGGGGGAGGGACACCGGGTCCCGTCACCCTCCACGCCGTCTCCCCGTCGCCGGCTGCGCCCGCCGCGAGGGGGGATGTCGAACCCAACCGCTGCTCGCTGTGAAGAGGAAACCGCCGCTAACCGGGGTGGCGGGGAGACAGGGTCACGTGTGCCATGGCTGCCGCCTCTCCGCACCCTGTCCCTGGGGCCACCAGACGAAAAGGCTGCTTTTTTTTGGGGGGAAAAAAAAGCTTTTAGAAAGGGGATCGGGATCCTGGGGCGGTGGCTGTAGGGCTGGTGGCTGCTATGGCAGAGGAATTACTGCTCTTAACCAGGGGCAGGCGTGGGGGCCTCATGGAAAACGGGGTGCGAGGGAGACTCTGGTCCTGCTTCTTGCCAGCCTCACCCCTCCCTCACTTGTCCTGTTTATCCCCGTTGGCTTTTTGTCCCCATTCTGTCCCCTCCGGGAGAGTGTGTGTCAGCGCCGCTCCCATAAACACGGAGTCTCTTTGGCAAAGGTTTGGCTGTGGCGAAGTGCCCGGCAGGGCCCGGGCATGGCTTTGCCGGTGTGGGCTCTGCCCGGCCCCTGGGGCAGAGCAGCCGCTCCTGAGAACAACTCCCATCCCTGCCAGCACCGTACCGGCCCAAATCTGCTCCAGCGCTCTCCGCATCGGAGAGCTCATCCCTCCCTTGGCTCCGATGGGTGCACAGCCATCTCCCAGCTGGCTACCATGGGATCTGGTGGCACCGAAACTGTGGTGCCCAAGCTGGGTACCCATCCTCCCCATCATCTTGCCAAAATTTGATTTACACCCTCGCAGGAGAGAGCAGCAAACTTCCCTGCCGAGCTGGTTCAGTGCTGCCGGGCACGGGTGGAGATGTCTGGGAGACCGGGGTGTTTGCTGGATGTTGTGCTTAAATAATGGGTAATTTTCTGGAATAATTTCAACACAAGCCCAAATGATGGGAAAAGGCGCTGCGTGGGTTGTGGATGTGGAGGTCACGGGCAATTTCCACGTGATGCTCGTGTGGCGGGGCAGCATCGCCTTGCGCTCAGGTCAGACCGTGGCCTTGGTCCCCCCAGCTCAGTGACACTGATGGCGATGCCACTGGCCTGTGGTCCCGCTGGGGCTTTGCCGGTCTCCTTACTCTTTGCTGTGGCAGCCGGTGTAGCTTTTCACTTCCACATAGAGCGACGGCGAGGGTGCCTGGATGTGGTCAGGGATGGAGCACAGCATTTCGTGCCTGCTCAGCACCAGCCGCAGAAATCGCTGATCGCTTCTTGTCACAATACAAGTCACGACACAGCACAGAAACCTGCGGGACCTTGGAAGATCCACCCTTGATGTTCTGTGATTATTTTTTTTCCTTGCTAGGAAGAGCACGGAACACGGGGCAGCTGTTGTGGAGTGCACTGGCGTCCGGATCCAGCTGTCTGTGAGCGATTCCTGTGCATCCCCCGGGACTGCATCGGACCAGGACCCAGCCCACGCATCCCATGGAGCTGGTGGCTTCACTTGGGAAAGTCTGTCCTCTGCAGCTGTATAGTCATTTTCTGTGGATGTAATCCCAAACAAATGAATTTTCCTCTTAGAGAATGATACTTCTTGCCTGTGGCATTAAGAGATAGTGTTAGAAAAGGCGCTTTATTACGGCGGATCTGCTCCTGCTCCCACCGACTGCAGCGGGTCCTCATAAATGGGTAAATGGCTCAGTTAAACGGTGTTTCTGGCTCACGTAGAGGGAGCAGATGCCCCCGAGCCTGCGGCTGATCGCTGCCGTTGTGCCATTTCCTGAGCCGCAGCCAAGGCGCTGCCGCAAACGGCGCAGCAACGCCGTGACGCGCCCTCCCGGCACGGGGACGTTACGTACGGGGGCTCCCGTCCCCAGCCGCGCTTGCCTTCTGCCTCGTAGGTCCCCGAGGGAGGTGGGCTGTCCCCAGCTGGAGGAGAGATGATCAGCACCGGGTCCCACTTTGCACGTGCCCTGCCTGGAAAGAAAAAAAATCCCCAAACTTTAGCAATTTTGAGCGATTTCATCTGTTTTCTGCAAAAGGGCTGGTGCGTCACCAGTGGGTGACGGCGATGCCCGCAGGGGGGATGCGGAGACCAACTGCCGGCCTCGTTAGGACCTCGCTCCGATGCAGCGCCCCGTTATCCATGCAGCAGGTGGCTCTCAGACCTCCCTCTCATGGTTTTCAGCAGTTTTCAGCCGTTATCTCTGGTCACATCCTGAAACAAACAAAAAAAGTTTATTTTCTGCTGCTGAGCAAACAGTGAGGTTTTTTGCAAAAAAAAACCAAACCCCAAGTGCCTGTTCCTAGGCTGGAGGGCAACCGCAGCCGCGGTTTTCAGCCCTGCGTACGAGCGTTGGGGTGCTCCCAGCCCTGCAGAGGCACCCAGGACCTCGGCAGGGTGACGGTGCGGATGGCCCAGGCTGGCGGCCGAGTCTGGGGGCCTCTTCTGAGGATCCCCTTCTCCTCCCAGCCACCATCCCCTGGGAAGAGGAAAGGAAGATGCCGATGAGCGCAGAAAGTGCTGGAATGCAATCCTGGCAGATGTTTTTTGGCTTTCGGCGACGCTTCTGGAGAATGCTTCCTGCTGTCCCTTGGGACGGATGGCCGAGTCCAGCCTGGGTTTGCCGTGGGAGGTTTCCCCCATTGCTGCGTGCCGTGGGACCCATGTGCTGTGTGGCCTGCGAGCATCACCTCCACCTTCACGCCTGTAATTAGTGCGTGCTGATTATTTCTGCCCATGTCGGGTGTGGGGGCAGCCGAGGGCTTGTTGGGGTGACTCAGTGGGTGGCAAGAGAGGACTCCTGCTTCGGCTTGGTTGTGTTTTTATTCCTCTTGCACTTCTGGCTTTGGTTTGCTTTGCTTCTTTTTTTTTAAAAAAAAAAAAGGCAAAGGCTGTGTGAGGGAGAAGACAGCAGCAGGCGGGCAGGAGGTGGGGACGCCTTGGGGAGGCAGCCGGGCTGGAGGTGGCTTTTGCCGAGCTGGGCTGTGGTCCCCGCTGTGGTCCCCGTGCCCTGCCAGCACCGGCTGGGGAGTGCTGGTGGCCGGTCGGGCTGTCGGGAGGACGCGTGGCACAGCCCTCTCCTCGCACCGCCGTGACTTCACCCATTTCCTTCCTCTCGCTGCGACCAGGGGGGCAAAATCCATGTTTCTGCGCTGCTTCTGTGCCCTGCAGGAGGTTTTGCTCATGGTGACGTGACGCCTGGCGGCCTCGAGGCCCCATCCCAGCATGTCCCCATCCCAGCACGTCCCCAACCCTGCTGAGCCCGCGCTTCCCATTGTGCCTGAAATCTCTGACTCATCCGTCTCGCGGCCGGGGCCGAGCTGCTCCGCTCCAGAGCAATCCCAGAGCAATCCCCGGCCTTTTGGCCTTTCTGTTCCCCTCCGCAGCCGCTGGAACTGGCTACTTCTCCTCCTACTCTGACCGGCCCCCGCAGCCCCGTGCTCCTCTGGCTCTCCTCCAGCTGACTCCCGGCCTCGGTGCGGGATTTAATCTGCCTCCGGTCAGGACCTGCCCTGCCCTGTGGTGTCGTCCCTGGTGGGGCCGGAGATGTCCCCAGGCCGGCTGCTCCCCAGCCCACCGTGCACACCCTTCCCTGCACCCTGACACCTGTTTTCGTGCCTACAGGGTGATGCACAGACCTTTTTCCAGTGCGGGGCTCCAGGAATCCGGTTTGAAGTCGTTAGTGACCGTTTTCAGCGTGTGATTTGGGAGCAGCCGCACGTTTCGCTCTGCCCGCACAGGCTGGCAGCGCGGGCTCGACCCGGCCACCATGCGGTGGCCTCCAAGGGCCAGTAAAGCCATGCAGAGGTACGACGTCCCAACATCCCTGCAGATTCCTGAGCTCCAGCCACCCTTGGTGAGTGCAGGATCTCATAAAATGCCTTAAAGAGAAATAAAACAGAAAAATAACTCGGCATATGCTGTGCTAAGCATCACTCTGGTAAGACAATCGGAGGTGGAGGGAAAGTCTTTGTGCCCGGTGGGATGTCCCGGGGGCTTCGGGCTCTGCCTCCCACTGACACCGTCTCAGCCGCTGCTCCCGAACCATGGCAGAGTACAAGCCCACGAGTGAGACGCCATCAAGCAGAGGTAAATCCGGCAGCTGGGCGTGTGGCAGGGAGGAAGAACCTCCAAAACGCCATGTTTGGGGAAGCGGCACTTCCCTGTACGCCCATCCCCTTCCGTGTGCTCCCAAAACCCTCCCCATGGTGACATCCATGGTGGAGAGCACGGCTCAGCCATCCCCCGGTGCTGCTTCACCCTGCCAAGCATGTTCAGGTGCTAAAGCCAACAGGGCTGGTTTTTGGATAGCGCATCACTTTTTGGGATGTGCGTGATTTTGGGGGAATTGCACCACTTCTTGGAGAGCAGTGTGGGTTCAGGGGCTGCTCTCCTGCCTTGGCTCATGGCCTTTTCCACCGCAGGCAGGACCTGGGGACCTCTGAGGGTTGTGGCACAAGAAGCAGCCGGGTGGGATGGGGCAGGTGGGCACCGTGAGCCCCACGGGAGCCGGGAGGTCCTGGTTCCCTCGGCCAGCCCCATTTTGGTGCCCAATTTCCTTTTGGTTTGAATGCAAAGAAGGAGTTAAGCAGCTACAGGCTCGTGTGGATTTGGGCCAGGTATTTAAAGATCCACGGCTGGGAAAGGAAAGGGGAGGTGTGATACTCTCCAAACGCTCTCCGCAAACACCTCGGAGGCTCCCGCTGCCGGCGCCGTCCCTGTGCTCCCGGCAGCGGCTGGTGGGGGAGAAGCAGAAAATGCCTTTCTCCTATTTTTAGCTCTCCGGTGGTGTCATTAGAATAATCTGGGATTGGAAAATGTTACTTGTGCAAAATTGCCCGGCAAGGCAAAACTCAAAATGTAAAGGTCTGGGATGCCGCAGGGTAAAAGCGGTGGGGATGGAGAGGAAACGTGGCCACGGCCAAGCGAAAGCTGCCCGGTGGGTGACGATGGGGACGAGCCGCTCCGAAGTGACACAGAGCAATTTAATAGACACGTCCTTAATAGCATCCCAGGGGAGAGGGGTTTAAATAGAGACGAGGCGGGTTATCCAGGCTAGTGGGACGTGCTCAGCCCTGTGCCAGCACTGGGACACTTTTGCAGCCTTGTCAGCGATGCCACCAGGCTCCTCGCCCTTTCCATGATGACGTCCCCATAGAGCAGCCCTTACAAAAACCCCTCTGGAGCTCGGCGTGCTGGGCATAAAGTAAATCAGGAAGGGCTGAGCATTATACGAGGAACTGAGCTAAGCTGGGGAGCTCAGCAAGGCCTCGTCAGCAAACGTCCTGCTGAACTGGGACCAAACCGGTAGAAGCTGCACCCAGAAATCACAGCCCTCCGAGGCAGAGCTGGTGCAGGAGCCGTGGCCGGGCAGGCAGAGCCCTGGCCCCGCGGCCGCCCTCCACCTGCGCAGGTCTCCTGCCCTCGTCCTCCTTTACCCCTTGGACAACTCGGCAAAGTCCAAAGCTAAACATTAGCTCAGGTCTTGGAGCAGCTGCCGACAGCCGCCCTCAGCCGTCCCCTGACCAGGCTGAACCTCGTCCCCTTGGACTCAGCCTCCACCTCCACCCATTTCTCCACGTGTTTTAAGGCGCTGCCTGGCACTTCTGCAGGCCCAGCCATCTTTTATGCACCTTTTCCCTCCAGTCTCTGCCCAGAAAGGCAACGTCTCCCCAGTGGCACGTCCCTGGTGGTCCCCACCAAACCCCCTTTCCCAGCGCCATGCTGCCTTTGCACCCTCCCCCTTTCTGCCCCACGAGCTTCGGCCATCCCAAGAATATCTCATTTTTACCTCCCAATCTTGCAGCTCGAGTTCATCCGTGTCGCTGCCCCAGCAAAGGCTGCAGATACAAACATTTCAGATGTTTATTTGGCTGTACCCTGTTCCTGGTGGGCACTCATCGGAGCCATCCTCCACTTGCGGTACCTCCATCACAAGCCTTTTATTTTGTTATCAGATCAGATTGCGGGAAAAGCCGTCGGCGGCTTTGGGAGCACGGCTGGGTGAGAGAGCATCCCTCTTATCCCCAGCTGTCCCCTGTGCTGGGCCAATGGAGGACCAGAGCATCTTCCTCTGCCACCGGGCATGTGAACCGGAGCTGGGAGGCTTGTGGCAAACACGTATTGGGTCTTGGGGGCTGAACTGGACACATGTGGGTGTGATGGCTGTTGTAAGGCTGACATTTGGAGTGGCACCTTGGAAGCCAGTGCCACAGCCAAGCTAGCTGGGAAAATGGGAAAAAAAGAGTCACCCCAAGTGTGGCAACAGCCACAAGTCCCAGACCACCTCCCCTCCCTCACCCACCTTGCCCGGACCCACCTCCCAGCTATCAGAAGGTCCTTTTTTTAGGGAAATAAACCCCACAAAAGGGTAGGGCTGGCTCCTTTCCAGCCCCAGCGGTGCCACCCCCAGCACCCGTCCCCAAGGGACCCTGTGGAGGGTCCCCACGCGTGGCGGCCGCGTTGCCAGCGCTGTTTGAACACCCGCCGGGGCGGGAGGGTGGAGCGTGATCATTGCACGGTTAATTGGATTTGGCCGCTGCGACAGAAGGGCTGGGGATTAGGGTGCAGGGGAGGAATTACCAGCGGGGGCGGGAGCCACTCTCGGGGTCTTTTGTCCTGGGGGATTATTGGTGGGGGCTGACGGACAGGGTTTGATGTCGTGTTCAGGACGGTTGGTGTAATCGCTTGTCACAGCATTGTGGGGGACCCTCCATGGACAAACCTCTGTGCTTTGCTCAGGCTGAGAGTTTGGTGCTGGGGATGAAGGATGTATTCCCCCCTGGAGCACTGCATCCAGTTTTGGGGCCACCAACAGCAGAAGGACACGGAGCTGTTGGAGCGGGGCCAGAGGAGGCCCCGGAGATGCTGGGAGGGCTGGAGCCCCTCTGCTGTGAGGACAGGCTGAGAGAGCTGGGGGGGTTCAGCCTGGAGAAGAGAAGGCTCCGGGGAGACCTTCCAGCCCCTTCCAGTCCCTCAAGGGGCTCCAGGAAAGCTGGGGAGGGACTCTGGATCAGGGAGGGGAGCCATGGGATGAGGGGGAAGGGTTTTAAACTGCAAGAGGGGAGATTTAGATGAGGTCTGAGGAAGAACTTCTTGGCTGTGAGGGGGGTGAGCCCCTGTCCCAGGTTGCCCAGAGAAGCTGTGGCTGCCCCATCCCTGGAGGGGTTCAAAGCCAGGCTGGACGGGGCTTGGAGCAACCTGGTGTGGTGGGAGGTGTCCCTGCCCAGGGCAGGGGGTGGCACTGGATGGTCTTTAGGGTCCCTTCCCACCCAAACCATTCTGTGATTCTATATTTCTATGACTGTGTGATGCTCTGGGCACCTTTGCACGAAGGAGGCTGCTCCATCTGCCGCAAAGTGATGAGAAGGGGACATGTCCCCCGCCATGCACTCCCAAATGGATTAGCAGCTCCTGAAACCCACCCCGTGGCCGCTAGCAACCGATGGAGTCATCCTTTCTCGGTGATGTCCCACAGTAAGTAGTAGCAGCCGGACATATCCTCCGTGCAGCACCTTTTGAGCCTGTTTAGCTGCTGTTTTTGACCGTAACCACAGGGTCGGATTCTGCCCCTCCTGGGACCAGGGGTGCGTAAAGCAGATGGGGACCCCGCGGCCAGGCGGAGGCGTGAGCAGCTCTCGGGAAGGGGCTGTGCTTTTTGCTCCCATTTCTTGCTGACAAAGAGCAGCTCGGAGGTTCCCAGTGGGGTGGGAAACACCAAAAAAGTCCCTTAAAGGGACTGTGGGTGCCAGCTCCAGCCCCATGTGGGGACAAGGGCATCTCCTCCAACACCCCTGCCCTGCCATGGGGCTCCCGCTCTGCCAGGGCAGCTGAAACACCTCATTTCCATGGAAATGAGTGGGAAACGAATTCCTCGAATCCTCTGGGCTTTGGCCATCCTGCTGCTGAGCTTGCCAGGAGCCTGTCAGGACAACCCAACGTGGGGGGGTCACACAGCACCCCGGACCCACCCAGGGCACATCCCTCAGCAGGATCGTGGCGGTGCCGGCACTTGGGATTTTGGGTGATGCCGGGCTTGGGGAGGACACCAGCTCTGCTCCGGGTGAGCTGGGAGCTGATAAACCAGCTGGAGCACGGCTCCTTCTCTGGAAAGCTGAAATTCAGGAGAAGCCGGTGGAGCCGAGAGCGGGATGTAGTATGGTAGCTGGAAGCCACCAAGTCTCCTCCCTGCTCTGAGGCCGGCTGGGGCCACCTGGGGCGTCCCCTGAGACGAAACATCAGTCAGGAAAATTCCACGTGTTGTGGCAGCGATGGGGAGTCCCAGGAGCAAACCCTGGGGGTCCAGGTCAGACTGTGTCACTGGTCACCCCTTATGTCCATGGGGCACCTTCTCCCACCAGGAAGGCCTTCCTGTGTTTATTTTGGGAGACTGGAGATAGAGCATGGCTCATCCCTCCTGCCACCGTCCCACTGCCGGGGGTGGCACAGCCGGGAGGGGAAGCAGTAGCCAGCACGCTGGCCGTGCAAGCCCCACGTTTGGCTGGGGCAGGGGGGGCCCATGGAGCCGCTGGGGACAACCCAAGCCGCGCTGGGCAGGTCGGAGCAGTCCGGGAACAGGTAATACCTGCCGCACCTCATGGCGGGGATCACGAGCGCTGCCGACGGGGCGTGCACCAACGCGGGACCGGTAAAACCCCACGGCCGAGCTCCCAGCCGGTTCCAGCCATAAAAAACCAGGAGGCCAGGCAGCAGAGGGGGTTGGGGGAAGCCCTTCGTACCCACCACCGGTTTGCTCCAGGTTGTCGGCAAAGCAAACGCCGCAGCACGGCGTTGCCCCGTGGCTGGCACAGCCCGTGTGGAAGGGAAACGCAGGCACCGGCATGCCTGAGGATGGCCGGGAAGCTTCAAGAAATCTCCTTTTCCACCCAAATCCCCAGTTTGCAGCCAAACCCCAACATCAGCGGGGTTGGGCAAAGCCGAGAGGGTGATTCACCGAGGGGCAAAGCCGGGCGCTGCCGTAGGGACCGGGATGCAACAGGCGGCTGCGGCGTCGCACGCCAGCGTGCAGCGGGCACCAGTGCGGGGTCTGCTCCCAGCCCAACAAACGCCTTTTGTCAACAGGTTTTTGACTGTATCAAAACGCGGGAGAGCGAGCGGCACAGTTTCACACCGCGGAAAGCGGCGCTCGGCATCAACCGTGCAGGAGTTAATTGGTTTTCTTTATGCTAATTGCAAGGGGAAGTGAAGAATGCCCTTAATTGGAGGGCAAATCAGCCGTGCAGAACGGGCTTGATTTACCAACCCATGCACAAAAATCCCAGCTCTCATCCTTGCCATAGCAACAGGGAAATGCAGGATATATTGCTCATCCAGCCAAAAAAACACCCGGGATGCCCTCCCCGGGGACATGCATTATCTTCACCAGCGGACGGGCCCTCCCCGGGCATCCCTACAGGGAAAATTAAGACTCAAAGCAATATTTGCCGGTGTTTAAAAGCCTCTGGGGAGGTCGCAAGGGATGGTTGGCTTTGCCTTGTGCTTAGGAGCCCTGATGGGGTCATGGGGTCTGATGGGATCTGTCTTGGCTGGAGACAATCATAGAATCATCGTAGAATCATCAAACGGCTTGAGTGAGAAGGGACCTTAAAGACCACCCAGTGCCACCCCCTGCCCTGGGCAGGGACACCTCCCACCAGCCCAGGTTGCTCCAAGCCCCGTCCAGCCTGGCCTTGAACCCCTCCAGGGATGGGGCAGCCACAGCTTCTCTGGGCAACCTGGGCCAGGGGCTCACCACCCTCACAGCCAAGAATTTCTTCCTCAGATCTCATCTAAATCTCCCCTCTTGCAGTTTAAAACCATTCCCCCTCATCCTACGGCTCCCCTCCCTGATCCAGAGTCCCTCCCAGCTTTCCTGGAGCCCCTTGAGGGACTGGAAGGGGCTGGAAGGTCTCCCCGGAGCCTTCTCTTCTCCAGGCTGAACCCCCCCAGCTCTCTCAGCCTGTCCTCACAGCAGAGGGGCTCCAGCCCTCCCAGCATCTCCGGGGCCTCCTCTGGCCCCGCTCCAACAGCTCCGTGTCCTTCTGCTGCTGGTGGCCCCAGAGCCAAAGGGATTTATTTTTCCAGCTCTCACAGCCTCTGGTCAACCAGCTTTGGACCGAGCGCATCTCTGGGCTGATGCTGAAGGTCGGGCAGTATTTGGGATGGGAAGGGAGCACAGTGTGGCAAGAACCCCCCCTTTTTTGGCCCTAAGAATAGCGGAATAATAAATAAAAATTAAAAATCCCTATTGCGAAGTAAACTTCTGCACAAATTAGCTGGTTTTGGGAAATAAAGCAGTTGCTGCCAGCTCCCTCACCAGCTGTTTTGCAGGGATGGGGAGACCCCCGTGAGCCCATCGGCTTCACGACGGGCAGTGAAATTCGGGAGCAGAGAGGGGCTTTGGAGAGAGCCTGGGTTTCGCCTCCTTAGCCGCTCCCAGGAGGAATTTAGATGTTTTCTCCTCTTCCACTTCCAAGCCCGAAACATCCCCGCCGGGACGGCTGGTTCCACAGGTCAAAAAAAGCCGTGTGAGTATGAAAATCATCTTGAGAAGAGCTGAAACTTAATTAGGTCACATCCTTTAAGAGCAACTTGTGATCCGGCGATGCAAATTGCAGCCTGCCGTCGCACGCGCCCCCGGCCTGGCGAAACCCTCGGCCCATCCTTCTGCTGAAATCGGGGTTTGCTCCTGGATTCCACCCCTTTCTGCCCCCGACGGCAGCCGGCCCCGGCGACGGGGACTTTGCAGAGCCGCATCCTGCGGGCGCTGCCGGCTCCACCGACCTTCCCGCTTTCGTTTTAGCTGCACGTTACGTGTAAGACACATTCGAGAGAGCAAAGAAGGGAGGATGGGGGCGGCGCACACACGGGTGGCACTGGGGGACGAGGCATCCCGGCGCCAGGGTGGGAAATGGGGGCTTGCTGGCACCCCGTTAAACCAAAGCTCCTTAAGCAACCTCAGCTGAGGAAGGAGAACCGCTCTAATTTACAGCTTTGCGCGCTGAGGCTCTCTCTGGAAAATATGAGGGCGGTTAATGAGGAAAGCACGCCCGTGTGATTTCCCTCCGATGCCGAACAGCTGGGGAAAAACTCAGGAAAACTTGGTGTCCCTCCGGTTTGCTGGGAGGAGGAACCCTCCTGCGGTTCTGTCGTGGGGTGTCAGCCTGGCTGGGCCTGAGGTGAACCCGTGCCCCCCCCCGGCCCTGGACTGCGGTGGGGACGATGCTCATCTGCACCAGGGACAAAATCAATCCCGGGGTCGGTGCCGTCATTCCCACTGGAGCTTTCCCAAGGAGGCGACCGAGCACTGTCAGCCTCCCAGGTGTGGGACTTGGGTCAATATTGACGCCATTGATTGCGGAGTGGCGCGATTGCTGGCGCCGGTGTTTGCTCTCCACCTTTGCGGCGCTGAGACCCCCCCCCCAGCAATGGCTCTGTGCTGGGGCTGGGCCACGTGTCGCAGCACCCTTCTTTTGGGGAAAAAACACAGTGTTTTTACACAATGTGCTGTCCAGGAGACTGTGTAAAGCCATGTGGAGGGCTCGCTGCTGCCGTCCCCGCAGGACCCCTTAGGGTTTCTCAGGATCCTCCTAAATCTCTTGCAGCCTCTGGGATCAAACAGCTCTCCACTTCCAACTCTGCAGCCTCTGGAAAGCGAAAGGAAAACCTTCTCCCATCCCCACCAGCGGCTTTTTCCACCAGATACCTGTGATCCAGCCTCCTGCGACCCCACTTCAGAGGCCTCAGCTGTTCGCAGACGTACACGTGCTTTTAGGTCTTGGCTTGGGAGGAGACAGCAGGGCCACAGCTATATTGCTTGGCAACAGATTTCCTTCCGAAAAAAAAAAAGCCCAACCCAACCCCAGCCCAAGCGTTATATATAATTCAGTGGAGAGGCCTGCAGGCAACGCCCTGCAAACGCCGCCGGGGCAGTCGGAGCTGTGAGAGCTTCGTGGAGGGGATATTTTGGGAAGAGGGGGGCTGGTGCCAGGAAGAGAGGGCTGCTGCGATGGAGGGGTTGCTCCCAAGGCTGTAAAGAAAGGGCAGAAGTGCCCAGATCCAGCCCTTGAGTCTCCCACTAACCAAGCGAGGATGGTGCCCAAAAAACCACCCCACAGCCCCAGGAGCCACGGCAGAGCCCTTTTTCCTTGACGTGACCCCCCCCCCACCCCAGCAGCCATCAAGCAGCATAAAGGGCCTTTAGCTTAAGCAAAGAAGGGGATGCTGTGGCTTGAGCATGAAGGTGTTGCCCCGGAGTAGAACACCGGGTCCAAACAGGCGTCACTGGCCTCAGGACTGGGAAGTCCCTGCAGGACCAGGCCGGGCTCTGCCGCCCCGGCTCACGACCGTCCCGTCTCCTCCGGGGTTTTAGCCAGCACCAGCCTCCCTGCAGACACGGGCAGTGGTTAAGCAGCACGAGAAGGGGATGCTTTTAGCTGAGGATCCATCGATAAACCTTTTCAATAAACTTATATATATATATATATATATACACCTTTACAATTTAAGCTAGCAGCAGTCACTGGGGCTTTTTCCGCTCTCACTTGCAGCGTGCAAAGGCCGAAAGCAGCATTTGGGCAGCTTTCCTGCTTACGTGTCGCTGCCAGCGGGACATTGGGTTGGGAGATGTGACTATAAAAACCAGACGGATGCCCACAGGCAGGAGCGGGTGTAGAAAGGGTGCCCCCCCCCCCCCCCCCCCCCCCACACACACACACACCATGTCCCCCCCTCTTGGCCACCCTGTCGCTGGCTTTCCCAGCTGCTCTCCCCCGGTTTGGGACTGGGATGGGTTGGGGGGTGCACAGAGACCCTCCAAGCTTGGCGAAAGCAGTGTGGGTGCTGCTGCGCCGGGCTCCAGTGGCCGTCTCCATCAGCACGATGCTTCGCCGCCGGCCGTGCGGAGCAGGGAGAGGGTGAGCTCACCCCCAGAATTACATTTAGATCTAATTTACATCCACATTTAAAGGCATTTCGCATCCATCCCGTGCCTGACCACGGCCCCGCGCCCGGCCCGCAGCCAAGCTGAGCGCGTTGGCCGTTGGCTCTGCTACAGAAACATCATCCTGCTCTTTTTTTTTTTTTTTTTCCTTCTCCAAGAGCTCCAAGCTGACAAAGCAGCTGGCCTGGAAAGATGCTCCGGGAGCTCGCACCGCTGTGCTGGATCATCCAGCCCTGCCAGCGGGGAAGAGCTGCTGGGCCTCCCGCTCCTCCGCCCCGGCTGGCATTTTCCAGCCATGTTTTGGTGGGAGGGAGCTTCCACCAAAGCTGGTGGAAGTTTTGGACCCACTGGGGGATGCCGAGCCCCCAGCCTGGTGCTTCTCCCGGAATATGGAGCAGGAGCCCGCAAACGAAGGCGCCACGTGCCACCCCCCCTTCCAGCAGGGGCAGGGTCTTTGCCAGGACAAGCGATGCCAGCACAGCTGTAGTCTGGATTTCCTTGTGTCTTTGGGCAGCAGCTTCACGTCTAGCATTAATTGCTCTCTTAATTACTATCGTCAGCCTCCCGCCGCCTCTTGCAGGGAGCGCTGAATGACACCCTTGTTTGCGAGGCTGGATCACCCGGGTTTTTGGGTGTTTTTCAACCCCGTCTATTTATTAGCCGGCATTACCTTCCAAGCCAACCGGATTTAATATTTTTGTTCCAGTTGGCAAAGATTTTATTGACCGTGGAGAGGCAGAAATCGCTGCCGCACACCCGCGGGGATGGCGAGGTGGGGCCGGAGCAGCCCGTCGGCCGCCGGAGCCACGTCCTGAACCCAAAGGGAACTGGGGAAGCAGCAATTCGGGCATCACTTTTTCCTCCCTGCTGCTCGCCAAAGCCTCACTGCTGGCACTTAACCGGCTCCAGACACACGCTGTATGTGCACATACATTCCTCGGCCATGCGATCAGACCGGAAAAGATTGCGTTCAGCCGAGGAACTGCGGCGGGAAGGAGGCCGGAGAAAAGCTGTGCATTCTCCAACGCGAGAGCGCTGCAGCCTCCAGAGAAGCTGCAGTCAACACTTCTTTTTTTTTTATTCTTTTTTTTTTTTTTTTCTTTTTAGGAGACGCAGTGCTAAAAGAGGAACCGCTGAGGGACGCAGGGTTGGAAAGACCTAGATGGGTGGGTGGGGTGAGGGAAGCTCTTTTATTTTGGCAAAACCCGCCTCCCTCTCACAAATCTCAGCAGAAGGACTTTGTGCTCCACGCAGAGCTCCTCGCTTTCCGCCTTTGCCTCACAGCCCCTCCCAGGATCCTGCTCCGAGAGCACTATCGAGATGCCACCAAGCCAGTTTCTCCCATGAATCCGGATTTTATTACTCACCTCTCCTGTCCGGCGCAGCTTCGGTGCCACCCAGGGTGGCCGAGAGAATCTCACCCCGCCAGGGCTCGCTCCCTCCCGGGGCCAGGTCAGCTGGGCAATGCCCAAACCTCATCCCAGGTCTGAACCTGAACCGTAACCAGCTCCAAGCACCGTCCTCTCACTCGTACCCCACCACGTGCCGGGGCAGGGGGGTGTTTCGGAGGGTGGGACGGATGCAACCCAAAGAGAAGCCTCATGGGGAGAGTTTTGCTCTGGTCCCTCAAGCGTCCTGCTCCAACTTCCAGTCTCTGGTCCCCCCAAGCAGCCCCCCCAGGTCAGCATGGCCACCCCATGCCCCCAGCACAGCCCCACACCGCAGCCGACACAGCTTTTGGCAGCACCGGGGTGGCCGAGCAACAGCGTCGCTGCTCCAAGCACTGGGTGTTTCGGCATGAATGTGGCGAGCTCCACACTTCGCTCTGAGCATCATCGGAGCAGGACCAGCCGCAGGGCGCCGGGGGGACCAGGAGCGGCGGCAGGAGCGGGGCTGAGCCCCCAGACTCCCCCCACCCGGCACCCGGCTTTCCTGCTAAAACAGCTTCACCTCGCAGCGGTGCCGCGCCGGGGCCGGGGGCGCATCCCTCACTCACCAGTGCTGCACCCGCATTTGCATAATTTCAATTATGTTTCCAAAACGGGGAACAGGCTTTGACAACAACAACTCTGCAGTACCTTGAAACATCAGAGAAGATGGAAAATCGTCATCTCGGGCCTGACGGCCCTGCAAAACGCTTTTCGCTGGCGTAAACTCAAAGGTGTCAATGCGGTACGGGAAAGGATGCAGCAATCCAGGTTTTGCTGTTGAAACCAATGGAAATAAATGCGTTTATTTAGAGCGAGCCTCCCTCCAGGCACTGCTCTGCCTCTCTGCCCCGTACCTCTCACCCTCCCGCAGCCCCCATCCTCTCTCCCAACCCCTGCCTCCCCCAGGAGCATCCCAGCCATGACAGCTTCCGCCTTTCCCCGTTTTCCCCTACACCTGGAGGCAAAAGAAAAGCCGGGGCTGATGGAGCCGGCTGCGCCTCCCTCCCACCTCCCCGTATCTGCCATCGGGGTGTTGAGACATCGCTGCCTACGAGGAGGGCGCAACAGGATATTTATTCTTCGTTAGTCACCTCACCCCTCCCTATCTGTCGTGTGCAAGCGCCCCGGCTTGAACTGCAGGTTTGTGAGCGGGCCGGCTCGTACCCACGCAGCCACGGCACGGCTCTCCCGCAGCCTTCCCCGCTGCCGCGCCGCACATTTTTGGCAACCTGGGGATGCCAGGGAGTCAGCAGGTGTTAAACACGTCCGCACATCTGATGCCTTAAATAGCACCTTCACTTTTAAAGGCGGGCGCTGGGAGGTGGGTCAGAGCTCGGGTCTAAGCCCACTTGCCATAAACCTCCTCTCCAGACTACGGGAACCAGCAGCGAAATATTCCAGGTCTCGGCATTAAGCAGCCTGAGGTTCATTAGCAATCCAAGAGAGGAGGAAGCTGCGAGCTTCGGAGGAGAGACGTCAAATCATAAAACCCTCAAGTGATGGGAAGCTCCAGTTTTTCCAAAGGCCCGAAAGCAGCCCGACCGCTGAATAATGCATCAAGTTGCCGAGAAGTTGGCAAACACCGGGCGGAACGAGTTAATCCACAGATCCCGCTCAGATGCCAGCACTCCTCCAGCGTCAACATGATTAACCAGTTTCACTACTCAGAGCATTTCCGGGAGGACTGGGAGCCACAGGAGAGCCTGGAAGAGGGGAAGGAGAAGCTGTGTGGCCCCTTCTCCTCCACGGCATGGCCACGGCATAGCGGGGCTGGGGGGACACTGGCACAGCAAAGAGGCAACCATGAGCCAGAGCAAGTGTAGCGTTGGAGCAAGGGGTTTCAGGCCGTGGCCTGGAGGTGCTGGTTGAAGGAAGCCCATGTGCAACTTCAAACAAGGTGAAAAGCTGTAGCTCGTCCTCGAGGGGAGATGCATCCCCCTTCATAAACCATTAATAAGGTTCACGATGGAAACGAAAGCTGGGAAGCTTTGGTACTGTGTTTGAGAGTCCAACCTCATATCAAGGGGAAAATGCAGGTGATCGTTTCTTCATTAGGCATCAGGCAAAGAGGTGAGGCAGGAGCTGAGATCCTGAGATTGCAGCTGCAAGGCCGCAGGCAGCATTACTTAAGGGAGAAGGTATCACTGCCCTGGGCTGAAATATCCCCATCCCTCCCTAAAGATGGCCAGAAAGCTGCAGGTAACGCGGCCAGAAGCGGGTGCGAGGCAGAAAGGTGCCTTTGTGGCTGCCGGAGACCGGCAGGAGCAGCCCAGGAGCATCGCCAGGGCCCGGGCAGCAGCGTCCCAGCCCGGCCGACGCTGACACTGGCTCACACAACGCCACATACTCAAGATGCTTGGAGGCAAGGGCTGGAGGACTTGGAATTCATTAACTAGTCCAAAATTGTAAGATGAGCCAGACCGAGATCCAGGGACGGCTCGTTGGCAGCGATTCAACGCCTTCCACAATGCAGCGCCGGACGCCAGCAACTTTCAATTCGGCCCTTGCTGGGCTTGGCTCGTTTTCCAGCGAGCAGGTGCTGGGGAAGTTGGTCCCGAACCTTTGTATCGGGCAGCAAGACAAAACCAAGCACACCGGCAGCGTCTGCCCTGCTGCTGCCCCTCACCCCACCCCCCCCACCGTGAAACGCTTTTGTTTTCAGTGCTGATGTGAAAACCAGACCAGCGCAGTTCATCGCAGCCGAAACAACCCTTTAGATCGGAAAGACGAGTATCTATGTGATATACAGGACGTAACTTGAACATTTAAACACGATGCAATTCGAACGCTTGAGCAGACAGGCTCGCTTTGGAGGGAAAGCGAGAGCCAAATCACTGCTTTGCTTGCAAATCTGGCTGCTCCACGGTGCGAGACGGGCAGCGGGTTTGGTTACAGTTAGGGCAGCAGATTGAAAGCCACAAGTACGTGATAGGAAAACGCTTCCCGGAGAGCTGGGTCAGTTCCAGACTAATCCAGCCCCCGTGGGGAAAAGGCGTTCTGGCAGATGTTAAGCTAATGGGATAACTGCACCAGCGCACCTCCGTCTGCTGACGGCCGGCAGCTGAAAGTTAACAGCCACGGGGTCAGCGCCTGCTCCGCAGCAGCCCCCCCGTTCTCCGAAGGAAAATGTAGAAAGCTCCTCAGGGCGAAAATAGCAAATATTAACAGCATGAGGACTACGCAATCCCACATTCCCGGCGCACAAAGTGCAAAGTCTCCTTCTGAGAAAGTATGCCAAGCGAACGTGACTTCCAGGGTAGAAGCTGTCAGCAGCAGGCACTGGGACCGGTGTCAGTTCCACCTCGCAGCCCTGCCCCAGCGCAGCAAACCCAGATAACTCCTGCCCTTCATCCAACGAGTTTGTTCTTCAAATACCACCTTCAGATGAAGGCCAGAGGTATTTCGGGGCTGGTGTCGGCCCTGGATGCTTTCCTCCACTCGTCTACGCCCCCAGCAGTGACGATCCGGGCAGGCTGGGGCCTCCTACCCCTTTCCCCGTGATGTACCTTCCTCTGAAGGACCCTTGCGGGCTTGGGGACAAGCATTGCTGCAGCTCCGGAACACGAAGAGCAGTAGATTCTTCTCAAATGGTCCTCATTAAGCCTGGGGGAAATGCTTCCCTCGCTACTGAGGTGTGTGAGCCAGCCCGCCCCCTCCGTCCTGCTCCCCTGCGACTGCAGAGGCTGTGGCTGTGCACCGTCACCTGTCTCCAGGTCTTTCACTCCCCCCCCCCCCCCCAGAAATGTGAAACGAGAGCGCACTCCCATAAAACAGCCAAATGGCAGCGTTACCCCCATTATATTTCAAACAAGGAATCCATTCTAGGCACAGAGATGGGAACGAGTTCAGGAGTTCAGCCTGTGACCTACACCTCGCCTTCCTCCTCTCTGCGACCACCACCTGAGTGTTCCCCAGGTCTGGAGGGCACCAGGGGCACCTACGCGGAGCCAGGAGCCTCTGGTGGGTCCCCTCGAGGCTGCGCTTGTCTCAATACTCCTATGGAAAAAAATAAAAAAGTGTTTCAAGAGTTATCAATTTCCACCTCTCACAAAACAGACACCCATTAAATCCTGCTTAAGTGGTTTTTTTCCTAACTAATGCCGTCCTAAAAGATACAGCTAAAGAAACCAGTAACGCTACCAGATACAGCTCGAGAAACCAGTACCAGAGGAGCGAAGTGCATCCTCTGGAAGGCAAAACATTTCTCTTGAGGCGAAGCAAGGGCCTGAGCCTGTTAAACTGCTGTGAGAACTCTGCAGATGACTCATATCTTACTCTTTTTTTTTCTTTTTTCCCCTCTTTTTTTTTTTTTAAGGAGGCCAGAGATACCTGTTCTGAAGCAAGAGACGAGCGACTTCCTGGACGATACGCCGCATACCCAGTTTGCCACCTATAAAAAGCCGCCTTTCGCAGAAGCTCCGGGCGCTTTGCGGGGACGCGGCCCTTGTTGCCAGCACCATGGGGCTGTGACTCACCCGCGTCACCCCTTCGGAACTGACGGCGGGGCTAAAATTACCCTGCTCTTCCCTGTGCTCCACATTTTGAAAGCGAGAGGGCTTGCGGTGCTCAAGTCATCCACCTCGGCCTGAAGTCCCCAAAGCGTCTGCTCGGGCATCATCCTGAAACTCAAAGGCTCCAGCAGCGTTGGTGCCGGAGTCGTGCCGAGGACGCCAGAAGAGGAACCAAGTTCGTAAGCAGAGATGCCACTAACTCATCCTGGAAAGCTGATGGTCCCCGTCAAGGCGAGGGGAAAGCTTCCCGCCCCACCCCCCCCCCCCCAGAAAGGACCAAAGCGATTTCAGATTGCGCATACGGAGCCCTTCAGGCTGGACAGATATTAGAAACAAATATTAGAAAGAAATCCAAAATAAAAAGCACAACCGTGCGGTAGTGGGAAGCCTGAGTCACGGTGCCCACACCATGGCTGCTTCCACCCTCCAGAGCGAGTTCTGCACTCCCAGAGGTCGCTTCTCCCATTCCCAGTTCCCAGCGACAAGGGAAATAACGCTCAGGTCCACCAGCGAAGCGACCGGCCATCGCAGATCTCCCGGACAGCTGTTTTGACGATGCAACTGATTTTTTTTAAACTGAGACAGGTTCCTTTGGGAGGACTATCGTATGGGCAGGGTTGATTTGCAATTAGGGATGGCAGGCCCATTTTTTCCGAGCCCTGTCCACAAGGACCGCAGCCCTGTGACTGGGAAAAGCGCCCTGCCGAAGCGTGAGTCACGGTGCAGCTTGGGAAGGGTGCTCTCGGGAGTCACGCTAACTGCTGCTGTAACAAAAGCCCGATTTGTAACGATAAGCGCTGACATTCTGAAAAATGACTAACTACTACAATGAAAGAGACATGAGTTTACTCTTCTGGAGCCTTGTCTCCAAACTCCGAGGAGTTTAATTAAGTCAGGGTAAGTTCATTTACACAGCCACACCCTGAACTGACATTCAGGTAAGACAGAGCCCAGCCTCAACACCCTGGAAGGAAAAGGCTCTGGGAGGATTGCAGCTGTGGTGGGGCCCACCGCCCCCCGCACCCACCTACTCCCGCCTGCCTGAGTCATCTTTCCCGGTGATTCCCGAAAGCTTTGCCACAAGGAGACGGTTCCAAATGGTTGACGCCGGGCCTCACACCTGCAGCTGCTGGAAGCTGCCTCAAAACCTGCGCCGTCCGTCAGAGCAGCCCCTGCCCGACAGCTCAGTCTGGGGTGCGCGGGGGGCTCCTGTGCCATGGCTGCCCCTCCGCGGGCCTGCAGGAGTGGCGGGGGCTGCGGGCACCACAGCCTGCCCCGGCCCCCCCACGCTGCACCTGCCCGAGTCCCTTCATCCGCTCGCTCGCGTCCTACTCAGGCACCGAAGACATCCCAGCTGCACATCTGTCACTCCACAAGCACCCCCTAGTCACGCATCCACCTTTTTGGCCACAACCGCATCTTCTACACCGGCCGAATATCGTCCCTTTCCGACCAAGTCATCTTTTCCATGAAACACGGCACCGCCCGGCCCAGCGACGGTCCCTCCGTGGCCTCTCACAGAGCTGGTCACCTTCCCAAGTTACAGGGAACCGGCACCGAGGCAGCATAAATTTGACACTAAAGTTCGCTAAAGATTGTTAACTGCAAGCAGGAGTATTAAAGACACATCATCCTTTCCACTTATAGAAATAGTCGCTAATCTAAGTCTCAAAGGAATTACAGACAGGCTTTCAAAACTGTGAAATACAGAACAGAGACCTCTTTATGTCGGCAGAATGCTCTACTCCAGCACCATATTGCCCCTTTCTGTTTCTCTCATAATTAAATATAAGTAACATACCAGGAGAGCTCCGCTGTATAATTGCTTTATTTTCTGCTTATTAGTTCTTTACCAACACTACAGCCATATTGAGAACACAAAATTCCTGTTTACTTTAGTCAGGGAGATCACAGTCTACAAACTCATTCACTTATCAGACACGATTAACGCCATTCAAAACTTACTCCATAAATTCACATGAACACAAATTGATGCACTTAAACTCCAGATTAGTTTTTAAATCATAGGATTTCTTACAGATTGCCACTTTGTCCTACAGGCTACGTTTACTGCCTGATAGCCACCGGTTCGTGGTGAGGTTTAGCTACAACCTATAAAGGACATGTTGAAAGTGAAACCTTTGTATTTTGTTCAGTAGCAATGGCCATTTATTTTTGAAGTCTCTGCCACATGTTTCGGTGTTTCGGTAACTTTTTCTCTCCCTCCCCCCCACCCCCCCAAAAAAAAAAGACATTAAAAAAAATTTAGAAGCATAATCAGTTTCCTTTCACCTACAAAAACAGAATAACAAAGTTACTAAGGAAATACAAAATTGTGAATTCAACTTAATGCAAAGTCTAGCAAAGAAGTCTGCCCCAGCACTTGAAGAGAAAACATAGTAAATCAACTTAGACGAAAAATGAAGTTATTGAAGTTTTCATGTTGACTGAGAAGAGATTTAAGAAAGTTCAAGAACCATTAATAGAGCTTCAAGTTTTCCAGTTTAGGCATTTACTTTGTGCTTGGCTATTTTATTTATGCTCCAGAAGAAAACAGTAACCATATTCTTGTATTTTTAGTCTTTATACCACCACACTATTTGTTAAGTTACATCAACAGAGAAAAAAAAAAAAAAAGCTAGAAAATAGAGCAATGATATTCCAATGGCAAAAAGCCTTCAGTGGAAAAGAAAACTCACCTCCTCTTTAGAGCTGAGATTTAAGAGTTATCCTACATTAAGCTTTTGCAGACTCTCTTTAACTTAGGAAGGCGTACAGTCAATCAATGCTCTATCTTCTGGCATCAAGATCCCATTCAGTCCCATTTGCAACCCACAGCGCAACAAGTCTTTTGGAACCATATTCTAAAGGAACTTTTAAGTTGTCCAAAGCATTCAATTTCAGAAGTGAATTCAGTATTTTTATCTTCCCATACATCTTTGGTAAGAGCTCCATATACAATGTACTTCGCATGCAGAGTCAACACTGCAGAAATGTAGTGTAATGCCCCCAATTTTATGTAAAAGTCATATCCTTGAAAAAAAAAAAGAAAAAAAAGCCATTTTCTTCTGGTTTTGTAGCATACATTCCTAGAATTCCCCAATCGAGTTTAACTCCTTGAGGAAATCTGAAGTTAATCCTTAAGGCTGAATAAGAACCAGCTGCTTTAACATTTTTTGCACCCAGCATTAATACTTGATTGAGTTTTTATACTAATACTTGTTCTGGGTGGGGTTTTTTTTTTTGCCAGTCACATCTGCAAGCTGTGATATGGCAAGTGAGCTGCTTGCCCTTTAAGAACTAATTATGGAAGTTTACATTCATAGTCGTATACTCTCTCTCTCTCTCCTCCCCGCTCTCGTTAGTAGTTACTCAATGGGCTTCAGACATCCAACACAGTTCCCTTCCTACAGGACTACAGCAACAACCGGCTACCGAGACGGATGGAGAGGACTGAGTTCAGTCAGTCTTGGAAAACTAAAGCAATGAGTGATTTCCTCAAAATGGCTATTATTCAGATGTCAGAATTACCGAGCTCAATTACAGGTTAGCACGGAACTTGCCACTTCGGAAGTCTACAAAATGGAAAAAAATAAGTTTTTTCTTTCTCCACTACACGCATGTCGGAAAGAATCAGAAATCCTTTTAAGATTTAGATGTCTGCAACTGCCTTGAGACGAAAGCAATTTGTCTCGATTGCAAGACAGGCAAGTCAGTGCTAGATTTTTGCTTAAACCTCTGTGATTGAAAGTAAGACTTGTTGCAATGCTTACACGGTATTGCTGCATTTTCTGGAAGGAACCTATCTTGCATTGAATCGGAGACTGACACGAGTAGTAAAAACTGCAGCTAAACATCATTTAAGTTTGCAATGCAAGACAAAAACTGAACAGTATCTACCCTGCAACTATTACATCATTCCTGTCTTATTTGCTATATGGTTGCTATGTAGTATGGGGAACTCATTTGCATCCCTTCTCATGCATGATGTATGGTTCAGAACTTCACAGCTGACATTTCAAAGCAGTTCTTACATTACCTAGTTAACATTATGCCTGATATGCACTTTGAGCATGTTACAATGGTATTCTCACTATCTGCCACTGTAGGCAAGAATTCGTTTCACTATTAGTCTGAGATATGAAGACAGACTGAGAGTCACTATTTAGTTACAGATTAACAGAACTTTAAAAAAAGTCCTTAATATAAAAAGACAGACTGCAGTTTGATTTTAAGCAATAATTTTCAGTTTACTAGATGAAGTAGACCTATCGACATATTCTGCATGAATGCAAAAAAGTAGCAATCTACAGCAAGTGATAGAAGAAAAAAAAATAATATATAATCAAAAAAGTAGAACCAGAAAGCATACACTGAAAATGGTAACCCTCCCCCAACCATCCCCCAAAATAATCAAACCATCTTAAGGGCTATCAAGAGAAGAAAAAAAAAAAAAGTTACTTAGCAAGTCTACAATGTGTCTTTCCCCTGTTTGCTGGAAGTCTGCCATAGCATCTAGTGCTTGTGTTCGTGTCACATTCGGAGATTAGAGCATCCTAACGCCAAGCAAGAAGAGTTAAAACAGGAATCCAGTCAAGTGTGCAGAAGGAAAGGGTGGTAACTGGAGAAAGGTGATCATAATCCTATGGATGCTTTTGTTTTACTTTTCAGTAGAGAATCATTCTTCCAGAAAGCCATGTGGGTTATTTTTTTTTTTCTTTAATTCTTTGTAGACTAAATAGTTATTCTCTCATTAGGATTTATAATTGGATGTTAACCATGTCAGCCCTTCATAGAGTCCATCCCCTGTAGTAGCACAGGAGGGCTGCACGTACCAATTCCTATCCCTAATTCGGGTCAGGCCCAGTTTCTCCTGGATTTCATGGGGTTTCATGGCATCAGGCAGGTCCTGCTTGTTGGCAAAGATGAGGATGATGGCGTCCCGCATCTCCCTGTCGTTGATGATGCGGTGGAGCTCCTGGCGGGCCTCGTCGATGCGGTCGCGATCGGCGCAGTCCACCACAAAGATCAACCCTTGCGTGCCCGTGTAGTAGTGCCTCCAGAGGGGACGGATCTTGTCCTGGCCCCCGACATCCCACACGTTGAACTTGACGTTTTTGTAAGTAACCGTCTCCACGTTGAAGCCCACGGTGGGGATGGTGGTGACGGACTGGCCCAGCTTCAGTTTGTACAGGATGGTGGTTTTACCAGCCGCGTCCAGACCCAGCATCAGGATCCGCATCTCCTTGTTGCCGAAGATCTTGGACAGCACCTTGCCCATCTCGGCGGCATCCAAGGGGCCCGGCGCCTCCGGGGTGGGGTGAGGGGGAGCGGAGGGCGAGCGGCCCACGCGGGGCGGGGGAAGGGGGGAAGGGGGGGGGGAAGGCCGGAGCGCGGCCGGGTGTCAGGGCAAGGGCAGGCGGGGCTCAGCGCCGGCCGCGCATGGGGCGGCTGCGGAAGAAGTGGAGCGTGTGGTGGGGGGGGAGGTGGTGAGTTGAGGCCTGGCGGGGCGGGAAGAGAGGCCGCGCCGCGTTCCGCCGGGCCTTGAGGCGGCGGCTCCGCCCGGCTCCTGCCTTGGCTCCCGCCCCGGCGCCTCAGCTCATGGATGCCGGCTCAGGAGGGGCGGCGGCTCCCGCGTCCTGCCTGCGAAGGGACGGAAAGAGAGCGCGTGAGACGGGGGCGGCTGAAAGGAAAAAGGAGCACGGTGGGATTTACCTCAGGGCCGGGATTTACCTCAAGGGCCGCCCGCGGAGGGTCGGAGGGGGCCGGCTCCGCTCCGCTCCGCGCCGCTCCCTCAGCCAAGCACCGCCGGAAAAGGCGCCCGCGCGAGCCCGCCTCACTTCCCCCTCCGCCGCCAGCGCGCATGCGCGCAACCGCCCCGCCCCGCTCGGCGGCACCGCCCGCCTCCTGCGCATGCGCGGCGCCGGGGGGGAAGTAGAGGGTGTGTGGTGTGCGCGCCCGCCCGCTTCCCGCGGGATGGGCGGGGCGGGGCTTGGGCCGCGCAGGCGCACTAGTGCGCCTGCGCGGCCCAAGCCCCGCCCCGCCCCTCCCGCCTGTCAGAAAGCGCGTGCGCCGCTCGGGGGGCGTGGGCGGGGCTTGGGTGGGGAGAGGCGCCGCGCCATCGGACGTCAGCGGAAAGACGCGGAAGGGCGCGAGGGGCGCGCCTTAAAGGGGCAGGCGCCGCCCCGTTCCGTTTCGGGAGCGCGGGAAATTTATCAAAAGTCCAGTTTTTTTTTTTGTTTGTTTTTGTTTTTTGTTTTTGTTTTTTTTTTTTGACGAGCAGGGCTAAAATTAACCGGCAGGAGGTGGGCGGTGGTGGGTTTCCACTTGGTACCGGCGTCTGTGCTGGGGAGCGGGAGCCAGTGGGTGAGGTTTCTCTTAAATAGTTGAGAGTTAGGGGCTTTCTCCTGGGATTCACTGCTGGGGACACGTGGATCTCTAGCGTGAAGTATCTCAAGCATTAAGGATCACCGCCAGCGGGGCGAGGGGGGGGATTCTGTCCCTCTGCTCCGCTCTGTGAGACCCCCCTGCAGCGCTGCCTGCAGCTCTGGGCCACCAACAGCAGAAAGACACGGAGCTGTTGGAGCGGGGCCAGAGGAGGCCCCGGAGATGCTGGGAGGGCTGGAGCCCCTCTGCTGTGAGGACAGGCTGAGAGAGCTGGGGGGGTTCAGCCTGGAGAAGAGAAGGCTCCAGGGAGACCTTCCAGCCCCTTCCAGTCCCTAAAGGGGCTCCAGGAAAGCTGGGGAGGGACTCTGGATCAGGGAGGGGAGCCGTAGGATGAGGGGGAACGGTTTTAAACTGGAAGAGGGGAGATTTAGATGAGATATTAAGAAGAAATTCTTGGCTGTGAGGGTGGTGAGCCCCTGGCCCAGGTTGCCCAGAGAAGCTGTGGCTGCCCCATCCCTGGAGGGGTTCAAGGCCAGGCTGGACAGGGCTTGGAGCAACCTGGTGTGGTGGGAGGTGTCCCTGCCCAGGGCAGGGGGTGGGACTGGGTGGTCTTTAAGGTTCCTTCCCACCCAAACCCTTCAATGGTTCTATGATTCCACGTGGTGCCCGGCAGCAGTACAGCCAGTGAAACACCGAGCGGTGTCTGGGATGGGATGCTGGGCTGGCTGGGCTGTGGGAGGGGATGGCTGTGCTGTGGCACTGTGTCACCCACTGGTGGGTACCACCAGGCACAAACGGAAATGAGTCACTGCAGAGTAGGGAAGTGCCTTTGCTGTCACCTTCTCCGTCTGTTTTGGACCCAGACATACTGTTCCTCGGGTCTCTCCTCTTGAATCATGGGGTTTTTAGGTTTGTTGGTGACTGTGTTGTCCCTCATCCTTGGGGACTGTCTGCAGATGGGGCTTGGCCAGCTTCGGCTTTGCCCATTTCACCTGGCAAACAGCTTGGGTCTTCTGTTTTTCCTGAGCTCCTTCTCTCCTTTCCCTCCTGGTAAGCTGGAAGTGACCTGGGAAATACTTGCGTGCATGCCAAGGCAGGGAGTTGCTTTTGGGGAGGCGGCAGCTGCTCTTGCACCGGAGCCGTTGAGGAGCCGATCTACGCGCAATGGGGCCTTCCGCTGACTCAGCGGCAGTGCCGCTTCCTGAGCTGCTCCTCTACCCGCAGGGTTCCTGCCTGCCCCTGCTTGATATCGGCAACCGAGAAGGTGCTCCACTCTGTATTATCCCTTTGCCAGCATCAGCCTACTCCTTTCCTGGTGCGTGTCCTGCAGTGGGTGGGCCTGTGGCTGAGATGAGCAATGCTGCTCCAGGCTGTGGTCAGCAGCTTCTGCTCAACTGCCTTTGCCCCACGCATCATAGAATGGTTTGGGTTGGAAGGAACCTTAAAGATCACCCAGTCCCACCCCCTGCCCTGGGCAGGGACACCTCCCACCAGCCCAGGTTGCTCCAAGCCCCATCCAGCCTGGCCTTGAACCCCTCCAGGGATGGGGCAGCCACAGCTTCTCTGGGCAACCTGGGCCAGGGGCTCACCACCCTCACAGCCAAGAATTTCTTCCTCAGATCTCATCTCAATCTCCCCTCTTTCGGTTTAATATCGTTCCCCCTTGTCCCATGGCTCCCCTCCCTGATCCGGAGTCCCTCCCCAGCTTTCCTGGAGCCCCTTTAGGGACTGGAAGGGGCTGGAAGGTCTCCGTGGAGCCTTCTCTTCTCCAGGCTGAACCCCCCCAGCTCTCTCAGCCTGTCCTCACAGCAGAGGGGCTCCAGCCCTCCCAGCATCTCCGGGGCCTGCTCTGGCCCCGCTCCAACAGCTCCGTGTCCTTCTGCTGTTGGTGCCCCAGAGCTGGAGGCAGCACTGCAGGGGGGTCTCCCCCGAGCGGAGCAGAGGGGCAGAATCCCCCCCTGGCCCTGCTGCCCACGCTGCTGGGGATGCAGCCCAGGGTGCGGGGGACTTTCTGGGCTGCCAGCGCATGTTGCCGGCTTGTGTTGAGCTTCTCATCAGCCAACACCCTGAGCCTTTAGCAGCTGTGTGTCCTGTCCTTCAGCAAGTGGAACAGGGACAGGCTGGGCATCCCGACAGCCCCCTGAGCTCTCCCTCTGCTGCTGATCAGTGCTTTTCAGCCTGGACCAGCCCTGAGCTGGTGCCGTATTCTTCAGCTGCCACTGTGTGACCTGCCGAAAGCATCCAAAGTTGATCTTGCCATCATCCAAGCCTAAAAAACCTGACAAAGAAAAGCGATATGCTGCACTACTTCACACAGGAAATCCAAAACTTAATTGAGGTCTGGGGACGTGGCCACGTGCTGTAGAAGAGAAACAGGATCCACTCAGGCAAATGCTTTTTCACCTGCGCAGGCTTTATTTGTGAGGATCCTCCCTGCCCTTCAGGAAAGCTTTCTGTCCATATGGTCTGTGCACCGGAACAAGATTTTACATGGTTTGGCATGTGTTTTTAAAGTAATCATTACTGCTCTTTAGGATGATATATAGCAAAAAGACATTTGAGAACTCAGCACTTTCAATAGTTAAGATCTCAAATTAGTGACTAATAAACTCTGTGCACGTCAGTCCTTGTAGCTCACATTTACCAATGCCGCAGAGAACGGGTGAGAAGCTGGTGAGAGAGCACCACCTACTTTTGAAACATTTTTATGTACAGTCATATTAGTTTCCATAAACGAACAGAAAGGACAGTAAACAGGAAGCAGAATATAAACGGCATAACTTAGTAAAGCAAATAAAGGCTTCATTGTCTGAGGAACCCCACTGCTGTGTCCCTGCAGAGTTACTGCATCTTACCTTGGAGAGCCAGGAGATAGCATAGGCTGTCTTACGAGCCTTTAAAATGTGAATTTGTCCCAACGTGAGGTGTTTTGAAAGGTGGATTCTTATTTTTAAGATAGCAACTTAAGTAACTGTGGGATGGAGATGTGTCATCGAAGATGAAGAAGTATGATGGTCTGAGCAAAACAGACTCAATCTCAGTGCTCAGCCTGCAGAGAGTTGCAACAAATCTTCACCCTGTAACCACCCCTAGGGAAAGAAGTACAGGTTAGGCACTATATATACTCAATATAGCCTAGGTTCTTACGTTGCTGGTTGATTTTCAAGGTCAAATACCCAAGAAAAGCATTTACAATACCTGAACATGTTCTAGATTACCTGAAAAACGTGACCTCCTACAACAGGTTCAGTTTCACGTACCTGCTTAAGAATTAAAAACCTTCTCGGGTCCTTGGCAACATCCAGCGCGTTACTGGGTAGCCTGCAGAAGTTAAATATTTTAAAAGTAAGCACTGACTGAGAACGTGTCATTGGATGGAGAGCCTGTTGTGTGCCAGTATGGATTTACAGCCCAGGGAGTAAAAAGCAATTATGGTTATAAAGTGATTAGGGGTTACAGCCTGGGGAAAAAGATAGCAAATATCTGTAGGACCTTTTGATAACTCACCTGGGCCTGGCTGCAGGGCAGCCCGTCCCTTATCTTTTCTTTCTCCGTAAGGAACTCGGGTGGTGCAGGTACCAAAGTTTGCATCTATTGATTTTCACGGTTTTGTGAGGCTGTGTTTGCATGTTTTGTCCTCCAGCAGCAATTCACGTGCTGTCACAATGCAGTGGTGATCGAAAATGATACACCTTCAACTTTATGTAATAGCCATCACATCGTAATAAGCAAACCTCAAGGAAATGGATCGATACCCCTTTTGTTTTTATCTCTTTGACTATAACTACCTTCCCAATCAGTCTGGATTATCAGACCAAACCTGTTTTAATATGATGTAGCTCATCTTGCTTACTTTTCTTTCCTCTTTTCGCAGAGCGAGATGGGAAAAGACTCTGTGGCAGCGATCCTTTGTGGCTTTCCAAGGAAGGAAAGGGGAATATAATAATGCTTTGGGTTTAGTATCTATGTTAGATAAATTCTTCTCTTATGAAAACAAATTATATCCTTGATATTACAATTGCATTCCACTGGTAGGTTTCTTATCACTGAGATATCTGATACAATGGGCCAAGCGTCCTCTGTTGGGGTGAGCCAGGTCAGTGAAGCACTTTCCGTGAGCTGTGGTCACTCCTGCCCGGAGGCGGGGAGTGGCGGAGATGGTCCCCCATGGGCGTCTCAGCCCTATTTCCTGCGATTCTGCGATGTCTGTGTCTGTGCAACCGCAGCTGGGCTTGGCCAGGAAACTAAACCTACAGTCTCCGGCAGTGTGTGCTTTAAACACCGGCAGCGTGGCATTAAACAGATCCTTGGGCACTTCCCATGAGGTTAACGTAACAGCAGTAGGGAAGGAGTGGACGTGGGAAGGGGATGTTGTAGAGTATTCTGACTGCAGCAGATTTCTGGTAGCCTCTGTGTGCGCTGAAATGGTGTAATGAGGGCACTGAAGAATCGCTAGAAATCCCACATTTCTCCTCAGGAGAAAGCCCTGTCCTCGTCCCCCTGGATCTCCTCCAGCCTCCTGTGGGAGTGGGGAAGGGTTCTTCCAAAGTGACCTCCCAGCAGGAAAAACAGCTTGCCCTCCAGGCTGTTTGGGTTTGTTTTGTATCTCAGACTGCATCGAAATCCCTTTGCAGTTGCTATTGGCAAACAAGCTGGCTTCTCCTTTCACAGGTTATTTTCAGGACCAGACAGAGGAAATGTAGGTGGGGGATGCTGCCGGACAAAATTTCCATATGCCAAAATCCTGAATCACCACCATGACAGTATCAGCCTGAAGAACCATGAAGCCTTAACAAGAGTAAAAATATTTTGTGAGGCTTTTCCTTCCCTCTCTGATTTTTTCCATTTTCACAGCCCATATTTCCCAGCAGCAACAAAGCAGGAGATACACCAATGGCCTCCAGGACTCAGCTGGATGTGCTGGCTCATCCCATGGAGACCTGCACCCCGAGGTTTTTGAACCCCAAGCCAGACCATTGCTGATGCCCAGATGTTCTGAGACATCGTGGTGTCCTGCAAAGCATGGCAGTGACATGGGGATGCCCAAGAAGCTCAGGGTGCGGATGCTTTGCAGTCAGCACTGCAGGCCAGCAGAAATCTGCTGTGTTCTGCGTCCACACTCTTAATGCAGAGGGGATTTTGCAGGCAGTTCCCAAGGGCTTTTTTCCTGTAAGATGTGTTTTAGTTGTCATTCAAAGGGTCTCTGGTTCCAGACAGCGTCCAAGCATTGCAATGGGTGGAGGTTTGGAGCTCAGTGAGACCCCGAAGCTGGTTCTTTGGGCGGCTGGAACCCAGCTTACCCGTAACGCTTTGCACAAAGCCAAGCTCAGCAGGAGCCTGGAGCAGCTGGTCCTGCTGGGCAAGATGCAGCAAGCAGCTGTCGGATGCTCCCCCTGAGCTCAGAGCTAAGGTTTCCCCAGCTCTGTGCGGCCTCATTTTCTTATTTCAGGTGTTGCTTCAGTGGTCAGGAGCCACACCAGGGCACACCTCCCTGCTATCGGGCTGGCACTGCTCTCAGGACTCTTATCTGTGTCCTGGCTGTGCCTTGTCTCTCTTCTGTCTGCTAAGCTCATTCCCATCAGATTTTCTCAGGCAAAACAGGTCGTTTCACACTCTTGATTCACTCCTGCTACGTTATTTTCATGTGATGAAAAATTTGCATATTTGTGGCAGGAAGAAACAGTCCCCATGTTACTGGTAGGAGGAGGGGATGGGAGTGGGGTGCCCGGCTCTGCGCTGTTATTTCTCAGTAGACGGCTTGCCTTTCTCCCCCATCTGTGGATGTCAGGCCTACATCTCCTCATGCCCATGACCCCAAAGTCATTATCCTAATGCCTTTAGCCAAAACTCCAGCTGTCACTGACAGCTCTTCCTTAAGTAGATAATAGGAGCCCAGAGCAAGATGTCTCTCTCTCCCATGCATCCCTGACACCCTTAAGGACTTCAGGCTCATGCAGTGCTGGGGAAGATCTTGTTTGTCTTTTCTGAGGTGGGATTGCCATGTATGTACTTTATCCCTTGACTTTGCTCCACTAACTTGGGTCAGGCAGTCTGGAAGAAATGCTGAGATACCTCCTGAGTGGCTGCCGGTGGGTCTGGCCTTTGGGCAGGCAGTGCAAGTGTGCCTTGAGGAGGAGGTATGTCTGTGCCTGGAGCTGAGGCCTGTCTGTGCTTGGACAGGAGGTACACCCATGCCTTGACCTCTGCACTTAAGAAATGCAATGAAAAGAGACCGTCCTTCAGTGTCTTTAGCCCTTTGGTCAGGGCTAAGCCAGCTGCAGGCTGGCTCCATGCACAGCATTATTGATGGGGGGAGCCTGGAGGGGGTCCGTGGAGGTGGAGGCAGCAGCAGGAGGCTCTGGCTGGGCTGCTGCTGCTCTTTGGTGGTGTTTGCGATCTCGGCAGCTGGTTCCGCTTTCCTCCCGGCTGGCGTGGAGTCAGGGATGGTTGCTGCCCCTGGAGGTGGTCTGCGTGGCTTTCGTGGATAGACACGACTGTCTGAGCACCCCTGCTCCTGGTGTGCATGTTCGCAGCCACCAGAGATCCCCCAGGATAGAGCTCAGTGTGTCTGAAGAAATAACATGTATCTGGAGAGGGTAAAAAAGAAATAAAAAGGCCATTATGGCAATGGCAGTGCACGGTTTGGGTTCAGCTTTGGCTTGCTCTGCTAGGAAAGGGGCAGTGCAGCCTACGCTTCTGGGTTAGACCAAAGGCCGCCTCTGGTCTCTGAGCACCTTGGCTCCAAGCTTTCCTCACAGCCCCAGGTCTCCGAGGAGCCAGAGAGACTGTGAGAGTCCTGCAGTATCTCCAGCCCCGGCCAGCTGCAGTGTCACTCTCAGGGGATGTCTGGGGGAGATATCTTGGACAAGCCTCTGAGAGAGGCAAAACACACAGTGATCTCAAATGCTCTGTGAAAGTATTTCTAGGCAGCCATCTATGGCAGCAGCGAATGGGTAAAGGCAAGAAGCTCCTGTATTTTATTCCTTGCACTGCATTTTTGTTACTTTTATATCCTTCTCTGAGAATTGAAATGGTTCATTACATCTGCGAGTATCCACTGAGGCAAGTAGGTTTCCTCAGACTCTCTTCTGAGCTCTCCCTGGGCACATCCTAGAGCAGGACTATGAATTTAATTTTCTGGCCTATAACAGCTTAACCTGGCCTTTCTAAAGCAAGGTATCGTGTTGAATCTTCACTCGAGGAGCTAAATTTTGCTTCCTGTATTTGATGCTCCTTCCCCTCCGTGTTCCCGCTGTGTTGCTTGAAGCATTAATACATCCTGCTGCCTGAGCTCCCGGCTGCCACAGCAAGGCTGGAGGCAGGAGCTGGTCCCCGAGCGCTGGAGAGCGGAGGCAGCGGGAGCTGCGTCCAGCCGGGCACGGTGGCTTGTGCCTGTAATCCAAGCGCCGGGGAGGCTGAGGCTGGCGGACGGCTTGAGCCTGGGGGTTCTGGGCTGCAGCGAGCTGTGCTGAGCGGGCGTCCGCGCTAAGGCCGGCATCGATATGGTGGTCCTGGGGGAGCCGGGGGCTACCAGGTCGCTTAAGGAGGGGTGAACCGGCCCAGGTCGGAGACGGAGCAGGTCAAAGCTCCCGTGCTGGTCAGTAGCGGGATGGCGCCTGTGAACAGTCCCTGTAGCACAGCCCGGGCAAGAGAGCGGGACCCAGTCTCTTTTGGCATCTTTCCCCCCACATCAACTGTCTGGGCCGGGGAGCAATCACAAAAGGGTCCAGTAATACTGGGGAAAGGGAAAAGCATCTCCCGCAGATGTTCGACCTGAAGATGCTGCCCCAGCCTCACTCGCTCTGGTTGTGCTCATGTTTTGGTGTTGTGGTTTCTTGCAGTGGTGAAAGGCCACAGGGCAGGACCCAGCCAGACCTTTGGGATCCCAAGAGATGTAATGGCTGGAATGGGAAATCATGGGCAGTGGAATTTCCCATTGTGTTTCTGGCTCAGAGACCCTGCACACCCCTGAGTCAGCTGAGCATCGCTCACACGCTGCCGGCTTCAGCAATGCGAGCTGGGGCTCCGTCTCTCAGGAGGGTCTCATTAGTCTGCTCCATCGGGTATTTACTGTCACCGCTCATTTGTGTCCTCAGCTCTGAGCTTTACACCCTTAGGAAAACACTGGTGAATCAAGAAGCCCTTCTTACAAGGAGTATTTCAAAGCAGGGAGCGGGACATCTCTTTTCTGCTGTTTGGTAAGTGAAGTGTACTGAGCTGTCCTGCAGATAGAGCTCCCCGATGCGCCTCACTTGGCTTGAAATGAAAATAGAGCATTATGATATGCCTCTTTTGGCTCAAAATGAGAAGTCTGGGCTTTCTCAACTGCTTAAACCACCTTCTGCTCAGACATTTGTCTTTCCTGTCTCTCTATCCACCCATTTTTAAACATTTTTACAGGGAGCCCAAGGATGGTCTCCCAGTTCCCCACTGCCTGGCCAGGCAGAGCCTGCACGAGGTGGATGTGGAGGAATCTGCAGAAAGCCTGAAAAAACAGCCGGGCACCGTGGCTTGTGCCTGTAATCCAAGCGCCGGGGAGGCTGAGGCTGGCGGACGGCTTGAGCCTGGGGGTTCTGGGCTGCAGCAAGCTGTGCCGAGCGGGCGTCCGCGCTAAGGCCGGCATCGATATGGTGGTCCTGGGGGAGCTGAGGGCTACCAGGTCGCCTAAGGAGGGGTGAACCGGCCCAGGTCGGAGACGGAGCAGGTCAAAGCTCCCGTGTTGGTCAGTAGCGGGATGGCGCCTGTGAACAGTCCCTGTAGCACAGCCCGGGCGAGAGAGCGGGACCCAGTTTTCCTTTTGTGGGGATCTGTGAACGCCTGGGGAGCGCTGGCACAGCGGGGGGGTCCCAGCCAGGGCCGAGGAGCAGCGGCCCCACCTCGCAGCGGGGTTTCTCCAGGGGAGGAGCGAGGAACAGAAGGGAAAATGATGAAGTGGAAGGAGGGGCCCAGCCACTGGGCGCTGTGAGGGATGTGGACGCCGCATCCGACCCGTATACCCGCCGGGCGTGGTGGCGCGCGCCTGTAGTCCTAGTACGTTGGGAGGCTGAGCCTGCCGGATCGCTGAGCCCCGGGTTCGGGGCTGTAGTCCGCCGCGCTTAGAGCGCTTGTCCGTGCTACGGCCGGCATCACAAGCGGCATATTGGGCGCCCTCGGTGGATGAAGGGCTGGCCGCGGGAGGTGCTAAGGAGTGAGCCGTGGTAGACCCCCGATGCGGAGTGGTAAAGAGGTGTGTGGAACTGGTCCCCCACGGAATTGCGATTACTCTATCCGCAGTCGGTAGACGGGTCGCGGCTCCCGTGCCGGCCGCTGGCGAGATGAGCCTCGGTGTGGTGGCTGCAGCCTCAGCCTGGGTGACCCAGCGAGACGCAGGCTCCCCTTTTGCGGGGCTCAGCCGCGCTTTTTTGGCCCCGCACGCTACCGCCTCCTCCCGGCCCTCCGCCGCCGCCTGCGGCTCGGCGCATGCGCCGAGCGGGAGGCGGAGCGAGCCGGGCGCAGGCGCTCGGTTGGTTCATGGCGGCGGCGGCGGTGGCGGCGCCATGAAGTCCCGCTTCAGTACCGTCGATATCCGCGCGGTGCTCGCCGAGCTGCGGCTGAGGTACCGCTCCCCCTCCCCTGCCATCCCCGAGGAGCGGGGCTCGGCCTGCTCGGTAGGGCCTCTCGCTCCTCAGCGGGGCCCGGCCCGGCGAAGCCCCGGCCCTGCCGTGGCACCGGGGCTGTGAGGGGCGGCTGTGCCTCCCGCCGGCGGCCCGGCTGTGAGGAGCCTCTCGGGCCTGTGCTGCGGCACCGTGGGGCAGCGCAGGGCCTGTCTGGGGCTGCCTGAGCGGCCCCCAGCACACCTGCCCCCCAGAGTCCTCTCTGCCTGCCCTGTCACACCGTCAGGGAAGGCCTGGTCCTTCTGTCCTTCCCCTCACTGTCCTGCTCCTGTGCCCCAGCCTTTCCCTGGGGAGTAATTGAGCGCTCTTCCTTTCCTCTTTGCACGGGGAAGGTGCTGTGGCCTGTCATCTGCTCTCCCACCCACCTGAGAAGCTCTAATGCTCCTCACATCCGTGCCCCGTGGAGCTCTGATGCTATTCTGGGTGTCCAGGGCAATCGGCGTATTCAGCCCCGCGCTGAACGAAATGATGGTGAGACTGACCACCCAGGCCATTTCTGTGCTCGTACTGGGAATACTGGTGCCCCGTGCTGGCAAAGGGCTCCCCAGATGCAGAAGTTAGCCTAGAGGAGCAAAGTGCTCCAGTATAACCAGTAAATTTTGCACCCCTGCCATAAAGAGGAGATCCACAAGCTGTTTGGTTCCAGCTGGGGTGCCTGCAGTGGCTGACCTTGTTTTGACTTGCTTAGCTTTTTGCACTTAATCCATTAATAGCAATTTCTCCATCTTTTGGTTGCTCAGTTTCCAGCGTTAATCTTCCGTTGCAGCCTCTTCGGTTGCTGCTTGGTAATTTATCGTAACTTTCACTTCGGTATATTTCTATTGCCACTGAGATTTCTTCGGTCACTTGTGTGGTTTGTGTATCATATTTTCCAAAGCATGTATTTTCTTTTTGACAGCTTATTGGGAATGAGAGTAAACAATGTTTATGATGTGGATAATAAGACGTATCTTATTCGCCTTCAAAAGTAAGAACTTCTTTAAATTTCTTTATGCCACTACTGTACATATGCAAACTAGGTTTTTTTGTATGTATGTAATTTCTGTTGTCAGGTTTGTGGCTTTTCTGGCTAGTTTTCAGTGAAATTCTATTGTTCTTTGATAAGTGCAGTAATTTTTGCACAGGAAGTTCTTGGGAGATAGCACATGAAGTGTGAAATACTGCAGAAAATATACAAAAGGCCAAAAGTGTTAGTGTAAAACCACGCAATTATAATTGTGGGTTTTTTGTGGGGAGGGAAGAGAGGAGCTGGGAGGAATGAAGAGCAACAACTAGTAAGTGATAGTGGTGCCCAGACCAAATGGGAGGTAGGGCTCGTGTCATGTCACTAGTGTGTCCACTCCTGTGGTGTCGAAGATGGACCCTTGCTCATCTACGTGCCTCCAGTTGTGTTGGAGAGTTTTTAGCTCCATTGCTTGCCAAGCATTTTGCTTGGCCAGATTATCCATAGGCTTAAAATGTGGATGTCCTTTTTGCTGTCAGCCTGGCCGTGGCACTAGGGATTTTACTAGTTTTGGCAACAGTCTTTTTTTGTAGATAAGCGTGCTGCTGTTTTGCCATGCTTTGGTCTCTTTCCAGTGCCAACTGGCGTGTGGTGAGGGGTGGCTGCGCACGTGCCAAGTTCTGAGTCTTTTATTTTGTTGACAGACCAGACTGCAAGGCCACGCTGCTGCTTGAATCTGGTATACGCATTCACACGACGGAGTTCGAGTGGCCAAAAAACATGATGCCATCTAGCTTTGCAATGAAGGTAAATTAACGTACAATTTCTTTTTAATAAGGTGGCTGGATATTAGAAAGCAATGTTACTGTTCTGTCCTTGGAGTTACAAGAAAACAGTGGAATGATTTGAGACAGAAGAAAATAGTGGAAGGATTTGCCTGGTGGATCCTGGTCAAAGGGTGATTGAAGACAAGGGAAGCGCAAATGTGGGGTCACATTGTTGATGTTCAGTGCCTGAAATAATGAAAACTTGAATTTATGAAGACTAGCATTGATCTGCTGAACATTTGACGGGCCACACAGACTTTTTGGAATTTTACTCCAGCGAAGTCCTTGTCATCCCAGTTGGACTGTCCAAATTTTTAGGCCCTGGACATGGCACCCTATGTTAATAGAGTCCTGCTGTTCAGTCTGCTGGACTTCAAGGGTGCAGATCTTGCTGCAAGCTGTTAGGCTGTGTTCCTGCAGGTAGATCTGCAGGGATGCAACCTGAGTGATGAATCACACGGGTCTGCTTAGCCCACCACCTCTGGATGCGGCCCCATCAAAGTAACTCAGCAGAGATTCTCCAGGGTGGCTTTCCAAGTCATATATGGATGCAGGCATAATCCTGGTTGTCTTTGTAAAACAAACCCTTTGATTTTTAACTAGCTTCTCACTTGTTGAGCTAAACAAATAGCAGTTTTTAGTGGCAAAAATGGCTCAACGTTAAGAAGCTGGAACAATTGTATTAACTATAAACATCAAGGTATTATTTTGCTAAGAGCTGTCTTGTCTCTGTATTACCAAGATTGGCATTTTTACCCTTATGATATTTGTATTAAGTAAGAAGTGGTCAGAGTCGCAGGAGGGATCTATAGCTAAGAATGTATTTCAGTATAAAATGTCACAACAGGTCTGTTTGCATCACCTCACAGACATCTTCTCTATTATTTGCAGTGCCGTAAGCATTTAAAGACCAGAAGACTTGTCAGTGTAAAACAGCTGGGTATAGACAGAATTGTGGACTTCCAGTTTGGAAGCGATGAAGCTGCTTATCATCTGATCGTTGAGCTGTACGACAGGGTGAGTGCAAAGCTCCGAGCGTGTCCTCTGTCAGCAAGCACATGAGCATGGCCTTTGCTGATCGTCCTCTGTCATGTGCTCGCAGGGTAACATTGTCCTGACAGACTACGAATACATCATTTTAAACATTCTGAGGTTTCGCACGGATGAAGCGGATGATGTTAGATTCGCGGTTCGGGAACGATACCCAGTCGACAGTGCAAAAGCGCCTGCACCTCTGCCAACCTTGGAAAGGTAATTGCTTTCGGATGGCGTATGTATTGGAATAAAGCCAAATTACTTGGAACTGTGAAAGACAGCATGTCTTTGGGTAATCTTTTCATATATTACAGGCCATTTGGCACTTCTTTTTTTAGAACTGAGAATGTTTTGTAGCTTCTAAGCCCTACAGCGTAGTCTTAAAACCCAGTGTTCTTTGGAATGACAACTCTCCCTTATCTTTTGTAGGTTAACTGAAATAATATCAAATGCACCCAAAGGGGAGCAACTGAAGAGGGTTCTTAACCCGCATCTTCGTAAGTAATTGTGTTTCATTAGAAAATGAAATGGGGTCGATACACATTGTGTTCAGATGATGCTGAAAATCAGAACAACCTCAAGCAGTCTTTTTTTTTGGATGTTGTTCATGACAGTCTGCTATTATGTATGTTTGAAAAACAACAAAAACCTTAAGCCTTTGAAAACAGAGTAGATTTTTTTTGATTCCAAGCCAACGGCACAAAGAGATGAGCCTTGCTGTGATCCTGCAGTGATGAGGGCCTGAGAGCAGCTCTGCGGGAGCTCCGGCTTGATGCGTTTTGTTCAATGTCTTGTCTTTGGTGGTACCGAATAGGAGATGTAAGTGTACAGTCAGGGCAAGGATGGAGTATGCCAGTGCTGCCAGTCCTGGAACAAGTACCGATGTGGTAATAACAGGATGCTTGATGTGTCCATCTGGGTGTTCTCTGGTAGCTGGGCAAAGCACTCTCTTGCCTCATTTTTCCTGACCACAGAAGCAAATTTGACCCCTGAACAGCTCAGGTCACAAACCTAAGTATTACTTTCCCCATTTCTTGATTCTCTTTTTCACCACCCTTGTCCCTCTCTTTCTCCACTCTGATCTCCTCCTAAATAAACAACTCGCTGCTAATTACTTTCCTTCATTGGTCCTGGTTTTGCTATATCCATACCCAAATTTGGTATTTCTGATACCATTATCTGGGTAACCTTGGCCTTATATAGTGTTACTGATGTGATTGCCCGGGCACAGCTGGCCTGGCAAAGCTCCACTCTCTTAAAAGGTCCACAGTTCTTCCCTTCAGTTACTGTGGGAGTTTGGCTGTTTCTCACCCCGCTCCTCCTGAACAACCTGTGAAACCTGGCCATCCCTCCTGCCACTTCTCTGGTTTTTGCCACTTCTCACACTGGTAACTGTCGTGTCCAGCAGTTTCTCACGTTGCGTCCTGTAGTTCCTCACATCCCATTCAGATGGCTTAACCTCAGGCCAGCGCCTGCTCACCAGCCCTGTCATGAGCCTGCAGCCTGAACAGGCACGCTGATATTTTCCCAGAAGAGTCTCAATCCCAGCAGTTTTATGTTTTAGAGCCTTCCCGTGGAGGATCAGCAGGCATCTTTGTGTTTAATAGCTTGGATTGGATTTTCTTCCATGTATTTACCAAATCTTTTTTTGAACCTGTATGAACTTCTGGCATCCGTGGTGTTTTTTGGTGGTGAGCTCCACTTGCTTCTATGTCACAAGAAAAGTCACCTCCTTTTTTTTTGTTCTGAAACTCATCTCACCAGTTTTACTTGGTGCCCTAGTACTGGATTGGAAGAGAAGGTGAACAGTTGCTGCCTATTTGCCAACTCCGCGCCACTCATTTTACAAGTCTCAGTCATTTCTAGGCTGACCAGTTTACTGCGTAGCCTACGTGGTCTTTCCTTCTACAGAGTCTGTTCCAAGCCTGTGATGATCCTTGTTGCCCTTCTCTGTGCCTTTCCTAGCTCTACCTGTTTTGAAATGGTGTGAGTAAAAGTGTTCATAACATTCACAGCGGAAGCGCACCGTGGATTTATACTGTGGCATGATTTCCCCTGTTCCGTTTACTATGCCTTCCTTAATAATTCCCAACACACAGCTTGACTCTTTTGTGTTCACTGACAATTGAGCTTATATTTCCACAGGACCATCTGTTGTTAGGTCTCACTCCCAAATAGAAACGATCAGTTGGGCATATGCATAAGTAGGATAGTCTTTCCTCGTGTAGATCATTTTATATTGTTTTCCAGTGAGTTTATGTGTCAGTTCTTTAATCACTCACTATTGCTTGTTGTGTTTTGGATTTAGTATGAGAACAATGTTGATAACACGCATTGTTGTAGTTGTTGCTAGGTGATGCTTATATTAAGTCAAGGATTTTTTCAGCTTCCCACAGAAGCTGAGAGGGAGCATAAACAAGACAAGCTGGCCAAAGGGACGTTCCATACCATAGACGTCATGCTCAGTATATAAGTGGGGACTGACCAGGGGGAGCAGGAATCTCTGATCGCTGCTTGGGCTGGGCTGGGCAATCGATCATCAGGTGCTGAGCAATTGTATTGTATCACTCATTTTGTATATTCTTTTATCATTATTGTTATTATTATCTTCCATTAGCGTTCAGTTAACCTGTCTTTATCTCAACCCATGAGGTTTCCTTCTTTTCCAGTTCTCCTCCCCTGTCCCACTGGGGCGGGGGGAGTGAACGAACGGTTGCATGGTCCTGGTTACTGCTTGGGGTTAAATCACAAGACCTAAAAAGAGTTGGCAGTTTTCTAATCCCTTTTTAACATTGTCAGTGTGTGAACATCCTTGTGCCTCTGCTGCTAAGGCAAGAGAGACATTGCAGGCTGCAGTTAACAGTTTGGCATCTCTACCCTTGAGTTCTTTTAAATGCCTGGCTGAGGACCACATGATCCTGAGGATTTACCGCTGCTTGTTTGGTCTGTTGGATTCATCACCTCTTCTGACAACTGGATTTGAGGCAGATTTTCTGACGTACTGCCTGCAGAGAAACGTTCCAGCCAGAGCTTCCCTGTGCCCCTATGCTGTGAATGAAACTCAAAACATTAATTTAATTTTTCTGCTCTTGTCATATCCGAGTGTTCCTTTTGCACCTTGATCATTTCTTGAACCTACTGATTCTAGCAGGCTTCCTGCTTACAATATGTCTGGAAAAGGCTTTATTATTAATCTTGTCTTGATGGGATTTTTTTCCCAGATTTTCTCAGAATTAATTTTGACCAGTGTTGCTGTGTTACATTCACCTGACAGAGTTTGGTCTCCCATTTTCCACAAGGAACACAACTTCAGATAACTTTTTGCTTTTAACAGTTTCTCTTAACCTGGTGTTTAGTCATGCCAGCCTTCCTTGGATTTTTCTGAAACACTGTTCAGGAAGTGATAAGCATTTGTTCTGAACCACCGAAATAGCATCTTGAAATAGCCTGCAGGCTGTTTGCAGACGTTGCCGTTTATTGATTGTCTCAATTTCTTTCCTTCTAAGAAGCTTCCTTGCTTTATGTAATCTTCCCTTTGGAGCTGTGAATGCCTGTAGGAGTTTTCTTGGGCTTTTGTTGTGCTAGCGTGGATCCAGGTAAATTTTAGTGTCAGCCTTGTACCGTGACATGACATCTACCCAGCCAGGCTGGGATGATTAAAACCTGATTTCGCTGTTCTTTGTCCTGCTTTCACAATCTCATGGCTGTCCCTCTGTGCATTGGGGTGATGGGCAGCTCTGCTCAGGCAGTTCAGACTGTAGGTTCATCCCTCATGTCCCAGATGTAGGCCTGGGTTTTCATTCCCATGGGATTGTGCTGGTTTATTTTCAAGTGGTTATCTTATTAATTTGTTTGGACCCTAACGTTCTGTTCACCTACTCTAAGGTCACCTACACAATTCTAAGCTTGATGCTGCACTGTCCCAGTGGTTGTCTTCCTTCCTCCATGTTCCCGCTTTGGTTGTTCTCAGCGTTCTAAGTTAAATCTGGTTTTCCATGGCCCCATCTTGCTTCTTAGTCTTTAAGCAACTTTGTAGGAGCTTATATATCTCTTTTCATTTGCTCCTTCTCTGCACCTTGTTTAAGTGGGGCTGCATCTGTTTCTTTTGTCACTGGTGTTTCACGTTTGGCTTTGCCAGCTTTTTCCTAGTTCTTTATATGAAGCTACAGAATTTGTATGGCTTCACCCATTGTCATACCTTATCCCAAGCCAGGCACTTTGCCACCCTTGTTGGGTTTCCTGCACTCTCCAGAAACTTTCCTACTGCCTTTTAAATATAAAGGTTTCATTCCATTTTGGCCAACATGAAGCCCATCCTTCCTGTATATCCTCACTCTGTCCCCGACCTTTCCCAGTTCCGGATGAACCTAAGCATCCTGAAGTTTGTAAGAGCACATCAGCCGTGAGCTGAGACGCAGCTGCTTTTCCCAGCCAGTGAGCATTTCGGCGAGGGCCACTGCAGGAGTCCTGGTCATCTGCCCTCCCTGGGCTCTGCCTCCTGAATTCGGGACCACAGCTCCCTCCCTCTCCCCAGCCTCTCTGAGGATTGGCTGTAGTTTCATGGCCCTAGTTTGTTTAAACACTTCTCATAATTTCAGCGTGAATACAGATTTCATTGTGAATGTTTTCTACGTAGGATTCTTTTTTTTTATTTTTTTTCTTTTTTTTTTTTCCAGCTTATGGAGCCACTCTCATTGAGCATTGCCTTATAGAAGCTGGATTTTCTGGCTATGTCAAAATAGATCAGCATATGGAAAGTAAAGGTATGTAGGAAATAACATTTTAAAGACTGTACTATATGTATATGGTAACTTTTATGTTTATGTAGTATTTTTTTCCAAAGAGATCTGAGTAATCCATAAACCCGTAGTTCTCACCACATGGTTATATGTCTTAATGTTTAAAGGTTGGGGACCAACCTTGTTCACATTAAAACTCTTGAATTGGGCATATATTTTGGATAAAACATCAGACTCCTCCTATAGTCTACATGTTTTTTATAATGAGTTACCATCTTACACATCAGGTGAATTCTGGCTATGTAAAGGGATGTTTTACAAGAATCCTGTATAGAAAAGCTGGCATCAAAGTCTTCCTTTATCTATAGCAAACACAGTGCGGATTTGATAATGTAGCAGCTTTACATTTATTAGGAAATTATGGATTTGCGTAGTAAAGTCAGAATAGATGTTTCTGTAGTCTTTTTTTTCTTTTGTGCTTTATATTTTCCATAAGTCAAAAGGATTTTTTGCTTCCTACTGCGTTTTGGTACTGTAATAAATAAACTCTGTAACAAACAAATAACTTCTCACAGCTACTGGTTTATGCTTTGCCTCTGCAGATTTATTTTTATAAAGTGCTGTAATTTGTGTGGTCTTTTTTTTTTCCTGAAACTTGAATAATTATGTCTCATGAGTATCTAGAAAGATTTTTTTATTAAAAATTCTCCAAATATCAAATGCGTACTGAGGCTCCTGTTTAAAATGAACAGTATTTGCTGTAGTGAAGCCCCGGGGTAAAGGATATCTGCTCTTTTATTTTTGAGACATGCTAGAATCCTACTTAACGTGGTTGGGTTGGACAGGTTGCTTCAGGCACTGAATTGGAAGAGCAGTTGCCTGGGGCCTTTTGTTGATTTGCTGTTGTGCTATGTTTATATAAACATGTCGTTCTGTTCTAGGTGTTTTAAAGTATTCCTCTCCTCTCCCCTCCCTCTCTCTAGAAAATATTGAAAAAGTGCTTGCTGCTTTAGAGAAAGCAGAAGAATATATGACACTAACTGACAACTTCAGTGGAAAGGTGGGTCTCAGCTGGGCGACGTGGTTATCGGTTATGCAGGAATTGCAGAATTAAACTGGTAGGCAGGTATTGCTCAGCACATGCTTGTTCCTGGTGTAAGCAGCTGCAGATTTTATTCGGTGAGCTTGGGCTCCAGGTAGCGATGGGGAATAAAAATTGCTTCCTTGCACTGGATGTACAGCAATTAAATAATTTACAAGCAGATTCTGTAGGTCCTATGAGAATTGTGCTTGTGCTTTAATAGCAGGTAACGCTGTTCTGCATGTAAACTGTGCATTTGTGTGATAAGCTGTAGGATAGTCCTGAGGTTTGTGAGAGAAGCTCACCATTTTTTCTGGAAGAAGTTGGAGTTAAGACAAGCAAGCGGTCGGGGCTTTTTTCACATTGCTTCTGCCACAAAGTCTCCCTTCTAGAATGATTTACTGTCTCATGCTGATCAGTAGGTTAGCACCCAAAAGTTGCTGCCTTGCCAAGATAAGGGGGATCCTTTTCCAAGACAAATGCTGATGATATATATTCTTTTAGGGTTATATTATCCAAAAACGGGAGAAAAAGCCAAGTCTGGAACCAGATAAACCAGCAGAAGATATCTACACGTAAATATTCGAAGTATTTATTTCTTTTTCTACTAGTCTGCATAACGTAAATTAGTTTTCAGGTGATAATATCAAATGTGTATTTTACAGATATGAGGAATTTCATCCTTTCTTGTTTTCTCAACATTCAAAATGTCCGTACTTGGAATTTGACTCATTCAATAAGGTACAGTGCTTTTGCTGATACTGTACTTAAGTGCTTTAATTGACTGATGCTAAAAAAAGTAATTAAAATATAGTGCAGAAGTTGTTAATGAAAACATAAACCTTGGAAGACATGATTAATTCTATAGAGAAATGTTTTATGCAGAAAAGGCCAACTAAACCAGGGCCTTCAGGCTGCTGCAGAGCAGTGTTGTCTGTATTAACTCAGTTAGATGCTGTAACTGAGATGCGGCATGTGGCACTGAGCAGAAGTGTGTGTGTACTGGACTGCGAGGAAGGTGGCTGTTATCAGTTCTGCCCAAACATTTGTTAGTGGAGAGTTCAGGTGCTGAGTTATCGCTGGAGGCAAATAGTCGTCATAGTCATCACATTTATATTTTTCCGGTTACTACTTTGAAAGCTTCGGGCACCTGATTTAGCATTTCCTTGAGTGTTGTCCTTCCTGGTCCTTGAGTCATTAACATCTGAAATCATTAACTGCGTGTTGTTCCTGACCTTGATCTCCAGAATTCCTGTTTCACTTTCCTGCCCTGCTTCCTGACTGAATTTGTGTCATCTCCTTCACAGCTCTGATGATCTAAGCAGCCTAAAACCTCCCTCTTCTTTTGTTTTAAGCGGAATATCTGGCAACTGGAACACCAGCAGCAGTTCTTAGGCATACTTTCTAGGTTTTTTGTGTTTTGGTGGTTTTTTTAACTGACGTACAGTTAGCAGCAGGAATTCAGGGCAGACAGGTCTATCATTGCAGTCATTTAATCTGAAGAGCACACTGTGTCAAACAGCAGCTTCCTTTTCATCATTTCTTAGCAAGAAATGTTGGCCACAGTTTGGCCCCTTATTTACTTCTGCACAGCCCCTGGTTTGCAGTGGTACATGCCCTTGAGTGTCTTGCTGAATTTATCTCAGGCAAAGGCAAAATGGAGGAATTTACTGAACCCTGTTTTAGTGTCTGTCTCCTCTTTTAGTGCTTTGCAGCCACCTCTCTTGAGCGGAACCTCCTCTGCCTGCTTGTTGCTGGTCTAAGTTAGTGCAACCTGGAGATTCTTAAAACTGTTTTTCTCTTGCAGGCAGCAGACGAGTTCTACTCCAAGCTAGAGGGACAGAAAATTGATCTGAAAGCATTGCAGCAGGTATGCTCTTATGCAGGAGTGGGGCAGCTGAGGTGGCTCTCTGACCTTCAAATGCTTCATTTGGTTCTTGTAGCCTGGGGTGAAGGAGGTGTCATTCCTTATTTTTCCTATGGAAACACTGAGTCGGTGGTGATCAGGATTTCAAGATGTATAATGTAGCAGTTGGTTCTGCTTGGAATACAAGTTCTGCATTAACAACAATATTCTGGAGACTCTGCATCTCTTACACTGCTGTATTTTTCTGTGCTGGAACTCTTATTGAATGTCTTGCAGTGATTAGGTGATAATATATATATATTTTTCCATCTTTCTTATTTTTGAAAGGAAAAACAAGCATTGAAGAAACTGGAAAATGTCCGTAGGGATCATGAGCACAGACTAGAAGCTCTTCAGCAAGCTCAGGTAAGACTATTTTTTTTAATTACAAATATGCATAGTGTTTCTTGAAGAGTTGTGCCTGCTGATGTGCATTGCCACGGTCAGCGTAAGATCCCCAAATAAAGCCTTCTGTTGTCACTGAGCACCCTGCAGCTCCTCGGGGAGCCTGGACCTTCCCGTATGGGGCTCTGCTCCCTTACGAGCGCTTTGACCTCTCTCGCCAAAATTTGCTTGTGCTGCTCTGCTTGCAGGAGTTGAGTTGGCCGTTATCCTTGGATCACTTCAATGCTATTCTTGGATTTCTTCTCAGTATTAATTACTACTTTCATTTTTTTTAAATTATTGCCAAGTGTGTATGTTTAGCTTCAATGGGTATAAACTTTTCTTCTTTCCTTAAGGAAGCTGATAAGATAAAAGGAGAACTTATAGAAATGAACTTGGAGATTGTGGACCGAGCCATCCAGGTGGTCCGTAGTGCGTTAGCCAACCAGATAGACTGGACAGAGATCGGAGCGATTGTTAAAGAAGCTCAAGCACAGGGAGACCCCGTTGCAAGTGCAATCAAAGAATTAAAGCTTCAGACAAATCATATCACAATGCTGCTGAGGTAAGTATGTTGCAGATCACCGTACCAAATGCAAGTAGGACTGACTGAGCGAGCTGCATAGGAGACATATCTTTTTAGCTTGTGCATTGGTATTTAAATTGTTCAGTTTTTCTTACAGCAGCATGAAGAGAACATAGTTCTGTGAGCAAAGAGGGATGCCTTCTTTTTTGCTTTCAAAAATAACAGTAATTTGGTTCCTGTAATAGCTTTTGGTTTAGTGTTTTTAGAGCCTGTCTGACTATATTCTAAACCACTGGAAGGCAGTCCTATAGCAGTATAGATCCAAAGCTCCAGTCTGTTAGTCAGCAGTTAACTCTCTGGTTTATGCTTTGATCTAAAATTCACATGACATCCTGCCTCTTTCGATACTGTTGACGGCTAACGGCAGTTCCAGTGAGAGGCTGATGGTTCCAGATTGCAGCTGTTCCAGATTGCAAGTTTTGATGCTGGTTCCTGTAGAAGTTGTGATGAGAGAACTGGCAGTGAGGCAGTGTTTGGGGGGTCCTTAAAAACCTTATCTGACACTGTATTGGGATGCTGGAGACGAAAAAGTAAGAATTTATTTTTTATAGCTAGAACTTTTGGTATGGGAGTTGTAATGTGGCAAAGTTAATCTATGAATTTTTAGTTACCTCATTTTCAGAAATATTAGTGTATAGAATAAACTTATTTTCAGTAATGAGTTCTGTGTTGGCAACTGTGTCATCAGTCTCTCTGTCTGTTTTAGTAGTGAGTAGTGATGACTTCAGTCAGTCCACCGAGTGCTGAAGCATGTGTCCTTAGTACAGAGGACTATGGAGAAATATTTTGCTTTATGAAGAACTTTATTTTATGCTGCTCCACCACCTTTTACTACACAGACTTAGAACAGCTGTATCAAGCAGGATTTAATGTCCTGGAGAGAAGCAAATACAAATCTAGCTAGTGTGTGCTCAGCATACCTCTTTGAAGACAGTGGAGCAGGTATTTTTTGAGGCTTTAAGTTGGCACGTTGCTGTCCTCTTCAATGAGTCAATATAATGATGTAGCTGTTCTCTTTTCGTGCTGAGATCACACATAGAACATCTTGTGTTTCTTTTACTTGATGAAAGTACATCTTCGGAACTGTTCTTCATTTTAAGTCTAGATTTTCCTCTAGGTTGATAGTATGGATATGTGTCTTTTGATAGAAGAAATTGCCTTGGAAAATGTCACTTCCTTGGATTAGAAAATTTGAGCTCTTTTATCTTCTGCTTTTGTTTTCTTTTTCCCCCCAAACTTTGGCCAACTCCAAGACATAAACGGGCTTGCGTGTAAGGCATCCTGGGGCCTTGCTGCGGCCACACAGTGAAAGGGGTTTAAGGGTTCCTTAGGCTATTTCCAGTCCTCATGAGAGAGTAGAATTAAGAGTGCATTGCACTAAGGGTAAAAAATAACCAGTTCTCTTATCTCAATCATGTGATGTCATGTGTTTTTAGGAACCCATATGTGTTATCTGAAGAGGAAGAGGAGGAGGAGGATGCTGATTTAGAGAAAGAAGGAATGGAAGAACCAAAGGGAAAAAAGAAAAAGAATAAAAACAAACAGTTGAAGAAACCTCAGAAAAACAAACCATCGTTAGTTGATGTTGATCTCAGTTTGTCTGCATATGCCAACGCCAAAAAGTAAGGTTTGCAGTAAATGCGTGCTTTGGTATAGAAATTTCTGTACGCTTGCAGTTGTTAATGATAACACTAATCCTAATCATAGGGAGGGCTCTGTGTATATCTTGTTAAAAATAAAAGTTAGATATTGAAATGGACAGCTCGCCCTGAGCTCTAGGACGTGCATTTTCTTGGTCCGAAAGCGGTATCTCACTGTTGCGTAGCAGCTAGTCTCTAGCTATCACGTTAATTTAATTTGGAGTACAATTCTGCACAGTGACACATGGGACTAAATGGCTACTTTTGCCACGAATGAGCCCGGACACGGTGTTCTCTCTGTGTGGGGACTTGCTTTATTTGGCTGCTCTTCTCAGGCAATGACCAAGCCAGAGATTTGGGCTAAAAAAAAAATCTACTCAAAACTGAATGCTAATGGCAAATGTAGAGGACTGTGATAAGTACATTCTAAAAATGAGTGAATCTGCTGGGATTTCAGATACAAACAAGCTTGTGTTTCTCAGGTACTACGATCACAAAAGACATGCAGCTAAGAAAACTCAGAAGACGGTAGAAGCTGCGGAAAAGGTATTTTTTTTCTTTGTTTTTGGAAGATATTTAAAGGCAAGGTCCTTGTCACTGATCAGTGGAAATTCCTAACTTGGTCTAGGTAGTCCTAATGAGACGTGAAAGGTAAAGACCAACCAGGATTGTTTTATTCTTGAGCTTTTAAGCTGGCTGAACAACGGATTGGAGATCCCTGCTGTGTCGTCTGGTTTCCACCGGTAGCATTGTGAACACGTAAGACAGATGCTTGGTGGAGATATTGACAGACCAGTGCTTATGGAGGCGGGAAGGGAAAATTGGTGGAAATCCTTACGATCAAAGAGCTGATAGTCTTCACAGGGGGCAGCGATCCAGGGCGGAGATTTTTGAAGATTTTAGGATGGGTGTTTTATATGTGCATGAGGGGAATGCAGGCCTGTGAATAGCAATATGTGGAGCTTGCACCATCAAAAACTTCAGAGACATTTCCAGCCAACTTTCCTACTGTTCAGTTACCAGCTTTGTGATTCCTGTGCTGGCAGATTGCGATCATGCTTTCTGTCTAAATAGGCATTTAAATCGGCTGAGAAGAAGACGAAGCAGACATTGAGGGAAGTTCAGACAGTTACCACCATCCAAAAAGCGAGAAAGGTCTATTGGCAAGTACAGTTTCATTGTTGTTACCTAATGCATTGTGAATGCACGCAAATTTAGAATGTGTCAGGCTGAGTTTTCACTAGCTTAGAAGTGGAGCTGATTATGTTTTCTAAGCAGTACACTTTGTATTGAGTCTTCTCACAGTTGCTCCTTGAAGGTGCTGGCTGATCCTGGTAGTGCCTTTGCCTGGGAAAGTTCCTTTTGATGGACGTGGAGTTGTAGTTTTTCGCTTTTAACATGACTAGGAATATGGGCTTAATAGAAATAGGGAACTTCACTGTTACTTTCTGGCAGCTCTGCGAAATAGTAGCAGTATGTTTAAAAAAAAGAAGCAAGAACAAAAAAACCAAAACAAAACCCCAAAGTTTTTTATAGTCTAATAACTAAATTATTAAAATTAGGAGGCGGCTGGACTTTGTGGTGACGGAACTTGTCGTTTCATCTCAAAATATTGTTGGCAGTGTACCATGCCTTCTTATTATGCCCCAGGCGTATGGTTGGATGTGAAGCTATTTGCAGTGTCTTCTGTAAGGAGTAGATGCTAAGATTGATATTCTTAAGAGTTTGGTATAAAAAAACACCTTTGTAATGTTCTGTTAGTTGCAGGTGTTTTTCACACAATGGATTGATGTAATTTGGCAGGTTTGAGAAGTTCCTGTGGTTCATTAGTTCTGAGAATTACCTTATTATTGCTGGAAGAGATCAGCAGCAGAATGAGCTGATTGTAAAGCGGTATCTTAAACCAGGTGAGAGTCTGATTAAGTGGAGTATGTCGGTTTCCCTATTTCCCGGTTTTGTAAATGTAGAAGAATGACGTGGGAAGGTCTGTCTGGTTTGTTCTTAAGTTGCGTCTTGGGTAAAAGGGGACTTCGGTGAGTCCACCACACACACAGGACTGCATGTATGTTGTCCGGGGATTGCTGGCGGGTCTGCTGTGGGAGACTGAACCCTCCAGCACTGTGGGGTAAGAGTAGGTTGGATGGACTCCCGTCATGGGCAAAGGAGATGATTCTCCCTGGGTCAACTGTGATGGCCTAAAAGGCTTCTGTATCCCCTTCCCATCCTGCTCCTTGCAGCCAAAACAGCTGTTTCCAGCTAATGTTAGAAACCTTCACCTTAGCTCAAGTGATCTGTGTAGTTACCACGCGTGTGACTGATCCAAGTCTCCTCTTTTCCAGGGGATGTATACGTGCATGCTGATCTCCATGGAGCCACCAGCTGTGTGATCAAGAACCCGTCAGGTACCTTGTGTGCAGCTAATGCAGGGATGCGTAGAAGCCTGGGGGCACTGCGAACTGGCAGTCTCTGCATTGCATGTCTGAGCCCACCCCGGCGAGCTGCTTTCCCCTCTTGCAGTGGTACCCAGCTCCAGCAGACATTTCCCTTAGGATGCAAGAGGCCTCCCAAGATCAGGTTGTCACTGACTGCTGCCACTTCCCAACCGTGACTGGCTGCTTGCAATTGCTCAGTTCAGCTCCCGGTGGGAAGGGGCAATGGAGATGTGCTCACAGAGACAAGTGTTAGTCACTGGCAGAGGCGGTGGGACAAGTGCTTGCTGCTGGCCACAGGGACTGGAGTTCTGAGACTTTGAGCGGTGGCATACACAGACAATAGGACAAGAGGAAATGGCCTCAAGTTGTGCCAGGGGAGGTTTAGGGTGGATATTAGGAAAAATTTGTTCACTGAAAGGGTTGTCAAGCATTGGAACAGGCTGCCCAGGGAAGTGGTGGAGTTGCCATCCCTGGAGGTATTTAAAAGCCGGGCAGACGTGGTGCTGAGGGACATGGGGTGGCGGAACTTAGCAGTGTTTGGCTGATGGTTGGACTCGATCTTAAAGGTCCCTTCCAACCTCAACGATTCTAAGATTCTGTGAGCAGTTTGGGTGCTGACGGAGGGTGCTGATCTCAGCAGAGAAGTGTTAACGCAACGGGACAGATCTCATGGGAGACCTCCTGTTCCTGGGAGGTGGTGGAAGTTGGCCTTGTGTTGTGAGGAGCGCAGTTACTGCTCCCTTGAGGAGCTGAGCTGAGGAAGGAGCAGCAGCACAGCTTCTGCCTCTCTTGGGGGGCTGTGAAGTGCAGCTGCTGCTGCTGCTTCTGCTTTGTCCGTCTTGCCTTCAAGCTTAGCCAGGCCATGTTGTCTCTGCCCAGGGCCCCTGAAAAGCTCAGATGCTGGATTAGGGCACGTGTGGAAGTTGGAGAACTTCATCTGTTGTGCATGGATCGCATTCATTGGTGTGTTGGGTGTTGCTTTGTAGGTGAACCGATCCCTCCACGAACCCTGACAGAGGCAGGCACGATGGCCTTGTGTTACAGCGCTGCCTGGGATGCCCGTGTGGTCACCAGTGCTTGGTGGGTCTCCCACAACCAGGTAAGGACACTCGTGCGTGAGCTTTGCAGACAGAACATCTGGGGGAGCTGGTGTGCGACTGCAGACGAAGCGTCTGTGTGGGAACTGATGGATGCGGGTGAAACTTTTGCTCTCTGATACCGTTCCTCGTGGGTTCTCCCTGGCTCTGCTGCATTTAGGGCCAAGCGTGGGGGGGTAACCTCTCATCTGACATTCACGTGACAGAGGAAGTGCTGCAGGCTTGGCTTCTTATTAACAGAGCGGAAGAACTTTTACTGAAAATGAAGTTTTCATTTTTTTCACTTGGGCTTCTAGCTTGTGTATTAATGGCAGTCTTGCTGTGCTGCCCATCAACTCAAGTGTAAGGGCGGAGAGATTACATGAAACTGAAGGTCGCGGTGCCTTTAGTGTTCTTATTTCCTGAACAACCCAGTTACTTCACAGGGCTTCTAAAATGTAGTGCCAGTAGTGTGTGACTGAATTGAAACATTTAGGAAAATACAAAGGACAGGAAGAACCCCTCGCAAACGGAGTCCTTCCGCAAACTGTTCCCATAAGTTAAAAATGCAGCTTGTTTGAATGTTGCTTTTGTTTGTGCTGTTACTACGCACTGCTGGCCTTCTGTACGGGCACTCTTTATAGTGTGTCATGATTTTTTTAGGTTTCTAAAACTGCGCCTACAGGAGAATACCTCACTACTGGAAGCTTCATGATCCGAGGTGAGACACAAAGGAACAGTGTGAATTTGATGTTACGCATTTTTTCTGAAGACCCTGTGCTGTCCTGCAGTGGCAGCCACCTGAGCTGCCGCCTCCCTGCGGCAGCCGACAGATCCCCTTCTTCTCCCAAAAATCTGTTCTGAGCCATTTAGACTCAGGCAGCTGCAGCAGCGTTTCTAGCTGAGGCGCTGGGCAGAAGATCGTTAGCTAAACCACGTTTGAGTTTCTCCTGTTGTCATCCAAGCTCCATTGTAATTTGTTGGTAGTCTAAAGCCTCTAATAAGAATGGAATTTGAAAATACATCACGTAACATAGCTGTTAATCCTCCTCTGAGAATCTGCCTTTGTTTTTCAGGGAAGAAGAATTTTCTTCCACCTTCGTACCTGATGATGGGCTTCAGCTTCTTGTTTAAGGTACTGCTTTCTCTGTGCAGCTCCTGCTGGCTTTTGTAATTTGATTTGAGCTGTAGGAGGTTTATTTTCTGGTTCTCGCTTATCAGTATATTCCCAATTACTTCTTTTCCCACTGGGACAAATCCCATAAAACGCTACTTGCTGAAAATTACCCTGCTTTCATTTCCATTTTTCCCCAGTTTGCGCTGTCTTCATTTCAAACAGACAGTGTGAACGTTACTACCCCTGCTAGATGTTTACACCAGCTCTGTTTGAAGCGTACGGGTGTTTCAGGAGTCTGCTGGTTGTGCAGTTGTGTGTGTGTCTCCTCACTAGCTGTACTTTCTGCGTTGTCAGACTTGCGATTAAATGCGCTGGTTTAGTTTTCTTGCCTTTTGAATGGCAAAAAGTGTTCAAAGGGAAAGAATAAAGCTGAGCCAGGTGTTCTCTGCATGGGCCAGCGGACACCACTGGAGCTGGTACTGGCCTGACATAGAGGTGCCTCTGTTGTTAGGTGGATGAAAGCTGCGTTTGGAGACACCGAGAAGAAAGGAAGATCAAAATACAGGACGAGGATCTGGAAACAATTTCCAGCAGTGCCAGTGAACTGGTGGCTGAAGAAGTGGAGCTGTTAGGTACAGTGGATGTGACTGAGTGCTGACAGACAGGACTGTTCGGGGTTTGGCATTTAGTTTCCTGCGCTGCGTTACAGGTCGTTCTGGTGTTTCTAACGTGAACTGTATCTTCCCCACCTGTGTGCCCCAGAAGGAGGAGACAGCAGCAGCGAAGATGAAAAAGCGGAGTGTCAGGAAGCACCAGAGGATGTGGAAGCCATGTCTGAGAGTAATCGTGATGAGGGCGTTGCTGACCTTGACCAGGGCAGAGTAAACACATCTCCTGCACCAGAGGGTGACTCCGAAGAGGATGATGGAGAATCTGAAGATGAAGTGGAACCTCCGGAGTCAAAGAGTGAAGTGAAGGAGGAAGAGGTAAATTACCCAGATACGACAATCGACTTGTCGCATCTTCAGTCTCAAAGGTAAGTGAAGAAGCAGCTGTGCTTACCAGCAATGCGGGCACTTCTGAGGATCTCCATTCTGTTAAAAAGCTGCCACAACAAGGGCTGTGATGAGTTGCCATCACTTCTTTCAGTGCTCATCTCTGCAGGCTGCCAGAGTGCAGGCAGCAAGTGTGTGCTGGGGGAGTACCGCCATGCTGTGTACCATTCCCTGCCACTTCCCTGCATGGCTCTTCCTTGTGGGCTGCTTGCTTTGGCCCCCCCACCTGAAGTACACACACACGCACAGAGGGGCAGCTGGCTCTTCCGTTGCTGCTGTTCCCTAGTTTGACCTAAGCTTCCCTTGAGCACCACGCGCTGGTTTTGCTCCTCAGGAGATGGCTGCCCTCATTTTTCTTTTCAGAGCTGTTCAGACTTGAGAAACCGGAGTCCTGGGTTGTTTCTGCTCTGCCAAGCTGGTGCTGAGCTACTGCTCCGCCTGTGGCTGCGAGATGAGCTCATCTCCCTGCTGTCCCTGGAAATGGCACTCCTTAGAGGGTGCAAGGAGATGGGATGGAGTGGGTGGAAAGGGGCGGCTCTGCAGGGAATACCACGGCCGAGCGGGGCTGTGGGCATGGGAAGCTGAACATCAGGGGTTCCTCTAGTGCGTGCTGTTCCCAGCCTGTCTCTGTTGCTCGTTTGCGTGTGTGCATGAGGCAGGCTGGCAGAGATCCGCTGACTTGTTTTGGGAACTGAATCCCGGTATTGCTGCCCTTTTCCATTCACCAAAGCTGGGGTTTTCAAGAACTAGAAAGCCGAAAACAGCGCAACCAAGTTAGCCAGTGTCTGGCCTGTGGTGATGTGTCCATGGTGGAGCTGCTCTACGTCTGTTGATGAGCTCCATTTTGATCTCCCCACAGATCCCTGCAGAAAATCATCCCCAAAGAGGAAGAACCCAACCTGGTAAGGTTCCAGCTCAGATGTTTGGCAAAGAGCAGTGTGAACTGCTGCTGGACATGGTGTGCTCTAACTGCGTTTCACTTCTTAGAGTGACAGCAAGTCCCAGGGGCGAAGGCATCTGTCTGCCAAGGAGCGGAGGTGAGAGCCTCTTTGTGTTTGCTGTGAGGTGAACGCCTCCTCCCCTGTCCCGCTCCAGGACCTGGGCACAGGAAATGTCTTGCACCTCCCAGTCTGGGCTAGTCCATGCCCGTTGTCCATCCTGCATTTCCAGTGTGGGTCCTGCCTGTGGGTTGGCGGCTGCGCCTGTCCCTCAGGGGTGCTGGTTGTGGGCAGTTCCTTGTGTGGTGGTGGGCTGGAGAGGTTTTACTGGGAGGGGTTATTTCTGGTGTGAGTGCCTCAGGTTCCCCCGTAGCCCTGTGGGGCGGAATCAGGGTGGTGACGCCGGCAGGAGAGCAGCAGCCTCTCTTGTTGCAACAAGAGGCAGTGTATCATGTGATCATTTTCCTTAGGGAAATGAAGAAAAAGAAGCAGCAAAACGACTCTGAGAACTTGGAGCTGCCTGAAGAGAAGCAGAGAGAGACAGAGACGCAGCCTCCCCCTGCTCCCAACACCAATAAGGGTGTGCCGGCCCCTCAGCCCATCAAGCGGGGCCAGAAGGTGGGCAGGGACCGATGGGTTGAGCCGTTGCCGTGGGAAGTGTGGACAGAAATACCACGTTTCTTATCAGATGTCTGTGGCTGCCTGGTAGTTTTAGACTCTTGGTGCCGCTCTTGGTGGTGTCAGGGTCTGTTAGCATTGAGCACGCTGTGCTTTCCTCACTGAAACCAGTCTCTTGGTTACTGGTGAGTTGCTCCGAAAGAGGTTCAGGAGACCTGGAGAGAAAGTGCGTGTGGGGTCAGCATCTAGGTGTTCGCTTGGGGATGCAAAACTCTGCCAAAGGCGTCGTTTCTGAAGCTGTTGGTGTGTTTTCGTCTGCAGAGTAAAATGAAGAAGATGAAGGAGAAGTACAAGGACCAGGACGAGGAGGACCGGGAGCTCATCATGAAGCTGCTGGGGGTGAGTGAGAGGAGTTCTGCCTTCCCCTGCGGCGCGGTCGCTCGGGTCGCTGGCTCTGACCACCTCTGTGCGTAACCACAGTCTGCAGGGTCGAACAAGGAGGAGAAAGGGAAAAAAGGGAAAAAGGGGAAGACGAAAGAAGAGCCGGCAAAGAAACAACAGCAGAAATCCAAGGCTGTGCGTCGTGGAGGGGGCAAGGAGACGTTCCCAGCAGGAGTCCTGCTGCACGAGTCGCAGGACCCAGCCCTGGATGAGCAGCAGGATGAGAAGGTGAGCAGCACCCCCGCCTCTCCTCTCCTGTCCGCGTGTCTGTCCCTGCTCTCCCTCCACCCTGGCTCTCCTGGCACTGCGTAGCTCTGCTCTGCCAGGGAGGCTGAGCGGCTCTTACTGGTGTTGGGGCGCTGTGGAGAACGCCGTGCCTAATGCCGTGACTCTGGGAGCCCATTGGTTTCAAGAAACAGCCAAAAACCCTGCAGCCATCTCTGCAGGCTGCATTCCCAGCACCGCTGGAACGAGGGCTCGGCTGGAACGAGGGCTCGGTGGAGCACGGAGCCTCGCCGGGCTGCCGAGGATGCAGGGAAGTCAGTACCTCCCACTCGCTGCAGCCGAAACGTAAGCGAGCGCTCTGCAGGTCTCTGGTTGTGAGTCAGTATCTCTGAATCACAGCCCGTCTCTCTCCTCCCAGCTTGGCGTCTGCCAAGCAAATGAGAGTTTTGAGAGAAATATTCCTCCCCTCACCCACATAAAAGTGCTCTTCTTACCTTTGCTTTAAAGTAAGTTAAATTCGCTTTGCAGTTAGAATGTGGCTTTCTGAGTACCGCTGATAAAAGAACTTATTTTCTCCAGGGGCTGGGGGAGGAAAAAAAGCAGTTGTGTGCTCATTTCAGCTCCGATGTCTCCTTTGTTTGTGTGTACAGGAGGAGCAAGACCAGGATCAGCCGGGAGTTGAGGTAAATGCTCATCTTTGAAGCTCCGATAAGTGCTGAGGAGGCGGCTGTGTTCCTGCTTGAGGCAGGCAGGCCCCGCTGCAGCAGCAGCTCCCTGCGAGCAGGACCAGAGGCCCAGGGGTTCGGCTCTGCTGTTCATAGAATCATAGAACCATAGGGTTGGAAGGGACCTCTGGAGATCATCCAGTCCAACCCCCTGCCAGAGCAGGGTCACCCAGAGCAGGTTACACAGGAACGCGTCCAGGCGGGTTTGGAATGTCTCTAGAGTTGGAGACTCCACCACCTCTCTGGGCAGCCTGTGCCAGCTCTGCCACCCTCAGGGTAAAGAAGTTCCTCCTCGTGTTTAGGTGGAACTTCTTATGCTCAAGTTTGTGCCCATTGCCTCTTGTCCTGTCCCCGGGCACCACTGAGAAGAGCCTGGCCCCATCCTCCTGACACCCACCCTTTAAGTATTTATAAGCGTTGATAAGGTCCCCCCTCAGCCGTCTTTTTTCCAGACTGAAGAGACCCAAATCCCTCAGCCTTTCCTCATAAGAGAGGTGTTCCAGTCCCCTCACCATCTTTGTAGCCCTCTGCTGCACCCTCTCCAGCAGTTCCCTGTCCCTCTTGAACCTGGGAGCCCAGAACTGGACCCAGCGCTCCAGGTGCGGCCTCACCAAGGCAGAGCAGAGGGGGAGGATGACCTCCCTCCACCTGCTGGTCACACTCTTCCTGATGCCCCCCAGGATGCCATTTGCCTTCTTGGCCACGAGGTCCCATTGGTGGCTCATGGTCATCCTGTTGTCCACCAGGACTCCCAGGTCTCTTTCCACAGAGCTGCTCTCCAGCAGGTCACCCCCAACCTGTCCCGGTGCATGGGGTTATTCCTCCCCAGGTGCAGCACCCTACACTTGCCCTTGTTGAATTTCATAAGGTTTCTCTCTGCCCAGATCTCCAACCTGTCCAGGTCTCTCTGTATGGCAGCACAGCCTTCCGCTGTGTCAGCCACCCCCCCCAGCTATGTTACAGTCCCCTTCTTGCCCGTGACTGTTAGAACCCAGCTTTCTTGTATTTTTTTTTTTAAAATAACCTCTTTTATCTTCTTGCCCCGCTTGTCGCGTACACCCCCTGTAGAAACTAGGGGTGGCTGCACTGAAGTTTGTCCCCTGCCTTTGCACCCCCCGGTAACGGTGGCGCTGGGCTGGAGGATGGCACAACACAGTGCAAATTGCTCTTTTAGTCTACAAGTTTATTTACATATAAAATTGCTTCAGTTTTGTGTAATTACAGGCTGTGGGTGTTGCCCAGGGCTGGTATAAGTAGATTTCTTTATATTTAATCAAGGAGGATAACGGTTGGCGGGAGCGGGGGAAGCTTTTGGTGAGCCTGGGAAGCTGTAACTGCATTTGGGGGTCCCGTTTGGGTCATTCAAAACTCAGTCCATCCTGTTTTGAGTAACGTGATTTTAGTAATCAAAGTTGGTCAGTAATGAGCCACGGTTTGGTAATTCAGTGCCAGCGACGGGAGTGATAAAGCCGAAATCCGTATGTTTCGGTAACCCCGCCGCGACATGTGACGCAGGGTACCTGTGGGATTGCTCCTGCGTCAGTTCAGCGGGAAGGGGAGACCCCCCGGCCGCTGCCCCAGGGAAGCCGGGCGGAAGGGGCTGGGGAGACGCGGTCTGGTTTCACAGCGGAGCTCCGTGTCCCCCTCAGGAAGGCGAGGCGCTGCTGGACTCCCTGACGGGCCAGCCCCACCCCGAGGACATTCTGCTCTTTGCGGTTCCCATCTGCGCTCCCTACACGGCCATGACCAACTATAAGTAAGTCACAGGATTTTCAGCGGGAAGGGTTTGGCTCCGGCCCGTGCCGGCCGAGGGGAGCCTGCATATTACTTAGAGAAACCTTTTCTTTTGCAAGGTATAAAGTCAAGCTCACTCCAGGCACCCAAAAGAAGGGAAAAGGTACTGTGTTAAAGCACCTGAATCCTTTTCGGGGCTCTACTTATTGAAGCCAGCATGTTTTTACGTATTGTTTACATTTTCCCTGTTTTTTTTTTACAGCTGCAAAGATTGCCTTGCATAATTTTATGCAATCCAAAGAAGCTAGCGCCAGAGAAAAAGACCTGTTCCGCAGTGTAAAGGTGACTAGTTTTTCTATATAATTTCTCTTCTACAAACACAACAGCAGTAGCAAAATGTCCACTAGTGCCATTTTTGGGGTAAATACATCCAAAACTTGTGTGCTATTCCTTTTTTTTTTTTTTTTAGCAGTGTTGTGTTTCCCAGTACAGCTAGGGGAGATGCGCTGCTTAGGCTGGGAAGAATCACTGGAAATGGAGCCTCACCTACAGCATCGGGCCTTAGGTTTCTGTGTGGGGTTGCTCTTGATCTAAAATAGCCTATCAATCAGGCAAAAACACCATCTCCCAAAAAGTCCTCTACTTCTGGGAGGGGAAATTTGCACTGGGTAAACGTGTTCCCTCCCTGCTCAGGCAGGACTTAGCCCACCCCCTGCAGTTTTCTTCTCCTTTTCTTGCCATTTCCTCCTCAAATTGGCACCGTCGGTCTGTGCGGTCCCAGACCTGCCCCCAGGGAGCGGGCTGGGTCCTTGCCGTGCTCGTGGCTGGCTCGGCCGTGGCACCGCAGTCCCCTCGCTCCTCCTGCGCTGCGCTGGGACTTTCGGTCCTCGGGTCTCATTTCTCGTGTCACGGCGGTGTCTTGGGCAGCCCAGGCTGCCGGGACAGCTGCTCCCTGGCCTGTAATAGTTCCTTGATCAGAAACACGGAATAGCAACAGACTTAATGTTGACTTTTCGTGGCACCGCTAGAAAAGCGCAATTAATGGTTAATAACCTTGAAAGGAACAGGTAGCGCCCAGGGAATTGCCGGCCCAGTTGAATGGAGCTGATGTGTGGAAGCTGCACAGAAAACCATTAAGTCTTTTGTTAATAAAACGTGGCGCGAGAGCCTGACATCAGCCTTCTTTTCTTTGGGGGAAAGCTGGCGAGACAGGCACGTCCCCTCCTGCCAGCAGACGCAGACGCAGTAGTGGGGAGGGGTGTGTGAGGAAGATGGTCCTAAATACTTTTCTGCTGTGTTCAATTTCTCGTCTTTAATGTTTTGTAGGACACCGATTTGTCAAGAAATATTCCTGGTAAAGTGAAAGTGTCTGCACCTCATCTCCTGAACAGGAAAAAGAAGTGATTCCGTACTTGGGTTTCTCACCACCGAACTGCCGCTGCTGCGCAGTCGGAGTCCAGCACCTGCAGCCGGGGCGGGCAGACAGACGGACGGCTGGACCTACCCCCACTGCCCTTAACGTGACTGGATTTAGCGTCCGCGATGGCTGGCAGATGAGGCCCAGTTCCTGCATCGTGCTTTAGATGGACTCTAACAACCCGATACAAATAGCATAAAAACACGCAAGTAAATCGCTGGCGTTTGTCAGCGCTGTGATCTCTGGCTGTTCTGTCTCCAATGCTTTGAATGGCGGAGCCGAGCGCTCCGTCCCCCCGCTGCTGGGCAAGGGCCTGCCTGCGTTTGCTGCACCAGAACTCTGTGGTGTTGGTTTCTGCCGCTTTCCTCTGAAGGGGGCTGGAGTTTCTGGCAGGGGAGTTTCAGTGCAAAAATGCTTCCATTTGAGAAAAGGTAGAATTTGGTTTTTCCCAAACTGTGCCATGGGCTGCCAGGAGCTGGAAGGTGCGGTCCCAGCCCTCCAGAGCGCCCGCTCCCACCAGCGCAGCCACACTCTGCCGTGGAATTATGAGCCCTGCGGAGGTGAGGAACAGGCAGGGAAGGCGCTGGAGGGTCAGAATAAGCCCCCCATGTGCTGTATCAGCACCTTGTCCAGCGGGAGGTGTCCCTGCTTGGGACCAGATGATCTTTAAGGTCCCTTCCAACCTCTGGGAAACCACAGCTCCGCTCCGACCCTCTGCGCCACCCGGAGCACTCACTAAAGCTGTAGCTAAAGCTCACACAGGAATTACAATACAGAAATTATTTTGTTCCAGAAGTCAAAGGTTTTATTTTTTTTTTTGAGGACAGCTTAAACATGATTTCACCCCTTCCCCACAGCAGCACAGCTTGTTCCTTGTCCCCGATGTCACCTGCTGGGGCTGCGGACGGATGGAGCCGAGTCAGCGACGGCAGGCACTGCCCCGTCCCACCACCCCGCGGCTGTACCTCCACCGCGCCGAAGTCCTTCGGGCTGCTCCGGCTGTAGCTCCGCAGGTTACCGACACGGCTGGTAACAGGCTCAAGCACTTTCACTTACACTTCTCAGGGCAGAATATCTGCTACCTAAGGTTCACAATCGAAGTTACACAACATAAAGAGTTCCAAAAAAACAAAACTACAAACAAGCAGAGAGTAGTGGCGCTTTAACAGCTGACGATTTTACGACAGTTTTATCAACTCTGACAACGTACAACTTTTTTCCAAATCCCGTTTCTCTGCCCTTAAGCATTTGTGGCAAAACATGAAGCGGTTTCCTAACGCTGTAGACTAACACAGGACTGCTCGCCCCTCACAGCAGTCTTCAGCCTAGACTAAAGCAACTCTCCTCTTCGACAGTCGCGGTGTGCCTCTGGTTTCCTGCACGTCCACCGGAGTCCTCGGGTCCTTGCCTGGGGCCTCCACAAGGATTTCCACGCGTCCCCCCCCCCCCCATCTGCCCGCCTGGAGCCGGCCCTCACACCTACCTCAAGGTGGACAAACCCAGACCTAGTTTTAGCTTAAGCAGAGGATACATCTCCACTTGCATTAAATACATTTATTGCAAACATCTTTACACAAAAATAGGTTCTCTCTAGGCCATTCACATGCAACTTAAAGGCAAGAAGCAACTACCTACGATGCTACAGATATTTAACCTATACGAGGTGAATGTTTGCCACACTTGGTAAGATTATTACATCTTGGAACTGCTCATCCACACACGGCTCGGTGGGAGATGGCTACGGAGGGCAGGGCTCAGGAGCCCGACGTGTTGTTGCTTCCGAACCGCTGATTGACGCTGTGCAGCAAGTGCTTGGGGAGACAATTCCAGGAACTGGCCAACATCTCCTTAAAGCAAATGACGGCTTCCAGGCACAGCCTTGGGGAGAGGGAGACAGGGCCGGAATTAGCACGAGGATGAACAAGGGCTGCAAGATGAGCTCGTTCTTTACAGCTATTCCGTGAGGGCTTGTTCTCACTGTCAGTGCCAAATGCCTTTCTGAAGGGCTCTCACTCTGTCCTCCCAAAACTGGCTGCTGCTCTTTCACCAGTCTTTAGGGGCAGAGATGTTTTCAAGCGTTTTAGGAACATACGAAACAGATCTGGCGGTAACCCTGTGCTACCTTAGATGGAGACACAAGAATTTAATGGCAAAGTCTTGCTTTCTTACCTGACGAGAGACCTTGGTTGTAGAGAAAACACAAGTATTTCATTGCTGTGAGCCTGGTGGGGAGGGAGAGAGAGAGAAAAGCAATTTGGTTACGTGGATTCGCGTTATTACAGCAGGAGCCAAACCAGCCACGGTCACCCAAACAGCCCCTGGGAAGGAAGGCCATTGGCACGGCGCTGGAGGGGAGTAACATGAACTTCGTCACAAAGGCAGCAGACAAGCGGAATGCAGAATCGCTCACCAAATCCTACAACATGGGAAGTTACGGGCACTCGGGGAACTACTGCTCAGACAGCCACGGGGGCACGGCCTCGACTTGTGCCAGGGGAGGTTGAGGATGGATATTAGGAAAAAATTCTTCACCGAAAGGGTTGTCAAACATCGGAACAGGCTGCCCGGGGGAGTGGTGGAGTCGCCATCCCTGGAGGTACTTAACATCAATCAATGTTTCTAATGTATTTTGAAATGGCTATGCCTGCTCCTTGAATGCACATAAACGTGTTATGTGCCCGAGCCGAGCTGCCGGCGCATGAAGAAGCGTTACACCACTCCTGTTCGCCAATACTCGCTCCAGCTGACGCCCACTGGTTCTTACACTAGAAGGTGCTTGTTCCCGGTCTCCCTTCCCAGCCGACTGGTGTTTTTACCCCTGTCCCAGCTGAAGAGCCCTGCTCAGCTCAGCCTGTTCTCACCGGGACTCCCTGCAGGCAGCACAGTGAAGAAATTACTCTGGGAGGGGCTCCCCGAAAACACCCTGATGAGAAGCACAGGGCAAAGCTAAAGAAACAGTTGGGAGATAAGAACAGGCTCCGAGTGAAACACACGTGTGAGGGAAAGTTTGTTTGTTTAAATAATGAATAATGACCTGGTTTCCAGAAAAGCAGCAAGATATTTCCCCTCCAAGCTTTGTTTATGCACCTTTGCTGGCCCTCACGAGATCACACAAGCGTTTCACTCCCGCCAGAGCAATGAGACACCGCGGCCCCTGCAGGAAGGGCCGGGCTGCGCAGGAAGGGAAAGCTCCAAATAAACTTACAGCTTTAGAATGGGCAAGTAAGTTGTTGGCACAGCCCCCGAAGACGATCACCTCTCCCTCTTCGCTTGCACAAGCGGTATGCCACAGCCTGGAAACAGAAGTCAGCACCGCGTTAAAGCAAAAAACCACCCCGCCCAATAACGTACGTTTAGGATTTGTATTTAAAGTCAACTCATGGAAGTTTGCCCTTCCACCGGTATGTTGTAGACGTGACTGATTCAACAGGGGTTTGTGTCCAGAGAAGGAAAACGGGTGAGGAAACCACGGGCTGTGTATGGTGCCCTGGTTAGAGCAGGGCTGAGCGCACGCTGCCTGGGAGTGCAGGCTCTGTGAAACCCTCAAACTTTAGTTTCATGTCCCACTTGAGTCAAAAGACTTGAAGGAACACCGTCAGTTGGATTTGGTATTACTCTCCTAAGACTTGGGGAAACAATGGATCTCACGCGTGCGCTCAGCAACAACACGGCACTGTCCTGCTGCTCCGAAGCGGGGGGAAAAGTGGGCGTGGGGCAGCAACTCAGCCTGTCACTGCCCCAGGAGGCAGAGCCCTGCTCACCCCCACCGAAGGGCAGGCCAGGAAGCATCGCTGCTTTAACTCATGTAGCCTTGGCCCGGGACGCTTCCCCAGACAAGATGGATCACAGTCACTCACATGACACGAGTGTTTTCAATGCCATATACATGCATCAAAGCAGTTTTGATGCTTTTTTAAATTGCAGGTCATCATCTCCAATTTACTCGGCAGGAAGACAAAATTACGCTGGGTGTGCACAGGATTAGCCACCGGCGAGGACGCGCCAAACGGTGACACCTGCCTGCGTCCAGTTTGCCGGCAGAGCAAGAGCACACAGGTTCCAGTTAGCGCTGGTGCTGGCACTCGTGGCTCCCCAAATCCCTGCGTTTCCTCCTGTTTCACCACCCCCGCCTCCAGGCCAGTCCCACAGCCGTTTGTATTCACCTCCCATTTTGTGCGTACATCCCGTACACCCGCATTTCTGGGGCAGAAGCAGGCACTGGTGCTGTATTGCTAAGAAAAACGAGTGCTGTAGAGGGCCGCGTGTCCCCTCTCTGACTGCCAACACGAAAAGCTTCCTCACTCTCTTTGACAAGTTCCCAGGAAAGTGTCTGCCGTACCTTGGTTTTTCAGAGTAGTTGTGCTCAAACTGTATCCACTCGTTCTTGCTGATACAATAAATCCAAGCATCACCTGAAAACAAGCAAAACCCCAAATTCAAACGGTATTCTCTTAGTTTTTTTCACGTTTGCTGCAATACCCAGGTACTCCGGTTAACAAAGTCCATTTCTGTTCTTAAATAAATCAATTTTTTTAGGGAAAACTCTACAAAACTTTGGGCTGCCGATTTGAAAACAGGCGTTTCATAATAGTTTATGGGAGCGAAGTCAGAAGGGAAAGATGGAGAATCGCAAAGCTCTTACTAATTGTAATTTGCATCAGAAACATTTTTAGAGCAGATGATTAATTTATATAAATAATAGTGTCTCAACACACTCAGTGACTCCTGCTCTGCGAAATGAGCCGTTGACCATAAGGAGCTGGATCACAAGTGCACGGAAGGAATTTAGAAAGAATTTGAGGTGACGAGGCAATAATTCAAGCTTCTGTGCGCAGCTGTGTTAAGAACACAAAGACAACACAAAATCCTTTTGGAATGACTTACTTAATGGCTGCTTGTCGGTGGTGAATCCTCCAAAGAGAAAGAGGTGATCAGAGGAAATCGGTGTTAAAGAATGCCACGATCGGCCAACTGGGCACATGCCTTGCGTGATTCTGTATTTCAATAAAGGCACCACAAATTACACGAGCGCAACAATAAAACACTGCTGCTCTTTTCTGCTCGGATTATTTTTCAGATATTTGAAGCACGCAGCTTCACACTGCGCACAGCTCATGACCCAGCAGCAAGTTTAATTTCTTCAGACACAGTAAAAGAATTTTACTCCTATCAATATTTTAAAAAGCCTGACAGCAAGAGTCAGCAACTGCTCAGGAGGATCAGTTCTACTTGGGTGTACTTACGTGCTGGAGTTAACCAATTTTCGCTAGAATTATTAGAAGTGAATAAAAATGGCATCTTCATATTGCTTTACAAACAAAAGAACTCGAGTTTTGGTACTTACATTTCATTCCACTCCCACGTATCCAGATTCAGGTAGTAAAGATCGTTCATTCTGGACTCCTACAATAAAGCAGACCATGGCTGAAATGGTTTCGTTTAGGTTTTGCTAACACCTCGTTAAACTGGGCTGGGGCTTACTCTGTATCTGCCACCAAACACGTAGCCTCGGTTCCCAACCGTAGCACAGGCGTGAGCTGCTCGTGGTGACGGAGTTTTACCCTGGGAAAAAGAAAATGTGAAATAAGAAGGTAAGTTTATTTGTTACATTAACAAAAGAAAGACAATGCCACTTTGCCAGAAACCCGCAGCAGGTGAAGTGAAGAGGAGCTGGGCTGAAGATGCCCATCACGCACCGCGGCTGCGGCCACGCCAGGGACCCCGGGAGGCAACAGCAGGGACCGGGCTCCTCCCGGGAGCGCTCACCCCGACACGGCACTCGGGGCAAAGCAACTGCCACAAACCAGGCACCCGAGGAGCCGAAAGGCTGAACTACAGTCAGATTTAAGGCCAACAAGGAACAGAGAGTGAAAAAACATCCAGTAAGTCATTCTGTGTGCAGAAACTTCCTTTTTTTGATGGATGGGAGATCAGAAAACTCATTAAAAATGGCATCTATTTTTTTTCCCCTCTTTAAATACCAAGGTATAAATTTTGCTTTTAGAAGCGGGTTCAGACAGTCACAGAAGACCTCAGACTATAAATGAGATGGTGACATAATAAATCATTAAACAGTATTTTTCTGGAGTTGCTTCTGAAATATTTGGGATCTGTACGTAGCAAGACAAAGCAATTCTTTGGTAATCTGACTAAGGAATTGCTTATCTCAAATTCCATTTCCTCCAATTCTGTGGCAGTATCCCTCCATTTCCCTGTTCCTGAATACTTCTGTGACACTTCAGATGGTGCACGTTTGCGATTACCGAGCGTTTCGTTTTGTTTTGACCACAATTCAGCACCCAAGCGAAACGTACCAAACCATCACACTACAGCAGGGATGACGGGAAACCCTGCACTGCGTTTCCCTCAGCTCCCCCTGAGCGAAAAAGACAGATCAAAATAAAAGGCAAGTTCCTCGTTTTTGGAGAGCAGAGAGGACTTAGGCAAATGAATGGTTTAAATTCAGTTTAAGTGGCCTCAAGAATACTACTGAAGAGGCAGCAGGTAATTATTTTGAGGGCACGTTTCCGAGGCTTGTTCTACCAGCAGTCCTTCGCACAAGCACGCTGTAGGTAAGGCCGCAAACACACACGCTAACGAGACCCCACAGAGTCCGGATACAGGAGAGAAATTAACAGTCACACTTTGGTGGCAAGAGAGCAGGGTAGAGGGAATTAGGACAGCTCGCGGAGGGAGGAGAGCCCTGGTCACAGCGTCCTGAGCTTCAGCTCCTGGTGGGGTTCCCTGCCCTGGCGGGACCAGACAGACCCAGGGTGTCCCAGGAGGAAGACAGAAGAGCAGGAACCAGCAGAGTCGCAGCCACAGCGCTCCCCACCAGCCACAGCGAGAGCCAGCGGCCTGGGACTCGCCCCGTGGAGACAACACACCGAGCGAGCACCGCTGAGACAAGAAGACATGACTCCCACCACTCCACAGGGTCCATTTGGGGAGTCTCAGTCCCACAACCCTGATGGACATTTCTGACGTCCTCCTGCTAGCGAGCACGAGGTGTTTCAGAGAGCTCTTCCGTCTTTTCTAACTCCTGGCATTTAGGGACTGGTTTATACCCTGAAAAAGGCAGGACCACAGAGCACCTGACAACTAAACAGCAGTTAAAGACTGGTGACGTGTAAGCAAGGGTGGAGCAGGAAAGCAGAAAAATGTATTTTGGGCGAATTTCCATGCTTCTTGCTCACAAACGGTTAAGCGCACCTTCTAAAATAATGCCAGGGAGACACAGAGTAGAGACAGGGCCCCGTAAGAGACACAACAGGTTCAGACAGCTTCACGCTGCAAGTTGTCCCAGCACTCCAAACATCTGGGGCCCAAAGCCACCGCTGCTGGGACAGGCCACCGCTGTCCCCACACAGCTACGCAGGGAGGCTGTTTCATCAGCACCCGCTCTGAACTTGACACCAATTAAAGCGGTGAGCCCGGGCCTAGCAGAGTCACGCTGATTTTCATAGGATGCTACAGGAGATACGGCACACAGTGCACATATTTCTTAAGCGCTCTAACTTAATTAACTGATATAAAACTAATAATTACCGTAGTTATAGGCTGGCTCCAAGTAAAAGTTTCAGTGTCCAGAACGTGCACGTGGTCATTCCACCCTCTAGGAAGACCTGAATTCTTTAAAAATATTAAACAAGCAACAAGTTTTAATACGCACTAATTAAATACTAAAGTTCGAATAGAAATTACTTCCAGGTTTACTTACCCAAAAAGAGGTTTCATCAAATTCAAAAGTTCCCCGTTGCTTCCCTTCAGGAAAATAACCATAGCCTCCAAAAAATATTAGCCTGAAAGAAAACATGCATCAAGATCTATTAGAAATGCTATCGCGTCTGTTGCTATGAATTAAAGTTCTGTAAAGGCTGCGCTCAAACAGAAGACAGGAAAACCCGGGAAGCTCCTCTGCCTTCATTACTTCCCATATGTCTGCAACCCAAGTTTTCCAGGTGTGGGGCCCCATTTCTTGCCTAATCAACCCCACCACCCACGTGAAATCCCTCTGTCGCTCTTTCCCAGGCCTCAGGCTTCCCAGCTTTGCTCTGGTTCCAAACATGGGAGGCTGCCAGGCCTCCTGCCTCCTTTGCTACCAGGGCTCCCGCGCAGCAGCTACAGGTGCTTATTCCTGAAGTTTCCCAACTCCACCCATTCCAATCCCTCTGCCTGTTTTCCCTGAGCCCAAAGTGTTTGTAAGAAGCAAAAGGAGAGCATTACAAGCTGGGCACAGCCGCCGTGGTGGTGTGCGCTTGGCAGGGCAGGGCAAGAGGGGATCACGGGACCCTACACACAGCAGACCCTCTATCAATGAAGCCGCCTGGGAAGTTTTTCCCCAGTTCTTAGGTTTTTTTAGGGGGAGAAGGACATTTTCCTTTGTACTTGCTGCATTTTGTTTCAAAGCCTGAAGAACAGTTACTATCATCTCATCTGGTTTTACTGTTCCTTTTGGTTTCTAAAATGTCATTTACCTTTATGTCTGGGTTTTTAAGCACATATTAGAAACTAATGGCATGGTTTTGCCAGAAATCCTTATTTAATTATGAAGTAACAGAAAACAATCCACACCACCTAACTAACCACCCACAACTCCAGCCTCGCACAGATTTGGATCTAAACTGACCACATCAAGTGAGGTAGCAATAAGCTTTCTCTCCACATCAAGAGCCTGAAAACTAGCACCACGGGCGACTTCCTATCTTTCATGAGTCTCTGCAGCAAATATTGTACCAGTGAGCTTTCTCTCCATGTAATGGACAAAGCAGCAGCCACCTGTAGTATTATTATACACCAGAACCACCATACGTGGTTCAAACACAGCGACACAGGGCATCCCTGATTTCCTCGGCCTCGGTAGGGCCGCAGACACAGCCAAGACCAGCTGTGCTGACGGGCGGGAGATGCCTGTGCTGCCCAGGGAAGGTTTTGTAGGGCACAGCTTAAACCCCAACCCTGCCGTGACAAGACAGTAAGAACCTGTAACCCTTGCCAGTTGCGACCAAAGAAGAACCAGAGGCCCCTGACCATCACCTCACGTTCGCATGGGACCTCCTCCGCGCCGAGGAGGTGGCACTGATGCCCCCCTCAGCACCACGTACCCCAGCAGCACCACCCACGCCAACAGCCGGCCCACAGCCTGCGGAGAGAGCCCTGCTCTGTGGGGATCAGCCCTTGCAGCTTCTCCTGCGAGTGGACAATCCTGTTCATCTGAGCTGTCACCTGTGCCAGAGCGTTTTGGAGTCCTGTTCTCTGGAAGCCAGGAACCTTCTGAGAAACCAGCCCTGGGTAGAGCTCCAAGAACAGAGCCAAAAGTCCCTGCCCTCCCCTGAGATAAGGCACTTCCACCCCCAGCCTCCCGAGCAGCTGGGATACAGCAAGCCTGTGGAAGCAGGAGACTTTCTACCGACAACAGGGGCTTTCCTCGTCTATCCTCCAGTGCCACAAGGCTGGAACGATCTCGTCACACAGCTTAGGGGACTAGCGCTACACGAATTGAACGGGGGAGCAGGGAGCAAGGCAACAGCTATGTTTGGCACACCAGCTCATCTGGCTTCAACACCTTCTCCTTGTCTTCCTCATCTTTTCCACGGTTTGCAGTGCCAAAAAGCCTAATGGCACCTCTGGGACACTATCCCAACACATGAAATCGGGTAACATCAATGGCAGTTCATCTAACACATTCCTTGTTTTCTGCAACCAGCACAAAACATACCAAATTAAGCACATGCATGACTGAAAAAGCCACACACAATTTTAAGATTGTCTTCCTGCTCTTCAACTATCAAAGAAATGCAAACTGTCCCACAAGATGCGACCAGACGACTGCATTTTGCGTGACACCAGGAACCTTTCACAGGATTGTTCTGTGAAGAATAATTCCCAAGGCAACTGCCAAGAGGAACGACGCTGACACAAGCAACCACGATGCGGTGCCTTTAAAGCGACGTACCGAGAACACACGGTGGAAGACTGGCCTGTCACGAGCCCACATTTTGGATTGTGACCCACAGAAATTACTTAGCAGCTTGCATAGACCCAAACTGGGAGTGAGGTTTTTGGGTTATCAATGGTTAAAGGAGGGAGCAGTTTTAAAAGGCCGGCTGGGGAACACATCCAGCATCTCCCCGAAGGACGTAGGTGCCGCGGGCAAGAAGTCCTCCTGCGGCTCTTCTTCAAACAAAAAGACACAACAATGACAAGACTACGAGCGATTAAAAGCAAACACACGTGCAAGGACAGCTGTGCTGACTTGGTTGCTGGAGCCTTACTTGTTTTTGTAAACCCAAACGCCAAGTTTGTCCTTTGATGAAGGGGGCACCCCCTGACACTCTACTCGGACCCACTGCAGCACTTTGTCCGTGGATCTGGAATTTAACATGTAGAACTGTAGAAAATAAAAAGATTTTTTTTTACCCACACAGTTAGCTTAAAGCTTAAGTCTGACTAATGTTAAAATATTACCTTTTAATTAGCGTGTATTGGTATAGAAATACTTTAAAAGTTCTTTTCCCAGCTGCACAGAGCTGGCAATATTTGGAACAAAATATGGATCCAAAGATCCTTATCTTATTGCAGACACAAGCCCCCCCCAAACACTTTTTTACAAAATTAACAGGACTATGGACATTGAGTTTAACCACCCAAAAGCTGAAACAGGATACAATGAAGGCACGTACAAAGTAGCAATTGCCTTACAATAAAAAAAAAAAATCTGGTTTAAGAAAAAAAAGAAGTGGTTTTTACAGTATCATCCTTTCTCTGTGTGTTACATCATTTCACACAGATGGAAATATATACAGATTACACAGATATACATATATAAACTAGCTGAAATGTACAAATACCACAGCAGGAAGGAAGCAAGTCACACTTTATAAATGCAGTTTGTTTGAAGCATAGCATCAAGCTACTTTCAGTTTATATTAAGAGTGAGGCCAAAAAAAATTACTTAATTTAAAACCACACTTCGAGAACATACAAAAATATTATCAGAGACTTCAGAGAATAATAACATTTCAAACAACCACAAAGCAGTTACAAATCACCTCCTGGTATTATTTCAGCAAACTCGGGAAATTCCTGTCTTTCAAAAGAAGCAAACACAAAAGCACCAATGCAATAATAATTTATAGGGTGAATTGCTCAAGAACAACGGCGACCAAAACAAGTTAACAGGTCACGGTGTTTCTTCAGCGGTGTAAAGCTACCAGAGTACAATCGCCACCTGGAACGATGCCAAGCTGAAGGCTGACCTGCTTTAAAAACGTCACGTTATCTGACCCGCTGCAGAGAAATTAATACAGCGAACTGGGAAAAGTCAGCCAGCTGAACACCTGCATGGAAAAAAAGATCCGTGTTTTGTTAGTCAAAAACCTCTCAGGCAAGAGCAAAAAGAACGCGGCCTCAATCAGTTTGCATCTGGGGAAGCTGCTGACAGGATGAGAACGCTGGTTATCTGCTTCCAAGAACTGGAGATAGAGCCAGCGGATGAAAATAGGTGCTGCAGCAGCCACGGAGGACACGGGGACTGGATACACATTCAGCATTCCCTGGCACTAACACTTAATCTCTGAAACAAGATCCAACCTGTCCCGTCATTCAGAAGAAAATGTGTCCGTGATTTGTTAAGATTATACATTTCTTGCTTTGGATGGATTTTAATTAACTGAAAAGGCTGCCTCAAGTTTATAAAAAACAGGAACAAAAGCTAACGAGGAGAAACCTATTTGTGAGAAGGGTTTCACCTTTAAATTACTAACCTTGTTTGTGTTGCCACGCGCATGGTGTCCTCCAAAGAGGTACACCACTCTGTCTACACAGACGGCACAACTTCCAGACATGGAAGGTGGAACATCTCCCTCTGTTTTACTCTTCTTCCTAGAAGCACGGTGTAAAATATTTTAGCTGCTAAAAATGAACAATAATGATTTTACCTGGAGAGGAATTTTATTAACGCTACCAGCATGTTTTTAACTCCGACAGGTCACCGTGGACCATTCAGTAATGAGTTCCTCACACCCTTGCAGCGTTAAGAATTTACAACACTAACCTGGGACAACGGAGGGGGATGGGGAAAAGCCAATTTAATTAATACATGTTTTGTGGGGGAGGAATCCCGTCTGCCCAGTTCAGGAGTTTGGTTCACCTTTCACGTTCAAAATCCCCAGAACGATCCTCGAGCAAAGAGGACGCACCTGTCTGAACTGGAGGTTTCTATTCTGCTACTGGATATTTAATGTTTGTAAACATTATAATCACCAAGATGAGCTTCCAGCCCATGGCCCAGGCTCTCCCTAACCACCATGACAACTGGAAGCACTGCTGAAATCGCAATTTCTGCAGAGCGTTGAGGGGATCTGGCTTCGCAGCACAAGGCCTGAGCCAGCTACAGAGCCGGAGCAGCGGATTCCCTACTGGGAATTCAGGCATCCAGGTTTTAACACAACTTCCAGGCTCCCAATGGTCTAGGATGACACAGTAGTTTCTTTGGCCATATCAACATTTAAAAAGAACTTCTTAAAAAGACAACAAATAAAAAAACTCAGTACCACTGTAATCAAAATTTTTAGGTGCTATGTTCTATACCAGGCACCCCAAAACACTTCACACTGTTGGTCACATACTCCCTGTACGGGCTGCCTTTTCTACTTCACCTGGTGAAAACGTATTTGCTGTTTTCACAGAAAAAAACCCCTACATTCTGGAAATAACTTTACACATTCACGCAACAGTTTGATAAGTGGGAATACAGAGATCAGGGAATTCTCTCTATGTTTAGAGCCCCCAAACATGCTTTCTATACCAGTTTAAGAATTTATCCTTTTTTTCACCTAAACCAATCATTAAGTTAATTATTTACTGTACCATCTTCCAGTTTCCATGTTGTAGATCCATATTTCATCTCTGGGCAGATAGAAGTCATAAAATCCCCGAACTTGGGCATTCTGCGCAACAGGTCAGAAAAGAAAAAGCAACATCAGAAAGATGCCTGACACATTGAACTACAGACTCCGGTGAATGTTTACACCCCGTCAGAGATCGAATCATGGAGCAGAAGGCAGCAGTCCTTGGAGAGCCTCTCCCCTGCTCAGCAGCCCTCGCAGAGCAGATATTAATCTATTTTAGCTTTTGCTGGAGACCAGACAAGCTCCCAGCAGAGCCAGAGACTGGGGAAAACAGAAGTTAAACCTCCTTTTCATAGCCCAAGCAGGGTAATTAGGGTGCATAAATGAGCCAAAATGTCCTTTCTAATTCCCCCACCACCTGCATGACACCACCAGAACAATACGCCAAAGCTTTGTCTCGAACTCCCAACTTATTTACCGAGTTCACTGAGAATTCATCTTGATTCCTGTCAAAATTGTAAAATGACCTGGTTCTGCCTGCAGTGCACGCACACCCCAACGTGATAAATAAATAACCTGTAATCATTAACACGCAATAGACAGTTGTGCTGATAACGCTGTAAATAAAAGCACCACTTCGCACGCTGTGCATTTCCAATCAGACACTGCGTCCTTCTCTTCCAACAGACACGGGAGCTGACAAAGGCAAACGACACCCACAAAAATTATCTGTTTGCCAAGATCTGCGTCCCGCGCTCACGATTTATTTCAGTATTTCCAGACTCTGAAATGTCACATTCGAATTTGTTAACTGGAGCTTTTCTTTTCCAGGGGAGGGATAATTTTACAGAGTCGCTCCCAAACTAATGGGACCTAATTACCAGCACCATGGGTGGCAGAAGGCTTACTTAACAAGGAGCGTGGCATACCTTATATCCTCCCCAGACATACATGCAGCGTCCATCAGTGACTGCCACGTGCCCGCTGCGCTCAGCAGGGCTGTCATTCTCCAGCTGCTCAAAGCTCTCCTCAGCCGGAGCCGGGAGCTCTTCATCTGCCTGCAGGTCTTCGTTATCATCGGCCATTTCGGTACAGTGCTATGTGCACAGAATAACACAGAGCACGGAGCTTTGAAAACCAGCAGGGGAAACCAGCAGAGGAAAAAAAAAAAACAACAGAGAAACCACACACTGGTGTTTCTTTCACGAGGATGTTTCAGTGGAAGAGTTATCTTGTCAGTCAAGAAAGTTTCACATGGGGATTCCTCAGCTGTGTGCAATTTGTAATGGTTTCAGTTGCCAATTTACGCCAAGGTCTCTATCTTTTGTAATAAAATCACACTTATCTATAAATACATTAACCGATGACCAAAAAACCAACCCACTATGGAATAAATTTGAAAGCTCTGCCTACAATATGGTTGTCACAAAAGTGAAAACTCTTGCAGCTCTTCAAAGTCCCTTTGGGCTGCCTGAGCCAAGTCTCCCACACACAAACTGTTGCCTCCAGCTCTGGGGCCACCAACAGCAGAAGGACACGGAGCTGCTGGAGAGGGACCAGAGGAGGCCCCGGAGATGCTGGGGGGGCTGGAGTCCCTCTGCTGTGAGGACAGGCTGAGAGAGCTGGGGGGGTTCAGCCTGGAGAAGAGAAGGCTCCAGGGAGACCTTCCAGCCCCTGCCAGTCCCTAAAGGGGCTCCAGGAAAGCTGGGGAGGGACTCTGGATCAGGGAGGGGAGCCATAGGATGAGGGGGAATGGTTTTAAACTGGAAGAGGGGAGATTTAGATGAGATCTGAGGAAGAAATTCTTGGCTGTGAGGGTGGTGAGCCCCTGGCCCAGGTTGCCCAGAGAAGCTGTGGCTGCCCCATCCCTGGAGGGGTTCAAAGCCAGGCTGGACGGGGCTTGGAGCAACCTGGTCTGGTGGGAGGTGTCCCTGCCCAGGGCAGGGGGTGGCACTGGATGGTCTTTAGGGTCCCTTCCAGTCCAAACCATTCTATGATTCTAAGAAACCGTCCCACAGCTGCTAAATGCCGGGTACGTTACCCACGCTAAAAAAAAAAACCTCCACAAAACAGACACAGATCCAACGGCGGGGGAAGGTGGACAGTCCCAGCGATGGCTTTGGGCAACCCGGCAGAGAGAGAGAGGTGAGAAGGACCTCGGTGAGACCACCAAGCCCTGCACCCGCGCAGAATCCCCAACCCCTACACCATACACCACACTCTGTCAGATCCGTGTTCAATTTGAATGGCTTCAATGACGGAGACACTACACCACCCTCCGTAGCTTATTTTTGAGCTTTAATTATGCTTTAAATTAGATAAGCCTTACCCACACCTCAACGAATTCAAGTTAACCAGATTTTTACTGAGCTCTCCTCAGTGATCTGCATTAATTTTTTTTTTTTTTTTTTTTTTTTTTTTTTTTAAAAAATTAAGGCACGCCGCACAAATTCTGTCCCCCTTCGGCAGTGTTTTAGCCCCGTACTGAGACACTTCTGACAAGTCACTGCAATCCCCGCTTCCCGGTGGCTGTGCCCCTCAGGCCGCCCCGACTGCCCAGCCGTGGGCTCTCCCGCGCTAGGACCCCCACGATAGGTGTCACCTATCGCGACATACCGCAACACAGGCCCGCAACGCACCAGCCGCACTCCGCCGAGCGACGCGCCGTCCCCGCGCCGACCGGCCCCCCGGCTTCCTGACAAGGCCTGATCCCCCCTCACCGCCCGCTCCCGGCTCCGTCCCCCCCGCATCCCCCCGCCGAGCCGCCTCCCCGGGCCCTACCGCGGTGGGGGCTGTGGGCCGCCCGCTCCTTCTCTCCCTCCTCGCCTCAGCGGGACGCGCGGCGTCAACATCCGCCGCGGGCGGCCGCTTCCGGCAGCGCCGCGCAGGCGCGTCCCGCCCCGGGCCGGGCCCCATGGCGGTCCCGGGCCGCTCGCTCCGCTTGCCGTCGGATCCGCACCGCCTCGCCGGCAGCTCCGCCTGGGAGAGAGGCCCATCTGCGGGCCGGGGGCTGCCGGGCCGGGAAAGGGCGATGCTGCAGGCCGGTACCGCAACCTCCCGCCCCCCCAGGAACGGTGGGACCGACAGATTGGGGGGTGTTTCTTTGTCGAGAATCCCCTGTGAACCGAGAGGCGACAACTTCTTGGTTAAAAAGAGCCACAGAACATACTAAATGTTTGCTCGAATATAAAATTACGGCTCTGCTGCAACACCCCTTCACAAAACTTCCTTTTACTATATAATTTCACTCCTTCCCCCAAATAAGTTAGTTTTGCAGACTGTAAAAACATCAAGAACCAGTCAAAAAATTGGTCTCAATTCAACTCTATAAAATTTTAATGACTGTGCTCCTGTTAACTAAATTTTTGAAACAGAAAAATAGCAAGTACTACATATGCTCTTTTTAAACAATAAATAAGCATTATTTTTTTTTAAACAAGAATTAAATATAAACTTTACACATCCAAAATACAATATACAACCTATTTCAAAAAGGACTCATTGATAACAGAACCATAGTAAAACCATATTATGAACTGGGTGTAAGCTCTTCCTATACAAACGGTAACGCTGCTCCTGGCAGGATTTCCCCAATTCCCACCAGAATCACATTGACTTTCTCCCTCGGAGTCATTCAACGGGATGGTGAGATGGCGGAGTCAACTGGATTCGGTGGTGGTAGCAAATTAGTTACCTTTCTTGAAGTGTCAATCTTCCAAAAATACCGTGTTGAACTAATTTTCCAGGAAGGCCAATGGGAGAAGGCTGGAGGAAGATTTTAGACTTAAGCTGTATTTTATCCAACTGAGAACATTTCGTATCATCTCTCACCTTCAAAAAGAACAAGTTGTATGGACTGTCTCATTAAGACCACAACAGCGGAAGTTAACAATATATACAAATGAAGTTTTTATCAGTTTTCTAGAACGCAGAAAACAAAAGAGACTTCCATAAAAAGGCTTTCTTTGTTCTCAAACTTCACTTAGAAACTCAGCTTAACATACAGTTGTTCCGTAGCATTAGTCAAGTTCACTAACAAAAGACTTTGCTTGTACGCTGGAAATAAACCAAAGTGTTCGCTGGTTTGGTTGCCGTTGTTCATGTGGTATTTAGTTGACTTTGTCTTTCGGTTTCAGCTTTTTTCTCCTGCCGGTGGCTAACTGCAGCCCAGAAGGTGATTTTTTTCAGCACCTGCTGCAGAAGTTTAGATGGCAAACACGGAATCTGGGTCTTCAAGAGAGCTGCGTTTTTACCAATGCAGTCAAGACACAACCTGAAGAAGAAGAGGAAAAAAAAATAAAGAAAAGAGAGAAAGATTTAAGTAAATGCTCTATAATCTGAAGAGCAGTGTGTAAAAGCACTGTGCCATAAGGATTTACACCAGGCTCTGTGCCAAATAACCTCAACTCACCTGAGGAGTGAATAAGGTTGAGTCTGAAATATCAGCAAGTCGCTGCAGTGACCCTGATCAAGAGAAATAAAGAACCATTAAAATGATAAACATCTTTTCTCAGAAATACTGCTGCTTTCTAGATTAACGTACATTTATTACCACATGCATAATTTAAAACTGAGAATACTTAAATAATTATTTTTAAAGAATCTGAATAACAAATTCCTTTTTATCAGCGTAACAAGGGCAGGAAAAACCCCTCATAAATTACTTTCCAAGAACAACTAAGGTCACATCTCACAACGTCACATGATAAATGAACCCAAATATATTAACTTTATTTTATATCCGTTTTAATTACTATAGTGTTAGGATTTCACTATGCAATTTACTGACTGTGTCCATGAAATGCAAGTCATCTTTGCTTCCACCAAATACCATCACTTCTCCTTCTTTTCCGAGGCAGGCCGTATGCCACAATCTAGACATAAAATTATAAATAGAATTGGTGACTGAGTAACAACAAGCAGTTGTGTTATCAGCAAAACAAATCTAAAAACTAAATGTTTTTAAGGGTTTCCGAGAAGCAGTAAGCTTACTGGCATATTAACCTCTTCACCTCACTCGACTCTCCTCCATTCTTCATATCCAAGTTTCTTTTCACAAGACTCTTTTGCTATAAGGATATAAGTTCCTTTTAATTAAAAGTGGAAAGGTCACTTTTCTAATCCTGTGATTCCACTCATGCACAGAGCCTTGAAGTCTTACTGGCCTCATTACTTACCCAGAAGAATTTTACAATTTTAAATAAAGTATTTTACACGTTGCTCTGTGAGCTGGAAACACAAGCAATATAAAGCCTGTTCTTTATCAGCCCGTGTCTCACGGCAGCCCTTCCGTCTGAAGAATGGAGAATAAGCCCCGGAGCGAAGCGATGACCAGCACCTCTCTTTTGTGTTTGGTCATTTCTTTGCGCAGAGCATGTTGGGACTTAGTGTCTCTGAGCTTCCTATTTTTTTCTCAAATATTACTGAACTGTGTCAATTGATCTGTAACATACACAGGAGGGAGAGGCAGCCAGGAGACACACGCACAGAGCATGGTAATGGAACCCGTGCTCCTTAGAAAACCAAGAGAAAGACATTCTTTTAAAAGTCTTCAGAGGTAAAAAATAATCCCTGAAAACATGGTATTACTCATATCTTTAACAGTATAAAAGAAGAGAGCAATGTGACTATCCATCTCATGAGAATTTTTGCTGAATTTCATACAGACCAATCCATTTTTGTCATTATTTGACTTTTCTGCACTGTAGTTCCATGTACGTTCTCTTATTTACCACTGCTTCAACAAAACATTACAGTGGAAAATTTTCAGAAAGCAAAGTAACTATATGAAACAAGCTTTTGCCAAGAACAGCTTTGCTTTTCCTTTTTTTTTTTTCTTTTTAAATTTTCCACTGTTTCTTTAATTCATAACTACAACTCTAACAGCTTTGAGATTGTGGGGTTTTCAGTCCTGACTCATCCCTGCACGCTAGGATGAGAGCTTCAGAACACAAGTTATCCTCTTTCAGTTTTACGCTTCCCCCAAAGATTCCTGGGGATCATCTTCTGTGCGTCAGTTACATCACGCCCACAAGCAAGTTTCATGTTGTGCATATAAAAGCACATGGTATAAAATAGAAAACTAAAGCAAACCCTGACTTGTATAATCTTGCTTTAACAAGGATTCTGCTACTTCAGTAGCTACACCTTCCTAGATTTATTTTTTATTATTAGCAGATCAAAATCTATAATTTTTCTATTGGTGTATCACCACTGAAGTAAATACCACAAGATGATCATCACCACAGAGCTCTGGCCCTTTAAGTCTATTTAACCGCTAGAACTTTCATGCAGAAGTGAATGTTCTCACTTTCTTACTCCATTCATATCAGTAATTATTCACTGTTCTCCTTTGGCTAAACTGTATCCCACCTTTTCTCTTCCTCATACCTGTAGATAGATCTGTCTCTGCCTTAATCTGCATTACGAAAACTCGGGCCTGGACTTCGTCACCGAAGAAGACTGGGAAGCCTTTCCTGCCTGGACTCTGTTGACATCCTAGCTCGCAACCTGAAGCTTTTTCTACAGACTGACAGAGTTTATGTTCTCTCACAGCTGCTCTAACTTATCACCTAAACATTCTAATAAAGCACGTTATTTAAATTACACAGATGCTGCATTGATGTAACCTTTTTACACAGCTCTTCTATCCAGAATAACACAATTACATTGTAAGGAAAACACTGGGAATTTACATTAAACATACAATTTGTTCTCTATTTTAACCTGGCACTCAAAATATTAACTGAAGTAAAACTGATGGACAGAAAGAAGAAAAGTATTTTCTACCAATACAGAATGACAGATTTAGGACCTGGAAGACAATTTTTTAGAAGTTACTAAAAAGGAAGATTGAAGGAAATTACTCTTTACAGAATTTAAGGAAGGAATTAATTTTGCAGAAGCATCACTAAAATACACTAATGCATGTGTGATATACCGTGTATTAATATAAAATAATAAAAATCTATAAAAAAAGTACACATATATGTATTATTGCCAGTGCATTTTAAGTCCTGCTATAAAATCATACGACCAATGGACTTAAACCTTTTTCAGCTGCAGAGATCCTGCAGTAATCCTGCGTAAGAACAGGGATACAATTATGGTACAAGTAAGTGCTTCACACACAAACTAGTTCAATATATAGACAGGTTTTTTTACAGCTCCTTATATCCATATTTTCAGGAATTCCTGAAAAAGGTTATTGAAGTTTATTGGTTTCGGGGTTTTTTTTATGAAGTTTAATTATGAATTGCACATCAGCAAATAACTTTTATGAGACCATCCACGTAAAGAACTGAACACAAAGACAGACAAGATCCCTGACTGCTAATGATGTGCTTCATTATTTAAGGCAGTCATCAGTCCCTTCATGTATCAGGTCACTAATTGTAAAAAGACAGAAAAAAACACTCTATGAAGCTAAGGTATACATTTATTTGGGCTTGAAAGAGTTTGAAGTATAAGAAAGTAGAAAACTTGGTCTAACAGTGCTGTTGTATTTAAAAGACACCCTAGAATAAGATAAAACAGGAACAAAATTAATTGAGGTAAAGGTATTTCAGTAATAGAAACAGAATGTAAGGCAGGAAGCATGCAAATGCCAGACCAGAATCATACACTATGCTAAAAGAATGATCTAAAATTGTGCTGAGAGTACCTGGGTGAATGTACAGAATGAATTCCATGAAAAACGGAATATTTACTGTTTACAGCAAGCCAATTCAATAGTATTTACATTATAAATACAGAGAATGCTTCAAACACTGCGTTAAAAACAAAAAAGGTTGTGCTCTGATACAGCAAGCACCTGTTTCCAATGGCAGCTTCAGGGTCAGAACATGAAACTTGCTTTTAGTCAGAAAGAATCTGTCTTTTTCTGTAGTCTTAAACTAGAGAGAGAAGGGGAACATGGTGTGGAAGAGACAGTGCTGTTGCCACTATGAACAATACACTTTCTGGAACTAGACCCTTTTTGGTTGGCAGTTAAGTACTTGAAAGAATAAAACTCCAGTCATTTAGGATGCTGTTTAGTACTAAATTCAGTTTTGCAAAACTGTAATCATAATTGGCTGCTTCTGCTCAGGGAAAATACCCCAAACAAACAAGGTATTTTATAATACTTTTGAACCCTGAAAGATGCATCAACATTTCCATGGCCATCTCCCCTGTGTTTCTAATAACATCTCAACATTAGTCAACTTCTATTATTCCCATAGGTTATTCATTCCTCAAAAACTATGTGATATATGTTTTCCTAAATAGAAGTAGTTTGGCTATAGAATACCAGGTTAGTTGGACACCCAGATCCTTCATCACAAAAAATCTTTTAATGCAAGTAAGCATCATAATGCGAATAAGCATCAACTATAACAAATACAGAAAATAATAATGCTGTATCAGGTACGAAGGAACATAAGTTAGTAAAGCAAACTATTCAATCATACTGTATTAATTTTCTAAAATATTCTTATAACGTAGCTTAAAAATACTGTTCACTAATTTAAAATTATTTGATTTTTTAAAACGCCTACATTCCAGCAAACATTATTTATTTTTATATACCTAGGCCTACTCTTAGGCAAATGGGTAAGTTGTTTCCATCCATTTGTTGTAATGCTGTGAATCCAGCCATCACCTACAATATAAAAACATATATTAGTGCTTTTTCTTGGGACAAAGTATTACCTTTTTTATTTATACAAAAAGCTCTCTGTTCTAAGAGCACATTATATTAAGATAACAGCAACATCATCACATTAACTTGCATCTTTTCAGTCTTTGTAATTTAGCTTAACCATTCAGCCATAGAAAGCTCACTGCACTGAAAGCTGGAATTAAAATACAATTACTTTTTTCTTTTGGATATATTGAGAAAAATCGCCCCCTCCCAGTGGAATATATCCATGACAATCAAAACTGTTTTAACTAATTTCACGTTTTTCTGAAAATAAGTTGCCCTTTCTAGAAAAGGAACTCAGTATAAGACTATCCTACTCTTATTTAACATTGTGTAGCTGTGATTTGTTATTCATCCAAAAAATCTACATTATGTTAACATTATTATTTGTATCTTCTTCCTGCAATTGCTATTGATATCAAAAGTTACCCCTTGTCCATATCAAACCATGTGAGACTCTTGCCTTTATTCTTTTAGATGATAGACAGTTTGATGAAAGATTTATTATCATACGTTCTCTCTGTACTACACAATGTGCTTCTTTATCGCTATAAAAATAATAGGACAGCTAGAGAAATACTCATGCGCCACAAAAATTCTGTAACAAGATTTAGGTCTTAGCAGTTTGAGAAACACAACAAATGTGCACACCACACGAGGTTAGTACTAAAAGTGTACAATAGAATTATAATCTCTAAATCACTTACTTAAAGGAACGTTATCAGAACTTAGTCCACCAAAAAGAAAAAGTCTGTCATCTCCTATTGGCGTCAGTGTGTGCCAGGATCGATCTTTTGGTTTCTCTCCACTGATATTAATTCTTGGTGAAACAAATGAACAAAATCAAATTTTCAAAAAATGCTGAAAATAAACCTGCTAGAAGATTTAAAATTTAATTTAGTTTGTCCTAGAACAAGCTTGGATATTTTCCCAGTGAAAAAGCTGCACTTATGCGATCTGAATATACGCTTCAGAAGAGCTGTGTTAAGAACTAAACCAAGTAGTTTCTTGTAGCAACTGTTCTCTAAGCAATCAGTTACATAAATATCAAATGTAAGGACAAAAGCATTGATTGTTATTTTGTTTGTTTTCTTAAGATCACTAAAGCCACTACTTAATGTACAAATGAAGGCACTCTGGAGAGCCAAGAAAGGACTATATAGTCAAATAAACTGTAGGGAAACAGACCCTCAATTATTTGAGATAAAATTTAATGAATCCTGAGTGGCTACAGTCTTTCTACTCCTAGGAAAATGATCTTAAATGATACGAGGATTGTGGCTTTACCTTTCATCCAAAAGCTCTTCAATCATTGTGCCTTTTAACGCAATGGCGGGTCACCCAAACTTTGAGATAAATTTTAGTAAAAAGTGGAATTCCAAAGTACAAAACAGATGTATACTTATTATTTCAAAAATCTGCTGATGTTACAAAAATCCACATTTGATGCTGATCTCATTTTAGCTGCAGGGTTAGGTATGCTTGAGATGAGAATCTGAACAGTAAAGAACCTAAACATAAGGGATCCCCTACAGTGGGTGGCCTGGACTCACATCACCTTAGTTTAGGCGCTTAGGTGTACAGCTGTCTCAGGAGGATCCCAACAGAGACAGCAGAGAAGAGCAAGGACCTCCAGAGGGCATCAGCCCACCTACTATCTCCATACTACGCAGAGAGGCAACTTCTGTTGTAAAGTACCTGAAGTTAGACACAAAGAATCTAGGCCACTGCACACTCAGTGTGTCCTCATTTTGGAAAGGTGATGGAAAAAGCATGTGCTAACACCTGTAAGCTCTCTTGAGGGATCAGAATCTTAGTCGGACACTGTCCAGAGTGGGTAGGAAGGCAATGTTCAATACAGGTAGACTGTATCTTAAATAAGCAGTTTACTTTTATTTTTTTCCTCCACTTTGTTAAAGTGAGGTGAGTGTAATATACACAGGTGTGTGCTCAATCTACAATATGAACAGTGCAGATAGTGACAAGTCATCTACATTTCCTTTATAATCAAGAGAAACAGGGCCTTGAAAAGCACAACTGGTGATTTATTTTAGATGTCTACCTTAGCAGCAGTTGTTTCGTGCCCAAGCATAGCCTATTTCTCTTAACTGAGCCCAGAGGAAGCCTAGGGGTGAGTAACAGAGGCATCTGCAGCTCAGTTAGAGGAATTTCAATACTGGTGAGTGCTAAGCAGTTCTCCATCTGGAAGCAAAGGCTGAAGAATCATAGCTAATTAAACAGTGATTGCAAAACTGTCCTACTCAATTTAGCACCGAAGTTGGAGCCAAGTCACAATGTCTGAGTGCCTGCTTTGCACAACTCTTGTATAAGATGCTTCTAAAATTGGCAAAAGAGGCAAACTGTGCTGAGATACAACAGGCTTTGATGTTCAGAAAAATATATACCAGATACTGATGGGTGATAACGTTTCAATCTTTCACGCTACTGATACGAAATAATACAAAATCACCATTACATTTCGAATTTTTCTTTTAGGAGAGGACGTCCAATAAGTGAGTTTGAACGCAGGACTGTACAAACCAAGTCCTCCTCACTGGGAGGATCTGTACTTTACAGAAGAACTTCAAACACCTGCATTCAGCTTGGCTTGGTCAGCAGTATTCAGCCAGCCAAAGTTTTTAATCTGTATGGAGGATGGCGTCTACTCCCTTGTTTTGCTCTCAGCTCAGAGGAACACACTGGGTGCAGGATCAGGTCAGCAGTCATAGGTGACTGGAGATGCCCATCACAGGTGCACGAAACACATAAAGCCCTGGAGAAGGATCAGTACTGACACATACTCAGGACAGGGGTATTTCATGGTCTTTTATGAAATTACTATTAGGTTACCTCGAGAATAGGAACAGAACAGTGGTTATCACCCACCAGTTACTGCTTATCTCCAGGTTTGTCTGTCAGCTAACAATATACCCACTGATTCTACATGTGCAGTAGGCACTATCATAAATGCTACCTGCAAACAAACAAGTCTTAGGAAGTGTAACGATACTGGATTTAGTTTAAAATTTAAATATTTATGTCATGCTTTTTACTTGATTTTTCAAAAAAATGGTTAAGATGCTTATCTTGGGGGGGAGGGATCTTTCCTCATTCTGTACCATAATGAGACAAATATAGCTAGTAAAAACAGTATTCAAAAAGACAAGAAAAATAAAATTCCATATGGATAAATGTACTCATCTTGAAAATGATGATGTTAAATCACTACATGCTGTGCTTAAAATAGCATCATCAATGCTTTGGTGCAGAACAGAAAAAGCTTAGTAACCACTATCAAATTAAATTACATTGAAATCACAATATAACAGCTGTTAAAATAGTCCCCAAACTCCCATCCTCCTCTTAGAAAAGCTACAAAATTAGCACCGGAACTATTTAACAATATGTTTCAATCTGCTACATTCTACATTAAGTGTTATAGAGAGAAACCTACCTTCCAGACCAAGTCCAAGTGTCTAAATTCAGGCAGTGCAAGTCATTCATTCTAGTTTGCTAAAACAAATAAATAAAATCCCAGTTGTGTTATATTCAGCAAACAATGAGCAAAATATTTCAGCGAGGCCATCCCAGGACAGAATATTCCAAGAGAACTGTACCCATGTGGCTTAAAACAACTCTGTCTTATGTGCCAGATGAAAAGCAGTTCTTCTCAAAAAGCCCATGCAACTCTCAGAAAACTACTTGTCAGAATATTTACAGTAATGCAATGGCAGCATGGGGCCAATTTTAGTTCTTAATAGTAGTTTAATAGTGAAGAACTATGTGATACTCAGTTCCTGCAAACATATTCAATTTTCATCCATCGAATTCATGGTAGGTAACTGCAAAAGGGGTAATGATCTACATATAGTTTCCTCTCATTATTTTTCTTTGTGTTCTGATCAGAACTATGCATCCTCCTGTCTGGTCACTTATTCCTTGAAATATTCTGGTTGCTACTGTACTCGGTACATGACATCCCACAAAAAATTCATCACATCTATGTTTTTCTCTCTTTTCTGGAAGGTGAGCCCTTTCACAAAGTTACTACTAGCAACAAGATTTTATGACCCTTTAGCATTTGCCACAAAAATACGAAAACGTGTCAGTAAGAACAATGGGACAACAATACACTTGCGTATCTGCCTCTGTTTTGAGATGAAGAAACTAACTGCCTTAGAAACATAAAGGTGGGGGGAATATAAGAATTTCTTTGCTATTTTCAATGGCTCCCAATACACTTGACTGCTATTTGTGATTCTCCTAGGTACTACAAAACAGTATCTGAGAAGTAGGGAAATGTGTCTTGCCTTACCTTACAATTTCTTTTCTCCTAGGGTAGTCCATAGATCTATTAGAATAAGCCTTTCTCCAGCTTGCAGATCCTTTGAGGCAGAAACTAGACTTGTCATTTAAGTCAGAACAGGAGTAGTTCTACCCCTGAGAACTCAGCCAGTTAGGGAGCTTGAGAGACTTCCAAAGCTGTCCATCAGAGTTACGGGAAGTTTCTCAGGATATTTCGGGAAACAGCAAGGTTTTCAGGATAGCTATGGGCTCCTCTGATCAAGTATGTGCTAGCCCTTTTCTGTGCAAGGGAAGAGACTCTTAAATAGCATTTTGGAAATGCCTTTGGAGAGGCCAAAAGGCTAAAGAAAAGCAGAATGTGAGGGCTTTTGTGCATTGCCTGAGAAACTTTATCCCTGCAAGAGGGCAAATATAACAATAAAGTGTGGTCCAACTGACAGCTAGTGGAACAGATCTGTCTTCCATGACAAGTCTATTCAGTTTCCTGCTCCTTCAGATGGCTTTGAAGGCAATGAGGAACAAATTATACAAGCAGAAAGCAAAACACAATTACTGAGCATCTTCTGCTGTACCTGTACACAGCTAGCCACTTGGGGGTAGGGTGGGGAAAAAGAAACATGCTGGCCTCTAGAACTAAAAATATTTAATCATCTTGGAATAACACAGCTTGATATGGAGGACATCTATTAAAGAAAGGGAAGAAAGAAAGTTGCTGTTATGTTGGAAATGAAGGTTTCAAGAAGATGCTGTTCAAGACCTCCTCGCTGACTTTCCTTTCCTAGGCATTAGGCAGAAGATGGAGTAGTTTTCAGTTTCTTGGTCCCTGGGAAATCAATGTATTATAATCTTTACATTCTCATGATCAACAGATTGACAGATGCATAATTACATCAACCTAATTTTGAATGCAAAACACAGCATCAGTTGGACATTTATGTCTAAGATTCAGTCCTTTAACATAGCTTTAACAAATGAAAATGCCTTTCTACCCCACCCTTATTTGGGAAACTGTAAAGCACAGTCAGGTTCTAGTATCGTCACTTGCTATATGCAAAGTTTTCTTGCAGTTTTTCATGTACTTCTAAATGCCGCCTGCTATATTTAATCATTTAGCTGATAATCCTAAAATGATTCTTAATTAGCTTAAAAGCATCAAGCCTCGCTACAAGGACTCCTTAGACATCCTACTTATCTATGGCATGCTCATTTATTTGCAGCTCAGTAAACATTAACCAGGATCTGCTTTGTCTCAGGATTGGCTTTCTGGCATGATGAAAGGCATTAAGGGTGGCATATTCACAGCTCACTGCTGTTACAGTAAACTCTGTGCAGCTCTCCATTCAGAGATTTACAATCAAACAGCTGAAATCTTTGTAAGAGAAGGACTGCAATTCAACGTCTCTTCTGATCTTCAGGGACAGAAAGGGTAACAGGAAATATCAACATGCATGCATTAAGGCACCAGATGCGTGAAGAGCTGCTGGCAAGACTTGGATTTATTACTTCATCATTCTTTACACGAAAACTTTCCGCTTAAATCAAACACGAGACTTGCACCAACTTTTGGACTAACTCTCCTTCCTTCCCACTTTCTCCCATTTCTGTTTTTGCAGGGGCTTACCTGGAGGAACAGAGTCCACATAATACTTCTGAGCCTGTTTTCAAATGATTCCTGGTACAATTGATTTTGATCATCACCATCTTCTTTTACCAGTTCTAGCTCCAAGTTTGGAAAAAGGTGCCCTTTCCTCCCAGAAAGATGAATAGGAGAAGCCTCATGACACTTCCTGGCCCTTTCTGGTTCCTTGTAGAGCCTTTTCCCTGGGAAGATTTGTATTATGGTGAACTAGAAGGAGAAGGAGGAGCAAACCCCATATTTGCTCCTTAATTTATGGAGATAAGCAAGACTTCATCCTTTGGGGAGGAGTTACTCCTGTTGTGAGGAAATGTAGTGTTTTTCTGATGTCTTTAGCTTTCCTTTCCTGTTTCATGACTTACATTAATTCCTCAAATCCCACTGAAATGTTCCCTAACCTTTGTAAAGTTCCTTCCATTTATTTCTAGGATAGAAAGTCAATCAATAACAGAGTATCACTAAGGCGAAAATTACAGTTGTTGCTCCTCTCCTACAAAACTAAATATAGCTTCCAAAAATTTCACTCTTCTCTGACATTGTTCCTAAGTGGTTTCACTGAAATTTAGAAAATGGTTATTAAGGAAGAGAAAAACCTTTTCAGATCAGAGCCTTCTTGTATTTCTGAATCCTGTAGTCAAATAGAAGCCTCTAAGGGCATACCTAATCACGCATCAGCATAGTGGAGAAATGACAGGTGAGCTCCAGTTTACCAATAACTTCACTTGCAGAGGCTGCATGAGAATCCTAGCTTGAGTTACAAAGCAGTTCAGTTGCAACAGGCACAGTGCAGCAACGCTAACTAGCCTGGACATGACACTCTGTGCTATTCTGTTCCTGGTGTGAAGATCTCTGCGCCACGCAGAGAGAGCTCTTGCTCACAAAAAGCCAGAGGGAGCAAGGCTTCGAAGGCTGAGGAAGTTCAGAAATAAATGGGAGGTCAGAAGGTCCTGAGCTGCATGTTTACTTCTTCACATCTAGGTTTCTTTCCCTCTCATAGCTGCAGGCTTGCTATATGAGGAGCAGGATTCAGTTCATCTGTGGTTAGCAAGAGTTCATTTATACAGCAGACACGACAAAGCAAGTCCGTAGCAGAGGCCCAGGGCTCACTTAGCCCGGCACAGCTGACCCTGACACACACGATTCAAGTAAGACTAGATATTTTTTCAATCTCTTCTAATATCCCTTTATTTCCTTAGTTATTTGCAAATCAAGTTTGTCCAAACCTACAGCTCTGGAAGCTACTGCGTGCACCTCTCTCAGGCAGAGGTGGGGCTTTAGCAACAATTCCAGAGATCATGAGCCTGTATGAAAGGCCACATGACACATAATGCAGAATGGTAAGAATAAACAGGATCAATTGTGGTTATTTTCTTTTCTGATTGCCTGGAAGAGGTACTTAGGTAAAAACTTTTCCTGCAGGTGTGGGAGGCGATTTAAACTGAAAAGCTGGCTGGACACTGTGTGGCCATTCTGAACCTGCCTTGATCTGTACATCTGGTTTCTGTCTGAGCAAGCAGGAGTAAGCCATTTTGTAACAGAGCTGTAGACTTTCCCTGAGAAGAACACTGCTTTACAGTACACCTTTTACAGTGTGAAAAACAGGGGATAGGGAACAAAGTGCAATTTTACAGTTTCATGTTTAAGTACTTGAGAATACAGGGTTTCGGTTATGGCAGCTTTCCAAGATGAAGTTGGCGTATGTTCACTGTAGGGCATTTCCAACCAACAGTTAATTCCTTCTCTTTCATGTAAGGAAACTATAGAAACACAGCACCGAGGGTTTTCAAAAGCTTCTTCGGTGTTACTTTTCATAGTAGTAGAAATAGAAAGCACCAAGTCTTACCCTCTAGTTGAATATGATTAAAGACTCTAAATTAGCTGTTGGTAAAAAGAGCTAAAATTTTAAAAAAATATGGAAGAATACACAGTAACTTAAACTAGGAGGTTTTTTTACTTGCCTTACAGAATCTGTTTCTCACATTCCTGATAAACTCCAGCTTATACACAGACCTTTAAAAATACTATCTTCCCTATGCTTTTGCAACAGTTCTAAAAAGAGGTGGTACACTTTCCAGCCCATAAAGAAACTATCTTTGCAAAAAATTTACAAACGATAGAGCAGCCTGCATTAGTTAAGATTACCTACTGCCATCCTTATTTTCAGACATATGACAGGAATATGTTTTTTGTATTGGATTGCTGCCTCAGGCTTAAATACTTATATTAATGCTTCAGCAAAGAAAAACTTAAGAGAAAACCTCCTTTGACTAGTACTAGAAAAATTAAGTGTGTTGCCAAGAGGTTTTAGTATCTCCTTGCTTCCCAGTGGCTTCAAGTTTGTACAGGTACAGACAACCAGGGACATGATGCCTATAACTTTTCTCTCTTTTTTTTTTTTAAAGTTAAAAAGAGCTAGGAAGAGTTAAGATTATATAGCAAGAATCTTGCCTTGATTTAAAAATGCACTGATTGCATCTTATACAGACAGCTCCTGCGCTGCCTTTGACTATTACCTCAGGGACAACAGATTTAAGATCCTCCCACGGTGTATTAAACGGTGCTGTCTTGGATCAACTATCAATAAAACAAATACAAGCCTTACTCTTGTGGTGAACAGCTTATGTTGGATGCACAGAATAAAGCTGTTAACAGCGATCTCTGTGGTATGCTGCACATATTCTGTGCCAAGGGCACTGAGCATGCTAAAGGTAAAGATTGAGACTAAGACTGACATTCAGAGGGCAGAGGACAGGCTTCACAGGACTGGAATGACCTGTACCTGCAGCAGCCTGTGCTACAAGAGAACACTCTGCAGGATTCTGTACCAGCTTGAACGTACGAAGACTAATAGCTTTGTATCCAGCCATTGTAATCACACGCTGCCCTTTGCAGACACCTGTATTTCAGTCACTTATGTGCAAAAAATGACAAGTTTAAATTATAAAGCCAACTTAAATCTGTTATTTCTACCTTTCAGAACCACATGTTGCAATTCTAAATATAAAATCCTGCATCCCAACAGCTATTCTGAACTTCGCTTTCCCAGAGGGTAAACATCCATCAGGGTATGAGAGATATGTGCGTGAGTAACTGACTGTTCTTACACATTTCCTCTTTCTTTAGCAGGGGGGGGAGGAGAGGGAAGCACAAGCTAAAATTCCAGTTATATTTACTACTTGCTGGCGTTTCATTAAGTGAAATGGGGGAAAAAAGCCAGCAGGTTTGATGTATAAATCTACTAAGCTGTAGCAAGCACTGATGCTGCATCTCATAATTTATTTAAAGCTGGTCTCTCATCAGGCTTGCTTTTGCTCCACTCTCAGAGAACCATCTCCTACAGAGGTTACACACACATCAACCATTTTTTGTTGATTTATAAACACTTGCATTTCTACAGACAGAAAGACAGACTCTTCTTTTTGCAAGGTAGAGGGGGATGAAAAGAAGCATCCTGGATTCAATACCCCTAACATACAGGTTAGGCTGAAGACATTTTGTATTTTTTTCTACTACAAAAATAATTTGTTATAAAAAAAATAGCTGCCAAGCAAATAATATTACTGCAACTAAAATGTTTTAATTAAACACTAACCAGCACTCGTCCTCCAAAGATGTAACCTTTATTTCCCAGCACAGCGCATGTATGAGCTGCTCGAGGCTGAGGTGGGTCTCCACCCTGAAAGAACCAAAACAAGACCCTTCAGAACATCACCAAAGTGCCAGCCAAGGACAGTGGCAAGTCAGCATCACAGACTGCAAAAGTAAGGCCAACATGCATCAATATGCTGACAGAACTGCAACTTTAAAAGGAAATTACTTGTAGTCAAGTCCAAGACTCCACAGACATCAGAAGATATAAGTATTTGCCAAGGACAGTGTTAATTGAGCTCACTCAGTAGCTAATGTTTAATATATTCCCTCTTGGTCTGATTTATCATTGCTTAAATGAAATTCAATTAATTTACTTTAATTCCTAAGCATAAAATTACAGCACCACATCGGTTATTGTTGATACGTCCTGTGCAGCCTTATTTTTTCAAAGTGCGAACCATCAGGAACTGGTACAAAAAAAAAAAAAAACCTCTGAAAATCAGATTTTAAAGTCTGATGTTACATCCAATAGCTACATGCCAAAAAGTATTCCCTGTGTAAATCAGAAATAAAGATAGCAAAATTGGCTTTTACTTTTCAATGGTAATTTCATTTTTTGCATTTAGTTTTATAGGAATTTTAGAACATCCTATAAAGACCTTAAAATAGTGTCAGACACTCATTACAATATATTTCTTCTACTGAGTTCTTATGTAAACTCACCAGGATTTTATGAACCTTTATAGTACACTATCATATTAATATCAATAAATAGAAATGTCTGTATTACTATTTTACTGGGAAAGTGAGTATATATGCTCCTTTGGAAGACTATTAAAATAGCGTATTTGCTGAAGAATAACTGATCTGTTTATTCTAACAATATGGCATGACTGGGAGATAGTTGTTCAAAATATTTTTCAACATTAACTCTTGAAGGGAATTACGGCAACTCCATATACACAACACTCAAAATAATGAGCGTATAACCCTTGCATACTAAACGTGTATCTTTACTTCACAAAGAAAAACTGAAGGCTTAAACTAGCAATACAGTGGGTTTATTATCTCTCCCCTTGCCTTCTCTAAGTCTGTGAAAGCTGAATGGTGAACTGAGACAGACCCAATCTTGTGGGCTGAAACACCTCCATACCCTGTTCCTCAGCCCCACTCTGGTGTCCCTACTAAATGCTTTTCTGGAGTATTCCAGTGCCTTGGCTTTCCAGCAATGGAGCACTGACAGTAATTTTATATTCCCAACAGTTGTCTAAAGCTTGAATACAAAGCTTTATCTCAAAACTATCCCCTAGATACAGAATACTGTATCATTTTCTAATGTATTCAGATTTCTAATACTTCTCTGTAGCTTATGATATTTTTTGCATTAGACATAAAAAACCACCAGTCTAATAGCATCCTGTGGGAAAAAAAATTCCTATCAGTTCTGAATTTTCCACATTTCAGAGGCATGGAGTGGCCTCCTGCTTAATGTTATAAGCCTGAGCAATACCAAGCACATTAAAATGACTTTCCCCACCATCAGTTTCTAGAGCACAGTAACTATTCCAAATGCAGTAAAATCACAATTGTGGCAAAAGACAAGACTGAAAAAACACTCACTCTAATTGCTGGTTGAGACCAAGTTTGTGTGGTTGTATCAAAAACATGAACATCATTATGCCATCCCCAGAATATCTGTCCTTCCTAAAAAAAGAAGTTAAAAAATTAAAAACAAGTTTATTCTATTTCAAAATATTTGTGCTTATTAAAGGATACAAACCCAGAAGTGATCTATCAAAACAGAAAATAAACTAAAATACAGCATTTTATTAAAAGAAACATATGTTAACATTTTTAATAATGATGCAGCAGCTCGGGTCTAGTTGAAGGTCAACAGGATCCAGAAATGTTAGGGCTGATGACACTTTTGAAAAAGGGCTTTGGGCTCCACATCAATCACTGCAGTAGACAAATTCTACTTTCTAATTTTTACTGTAATATACTGAGAAATAAATAGATTGTACAAAGTAATAAGTTTTTGTAAGTCAATATATACTATTTGATGTAAGGATCAATATATACTCCCTTGAACGCATATCTATTTCTTACTAACTCCTGCCACTAAATACTCTAATCAGTCTCCTTTCTATTAACTGTAAGAAATCATTATAGGAAACTAGCTAACCCAGGCATCTTAAAGTAATGGCATTTATTCCGGATAACAAAATAAAGAAATTAACTGAAAGTATTCGTCGGTTAGACTTGTGAAGCTATAAATTCCCTACCATTACTTGAAGGAAATAAATTATAAAATTTTCTGGGAGTTTCATATTTAAAATATGTCTTCAGATTTAAACTACTGCCTGTGCTCCTGCTTTGACAGCATTTTGTTCCATCGCACTCAAAGCCTAGCACTGGGTACTTGAAATACGCTGAACACCCACCACTCCCAACGTGCAATATCTGAAATTTCAAATCTAAGTAGAAGATTCTAATTTGCATTTCTGTTGATGCTACAAATACAAGAAAAATCAGACAGATTTTCATAATTGCTGAGATAGTATAAAAAAAACGTTTTGACAGTCAGGAAGGACAAATCACTCAGAACTGTGACAAATCTCTTACCCAAAATGCATCATGGACATCAAAACAATCACTCAGTTCATTATGCTTCCTACAGCCATAACCACCAAAATATATTAGCCTAAAAGAACAACAAAAAATATGCTTGGTTAGCTGTTTTGTAAATTACATTCAAATGAATAAGCTGCAATAATTAATTTCAATTTTTGGTTTACCTACTGTACTATTAATAATATAAACAAAATATTTCACATTGCATCTAATTACACAGCAAACCTTACCAAGATGAAGGTTAATAGTTACACTCATCAACAAGCCTGACAGAAATCCACATAAGCAAGGAAGGAGGTTCAAGATACCTCGAAGTCTCTATTCACTACTCCTCCATCCACAAGCTTATTTATCACAGTCACATTTTCAGACACGAGTCTCAAAATGACACATGACACAGAAGACAGGAAAATGCCTGTGCTTCTACTAGAATTCCTACCCTTTTCTACTGAAATACCTATGCTATATTTGTGAGCCTTCCTTATACATCTTGTCACAACAAATGTTCCCAAGGTTCAGCCCACAGGCTGCCTGTGACCCACAAAGTCTTTCTCTAGCTTAAAAAGAGATTATTTCAACTAAGCACCACTGAACATACCGCAAGTATTACACACCTCCCAGCCTAATACTCCACCCATGAAATGGCCATCCATAAGTAATGGTTCCTAAAGTTTTGTTTAACTTCAACATTTGAGGATATTTGGTATAGTTGTTAGTGATCTTGGGAGAAGGCAATTTAGGAAATGATGGGATGGTGAAGGTCATTCCAGACTGACATTCCTAGGGAAACAGAGTTACTGAAAGCATTGTGCAATACACCATACATCCTGACCTGCAAATTCACATTGTGTGAAATTTTAAGGCAAACTTCTGACAAGGTGCACAGCTTGTCCCCAAATACTTTTGGTAAATAAAATGGTTACACTCTGCCAGCTAAAATACGTAATTTTTCTTTCGGATTACATGATACTCTGAATAGATTAATTTAGGTTTTGTTCAAATCTATGTAATTTCATGTGTCTCGCAGTTAAATTAGAATTACAAAACCAAGATATAGTACTGAGAGGCATTATATAGTTTATGCAAAACCTCTTTAGATGTGGAATCCAGAAACAGATAAATCATCTACATTTGTTAGTGTTCACTGTATATGGTATTCTTACTTGTTTACAGTAACTTTTGTAACAAATCACTGACAGGTCACTTTCTTCTCACCACCTATGTCACAATATCCAGAGGCTTTCCATAATAAACACAAAATCTGAAGAATTTATTTTTAGCTAAATATTTTTTCTATATACACTCAGTAACTTTTACAACACAGATATCTAGGCCGACTTAGTTCTTAGAAAATATACTCACTGAAATGCCTTTGCAACTGTCAGCATTTTTATGTTATTAAAACCCATGAAAATATACTAAATATATTTTTTTGCAGGCAATAATTCAATGCTTACATAAATGTAATAAAAAAAATGTAATTTTTATACTGACTTTTAAACCTGTGTTAAAATTAAACCCATAAGTAATAGATGCATAATGGTCTTTATCTAAAGTCTCAAAGCATTCTAGAAACTTTCACTAAATTTCCCAACCCTCTCCTAAAGCAGGTTTATACTTACCATTAATTCAGCTCACATGTGAGAAAACTCTGGTAGTTGTTAGAAGAGTTACACAAAATCCCATAGCAATTCAAGCTAAGAATTAGTGTTTCATGAATCCCAAACCTGTGTTCTCTTCACTTTATAGTACTTCCTCTCTGCAATTAACACATATTAAATATTCTTAATGTGTTACCTGTCCTTATACACCCAGCAGGAAAGCTTGTCACGTGGTGTAGGAGGTTGACCTTTAAAATTTGTAATTTTTTTCCACCTATAGGTTCCGTTTTTTGTTCGCAAATTAACATAATACAGCTTAAAAGAAAAAAATTACAACATTTTCAGTATAAATGATGTCGAAGAATCCAGCACAAATCACCAGCAAAAAGAACATCCCACCACCCCCAGAATACACTACTTCCTTTTTAAAAAAAATAAAGGAACTGACAGTGAAATTTACAATATGTAGCAACATATAGGAAGAATGTGATACACAAGGAGAACACAAAAAGCATGACAATTAGCAGCACATTTCCTTGCCTTTGCTCACCCAGACCAGAACAACAATACCCGGCTCCTTCCAGAGTCAACTGAAGCCTTGCAAAAAACTTCTGCAAGACGAACAGCTCTTGGTTCAATTCTCCTGGCAGAACTGTCACTAGTTCTGCCTAACCCTACTAGGTAACTGCACAAAAATCAACACGGCTTGCAAAGCGAGTACTAAACTGACATCTGATTACAGGCTCCATTTCAGCTATTTTCTAGTGAGGACTGAACTCATTTACACTAAATGATAAACCAGCTCATTTCCTCTACTTTGCTACTCCAGCCTTCAGTTACAAGGAAAACTGGCAGCTATATTTTAACTTTAATTACTACCTGATTATATAAGAAAGGCAATCACTATCAAAAAGCAAAATTAAAAGTGATAATTCTGAGATCAGTTTCAATTATGGCTGCTGACATATTTAAAAAAAAAAAGCAAGCAATTGGGAAATTGGGAAAGCACTGTCAGTTTTCAGAAATAAATACAGAACGTTTCATGTAATGGGTCTCATTCTGAAGCTACGACTCAGTGAAAAATCCCAGAAAAATGTATGCAGTTGAACATTACAACAAAAACATTTTTTTGTCAGTTTAAAAGTATACTTTTCCTACCAAAATTAAGCTTTTCCTTAAATTTCTCCTTAATCCAAATGCAAAGTACAGCAGACGAAACAATAAGGTCAGCATTATTATTCATTCAAATACAATATGTTATGAAAGAAAAGAACACAATACCCGATTACTGTATCCTTTATCATCAAATCCACCAAAAATGTACAGCTTCCCATTAATGCTTGCTCCACAGCTTCCCGACATGGAGGTGGGTAACTCTCCTTCCATTAGGTGCATTGTCCTGCAATTTAGCACATACATTAAGTCTTATAATGCTGCTTTCAAATCTGCTAAAATTAACAAACCCAAGACAGATGTATTAATAATTTTTGTACTTAAACCTAAAAATACAGTTGCAATGTTTTGGCCATAACTAGCACTAGAAACTATAGCTGACATAGGAAGTCAGGCTCCTGTGGTGTAGGAGGATTTTCCTGTGAATATTGTGCATGTGTTTATGAAGCATCTCCTTTTTTCTGAAGCTGAAGCCCATATTAAAAGAGCATTAGTAGAGCCAAAATATTAATTATTCAAAAACTGGAAATACCATTAACTCCAAAAACTCCTGAAATGAGAACATGGTAGTGCTGTTATTTTACAAAGGAAAAACTGAGGCAGAATCAGAAATAAAGGTCAGAAGTACTCACTAATTTTATTATCCAGTATGCCACTCCTAAAAGTGCATTTTGCACTGTATATAGCATCACTAAAAATCTTCAGTAATGCCAATTTTAGCAATGAGTTTTCTGTTCTTCAGCACCAGTTCCTAGCCTTTTCCTTGCTATTCTCACCTAGAAACCAGTAACATCCGCGTCTAGACCAGACACCTTCATCTTCTGTCGCTGGTGGCTATACAGAAGAAAAGGATTCTTACAGCTTTGAGTTCTGATGCTTGACCTCACCTCAACCCCAAAAGAATTGGGGGCAGCCATTAAAAGGAAAAACTTTTTAGGCACTAAATCACCAGACGTGAATGATACGTGTGTAACCTGTCCCTATGGAAAACGGCACTCACTCAGAACTGCTCACAACTGTTTGTGCTGTAAACTCAATGAGATCAACAACGGATCCAGGTTAAAAGTAACCCGGAAAAAAGAAAAGTTATATTTAACCCAGATCACTTTCCTGATTCAATTTCCCATGTGACCATATAAACAGCTGTACCGGTACAACCGATACGGTGACATCAGGGGTGAAAACCAAGGGAGAGTAGGAGGGTGCTTTAGCCAACCCTTTCAGCAAATGAAACAGACAGCAAACCACGCTCTCAGGGAGGGTACAAGCTTAAAAAAAAAAAAAAAAAAAAGGCAGAAAGACTTCCTAGAACTTCACGGGTAACTGCATGCAAACTGCTGTTTTCAAAGTCAGTGACTTGACCACACAGCTGTAGAATTTCATACACACCCTAAGACACCTTCCTGATCTCGCCCTCCTCCCCTTTTCCCTCCAAATCATTGCTTTGAATATGGGTATGCAATGAATCTCTTGAATAGTGAAATATAGTGAAATATATAAACAGGTGGGAGACTAGAAAGACAGCTGGCAGAAAACACATACAAGCCCAAACAGATACTACTTTACCAGACTAAACGCAATCATTGTAATAGAAACCACTGGAAAACTTCAAAAAGAGGCATTGTTATCTCTCCCCTCATATGATATATAAACACAATAAATATAAAGCGTAAAGATTATATTGCTAGTATGCAAATACACTCAGAACACAATTAAGTAGTAACAAAAAATATATAAATAGATCAAGAACCCAAAGATTCAGTGTTTAAATATTCCTTTTAACAAAAAGTTAACGTACGGAGAACTAGGCCAAAATAAATAGCGAAATAAAATGTCCCTGTTTTAACAACAGAGCATTAAGCCAACCATTTCAAACATTCTCTTGAAAAAAACAATCATATTTCAGGAATTAATGTGTTTCCTAAAGTCAATTTGCAAGTAGATAGGTCTGTTCTTCAGTCTTTATACGAAACATCTATTTAAACTCCAGGGAACATGACCAATAACTCATGTAACTGAAGTCTTTTCACCGCAGCTAAATGTAATCTATGCAAAGATTATATTTTAATTAAATATAAATTATGCAACTTACCATAATCCGCTATCTATTTCATAGATCCAGAGCTCATCATTAGGCAGATAAACTTCATTTTCTTCAATTGACTAAAACAAAAAAGAATTTGGAAACGTTAAATCAATTATGCATTACACACCATATGTTTTAAAATGAAATACCAAATCATGTTACTTAGCAACACAGAATAATCTTAAGGAGATAATCAACCGGAGCTTAAGTCATACCCCAGCATTATTGCTCCGATCACTACAATTTTAAACAGGCAGCTCAATAATGCTAATATTTTACATTTTATACTAGAAGTTCAAAAAAAGATGTTTTTCATTTTTTGAAGCTATTAAAAATACTGTGCTAGGCGTTTCCTGATGTCATTGAGCTTTGTTGATTGTTAATAGCATCTTTAATCACTCATTTTAAGGTGTGAAGATTATAAAAAAATAAGTTTGGTGCAACAGAGGTAGGGAGAGAAGTGCTTTAATACTCAAAAAGCAATATGAATATAATACAATAGCCAATTTGTGAAAATAAGAAAATAGCACAGGCGAACAATTAGTCGTTAGGAAACATACACAACTGCTACTTAACAAGTAGCACAACAATCCCACAATATGACCGTGGATTTAAAAAAAAAACAAAAATCTTAAAGAGAGACTGCCAAAGATGCTTCCCTCCTCTATTAAAATGCTGTTACAAAAGGAAGTATTTTTTCAGTGATGTGATCACTGAGCAAATTTTGCTGTACTGTTAGCCTTCATACCTCTAAATACATCAAAGTATATTAATGCTGTTCTTTAGGGCTTTTTGCATCTTTAAGGAAAAAAGAGTTCTCCTTCACCTGAAGGATTTTTTTTTTCCCACGATCCCTTTTATCTTTGCCAGAAACTGAGACTTTGCCAGGTTGTGTAGACGGGTAAAGAACTCAACAACTAAGCAGGAAGTTAGAAAAAAGTACTCATTTTGAAAATAAGGAAGTTAATTCCTCAGGCCCACTTATTAAAGGCACAGATGTACCAGCTTAGCATTTTGCCAAGGAAGATGTGTAACGACATAAACCAGACCAGATTTGAAGCTCCTGTAGTAAAACTCATTATTTTTTGTTTTGGGAGATACTTTTAATTAGGAGGCAATTCTTGGCATAATGGAAAAATACAGAGAAAAGTGTAACCGAAAAGCACAAAAAGAACAGTTACTTGCAGTGACTGAAGGAAGGAACTTGAAAGAGCAAAATGTTAAATATAATAGAGCTTAACCTATGCCATAAGATGAAGGAGAGAATGAGTTCCTCTGCGGAAAACAGATCTATGAAGACTCCCAAACAGAGGCCACGTAAGAAAGAAAAATAATTTGGGAAATAATGATGAGGAAGAATAACAAACCGGAGAAGGAAGCCCAAAAGAATGCAATTGCAGCGCTTAGGCTGGGTCACAATTACACCATTAATTATTGTCTTAGCATTAGGAAAAAATGAAAGACTGGGAGGGAACAAGCAGCCAGAGTCAGTAAATAAAAATATTTTAATAGTAGATAAAAATTAAATGAATGTCAGAAGTTGTTAAATACAAAACTGAAATTTAATTATTAACAATTCAGTTACTGATATTGATTACTTGCCTTTAAATAATACTTTATTATTACCCTCTCAATTTGACAGGTGCCAATCAGGCATTACGCACTACGTTTGGTACAGTTTACCCTGCCAGGTACCTTTCACAAGGTAGGCTCTGCTGTTACACGCAGCTTGCAGCTTTCACAAAGTGCAGAAGTCTACCAAATTCAATCTAGATACGTCAGTGGTCATAGGCTGAGCATCTGCTACAGAACCAGCTCTGAGCAAAAACACTCATGCCAAAAAATAAGTTAGCTGGGCAGTTGTTCACCATCAACATGTAAAATGTTAAAATGTAAAATGATTTACCTCTTTAAGTGCTGCTTAAAGAGTAACAATGGCTTTCATAGTACTCTCCACAAATAAATATATAAAACTATGTTAACAAAGTTTATCTGCTAAACTTAACATACATTGTCTGTTTTGACTGTGCCATGAACTCAGAACCCTTATTTGAAAACCTTTGAAAACACTGCACTAGCCAGTCCAACCTCAGTTCCTAAAGACCAAAGCGTAGAGTATTAGCGCAATTTAGGTGTTGCATAGTATTACCAGGTATTACTAGTGATTTAGGTGTTGCATAGTTACACAGAGTATTATGGAGTTTAAGGCTAGAAAATGCCATTAAATCTTCCTGTACATCAGCAATGACTCACATTATTTAAATATATGCTCATTCTAAAGGTGGCTAACTTCTTGACACTACAAACTAGAATTTTTTGCTTGAGTACAGAAGGACAAGCTTTCCACATTTGAAAGTTTACCTTAGCCCACGAAAAATACAGACAGAAGAATATGGAATATGTTAATAGAAACATGCTTTCAAACTGATGAAGACCAGGAATAATACCAAGCACAGCTACTTTCACATTTTAGGGCCAATGTGCACAGATGCTCTGGATAAAATGAACTGGCTGTGTATAACATAGCATCATTCACAGCTCTCCTTTGGACTTAATTCATCCAGAGCTAAGAGTTACAAGGATTTATTTATGCCAGAACTGGTACTAATCTTTCAATGGAAAAAAAGCAGATGTGGTTTTAGTCTGCCAACAGCTTGTTTTTGAAGTAACAGAACTGCTTTCTGAGGGAGGAAAACACTCTGTATGTAACATACAGCTACTAATAAGTAAAAAACGCAGGGACTCAGGAACAAGAACGCGAATTACGCGCTGGAAAAAAACACAGCTACAAATTACAGCCGTCACCCCACAGAGGAAGGGAGACGAGAGAAGAGCTCCCAGAGCGCAGGGGAAGCAAAACGGCTCCACCAGCCCTTCCCCGACACGCGCTCCGCGACAGAGGCGGCCGAAAAGGGAGCATCAGGCAGCCATATGCGCCTGCGCTTCAAGAAGGGGGCAAACAGATGAGAAAAACGCGGAGGAAAGTGGATCCTCCTCGCCCTTCTCCTCAGAGGGGCCGCCGCCATTTAAAACGCCCGCCCCCGCGCGGCGCGCGGCCCCGCCAACCAATCAGCGCCGGCGCTGAGGTAAACTGCGTCGGGGTCCGGCCCGCCGAGGGGGGCGGCTGTGGGGGGACGCGGGGCGCACAGGGCTCGACCCCCGTCTTGTTCCGCCCCGCTCCTTCCTGCCCCGGGGCTCCTCAGCCCGGCTCCTCAGCCCGACTCCCCACCGTGCAGCCCGCCTTCCCAAGCCCCCCCCGGCCTGCCTCCCCAGCTCGTCCTCGCCCCCCAGCGCCCTCCGACCGCCTCCTCCCGCCGCCTCCTCCCGCCTTACCACGTATCCCCCCCACACGTAGAGAAAGTTCCCGTCCACCACGGCGCAGTGGCCGCTCCGCTCCTCGGCCACGCAGAACTGCTCCGCGGAGTCTGCCGCCATCTTAGGAGGAGGAGGAGGAAGCAGCTCGCCTGCCTCGGTGTTCTGCGTCCCGCCACCGCCTCCTCCGGGAGAGGCTGCGGCTGGCTCTCCGCCGGTCGCTCCCCTCATGCGGACGGGAAGCGAGGAGGGTCCAAAGTGTGGGGCGTCACCCTCCCTTCAGCCCCGCCGCCACCGCCCCGTGTGGGGCCGGGGGTTGAGGCGGGCGCGGTGCCCGCTGCCCTCCCGCTGCGGCCGGGGGGCCACGGAGGTGGCGGTGTGGAGGCAGTTCGCTGGATTTGTCTTTGCCCTGCTCCGGGAAGGTGCCCTGTCAGTGCGGGTACAGGCTCCTGCCCAGCGGGGCACGTTGAACGTTACAGTGTGAGATTTAAGGCCTAATAAACTCTGCAGAAGCCTGTGAATAAAGTGTATGAGAGGAGGAGAAAAGCCCCGAGGACAGGATACCTAAACACGAACCCAGCACGAGAGTGGAAGGAAGCGCTGGGTCTCAATGTGGGAGGTGGTTTAAGACAACCTCAGCAGAACTTGCTGTCTCTCTGAATGTGAGACGAGTTAGACTCCTGCCAGTAGTAGCAGCTATGAAACACTAGCTGATATTAATTAAAACAATCATAGAATCATCTGGGTTGTAAGGGACCTTTAAGATCATTGAGTCCAACCATCCACCTAACGCTGCCAAACCCACCACTAACCCGCATCCCTCAGCACCACGTCTGCCCGGCTTTTAAATACCTCCAGGGATGGCGACTCCACCACTTCCCTGGGCAGCCTGTTCCAATGCTTGATAACCCTATCTGTGGAGAAATTTTTCCTATTACCCATCCTAAACCTCCCCTGGCACAACTTGAGGCCGTTTCCTCTTGTCCTGTCACCTGTTCCTTGGGAGAAGAGACCAACCCCCCTGCCTACCCCCTCCTTTCAGGGAGCTGTAGAGAGTGAGGTCTCCCCTCAGCCTCCTCTTCTCCAGGCTGAACACCCCCAGCTCCCTCAGCCGCTCCTCACAAGACTTGTGCTCCAGACCCCTCACCAGCTCCGCTGCCCTTCTCTGGACACACTCCTACACAATTGTATAGGAGTTTAAACTGATGACTGCAGAGAGGAACATCCAGTGAATGTTGTCCCCTAACCCGCAGCCTAGAAGCAGATGAAGCAAGAAGCTACATGCTGTGGTATAGTGGAGTGTGTGAGGAGATCATCAGAGGTGCTGCACAGGACCTGTGTGTTGGGGCCAGTGCTGAGCCAGGGGTAACTAACAGAATAAAGCTGATGTTGGGATTTCAATGGGTTTCCCATCATATCCTAAACTACACACTTCTCATTTGAGAATAATATTGTCCCTATTATCCCCACCACTATATAGTCTTTCCTATATGCTGGCCTGCCCTTAAACAGCAGGCTGGGAAAAGCAGTAGCCTCTTACGCTGCCCTTCCAGCTCTCATACTGTTAGATCAACAACCCGGTGAGTTCCAGCTGAACTCTGGATCCAGCCGGAATGAGTGGAATTCAAAATAAAACAGTTACAGCTCTTCCAAAAGAGTAGTAGAAGAGAGCTTTTGAGAAACAAGCACTTCAGCATCTTGTAAAAGGACACCAAAAAGTCATTGTAAAGATTTTCTTGTGAAAGCGGGACATGCACTTCCTCTGTTGGATCTAGGAGGGAGGACGTTAACTATTCCTGTCAATAACTGCTAATATTAAAATGAAGAACTGTAATGGTGATGCATTGGGATGATGGTTAAAATGCAGGATTAAGCACTTGGAAGAGTTAAGAAAAACATGGATAACAGGCAAGCTCTCTATAGATCTATAGGTCAGGTAGAGCTACAATGTGGCATCTCAGAAAGAAGTTTAGGAACAGGGCAAAGTCAGCAGCTCGTGGTTTTGCCAGTGGAGCTGTGACAGACATGACAATGAGATACTGGTCGTGCTTGGTGTAGCAAAACAATTCCATCGATTCCCCTTTGGCTTGAGGTAGATGTGCTGTCTGATCACGAGCCATTCGGCTGCCTCTCAGCTGGCTCCCTCTCTCAAGCCACACGTGCGGAGACTGCAGCACTGTGGTGTCCAGCAAAGCCACGGCGGGCGGCAGAGATGAAGAGCTGGGCATGGCTTCCAGAGCTCCAGACAGATGGCTCAGTGGAACAGAAGTCTACAGCTCATGCTGGAATACTTTTATATCTCTGGTGGGAGGCTCCAGGCAACCTAACAGAACCCCAAATACAGCAGGATGCTGCAGGGATGTGTTTTATACTCCCAGTTTGGTCACATCTTAAAAGAAAATTAGTTTCTTTTTAGGCGAGGGCTACATTCCTTCTCCAGGTGTACCTTCCTTTTTCAGGTGAGACATAAGCTGAATATCAAAATCAGATTTTCTTTAAAGGAGAATAAGTGGTAATCTTAGCAAATAGAAGAACTTATGTAAGGATTGGGTTCATAATTTGCACCTAGCTACTTGCCTGACATGAAAAATGGATCACATTTCCTGCCAAAATAGCTGAGACCTGTCAGATGGTAGCTTTTCGTGTAAAGAGAGTAGATGCAGCTTCACCCATGAGCCTGCTCCCAGATGAGGAGGAGTGATTATAAATTATGCAGTTGAGAATGTACTATAGAAAATAGGCTGAAATTTTTTATCCGTCTCTATATCCCTGCAAGTCTTTTGATCAAGGAACTTTCTTTCATTTGCTTTGTGAGCCTTCTGTGGAGTAAAGCTGTACTTGAGTGACGGGGTTCAGTGTTTGAATGAAATATCAATCACTTTCCATCGGGAGAGAAGGCAGCTGCCCCACAAGACTGAACAGTGTGAGGCACAGGGTATTTATTTATCATGCTGTACACTGGGACTCTGCATGTTGCAGCAGACTTCAGCTACTCAGGGCCAAAGGAAAAGTTGTGTACAACAGTGTTTCCCTGGTTATGTGTAAAAACAGCCATGGAGACCGTCGTGTGCTTGTTGGCCAAGACGGAACCAGCTGGAAGGGATCCAGCTGTGGCTGCCCCATCCCTGGAGGGGTTCAAGGCCAGGCTGGACGGGGCTTTGAGCGACCTGGTCTGGTGGGAGGTGTCCCTGCCCAGGGCAGGGGGGTGGAACTGGATGGTCGTTAAGGTCCCTTCCAGCCCAAACCATCCCATGAGTCTGTGTTGCGGCTGCCATCCCTTCCTCCAGCGCGTCGGAAAACGGGAGGCACCGACACCGCCGGACCACCCTGCCTCCCGCGGGCGCGCTCCCGAGTGGGGCTCCCTCATCCCCACTGTTCCCCCCTCCGCAGGCGGGGCCCGGCGGGGCCGTCCCGCAGCCTCCGCCCGCCCCGGGGCAGGGCCAGGCCCGGAGATCGGGGGCGGCGCGGCGGCGTTTGGCGCCAAACTCACGCCATGGAGCCGGAGCGGCTGCGGCGCCGCCTGGGATCTGCGTTCCGGCTGCGCGGGCTCCTGCTGCGGGCGTGAGTAGCGCCGGGGCGGGGGTGGGCGGCGGATCAGGCCGCCGGGACGAGCTGCCCGGGCCGGTACGCGCTCCGGTACCCGCTGTGCCTGCGGGGGGGGAGCTTCTCATCCCTCCCTCAATCCCAGCTCCTGCTCTCGGGTCTCGCGTTGTGGGACTCGGTCAGGGACACCCCCCCGCATCGCCTCCTCGGGGATGTGGTAACGCGTTTCCCGCCTCTTCCTCACCCACTGCCCTCCTCCGAAGCCCTCTCCTGCTGCTCTGGGCCTTTGCCATCCGCCTCCACCCACGACCCGGCCCGCTGCCGCGGCCGCCCTGGGTTTGGGTGGCAGCAAAGGCTGCCCTGGGTCTCCCCTTGGTGCCCTTCCGATGGTGGTGCGGCGTGGTTTCTTGGGTTTTTTTTGTCTGCCGGTGACCCTGACAACTCCGTGATCTCCTTCCCGAGTTGCGCTTGACAGTTCTGTCTTCAGCATCTCTTCCTAGAGGAAGAAATGGTATTTCCAAAAGTGAATAATAACATGTAGTAGCAAGGTCAAGAAAAAGTGATTTCTGCTTGCGGCGGAAGGTGTCATGATTTATACGAGTGCCTGGGGCTCTGGTGCTCATATTTTTCCTTTCAAGATTGTGCGTTAATATTAGTTCCATTTTGTTTCTGGCATGGATGGGATGTGATTGCTTTGGACAATGTCCTGGCAGTTTCATTAGCGAGGAGGCGAAGTTCAGAGCTCGTGACTCCCATGGTTAAATGGACTGAGATGTTTTGAAGGCCAAGCTGTTAACCACAACACCAGTTTTGATTGGTCGACAGATGACATTAATAAGGAAATTGTTATCTTTAACTGCAAGACTGTAGTCTAAAGATGAGGGGAGAAGTGGATTTCTAATTCTATGTTATTTGGAATGAAAATAATTCCAGTCTCAGAGACACTGATAACTGGAGCTGTTCCTGCTGGGGGCTGTTAAGTTGGTCATGGGCTGGAGTGTAAGGGAAGCAGGGAGAGCTGGGTTTGCTCAGTCTACGGAAAAGAGGGTGAAGATGATCCAAACGGGGACTTAGCGAGGAGGAGCCAGCACACAGAGAGAGGTGAGAGGCAGCACGAGCATATTGCAACAGAAGAAATCCCACTTGTCTAGTTCTAGTCCCCTCAGTTCAAGGGAGACATTAAAGAAATGGAGAGGGTCTAGCAGAGGGCCACCAAGATGGCTAGAGGGTTGGAGAACTTGACGTGGAAAAAATACAAAGGATTTGGGTTTATTCAGCCTCAGGAAAGGAACACTCAGGAGGATCTAATCCCAGCCTTCATAAAAGGTGGTTATAGAGAAGACAGAGGTACTTTCTTCTCAAGGATGCACAGTGGCAGAGCAAGAGGCAATGGGCACATGCTTAAAATAAAATCTTCACTTTATGAACAATTAATCTTTGGAGTATGTTGACTAGAGAAGCGGTGGAATCTCCCTCACTGGAAATACTCAGGATTTGGCTCGATGGGGCCCTGGATGGCATAATCCAAATCTCTGCTTTAGGGAGTAGATGGTTGGACCAGATGGTCTCCAGAGGTCCCCTCTAATGTGGACTTTTCTATAATCGTATGAAAAAGTTTTTCACAAGGCGAGTACTTAAACACCAGGACAGTGCCAAGAGAGGTTGTGAGATCTCCATCCTTGGAGATGCTCAGAATTTGACTGAACAGCGCTGTGAGCGACGTGACTGGCCTGTTAGAGCAGAAAGCTGGACCAGGAGACCTCAGAGGTCCCTTCTTGACATGAGTCTTTCTATGGCTGTGTGAAGATGAGGTTCTCTGTACGTCCTTCTTATCCTCAGTGTTTTCAGTCCTGATGTTTTTTTTTTTCTTTAACTTAAACTAGTGCAGTATTATGCAGTACTAATTACTTCTACTTTTTTAATCATAAGCCGTTTAGTGATTATGTGCATACTTAATATAAACTGTATTGAATATTAATTGCTTTTTGAGCTGACTTTCTTCATTGGAATTAGGGATGCTCTGAAGTATCTTACTGAAGCTCTTCAGTCCATCAATGAAGCAGAACTTGACGATGTAATTGAAAATGTCATTGATGCTGTTGAAAAACAGCCTTGTAAGTAAACAATTTCTTTTTCTTAAGCTTGCTATGTTTATCTTGCACTTACAATGTTATTTAGACAAAGACAGAGTTACTGGCAGCATATGCACTAAGGTGTCATTCTAGTCTACTGGGCTGATCAAGATAAATGTATTTGTTGACATTTTGTTTTGCTAAATACTGAAGTTTGTAAAGTCAGCAAAATTTTGCCATTTAAAAAGTTGGCAGCCTGGTACCTCCTGACTTTTCCAAGAGTAGTGAAATTTTTCAACACCAGTTGCTAAAAGCACCTGGCTGAGTTTGTATGGACATCTTTGCATCTGAAACTATCATTTTAAATATTAAAATAAACCAACGAAATAGTGAGAAATGAATTCACTTGTTATTCGGTAGTCCAGGTCCAGAAAAGTGTTAGGGTTGTTGAGAGCTATAGTCATAGGAGCCCAGCTGTGACCGCAGGAAGGGAGCAGTTGCGTTCCTTCCTTCAGAGATCACTGCCCTCGCATCCAAGCGGGGTGGGAGATGCAAGTGCACCAGTGTAATGGTCCAGTATATTGACTTAAACCAGCTGTGGATGGAGTTTAACCATCACCTGGATGCCCTCTGAAGCAGCAAGGAAGATGCTGATGTTCTGTTATGCCAACCTCATCTTGTGATAGTAACATTGGGCAGAAGGTGCTGATAACAACTACGGGCCACTGTAGCGCCGGAGAAGCTGTACTGCTTGGCCTGTGAAAGTACATCAAATTCCATAAATTATGAAGTCCAAAAGTGCAATCCAGAAAACTCCTGGAAAATCCCATAAAAATATTTCTGAGACACTCAAAGAGCTGAGCTTTTGATGGTAAAGTTCTCGTGACACATTTGGTTCTGAGCATGCCTGAAACTCCATCATCTTGGCAGGAGTATTTTGTCTGGGGACTACCTCCTGCTTCATTGGGACGCTATGTCCTGGGGTACACAGATGCAGTGTCCCTGCTCCTAAGCTCCATGAAAGGCATGGGGTAGTGGCTTGACAGCACAAAACATAGGAGTTGTGACACCTTTAGTTAAAGAATGTGACTGAGGTGGCACTGATGCCTGACATATATGTGTGTTTACTCATCAGAGCTCATGAGAACTAGGAAACTTGGGCTCACTTCCAGTTTTTGGCTGAGGAGATTCAAATCCATATAAATGTAATTAAAATAAATATTAGGCCTTGGATGAGTTCAGGAAACCTTCCCGGCCTATCCTATTTAAACTGAATTAAATCAAGGGTGGGCACATGCTTGCGTTGGAGTTTTACTAGAGCACAGACTACAGAAGTTACGGTTTTATGTTTTTACTCTAGCCATGGCATAACAGGTCATAGCTGATCAAACAGGGAATAAAAGCAGTTTGAAGAACCAGTCCTGATCTAACATAAAGCCTACTGGTACAAATTAATGCATACACATTTTTGAACAAATTTGAGTCCGTACAAGACATGCTAGGACCAATGTACATGCAGTCAGTGTACTCGGCAACACTGGTCTTTGTCCAGGGCAGAATTTTGTGCTATAAATTCCCATATTGTCCAGCTAACGTCCCTGAGTTGTTTGAGGTTGGGGTACAGATGCAATTCAGACACGCTGGTCTCTCCTGTGATTCCTACTAGCTCCCTTAGTGCCCCTTTTGCTCTGCTATTCATCACTGTCTTACAGGAATTGTGATTTCAAGTCCTGTGACCCGAACAGGGAACTCAAAGGCAGGTTTTCATGTACTGATTTCTGTTCCAGGAGCCCAGCTTCTTCTGTTCCAGGAGCCTGGCAATGCTGACCAAATCCTTTTGTGAATCTGCATTGATTGGTCTTCCCTTCAAATTCAGCAAAACATTAGTGTTTAGAAATATTTTTTTCATTTCAATTATCAGTTTAAATCCATGAAGACAACAATGTGCCTATCTCCAAAACTGTGTTAAACTGTTTGAATACTTATTTATGACAGCAATCTGTGTGATAATGTTCTGGAACAAAATTAACTTCCAGAATGTGAAAGCTCAGATCTAACACATTCGTAGTATATTTGGCAGCTTTGCATAAACTATAATTGTCTTGTTCTCCATGTTTAGTGAATTAATGGTGGGCACAGTAAGTGTGTGGGTTATTTTTTCGTTAGAGATGTATCCTTCTGGTAAGAATATTAAGTGATCCATTTGTAAAGAGAAAACAGCGTGTGTCATTAGCTTACTGAAAATATGCTTGTTTGTGTAATATATTCCTCTGAGAAGACTGAACCATTTTTTGTAAAATATTTGAGACCTACTTACTTTTGTACTTACTACTTTCCATAGGCTGCAGTTTTAATCCTTCAAAATTTTCTTTTCAGTGTCATCTAATATGGTTGAACAATCCACAGTGGAAACAGCCGTTCAAGAGTGTAGCCAGGCATCAGATGAAACTATGTACGGTGACATTATTTATTTTATTTGAGGTTTTTGGGAGTTGGTATGCGTTCCCTTATTTCTTCTTGGGAAATAAATGTCAGGCATGTTCTGCAGTGCTACACATGCAGTAATTGCTTTGTGCTTTTGTCTTCCTGGTACTGTCTTTGAAGGTTAGTAATGTTCCTTCTTAGAAAATTTGTTCTCATGGATAGTCCTCCAGGGGATTCTAACTATAATGCTGACATTCTGGAATTCAAACACTATGGTCATGTGTTACACGTGATACAGGTTGAATATTAACCAATAAAATAAACCAGTAGTTACAAGGCAGAGAGAACTTGTTACTTCTGTTCATTTCTTTGTTTCCTTTTCTCTAGTTCAAAATTACCTAAGGTTATTTTTGTGGCATTTCATGAGATACTTCTTTTCTGAAAGCACTTGGAAAAGGTTTTCTCCACAGTCCTTGTTTCTGCTTTTTTGTATAGCAGGGCTATGTTTTGAAAACGGTGATTGATTTTCACTCTCTGATAACAAAGTGGAGAGCAATTAACCTGAGTTTCTGAGAACTTTATTTGTGATTGTGATGAATGTGTTTCTTTTAGTCTTTACATTGTGTATTGACATCGTAATGCAAAGAGTGAAAATTTGTTTTTTGCTTTTCTCCATGTCATTGGAACCTTTATGATGCAGATGGTTTGAATCTGACTTTTCTTTGTGTTGCTTTATATACTTCATGTATTTTTCACTCCGGAAGTGAAGAGAAATCTGTATGCACAGATTCTCTGAAGGGAAAAAGCTCTGCAGATTCCAGGGCCAGCCTGTACAACTCTCTTGAATTGTGTCTCAGAGAGCATGAAGGCAAAGTTCTGTAAGAAATGCACTCTGAAGCCTAAGACATCAGTGTCTGATAGGCAATGATGGTTGTCCTGTGCTTTTAAGCGTTAGTGAAGGTTCATGGGATAATTTTATCTACTCTGATGAATTCGATCCATTTACAGCAAAGAGGGAAATGAGAGACATCAGAGAGCTAAACCAGTAAATATAATAGGATGTATCAACTCGATTAATAGTCTGAAGAGTTGTGCGTGTCTGTTGTTTAAACCTATTCACATTAACCATGCCAAGGCTGTTCTGTTGTCAAAAAAGGTAGCAGAGGATAGCAAGGGAAGGAGATGAGGAGATGTATCCCTCTCTCATTTCTAAATGAACTTCTGAAGAGTTTCCTTTTTTGAATTAGAAGGTGCAGTAGTATCCAATAGGTAAAGGGATGTGGGAGAAATGCTGATAATGCAGGGTGAGAGTGAACAAAATGAATATAATTTTATTCACCATGTTTTGTTACTGTTTGTTTCATCCTCTTCAGATAATGTTGTCAATGTATTCTTATTTCAGAGAAAATGTTTTCAACATTATTGGAGCCTTCGATATTCCACGTTATATTTATAATTCAGAAAGAAAGAAGTTTCTACCGTAAGTCTTGCATATTTTAAGTTTCAAACACTTCTTGTTTTAATAAAAAAGTCCTCTATATAGTTAAAATTCTGTTTTCTTATCTTTCCCTCTTGGGTCTGCTCATTTCAAGCTTGAGTGAGAATGTGAGACAATTTTGTTTCGTGGTCTCTAAAGATCCAGTCAGACTCTATGATAAATGCTGGCCCATAAATACATGGGCCATTGGCTTTTTCCTGGTCCAATAAAATGAAGCTAAAGTGGGGACCCGTATCTCCTGTGACAGTGTATTCTGTGTTGCCGATGATGCTACTGGCTCTGAAACTTTGGTGTTTATCAGATAGTAAAATGTCCAACCATGTTTATGCCATCTAATGAATAAAAGAGACAGTAAGGCTAAGGGCATACATCACTAAACGTAGTTTGTCAGTTTGGTGTTTTTTTTCACATTTGGCTGTTTAATATCTTTTTTTAATAAATTTGGTCTGTCTGTTGCATGTATTTGTTTCTTAGACTGTAGCTTGCAACTCCCTGAAGCCCTGGAGGATTTCTAAGGAGAGCTACAAAGCTTAAAAAAAAATTAGGAGGTTGGAGAAAGGAAGAAGTAATTGGAGGGATTGGTTGTAAATGTTTTGCTAGCTAAAGAATTTACCTTTAATAGCAAGCAGCCAGACTGCTGAGTCAAAAAGAAGATGAGCTTTTAAAAAGCTTGAAGCCGTGTTAGCTGAGGAATGGATAGTGGTGTTCATTGTGAGAGTTTGCAGTGACCTTCATGTAATGTGCAACTCATTTGCTAGCGTTGTTCCATGATTCTGCCAGTCCAGCAAAAGCAATCTGTGTGTTTGCAGTAGGAGTTTTTTTCCAGTGCCACTTTCTAGCTTTCCAGGCTATTGGAAGCAGAGAACTCCTTGAAGACAATCTGCTAACCAAGAGGAAGAAAATACTCTTGTTCATGGCCACGTAAAAGACATAACTGCTTTTTAAAAAATTGATTTCTGCAGAATCCCACTCAGGTGAAAAGATAAATCTCAAGGCCTGTGAGTTAGAGGGAAATTAAATGGATGTAGCCTTCAAAGTGCAGAAACACAGGATCCCTAGCAGAAATCTTCCTCAATGAATAAATAAATTTTAGAGTAGTGTTATAGTTTTTGCAGCCTCCTGCAACTTTTGCACCAGTAAGTTATTTTTGAGTGTGGAATGTACATTTTTTAATCTTGTGTTAAACTTCTTGCAGTCTGTCAATGACCAACTTTCCTGTACCGAATTTATTTGGAACTGCCAGAGATAAAGCGGAGCTGTTCCGTGAACGCTACTCCATCTTACAACAGGTCAGAAAAGAGTTTTGCTTTGTTTAACAAAATACACAAAGTGCTGGGTTTATCTTACATGTACAACAGTGCTTTGTGTTGAGGTCCTTTTGTGAGGCACAGTTTAAATAAAGCTGAATAAGAACAGGATCTATACTGAGGTTTAGCAGTCTTCTCAACTGTCACCATAGAGCATGACAGATTCGTGTGTTTCTGCATTTTAGCATCATGTCGTAAGAGGGGATTATGTATTTTTACATGTGTCTTGCTCTTTTCCCTCCTGTGGTCTGGCTCTGTGCTAGGTTTGATTAACACGTCATTGTAGGTAATGCTTGTTGAGATAATGCAAACCCTAAGCCCCAGGATGCTCTCATTCAGGCTGTCCTTGAAGCATTGAAATTCTCTCCTGGTTTAGTTCATTCATTCCTTTTCCAGTTTACAAAATGCCCAGTGAGAGCCAGCCACCCCTTGTCATCTCTTGGTGGCACACGCATCTTGTCTTGTATTGGGAGCGACTTCAAAACAGGATCCGCTGACGTGACTTGCTCTGCACCACCGTGACAGTAGCTGCAGGTGCTGACAGCAGCTGGAGGTCGTGGCTCTGGACCAGGCTGTGCACACAGCCAGAAAGAATCATAGAATCATAGAATAGTCTAGGTTGGGAGGGACCTTTAAATCATTGAGTCCAACCATCAACCCAACACTGCCAAACCCACCACTAACACATGTCCCTCAGCACCACGTCTGCCCGGCTTTTAAATACCTCCAGGGATGGAGATTCCACCACTTCCCTGGGCAGCCTGTTCCAGTGTTTGATAACCCTATCTGTGGAGAAATTTTTCCTATTATCCAATCTAAACCTTCCCTGACACAACTTCAGGCTTTTTCCTCTTGTCCTGTCACCTGTTCCTTGGGAGAAGAGACCGACCCCCCCTGGCTCCACCCTCCTTTCAGGGAGCTGTAGAGAGCGAGAAGGTCTCCCCTCAGCCCCCTTTTCTCCAGGCTGAACACCCCCAGCTCCCTCAGCTGCTCCTCACAGGAATTGTGCTCCAGACCCCTCACCAGCTCCAGTGCCCTTCTCTGGATACGCTCCAGCACCTCAGTGAAGTGTCTTTCCTGTGGTGAAGGGCCCAAAAGTGGACACAGCACTCGAGGTGGGGCCTCACCAGTGCTGAGTTCAGGGGGACGATCGGTGCCTCAGTCCTGCTGGCCACACTATTGCTGACACAGGCCAGGACGCTGTTGGCCTTCTTGGCCACCTGGGCACACTGCTGGCTCATATTCAGCTGGCTGCCGACCAACACCCCCAGGTTCTTTTCTTCTGGGCAGCTCTCCAGCCGCTCTTCCCTAAGCCTCTGGCGCTGCATGGGCTTGTTATCACCCAAGTGCAGGACCCAGCACTTGGCCTCAGCCCCTCATGTCCAGCTGCCTGGACACAAGCCGACAGTGAGCTGGGAAGCGCCTCACTGCCTGCCTGAGCTGCTTGTCCTCCGGACTCTGTGGTGGTTGCATGCACAGGTTTGGATATCCTGAAGCAGCAACGATTATCTGTCTACCAGGGATTTGCTGCCGCTAGGAGTATGCATACTGCAATTTGGGAACTTCTGCCCTGGAAAACCAGTTAAGCATTAACTGAAGAAGCTTTAGTTCATACAAACAGCAATCAGGATTAGTGAAACCTGCTGGAATTAGCATGCACACGCACAAAACAGCAGCGGGGTGTCCGTAGGGTACATCCTGAAGCCTCTGCATCCTGGACTGCATTGTGCTATTGCGCCTCTCTGCCTCAGGGGTTCACATAGACCCTCAGTTGTACAGGGTTTGTGTTTGGTTGGTGTATGACTCCTTTCCCACCCCCAGAAAAGTGCAGGTTGGGGCACTATATGGGTGAGGGCTGCTGATAGGAATTACTGTATGTGTTATGTGGGCTGGTAGCAGTGGGTTTGTTCCAAGGGGAGACTTTCAAACTGCATGAAAAATAGTGAAAGAAGTGAAAATTTCTACAATGTGTTTTCTTCATGCTCTCTGCAGTTGATCTGTGGCTTTCTCTTGTTATTAAAAAAAAAAAAAAAAGGTGCTTACTTTCAATAGGCCCTGCCCTGAAGTGAAACTTGCTCTTTTCCACATATTTAGCATTTAATACAGTTTACCTTCCCTTGCTCTCTCACCCCTTCCTTCCAGGTAGTCAAAAATAACTTCTTTTAAAAGGCATTACAGATTTGCTCTTAGTTTTTGGGCTAAGATTTACTGCCCAGTATTACAGATCATCTGTTTGTATAGATTATCCATTTCTTAGAAGCAAATTCATTTCAAAAGAACTGATTATGCTCAACAAATTAAACGTTGCTGGATAAACTTTAAGAAGTATTTTGTATAGAGGTTGTAATGAACTGGCTTTCTGACAGTCCTCATTTGTTTTTAAACTGGATTACTTCAATTTTGGTTTCTGCAGAGGACTCACAGACATGAGTTGTTTTCTCCTTCACCAGTTGTTGCTCATCCTGATGACAGCGGGAGCAAATTCCAGGTAAGAAAAATAATTTATTTTTTTGTTGCAGAGGGAACTGTACTTGTGTTACACTTCAATGCTCTAATAGTTGTCCACTGATATCTTAGTTTTACATCCCACATGGGTACTCAATGGAAATGAGGTTTTTTTGATCATTTTTAGCCTGTGTATCAAACATGCAGTTATTTGGCTCAGATCAGCATGATGACCAAGCCACTCAAAAGAAACTATGAAGCGCAAGAGAACGTGGCTTCCTGAGGTGGAAGGGCATTAGCTGTTCAGCTTACTACACTCTGCTTCCCTCTGCTTGGGGATATTTTCCCTGCTTCTTTCTTTCATGAGCACTAAATTCACAAACCTAAAATTGATTAAAGTCATAACTTTAGCCTATTCTGTTCCCATCTCAGCTTTCTCATATTAAATGCTCTCCCTAACTTACATAGTTATTACGTATTTTTTAAAAAAGATGAACGTGTGTGTGTCACTGGGTACCAAAGAACAGCTTTTGCTTTGCTCAGCTTCCCTGTTTCTCCTTGTTTTGGGCATGCATCACGTAGAAAAAAGCAGATGAGCTTAGCTGAGTTGAGTCTGCGCCTCCATCCAGGCTGTATCGGCATCTTTCTTCCCTGACTGCTTCCTGTCCTCCCTGTCAGCCGTAGCAAATGCATTGCTTGTGCTGGTGTTGGAGGAGGATTGTCTCTCTTAACTGCAGCCTGACAGACAAAAATAAGTTTGTCCAGACACTGCCAACAGCGTGCTATGCGATGTCACCTGCATCACTCTGGAGTGTTCTCTGTCATCCTTCAGAGGTTCCTCGATAAAAGCAATTAGTGTTACTGTAGGGGTGCAGGCTGGCTCTGTGGTTCAGATTGGGTCCTGCTGAGGATCCAGATACTACAATTGACATTCTTAGGCAAGAGCAGAAATTGCGACTTGTTCTTTTCAGTTTTAATCCAGTTGTAAGCAAAATAATCACAATAAATATTTACTCACTAAGCAGTTCTTTACGCTAGCAGCCATTATTGGAAATCTTTCCCTAAACTGTGCTACATTTGACATTCAGAAATGTGTTCCTGATTTTTCTAATGAGCCTGTATTCTCTCATAGCCCATTTGTGTATTTATGTAAAAACATGTGCTGTGTGGTGCTTTGTCTTGCATGCTTAAGAATAGATACGTTGAGAGTTTTATTTAATTCTTATTTGATTCTTTGGCTTTGGTTCCAGCTTAAAACAATAGAAACTCTATTGGGGAATACAACTAAAGTGGGAGAAGTGATTGTGCTTGGGATGATAACTCAGCTCAAGGAGGTAGGTTGCTTTTTATTGTGGAATATCTAGGTCACCATTCATTCAGCGTTACAATATATTAGAAAATGGGAATGCTTAAATATCTCACTACTTTATACCATCCTATAAGTTAGTGGCAGAACTCCCATCAATACTGGTGGTGCAAGTTCCACTCCCTAAGAAGAGACTTTTCCACAAGCAGTCGATGCTAGTGTGTGAGGGAAAATGTCTTTCTCTTCTCAGTACAGAGTTTTGTAATGCTTTATGTCAGCAACCAGAACCAGTTACGTTTTCTAGACATGCCCCTTCTTGAAATGCTGGGGCTTCCGATGACTGTGTTTGGACTTGCCATTGCATTGGACTGGGAGGGTAGGGGAAGGATGTGCCCGCAATCCAAGCTGCAGCTGCTCAGAGGGAAGGAGCTAAGATACACTTACTGTAAACTACATTGTTTTCAGTTCTGCCAGCGTGTTCTAAGCTTACAATATTGAAAACTGCTAAATTATTTCTGAATGCTGACTGATAGATGCATCTGATTGAAGCATTTATGTGTTTGGGTATATCGGTGTATATATATTATATATATATTAAATATTATATATTAATCCTGTTTTTTAGGGGAAATTTTTCCTAGAAGACCCTACAGGAGTCGTCCAGCTAGACCTTAGTAAAGCCATATCCTTTTTCTGTGATGTAAGAGTTGAAGAAATTTCCTGTAGACCTGGAGAATTTTCAATTGAACAATAAATCAATGCTGACCATTAAAAGTTACTTATTGAGAACTGCAGCTCTATCTTTTTCCTTCTTTTCAAATTCCTTGGTTGGTGCAGCTCAGTGCCCTTTCTCAGAGGCTGTTAGGACAAGGTTAGCATTCCTCCTAGTGGAAGCAGAGTGCGTTCTCGTTTGCAGGCTGTTTATTAGCCTTCCGGGTGATTGCCTGGCTCTTAAGGCAGCCTATGAACTTTCAATAGTGTCCAAATGGATTACACCAGCTGGAAAGCGAACTTTGGCTTAAAGAACTGGTTTAAGAGTCCTGATCTAAGAAAAATGTATTTCTTAACCTTTCTGCACCAGTTCCACAGTGGTTTATACACTGAATCATCCTTTGTTTTGGCAGAAGGTAAAGCAGACTGTTTTTCTTAGCTTGTAGTAAGTTGTTCTGTTAATGGCTGTCTGCCAGATGTGGCTGAACAGACAAGTCTCATGGTGACGAGGCTTGACCATAAGCTGAGTCTGTGACTGAATTTTTGGCCATAAGCCTTTCCTGTCACCCTGTGGGCTCTGGAGGCAGAGAACAGAGCTCTGTGAAATTTGTGGTTTTCAGCCATGTCAGTGTATGAGCATCTGTAGCAGCTTTGAGGATTTGCCTTAGTTAGTGTGGCTCCAACGTGCTCGGAGGAGATATGACTAGATTAGGAAGACAGACTAGAATAGTGAAACTGTATGATCTAAAAATCTGAAAATGCTTCTTTCTGTTGGCACAGCTTTGGTCCTTCAGAGGCTTTGGTGAACCTTCTCATCAAGATGATGGAAGGGCTTACAGTTTTGAAGTCTTGGAAGTGTTTTAGCAAAATGATAGACATTTCTGCTTGTAGAGTATTACTCTGTGCAATATACATAATACCAGTCTATTTTCTAATAATGCATTTTATGTTTAAAATTTGTAAAATAAACTAAATAGCAGTCAAGAGCGAGAATGATAGTGGGGACAAGTATCACCCTGTTACTTTTGTTCCTCTAACAGGTGGGACAGTTCTCAAGAAAAGGTGCAGTTTGATGGAGACTCTTCTGGGGCAGGGCCAGCAAAAATGATTCCTGTTCCCCGACATTCTTACTCGGTTGGGTTGAGAAGGTTGTTTATGTGGCTGTGCAGCAAAACCCATTCCAAGAAGTGTCTGGGGTAAAAAAATAGTTGGTTTCTTGCTCAGCCTGTTTCTCACCCACATAGTTGCCTGGTCTGGTTCACCGCTAAACAGCACAGGGACTGGTACTATCACAAGAGAGGGATTGATGGAGGCTGGGACTAGCTATACAGCACAGCTGCCAGCTCTCTGACTAATGTCTAGGACATGACGTTGTTAGAAAAACTAAAGGTTATTTTGTTGTTCAAAAATCTCTTAGGTTGGTATGAAGATGAAGTTTTTCATGTGAACGCTTTTGGATTCCCGCCTACTGAGCCTTCTGCTACCACTAGGTATAAAACTGACTTTCAGCAGCCTCACTCCATATTTTGTTATGGGTTTCTGAGTAAGAACATTATTATTTTATAATTTCTGTGACATGAAAGTATGCTATTCTTCCCCCTCCCCAAATGCTTCAAAATAAATACAATTTTAAGGAAGCAATTCTGGGACTTGCTAAGTCTACTAAAGCCTGTAGCGTTAGCAAAAATTCCCTTCCAAAGGCTGTTGGGTTCTGCATATTAGTAACAATTGAGATCTAAGACCTTCTCAATTGCAAAACTAGATAACTATTACATGGGAATAAGAAATTTCTTGTTGCTCAAGGAATGGATGGGGGAGAGAACCGAGGATAAATATTACCCTGAGATGACCTGTTAAATTATGGCAGGGCAGCACCCCTGCTTTATATCCAGGTGACTGCCATTTCTCTTCTATGGTTTCTCCATGAAGTACTAGATTATTGTTGATGCCATCTGAGCTACCTATCATAATAATTAAAATGGTTTAATTGAGTCATAATCAAAACTACTAACGATTTGGGAAGAAACCAGAACTAACTTGAATATTTTAATGATGTAGAGCCTTCTATGGGAACATAAACTTCTTTGGTGGGCCTTCTTCAACTTCAGTAAAGGCTTCTGCAAAACTAAAGCAGCTGGAGGATGAAAATGAAGATGCCATGTTTGTGTTTCTTTCTGATGTATGGCTGGACCAAGCAGAAGTACTGGAAAAGCTTCACACAATGTTTTCGGGTAGGTGAGAGGTGCTTTGACTCTGAGCCTTGTTTTAGAGAATTTTTACCATTTTCCTTAGTCCTTAGCAGCACTGACGAGCGCAGCAAGGTGGTCTGATGGCTAGCTAGTCCTTGGTCCCCTGCCATGTCCCTTCCTCAGCATGGGCTGGGAAGTCTGACCGCATGGTGAGCTCATTCAGGGAATACTCCAGCAGAAAACTAATTGCCTTTGTTGGGGAATTAGTTTTATGCTGGTTTAGCTTTGTGAGCTCCTCATTGTGTGGTCGCTCATGTGAGCATCCCTGTCCAGGCAGGGGAAGCTAGACGGCGTCCAACTGACAGCAAGGCTGATCTGCCAAGTGTTGGGCCAACTTTATTGTCAAACTGTCATCTAAGTGTGCTCTTTTGTGAAATAGTGGTTTGTGTGCCTTTTTTTCAAATATATACTTCTAAATGAGAAAGTCAGGCAACGATTTTCAAGAGTCCTGTTATTGCTGCGTTGTGCGTTTTTGGTGAACTTCCATTTTGAGAAAGCTAGAATAAACACAATGGTTGCATTTTTTTGGTATGATCCCACTGAACTCAAGCCCAAAGCTAGCAAAGTCTCCCTCTAATTTTAGTGGCAGCTATTTGCATTTCATGATTCCTATTGCATTTCTTTTGGATCTTTCTCTAACAGTTTTAAAAATTGGATTGTATTATGTGTTTGCAAGCTGATACTTCCATTCCATAAATCACTAATATTGTTTTGGACAGTAGCCATTTCATGTGCTGTGACAAGAATGTTTCCCTTGCTTGTGAAAGTTCTTCCTAGGCTTAATTTAAAGAAAACTTCTTACTTCATCGGAGGTCAGCAGTCCCTCGAATGCTTTCTGGTTCTACCAATGAAAAAATATCAGTTGCTCTTAAAATATGATCTGTTTCTTCCACTCATCATTACATCAGTAATGTTGACAACATTTGAGTAGCAAGCATCTGCGGGATCTGTGAATTGCTTCTTTGTATTCCAGAGCAGCTTTGGAACAGCTTGTCCTGTCTGTCTTAGGTAGAATGGAAGTGTGAGAGGGTGGCTGCTTTAAAAATAAACAACATAAAATTAAGGGTGGGAAACTGCTACTCACCTGAAGAAAATTGGGCACAAATTACCACACTCACCCAGAAGTTACAAAACCAGTTCGCTATCTTGATCAAAGTTGGCAAGATCCTTGAAGCGAACTGAACGTGACCTAAGATTGCGCGTGCTGAACTCATAAAGGGACTTTGGTCAGTGAGGTTAATGTACTGAACTCAGCTGGCAAAGATGTATACATTGCATTTACTATTTTGAGACTTTTTTTTTAATAGGCAAGTAATAAGCTTCATAATTATAGACTAAAAATAATAGCTGAGTGGAACAGCAAGGAAAAAACATTGATGAGCCATTTCTCTGGTATAAACAATTCTGTCCTATTTACCAACTGGATTGAAAAATAGTGAAGTAAATCCAAGTCTGGTGCTGCATGTTAGGAAATGGAGATAACCTGGAACGTGAGATGAATGCCTGAGTAGGTGTTTTTATTTTTCTTTTAGGGAGGGGAATCATGTTTCTTTTTTCACTCTTTGCTATAAAGCATGTGTTTCTGGGTGATTAGTGGTAGATATTGTAAGAATTCATCAGATTCTTAAAATGCTCAGGCAGTTCCAGTTACTGTTGCTTTATAATGCCAAAGAGCGAATTAAACGTTGGTAGAGCACTTGAATTGGAATGATGCATGGAGGTTAATAGTAATCTATTGCTACCTACTCGCTATTTTTCTCTTTAAGGAAAGAGTGCGTTTTTAAATTATATTATTTATTATAATTGTACTTTGCGTAATTATGTGACTGGACCAGTAGTTTGTTGGATGCACACAAACAATGTTGTTGGAACTGGGCCTCTAAATAACAGAGGGCTCCCTTGAAGTGACGTTTGTACACTGCCATCATTCTTTTTAAACTAACAAAAGCCTGTATCAAGAAAATAGTTTAGGTTCATTAACAGCAGCAGAGCTTGAAGTGCTGTTTGAGTTTCTGCCTTTGATGGGATGGGCTGGAGGCTGAATGCTGACAGATACTGAAGTGAATGGATCTTATACTCACAGACACTCTGTTTTCTCAGGTTATTCCCCTGCACCTCCAACCTGCTTTTTCTTTTGTGGAAATTTTTCATCTGCACCGTATGGAAAAAATCAAATTCAGTCACTGAAAGGTGGGAAGTCTGTGTATACAGTCAGATGTGTACATTAAATTAAAAATTAAATTAATGATGACAAAGAAACCCTTATTTTCAAAGTGACACATTTTTTAATGTCCTGAAGTATAGGGGTGATTCATATAATGAGTGTTTATTTAGTCTAGCCAGGAGTTGTATCATAGATTTATTTTTTCCTTGCTCTAGGTTCTTTGAAGGCTCTTGCAGATATTATATGTGAACATCCCAGCATTCATAAAAGGTACGCAGCTAAGTGCTATGAAAAGGGAAATCTGTTTATTTTGTGAAACCTTTGCTTTAATTGCTTTAAGAAACTGTTTTCTCATTATTGTGCGCCAGCTATGATCAGATAGCAAGTTGGTCTTGTAACAGGCCTGGAAGTCTGTTTTGGGAGTGGTGTAAGGTTTTGAGTTTACCTAAAATAGCTTGGTCTTGGAAGCTGCTGTTGAGTGAGCGGAGGTGAAACTGCATGTCCCTCGAACATGGTCCACATGGACTAAACATGGCCTATGATTTTCCCCAAAAGTGCTGTTTTGGTGATCCCTTTTTTTTCCCTGGAATTCCCTTGAAATCAGCATGGTTCTGCCCGAGCAGTGCTGCTTTATAAACTGATGTTGAAGCCTTGATGCTGCTACGAGCACCTACAGGCTCCAGAAAATATCCTCTGAAACACTGACTGCTGCCTACATGGAGGCAGCTCATTTCTGTCTTTTCCATTCTTGCATACACATCCACAGCTGTTAGTTTGAGAACTGACCAAAGCAGTGCAATCCCACAAAGGAATATTTTATTTATCCCTTGTGTCCCTGTGCTGCGGGAGCCCCGTTCCAGGCCTAGAGAACTAAATCCCTTCTACAGAGATTGGAATATACAACAGAAAATAAAACAGGGAGACGGACAAGCTTATTCTTTGTGGCTTCTGATCTTTGAATTTGTAGCAGTAGCCACAAAGTAGAGCTAGTTCCTAGGATGGGCCCCAAAGGCAGGAATGGCCACAGCCTGTGGTTCTTGAGCTTGGTGTGAGCTGTAGGCGTTACCTCCTGGGATGGTCCTCCCTCCTCTGTCCTGGTGGGGCTCTGGTGTGCTGCTGCTGGGTTAGCTGGGGTCCCTGTGTGAGATCCTGGAGCCCACTATGGGGAAACCTTATAGCCCCTTCCAGTACCTAAAGGGGCTGCAGGAAAGATGTGGGCAGACTTTTTAGCAGGGCCTGTTGGGGTAGGACAAGGGATAATGACTTTAAACTAAAAGAGGGAAGATTTAGACTAGATCTAAGGAAGAATGTTTTATGCTGAGGGTGGTGAGACACTGGCCCAGGTTGCCCAGAGAGGTGGGAGATGCCCCATCCCTGGAAACGTTCCAGGTCAGGCTGGACAGAGCTCTGAGCAACCTGGTCTGGTTGAAGATGTCCCTGCTCATGGCAGGGGGTTGGACTAGATGGGCTTTAAAGGTCCCTCACCACCCAAACTCTTCCATGGTTCTATGATTACCACCATGTCCTGAGCCAGGCTGCACACCTGGTCTGTCCCCCTGTTATGGTGAACAGTACTTCAGGTTTCTTCCACTTAGGTGAGCAGTGGATGTATATCTTATGCCTTAGCTGTGACTTCTGTGGTTCGTAAGGCTGGTAAGAGCTGTCATCTCCACCCCAGAATAGGTTATTTGTGTGCATCTGTGGAGTAAGGGCAGTATATAACCAATGTTCAGATGCTTCTAGGATCGTTTTGTATAAAAGTGATACGTTGAACTTTTTACAGTAGCCGATTTGTGTTTGTCCCTGGCCCTGAAGACCCTGGTCCTGGTTCTATTTTACCAAGGTCAGTTTGCTACCCTTTTTCAAATTTTGGAATGGAGAGTTAAATAGTTAAAGAAGTCTTTGTTGATACATCTGTTACTATTTATTTTAGACCTCCTCTGGCTGAAAATATTACTGAGGAATTCAGACAGCTGGTGCCATTTTCTGTTTTCACCACAAATCCTTGCAGGTAACTGTGTAATTTATAGCTATTTTTTTTACTGAATGACTAATTTATGTGCAGATCTAATTTTCAAAAATTACAAATTTTGGAAAAATTGGTCTTAAATTTTTGATTTCATCACATTAATTGTAACTAGTTTTAAATACATTAAGACATGAACAAATTAGTGATGAAAGGAAGTAGTGCTAAAAGTTTGATAGTGAGTATAAAAATCCTGCTCAAAAGCATCATGTTTTTTTCTGAATCTGGAGGGAATGAAGGGAAAATGGGAAAGTATTGTTTTAATTCTAATGTGCTTTTTCATTTTGCTGTATTAGAAGCTGATCAGCTTTATAATGCAGCTGCCTATTTTTTAATTTTATCTCAATTTATTTCATTTCATTAATGTTTTCCATTTAGGGTTCAATATTGCACCCAAGAAATAATTATCTTTCGTGAAGATTTGGTAAACAAAATGTGCAGAAACTGTGTCCGCTTCCCAAGCAGCAACATGGACATTCCCAACCATGTGAGTGAGTTGAGGTCAGCACTTCTTGCTGAGCTCTCCTCGACTTCTTTTTTTATCAGCAAGTCTGCGCTTAGGGTGTTCTGATCTGCATTCTCACGACATGTTGCAATGGTAACCAAGAGGGATTGTAGGAAGGATCTATACATTTAGTATTATTAACTTTAATTTCCATTTTGACAGTAAAATAACTGAAATCATGGTACTGATTGATGGCATTGAGTCATTCTCATTGTCCCGCTGCAGGTGTCCTTGAACGCAGAACTTGGTAGCAGCTCACCCTTGGTGTATGTGCACCAGCAATGGGTGTCGTACCAAGAAACATTGATTCCTAAAGGCAAAGTTTAATACGAATTACCTTTTTTTTTAAGATTTGATCAATTAACCATGACATTTGCAATAAAGCAGCATGTCACTTTTCCAAAAGGTCACCTGCGTTTTCTGCCTTCTCAGTTGAAGCCTTAATCCTGTTTCTGATACATCGCCACAGCACTGCGTGATGATTCCAGTTAATGAATGCGCAGTGGGAGTTGATGGGACTTACTGATAGAACTGAATGAGAACGATCCAGGCACTACTGGCTCAGTGCAGTGATGGATGGAGTCTATTTATTTTGTAGACATTTTGTTTGTTTGTTTGACTCAGAATCTTCTTTCGCTCCATCACGCCAGTGCTTGGTTTCTTTGTGAACACAGGGAACCCACTGCCGGCACTGATGCACCTTGTTTTTGGTGTGCACATTTGCACGCATGTTATGTGTATGACGCAAACCATCGCTTCCCTGTACTCCTGCAGGGCTTTCTCATGCCTGGAAAGGAAGGAATCATGAAGAAAACGTAGAATTATGTATTGCAACACTTCCTGCAGATAAGAGTATTGGGTTGCTTTTGCACACTTCAGTTTTTCTCTGCCTTTTCTGCCTGTCATTAGTTTTTTAATTCAGCCATCGGTGTAAAAAAGATGAACGAGAGAGGGAAATTTTGTTACTAACATGAGATTGAATGAATAATGACTTTTAGCCTCGTACAGTGTTAGTGGAATAACTGGGCCGATGCTTGGTATATCATTTTCTTTCAAGAGCAGACCCTTCCACCAAGTCACTGTAGTGATTTTGGCCCTGTGGGGAAAGTGGAGCCTAATGGCAGCTACGTGATTGATAAGAGCTAATAAAAGCTTTCAAGGGGCTTGAGGAGAGAGTTTCAGGAACTGAAATATCCTGGCTGTAATTTGCCAGGTGAAAAAGGGAATTTCAGGGGGCAACTTGTGTCTGGAGCAGGGAAATTCCCAGAACAGCCAAAGGAATCAAAATAATTTGGGAATCGAATTACTTCCTCAGTTCAGGGAAAAGTCTGTGCTTAAGCGTGGGTCTTGTGGTTAACTGGTACCATGAGGAAAGCCAGGAGGAAAAAAAAAACACAGAAAAGGAAAGTTATGGCGGTGTTGGCACTGCCTGGGTTGAAGGAACAGGTAAGTGGATTCTCTCTGTTGGAGAGTCTGGTCAATGAAATAGTTTTGACATCCTCAAATATTGGCTGATATGCTTTAGAAAGGACTTTATGTATTAAAAAAACCCCACAACACAACAAACTAAACAGCAGCTGACTGTTTTAGGGGAGTTGCTGCTTTACTCTAGAAATGGTTAATAATCAGGGGGACTGAGATACACAAAACAACATTTCCAGATTCAAATCTTCTTTATTAACAGCTTTAGCATCTGCAGGAATGAGTTTGACTTGTCAAAACTGGTTCAAACTGACTATTTGTGTTTGTCTTGCAGTTTGTAAAGACTATATTATCCCAAGGACATCTGACGCCACTTCCGCTGTACGTCAGCCCTGTGTACTGGGCCTATGACTACGCCCTGAGGGTATATCCCGTGCCAGATGTGCTCGTCATTGCCGATAAATATGACCCATTCACCATCACCAACTCTGACTGCCTTTGCATAAATCCTGTAAGGTGTCCTTATGCTTTACCAAAATAAGAAGGGGGTGCAGTCACATTCACGTGACTTACGATTTGTACAATGTTTTACTTACACAGTGAGCTATATACGTTTTTCTTTACAGGGTTCATTTCCAAGAAGTGGATTTTCATTCAAGGTATTCTACCCCTCCAACAAGACAGTTGAAGACAGGTAAATATATTCAGTTTCTCATTTAAAAGGAAGCATCTTCCCACTTGCTGATTTTCTAGTTCTCAGGAGGAACACAGAAAGTCGATTATATCAACAGAGTGAATGTCAATGTCACAGCAGTTAACGTTGACTTACGCCTCGTACTTAGGCAGTGTAAGAAACCCAAATGTCTAGAACTAAAATAATTAATTTAGAAATTAGTCAAATAACAAGGACAAGAAGCATGATACAAAAGTAAAAGGAAAGACAGACTGTACTATATGATTTTCAGTAATTGAGACCCAGTTGGGAAACAGATTAATTTCTGGAGATGATGCTTGTTACATAGGTTAATTACACTTAAGAACAATTAATTTTGTGATCATCATTAAGCTCAGAAACCACTTTCATGCTTTGATTTCCTGTATTTTAAATCTGTACTTACTCTTTCCAACTGTGGTCTTACAATAACTAGAAAAAAAGGCCAGCTGCGACACCAAAATGTATTAAAAAATACTGAAGGCCTTACAACTGTGATGAAAATTTACCTGTTTGAAATAACGATGGTATAACCCAGTGGGGCAAGGGCAAAGTTACCTTGTCGGATTGGGTTTCCTGCCTTGTCACAAGCTGGCTTTCCCCAATGCCCCCCACCCTCCCAAGGGAACTGGTAATAGCTCCGCCCACGTTACCTTTCCTGGAATACAGAAAATATCACACCATGAGGTGCTTTAGGTCTTTAAATATAGTTTAAAACATTATCAATTCTTTCATAGATCGAGAAATAGAATAGTATTGTGAAGTATCTTTAAAAAACCCCTCACCTAAATACTGTTTTTGCTTGGTATTTTCAGCAAGCTTCAGGGTCTCTGAATTCCTGCGAGACTGCAAAAAGGGAGCGAGCTGTTGGAAAGCCCACTGTAGCACTCATTTTAGATGGATTGATTTTATGATGTATTACAGACTGTTTATAATAAATGTCAAAGCCAAAAATGGTGCGTTTTGTTCACATATAAACTTTTACAGGAAAAGATACTGGTTTAGATAAAGTGCAGAGCCACAGTGAAGATTAATTGGCAAAGCATAACGAAAGAAGGGAAATGGAGAAACCAGATGCACTTACATCAAACAGGAAATATCTATCTTTTAAAAGAAGTAGTTAAAGATGGGGAGAACCTTGGCTTTCACCATGCTGAGTTGAACTGATAGGGCGTTATCTACAGGAGATACTGGAAATGCACCACTTATTTTGTTTCACAGCGCCCTGCCCGCTGCGCTGGCATCGACACCAGCATGGCTGGGGGGCAGGAGCAGGAGGACAGCGGGGCCCTCGGGCTGTGGGTGGAACCTGGGTATGAGGTGGGAGCTGAGGTGCCAAGGGTCTAAACCCAAACCGCAGGAGAGACTGCGCCAGAAGACCCTCGGCCAGGAGAGGAGGGCAGTGCCAGCTCAGAGGTGTGGGACAAGGTGGGAGCACGAAGCCACTGAGGCGAAATGAGGGGACGGAGGGGGCTCAGAAGTGGCGAGGAATCGACTGTGAGGAGGACCACCAGGGGAGGGCCCGCCATCTTGTTTGGCATCTCCATAGCAACTGGCCGGAGGGGTCCGGCGCCGCCATCTTGTTTATGATCACCATAGCAACGAGCACGGCCGAGCCGCAGCCGCCATCTTGTTTGGCGTCTCCACAGCAACGAGAGCGGCCGGGCCGGAGCCATGGCGGGCGCGGGGCGGCTGGAGGAGCTGGAGCTCAGCGCCGAGGAGGCGGAGCGGCTCCAGCGCGCCTTCCGCGACGAGCAATTCCGGGCGCTGTTCGCCGAATACGCGGCGGAGCTGGCCGACCCGGAGCAGCGAAAGTTGTACGAGGAGGAGGTGGCGGCTCTGGAGCGGGAACGCGGCGTGGAGGTGCGCTTCGTCCACCCCGAGGCGGGCTACGTCCTGCGCACCAGCCAGGCCGGCTCCCGCCGCTGCTACCTCAACGTCTGCAGCAACCCGCACGTCGGGGCCCCGCAGGCCCGCCCGGAGCCCGGCGGCCACCGCTGGGCCCTGCCTTACAGCCTGGCGCCGGGCCGGGAAGAGCTGGGCCGTGGCGGCCGCCGCCGCCTGGTCTACGATGTGGTTTTCCACCCGGCGGCCCTTCGCCTGGCCGCCCGCAGCGCCCGCTTCCGCCGCCTGCTCAGCGACACGGCGCTGGACGCCGTGGAGCGCCATTGCGCCGTCCAGCTCGACCGCGCCAACGCCACCGTCCTCCGCGGCACCAAGTACAAGGGCGTCCCGCAGGCCCCCGTTATCCGCACCCCGCTGCCCGGCGGTCCCCCGCCGCCGCCCGACGACGACGGCGACTCCCCGCTGCCGCCCTTCCCCTTCCCGCCCGCCGCCCCGCCGCCGCCGCCTCCCGCCGCCCCCCCGGCGGCCCAGCCCGCCGGCCCCACCATTCCGCGCTGGAGCATCCGCCACCGCTCCTACGTGGACCTGCAGGACTACCGGTGCTGCCGCGACTCGGCGCCCAGCCCGGTGCCGCGGGAGCTGGTGGTGACGGTGGAGCTGCCGCTGCTGAGCTCCGCCTCCCAGGCCGCGCTGGAGATCCGCGGCCGGGAGCTGCGCCTGGACTCTCAGCGCCCCGCCTACCGCCTGCGCCTCCGCCTCCCGTACGACGTGGACGAGAGCGGCGGGCGGGCCGCCTTCAACAAGGCCCAGCGGCAGCTGCTGATCACGCTGCCCGTGGTGCCGCCGCCCGCCCCGCGGGAACCGCCGGGCCCGGCCGGGGAGCGGGTGGAGGAGGCCGACCCCGGTACGGAGGGGCTGGACCAGCCGGCAGCGGCTGAGGCGGGCGGTGGGGCCGCTCCCTCCGCCCCGAGCGCCGGCCCCGAGCCCTCCGTGCCCGGCGGCCTCGGCGGGGCCGCCCCTCCGTGCCTTCCCTCGCGGGCGGCAGAGAGCAGCCCCGGCGACATGGCAGTTCCCCGGGGCTCCGGCAGCCCCGAGGCCGCCGTGTGCCCTCCCTTCCAGTGCCGGCAGGATGAGGCCTCCCTCACCCTGCTCCTCCATGTGCCCGGCATCCTGCGCCAGAGCCTGAGCGGGGCCGTGGGCACGAACCACTACAGCCTCCGCTTCTCCAGTGACACTGGCGCCTATGCCCTCTTCTTACAGTTTCCTCCCGCCAACAGGCTGGCGTCCCCCGAGACCAGCGTTAGCGTGTCTGCCCACAACGCTGCCGTCGGGCTCGCCAAGGCCCCCGGCTGCACCGGGCCCTGGGAGAAGTTCTGCTTCGGCCTTGATGCCTCCGCTCTGCAGGTAACAGCTTCAAAATGGCAGGGTTGCAGCATCGCTTTCCCCGGAGTGCCACCGCTTTGCCGTGGTGTGTGACTTCTGCTGTTTGGATTTGTTTATGAGTGATGTCTCAGGGAGGTGTTAGGTTATCGGCCTGACTTCGGAGGAAGTCAGTAGTGATGGAAACTGCTTCCCTCAGAGGGCTGTTACCGGATGTAAGTGGAATGACCTAATTAGCGCTAGGCTTGTATGAGTAGTACGAAGGTCACGTCACTGAGCTGACACCATTGTCCTTGGAATTGAAATGACTTTTGCCTCCTATGCCGACTTCTATCTAAGGGAAGTTCTGATGATAACAGAGCCTGCTCTGTGCCCGTAGCGTTAGCATTTATGGCCATGTAAATTGCTCATGCAGCCTATTCATGTGAAGAAAGGAGATGTTTATAATACAGCAGACATACACACACACGCATACAGTGTCATGAAATGCAGACGTGTGAGTAGCGTGTACCTGTGTCTGTATTTCAGGACCAAACTCCCATTTACAGCCGCAGGAACACCGTTCTAGTTCAGCCAGAGTAGTACAGGAAACAGCAGCTGTGAACTGCTGTCAGTTGCCATTTTGCTGGGCTAGTTCTTCATCTTCTCTTCTTACTGGCCTGAATATGATTCCAGTTGAGATGTTTTATTATTTTACGGGTTAGGCAGCGATGCTCCCTGTGGCTGGAGGAGGTTGGCATGCCTGCTGAGAACTGGCAGTGTCCCTGCAAAGGAATGCTCACCTTGTGGCACCCTTGCTGTCAAGAAGCACTCACACAAGATTTCTCGAGACCTACGTTATTCTGTAAGCTCAGAGTTTCAAACAATTTATCATGAGCAGGGATTAAGGCTGCACAATTCTTGTGTAATCTTTCAGCCATGTGATATGGAGTTTGTCTTTATTTTAGAACAATAAAATCCTTTGCAGGTTGGATCATGTACCATGGGACTGCAAGTCCATAAAACTGGCAGGTTTAAAGTATATCCACTGGGATGGTGGCTTGGAATATCTTAATTGCTCCATCCCTACAATTAGAAAATACTGCAGGATTCTGAAAGGTGTTTATCCAATTGGTATTTGTGCAGCTGCACATGTTTTATTTTCCATTTAGCAGGCAGCATAACTTCTCTGTGACAGCAGCTCCTCTGAAGGAGGAGCTGATCATTTTGGGTAAGTACCGACAATGATGGATTTATTGAGAATCACCTACAATGGACTGTTTGTAGCGCGTTTCCTTCACTTTTACTGGATCAGAAGCCTGCAAGTCTGTGCAAGTGGGGACAGGAAACATTTAGCACTACTGTTAATTGGGGTGATCAAGTACTGGGTGCTGATGAGGCATCAAATAAGCCATCATGCAGACTCCTGCTCATGTTCTGTATAGGCACGGGGTAGGGACTACAGGCATTTTATCTGCTTTTTCAGATAGTCCGAATATCCATCTCTTTCATTACGACTGTGGTGTGTGTTTGTGTGCTTGCTTGTTTTATGGTGTGCAGGCCTAAACGCAGGTTTTAAGGGAAAACAACAGCTTTCTGTGACTCTACGTGGGGATATAGCTGAAAATTCAGTTTGGGAACAGGAAATTTTGCTGCAGTATCTCTTCACTACTGTGACTAGACATTTCTGCGTGCCTTGATCTCAGTCTAATGATTGAAAGTGTTTGGTATGTGCACTCATTATGATTGGGGGGACACTTTTTGATTGGAAGTTGTTAAAAGGGCGTGCAGTAATGGGATTTTGGTCAATATTACATTTTTGTGAGTTAAAAAATCTTTGAATGTGCTGAATTTATTACATATTGCAAAATGTTTTGAGTGGAGTAATAGTAGTAGGAGATTTGGCATTAGTCATAGGCCTCCCAGCCATTCATTCATGTAGCAGGCTAAAAAAGATTGATTTCTTCTGGGGTCCTTTTGGATACCGGACCTGCAAATTGAAGCAGCTGAAATACTCTGAAGTAATTTGTTCTGTTTACTTTTTTTTAACTGTGCTATTTCCCCAAAGTGCCTGTGCCAGCTCTGATAGCTGCATTCACTCAGAGTGAAGTGAGAAAAATTAATATTTAATTAGAGTTACTATTATATGCTGTCTTCTGTCCATTAACTATTTGCTCGTGGTAGCTTCTGTTCTACTTACGTTAATTTCTTCAACTTGTCTGCTGTCATCTCTGGTGTTTTTCTGCTTTGAATCTCTTTCTGTAAATCAGAGCCATGGTTCTTGTGTTGAGATCTGCAAGGAGTTACATCAGTCATAGAGGAGTGTTTTAGGAACACACGATAGCAGTGCCTTGTTTAATCACTTCAGGGAGCTTTCAGTGGCCAAGATGAGCAGAAATTTTTTCCTGCACCTCCCAGGTGCGTTGATGTCTGCTTGTTTGTAGTCTCTTCCCCTGCAGTAGCATTGCCAGAGGATACTGCCCGGCGAAAGATGAGGCTGGTGTTTTTTTACAGATACGAAATTCCTATTCCGCTCTCTTCTGTGAAGTTGTTTCTTACTGGAGACCAAGGGTTTCTGTGTTGTTTCAGGGAACAGACATAGAATCACAGAATGGTTTGGGTTGGAAGGGACCTTAAAGCCCACCCAGTGCCACCCCCTGCCCTGGGCAGGGACACCTCCCACCACACCAGGTTGCTCCAAGCCCCGTCCAACCTGGCCTTGAACCCCTCCAGGGATGGGGCAGCCACAGCTTCTCTGGGCAACCTGGGCCAGGGGCTCACCCCCCTCACAGCAAACAATTTCTTCCTCAGATCTCATCTAAATCTCCCCTCTTCCAGTTTAAAACCATTGCTCCCCTCCCTGATCCAGAGTCCCTCCCCAGCTTTCCTGGAGCCCCTTTTAGGTACTGTAAGACCACTATTCCAGATACCTCGCTGGTTTAGTTACTTGAGAAATCTGCCCAACTCGTTGATGGCTCGTGCACAGTTCCCTGTTAGGCTGCCTGTGTTAATTGTCTCCCATTAACTTGCCAAACAGCTGGGAAAATGTGTTACAATAGTTGTTCACCGCATGAGCAGACTGCATCTCGTCGGCAGCCTCCTCCCTGCGCTATGATGTAGTGCAGCGCGTATCATTTGATTTTGATTGCCTGTGCGCTTCTGCCCAGATCAACACGTACGATAACGCTGCCGGTAATTGCACAGCCCTGCCTTGCATGCCTGTGATGTTCCTGTTATCGCACTGCCCTCTTTTCTTGTTGGAAATTGGTCTGATACAGATATTGGTAGAAGAATGAATTGAGCTTGTCTGTAGGACACTGTTCTTGAAACAGAATTTCAAGGACTGGTTTTCCTTTTGTAAAGTCAGATACTTTGAATCCCTGTGCTGAAAGACGATATATTTAGAGCTCAGTTTCCATAGATGCTGAGCAGTCTGAATTCCCACCCCAGCAAGTGCTTATTTTCAGCAAATCTTTATAGTGCAACAGTCCTTCCTGGCCTTTAACTGTGTCATTTCGAGTATTGCTTTGTTTGGTAGCTCTTGGTGTTGCTTTGGTTTCGGCGCTTTCCTGTACAATAGATAGTCAGCTCTCTGCTGACTCTGAGCTCTAACTTCTAAACAGCGGTTGCAGCCATCGCTTCTCTTTTCTCCCTGAATAGTTTCGCTCCTTGGCTGAGTGAGCAGAAATTGCAGGTGAGCAGAAATCCTACAAAAATAAAGATCCTGTAACTTTGGACTTCGTGGACCAGGGTCACATACCTCAGGGGTTTTAGAGTTATCTTTTGTCACTGCCCTTGTGCTCAGTCACTGTACCGGAGACCACACAGCGTTAATCTTCTTGCAGGGCTCGCTCCAGGCCCTGTTCTTCCAGGGGAATAGAGATGCCTGACCTGAGGAAGTTGCCTTCACCGTCTGCTCTTTGCCTTGAAGGACCAGCTGTGGGCCGTGCTCCCTCCGTTACTCTTTATAGCAGTTCATCCACTGATGCCTTTGACATTGCTCCCTTCCATTTGTTTAAATCCTGGGAGCTCAGGCCTAGGAAACTCCTGCATCAGAGAGTGCCCCTTCATTTTAAGACAACAGAGCCTGGGGAGTAAGTGATGAAAAAAGAATGGTTGAGAGTTAAATACCCATTAATAAAATTTGTAAGCCTGCCAGGCAAGGTTTCCGAGAACAGCATGTCCCAGAATGTCCTGGTTTACAGCAGAGCTGGAGTTGGGCAATTACTGAAATGATGCCTTCGTAAAGCACCGTCTTATAATGTTTGGTCTCCTGGGGTTAGATGCTCAATTCCTAACAGAAATAAACCCCAGTTTTCTGGTGGGTGTATCTGAACTACTGAGACTTGGAGGCTCAGTTATACCAGCATGTGAAACATGTTTGGGAGATAATTAATTCTGCCTGCAGTTTTTGGGTCGTGTGTGCTCATTTTCACGTGATCAGAAAAAGATTGGTGAAAGTAATAATTGCCTTTCATGCTGCTGCACACCCGTTCTGCCCATCTCTGTGGACTGAAATGCCTTTGTGCAGAGGATGTGCGCTCGCTCTCCTGGTCGGTGCTTCCCTCCTGGGGTCCCCCTCGCCAGGGAGGGAATCGCTGCAGTCAGCCCATCCCTTTTGTGATAAAACCCCATGTTCTCTTATGGAGAATATCAAGATTTAACTCACGTAAACCCCCGCGGGGCTCCAGAGAACAGCAGGGAGCAGTTTCCTCTGCTTTACTATGCATTGAGATTATGTTGTTTTTTAACATTTACAGTATGAAAAATATTATAGTAAACATTCCTGGTTAGTTCATGGTTTGAACTAAGCTTGAGTTATGCTGTTTGTGAGGATTAGGTGACATAGGTATCTAACAGGGAATTGCATAGCGATAGGAAAGCTTTGTTTAACTTCTGTGTGAATGTTGATGCCTTCGTGGCGAATGGTTTAGATGGGTGCATTGCTGAGCATAAAAAAAAAAAAGAGGTGTGATTTTGCTGCTTGGCACAGCCACCAGCGCCTTGTGAAGGAGATCCTTTCGAAGCTCCGGTTGCTTTTTCCTTCAGAAAGCTGCCGGTAAATACCGCTGAAGCCCTGTGACCTCTGCTCGCTGCACGCGCTGACTGTCACGCGTTGTTTTCTAACCCCTGGACTTCTGTCTTCTGCTTTGGCAACAGGTACGCTGGGGGGCACCTCCAGGACAAACACTCGCTAGGACCTGTTTGCACAAAAAACCCCATGGGAACAGTATTATTTTTAGTTGCCTTTACAACAGAGGGACTGTCAGTCTTTTTAATTAGCCCTCTCGTTCTCTCATTGAACACGGTATTTGTTTTGTTATGTGCTTCAGGTCTGTTGTGCCCAGGCAGATCCCGCTGGACATGTGCCTGGCGTGGGGCTGCCGAGAGGCCACAGATTCCCTGGAAAAGAAGTAGTCTGTGGGTGGCAGAGCTACCATACTCCCGGCACTGAGAGCGGGTGGAAAAGCCCGTGGGCTAGATGTCCTCCTGTGGGCACCCTGCCTGGGGCCGTGCTGGGGCTGTCCTTCTGCTCAGTGATCTCAGAAGTAGGGCTCTTGTGGATAAACGTATTTCAGTGTAAGAGTCAACCAAGCGTGAAACCTGGAGAGCTGTAAGATACGTTGATGTTTTAAGCCTATGCCACTTTTCAGAGAGAAATCTGTACCGGAGAGCTGGGTGGAGGCTGTGATAAGCTCACAAATCCAACCAGAGGAGCTGGGTCTCAGCTGGCTGGGGCAGCCTGGCCTGCTCTGCTGCTGCACCTGGGTTTTGCCCTTATTTCCAAGCTATTTTGAGGTGTGTTACATGCTTTCTTTGAAAGTCAGGGTTATAATTTTCAACTTCCAGGCTACTATAAAGAGTTAATATAATATTTAGGGGTCACTTCTTAGAAGACAATGCTAGAAACTAGGACCGTTGTACTTAATCCTACAACAGTTTATTTTTGGTGCAGTTAATTCTGTGCTCAGCGTTTCAGGACTCTTGGCAAGTTTTTTGGGAGGTCAGAGGAGGACAGAAAAGGAGAACAGAACAAACTTATTATTTGATTTTTTTCAAAGTAATCTCTTTCCCAAACTACATTAAGAAATGTAATTAGCTTGCTTCTGCTATAAAACAAACTAATTTCTGAATAGCCTTTAATTGGTAGGTGCACTATGGGAATAACGTACATACACAAAACATTTATGTCTGGAAACATTATTAACATACTGATTAAACTCATGAAAGCTTCTTTTGAGCTGTTTAATCTTTGCAGTCATGAATGCCTTATAACAGTTTTTCACCCCCAGTCCAGATACTTTAATTCATCAAAACTCTAAGCTTAAAATTCTCGTGTCGAGCTGGTTTGCAACGGGACCCTACACACCGAGAGGCCAGGAGATCCCTAGATCCAAGCCCCTTTCCATACTGGCATCAGCTTCTCATTACAGAAGACATGCAAATAATTTAAGCCTGAAATCTGTCCCACTTTTAAAACAGTTGCAGCCTGTGTGGGAGGTAACTGGATGGTAACTGGCTCCGAGTTTTGGATAAAATAATGCAGAACAAACTATGTGAGTGCTAAGGGCAGCCGTGGGGGACTGGCTTTGCGCTGGCTCTGCCGGTGTCGCTGCCGCTGTGTGCTGTCAGTGCTGTGTGATGCGGGGACGGTTTCGAATGATGAAGTGTTCTAGAAACCAAAGTCATTCCTGCTAACATTTATGTTAATTTGGTCTCAGTTTAGTCACAGGGAAAAACGAATGTGTACCAAACAGCAGATGACAGTATGTGCAGAGAAAAACAAATTTAATTCTAAGTTGCTAAGAGAGTATCATAAATATCAGAAAATAAACTGTTCAAAGTGAAGAATTATTTTACAGGGTCATTGAAATCATCTGCAGATGGTTGTCCTCCACTGCTCTTCCAAGCCGGAGCAAACAGGCTTTAAAATAAATTCCTGAATCATTTTTTCAAGGTCTGTGCTTTGATAACATCTGCAGTAATATAAATGCCTCGGCGTATACTCACCGTGAATGCAAAGTCTGAATTACAGTCGCTGGCTGTCTGAACAGGCTAATGATAATCATTATATTGATAACAGCTTTGCTTGCGTGTACGGCACAAGGTACCGTGATTTATGGCAGGCCACGGGGTAGTGCTGTGACAAAATTTTAAATACTTACTTGAAATGGAAGTGTAGTGCTCTGGGAATATGGTGTCGAACTGGTATGAAACCTGGTAAAATTGGTTTATAGTAATTAATCAGAATGATAGGAACATCCTCACGAGCAGTTACTTTTTATCCTCATGTAAAGTACGGATCAATAGACCTTCCATTCAGTTTTTCTTTTTTAACAGTATTTCCTGTGAAGAAAAGAAATTATTTTGCTTTTAATTAGGGGAAAAAAAACAACTTCAAAAAGATTTATTGGGTTTGTTGCCAAAACGTGAAGTGGTATTTGTGTTGAGGATGAACGGCTGTCTCTCTCTTCTGGGAACTGTGGTTCATGGGCAGCACTGGCACCCGCACCCCTGACCAGGGGAGGCAGTTTCTATAGGGAGCTCCTAAGGATCCTCCCAGTCTTCTTCACTCTGCTTTGGTGTGTGTAAACCGCCTCCTGCTATTTCAGAAGTGCTGCCACGAAGCCGTTCCTGCATTTCTGGGGCCGCAGAGCGCTCCTGTGGAGCACTGCTGCTCCTTCTCCACGGCGCCAACTTCGGAGGCGATGGCTCTGCAGCGTCTGCAAGTGACCTGGGGTTAAAGTTGCTTCAGACAAAGCGATCTAAGGATGCGATTTGCAATATTTAGATCTAACAGAGGGCTTTTCATTACCTGTTGATTTTTCAAGCATCTCCTCTTCTGGTTCCCGTACCCGTGCTTGGTTTGTATTGTTACGCTGTTCATGGACATGAGCAAGGTCAGGTACCAACTTTGTTAAGAGCACAAACACGCAGTAAGCGAGCCTTTCACAAAGGGTTTAGGCTCTAACTAGACAAAATAAATGCAGGTTCAGAGGGAAAAAAAGATTGTTTTCCCCATTTTATATAGGAAAAAATGGAGGCAAAGAGTCATAGCACTCTGGGAGAAAGCAGAGAATTGAGGGAAGATTGCTGAGACCCAAACCCCATGGTGGTTCTTTTCCCAAAGGGGTGTTTAGATGTGGAAATCTTGTAGCAGTTATTTTGGAGGAAAAATAATAAAAAACACTGGTCTTTCTCCAGCTTTTAGGAAAATTTTCTTGCTTTAAGATGAAAACGTGGGGTGCAGAGGAGTGGAGGTGTCAGCTAAAGGTGAATTACTGGCAGGTGACAGATTTCTCAGCTGGGTGAGGAGAGTCGTGGTGCTGGAGCAGAGGGTGCTTTGCTGCACTTGCCCTTGGAAGCAGATGCTGGCTGACCCGGCATCGTGCTCGGCAGCATGCTGAAAACCCCGCGGAAGGGAAGCTGAGCTCTTCTGTCTGTGATGCGTGGGCAAAGCGATACCGGCGGAGGTGGGAATGTATCTCCTGTGCTGCCCAGGGCCAGGGATCTAGTTCATGAGCTTGTGGGAGTTTCAGTGCTGCACAGATTTTGCGCCTGTACTCTCTGCCTTTTTTCTTCACTCTGACACTTTCTCTTGAACTCCGCAGAATATTTCTACAAGCCCAAAGCACCATCAGGGTCCCTCTCTGGCAGGCAAGAAAGGATGCAACACGAGGGAATAAGTACTTTAGGGTTTGTATACAAAACTGCAAGAAGTAGGTGTGTTCCTGCGGGGTTTCTGTCAGAGCAGCCCTGCTGTAGTTTAATCTTTCCACAAACTGTCTCGGCATCCAATGTTGGATGTTTGCCTGGATTGTAATCTTTCTGCATAGAAAATTAATCCAATCCTCTGTTTTTGAAAACCAGCAATATGTATGTTATGACTTTCCATATTGTGATTTCTAATTTAAATAGTGAAAAAATAGGACGCTGTTTTATTTTTCCCATACAGAATTATTTTTTTAGGATGGCAGTTAAATTTCGTACCTTAGACACAGCGTGGCATCTGGCTGTGCATAAGGCTACATCCACAGGGGGCCAAAAATGTGCAGAATTGCCTTTTTGCTTCTCGGTCCGCCAGATGTCAGTGATAATTGAATCTAACTTTCCTTGGGTTGACAAGAGGGTAGGACTGGATTGAGAAATTTAAAAGTATGACTTAAAGTAGAAGGTTTTCAGCTTTTCCCTGCAATTTCCAATTAAACAGTTCGTTGTTAAACAGGAAAGGTAATTCACAGAACATAAGAATAGTCCTCTAGGTTAGACCATTTTTATTGTGCCAACGTGTGTCCTTCCCTGCAGCCTACAGCAGGTGATTTAGGAAGACTTATGAGGACAGGGAAAGCTCTGTAGTTCTTATGAAACAGTCCCTCCGGGATATACTTTAGGACCTTTAATTACCTGTAACTGATTTAAATCTTGAAACATGTTGCTACAGGTTTGATGTTGTTTGTGAGCAGCATATTAACAGCCTCAAAACACGTCCCAGACTGTCACCTTTAACTGTGGATGCCTCTCCGTTTCTTCCAACCAGTGTTTACACTTGCCTAAATGGAGATCTGAGAAGGCTCCGTGGCTGGATGTGAAATGGATCTAGTCATGCATGTTTCATAGCTTTCGCTTTAGAAGGTCTGATCTGAAGCCTGAGGGTTCAAAGATCCTGCAATGACAGTCCAAGGAGGTGTTTGCGTTTCCTAAAGTAAGATGCTGAAACAAATCCATAAAAGCGTAACGCCTTCCTGATGTTAAGACAGGTGAGGATGGTGGATGATGCGAGTCGTTCCTCAGAGGGAATCTAAATCTGTTTAACAATGAACTGTTTAACTGGAAATAGCAGAGAAAAGTTGCAAACCACCTACTTTAGGTCATACTTCTAAATTGCTCAATCCAGTTCTATCTATTAGTCACGTATCGAAAGAGAGAAAACATGTTTCTTTTACCTTTGTGTATGATACAGATCCATACTTTAAATCGAAATGAGCTAAGCACTGGTCTTCAGTTCACCTCGTTACTTCTGAATGTCTGACGTAGAATCTGTTGAGATGTGAGAGTGCTGCGAAACCCGTGTTGTGAGTCCGTGTCCCGGCTGTGTTTGGAGTGGGTTTCTTGCTCCAGTATCGCTGGAGTATAGTACGAAAAGAACCTAACCTGCTCGCTCTTTTCTTTTCTTTTCTTTAGGAAAGATTGTTTGTCAGTGAAGAAAACGTTGATGGATTTCTAGGCACTGTTTTATGCCCTTCCTTTTGCTCCCAATCACCACTGGAAAGTCAGCCATTAATTGAAGTGCTTGATGTTACTGAGGACAGAATTCAAATCAGGTTGAAGGTAAGGATCTCTCTGGCAGTAGTACGTATTGCTGACTGATTTATGTACGTCAGCAAGATCGTATCAAACCTCACCAAAACAGCTTTGTTCCTGTTTTGCCTCAATATAGCAGGGAAGACCGTGGAGTAGGGTGTATTTGCCAAGTATAAATGTCAGTTTTTAGAAGCAGAGGTTCCCTTTTATGCCATCTAATGTGACCAAGGGATTGAAACCTCCTGGATTTCATTGGGAAGAAGAACTGCAATACAATCATTGCAGACAGTGCTTTCTCCTTGTGGGAATACAGCATGGCACATACACGCTCTCTCTCACTGGTATTAAAATTAAAAAAAAAGACTAATTAACTACATAGTATCCCTCATCCAGAGGGAGCGCAAGTGCTTCCAGGTCAGAGCTGATGACAACATGCTGCAAACAAATCATGGCAAATGTCATTAGAATAAAAACAAGAATGTTCTTAAAATGGGAATAAAGAAGTGAATAATCCACGTCCTTCAAATACCCAAGAGTCTGGGCTCACGTATGGAGCTCACGGTTAAAGCACGCTGTCTTTCGCGCGGACACCTTTCTGGGTGTCTGGTAACCAGAAGTGACCTTACCCGGAGGGACCTGGTGCCAGGAGGGAGTGGGGAGGCAAAGAACCTGGCAGCGGGGAGCCAAAAGGGCTCCTGGAGGTGGCCAGAGGGTGCTCAGTCACGGCCACTGCTCCACTCTCTGCCTTGTCACGCAGACAGAGAAAACCTTGAGGACTTTGTGAAGAATCGGGTCTCATATATTTATTTGGTTCAAGCGTTTGAATACTTGATGGTTTCCTGTTGTTTAGATAATTAAATGTGGGACTATTCATCTTAACCATTGGTCCCATGTTCACTGCTTGTCATGTTTAAGGCCTCATTCAGGCTGCCCTTCTTCCTCCGTCCCCCTGTCTGTCCCAGGATGCAAGGTGGTCTGGTTCTGAGGTCTGGCACAGGCTTAAAATGCCCTCCCTTTGCAAAATAGGAGAGGGACAGACAAAGAAAACAAAACTTTAGTTTTGTAAAGGGGAAAATGTGAGGTAAAACCCCCAAATCAACTGGGATTTCTTGGTAGATGCTGCATCAGAAATTCATTTAAAATTTTTCTTAAAGGAAGCACAGAAAGGTAATACGCAGGGACAATCAGGCTACTTCTGTAAACTGGAGACTGCAGATGTGGTTAATGTATAGGCAGCCTCTTGGAAAGCAAGTTCAGATGAAGCGTGTGACCTCTGGGACTGTGCTGGAGGACTGAGGAGTTACCCTAAAGGTAGTGGCTCCAGCATTACTTGGCTTAACTGCTGTCACTAGTGGGAACTGCACATAAATGTTTAAAACGCAGGTTGTTGGAGAGCAAACGTGGATGTTTTGGTACCCGAGACAGGAAAGCTAAGATCCTTAAATCACTCACGCATTCATGTGGGAGAATCATCCAGTGCTGAGAAAGGACTTACAAGCGTTTCTTCCACATCTTTCGGGAGCGAGCAGTGGCTTTGGGGTCAGAGAGGGCTGGGTGCGTGAGAGCGACTCAGTCTCTGAGTCCATGGGTGCAGATGCCGCCTGATCCCGACTGCCCACTGACAGGGACAGGGGAGTTTCCGGACGTTTTTTGCTAAAGCAGTCAATAGCTAACGGTGACACTGGGTAACGGCTGTTTAGATTCACCGGGTCTCACAGTTCATACTCTCCTGGGGCCAACCGCGGCAGTTCCTGGATTAACTCATTTAGGCCGATTGAGAAAGATGGCTCACTCACCAGTTACACCTTCCACATCCAACAGGAGGGTAATTTCCCTAATTGCAAGGTTAAAACAAACTCCTTGCAGTGACAGTTGAGATGCCTTGGCTGATTTTTGTGGCCCCTGAGTTTTAGAAAACAAGAGCCTGGGTGTGGTGAATCGCCCGCTCTTTCCAGCTGTTAATTGTGACAGAGGCTGTGGCTGTTTGGCAGCTGCCCAGGAGCGTTTCCTATTGCAGAGGAAACCCCAGGGAGGCCAACAGCCTCCTGCCACCCATTCCCACACGTGCTCCGGGGGCAGGAAAACCTCAGCGCCGGACTGACTCGGGCTTTCCGAAGCAGGGGTTGGAGAAACAAATGTCTTGGCCTGTCTTTACGGAGGTTTTGTATGCCCAGTCCATTCCAACTGTAAAACAATACATTTATTTTCTCGACAGCCGCAGGAAGCGGCCCATTTAGAACGTGATGGAAAAGAAGAAACGCTTAGCAGCTCAGGAGGAGCTCTCACTGAAAAGACAAACGGCGACTACCCCCAAACGAAGGCCGAAACTAACGGTACTGCGACTGACACAGCTGAAGGAGAACGGGCTACAGAAACCAACAAAACTTCCACATCTTTTGCAACAGCTGAAACAATAGGAAAAGTAGGTTGTAGTTCACACCATTGTTTGCAGCACGAACCTTCTGACACCACTTCAGCGATTCCTGGCGAATGTAGGAGAAAGGAACCGGATTTAGAAAGCGCTGTCACAGTAGGCAAGAGGGCCGCAGCCGCAGCCTCTGAAAAGGGAGCAGCCCTTCTGCCGGAGGGGCAGGCGGGAGCGGGGGAAGCGGCTGTGCCCACGGGGCCGGCACCGGGGAGCCAGGGCGGCTGGGACAGCAGAGCGGCCTCCCCGCTTCTCCAAGAAGTCAACAGCCAGGACGGGAGCGTGCGGATCGTCAGGGATCACGTAACGCACTGCCCGGTCACGTTTCAGAATTCTTTGCTGTATGAATTGGACTAGTTTAATTATTTTAGGATTTCCTTCTGTTTTTGACGGTTACTGTGACTTCCACATGCTAGTTTGTGGTTCAGGGCTAAGAGTAGGACACAGGTTCCTGCTGAAACTTTTGTTTACACACCAGTTTAGAACACTTATGTTGTTAATTAATTTTTGAAGTTAGCAGGTCTGAGTTTTCTGATCCCATGTATGGGCTCAAGCAGCTTTACTTACAAGGAAGATGCAGGTGAAGGTGAATCTGAGCTGTTGGAAGAAAATGCATCTTTATTGTTTCCATAACTTTGTTAGTCTCTTGCTCCATTAAAGGGAGTATTTGTATATATGCTTTTTCTAACGGCTCCTTTAGGAATTGCTGTGTTTAGTCCACCTAGAAATGAGCAGTATTCATCATTTTTCAAACCTTTCATTTTGTGATGACGGCAGGATTAGGCTTGCGCTGATTTTTAGCAATCAAATGAAATTTCTAATTACAGGGAGAAGTTCTAATTAGTCTCCTAGAAATAATCAACATGTATACCATGTATTCCGTCCTAGCACATCACTTCAGAACACAGTGCCCAACCATACCCCAGTCTGTCAACCAAACAAATTTAATTGCACAATAAAAAACATCCTCTCTTGTTGCGCGTCTGCTACTAAGTATTTGCCATTTGTAAAATGGAATCACTTTTTCCAGATTGGATTTACTTTTCACAAACAGTTCCCCACCAGCTTCAGCGCCCTGGTTGCAGGTTCATCTCCCTGAAGCGCGATAACCAAAAGAACATATCTAACAATAGTAAACTTTCAGTTCCCTTTCTTGCTGTTTCTGAAATAACTTCTGGTTTCTTTGGGGTTGTACAGGACGCAAATGTGCTTTAGAGGAATTTGACTCGTTTCACAGCGTAACGTTGCAATTCTCTGTTAAATGGGAGGGCTGGCAGTGGGGGGGAGTGGTGGAAGCCCCAGCAGGAGGAGGTGGGTGTTTGCTGGGTTACGTTTCCCCCCTCGGGGGAGGCAGCGCTTCAGCCTCAGCCCTGACTCCCTGCAACTGGGAACATGGAGCACGGATCAAAGCTGGTACAAAATCACGGCAGTTCAATTACCCCTGGAAAAAAAAGAGCATCGCAGTCAAAATGAACATCTGCGCGGTACTTGGGGGACTTCACAAAACTTGGCACTCTCTCAAGTGAAGGTTTAACGGCTGGATTCACAACCCATAAAGCAGGTGACAAATGGTGACAGAAGGAAAACCCTGCTACACGCCCTTCCAGGCAAAGTCACTGCTGTAGCCAGAGTCCTAAGAGCACCAACCCCACTTTTTCTAATTAAATAAATGAAGTTTTTTTCCCTCCACATCTCACAGCATAAAATCTACCTCTAAATATTTCACGTCTGTCACCGTAGTGCAGCATTTTCCTTCTCTGTTCTACAAAAAGCTTCTTATGTCCTACCAGTGGCGCTTCAAAGGGCCGTGCCGTTAAAGCAGCCGAACCACTAGACTTAAAACGGGCGAGGAAGCCTTGGATCTGCTCTCCCCGCTCCAGCTCGGCGCCTTCCCATTACACAGCGGTATTTTTTTACTGGTCGCTTTACACCGCCGACTAATTTGAAAACGAACTTTTTTTTTTTTTTGATCCAAACAAAAGAGGTGTCGTGCCACGCGTTTGTTACTCTATTCTGCCTCAATTAGCAAGTATCATTAAAAATCTAATGAAGTTAAATGCACAGTACTAGAACGAGTGATGGCCTGTGTTCAGCCCTCTGGATTAAAGAAGAGACACCCTCCGCCTGCCCCGGCCCTGACTTTCTAGCAACACAAGATGACATCATCTTTTTTGTGAGAATCAAGAACTTCTCCGGTATTACAAAACGACAGAATTTTATTTTGGCAGAACTAAAAAAAATCGTATATTTATCTACACTGTAGTAAAAACAATGCTTTTTTCAGATTTTTTTTTTTCCTTCATATATTCATCAATGCATCGCAACCAAACCGGGACGCGGGTACGGGGCATGAGGTGACCCCGGGCGGGACGGACGGTGGGACGGCGCCGGCGGAGGTGAGATGCAAAGCCTGGCTCCCACGGGGCTCAGTCCCCTCGCTCGCTCTTCGCCACCCCCAGCCACAGGCACCACCGCTCTGCCCCCAATGGGGAAAACCCCGCACCAGAGCACCGTGAGCACCAGAAAAGATGCACTTCAGCACATTTTCTCCTCCTCTCAGGAAACACAGCACTTTTTGCGCAGGGGCCGCGGCGCTGCTCCGAGCAGCCCGGCAGCAGCAAGTGACCTGTTTCCAAAACGTGGTTGCCGAACATGAAAGATTACTATTTTGGGACACCTTTTACAAGAATGTTTATTCATATTAAAGCAGAAACCAACTCATAAATGCTTTTTATACACATGTGTGTGCCTGTAAAAGACAGTACGGAACAACTCAAAAAAAAAAAGAAAAAGGCTGCGAGACCGATCCTCACTGAAGTCTGCGGTAACTTTTACAGAGTTCGTGGTCCCTAATATCTCCCCACCCTCCGTTTTTCACATGAGGGGACAGGGGTGCCATGGAGTACCTTTTACTGACACTCATCGTTTCGGGAAACAGGTACTGATGGTTGCTGTTCAAGAGAGAGTCAATTTTGGCACTCTGGGTGGATGGTCTGCAGGATTTCTTGTGGTGCATGCCACAGTCCCCCGTGTGAAAAATCCTGGGGATTTCGGGAACCAGCACTTTCCAGAACTTTGGAAGACAAGAGACAGTCAAGTGCTGCAGAGTCCAGTCCCAGTTGTAGTCGTCGTAGGTGCAGAAGGCATCCGTGCACTCGATGAGCTTCTGGTAGGTGTCTCTGCCGAAGGCCATGCCCATGTTGTGCTCGGTGGACTTCCACGTCTTCATCTCCACCTTGTCGGCGCGGCCAGCGAAGCCACCGCGGACGGGGCTGTAGGTGCCCAAGGAGACGATCTGGCACTCGGGGCACTCCCGCTCGCGCAGGGCCCAGAGCTTTTTGAGGACGTGGTAGAAGTCGGGTGCCAGGTAGTGGTCCTCCTCCAGGAAGAGGACGGGCCCAGTGTGCTCCCGCAATGCCCGCACCCGCTCCCAGACGAAATGCAGCTTCCACCACCAGTGGTGCTTGGTCTGGGAGAAACGAGCTTCCCGGTAGTGCCCGAAGGAGTCGGGGTACTCGGCGTTGATGCAGCCCATGCGCAGGGCCGCTGCCTTGCCCACGTCGCGGGGGCAGTCGCGGGGGTCGTGGCCGGGGAACTCGCGGGGGTAGAGCTGGATGCTGAAGGGGAAGAAGACCTGCAGGACGGGGCAGAAGTCCACGCCCGCCGCCAGCCGGTTGAGCTCCTCGGCCCACAGGTCGTGGCTCAGCACCAGCAGCACGTTCTCCACTCCCGCCGCCCGCCGCAGCGACTCCAGCAGCAGCCGCAGGTGCTCGGCTCGATCGTGCACCTGCACCACCAGCACCACGTCGGCGGCGGCGGCGGCCCGCGCCGGGAAGCGCCCGGCGTTCCGCACCGGCTGGTCGAAGTTCAGCCGGTAAACGAGCGAACGGTAACTCAGCGTCCCGTTCTCGCTGAGAAGCGGCGGTGCCTGCGATGCGGCCGAGGCGTTGGCAGCGGGGCGGCGCGGCGGCGGCGGCTCGCTGACCCTCAGCGGCTCCCCGGTGGTACCGGTACCGCCCCGCTGCTGCTGCTGCTGCTGCTGCTGTCGCCTCCGCCCGCCGCCGCCTCCTCCTCCGCCGCCGCTTCCCCACAGCGCCAGCGCGCAGAGGGCCAGCGCCAGCGCCAGCAGCAACACCTTCCGCTTGTAGATCCGCAGCCGCATCCTTCCCGGCGGCGGCGGCCGCCGCTCGCCCGCCGACCTCCCGCCGCCGCCGCCGCCGCCGCCGCCGCCGCTCCCGCAGGCAGCGCGCGCGCGCCGCCTCCGCCCCACGCGCACACGTCGCCGTACCCCATAGGGCGCCGCCTACCCCACCCCCGCCATCCTATTGGCCGCCGGCGCCGTCACTCAGCGCCGCTTCCCGCTTCCGCCGGGGCCCGAGGCGGGTGGCGCTGAGGGGAGGGCGCGCGGCCCCGGGCCCGCTCCCCGCCGGCCGGCCGGGAAAGCGGGACCCTGATTGGTCAGCGGTAATTGGGGGTCGGTGATTAGGCAGAGCCGGGGGGAGGCGGGGGCTGTAATGGGGCAAATCGCTGCGGAACCGCAAGGACGGCAGAGGAAAATCCTTCGGGAGATGGGAGAGTAAGACACGGAAGTGAAATCCTTCTAGATTTGCAAGAATCGGATAAAATAATAGTAGAATTGCAAAAATAAGATAAATCAGCCAAGGTTTGCAAGAGTGATATACAATAAAATAATTCTAGGTTTGCAAGGATGATATACAATAAAATAATTCTAGATGCGCAAGAATAAGAAAATACAGGATGGCAAGAGAGAAAATCATTCTAGATTTGAAAGAATAAGATGATAAAATCATTCTAGAATGGCAAGAATAAGGAATTTGTTACAGAATGGCAAGAACAAGATAAAATCATTCTAGATTTATAGAATAAAGTCATTCTAGAATCACAAGAACAATTTCATTCTAGAATTGCAAGAATAATACACGATAAGAGAATCACTCCAGAATTGCAAGAATAAGGTAAGAAAATAATTCTAGACTTGCAGGAATAATACGCAAAAAAATAATTGCAAAATAACAAAAATAATCTGTAATAAAACATTTCTATAATTCCCAACAATTGCAATAATTACTCTTGTGGTTCTACCCGTTGTGTCCCAGCCCCTCTCCTCGGTGTCAGGGGCCTCTCGTGAAACGTGGTGACACTCCATGGTGACATTCCGTGCAATGTGGGGTGTCCCAGGGCCCCGACAGTGTCGCCCACCCTGGTGCTGGGACCCCCTTCCCTTGCGCTCCAGGAATTGTGCCCGTTTTCCTTCAAAAAGCTTTACAAACCCGACGGCTGTCCCCAGGGGCCTGAACCTCACCCAGCTGTGGAATTGTCGAGGTTGGAAGGGACCTTTATGATCATCGAGTCCAACCATCAACCCAACGCTGCCAAACCCACCACTACCCCGTGTCCCTCAGCACCACGTCTGCCCGGCTTTTAAACACCTCCAGGGATGGTGATTCCATCCCGTCCCAATGCTGACAACCCTTTTTGTGAAGGAACTTTCCCTAATATCCATCGTAAACTTCCCCTTGGCACAACTTGAGGCTGTTTCCTTTTGTCCCATGGCCTGTTCCTTGGGAGAAGAGCCCGACCCCCCCCAGCTACCCCCTCGTTTCAGGGAGCTGTAGAGAGCGAGAAGGTCTCCCCTCAGCCTCCTCTTCTCCAGGCTGAACACCCCCAGCTCCCTCAGCCGCTCCTCACAGGATTTGTTCCCTAGAGCGAGGGGCACAGCCCAGCTGTATCCAACAGGAATTTCTGACTGTCACCATCTGTGGTCCCATGTTTCACGAGTGCCCTGCCCCGGGTTTTGCTACATTTACGAGGGTCTCCACTGCCCCTCATCCCTTTCAGCACTAAAATGCTGTTTCCAGGAGGCTGCTGCCACTTCCTCCTCCTGCGCAGGGTGGTACCGATACACGCAGGTTTGAGGGTTTATTTTTCGGTCTGGGTTAACATTACTACTCATTTCCATAATTTTAAGTATTTCTTGCCCCAAGAAAGCAGCCTCCACAGAGCCAGATTTAATGTCTTGCACAGCCACGGGTAAAACTGGCAACTGGAACACCATCCAGTTGGGATAACGGACTTTCCCCATCACATGGGCAGCATCCGGATAAACACATTACAGATCGCAAAGTGCTTGGATAATGCAAAGTGGCATCAGCACAGCAAAATCAGGCCAATTAACCAATGATCCAATCTGCTGCCAGCCCAGCTTGCAGCAGCGCTCGGGAGTATCAAAGCAAATCTGCCATCAGGGCTCCTTCCCCCAGACGAGACGCGTTAAGTCCAGGTTTCAGCTGCATTTCAAAGCGTCTCACATTAGGCAGCATCCTCAAACTGCGGGCGAGAGCCTCCGGCTGCTTTGATCCGACGAGACCGAGCCCCGCAGTCCCCGGCTCTGCACCTTCCGAGGCAAACACCAAACTTCTTGGGCACAACAGTTAACAGAAGGGACCGGAGCGATGCTCCTCTGCTTAGGAGACTTTTTAAATGAGTTTCACAGCTTGACCTTTGCTGACCACAGCTGAGCTTTGTGTAACTCAGCAAGTTTCTCCTCACCACCCGGGCACAACGGGTGGTTTTCAAGCGAGGCATTAAAAAAGAGAGGGGCTGGGCTCTGCGACAGTCGGTCTGATTCAATCAGATCGTGTTGCTACAAATAGGAAACGCCACATAAATGGCCCTACAGAGCTCCCCACAAGTACAATAAATGAGGCAGAATAGGTTTTTTTAAGAATAATTTTTGCCCGGTCCCATTTTCTCTACGAAAAGCCCCAGATACAGCAGTTGGGTCATGTACGCTCCTGCCTTTGCAACATCAGACAACAGAACCGTGCCCGTCTTTTGTCATCTACACCAGAGCCCGCACCTGCTTGTCAGCCTTTCCCCCCAAACGAGCCCAGCGCAGTGACGAGAAGCGAGCTGGAGGGGATCCACCAGACACCACAGCTGTCCTGCTGGCGGGCAAGGCAAACCGCTGGAGAAGGTGCTCCTGAAAGGCTTCCTTCGTATATTTCCCTTTTCTCCATCTTTTGTTGGAAGGTGGGAAAGCAGGGAGTTTAGAAGTCTCCTCCACGTGTTTGACTTCCATGGAGCCAGCGGGATAACAGCATGCTGGGGACGCCTCTGCGTTGCTAGAAGGTGCTCTGGTACTAATGCAGGGATGGATGGGGAGGAACCTCTCCAGGAAGGGGCTCCAGCACTCTGCTGCCCTCCTCAACAGTGTCAGCTGCTGTAGTTTCAGAGGATTAAGGGAAGCCAGGTCAGTTTTGGGCATGACATTCGCTTCAGAGTTAATGGCAAGCCAGCGTACGCACAGAGGATTTAAAAACCAGCAGTACAGCAAGATATTCCCAGAGAAAAAGCCTTTTCCCACAGTTCAGTGCCTGCCTCTCATGCCAAGAGAGGCCACACTCCTCTTCACATCAGCCTTTAACCCCCTGCTGGTCCCTTCTCCCAGCGCAGCAGGGCTCGGAGAGGACTTCCCAGCTGAGCCCACACTAGCCGGCTGCTCGCCTCCGGGCCAGGCAGGTGGGGCTCCTCCTGCGCCCTGCACATCTGGCTCCCCAGGAGGCTGCGGCCACCCACACATCTGCAGCTGCATCAAAAATTCCTGAGGAGTCCCACAGGAGGCCCAATTTCTCCGTCTACTCCACTTCCCTCCTCTTAATCACGCACTCCACCTAAAAGGTACTTTTGCAAATGAGTAATCTCCAGGCTGCTGCAATCAGGACGAGCTCCGGCTCCCTTTACTGCAGCATTAGCATATGACTATTTCAAACCTCCCAGGGTTACCTCTGCGGTGCTTTCGGAGACGGTTGTTGAGGTAAACAGGCACACTTGGCCTCCTCCTTCACAAGTTCTCTGTAGCTGAAGAGCAACATAAAAGACGATTCGTCCAAATCTTCCTGTATTTGCTTAAAAGTTACTGTTTTACAAATACTGTATGAAGAGATCACAGTCCGAGGTACTTTGACATTTGCAGGAAGTTTTAATGACACTCAGTATTTCTAGAATAAAGGTTCCTCTTCCTCAGGGAAACGCGTCCCCTGGCCTTGTCAGAGCAAAGCCCTTCAGCAGGCGTGCTTCGATGCTTGTTCCTGCTGTGACTGGCTCGGGTTAGTGAAGAGTTTGAAACTGATGATTCTGAAAATGTGGATGAAGCCAGTACCTTCTTCCAAAGCCTGCTGCCACCTTTCAGGCTGCTCCTCCCGCTACACATCGCATCAGGCTGTCACCTGAAGCCCCGTCTAGATCGGTTCTGCACTTGCCAACTACAAATGCCTTGTTTTCCTATTGAGACCACACAGCGGCGCATTTACCTATGACCCAAAGAGATGCAGAACGCGCAGTTCACTCCTGGGCAGCCAATACCGCTTCGAAAGTAACAGCGTAACACGCTCCCGCCAAGCCATCACGTGTCCTGGGGCATGGGATGCCTCAAGACGTCTCAAGGGACTTTTGTTCTGTGCTGCTTCAATACTCCAGCCACGGACCAGCTGACAAGAAACGAAATAAGGGTGTGTGGATACTCTCTAGTATTTCGGTATCTTCACCAGGAAAAAGGGCAGGAGCTAATCCCTAGAATACACTGGATGAAAAACCCATTAGAGAAAACACAATTCACATATACATAGAAGGGTTTCAAAATTTAATAAGCTGTGACACAGTGAACAATTCAAGAACCTTTAAAACATGAGAGTTAAGAAACAGAGTTTAGGTCACATATTTAGAAAAAGACATTTCTTGTATCACAAAGAGATAAAACCAAAAACTTCTGCTCTGGTAAAAAAAACAGCAACGCTGGTCCCTGCTTGAAGCGAGAACGCTTGAACAGAAGTTTTTAAAAAGAAGCACCTGGAATTGCATGACCAGTTTTACACTGCTCACACCGTAATTTCTTCTCGTAGCAGCCTAACGAGTTGCCCTACAGTAAACAAGTCGGGAAGAGCCCAGTCCAGGGATAAAGCCGACGCAGTCATCTTCTGTCGGCAGAGTTCAGAGCCTTAAGTGTAAGCAAAGCAGTTCGATACACGCTCACCTCCCTTCTCCTAGCAAGAAGAAACCACTTATGCCACAAAACAAAGAAACTGCCATGATACTCCGAACAAAGTCACAGTAATAGGAAAAAGAAAGCAAAATACGTTCTAAGAAAGATTCATTCAAGCTAAGCATCGCTTTTTATTCCAACCGAAGAGAGACTCTAGCGGCGGAGGAACAGTCAGGCCACGGGATCAGGCTGACAGTGCCCCCTCACTGCAAGACTGACATTAACAAGCAGAAAACAATTTCAGGCTCCTCCGTCACTGGACAGAACTTCAGGCAGAGCTTTTGCGCCTGATAATGGTCACCCATTACTCTGCAGGTACCTGTCCAGGAACTGGGAATAGCAGTCTAGAGAACAGAAGTAGCAGATGATGGGTGCTTCCGTACCTCCCATGTTATCCACGAGGACCACGGTGTGAGCTACGTGATGGAGATTCATGGTCACCGTGATCTGAATGAAGCTGCTCAGACAGGCCCTGCTGCACTGGCATGTTTTAGCCACTTCCAGATCTTCACAGAGGTGAGAAGGAAGGAGATGACAACCATAAGGGATTCTGTTGAACAAGAGGAGCAAGTGTGAATTCACTACAAAATTAACCAATGTCACTCAAACACAGTGACACGCCATATGCACCAGTTGGAAAAAACACCTTTCCAGGATCATAGACAAGGCAAATTTGAAGTTTTGCCACTTGCAATATTGGAATTAAATGCCACTCTCCGAGACAGCCCCTGAAAACATACAGCCATGTTACTGACCCTTAAGTACCAAGGACCTGAACTCTTGAAGACTGCAATGGGAACCAGGGGGTTCATATAAATCATAACCTGTACCACAGCCATAGAGGATCAGAGAATTAAAAAGACTAAGAATAATGAGAGAACGGGGCGCATACCTGCTCTTCCCTCACATTAGCCAGGAAGATCACTGTATTTCATCCTGGCCTGACAAAGCACCCATAATTTACTCCTCTCTCCCTAACATGAAGGAGTGGTAAGAGCGTAAAAACGCTGCATCCAGAGGACACGAGATAAAATGAGACTTTTCCCAGTAGTACTACATTGTGGGCAATCAATTAAGGTTCTCTTGATATACCGCTCTTTTTGTCCATCGTGTCAATGATGACATCCAGAGACAGGAAAAAGAATTGCTTCTTTTTAAATTGGCAGCAGGGGAGCATTGTGTTTGGGGTACAAAATAAATAGTTTCCCTGAAGTACTCTGTCAAGTTAACTTCAAAGCGTGGGTATCACCAGTGCCAGCTGTCACCCGACTCTCGCAGACTGGGTCTCACTGACTCACATCCTGACTACACCTACATATTCCCAATTCTTTCTACATACCATCACTCACATAGCTAAGACTCCTGTGGGTTTTTTTTCACCACCTCAATTTCAGGACATCTTTTTTTTTCCGGTCAGGAAGAGCATCTTCACAGCTCTGGCACTTGCCCAGAACGTCACTATGAAGATTGATTTCCAAACATTTCCTTTCACATCTTCCCTCCTTCTGTTTTCTTCCTTTCTCGAGGTTTTTACAGCCCATCATCACTCTGTTTCTCATTCTTTGTTCATTCTCACATCCAGTGAATGGCAGACAGGATGTCTGTTGCCCACTTGTTAGACTTTTTTTCTTTTTCTTTTCCATTTCATAGAATGGTTTGGGTTGGAAGGGACCTTAAAGATCATATAGTTCCATCCCCCTGCCCTGGGCAGGGACAGGTCCCGCCAGACCAGGCTGCTCAAAGGCCCAGTAATAATAATTGGATAATCAGGAGCACTCTGACCAATGCCATCTCCTAATAATCACAGACCCGTGGGCACGGGGACTGTCTCCGTGGCCCCTTGTCTCACTGAGGCTCCTGGAGCAGAAGAGCCTTTTTTGTTCTCTGTGGTGCCATTTTTTTAAAGCCTGCTGCATGGGGGCCAGGGGCTGCGCTAACAACCACGCATCCTTAGGTACTCCGGTAACTGAGCACCAAAATCTGACCAGTGTTGAGGGATTACATTTCCTGGGAAAAAAACCAAGCCCTAATAATAGTTATATCGAAACCACTGCCATTTCTGTAAAGTTGGGAAAGGAGACACGTGGAGTTTAATTACTGTAATAAAATCAGGAAGGTCAGAAGTGGGTTTTGAAGCAGAACATTTGGCTGCTCAGCTCGTTTCCAGGGTGTGCCCTGCGTGCCTGTGGACACCTTGAGCACAGACTTCTGAGCAATTAACCCAGGTTTATGGGGCGCTCCCCACCCCCAAGGCAGGAATGGGCACAGAATGGAGATGGGGAACATTTCCAGTCTGTCTCTCACCCCCTTTCTGTACCCGTGACTCTGTTCCATCTTCTTGCTCCCTTTCCACCCAGAATGGGGTGGGAGTAGCAGCACCTGGTGCCGGAAGGATCACAGGCAGCGGCACACAGGCAGAGCTATGTCAGCGGTGTGGAGGAAGGGGAGAAAACTGGTAACAAACAGCAGCCTGGCAAGGCTCATGGGTACTTGGTGAAATAATAACTTTTAAATTACCTTAGAACTGGGCTTCTCCGCCCAAGACAGAAAACCCTCACTCCAACACCAAAGGAAATTAACAGCTGAAGGAAAACCTAAGGGAGGGAGAAGCCCACAGTGGGCAATGCCAACTCCGGTGTCACATTCGCCCTCTGAGAGGCCACCTTGCTGTACCTTTCTAACACTACGCGGCTTGTGCAAGGTCCCACCTCGAGCAGAAGCAGACAGATCCACGTCTGTAACCGTGAAGGTAACCTTTTGCCAACACGCTGTTCTCACACAGGAAGGGACAGCGAGAGGCTCACAGGTGTTACACACAGTTTTAGCGTACTCTAATGTGAGCACAGGGTGAAGGGCAACCAGGGCTGTGAAAGCATTTTCCAAGCTAGAGCTCAACACAAAATATGATCTGTGCCACAAAATCTACTGCAATGTAAGCTCCTCAACACAAAATGCCAGAATTGGTTCAGGGTTGTAGAACTGATTCTTGGTTGGGAAAGAATATTCTGTTACGGTGCCCCCATTTTGTGGATAAAACCATTTCAACCTATGGCTTTCTCTAAATGCTTCCAAGTCACCAATTACTGCGTTATCCTGTGTAACAAAGGGATAATTTTACAAGTGGAATTAGAAGCAACTTTAACCTCATGATTTTAGTAGGTGAAGAGCAATTGCCACTGACAGGAAAAAAAAAATCAAGTCAGGGAAGTTTAGACTTGACAGATTTGAAAGGGATTAGGTGTAATGTCTACCCATCGTGCTACTCTTACCTGTAATTTATGGTTGCTCTCGCTGTGCACTCCAATAAAGTCAGTGGTATCTTCAGTTGTATGTTGGGAACAAGCGGATTAGGCTGTTCAAAAGGATTTCCAAAGAGATCCAAGTTCTCAAGACAGAGTTTCCTAAAATCACTGGGCAAGAACGGAAGTTTGTTTCGAGCTGCAGACAGAAAGCGCAGATGATCTAACTGGCCGATCTTGAATGGCAACCTGATCAACTCATTGTCATCGAGCTTTAGGTTAACGAGTTCACGCAGCTGGCAAAACTGAATTGGAAGTGCTTTAATTTTGTTTTGGCTGAGGTCCAAGAACTGAAGAGACTTCTGCAGGGTGGAATTGCACAGAGCCCCACTGAAGGACTCCAGGTGATTGTCGTGCAAATCAAGCTCCTGAAGACAGATCAGGTCACCAATAGTAGCTGGCAGCTGCTTGATATGATTATGACTTAGGTCTAGTTTTCGGAGTTTCTTCAAACAAAGGACGCGCATGTCGATCCGAGCAAGTTTGCAGTACGAGGCTTGGAGATGTTCGAGGGAGTAAGGAAAGTTTTTGGTGAGAGGATAGTCCCTTCTAGAAGTTATGATCATTTTGGTCTTAGGTTTTTCAACCTCTGACGTCTTTGCTGGTACCAAAGCAGAGAGCGGGAGAGCTCCTATGTCTGTCCCTTGGTGAGCCAGTCTCACAGCTGAAAGGAAATTCTTCAAATTGCTGGCATTTGCCTACAGGAAAACACAAATGTGGAATTAGAAGTTCATTATTCTTGCGCTCATTTGTGCTAACACTTTCTGAACTATTTTGTACACGTATCAGGAGCTACCAACTCAGCAGGGCAATGAAATGGGAATCAACTCGGGCCTACCAGGTTGACGTGCTGTTTACAGTATTTAAGAACAAATGGCACGCAATTTGAATGAGAAGTTACAACCTCTCTGAATAATCTAGATCAAACAAACTGCATAGCATTACTCAGAAAAAGAACAAAGCACTGAATTCACAGCTGAAAATAAAGTACAGAAAAAAAAACAAGCCTGATGCACTGTGATCTTCCTAACCTCCAGCATGATAAAGGGACGGTTTATAAAAACACACACGTGGAAATCGGAAATCTAATACTTGAGACAATCATTTCTGAAAGTTGCTGGGAAGAATAAGGATGGAAACTCAGGTTAAATTCAAACACAAAGGAAGGTGGAAAGCTTCAAGGCAGGTTAAGTAAGTGCTTCTGGTCACACACAGCTCTTTTTGGTTGTGCCAGCCTCAAACAAGAGGATAGTTATTTGCAGTCCTGCAAACAATTGACCAATTTTGCTTTAGGTGGGATATAATCCAATGGCAGTAAGGACAGAGCATGAAATTAATGACCTGTATTTTAAATAAAGGTCAAGAAAGCTGTGATACGTTTGTTGTACTGATGTAATCAACTTTTATGAATAAGAAAGGGACCAAATATTTCTCTTCTACATTTTCTAGCAGGTCTCTACTCAACCTGAAGTGCAGCTGGCAGACACTAAGCTATAAAGTGAATTCTAAAATAAAAAGCACGATGCATCCATACAAGGAGAAGTCACCTCTCATTGCAGGGAAGAACAAACTTGGAGTTTTGGGATGGCTTGGAGTCGAGAGGTTTGCACTCTGTTCCCAGCTGTAACTTCCCCAAGCCTAGTGACACCCATTTCTGCACCCGAAAGACGATTTTGCTCCTAAATGTATTTGTTCATACCAAATTCTAGAGTGTCCAGAACTAGCTTACATAAAACGCTACAAGCACCGAGCACAACAAAGCAATGATCTTGGAAACTTCTGGATACTACTGTGATATAAAGACAATAATGGTCAAACATATTTGACTGCATTGCTAACCTAATGACCGATCTCCTTAATCATCCCGTGCACATCTGTTCTCTTATCTCCTGATGCGGTATCCTCCAGAGATGAGCAAGTTGCACATCAAAAACCTTTGTTATCCAAGACCACCAGTGTTCATTATCTCAATGAATTTAACTAAAACATCTAGCTATGGGACTCCCCCTAACTACAGGCAGATTCGTCATGTTTCCAAGGGCAATAATAACTAAACTTGGAAGCAAGAAGAAAAAGTCCTTCAGATCTGTAAAGACCAAGTAAAATAACTAACTATACACTAGACTTGAATTACCGGCAATACTTCTTTGATCTCAAAGCTTGAGACACAACAGTTTCTTGTAGCCAAAAGCTCTAGGATGTTAAGAGTAAGTTTACACTGTTCACGTGAATTGAAAGTAAGAGTACTTTGTATTCTGAATCTTTGAGACACAATTTCCTCCACAATACCTTCGTAAAGGTAATGTAGTACCTGTAAACTTTGTTGTTGAGAAACCTTGAATATCTTGAGAAAAAGAATAGGATACATCTAAGGAAAAAGGCAAAGAACTAGTTGGAAGCGCTCAGGATACAGTTTTCCGCCACAAGTCTGAAGTCTCAACCACAGAAAAGATATTGGGAGAAGAGGTTAATATGCGTTAATGCCTTACGAGTCCCTTGTTTCAGAACTAAATGAATGATGACAAGGCAATCAGAGATTACATGGATTTCAGCCTTTGCGTGCAATGTAGCAGGCACAGGCTTGCTGAGGGAAAAAACCAAAGCAAACCACAGTGATTTTATAATTTTTGCTCCAGGGTTGAATGCTCCGGACGGACGTTTCTCAACTTAATTTCTGATGTGGCTGAATGCAGCAAATGGCACCACCTGGCAGAGTACAAAAAGCAGAGTTTTGCACGGTCGCTGCACGCAATGAGCATAGACATAACTGGAAATCTCTTTTCTACAAAGCTTTTGTCCATCTTTGAGAGTTAAAAAGCCTTTCTGTAATGAAATTATGAAATAGCAGAAGCACTATGGAAAAATTATCAATAATCTTAAATTGGTTTTCTGGATTTGGAGCATTTAAGAGGAATATATATTATCACAACAGGCCTGCTTTTGTACCTTTGTTCCAAGATAAAGCTTTCTGACTTCTCACACTTCAGCAGAAACACTCAGAGTAAAGGATGTAGAACAAGAAGTTATTCTGGATCTAAGGCAACATGCATGAGTTTTCTTTTTTGCGTAAGAGCACATTTGCTTCTGAGAAGAAAAACAATTTAATTTGATTTGGACACACACTGCTTCTTTTCTATTTAACCCTGCTAAGGCGAACTGCTCTCTTCATCAAATTAAGGCTGCTTTCCTTACCACCATAGCCTTCACTCTTGCACAGACAAGGTGCTTCCTAATCACCGTAGTCCTGTACCATATTCTGCAAAATCTTGGGCTACCACAACTATATTCAGGCTTATATTCAGTTATTGGCCTTATTCCTGATAACATAATCACTTTTTCTTTCTCGCTGGGTCGTATTTGTTTTCTTTTCAGTATGTGACCATCCTGACTACAAATCAAGCAGACCTCGCAGCCTGCCCCAAGCTCCACTGCCCTCTGGCAAAATTGTCGTCGGTGCCTGTTGCAGCTGGAGTTTAAACACACCCCGTGCACTTCTCCTTAGCCAGGCCCTTTGAGAAAACATTCTGCTTCTGAAGGAGTAAACTTCAGCACTTGTGATTACAGCTACTCGGTCTGACATCACCGAAATTATTAAAGGATCTCCCTTGGGACAAAGAATCACAGTTGCAATGGAAAGTCAAAGTGATTTTCCAAACAAAAAATCACTGTTATTTGCTTTTATTAACACATCCTAACTCTAAGTTAGAAAAGCCATCCTGCTTTCCTTTCCTACAAGGCTACAAAAGGTTACTAGAACAGGCAAAGAAAAAAAAATGAACAGTGTAAAAACTGACTGCTAATGTGTAATTTTTTTTGTGAATTTAGCATTATTAAAAGCATTATAACAGCTTCCAAATATCCTGTGAACTGTAAACAAACACATTGGTGAGTCCTGCTGTCAGCTAAGCATTAAGGTGAGATGGTGCCTCTACTGCTGATCCATACCGTGTGTCTCCAGCTCTGAAAACCACAGCGGACACAGTGCTTATCCACTCGGACATGAATATTTCCCGGTTTTTAGTTAGACTATAAGCAATGACCTGTTTGATAGAACTCATGGAGAAAAGAGCAAGATGTTGCACCACAGAGATGAAAAGAGTTGTTACTTTCTAAATAGAAGACGAAGAACTATAGGAAAAATGGACTTTTCTGCTCCCGCTGTTTCTCCAGAGGGAGCAGAAGGAGGGATAACCAGAACACAGCCCAGCAAAGAAGCTGGGCTCAGCCTTCCTGGCACAAAATGAGCAGGTTTCTTTCTATCTCCCTTTTTGCTGTAGCCTGTTGAGGACATACGAAGCCAAGCTCCTTCATGCCGCCTCCCTTACACCTCCCATGCCAAAGTTGTAGGAGGCCAAAAGAGACTGTTAAGACAGGACTTAGTCGCTGTGTGGCATTTCCTGGATGGACCCCAAGCCCGGGGACCACCGGGGCCCGTCCTGCATCCCGGCGAGCCGCCCCGCCGCTCCCGGCTTTCGAGTGGGGGCACAGGCTCCTCAGGGGTGTCCCGGCCCGGCACCCACCTTGCTGAGGCAGACGTCCACGGCGGGCTCCCGGAGGCGCACGGTGGCCTTGCCCTCCTCCACGAACCGGGTGAAGAACCGCTCGATGTTCTCCTGCACCTGCGGGGCACAGCGGGACATCAGCAGCCGCGGCGGGACGAGGGGACCCCCCCCCCCCCCCCGAGCCCGCCTCCCCCGCCCTCGCCCCGCTCCGGTCCCCACCTTGTAGCGAGTACCGACCCGGTCCCTCGCCGTGCACACCATGAGGTAAACCCCGCCGCCCCGCGCCCGTCCGGGCGGGCGGCCGAGCGAGAGGAGGGCCCTGGTGCCGCGGCCTCGGCCCCGCAGCCCGCAGGTGGGCAGGAGTCGGCTGACAACCTCCACCTCGCACTGCAGCCGCATCGCCGCCCGCCCCGCCGCCGGACAACCGTCCGATCCGGGGCGGGCGGCGCCGCCCGGGGGCCTCCCGCGCTCCCCGCGCACAGGCGCCCGCCGCGATGCCGGGCTGCCGCGGGCCCGGCCGACCGCCGCCGCCGGGCAGGGGCCGCGGGGCCACCCGGTGGAAGGGCTCGCAGGGCGGGCGGGGAGGGCGGCGGTGCGGGCGGTGCGGGCGGTTCCGGCAGCTCCGGGCAGCCCGAGCGAGGGGCCCTCAGCGCGGGGCTGCGCGCCGGCGTCCCCTGCAGGAGGCGGTTGGCTGGGCTGGGCGGGAAGAGACGGTGGCACGTGTCAGGCGCTTTGGGGAAGCTGAGGGGGTGGTAGGTGTGAGGGGACACGGAGTTGCTGAGCGGCCGTGGAGGAGCTGAGGGGGTGGTGAGTGTGAGGGTCCATGGAGGAGCTGAGGGGGTGGTGGGTGTGAGGGTCCATGGGGGAGCTGAGGGGGTGGCGGGTGTGAGGGGACACGAGGGAGGACCCCGTGGGCTTTCTGGTCCCTGATGGCCCCTGGGACGTGGCCACTTATGGGGGTGAGTGGCTCTACCACAGGTCCAACACCACAGGCAAATTTTTAGGGCAGTTTCTATGATTGCAGCGTGTAATGGAGGAATACAAGGTTTACAATAAAAACTTCTGTGTGTTCATTTGCAAAGGTACCAGCAAATACCAGTACTGACGTTCTGCCCAGCGCAGCGACAGCAGAAACCACTACCAGTGAGTGACAGAACATCACCTCAGGGGTGGCCGCCTGTCCCCGGTGGGGCTGGCTCGCTGAAGGGTGGGTTTGGGTGTAACGCCACCAGAAATGAGAGTTTGCGGGTGTTCAGAAACTGAGCTTGGGGAAAAGCCGTGTTTGTCCGTGCAGTCGCCATTTGGTTGATTTAGCTGCCAGCATCGCACATTATCCTCTACCTGCTCTGGAGGCAGAGGTGGCTCAGACTGTCTAAACGACAGGAGAACGTGAGGCCTCATGAAAGACTCATTCCCAAAGTAACAGGGAGAAATTCCGTAAAGTGAAAAATTTGAAAAATTAAAGAATTCATGATGGTAGAGCTAGGGCAGGTTGGGAATCTCCATTCTACAGTGAAATTTCAGAACCTGGGAAGAGTCGCTTTAATTGTAGAATCACAAAAACTTGGGTGCAGTAGACATTGGAATAATACCGCTTAGAAATTGAAATAATACCACTGAATTTAACAGAATTCCTGGCTTGGGGGCGGAAGATGGGTGAAGCCAGCACTGTGTGAGCACAGCCCGATCTGCTCGCTGAGGGGATGGGGTGGGTGCAGGCATTATGGTTGGAACAACCCACAATGATTTATTGTCATTTAGACAATTATTCTCTCACCCGATGACCCCTCCCCTCCTGGGAAGGGGAATTGGGAAAAACAAGGAAGCCTGAGGGTTGAAATATAAACAGATTTAATAGGATAAGACTAAATAATGAACATTAATAACACTAAAGAACCCATATTGATCCTGATAGCAATATAAAATACACAAGGACTATACCCAGCCCATTCCAGCAGCAGGAGGCTGCACTCCCCGCAGGGACAGCTGATGTGGGACACTGCGAGCGCTGCGGCTGCGGCTGCGGGAGGAAGGGAAGGGCTCAGGGCTCCGGCACCGGGGCAAGGAGCGCTCAGGATCCCAGACATCAAGGGAGAGAAAAAAAACTCAGGAAACTTTGTAATTCCTATTGAATGGGCCGTTCATGGTATGAAATAACCCTGTTGGCAGCTTGGGGCAAGTGCCTGGGTCTGGCTCCTTCTCATCCCCGCACCTGGCTAAACTCAAGAACACTGAAACCTTGAGACCCACATCCCACAGCTGGCTATAAAGTAAATATTTTTACCAATTTGGACACTAGAGTCTTCTAAAAGTGCAGCTTTCCTAAGCATTAGAAGGGACTTTGCCAAAAAGTGAGATTACTGGAAGAGAAACGGATCCTGTGTGGCTCAGGCCGGGCCAGCAGACACGGCTGCCCCGCCCGCAGTGTCAGTTTCAGGCCAGCAGGGGCCGCCGCGGCGCGCGCTGCCCCCACGGCGGCTGACGGCCGGCAGGAGGCGGTATGCGCGCGAGGGGGCAGCAAAAGGCGGGAGCGGCGCGAGAAGGCAGTATAATAGGCGGTGAGCGGCGCGAGAGGGCAGCAAAAGGAGCCCGCGTCTCTCTGTGTTGCCCAGGCTACGCTGCAGTGGCTATTCACAGGCGCGATCCCGCTACTGACCGGCACGGGAGCTTTGACCTGCTCCGTCTCCGACCTGGGCCGGTTCACCCCTCCTTAGTCAACCTGGTGTCCCCCGGCTCCCCGGGGCTCACCATATTGATGCCGGCCTTAGCGCGGACGCCCGCTCGGCATAGCGCACTGCAGCCCAGAACTCCTGGGCTCAAGCGATCCGACGGGCTCAGCCTCCCGAGTAGCTGGGACTACAGGCGCGCGCCACCGCGCCCGGCGTTTCTATGCGTCGCGCCGCCGCCTCTACTGCCCTGCCGTCGCTGACGTCACGGCGGGGAGGGGCGGGGCCGCGCCGCAGGGCGGGAGCACGCAGGGGGTGATCAGCGCACGCGCCGGCCGCCATCTTCCTCTCGCAGCTCGGAGCGCAAGGAGGCAGCATGGGCCACCAGCAGCTCTACTGGAGCCACCCCAGGAAGTTCGGCCAGGGCTCCCGCTCCTGGTCAGTACGCCCCCCTGGGGCCGCTCTCTCTGCTGGCTGCTGGGTTCTCCCAGCCGTAGTAGCAGCCTCGTTCTGTCCCTTCTCTCCCCATCCCTCTGCCCCGCGCCGCCATTACCCCCCCTCACCGGCCTTGCTCTCTCACTCTCCCCTTATAGCCGCGTGTGCTCTAACCGCCACGGCCTTATCCGCAAGTACGGCCTGAACATGTGCCGGCAGTGCTTCCGCCAGTACGCCAAGGACATCGGCTTCATTAAGGTGAGGGCCGGGGCTGTGCGGGAGGGCGGGTGTGCCGGGTGTGCCGCTTCCCCCTGACGCCTCGCTTTTTTCACTCTTGCAGCTGGACTGAGCGCCGGGATGATGAGGCTGTCGCCAGAAGCTCCTGGGGCTTCCCCGACGCATCAGCAACATCTCGGCACAGCCATACTCAATAAATAGTCTCCCTGCCCAACTGATGTGTGCGCATTTGCCTTCTGTAAAGGTTCCAATGGCTGCGGGGCTTTCATCCCCTTGCGGTGGTCCTCTCAGAGGGGTGGGTGCTGCACTGGGGGCAGGCAGAGAGTCTGCCTTGAAGTCCTCAGCTTTCTGCTGCGAAACCATGTGAGCCCGGGAGTGCTGATGCTGGTGTGATGCCTCAGAGCCCTCAGGTTTGCAAGTGGAGCAGTGGCATGGTTTGCTTAAGATGGTGGGTGGGTGAATGGCTGGGCAGTCTGACGGAGCGCTGCTGCCAGTAATGCCAGGCTGGCTTGGGTTAGGTGCTGGCAAACTCTGCTCTTGCTGAGGTAGAAAATGGGGGTGTTAGAACATATCTGTGGTGCGGAGCTGTACCTCAAACTTTACCTCTACAGGTATGTTGGCCAGAAAAGGAGGATTTTTTTTTTAAAACAAAAAGAGTGTGGATTCAGACTAGATACAAGGAAGAAATGTACACTGAAGGTGGTGAGCCCCTGGCCCAGGTTGCCCAGAGAGGTGGGAGATGCCCCATCTCTGGAAACATTCTAGGCCAGGCTGGATGGGGCTCTGAGCAGCCTGGTCTGGTTGAAGATGTCCCTGCTCATGGCAGGGGGTTGGACTAGGTGCCCTTTAAAGGTTCCTTCCTACCCAAACCATTTCATCATCTGGGGTAAAATGCTGTCATCCTGGGATATTCCCTTTGCCTGGAGGTGGTGACATCAGACTGAGCAGGTTTCTGGAAGAGTTTCTATGTTCTAACCATGCACCAGTTCTCAAAGTCCCACGTGGACTGTCGTGTGTGACGATGCTGAGCAGCCGTGGCCTGCCTGTTCCAGCCCAGGAGGATGGCGGGGAGCAAGCAGCTCCTCTGGCTGCCCCTGGCCGCAAAGGCAGCCCTGTGTGGCCACAGGGGTGTGGGTTTGGGGGCATCTGGGAAGCTCTGGCTGGTGCTGGTGCAGGTTCGGTGCTGGGCTGGGGAAGGGTCAGCCTTGCTGCAGCTGGAGGCACTGTTGGGCCTGTCACTCTCTTTAAATGAGAAATGGCTAAACCCCTGGTTCCCAGGCGGAAACTGCAGTGTAAAGGTGAACTATGCTAAATAAATGGAAAAAAATGGTTTGGTGATTGATTATTTGTTTTCCAATATCTGCTGATCTACGGAGTTGAATCCTATGGGGTGTGTGCTTTTCATTTCAGTGTGATTCTGAAAAACCAGAAAACAAATTGCTTTTCTAACTGATTACTGAATTTCTTATGTTTCTATGGCTTTCACTGGGGAAGAGTAAGTCATTTGTTCTTAAGTGTTATTTTAACCCGTGTTACAATCTGTTCCTGACCCCCAGCAGAGAGTGGGGAGCTGCGGTGTCAAGCTGGTCTCAGCAGCTGGTGTGAGTCCCCGTGAGTGCTGCTGGGGAGCCACAGAGGAGCTGGTGGCACTCGGTTAAGCTGTTGCTTGTTCCTTGAGCCAGCCATGTGCCCTTGGGGCCAAGGCCAATGGTCTTCTGGGGCGCACTAAGAAGAGCGTGGCCAGCAGGTGGAGGGGGGTCATCCTCCCTGTCTGCTCTGCTCTGGGGAGGCCACATCTGCAGTGCTGGGGCCAGTGCTGGGCTTCCCATGTCAAGAAGGACAGGGAACTGCTGGAGAGAGTCCAGTGGAGGCTACGGAGATGGTCAGGGACTGGAGCATCTCTGTGCTGAGGAAAGGCTGAGAGCCCTGGGGCTGTTCAGCCTGGAGAAGAGAAGAGGAGAGGGGATCTCATCAATGCTCATCAATATCTACAGGGTGGGGGGCAAGAGGATGGGGCCAGGCTCTTCCCAGTGGTGCCCAGTGACAGGACAAGGGGCAATGGGTACAGAGTGGAACACAGGAAATTCCATCTCAACATGAGGAAAAACTTTCCTTTGAGGGTGCCAGAGCCCTGGCAGAGGCTGCCCAGAGAGGCTGTGGAGTCTCCTTTGGAGATATTCCAAACCCTCCTGGACGCGTTCCTGTCCCACCTGCTCTGGGTGACCCTGCTTTGGCAGGGGGTTGGACGAGATGGTCTCCAGAGGTCCCTTCCAACCCCTGCGAGCCTGGGATTGGGCCCCACAGACAAGGATAACAGGGCAGAGGAATGAAATGTAAGGAGTGGATGTGATATTCCACGCTCTTTTCGTATACCTCTTAAGAACTGACAATACCAATTAAAAAAACAAGCTCTGTACTAAATAGCTAGGGATAGCCATTGAAAAGCAGCTTCCTATTTGACAACAAAACTAAAATATGTTTTTGAATTACTTCATACACAGTACAGTACCTGAATTGCCACCTTGCAATTCTGTAAATGCTTTAAATGTCCTTGCCTTTTCCCTATTGCTCACATCTTTTAAGTCTAGCGGGAAAGTGGTGTAGTACAAACTGTAATGCCTTTTTACCTAATTGCTGCCTTAACTAGGTATTTATTGCCCAATATACACTGAAGACTAGGTGCCAAAACCTTGAATTTCCCAAGCTCATGGTGAAAATTGCATTTTTGTTTCTTCCTAAAGCTGGCGGTTACAGACTCTGAAGAGGCACAAATGCGAAGCTCAAATTTATTTGGAAGCAAAGTGATTTATAAAGAGCTGCTGATTCCCCCAAAGAACAGGTAAAATCAAAATATTCTTCAAGGACTTTGCACTGATGGCAAACAAGTAATATGTGTTTTCCTGTAGGGAAATAACATTGCCTCCTTGGCGCCAAGTAAAAGGCAGTGATGCCTTAGCTTTCAGAGAGATGAACCTCTAATTGCTGGAATAGAGTTTATAGGGGATTTGGACTGTTGAAAAAAAAATGCTAAATTGCATTGGATTATGCACCAGATAACATCTATGATTGTCAGAGGCTCCAGGAGGAATTTGCAAGGCTTTGGGTAAAACACTGGCTTTTAAACTCATCCTTATGCTATAAAACTGAAGCTGTCTGACATGCTTAGATAGGAAAAACAGTGTAATTCCTCCCGGTGAGCTATGGCAGGAGGGCTGTGGTGAAATCCTGCGCCGTGTGTGACCCCCTGCACGCAGAGCTGGTCTCTGAGGTCTGCCTTATTGGAGTGGGCGTCTTTGTGGGACCAGGCTGGGGGAATCTTCGGGCTGTTTTCCCCGCTCTCAGGGTGAGTGCCGGGCCCAGCAGGGTGGAATCCCATCACCTGGGTCAGAATGGGGCTCCTTGCCCATCTGCAAGCTGCTCCTCTGCCACGGGGTTCAGTTCTCCAGCTGGGAAACTGGAGGTGTGCCGTGAGGTGTGCTGGGACAGGGGTAGCATCTTGTCCAGGGATGCGGATATTCCCAATATTGATATTACTGAATTCCTGCAAGGAGCAAGCTCCACCTGGGCTGGCTTGGAGGCTGCTCCGACGTGTGTCAGCTGCAGGCGATGCTCGGAACGGAGTTGGCTGAGCTTAAAGCTGTTCATCACTCCAGCCCTGAGCCTGGGCAAAGGGACCCAGGAGTTTTGGGAAGAAACAGGGTGTTTGTCCCTGGTTGCTTTGAGCAAGTGCAGGGTGTGGGCTGCTGCTCCAAGTGCAGTTTTGAGTGCCCTGGGCTCTCGTCTGCCAGACGTCGCTGGGGTGGCACGAGGGTCAGCCAGAAGAGGTGCGGGGTGGCTGGTCCAGGTGCGAGATGAGGTCCCGTTACTGCCCATGTGAGGGTGCTGGGGGTGTGTTCCTCTGTGTTGTGCCAGTGGCTCACCCACGCTGGCTCTGGAGATCACCGACGATGGCACTTGGTGGTTGTCCTGGTTTGAGCGACACAGGACTAATTTCTCTTTCAGTAATTTTACTTTTCGGTAAACTCTATTCTAGTGGTTGGGAAAACTGTACTTTTAGAAGGCTGAGTGGTGAAAATATTTACTTTTATACCCAGCTATTGGATGTGGGTTTCAAGGTCTCAGTGTTTTCGAGCTCACCACGTGCAGGGATGAGGAGGAGTGAGACCTGGGCACTTGACCCAAGCTGGGGAGGGGTCATCAGGTGAGGGAATAATTGTCTAAACCAAAATAAACTGTTATGGGTTCCTCAAACCGTAACAGTGATGCCCAGGTGTAATGCTGGGCAGCCTTTCTCCAAGAGTGACTCTGGGCAGGTTCTGACCCAGACTCTCCGTCTGTCCATCCATCCATCCATCCATCCACCCTCTCACCCACCCCTGTGCCGATTTGTGGCATGGCACACATTTCCAGCTCCAAGGCTGCGAGGGTTTTTGCAGTCCCTGGACACGTGTGCCTTCGGTGTGTAGGGCTGAAAACACAGCGTAGCAATCCGTGTCTGAGTGTAGAAGCTAGATGGCACAGTCCGCCTGTGATTTTGCTGCCGTTGGGAGGGCTCAGGCTGCAGTGTCCAGAAATATATGGCTTTTTCTTGGTAAGCTATAGCTCTTGGGGAATTTGTCCTGCAGGTGCCCTGTGCTTGCTTTCTTTCGAGAAATCTCTGTGTTTTGGATCCTTGCTATTGCACCAGCACTGGACGGCGGGGTTGGGGCACAGCCCACGGCTCTGCCCCTCTCCTCGCTACTGCTTGGGTCCTGTGTGACCATGGTGGTGTCACAGGTGTGACAGCAGAATTGAAATTCCAATTCCTGCCTTTCCTTTCTTTTGGTGTTTTTTTTTTTTTATTTTTTTTATTTCTATTTTCACTTTTATCCCTGCTCAGGTCATCCCTGACTTTCTCCAGCTTAATGCGGAGCTCATCTGCTTCTTTACAAGGTTGTGCAGAGCCATCCCCATCCAGGCCGGCGCCACAAATACTCCTGAACTTGAGGGCATTTATTCATAAATATATTTCGGAAAAGCCTAACTTGTACCTATGTGTCACTTCACGTGGCTAAAAGCTACCCTGAGTGCTAGGACGATGCTCTCTGCCTGGGGAGAGCATTGCTCCTGCGCCCGCATCCAGCCATAGTTCTGCTAGACGCCCGAAGCCACAGCGGATTTTGGTAAAACACACAGATTTCTTGCCACTGATTTCCGCAGGTGGCCAAGGCCAAACAGACTGGCTCCACAGCGATGCTGACATACCATGGGCTTTTGGTTTATCATTTTATTTGCTCCCTTGGCACCGTCCTCTGCTAAACTTGCCCCATCCCTGGGCACAGGGATGCAGCACCCGCTGCGCTGCCCCTGCAGCTGGGCTTCTGCTCCGAGCGTTTAATACCATGGTGAGATGAAGGTTTAGAAAACCCCAGGCAGATGGGATTTGGCTGGCTGCGCGGTGAGCAGAAGTGTTTCTAAATAAAACATTTTCAAAGGCTGGCATTAGGCATCAGTGGCTCTCTAATTCGCGCCGCTTGTTGGGAGTGTGTGTTCATCGCAGACAATGTTTATTTATGGCATGTAAAAATCTATTTTAATCAAATAATTTCCATAACTGAATATTTATGCCAACATCCACTGAATGCTCCTTGACTAAACTGAAAAACTATTTATTCAGTTATAAATGTTTACTTGTTTAATGTTAAAACTGCTTTAAACAAACTTAAAAATCGAGTTGATGTCTTCCCCGTTTGCAGGATTTCCACTGTATTCTAGACATCAGCTTGCTGGGCAATGTATAATATTTTATTCTAATTTCAGCTCCAGTAGCCTCTGTGTATTTATACCCTCTAATAGCACTGATGCTCAGAGTGCCGACTAGACTTGCACCAGAGCTGCTGCCCTTCCCAAATATCTTGGTCTTATCAGGGCAGGTCGGTTAGAATAGCACTTTATTGCACCGAATGTTCAGCATTAAGTTTTAAATAATATTGTATTGCGTAAACTCCAGGTTTCTGCCTCGTTGTTGATAGTGGAGGCCAGGAGACTCTTGTAATTAGGAGGAGTCTGGAAAGGTGGAAGTTTGGAAAATGTATTTATACTTTGAGGGAGAATTTGTATTTGCAACTTGTGAAGCAGATGATTTTATATGTGTTGAAGGGAAACCTGTATGTTTTCCGTGTGTGCTTCCCATGGGACAGGTGGCACCGGGGTCGGTTGATGAACTACAGCCACTGTGGCACGTCACGCCGTTCATCACACGGTGGCTGAAAATTGCCCGGAGGCAGAGTGTCGCCCTGCACTCGCGTCTGTCTGTGTGTCCCCACCTGTGACTTCCCAGGCAAGCTCTTGTCAGGCTGCGAAGCCCTTGTTGGGACGTGCCGGGGCTGTTCTGGGATACGCATCGTGTTTCTCCTCGCTTTTTTGAGCAGCAGGGGAGGTAGGTGGTGGCAGGGATAGAAATGTCCAGATGGAGATTGGTGACCCTCAGGGGGTCCGTACTGGGACCAGTACTGCTCAATATCTTCATCAATGACATGGACAGTGGTATCGAGGCCAACCTCAGCAAGTCTGCAGGTGATACCAAGCTGAGTGGTGCTGTTGACACTCCTAAGGGATGCGATGCTATCCAGGGGGACCTGGTCAGGCTCAAGAAGTGTAGGACAGGCTGAGAGAGTTGGGGGGGGTTCAGCCTGGAGAAGAGAAGGCTCTGGGGAGACCTTCCAGCCCCTTCCAGTCCCTAAAGGGGCTCCAGGAAAGCTGGGGAGGGACTCTGGATCAGGGAGTGGAAAGATAGGATGAGGGGGAATGGTTTTAAACTGAAAGAGGGGAGATTTGGATGAGATCTGAGGAAGAAATTCTTTGCTGTGAGGGTGGTGAGCCCCTGGCCCAGGTTGCCCAGAGACGTGGGAGATGCCCCATCCCTGGAAACATTCCAGGCCAGGCTGGATGGGGCTTGGAGCAACCTGGTCTGGTTGAAGATGTCTCTGCTTATGGCAGGGGGTTGGACTAGGTGTGCTTCACGGGTCCCTTCCAACCCAAACCATTCTATAATTCTGTGAAATTGGGTCTGCTGCATTTGCAGACGAGTTGCACCCAGCTCAGGTCTGTGTTTTTTTGGGGAAAAAAAAAAAAAACAAATTACACCCGAAAAAAGGCTCTGTGAGGGGCAGAAAGGGGAGCTGAAATACTGAGGGGTGCAGGGGTGACCACCTGGGCGCTCTCGTGGGGAAAAATAACTTGGGCCAATTCCCCGCCGTGATGAGGGGTCCTGCAGGGACAGGGGAGAAAGAGGTGGTTGCTCACTCAGAGCTGTGTCCCCCTGGGATGGAGGCATCGGTCACCGGGTTACAAAATGAGCTATTCCTTATCTTGCATCACTTGAGAGGCTGAAGCTGCCCGTCCTCTCCCTCTGCGCAGTTTCACCTGCCTGGTTTTATCCCACTGCCGTGTCGAGTTGCTGCCTTCACAGCCTGTGGGTTTTTGTCATTTTCTTCTGGTGCCAGATCGGAAGAGGCTTGTCGGGCAGCCATGGTGGCTTAAAGTTAATATTTCATCAGAGTAAAGGCACGTGGGAGCGAGGGGCCCTTTTTGCTGCACCAAGAGCTCATACTTGCATTGGTGAATAAAACAGCTCCAAAACCACTGGTGTGATGCTTCCCCCAGGCCCTCTGCTGGGAGCGGCTCCTGGGCGAGCTCTGCAAGGGGAAATTGGTGCCAAAGCTGGGGATTTCTTGGAGGTGATCTGACAAAGAGCATAGCTGAAGTCCTGCCTCCGGTTAAAGCTTCCCGCTTTGCAGTGTGGGCTTTGCTTGTTCATCACGGTCTCCTTGCCGTGCTCTTCTCCATCCTTCTCTGCCTGCAGTAACTGCGGAATTGGGATTTTGTACAGAAAATGTGAGAATGCTAACTAGGATTTCACATATGCTGTAGAAATCCCCTCCTAACCAAGCACCTGGGATCCTAACATGTCTGCAGTGCCTTCTGATGGCTTAATTACTTTTTGCTTCTCCGTTAACTCCCCTGCAAAGATGGGAAAAACGTTACCTTGCTCAGAACAGCCGATGAAACCTAGCAGCCAGCCCCTACCTGGGGGCTTAGCTTTGTTCAGGACCACTTTGTGTTTAGCTGATTTTCTTGAAGATATACTTTTTGGTGTGTGTGCAGGCATGGTTTATCACTGTTTTGATTGCATATATCCTGGGTAAGCACTATACAAACCCTGGCAAATAAATGGTCTGTGGCTTAGAAGAGCAGAAAATCCTCCAGAGTTATGCCCCGAGTTTATGGCATCTCGTCTGCGACACCAGTGTGCTCGCACGAGCCGTAAAACTCCGTTATGTTTCCCCTGCTCTTTCCCAGTGTTTGATGTAAAGGTGTCACAGCAGCTGGTGGCACAAAATCGCTGCCCAGCTCGGTTCTCCCAGGCGTTCATCTCAGCATAGAATCACAGAATGGTTTGGGTTGGAAAGGACCTTAAAGATAATCTCATTCCAACCCCCCTGCCCCGGGCAGGGACACCTTCTGCTAGACCAGGTTGCTCAAAGCCCCGTCCAACCTGGCCTTGAACCCCTCCAGGTGGGGTTTGAAGCCCACCTTGGCCAATTAGTGCAAACATGTGGTTGAAGATTTGGTTGAAGGTCAATTATCCCTCCGCAGTGACGCGGCGCTTGCTGAGACACCAGCTAAAATGGTGTGGGTCATGTCAAATGGTTCCTCTCCTTTGGCTACTAGGCGTAAAGCCATATTCGAAAACAGTAAAGCACATTCATGTATTACTGTCTGAGAGCGGAAAGGGGAGGTTTGTAATAAATACGTTGGCACACTGCAGGCAGGGCTTCCCATGGGAGAAGCGAGGGGCTGCTGTTGCTGGAGGGGATGGATGGAGAGCGGGGTGAGGTGCTGCACCCATCGGCGACTGAACCGATCCCCAGTGGACCTCGTCTCACACAGCGCTTCCAGGGTCTGGTCCCTGCACGACGGCTGTGCTTCCTTCTGCTGGTAATGCCAATTGTAGGAGCTAATGAAGAGACGGGAGTTGGTCACCGCTTGCTTTTATTCCCTGAATGTCAGAGCTCCTGAAGCATATTCTGGCATTTAAAACAAATGACTGCAGAGGAGTCTTAGCACACGATTTTATGTGGCTCACAAAGTCCCATCTGCGCTGCCAGGCGGCTGGTCCCGTGTGTCCCTTCTGCTGTGGCAAAAACCACAGGGTTTTGTTTTAAGCAGGCTTGGGATGTGGGATCCTCAAGGGATGGTGCAAAAATGGACCATTTCTGATAGGAACCTTAAGGCACTTTCTGCTGGGTCACTTGTCCCTGGCAAGAGGCTCAGACCTTGTTCTCAGTTGGTGGTTAACCCCTTGTGTTTCTGCAAAGCCAGGTGGGTTTGCAGTATTTTTTCTTTCAGCTACGCAGACGTAGTCCTCTCTGGAGGAGCCTCAGCAGACTTTCCCTCTGGCGCTGCCTTTTGCCATCCCTATGCTGGAGAGACTTTCCCTCCCTGGTGGACAACTGGAAGATGCAATGGTTTTGCTGGTCCTTTGGGTGTTTTTCCACCTGCAGACACCAGCTCCAGCATCGTGGTCCAGGTGCTTCAGAGAAAGCTCCCGTCTCAGTTTGCCTTAGGGTTCCTCAGGGGCACATTGCATTTCACTGCCCCCCGGCACAGTTGCTGCAGCCAGGCTATAAATCAGATTACTGGATGGATATGGGCTTAAAAACTGAAATTAGCACCTTGCTCTGTCCTCTGTCCTCCTTGGGATATTTTGGGGCCAACCCCAGCTGAGGTCCTCCATCCATCCATGCCAGCCCCAGAACTTGGCCATGGTCCCTGCTGCACCCACACCAGTCCTGAAGTATCTTTGCAATTTGATGTTTATATCTTTGACAGTTATATCTTTGCAACCAAAGGGAAAAGATACTTTAAGTGAGCAGTAGGTTGGCAGAGAGGCTGTCCCAAAAAGTACCAGCTGGGTGGGTGGAAGGGATGGAGCGATGCCTTCCTCCCTGGAGGGCTGACTCAGGCTGTGGAATTCCGTCCTGCTGCAACACAAAAAAATTACCTTTTAAGGCTTGAGAACTGATCAAAGTGTTGGCTGAAACCTCAGTTTCTGGCATAAAGAACGGAGAACTGAAAAATAACCCTTGAATCTTTTATTGTGGAGCAGCATCATTTTATCTTATCCCTGCCAGTGCCATATTTCAAAATACATATCAAAAAGACGACGTGTCTCTCCCACTTGCAGTTTTCCACCTCAAAGGCTGTCCCCTCTCCTTCTGGGGGACTGCGGGTCCGAAAGCCTGGCAGAACACTTCTGTAGCATGGCCGTATGTGGGGTCCCCCATTTGCTTTCCCCTGCCTGGGGCTGCCCTGTGAGGACCAGATCCCAAACCCTGTGCCTGGGACAGAAAAGGGAATAAGAAAGACAGAAAATGTGGAAGGAAACATTATTTCTCCAATGTTTTCCCCCCAGAGGGCTGAGTGGATGGGCTGTAGTTGGGATGGGAAGGGCCTTGAGCATCAAGAAGGCATAAAATGGGCTGGTATGGGGCTCTGAAATGGGACCTTGAGCTGTGACAGGTGGCTTTTGAGGACCTAAACTGGCTGGTGTCTAAAGCTGAGACATCTTTTTTGTATATAGGTATGTGAGCACATGCATGTGTGTGTATTTTTCCTCCACCTCCCCTCTAGGCCGGTGCTAAGGATGTGACGATGGGCAAAATCTTTGGGTGACAGTGGCCGGGGTGACCCTTTGGGTGAGCAGCAAAGCGGAGACGTTCAGCGGGGCTTTGTGGTTGCTCCCAGCCTCTGGCATGGATGGAGCTGTTCGAAAGTGTACTGTTTGCAGTAGGTAACTTTTAATTACTTTAAAATAAACACGTATTTCTGACTTTTCTGGCTTCAGCGAGCGGATTTCTTCTCTGCAGAGGGATGAAGCAAACCCAGTAAATGACGCTCTGCGGCAGAGGTAGCTGGATGGCTGCAACTGGAAAGGTCTCGGCGCATCTAGAGGGAATGGAATAGATTGATTTATGAATTTAACAAGCATGGCTGGGTAGGGAATCATGCCTATATGGTTTTAAAGTCATGAAGAGATATTAATCAAAATTAAGGCTGCTCTAAGAAGGTATCCGAGCCAGTGGTCCGGTTCCCGGCTAATTGATTACACAACTAAAGCAAAGTTGTCCCTACAGAGACAGTCAAAGGACAGCTTCGATGGGGGGTCTCAGGGTTTAATGCCAGATGGGGAAGCAGAGGGTTGGAACAAAGGGTGTAATGAGGAATAATAGGAATTGGTTAGAGGGACTGTGTGCTTGTCCCCATTGATTAGGCTGCATGTGAAGGGAGAAAATGATTAATAGAAACACATAAATGAGAAGCAGCAGTGACATTTCTAGAGCCGCAGCCTGAAATCACAGGTCGGAGACGCCTGGGCAGGTAGTGAACATCGGCACCAGAAAAGCGGTGTTTTGGGCACAAAAGCCTGTCCGTGTTCCTCCAGGACTAGCCCAGCCAGGGCCGAGTGTGTTAAAAGCCGTGTTGGCAGCCGTGTCGTCCCACCAGGCTGCTTCCCTGCCTTACTGCTGCATTAATTGTCATTCTGATGGAAAATGCCTTAAAATGGCTCTGCGGGGTGATGTTGATGGGGCTGCTTCCCACCCTGTTGATGCTCCCCCAGGTGCTTTCCAAAACTTGCTTTCTGCTTGTCTGCACAATGCGGTTGTGTTGTATGGTGAAGATCGGGCTCAAAACCTTTTATTTTAGGGGAAAATTGTGTCTGCACTTCTCTGCCTTGTCTCCAGCTGGAATGAAAACCATGTTTTGCCCAGTGTGGTTTGACATTGCATTGCCCTTGGTCTTCACGACACAAGGCATCTCTGGATGTTTGCCTGTGGACTGGAAGGTGCACACACAAAGCAGCGATGCCAAATTAACCTCCTTCCGTGGCCTGAACTCTTGCAATGGTGCAAATATGTCGGGAGGTCTTAGTGCAAATCTCCGCATCTTTTGGACCCACCGAAGGGAGATGGGTACAGACTGGTTGAGTTCTGTGTGAGGCCTCCCAGGGAAGCCTCCTGATTTCTCCAGGGATGCTCAGGCATTAATTGTTCCCATTGCCTCAGGCTTGGAAAAGTCATGCTGGTGATATCACAGGATTAGCTGTGGCGATCTGGGCATTTAAGGAGTTTCCAAAAGGTATATGGGCTTGAGTGTTCACCCAAACCAAGCCAAACCCCTGGTGGTAAAATTTATTTGCACTTCATATTTAATATGATCACTACCCAAGACTAGGCTCCTGCGCATAATGAGTTTTGCAATTAAATTAAGTCTTAGCTGCACTGAAGCCATGTTTCCTGCTTGGAATTTGGCCCGCCACCCATGGCCTTCCTCAAGGGCCCCCAAACCCAGTGCCTGCACCCGTGTCCAAGGACTTCGGTGGCCTTCCTTTGGGGCAGCGTGCTGGCAGCTGGGACAGGGCTCCTGCCCAAATCTGACCCTGCGTCCTGTGTAAAAGTCTCTCAGATGCAGGCTCTGAGAGTGAGATGCTCTGGTCTTGCAAGAATGCTTGTCCTGGACTCTGCTCCCATCGGGTTTTTGCAGTGATACCAGCTGAATGGTGGACCTTTCTTCGAATCTATGGGTTGAATGGAGAGTGCTCAAAAGCAGAGGTTGAAGGACAGCCATAAATGCTTGCTTTCTGCTGTTTCTGACAATGTCACACGCACAAGGTGATATGGGTGCCCCTTGAGGTGGGTCACCGCTGCTTTTGCACATGCCAGCAAAGGAAGCATGAGTACAAGTGAAAACATGGGTGCTTAAACACCAGCTTGATGAGACTTGCTTTGCAGGCTCTGAGCTCCTGCAGGTATATTTGCAGCTTCCCTGGTTGTTTGCAATGGTTTTATTCCTCATACAGCACCGCATAGAGTCATCTGTGCCTGATCTGTCCCAGCTGTAAACGGGACAACATCTGTCCGTGATTTATCCTGCCTCTTCCTATTTTGGACCTCAGCCTATTGCATACAGAGACACAGCTGTGTTTGGTGGGTCTGGTGATTTTGCCTCTCAAAAACAGTGTTCTCACTGACTTTGAAATGACCTCCCCCTTTTTCCCTTCCTCTTCAACCACAACTCAGGCATAACTCAATGAGATCAATAGTTACGGTCACGAAAACGAGAGAGGGATGGATCCTCTGTGTGCATCACAGAGAGAAGTGCTGCATTTGCTCTATTTCCTGCAGCTCAGCTTCCAGCCCAGGTGTCCATCTTCCCAAAGAGATAACGCCGCGTACTTCAGCCTTTCTCGGCAAGAAAGCTGCTCTGACACCAGCTCCATCAAACCCGATGGCAGTCTGCTCCAGTAAATTTATCGGTTCCCAAACGAGCCGCAGCACCCATCCTCATGCACCTTTCTTCTCTGTCTGTTGGGTAAGGCAGAAGACCAGGCATGGTCCAGCAGGAGCTTCCCTGAACAAAACCTCCTGCCCAACCCCCATCTCTGTCTGCCTTTAGCTCCCGATTACAGGGCAATGGCATGTGTGCGGGAGGAGCAGCTCTCCCGGTGTAACCTCTCCCTGCTCGTCCCCAGGCGGGGTGGTGGATCGGTGGTGTACAGCCACCTGCACACCGTGAAATTCAGCCCCCAGCCAGAGCGGGAGCTGCAGCCGGAGTACATAAATCTGCAAAATAGTTCAGCGGCCGGTGTCTCATACCAGGGTCTTGAGCTGTCTCTCCCTGTGGAGGACGATCCTACCTGCAGAAACATCCAGCTTGGCAGGTGGCTAATAACCACCATCAAAGTTTTATGTGCAGTTTGCTCAGGGTAAGTTCTTGTCAGGGTATGAGAAACGCAGATTTGAAACAAAACTCATTTTAAAGCACCCATAACTTTTTTGAACAAAGGCACAAGAGGGAGATAGGGATCATTCAGGAACCGAGAGCAGGGATGGATGGTGACCACCTCAGGATCAGTCCCAGAGTGACGCAGCCAGGATGTGCTGGGGTGAGCCCCCACTTGCTGCAGTTCTATCAGTCTTCTTGCTGCAAAACACCACATACCAAGAGATGACCAGGTACCTGAGCGTGAGAGCTGGTTTGATACCTGCAGCCCCCCATTCTCATGCTCTCCTTGCTCCCAAAGGAGTTACACACCTGCCAAAGGCACAAATTCCACTCTCCTTGCTGGAATAAATTATGAGGATCACAGCCAGCTACTCAGTTAATGCTAAAATCACAGGGAGAGGAGATTGGCCACTTTGGTCCTCACTGACCTTGAAAACCAAGCTGGCGAATGCAACCTTCCATTTCTTATTGCTCTCCGGGATTAGTGGGATGAGGTCAGCCTGTAGCACTAATTCACTTTGCTCTTAACTCATTTCATTACATTACAGGAGAGCATCACACTCGGCAAGTGTAATCTTCGATGCTGTTCTCCTCTTGTCTTTGCTTTTGTCATAAATTAAATAAGCTACTGTCATTTTCCAACTATAAAGATTGATTTTTTTTTTTTTAACTATACCGAGGCAAGCGATGTTAATTTATACATCTTAAAGTTGTCCACTGAGTTGTCTCTCTAGCTGGTTATTTTGTTGGACCTTGAGCTGGCTGCTTTTCCTTTTTCCCGTGCTCTCAGGTGGCAGGCTCTCGGAGAAAAGATGTTAAGTCTTCCTGTCTCCTGCTGTGGGAAGCACACACAGACCTGAGATGGACACTTCTGTGAATACCAAAACGAGAGCTCATGACAATAGGACACTGTCCCTTGCAGGGAGATGTCAAGGCTTGCTCGTGTGCGATGCTGGTGTATGTCTGCGTTGGCTGCATGGTTGGGTGATCTCATCCCCGTCGTGAGCAAAGAGAACGCAGCGTAGCTCGTTGCCCAAAATGTCCAAAATAACCCAAGCTGAGCAGAAGCCATCTTCCAAGCTAAATGTTGAAGTTGGGTATATGCGACACACAGATTCCCTGGCAGTATTTGGAGCCTGATAATAATCCAAAAGAACATGCCTTGGATTTAAAGCCTGGCACTTGGTTTGAAAATGGAGTTCTTCCATGGAGGTGGTATTGAAAACTCTTCTTGGTTGTGGATGACAGGCTCTGGGATCCGCCCGTCCCCTGACGTACCTCTGCTTTGAGCTGCTCCCGGGACAACTGTGTCTGAGAGGGTTTACTGCTCAGACTCCTTGAGCAGACGGTGGTGCCTTCTAAACCGAACCAAGGTGGCCCCAGTGCTGTGATCTTTTGGCCAAGGTAACTAGCACTTGTTCTAGAGCGGTGGCCGTGAACATGCATTGCTGATCACCTGTGACAAATCACTTGCCATTAAGGCTTTTTTCTTCTTTCTGAACAAGCAGAGGGCTTGGGGGCAGTCCCCTAATGGGTGTGGGTCACCTCTGCCAGGCTCCTGTGGAAGACCCACACGCGGTGCTGGGTGTAGAAACAGAAATTAAGTCTTTAAGTTTGCTCAGCAGTGCTGGTTTTATTTATGCATTTGTACTAATGAAAGAAAAGAGAGAGAAAGAAAGAAAGAAAGAAGCTCCCAGGGTAGATGGCCAGGGAGACGGTGACCTCTTTGTCACAGAAGGTTTTTAAGACAGGTCAGACAAGGATCTCGTGGGAATGACTCGATGAAGTTGTTTGTGGCCAGGGAAGTGGATGAGCTCAGTAACTTCTTGATCATCTTCAGCCCTATGGATCTCTCTAGTGTTTTTCCAACATTTATAGCACAACGCTGTTCGCACGGCTGAAATCCTCTGCTCCCTGCACTCAGTTCATTTCCCAACAATGCTTTAAAGCATCACGTTAAGGCATCATAACGATGTTATGTTTTAGAAACAATTATTTGATTGCTCCGCCAACGCCTCGTTGCAGCCGTCCTAATGAACAATGAAACTTTATTGTGTTTAGAGATGTAATACGTGGTACCGGTGGCCGCCGTCGCTGGGCTGGGAGACGGAAAAAGTCCATCAGCGTCTCGGCATGAGGCTTCTCCTTGTCATGAAGCCTGTCCTCTGATTTGGGGAGTGCAAATTGCATTTTAACAGATATAACCTACAGAAAAAATATTATCAACAAAGGGAAAGAAGATTAACTGCTTGCCTGGAGGCGACGTTTGAAGATTTTACAGATACGGCTGTACCTGCTACAGCCGACACTCCACTTACAGCGGGTACAGCGGGGAGATGCGGCTCACGATATACCAAATAAAACGGCACCGTTTTTCATTCTACCTCGGTGGTAATGCTCTTTTTTTAAGGTGGTCCATCTGTGAGCTGGATGCTTCTGGAACCAAAGCTGTTTTCAGTGCTCACCAAGGACTCGTTTACCTCTATTTCTGTTCAAAGTTCTTTGGCAGAGGGAAAATCATGCCTTTTCTTCACAGCTGATGTATCGGGGCTGCTTCCAAGTGTGGCTGTGAGCTAGCATTAAACTTGCCACGCTTTGGGGTTGGCTTTGGAGCTGAACCCTCAAAATTAGGAATTGGGTGATGGATTTCATGCGGATATGCTTTTGGCTGGTTTAGCACTTGTGCTATCGACCACCAGAGACCGGGAGGGGCTTTGCCAGTGGTCATGCCGTTCTTTTCAACTGGTTTAGGACGGGAATAATTTTATTTTCTAGTGCAAATTGTGTAAAACTCTGAACGTCAGAGCAGAGCTTTGGCTGGTGGATTAAAGCCACATGGGATCTATGCTCGTTCTGCAAGACCAGCGATTTCCATGCAAAACCAAAAAGGACGTGACACTTCGTAAGCTCAAAGGCACAAACTCTTTGCAAACACACGCACACGGGTCCATGGTGCTCTTGGGCGTCTCAGCCTCATTTGACATGGTCACCCGCAAAACGGATGTGCATGGGATGGCACTTCGGGCTGTCTCCTTGTCCTCCCAGGTCCAGGAGCTGACTGCGAGGACAGACATTCGCTCCTTCTTTAGTAAGTTGGACAGTGTTTTCTAGCTTGGGTTCCTAAGAAAATGAAACAAATGCAATTGCTGAGTTTTTACTTAATTCTCTAAGTTCCTGGCTGATTCCCCCCCTGTTTGACAGAAGAGCGGAGCTCGTCAGAGGCATTAAATTTCCACATTTTATGAGGACAGCTGGCTGAGCAGAGGAGAGAAACATTTTAATAACACTCCTACGCGGCAAAGGATGAAGTGTGCGCAAAGCCCTTATTAGACAGAGAAACTGCACAGAAGAGCAAAGGCCACCACAAACAGAGAAAATACTAGTTTTTTAATGTTTCGCAACTTGAAGCTGTGCAAGGGATGAGCTCAGCCAACGCTGACAAAAAAATGGCAGCAGTCAAACGGGGAAACCGCTCATCCTGAAGGCTTTTTGGGGACAGACACCTCAAGCTGGGCCCCAGTGCTCTCCCATGCTCATGCCTGCAGGGATCAGCTCTGGGATTAGTGGAAACCTGGTTGTTTGCCTTCATGTGTTTTGGGGGATAAACAGCTTGGCAGGGTCTCCTCCATGTTTTGTGCGTCCCTGTTGGTTAACGGAGCCCTTTGCTCTCCGCAGAGCCTGGGACGCTCCGTTTCATGCATCTCCTATATCTAAAAGCCCAGTTGTTACAGATGTCCTGCTAGAACATGGCTCGCAAGATTTGTACGTGGCCCGTTACAGCTTCAGCAGCCGCTCTGGGCAAGAGTGGGAACAGCAATACATCACTTCAGTGAACCTCGCCCGCGTCCCCAGCATGAGAGCAGTTTTAATCTTGACTTTGTCTTCTTGTGCTTTGTTGTATTTAGAGCCGGCTGCTTTTCTGTCATTATTTTGCTATTTTCTTGGAGGGCAGCCATTTCATCTAAATGCCGGCTAGCTGCCGCCGGTGAAGGAATATCCAACAATTTGCTTTTAAATAGCTCTCTCTTAAAAGTTAGTGGTCAGCAGAGGTGCGGATGATTGTGGCGGTTTTTCAGCACCGGTTTCCATGCTTTGATGCTGGCGTTTGAAGGGGTCAAAGTCAACTACTGCTGCAGAGAGTTTCTTTCTTTATTTCTCCCTTTCTTTTAAAGCCCCTTTCTTGCCCGGACATGAACTTCCCCACAAGCGCTTGTTATGTTTCCAGTAGGAGCCCTACAATGCCTTATTTGCAGGAAGATAGAATTTGGGCAGCTATTTAAACTAGTTAGTGTAAAACTGCTTTTCACAGCCTCCTGGAAGTGTTACTGTGGAATCGAAACTCATGGGGAGTACGAGGTGGTGGGAGAGCAGGGAAAGGCGAGGGAGCACCTCAGGAGCATCCTGCTGGAGGCGGCTTTGGGAATCATAGAATCACAGAATGGTTTAGGATGGAAGGGACCTTAAAGACCATCCAGTACTACCCCGTGCCCTGGGCAGGGACACCTCCCACCAGCCCAGGTTGCTCCAAGCCCCGTCCAGCCTGGCCTTGAACCCCTCCAGGGATGGGGCAGCCACAGCTTCTCTGGGCAACCTGGGCCAGGGGCTCACCACCCTCACAGCAAAGGATTTCTTCCTCAGATCTCATCTAAATCTCCCCTCTTGCAGTTTAAAACCATTCCCCCTCATCCTACGGCTCCCCTCCCTGATCCGGAGTCCCTCCCCAGCTTTCCTGGAGCCCCTTCAGGGACTGGAAGGAGCTGGAAGGTCTCCCTGGAGCCTTCTCTTCTCCAGGCTGAACCCCCCCAGCTCTCTCAGCCTGTCCTCCCAGCAGAGGGGCTCCAGCCCTCCCAGCATCTCCGGGGCCTGCTCTGGCCCCGCTCCAACAGCTCTGTGTCCTCCTTCTGTTGAGCAGCAACAATGGGATTGGAAAGAAAAATGGTAATTTTTGTATGTTACGAGGTCTGAGTTGATTATTTTACTGAGAGCTGATTATTTTTCTTTCCCTGCTTGGCAGTTTGGAAATCCCGCGGGCTGTGCTTGATGCCGGTACCTGGGAGCACAAAACCAGCCCAAAGCAGCACCGTGCTGGGAGCGAGGTGGGTGGTTTAAGAGCTCCCGGCTACCAAAACTACAGGAAACCTGGCATCAACTGTCAGGTTACGGCGTCCCCAGGAGAGGGTCCCTCCAGCACACGCGAGCAGTGCGGTGCCAGCCTGGGCACAGCTCCCTGGGCTGGAGCTCTGGGGCACTGGGGCGCAGCAAGCAATGCAAACCCCCCCCAGTTCAAAATCCACATCACAGAGCTGTTTTCCTGTCCCACACCAGACCCTGAGGATGGATTTTAGCAGAAGGGGTTTTGGCACGTCCAGTAGCACTGTCGTAGCGATACGCTGGGTGACATGATGCTGGCAAAGGGGACTACACCCTCCAGAAGAAATAAGGAAAATGGGGATATTTAAGGATGCTAAATCCTTGAGTTTGTCACCCTCCTGTCCCTCTCCCAGGGAAGGAGGGGGAACGCCGGCATCGGGGAGGGCTGCATTGATGTAGAATATTTTTTGATCTTGGAAATCCAGCTTGTTCAAGGCAAACCACAGCAACGCAGCAGAATTACTGGCTTAGCCCCGGGCGATCGACGGATTGACAAACCGGCTTTTTATGTCCACAGCCTGTTTTGAAAGGAATATTAAAGCTGCGACATCCATAAAACACCGGGTTTGCAGCTGCGGAAGGAGGCAGAGCGGGAGCCATTCTGCTTTATTTCTTCCCAAGAGCTGCTCATAGAGGGAGACTAAAAAAATGATGCTCCATCAACTCCATCTTCCCATGGACAGATGAAAACTGCCCTGACCCAGCCTGCACTTTTTTGGGGAAAAAACCCAGATGGATCCTGGTTTGGCTTCCCAGGGAGTTCCTACAGCCCCGTCGGAAATGTGGTGTGCGGAAAAGACACCAAATCTGCTCTGATAAAGGGTATTTCTAAGAGCAGGAGGGTTGATGGGGGCTAAGGAAACAGCATCCCGCATCCCAGGTGGATGAGGGATAATGGTGGTGCTAAGCAAGCTGATGTTAATGAGGGTAAATAATTGTTATTGCCTGCCCGGGTGGTGGTGGAGCGGGATGTGCGTGTGCGCGCCAGGATTTCAGAGATTTCCCTGTGTTGTATCTTACACCCCCGCCGCAGCCATCTCTCACTGCTCGTGCCCGTAAGGGGCTGTAGGTACGTTGAGCCTACCAGGAGTCCATTCTCCTCGCTGCGCAAAATATATCGAATTATACCGCGCCTGCCTCTGGTGAAGATAACCGGGATGCAGCTTTCCCTGAGCATCCTTGCGGGCATGGAAAGAGACCGTCATTAAGTCTCTTAATCACTCCCCGCCGCCTGCCTAAATTCATTTCACCTATGAAAATCTAATTATAGGAAGTGGCTCTTTCAGTCATTAACGGCTGCAGGGGCCCGTCGTGCAGGGTAAACTCCGGCTGCCGTCTCGGGGAAAAGAAAATGCCTCTGGTGGGTTTCTCCACTGCCGTCGCAGACATGCCCATTAGAGAGAAGTTTATTGCCTTGTTCTTTCCCTCACTTCCTAAACCCTCCCTGCTGAAAAGCCCCAGCCCCGTGCGGTGAATCCTGATGAGCCTTTGGCAGCTCGGACAGGCACACCGAGCATCCCCTTGCCAATGGGGAGGATTCGTGCCCTAAAAAGCCCCTTTGGATCCAAAAAGCAATAGCTCTTGATATAGGCATAGGTCAAAGCTAAACTTTTTCAGTGAAACTCCTCGCACTTCGGCAGGAAAGGGGGATGGAGGATGGGAAGGGGACAGTTGTGGAGAAAATCAGGGCATGCCACTCGCAAGGGAGCAGAAGTTGGCACCGAGAGCCCTGACAGAGGCTGTGACTATTTCTACATGCAAACAAACAGCTACTCTATGCAGAGGTTAAAAAAAAAAAAAAAAAAAAATATATATATATATAAAATCATCCCTTTATAGCAGAGCATCTACCTGAGGATGACATTTATAGAGAGAAATGGCAAAGGGAATTTCAGGTGGTCCATGACAGCCCTTACTGAAAAGATCCATTACCACTTCTCTGCACATCTTTTCCCTATTATTCTGCGTTTTAGCTCATCGGCTGTGCTGGTGGAGCTCGGCTCTTCTGCGGTGACTCTGGGAGCCGGGGCACCTCCATTGCTTTTTGTAGCCTAAACTTATGTTTAGGTGTTACAGGGGGTCAAATCCTCCAGAGTTTCTTAATGCTGACTTTCAGTTCACTTTAGTTAATGTTTCTAACGACCGGCGATGCCCAAGTCATGCTCAGCAAAGATGCAGAATCACCTCCTGATATCTTCTGTTTCCGTGCAGTAAATTTGCCATCATTGAGTTTCCTACACGATGTCTGGGACATCCTCCTGCCTCTGCATTTTTTTAGGCTGTTGGATAACTAGGAAAGAGATAAAAGCAGATTTATCTTTTGAGAGTGGAAACACAAATAAAAAATGCCAAGTGAGCCATGGGGAGAGTTAAAGCAGAGCCGACAGCTTGCTCCCCTCATCTCCCAGGAATGTATTAAACTTTAACAAGTAAATTAAACTAAGTTTGTGAAATGGACTTAAAATTGCATAAGGAACATTTTCTTGCCCTGTGTTTGCTGTGATCTCTGCTCGTCTGAAAAGCCATGGGGGGTGCGGGTGTTCCGGTGGTCCTCGAGCACATGCCAGCCCTGTGCCAGTGCATGGTCCCCGGGATGAAACCTGGATTAAACACTTAAGCCCTGGATGGAACCTGGACAGCTTTGCTGCAGCCCTGGAGTCTCAGTTCAGAGGGATTTTTGGTTTGAGAAAGAGCATCGTCCATCAGTCGCCTGCCCCCTGTGCCGCCCCAAGAAAAGGTGGTGTGGGTTGAAGCTTGTTTTAGAAAATTGCAGTTTTGTTTTTTTTTTTTTTTTTTTTTTTTTTTTTTTTTTGCTTGAGTGCAGACACAGACGCCTCACCTGAGAAAAATACACTCAAAGCATGTTCTCACCACAGCTCTGCTGGGAGGAATTTTTGTGAAGGTGGTGAGCCCCTGGCCCAGGCTGACCAGAGAAGCTGTGGCTGCCCCATCCCTGGAGGGGTTCAAGGCCAGGCTGGACGGGGCTTGGAGCAACCTGGTCTGGTGGGAGGTGTCCCTGCCCAGGGCAGGGGGTGGCACTGGGTGGGCTTTAGGGTCCCTTCCATCCTAAACCATTCTGTGATTCTATGATTTCTGCCGTAATGTGGGCTCCACCTTTTCTCTTTCCCTTTCTTCCAGCAGTTTTTCTCTCTCTCAAGCTTGGACACACTGGAGCTTCCCCAATATCATTATCTCCCGAGGTTCAAATATTTTGGTGGAGCTTTATGAAGCGGAGGCAGAGGTGGGAGCTGCCCGTGTGGCAGGAGCAGGGGGGACCCTGGTTCCCAGGGCGGGGGACAGCAATGCCCACTGGGGACACCGAACCCCTTACCTCTGCTTTTAATATCTCACCCCCATTAACGCAGCCCTGTCCCTGCAGCTCTTTTGGCAGCGATTATAAGGTGATAATTAGCTCAAAATGCTTCTGCCAGTGTTTTAACAGCTCTGACACATTTCTCTCGATCCTGCCATAAATAGCCAAAATGGGAAACACGTTTGGGCTGGCAGCGCGGCTCCATCGGTGACGTTGGTGACAAGGGCGATAAGCCCACTGTGCCTACACAAGGTGCCTCCTGCAGCCAGGGAGAAATGGGCATCGCCTTAGATTTCAGCTCACCGTCGGGTCTTTTTCTAAGGGTTTTGGGCCTTTTTTTGAAGGGTTTTTGAATTAGTTTAATCCTGCAGACGTGGGAAGGGGGTTCCTGGAGGAGGCAGGAGATGTGGTGGATGTCAACAGACCTACTGAAGAGCTTGTGCTGCTCAGCATGGTGGGGGAAGACAGTCTGGAAATCCCCTAGAAGGTACTCACCATCTGTTTCGCAGCCATCTCTTGGTTTGGCTGAAGATTTTGGGCAAAAGCCTTTCTGGAAAGAGCGAGTGCAGCTGAGTGGGTGCTGTTTCCAGTCCGCAGCCTGACCTGCACCCATCGGTGGGTGGAGTTTGCCCCCCTGAGCTGCTCAGAAAAGCCACAAATGCTTTGGTAAATAAATCAGGACTAGCTGTAAGGATGCATCCAACTGTGTCAAGCTATCTATTTGGCTGGGATTTTTAAACACACCCCTTTGTAAGAGAAAAATGTGAGTTCCTGCACGGCCACCACCACCCAAACATCCTTGTAGGTGCCTGGGGAAGGACGGACACTCGGACACCTTTATTCCAACCACTTTGCTATTTACTCTAAAGATAGATTTTTACTTTTTTTTTTTTTGTGAATGACCTGTGGTCCTGTTGATGTTCCCTTAATTTCCCACCCTGTGTTTCCCATCCCCGGGTCAGTCCCAGGGAAGGTGCAGCTGCAGATGCTCGATCCGAGTGTCTCCGAGTCACCTCCTCTGTGCAAGAGGTTTCTCCCCACTTGAGCTCCCCAAGCGCAAGCCCCTTCTTCCAAATTTAAAAGTGGTTTGATGCTTTAATCCCATTGTTGGCTGTAAATAACGCTTTCCCCCTGCGCAGAGTGCAGCCTGTTACTCCCACGGGTGCTTTGCAATTGCTGCTTGGTAGAAGAAAGAAGCCATGGTTTTAATTTTGGCTGGTGCAGAGCAGAGAGCCTGGGGGTGCCCAGGATTTTGGGAGACGGAGGCGCATCCTGGGAATGCTGCCTGTGGGATTTAGTGACCAGACCCTCCCCTCTTGAGCCTGGCTGCAAATGGGGGATCGGAGAGATGGGTTGGGCTTCATCAATGATAAATAAAAAGCCATGGGGTGGCAAAGCGGACGTGGAGTCACTGGGTGAATAGATGCTCCTGGGCATCTGACCCAGCTCAGTCCTGCTCTAGAGGGGAGAACAGGATTTGTCCCTCAAGGACAGGGAAAACTGCAGAAATCCACGTGTCCCTGGATTTCCCTGGGGCAGGGACGGTGCTTGGTGTTTTAAGGGTGCTTTTAGGGTAACCCGAGGAGCCGCAACAAATGTGAAAATAAGCGGACTATAAAATAAATGCACAGTCTGAATGCACTGTTGCAACTCTATCAAATGCTCTGAACCCAAATCTGTCTGTCCTCTTTGTCTGCATTACTTTACGTGATTTTTTTTTCTATTTTTTTTTTCTTAACCTTAAAGCATAGAGGAAAATGAGGGTGAAGGGCCAGTTGCTCGGGAGGCGAGGGAGAGCTGCCCGTGCGCTGTGTTACCAAATGAGCTTTGGGGAGCAAGCGATGGCTCTGGGTGTCCCCGGCTGCGATTTTGCCACTTTGGCCTCATTTCTCAGAGGCGTGAAAGCCCCCAGAGGAAGATGCTATGTGGGAGGGAGGTTTGTTGTGCCATTTTTGGTCCTCCGACGGAGGCTGCGTAGGGACCACGGTGCTCGGTGTTGAAGAAAAAGGTGGTTTCTGGGCGGCGAAGGCTTGGCTATGTCTTTGTGTCTCAGCCCTACTCAGGTGTAACACGGCTACTCACCCTCAGATGCTGCTCTCCAACTCCTTGGCTTGTTAGCTTTTTCTTAATCCCATGTATATTCATCTCCTTGGCTGAAATACAGTATTAAAGAGATGCTATGTTTCGCTCAGCAAGATGAAAATAGGTTTAATTAATGTCAATTAATTGAGATTCAAAAGGAATTCTGATAGGGCTGGGCCAGGGGGAGGCACTGAGCTGCTCTGGGGGATTTGCTGCCTTGCAAGGGACCGGTGGGGCTGTGGTGGGTTCTACCTGGGCTGTTCCTAGGGTGAAAGTTGGTCCCTGCTTGGCCCAGGCAGGATGTGGTGTCTCCATGGGTTCCTCTGGATGGTGCATCCGAGTTGCCGATTAGGGGGTCTGGATTTCGGACATGAGGATGTCAGTAGATGGAGCTGTTTATTAATGTTTCCCAGTGATTTACAGTGCAGAAGGATGCTTGGGTGTTGCGTGGAGGCTGCAGGCGTTCACGGCCTTTGGGAAGGGTCCTGTCCCAGTTTCACCGTGCCGCGTGGGACCATTGGGAGCAGGGGGCAAAGGCTGTGCCTCGCTGCCCGACTTCCCAGGAAAGCAGTTGTCCTGGTTTGAGTGACACAGGATTAATTTCTCTTTCGGTCATTTTACTTTCCAGTAAGGTCTCTTCTAATGCTTGGGGGAACTGTGCTTTTAGAAGACTCTAGTGTCTGAATTTGTGAAGATATTTATTTTGTAGCCAGCTGTGGGATGTGGGTTTCAAGGTCTCAGTGTTTTCGAGTTTAGCCATGTGCGGGGATGAAGAGGAGCGAGACCCGGGCACTTGCCCCAGGCTGACAACAGGATTATTTCATATCAAAAATGGCACATTCAATAGGAATTACAAAGTTTGCTGAGGAGTTCTCACTCTCTCTCTCTCTCCCTTGATGGCTGCCATCTTGAGAACTCCTTGCCCCGGTGCCGGAGCCCTGAGCCCATCCTTTCCTCCCAAAGCCACAGCGCTCGCAGTGTCCCACGTTGGCTGTCCCCTGCTGGAAGTGCAGCCTCCTGTGATAGAACGGGCTGGGTATAGTCCTTGTGTATTTTATATTGCTATCGGGATCAATACTGGTTCTTTAGTGTTATTAATGTTAATTATTTAATCTTATTCTATTAAATCTGTTTATATTTCAACCCCCCTGTTTCCTTGTTTTTTCTGATTCCCCTCCTGGCGTGGAGGGGGACCTTCCCCCTGGGGACACCTGAGATGGACGTGGCGCTTGGCTGTCCATGAGATGTGCCACAGGGACAGCCGTGGCATCAACCCTCCCCGAGGACCACAGTTAAAACCCAGCAGCTCTGTGCAGTACCCAGAGCTGAAGACCTGCAGCGACAGGGGGCCCAGGAGGTGGTGGCTGTGCAGCATGGTGGGATGAAGATGGAGTGAATTAAAGCCATCTCGCCCAGCATCTTGCTCTGATGGCAGCTGAACACGGACAAACAGCGGAAGCGAAGAAGAGCGTCCTCACCTCTGCTTCACCTGCAACTGGTCTCTGGGCTGGGGGCCTGCGTTCAAGGTCATCCTCAGTGGTAGAGACATGGGATGCCCCAAGGTTGGACACGTCCAACGGCAGCAGAACCTCATTCCTCACATCCTCCAGGTCTATGCTCTCCTCTGTGCAGGCATCTGGGAAATTATCCCTGGCTGCCACAACACTAATTTTAATTTTAAAGAAATGAGCCATGAACTGTTGAAAATAATAATTTTCAATATGAACACCTGAGAGGCTGCTGTGGATATCTGCCAATATATTAATTTTATCTTAAATTCCAACAGGCTGACAATCCACTTATTAGTAACGTAGAGAAGAAGTATGTTGAAATATGAGTAAGGCAGCTGGGAAACGAGAGAGGAAAACCCATTCTAGTAGGGCTGGAAGGAGGTGCCTCTCCTGTGCTCCTGCCTGCATTGAGGTCTTGTGCAGAGAACTCATTTCTTCTTTGAAAGAAGCAGAAAGTTGGGAAACTGGGAGAGGGAAACCTTAGATGATATAAAAAAAAAATAGGCAAAATCAGGAGGAAAAACTCTTCTTTTGCATGAGCAGATATATCATTTTATTATCTTCAGGCTAGCACATCACTTCATTTCTGCTTATTTTTAAGTGCGTGAGTATTTTGCTTGGAATGTTAATGAACTTTGGCCCTGGCCAAGGAAACCTTAACAGTGTCTTGAATTTAAATATACAAAAAATGTTATAGAAACCGCAGCACCTAAAGGTGACCTTGAGACTGCCGGTTCTGTGCTGGTAGCGAGGGGTGATACCACCACAGCGAGACCTTTGTGTGATGCTATAAAGTTGCCTTTAGAGTCTGAAGAAGTATAATTCGTGTTAATAATTTTATATTAAGTAATTATTTACATACCTGCTTGATGTTGTAATCTAATATAATGTTATATCGGTTAGCTGCGTCTGCGGCTGGGTTGCTCCGCAGTGAGTCAGAGGCAGAGGGCTCTCTGGCATAATGTGCTGGTGGTGGTGGGACCTGGTCTTGTGCTTGCTCTGCAGCCAGAAAGGACAATGGCACCTTAAGGCAAAGGAGCTTTCCCAGTTTAGAGGTGCGTTTGGGTTATTTTGGGATTGTCTTTTCCAGCCAAAGCATTGGAGAGCCCTTTAGAGCCATAGGGTTTGCTTTTGCTGGAAAGCGTCGTGATTGTGGCGCAGGGGAGAAACGTGGGTGCTGCAGAATACACTTGAAGGGACCCAATTAATTTTCTTGGAAACGGCAATTTTTGCCATTTTGCCTGTGTCACGCTGGCTGTCCTGCAGATGGTTGTGGTACCGAGGCTCCATCTGCAAAGGCTGTGATGGTGTGTGCGTGCATGCACGAGTCTCTTTTTGTGTGCTGCCGGGCATGGCTGGATGCAGAAACGACGTCTTATTTCCATCACTTGAATATTCAAAAAGCCCATGGAAAACGATGATGTGGTTTTGCCGCGTAACATCAGTGCAAGTGTTATTCCAATGGCCCCGTGGACAGGCTGGTCCCCAAAGAGATTGCTCAAGAAGAAATTTGTGCCTGTGAGGGTGGTGAGCCCCTGGCCCAGGTTGCCCAGAGAAGCTGTGGCTGCCCCATCCCTGGAGGGGTTCAAGGCCAGGCTGGACGGGGCTTGGAGCAACCTGGTCTGGTGGGAGGTGTCCCTGCCCAGGGCAGGGGGTGGGACTGGGTGGGCTTTAAGGTCCTTTCCAACCCAAACCATTCTATGATTCTGCGATTCTATGGTAAATACGTGGCCGATGTGCAGTGCACAATGCAGGACAAAGTCTTGGGAAACGCTAGATGATATGTGTCCTGCTGTGTTCAGCAGGTTATGGACCAAGTATTAAAATTTCAGCAAACCAGGTTATTATTCCATATGGGATCCCTCCTATGATGGGCACTGGGTGCCAACACGGGGTCCCCACCCCTGTACCCTCAGCGTTTTTGCCCAGCTGTGTTGGAGAAGTTGGGAGCAGAGGGCTGGTCATTGCAAGGGGTTTTTTTGGATGTTTCTCCAAGCTGAGATGGTCCCTTCACAGCACCTCCCCCCCACCTCGTCTTTGCCCAGCTGGTGTGGACCCCCTGCTCCAGCAGATACGGAGTGGTTGGGGTCATCTTCTCCTGCTGTGAGCAGGGATGGAGAGAGGGGCTGCCGAGATGTGTGTTTCCATGGAGCAGCTGAACTGGAGATGAATATTCCCCTGAGCACCGATAAAATGCTGGGGTTGCTGTAGCAACATGTTTGGAGGTAAAAAAAAAAAAAAGAAACCACAAAACAAGGTGGAGAGGACATTTTTAGGAGAGGAGAGTTGCCCAGGTGCCCAAGATGGCCTGGGGGGGGCTCAGCATGGGGGTCGCAGCGAATTGCCCAGGACAGCCAGTGGTGTGGCATGGGGCTTTGGAGCATACCTGAGCATCCTGGTCCCCATGTCCATCAAAGAAAATGACTTTTCCATCCCATTTCCCGAAAGCTGAATAACAAGAGCACGGTTTTTATCTGCATGCTGCTAATTTGTTGCAAAGCGGGAGGTAAATTTCTGCTCTGACTCAGCGCTTATGTCTGATTTAGCGAATTATCCAGACCCGAGGAACAACCCCAGGGACTGCAACTCCGATGCCTATTTTGGTACCTTGCTAAAACCATTCCCGTGGCCACCCCGTTTGGGAGATCTCAGACATATGGACGTAGTTTCATCCACACAGAGCTTTTGTTGATGAAATATTTCACTTCCCCTTTCTGTTTTTCTTTTAATTTATCAATGTTGTGAACAGAACATAGCAGTGATTTGTCAACGGTGATGTTTGCAGGAGTTGTCTTGCTTGATGGTGCTCAGCACCATCGGTAGGAACTGGATCAGTTCTGGGCGTCCTTTCTTCAGTTTTTCCCAAACTGAGCAACTGCGAAGCGATCCAAGGAAATCCCATTCCTGGAGCTGGAAAAGCAAAGCTGGTTGCTGGCATCTTTAGCCTGACAGGCAGGTTTGATGGCGGATGCTGCGGGGTTTTTTCACTTCCAGTCCCAGGAGCCCAGTCCTAAACTCCCTGCTCATTTATCTGCTTTTTTCCTAATTCCTCCTGAACGCTTCCCTCTTAGAGCACATAATGGCAGTTAGGAAATAACTCACACTGGAGGGTTTTTTGCTCCCAGCTGAATGTTGTTGCATAACTCATGTGATCCCAAGCAGGGCTGGAGCCTGTTTTTCAGAGCGGGATGGGCTTTTTGGGAAGGTGCTGACCTCTCCTGTTGCTTGAGACGCGCTGTTTGGGGATGCAGCGGGGTGGTGGGGATGGGTGGGAGGTGCTGGGGCTGGGTGTCCATAGCGGAGGGGCTGGAGGTGCCGTGCCAGGCTCATTGGGGTATTCCCATGGAAGGGCTCCCATCCAACGGCCCATGAAGACTCAGTCCTCCCCCTGTGCCCTTGGCTTTTACAGGCTGGTCTTTTATTCCTCCTCATACAGCAGTGGTGGTACTAGAAAACACATAAAACACATCTTCCGCCTCCGTGCAACAAGCTTTTCTTCTTCTCTAACTGTTCAGTATCTCATAACAACACGCTATTGAAGTTGTTTTGCCTTTGTGTTTTTGCTTTGTGGAATAGCCTTACACTTTGCATGATATATATCTTAATAGCACCTTGGATAAAGCAGAATGCTGCTAATTCCATATTATGGGATTATTATGAACTCATATGAATTAATGAAGCTTATAAATATAGTCCCATTGAAATCTTTGACACTGCATATTAACCCGGTAGCTGAGCCATAAAATGCAATGCATATTAAAAATCAGTAGTCTGCACTTCCAGTGCTTTCAAAATAGCCAGTCTTTGTGTGATGGATTTGGTGCAAAAGGGTTCTGAAAATCCTAGGAGAAAGTATGAGCACTTTTCTGATGAGGGCAATGCATTTATACGGGAGGGCTGTCAGTGGGCTCAGATGTTTGGGTGGATATTAAAATATGTAGAGCCCTTTTTATCAGAATTTAGCTCCCTGTGCAGTTCAGCCAATATTTTGCCCATTGGGAAGATCCCAAAGAGTTTAGGGGCACTGGCGGTGTTCGAGCCTGGGGGTGGAGGGGGTCTCTGCAGAATAAACCTTGGCAAGAGATGCTTCCCCTGGTAGCATCATTTTGCTGCAAGAGTCCACAAAACCAGCCCATTCCCCCGTACTGCCTGGTTTCGCAGTGTGCTGAGACCCCTTGAATTTTACGGCGGGTTGGGTTTTTTGGTGTTTTTGTTTTAAAAAGTCTCCGTTGACACGTGCCACTCATTCCCTGCTTCTTTCCTCCCGTAACGAGCCCCGTTTCCGGATGTGGCTGCCCTCACGGCCCAGCCGAAGCCCACGTTTATACGCTGCGCTCACCGTGCAAGCACCAAAAGCTGGCATTTATGTGCCCACCAGTTAATTAAGATTTGTATGTGCTGTTTCATTAATCACTTTTGAACATCACTGAAGGGATCGGACGCTTTCGGCGTGCGATGCCACATAACCCGATGACTTAATGGCGTGGGCTGGCTGCCAGCGAAAGGCATCCGTGTCAGGATTCAGGTACCACAAGGATGTAGGTTGCCTTTGGCTTGAGCCGGGCACCTTGCTTTGCAGGAAAGATGAGCTGGGGGAGTCTCGTCTCCCATTGCAGGGCTTGCTTTGACCTGTCACCTCTTGGACCTCAGCGATTTGGAGGAAAGATTCTTTGGGAATACAAAATCCAGCCTCCCTCCTTCCCTGCGTGATGAATGTCCCGGCACGTTCTCCTTGCCGGGCTGCGTTTCTGTTTGTGCAAACAGCGCGAAACACTTACTGCCTTTGTCCATGTAGCACATGGGATGGTGCAATGCAGCCTTTAATGGGCAAGGGGAGCACGTCGCCCGCTCCCGGGGAGCTTCGGTGCTTGCCCGCCCTCGTGGTGAAATTACCACGCAGCGTCTACTGTATTTGCATCCTTAATTACTATCCCTTATGCTAATTACGTTTCTTCTTCTTGCTGTTGCTGTTAGGAGCTCCAGCCTTGGCGTGCTGGAGTGAAATATCTGTTATAAAGATAGATTAGATGCAACCAAAAAAAATTGCCATGAATATTCATCCCTTTCCATTTTGGAACACTTCCTTGGTGGCTCCATTTGCACACCTCGCTTGTTTCGGTTTTGTGCAACTGAGTTTGTGGACAGGATTGTCAGTCAAAACAGAGCCTTTTGCAGAATTCTTGCAGAAAGCAGTTTGGTTTTTTGTTGTTTTCATGGCCAAGATAAAAATGCCCAGAAATTTGCTGTGGGAGCCACCAGTGGAGATGGATACGGGATGGGCGGGTGGGTGGGAAGGGATATCTGTGCTCCTGAAAGCCTGCATGGATGGAAATGGCCCTGCAGGAGTAGGGGGCTCCCGGCTGTGGCTATGGGCACTGAGACTTTGGCCCCCTAATCCCATGAGCTGGACCTGTCAGCCCCGTGGCTTCGCTCTCCGTAACTACTGCAATATTAGCGCTTGTAAGCGGAGGAGTCGGTTTTGTAGTTACCTTTCAGGTTGAAGTGGAACAATGAAAGAGGTTAAAAGTTTCTCTGTAAGCTTTTTATTTAAAAATAATCTGAAAGGGGGAAAAGTCTGGCTTGCTCATGTTTTATTTTTGCTTTTCTCGGTTTATTGCCTTTTGCTGCATCAGTTCCCCTTTATCCCCGCAGTGTGCCTGGTCCCTGTGCCTCGTGAAGCAGTAAAAGGAAACACGAGGTAAAACCCATTATCGTTTCTCCTGTGACCTCCCTGAAACAGCATAATAATTTTTAACCCAAAAGGACTAGTATGTAGAGCCCAAAATGATGGGTTTTTATGTTTCATGAAAACTGGCCCTTTTTGACCACACTTTGCTCACTTTTCCTATGTAAACGTTGTAGCTGGTACCCGACACCTTGGGCCTCACCAGCTGGTCCATAAAATTTGTGAGAAAGCAGCAGCGAAGAGTCAAAGACCTTGGTGTAGCTCAGTCTGGAAAAGAAAGCGCTGAGTCTAGATTTGCCCATCTAGTAAATGAAATTCTGTTCTCTGCTTCCCTGCAACCGCGACTAAAGTGGGGGCAGGACACAGAGGTGATGTTTGAATGAGAGAAATCAAAAATACTGTCTTGGTTCATCCAGACATGGCCACAACTTTAATTCTTCTGTCGGTGGCGATGGGTCTCTCACCTGCGCCTGTTGCTCTTTACCCCTCTGGCTGCTTTTGCTCAAGGACACCACATCCTGCTGGAAAATTAAATGTGACACGGTACAACAAATTTGGTAGGTGACAACCAGCAAACCCCAGAGCAGCACACCCAAAGTGCCCCAAAAGCCCTTTGTCCCCAGTCTAACGCTGACTCAGATTTAACGAAACAAGGCAACAGTATTTTTGTTTTTGACCTATTTATGCCTGTGTCTGGGCGGCTGGTGGTGGCCCTGGCTGTCCCCGTAATTCAGCTACTGCTGAATTCAGTGTGGGGCTTGTTTTGATCCGTCGCCTGGACATGGAGATGCCTTCTGGAGAGCGGGGAAGGTCCCGAGGTTAATTCCAGCTCGCTGTAAATAGAGCCGATAGCGGCTCCGAAACCTCCCCGTGGTCTGTCTGGGAGAAAATGGGCTTAAAAATAGAGTCTGTGATGAATGAATATATTTATGCAGGTATTTTGAACCTGGCTCTCTACTGGCTCCTGGTCACCTGTAGCACACCGAGTGTGCTGCTGGAGTCTCCCTCCTGAGCTGCTACTGAAGCCAGATTTGGGTATTTTCTAAAAACCAGTTTTATTATTAAATGGTTTCTTCTAACAAGAATTAACCCCATTATTTAATCCTACTGCCTTTATCATCTCACATAGGAGATGAGTCCATCCTTGTCCTGGAGAACCCCTAAACCAGGTCTGCAATGCTGCCCAGAGCCATCTGCTCTCTGCAGACGCACAGCTCCTGCTTCTGCTTTCCGCCTGGGCTTCTCGTCGTACCCATGATGGCAGGGGCCACAGGGCAGGCGAAGAGTCACCCAGACTGTGACAGATCCTGATACGTACGAGGTGTCCCGCTGCTGCAGCCACCTCCGTGGTGGCTGTGGGTCCAGCTTGGGGATGCAACTGGCAAGGACCCTGGGAAAGGGCTCCTGTTTTGGGCTGCAGATGGAGCTGGGGTGGGATGTGGGTGCATGCCGGAGGTAATTTGGGTGGTAGGCAGGACCTCGCTGATGGCATCTAGCTCTAGTCCAGGCTGGTCCTGGTTGGAGGGGGCCACTGGAGATGGAGGGCAGCCACAGCTGGATGGATGTGGTGGGGTACACCAGATGCAGAGCGTACCCACGGCACACGGGCGCTCCGTCGCTCTGTGTTCTCCAGGTCTTCCAGTTCTCTTTTTTCACCCCTCCTCTTGCCTTCGAAATGGGTATTTATTTTAAATGAAGTGAGCTTCTCTTCAAACAAATCCAAGCCATGGATGCTATAATTAGCAGGATATAGTAATTTTTCTTCAAGCATAATTGGAAGGTTTACCATTTAGGGATAATACTTAAACTATCCTATTTTATGGCTCATTTGCCAGAAAATGCCTGTGAAGCTCACAGCTTTATCAAACCTTATCAATGGGTAAAGAGTATCAAAGGAGGGTGTTTCTGCTATCTGGTGTTAAACGTTGCCACTGCTGTTAAATCTTCTAATTTTACTAACTTCTGTTAATTGAACAGTCTTCCCTGAGTGTTTGGTGATAACGAGCTGCTAAAGCACGCCTGAAAACTGACACAAAGGGGCTGAGGATTTCTGTTTTTCTTGCCAGGGCTGGTTTTAGGCTTGGGGAAGTTTTGGGTGGATGTCCTAGATGGCCAACTGCCTGCCCTCAGTCCTGCTTGCAACCCTGTGCCCAGCTCCAGGAGGTGATTTAGCCCTAACCACAGCTGAAGCAATCCCACCTAGATGCCCGTTAAGGTGTGTTACCCTGCTCAGCTGCTCAGCTAACTGGCCAGACTTGTTTTCCCTTTCTAATGAGCCTAAATTAAACATACTTGATGGGTTCTGCAGGTGTAGCTTTTGCTGAAGGCATAAAGGCACCTTCATCCCTCTTCTTCTTCCTCCCTGGGCTGCCAGAGAAGAAAAGATGGGCTGTTGCTGCTAGCCAAAATCCAGCAATGCTGGCCCAGTAGGCGTGGGATGAAAGCACCTGGCGTGAGTTGTGGCTCAGCACCCTGGGAATCAGGTCTTGGGTATGTCCTGATGGAAGAGAAAGAAGTCCTGAGGCTCTGTTTGCTTGTAGAGGTCTTTCAAGGTGGGTTTTGTAGAGGTTTGAGCTTTGATGTGGAAGGTGTTGTGGTGCTGGCAGTGCCCTGCTGACGCTGTGGCAGGGTCTGGGCATTGGAGCTGGCTTTGCAACGGACGCATTCATGCACCAAGGTAACTGCTCCTGGACTTTCTCGAGCGCCGTGGCCCTGTTGTGTCCTGATGAGCACCAAGCAGGGTCTGTTTGCTGAAAACAGTTTTTCTTGGAAAGTGATCTCTGAGTTGTAGTAACTTTTTTAATCCTTTTTTTTTTCTTTTTTTTTTTTTTTTCTTTTGGATGCTTTTCTGGCTGCAGTGGAGATTTATGAAGTGCTGTGGCCTTGGCAAAGATCAATAGATAGCCTGTTAAACAAAGACTTGAAATTTACTGTCTGGGTGATTTCAGGGGAAAAAAAGAATTTGAAATATTCAATTTAGTATTGAGCTAAGTTTCATAACAAGGAGGGAGAAAGCCCCCATCCTAAATGAAATGGGAGACTTTTTTTTATTTCCCCTGGATTGCCTGAAGCCTTTAATTAAAACCCTGAAGAATTATATTTGTACTGCTTAGTAAAAAAGCCTGAAATATTGGAGGAGACGGTGGGAGGCTCCAGCTCCTGTTCTCTGCTATTGCAGCGCGGCTGCAGCCACTGCCTTTCCTTAACCCACCGAGAGCCACCCAAAAACCAGGCAGACGTCCTTCTTCTCTTCTACCCCTCTCTGCAAAGCTCTTCTAGACTTCCTTCTCCTGATCGTTAGAAACTTTCTCAGTATCCATCTTGATTGTGTTTGTGATCAGCTCGTACTGATATTTTCCCGTTGGTATTATTGTCTTTCTGCCTAAATAGTTGGCTTTTTGCCCTCTTCCTTTGCTGGCTGCCTTCTGCAAGGGTAAAGGAACCAAACTCTGAGGGTCCCCTCTGGGTCCCAGCCTTCCTCCTGATCCTCCCTGGTGCTCCAGGTCAAGTGTAGCTTGTTTTGGCTGCATGGTCTGGATTGCACAGCATCCCAGGTCAGCTCTTACCAGCGCTTTGTACCATTCCCTGTTCCACCAGGGCTGTTGGAAATCTCTGCTTTGGTTTCTTGTGTAACGTTTGGTCTTTCTGACCCCTGTCCCCAAATGCTTCAGGTTTTCATAGTCTCTGACCTTGGGTTATCTTTGGCCCCTCTAGCAGGTACCTGGGAGACCTCAGCTAACTGCAGAATCTTCCCCCAAATGCACCACTTTCTGTTTTGTTAGGGGCACATCCAGCCTCTTGCAGAGGGTTTAGACACAGGGTTTAGGGTTCACTCTCACTGGGTTTGGAAATACACTGCTGGTACTAACAGTACAGCTTGAGCATCACCTTGTTGGGAGGCTTAGAAAATTGAGACAGGCTGGAAGACCCTCTGATACCAAAAATCCATCTCTGATAGCAGAAATCCACCCCTGCACAGGGGTTTAAGCGATGCTCCAGACCTCGTGTTGGCCCTTTGCATGGGCAAAACCCAGCCTGAGTGAATTGCTTGACCTGTGCCTGTTTGTTAGCTCAGCAGGAGGAAAGTGTTGCCAAGAAGGTGGAGAGGAGGCAGTGGATCAATCCTGTTTTATCTCTCTGGAAATAATGAAGCCAGGGACATTTGCTTCTTCTCGATGGTTTAAATTTACAAAGGTGAACAATAATTTTGCAGCCTCTGAGAGTGAAATGTGGGGGGAACAAACCTACCTTATTGACTTTTTTAGCTGGAGCGGTGCAGGGAATGTTACTTAGAGCTCCACCACGCTAAACTCTAATCCCTGGAGATGTCTTTGTTGATGCGTAAGCTGTGACCTAACATATTGACTTTGTAAAGTAATTGAATCCCAGAATCATGTTTCAGATGAAAAGCACTTGACAAATGACTACAGGAAGGAGCTGAGCCCAAGGGCCTGAGCACGACTGTGATGGGATTTACTCTGCTTGACTCCCATCAGCCTCCCTTGAGAGAAGTCCACACCAGGCAGCCCTGCTCGGGGTGAGTTATGGGGCAAGAAAAGATAAGTCTCAATTTTTTTTTTTTTCATTTTTTTCACAGGAAGAAGGTTAATAACTCCTTCTGGCCCCCTGAGAGAGGTGGAGGCAGAGCACTGTGTTGCTCTGCAGGAGGTGAGTGAACATTTTGGGACAGCGTGACATGGTAGGTCTTTGTGAATGTTGAACATGCTGTAGGCTGTGCCTTGATTTGCTTTTGTCCGTGGGTGATAGTACCCTGTTTTTGTACCAAACCTGAGTTTCAGGGGAAATCCTGGCTCCAAATCTCTACTTTGCCCTTATGTATGACCGTGCTCATTTCGTGTCATCCCACTGCTCGGAGTAGAGCAGCTACTGGAAGGAAAAGGAGGAGGATCCAAATGATCCTCCTGAGATCCATCCTGAGATGCTGCGAAGCCAAAGGACCACTGTGAGACTCTGGTGTGGCTCAGGTCTTGCCCCTGAGCCATTTCCCTGAGCTGGAGATGGCTGGGGCTGAGGGGTATGAAGAGGAGATGCTGGAGGAGGGTTTGTGCAGCTCCTGGTGAGATGTGATTTTGCACCTGATGATGTGGCCCAACCAGAGTTCCCTCCTTTCTCCACTCCTCAAAACAAATTTCCCCTGTTAATTTAAGAGGGCATAATTATATCATTATTTCAAATGGCTCAATTTAAGCAAGGCCTTATTTCTGACTTAGAAATTGTTACCTTGCTCATCTCGCAATGACTGTTTTTCTTGTAAGTACGTTAACCTCCCTGCTTTCTTTACTCAGCCGTTTTGCATAATGTTATAATAAGCATTTAAATAACTGTAAAGGTTCCATCAGTTCTTGCTTTCATATCTTGCCGTCGCCATGGCAACTGGCTATACTTCTCTGTCTATTTTACCTTTTTTTAGATTTGAGCTTCTCAGTCCAGTTGCTTTAAGATTGAGTTGGATTCTCCACTCATTTGTGCGTGATGTTGAAGTGCTGCCCGTGCCTTGCTTTTGCCGCCACGCTGTGATGAGGATTTTCACTGTTGGCTATTAGCGAGGCTACTTTGAGCTGGGAGATGGAAACGTATTTTTTAATTTGGGCAATACGCTGGAGGACGGTGAAATACGCGGCGGTAACTACTGGGATTTGGAACACCAGGCTGAAATCAGGGCGGGTTTAGTTGAGTTCAACTAGACTTTGCTTTGCAGAGAGCTCTGATTCCAGTGCTGCCACGAAGTCCCTTGCAGAAAAGAAGTGCGATGATATTTTTGTCAAGGTGCTTGTTTAAAATGGATCTTAATATCAAATTACTCCATTAAAAAAATAAAAAATATCTTACAACATCCTAATGTGGGATGGTGTATATATAGATCTGACAGACCCAGGCCATGGGCCGTGTAAACAAACAGCAAAACTTAATGCAAATTGCTAAAATGAACCTGGGAAGGACTAATTCAATGGGACTGTCTGCCATTGGCGTGAAGTTCCAGCTTGTCCGGGGACATAATCTTTCCTGGCAAAGTGGGAGTGAACAGAAGGTAGCGGCGAAGGCTTGTGGTTCGTGCCAATCTGCATTTCCATCTGGAAGTAGGTGCTCTCGATGATAATAAAATGGCAAACGAAAGAATTCCAGAGAGGCTGCTCATTTTTTTTCCTCCTCCCCCTAAATATAACACACTGACATGCTGCCGCTTGGGAGCGGCGCAATATGAAAGTGACACAGATGGAGCACGAGGCAAAATAAAACCCTAAACAAACAGGACAACAAAAGCTGCTGGCATTTTATTGCTATTTATTTCGAAGGCTGCTCAGAAACGCGCCGTTGGAGGCTCACGGTGACTCGCAAAATGACATGGTCGGTTTTGCCCAGAACTCGTGGAAGCACAAGTGGGATCATGGTGTGTGAGGAGGGATTTCTGGAGAGTTTCTGGTTTCAGATCAGTGTGTTGCAGAAACAGGAGAGCAGATGTTTTACGGGAAGCCCAGAGTAAACCATGTCCCTGACTACCACCCAGCTGAAGTAAATGCTGCATGTCCTCTTCATGGCAGAAAGGGTGAAAAGCAGCTGCCCTGCTTCATTTGCACTTTGCAAACGATCCCATGAAGAGTTTGGTGGCCTTGGTTTTGGGAGAGGTCTCCATATGCGCCGATGCGGGGAAGACTGCGGTACGGTTATCCTGGACTATAGGAAGAAGCAAACTCTGGGGGTTCCTTATTTATTAGACTTCTGTCTCAGAAATGTTGAAATTATTGAATCAAGTAAGAGGAACAGTCCCGCCAGAGGAAGAAGTTCCTGGTGGTGAAAAAAGAACAAAAAAACTCATTAAAACATTTAAAGCTGAGGGGCTCCATTTGGGTTTTTTGACCATTTTCCACTGACTACCAAAAGCAATGAGAAACTGTTATCTGGTGCTATTTTTCTGTGGTTACAGCCCCTGCAGTGCTGGAGCCCCTGATTAATGGACCCTGCGGTGGCTCTCGCTTGCTCCGTGCTGGCAGTGCCAGGGGCTTGTTTGGAGTCATCTGTGCTATTCGGGAAATGTATTATTATGTTGAAGAGGGAATTTGAGGAAATACCATGGTCCCAGGTCCTAGGACACCCCTGGCTGGCACCGTCACCGTCACCATCTGATGGAGCAAAGGGGCTGTGGGTGAGGCTGAAGCAAACAAAATTGTTGAGAAAAACTGTTCTCATCAAGGACTCCCGAGGAGGAAAAAGCCTGAATCAGCCGGTCCTCATCACTCTGTTTCTCTGCTAGAATCAGATTGGTTGATTTAGCTGACTATGAAACCTGACAAACCCTTTTTCAAAGCAAATTTAAGAGGATCTTTCCTCTGTGCTCATGGCCGTGCCCGTTCCCATCCTCACCGGGAGGAATGGATGTGTCCCGAGGGCTCTGCAAAGCGTCGTGCAGTACTTGCATGTCCATCTTACCAGCATGAGGATATCAGCTTTGGGGCTGAGAAGAGCATCCCAAAAGTAAGTGGTTTAAGCTGTTCTGACTGCTGGGACAACATTCCCTCGCCCAACAACAGCGAACACGTAGCGGAATTCTAGTATAAATGTATAGTACAAGGCTTTTTTCCCCGTCTCTCTTTATTCTGCAGGAAGCTGGTGCATTATTTCATGGGAGTTTGTACTGTGTATCTATTTAGATGCATCTCTGCAAAGCTGAAGACATTTGAAAAAACCTGCTTTTGCTCATATCTGTTACAATATTTGGGGCAAAAGAAGGAGAAGGTGTCTTCAGTTACTTTTTTTTTTTTTCATTTATCCATATCCAAGTGGTATCTCTTGCATGTCAGTACCTAAAAAGGATGGAGTGAAGTGACAGTGAAGGGATGCCATGAGACTTTTCACGCTCATCATTAGCAGTGTGTCTTGTTTGAGGGAGGTATTTGCGCCGGGAGGTTTGTGTCTGCCAACATGCTCTGTGCCTTCCCTTGCAGGAATCCCATTTTCTGGCATGAACGCGGAAATCAAAGCACAGGCTGAATTAATAGAGATGGACACTTGAACGTACCGCATCCGTGATTCTCCTTAGAAGTGCGCGGTGTGTCTGCTTCATTCATCCAGCCCGATGTAAGCTGACAGAGCAGCTTTTCCGAAACAACGCTGTTTGGTAGTTTGCTGTACACCAGGCAGTCATGTTTAATATGTATAATTGTAATTGCACCATTTATTAAATCAAATGGCTTAATGCATTTCACAGCAGCGACGCACGACCAGCTCTATTGCTTCTGCTCACTTAAAGGCTTGTTTTTCAAACAAGTGCAGAAGAAATGCTGGTGGTTCGGGTCGGCTCTGAAACCTGGTGATGCTCTGGATGTGGAGACCCTCTCCCTGAGCTGTGCCTGCACGTGTGGGGCTTCCTTCCCTCGCACCTTCTTGCTGCAGTGTCCGTGTCTGGACAGGCAGTTCTGTTAACTTCTACTGAGTATTCTTCCCTTTTCTTAATATTCTGTACAAATAATTTCTGTAAGGTGCCTGCTCCCTGTATTAGCAAATCAAATAGAGCACAGGGAACTGGGAAATGAGTCTCTGAGCAGTGCCCATACCACCATCTGTGCCGATACATCCCACCCCGCGCTGATGAATCCCTCAGGAGTTATCAAACCACTTTGCGCGTTTAGTGCATTAATATTCTCCCTGATCTGGCTGGGGACCGGGAAACTTTCTTTTCCTTCTTGGGAGCTGCAAAACTGTTTCCCATCCTGGCTGCACTGATGTGATGGGATTGAGCATTGCCTTTTCTTCCCTTACTTTAAAAATTGGACTAGTTGTAAAACAATGGAAATTCTTTCTTTCCTGATCCTTGCTGATTCCCCCCGTGCTGGCCAGGTCCTCTGCCCTGTCCTGCCAGGGAGCTCGCTGCATCCCCGTGCTCCTCCAGCCTGTGGTACCTTGCCCTCCTGATGGCGAGTCCCTGCTGGGGACGTGGGCTGGGGCTGCGGTCCCCTGGGGATCGGTGGTTTTCTGCCTCTGCGCGCTGCTTCGCTTAAGTGACCGGCTCCAACAGCTCCGTGTCCTTCTGCTGTTGGTGCCCCAGAGCTGGAGGGGGGGTTTCCCCAGAGCGGAGCAGAGGGGCAGAATCTGCCCCTTGCCCTGCTGCCCACGCTGCTGGGGATGCAGCCCAGGCTGAGGGGGGGTTCTGGGCTGCCAGCGCATGTTGCTGGCCCCTCCTGACGGCTGCTGCAAGTGGCACCACTTCTCTCATTGCAGACTTGCCACCTGCCTGTTTGGGACGCTGCAGCTTTCCTTTATGGAGCTTTTACCCTTTTCATCACGTTCTGCCTTTTTATGTGAGGTCCTCAGAGCTCTGCGAGGCTCTGGGTGCCCCCCCACATCGCTCACACAATGTAAGTGATAGAGGCTCTCTCTACCAGCGGTAAATGGCTGAGGGCTGAGATTACCACCTGAAGTTGTATACTTGAAGGCAGCTGCACACTCAAAGTATACAAGTTCAGAGGTTTGATGGAGGAGAATAAGCTTGCGAGGAGGTTTGAGCAGGGTGGTCAAGGAATGGAGAAGAACATAAAGCAGCGTAGGAGCTGGGAAGTGCATCTCCGAGAGCAGACCCTCAGCTTTCCTGCGGGAGCTGGCAGGTGGTGGTGGAGCTGAGCTGCGTGCAGGGTCTGTGTTTGCCTGGCGGTGCTTCTGGCTGGGTACAGGTGGTTCAGGGATTTTTTCTTTCCTGCAATTTGAAATCTTTATCCCATGGCTCCCTGCTGGCGGAGGTTTAATGCTATTGAGTTACCGCTCCCTATAGCCGTTGTTTCTGTAGGGGAGCGAGGGATTGTATGAAAATGCTGGTGGGGAAAAATCATTAAATTTGTTTTAATGAATTAGAGCTGTAGAGTCATTTAAATAACTTACAAATCTGCTGATCGGCAAATCAAACTAGTTAGTGCTTTTGCCTGTGTGTATGAGTTGCGTATCCACACTAACAAGGTTCGTTTGCTGATCTGCAGATCTACACGGTGCCGGAGTGACTGCACTGTATAAATTAGGTGAACAGAATCATTAAAATAAACATGTCACTCTTCTGGTAGCCCTTTCATTAATAAAATAAAACCTCGGATGGGGAAAATAGTTTAAGTTGGTTCTCTCTGTAGGTTTGCAAAGTAGTTAAGATGCAAATAATTAGTCTAAGTATAGACTGGGAGCCTTGCTGCAGGCAGTCCTTTGCTGTGCATGTTTCTGGATGCTGAGTGCTTGACGGGGAGAGAAAAGCGCTTTTTACTGGTATTTCAGGATGTTTCATTCTTGACCTCAGAGCCAATTTGGAAAACTCCATCTTGTGATCAAGTACCTTCTAAGAAGAGGCTGTAGCAGGTGGCGGAGTTGTTTTGTTAATCATCGCCAGCATGCAAAAAAAAACCAACAAGAAAACAAACAAACAAAAAAAACCACCCAAAAACCAAAAAACCAAACCCAAAACAAAAAAAAAAAAAAAAAAAAAAAAAAAAAACAAAAAAATAAGAGTGCTCTGGCTGGAGACATCCACCCTCTTCGGTCTGTGCTTGGCTGGTCTCTTGAGCACCTTTGATATCCAAACCACCATCTAATGGTGGTGACTGCCCTTCCTGGAGCTGTGGCTTCAGGAGCCGTGCTTGGGGAACGGGGGAGAATCATAATGCAGGGATGCCCAGGGATGTCGAAGGGTGTTTTGGGAGGAAACTGCGTTATAAATCACAGATCCAGGCTCAACCGCCTGCAGGGGTTTGCAGCCCCCGCAGAGGAGCCTGGTGAGGGGCAGCTCTGGGCTGGGGCTGGTGGGGGTCTCCCCAGGGGTTTCAGACCTCCCTGTCCAAAATGCTGCCATATTCGTCTCCTTGACCTTGTGTTTCCATCAGGAGGGGAGGGAAGACCCCATTTGCCCAGGACCGGATTATCTGGGGAAGCAGCATGTGATTTATATGACTTGCTTTCCTTGACATGGTCACTAATGACTAATCCTCGGTGACTTTCCTTATATTCCACTTGCAGTTTGGCTGAAAACTTTGACTCGAGTAGAGAAGGGATTTTCCCTCTGGTTTTCATTAGTTCGATGAAAACGCGCTTTCACAGTGGAAACTATCCTCTTGTATTAGTATCTAAATTTTTACTCTCATGACTTTAAATCTTCCTGAAATTTAGCCTGGAAATCAACTTTGGGGTTGGACGAGGACTTTGCAGAACAAGTAGGTGTTCAGGTTACTGCAGTTCTTGAAAACTGGTTGACCTTTGCATCTGGGGACAAGATGCTGTCAAGGGTACCACGAGGTGCTCTGGGCTCAGGTCCTGTGGGCAAGGGCTGGCCGAGTCCCTTCACGCAGTGACAAAAAAACCCTTTCCTGGAAACTTGTGCCAAATCCATCAATGCTGATTAACCTGTTATTTCCTTGAAATGAAATTACAGTAGTCTATTCGTAGATTGCCTTTTTTTTGCACAATGGGGAAGCCTCCTGGCTTTCCATGGAGGTGAAGATGAGTCTCCCTGCTTTGGAACTCATTTTGAAACTCAAGTTACAGCGGCTGCTGTTCAGCAAGTTGCTTGGGATGTTTAATTTCAATAACCTTTTTTTTTTAAAAATAGGTGCATGCTTAAGTAATTTGCTTGATTGGGCTTAAGGAAATGGTTAATTGAGGATGTTCAGGCAATGCCACCATCCAGCTACCAGGACTATGCTGTTTTTCTCTTGAGAGTTGTGCTAAGCTAATGTATCATGTTCATTTTTGTGTAGCAAAGGATACCTACCCTTTGCAGTTAGGCTGAACTCTACAGGGAATATTCCAGCAGAAGATTTTTGGGGTTATGCATCTGTGATTGAAATATCTGATTAGAAAGATAGTCCGGTCCCTCCCCTCTGCTAAATGCCTTTTTAAGCTGTCCATCTTGCAGGCATTACTGTGAGCCCTGCTCATGGGGTCGCTAACTTGGCTTGATGAGAGCTCTCTAACATCTGTCTCAGGATGAAACAGCTTCTCCGTGTCGACCATTTGCTCCGCAGTCATTCATAGCGTGCTGTGGAGAGTCTGCTCTTCTCAGAGTGTTGGCTGGAGGTATGTTGATAGACCTGTGAGTCCAGAGGAGGCCATGAAGATGATCCGAGGGCTGGAGCCCCTCTGCTGTGAGGACAGACTGAGAGGGTTGGCGGGGTTCAGCCTGGAGAAGAGAAGGCTCCGGGGAGACCTTCCAGCCCCTTCCAGTCCCTAAAGGGGCTCCAGGAAAGCTGGGGAGGGACTCTGGATCAGGGAGGGGAGCCACAGGACAAGGGCTACTGGCTTTAAACTAAAAGGAGGTGGATTTAGACAGTATATAAGGAGGAAATTCTTTGCTGTGAGGGTGGTGAGCCCCTGGCCCAGGTTGCCCAGAGGAGCTGTGGCTGCCCCATCCCTGGAGGGGTTCAAGGCCAGGCTGGATGGGGCTTGGAGCAACCTGGTCTGGTGGGAGGTGTCCCTGCCCAGGGCAGGCGGTGGAACTAGGTGCTTCCCTTCCAACCCAAACCATTCTGTGATTCTATGAAGCTGCATGGCTGTTGTGAGATCTCTGTCACTGTCACTTAAATATCGCTCCTTCTCCATGGTGTGAGATCCCTGCAGACCTCCTCCCACCTGGCCCCCATCCTGTATTCGGTGTGGGCCCTCATGTAAAGGGATGCTTTGGGGGTGAGGCTGTTTTTGGGTAAGGCTGGCCCCATCCCTGCTGTTGCCTTGCTGCATTCCCCACTGTCCTTCCTTTTGCTGGCTGCAAGTGGGATCCAGGTTTCCACTTTTGGACTCTGATCCCATTGGCATCAAAATGGATGTTTAATTATCTGGAGTCAGATCACCCTTTTTGCTTTCATTACTGCAGCCGCATTCACCCTTAGACCTTTAGGGATTTAATTGCATCAGTGTCAGATCTTTCTGCTGAGTGTAACGTGGCATTTCTTTAGTGCCTTCCTCTACCTCTGCTGAAAAGGTCTCTCCGTGTCTGACAGCGCTGGGAGCAATTTGTCGGTTTGGCCCAGGTAAGCTTTTTTTGTCCAGCTAGGTGTATTTTCCCTAAGCATTTGCCTTCCCTCCTCATTTCAAATTGAACCTTGCTCTGGGTTTTTCTTGACTTGCCACTCTAACAACTGCTGAATGTCGGCAGACTGGTCCCGGCGATTATTAAGGACACCGGACCGAGCGCCGGAGCGGTGCCTGACTTGCATTTTCAGCCGTGCTCCGAACAGGGGGTGTCTTCTGGGATAAAAGTTGTGTTTACAGTCAGTTGCTAATTAGTGGTAGCAGAGCAATTATGTAACTGACGAGACAGGACTGCGATTTATGATGTGTGAAGGCTTTTTGCATCATAAGCGTAGAGCGCAAAAAAAAAAAAAAACAAAAAAAAAAACAAAAAAAAAAACAAAAAAAAACAAAAAAAAAAAACAAACCCCAAACACCCAAAAAGGGGAGTGTAGTTTTATTCCGCTTGGGTTGTTTTGATGTGGTAGGTACTAGGGGGCCTGGAGGAAGACTGGGGATGCTGGTAGGGTTATCAGTTGTTGGTGTGGGTCTGACCAGTTGGGGTGAGCGTGGGAGGGACTGGGAGCAGTGGAGCTGCTCCGTCCACCCCTGCAGCAGCCTGGCTCTCCTCCCTGCTCTCTTTCTCCCATCGCCAGAAGATGAATGTCCCCACAGGGTTATCTCTGTTCCAAACCTCCAACTCCCTCCTGAACTATCGCTTTCCACAGCCGGTTTTGTAGCTCTCCTGCTGAATCCAAATGAGTTCCCTTTGCATCTAGGGGGGGTGTTGGTCTGTGAATGCGTTTCAACCAGTGATCTCGCACCGGGACTCCAGGAAATGAGGGTGGCGAGGAAGGTGGTGGGATGGCTTTTGTGTGTTCTGCGTGCACGTTTCAGCACCTGCTGTCTGTGTGCTGCAAGAGGAAAAAGTTCAGCCTCCTCCTTTAAGGTCTGCATCAGGCCCTGCCAGCGCATCCTTCTCTGTCAGCTCCTTTCTTCTGCTGCCTGCAGATAGCTGGGAAAGCGACATCAGCTGCCAGCCCTCTTGCACTGCCTTTGTGTTTTAATACATTTTCCATTTTTTCCGGGTCTGGGTGTCACTGAGACGTGACGCAGCTCCGGTAACTGGGAACCATGAGGGCTGCTTTCTGTAGGCACAGGATGAGGGTGCCCTGTGTGGTTGTGGAGTTCCCAACGAGGGGATGTCGAGATTTGCTTTGCCGCCGCTGTGTAGCGCCGATCTCTGCAGGCTGGCACATGTGCTGCTGTTCCTGGCGATGTCTGTGCTCATCATAAATCGAATCCCCCACGAGGTGGCCTTTGGTTCAGCTCAGCCAAGAGTCCTCCAACTGTGACGGCACTTCTCCTGCAACCTTTAATAGCTTTTTTGGCTTTTTCAGTTATAACGGGCACCACTAAATCATTTCTCAGTCAGCTCCACACAGTGGCACCTGAGAAACTATGGTTATTTCCTATCCTAAATATAGGGGACATCTGTGCACACGTCTGCAGGGTTACTGTTGGTAAATGTTGACTTCTTAATGTGGATGTTCAGACGCAGCAGGGCATGATGGCCTGAATGCCTGAATTGTGGAGTGGCTGTCGTGGCCTCCGGAGCGGTGCAGGAGGGAGCTGGCTGAGACAGTAACGCAGGCTGTGCACACCTGAGAACAAAATACGTAAAGACCGAAATACTCAGTAGAGTCAGTAACGAGAACTGGAGTTCTATTTCTTTGCAGGCCGTTTTGGAAATCTGACTATCTTGGCGTGAAAATCAGAAGGGAGGGTGTGCTCCAGAGCAACACGGCGTCGCGTCGCTTGGGAGCGGTCAGGCACAGAGGCTGGGGCTGCCTCCAGCCTTGGGAATCCGCAAATGTTGGAAACTGGGGGTGACCCTGGAGTAGGGACAGTGAGATGGGCACTCGTATTGCAAGAAACAAGGAACCTTCGAGAGTGTGAGTGGTGGTGGGGATGTTGGTGCTAGGAGGGGATGGGACGGCTGAATGAATCCCTCCTGTGTAGAATGCCTGCTGAGAGGACGACCTCTGCTTACGGAGAGTTTTTTTGGGTAGTCTGCTGGGATCTTGAGTGCTTGTGGCCCAAGGGCTTCCTGTCCAGGAGCACTGGCAAAAAGCAAGGGGGTGGTGGATGGACTGTTTTACGTTTGCTCTAAATGTCATGTTTTTGTGTTGGAAATGTGAAAAGCCCCAAAGTACCTCCAGAAATGTCTTAGAGAGAAGTTTCTGGGAGAGGACTCTTTCCAGTGATGTAACAAGCCGCAGCTTGCTCCAAACGTTAAGTATTATAAATGTGGCTGATGTAATTCTATTTCAAAAAGCCTTAGAGGCTTGCAATAATAAACAGAGCTTTTTAGTACCAGGTTATTGATGCAAAATAGTTTGGCGAACTGGGTTGCTGAAGTGCAAATGCCATGTATTATTCATTAGATGCTTTCTTTCCACAAATCACTGCTCTCCATGGCATAATGTTCCCTGCTCCCGGTAGCACCGCTCTTTGGGAAGCTCTTCGGTGTGAGCCAAAACCTGGAGTCGCAGACCCATCCATCAGGGCAAGCAGTCGGTTATGCTGTTGTCTTCCAAATGGAGTTCATAATGGGCAAAGAGGTTTAATTAATGCTTCGGAGTAATGTGTCTGTTTATAAAGAAATAATGTACTATAAAATTAGGCAATGCATAGTGAAATGTACCTCCTAATGGCTAGGCTGGCATTTTAAGTGATCAGTAAATCACTTAAATATTAAGACCTTCTTGAACAAGGATAATAAAGCAAGAGATTTGGAAATGGTAGATACCAGGACTTACAATTATCCACTAAATAAAACATTTTTATAGTGATCATAGAGTTAATCACCTTACAGAGCAGACAGGTGATAGGGACAGTGGAAGATATGTGGCATTATTGCCTGCAGAAAAAGGAATTTCTGATGCAGTCTTTAAGGCCAGAGTCAACAAGGGAGAAAATATAAACATTTTCTGAACTCTTTATCTATTCTTTTGATGAGTAAATCCAAACAGCCATAGCTATATAGAAAAGCTCATGATCAAAAATATGATAGACCAAGAATATTCCCCAGACATTGCTAATGGAGCTGCACGGCAGAACAGAGTGATGATCTATGAATATTGTTTTCAAATGCCTGCTTTAAATATTTGAAAATATTCTCAATTGCCTCCATATTTTTAAATGCAAGTTGGGCAAAAATACTGAATTACTACTTTACAGCCCTAATAGAATAAATAACCTTTTGCAGTGCTTCTGCAGTTCTGGTCAATGACGGGAAGGATGCGGGGGGATGCTCCCAGGTCTCCACTGCGAGAGGCTTTGGCAGTTTTGAAGGTGAAATGAGATTTTAATGAACTGAATGCCATCCAAATGATTGGGGTGATTTTTGAGTTAAATACACAGAAACTAATGGTCTGTAGGAGATACAAAATATTTGCATAAGAACTCCCATGGATTTTTGTCCCAGGCTGGGGGGATTATCATAACAGCTTTGAAAGGGTGGGTCACGGGATCGCGGAAAGGAGTGTCCCAGGTGGCTGGAGACACTCAACAGGTGAAATCCAGATGGGTTGGATGTTGACACGTGTGTGCCTTTGAGTGTGGCTCTCTGTTACCATCTGTGTGAATCTCTGACTCCTGACTGGGCAGAGCGTGTCCCCTTTATTGGTGCAACTCCAGAAATAGTCCACAGTGTCATGCAATTAATGAAAGAGATTTTTTTTTTTCTTACAAGTGTTGGGATTTTCTTACTTAAAAGAAAGGCATCAGTGGCACCTCAAAGCATTTTTTTTTTAAATAATTCAGTTACAGAAAATAAGGAAATATACTTGTGTAAGATATTTTGCATCAACTGAAACGACTGCTGGATTTGATGAACGAAGAGTTAGCTTTTGGTTAAGAATTCAGAGAAGTTAAATGTCTCTGAAGACAAGAAATAGATCGCACAGTTGCACATGCTGCTTTCATCACTTGGTATTTTATTTTTTCTCTATGTGAAAAAATGAGGAAAATGTCTAAGCAACTTTGCATAAAGAGGATGAAGAGACGATGTGATGGATCCCATCCTTGGGTGCTGGACTGGTGACTTCCAGATCTAACTAAGGTTTTGGCTGTCAGAGACTGGGGGGAGGAGGAAGAAAAGAAAAAAGGAAAAAAGAAAAGAAAAAAAAAAAGGGGGGGGGTGGGGGATGATCAAGAATGAAGAGAACTCACCCCAGGCACCCTGGCTGCTCTCTGAGATGCATTGAAACAACATATCTTCTGGAGTATTGAATATCTTCCATATTTTGTGCTGAAGTATTTAATGTTGGAATCAATACAGAGACAGTTTAGGAGCAGCAGCGTTTGGTTGCCAAGTCTTAACTTGATCTACTTTTATGGGATAAAAATTAATTTCAAAATTATTTCCTCCGTCAGTTAACACTTGGAAATGTTTCTAAAATTAAGAAAAATGTAGCTTCAAATGTAGCTTTTGTAAGATGTGTGAAAGTTGACAATTTCATAAGACACAAGAACAGGTTTCCTAAAAGAGATTTTCAGAAAAGCTATTTTGCACTTCTCAGGACCAATCCTTGTGCTTGTTGCAGCACTGCTGGGGGCATGAAGCCCCTGAGTTTTGAGGTGAACTGGCATGTATCTCATCCCGGATTCCGTTCGTTGCAGAATAAGCCAAGTTAAAATAGGAACTGACCCTCAGAAGCTGTGGAAAAGGTGCTTCAGATGAGAAGAAGTAATTTATTCTGATTAGTGCTGACTGCTTGTCAAACACCAGCCTGACTATTCCCTGTCTTCTGCCCCGCAAGGTCAGAGAGCTTGACCTTAACTCCTCCCGGATTCATCTTAAATAACATAGAAGGAGGGGGAAGATGATGAGCCGTTCGTAGGAATGGGGACTCGAAGAAGGTCTATTTTGTGGTCGCTTGAGTAATTTGCAGCTGGATTTCTTTTTGACCTTTCTGCCCGGTATTAACAGCAAAGAGGTCCCCTCCCAATTATTTTATTCTGAAGAAAGCTGCCAGCTAATGTTGAAAATGGTTTGGACTATATTTTCTGTACAAACAAACCTGATTTGTGATGAATATTTAGCACCCTCGGCCCTTTGATCTTGATCATTAGAGGAGAGACGTGAGCAGTGGGGAGCTGTGCCCTGCGGGTGTTCGCAGAGAGGAGCCACCTCGGGGTCAGCATCTTCTCATCATGAGTGGACACGCAGAGGATGATGCTTCCTGGCACCTGCACAGCAAGTGAGGTGTATTTTTAAATGCCTTTTTTTGCTCCCTTCAGGAGGACAGACTTGCCCTGGAGAGTTACAACTGGATGGAGAATCTTCTCGGGCTGGGTCAACGCTCCCAAAATCTCTGCAAACCTCCTTGGGGCACCAAAATGGAAAATTCCTGGGAGGCTACTTAGCAGGGGAAGAATGTGTTCACCTTTCAGCTATCAAAGCTGCAATTTTATCTCAGGTGTGAAAGCAGGAATGCTTCCCGTCCTGACCTCTCCTGCACCCAGGAAGGGAATCCTATTTGAACTATGAGCAGGAGATCTTCACGAGGCAGAGATCAGGCGTATTGATGGCAGTGTGATCAGCTGGACTTTAATTTACACTTGGATGGCAATCAGAAAACTAATTTCCAAGAAATCTTGCTGCCTCAAATATTTCCGTTCTGAAAGGGAAGGGAGTGAAAGTGACATTTTGTGATACAAATTCCAGGAACCTATTTGTTTTAGAAGGACCGAACAGCTTTATTTCAAGTTGGAATTTTATTTTTCTTAGGGAAATGCATTTAATTTTTAAAAAAATTGTTTGTAGGAGAAATGGAATCATTTTGGAAATGGCGGAATACGGCACATGAATGTTATTGAAGTGCTTTTGCCTAAATAAAATATTACTGACATTAGTGGGGTTTTGAAAACATTCAGACTTGGATGCAAATGCTCACTGTTCAACCACCAGCACTTTGAAACATTTCCAGGCAGAGCGAATTCAAGTGACAAGTGCATTTTTCCCGATTCGTTTTTGTGAGTGTCTCAATCCTTTAATTGCAGTTGAGGGGAGCACATAAAGTACTCGACTTTGCATTGAGATAGTCCACAACGTTTGAATTGCCCATCTGTGATGTGGACGTTGATCTTCAAAGGTTCTCCCAAACTGCAGGTGTTTGTGCAAAAGCAACTTCCATCCCTCTTGCTTTTTCATAAATTATGCAAAAGAATTTATTCATTTTACATCCTGATGTCCTGTCATCCATAGCTCTCTTTTCCCAGGTCAGATATTGGGATTGCAAGCTGCAAGGTGAAGCTTTTCCTAACCAAAAGTAAGTTTTGTGTGTCTGTAGGCTCAGCAGGAGACTGTCTGCACCATCAGGTACCACGTAGCCCACGGCTCCTCTCCTGGAGAGCCACAGTTCTGTGAAAAGGCACTTATTTTTTTACTCCAGAAAACATGGGCGTCTCTCAGAGCTGGGAAATCTGTTGTATTGGTGCTTACATCTCCTTCTCCAAGCAGTCCCGTGCTTCCAACAACCCTGTCCTGCAAAACGCAAACCAAAAGCAGCTTCTGTCCTGCTGCCCAAAAGGAGGGACACTGCCCCCAGTTCCATTTGCAAATTAAATTTAATTTTTTTTCCTTATGAAACTCTGAGAGCAAACAAATACTTAAATTCTACCCCCACCCTCTTCCTCTTGGGTTTTAAGCTAAAATTAATTTACATTTTCTATATGTCTGGGGAGAAGGAAAGGTGTTTCACCCTTACCATTGCTTCCTTCCCACTTCCCCCTGCTCCTGCCACAGCGTCTCCCACAGGGGAAATGCTAAAAAGTGGAAAAATCCCTGTAACTTGAAATCACTCAAAAACTTCCAGCAACAAATGTCCTTCTGGGGAAGAAAACAAAAAAAAAAAAGGTTTTTTGGAAAATAACCATTTTTTGGTCGGGAATGTTTAGGGCTGTCTCTGGCTGCAGGTGCAAGTGGCCGTGCTGTGGGTATCGCCATGCATCGAATACTCCATGTTGGTGGGAGCTGGTGGTGGAGCCTCCTTCATGGGTGCTAGGAGACGAAGATTTGCAGGACTGCGGGGTTGTCCTCCAGCAGGCTGCTGCGGCGGGGGAGCAGGAGACAGGCCAGGTCCGCTTTGGGGTAGGAAAGGTGGTCTCGCGCTCAGCGGGAGCCAATGTTTTCGGAGCCGAGACGGGAGGAGATGTGTGCAGAAGGAAATTTATTTAAATACAGTTTTACACTCATTTCATAATAGTAGCATTTTATCTTTTTCACATTGATTTATAGGCACTGAAGCAGAACAGAGGAGTCAGAAGAAAGCAATTAATGAATAAAGAAAAAAAAAAAAACACCCTGCACAAATGCTTGAAGATAAAAAAAAGAAAACTTAAAAAAAAAAAAAAAGAGAGAAATCTTCCAAAAGCTGAAGAAAGGGGAATAATTGATGGTTCCATTTTAACCTAATGTTATTTCTGGATCTCTCTTTTTTTTTTTTTTTTATAATGTGTTATTTACTGCATAGTTTAGAGCTGACAGAAAATAAACAGCATGTGCAATATAACGTCGTTAGCACCCTGATGCACTTGCTCATCCTACTTGGCTGTCAAGTTCCAACTCTAACCAACATCCGTCAACGTCGGCTGTGATGGAGTCTGTTTTTTAATAAGCACGGTGCTATAATTACCTTATTGCAAAGTTAAAGCCAAATGACACTTATGATGAAGGTTTCATGGCTAAATAGTAAAGCCAGCGAAGCATTCGCGTACCAACTGTCAGATAGGAAATAGCTGGTGGAGGATTTGTTTTGTTATTGCTTGATGAGGGTCACTTCCTTTGTACTTGGAAACTTTGTCATGACACAACAGGTAGAAGAGGGAGATGAAACTCTGAAGAAAAAGGGGGAATTCTGCTGAGGCTGGAAACGGTGGGCAGCTGCCGAAGGGGCAGGTGGATGTATATTTTATGGGAAACCAAGGGATTGATTGAATTTGGTGCTGGATGTGCTGCTCTATCACAAATTCCTCCCTCTGTTTTAAATCCAATGGGTGCCGTGTGTGAAGGGGTGAAAATATATTTTGAGTTATGCTGATAGAGGGTGGCTCTTAATTTTGTCACAGGTTTCCCAGTATTTGATGTTTCTCCTCCCAGGCTTTGCTGGGGCATGGGGCAATCGTGGGGTAAGCTCTGCTTTCATTGAAGTTAAACTTCTACATTTTACAGCTGCTGACAAAACTTTGGAAGGGTGAAAGCATTTCATTTGGTTTTCCAGCATAAAACTGGAACCACTTGGTGGAATAAAGCTTCCTGCAGGAAAAAAAATTATGTTTTCTAGGGAACTTTATGAGAAATTGCCTATTAATTGTATCCACTGTAAACCGCACTATTTAAATCATCTTCCAGTTGCGTATTTTCAGCCGTGCTCCCTGTTCATGAGCTGTTCATCTGCTGGAACTAAAAAGGCTCTGCCTTGATGAGCTGGGTCTTCTAGATATTAAATTAAAGAGGGATTTTTGCGTTCGACACCAAAGCGTCTGCGGTTAGGTTTAAATCTCTCACTCACGTTGCGTTTATTGATAGCTGAAGGGGAGCTGGTGTTACCGCACTTGCAAGCACACGGCGTTACGTAGGTTGACTCGCAGTTAATATCAGGAATGACCTTTTTTTTTTTTTCTTTCCCCTTTGTGTTATAACTGAATTCAGGAGTTTTCATTCCTTTGTTGGCCGGGGACCCCTGGAAGTAGGTGGAGCACCACTATCTCCTGGTTCGGCGATGTGTGTGCCTTGTTCCCTCTGCAGCTTTTCCTTCCCTGGTGTTTCCAAAATATCACTTTAATGGGAGGGTGACTCTGCAGCCACCAGCCCAAGGAGGAGGATGAAGGTTGATGTTTTCAGCTCCCTTCATGCCCCATAGCTCCAGGTTTTGCAGCAGATCCACCGGCTGCTGTGGGAAGACAGTGGAGCGGGAAAGGGGGTGTTTGGGCAGGAGGTGGAGGGGTGTGGAGCAGCAAATCTCTTCTGTCCTTCCTGGAGCAGGTTGAAGGTATTAGCTGAGGGCAATGTACCCACCTTGGTGTGATGTGGCCATGGCCTCAGTGCGGGCATTGGGATGGTGTAACCCAACCTCCCATGATTTAGGGTGGACGAGAGCCGACTGTGCACCCAGTTTTCTGTAGCAACTCCTCAACAATGGCATCCAGCCCTCTTGCTTCCAAACACCGCCTCGTAAAAGGCTTGTGGGGATAATTGTACCTGGGCAAACAAAAAGGACTTCGGTGATCTTGGGTCTGGTGCAGAGATGCTTTTCATTGAGCTTTTTACTGTTCAGTTTAATGTGTAATTTCTCTGCCCGAAGAACCTATTGACTCAGCTCTTAAGATAATTACTGGATTTCGCATTGAAAAGCCTTCAGACAAATATTTTAAAGTACAAAAGAACAAAGACAAAATAGCTTCATGTTATTAATCAATGAGAGTAGAAGGGCGTATTGTTATGAAAATACAGCACCCACTCCTCCAGCTTTCACGGAGCACCAGATGGTATAACATTTGTGGAGACATATCTTCAACAAACAGTCTGGATTAACCATTTAACGCTCCCGGCTCCTGTTCCTATTTTCTAAATAGGCAGAGGAAGGCTGGGCAGCAACTGGCTTTTGGACTGGCATCAGGAACGGGCTGAAGGTGTCCTTGGCTTAATGCAAGTGACTTTCTGTTACACTCAGATTTATGTTTTCTGCTTTTGGCATGCCCAGCTTGGTGTTTCTTTCAAGAGATATAGAGGGATATTACAGATACGTTGGAGCGAGACCAGCATATATCACAGTCTGCTTTCTCTACTGTGCACACGCACGTCTGCAATGCAAAAAGTGGGGACTCTGCTGTAAATTGGATCCCACTCCAAAGAGAACGAGAAGAGGATAGCAAGACGTGCATTCCTAGCAGTATAATTGCCCTGGCCCGGGTCTGACCCCCGCTCCCAGCTCAAATGAGCCGCTCTCGTCTTACATAGCTGCATAAAGACCTGCCTGACTTACAGAGGTGCCCGAGTACTACCTCTGCCACATCCAGCATCCATTTTTGGTGCAGCGTAGTGGATGAGAGAAATCAGGCCATATTGCTGGTGCAAGTCTGTGCCATGAAGTCAAATCCCCTGGTGCCTTTTATAATCCTTAGACTTGGTGGTTTTACATGAGAAGACTATTGAATGTTATAGTTCTAATCCATTTCTGCATAATTCAATGGAGAGAAGGGCTTCCACTCGGCAAGTCCTGTTGTGCTCAGTCTTGCAGACCCTCTGCACTGATCCTCATCCAAAAATAAGTTATAATCAGAAGAGAGAGACACCAAAAGGAAGGAATTGTCCATCAGACTTGCTAAACACACCTCCCTCATGGTCCAGCATTTTGCCTTATTCACAGCCCTCTTCCTGCTCTCCACACAATAGCAACTTTTGTTGACCATGTTTATCGAAAAAAAATAAACCTTCATTTTCACTTACTGTTTTCACTTGCAGTTCACAAAGCCAGAAATATGGAGGTAGAAATACAGAAAAACCACTGTCCCAGAAACAAACCTGACAGGCACCGGGAGAGGAGACAATCCATTTTCCTCTCCAGCTATTCACAGAATAAAAGGGAAACTGTATTCTTTCATTTCTCTAGGGGACTTCCCCAAGTTATTAGAATCTGCCTTATTAAATAATTGAGAAGGCTTGTCATAAAGTGACTTCTCACTCCCTATCTATCATTGAGATGTGCAGAAAATGGCATGTCAAGGAACATTTGCTAGGAAAGCTTCAGGGACCATTAACTCTTGTCACCACTTAAGTGATTAAGGAACCAGAAACAGTGATACTGTTTCCCAGCTGGTCTGTAAATACCTAAGTGCCAGATCTTCCATCTTCCTCCCAGAGGGAAGTCAAAAGAAGGAGTGTTGGGTTCGGGGCAGGACAGCCCTCTGCCAGCTTGCTGGAGCATGTCCCACAAATGCCCCATGGACAGGCCACCGTGGGAGCCTGCCACCAGTCAGCTGCCACCTGCCACACAGCACCCTACCTACCTGGTGGCACAACGTGCTGTGGCCAAATGAATTTTCAGGCCCCCTGTTTTGAGATGTTTCCCATCTTCACCATCTTACCAGGAGCCCCACGATATCCCTTGGTTTCTATATACTTTCCATGGTCTGTGAATATTTGTGTTTCCCCCCCTTAATTTTGAACTACCCTGCCCTTAGTCATCACGATGTGTGATGGCGTATGAACTCCTGCATCTCTCTTCCGCCACAAAGTCCCCCAGCGCTGATATCTTGCCATCCACCCTGACCTTGCACTTGATGCATCCCGTCCCAGCCGAACAGAAATCCCTTCTGCAGAGCCAGAACAAGATTTGCACCTTTTCTACCATGGTGTTTCGCAGGCAGCTTTCTTCGCCCGAGAACTGAAGCTGCAGAGAACAGGAGAGGCAGGACAGGAGGGAGACGGGGACTGAAACTGCCACCACAGCGAGCAGATTGTGGGGATAACCTGAGGTTTTACAATCATTCTGTGAGTTTTCCAGCAGCAGCCAAGCATAAAGAACCAGCGATGGGATTTTTTACTGCCACCCTTGAGCAGCCAGAGGCTGTTGAAACACTCCTTTCCTTCCTTCCTCCCTACAAGGATACCAGCTGGCCCAGAGACTCCTGTATCTGCTGCAGTAGCATGCTTTAGCCAGCCAGAACAGCGTTTTTATGCTAGTCCAGCATCCAGTTTCTTGTGCAGATGAAGTCCAACCATGAATCTAAACATTCCTCGTGTCCCTCAGCCAAGATGAACTCTGGACCTCCATAACTGGAAGAAGCCTCAGGTGGGATTTGTGACTTCCTCACCCTGAGGTCCTCCCCCAGCGCTGACGGACTAAAATCACAGCTTTGCTTCAGCGAGGTCGAGGCACTGTGTCCCCAGCTGGGAATAAACCACACCAACAAAGGAAATGGATGGTTAATACAACAGGTTGGCACAAAACATACGACGCAATTACAAGGCTAACATCTTCATGGGAGCCTTGTCCCCGGGACTACCCCAGAAAAGTCGGACTTCACCAGAGCCACGTTGATGGCACAGTGGTAGCTTGGAGGAGATGTTAGTGAATTTGGGAAACGGCTATAATTTTCAGCAATATGTCATGCGAGTGGGATGGTTGGACATATCTTTATTCAACACACTCATCCAAGGGGAAAGCGTGCTGTGCAGCGCCGGAGCAGCCTAGTATTTAATCTCTTGTTATCGTGGTTGTATATTCTGGGTCAAGGTGAACCCTGAGCTCCTAAATGAGTATTTGTAAGCACAGGCTCATACAAGGTGAGCAGCGCTCTTAAATCTTTTCACCCAAGTCTTCTCCCAGTGAATTACTAGGTTGTAGATAAGATCTTAGACATATTGGACTCAGACAAATATATACCTTTTTGTTTTTAAAAGGTTCAACCCAGAAACAATTTTAGACTCTGAAGGGGAAGGTCGTTGCCTATCTCTTACACTTATAAAACATTAGCCCTTGCAATTGGATGATGAGCAGATCTGAGTCCTGTGTTTTCACCTCTGCTGGCACGACCCCTGTAAACTGCCCCCTCCCCAGATAGGCCTCGGTTCTCCATAAATCACAGTGTCGTCAGCTCCGGTTTCACATCTCAAAGCGAGATGCTGACACTTTGTTCTGTGTTTCCAGCAGCTTTTTCTACCCATGCTCAGGGGAAACTGTCCCCTGTAGACAATTTATTTGATGAATTTACTCCCTCTTTCCATGTGTGAATTATCTGGCGAGATACTTGGATATTTTGACCAAGACATTTACTTCTTCAGTCGTGATGAAGAACGCCATGAAGACACCAATGTCAAGCAATTCTGAGGAGCACTTCGTGCTGTCGCTGATGATCCCGGAGGTCTGTTAGCGGTGATCAGGTGGCCCAAGGCTGATGAGGCCGTGCTGGGCTCTGAATGGTTGGATGTAACTCCCGTAAAAAGGCCTGAAGAAATGTCTGTGTTTCAGGAACCTTTCACCAAACATATGCTTGCACAGTTGCTTGGGATGTGATTGATGTTGAGTATTTTGCCACCAGCCTGGCCATGTTTTTATAGCTTTATAATACAAGTCAGTAGGGTCAAAATCCTACTCCCGACTCGGGCTGCGGTGGGACCTTGCCCTTCCTCTGCAGGCAGCTGAAGGCAGCCCACTGCTCCACACACCTCTTCCCCGTGCTGTGGAAAGAGCCACTTTAGGGCATTTTTTGTGCTGTCCAGAGGAATGTGAGTCCAATTCCCCTCTCAGGTTCCCACGGTTGGTACGATACTTGTTGTCCAATTATTTTTAATGAAAAAACAATCTGTTCCTTTGCCTTCTTGTTACTGGAAGCAGGATGAGCTGAGAACAGCTAAATATGGTCTTTACTTGTTATCGCGCAGTCCTTGCCTCTTCCCATTAATTGGCTGGGAATGGATTTCCCACTCGGCTAATTATTTCTAATTGTGTCACTCTCATTATCTTGCCATTTTGCCTCTTGCCACAAATAGGCCTGATACGGCTGATGCGAAGAGGCTCCACCTGGGCTCCATCCGTGGGTGCAGCCACAATCAAGACCGGCAGCTGGCCCCAGGGCGCCCCTTTTCTCTCCACGACCATATGGAGGGGACTTGCTGGGGCTGCTTGTGCTCTTGGCTACCTAAGGTGACTCTGTGGTTGTTACCGCATCAAGAAACGGGTACGGCCTGATGTGTGATGACCAGGATATTTATTTCTGAGAGGTATTTGCAGACTATAGGGCAGACCATGTTACCTGGCCACTGGGTTGGGTGGAGGCTGCAGATGCCGATGCACAGAGTATTTTAAGTCTCTTGCTTGGAGCATCAAATCCGTTGTGCGCACCAGTTAAGCATACGTTTTAGGTGTCATTAGTCTGCTATCAGCTTTCTTGTGCTCCACGCAGGCAACGTGGCAGGCTTGGAAAAGGACAAATGGGTTGTCAGCTACCCTAAATAAGCTCTTTCTGACTTTCCACTGTGATCTGGTTGTAATCTAAAAGTCATGGGTATTTTCGTTTGTTGAGTAATGGAGAATACTGTTTTCTGTGCCTAATAGACATCTCTAGATGTCACAAAAAAGAAATGATAAGGAAGAGGCAGAGCACAAATAGCTACATTGTGTAGGTGCTTTTCTGTGTGTAATGATGCTCCCCTTCTAATGTTCCCCAGCTACGTAAGAGAGGAGTGAGAGAGATATTTAAGATGTAAAGTTATGGAGAGTCTTATTTATTCATCTATCTCCTGGAGTGCATCATGATCACAAATTCTTGTAATATGATGAGATTTTAAAGCTCTGAGCAAGTGTCTCTCTCGTGGAAAATACTATTGCAAAACACGAAATAATATTTTCATAATTACGGTGCCTCAGGAACATCTGACAGCTGCTGTTTTGTCCTTATCTCTTCTGCACTTTTCTCTTTATTGAGTGGAACGAGGCGGTTCTGGAGTGGGGAGAAGACCCTGTTATTACCTTACAGCAGTGTTTCACTGGCTTCTGCTGCACAATTTCCCGAGAGCACGGAGAAGGATGTGGAAACCTCAGCTAGCTCCTGTCCTGAGACCGAAGCGATACCTCATTCAGGGAGCTACTATAGCCTACTCTGGTTTCTCCTATGGATGTGAAGAATCGATATACTGTGATGGTGTAATTATTAGCCGGCTTGCTCAGGTTGTTTTTCACAGTTATTTCCTAATGCAAAAAGAAGGCCAAGATGAACAGAAGTGCTTAACTTCAGTGATCATAGGAGTATCAGTGGTTTTCTGAAGGGCATTCCTCGTGGCGAATGGAAACTCTGTCTTGCACACACTCCATCACGGTGACACCTTATTTTGGTGCTTGGCTTCCACGGGTGTATGGGTAAGTAACCCAGTACTCCAAGTGCATTTAACTGGTTCTTTTACAGTTGTCTGTTGTGAGTTTCATTTGAAACCCTTTGAAATCAGTTGGAGAGTGTACTACGGAGGCGTAGTAAATCAGAAATCTGACACCTGTCCTCCAATAAAAATGAGGGATACTTTAAAATCTGTGACACGGCTTAGCCATCACACCTTCAGCTTTGCCGCTCGCGCCGCAGTCGTTAGGAATCGCCAGTCTGTTGAGAAGGTCATGGTCCTGGCAGCTATATGTGTCTTGAGGGAAAGCACAAGAAAACTGCCAGGCCCTTTGATGGGGGAGTCTAGGTGGTGTCAACACCAGGTGTCCCTTTTTCCTACCTTTTAACAAAGGCTTAAGGGTTATGCTGCCCTTGGGATCGTCTATGTGAAATTTACACTGTGCCTGTAATTGTAAAGGTTGCATCAGGAGAATACCTTTTTAGAAATACAAGAGGGCGTGGAGATGGACTCTGCATCCCACCCCAAACCACACCTTCTGCAGAGCAGAGGTAGGGAGAGCCCCTGGCCTGCAGAATGAGGAATAGCAGGCAGTTTCTGATGTCTTTGCTACCTCTGCTGCTTTTCTTTCATAAGGTCTGGATGGTGGCATTTCAGAGGTCCACCCTTGGGCACTCTCCCCTACCCCTCCGTGTCACCCTGTCTTCTCTCACTCCGGTCTCGAAGGCTTCCCTCAGTGAAGATTTGCTGTTGGCAGGATTCAAGCTTGGAGCTGAGTTTGGGAAGTGGGCAAAGCACTTTCATTTCTGCTCTGTTTTTCCTGTTTTGTCAACCAAAGAAGATGTCTGGAAGGTGCAGGCTCTCCATGCTCTCCTCAGTCAGCGATCAGCTGTCCAGACCTGTTGCAACTCTGTTGAAATCAGTGGCACCATATTGATCTATACCTCCTTCTCCAGGCTGATAGTTTATGTGCGCTAACAATGACCTATATTTCGCTCGGGCTTCCAATGAATGCATTTTTTGGAGCTCTCTCTTCACCCTCTTCTTCCCATCACTGCTATTTTCTACATCCGTATCTAATGGGTTCTCACATGTCATTGCTCTGCAGAGGACAAATAACTGCGCATCTCTTCCTATGGCTCAGCTCTTTCAGTTCTTTTGTCTAGATCAATGAATCAAGGCTTTGCAGTAATCTGTATTAGGTAATGCACGCTAAATGAATCATCGTATGACTGTGTCAAAAGAGCAAACTGCATAAAACTCCAGATCCTGCTGCTCTTGCTGGGAACTGCTGCGTCTGCCTTGAACTCGGACTTGTTTATCTTATATGGGTGAATTCACCGGCTCATCTCTCTTTGCAGCTCCGTTGCTCTCTGTCCTCCAAATCTGTGCTCGTGTCTTCACCATCACAAACGAGCAGCTCTGCAAGTGTCCCACTGGGGCCAAGGTGTCTGGAAGTTTCATCTCTGCCGCGGGGGAGATGTCCTGGGGTCCTGCACTGGCACTTTCTTCCCTCCCCAGACCTGGTTTCTTCCCCCCCAACTCTTCCCTTTCCTCCCTTTGTCCCACCCTCCCCCTTATTGCTGTAAAATAATCAAATCCTCAAAAAATTCCTCAAATCCATGAACCTGTTGGCTTCTGTTACTGATTCCTGACTCTTTTCCCCTAAAACTTAACAGCTTTTCTGCCCTATTTCCAAATGATTTACCCCTTCTATAGCTGGGACTGGAGTCTCTCTGTACAGCACAAATATCCAAACTCTGCCTGTGGTACTTTTGAATATGAAACTGTCTTCTGCTCGTATGAAATGCAGCACAGTTTAACTAACTGGCTGACACCCTGCTGGAATATGCATCCCTTTTAAATAGCAATTTTAAAAGTGGCAATCGGACTTGACTCTGCTGTGAATTAAATCCTATCTCCAGCAGAAAGGAGACAGGCAAACTTGCAGCCAAAAATAGGAATCATTAGCTCCTAAGAAATTACTGCTTGGCCACAATGACTGTTCGTTAAAGAAGATCAAGCAAACATTTGGTTGCTTTTCTAGCCCAGCTTCATTTTAATTTTCGGCTATAATGAAGTACACTTTATTTGTTTGCTGAAAATAAGCTGGAAAAACAGCAAACCACTTACACCCCGATGTGTGTGACTGCATTTAACTGCCAGTTCGTTAAATGACTGAGGCAAAAGGTCTTCCCTTCTGAAAGAAACCTGTGTTTCTTGCAAGATTTCCCCTGGAGAGGGTGGGCCACCTCACGGTAAACGCAAGAGGTAGCTGTCAGGGCTGAGCGTGGTTCCTGGGTGTCGCAGACCTCTTGCGTGAGCTTGCCCGGGGGGGCAGAGGTGTCTGCCTTCGCTCTGCAGAATGGAGGCAGAAAGGCTTTCTTGCTCTCTTGTCTTCTTAGACAGTATGGACTGGGGTGAAAATGTTGCTTACGCTGACGGCTTTGGCTATGACTTTCTGGGCATAAACCCAAGTGGACTTGGTAAGGTGAAGCTGTAGCATCCCTGGGACATCTCAGGGGTGCTTTGGAAGTAGGAGCCAGGCAGGTGGATGCACCAGACTGAGCCCTGGGCCGGAGCAGCAGCCGAGGTCCTGGATGTGAACCGGGGACCAGGCTGCGTGTCGGGAGGACGAACAGCAAGAGCCAGCACCAGCGTGGGAACAAAGTGGGAAAAGGAGAAAAAGCAAACTTGTGACTGCTGTAGGGACTTCAGCTTCACTGCAGTCACCCCGAAATCGCCAGCTTAGTGTGTGGCGCACACAATTCTTCCAGGCGTCCCATGCTTATAAAAGTAATATAAGACTCCTGTGTGTATTATCAATATCATCAAACAGCTCTCAAGTATGAACCTTCCCCATCTGGTATTTTCTAGCAGCACTGGGCAATTCTTTGGCTTAAAAATGCTAAATGCTTAAGCCGTGCTTCGCCTCCTATAAAAGCATCGAGGTGTGGTCTGAAGTGTCGCGTCTGGGTCTTCCCTCACAGCTCGCCAGCTCCCATCAGCAAAACGGTCTCATCTAAAAAGGAGCTTTTCATTTTCAAGGTGTGTGGTTTCCGTTAGCCGAGGAGGTAATTAGGTTTGTCTCATAGCCATTCAGAAGCCCAAGGCGTCAACTAAACCAGGATTTTGTCAGGAAATTTCTGCCCAGCTTTGTTGCTGTTTTGAGTTACTCTGGAGTTACTTGGAGTCGCTTTAGTCAGGTTCCGCACCGGGACAGATTGCCCAAGACAGGAGAGGAATCTCCGTAGCGGAAGGTTTTTTTGAGGAAAGGTTAGACAGATGCCTCAGAGAGGGAGCACAGGCTGAGTGAGGAAAAAATAGCATCAAGGAGCAAATTTCTGGTCCTCATTCCTCTCTCCACTGCCCGAACTTGAGGGTGCAGGGACAGAAAAAGGGGAAAACTGGGGCTGGGCACCAGTGGCGGCTGCCTGTCAGTCCTGCTCTCCCGCTGCTGCTCCCTTTGCTGAGGAATATTTCTGGAAATGTATCCCAATGCCGTATTTAAAAGGATATTTTTGCCAGCTTAACAACTGTATTCCAAAACAGTGAAAACAAACCTCTTTGCACAAAGGCACTGATACTATTTGGCAACACAGCAATTTTCTCTCTGGAGATGGGTGAGGATTTATGGAAGAATCAAATAATCTCCTCATCTCTTCGAGCTTGCTGTTTGCCCTCAGTCTCAGCTTCTCCCTTAAGGCTTTTTCCTCACAGACTTGCTGGGATACATACTGGAAACCAGTCTGTCCGTTGGTATGTGTCATCCGGGAGTGTAGGCGCTGTGGGAGTTGGGCACCTTCAGCCTCCCAGCTAGAAGTTCCTACCTCCTCCCCTGGGACTACTCAACCTCGCGCTAACCAGAGCTTTGGAGTTATTCAGTAATAATAATAATAATAAACCCTTGAAAAGTACTCCTTTTAAACTGCCGAACTCAAGGACTTGGAGTAAAAGCCCAGCCACAATAGCTAAATTGCCATAATTGTAAAGGAAGGAACCTCCTGAGCTGGATTGATAGGACAGTGTTGTAGAAGTACATAAAATACAGTATGTGGCGCAGAACACAGTGAAATCCTTTGTGCCTCTGGCAGAAAGAAGAGAGGTCTCTGACCCATCGCCCTGTCCCAGAAAAGATGGTGGACTGATGCTGGCTGATGTCTGTCTGGTTCAGAAAAACCTTCGGTGATGGAGATCCCGCTTTCGTAAGAGCAGCCTTGCACTCCCTCAGTGCCACTTGTGCCTAAGGAAAAACTTCCTGTTGTGGTTTTTTCCTTGGTTGTGAATCGGCAAAGTGGACCTTTGCTCCCTCTAAAGGCACTCCAGTAATTGCTGGCAATAGCAGGTTGCTGGGCCGGTGGACGAGCCAGTACAGTGGGACAGTACAACAATCACAATTTTTAGTAAATTAAAGATGTCTCTGATTCCCTGTGCCATGATTACAGGAAGTCGTTAATGATGCACAAATCCTAACTGCGTTGCAGGAGGCAGCAGGTGAACGTCACCGTTTCCCTGCTGTGCTTCTGGCTGCAAGAGGATTCCACAAACATTTGCAGTTTCTGGTTTATCCCCTCCGGTTTTGTGGATCTGGCCAGCGTGAGCAGGGGCAGAGGAGGTGGGGAGAGGCGTGACTGAGCAATGACTTCACGTTGTAAAACATCCTGGCCTAAATCTCCTTCCTCGGATGACTTTTCTAGCAGAACAGTGCCATTATGGATGTGTCAGCTTGGATAAGGGAAAGTCCATGAGGCTGCTCGAAAGGAGAGCTTGCATGACATATTAGGCCATCAACACATTCAGGACAGGGAATTGTCTTCAATCGGTCTTGGGTAATGTACTATATCTGAGCACACTTCTAAGACTAAGAGCTCATCCGCCGCTTGCAGTGACTAATCCCAGGTAACGCGGAACACATCTGCGTGCCGAGCCGGCCGAAGGGACTGGTGGTGAGACATTAGTCTGTTGCTTGGCAAAATCAGCTGTGACAATTTGGTGCTTTAGATTCATATCCTTGCTGTTGTGGGATGACTTCTTTTTATAGACAAACCCTTGTTTTTAACGTGGATATATAATTTTCCTGGATGGTTGCGCCCCTTCCTCTGGCTGCTGGGCAGGGACGGAAGGTCGGAGACAGGGCTGGAGGAGCTCCTTACGTCTTAGCAGCCCCCTGAGAGCGGTCACAGGGTGTATACTTCAATGTTTCATATTAGTTTTCTTTGCTCCTTTAGTAGGCACATTCTTGCATTATTGATTTGCTTCAGGCTCTTTATATATGGGTTCTTTATGTGTAGGGTCACGCAGCTGTAGTTTTAAAATAATGGAATAATTTTGCATTTACAATCTTTTTTTAAATGCATTTTGGAGTCATGTTTGGGATGTGACAAGCCTCCTGCTGCCTAAGTTGGTTTAGCTAACCGTTCCTCTGCTGCAGGATAATTCAGAGGTCCTGGTCTCCAATGCAGCAGAAATAGGGCAATTTTTTTCCACTTGGTAGAAGGGACGGCAGCTGCCTTTTCCCTGCTGCTGGAAACACATTGCTTTGGGCACAGAAGGGAAACGCTGGGAAGCTTCATGCTAGTGCGTCTGAATGTGGGAAGGTCAGAGAATAAGGAAGAAGATTTGGGTCTTCGTCACTACCCTTGATTAGGAGAGCTCCAGTACCCAAGGCCCCGTGATCCACAGTCCCGGACATCAGTCCTCACCAAAGACTGGGGGTCCTTGTTGCCCTTAAACCCCAACTCTGGGGGCAACTACTGTGCTCTCTCACAGCAGCCCGAGCTACGGACTACAGAAGTGAACTGGAAAGGCGTGCAACCAGCTGCCATGTCCAGGTTGCCCCAAGGGGAGCTGGGCCTGTGGATTAGGAACCATTGAGGAACCATTGACCTGGAGGAGAAGAGCTGCCAGTCCCTAACTCAGCGTTTCCTTTTGAAGCCAGGCACCTTGGTGCTGCTCCCAGACGCGACAGCTTCCAGGAGTGCATGGATTAATTTTGTTGGCATGGAATGGTCGCAAAGCAGTGTTTCTGCACATGTGGCATCCATACTGGCCTCCATTAAGTCCAGCTGGGATTTTTGCTCCTGGCTTTCTGCCTGCAGGGTGCTTTTTCCGCGAGTGCAGTTGGGCAGGAATGTGTCCTTGGGATTTGTGTGAAGTGGATGCTGCTTATTAAACCTTCACATGCATCAGATTCATCTGAACGTCAGTGGAAGAGAGATCTCAAGGGCTGCATTTTGGAAGGCTTGGGAGGATAGGGAAGTGTTTTCCTGCTGTTTAGTCTCTTCAGTCACTTCCTCTTTATGTCTCTAATCCACCTTGTTCTCCCTTAAAAGCATGCAAGCAAATAAACGCAATGACAGCAGCTCTCTGTTAAAGTCTAGACAAGCTGGAGTAATTTGCATTTTTTTTTTTAAACTTTGTTATCCGTGTTATTTTTGTCTTTTAATGCTCTCAGCTGGTTTTGGGCTCAAGGACTGCATTTTTCTGAAAGCTTTATTTCATAGAATCACAGAATGGTTTGGGTGGGAAGGGACTTTTAAAGTCCATCTAGTCCAATCCCCTGCCATGAGCAGGGACATCTTCAACTAGATCAGGTTGCTCAGAGCCCCGTCCAGCCTGACCTGGAATGTTTCCAGGCATGGGGCATCTCCTACCTCTCTGGGCAACCTGGGCCAGGGTCTCACCACCCTCAGCATAAAAATTTCTTCCTTGTATCTAGTCTGGATTTCGGTCTCCCCAGGAGCAGGGTAGGACCACAGAGTACGTTGTGGTAGTGCCAACCCACCTGCAGCTTGTGGTCACGCCATTGCCATTGCCTGGTCTTGTTGGCATGTCCTGCAGCTCATCATCGCGTGACTGTGGCTGCAGCAGGAAGAACAGCTCAGGTTTTATGTCGGAGCAAAAGAGATGCCCTACAGAAAGACCATTTTTTCGCATGTTATTAATCTGTCCTTCCAAAACGGCTTCTCCATTAACTCTCAGTGGCTGATGCATTCCCACCACCTGGAGATGGAACCTTCTGAAGGGGGATGTTGCTCATTCATTGCTGCTTTCTGGGGGAAGTTCAGGGCTGGGCTTTCCAGGGAAGAGGCTCCTGTACTTTCCCATGAGCCATGGATGAAGTGCTAAAGGCACCAACACTTGCAATGTTTTATTGCTTAAATAAAGCTTTGCCCGGGTGCCTGGGAGCAAAGCAGAAGCTTCAGGTCCAGGGAATCCATTTCCCTTCTCTCTCAAAAACGGTTGGGTTAATCTTCGGTATATTCTTGAAAGAAGCCCCCCCACAAGGATTTATTTATTTTCTTTCTCGCTCCCTTTCTCTCTCCCTTTCTCTCTCCCTCTCTCTCTCCCTTTCTCTCTCCCTCTCTCTCTCCCTTTCTCTCTCCCTCTCTCTCTCCCTTTCTCTCTCCCTCTCTCTCTCCCTTTCTCTCTCCCTCTCTCCCTTCCTTCCTCCCTTCCTTCCTTGCCACGTTTGTACTAAGCAATTTTTAAGCAATGTCTTTGTCACCTGAGGACCGAGTACTTTGGATGGAGATGGCTGAATGTGCATCCTATCCAAAACCAGGTGCAGACACCTGGGCTTTGCAACCGTCCTTTACTCCACACCTGCATTCCTGAACGCAAAATGTGATGCAACATGCGTTGGCTCTGAGGGCGGAGATCTTGAATTCGCGTGTCGGTGGCTAAGCTCAGTAAATCACACAGCACTGAAGGACTCGGGCTCTAAAGCACAAAAGCAGGGGCTCCGAACCCCTGCAACAAGCTTGAAATCGTGCAGAGTCTTAAAACTACCTGTAGTGTGGCGGTGATGTTGGAAAATTGCAGTCCACGTGGACTCCGCCTCTGGTTACTGGCTGCCTGTGCTACTGTAATATACACATTTAATAGCACGGTGAGCAACCTTTTTGTGTATTTGTATGTATTTGAATCACTTATTGCAATGGTTTCCCAGGGTCCTCTCTGATTAGCAAACTTCCGCATGCTCTTCTATTATTCGGAATCAGCTGCCTCATAGGTTTGATGATTTCCGTGTGCTCATTTGGTATTTGAAAGCACCTGCCAGCTACTTTTGATGGATAATTTTCTGCCTGGTGGTTGGTAGCCTACTGCTCTTCTTGCATAGCTGGTAATTTGGTCTTTCATGTATGGTACTTGAACGCGTCGGACTTGTGGCCCAGTGAAGAGGTGTGAAGTATATTAAAGACCAAAGAAGGAAAAGCAAACCCACATTTTCCCTGAAATTCCGCACTATTGAGACTATTCAGTTCACTCCCCTTTGGGACACATGAAAACTAAGTGCAGGCGCCTCACTCGTGAATTGTGCAGGTCTGGCCCCACTGATGCTAGGATGCAAAAATATGGGATAAAACCAGATGAAATGGGATGAAACCAGAATGAAACGAGATAATAACTGTTGCACGTTTGCTTTGGAGCCTGCCGGAGCTGGGGAAGGTGTTCTTGCATGGCGTGTAGCTGTGGGGCTGGTGGCTGTGGGGTGCGTCCGGCCGCTGGGGCTGAGTGCTGCTTGACTGCAGGCAAGGCACGGGCTCCAGCACCAGCGCCAGCCACAGCACGCACGCCGGCAGTTCAAATTTGCCCAAGTAATTAATGTGTCACTTCAGCCATTTTAATAAGCGTGAGTTTCCTGCGGCCGGTGGCTTGTGGGATGCTCGGCGGCAGCAGCCCGCTCCGCACCGCTGACAGTAATTCACCTTCGTTGAGTCTCCAAACCTGCATTCTCGGTGCTGAGCGACCTTTATTAAACAAATCGACCAGTTCAAGTACATAATTTAAAAGTTCTGTTCAAACATGATATTTTGGTCCGATCGCAGCTTCCCTGTAAAATTAGGGATTTAATGCTCCCATTCCAGCTAAATGGACTTTACGGTGTTCGGGCTGAAAAGACTGCACGGTGGATTAGAAAGCCATTGTGAAAAGTGTCATTGAAAACCTGTAATTTTCCTGTCTCTCCCTCTTACTTCAATGATCCATTTTCATGCCAAATTTCAGGAGACAAATGCATTAGTTCAGCTGGGCTGGCAGGGCTTTGCTCCTGGTACGCATCTGCAGGCTTTGGGGCCCGGCACAGCAGCTTTAAGGTGGAAACGTGCAGTTGGGAATCAGCAAATGGGAAAGTCATTGCCCAATGTGTGATAGATGCTTTTAAATATTGGGAATTAACGCCTATTATCAGATGAAGCAATGTTTTTTTTTTATGCTAACATGCCTAATTGCATATTACCCAAAGGCCTGCATAATTTATTTGAAGGTTTAAGTGACACTAAGCATTCATCGCGTATGGCTCTAACAATCCACGTGCTTTTGGCAGATCTTCCACTGTCTGTAAAAAATATCTAACAATCCATTAACTAGTCAACTTGAAAGCCAGCCTGTGAGAATATTATTGAGTTCTTTCTTTATTACTAAATTTAATGTGATGAGTACTCCCCGTGCGTAATATGATTTACTTTTCTTCTCTGCTCCTGCTGAACCTGACCATAAGACAACCGCAGACTCGGGGCTGCCTTTGGGTGGTCCCTCGCTTGGCATGTTCATTAGGAGATATATCAAGTTATAGACACTTAAACTCAGATTAAAGACAGTGGTCTGAGTCACGGTGCAGTAGTTGTGGCTCCGTATTGCGTCCATTTGTAGCCCCGTTAATATCCCTACAGCTGTATTGTGATGTGGCTTTTCTATTATTTGTTGCTAGTGGGGAGCCCCATTGCTTGTCCCCCAACGTGTCCTGGCGAGGGGGGAGACCCTGGCCTCTCTGGGGTGATGTCTCTTTTGGTTGAAAATGAAGACCTGAGACACAAGGCTGATCCCCTGCCCCCAATTTCTTCCATTTCTGCTTTCTCCGATGACTCCGCTTTCTAATTTTTGAGCGAAGGAAACGTTGGTCCCTCAGAGAGCCGATGCAGCTGGGGGTTGGGGCTCGTGTTCTTCCAGACTCTCTGCTTCAGGCAGAGCATATTCACAACTGCACCGTGCCAGCTTCCCATTAATGAACTGGGAATGTTTATGCCATGAGGACTGAGAAGGTGGCACTGATAAATAACACTGAAGATGAAAACTGCTTGCGATTGCGGAGTTACCGTGTTTTTCTGCCTGTTGGCAGTAACCTCTGCAGAACCTGCTGCACCAAGGTGGAGTTGTAAGCTTTAGGAAGTCGCTAATGCATCTTTGAGGACCATCTACCTCCGGTTATGCTTCATTTTATATTCGTTTTCTAGCAACAAAACCAACCTATTGAGCACCCAGGTTGTGCTGCACCTGGACAACGCTCCTCCTGCAGCATCCCCCAGGTGGAAAATGGTTTTTTAGGCAAATTCTCCAGCATGAAGAATTTGCTAAACAGCTTGTTAAATTGTAGCTGCTCATGGCTGGGTGAAAAACAGGGGTTTTGGGAAACGGGACATAGTCTTAAGGCCTTTCTCAGGTGCGTCGCCTGACTGCTGCAGGAGCGTCCTTTTCTCATTGCTTGAATTCATCCTGAAATTCGGGCTCCAGAGCGACCTTTGCAAATAGGTTAGTGAAAAATCTATATGTTAGAATAATGCTGAGTATAATGAATGACTTCTTAATGGCTAGGAAATAAAGCTATAGCTAGCTAAATAAAGCTTTGTGGCTCTGGACTCTTGCCTTATTATACATAGGCTTTTAAAATAAACCATAAATTCCTTGAGTTTTACTATTGAGATACTTAGGTATTCAAGTATGAAAACGGAGATATGTGTTGCGTTGGAAGAAAATGAATGTCTGAGCCTTCTTTATAGTTGAAGCAAGACTGATTATGGCAGGCTACATTTTTGAAAAGTGGCAAAATATTAATTTGCTATTTAACTCGGTATCAAATGCATCGCGAACTGCTTCTGCTGGTCATTGCTGTAATTTCTCTTCCACAAAGAATGTCAGGCAGGCTTAAGAAATAGCCGAGTCCCTTCTCCAACTTTTATTCAGCCAACGTTGTAAAATAACTTCATCCCCATGTGTCTCATTGTTTTACAGTACCTGGATTTAAAATCACCGTTTCCATTTTCGGGGCCTATGTTATTTATGGTTTGGTTTTGAAGTGAGATAGTCACATGAGGAGAAGAATTATCCTCCGGTGACATTAATCTGTGCAAACTTCTCTGGCTGCTCGGAAAACACTGTGAGGGCTCTGACGAGCTGCGTTATGGGGGAGGTTGGGGGGGACCTTGAGGGTTGCTGTGAGAGCTCCAGGTTCTTGGTGCGAGCTGGGTACGAAAAGAGGTGCGAGGCAAGGATCAGGGCCAGAATATTTAATCCCCCCCCATCTGCTTTTGGTGAAACTATTCGGCTTTTCTTGTACTGTTGTATTTCTTTCCAAAGTGTGTTTCTTAATCCCTAGGTTCACGGTGAGCTGACATAGGGAAGCAAATAGAAAGGGAATTCAGATCTGATGTTTGTGTCTGGTTATGATTGTGCTTTGTTTTTTTTTTTTTTTCTTTTTTCTTGGATATACCAGAAAGAAATGCACCTGATAATGGTGAGAGCTGAACTTGCTCAGCCTGGGGTACGGGAGAGGGTATGGCCCCTTGGGGACCCTAATGGATCAGCCAGTTTGGTCTTTGGATTTGATTCAGGGTCGGCGTATTTAGGGGACAGGCAGACATTTATTTCCTGGGATTTTGAACTGGTTGATAGATTCGTTACTCTCGTTATAACATTCACATTTTATATGTTGTTACATGAAGTTTTTTCAGCGGGGGCAGCGAGGGGGGGCTGCTGTGGGCACTCACAGAAAGCTGGGCTTCAGCCTCTGTCAGGCAGTGCCCTGATGGTGGTAGGTTACTCAACATGACTTTTTTCTTTTTCTGTGGAAGTTTGGACTAATCACTGTATTTTTGTGAGGCTAAATTGTCCCTGTTTGGAAAAGTGCACCATATTTCATACATACATATGTGTGTGTGTGTGTATGTATGTACATATTTCCATGTGCCCGAGTGAGTCCTCAGCAATCAGAGCAGCAGGGCTGGACCGAAGGCCATCCACAGCTCAGGCATTAGTGAGTCCTGGGTGCTTTATCCTGAGAAATCGGTCAAGAGGAAAAAATGGGAACATATAGAGATGTGCAGTGCAGGAGTCTGAGGACCGTGCATGTCCTCAAACCGCACCGCAAGGTCAACGCAGCGTTGTGTCCCGTTCATCCACCTCGAGCCAGAGCAGCACGGTGCCGTTCCTGAGGTCACAGGATTTTGGGGACTCCCTGCAGGAACCTCCTCGCAGCCCCCAGGAGTTCTCGAGTTCCTGTGCTGTGTGCCAGGGCTTCCCGGTGCTGCTGTGAAGGGAAACAGCGCGGCGAAATGCGACGGCTTCATCAGTGAGGTTATTCACTTGATGGCATTTTAATGCAACTTCATGTCTAATGATGTTACTCCTTCATTTAGACAGGAGGGATGTGGCACACTCCGGTAAGCGGAAGCTGAAGTTAGATAAATTGAACCTGGCGTTAGGAGGCAACAGTTAAAAAGTGGGAGTAATTAATCATGTGGATCACTTTATAAGAGAAGCGGTAAATGCATCATTACCTGGAGCCTTAAAATAGGACATATGCTGGCTCTCTGGAAGATGCGGCTCTGCCCAGCTACAGGCAGAGGGATTTGACAGTATTTGCGTCCTCAGGGAAGAAACTTCCACAACTGGGAGATCTCGGGGCAATGTCTGGGAGGCATCTGCCCTGCGCAGGGTCTCTGGATGGGTTTCTTGCTGTTTCTGTGTCCAGGGAGCCCATAAAAATTCACAAAGCTGACAAATTCCTGCTGTTTTCTAACTCTTCTGTTGCAGACAGAGTGATTTCAAAATGACGTATTAGTTTAAGGGAAAAAAATGAATCCAGTTCCCCGTTTCTCTCTTGTTCTCTCCCCACAGCCAAAAGCCCCAGGAACCGTTCAACAAGTCAGAACTGCGAAAAAGTGGGTCGCTGAGAAACTTCAAAAATCTGGTAACTGTTCTAAATTGTGCCTGTATTTGCCTGACCTGGTTTTTCCTTATACATAAAAATGTTTAATTAAATGTATTTTGAGGCCCTGAGCTGCACAACTGCTGTTGTTATTTAATTGCCTCCAATAAACCCTCCTTTTGTGTGTGCTGCTAATGAGCGATTTGCTCTGTGGCACTTGCAGCTCCAGCAGATGACTCCGGCGAGCCGTTGGCTGGTGATATTTGCCTCTGATTTTTTTTTTTTTTTTTAAATTTTTTTATTGTTCCTCTCAAACTACTGTCACCGGGTGTATGGAGAACAGCCCAGATATATATGCACAGCGCCCGAGATCAGAGTTCCCAGCTGAACTATTGCTGTGCATTAAGAGCTGTGTAAACAGCTTTCTGGGTTTTACACCAAGGTAAATATTAATCTTTTTGCATGAACTGATGATGGAAAAACCCAGGATAAATAGCAATATTAATAAACCGTAACAGTTTGAAGCAGCGCGGCAGCAGGCAGCACGGCGCCAGGGTTCCTTCCTCTCCCCTTTATGCTGGGTGTGACGCGGCTCTCCTGGGCGCCGACGTGGGATTTTGGATGGGGGTCAGCTATTGGGTGGACAGGAGGTTTGGGCATCATCTGGACGTCCCTGCAGGCTGACACGACTCTGATCACCCAGACGCCAGTGGGAACTGTGAATTTCCTGCGTTAGCTGGAGGCAAAGCAGCAAAAAGCGCTCCCAGTGGGATGGAGAAGACTCCCTGGGTGATGCTGAGGGCCAGGAGAAGTGTTTTCCAGCAGCTTTGCCACAGGGGCACTTCTCCTCCTGACCCTGCCAAGTGGTTCCTCAGCATCCCCAGGGGTATTGTGGCACCACATCAATTCTGTGACTGATGTTTGCAGTAGTCAATCCCCTTTCCCAACTCAATCCCACCTTAAATGTCCCCTGGAAGGCGATGAGGTAAGGTGATCTGGGCTGATCTAAGGACCATATTGCCAGCTCCTATTCTCTCTGGCTGCCCAGAAAAGTTGTAGATGCGCCATCCCTGGAAACATTCAAGATAAGCTTGGGTGGGGCTCTGAGCAACCTGATCTAGTTGAAGATGTCCGGGCTCATTGCAGGGGAGGTTGGACTAGATGGACTTTAAAGGTCCCTTCCAACCCAACACATTCTATGACTCTAGTTCAATTTCCCATTACCAAAACCCCAAGTAGAAGCCTCATTAGAAATCAAAACCCTACTCAACCTTATAGAGCGTTTGCACGTGCTGCAGATGGCCATGAGCTCCTGTGACAAGTTTGGTGAGACCATGGATGACATTGCTGCGATGGAAACCAGAGTGAAATCTCATTGTACGTCTTGGCAGGGAGGAGAGGTGCCTTGGTCATGGCTTTGTTGCTCCGTAAATATGGGATATGTCCCTGACAAAGCTGGTGTGCCTGATGTCAGTCTCTATCTGGCAGGACAGGGCTTGTGCCACCTGAAGAGGGGACGCAGGGATGGGTATGAGGTCGGCTGGATGAACTGAACTGCCTGAGAAAACCCCGGACACATTGCTCGATGATGCTCTGCTTTCATTGCGAGCTGGGTCAAACAATGGCTTCATTCAAAACCTAGATCAAACAATGATTCCTCTGCTCAGGGTATGATAGTGAAATACGGGTTGTTTGGCTACATTGCTGGGAAATTCTTTGCCTCATCGGTGTAAAAATGTCTCTGAGCTCTTTCGAACATGCTTGTTTCCTCCCCCCGCCCCGTCCCTCCGTTTAATTTTGGTGCGAAGCCATGACTGCTCTGTTGGGAATTCATTTCTGGGTCAATCCTTTCCAACCTTTTGGTGCATTAATCGTGGTGTTGTAGCTTTGATTAGACTGCAAAGCGTTCTCTTCCTAATTTAAATTTACAAATTAATAAGGGGATGACCAATGGCGCGCAGTCTGGTGATGATTTTCTGCTGCCGGCCTTGGCGGGGGGGAGGGTGACAGTCCCTCCCTGTCTTAAAAGGAGGTGGAAAAGGATGTGAAATCTGGTAAATCCTGACTTTCTGGAATATTTGGGCTTGGAAACCACTTGCTGCAGCTCCTTCTTTTTCATACTGGAAAAAAGAAGTCCCCTATATCAGCGCTTGGGGTAAATTGTTTTTTCCTTAGGTGTCCGTGGAGAGCCTGGCCCCGCACCTCCCTTGTCTGCTCTGCAAAGGGATTGATTTTAAATAGCGTTTCCTTGGTCCATGTAGGGATTGATTTTAAATAGCGTTTCCTTGGTCCATGTATATTATTAGTTTAAAAGTAGAGCAATTCAAGTCTGTGGTGCAGGTTTAAAACGGCGGCTGAGGTTTAACAAAGAGGCCAAAACATTTTTTTCCTGGAAGGTGGCAATAAGGTCTGTGCACACAGAGCCCTGTTCCAGAGAGGTGTGAGATTGAAGTGAAAACTAATAATGGCTGAACAGCATTAATTTTACACTGGTGTTGAGACTGGGAGCCCTGGAGGAAGGAGACATGGGCTTGGCGGGATGTTTCTGTCCGGATCAGCAGCTTTCCTTCCGAGTCAGCGCCGATCAGCCTGGTAGGATGCTCAAAAGGATGTCCTATGATTATAGGACTGGAAACATTTTAATTAAGTGGTGCAGCCTGGGTTGCTAAGTGAATTTAAAATGTATGCAAATAACTTCCCAAGCCTTGTGTGCGCTGGGCAGAAATAAGGGATGCAGAACATGAAAACTTTGCCTGCTTTTTAGGATTAAAATGTTTCCAGTTGCTTAAGTGAGAAACCTTTTTTTTTTTTTTTGCTGTTAACGACAGTGAGTGAAGGTGAGCCAGAGCGGCTTCCTCATCACTGGAACTTGATAACACGGGGGTATCAATCAGCCTTACGGAATTAGCATTTCACTGATAGGGATGCACAAAGCCTTTTAATGAGGACTTTCAAGTCTTCCCAGCTCAGGGTTTCTGCCTGCCTGTTCCTTAGCAACAGAGGGGATTGGCAGGCAGAAGGGGTTTGATGTATTCTTACATAAAGGATTTACAATGCTGGAAATTGCATGCAAAAATTAGGATAATTGTGTTTTGTTGTTTTGGCACAAAGTTCAAAGATAAACAAACAACCTTTGGGCCCCCAGAAGCTTCCTGTTGTGTTCTTGTCCCTTCCTCTGTTCTCGCGGAGAAGTTATCCACCAAGTCTGGAGTTGAAATTAAATAGACTTTTGTCTATTTTCTAGAAATTAACACATCAGAGCAGAAAAAGCAGTTCTCATTGATCTGCCTTAGAAAGGAGAATTAACGAGCGCTGTGCCAGAATGCACGGGAAGGCAACGGCTCTGCAACGCTATTGCAGCTTGGCGGTGGCGGCATCTTCTCGGCGAGCTGCAGCCCCCGGGCCAGCCCTGCGTCTGTCACCGGGACGGTCCCTCTCCTCCTGCAGCTCTCGGGGCCCCTCGTGGCTGGGGGAGCGGCGTGTGGTGCCGCCTCGCCGAAACCCTGCCCTGAACCCTCTCCTCCGCCTTGGGTTTCTGCCTCTCCGAAGCCCTTCGGTGGTTTCCTTGTCTCTGGGCACGAAATGGGGCCGCATCTGCCTTTTGACTCCCGAAACCTGCTCAGTTTTTAATAGCAATTATGTTTTTGGGGTGTGCAATATGCACGTTTTTGGGATATGGCCGAGGCCATCCTTTAGGATTAAAAGCTGGCTGAAAAGAGGATGATATTTTTTACCCGTCTTGCTCAGCTTAGATGTCTATGTAAAGGAAGGCCCTGGGAATGGGATCCTGCCAGGTTTTGCAGTGGAAGCCAGGGCTCAGCCCCTCTTTTGCATGCTTCCCATGTCCGCTTGGTCTCCTTTGCTCCTGCCTGCTGCTTGGTGGTGTAACATATTAACTCTGTGCATCAATCCTTCTCCTTCCCTTTTCCAGGTGCTACCCTGAGGACGGGACCACAGATATTCCACCCTGAAAGCTGCTGCCAGAGGCAGGGAGAGGATCAGTGTTGAGAAGACACCTTCGACTGGGGAGCGCCCACCTCCTTTCCATGGGATGCCACCCTTCAGCCTCCCCGAGCCCCTGCAATACGTCCAAGCCTGCTGCAAAGCTGATGATGCCAATTAGGCTTTCCTTTAATGAGCTTTGGTGTGTGCTGCCTTCCTGCCTGGAGGAGATGTCTTCGCATCTCCCCGGTCTGCGCCGTCAGCTGAAGTTGGGTGCGAGGCAGACTGTGGTAGGGGATGCCGGGAAGAGCCACAACGCCATCACGTGTGTCTTGGCACGGCGGCAATGCTTGCAGCAGCCTGGAGAGGACTCCATTCATTATAAAGTTCCCAAGTTTTCCAGAAGTGAGGGTGGAATTGCAAAGCATAGCAAATCATGGTTGCTAAGCTTTTCAAACCTACGATGTACGCTGAGTACCAGCTTTCGCCTCGGCACTGCACATTCATGTATTTGCTGCTCAGCTGGAAAAAGAAGTGCCTTTTCCTCTCCTGGCCTGAGCACACGAGCCAGAGATACTCCACTGAATCCCAAACCCGGTGCAAACTGCAGGAAACCCACCTGGTTTGCTCCTGACGTGGGTGCTCCACGCAAGGTGGAGCGTGGTGATTTTAAAAAACAAACCAAAGCAAGAACAGCAAGAAAGCCTCTGCAAACACTTCCTGGCAATTTTATAAGAGCTCAGTTTTTGTTTTTTTTATTCTGTGCCTAGAGGAATACGTCCATCCCTGTGCATCAGCAGAAGGCACTCGGTTGCTGTTAGCCCCACGGGTTATGCAGCCTTCATCCCGTCCCACTGCAAGGGCCCAGCTTCTCCCAGGGAAACACTTGTGCTCATCCAGCACTTGTCTGAAGCAGGTATTTCCCAGCTTAACTCTGCACAGAATAACCTGTAATGCTAATTTGAAAGGAAGGAGCTATTATGTAGTTATTACGGCCTGTTTGCTGGGGGCATTTTGGCATGCTTAGGCATGGGTGAACTGGTCCATGCTGACAATTCCCCATTGCCTGTATCACTCTGGTCTGCACCGTCAGAAGGTGTTTCTGCAGCCAACATTTAGCTGTCAAATACTTAGACCCTGCTGCCTGGTGCATCTCTGGCGGGCGGCACCCCGCTCCCTGGGGCTGATGCGCTCCTGGGGCTCCCTGCAGCCCCTGCTTTGCACCGTACCTTTGCAATCCCGTACATAAGGAAGCGATGTACCTGTTCCCTGCTTCTGCCAGTGGGTTGTGCCACTCCACTGCGCTATGTGCCCAACCGGAGCTGCAAACGCCACCCAGCTCTGGCTCGTGCAGCTCTCCGCTCTTTGCCCATCTATCTCACCTGTCATCCGCGGGGAACTCGCATCTCCAACAATCTCATTGTCCGAGTTAATGTTTCCAAATGTGAAGTGCAGCGGTATTATTTGTACTGCTGAGCCTGGGAAACAGAGGGGCTAATATGACTTGGCTTACACACAGCAATATTTTGGCCCTGGGTCCGTGTTGGGACCCTCATGTGCCTGCTCAGGGCTGGTTGCAGAGTTGGGGCATCGTGTGTCTTGGGAGTGAGATATTATGATACGATAAAAGATAATGAACAGGAGGAAAATGTCCCCCTTTTATTCACCAGGTTCAAAATCCTGATGAGCTACACAGCAGAAATACAAGCCTGTTGGTGTGGTCTTCGTCTCCTCTGCCCTGCAGTAAAACTGGACTGGTTCTGCTGAAGCTGATGAAAATGTTTTTGAGAGCCCTGAGGAAGGTGTGAACATCTAATTAAAGGTAAGCCAAAGGTGAGGTAAAAGTCAAAGAGGTGATGAGCTGGGACACCGGGCCTGTCAGAGTGGGTCCAGAGGGGGCCACGAAGATGATCAGGGGCTGAACCTCCTATGAGGACAGGCTGAGAGAGCTGGGGGGGTTCAGCCTGGAAAAGAGAAGGCTCCGGGGAGATCTTCCAGCCCCTTCCAGTCCCTAAAGGGGCTCCAGGAAAGCTGGGAAGGGACTCTGGATCAGGGAGCGGAGCTCTGGGACGAGGGGGAACGGTTTTAAACTGAAAGAGGGGAGATTTAGACTAGGTATTAGGACAAAATTCTTTGCTGTGAGGGTGGTGAGGCCCTGGCACAGGTTGCCCAGAGAGTTGATTATTTTTTCTCGAAGGCTTTAATATAACTACTATTTATTTAAAAAGATCAAAAATTTGAAGAGCAATAGTAATTTAAATGTAAAAGCTGTGATCTGGTCTTCGGTTTTATAGTCAATTAGCTTACTGAAATAGTGCAGCACATTACTGTGTGCAAGATATATATATATACACATATATATACACACACACACACACATATATATATATATATATACACACACACAAGGTTGATCATTGGAGGTGCTTGAATGAGACATCCTTGGAGGCCCTGGACTTGTGTTCTCCGGTGGTCTGGGACACACTGAAGATGTCCCAGCAACATTCCCTGAGGATGTGAGGGCTGTGGGAGAGTCAGCTGGAAAACTCCCTGCGTAAGTCCATGCACACGGCCCCGCGGGCTGCCGTGTCCCTTCCCTTCTGCTCCTTTCTTCTTGTCCCTCTCTAAATACCACCACGTTTAATTTATGAAGAGGGTCTCTGGAGCCAGCAAGCTCTTGCTCTGAGATGATGTTGATGCACCCTGGCCCTGCGAAGGCTGAAATTTGGAAACCTCGCTGCGTATTCTGCGTGTTTGAAAGGAAAACTGCATGTATTTTGTTTGATAAAGAACTGGATGGTATGCTATTTGCCATTTTTAATGCATTTAGATGAAACGCACTCCCTGACATTTCCTTCACTAAACTCAGTGGCTTAATATTCAGCAATCTACCCTTCATTATGTTAAATGCCTTTTAAAAAGTAACCAGAGCGCTATTCGGAGAAGGCCCACTGGCATACAAAATGGCTTCATCCCCATAAAAATGCAAATTAACTCTCTGGAAGTGTAGGTCTAGCTCGTTTGTATAGAAAATAAAAAAGGGCTTCAAACAGAGCCCAGAGGAACTCTGCTAACAACAAGATGTTCAGTGATAGCAGCAGCCCGATACGTTACCGCAAAGATAATTTCTCAGCTCTTTCCGAAATTTTAATTTTTATTTTCAACCCTGAATTCCCACCAGAACCCAGGTGAGGAGACACTGGTTTCCTGGCAGCTCTCTGCTTTTGACCTTGATAAATGGTGCAATGCCATGGAAAATAAAGGGGTTTTCGCTGTCTCGGTCAGACGAAAGTAGCTGTACTGGCGAGAACACTCAGTGGTTACTTGGCCTTGAATATGATTATCCTTTCTGGAAGACAAATATCCATTCCTACATGCAGGTGAGAGAAAAAACAAATCAAAGCGTGGTGCAAGAACCTGACCATTTCCTGAGGATCTCACCTGGGAAACCAATGGCTCTGAAGGGCCAACATCAAAATTCCCAGCTCGCTATTTTGCACGGCGTTGCAGGGCTTTCCTTCCACGCAGTGCTGGCAAAGCAGAGAACTGCACCGAGCCATGCTTTTTCCAATTTCTGCTAAAATGAGACTTTTCCATTCATCTGGGGGGATTTGCTTATGCCAGATAGTCTTTCCTGCAGAAACCTGGGTTTCCCTCAGAGGAGGGGATTTCAAAAGCTTGCGATGCTCCGGGGTTTTCCTGGAGCTGTGGGATGTGGCAGCTCTGGGGGGTGTGCGAGGAGCCTGGAGGACTTTGGTCCTCCTGAGGTGCCTTGTAGACACAAACTACAGCCCCTGATCAAATGCAGCACGCTGCGGAAATAACCACTGCATGAAAAACCACAGAGCTGCCGTTTCATCCAGTTTATTCACTCCTGCTGTTTTGCTCCCTTTTTTTTTTCAGTGGGGTTTTTACTCCTTACGCATAGTGCGTGGCCACGAACAGCCTTTTCCTATGGGTTTCTCCCTTTTCCATAGTGTGACCATGCCACCATCCCCATCTGCTCCAAAGGAACGTTCCCAGGGAATGGCGAACAGCAAATTTTGGGAGCTTTCCTGCAGAGAAGCTATTGCCTTAGTTTGTTCCTTTGTTGAATGTGCATTTACATTTACTTTGCCTCATTGAAACAGAGGCACTATCAGGCTCTGCTTCTGCTCCCTCTGAACAGCAGGGTGTTCCCACCACTACAGACAGGAGAAAGACAGTAAAAGAAAATATTTTACTGTACGTGGAGGTGCCCATTGCCTCGCTGAAACCGGTATGTATATGCACGGGATGCCAAAGGACCCGAGCGCAGGAGCTCGGTCACGTTCAGCCCAGGTCACATTCACAACAGACTCGGTCCCAGAAATTGCAACTGGTGCTGGAAGTCACCCTTGGCAAAATCTTTGGATTGTCTCTTCAGGCCGCTGGCAGTAATTCAGCTATTGCAGTATTCTGCATAAACCTTCTCTTTTGGTGCTAGGAAAATTGGATTACCAGCGGGAGAGACTTGGTCGGGTTTAGCAACCTCAAACCTACAGATGTCACTTCCAGTGTTTAGCCGTGTTGTGGACAGGCACCACTTTCCCATCGCTGCTTTCCATTTATAGCTTTTTTTTCTTTACCCTTTTTTGGAGTCATTTTCTGCTAATATTCAGCATCCTATGCCAGGGTTTTCACTGTGGTTGTAACTGTTTAACACACACTCCCACTTCTTTTTATTCTTGCTTATTTTGTGCTTGGGCTCAGGCAGGCAGGAGTCACCATGCCAAGGTGTCTGCCACGGTAATTGTCTGGGCTGGGTTCCAGTTTTGGATCCTATTTCTGGAAGCTCTTTAAGAATCACAATATCCACAGAGGAGTTTCGCTGTGTCTTCACAGCCAGATTGTGCCCAGGGTCTTGAGGACTCGTGGTCCTACCTCAGTAGCTAACGTTGGGATGCAGTGACGCTCCGGTGCAGCCCCCTGGGTCTGGGACCAGGGCGCTGTGGGAAGCTCTCAGTGAGCGATTTCGTGCTGCTTCTGTTGAACTTGTTCTTCTGCTCTCGCTCCAGCAGCGAGCCAAGGGATGGTGATGAATTTTCTCAGTGAGTTCTTGTCTTTGGAGCACACGGACTCGGTTGTCTAGTCATGGTGTTTCTCAAACATTTCATTTTCTTTTCTCTGTTTTTATTTGCTTGAGGCAGGTATTGCTGGGGATTTCAAATTACTTTTTAAGACGTTGGTTCTTTTCAGTGGTGCTTCTTTCAGTTGGTTGAGTTGGATGGTACCGTATGCAGCCTCCAGCCTAATTCCCCCACGGTGACACCAATGCCAAGGGCAGCAACAGCCCTTGGAGATGACTTGGGAGAGGAGGACCGGACAGGAGGGTGTCAGGAGTGGGAATGTCCAGATTTCTTGTATTTGTGATATAGAACATGAAAATTCTCTCTGCTATTAGCCAGGATCCATCTGGAGCCTTTTATTTAGAGAATTGTTTTGTTCCAGTCTTTGCTCCTGTTGCTTTTCATCAATGCCAGGTGAAAAATGTCCCTTTTTGGCGGGATGCTCTTGAGATCCATGCATGTCACAAAACTTCCCACTGCTCGTTTGGCTTTTATCATAAATGAAACTGCTCAGCAAGTCCTTGATCCATTATTTCAGCACTTTTTTCTGAGGTTTGGGTTCAATGCCAGTTTCAGACCTTTCATAGCATAATAAGTAACCCAAAGCCCTAACACTCAGCAGGCTTCTGTGTCCGGTATCGCAGCAGATAAAACTGATGTGTTCCAAAAGGGTAGGTTGGGTCTGAATTACCTCTATCCTTTCACAAAGCCACTGCTGTTTTCTAAATATGTGTTTAATCCCGGTACTGTATCTTTCATTGTCTTCTGCCCTTATCAGGAGGAATATACCACACGAACCCAGAGCGAGAGCAGCCCGTCGCAGGTTTGCCAACAGATGGAGCAAACTTGCAGGATGCATCTTTCTGGAATCTGCTTATTATTGAAAGCAAACCAGATGAAGGAATTAAAATGCAGCACGTAGTATCTGCGGCTGGACGTGCGCTGAAGCTGTGGGGTGTAATGCGGTTCCCCCATCCTGCTCTGTGGCACCGAACCCCATGGGTGAATGTCTACACCCCACGCTGCAGTGCCCGGTGGGGTACCTGAGTGGACTTTAATCAGCACCCAGAAATGTGCAAAATGTGTTAAAATACCTATAATGAGATAAAAAAACCCCAGCACCCTATTTCTGGCAGGGTCAGTTTTGCTGCGTGGGAGAGGCTGGTCCCAGAGGGAGCAAATCCATATAAAACTGGTCCTCGTGAACTTTTCTCTTGTGTGCAACGCTCGTTTAGTCCAAATGTGTTAGTGCTGCGCATGTGTACAGGTCCGCAGCTCCGTAGTTTTACAGCAGGAAGGAGAAAAAGTGCCAATGGCAAGATTTATATGGAATAGTCCTTTTTGAGCTGGATGTTTCTTAGTGCTTTGAGTGAGGTTGTGCCAGAGACACCCCTCGGGATGAAGGGCTCGTTGCACCTGGTGCTGCACAGACCTGTGAGAAAGCTCAGCCTCGAAGAGCTCATGGCTCCTGCGGGCTCTGCTGGAAACTCATCTCCAGGCACGTTAAAGATGTAGTTAATCGGAACAGCTGAATTTTGCAGCAAGGTAGTGTCTGTAAGGCCGAACGAGGTACGAATATTCATTCCAGCCCCACCAGTCATTAAGAGGGTGGGGAATTGCACCATGAGCCAAGAACAAAGTTCGTTGCATTGTCTTTACAAAGTGGGAGCTTGATCTTTGTAGAAGAAATACGATCACAGCCTATCAAGTTTTTTCGGAGATACTTTGAACAAAATAATTGAGCAGGAAAACCTCTCAGGCCTTCATTTCTCAAAATATTAAAACTGTAATGTAAATTATCTTATGCCTGGAGCAAAAAACTTATAAAATGTCAGGGTTGTCATGGTTTTAAATACACAAGCAGTCAATCCTTTGTCAACTCATATTGGAATTTTAGTCATCCAGATAAATCGTTCCTTCACACTGGCACATACATATAGATAGACACATAGGGCTTTTTTTTAAAAAAATAACGTACCTGGTCCTCAAAGGGTATTGTGGAGACCTGCAATTCCTGGCTTCCAGAAACATCTGTAAAAGGAGCCAGGTAATATCTTCAGAGCAAACCCACCTGGGTGTGGGAAACTTATTTATGTAAAAAGATTTGACTGTATAAAATGATTTCTGCTACCACATCCATTTATATTTTTGTCTTGGTGTAACTAATGGATACAGCAGCAGACCGTGATGGAGGAACATTAAAGAAGCGCAGACTGGCTTGATCCAAATAATAGATCTTTAAAAAAATCCAGTTGTGAGCAAATCTTTGAATACAAAACTTGTCTTGGGGTGGATTGTGATTCAGATGACGCACCCCGTGCAGGCAAATAAAACGTGTCCACCTCTTCCTGAAGATGTGCCTGGACATCCTGAAGATGGGCCTGGGTACCAAGGCTCTGGTACATGGAACGTCACGGAGAATGGGTGTGATTTTGCAGAGCATTAGCTGGCAGCAGTGGTCAGCGTGAGAAGGGGTAGTTTGGTGCTGCCGCAGCCAATAGTCATTTACTGCATCCCAAGAAAAAACAGGGAAAATGGGATGAGCGGTGCCTGGGTACGGGTGGGATGGTGGTTTCTGAAGGTTAGCTCTGGGGTAGCTCAAAGGTGTTTCCCACTTCAGCCTGTGTCTGGAAAAGCAGTAGCTCTCCGAGGGGATTTTTAAATGGCTGTATTTAATTGAATGTAGATTTGCAGTCTCTACCAGTAATTTATCCCTGCTGATAGAGAGTTTTCCTAGGATCTGATTCATCGGTGTGCAGGTAGATTTATTAGATGTGAAAGCATCCCTTACACTTAGCATGGGATATAGTTTGCAGTTTGTTCATCATCTTTGTGGGTAATTTTTTGGGACTAAATATCTGTTCAAGTCTGAAAGAAGGATGTGCACAAACAGCGTAGTGTGCGCACAAGAGTCGGTCCTTCACGGGCTCGCTAAGTGTGGGAGGAGAAATTCTTCTCAACTATAATTTTGCAAGATGCTTTTTATAGCTCTGTTGGAAGTTCAGGCAGAGGTGGATGAGGTCACTGGGGCTCTCAACCAGTACCTGTCTGGTAAGGACACGGCAACGATGTAATTCACGTCAAACAGAAAATCGACACGAGAGCGGCTTATGTCTCATCAACTAGATGAAGGCTGCTTTGATGTCTTGCCTGTGTTGCTCCTCTGGGATCTCCAACAAAAGGTGGTGAAAAGGCACGTGCAAAGGTGGTTCCTTACAGCTTACTGACGTACCAGCAGTGTAGGTGCATATAGAGAAGATGTCACTAGGAACCCCAAACGTGTTGGTTATATGGGGCATGCTGGTTTGCAGCTGGATTAAATCAAATTCACGAACAGCATAAGCAGCTCCTCATCCCCGAGCTCCTGGCCAGACGTCCAGTTTCAAGACAAGGCGCGTTCCTGCGATGCACGGGATGCTTTGTCTTGCTTGTGCTCAGCTCCTTGTTGTATGAGGTTTTGACTTCCAAACTGCAACATCGTTAACATCCAACTGACCACGTTTAAATGTCCTTGTTGTGTAGGGATCCAAGTAAAGCCGGTTTATATTTACTTTTATGTTTAACTTCTCCTCTGATGAAATTCTGTATCCTGAGCTCCTTGTCTCTTGTTTGGCGGTGTATCTATAACAGCAGTGTTTGGCTTTGTTTTGTGCTTATTTGTTTACAGTATCCCATCCACAGTAATCAAGGGTCTGATTTAATCTACCTTTCTTTGTGTTGCTGATTAAAAGGGAGCATAAGAGAGAGCGAGAGAGACTGCAGCACGTGGTCTCATTTGTACAAAATGGAGCCTTTAGCACAAAATGGTGTTAATTCAGTTACACTCAAGCCCAACGATGTTTTCTTGTGCATCTCAGGTATCTCAGACAGATGCAGTTGTCTTCTGAGGTGTAATCTCACACTGTTGACCATGGAGAAAGTGGAGAAAACCAGTTTAGTTTGAAAGTCTACCTTTAAATGTCTAATGTTCAAGGCCAGGCTGGACGGGGCTTTGAGCAACCTGGTCTGGTGGGAGGTGTCCCTGCCCAGGGCAGGGGGTGGGACTGGGTGGTCTTTAAGGTCCCTTCCAACCCAAACCATTCCATGATTCTAAGTTAGCATAAGATCAATCCCATCCTTAAACTATAAGTGCCTCAGCAGTGGGTCACGTCCCAGCATCATCCAGTAGCGCCTTGCCCCAGGCAGCTCCAGATCCATGGGGCCAGTCCCAGAGCAAATGCAACCCAAGCCCTCCTGCCACGGTGCCTGCTCTGCCGACACAGGCGGTTCAGGCCTTCGGAGCTGCTACGTAATTCTGCCCCTTACCGAAGCGCTGTGCGCGATGACAACATAAATCACTCGAGGTTTTCTAAGCAGGATGATCCCGAGCAGGGCAGCGCTGACCCGTGCGCAGCGCGCCATTTGCTAGCCTGTGTTGATGCATTATTGAGCCAGTCATAATTATTGTGTCAAAGAAAGCCAATTTGTACTCGGGCAGATTGACATCTGGTTTTAGGTGGCAGCAGCCTTTCCTTCAGTAATTGAAATGATTGTTCTTCGTGTGCATTGTCAGAAAATGACATTCTTGCTGATATCACTGACTTATATTCGCTCTGGAGCTAAACAGATATTGTCAGGTCTGAGCTGACAAGTCATTTTCTTCTTTCAGGAAGAAATCTCATTACCTCTGTCGATAGCGGACGGTAGCCCCGGTGCTCTTGGAGGGCTGCCCCGGGGTGAGGGTGTCGTGCCGCACACCCGAGGGGTGCTGAGGAGGGAGGTGAAGAGGCTGTGGCTGGGCAGAGGTAAGTCTAAACCATTTCCTTGCGGGGAGGAGGCAGATCAAAAATGACTTAAGGGGTCCTAAGCACAAACAGCAGCAACCTGTCCCCATGAACCCACTCCTGCTCTCTAACTGGGCGTGGGTGCCAACTGGAGAGCAAGGTGAAGGCTGTTTTGCTGCCCCAAGATGGTGGCTTTGCCTGTTTCTGCACGTGAGCGCCCAAGGAGCTCATTGTCGCTCACCTGCGGCTCCATTGCTCTTTGTGAACCCCCTTTGGAGTGAGATTTTCCCTGCCTTGGGCACCCAGTGCCATGGGCGCCTTTGAAGCCATTAGAGAGGGTCCCGGGAAAGGCTGTGGCATGGTGTGACCATGACCACGTCCTCCTACCCCACCCGTCCTTCTCACTCCATCCTTTACCAGCTTTTATTGGCAAAGCAGCAACATGGAAGAACGGGCATAAGGTCTACAGTCTAAGCCCCCATTTTGGATTGCGTATTCCCCCATCGAAAAATCAGAATATTTGAGCCCCCATCTCTCGTGGAGGAAATTTGGAAAGCTGTCAGACTCTTCTAATTACAATCAAGCTGCTATTTACGGCATATTTTCTTTCGTGAATTGCTCACAAGATTTTATTGAAACGTCTATCAGAAATCGTTCTTTTTGTATTTCTCTAATAGATTTGTTGTTTGTGTGCTTTTTTCCTTAAAACGAGGGATATATTTTTTTTTCCCCAAATAAATCAGTCTATTTGCAAAGTTTGTGAAATGGAAAGAATTTCAGAATTTTTGCCTCTTTCCTGCGACATTTATGACCGTGTAATGACGGAGAAAATGGCAGTTCCAGTGACTCTTTCATCGCACGGTGAAGTCGGTCTCCAGGGGCTGCAATGGATATTGCAGAACACGGTGCGGGCTCTGGAGTTTCCTAAAGCATCCAAAGCGCAGAGAATTACTTTAGGTTGCACTCAGCCTACTTGAATTTCTCCCTAATCCAGTCTTCCTAGATATTTGCACTCCTTTTTTTAACACTGTTTGAGTGCCAGTCTGGTTTTAAGGAGAAGTATGCTGGATTCTTGCAGTTGGTGTTCACTTTAAGGCTAGGGGAAAAGAAAAAAAGCTGAATTATAATAAAAAAATGCACAGAGGTTCCTTTTTGCTTTAATTAAACCCACCTTCAGGTTTTTATACCTAAGTTAGCTGTACATTTTCCTACAGTTGTCAGGAATATTAGGAGGACTTTGTCTTTCTTTTATAAAGTTGGATGTGTTAATTATGTAAAGGTAAGATACTGGAATGATCCCCTTTTCTCAGTGCAGGTAAGTACTGGTATGTCTGCCCCGAGCAGCTGCTAAGTGTTAAGAGTTCATTATTGACTCTCTCTGTATTTGTTCTAAGATATCAAAGCTCATTCTTAAACACACCGCTGAAAGTACAGGGAAAAAAAAATCTCATACGTGGCAAAATAATAAAATGTGTACAATAATCTGCAAAAGGTTTGTAGTTTAACAAATTTGAAGGAGGCAACTTGTCAGACGCTGCCAGTTTCTCTTGGGTCAATATCTATATTTCATTAGTTATTATTAAATGTTAGAGAAGAAAGTCAAGAACGGGGCGAGAGTGACACAATTTGCCACCGGTGATGATTTCTGTATTTTGATACCTGATGCATTTACAACAACGGAGTTGCTCGTATGCTGAAATGTGTAATATAAACCCAGCAAAATAACAGATGAGGACAAGGCTGGTAAGAGTGAAAGGGCCGTAAGGTGCAGAGAGCTTTCAGGATCATTACCAGCTTTCTTGCTCGAGAAACAATAAATCCAGCAGTAATGCTTTTCGGGTTGGACTACTTATACTTCCTCACCATTTTCTCCCCTCTGAGACTCTCTGTGGGTATCACAGGGAATTCAGCATGCGAAAGCAGGGAAAAGTGCATCATCAGAGTGCAAAAATCATGTTTAGCACTTCAGTAAGAAAAGAGCAGCCTGTAAGGAGAGAAAATGACAGAGAATAAGCTTGTGGAACAAACCAGTTATGTGTCGTGTTCTGAGCAGACTCAAAGTGCGGGCTGCAGGCTTTAGAAGCTGGTGTGCTTTTTTTTTTTTGATTATTAATTCATATTCTTTTACCTGGCACTGGAACACGCACGCCACACAGAGAAAAGGACACGTGGGGGAAATCTATGTTCTTGTGATAAAAGACCAAAACCGAAACAGAAGTGTTATTACTCCAGTTTCTTGATCTCTATGATGATCATGAGCAGAGGCTCTAAAATAGCCCCCACCTGGATGTGCCCATATGGACGTACATTTGGTGCTACCAGGGAAAATGTCCTAAAGGGCTTTTGTGCCTAAATCACAGGGGCATAATGGCTCTGAATCAGCCCGTTGGGAAAGTATAAATCGGTTTCAGGTGTTTCCTATCTGGTAGGAGCTTGTTGTGGCTGTAGCCTGCTCTGCCCGAGCTGCAGGTGTGGCTCTTCCCCAGCTGGGCTGCTTGGCATCGTCCTAGGGCTTGGTGCTGGGTGGCCTTATCTGCACCTGCTGCTTGTTAGGAGGGGGGAAACTAGGGATCTTTCTAGAGCAAGCGATGTCTTCACAGGCTTTGCTGCATCTTGGGAGGCTTCAGAGCCGCTGGGAACCAAACCTAGAAACAAGAATCTCCCCTGCAGAGACACACGGTAGGAAAACGTGGATTTATAAGCCTTTTGCGTTTCTGTTGTGGTTGATGCAGTTGAGTGGTGTTTCTTTGCTTTAAGAGTTACCTCTCCTCGTGAGCGTTCTGATAAACCCACTTTCAGTTTTGGGTTTCCTTATAGAGAGGTTCCAGGTGTCTGCTTCAAAGCTGGGGTGGTCCTGAAGTGCTGCTGTAGGTGCCTGTGGGCTCTGTGCAGGGATGTTTGATGCTGTGCTGGGACAAGGGGGGTGCGGGGGTTAAACCCTGCCTTCCTCGGTGGCGCCTCTGTGCCGCGTGGGCTGGTGCGGGCTCAAGCCTCAGGGTGTTGCCCTGTCCTTGCAGAAAGGACAAAAGGCCCTGTCTGTGACCAGGTTTTAATTGCGGGTGCTGAGCCATGTTTTCCTTGAGCTGTTCTGTAATTTCAGAGCTTCAAACTCAGGTTAGAGTCTAATTGTGATAATAACTTCATTGTATTTCCTTAAACTCGTTAGTCTGGGGATCGTGATGTCTTGTGGCTATATATTGCAATAGCTTCTTTATTGGGAATTGCTTAAACTCAAGTTTTTGCAAGTTGTCTGAAGACTTCTTTTAAAATGTTGCTTCAAGCAGAAGTACAAGCTATCAATGTACAGGTTAAACATGGGCAAGTGTAATACTCTGCTGAATCTGCCGTATCGTGTGAAAAAAGATTTGAGATGCACATTCAAGAGGATCTATTTTTCTAGTGTATGCATTTTATATCCTCCTATAATGGAGGGCTGCAGTACCAGACCTGAATAAGAACTTAGATTTCCTGGCCAAACAAACCTCAGCAATTTTTTGAACATTGGTGTTTATCTGAGGACAAAATAAAATTAGATTTTTGATTCCTATGTGAACTTTCTGTATCTCTTTAGCTATATCTTTTAAGTATTTTTGGAACTGCCTAAAACCAAAACTCCTTCCTATGGTACGAGCTCCCCTTTTATTGGGAAGTGCTGTTCGTTTCCAGGATTCCTTTGGCCACCAGAGCCTGTGCCTTGACTAGGTCTGAACATGTTCTGGTTTTTGTTTTTGTTAGTGATGGTGCCTGCCTAGATCTCCTTTTAATTCCTTTCATCTTGCCAGACCCAAAGCGCTTGATAAAGGACATCAAGCAAGTCACGTGGATGACAAGGAGGTGGTTAGAGACAGCCAACGTGATTTACTGTGTAAAGCCTGGTGGCTTTCTATAACAGAGTGACTGCGTTGGTGGATATGGGTATGAGTGTTTGAACATCGCTAGCAGCCCCCAAAACTACCTTGTTGCCAGAATAAAGATACCAGGCTTGGATTTCTGGTCTAATGCAATCCCATGTAAAGTATTCTCAAAACCAGCCCCTCAGTTTCAGCGGAAAATGCATTATACGGAACAGGAAGAACAAAAGATGGCCATTGGTAACATTTATTGCCAAGATGCACTTTTGAAGAGTAGATTTTTTGGTATTGTTTGTCAGACTGCCTCTGGCTGCTGTAGCTAAGGGCAAATGTGTGCCCCTCCGGCAGGACCCGCTGGGCCAGCGGGGAAGGATGCCAGCCAGCCCTGGGTGATGCTGAATTATGGAGGTGGATTGATGACTCGGAGAGGGACATACTGCAGCTGGGTTGTTTTTCTGGGATAACAGTGGATATATTGCTGGATAACGAGGGGAAGGCACATTAGAGAGACGGTGAGAGCAAAGGGTGGAGGAAAGTTTATAGGAACTCGCACAAAATGAGTTTTTCTGCGGTTAGGTCTGCAGGGAACGCGTTTGTTTGCAAAACAGCAAGCAAAGGTCTCCTGTGACAGCGCAAAGGGCAGAGCACAGCTTGGTCACCACAACCCTATGCCAGATGGGGTGAACGCTGCCTGCGGGACTTCACCTGATTTCAACCCATTTTTGAGGTGTTTTCTGTACAACTTGGTTGCAGATGAGGGTCAGTGTACCTGGGAGAGGGGGGGGGGAAATAGCTTTTCTTGGTCTGAGATGTGAAGCAGACATCTCTCATGCTAATTCCTGTTCCTGACAGGTATGGTTCCAGAAATACCCTTATCGTGTGGCTTCCCCTGTACTTGAGATTAACTTCTTGTTTGGCCGGATAAGATTTGAGGCTATAAGTGTGAGATTATAAAATCGCTTGGCGTTGGAGATATTTCCAAGCCAGAGTCAGCAGCTTACTCAAATCCTCTTTCGAGATCAGCTGTAACTACGTTCCCTCCACTCCACCCACTCTATGATGGGTATTTGTGTGAGGCTTCATTCCGTGTACGATAACAGCCTTGCCGTACAAAACCCCACTGTTTTATCAGCTGTACTTCTCAAATGGATGCTTTCTTTACGAAGGCTTCAGTGTTTCGTGGGAGATATGAAGTGCTTTTTTTTTTTCTTTTTCTTTTTTTTTTTTTTTTTGTTTTCTTCCCACATCAAAGGTCTGGTAATTCAGCAGATCACCACCAGCAGCAGGCTGCTCTATTATACATGACATCCTCCTATGCTCACAGCATGCTCTCCTCAGAAGTACTCTTCAATTCTATGGAACAAGGGCACTCATCGCTTTCTAAAGCGAACCCTTAGTCTTGTATCAGACGCTCGTTTGAAATAGTTGCATGCCGTATCTGGTTGGGATTTGGTGTATGGGGGGCTATGTTTCTTTATTGTAGGCTGCATATTTAATAAGCTCAGTAGCTCTCGGGCGCAGCAGAACAGCGTCGGCTTCCTCGCGTCTCGGCACCGTGGCTCTGAATATGTTTTGGAGGAAGGATGGGATAAATTGTTGTTTTGTGACCACTTTGGGTTTGTAGATAATTCCGCTCTCCTCCAGATGTTTTCTCCCACCCTGTCTCACCTTTGCAGAGCCTGATCTAACCCGTTGGGCTTCATCACTAAGCAAATATCTGGTTAAACAAATATCTGGTTATACTGGAGTCAGCTGAGGTGGGAGTGTTTGATGCCACGCTCAAGACATAGCTGTGGCTATAAGGGTTTCCACCAGTTCTACGTGGTTGATTCATGGTTGTTCTACATGGCTGATAGTAATTAATACCTTTTCATTAATTGAAGGGGAGATAACGGAAACTTAAAGTTCCAGACTGAAGCTGTGCAGAAAGTAGAGGTTCAGCTTTGTTGGAAAATTTTTGGAGGGGAGAGGCAATTTTGAAATTTGTCTGCTTTGTCAATAGAAATTAAAATGGAAAACTAAAAGACTTTACGGAAATGGAGAAACAACCGCTTCTCAGTGAAAAATGTTGGGTTTATGGGATGTCTTTCATCACTGATCCATTTTTTCAAATGTCTTATTATGAAATGTTTACTTGGTATATGCCACTTAAAAATGAGAGATCAGAAGATGGGGCACTGGTTCTTTTGAAGGTGATGTTTTGAGTTTTTCCTTTGTAGAGCAAAATGTAATTAATATTGCACTGATTCTGTCTTTGTAGAAAAAGTATTTTTTTTTTTCTGCTGGAAAAAGGCTTCAGGTGAACTTTTTCTGCCCAGCAACGCATGGGAGGGACAGACTCCTCTCCAAGAGAGGAGGCTGATGGCGGGGGGGGGGCAGGACCACAGCTGGATGTGCCACTGGAGCCAGATGTGTTGGCACCCAGCAGTGCAGCCGGTGCGACACAGAGGGGTCTATTGCATATTGCAATGCTGCCGGCCACCGAAATCGGAAGCGGTGCTTCAGGCAGGTGCTGTTCGCAGGCTGAGCAGCTCTTGCTCTGCCCTGACCCAACCGTGCTGGTCCCAAAGCTGCCCCGGGGCAGTCTGCTCCTCGGGTCGCTACCCCACAAAAAAGCTTTGGGGAAAAGTTTCCTGCACGCTGCTTATTTGCAACTTTTGCAAAGAAATTGGCCTGGGAGGCGTGTGGTAAAACCCCAAAAGAGCTGGGGGTAGCTCTGGCTCTATGAGAAGCAGAGTCTCAGTCACAAGCTTTAAAGGGAAACAAAAAGAAAAAGTAGATCATGTGGTGGTAAGTTAATTAGGCGTAGTGCTCCCAGAGTACATCAGTACCCTGTCGATGGCATTGACTATATGATACCATCAACAATTTCAGCTCTTTCAATACCGAAATGAGCTGGTACTGGCGAGAGAGAAGAGGACTGAGCTGCGGTGCTGTCGTCGGAGAAGCACGCTGAGAGAGCAGAGCGGGCAATAAATTATAGCAGTCCTCTTCCACTAGCGGCTGTGCACTATTAAGCCGCTAATTTTAGTCTGACTTGATAAGAGGACAGTGGTGCTGACTGCTGCGTTCCTGGATTTCAAACTAAAGTACTTTGCATTAGCAAAGATGAAGATATATTTACTTGAACTGGAAGAATAAGTGTCTCTTGCTCATTTAATTGGGTCCTTGCTCCCCCTCTGCTGAGCTGCTCTGCTGGGGGGGATCGTTGTCTCTACTTGGTTCCTTATGACTTCCTAATTACCAAAGAATGCATGGTCACCCTAATCGCCATGGATAGCGGAACACCTCCTCTTTTTGCCATAGATGCAGCTAGAGCATCAGACAGTGTTTCACATGCGGTCTTGTAGTGATGATCTCTAATTATTGCCATACTCGGCTGTAAAAATGGGTGTTTTGCTTTGTTCCATTGGAGAAGGGACTTAATTACAGAGCTGTGAATGTTGTGCTCACAAGTGCCAGCACGTCCTACATGACAATAAGAGATTCATTAGGAAAACTGCTTTGCGGTACAGGCAACGTTCCCTCTCCTCTGCCTGTGCATTAAGTCATTGAGCAACATAAATGTTAACCTATTATGAAAATCAAAACTTAAAAACTGACTCCAGTTTCGCATGCACGGATGGCTCAAAATTTGGAAAACAAGCTCAGTCTTGGCAGGCTTATAATATGATACACGCTCTTTGTCAACTCATTTAATATGTGATTATGATTATCAGCTCCAATAATAATGACCAAATAAGCAATTAACGAGGCTGAGCTTGGCATAGGCTTAAGACAGAAAAGCTTTGCGAGTAATCTAAGTCTTTAAAAGTAAAATTGTTTCGCTCTGATTTCTCTTCAATAGTAGTTAAATGAAGTGCTTGGGAGGTTGCATGTGAAGCTGGAATGCTGTGACTGCCTTCAGGCTTGTGTTACATCCCTAAGTGTGATGGGACAGTGGCATCAAACTGCAGCGAAGGGTGGAGAAAAACCTCTGTAGCTCCCTGGATTTCTGGTGGACAGCATCAAGTAGAGAATTGGTCATCAGAAGTTTGGGCAGAGGTTTCTATTTATGATATCTCTCAGGGATGTAGGTGGTGACAGCTGGGAGAGCTGGAACAAGATTTAGGGGAGGAGGATGCTCAGCTTCCTCTGTCATGAAGTTTTGGTATCTGTCCTTTTAAAACTTAAGTAATTTTTTTGACATAAAACATCTTATCGGAGCATTTCCTACATTTTCACCTTTTCCCTGATTTTCACTTAAACCTTGGTGGCATTTGGGGTACTGACATAATATAGTGGTGGCTGCTCATGACCATCAGCTGTGCCTGGACTGCAAATGGGCTCCCAGTCATGTGAGAGCATCCTAGGACTGGGCAGGTTGCTGGAATTCCCTGTCCTCTGGAAGTCCTGGAATTAGTTTGAGGTCTTCTCTGATCTCATGGTGGTCCATGTCAGCCCCGTGGGGATGAGTCTGCCTCCTGGGCAGTGATGGCATCTCGTTGCCTGATGGTGTGGCTGATCCCAGTCTCAGACAGGAGATTGCCACCTTGCCTGCAGAAAAGCAGTCGGTGGGATGGTGACTTGAGTAACAACTGTGACAACAAAAGTCCCTCTGTCCTGCTGCCAGCATCTCCTTTGGTTGGCTCTTCTCACTGCTCCAGTGGGGCTCTGGACAGCCTGATTGAGAGCTGGGTCCCATCGGATAACTCCCCACAGGCTGGGTGATGCGTGGGAATCTGGACAATTTGTGCGTCATCCTAGCACGAACAGATTTTCTGATACCTGCCATTTAGATTTGGGCCAAAAATATGTTATAACATCAGGCGTCCACCTGTCGTTCGACATTTCCCGTTTCGGACCCAGTCAGCATCTGGCAGCAGGGCTGTAAGAAGCTGGCGGGATGGTGCTGCCCTCCTTCCCAGTGCTGGTGCGTTAAAGGATAACAGCCCGGGGCTGCAGCCACATGGCACTGAGAGAGGGCTCCGTCAGCGCAATAAAGATGAGCAATAATGCAAAAATGCTAAGCTGTCCCTGAGATGATTAGCTGAGCTCTGTGAAGAGGCGATGGTTGGAAAGCAAAGCTGCCTTCTGAGGTTTGCAACCAAGTCCGCGCTCCGACAGCGAGGCCAGGTTGGGTATTAACGGAAGCAGAGCAAATTATCGCAATCTCTCGTCAGCCTCGTATCAGAACAGAGCCGAGAGGTGCTGGTGCTTAATACGGAACAAAAGGCATGTGGGATCCTCAGGCATATTATTGACTCTAAGCGCAGTTTGCTCTCACTGGCACGCGCCTCATTTATATGTTTTTAAAGAAAATCTTTTAAAACATTATTTGTAGTGCTTTTGGACTTGCCAGGGGCTGCTGCAGAGTGATGTGTCCCTACGACAAGGGAGCTCTGATGGCATATCCCGCTAATTCATCGTTCCCAAATCGCATCTTGATGATGTATTACATTAATACATCATCAGAAAAAGCAGCCTGCTGATCACTAGAGCTTTAATGGTGTATTTGCGTGAACTCTGATCAGAAGGCCACCCTCCTGTTGATATATCACTTAACAGCGTGACCAGCCCCTGTGCGGTGAAAGTGTGTTGTAGAACGGAAAGAACCTGGATTTCCTAACGTGAGCTGGGTTCAGGAGATGCCTCCTTGGCTCCTGTGTACGTAGTGGTGACGTGAGGATGAACGTGAGAATAGAGCTGCTCTGAAGTTCACTTGTTCGCAAGCTGATTTAGGGACTCCTACCAGCTGAACTGAAGTGCGGGGCATTAAATGCTGCTTGTGTTTGCCTGAGCTGGGTGTAGGACAAGGGATAATGACTAGCTTAAAGGCTGTTTTTCTTGTGGCCTGGAAAACAACAAAGGAAACTCTGTTAATCTTGTGCTTATGTGCTCAGTGGTCTTTCAGCCAGATGGTGTAGAAGGTGTTCAATACTGCAAAGTATTTAATTCAATATGCTAAAAAGGTTTTCTCTGTGTTATTCTGGTGGTGTTTCCTTCTGTTAGGGAAGGAAGGACAGGGAACGTACCTCATGATCTTTAACTCTGAGTATCTAGAAGCTCAGACTGTGACCGGGTGCTTATTTTGCTTGGAGGAGGATCTTGAAGGTCCTCCATGACAAATCTTGGTTACTGGACAGTCTTGGTTTTGTTACCGCTGCACAACGATGCTTTGGATTTAGCAGGTTTTTATTGCTAAATGGGAAACTCCATGGTGGGCAAGGAAAGAGACCAGTAGGAGATCTTTCTCCGAAGAAAGGAGTCTATTGGGGTGTTTTTTTTTTTTTCCTGTCTTTGACTGATTCCTGGTGTAATAGGAGATGGTTATACTTCCAAATGGAGTGGTTCTCATTATATCACTTGTCATGGGTTTTGGCAGGCTGGGAACAGGCATGTGACAACACGTATGGGACAGAGGGACCTGAGCGCCTTGGTCTTGGCTCTGAGCTGGCTGTGCATAAGCAAACTCCTGGCTACCAGCCACAGACGTGCATTTGTGTGCCCCGTGCCCTAAGACAGCACTGTGGAGTCCAAGAAACCTCCTGTCACCCTTCCCTGACTCCGAAAGGACATGTCTGAGTTGCCCAGCAGTGGGACATCCTGCTTGATTTTTACCCTGTCCATTCTCTTGGGACAATATATTCAAAGCCAGACACGAGCTCCTGAGCATGTTGCCTAATTCTTCCTTCAGCTGGAAAAGCTTTTGGGGAAGTTCCGTCACTTTTTCTGCACGTATTATGCATTTTACAGGACATAGTAACCATCACATACAATCTCAGCACCTACATCCAAACGCTGTTGTACCCTTTCTAGAAGAGTATCTCGCATGAAAAGTGCAGTTTGCTCACAGACAAATTTCTGCGGGTAATAGAGCTGTCCCAGGAGAAAAGGACTACTTCTTACTTTTCTTTTTTTTAAATAATTCCTTCCTGAGACCCAGAGGGTTGGAGATAAGGGTTTGTGTGTCTTCTCGCTGCATGTACTAGAAAGAGTAATGTTAATCCCAAGAGCAATTTGAAACTTCATCTGGCACAGGAGTTACTGCCAGGGATCCACTGGCCTGTGCGAAGAGGTGACTTTGACAAAGTCCCTAATGCCAGTGCTCCAGCAGGATCGGGTTTGGAAGGTGCTTCTCTTGCCTTTCACCTTCCTTTTGGATTCAGCTCTGTCTCTTATCTCTGCCGTGGGTCACTCCTTGGGATATCCACGATCCAACAGTCATTGCCAGCGGTTGTCCCACAGCTGGCAAAGGGCATCCCTTAGCACCCCATGAGCAAAGTGTGTCACGTCCGGACAGCGAGGGGTCTTGGGCCATCCAGCGTCAGTGCTGTCAGCCAAGCCATGGGGATGGCTTTTGGGGTTATCCCGAGTGCTTGCCCTGGGTTCAGGTGTTCTATCGGACTTTGCACTTTAAAGGTATGGCTACTTGCAAGCCCCACTGGTTTTCCATTTCAGGAAAGCTTTTTAGCTCTTGGAAATTATCTTAACTCTTTGCTACCTGAGAGCTCACAGCAGAGAGGATTTACTTGTAGGCTCCAGGCCAGGTAGTAATGTCACTGTAAAATAGAAGCCCCAGCGGCAGCAGCGGTGTGAAATCTTTCTTATTTGATTTTGATTGAGTGCACTGTTGGTGAGGCACTACAATGCCCACAGTCAGATCTATATTTCAACATTTCTGGAGAGTTCATGCCCCTGCCTCCTGTTGCGTGCTGTAAATAACCTTGTTTGAGCGCGACAGTGCTTCTCACTTCTCATCCTTCGCCTCTCCCTGGGTGGGAATCCGTGTACGACTCTACGCTGAGCGCTCTGCTCTGTTCTGAGCTGGGCCTGGAAAAACCTGAGGGGGGATGAAATGACGTGTACGGACCCAAAAAAGAAAAGTGTATGCAGACCCCTCTTTTGGGAACTTGCCCCTGCTTGAGCAGGGGGTTGGACAAGGTGATCCCAAGATGTCCCTTCCAACCTCAGTGATGCCATCTGAACTTCATGAAACACATATGATGATTAGCAGTATAAGACTGCTAATTTTAAACCAGAGAGGCACAAGCCAGGGAGATCGCTAAAATTGTAGACACCCAAGTGGCTGCTTCTTTCTGGACTGGAGTAGGTCCTGAGCGAGTCTTGCAGAAAGTAAAGGTCCGTGGCTGACCTATGGGTAGATGTTCTGACCCAATCTTCACTCTACAGCGAGTGGTAGTTTAGCAGCCAAGCTTTTAGTGGGGGGTGACAGGATGGGGCATCTTTTTTTTTTTTTCTTGAGGCAGGCTGAAGTGACTCCTTCAGCAGGCCAATGGCTTCTCAAAAGCAAGGTGTGTTGCTGATTTTGTGATGATCTATATGGAAAAGAACACCCTATTGATTTTATGGAGGATGAAACGCACCCAAAGCTTGGGCAGAATATTTTTAGCATAGTGTAACGTGTTACCAACCATCAGCTGGGGTATGCTGGCAGCCTATATGTGTGTTCTTACCTTGCAGCAAAATCGAAATAATACCGCTTATTTCTCTGTCAGTGCAGAATAAGCGCGGCAGTGTTATCTTTCGTGTGACGCTGGTCGATGCTGCTTATGAGGAAAATCACCCTAGGTCAGTCGCTGTATAGTAACTTAACAAACTCGGGTCAGTTGTGGCTAACCCCTGCGAAATGGCATTGTTTTTGGCAAAGCACAGGAAAACTGAGATTTATTGGTATCTATTGTGACTCCAGAAAGATGGAGGATGTATCGCTAGGAGTTACCTCCAGTGCCTGTTAAACAGCACTTTGAGTGTGTGCCCAAGAGCAGCCTTGGCTGCCCCCCAAGCCTGCAGTGGGAGGTGGCCTTTCCTCTGGCTCTGGAGCTTGCTGGAAGTACAGAGTCCCTCAGACACCTCAGCATCAACCCACTCTTGCTTGCTGGGGTGGTCTGGGCTGGTTAATCGTGGCTGGGGCTGTGCAGGGGCCCCATTTAGCAGCAGACGTGCCATGTGGTCTGGTGGCCCTTTCTAGGGAGGCTTCAGATGTATGCTAGCAAAGGGTAGCGACATCTCCCTTGGGTCTGGGCCTGGTTAAGTGCAAAGTGGAGGCCGTACACCCAAAGTAAACGAGGGCTGAGGGCTGTCAAGTCAGCTGGGCAGAAGCCGGAGAACTTTGAGCAAGCTTATTCTCGCGCTTGCTGTGCAGAAATACCTTCTGAAAAGCGTCATGATAGCTCCTTTGAGGTGATGGGCCAACGGCTCCTGCGACAGTTCTGCATCACATACGTGTGAAAAGAATCACATCCACTTTTTTTTTTTAAAGAACAAAAAGATGATTTGCTATTTTGTGAGTATGTCAAATCAACAAAATGTCTTTAAAAGACTGTCTAAAAACGTGTTAAGTAATTCGGGTCTTTTTCTTGCTAGAAGTAGTATGAAATGATGAAACCGGGCGTGCCAGGGCCTGTGCTGGGGGACAGGCGTGGTAATTTCTGTCCCCTGTGGGGTTTTGGTGGTAGGGGAAGGAGACAAGGTGAAATGCAGTTACACAGACATGCCCGATCACTGTGTGTTGAATGAAAACCAGATAAGATACAAAGTTAAATTAAAGTTTTTGAGATGTGCTTCCTTGTAGTTACCAAGAGCAAGGGAGGGGGGAAAAGATTAGCTGAGTCCCTGTAATTTTGGGTTTGAGGTTTTTGTCAGTTTAATTTTTTTAAGTAGGAAATTGAGGCTTGGAGCTCAAAATATTCAGCATGTGGTAGTATATATTACAATACCGTGTCATGACAGGCTAATTGCTGATAATCATTATAAGCTAGCAATGATGGATGGGCTGGGAAGAAGGGATGGAGCCAATGACCTTGGAGTGTTCAAAGGTAAAAAGACTCAAGGGCTCAATTATCCCTTTCCCTGCACTCCCTCTGGTACCTTGGCGCTCGCTGGTGCCACTGTAAATTAAGGCCGAACTTGGCTCCCTTTCTCAAAGCATCCTTTATGCATTTTGGGGCTGTCTGTCGGGAGTCTCGGTAGTCGACCCAACGTGTCAGTAGCCTACAGCTCAGTGGCATGAGCCCATCATAACAAATCCGAAGAGCAAAGAGCGGCACTGGTGGTCTTGCAATGCAAAATATGTCAATACTGTGTGAAACTGGAAAATAAAGTGGATTAATCAAGATATTCCTATATCAGCAAACTAACCAGTGTCCTTCCTGGACACATGGAGGTTGCAGTCGCTGTTACTACCTCAGGTGCATTCGCTTGGGGTTTATTGTCAGTGGCTGCTCTGTAGATTTAATAACAGTATTTAACATGTCGGGAGGGAAAAAAAGCTGCTGTTTTTTATAGGGATGCAGTCCTGAAAAGGGGATTTTTGACAAGAAAATATCAAAGGGATAAAAATAATTCCATATCTTTTAAATACTTAACAATAATCAAATAACCACGGAAAAAAATGGTGCTCAGCATCTGTTCCAGTTTTTCATCAGTATCTGTATGTCTGAATTCTTGGATATTTGTGACGGGAAGGGTCCCAGGAATATGCCTAACTCGAAGTCTGTCACCTGCGTCACCGAAATCAATCCGTGTGTTGACTTGCTCGAATGCTTTGATGGCAGGAATCCTACTGATAGGAAAGGATAACGCGGGAGTTAAGATTGAGCATCTTGTCCTGAAAGTGATGTCTTTTAATTTCAAGAATTCAAGTTGACAAATGGATCTGTACCGCGAGAGCTGTTGTGATTGCTTCTGAAACGCTTTCCCGGAGTGTACCGCACCTGCTAAGTGAAAGCCTCCTGGAGTACAGTTTTATCTAATTGTGACGAGGATGATTATGAAATGCATCCATTACTTAGATTGCCTGAGTCCTGTCAAAATAGGGATCCGTTATGCTGGGAATGATACATGTGCCAGATACTGCTATTTTAGCAAGCGCATTAGGAAACACAAACAGATGAAAGGCAGAGGGTAGGAGAAATATGTTGTGAGTGAATATAGGGCCCATCTAGACATCCGTGCTTAGATGTCTTTGCTGTATGGCAAAACTTATGTGGTGCTTTAATTAAAGTCCCCGAAACGGGACTTGAGTAAGAAATGTGTTTATTAACTTCATGTTAGCTATTCACGTAATGGTGATTCTTGATCTTTAAATGTTAAATCCCGGGTTTCCTGGTAAAGACAATGTGAAAATTTAAATGTTCCTTGTAGGAGCATATGTTATTTTACAGCTTCTAGAACAACATGCTCCAAGTAGGGACAAGTGGCTTCCTGACCGGAAAAAAAATTCTTTAGATAATATTCGAAAGGCAGTTCACAAAATGTATGTATTAATAGAGACAAAAAAAACCTTGCATTTTTTTTCAAGGGTGTGCTTGCTTCTGACATTCTTGAAATAAAGTATAGTGTAAAATAATGGCTGTCATATACTGAATGCCACAATCATTGTGAACTTGATGGACAAGAAAATTGTGTTTGAGCTGTGAATTCAGGAAAAACTTTGTTGGGATTAAACAATTTGACACAGGTGTGCAGGAAGGAAGAAACAGCAAACTGTGCGGGTCTGAAGTTTCCTTGCGCCGTTGGCAGCGACTTCAAGTGAAGCCCAGGAGAGCACCGAACCCACCTCAGGGATCGCCCTGCTTCTTCTCGGGCTCAGTGTCAAATAAACATCACGGCGATTTAAAGCCTCGGTGATAAGGGTCCTATTGGAAATGCATTTCTATTAGGCATTTACAGCAATGTGATATTGCCTGTTAACCAAACAGAACTTAAAACACTTGAGCCCTTGTGAGATGCAATTCTCGTGGTCGAGTACTAATTTTCATTGATCACTTTTATGAGACAATCATTGTCTTTGTGAGATTCAGCTTTTGCTGCAAACTCGAGGCCACCGTCATTTGGGAATATAATAACCTGTGAATTACTGATGAGACAGCCTGCGGATCTCTGTGTGGCAATCGTTTGAAACCAGTCTGGGCATGGGCTGTTTGTCAAGCCGCCTTGGCTATAAGAAGTATTTGCTGCATTCAGAGTTTGGCTACAAAATATTTATGGGCTGTAATATTGAGGTGAGCTGCATTCCCGGTGATGGGATCAAGGTTTTCAAATGCCAATGGAGGTGGAGCCAACACAGCTGTAGCTGAAAGGGCAGGTTTTTTTTGTCTCTCCCAGGAAGAAATTTGTTATGAATGATAAAAAGTAATTGTATATCAAATGCCATAGTCAAAAGGGAAGAGGTTTTAAATCCTGGAGTGCATGTGGCAGTTTTACCGGGACACGTACAGGTCAGGAATTTGTCCTGCATAAACTGGCTGTAACTGAGAATATTAATAGAAATACTGGTGGGAAATCCAGCTTTACCAGTAGCTTTGAAGAGGTTTGAGTCCACATACCTGACTGGTAGCACTTAATGCTCTCTTTCTGTGCATACGGATAAAACTTGGACGGCAGTTGTAGTGATATAAAAGATAACCTCACTCATGGACACCATAATTTCTGTTAACAGTCTTAACTTTTAAATGCCGCTGTTTACTTCTGGCTGTGGCTGCTGTAACGAGAAAAAGAAACGCATGCGTTACAGGTTCTTTGCTGTCACCCTTCCAGGCATAAATATGCGATGTGAACTTTTACCAGCTGGAATGGTTATTCTGGTGAATCATCACATTTCCTTTCTCTGGAGCTATCAAAAAAAAAAAAAAGGAAAAAAAAATCCTCTCTGGCCCCAGCGAGTGAGTGACAACTTCTCCTGGATGCCAGTCAGAGGGAAGGCGAAAGGCCACCTCCTCCGCTGGTGCGCGCTGGCGGAGCTCCGTGGGTGCTGCATCAATTGGCACTGATGGAGCGTCTGGCCCGGTGGCTGTGAAAAGTTCAACGTGAGCAGGGGGTGGGTGAGGAGATAATAGCCGAATAATCCCTCGGGAAGGTGCTGGGGAGACAAGCACATGGTGTATTCCAAACAGTCTTTCCCTTAATTAGCGCTTTAAGTGATGCCAGACTGTATGATGCGTGTTCCGTTCTTTAGGATTAATGAGCAGCTACCATTACATTTTTGTCACTTACGGCTTGGCAAGTATACAGCAAAATGAAAACAATTAGGAAAAAAGTACTGCTTAAACCAGTGATATTTACAAAAAAAGATAATTGGTTACATGCAGCCTAAGGTGGAGGTATTGCAGTGGCTGTTTTTAATCAGTTCATACACATGTTCTCCGTCTTGATGTATCTGTGGGACCATTTTGCTGAGACTGTGACTAATTACACACACCAGTCTTGCATTGCTTTTGGTTATAAACAAGTTAGAGCAAGAAAATGCTGATACAGGGTTCAGCCTGAAGTTTCCCAGGGGCTCTGAGTCTGTCAAATTAGCGGGACAGAAATATCTGGTCTTGTGTTAAGAGTCACCTAAGACTTATGCTTTTTCTCTGTAGCGTGTTCTTCACTTCAGTGGGCATCTTCATGGACCAGGTACTCGCATCTTTATTTCTCACCTTCTGTGCTCTGTTTTGCTCCCCCTGGTTTGCTGTTTGTTTCCCGTGCTTAAGGCTTTGGATCTAGGGCTGCTTAATGCAGATATTTGCGCCTAGTATCTGCATTTAAAATACTATCGGGGGGGTGTGTGCATATGGGTTGGTTTTTTTTTTTTGGAAGATCAAGGCTTTAAGCACAAAAATTTATCAGCAAATAGAGCTAGGATGGAATTCACTTGATAACTTTCTGAATAGGGCTGGTTTGTTGAAATAAGGTCTGGGATTAGGAGCAGGGTCTTGTGTGCACGTGTGCAGCACCCCTGGCTGTAACAGATGCCAGTGAACAAGGGGATCAGCGCTTGCTGCTCAGCATGGCTTTTCGTCTCAAAAAAGATGAAATACATCAAGATCGCCTTTAGGACCAAGCTAACTTAGGTCGTCTTTTTCCTTTAAAAAACTCGGGGGGGGGGAACCCCAACACTGATTTCACATAATCCTTCCATAGAGCAGATAAAATAGTGCTTTGTTTTGCGTAGATTTAAAAGTATTAATAAAGGATTAAGAATAAGTAACTAAAGTTAGCAAGCGGCCAAAGGACAAATCCTTACTTGTGCTGTTTTAGCAGCAGGAGCTCTTCACCCAGATGTTAGGATCACAGAATGGTTTGGGTTGGAAGGGACCTTAAAGCCCACCCAGTGCCACCCCCTGCCCTGGGCAGGGACACCTCCCACCAGCCCAGGTTGCTCCAAGCCCCGTCCAGCCTGGCCTTGAACCCCTCCAGGGATGGGGCAGCCACAGCTTCTCTGGGCAACCTGTTGCAGATGCTTGTTCAAGTTGCTCTCCCCGTGCCGAGCCCCGGCATCCCAGGATGGGGCTCTGACCGTAGTATTAAAATATCTGGTGAGCTTCTGCGTGCTCAGCCTCTTCTGCTGACCCTGAAGTGAACATTCATTTCTGCTGGGAGCGGAGCTGTAGATATGGCTGTGGGTTGTCTGTCTGTAGGACCGTCTCCCCCAAAACAACACCTCGAGCAGAGGTGGTTTCCTGTGGGTGGGGTGGAAATTGGCAGCACCCGCACCTACACCCTGAGCTCCTGGTAGCCAAGGGAGGAGGAAAGTGCCTCGGACAGGGGAAAATGTAAGGGGGAGGGGGGAAAATTCACCACAGAAGAGACTGGGTAGGGGCTTTTTTCCTTAATCTGAAGGAAGCAGTTTAATGGGGTTGGACTAGATGACCTTTAAACATCCCTTCCAACCCAACAGATTCTATGACCAAATTACTGGATCTAGGACTGGGGTTTATGGTGACTGATGTCACCACCTTCATGTTTGAAGGATTGGAGTCCTTCTCCTATTGCTTTCTTTGATTTGAAAGCATCTAGTAAACTTTTACTGAAGTTTTTTAGTAAATTCAAGTTAAATTTTTTTGATGGTTTCTAACCGCATCCTTTGGCAAATTTTCTTGTCTCCAGAAAGTTTTCCTACTTTTAGTTAGGAAGTGAGCAAATAATAATGGTTTAATTTCGAAGAATCAGTAAGCATAGAGAAATCATGATCTGATTAATCTAAACTATTCAGTGCTGTGAGAACTTTTTTTTTCCCCCACATTGAATGCAAATCCTTGGTAAGACAGAGCTGGAATGCTTGAATGGATCTAGAAATTGCAAAATAAGAGTATGTGCAAGCAAAACAATTACACGCCTGTGGATTGAAACCCTTTCCCTCCCTGATGAATAAACCACATGATTTAAAACAAAAGAGGGAAGGCACTACCAGCCTAGCTTTTCGGCTAGGTCTCTTCTTCTCAAGAAAGATGTTGCTCTGTGCTGCCTGAGAATATGGGGGAGGCAGGGAACGCGTGTGAAAGTTTCATAAGCTTTCCCATAAGTACCACAGTTTGTCTCCATCTTCATTTTGGAAGCACAAGGGATTCACATTTGAGTCTTGTGTTTGGGGGTCTGTGCGTTGAAACGTCAGCTGCTCAAAGAGAAGGTACCAATCCAGACTTTTGTTAGTTTGTGTATATATATATTCTTAGGTAGACTTATTTATATGCTACACGACAACGGCTAAAAATGTTCTTTCAGTTTCTCTGACTGCCAGGACTAGTGCTATCCTGCAAAATAAGGATTGGTAGCAGGGTCTCACTGAGAAATTGTCGATTTTTCAATAAAATGGGGGAGATGTAACTTCGAAGGAAAACCCGAGATTCAAGAACAGCTCACTGTTTGTTTCTCAGATGGGACCGGGGAGGAAAAATGTACTGAAAACCCTCTTAGTTTAGACCGTAGGGCAGTACCGCCACCAATTTGAATACGTAGGGCAGTACAGGCAATTCAGCGGCTGCTGAAGAATGAAAATGATGTTTAAGAAGAGGTTTCTTCCATTCTTTGTTAAATGGAGCCCACCGAGAACAGAAGCCTACATGAACTGTTCAAGGGAGCCCTTGGCAAATGTCATGGGGGTGGGTGGGGGCCATGATGGCAAGTACAGCTAGTATTGAAGGGAAATTGCATTTCAATGTTGGGGGGCAAAAAGCTGGCTTCCACCTGAAATTGAATATCCGTGTTATTTGCTGGGAACAAAGCTTGGAAGGAAAGAAATGTTGATGCTTTCTTATGAATGTGATTTAATTATTTTGTTATTTTATTCTTGAAACATCCAAATAATCTGTGGAGCTAGTGTTGTGAATTTCTGTTTGTTTTGTTCTGTCCAGATGTCTTTCTGCCTGTAAGCAGGAGCTTTAGTGAGTTTAAGGAGAAAATACTGGAGTGAAAGCGAGTTCCCTCTTGTAGGCAGGGCTGTGCCTCCTGCGCGACTTCAGCCGCGTGGAGACATGGGGCTGTGCTGATTCCTCTCTGGCCAGAAAAACTTTGCAATAATTTTTGTGCATTTTGCAAGCACCAGGTCATTCTGGGAGTTTGCGTATGGAACATTTATCTGAGAAGGGAGAAGAGCCATCCTTAGTCTGTGCTGCTGCTGGAAAGCTTCCCTTTGGTCTGCTCGGCCTCAAGTTTGTCACGGGTTGCCCTCCTTGGTTTGTGCTTTGTGTCGCTTGGGTTTTTCAAACACAGGAGCTTTACAGGGAAGGCTAGTGAAGGCAGAACCACACGCAGAGCAAGATGTGAAAGGGGTTGGGTGGAGGAGGTTGTATGTACATATCCACCTATATGTGAAATGGGAGACGTAGGGACTCTCCACGGTGATAATGGGTTAGAAGAGGACCAGGTTGAAGGATGCGACAGGGGAAGGGACAGAGAAACTAGACAGTATCAATCAAGGGCAAGTAATAAATCTTCAAAAGAAGATGATGGCTAAAAGCATAATCATACCAAGAGCAGATGCGCTGTACATGAAGGAAATCTCGCTCACCGCTGGCCTTGCTCGAACCTGGGATGTGGCATAGCTCCGGCAGGGCTGGCAGTGGCGCTAATTAGGGTGGCGTGTTTTATGACAGTACTATTAAGCAGGGTTATTTATACCATCGTACTTCTCACTTTATTGCTTGCCGAGTTCAAAGCGATTTCTTTTTGGATAATGAAGCTCAATGTTTTCGTACCTTGTGATGTCCCATTATTCCGCAAAGACACCGATGCAGGTAAGGTACGATGAGCTGACAGTTTTATTCATTGGCTACTGTTAAATACTCATATTCTGTATGGAGCTATTATGTGTGTTGTACTTTAGATAATGGGCTGTAAATAATAACAAAATCTAGTCACTGAATGCCCTTATAGGTGACACTAAATTTCATGAAGAAATATGTTAAAGCCGTGCAGAAATAATTTCCACAAGACAGCCTTAATTTTCTGCCTTAGTTTCTAAACATTGCCTATTAGGTTGTTTGGCCCCTGGAGGCTTCATTTTTATTCTGTGCTGACAAATGAAATTTCTTTAGAATGTCAGTTCACCAAATAGGCCTGGATGGGATTTTCATGTTACCCTGGAAGCCTCGGAGCGGTGCCCACCTGGCTCCTCATTCCTGCACGGAAGAAAAGCACAAACTTTTCACACTAACTTTTCACACTAACACCAGAAGAGCAGTGAAGGATGCAAATTTAACCTGAGAACAACTTTTTTTTAATCCCTTAAATGTTGATAGGCATTCACTACCTGTTCTCGTAAGTCATTATCAGTGTAATAGGTTTCATCCCTTGGAGATGCTAAAAAAAAGAGTTGTTTCCATAGATTCCCAAAGATAGGCAAGTCTCTCTTCCCTTCTAATGAGAAGGAATCCCCCTTGCTAAGGCTGTGTTTGTGTGGAGATGGCCTCTCTTGCTCTCCTCTGCTGGATGCCTGGGCAGAGGGTGCTGGCCATAAAGAAATACCAGGTTGCCTTCAACTCTTTGCCCTGGTCTTCGTACTTGATCTTAATTACTGTGCAATATTCAAGAGATTTTTTTTTTTTTTAATCTGCAGTTTGCAGCAGATGTCTAAATGGGACTGCTGAGCTGCTCTAAGTGCAGATCTGTCAAAGAATATGAAACAAAGTGAACAAGAGTAGGAACTGAGCTGTCTTACCCTTTTGAGTGGTGGATGCTTTAATACGGACTACTTAGCACGTATCTGGCACCAACACTTAAGGAGTATATTCCTTGGAGGATGTGGAAAGTGGACATGGCCACAGCCTGTTGTTATCCTGCTGACCTGGAGGTGAGTAGAGAGGGCAGAACCAACGTGTCCGTGTGATGCAGCAAACCTGCCATGGGCCTGTCTCTGAGCTGAAGGGCAAACAGAGGGGGCAAAGCTGCGTGGAAAGGCTGTGTGTGCTCACTGAAGGGCTGTTTCTTGAAACGTGATGGTGGAAGACCTCAACAGGTGTTAACTTTCAAAGAAATGCTATCCCACAGGTCATTCTGAGATAGGTTAGTTCTCTTTTGGAGGTGCCCTGGAGAAGGGAACAATTTAGTGTGTTATCAAGGTGAGGAAAATCCTGACCTTGATGACTCGATTGCAGCTAATCTAGTAGGCTCCTGTCTCTCAACTCCTCTTTCAGACCTCTTCTGCTTTTGGTACCCATAAGAAGGCATCTGAGAGCTGAACCTTGGTGATGAAAAGGTAAACGTCTAGTAAGTCTTTTGTGACATACAGCTTCACAGAGCGGTTTTAGATGCTGTTTCAAAAGTGATCGGTTCTGTGCTACCTGAGGAAGCGGGTGCCCAAGCATCATCTTTAAAAAGTTGAGATTTATATATATAAATTAAAAAAAATTAAATAATGTTCTCAGATGCTTTGCTGCAGGCTCAAAGGGCTGAGATGGCTCTGGGAAGCAGCTGAGTAACACCAGCAGGGCGGCCAGAGCAGCCATCTCACTGAGCCGTCAGACTTTGCTCTTGGTGAGGTAGTCTTTCATGAGAACGTCTCCCAGTTCCCAGCTTTCAACATGCCCACCACGCTTTTGGAGCTGACGTCAGCAAATTTTTAACTTTTCTGGAGTTGGGAACTGGTTTCCAGAACTCTTGGATGCTGAGGCTTTCCCCATGACTTAGGAGGGAGGGAACAGAAATATGCACTATGAAATACTTTTAATACGTGTGTGCACCTCAGTCGCATGTTCAGTGCACTGACCCAGAGGCAGGGAGGAGGCCTTGCTGTGCAGAGCAGCTTCCACAGGGTGCAGGAAGGTGGAGCCGAGTACCCAGAATTTTGCCTTCATTATTGTGCTCCGGTAGCAGCTGGAGGTTTCAGCTGAAACAGGAACTCCCGCTGGGGCAGGCACCATAAAAATACGTGAGAAGAATGTTACGCATTTCACCCGCCTTTAGTTATTTCGGTTTTGCTACAAACCAACCATTAATTTCCTCTTACAACCAGTGGAGACAAAAGAACATACAGAGAGCAAGCCTTACTAACACAACATGAGTTATCTTATGGAATTATCTCTCTCTCTCCCTGTTAATACAGGAGTTTTGGAGAGCTGTGTAGGATGAGCACCCATTTTTTTTTTTTTTTCATGTTAATGGATTGTCCACATGGACAAAAAGAGACAAAAGGTTGGGAGAGGAGTCAGACTTGCCCAAGGTTAGTAGTTTAGTGAGGAGTAAAATTCAAAACTTCTGGCCTGCAGTTCAGCTTTCTGTCCAGTAGAGAATATCCCTGCCCTTGGAGGGAAAAGATAAAGGAGAGAACGCCAGCATGGATTTTCACTGAGCGGTAGATAAGAGCTAGAGGTAGGAAATGCCAGTAGAGAAACTTGATCTGGTGGTATGGGGTGGGAGATGATGGGACAAGTTCCAGTACAGGAGAAGGCTTCTCCAACATGATCACTGGCCAACACCTGAGGGTGTGAGGTTGTGTCCTGAAACGGTACGGCCCATCCCTGTGAAGGCCCAAGTGGCTAAGGGCAACAGACTTCCCCGTGGCCGCACGTGTCCGTCCTACCTCTGCTGGAGGTCAAACAGTGCGAACAGCAATTTGCTTTACTGTGGCTGGCTGCCTTCAATGCCTCCATATAAAATCCATATACATAATGACTTCATATACATTCCCAGAAGCTAATGCCTGAGATCTGGCTCATTAAAATCCAAATGACACACTAGTAAAATGGAGTCTACCAATGTACCAGATTTGCACATTGAAAAGTAGGATGCAGTCAGATTTCTCCAATCATTTATGAGCAATAAATATTCAGTAGTTTAGAATGAGTGCTTTCCTGCTTTTTGACTGCAGATTCTGGAGGAAAAGCTTTTTCTGTTCCTCATGGGGCCGGCTCTCGCTAATGCTGAGGATACCCTTGCGTGAACGAAGTGGGGAGGGTTCGGTGCAAATGGCGTTGGATGCCCAGCATCCATCTGTGACAGCCCTGGGATTTCAGGCATCCCTCTTGCACGGTGGACTTGCTGTCAGCAGCTGGAATAAGCTCCTTGCAGCATCTTGCTTGTGAGTTTGTGTGCTGAGAGTGCTTCCTGCGGCTCAGCTCCGTGTACAGAGCCTCTCGGCAGGGAGGAGGGTCCCACCAGGGAATAGTGGAGAACAGCTTTTTCTGCAGCAGAGCCGCCAAAGTGGCTTTGTTCCGGGTGCTTTGTCTCGGCGTTTCCTGAATAGGGATGATATTACTCAGTCCGAAGGGCTTTGCAGTTTGGAGCACAAGATGGTTTAGAATTGGGCCCAATTTATATGGAATGGGTTTATTTCTGCAGTAATGGTTTCTTCTAGGATGAGAGTTTTTATGGCCTTTCCCTTTGGAATCGTTGTCGTTCGGGCTAGGCTGTCTAGACGGCTCAGTTCTCAGGCATATTCACCGCGCTGTGCCTCTACAGTGGATAATAATACGTCAAAGCCATAACATTGCCAGCTAAGGCAGGCTCTGCAGGGGGAAGTGGCTCTTTTTTTTGGGAGGGAAAGCAGAGAAAGTCCAGTTCTGTTACTGCTGTTCAGGAGGGGAAGGTCCATGGTCCGCTGCACCTCCAGTCTGCGTATCGCTGGTGCGAGAGCCCTAAGGGTGTACCCAGGGGTCTTTGGCTCCCCAATCTGTCACTCCATTATGTGCACGCTCCTTTACCCTAACGCGCAAGAGTATCCGTAGTGCTTGCAGAAAGGAAAAGAGCCAGGAAGCTTTTTAGGTACCTACTTCAAATAATACATCCTTTAAAATACATCTCTCTTTTGGAGAAATAGCTGAAGATCACGCTATGTAAATACTATAATAATAGTTGTCCTCAAAGAAAAAGAACAGGCTTTTCCCACCAGCTTGTGACTCCAGGTCCAATGGAAGATCTTGACCAGCTTGATCTTGATTTATGTACCCTTTCCTTCAAGGACGCCCAAGAAGCGTGGAGCGATTTGCCGTGCGTGACATGTGGCCAGACCAAACACCGCTGCGAATGGAGTTGTGGGTGGTGTTTTCCCACGTCTTGGAGTCTCGTAGTCTGTGCTTTTGCTCCCTTTGACAGCTGGGTGAGAAATCAGAATGTTGCAGAGGCATAATTAATTTCAAGTAGACACCCGCTGGGCCCTTCTGCACAGCCCTTGTGAATTTAGGGAGTGTTCAAGTAACTTTTTTAGCTCATTTTTGGCTTTGTGTGTGGAAGTGAAGAACTGATGATGCTATATAAGTGAATTTTGAAAGGAGGATTCCCTTTTGTAGGCTCCTTACAAAAATGTATTGCACAACCTTATTCACTTGAACGACTTGTGGATCCAGAGTTATGATACTCTGTTATGTAATACAAAGTTATAATACCAGGATTTCTGCACTTCGCGTGAAAATGACTAGTTGAATTTGGCACTTGGAGGCCTGCATGTTGAAAATCCCTTAGGAAGCCTAGAAATGCCCCTGCAGCCTTTGGACGCCAGCGGAGGGCTCCCTTGACTGTAGAGGATTATAGTTTAGAGAGCACCTATGGGCTGGGCATCCAGGGCTCCCACTGGTACGGAGAGGGGAAAAGTAGGTGCCACTGGGATATAGGCAGTGGAATCGTGGAGAGTAATATCGGATGCTGTTTTTGGTTAGATATGAAGTGGAAATATAATATATTGTGTATATCTACTTGTATGTAGCGTGTAGGGCTGATGGGCAGCCTCAGCACAGCTATCAGTCCTATGGTTATCGTAAACTTGGTGTTTGCCTGTGGAAGGATTCAGAGGGAAGTCACGGGAACATCCCCCCTTTCTGGAGTGCTGACTCTAGTATCTCTGCCAAGGAGTCCGAGTCACATAATCCTTTGCACAAAAATAGCAAGCTCTCTAGTTTAAAACTCTACGGTTCTTCTCAGAAAGGCTGTTCCAAATTCTCACTGCTTTAATGGTTAGAAACTCTTTTAATTTCCAGCCTGGCTCCATTCACAGTCAATTTCAGCCCATTTGTTTTTATGCCAGAATCACTCTACGCTTTAAATATATATATGTATTTTTTCCTGTTAGTGGTGTTTTGAGGTTGTTGAGACTGTCTGTTTTATAATGAAAAGCAATAGAAACTTTTGTGGCAGTTTACAGTTAAAACGAGGTGGAGGTGAGACTTCGTGGCATCTCAATAAAAAAATATCTCATTAGGTACAGAATCAGGTATTCAACTAAAATAGAGCGCTTCTTTTGATCTGAGCCACACACACTGGAGTTGTTGAGGTCCTCTCTAATGGTCTCTCCCGGCCAGCCCTCTCCTGCACACGAGGCAGAAGCAGAGGCAATGCCCTGTTGCTTAATGATGCCACCAAAATCTCTTTCAGAGGTTTCTTAAAGTTCAAGTACTTCTCAAACAAAGCATCTTGTGTTTGATCTGAGTTGCCGGTAGAGATGATGCTGTTGCCCGACTATCCAGCCTCTTCCCATTTTAGGAAATACACTGACTATAGGATATGAATATCGCAGTGATTATGAAAATCCAGGCATCCTGCTCCCGCGCATCCCCTGGGAGCACCAGCATCTGGCGTCGGCGCAGGCCCTCAGTAGCGAAGAGATCTCACAGCCTACAAACCAAAAGTAAGCCAAAATGAGACAATTAATCTCTAATGTGATCAAGATTTGACTGTGAGATTTGCCAGCTTCTCCATGGCTTGAAAAGCTGACAGCTGAACGAGTGCAGCAGCCCTGATGAGCGTGGATCTGTTAGATGGGACCTGACCCATCAATGCCCTTGAAAGCAGGGCGTTCCTGCATGGATGCTGTTAGAGTAACCCAAAGTGACAAGTTTACGAGGTTAATTTTGTCTCTCTTCAGCTCATAAGGCGACACAAAGTCCCAGAGAATCTGCAGCTGTAGTCCAGGGTGGCTTTCAGACCGAAATGGCTGTATTAGTGCCTTGGTGGCTTTTATTGCTCATCCAGGTTTCAAATACTGTGCTACACTAAAATTGTCACTCGCTTTGACAGTTGGCGAGTCTAATGGAGGGGTGGAAAAGAGTATATAAATCTTTACTCTTTCAAGAATTCAATTTTGGACTTGACTTTACTCGTGAAAGTAGCCTGTGGAACGAGTCGAATGGTGTATTTACTCACATGTACTAAAGTTTATGGCTTCAGAACAGTAATTTATCTGTGGTCACTTAGAGTTTTTTTATGGTATCTTCAGTTATAGCATCTAAAACGTGACCTGTTTCATAGCTCTACGGGCAGACTACAAAACATGCTGGCCTGTTTCAGAGGTTGCTCCCCCTTTATCCTGGTACACCAAAACTCCGTGTAGGACAGACCTTCAACTTTTCCAAGAATGACTGCTTGCTGAGATTGAAGCTGGGCCTCATCTGCCACCAGTAGCTTCAACAGGAAGGAAGGCCAGTCTCCATGCTGGGCAAGTGGGGAGCTGGTGATCCTCGATCCAGGGAAGTTGTAATAAGTATTCATAGCAATTTGGGGAACGAGGAGGAATTTTTTTTTTTCCCCAAGGTCACACAACCGTATCCCAGTTGCTCAAAAAGACCTGGTACAAAGTTAAAGATGGATAGAGCGAGTCTGAGGTAAGATGTCTACTGGATGTCTTTGTATCTTGATAGGAAAGGGTTGTACCCTCTTATGCTGTAGGGTGTCTACAGCCCAGGGTCAAACTGTACGGTCAATTGTACAACTCCGTTGCGGTCTCTCCTCTGGAGTCAGGTTGTGTTAGCCAGCAAAACGCTTTAGCAACCTACATGCGTGTTGTCTTCTGCTTGTCCTGTGCCTGCAAGGGTGGGGAGGGCGGAGGAGGTGCCCTTCTCAGTGTTTTGTTCTGTAAATGGATATATTTCAATTTACATAGTGAGGATAGCTTTACAAAGAAAAGGTAGAACACAATGTTTTTATTAGAATAAGGAGGCCTAGAAGATGTCTAATGATGAAAAACCCAGTTCTCATAAAGTGTCTGCTTCAGGCTCTGTGCAGTCTGTGTGGCAAGCTCTTTGCTGGACCTGAGGCTTCCCAGGCTGGGCAGCATCGTGCTGTGGCTTTCACCACGCTTTCCTCGGCAGCGTGGGAGCGCGTTGCTGCTTATTCTGAACAGACTGTCTCAAAAGTGAGCAGCCTTCTAATTTTGAAGGACAAACTTATTTTCTCAAGACCTGAAGGTTGCAACGCGTGATGTTCCCGACACACTTGTGGCAGTCACCTGCCGGCTGATTTCCCGTCCGTGCTGGCAGTGGCTTTGCCAGGGACCACGCGGGCATGAGGAATTGTTGGCTTTGAGCACGGTTGTCATGTCGGATTAGTGTCGGAGGGATTCGATGTGCCCATGGTGATGATGTTGCATATATATATGTCACACAGAACAGTGGTGTGTAGTGTCTCTTCTACAAACACCTAATCAAAGCCCACTGAAGGCACCGTGCATTAGTCTCAATGTTCAGCATCTCTCGCCCCCCACCCATCTGGTGCCCTACTGAGCTTTTGGGGCATCTTCCATCTGTGTTGGGCACCTTGCTCTGGTTTCTCGCGTCCAAAATTAGCTTTGTGTTGGAGGAGGGGGTGAGCTTCAGGCCCTGGATCTTTAAATACCCTCTAGAGCTATAGTTGTGAGACACTGACCTTGGATTTCCCAAGCCTTGGACTGCTGGAGCACGGATAGATATAACCTGGTGGTGCCACCCCAGGCGTAGCCTCAGGAGGGACCCTTGCTGCTGATTTCCAGCTACGTGCTGACAATTAGTTTAAAACTCGGTAGAGATATTTTTTTAATTGATCTGATAATTTGTGAGCTGTGATGCCAGGGATTAGGTGCTATCATGGTGCAAATGGGCCCTAGGGATGTAGGAGAAACTCCCAGCCTGCTCCCCACGAGCAGTCTGCCCCAGCCCCGTGAAGGTCCCCTTCCAGACTGAGGCGATGGTTTTACCACCGGGGAAGATGGGAGCAATGTGTCTTAAAGTCAGATCTGGGAAAACCAAAGCCTGAATTTTGGTCTTTAACCATTTACATGCGGGAAGGGCTGGGCCTAAGGTGTAAGCAGAGATCTGAATTGTCAAGCTTGCTGCTGCTTTACAGCCGGTTGCCCCACTTGCACATGAAATGGCCCCCTTAGCACTGGGTGGACGCTACAGGGCGGATCACAGAGCATCTGTGATCTCAATAGGTCATACAGGGCCCTGCCATTCTCCAGGCGCATCTCGCTGCTTCATCTTTTTAAGATTATGATTGAAAACCTTGCTGGTAGAGGACTGACGAGTTGTTCCCCGCTGTTTACCAATGGTCTCCTTGCTGGGGAAGGCTGATTTTTTTTTTTCTTTTTTTCAGGAGTGCTGAGCACTCGCACCAACTTCAGCCTGAGGATGGAAGAAGCCATGATCCTACAGTTGGATCTAAATTGACTGGGATAACATAAGTGCCCACATAAGTGTCTAAGAGATTTTTATAAAGGTGGACTCTGCAATGGGGGAGAGGCAAATTCAGAAGTACAGGAGAAAGTTGATACAAGAACTGTTAAATCTGTAATTGGTGAGAGCTTGTGGTATTCTGTCCCTCTGCTGGAATTCAGGCTCCTCTTTTAGTTAAATATCCAGGACCGTGAACTCGCTTGCTCCTGAAAAGCACTTCTCAAAACCCACTGTTTGCACCATGTCCCGCTGAGCATGGGCAGCGGCCTGAGGCTGAGCCTCTCTGTCCCGCCGACGCAGCCAACGTTTCTCTGCCCAAGCTGAACCAAAGTTAAATATAAATTGGTCCTCTCCACGCGTAGCTGGAGCCTGTAGAGAGGCTTCATCAGTCATGTTGGTGTCGGAAAGCGGACTTGCTCCCTTCCCGAGCAGGCAGCCGTGCTCCGTGCCAAAAAGTAATATAAACACACCCTGTGCCTTGGCATTAGCTGGGATGAGGGGGGTTGCCACTCATGACAAATGGTGGAGGGGAAGAAGCCTTTTCTGAGCCGTGCCTGCAGAGGTTGGTTTTACCAACAAACTCTGCACAAGGATCCTGGCAGCTGAACCCATCCAAAGCCTCTGCCGTGTGTCAAAGATAGTGAGGAAGCTCATCCCACCAATTTTGTTGCTCTTTGGTGTGGGGTGGGCAGCAGTGCTTTGGGAAGAGCCACAGCACTGTACAGTGATCCGAGAGTTCACTGGAGGCCAGTGGGAGAGGGAGCTGTGTGTGGAGCTTGGAGGGGGGCTGGAAGGGTGACCAACGTGATGGAGAGTAGTCCTTTCACACCTCACTCCCAAAATGTTTGAGTGATCCTAAAAGAGTGCTTAGAGAAGAGGAACCATAGAATGGTTTAGGTTGGAAGGGACCTTAAAGAACATCTTGTTCCAAGCCCCCTGCCCCGGGCAGGGACACCTCCCACTAGACCAGGTTGCTCCAAGCCCCGTCCAGCCTGGCCTTGAACACCCCTAAGAAGGGATGGGAGATCCAGGGAGATGAGGGAGAAAATGCAAGTCTGGCAGAGCTGGCTATTGGGATGGATGGAGATACAAAGTCCTGGTCAGAGGGAAAAAAATAGCTGAAGAGAGAAGAGTTGGAAGGCAAGGTAAGGAAGACATGGTGAGATAAAAGAAGTCCTGCTGTGTGTCACTTTGTGTTTTGCCCCGGTTTCCATGGCTCATGAGAGTAACATCTTCCTGGCGTGCCTAGCCAAGCTGTGTGGCCTTTCATGCCCACTCTGAGGATGGTGCTCTCGGGTCAGCTTCTCCTGCCTCCTCTGCTTGCTCTCAAAGCCTTTGACAGGCACAGGTCTTCTGTGACGCTGCTCACTACTGCAGAGCGGCCTTATGATGTCACTAATGTCTGTTTTGGAGGATCCTCAGCTTTTGCTGGTGCTATGAGCTTTGTAAAACCTGCTTTCCTGTCTTCACAGCAAGGGATTTGATGAAGTGGCAATCACGCTGCCTGCAAAACATACAATTAAAATGCTACGTGCTCCTAACAAGCCGTGGCTGTCAGGACATGAAGATGGCCTATTTTCTGGTATATTTGTGGTCATCCAAAGTGAATGTCCATCTTTTGGATTTTCCAATGGGCTGTGTGGATTACTTAAACCAGTGAGTGCAGTGTTTTGATCTCTGTCACCAGAGCTCTGGTGGAACCTAGGGAACAACTGACTGGTGCTGCTGCAGCCGTGGGGAAGATGCTGGGGGACGTGGTGGATTTCCAAGCAAAATCATCCAGAGAGGCAGCAGAAGTAAGGAAGGCCACAAGAAAAGCATGATGCTCTCAAGACTTGTTAAGGAATATTGCTGAGGAGAGCCAGGACCAAAACAGAGGCAGCAGAGCTGTTCAGGAGCATTACCTTTCATGTGGCTTGGAGCAGAGAGCTAAAATGAGGAGCTCTAGGTTTTGGCTGCCATGGGCAGTTGTCTAATCCCTCTCTCCTGAGCTACTGGCACTTTGGGTCAGTAACACTTTGACACCTTTACAAAGCACTTTCCAATCCTTGGCTGTGATAAGATGCAAGCGTAAAGGTAGGGGGATAAATATTCAGCTGCCTGTCTAATCTGTTTGATCTCACCGGTCTAATCTCCATTATCTTCAAAACCAGGCGATGGGAGCTTTTGATGCAGCCTGTGATCAGAAGCCACGCGCAGAAAGCAGAAAAGTAGGGCAGCTGGCCATTTTCAAAGCGGAGCTGCAGTCTGTTCCTCGGCTGCGTTCTGATCAGAAATACGCTTTTTCCAATCTACAAATGGACTTTCATCTCTCTTTCTTTCCTACCCCTCATAACAAACAGCTTTTTGGGTAAAGTTGTGATGGCTGTTCAAAAGACTTCTGCATTAGAAGTCCTGGGATGGAGGGACAGAACCTGGGGAGTGCCTGCGGAAGCTGTTTGGTGTGGGCTTGGGAGGGTTTTTCTCTCTTGCACTGAAGTTTTTAAAATGCTTGTGGGGTGAAACGTTTTGATCAATTATTATGATAATGACACAAGAGTGGAATTATGAGCATAATTATAATTACCATTTTTATGCACAGTTAATTAATCATAAAATACTGCATTAAAGAATTTTTCTGTTTAATGAAATTCATTATAGAGGCCCCTGAAGCCCAAAATTTAATGTTAAACAAATTAAACCTGTGTCCGGGGTTAGGGCTATTAGCACAAATGTGGCCTTGAATTAGTTGCTAAAACAGGACTCGGTGAGCCGTTAGCCAAAGCGGGGGTGGTGGAGCAGCCCTTCCTGAGCACAGAAACCTGCTCCATGTTGAGCTGAGTTGGCTTTTGCCCACCCTGGTATTTACTTTGGGTAGCTTGTGTGTCTGCCCTGGTGTTTACTCTGAGTTCGTTAGCCTCTAGCCCAAACGATTGGAGGACAGTGTGTGCTTAGAGGGGAAAAGCTGGTTTTCTTGAGTTATTGCTAGAGAGGTTCCTGGAGGGTAAACCATCCCACGTCTTATCAGGGATAACTTCTTATCCACGGTCCTGGTTTCAGCTCTCCCATCAGGATGTAATACAAAGAGAATGAGAGTGTGGGGACATGGTTAGCCAGCCTTGCTGAAACACTTTGACAACTAGATATTGAACTTTATCACTGCCACGTATCAAAGACTTGCAAAGGAATCTCCTGGAGCACGCTGTCAGTGTGGTAAAGCCCAGTGTTTTGAGTCGCATGGCTTTGAAAGAAGAAAAGTTAAGTTTTAGGATGGGAAGCCCAGCTGGGAATAAACTGCAACCAGCAGCAGTGTCGTTACTCCATGCTCACGTCCTCTCTGAAGAGCTGTGCTGATCTGAGGCAGGTTGTAGATCATACCTCTTACTACAGCACATCCAATGGATGTCCTCTTTGTAACCTTGTCCCCTTGAGGTAGGTCCTGGTGGATGGGAGACTTCCTGCAGCATCGTTCTCCTGCGTGCCTCTGAGTCTGAGAGGTGAAAGTTGGTTTGGGTTTTTTTTTCTTCTCTTTCTTCTTTTGTTTTTTTTTTTTTTTTTTTTTGTGTATCAGGGCACTAATCCCACATTGCCTCTGTGTCAGTGTGGCCATCTTGATCTGTCACAGCTCTCTGCTGGAGAAGAATTGGCATCCAGGTAGCTCCATCGCAGACATTGAGTCCAATGAACTAAGCAGTAGAAGGGCCAAAAAGCAGAGTTTGATCAGGAAAATACTTCTTAGTTAGGAGGTAGACCGAGAGGAAGGTCGTCTTCACTTGCCTTTAGGCACAGGCAATATTGTGTGTGAATCTGGGCTAGTTATATAGACACCTTTACGCGTAGACCCAGTTCACTTGGCCTGTCCCAGTCCCCCTTATAGGGCATGATGGGGCACATCTTCAATGAGCCTAATTCTGCGGCCAAAAGAGTCCGGATGGTGGTGTGTTGTGGAAGCTGTGCTCAGGTTTATAGGGTGGCTCAAGGAAAACCTCCCTGCTGATACCCTTGGAAAGGACTTGGAAGAATGCAACAGCACCGTTACAGCTTTCTCACTGGTTGTCATGCCTTTTGCAGGGACAGTGACTGGCACCCGTTGTTCCAGTCCCGTTCGTCCCTGTGTCCTATGAAAAGCTTTCAGAAGCGTGTACGTTCAGAGATGCTGTTTGGTTTTGTTTTTACCAGTGTCTGTGTAATGGAAAGAGCTCTTGGAGGTATTAAATTATCAATTTTCTCAGAGGTACCTAGAGTGATGATTGTTATGGTTGTTTCTATTGATGTCTGATCTGGAAACAGATTGCGGGTTTTGTTGTTTTTAATATAATGTGACGTGTCTCAGCATGCAGCCATAGTAATGTAATATAACAAGAAACAGGCCTATTCTGAAAGTACAGGCATTGGTTATTGCCCTTTGGCTGGAAAAAATGCTGCTGCTTTTTTCTTTTTTTCCTTTGCAGTTCTTAATCAGGGAAGTGAATTCAAACCTTCGCCAAATTCTGTGTTTGTAACTGCGTCGTCATTAATACAACATGTGATAGTACCGTAGTAACTTGTGTTGTGCGGGCATATCTAAACCCCAGCTTGTTCCTGTCTTGGGAATCTGGTAGTATTGGGTAGTATGTTCAGAGTCACCTCAAGGTTTCCTCTCGGCCTCAGGAAATTCCATTTTTTCCACTTAAGACTTTTTGGGGCAGCAGAATTAAATTTCTGGTGGTGGCAGAACCGATTATGAGCCAGAAATGAGGGTGGTCCTTGGGAGGTTTGGGAATCGGGAAGGGTCGGTGGTTATACGGGTGACTGCAAGGCATCTCTGGGGCAGCAAATGGGGAGGCGAGGTCAGCAGCAAGGGAACAGCTGAAGGAAGAGACTTGGGAAGGATTAGAGGGTGTGGAAGGGACCTGGGAAAACATCTGTGGAGCTTTGAAGGACCAGCAGCTGCTCTGCTTTGCCACTGTCCCCCTCTAAGAGAGGGGAAGATACAACTGTGGATACAACGCAGTGTGATGCTCTGTTGTCTCTAAGCCAGCACACATAATTACTGCTCCTGCACTGCTTTCTGTGAGCTGTAAAAGCAAATCAGAGTGGTATGTTAGAATCTGTCCTTTCCTGGCTCTATTGAATCCTTTTTTCTTTATTTTATTTTTTTGCATTGTATCAGAGATGGTGTACCGATTTGTTGTGGGAAAGGAGGAGGGGAAATGCTGAGCTTGTGCTGTTGAGCCCAGTGTGAAACCCCAGTGTTTTCCAACCCATCACAAGAAGCTGGCCATGGAGAAGGATTGCCGGCACCTCCTCAGGGCACCTGCCCACAGCTGGGATGGGCTTAGCCTGGATCCTGTTTGCGTGGTGGGACCAGGTGAGCACACAGAGAGCACTAAGGCGACTACGTCTGCACATAAAAATACACGTATATTGAGGACACAGGTGGTGCGCGCCTGAGGCTGGCTTTGCGAGATCCTAGCAGATCCCCAGTTTGTTAAAATCCAATTTTATTGGCGAGCAGGACGTGCAAATGGGAGCGAATGCACCCTTCACTTGCTGTGATGCTCTGGGAAAGGCGTCTTTAATGTAGCCCTTGATGGGGATGCTGGGAGAAATCAAGTCCTGTCTATACGTGCCTATATTGTTGCATTAGAGTCCTTGGCTTCTAAAAGTGAATAATGCAGTACTGTGAAAAAACAGAAGATGGTTTAGTTACAAGGAGTCCTGCTCTCTGGGGTTAGGGTGTCCATCGCCTATTTGGGGAGCAGAGACCAGCAGAGTAAATGCAGCAGCCGCTGCTGCCAACCACGTTTCGGGGAGTACCCTGCGCGTGAGGACGGTCCCTCATGGGGCTGAACCCCAGCCCGCTCCACGCTGCGGTTTCTCTCCTGGGTAGCAGAAGAAGTGCAGGCTGTGAAGAGGATCCTCCTTTGAAAACACTTATAACAAGCCTACTCCTTTTTGATAAAAACCCCTCGGTTTCATATCCTGGGTTTTATTTTTAGCAGCTCTGCTGTGAAATGTGTCTCACTTAAGCAGACCCTGCTCTCTGTTCTCACGGGTGCTTCTGGCGTGAAGTCAATAAGCTTATTACAGGAGAAATCTCTGGAGAACTTTGCAGAACTTCGTTAGCTTGACAACAGGTGGAAAAAATTGCATGATATGTTGCACATAAAGCACAGTGATTCGAGGCATGTATTCATGTGGTAAACAAACCCATGGCTGTTCTCAGCTGAGTCCTCAGACCCACGAACGGGAAGGGGCATGGAGTCCTCTGGTCCATCCTCCTGAGCCACGGCACGGTCAGCTGGGTTCAGATCACTCCCACGAGGTGCTGGGAGGTTGTTAAGAGCAGGCTTAGAGAATCATCATTTAAATACTCCCTTCAGCACAGTACTGGAATACAGTATGGCGCAAATTAAACTAAACTAAACCTCCCGATGACCCCGGTTCAGCCGGAGTACCTAGAATAGAAAGACAACACTAGGACTTCCAACTCATTCTTCAAAGAAGACCTACAAAACCTTCTAAAGGCAGGCAGAGAGGTAAAAATTTATAGCTCGAATATAAAAAAAAAAGTCCTAAATTCAAGTGAGATATTGGCTTCAAGACACAATTCTTTTTTCCCCACTGCATGCTTTTTGCTACCCCTCACCTACGCTAACTTCTTGCTTTTCTTTCTGTAATGCAAAAAGAACGATCACCATTTCTCTGCCCTACAGGTGCATTTTCCCCTCAGATTGTCTAATTGGTTCATATAATTAACTTGAACCTGGAGCAATTGTTCCTAATCTGTGCTTAGCTTGAGGTTTTCAGCTTGTGTCACCCTTGAAAAGAAGCTCCTGTGCCGGGAGTCTGCTCGTTATACTTTCAGCTGCATCCAGTTGATTAAATCCAAGATACTGCTCCTTTCTGAAAGCCTTGTCTGCCCAATAAATCTTTGGAGATATAAAGCAGATATTCCGCACATCTCAATGCATGTTGGATGAGGAGAGGGGATTTTGAGGCTGTAACATCGCTTGGGTTAGAAACGGGTGATGGGGTTTGATGGACCTACGATGGACGATGTGCAGAGGCTAATGGAAACCGTGCTGGCAGTTTACATTTTTCTCTTAGAGGGGACTACAATGATTTTCCTGATACTTCGTATGCCAGCACAGTAATAAAAATGCCTATTATCGCTCATGCTGCAAGTGCTGAGAGAAACTTTCAGGACCCTGATCATCTCTTATTCAGGAGCAGAGGTATTTCTTGCTCTGGAAAATCTCATTGAAAAATCAGTTTCTGAGATCTCTCAGCTCTTCCTGCCAGAGGTGTTCTGCCAGTCTGAGGGAGAAGAATGGTTTTGATAAATAAATCCTGCAGCAAGTATCTGAATGTGAGGAATGTCAGGGGGCGGGGCTGGAAAGGTTAGTACGTGGGATAATGAAAAAAGTGCTATATAGTGCAGAGAGCGATAGGAAGTAAAGCATATTGAGCGATTCTCTTTACGGGGAGAAAGATTAAGGCTCTTGTTTCAGGCAATAGGTGGCTCCTGGCCTTCGGGTGGGGAGGGAGCTCCTTTGTCAACATGCTTTTACAAGCCGTTTGGGTGGAGATGGGTTTACTTTTGGGGGTGGTGTGAAGCAGATCCCCTTGTGCAGCCACCTCTGAATGCCCCTTGTGCGTGATGGTGAGCACAAATGGGTGCCTGCTGCGGGAGGGTTTGCCTCTGTTGGAGGTAAAAAGTTGAGTTCTGCTCTATTCACAGCACTCTGTGCCAGTTTTTAGGTGTTCAGTGGGAACCAGCGCGGTTTGCTGCAGGGTGAGCGCTGCTCAGTGTTCAGGGTCCATGGGTACGTGCAGGGGGACCTTCTGGTGACATAAATGCTTCCACATTTACTTGTATCATGGCCCTCCCGCATGCTGCGCGGCACGTCTGCAAGGTCTGGACCCTGGTAAAGAGGAGAAGCCAAGCTGGGGTTCACAGATGTTGCAGGCCAGTTTGTAGCTGGACTTTTTTTTGGGTTGTTTTTTTTTTTTTGGCACCTGCTGTTGAGGAGAGCTTTGGGTCCTTCTTGTGATGGCCAGCTGTGACCCCATCCTTAGGCTGGGCAGCCCACAGGGCCCCGTGTGGGTGCTCGGGAGAGGAAAGTGCAGACATGTTTTTAAGATGCTCTAAATACACCAAAAAAAACCCCAATTTTTTTTTTTAACCATAATTCCCCTCCAAACAGAAAAATGCTTTGAACATCCTTATTCTTCACCAAAACTGTCAGCAGACGTTTAACCTTCCCAAAATCTATTTTGGCACTGAAGGTGAATAATTTCAGCGTATAACATCTTTGCTTTCAGAAGGAAACTTAGCTCCTGAGAAGGGAAACCTAACTTGAAATTGGCTTTTGTGCCTACACTGAGTGTGAAGCCCAGTACTTTATCATTCTCGCAGTATTGGTAACTTGGCAACTTTTAAATCATGAAAGATTTACACAAGTGCTGCAGAGTTGGAGATGTTTTATGACATGTTCATTCACACTAAATCAGACTCTGCCTTTTCAGAGTTTTCTTTCTAGAAAGTTATGCAAATGCAAGAAGACAGGAATGGATTTAAAATGGTTTTCAGCATTGGAAGATTAGCAGAAAGTGACAGACTGCCACGAAACACTCTGCTGCCTCTGCTCCTGCAGACTTCCAGGCCTGGTAGGGATGGGATGGGCGGCAGTGAGGAGGAAGGAGAAACAGATTAAGGGTCTTGGTTTTATCTTCATTACTGGAGCAGTTCTGTGCTTGGATGGCATGATGGGTCTGTTTTGCAAGGTGCTTGTTATGAAACTATAATTAAAAACGATTATATAGAAACGTAGCATAGGGCTTGACTGTTCCCAGCGTGCAACTCCTCTCCTCGCCCTTAATTGAAAATGAGCTAGGAAACTTTTCCTTTTGGTCTTGTCCAAGGACTGGACCCTGCGAAGCTTCTGCAATGATAATTATCTCTTGCTTATGTGGCTGAGCTCGTTTTGCTTCTCTAGCTATGGAGGGATGAACTAGCTTCTACCATGCCAAGGGCACAGGCAGGATTATCCTGTCCTGTTGCTCCCCCCCACCCCCAAATCCCCCAGATTGGAAGGGCAGTGTTTAACACCTCTCATCAAAAAAATGTCAGTGCCCCTCAGCCCCTGTGTGCGGCACTGAAAAGCTCAGATCTCTTCGTGCTGATGTTTCACCCACCTCCTCGAAAGACTGCGTTACCCACAGTATTTCCTCTGTGCTTTTAACTGGCGTGCAACGGCGCTTCTTAATGGATTATTAATTGGCTTAATGTAAAAGAGAAATTAATGGAAATGACATTCTGAGTTGCAGCCCTGCACCCTGCTAAGGCTAGGTCCCCTAGAATATCTGATCTAATTTGCAAAGAATAATCTCTACAGAAGACTGGAGGTGATAGGGTCTGGTCTCTGTCACCAGCCTGCCTGTCCCTGACACAGGTGACGTGCTGAGGACAGTGGTATTTTGTACCTGCAGCCTTCACTTTGGTTTGAGTACTTTCTACGATTGTGTGTTCTCTGGAAGCCAAAGAAGCTGAAGAAATCCGGAAGATCCCCATTGATTAATTAGACTTTTGCATTCAATTCCTGGTGAAATTTTCATATGGGAGCTACTCAGGCTCTCTGAGTCGCTATTTTGCTTTGAAAACAGTGACATTTAAAAAAAAGAAAAAGAAATAAATCGCCAAATAAGTGTCAGAGCCTTCCTATTTTCTTCAGAGTACACTTGGATTGTTTTTACAGGGCGCTCTTGGCAATGGTGGGCCTGCCTGTTGGCCCAGCTCAACAGAGGTCCTCTATGTATTGGGTGATACCCGGGTCTGGGACTGAGGAAAAACCTGAGAAGCACAAGTATTGTATTGCCTCAGCTCTGACAGCCCTCCCAGTACCTGGCACTGAGCATGGGGACTGTCGTTCTTGAAATGTTTTCCTTACTTTCAGGACACTTTCTCAGTTTCCTTTCTGCCTCTCAAATACCTCCAACTCTACAAAAATCTCTTCCTCCTCCTGTGTTTTCAGAGTTGTGTTGCTGATCTCCAACCATGAGGTCATGAATTGTGGTTCTCCAGAGCACGTTAGATCTCTTAATGCTGGTGTGTCCTACCTACCGCTGCAGTCTGGGCTTGTCTCCCGCTTCCCATCAAGTCCTTGCCTGTCTGGTGTCTTCTCATGGACGTCCATCTCTCGGCTCAAGCTCACCAAGCGTGACACCAGCTCTTTGTCCGCCTCTCCAAGCCACCTCTGTCATCTCCCTCCTTAGTCCCTGGGCTGCCTCCCCCTGTGCTGTGCTACGGGCAAAATGAACCCAGAAAATACACCTGAGGTGAGGGAGGTTTTCTGTTGCAGAAAAGCCCTTTTAGTAACACAGGAGGTGTCACACTGAATATGTTTTTATGGCCGTTTTTGCAGCTGTTATTATACCTTAGGTCTAGAACAGATCCTTACAATTGCTCATAATTGCCGGTCTTTGGCACTTTACAAATCCTCTTCCTCAAAATATGCAGCTGGGGAAAAATAACCCTGCCCAGTAAGTGACTCTCACAGGGGGAAAATAATGAGAAATGTGGAGTGCGGGAGCAACAGGCTTCCTGGACAACTGTAAACAGCAATCATGTTTAAAAGCATCATCATCCGATCGCCGAGCATTCAGTGACAGAAAGGGAAATGCTGTGTTTAATGAATTAAATTGTTCACTGAAGATAATGACCCGTTTCTGACTGGTAGGCCCTTCCTGGCTGGCTGTGAGGCTGGTAGCCCTTCATCAGCGGAGGGCGTGAGCTTTCTCTGAGCCTCGCTGCTTCTGCCCTGTGCCTGCTACGCTTGAGTTGTCTGTGCCGTGCAGCCGTCTGGACGCTAACTCTACTGCAGAATAAGTGCTGTGCATGTGTTAACAACAAAAGCATATGTGGAGTCACAGAATTGCTGACAGGCTGAGGCTGGAAGGGACCTCTGGAGGGCATCTGGTCCAACGCTCCTGCTCAAGTAAGGCCATCGGGAACCAGTTGCCCAGGACTGTGTCTAGATGGCTCTTGAATATCTGCAAGGATGGAGACTCCACCACCTCCCCAGACAACTTGTGCCAGCGCTCAGTCACCCTGGCAGTGAAAAAGTGTTTCCTGATGTTCAGAGGGAACTGAAAGGTTTTCAGATAGTTTATAGAGAGCAGGCTCTTCGTTCTACATCAAATCTTTCCTTCCAGCTCAGGGTGGTTTCAAACATTTCTAGTATTGCTGTAACCTTTTCATATTTTCCTTGTGTTAACGTACATTTAAGGTGTGAAAAGGGGCAGGCGAAGTCTCCTTTGGATGGCTCATCCTTGGCATGTGCTGTCTGGAGCTGATGTCTTTGCAGGGCTTGTCTGACTTGAGATGCAAGCATGTGAAACGCCAGACTGGGAGGGGTTTTGTGGTGTGTAGGACAGGCAGCGCCACGAGTTGCGTTGTCCCATACCCCAGAAGACCCCTGGGGTCAGTCTGTGATGGCAGACGTGGGTGAACTTCTGTGTGGGCACTGCTGATGGCTGTGATGGTTGCTCTACCTGCTGCGCCATATTTTCCACCCTAAGAGGCTGGCTTTGGTGCTATGGAGAGCTGCACGATTGCTTGGACTGTGCCTATAGCACTTGGGAGTCCTTTCCATGTCGGTGGTGATTAAACCACTCTTCCCGGGAGCTGGTGAGGTGGAAAATGCTGTGATTACCAAGCTGATATCCTGGGATTGCTATTGACAATCAAATTGGGCGATATTCCTCTGGCTGATTAGACCAGATGTGCAGGATACTTTTAATAAACTGCAAAACAATTGAGATGATTTGATAGCAAACCTGAAGAAAATGGATTAATAATTTAAGACTCAGGAAAATACAGTCTTTGAAAGTCGTGTGTTCTGGAAGGCGAGCTAACGCTCCCGCTCAGCAGCTGTGCTGACCTTGTGGTCCAAAAGAAACCTGGCAGACCCAATTGGCCCCGTTCCTCATGCTCTAGTTAAAGTATAAAACCGAATCTAGTGCTCGGACTCCACGTTCACCTCTTTGATTTGTCGAGTGAATGGAACACTGGTGCTGAGGGGATGAGGGCTGTGAAGGGTCGGGCTGACGCAGGGGTGGTGGGGGCATCACGGGAGATGCACTGAGGTGCTCAGCGTGGTCAGGTAGATGGAGAAACCTGCTTAATTAATACACTATGTGCTAATGAATGCCATCATTGTGTTTACTGCAAAATAAATGTCAGGTTAGGATAGGGTAAACTGTGGGAATGTATGGGAAAAGGTGCTTCTGCTGTGGTGAAGGGCTTTGCTTTTTTGCTCCAAACTGGGCCCACTCCATTTTATCACTCTTCTATAGACTTGCTCCAAACCCTTTTCATCGATGTCGTATATGTGTTTGACCATTGCTACTACTTTTATTTTTAAAAGGGAAACAGCCAAGCAGAGCAGGCGTTCTAATAAATGCCGACACAAAGCCAAGTGTTGGACTGTCCAAATCAGTCAGATCAGAGAAATGCATTAAAGAAATTAAATTTCATGGAAGCTCATTACAAGGGACAATTAGCGGGGAGCAGGATCCTTATCAAATGGCAACTACATCTTCAAAAATACAAGGGAGCGCTGACATTGGGGTGATTAGACCAGAGGCTGTGGGTCAGGCACTGTGTAATTAATTTATTCCAGGGCTTGTGTTGAGAAATCAGATGGCAGTATATTAGAAACCCCGTAATTATAAGTGTGGCTTACGAGACCATTTGCAGGAAATCGCTACTTTTATGTGATATCCCGTCTCTGGTCACTTTGAGCCACCCAGTCTGGCACAAGATGCTTCCCTGCGTGAGCTCCGTGAGGAAGACGTTCTCCTTCTGCTTGGATATCTTGGGCTCCTATTGGGATTGTGTGTTTATGACAGTGCCGTGCAGTCCCGTTAGAGGCACTTTGCCTTTGTTGGGCTTGAACAGAGCTATGGAACAGAAATACTTGTTTAGCACCAGTGGGCAGTCAGGCTTTTGCTGTGTGAATCCCTTTAGAGGTCTGGGGAGCAGCAGGAGGCTGTTGTTGAGCTCAAGTATCTGTACGTGAGGCCTGTATTTCCTTCCCACGCTGAAGAAGAGGTAAAGAACCACATACTTTGTCTCCGTTTCGCAATATAAAGACGGGAGGCAGGCTGCAGGTTTCTGCTGGCGTATTGTGTTATTCATGCAAGAAGAGATGCCTGCCGCTCATGAAAGGAGGTGAAACAGGTTACGTGCTTTTTCGGAACAGTCATTCCTAGGGCTTTTGGTTGCTTTGTTCAGAAGGTTTACTTTTTTTCAGTCTGAATGCCACTTTCAGCTCTTCCTTTCTAAGCAAGGGCTTTGGCAGCGATAGCTTTCTTGGACTGTACAGCACGGGTGGCAAATGCATTGGCTGCCCATTTCTGTGTCTTACTGTTTCTGTTTGCAGACTGACTTTGTAATATAGAACATAAAAGCAGTAGATCAGACACACCTGATTAGAAAAAAAAATTATCTTTCCTAGTGTCCTGTTTCTAGCAGTGATCAAAAGCAGGTAAGAGTAGGAATAAGGAAATAAGGCAAGATGTGTCCTCAAAAGACTATCCCAGACTTTGGGAATTTGGTTCTTGGTCATTTCCTGACCTGAGGTTGGTGTCTTGGTGTTTAATAACTATCTAAGTCATCTCTTCATGACTTTTTTTTCATCTTGCCCGGAGGGAGTGAAGGGTTGGCATAGTTGTGGCTCTCCAAGGGACAGCTGGTGGCCCTGGGAGTTTGTGCAGCACTGTGCACACAGTGCTGTGTACAAAGCTCCCCGGCTCAGGCGGGGGTACTACTTCTGAAATTATCCCTAAACCATCTCTTAGGGAGGCAAAGGACCATGCCACAACCCACTGATCCATTTGTAGTGGTCTGAGGGTCCTACCGGGCTTGTTCTGTAGGCCCAGCACGATGCTGTACTCGTACTCATCGAGACACTCACCAAAGATTACAAGGATCTGAAAGACACTGTTAGAGGTTTATGGGTTGGTTTAACAGCCCAAGTCTATTTCTGTGATATTTCTCATGCACTGGTTGCGGCTGGAGAAAATTAGCCATAAAGACAGCTGGATTTTAGCTTATGATTAGTTTGATTTTTAGAAGTTATCTCTGTTCAATTGCCCTTCTGGGAATTTCTACGTTAAACCACAAATTGCTTCTTAAGAGTCTGAAGTTAAGAGGCTTTTCAGGTGTGTTTTGGTCGAGGTGCTCTCACACACTCTCTCACTCACTAGATTTTGCAGCAAATTTTGATTTTTTCACGTGGCAGGGCTTAGCTGACACAACACAGCTTGGGAAGGGATGACACGAATGACCCGAATTATAAGGTGGGATATCTCGAAGTGCTGCAGGGCAGTGTGGCTTTGGGGAGCAGTCCCTCGCGCTGGGGAAGTGCAGGAGATGCCTCCCTGCAGGGCTCCGGTGATGGAGCGATGCTTTCCCTACGGAGGCTGGTCCTGAGCACCCAAGCACCAGGCAGGTCATATCCTCCATCCAAAGTGAGCAGGGATAAAACGTTTCCAACCCTGCGCGTGCCTGTAGAACACAGGAAAGTTGTTTTAGAAAGGTTTTATAGTGGCTTTAAAGAACTGCCTTGGTTCCTTACCTTGCACGTTGCCGCCTGTTAAAGCCAGTTGCCTTAATTACCACAAGTCCAACTCTGTAGGATTGAGAGGATATTAAAAGTAATAAATGTAAAACATCCCTCTGTGTCTTTCTTTATGTATATGTAGAGCTGGGCCTATGGGCAAGTCAGTTAACCTCTCTGCCTCATTTTCCTCATCCATAAAATGAGACTACTAATCACTTACATCACAAGAATATTCAGAGAATTAATGTGCTTTGAAGGTGAGAAGTGGGCTATGAATAGTGATCATCGTGAAATAGAAAAGGGAAAAAAAAAAAAGAAAACCTTCCTCAAACAAAAAAATTGTTTATGATAGCTCTTTTAATGGAAGTGCTGGTGTGAGTTCCGCGTTCATCGGGTTATGGAAATTTAGGACTGGAGAAAAAGTTTCTAAAGGAGTCATTTAGTTTGGATTTGCCTTGATTTACTCCCCATGTTTTATGCTTCCAAGTTTTTAGGAGTCTTTACAATGGTCCCAAAATGGTTGGCCATTCCCATATAGTGGTCTTTGTTGTGTGATGGTGTCTAGAATAAACGTCACAGGCTTTGAGTATCCTAAGTACATTTTGATTTTGAGTATTGAGCAATATAAGGTCATTGGACATGCAAGGAACTGATGAAAGGGCAAAATTTGAGAAGAAGCTGCTGTCCTGCCCATAGGTTTCGTGCTTGTGCTGTTTCCAGTTTGCCACGGGAGTTACAGGCGGAGCGTGAGTCTTCGGAGAACATAATTCTTCTGTCTGTCTTTCTGAATGTGACTCCTAGAAATACAGGCCCAATTAGGTGAAGAGCACCGAACAAATGTCTCTAAAAGGAAGAAAAAAGGATGACTCATGCTATTTATTCTCCTACAGCATAAGTTTATATCCCTCTATCTGCTAGCGATGTCAAAAATGTGAATCATTTCTGCATTAGCAAAAGCCAAACTTGGGTGCTGCTGGCGCTACACTTACAGTCGTGTCAAAATGAATCACCATCACCCAGTTGTCTTTGTCAGCCTGTAAAAGTTATACCCCTGAATTCTAGGCACTCCTCCGTATTTGACATGAATATTCATTCACGATTACAAAGCAGTTACCCAGTAGAAAAAAAAAAATCAAAATAATAGTGTTACCATTGGTGTGTTGTGATTGCAGCTGCCCTGTCATGGCTCTGCGGTTGGCGCGAGGCAGCAGAGCTGAGGGTGAAAGCGTGTCAAAACGCCGCCCGGGTGGTTAGATAGTGTGCAGGCACAACGGCGCTCTTAGCAGGCCTTTGCGCTTTTATGCCACCTTTTTTTAAAAAGATGATCTTGGAGCTTTACGGGCCTTGAAAAGGCTCTCTGTGTTCCTGCTGAGGCAGCACAACACCCTCGTTCGGCTGGATTCACTGAGGCGCGAAGCAAGGTTATGACTTCCAGAAGTGCTGAGCCTCCGCAAGTCTCTGGGACCCCACGTGGGCTCTCAGACAATCGGGTCCAAATGACTTGTTTAGGGCATACCCTGAATTTCTGTCAGAGCTGGAAATAGAAATCTAGGAGTCCTGACCTCCATTCTTGATGTTAAACCCGTAGCCACGTTTCTTCTCGCTACGTGGGGTCAAATGACCTTCAGCTGAAGAAAACTGAAGCATCAGCAAAGTCTGTTCATAACTGGGGTGGTTTGCTGGAGACGACCATTAAAAGAGAGCTTTGAAGAGCAAATGCAGCAACCTTGATCTGCCACGTGATGCTGGTGTGGACTGCAAGGTGTGTGGCAAACACGCTGGGGATGTGGCAAGCACAGTCCCAGGGCTTCCTGGGTGATGCTCCATCTCTTTTTGGTGAGAAAATGGAAAAGAAACCCCTCTTTGAGCAGCAAGTCGGCACGCAGGCTGGCGTTTCAGACACCGCGGTGTGCAGCGCTGCTCCTTATGAAGATGTCAGCCCGTCCACACTGTAAATTGGCACATTATATGCTTCATTAGGATACAATATCTGGATGAGGAACTGTACTGACAACAATATGGTCAGAGCATCTGCGCCACAGCTAGAAAATGGCTGATGGTGGGCATGTACCGCTTACGTCTGCAGCGAATTCTGGTCAAGGACTGGAAATAATTATATGAACGGCACTAGCTTTATATCGGGAAAGGCATAGCTGTTTACGGTGTGTGTTACCCATGGACATATGATTTCTCTATCGGGTGACGCTGTGTGGAGGTTCCAGGTGGCAGTGGGAAATGTTGGATACATCTGATCTGGGGTGGACGGAGGGGAGAAGTTGGACAGGACCTACACTGGGGACAGTCTCATCTCCGACCTGGATTTCCTTGCACTGCCTGTGAACGGTAAGCAGCGGTTTGCATATTGGGCACTGGAAAGACTTCCCTTCATGGTCCATAAAGTCCAGGGTGCTGCCTATGCCAACAGCAAAGCTGGACCCGAAGCTCCTGCAGATGTTCGTGAGCTAGCTCTGCTTGGCTTGGGCAGGTCCCACGAGCAGCGAGCGTGGAGCTCGGTTTCTCCTATGGGTTCTGGGCCAAGTGTTGAAGCTAGGTCGGGTCTTCGCAAGTGATGTATTGGAAGCAGTCGGGATATAACCATGGTCACGCTGAGCACCATTTGCTCATGTGGGATCACTGTCGTGCTGCAAATTGGTGGGAGTTTTTCCACATGCTGGAAAAGGAAGCTGACTTTTGTTGTTTAAAACTGAAATATCGTCTTGTTTTCTCTTTTCCAAATACTCCCTGTGAAGAAACAGGGTAAGGAAGAAATGCCCGTGCCATCAGCCAGTACAAAACCCTGATAATCTTTTGATTGGCTTTGGCAGTCCGTGCTGAGATGATTGCTTGTGCGCCTGTTCCTTCATTTCAGCCCTTAGGTGTAAAAGAATCTGAGCGACGCAGTTGCAGGGTAGTTTGCCTGGGGTTTTGGGAGTCCCATGGCTTAATATCAAGGGTATTCCTGTTACGCAGCTTGGAGGGGTTAATGCTGTCGGCCAGGGGAGAACATCAATTTTGCACCTTCTCCAAGGGAAGGAGAACTGACAGCCCGTGATTTTTATGCTGCTGGAAGACGGGGTGAGAACTGGTGAGCTGCAGAGTCCCTCGCACAAATATCAAAAGGCCCAAGAATGGTTATCAGTCCTGGGAACTCTTATTTAATGTGGCTTTTGAATTGTAGGAAAGCATCGCAGCACCCTGGACCCTTTATATCATTAAGTGATAAGCTGTGTTCTTGGCAATGCCACATGTCCAAAAAGGAATGAATCAGAGGTACAATTAGCGTGACAACAGATAACACTCAGCATCTGAAATGGCTTTAGTAAAGCATTACTAAAAGAAAAAGAAATGAAAGGTGTAAATTAAATCTCCATAATGATGAGGGATTTGCGTGATATCAAACGCTAAGATACCCTATTAGCTGATAAATAACCCTTGTGCCGGTTACCTCCGGGAGCCATGTTTGCATTTTATGATAATTATTTCTTGTCTTGGGGCATTTACTAAGGAAAAAGCCCAGAAAGTTAACAATAAATTTTTATAATTAAACTTCAAGATGAATTGAGACTTTGTAGACGTAAATCTTTTCATTTGTGCCAAGCTGTAAGATTTTGTTAGCGCGATATCAACTAATTTATGGAAATATTGCCAGTTATGGACACTTTCATACGAATGAAACAAACAATACTGACAATAGTGGAGCATGTAGCATATTTTGATACTGCATGGATGTGACTATGTTATTAATGAGGACAGCTTCAGTTAGTTTAAGAAAATGCCAGAGCCGTTTTTAATGAGAGGAAAGCTCCCATGAAATACAAATGAAAGCTGAGGAATTAATATGACCATCACGATCCTGCTCCCACCCCAAAATGTGTGCTGGATCTGGATCCCCTGTCTTTGGGCACTCTTAGATATGGGGGGGGGGAACAAAAGCCCTAATCCTAGGTCTTATATCGGTTTGCTGCATGATCTCATGGGGGTTACGTGACCTGTCTGGATTGCTTTACCCTGTCTCTAGATTAGGCTTTGATAAAGACACAACAGCAAATGAGACAACTATAATTGTAGGTCTCTATAGAAGTCATCATCAGACCATCGAGGAGGAGGTGCAGGAGGCCCCCCTCCTCCTACCCCCGAATTATTTACCTCCTATTTCAGGCCCCCTTCCTCCTACCCCCGAATTATTTACCCACTGCAGGAGGTGAGGATGGATGTACTGACACAGACCCGTGTTATCGCCCTCCCCATAACTACCAAAGTCACCCTTCTACATTGTTTAGAAGTTGATTTGTAACCTCCACGTCACCCCAGTCCCCTAATTCACTCAGAGGTTACTGAGTGACTTGTAGGAAATTTCAACCCAACACATTCTATGATTCTATAATGGCTCCTTATATAGCACAGAAGTTGTTGGGAACATCAGTGTCCACCTAACCAGCAAACTGGAAAAAAACCAGGTATGCTACTGGAAAAGGCTTTGGGTTTCTGGCAGCAGAAGGGAGGTTCAAATATTCACTAGAAAATAACGTATCTGTTTATCTCCTGAACACCTCGATCAAGGTAATTTGTCAGACTTGCCCTGGCACAGGGCCGTGCCTGTGATATATTTGACAAGTTGGTCTGGTTGTGATGAAGTTGAGGAAGTCAACTGGGATAACCAGGTTGATGCCGTAAGACTCGGCCTTAATGATGAATGTGATGAACCGTTCCAAACAGAGAGGTAAGGATTCAGGGGATTTGTATCGATCGGGAAAGATCAGAATGGAAAGGATGCGTTGGAGGCTTCATTTTTTTTTTTTTTCCCCCTACGCAAAAAGAAGCAGCCGGCTATAAATAAATTCTGCGGTTTAAAGAAATAAAAGGGAGTAAAATCTTTTGATTAACTTTAAATCCTGACAAATGGAGGAGTGCTCACAGCATTGACAAGCCAAGAAAGGCAAATTGTTTTTTTTTTCTGTCTGTCTGTTGCTCGGTGTTTTGGGGGAAACGGGATTCAGGGGGAGGGAAGGTCGCCATTGCTGTGGGGGAGTGAAAACTGAACTGCTGCTCCTCAGCCCGGCTTGTGGGGTCCCCATTGGCTTGAGCCCCCTCTGAGTTGTAGGATCCAGATGTGTTTGTTGCTCATGGGCTTTCCTTCTCCTCCTGGAGCCTGTTCTGTATCACCCGGTGCTCTGCCGCTGGCCCTTGGATTACTCATTAAAGTGTATCATTATTTCAGCACACCCAGGTAGCTCTTGGTGGAAAGTAGGAGCTGAGTGAACCGCTTACATAGTATTTAGCTTTTTTTTCTGGTTTTGTTACTGTTCCCTGGCTAACGAGTTGGCGTAGCAAAGGGAAGATCCTTTGGACTGGTGCAGTGAAGGAGTGCAGCATCCTGTAGTGGGCAGGTTTGGCGCATCCCTGCCGCTCCACGTGGACGTGGGGACCGGTCTCCTTTGGTGCTTTCACTCAGCAGGAGGAACGTGTTCCAGAGCGTAGGATGTGTCTGGCTGAACCCTGGGCTGCAGACTTCCCTGCCTCAGTGGCAGAAAATGAGTGGTTTTGGGTTACGATTCACCTGATCCCTTTTGGATGTCTGCTCCAGGCGGAGGTGGACCATGTGGTGGAAGGGACTCGTTCCTCCCATGCTGCTGGAGTCTCGCTGCCCGGCTCAGCCCACGCGGTAGCTCTCTCCATCTGGCTGAAGGGATCCCACAGAGACTCTCGCTCCTTCTGAAAACAAGCTACGTTGGGATTTTAGGTGTATCGGGAATTTTTAGCATTGTTTGCCTGTGGCCTAGTGGGGAGGTCCTGCTTAACAACAGATTGCGACAGATGGTTTTATTAAACAATAAACCCTGTTTATAGCTTAAAGTGAAGGCAATAAATTTCTGGTTGTTGGATTGAGTTTAGTCAATACAGAGGAGACTTCATGTGATACAATAAAAGCGATACCATAATTAAACATACCTGTAGGGAAGTCCCGTTCCTACAGGGTTTAAGTAGGGTGTCAGTACTCGGGGAGTGATAAAATCCCGATATTCAATGGTGGCTTATGGAGCACTTGATTTTTGGGTGCCTGAAACACTTCAGGTTTCTCTTTTGGGACTGCTCAATTGGGATAAGGCATGTGCTTCGTGTTGCTGAAATTAAGGCTCAGGATAGCCCAAAAAAAGGAAACCCCCAAAGAGAAACATCTGAAAGTGACGGGCACACAGCCGCGCAGGGATGGTGCAGTCCTTCCCTGGTGCCCCGCGCTGGTCTGGCACGGTGAGGGCATGATGGTCCCCTCGTTAGCAGGGAGCCCAGGGTGTCACAGGCTTTCTGCACAGCCTTTACCATGAAACAAAAAACCCACAACCAAACCAAACCAAAAAAAGAAAAAGAAGAAAAAATAAAACAAAATAATAAATTAAAAAAATCTTCTTTCAGCTCTGTGGCATCTTCCTGGGATGGGGACTGTGCAGCAGAGGAGCAAGCGACGGTTTTATAACAGATTGTCTGAGAGTTTGTGTGTCTGGAGGTAGAGAAGGGGATGGGTTGGAGAAGAGAAATGTGGAGATGACAGCTGGTTAGGGCTTTTGAAAGAGGATCTCAAAATATGCCCGGTGTCCTTAGTAGGAGGCACGTAGCCATAAGCACAAAGCGAGCGGCTGGCGCAGTCCCTGCGGTGATTCAGCTCAGCGAAACTCAGCCAAAAAAGGGGAAAAAACCAAAAAGGCATTGCAAAGAATTCAGAGAAAGTCCAGTGAAATTTGGAATGGAAAGAAGATAGTAATGCAGCAAATCCTGCGGCGAACAAAACAATTAAATGCCATTTATGGCAACGTAAAAATAGTGTTTCATTTAGCAAAGACCAGCTGTAGAGTATCCTGTAAAGCTAAAGGTAGTTCTGCTGCTTGGGGTTGCTTTACAGTCATCTTCCTTGTTCTCGTCTGAGTGTTTTAATTAACCTTTTGTGCCCTGATCCCGCATCCACTCTTCATCCGTAGCCGTGCTCGTATGGAGTTATGATTCTGATTAGCAGCGCAAAGCAGGACTGGAAGGGAGAGGCTTCCAATTAGTCTTTGCCTCCACACAAGTGAACTCCTTTGCTAGCTATCCCTTGTTTGCCGTAACATTAAATTGTTTCTTTTTAATTTAAAGAATGAAGATAAGACCTCTCCCTGCGAATTTGTAAAGGCTCATTTACAGAAAGCTTTAGTAAAATTACACATGATCTATGGAATAAAAATAATGATTTAATTCCAAGGAGCGGCGTGACAAGACAGTACAACGTGGATGCGTTGCTACTATGTATTTTAAATTACTCTCTTCTGACATTGTGGTACTCTTACTCCGCAGTGTGTGATTTTAAATTGCAGATGCTGCGTGCTCAGCAATAGCCCTGGGAGAGCGCGTCTGGCCGCAGACCCGGAGCGTGGCCCAGGTGTGCTGGTGCGTACGCGGGGAGGGAGGCGAGACCTTGCTCTGACTCTCGGGCGCCGCAGGCTGCGAATTCGAAGGGAATAAACCCCTGGTTAAGCAGTTTGCAGTGTCAGATCTTACAAAGTAAAAGTGAAGGTACGAACGCAATGATGAGGCTGGACATACTTAACGGTGACAAATAACAAGGCTTTTTTATTTTGCTAATGTACCTTGTTTCCTCCTAGTTCAAGGTGACATCACTATATAACTCAGGAAGAGCAGGTAAACAAATCCTCTGGGCTTTTAACAGATAGGTTTTGAATCATTCGTCATCTGGCCTTGTGGCTCAGGGCTTCTTTTATTTTTCACCTCGTGCTTCCTCTTAGTCAGATCCCTGATCCCTTGCAAATCTGTCCCCTGGACCCTTACGTCAGCTTCCTGATCTGGAAGGCAGCTCTGTGGTCTGCTATCCTTGGAAAATGAAATGCTCTTGGAAAACGGAATTCCTGCACTCACCTGTTCTAACCGCATCCTCATTAACATTACCCAGAAGAGCCTTGGCTTTTGTAGCCGCCTACCCAATTTATTTGGAGCAATGTTCAGTTTTGGTTGCAAATTGCTTCTCCTAATCACCAGGCAATCATGGCCCGCTTCCCAGTATTGTGGAGAATATAATTCCTGCTTTACAGGCAATACCCGACCAAGCTGAAGTTTCACCGGAGACTCACAGCGTACAACAATATAGGAGTATTTTCCCAGTGAAACCTGTTTCCCTGTGCCGCAAGCACCAGGCCCTGGGTTCCAAAGAGCCAAAGAGCTCCTTGGGTGATTTTCTGTCCTTCAGGCAAGTGTCTGGGCTCCTTCTGCATCAACCTGGTGTGAATGGTGGGGCTCGCTTGCAGGCTAGAGGAGCTCCAGGGGACCAGGTGGGTCAGGAGAGCTGAAAAAGGCAGGACCTATAGAAGGGGTTCTGTGGTGAGGAGTAAGGCAGGAATTGATGTCTAAGAGGGACCAAGCAATGTAGGAGGAGGTCACTGTGATTGCTCCCATATATTTTCCTGTATAGAGGGAAAAGTACCCCCTCCCCTCCCTTCCATCCCCACCCCGTAGTTATTTGAGTTGTTTTGTGCTGAGGCTTAGGCTGAGGTTTAGTCAGAGCCTTGTATGAGTGGTCTTTCCACCCGGGCACTCCGTCATGCGGAAATGTTTGGCCATCTCTTATGCCTTCAGTTTGTTTTTTAGTCCGCAATGTTTTCTGTTCTGCGCTGCTGAGCACGGAGCATCCCTTTGGGGTTGTTCCTTCTTGGTATTCGAGCCCTGGGACAAGAGCCAGGAGTCAAGAGAGTGGTCGGACCAAGAGATCTTCTTCATAAGCATCCCAGTCTTGATGGGAAACTGTCATAGCTCTGGGAAAGTGGGATGGCAAGAGCGCAGCCCGTCCCTGTAACGACAGCAATGTTTCTGGCTGCTGCTTTGGACCTCCTCTGTGGCCATTTCCACCATGTTCAGAAAAAAATTGCCCTTTGATCCGTTGATTTTTCGCTTCTTTCTATAGAAGAGGCCGTGAACTTGGACTCATAAATTTTGTGTTGAGACCGTATTTTCCTGCAGAGCCGCTGTGTGGGGCACAGCGAAGGACCAGGGGGAGCTTTATAAAAACACTCTCCTCCAACCTACCCCATCCCACACGTACGGTCAGTGCCTGTAAAATTGAGCTGCATCAGAAAGATTTTCCTACTGCAAACCCATTTGTTCCCCTTGCTTTTTGGCTCCCGGAGAGGTTTAGTGCAGCATTCCCAGCCTGCTTCCACTTGGGTGAGCCAGTCTGCAGCCCGCAGAGCCATTCCTAATTCTATTTATTTCTTTAATTTTTGTAAAAAATGTATTTATTCTGTTGGGGTATGTCATTATTTTGCTGCGTTCACCCTGACGTTTTGTCCATTACTTCTGGAGTTTGCCCATGGGAAAGAATTAAACAGCTGAGTCTCCTGTAAAAAACCCCCCACCACTAACCAAAATTTGAATCAGATAAATGGGGATGCTGCGCTGTGCATCCGTCCTGCTCTCATAACGCACTCCTCCAATTTATTCAGTTCCAGCTCCATCCTTAAAGGAGACCACCTACTTAATTCAAATCCTCCGGAGGAGTTCTCAGCCTGATGAACAGGGCAGCGGGATTAATGAAGAGTAATGGCTGGGAAGGCAAACCAGGAGCCGCGGCTGTTGTGGCCAAGACTCACAATTATGTTGCTTTTAGATATACCAGCTGTGGCTGGTGTTTTCACGTGTTTGCAGCATTTTCCATAGCAGCAAAGAGAAGGCTGGAGAGGGCTGAAGTGCCTTTCTGGACACGAAGGGGTGAGGACCCACAGGTGGGGTCAGCCCTCTCCCCGTTGGAGATGCAGTTCTGCACTAAGCCTCCAATCCTTGGCACGTGACAAGTCTCCCCTAAATTTTTTCTGATCGGAGACTTTCATCTTGTTTGCACATGAAGCCTTTCTTAATCTGCAAGCTCCTCTCAGTCCTCCTGGCTACTCCAAAAATAGCCTTGTCCTCGCTCATCTCCTTCCCATCAGCGCTGCTGGTGGCCCTGGTCATGGCGTCATCTTCAGAGCTGCAGGGCATGTGGCAGCCTGGAAAGGGGACGTGGTGGCCTGTCCCCAGCCCCCTGGGCTTCACCAAACCCCAACTGTTCCGAGACCCTGAGCTTTAATAGGGCTCCTAACCCAACCCTTCATGCTGTCACCACTGGTCCTGCTTGTTTGCACATCTGGGTTTTACTTCGCTCGGCTGGGTGGTAGCAGCTTGGTTTAATGCTTTGAAGCGCTGCTCTGTGGAGACCAAGGTCCTCCTTGCTGCTGGGTGATGCTTTTCCTCAAGAATCTTCTGGACTAAATACATGGCCTGAATGGCAGGAAAATCCAGTGGTCCTGGTCGTCCCTTTCAGCCCTTTTCCCCATTTTCAGCTAAAGAAATAAGACCCTGTTCTGTTGGAGAGGCTTTTGGACTGCTTTGTACCATCTCCGGTGCCACCTTGCTCGGGTCTGGCTTTAGGCAGCTCCAGAAAATCAGTTGATCTTACCTGGGCCATGTTGGCAGAGACGAGGTGGTCCGATAAGATAAAACAGGCAGAAGGGTTTGCCTACATGTATTTTTGGCGTTGGAGTGAGCCTCCGGGAGCGCGGAAACAGAAATTCAGCTGTGTAGCTGGGTATTAAGGCATAAAATACGGCAGCATAAAATACAGACTGACTCCGCGCATTTTCTCCGTATCTTATCCCTGGCACTTGCCTCTTCAGCATTTCTCTCAAAAAATGGTCTTGTGATGTGACTGCAATGAAAAGTCTTGTAGGAACATGAATATGTTTAAGTTTTATTCTTGTGAAATAAAATTTAAAAAGAAAGAGGTAGAGAGAGAGAGAGAGAGAGGGAGGGAGAAAGACCCTGTGGTCACCTATAGATTGGTTGTTTGAGCCTGCACGGTTTTATGGGCAACCTTCCTTTTCAGCCTGAGAGACAATTCCTGATGGACTGAGTCCTGATTTAAGACTCAGGAACCTTGATCGCCCCCCGACCTCCAGCCTTCTGGCTGATTAATTATGCCTGGCTCAGTTTCCCGTATGTAAATTAGGCATAGGAGTGCTTAATTTCATCTGTAAAGATTTTAGAGCTCTACTGTTGGGGGACGCATGAGACAAGGCTTTATAACTTTAAATAAATTGAATTGCAGCCAAGTTTTGCATTGCTGCTGTAGTTGTCCTTAGTATATGGTGGTTTTTTTTTTTTTTAAGTTTTTTACACCATACTAAGAGCTTGTTAGTACTGCTTTGACATTAAGTACAAGAGAAGTAATTGATTGCTTTTATTTAGACCTGCTCCCCACACGGATGATTTTTCTTTGTTAGGCTGTGCCTCGGTGCAGCGCATTTAAAAAAAATGGATTTCCAGAAACTCTTTCTTCAGTGGGAGTAATTTTTCAAGGGAGCGCCGGGCCCACGGTGGCAGGGGAGTGAAGCCGAGCGAACGTTCCTGGGCGCCGCTGCCGGTGAGCGGGGCCGGGCTGGGCTGGGCCGGGCTGGGCTGGCAGTTTTCCGATGGAGTGTTTTCTGATGCCGTGGTTTTTTTTTAAATCCGTATTCTGTGAGAGTGCCTAAGGGCATCATCAGGATGTTTTACTTCGACTTTGTTATTTTAACTCTTCGGGGATGCTGTGCGTTATCTAAAAGTCAAAATGATAAAGCCAGGGTGAAAAGTGGAATGAAATGAAACTTTAAAAAATTTGACCTGCGAGAAATGTTCTCACCTCATCAAAAGCAGAGGCATAAGGACAACACCAAACGGTGTTTAGAGCATTTCAGTTCACGGCAAAGTTGAGATTCTGACTTATTATTCCAATTTGAGTGGAAAGTTGATGTTGAATTATTTGACTTTCTCATAGCAGGAGACATAATATCGGCTGTAGCGCTACATGTTTTTGTAAACTGGACCACTAGCCCAATTTTTAGCCATCTGTTGATATTGGTGTCCACCCCCTCTCTGCAAATCACTTGTAAGAGTGCGGATAGAGATTTGGAATAGTCACAGAAATAATACCCTGGGCGCTTTGATCACAGATAGGCCCAGATCTTGGCTGCTGAACTCCAGCAGCCCGCCTCTGATTTCGGTGTCGTCGTAAATGAAAGGATAGTGAGGTTAATTACACTTCAGGATAAAAACTCATTGATCATTGGGAGCAATTCTTGCTATGGATATCAAAGCCTCGCAAACACCCAGATGCACGTACAGGGAGGGGTGGTAGTAAGAAGAGTCATATTGCTTATGAACTATGGTTGATGGGGGGTTGAGATAACCTTTGGCTTCTCTGCAAAACACTGGATTTAATCCTACGTTATGTACAGCTAGTTTCCTTTCCTGCGTAGTGTTGGTGTACGCAGCCATTTCTGGTAAGAAGCTGACTACAGACTTTAATTAGTGAGCAAGACTAAGCGCTGAAGAAGAGGTTTATTGGGGTGAAATGCTCCTCTGACCCATCCCGGTGGGGGATGATCTGGAAAACAACATAATTGTGAAGAACAGTTTCTTTCTCCCTGTCCATGTGGCACACAGGGAAGATGATCCATAATCTCTGCGGCAGGCCGTTTCAGTTAACCAGCTCTAGCGTGAAGATCTGCGGGTAAATCACCCATGCTCGGGGACGCCTGACTTTGATAAGACTTATCAGGGAGCACCTGATGTCCCGAGCGGATTCACTGTGTGCGGTGGGTTTGGAAAGACCTCAATATCAGCGGCATGTGGGGAGGTCTGCGGTGCGGAGCCAAGCTTGAGGCTCACATGGGATGAAGGTGGATGCTGCTGAGTCGTGAGTCTTTTAGCTGAAGCTGATGGAGAAGTAATTTTGGGTCATGGGAGGGGGAGCAGCCTGGCTTGGCTCTCCTCTCCCAGAAGATCCCCTGAACCCCTCCTTTTCCCTGCCCTTGCCCAAAGCCATTCTTCCTGTGGGTAAGATTTCTTCCAGTGTCATCCTTTATTTATTCTTATCTCAGACTCTTTTCCGTGGAATTAGTATTCTGCTTTTTCTGCCCAGGCACTCTCTACCGTCACGTCCAAACAAATAAACAAACCCCCCCACTTTGTTAGGTACCCGAGTGGAGGACAATTTATGTTCTGATTTTTCCAAAGCAAGAAGGAAAAAATCTCTGAATTTTTCTGGCATTTGGAGAGCAAGGTTTGCCTGAACTGCATAGGTCTTGTATTTATTCTCGTTTTTGGTCTTATAGAAAACAAACCCAAACATTAGATTGCCCAAAAAAGTCTAAAAATGCCCTTTTGTGTGCACGGGTTTCACAGGGACGTGTTCATGTAAAGGGATTGATTTGTTGAGAAGGATTAGATTTTTTTTTTTCCTTGCATTTTATTTTCATTTCTTGAATGAGCTGTAATTAATTAGTTATGATTGATCGTATGCATATTGTCAAACATACAAATACATGCCAATATATACATACAAAGGTGCGCTTATGTGCCACTGCCTTGCTTTGTAGCTAAGGGAGTTAAGAGCCAATGAAAAAAACTAATGAATACCAGGAAAAGAAAACTAAAGACTAGATATCTGAAATACTCTTCTTTTGTACCTAGGTCACTAACTTAATTTTCTTCTCCAATTGGATAGATTTTAATTTCTAGGAAGTCTTACAGATATCTTGAATCTTTGTCAAATTATCATTATGTTGATTTATCAGCCTCACAAAAAACGTTAGCTCCACCACTCAGAGAAGCCAATAATATCTAATGGAAGCCTTTAACAATTCTTTCTGTTCAAAAGGGAGACTGTAATATACCGCACTGAGTCTGTTTCATTAATTTGTGCCTGAGCAAAGAGGTCTTTTTTTTTTTATGGAGTAGGAGACTCACTTTATAATCTGCGCAAAACTGAAGTCATGTGGAGAGGAGAGAAGCCAGTGCACTTCCACTTGAGGAGAGGTGAAATATCCTTGAACTGTCGTCTTCTTTTTTTCCTACCGATGCTCATCATGCTGTAGAGCCATGGGGTGATCCTGATCCAGGTTTGGAGAATGATTCGCTGGCACAGCTCCTCCGGAGTTGGGAGCGTTAGCGGTTTGGCCATGGTGTGGGGCGTGATGGGCACAAGGTCTGGCGATTTCGATTTAGGAAGAGTGAGAAACCAACGTCTTGCCCCTGCTCCATTTCTCAGAAATAGATTTTGGTTTTGTACAAGGTGAAACCTTGACAGATGGAGCGGTATGAGCCGCTCTCCGAGCGGTGCCAGAGCCTGGCAAGGACCTGCCGGTCAAGTTGGTCAGGAAATATGACTGCATGGTGGTGGTCCCTTGCCTACGAAGGGCAGCCTGATACCTCCCAGTGCATCACATTCAACAGCAATTAAGCTTGTGCAGTTATTGAAATTACTGAGTGTTGCCCCATTTGGGGCTGTTATGAGCTTCCTGTTGCTTCAGTAAACTACCAGTGATGCTGTACCTGACCCCAGGAGGTTCAGCTTCTTAAATGAAAGGTGTTGGCTTGCAAAGATGAGGTGGATCCAGCAGTGTGGAAACGAAATTATGGAGGTGGGTGCTCCCTTCTCCCAACGCCCAAGTGCCTTTCACAGACCCTCAGTCTTGGGTACCGAGTTGGGCTCCGTCAGCCTGCGCGCCTTGGTGCTGCCGTCTGCCTCCCAATTCCCCCGGCACTTTCTGTTGGTAAAAACTAAGGTAACGCAGACCCATTAATTCATACCCCAGTTTGCTTTTTCATTCCTTTCCCATTCCCTGTGGGGAAGTGCACATCACCGATCTCTCGTTCTTCAAGGAAAGTATTTCCATTGTGGTTGAGCATCTGTTACAGCTTTATAAATTGCACGCCTTGTTTGGGAGCGTAGCTTACTGTAATGACTTTGTTTGGTATGATGATATCAATATAAGAAGGGATATTTCTTGGGTTGCGATACATTCGTCGTTACGGAGCGTGCTTGCGGTGGGGCAGGCGGCATCTCTGACACGTTCAAACCGTGCAAAGGTCACACTGGCAACTTCTGTTTGGCAAAGTACGTGATATATATTTGGTATAAATACCCAGATTTGTTTTATAATTATAAAAAGCGTCTGAAAATTTACAAAATATATAAGATTAAGAATAATTGAAGTTGAACGTACCTTTTCCTACCCTTCCCTCTTTCCTTTCTTCCTGGAAAGATTTAAAACCCAAAGCACCTTCTGGCTATTAGTTCCTGCTGTTTCAGGTTCGAATCTTCTGTGTAAATATTTCATGTTTTGTCTTTGCAATATGTATTTTTCAAAAAAAATCCTTCATTAAAATTTAAATTGCAGTCCTGAGTACAATTTACTTTGCATATTTGGCATACATGATACTCCATTTAGCATAGCTCGCGCAGGCTGCTTCTCTGCTTTTAGGATATTGGATGAGGTTGTATATGGAAAGTGATTATTTCTCATTTGCCAACTGCAGAATTTTTATAAATTCTTTCCAAGCATCCAGCTTTTGAGACAGCTGCAGACAAGAACTTGGGCATGATAGACAGGTTTTAATTCATTGTTGCATTTAAAATTGTTCCTGTGAAGTTAGTAAACCTGGGAGCAGGGTTGGAGCTGCTGAGTTTTATGCCGTATTCTTTTTATTTTTTTAATTTAAGTAATAATCCTTCTCTTAACAACTAACTCTGTAAGTCAAGTCTAGAGTAATACCAGGCAGTGTATTTTCTCTTATTCTCCCAGAGGGCATATAACATATAAATACCCCCCTTTCCAATTCTTTTACCTTAACTAAAAAAGCGATCTGCTGTGAATGATGTCTGTAGCCAGGTATTGCACAGCTCCTGGCTTCATAAAGACCTTGAGACTCAGTAAGGCAGAAGGAGAAAATACAGCAGCACTTCTGAAGCTGGAATAATCCTATTTTGGAAGAATCCTTTTGTTTAATAGCCCATATACTTTCATTAAGCATAATTCCATCACTCAGTTTCTGCTGTCAATGAGATTATCCTGCGCGGCTTCTGGAGTTCAATTGCGGCAAAGTAGAGAGCAAAGCATATATACTTTGCATCGGTATTACTGCAGAGAGGCAAACACAGCTGCGCTTCCCCCCGGACATCGTGAGTCACATCAATCTTCTTGTGAAGCAGCAAACCTCCCAGTGCAGGGGTCACCAACCATCTGGAGATCTTGCTGGAGACCTGAAGGTGGTCACAAGGTGACACTGAGCCACAGGTCTTGGGTTTTACTAATTGCTCTCAGCCTTTTATATGGAAAAGAAAAGTGGTAGGACAAGTGATTCCTTAAGCTGCTTTGAATTCACGGCGTTCCTCCTCTGTGCTGCACCTCTTGGGGCCTGACCCAGAAGCACAACTTTGGGATGTCCCTGTGCCAACACATACTCAGTTTGGTCCATGGCTTGCAGTTGTGAAATGTATGAGCTACTCGTGTCATTAAAGGGTGAATATTCATCTTGGGCACCTTATATAGGTCTCAGAGAGCAGCAATTTCTTGTAGATGTATGTGGAGCTGTGGCTAAGCATGTCCCGGAGTTGCCCATTTCACACTGCTGATGGGAGGTGACTCTAGAGGGCACCTCAGGTGGAGGTGGATCCTTGGTGGGACCTCCAGCTGTAGCTCCTGGTATTTGGGGCACGTGCAGGTTAATAAAGGCACTAATCTGGCCTTGTGCCCTCTCTCCCCCCTTTTTGCTGGCTATTTCACACATACCACTGTCACCTCTCGTGACCAGAGATCACAACTTCATTCGAAGGGGATGGCTGGTGTGAGAAGCGAGGTCACCTCCCTGCCAGAGAAATGGGCTGGTGAGACTGGACCAAGCAGAAAGAGAAGAGACCTGGAAAGGAGCCTGGTGTGAAATAATTGGAGTAGGCACTTGGTGAAGGCTGATGCTGAGGGATGAGCAGATTCCTCTGAAGGTTTCTTTTTGGATAGATGAAGCCAAAAGGCCCAGGCAGAGAGGGAACATCATGGCCCTCGAAAATGTTTTCTTGAGGGTAATGATTGAATATTGTGGGAGGAGATGGCCAGGAGCAGGGATGTTCTCTACCTGTCCTATTTCATCCAGTCGTTACCTAAGCGTCTGTTTCATTAGCCTCTCTTCAGGGACAAGACTTTGGGTTAGAAGTCTCCGATCTTGGGTCTGAGCCAGAATGGCTGTTCCTGGGGTAGATAATCCCACCAGCAGTGGTGGCAGAGGACAGGACTGCGTGAACAGAGGGAGAGTGAACTGTTTAGAAAGTGCTTATCCTTAATGGCTGCACTGGTGACACGGGCGTGTGCACTAGGATTTTCCATACTGCATCAAAGTTTGGACTGAGAAGCAGAGAGAGGTCTAAGAGGGGAAAAAAACCCACACTTTTTCAAAGTTTGGTGCTAGCGCGTAACTCCTTTACTATGAAAAAAGTTTATAGACATCAGTCTTTACAGTAGACTTCCCCGGTGCTTTGTCGCTGGAGCTCCTGGCGAGGACGTGAGGAGGTTTCTGCTGCCGGTGCTCACGCCTTGCTCTGTAAGACCTGGGAAGTTTGGGAGGGCTGTGATTTATCACCTGCGTCCCATCGTACCCTTCTCCCCCGAATACAGCTTTGTTCTAGCAAGTCTGAGAAGCCGGTTAAATCACCAAGGCAGGGGGTCCCCGAGGATTTGGTTTCCCGCTGAAGCTGCCAGGCTTTTGCTCATGGCGCCCCCGCCAAGTTAATGTACGCGAGCTGCCACCAGCCCTCCTCGTGTCGGGGAGGTGACGATGCTTCGCTGCAGTGGGGGGAACGAGCCTGTTTTACAGCCATCCTGTTCCCCCCATCTCTGCTACCCCGCAGTGGGGCACGGTGACCCTTGTGATGTTTTCTTCTGGAAGAACCAGCATCTCTGCAAGCCCTCGGGGCCATTGTTATGTTTTGGGTTTAATTGTGTGCATTACTGCTTAATAACAACTCCTTCCCTCGGGCACGGACCTTTAAATCTCATTTATTAATCTTCAGTGCTGCTGTTCAGGCTTTGCGTGTTTTGGGTAGAGAGGAGGCACCGCTGTCTCCGTGCAAAAGGAGAAGCCAAAATGGCCCTGTAATAGGAGGGTGAAAGCCGCCTTCTCTGCCCATATCCACCTGGTTTTATCCTGAAGTTTGGAGAAGAACCAAACTTTTTAGGCATGTTTTATACAGCACTTAGCTCATTCTCCTCTCACCCCAGTTCTTTAGGGCCACAAAGCATTTCTACCACACGCATGAAAGGCGGCAGGGCCCTAAGAAAATAAAGGAATATTTTTAACCAGTCCTAAAAGCGTAGGTCTGTATTTCCCACACGTGAAAGCACCCGTGGTTCAGACTCCCCGGAGAGCTCTAAGGAGCACTCGAATACCGGGTGGTGCAGAGGAGCTCAAAATGTGCCAGAAAAGAGCTGAGCGGCGCGTTTCAGACGCTTCTCTTTGGAAAGGAGTTTTTCTTTATGAGGAATGAGGGATGCAGGAGACTCAGCAGGAGAAAGCAGTCGCTAAATGTTGACATTTGTTTGTAAATCCTTATGTAAGGGCTAGTGTATAAGCACATAAAGATGATTTGTGCTACACGTTTGGGAAGAAATCACTGCTTTATTTATATTTTAATTTGTTTAGACTGAATTTCTTTACAGTTACTCACAAAGCCAGGCTCCGCCGTGTAGGCACAGGTGGGAAGTATTGATTTTAGTGCAGAGAGTGTAAACATGTTTTTGTAATAAATAAGCTGTTAACGTGGGCAAACGGGAGGGGACCTGGCTGTGTCTGTCCTGGTGGCTCAGCCGCGCAGGCAGCGGTGGGCAGGAGGGGCGATGGAGCAGGTATGGGACGGGGACCCACCATGGCAGCACTTGTTCAGTGCAGGGTTTGCTGCCCGCTTCTGGGGTCTTCTGGGTTGGCAGAAATAGATGCGCAATTGCTACAGAGAAAAAAAAAAAAGTAACGCCCAAAGGCGTTTATAGAGAAATCCTGCTGGTGGGTGGGATACCACAGGTTTCTCAGCATCCACAGTTGGGACCTGGAAGCCCAAGCCTTGGACTTGTAGCTTCCCTGAAGTCCCCCAAGGAGCCCATGTGAGCTGAGATTCAGCTTTTTCCTAAAAAACTTCCCTTTCTGACCTTACGTTTCAAATCACTTGGCTTGTTGGGTTTGCTTCCTCTCCCTCCGAGTGGATAACTGATATCTCGTCCTCTGTCTCTGATTGATATGTCACAGACTTAAATGCTCTGCATGGCCAGGCAACTGGAAATAGATAGCAGCGCTCTGGCCACTGGTTCTGAATAATGAAATGTTTTGCTCTGAGAATAACTGGGTTAAACATTCAGGTTTTCAGAGCCTGGCATGAGGTAATAGGACGTATAGAGCTTTTATTTTAAATGTTTGAGTTATTCTTTGCTCTGTGGTCACCCACCTTCAAGCAGAAGCTCCTCTCCTGCAGCTGGGAGGTCGTTTGGGCATTCCTGTGGGGCTGGGGAGACGTGGGGAGGTGTACTATCCTGGGGTCAGCCCAGTTGCGTTGACACCACACTGTATTTTTCACCTCTGTTGTGTTCCCTGCTACCTTGAGCGTCTCTGCTCCGGTCCGGCTGTGCAGGGCAGGTGAGCGTGTCATTTCTGGGGTGAAAACCATTTGCGTTTGTGGGGCCAGAAGAAGTCAGCAGCAGCTGGTGGTGTGCAGGGCTCTGCAGTCGCTGTGCAGGAACGGCCCGAGCTCCTCATTCTTCCCCAACTTCGGGGAAGGCGCTCGCTTCTTCCTCACTCAGCTGGCATAGCAATGACCCGCCATTAACCTCTTACTAGCTAACGATTGATTGGAGATACTGCAGAGGAGAACACTGTTTTCAGACTCCTGTAACGCTGATAGCTAAATGCTGCCTAAGCTGATACGAGGAGAGGAAGCAGGAGGATATTTTGGACCTTTACTTGAGGAATTCAGCCTGTTTTGGCAGAGATATGAGGCAGGTGGTAGACGTGCACCTCCGCATGGCTGTTGCTTTCTCCATGATAAGGAAAAAAAACGGGTGAGGCATCAGCTGGAGGTGTGACATGTTGCATAAATCACAGTGTTTGCAGTAGAGAGACGTGGTGCGGACAGAGGAGATGGGGCTGCAAAAAAGCTACAGCACAGGGAGACCTCCAGGGAAGTCCAGTCCATAAGCCAGGAGATGGGGCACAGGCACACCTAGGGAGCAGCTCCGGCAAGGTCTGGGTGCCCAAGCAGAGGGTGCTTGGGTGGGGGTCCCTGTGAGGCTGGTGAGGGTCAGGAAGCCCTGTTGGTGCCCTCAGGGTAATGCTAATGAAGATAGTCTGAGTTAGGGGAGCAGATGTGCGCCCTGAGACTGCAGAGTTGGCTCTGTGGGTGCACATTTCTCAAACCTTCACGGATGCTGTGCAATGGGACAAGGCTTCCCAAAGGAGGGGTGGATAAACACAGATGTGGGGTGAAGCAAGAAATTTCCATGGTTGAGCAGGACATGGACTTTTCTCGCCAAAACCCAAGACTGCAACAGGAGACTGATCACCCAGATTTCCCTCTAGCCTCCTGCTCGTCTCGGCAGGAATGGCCTTGTTGACTCTCCCCATCTCACTCTGCTGTCAACAGCCTGATTTCCCTCTCTCCAGCGGTTCGTGTTTTAGCTCCTGCCTGTGTTTTCTTTCCTGTCCTTGTGAGCCGGTGAAAGCTCATGGTGCTGTTCTTCCAACTCTGAGGTCTTTCAGCCTGAGAATTTGCCACTTCAACCTGCTTCATCTCTTCAGCCCTCACGCTGTTTTAGCCACCCGCTCCCCACTACGGAGCAGTTTGCCTCGTGCTCAGATGTACTGTGCAAAACAAAAAAAAAAGGCTGTTGAGTTTCTGGGCCACTGGAAGTTGTGGCAGTTACTGCTGAAAAAGAACATAATTTGAGCTGCTGCGTCCTTTTCTGCTCTCTGACTTTCAGGGAGGAAATCTTTCATGCTAGTAGCTGAAAGGAGAGATGCTGTGAAGATGGAGCGTGGATTCCTCCGTGCCTGGAGGAGAGGGGGTGGGGGGGCTCGGTCCCTGCCGTACGCATGGGCTGCCCAAGGGATAGCACAAGCATTAGTGCAGTAAATGCTGTGGAGGATGTTTCTTTCCCCTTGTTATTCCTTGGGAGCAGATACTTCATCTGGTCTTGGGAGGGAGGCAGAACCCTAATAAGAGCATAACGATAGCCAGCATGAAAAATCCCAAGTCATGCCCCGAATCCTTGGTTCTTGGAGCCCAGGTGTAAGTTTAAGACTGCTCAGTTTGTTTAATCCTGTGCTGCTGCTGTCTGTCTGATTTGAGGGTGGACCCAAAATGATAGCAATTACGTACAAGGATATTTAATGATCCACATTGTAATGATGGAACTTCTCCTGGCAGTGGTTTCTTCTGAAGGGTATGCACCAACCCCACAGCAGCAACGGACTTGCTGAAGAGCTAAAACCCAGTTGCTATGTTTGTCAGACTACATGGGGGAGGATTTGAGAGATATACACACATGTGAGTTCAACTCCTGTTGATTTCAGCTGGAATCAAACTTCTGTGGTTCTGAGCAACCTGCTAACGCAGATTTCATGTCACCTGTCACCTCTCTTGGCTGTTGAGTGGAAGAGGGACTTTTCTGATGGTTCTCCAAACCCACCCTGGTGCTGTGTGCTGCCTTGGCCGTGTCTTTGGGCAGCAATCCTGAGCGGCGCCTGTTGCGCTAGGCAGAGGCCAACCTCTCGGACATGCCTCCAGAAAGCCCCGGGTGCCCTGGTACCTGGGGAGGTGACCTGCGCGCGGTGGGGAGGGCTGGCGTACACGTCCTGCCCAGCTCTGAGGCGGTAAAGTGCAGAGAATGGCCTTGGCATCTGATTTGGTGCCCCCCCTCCAGCATAATCCCCATGTTCTCAGCGGAGGTACTGAGATCTATACAGATACTGTCATCAATATATAAACATATGTGTTTACACACACACATATATCTATATCTTCTCTATGCTTACAGAGAAGTAAATGGAGTTTTTTTAACCTTGACTTCATCTGCGTGGTTCCAGCAATGACCAGACACTATCCGGCTCCCAGAATTCTCTGTCTGTGGTTTAGAGTAATTAAAGGTGCAGAATGCGCTTAGCGGCATTAGAGAGGGATCATTAGGGTAATCACAGCCTGGGTGCGGGTGGAGGGTTGCGTCACAGTGACTTTGCTAGTACTGAAACTCACCTTTCTCTGCCCAAATCGGGACGTGGGCGACCCGACAGGGAAGTGAGAGAAACGGTGACAAGAAAGCAGGTGTGGGAGCTTTCTGCGTTTGTCATTTGTCACACGTACCGGCGGAGCTGCTGGATGAGCCGCGCTAATCGAGATGTGGAGAATCTGGTTCTCCATTTCAAGGGAGCATCCCTTTTATATTAGTCTCTGAAGTTATTTTAACTTGCATTGACACAAATTAAACAGGAATCTTGCTGTCTATTGATTTTGTCAGCAATGTTTTTTCTCCCCTCCTGAAGTCATCTTTAAAGACTTTACTTTTATTAAACTAAATGCTGCCAGTTAACTAAAGTCTTTGTTTTTATAGACTCAAGAGAACAAGATCTAACATAAATTAATCATGACTTAATTGACTGAACTAATTCAAGTTCTCTCCAGTCCACTGCACAGCAATATTCCTGTCTTCCCAATGCTGTAACTGAAGGCTAAATGGTACATTGCTTTAACAGCATAAACTTTTTATATCTCTAACACAACATTTTTACTGTGGACAAAAGTTTTAATTTCCTTGGAATTAAGTCCACAAAACACTTTCACAGTAAGGAATGCTGAAGTGAACACCCCTTTTTGTAATGCATATTAGAGCCGACTTCAATTTCTTCCTATTATCTTTTTTTTTTTTCTCTGTGAGAGGACTAAATTATTTATTTGGTATTACTATTTCAAAGGAAAACCGAGCATTAATTCAATTTACAACAGTATTCTCTCACCCTACAGAGCATAAAATGAAATGCAATGAATTGTTAATGCCGCCGATGTCAAGAACGCGATGCGTTTAGCGAAGCTGGGCTAAATCATTAGTGCGAGTAGCTCTCCCCGAAACGGCACCGCTGTCAGCAACCAGTGAAACCAGTGCATGGCTTTTGGGTTTAGCCCACGCGGCGAGTCTGGGGACAAACCCACCGGTCGTGTCCCACGTGGTGGAGCAGGGAAGGAGTTTGGGGCTGCCTCGTGGGAGAGCTTGCAAAGTTAGGGAGGGTGCAGGCTGCGGTGATGCTGCGGTGGCCTTTCAAGGCCATTAGCCACCAGCTCCAAAGAAGACAGTCTGGAAACTTCTTCACCACTTCCTGGGGATGGTACCAGAAACCCGGGCAGATGTGGCTTCTGCTCAGATATGCACGACTGACCCATGAGGCAGGGGATTTGAAGGCTGCTTGTGGGCTTTCCCCTGCCAAAAGAGGCAGAATTCATCAAATAGGTGCTTCCCTGCTGAGTTTCTTTCTTCATCTCTGTGTTTTTCAGCTCTGTAGTTCCCAGCCCTGCTTTTTTCCTGCAGCAGAACTTTAAATATCCAAAGCAATGGTGGGTGCTGCTATTACTTCCCGTAGGAGCTTATTCCTTAATCTAATCAATCTCTGTCAGGATTACAGCCTGAAGGCTTTTCTCCTGTTGTGTCTTCCCAAAGCTCCTCTGCATCTTTTCATTCTGAGCTGACAGTATCAGCTTGGGTTTCAGACGTCAGAGAAGCTGCAGCCACTTACACCAGTGTAAGACTGACCCTTAGGAAGGGACTAATCTTCTGTATCTTCTTGGAGTAGAGGATGTGATTAGAGAAATGGATAGATTCTGTGAGGGACACACTCATCCCACTTCACCTGACATGTGTGGCTTCAGTCTACTCTTGTCATCAGCGCCTTTGGTGTCCAGCAGAAGTGAGGTGCTTCACTGTCCTCTTGTAGCATGGGGTGAGTTACCTCTTGCAACTGCCTCTCTCCTTCCGTTGAGCAACGCCTCTTTGTTGAGTAGCTTTGACCAGGTGCTTAGTTTTTGGTGGAGGAAGTCAAAAGGGATAAACCCCACGTTGTATTTTACGAGAAATGCGTGCAAACTCCACCCGTTCCCACAAAATTATAGCCATGTACCTGTGCTGAGAGTCTGAAGCCACAGATTTTGGTTTCTTGAAGCCCATCCAGGCTCTGAGCTCCTGGATGCAGCAAAGTCAAGGTGTATATGTTCCTTGGACTCGGGAACTCAGGAAGTGTTAAATGAATTAAATTAATGTCACCTTTATAAGCGTTTGAGCAGGGTGTGTAGGGCAGTCCTTCATCGCTGGAAACTCTCACCCTGAGAAGAGATTCCTCACCACGATGGAAAGACCCTGCAGTGCTTCTCACGAATGCTCTGTAGATGCACACACAAAGCATTAATGCGTTTAAGACAAAAAGAAGTTAATGTACCGTACAGCCCCACGTACTATTTAAACTTAATTTGACGAAACACCAACTACCAACAAATGTAAAAGGTCTGCAGTAAATATACATAGTGTTCTCCGTAATGAAACTGTCATCATAAGGTATAATACATTATGGGCTCATCACTTCGCTTTTAAGTTTCAGGTCATTAATTGCTGATAGAGGTTACAATGTAGAATGGATTAGGTGATAAAATTACATTTCAAAGTCTGCCCTTTTTGCTCTGAAGACTAAGGAATTTATATCTACAAAAGCAGCATCCAAATGTCTCAGAGCAGATGTAAACTATCGGCATTGAACTTCAATGCAGCTGCATGCCATGAAAACCTGAAATTGAATTTTAACTTAATAAAGTAGATTGGTTTTTAATTGAATGTTGTTTTTTTTCCCTTGACTTGGAACATTCCCACTCTTTAATTATGTTTCATTTAAGAGAAGAACAAATAAAATCAATTTATTTTCTGACAGTGAAAAGGGAACACGCAGTATTTCTCAGCAGTTTGAAAAGCAGCTCCCCACACCTTTGGCAAATCTATTAAAACAACGCGCTTAAAGCACGCAGTCGTTTTTAATTAAAAGAGCTGCACTCTGTAAACAGCTTATATAGCGAGACATCGTATATATTCTCATTGCGTGCTGTGTTTTTTGGGGAGGGCAGCTATATAGTGTGAGATACGGGTGGAGAAAGCCACTCACAAAGGAGCTCCTTTTGGAGAAAGGTGCTTTTTTATTTCGCGCTGGGCAGGCGCCTGGCAGGGACCGTCCCAGCGCTGTCTGACCCTGGGCTCTCTGCCGCGTGTCCCACCCCTCCGTACGCCGGAATTCAGGCACTGGTCCCTGACCCCGCTTCACGTTTACGAACTGGGGAAAAAAATATTCCTCGAGTTTTGCCACGCTGATCCTGTTTTGCTGATAGTGGAAATACGTTTCTGCAAATACCTTGTTCTTCCCGGTGTGGCTGCGACAGCCCTCCTTTCCTCTGCTTTGGTGCCTGGATCTGATTGTCAGGGTGAAGACAGCTGGGGCTGTGCTTAGCTGGCTTTCCGAGGGACCAGAGTAGGTTTTAGAAGGAATAAACTTATGTTTAGTGATAAATTTTCATGACAGAGTATCTAAAATACCCAAATCCTCCAAAGTTCTTTAAGATTTCCTCTCTTCAGGACGTGGTGAGCAAAACATTCGTAGTCGGGATTTTTGATCTCAGTTGTAAAGTTTGGAACAGAAACATCAAAGGCAAAACGGGGATGATCTCACCTTGCATTTGCGTGCGCAGCATTGTTTCTCCTCTTGAGAACGATTACATTTCTGTTTTTGTTTTAGGACAGTCGCTTTTTCCTCTCTTTTGCTTACTCTGTGCTGGTTTTTGGCACTACAACTAAAGGAGGGTATTAAAAAGTCCCCTTAGTCCAGACGGGGAGAGAGCAGGGAAATAGCAAAAGCAATACCTCTGCCTTTCCATCATGTTTTATGCTTTTTCCTTGCTCTTTCCCCACTGGAGAGATTAAAGAAGAAATAAGGAAAGCAGGTTCCTGCTTTACTCCTTTTCTGTTGCTGATAGACTTGATCATGTATTTCTATTTCGTGAGAAAACTTAATTTGAAAAAAAAAAAAAACAACAAAAGAATAGTTTGATAGTAATAATGTGTTTCCATGGAGTGGGGAAGCCAGAATGTCTGGAAGGGTGGAGTGATGTTTTCTTTTGAGCTTTTTGGGATGCTTTGCAGGCTGCTGGGTGTGCTGCAGCCACCGTGCAGGGGGAGGGCAAGGAGAGATATTTCAGCCCAGAAACCCCCCTGCATCCCGGGCTGCATCCCCAGCAGCGTGGGCAGCAGGGCGAGGGGGGGATTCTGCCCCTCTGCTCCGCTCGGGGGAGACCCCCCTGCAGCGCTGCCTCCAGCTCTGGGGCACCAACAGCAGAAGGACACGGAGCTGTTGGAGCGGGGCCAGAGGAGGCCCCGGAGATGCTGGGAGGGCTGGAGCCCCTCTGCTGTGAGGACAGGCTGAGAGAGCTGGGGGGGTTCAGCCTGGAGAAGAGAAGGCTCCACGGAGACCTTCCAGCCCCTTCCAGTCCCTAAAGGGGCTCCAGGAAAGCTGGGGAGGGACTCTGGATCAGGGAGGGGAGCCATGGGACAAGGGGGAAGGGTTTTAAACTGACAGAGGGGAGATTTAGATGAGATCTGAGGAAGAAATTCTTTGCTGTGAGGGTGGTGAGCCCCTGGCCCAGGTTGCCCAGAGAAGCTGTGGCTGCCCCATCCCTGGAGGGGTTCAAGGCCAGGTTGGATGGGGCTTGGAGCGACCTGGGCTGGTGGGAGGTGTCCCTGCCCAGGGCAGGGGGTGGCACTGGGTGGTCTTTAAGGTCCCTTCCAACCCAAACCATTCTACGATACATTGGCACCCCAAGACGGCACAGTTTGGTGTATTGTGACCAGGACATCCCCACAAGCTGCTGGGGATGGATGTGAAGGGTGAATAAAGAACATCTGCAGCGGCTTGGTGGCACCACTGTCCTCAGAGCTGCCCCCCCGAGGCTGTGGGTGCACCGAGTATCCCTTCCCAAATCAGTGCTGTGTGGAGCAGGGGGTTGTGAGGGACCTGCTCTCCTACAGGGTGTCCTCAAAATGTCTTTAGATTATCGGTTTTTACTGCAGCAGCCGGGCGGCAAAGACTGACAGGGTAGAAAAGGGCAAAAGGTGCTCGTTTCATGATGGTACGTGTCTGAAATCACTCCCAGGCTGAAAGCCCGAAGCTCTGTAATGGGAAAATCTCTGGCACAATCCAACAATGGGAGCAGGGTTGTGCGAGGCTTTGGGGTCTTACAGCCCATGTAGCCCACTCCCTGCTAGAAGCTGCTTTCCTTCCCCCAATCTCTTCTCCTTATTTCCCACCCCTGGAGGAAAAAACCACCAAATGTAGACGTCACGGTTGTTTGCTGGGGCTAAAAGCAGAAAAAGCACAAACGCCGCTTTTCTCCGCTCCCCTCCGCGGGCAGCGCGTCGCTGTGCCGTGCTCGGCCTGGGCAGCAGATGATGTTCAGTCCACCCGGCCTCCGCTTTAACGAGCCTGTACTTCAAAACCGAATTAAGAGCTGATGAGATGGGATTTTGCTGCTTCAGCCCAAAGGTGATTAAACGTTTACGGAGGTGTCTAAGCAAACACGGGATGAGGGTGATGGAGATTGAAGCGCGGCAGCTCTGCCGCTTGTGGAGCGCTGCCTTCTGCAGAGCAGGTGGGGTGAGGATTGAATCAGATGTATTTACGCACGTGTGGGTAGCAAACTTTTATGAGGTTATTTTACAGAATAGCCGTGTTTTTTTTTTTTTTTTTTGTAAAGGTAGGGCTGATCCCAGTTGTGACTCGCTAGCTGGAAAGGATGCTGACGCTGCTCTCACCGCTGCATTCCAGTTGCAGCTGCCCTACCATCGTGTTAATGCTCCGTGTTGAGGCTTGTTCATTGTGGAAAGTTTAGGGAAAATATGTTCCATGCAAGATTTTGTCAAAAAGGAGGAAGCCTATTTTTTTTTTTTTTTTTTTAGTTTCAGGGAAAACCTGGAAATCTTTAACCAGAATGAGACAATACCATAACTTAAAACTAAAAAAAAAAAAAAAAAAATCATTGCTAACCCATACAAATGGAAGAATGTCAGCGTCCTGCTCAGGCCACATTACGAGATTTCAGTTTACCAACAGCAAGCTGCTGTGAAGCCTTTGTTTGGTGTCGAGGCGAAGGTTAACTTTAATGGGGGTTTGAAAGAGCATAATGAAGTGGAGGGAGGATAACGCACGGTGCCGCACCGAGACCTGACACATCCCCAGCGCCCTCGGATCAGATTTCCCCAGAGCCACGTGGACTGTGCGACAAAACCAAAGTTGCTTTTAAAAAGTACCTGGGCTCCACCAGCCACGGATCACCGGATTTGCGTGTTGGATCTGCTCTCTGGCTGGTGTCAGCAGCGTCTTTTCATTGACTTTTACGTGGTTTGGGGGATTCCGTGTCTCCAGCTGTGGAAATAACTAATTTTGCAGTTCCTTGGTGAATCCAGAGAAAAACTGGGTTAAATGGAACACTTAATTTAGCTAAGACCAAGCAATTCCCTTCTTATTTCTACTGTTTTCTTAGAGACTGAAACAAATAAACCACAACTGAAAGGAATTTGTTTAAAATAAATAAAATCCCCAAACCTCAAACTTGTTTCAAAATATAAAAAAAAAAAAAAAAGCAAAGTTGTTTCATCTAAGAAATGGGAAAATGAAACATTTCCACTTTCCCAGATCTTTATTCTTTTTTCTTCTGCCCTTTCTTCCCAGGCAGAAGTTTCAGGAAAGTCAACGTGCATTTGCAAAATATTTTGATATATCTGAACCTGCAGTTTTTAGTGTGAAAAAAGTGGTGACCAAAAGAATTCTTCGGGTTTCCTGCGGCTGTGGAGGGAACGGTCCTTGCACCAGCTGCATCGCGAGGTTCAGGGGAACCAACCGCATCCTTCTTTGCTGTCACCTTCCTATGTAGCCCGTCTCAAAAATGAACGACATCAGGAATAACCCCCAAACCAGGAGATATTTGTGTGTTCTATGGGGCTCCTTGTCCTTGCCCCTTGTGGTGGTACGTCCTCGAGACCCTCTCCCCAGGGATGAACCTGGGAAGGGGGGACATCGCTGCCACCTCCTCCTTGGACCCCGTGTGGAACGGCTTATCGCTATTTCAGCTCTGTTTGCAAGAAGCGGTGCCCATAAAAACCTCCCAAAAACTAATTACAGGTTTGGAATATCCCTGGGGGGAATATCTTAGGCTTGATTTCTTGGAATACCAAAAGGTAGCAGCCCAAATCTGATTAAGCGCGGAGCGCCCGATGAATATGCTATGTCTGCAGAAAAGGAATTCCCTATCAGATGCCTCTCTCCGAGCAGCTGCCACCGCAAACAAATTTTAAACCACTGCACTTCATCTTTTCCCCCGTTTGCTCCATCAGATCTTATCAGAGAGAGAGCCCGTGACTGCTGTGTGTATATTAAAAATTAAGAAAGTTTCATCCCTGGTTAAATATCCCAGAAGCCTCACCCAGCTCATGCTGCACTGGCCACCAGTGAACCAGAGCTGACTGCACAGCGACGGGGGACATCGGCACCCCCGGGGACAGCAGATCCTACCTTAGACGTCCATCACAGCGTGGGGTCCTTTTTTCCTCTTTTTTCCTTGGAAAAAATACAAAATGAGTGCCTAGTTTGCCTTTTAGGGTCTGGTGCTGTACTTCTGCTGGTAAGACAAATAGCCCGTAGGTCTAGTTGTAACCCAGGATTTTCCAAACCGTTGCCTTCACCAAACTAGCGACGTATCGGTTTTATTTATGTACAAAAATCCTATGGATACCAGATGCTTTACACTGTGGAACTGGACAGAAGGAGCACTTTGCACTGGGATATGGGGTGTTAGATATGATCGTGGCAATGGAAAGAGGCTGGAAGAGCCCTCGGGATGTCCAGTCTGGTCCCATGTATCTAACGTGCCCCCAGCGGTAAATACTCCGTAGCTCTTCTTGTCAAACTGTTTTAGTGCTTTGTTACGATTTCTAGTGACAGCCTTATTTTTCCCTTCTTGTACTTTACTTAAAGCCCATCCACTTCTTAATGAATCTCAGCTGGAATGTATTTCACCCCCAAAAAATAATTTAAATAAGTAGTTTTGACTTGAAGAACGTTTCCTTGGCTAATTTGCAGTCTGACCTCTCTGAAGAATTTGACCCGAGTTCAAAATAGCTTCAGTTTCCCTAAAACTCGACTCCTTGGTAAATTTACTATTCACAAAAGAGAAATCCTAGATTTAAATTCATTGACTCGCTTCAGTCGCAGGAACCTGCTGGCTTAAATTCTGAATAAATTCAGGAGGAGAAAATACCATCAATACTGCCGAGCCCAAAGTAAACAGAGAAGGAAAATAAGGATTATCCTGCATTTATATAATATAATCAAGTTCAAATTTACCTAGGTGTAGAGTAATATAATTGGGGATTTGGGTGAATCCCAAAGCCAATGGCATCTTTTAGAGATAACCAGTCTTTTTAGAAATGAGATTAAGTGGGGAGAAAGCCTCGTTATGCTAATTAAAGCTAAAAAAAAAAAGACTAAGGAATAATTGAATTTAAAAAATAGCCCACGGCTTAAAGTGCATGAACTTGAACAGCTCTGAAATATGTCTCATCCTTGTTCCCTGCTCGCAACTAATATCCCAGAGAGCGTGCGGCTGTGGCTGGAGCCACCGCTCCATGGATGTGGGGCTGTGCCATGGTTTGGGTCAGGATAAATTCAAGGGATTGTGTGGGCAGACAAATGCAAAACGCTCCGCTTGCACTCACGGAGAGGGGCGCTCGTATGGATTGCTAACGTCCGCAAAGCTTTTAGTAGTGCCTGTGCTCAGGAAGAGGGATGGTGGTGGGGGTGACGGTTTTACTGGCAGAGCAGTTTGCATCGAGCGGAGTAAGTCTCCGCACCAAGATGATGCTCCGTGCAGCGCCTGGCGTGGGGAGAAACGGCACCAAAGCTGAGCGGGGGTGAGACCTCGCAGGAGAAATGTGTCCTTCTGTCGACCAGAGCGTTTCCAGCAGGTTCACGCTCAACGTGCTCTTTGAAATCAAAGCAAGGGAACTCCTCAGGAGCAGAAGGCTCTGCAGGGCTCTATCCCCCATCTTGGCGCTAAGCGCAAATTCTCCTCCTTCCAGGAGCTGCTGATGGTGGACACCAGCTAAACAGGCGCTTCATCTTTTCATCGTCTTTTCTATGGGTGGTGCCCTTTCTTCTGCAGTTAGCATTTTCCATAGCCAAAATTTTGAGGGTGATCCCTGCAAAGTCCTATGTGGTCCTCCTGTTTTGGAGAGGAGATTTTGGCCAGAAGCTTGTTGGAGCTGAATACAGCAAGGCCCTGGGTGACGAGCGTCGTGGCTCGGGCCATGTCTGTCCCCTTTGCCACAAGAAATGGGGACCCGAAACAGAGATGGAGCAGCATAAAAGAGGCAGCCTGCAGGGTTTTATAATAGCTTAACTGAATTGCATTAGTAAGAGAGAAAATTTTTGCTCTGTTGAGATACTGTTTGACGGTTCACCAATCGCTAGCCAGGATGCACTGCAGAGCGCAACCCAATTTACCCTTTTTGAGGGATATCTGCCCCTCTACGAAGGTCATCCTGGCCATGTTGCTTATCAGTTCTTGGCAGCAGCAAAGAGCTGATGTGCTCGGAGCACCACTGCCCATCCTGACTGATGCTGTATCATCGTTTCCTTCCATTTCCTCACCTTGTTCATCTGTTGTTGCTTGGACTGCAGTACGTGCTGTATTCCAGTTGCTATACTTGGCTAATAAAAAAACCAGATTGATCAAGGGTCCCTCTGGTTGTACAGCACTGTACAAAAAGGATTCAGCACCCTCACACCGCTGCAATAGACGTGAGATGTCTACACCTTTTTTTGGGACTGACAAAAGTTTGTTCATAAACTGGCTGCCCAGGACAGCGGTGGAGTCGCCATCCCTGGAGGTGTTTAACGGCCGGGCAGACGTGGTGCTGAGGGACGTAGGTCAGTGGTGGGTTTGGCAGTGTTAGGTTTACGGTTGGACTCAATGATCTTAAAGGTATTTTCCAACCTAAATAAGTCTACGATTCTATGATTCTATAAATATGTATGCACACACAGACTCACGCTCAGTGTAATTTGGTTGGTGGCTGAAGCAGCTGTACCTCTTCTGCCAATGACTTTACAGGGATTAGGTGTAATTTAAGAGCAGGACTCGGTTCTGTGCAAACAGCGCGTGTGTTACAACAGAGGCATTTCTCTGTTTCTGTGTTTGGGTAATGCTTTTGAAACGCACAGTGGTATGCTTACGTCTGGTGTGTTTATGAACCCTTGACTCTTTGAAGAGCGATAAAGGATCAATGGCTTTCCTAGTTTTAGAAAGAGGGTATTATTCCTCCCCGGGGGAATCTTTCTGGTTGAGCAAAACATTTTGCTTGTTCAAGCAAAACTATTTATAAGTTGACTTCCAAAGAAAGTTTTTGCTCAGATGGCGTAGTGCGGCATTTCTCTCATTTGCACCCTCTCTAGCGAAGCATCTGCAGTCCCCGTAACTGCAGGACAGCCTCGGAAGCAACGGCGAGGGGCAGGATGAAGGGCGCTCGTTAGTGTTCTTATTTTCCTGCTTAAAATCGAAAGGCAAGCATTTGCTTGTGTGCTTCTGCTGGGAAAAACTTTACAGATAAAGCGGTTCCCTTTATTCCCCAGCAGTCACGGGGTGTGCTGGATGTTTAAGCACATTATTTCTTGCCTGTTTGCCCAGGATCCCTTGCTTAAAAGTTATCTGGAAGGAGCTGTTTGACTTGGAAGGGGCACGATTCAGTGCGGTGCAAACATTTGCCCATGAAATTCCTTTCCACCGTTGCATTTTATTTCAGCGGAATTGGCGGGGGGAGTCCGTGTTGTTGTAACCCCATAGATTCTCTATTCAATAGACGCTGACCGTAGGTGTGATTTATGAACTGGATGAAGTCCTTCTTCTCTCTAGGCCACAGTACGGTGTGATGACGAAGAGCTTAATGATGTTGCACCTACTCCAACGTGTGTCTTAACTCCTTCCTTACCTACGCGGTGCTGCAATTGCTGCCGGGTGTAAATCAGTGAGCGCTGGGTGAGAGGATGCGAAATACAGCCGTTAAGCTGCCACACACAGTATTTCTACTCTCAAAACCTCATTTATGAGCAAAGAGGAAGCACACATTACACATAAAACCCAGAGTTTATTTTTAGAAGGATGGAAATGTGATGGCAGAACCAGGCTGTTGCTTTTGGGGTGAGACACTCTTTGGTAGTTAAAGGATAGGATTTAATAGTACCAATGAGCTGACTCTTTTCAGAGTCCTGTTATATTGCTTTTAAACACAGAGAGGGACACTTAAAAAGTCAGTAAATCCCAAGAAAGAATTTCTTGATATTTGTTCAACATGCTCAGTATTAAAAGAAACCAGCGCGTCCCTGCTTTGGAATTAAAAGATACATTTAAAAAAACATTTTTCTGATGCTTTTAGAAGCAGCTTTCCCACCAGGCTCGGATTGTCCCTTCCAAGGTCTATTATTTCCCTTATCTACAAAATGCAATGCCAGCTCTTTCTCCCTGCCAGGTGGGGCAGCGCAGAAGGGGAGGCTGAATTTCCATTTCTGCTCTACCCTGCACCTAGAGAGGAGGGGCCAAGCAGTGCTTTTTCCTGGTCCCTCCCTTCTAAGATGCCGAGATGTGAGTTGAAGTTTGCAGGTTAGTTCTGAAGTGCTTTCATTTGTTGTCTAATACGTGGGAGCCTTGGAGATTTGGAAGTGGTGATGGTCAGTAGAATCACAGAATGGTTTGGGTGGGAAGGGGCCTTTAAAGCCCATCCAGTCCAACCCCCTGCCATGAGCAGGGACATCTTCAACTAGATCAGGTCGCTCAGAGCCCCATCCAGCCTGACCTGGAATGTTTCCAGGGATGTGGCACGAGTCTTGACTCCTTTTATTCAATGAAAGAAAAGGAGAGTCATCCAGAGCACAGCATTTAGTAGGCAGGAGGTGGCTGTGGTACAGCCACAGGATTGATTTTTCGGGCTCTCTGGTGGGCGAGGACCCCATTTCTTCTCGCACGAGGGGCTGTGTTGGAGCAGAAACCTCAGTGCTGCACTCCAAGTTTAGGAAGCTACTTTTGAAAATTGGACATCTGGTGTCGATGAGGCTGTTAGTGCTATTTGTGAGCTGAACACATTGCTTTTCCCAAGGGCGGTGATGCATTGTAATTCTTCGCTGTTCATTAAACAGAATATTTTCCCAGTTTAATATCATAATAGTCATAATTGCTCCGCTCATAAGGACCAAGGTTTACTAAATTCGAACGATGCAATGGATGCAAAACCCACATAAGAGCATTTTATCACTGATACTATAAAGACTTCCCTATAACAAACATATTTTTATACTCTGCAAACAGCTTTAGAAGATTAACAGAAAACATCATAAAAATACTCCTTAAATTAAAGATTGCATTGACTTTAGTGGTTTACCCTTCCCCCATACTACCATTCCAGCAATAAAACCACGATGATGTTTACATGGCTTCCAAACCATAAAACACTCATTTTTCATTATTTCTCCAATCTCATAATGTCGAGTTGTGTTTATCTATAACTCAGTACATTTTAACGAAAGGCCTGACATTTAAGTGAATGCTGATAGGAAGCAAGAACAGAAAATGGTTTATAAACAAATTAGTGGGATTACTGCAAGAAAATTAATTGGAAATAAAAATGGGATCTATCAAAGAAACGATACTGATAGGTAGTTTGTACCTGAGGTGCATTTTTCCAGGAGTTTTTAAATATAGGACTCCGTCATTACCGAACACCAGAATTATACTGTCTGGTGCCAATGTAACCAATGGGCCTTACCTCCCTCTCCCCTTACTCCTGCCCAAATTACGCACCAGACAATTTTGCACCTCCCTGGAACTGCCACTCATTAGTCAAAAAGGCAGGAGGTTTGGAAAAGAAAGTTTATTGTTATGTTATTTTTCTGCTATGACAGCAAAGTGACCCGAAATGGTTTAAATCATTCTGAGTAGAGGTGGCCAGAAGCCACAGCAGCAAAATCAGTGCGTTTTTCGAAGGTAATTTCAGAAATCCAAAGCCTGGGGTGTGCGTGCCAGCCCCGTCCCTCAGCAGCTGGCTCCTCCGTGGAGACCAAGCCACCGTGGCCATGTTTTGGCTTAGCGTCTTCTTGATGGACCTGTCCCACTGGCGCCAGAAAAGTAGGAACAAATAATTAGAGCGGAGAATAATTATAGCCGTAGCACACTTGAACGAACCAGTGACTTCTCACATGTTTCTCCTGGTGGTAGACAGGAACACGGTATAACGGATTATTTGTCACTGTGCTGGAATTTTAATATACGTATGGGAAATAGTTTGCAGGACACTGTTCCCCATAGGAAGTGCCCATATTTTTTTCCAAGACATTACTTTAATTCTAGCAAATGAAGAGCAGAATAAAATTATTGATCTCCTTGGGAAGCACGAACCCTCTAACAATGGTTGCTCTCAAATACAATGGCAATACTGGATCCGTTAATATAATCGCATTATCACAGAGGTGATACTGTATATTATTAGGCGGCAGAAGGGCAGGGAGCGGGATTAACCACATCATCCAATCAACCCTGAAGGTGTAATTCGATATAAATCATTTTTTAATCAACAGGAGGATGTGTTAAAGTCATTTGTTTGCGGTGCCTGTTTGTATTGAGCAAATGTAGCCATATTAAGAAAGAGTTTATGTTTCTGGATGTAATTTTTTTTTTTTTTATTGGCCCATAGTACAATAAGCAAATGAGATATTCCCAAATAAGTATTTGTCACTTGAGGTAGTTACTTGTCTTTTGTAGGAGATATACCACCTCAAACGGTAGGTTGAAAAATAATCCCTGGTCTCTAGTCTTTATATTTACATCTTGCCCCCATTTTGCCTTTATTTGATAATTCCCCCCGCAGTTAACAGCAGAATATGCGGCCGAGGTCTGCTGCTGAGCACCCTGCCCTGGGCGCCGCCGCTGGAGACATGATTTGGCTTTGTTTGCTGGATTTAAAGCCGTGCTCAGACCCTATCATATTAATGGACGGCAAAGAAACTATTAATTGTCTCCTGCACTCTGAGGGTTAGTGGTTTTAATTGCATTTAGGTGGTTTATTGCATTAAAAGTCACGATTTTAATGTAAAAGAAAGAATGGTGTCTTTGAGAGGGAAGGGTGGTGTCCTCTTGGACCTGCCTTGGGCCAGCACGGTTGCTGCAGAAGGAACAGGAGGAGGAAAGAGTGGATTTGTGCAATTCCTGCAGAAACAAGGTTGGTTCGGGGCGGTATCGCAGCCGGCCGGTGCGTGGGAACGCTGCTAGCTTCTATATGTCACAGATTCTCCCCCTTCCTGATTAAAGACGTGGCGCCGACGGGTTGTGTGAGCAGCCTGACCTTTCCCAGCACGGATGTGCCGATACTGGTAGGATTTCAGCAGCGCTCTGGTCAGGTATTGCTCGTGGTCTGTGGTTTGTGGGGGACCCTTGGGCCATGAGAGGGACCCCAGGGGCTGAGTCTGCCCAGCTCTGCCGAGCCTCGGCTTCCCCATCTCTTGGGGGAAAAAATTCCCCTCTCCCGACTTCCACATCACTCCATCTAAACAATTTTTCACCTGCTGCGAGATTTCCCAGCGAGCTGGTTTGAGTCAGGGAGGGTAGTTGGGTTTAGAAGGCAAAAATCGACCTTTTCTTCTATCAGGGGTTGGGAACCCCCTGCCCAAGCCCCAGAGCAGGCGGAGTCTGCAGAAATGGCACCGTCGTTAATTAGCCCCGAAAACCCTCTGCTCTGTCACGCTGTCTGCGCCGCTGATCGCTGCTCGGGAGCTGGAGCAGGATCGAAGAACTGACCTCGCCTCTTCTCTGCGGTTTTTGCACTCTCCAGTAATTCAAAGGGTAAAGAAAAGATCACTTGGCTGTTAGAGTGCTTGACAATTACTCACCGTATTAGCTGTACCTCCCCGAGACATCTCGCCTAACAAATGAATCCGCTGCGCTGATATTGGATTCTTTGGAAAATTACTAAAGATTTTCAATTATCCATGCTTCTTTCCCTAAGTTTAAAATGATGCGTGCATGCATTATGGACTTAAATTAATATTTGAGCTATTAATTGGAGATCGCGCTTGACAGCAAGTTGTTTTTTGTGATGCGATGCTCGTGTACCCAGAGATAATATGATGGCTGCATTTTTAGCAGCTCGTAAATAAATAAAAATAAATGGAATTCTTCAGGAACTGCTCATGCCGAGCTATCGCAATGAATCGATTTGATTGCAGGGGCATTTGCTGTCTGACCTTGCCCTTTGCCTGGCGCCTCCGTGCCATCCCTCTGGACCCAGGAGGAATATCTTCGGCGCTTTCAAGGTGCCCAGCACATGAGCAGCACTTACAGCTTTGGAGCGTCCCCATTGATTTTTTTTTTTGGGTGTGCTGTAAACAGAGGGTTGTGAACCATTGGGTGAACTTAATTCCTTTCTCGTGTTTGGGCATTATCCAGGAGCAACCTGCTATTTTTATGCCTTCGCCAATACCCGCAAGGAGCAGCTCTGTGCCTCTATCGGGTGAATAGCTGTTTTGAAAGAGGGCTATTAGGTGTATTTACTAGTAATCAGGTGAAGACTCTACTAATTGGCAAAGCGCTGTTTTAAAGGTTTCTCAGGTAACCTGAGCTCTGTAGGTGGGGAAAAAAAAAATACCTTCTTTCGCTTGTGAATTATTTGTGGACATTTATAAGCATAAGGTAAGGTCACTGTGGGGATGGTGAGTGAACTCAGCTTATAAAAAATGGCCGGTGACCCACATAGGGGTCAAATTGTTTATTCATAATATTGCACGGATGATAATAAGTGCTTTAATGTGCGCATCACTGTGTTTGGAAATGACCAACAGAAGAAATAGGCTTCATTTGTCAAAAAACTCACTAGTCTTTTTTTGGGGGATCTTTAAATGTCCCTGCTGACCGCCTCGTGGGTAAGAGGTTTATTTCTTCGAGCTCCGTCTGCGCATCGCTCCAGCCCTTCCTCTTCCCGCGTCCGGCCTGGCTGCGGAGCCGCTGTCTGCTGTTGGAAGGGACCACGCTGGAAGCAGCCCGGCAAAGCTCCTCCCCTGCTCGTCTAAATCAGTTATCAGTTCTACAACCAGGGTATCTACACGAGAGGGGGGAAACATCAATGCACAGGGGTAATTTCATTAGCAAGTTAAATCATTCCCATGCGTCAGCTGTGTTTTAGGAAGACAAAAACTCTCACTGAACTGTTTTTTGTGGCTGATTGTGTCACTCATAAAGGCTGCTGAAATCAAAGGAGGCTGTTTGGATCTTTCACATGGCTGCCTTTCTGTCCTGGTTCCCATGAAGCGCTCTCAAACTCGTAGCAGTTTTCATCCATCAGCCCAAATAGCTCTTGCGGTAGCTGATTTATAAGCTAACGTAGACATCTCTGGGGCTGTCAGAAAATATAAACAGCGGCTTTTCCTTTTATTAACAAAACCTATTAGCAGCAGTCGTCTCCAACACCTCCGCAAACAAAATCTGCTCCAGCCCCCTCGTCCACTTGTGGGAAAGAGCTCATTTGTTAAATGGAAATGTGAGCACCTCTCTTTAAGATAGCGCAGGTGGTGTTGCTATACGCTGCCGAGCTAAATGACTTCACTGTAGAGAAGGGAGGTGTGTGTGTTTTGAACCTCCAAATTTTTCCTTTTTTCCTCATTTGTGTGTTAATTATTCAAGCCATTATGAAACAGGATATACCTGGAGAAATCAAAGCCCCATTGCACAGAGCAAATTGAATCAAAGTTCGTTTTAGAGCAGAAGTGAAGCACAGGAAAACCTGCAGGCGAGACCTCAGGAAGAGCTGAGGCACGTCGACCCAGCTCCTGCTCCTTCTCCCTGTTCGTCTGGCCAGATGGACCTCGTGACTGCCCTTCTTGACGCCAGCAGCAAGCAGGGGTTTGAATGCTCCCATGTGAGATGCTCATGTGCATCCCTGGAGGAGCGTTTGGAGATGGGTCTTCCATTGGTGACGGAGATGTGGCATCATGCACGGGTGGGACAATGGATGGGAGAATGTCCCTGTGCCTTGGTCCCTTCTCTGCAAAGTGGCAGCTCTTTGCATGACCAAGACACTGGGCTAGTCACTGGGTTTGGAGAAGTCCTCATGCGCTGTGCTAGACTAATATCTTACTGCCATTCTCTGCTCTTTCTTGTATTGAAAATCCCAGTTGGGCTATTGAGATTCAAACCAGTAGCAAGCAGTTGTTTTGGGGCCGACATCACTGGGTTGCCCTTGAACCCAGGTGTTTACCCATCCCACAGAGGAGCCATTAGCATCTTCTCTGTGAACCACCCCGCAAGTTCCCTTTCCTTCTCTTTTCTGCAGCGTTTGTATGTTTGAGGGTCCTTGTGCGTGTGAAGATCTTGGCATAGGGGCTATCAGGGTGGGATGGTTGGCTCTGCTAGGTCTAAACAAAAAGAGCAGGTTATAAATTACTGTTTGCCATTTTTCACTTTGATCTCATATTTAAGTGGTTTGAGATTTAGAGTCCACTCAGTAGTTGAGATGTTGCCTAGTTACCATTTTTGATATCACAGAGAAAGAATAAATAAAACGGCATTTTAATATTAAATGCTGTGGCTTGAGAATTGCAGATATGGTCCCTGTGCACCAGACAGCCAAGTCAGAAATCCTCTTCTGAAAAAGCTCTGATTCTTCCCAGGCGACTTTGAAAACTGTCCTTTTTAAGTTGTGATTTTTTTCTTCTTTTCCTTTTCTTTCTTTTTTTTTTTTTCTTTTTCTAATAACAGTCCCTGCGTTCCATTTGCTCTGCAGTAGGGAACGCAAATCGGAGACTGGGCGTTTTGTTGGCACGGCCCATTAACCCCAAGCATAAATTCTTCCTGCTTGGGCGTGCTGTTGTGGGCACAGAAAGGTCCAGTGGCGCAGTAGCCGCCCCCCGAGTTGTTGCTCACTGTCGTGGCGTCCTGGTCTGCAGTGCTGTGTTTTGAGCTGCCACTCGCTCGTCATGCTCACGGCGGTGCGTTACAGAGCTCCCCGCCAAGCTGCCTCGGGAGAGCAGGCGGCTTCTGCCATTCCATGATGGCAATTTATGGGCAACGCCTGCTTTTGAGGTGGCTCTTGACTGCTGACCCCGTTCCATCCTCAGTGCCTTGCAACTTAAGAATTAGGCATTCTTTTTGCTTCCTGAACCTGACATTTGAGGAGAAGCGCAGACGGCGCTGAGAAATGTTTCATTCGGCGGCGGCTGTCTAATCAGCGAAAAGGTGAACGTCTGTGCGGGCAGTTTCTTGGGATACCGCCTGGTTGTGGAAAATCTTCGTATCTTTAACAATGGGGCATATTTAGGAGTATCTGGCATGTGGAAGACATCAGCCCCTCAATCAGCCCATCATGAACTCTGGAGAGGGCAGAACATGAGATGTAAGCGTCCTCCCTTTCTAGGTGTCACCCACTGCTTCACCTGCCAGCCGCCACTCTTTGGGATGGCCGAGAGCTCCTCTCTGCCCCCGCGCTTTGTCCCGACCTTCCTCTCTCATCCCCTCCTCCATAAGAACCCATTGATGCTGGTTTTTAATGACCTGCAAGTCATTAACAATAAAGAAGAGGGGTCTGGAAATTTTAACTCTCAGAACTACTCAGTCTTATAGTTCCCATTTTTTTTGTGCCCTTGAGTAAAGACATTTTTTTGGGCTTTTTGGCCAGTTTGTTGTGGTAATGATGTGTATTCAGGCTTTCCTGGGTGAAGCCTGAACTTCCCTGGGTGTTCTTTCCCGTGTAAGAAACCCTGGAAAAGCAGATTAAATGAGGGAGTTCAGCAAGCGCATCATAATTGAGAATTACAAACTTTCAGCTGGCATTTATATTTAAGAGGAATCTACGAAATGGTAAGAAACACATAGCTCGGGAATCTGAAGTGGCTTTCAAGTCATTAACGTTGAGAGATGTAGGCACTGGAATACTTCAACTGTACGGCTGTTGCGTACTGTCATCGCATCCCTTAATAACCGGCAGGAGTAAGCACTATATTAGGCGCTGAAGATAACGCTCATTCACGCAAAGGCTTTCAGTTGAGTTTAATTCCTGCGGCAACACAAAGTGATGAGAAAGTTCCATTGCAGCCAGGAGGCGTCAGTGAATCTTTCCCTAAACGTTAACAGCAATATATAAATACATGTGGATACAGAGAGAAATAGCTATGGACGTAATATTTTAAAAGCTTGCAGTGCATGTTTTCCAGTGACTAGAAATAGGACGTAGAAAGTTTTTCTGGGTTTCTTGTTAATGAATGAGAATATTGATTGTTTTTTGGTACAAAGAAATTTTCAGGCAAAAGTCTACTTGGATCTGGAGTTGTGGCTGAAGACATGTATTCACCAATTAAGATTAAAATTCTTCCCAGGAATGACACTGAAATATCTTTCAAAGCAGGCAATGCACAGTATGAGCCACTCAGGGCACTAGTATTTGTTTAGAGTTTGGATGGACATTAAAATAAATGCTAATTTATCAAGCTAGAGGAAATCAGAAGTTAAGCTGCCCCCAGAAACCTTTTTTTCTGCCCCATGGGGCCACCATGGATCATTGCTAGCGCCTGGAAATGTCTCTTCCAACTTGCCCATCAGTTGTCTATACCCGATTTTTTGGCTGCGGAGGGAGACAAGTGCCAACAGAGGGGAAAACCTCCCAACGGCTTTAGGAGGGAGGTGGGAGCCGTACCACGAGCTTGGCTTTTCACCAGCTGAAGTGAACACGTGTCCTTCCAGACCAGAAGAATCCAAGTTCCCCGTTGAAAAGCTACTGCAACTAATTTGAAGATATTTGTGCAATAGATGTGAGCTTTGTCCTCTCTGGGGACAAGGTGCAGTAAAGCAGAGTTAAGAGGCAGAGAGCTGCCTTAGCTCTTTCCCTGCATTGCGAGGCTCAGCCCATCTCCTCCTGAGAAGGTGTCCCCTGGCGCTTCTCTTTGAGGACTTTCTCACTTTCTCTCTCTCTCTAGGTCTTTCTAGTTCAGAGATAAATGCTTTCTTTTGATACTCCCGAGCTGAAGCCAGCAGGACAAATGTGTCCTTGTGATGCAGGATTTCTGGATAAATTGGCACCAATTTAGTGTGGGCAGAGGAACTCTGTATCTGCAGGACAGTAGAGCTTGATGTTATGCGCAGATAAATGAAAATAAAGAATGCTTTAAAAATAGGAAAGATAATTTTGATTTAAGATGAAATGAAGATGTAAAATGGTATTGCAGAAGGAAACGGATCAGTTCTTGAAATGAACGTAACTGGTAAATGCTTAAGCCAAGGGAGTTGAACAGGTTACCCAAGAAGCTGTCAAGTGCAGACATACTCTGAAGCCGTTTTTTACTTTGATTGTTTTCTGTCTTTTTATGGAAGTACTAACTCAAAATAGTTATATCTCATCAAAGGATAAACATTTGCTGTATTTCAATTTTAGAAACCAGATAGCATTTTTTTTTGAGCAGTTCATTAGGGAATTTTATTTTCTTGATTTACTTTGTTGTTGCTCAAATTGCTTTAACAGCAGTGAAATCATCCTTGTCAGTTTTAAGCAGCTAAACCCCAGTCATCTCTCTGATGATGAGGCCTTCACTCTGTAGTTGTCCCAAACATATTTTGCAGCAGAATTATAAGCTATTAAAAAATAAGCTTCTATTCTAAACACTACAAAAAAATTCAGCTCAGGTGGCGAAAGCTGTCTTTTCTATAAGAAAAGCCTTTTTTGAAGATCTGGTTAATGGAAACCACATCACTCAAGCTTAGCTGGCTAATAATATCTGCCAGTTTATCCGGCAGTTTGGGAAATTAATCCATGAAACTTAATTGGCTTTGTATATTTACATTCCAAATATTCAAAGGGAAACTCCAGTTTATCTGACGGGTCGCCCACGCTTCCCTTTGATGAGCCTCATCATGAATAAAGATGGCTTTCGAAAAGAACCTGTAAAGCGTTGGGGATCTTGCAAGTCTCCAGGTGAGGCAACCTACATATCAAAGACTTACCTCCTAAGCTGGATTTTTCATAAATATCATGTGAAAAGTGTTGATAGTTGATATCCTTTTCCTTCCATCCCCCTGCCTCTTTCCTCCATCCCTTGACCATAAGAAAAAGCTATTCCCGTTCTGCCCGTTCACACTTTGCCTCCAAAGCGCACAACCTGAGCTCGGAAAAGCAACAAATAACCTGACTTGTTGATTCCTGCCCAAATGCCCATGCCGACCAGCTCCGAGAGTGATTATGTTTATCAGGCAAACTGCACCTGCTGTGACACCAGCCATTCACATCCTATAAGAAGATGCTCAGCAGTTTATAAGGAGAATTTAGTGCCTGTTGCAAGCCAAGAAATCAATTTCCCAAGCCTCAGCGGACACCCAGGCCACGGGTCCTTCCTGGAACCTAGCTCAGATTGAATTATTGCTTCAATTCCACCTGGCAAAGATGATGTTAATGCAGAAGATCAGTTAGGAGAAAATAAATAGTGACTGCAGTAAAAATGCATGTGGATGAAAGAGAATGCGCTTAAATGAAATAACATCTTCGAGATGGCATCACACAAAATCGGGAGGCAGCTTTTTAACTCAATAGGCAGGAAATTAGACATGTGATTCCTGAATTATGAAGGGCAGCTGCACACCTGATTCCCAGCAAGTTATGATGAAAGTTGCCCTGAAGCCTCTTCTGGAGCTGCAGTATTTCTATCAATTGTGCTCCATTTTGGTTACAAGGTTAAGCACCCACCACGCCTCTACTAAAAGAGCTTACTTCCTCTGCAAACCACTCCCTCACTCCCTTGATTTCTAGGGATATCCTAGCAACAGTTATTGTGCGAGGGTTTATTTTCAGAGGCACCACATACATTGCCTTGTGCCTCAAAATTAAGCTGCAGGGTGTAGCTTTGGTTTAATGGCTGCAGAAGGTTTCCCAGCATCTCAGACGAGGTGATGGTCCCCAACACGTTTTGGCAGTTCAAGTGAGAAAGACGTTTTGGGGTTTTATTTTGTTGCCTTTTTGTCTTTGCGCCCTCCCCGGCCAAGGTAAGGTGTTGTCGTGGTGTTTCAGCTGAAGCCACACCAGCAGCCCCAGGAAGAGCTGGTGGCCCCTCTGTGGTGGGCTGGCTGGTTAGCTCTGGAGGGCTGGTGCATGGCGAGTAACTCAGGGTTGTTTTTAACGACGATGAGCACACCGAAGAATGACTGAGGAAAGCAGCTGATGATCCACCACTAGCTTATGCAGGGAAGACTGGTATAACTTGATTTTATGCCACGATCAGCAGCTAGTAACCATAAAACAAGTGATAGCATTTGCCTGTGCCTTGCTAGAAGGAGAGAGAGGGTGAACATCACCCAACACCACCAGTCCATACATGGCTGCTAGGAACAAGCCCGGTGTTTGCAGAGAGGAAGCTGGTGGGTATCTTCATTAACCACTGAGGCAATGACAAGTGGAGGAAAACTTTTAGATTTCACTTTGGTGAATGTAACACAGTAGAAGAGCTGACCAGAACAAATAACCTGGTGGACGTGAACTGGTGAAATAAAGTAGAAGGAGAAACAAATAGAGGTTTTTATTTTCTTTTAAGAGCAGACTTTGAGAAATGAAAGGCAGCAGTGCAGTCATTGGGAGGGAAGAGTGGAGTAGAGCTGCAGTGAGTTCAGTGTGGGGGAGACATGGAGCTTTGGAAACCGAAGGCACAAAAACTATAGAACCATAGAATAGTTTGGGTTGGAAGGGACCTTTAAAGGCCATCTAATCCAACTCCCCTGCCACGAGCAGGGACATCTTCAACTAGATCAGGTTGCTCAGAGCCCCAGCTACTTAAACTATTTAACATTTAGGTCACAAACAAAAGTTTTTTTTGCAGTGACTGTGAATAGCCATCTTGGAAAGACTATTAGGAGTAAGTGAAGAGGTCCATAGGCAGCAATATGATCAGCAATGAAAAAATAGATATCGAGGGTCAGAAAGAGGTCATGGCTTGAAAGGAGACCTTGCTCAACTCAGGCTCAATTAGACTTGAGAGAGAGACTGGGTAGCCAAGTGAATCAGCAATTGTAAGTGTGGTACCAGGGACTTTTATGAATTTTCTCAAATCAGGGATGGTACAGTATAACTGGAGAATAGCCAGCACAGTACTTGAGTCCTTTTATTCAGGAAAGGGAAAAAATGATGTGGATGGTTGTAGCCTATTTGGTCTGACCTTGGTACTCTACAAGATAGTGGCACCAAGGGAAATAAAAATCAGGGTAAAACTCACTGTGATGGATGGCAAAAGGTAGATTGTGCTAGACTAATCTACTGTCTTCCTGTAGTAGGGTAACTGAAGTGACATCTCACATGATGGGTGATGGGCAATGTGGGAGAAATGATATTAGAGAGGAAAAGATATTCTTAGAAGAGCCAGTATGGTGGCTGGTGGCATCAAGTCACTCCCTGCAAAGGAGAAGCAATGAAAAGGACTGAAACAATGAACATTTTTTATTTTATTCAAATCCTGCTTTGGGCAGGATAATCCCATTCTTCCAAATATTTAAGCTTTCAAAAGGGAAAAAAATTAAAAAATTAAGCTTTGTTTTGTATAGCCTCACATTTCCCCAAGGAGAAATCCTTCCTGTTCCTTCCATCAAATAGGCACTTGTCCTGCTCACAAGTCTGTGGCTGGGAGCCGAGACCAGTGTTGGGAACACCGCTGCCGTGGGTCGGGAGCGGGGCATGAACCGTGGGCAAGGACGGTGCTCATTTGGCACAGAAAGGTGGAGGTGGCATTAGGAACACACAGGCTACCTTGTAGGAGAGCACCAGAAAGCACAAAGTAGAGGACTGGAAAGTCAAGGAGGCAGCAGGACCCCAAGACTCCCTGTCCCTTTGGCTGTGAGTGAGACGGGGAACTGCAGCAAGGGGCTGGGCAAGGATTCCCGCAGCAAAGCATTGCATGAATTTGACAAAACTGGGACTTCTGGCCATCTGGAGAACTTCAAAAAGTTTTATTTGGACTCACCCTGCTTTCCCTTTGCTGCTGTGGTGCCAGTAATGCTGCTCACCAGCTCTTCTTTCTCTCCGTGTATCAGCCACGTGTTTATTTAGAGGCTCACGTGCCCATTCTTGCTGGATCGCTGCTGTAAAGAAACGTGATTACTAGTAATAATAAGGACAATCAAGTTACTGAGTTTAGAGTCAGAAACTAGGTTTTCAGCCAGGAGGATGTGGGGAACAAGGTCCTTTAGTGTTACCCAGGTGAAACTGAGGTGACTCCAGACCGATCAGCGTGTTTCCTACGTGTAGAGTCGCCCTCTCCCAGGGCCCCGTCCCAAAAGAGCATTTGTTCCGTCCTCAGTGTATTTCAAACACATTGGGGAAACAAGTTGGTTTTGTCTAAATGACAATTCCTCCTGTTTTTTTCCTAAGGAAACTGGCAACGTGGCCAGTACATCTTGCCAGCACTGCTCTGCTTCACAACAGCCCCATCTCCTTGACACGATGCTGAAGTTTTATCTCTCCAGTTCGCCGTGCTTCATTTTGGGAGGTGATTTCTAAAGGGAAACCCATCCTAACAACAACTAAAACGTAGCCAGTTCCCAGAGTTACCTGTCAACAGACAGAGGGATAAATCAAACCTCAGACCAGAAAACTACTGAATTTCAGCATTCCAACCATTCTTAGGCAGCATTCCTCCCTTTTGGGAACTGGAAACAAAATACACCCCTGGCATCCTTTTAGTAGAGCTTCCCCGCTGGTTATGTCTTAGACTAACCTCTTTTAGGGTTTATGAGGTAGTAAATGATGTATTTCTGTAGCATTGCCTGACGTCTCGCCAAGTGCTGGCTGGGTCTGTCACTGCGGCACCCCTGGGCTGCCCTGTCGGTGCCGCGGCTGCCGCTGCCGCAGACTCTTCGGGAGCCCGGTTCCTTATTCATCCCCTACCCTCGCTGCAACTGGGGGATTAGGAGTGATTTTAAGCCTAACAAATTCAAAGGACTCACACCAGATTTTATGGTTACTGCTATCCCGGGGCTTGCTGGATCCCAGCAAAAAAGTTTTCCAGTTCCCAGTGGGTTGTAGTGGGAGGAAAGGAAGGTATTGGCCCACGTGTAGAGCAATAGCGAGAGCTTACAGCAAGGCCGGGTGGCGTTGAAAAAGTCATCAGATTATTACCAAAACTTAGAATCACAGAATGGTTTGGGTTGGAAGGGACCTTAAAGATCATCTAGTTCCATGCCCTGCCCTGGGCAGGGACACCTCCCACCAGCCCAGGTTGCTCCAAGCCCCGTCCAGCCTGGCCTTGAACCCCTCCAGGGATGGGGCAGCCACAGCTTCTCTGGGCAACCTGGGCCAGGGGCTCACCACCCTCACTTGCCACACTTCATTTCTCATCTTCCAGCAGTCTCCTTCAGGAAGCGGCATTGGTGGCACGGGCCTTGGAGAGCAAAGTCATACCCAGGGTTGGCAGGAGAGAGCTTGTGTTTGTGCATTGCCCAACACCTCGGAGGGGTGGAGTGACCCATAAAAGAGCTCTTGGGGGGGAACCTCCACTCTTGCTGCCCCTCCCATAGAAAGGCCTTGTGGCAGTCCTCCTTCCTTGCTTCAGGCATAATGAATCAGGTTAATGAAGACCCGCTGCTTAAAGGCTGGCTGCTAACCCAGCTCGGGTGGGCTGCAGTGGGCTTGGCAGGGCTCAGGAGAGCAGCTCCTGGGCTGGCCTGAGGAACGCGGAGGGTCTGGAGGAGGGTAAGATCCCTGCATTAGGGATTAGATTTCTGTCTTGTTTGCTTGCTACATGCTGGGCTCTTCTGTCTCCTGTTTGCTGGATGTTTTCTGCTGCATTGAGGAGTCCAGTGGGAAACTGCTGAGCAATGATTAATTGCTTCTCCACAGGTGACTTGCACAAACGCATTTTGAGGCAGAAGTACCGAGCTGGGTACAGACAGCATCCCAAAAGAGACAGTTGGCATCTTACTGAGACAGTTTTTGTGCTGAATCCACCAAGGACAAACAGACCAATCTACTGATGTTGTCGTGTTTCTGACTGAGCTGCTCTCCGCTCTTGGCCTCGGTACCCAACGCGGATGTCAACGTCCATCCTATCCTTTGCAAGCTCCTGTTTTTACCAGCCACCTGCCCGTTTGCTCCTTTAAATCCTGGATTGTAAAGACTATCTTTGGAGCAGAGATAATCTCGGTGCATCTCATTCACTCAACACTCACTCTAACAGCGCCGTGGTCCCTCGTTAGAGTCCTTAAATGTGACTTCAGTTAAAAATTTGCAATAGCGGTTTGCCAAGTTATCTTTGCTTTCAGGCCCGCTGTGTTGTAGCTCTCTGAAATGACCCGGCCACCTGATTATTCCTTTATGTAGGAAATCCTTTGGGAATTAGGTAGCTTCAGGCCATAGGTACCAGCCTAGGTACAAGATCCCTAATTTCCTAGCAGCAAGTTGAAAACCAACCAAAGGAACTGTTTTTTCACCCAATGCTTCAAATCACTGTCAAATCACTATCCCCTGGGTATCCCTTTTATTCCCTTAAAAGTCTAGTTCCTATCGCCATGGGACCGGATTCAGTGGGCTCTGGGACAGCTATTTTTCTGAATTTGGTCATTTATTCTATTCAGCTGTTGCTCTCTTGGAGCCCGCCCAGGTCTCACCAGCAGCGCAAACAGCTGCTGATGCGCAGCCAGCGCCGAGCGCACTGTGCTTCCAACCCTGCTCGGCTGCCGATTCCCATTTCCCAGATGCGCCAAGCTGGCACAATCCGTCTGAAGGATTTTCGCCCTGCAAATGCCAGCAGTGATGGCCGCTGGCCTGACGGACCCGCTCTCCTTAATGACTTGTGCAGGGGGTTGATGCAGGCTGGGGACGATGCCTGAAGTGTTTCCTAAAGGAAATAGGATCTGCGCATCCTTTCCGTGCATTGCCGTAGCCTCTCTGTGCACGAGGGCTTGCTGAAATGATAAATAAACGGCATACCTGGCTTTTTGCTTTAGGCATGTGTTTAACAAATAATGTAGCTCATGTAATTTATCTGTGCGTTGGGATATTTTGGGGGGCTAAGGCAGTGACTCATCTCAAACCTGGGCAATAAGCACAGGGAACCAAAGCCCTAACAGATTTTGATCTGTGTTTGAAACAGTTCAAAACATGAAATAAGTTAATGTTTCAGCTTGGATGGGGAACTTTGGGCTGGAGTGCAGTGCTGTCTAATCAGGGGTGAACCAGGTGAGCTAAGTAATGCTCAGGAGGCAAAATTTTTCTTAGTATTAGAGTTTCAAATAAATCCGGCTGGCTCTAGAAACAAGAGCTCTTCTCATGTTTTCTTGTTTTCTTTCCTAGAGATGTTTTCCTAGTGACATCTATACCCCTTAGATACAGATTTGATGAAAAAAATGGTGAATGCATTTACCACTGGACTTCCTTACCCCAAAGGAACGCAAAAGGAAAATACAAGCAGAATTTTTGCCTCCTATTTGCTTTAGAACATTTTTTGTGTTTAAAGTGCGAAATGACTGGCATAATACTAAGGAAATTGACTTACATTGGTGTTAGGTTTTGATTCACCTGACTGAAAGAGGGAGTTTTGGTTAAAATGGCTTTGCTAGTTGGCCAGCTTACACCCTTGAAGGGAGAAACTTTGCACCAGGCAGCGGTGAAGCCCGTCTCTCCTCTTCCTCCATTCCGGGTTAATGTGCTTCAGGGATGATGAGAAAGGGCAAACTCGTAACTACAATTGTTTTTTCCCTGAGGGGTGGAGACTGCGGTGTTCAAGGGAGGTAACTTCAACTGGAGACGCAATGGCACTCAAACGCCTAATTCCTCTGGAAAGTCCTTGCTTGCACGTGGAGGACCAGAGTCAGTAGAAGGAGGATGATCGTCACGGCTCTGTGCTGAGTCCCTGGGGAGGAGCCCATTAAAGTCCATGGGAAGATGGTGCTTGTCCCTTTCGCAGCCACTTCCTTCACTGCTCCTCGGTTTTCCATGTTAATGTTCTCCTGACTCGGACGCTCTTCCTTTTGCTGTTCATGCTTCACTGCCCGCTTTGAGCCTCTCCACTTGGTCGTACCCACCTTCTTCTCATTCCCAGGCTTTTGCCCAAGCCCTGTTCTCTGCTCCTCTCCTCTCCCTGCTTCTTGGCCCTTTCCTTTCCTTGACTCCTCACCATCTGATACATCTCATGTGAATGATTATTTCCCAGTCCTGTCCTTTGCCATGTTTTCCCCGATGCTTTCTGCAGATGGGGGAGGCAGCAATGGTGGAGGTCTCGTGATGGCGTTGCTTGTATTTAGCTAAAGCTGTTACTGGCCCCTGCTGTGACCAGTTGCTCTGTGATGGTACAGGTCACTGGGACAAAGGGGCAGGCAAACAATTTTGAGGTTTCACTACTGAATATATAGCCAGGATGAATTGCCAACACACGTTTCTGGATGCCACTGTGTAGAATCTGGGCTCGTGGTCATTAAATCCCTGTTTGCAGCGGGAAGCTGTATGGAAGAATTCTGCCTGTGCTGCCAACGTGGTCTTGGGGAGAAACTTGGAACTGAAAAAGTTTGTGCTTCACCTGACTGTATTTTGTGCTGTCCCATCTCACAATACACCCAGAGGTGCATGAAAATGATTAAAATTCTGATTACTCATATGAACAATGTGGAAAAGAACAGCTTTGGAATTAAAATTCAGAGAGAAATTGAATCCCATAACAGCGTCTGCATTTATATTCAAGATATGCTAATATGCTGTTTCATGAGATATTTGAATTCAATCAGGAAATCACCTAACAATAAAAGCCTAAAAATATATCCAGAAGAGAAAGCGAGCGAGAAAGCCAGTTGATGGCATTGATAAAGTCTCAGCACAGATCTCGACAAACCTGATTGATAGCTTATTTTTTTAAAGATTTTTAGACATTAATCCAATGCAAGCATTTATGCCTGCTTTCTTTCTGTGAGCTCTCGCTTGGTGCTGGCACAGTGAATGAACACAGTTCCTCGCTGGTTTTTGTTTTGTTTTCGGTTTATTTTTTCCTTCTTCCCCCCCCCCCCCACTCTGGCATGATCTTGAAGTTCTGAAGGAATGAGCTGGTCTAGACAAATCAGTAGGTTTCTAATTTACTTTATTTATTATGTAACTGAATTTAATTGCTAATAGAAAAACAAGTTATTACTGGCTGATGTGCCTAGTTAACAAGAGCGAAGACCAATTCAAACACAGCTGCACTTCTCGTGTTTGGTAACATCGCTTGGCTTTTTGATGGGCACGGCAGGAGCTCGTTAGCTCTTCTGTACGGCGGAGCCGTGCGGCGTTTGGGGCGGTTGCGGGAGGAAACGGGAGCGCGGTAGGTGCCGGTGGTGCCCGACTGCACCGATGTTGCCGGGGCTCGGCGCCTCATGCGGCTCTCGGAGTCCAGACGTTTGAATATCCGCAGGCAACTAAGCCCGTTGGTTATTGTGCATATTAAGAACTTAGTGTCGGGGCCTTTGTCGTTAGAGAGGTCTCTGCCGTTGAATGGCAGCCTCTTGTATAATTTTGCTGGCAGCCTTGCCCGCGGAAAGCGAGTGTTCGCAGCAGAGAAAAGCCGGATAGGAAGGTCGTTAATTGGCTGGCCCTATGGGAGATACTGGAGGGGTTTTTTGCAGAGCTGAAGTACCTCCGGAAGATTTCTCTGAAGCGAAGAATCTCAAGTAATTGCCTTATGCAATATGCAAAGCACTTGACTGCAAAGAGTCCGACGGTTGTTCAGAGACCTGATATATCCCAGGGGTGCTGCCCGCGGGGAGGGGTGTGTGGGGGGATGCTGGGTCGCTGTTAAACTATTAGAGGCCTAGCTATGGTCCATCAGATTTATGAGTTGTTCTTGATGGGGGGGGCTGAATAATAGATTTATTCAGGGGGGCTGCCCTCTGCTAAAGCGTGATGAGGGACCGCAGCTCACACTGCAGCGCTGCGGGTGGGTGCCGTGAAAACGCGTCATCGCCCAGTGTGTCACAGTGTGCTACGTTTTGGGAACCTGCAATTTTTGTAGGAAAATTGCCGTTTCCATTCCAGAAGCGCAGGATCTTGTACGCCGAGCTGGTGCTTTTGTGCTGCCCACAGGTACTCCCATGGTGATGCGAATCTCCCTGGGGCTTGCGTGCTCCTGTGTCACACCGAGCAAAAGAAGTTTGCAAGCTGTACTTACAAAACTATAACGACTTAATTGCATCTATTAATTCTCATACCTGCTCTTTAAACACTCTCATTTACCTTTGACTGCTGTGTGACATGGCATGGCTTTTTCTAGAGTCACTTAGCTACTTTTCCTGTGTAATCGTGGTTTGTATAAGAACTACCACATTTTTTGCAAATCTGGAACTATGGATTCATCTCTCTGCCTATTGAGGTAAATTAAGACTAATTTCCAAGCCTCACCCAAAATTAAAAATCATCCAGGTTCAGTCTTCCTTAATGATTGTTCATTAATGAATCCCATGGATTCATTGCGTGGCGTCTTTGCACCGATCAATGATTCAATAACAAGGTTTTGTCTTCATGGTTGCGCGGGTGTTGCTCATCCTTCCTGGTGCTTTCCAGCAACCAGAAGTGGGAGCACTGACAGAAAAAGTCAAAAGTTTCAACTCGCTCTTTATTACTTGCTCTAACACCTCCAAAGCATGGGAAACCTTACGACGAAAGTCTGTTCTCTGCAGTTTCTGTCCCCCTGGCTGGATTCCTCTCCCACATTTAAATGTATCTCTCAAACTCCAGGAGTTTTTTTGTGTCTCTGGAAATTTGCATGGCTCAATATTGGCTGGTTTTACGTTGATCGCCGTGAAGATTAGGAGAACCTGTACTGCCTCGTACAGGGGTCTGCAGTGGCAGTTGGTAGTATCTAAATCCTGACAGACCACTTATTCCTAATGACTGCAGTGCCTGTGGAAAGGGGAAAAAGAAATTGAAGACATCCATCTGGATACTCCTAAATCCTACCCTCTGTCCTATTTATAAAAGTCATTCTGAGCTTGTATGGCACCGAAGGACAATAATATTTCAATATCCAAAAATAAACCCTACCCTGACCAGTCTGCTTGAGACCTGGGGAGTTCTTGGCTCTCTAAAGCGTTTGTATTGTGGAGGAGCGCAACGTGCGTGCGTGTGCGGTCAGCAGCCCTGGAGGCTGCTTGTGTGAATTAAATTATGAATAAAACACCTTTAGTACTTGAGAGCTTAAAATACATTGCTGCCAGTGTTCATTCAGGGTATGGATGTGGAACGCGTCACCTTTGTGTGCTGCTGCAGGCGTTGAGGGGGAGAAAAAATAATTTATTTTCACGCTTTCAGGTCAAGGAGAGACCTTGCTGCTGGTAGCATCTACCCAACTGTGAGAGCCTGCCTTGCGTCTGATGAAGCAGGGCCTAACCTCGTACACCAAACACGTGAGGTCCGGGAGTCTCTTATGTTTCATTTTGAAGTACTAACATCTCCATTTATATTGCATAGAAATAGCCTGTGCTCTGCGAATATTCATGGCTGGCTTGTCTGAGAGTATGAAACAATCCTGCTGGCATGTTTCACTTGCCTTTTCTAAAATTTTTGATACTTGGTTTCTGGGAAGGTATTAAACAGCTTTTGGATCTTCTGTAATAAATAAATCCAGCCTGGCCCTCTTAATTCTTTGAATAATTGCAAAGCGATTTGAAATTCTTTATGGAATGAGTGTTTTCCCAAGACTACATAGACATTACCTAAATTTTAAGCCAATCTAATTTCTTTATCCGGGTTTAACAATTGTCATAATTCATGTACCAGACTGAGGTTTCTTCATAAAAATAGGAATCAATTATGTATTTGAGAAGCTATATGAAATCTTGCACATGAGTTTTGCACGTGGTTTTTCCTCTTTTCCCAAGGAAACACAAAGCTCAGGAAGTTTGGTATCTTTCTTCTCCTTCCCCTGCGTCCAAAGCAGTAGGTAATACATGGGCCCATTTCACTTACAGTTTAGGAAACGTAAAATTCGCTGCTCACAAAGATACCTGTTCTTATTATCTCTACGTCCTGTGGAAATGGGAGAGGGACTGATGCTAGCATGGTCTTAAACACAAGATTTGTGATGCTTGTACATGGAGGACTTGGATGTTAGTAACTGGATGAGCGTGAAGAGGAGCTTTAGTTCAGTTTCGGTGTGATCGCTCAGACCCACACTTAATTTCATGTGACTCTGAAGAATTAAAGCATGTATTTTTTCTTTGCATCATGAGTTTTTTTCCATTATTTTGAAGCAGGGTTCTGCTATGGTTAACATTTTTGCTCAAAGGTTGAGTAGAGAAAACACAGGCACGTCAAGTCTTGTCTTTAAATTTGGGGTACTACCTTGCTGGCGCAAGGGTGCTCAGAACTTCAAATTTAAGATACTTGAGAGCAAGGATGTTCTGATACGTGTGATGCTTCTTTCTATACCTCCTTCTATGTTTTCTTAAAGTCAATGGAGTCTAGTTGTGTTTCTTCTGCACTGAATGGGAAACAAACTCCAGGTCTCATTGTGCCCAGCTGTTCTTTGGTCTTCTGTTTGTCCTGGGGCACCCGCTTCTCCTGTTGGATCAAACATTGTGCTGGACATGCACTCTCGGGAGCAGTTACTGGTTGTCGCGACGTGGTTGGTTGATACTAACATTAACTGCTACCATACTACTGATTGGTACTATATTACTAATTGCTGATAGTAATTTGTAATAGCTTGGTCTCTATATTTGCTTTATTAATCATAGGTATATCTGCTAGTGGTGATTTTTTGGTTGGTATTTGTCGTAATCTGGAATAATGTAGAGAAATTTAGAGGATAGAAGCTTGTGTATTAAGGAATTCTATGAAGCCATGGCTGATGATCTCCATACGCCTCTCCAGACTGGGTAACCCTTTAGGTCATGGCAGGTCCTTCTCCGCAGTTGTGTGTTGTGTAGATGCTGGTGTGTCCCTTGCCCGGCTTTGTGCCAGGCAGGCAGGGCTGGATGGCTCAGGGCAGAGTGTGCAAACAGCTGGTTCCTGGGCAGTTTGGATTTGGCCATTCTGGTTTTTGTTGGTTTTTGTTGGTTTTTTTGGTTTGTTTTTTTTTTTTTTTTTTTTTTTTTTTTTTAATAAGAGGGAAAAGTGTAAGTACATAGCCGTGAGTTGTGCTTTCCCATGTAGCTGCCGGCCAGGGAGCAGCACTTAGACAGCTTTATTTACTACTGCGGACATAACTTGAAGCTTTAGCTGGAAAATCCTCCCACAAATGCTAGGCGAGATTCATGGGTAGATTTTATTCATTTTCGGCTGCTCTGTCATAGCTAAGTCTTTCTGTCAGTGTCCTCCGTCTGGGTTAGCCAGAGCCAGTGTGTTGAGCTGTACATATGGAGACTTGCAGGCAACGTAGTCTCTGTGAATTTAGTTTTGAGTCCCGCACAAATGGGTATGGCTTGTTTTCCTGCTGTCCTCTGGTGCTCTGGTTATTCTCCCAGGATGCACAAGGTGATGTCTCAGATCTGTATCTGAGGCAGGTTTTGAACCACAAGCTGTCCTTTCTGTATGAGTAAACCCTACACGTTAGCGGTTGGAAGATGGTCTCCTTTGCTCAGTTATGTGAAGCAGAACAACTACTTACTGAGGCTGTGAAGGAGGATGAGCAGTTTCTAGTTTGTGTGAAGGCAATCACCTGGGACAGGGTAATGCAGGTCGTGGCTCCAGACAGTGTGAAACAAAAGTCATCAGAGGAGGGATTAAGAAATAGTTGAGAATGTTTTCAGGGTTGTCTTTTGAGAACAATCTCAGAGGAAAGTGGGAAGAGAGTTTGGCTCAAATGTCTTCTGAACTGATCAAGTAGAAAAGGGATTTGAACGGAGGTGGAACTATTAGCCCAGGCAATTCCTCCTACTGACGGTCTTCTGCTTTTATTAACTATCAAAACAAAATGTCGTATTTAACCTGGAGTAGGTTTCTCTCTGCTCCGCGGTGAGTGTCATTGGTTTGACTAACAAACCAAAGAAATCAATTATTCTCACAGCTTTCTGTTCAACATGCTTCACTCTCCTACCAAAATCACTTAAGAGTGTTTAAACTCTGGTGAAAATAGCATGAGGTTGTTTGCACTAAGATGTAACATATGGTAGCCAAGTCAGATGAATATTGGGAAAAAGTATTATTGCTCATGTCTAACAGCTGGAGAATGGTTGGTTACTTCCGAAGGCATTCAGAAACTTCTCATGGCGGAGATCTCCAAAGCAAATGGCTCTTCTCTGGTCGCCCAGGACCATGATGTTTAAAGGTCTATGCAATATTAGATTGTGTCAATCACTGTATAGTTGTCCTGTTTAAATTCAGCATGGCAACGGTTGCCTTGAGAGGTGTTCACATAATTAGGCGCGCTGTTGGGGGAAGACCTGATAAAGATGGAACCCTGGGTACAAGATAAGAAAAAAACCCCACTCCCATACCTTCAGGTGGAAGCCCAAAAGGAAGGTGAAGTCCACCCAGTGTGACTTCGTGTACGATTACCTGCCCTATAAGCGACTGGTATTTTTTTAGTCATGTATGGAGGGAGGTGTTGGCTTTCAGAGACAGTCCTGCCTCTTAGCCCCATGGTATGCAAGCTACAGGAGCTATGGTGGAAAATGTTATAGTCAAGCTCCATCTCCAGGTTATCCATGCCTTGCTGAAAAGGAGAAATATCTTGAGACAGAAAATAGATGATGGCCACGTATCCCTTGGCATACAGGTCCCTGGTTTGGGGATCCCAAATCAATAACAGGCAGGAATGGAGTGCTAGGAGATGTTGTTATCAAGCATTGGATAACTGGATTTATAAAACCAGTGGCTTTTCAGCTTGGTGCAGAAGACCTTTGGGGAAGGGAGGTAGTTCTGGTTCACAGTGATGAAAATTGTACATGCTTGTGGTCCAAGTGGACACCAAAAATGCTAGGGACATTGGAAACTAGCCTTAAAGGTAAAGTATAAGCTGTTAAATTGGACTGTAGAGATCTGGATTGCAATGATACCGTTGTCGGAAGCGTTCCCATTGTATCCAGGGTTGTACATTAGACGCGGTTCAAGAAGTATCAAAGATACCCTTTGTCATAATGACCAGAATGCTTTCAAATTCAGTGCCTTGTGGTTATTGCATGTACAAAAGGGCCCCATTTTCAAAAAGAATCATAGAACGGTTAGGGCTGGGAGGGACCTTAAAGACCATCTAATTCCAACCCCCCTGCCCTGGGCAGGGACACCTCCCACCAGACCAGGTTGCTCCAAGCCCCGTCCAGCCTGGCCTTGAACCCCTCCAGGGATGGGGCAGCCACATTTTGTTGTAGGAACTGAATCATTCCCCAGTGAAGAGCATGGTGCTCCAGGGTTACTTTAACGTATTTTTCCTGGAATGAGGATGAACCAACAATTCCTCCTCTGCAGGTATGGCTGCAACACCTGATGAGGTGCTAACTGCAGTCAGGTGAGAACACTGAGGAATAGCTGCATAACAAACTGCCTAATCAAAACCCCATTATACTCTCAGAATTAATGAGATATTGAGTGCTTCAATTAATACTGGGCATTTTGCAGAAGTCTTTTTTTATTAATTTAGCAACAATTTTTTTATTAATTTAGCAACAATTCCTAGCAGGTTGCTATCAGTAGAAGTTGCAACAAAAGTGCTGGGGTGCTCAGAACTGGTTCAGAGGTGGATCTAGCCATAGCTAGAATCTGGATGTTTAATAAAACATCTATTATGGATTATTCCCCCACATCTCCAACTAGTTATGTTTGAAAAAATGAAAGCATTGGTATGCTTGACTCATGTAAGTTTGATCTTTCAACTGAATACTTCCATGTACACTGAGAATATGTATTAATCTGAACACTGAGTTTACTTAAGCAGAAAGTATATATGTAAACACCTTCGCGTGTGCAAGGCGCGCACACTCAAACGCCCATTTGCATAGGTAAATGGAGGAGTTAGAGCTTAGAGATACTGCGAATGTTTTTGTATCTGCGTTCAACAGATGCATTAGTTTCCATTTCTAAAAAAGAAATGGTCTGTCTCAGGTAGTGTAAACAAATCTGCTGTGTATTTTTCTTTTTAGAGAAATAATCAAGGCTTACTTTGGAAAACTCATATTACATTTGAGCCAGTACTGGAGCTGATGCTCAAAGATATTTCCATTTCAAAAAGACATTTTTTGGTTGCTGGTAATTTTAGGATCTTGACTTTCATGCTGCAATCTGGCATACGCGGGTATATGTATATTTGTCTCGGTGCGGGAACATGTGCTTATAATGAAGGTTGGCATTTTGGGGATCAAAGCGTGTCTCACGCTGTGGGGTGCCAGCATCAAGATTTACTCGTTACCCAAAACCTGGGACTTGGGTTTTCAGAGGACTTCAGGTGCTTCTTGTGCACCCTCAAACTTCCATTACAGAAATCAATTGCCAGTGGTCCAACTGCCTTTGTGGATCTTCATCCAGTCTTCCAAAATTGTGATGCTTTCCTAATTAAGGACAATTTGCAAATTGGGACTTCTCGGTGGGTAAAAATCAAAGTCCATTGAATCCAACTCAGTGTAATCTGAAGAAACACTGAATTTCTGAAGCCTTTGACAGATGTAGTCTGAGGCTTAGATATTGAAGCCAGAAAGCCCCTTAATTTGAAAAGAAACTTCCTTTTTTCCCTTTCTCTAATCTCCTTTCACTGTGTTACTGTTTCCAGCAACTGAGCTGAAGGGAAACCTGAGCCATTTGTCTGCACCTAAATATGATGATTTAGATGCCTAAGTGCAAGGGATTTTTGTGCTGAATCTTTATTTGGAAGAGCTGTCTAAATGTAGTCCAGTTTTAGCTATTTAAGGCCAAGTGAAAGACAGTTTCCTCTAGGTTTTTTCTTTCTTGGTTGACATAAGCCTCTCCCTGCTGAAAATCCCCTCTCGGTTGCAGAGCTGTGCATTTGGTATTTAGGCACCTGCCCCTCCCCAGTAAGCATAAAGGGAATCTGGGGATTTAACTCTGATTTCCATACCAGGAACCACTCGCTTTTAATTTGGATGCTACTTCAAGGAAGTCTCAGTGCCATTAGAGGCCTCATATTTTTTCTGAAATTAATCTTTACATCCAAATAATAAACTGTACGTGTGCTCCCTCTTCATCACTCTTTTAGAAAAACACACGTTGGGTGACGAGCACGTAATTGCATATAGAAGATTGAACTGTTGACCATATGCAGTTTTTTACTTGATTTAAAAACACAAATAGTCCCATATGAGATGTTGTCCAGGCAGGAGTTAGGCCCTAAAGGAAATCGGGGATAATCACTGTAATACTTCTGGGGCATGAAAAAAAGCTCTCCCAACACTGGTAGTATCACTTGTCGAAATCACAAACCTACTTTGTTAGATGTCAACTTTGCAAGCTGTTTCTTATTTTTTACAAAGTCGTCATGTTGATTCGTTGTAATAAAACCTCCTTCATTTTAAGGAGCACTATTCGAAACTTTTGGTTTGTAGATGGTTTTTGCCAAGGCTTGTAACTTCTTTTGAGGGACAGTCTAATTTTGGCATATAGCTGGCAAAACACTTGCCACTCTGGTGTTCTTGTAGGTTTTGGAAATCGGGATTGTGTATTGGGCAGTTCCTCAAATTCTTCGTTGGTAAGGTCAGACTGGATTTTATTTGTTTTCTTTTACCCTTTTGGCCTGAATTTGTGTGATTCTGCAGGAATTAAGTCTCGCACAAACATCGTTCTGTAAAGTCGGGCTCGTCCTGCCTGAGCGCTCCCCTCATGTGGAAATTCATCCTTCAAAAAAGACATAGCCTTGACTGATATTATGATACAGTGTTTAGTTGCGATGACTCAATTTTTTTGAATGATCTTTGAAAAATTGGCAGAAAAGGGTGAAAAGATCCACAGAATGGCCTTGGGGCTGTGGAAAATGCATTATAGTACGAGACCTCAGGACCATGATCTGTGTAGTCCATCAAAAAAGGAGATTAAGGTGACTTGATCTGTCTAAGTGACTTCCTGGTGAGGATATATTAGCTCCTAAAGTCGTCTCAATAACGTAAAAAAGGGGAGAAAGAACTAATGGTTGGGAGTTGAAGCAATAAAAATTCAAATATGAATTAGACCCAGTTTTTTTTATAGACAAATGTGGTTAACCGCTAGAGTTGGCTTCTATTGATGTCTTCCTAGCACTAGTGAAAAATCTGTTTTTAAAGTATACTTTTTCTAGAACGTAATTATTCTTCAGTCACGTGTAATCTGCTGGGCTCTATGTAACGGCAACTGGATAAAATACAATATACAGGATTTTGTTAGAGGATTCGGTGGTCGTTTGTGCCAGTAAAAGCATGTAATTTATTAGAGGAGCTATACTTGTGTTGGGTCAGACCTGAGATCTAAACCTCCCTTCCCCAGACAGGCTGAGGGACACACGAAATCCACCAGAACCAGGGAAATATAATAACTTCTCCTTTAGTATGGGGGGTTGTTTTGAACTGACCTGTTGGACCAGCGCTGGGCGGCAAAAGTACGGAGCGTAGCTGTGGTGTAACTTCTCGGTGCGTCTCTCGCTGGAAACAGATTTGATCCACAAAATGTTGAAATACGGAAGCTGACAAGTTGCTCCCTGTCTGTGCTCTGACCTTAGGAAATAGACCCACTCTCAAAGAGGGCTTTAAATTCTCTTGAACTGCTTTCGAGGAGACAGAGGCGTAATGCAAGTCAACATCTCCTGCTTTCACCGACATGTTATGGCTTTTGGAGCCTGTGCCGTAGTTTCCAAGCCCCAGAAGCTGCCTCTGCGCTTCTGCGTTCCACTGAATGTGCTCTCAGCACACAGCAAAAGCCATGACAAGATGTTATTAAGAATCTGATGTGCTCTTTGTTAGAACCGTTTTCTTGGAAAATATTGTTTCCCCAGGTTCAGAGCTTTTAGAGGAACCTTCCAACTCCGATGAAATTTTAGTAAAATTGAGAAGAAATAGAGGGGGATTTTTGCTTCCTTACACTTGGTGTCAAGTTATATAAAACACCTTAGAAAAATTAGTCTGAGGGAAAAAGCTGAAGTCTTCTATTCTATGTCACATTACCCCACGTTGTTCAATAAGCTCATTTTGCGGGAACGTTCAGCATGACGGATGCTCTTGCCTGGGATGGTGATCATGAAGCAGAGGATGATGTACAGCCGATGGAAACATGCTTGCTTTGCCTGCGGTAGAACCACAGGTCTGCAGTGGAGGTTGGGAGATTTTTACTCTCGGGTTAAGCCAATTGCCGATAACAGAGTGTTTCACAGGTGGCAAGGAGTTTGGAGAAGGTAATTATTTTCCTATAATTCTGATGGAGTATCATCGCTTTTGGATTCACAGAATATAGACCCAGATATCTTTTAATCTGAACACTGTAGATGACAGGCTTAATGACCTCTCTCTGTACTAACTGCAATAAAACCAGCCCTATCTTTATCACATCTTATGTCCTCAATCTTCCCTTAGTTAAGAGGCCTTTGGCTGCTCTCTCTAAAGCACGTTTTCCTAATTTTCCTGTAGTCATCCTTGTGACTCTCCTCTGACCTCTCTGCTTTTTCAGTATCTTCCTGGTGTTCCAGCTGTAAGAGTTCCAGCTGTGCCTGCTCCAGGGGGCAGTGGGTCTCTCTCTTCCTGCCCTCTGTGTCCTTCACCAGCACTCTCCTCCTAGGCCCAGTGTCATCCTGGGAGGTCATGACTGGTGGGCTGAGAAGACTTGAGTCTCTAGGTGGGTACTAGTTGTTTTTTTACACTGTCATCCTGGCTCCTGACGGTAGGAGCCGTGCTCTTTGTTCGTATTTGCATGACCCTGTGCTGAAGAGCAGCGATGGTACCTCCATGCCTCATTACCAGGCAAACCAGGTGACATGAAGCTGTACACCTGCCCAGTGAGGTAGACGTATGGGAAACTGCCTAAGCTCCCCATGGAAGTCCTGTGACTGCTTCTGAGCGTCAACCCAGCGGCAGCCTTCCCCCGGGACATCTCCTTATCGCTCCAGGACCTGCTGAGAACCAACGTGAGCAGGTCCGGAGAGCTGCTCTGTCAGCCCAACAAGAGCACTTGGAAGACAACTAAGATCCCCCACCGACTTTCTGTGTTGAGGGTGCTGGTGCTTCAGGGCTGGTGTCACCGCCTTGGGGTTGCTCCCGCTCCCCACCTCTGTTGCCGGGAGGGCCACACAAAGGCTTGCTCGGTGCTCTGAGCCTGTGCTGGCAGAGGTTTCTGTTCACCTCCTGCAGCAAAGAAACCTGCAGAGCTGCATGGAAAAAAAAAAAAGGGGGAGAGTCAATATGACTTTAGGAATAGTGTAATTGTAGGATTAGAGGTCAGAGCCCGCACTGCTGGGGAATAGGTAATATTTGAAGGCTCATTGCCCTGCCATTTTAGCAAGGAAATCTCGGAAGTCTTCAGTACAGTGAGGAGTGTTATTCCCTCTATTTGTGTTATTTTCTCTTGGGTTCTAGTGTGCTGTGGTTCAGCGTTCTTTGTCTTTTGGTAACTGAAATTTAGACACCGGCAGTTTTATGTGTCTGTATCAAGCCACGTCTTGCATTTGTGGAAAACAGGGGGCAGACCCGTCTCTGCATTTATCAGGTGCCACCAGACAGGTTTTTGTAAAGGATCTGGAACTCGTGTCCCTCGAGCTTGTCCATTAACCTGCCCACCACCAATCAACATCTCTGTGTCCTGGAGCTGGTCAGGTGTAAACTTATAGTAGGAATTCAAGTACCTTTGGCCAGGTAACTCCATAGAGACGGGTACAGTACAGCAGAAGGCAATAAAATGCTAGTTTACACCAGATGAAGATATGCGCTGTTAGCTATGGCCTCTGCTTACTGCAGGCATCATTATATGGCGTCCTTTGCATTTATTTCTGAGCGGGCCATGTATTTTGCTTTTGGGGAAAGAAATCATGGGGTCAAAGACATTAAAGTAGAGCATGGAAGATATGGGGGAGGAAAAACTCTTGATGGATGGGGAAGAAGATGGCATCTGCAGATGAACCTTTCATTAAAATGAAACAATCTGTGCGACCCATTTTCTTTTTTTTTTTTCCTAGATCTCCTTTTCCAGCCTGGCTTAACTTGCAGTTCTCATAAAACTGGAGATGGGCAATTTGGTTTATTGGCGATTCAAATGCTAGCAGAATAGGGCTGTGTTTGCCAGTCCACAAACTTCACGGACATTAGGCTGTTCCCGGCAATACCAGTCTGCTGCATTATTTCTGCTGGAGAGTCACTTTATGAAAAAGCAGCAGCTGCTCACTGAAAATAAACATCTTCTCTTGATACTGTAAGCAAAAAGCTGCCTTTTAATCATTAAATGCTTCATAGTGTTAAAAAAGCAAAATGTCTTCTTGACAAAAATGCTGTGTTATCCCTGTCATGCTCTTGCCTCCTGTGTTGAAGTCTTCTCCCTTTTACTGGTTTTCCATGCACGTGACTCCTTTGACTTCAATAGCGATAACCTTTGAGTAATTAAAATAGAATTAGACCCTACTAATACTATATCCTAATGCCCTTACAGCATCAATACCTCATCGGGGAGCGTGCCCTCAATTCACTTTCCTATAAATCCTCTTGTTGGCAAAAAAAAAAAAAATATCTGCATGGAGACCCCTGAATGATCAATTCACTGTTCAAGCCTGAATGTGCACTGTAGAGGTTTTACCTAGATGACTTTATTAATACAGGTAGCAAAAACTTCCTGGTGAAATCCATGGAGAGTGTACTACGTGTGGGTTTTTTGATTCAGTCAGGACCCCACCAAGGGATCACGAGAATACGTCTTTGAGTTGGGGACCTTGCAGGCAGCTAAGGTTCTCCTAAAATGATGTAAAAACCAAAAAGAGTATGTCTCATTGATACAACTGGTGGTAGCTCGTGGGGCTGATGCTGGGGGCTGCGTCTCTGCACGGGGGTGAAGTTGGGGCATGAAGCCAGGTTTGGTTTTGTTGGTTTCATCCACTAAAAAACTCGCAGCTCTAATCTCAGGTAGCGATGCTGCTTACACCTTATCTCCCAAATTTGCTCTTGGAATCCCTATGCCTTGACCATCCTCTGGGCACGCACACTGCTTTACTGCTGGGGTGGTTTTTTGAGGTGTGATTCAACCCAGGTGTTATCCTGGGCGCTCGGAGCATCAAGGCAGCCAAACTCCACCTTGTCCCCATGGTCCTCTGACACCACCCCAGCACGCTTGGACTATTGTAGGGCTCCCCACCGTGCAACCATGTCTCTTTCAAAACCCCATCGTGGTGCCCTGCAATAAGGCCCTCGCTTTTACAATGAAATAATTGCAAAAGCGTTGTAATTTCATGCACCCTGGGGGTGCTACATGGGACCCGGAGCTGTGCATTGCTCCAGAGAGGGCCAGCTCTGAGCCGCTCTGATGGAAAGCTCTACAACATTTAGCGCGGCACCAGGGATCGCTTCCAAGGGCAGATGCCTTTAGCAAGGTAGACACAGCCATTGTTAGACTTCCCTGGATTATAAACCTTTATTTTTGCTATTGCAACTGGAAACCGTCCGATGCACCATGTTAGGCTACATCGTCTTCTGCTCTGCACAAAGCAATTATGGACGCAGCCTCTTGTCCTTGCAGCTGAATAAGCCAGGGTTTCTCATAGTTCTGGGCAAATGAAAGGAACAGCATTTTTTGGAGGAAAACGTCTCAAGAAATATGTGCCCTCCGTGTGCGTGGAGCTGCGGTAACATACTAGTTAGCCTAAAGCTTTCCACGGGGATTTGGCAGATAAAAAACCACTGGCTGTCACAGCTGTGTCAAACTGTCAGAAAATGCTGATTTGTTGAAACTGAAGCTTCATGAAGAGATGCCTTCTTTTTTTTTTTCTTTTTTTTTTTTCTGGGGGTTGGGGAAAGTTAATAGGAAAAATTTCCCTGCTCAAAGGGTGGAATTCTTGAGCAGATCAATAGCTTTAATGAGGTGGTTGAGTAAAGCGAGGTTCAGGCTTGGTGTTGTTGGACCCCACAGCCAGAACTTCACCTGCTCCTGTTGTGCTGGCGTGTGAGTCCTGCCGCGCTCTCTCAGAGCACACTTAATTATCTTCAGGTTATGATGTATTAGTGGAAATTGCTTTCTAGTTTTTTTTTTTTTTATTTGTTGGCTCTCGTGACAACTTTTCCGTTATTTTCCTTAGGGTTGGCAGCAGACATCTCAGCCTGCAGCTTCCCCGACCCCTGCTTGCCACGGCTGTGTGTAGACACAAGCGCGCTCTTCCAGCCCCTTGAACTGCACTGGTGTATCAAGGTATGTTAAAAATGTACAGTAATGTCTCGTGAACGGCTTATAGTTCTGCCAAGTGACTGAAACACCAGAGAGGCTTCACAGAGAGCAAATGTGGGCTGTTTATCCCGCTCAGCGTCGGGTAAAACATGGTGTTAGCAGCTTGGTTTGCTGCCTGTGGATCTCCACGTGCCCCAGGCTCTCGGGCTTTGGTTGGGGTTTGCTGCTAGAGAAGGACTTTCGTGTGATGCTTCCCGGGGTAAGCTCCTTTGTTTCGTTCTCATCCTTCTGAGATTTCCGGTCCCTTTTAATAACCATCTGTGATGGATGGCGCAACAAAAGAATCCTCGTTAAATCCTTAAAAAAAAATTAACGCGTAAGCACTTTTCCCAAGGAGGGCAAAAAGAAAGGAAATAAATACATGATAGGCAAGACGTTAAAACAAATGGCCAGCAATTACTGGTTCGCTTGTTATTCTCTGCAATCATGAATCCAGAGGGTATGAACATGCTTTTAAATAGAATATCTGGTTCAGGAAATCTCTTCCGAATCCCTCCTGATTACAGGTTGTGATGGTGACTGATGATTCTGAATGGAAATGCCAATTTTTGCAAGACTGCGACTGGTTGTTCAGGTTCCCTGCTATAACAGAGAGACACGTGTGAGAAATTTGCTGCTGCCTCTTTCTTTTTCTCTTTTTTTCCTTCTTTTTTTTTTTTTTTAAGATTTGATTATTGTGAGGTTACCAAGGGTTTCTGAGAGAAAATGTGAACTGTTGTTTCCAAAGTAAATACTGGCAGCCGCCCGTGTGCCTGTGGTGCATCCTTACCTGCAGGCAGCTGCTTATTCAGTTCACATATTTGCTTATTTATTATTTTCCCAAAACCTGAGGGGTTTTTGACCCAGGGTTAACTCTTCCAATTTACCAGTGTATCAACATGCGTTAAACTGCACAGGGAAAAAACAAAAAGAGCAGTGGATTTGGGGGCTAATTAAGTGTGCCTTTCTCTTGCTCTCGGTTACGGATTTGCGTGTTGGCTGTGCCCCGAGCTCAGAACACGCATGTGTTGCCCCGGGCTGGGTGCAGCACAAATAATTCCTATCCTAAAACACGGCAATCCAGGGGAGGTGGTGTGCTGGGCAATGCCGTCTGTCCTGGAAGGATTTCGGTGGCTTCCTAGCATATTTTTACCTCCCCTCCCACTCTTTGCTTGTGGGATTTGTGAGAGCGGCCGGACTCAGGGCAGTGGGGGTGGACAAGCCTTGAGCAGGCAACAAGGGTGAGAACCAAGGGAGGTTGCTGAGTGGGGAAGGGACTTCAACTTCCCCAGTGCCTGATTAAGATCCCTCCCACACTGTTACTTTAGTGGACACCTTTTCTGGTCTTCTGTTTGTGGAGACATTTATGGCGTCTTTAGTGTTCCTATGGATGTCTAGTTGCTAGGGATGTTTTGGTTTTAATTTCAGCGAGACTTTGCGAGTCAAAGCCAGTCCATTTCATCCTTCACATCACAGAAGCTCTGGGGTAAAACCGCTGATTTTATCCTGTGGTTTGCTGTGATACCCTTAAGCGGATTCTTCCATGGACCAATCTTGTTTTCTGCACTGATGGCAGTAAAAATGTTGGTGCCATGTCCATGCAGATAGGTAGGCAGACAACTTCTGCTGACACTATTTGGGGGTTAGTCCAGATACTTCCATAGCACTAGGCTGTAAGGCCCCACAGATCCCCAGAGTAGTCTTCAAAGGAGGCAGGGAAAGACTTTCTGAGACTCCGGGAGGGAAAGGTTTTTGAGGAGCAAGTGCTGATAGTCACTGAGAGTTAGAGAAGCCCAAGAACTGTGCCCCGAGATGGCTTGGTGCTGTGTCAGCATCTCTTGGTCAGGGTTGTTGGAAAGTCTGTGAAAGGAGAGAAGGCGGCAGCATGGCTTCAAAACCCGCCTTGCTTACTAATGCAATGCAGACGGGCAGCGTTTTGATGTGCTCTTGTGCCTTGGTTATGATGCTTGCGGAAGCTGGCCATCAACCCATCAAGGAAGAGCAAACAACTGGTGGGAACATGGATAGGGTCTGCACAAGGCTTTGAATTCAAAGTTGTATATAAATTCAATTGCAGTTCTCTAAAGCAGTCTGAGCTCTTTATTTGCTCAGCCCTTGTCATCTGGCATTTAGCAAAACCGGTGAAACGCCGTGCTGTAGGGACGCGGTGCCCATGTTAGCGCTTGGTGCGTTATCAATCTAAGCGTGCCAAAATGACATGTCTTTATTTGAGGCTGGCTCTGCAGTCTCTCCCAATGAAGTAATCACAGCACTTCTAATATAGTCATTTGATGCTGCAGTATCATTTCTACAAGTGCAGGAAGGCAATACTTCAAGAAAAAACAGAAAATGAGTGTGGTTCCCTCGTGTTCAGACTACATGAAGGTATATCTGCTATTTAATTTATTGAGTACTCAAGGGCACCTGGCAGGATAGATGTTCCAGTCCCAGCCCATCTGAAATAACAAGCCAGGAGAAGTCCCTGCTACTGATATGAAGTGTCAGGAAAGAAGAAAAGCCTGCAGGAAAGAGAGCGTTATGGATTTTAGGCAACGTGCCAGAGCTTAACCCTACAGAGGATCTTCATTTGATTTTTAATCAGCCGTTCTTGCAGTGAATTAGGAAGGAGGATTTCAGAGGAGGCTGAGCCCTGGAGCCCTGGACAGGAGGGCAGGGCTGCCATCAAACAGAATCCGCGCATACACCTTGGGGATGAAAGCAAAATATGTGCTCGGCGGCACCTTCCTCTTTAGCAGGGAGAGGCCAAGAAATTAAAGCAGGAGGAGGATGTTTAGCACTGCTCTGGAGCTCAAAGCCCAGTGTTTTGCATGAATGCAAACATAATCTGTACGAGAGAAGAACATGGGCTGACAGCTTATGTTTACTGGCAGAAAATCAGGTAGGTGTGATTTCTAAGTCAGGCTGAGCTTCTTTAAGATGGGCTCCTCAACGGGAGCCATGTGGAAAGGTGCGTGGGGCAAAGAGAGAGGGATGGGGCCAACAGGCTGCAGCTCCAGCAGGAGCACGTCTTCTTCTGAAGCTGCCAAAACGCCAAGCTGCAGAGGAAGCTTCCAGCGAAACACAAGGTGAAATTATGTTGTGCAGATGTCACAGAAAGATGGACAACATCGAGTCTGATCTGGTTGCTACGCTGTGATTGTCACAGGAGAAGGTGAAACCTTGTAAGCAGTGCAGTAAAAGAAGAGGATGTATAAGGAAAAGCTGTTTTGGGATCGGGGGTAACAAGGCTCAAGTGAGGTTTATATCTGAACTTGCCATCCTCAGGTGTTTTTAAACAGGGCTCTGTCAGCTTTGTCCCTTATCCTCTGGCCTCATCCCAGTAATGTGTGTTCCAAAATTGCCCCTGGACTCATCTTTTGGTCTTCTACATCATTCTGTCCTTTACTGCTCCTTTCCTGTAGCCTCACCTCCAGAACCCCCAGGTCTGTCACACTAAACACAAAGTCTTTTTGGAACATCTCCCCTTTTCAGTGTAAGTGCTTATGAACTGGAAGGTGTGAACTTGAATCACGATGGATTTGATGGCTTGTCATATTGTCTTATTCTTTTCCATTCATTTTCTTTTTCATTTCTACCCCAACAATTTTTTGCTTTCTCTCATGTTATTTTTCATGCTGATGTGGGGTGCAGGGAGTGGCAAGTGATTTGGACCACAAATATGTCCAGGTATTATTGGTGGTCCAGGTATTATTGGTGGCTCCATGCTGAATTCACAATTTAGTGTGCAAACTTAGACTCTCCCTTGATAAGCTGAAATCAGGCACTGAGGAAAAAGTCAAGGAATTTTCTTTACTAAGTAAAATACAAAACCAGGTAAATGCTCAGTTGTTTAAGGACATCACTGGGACTCAGCATCTGACCCAGTTTTGTGACCTTCAAGATGAAGGTCACATCTTGACCTGCTGGAACTTCAAGCTGAAGGGTTGAGAAGGAAAATTCATAAAACTGGCAGTGAGCATCCTCTGGTTTGCACGTTTCAGCTCACTTCTGTACCCAAAAGACCAGTGTTCTTAGAAAAGGCTTTGGCAAAGGTGGCTTGTTCTCCTATGATGAGTACGCGTGGAAGCGCACAACGTGGGACAGATCTAGCTCAGCTCTCCGGGCGCTCATTTGGGATGTGTCAGACAAGTAAATTCACAGCTGGAGTTTGCATTGAACAGGAAAGTCCCACGTTGGCATAGAAATATTCTGTCCGGTTTTTCCCCTCAAAGACAAGCACAAGCCAGATCTGCTGTGGTCTTCAACCTTTACTCCTCCAGCCTTTCCCTCCCTGCTGCCGTGGTTTTCAAATGAGTACTTCGATTTTCTTCTCATCCTTTCACTGCCTGTATCAGATGTTGGGTCTCCCTGGGTTGTCAGTGGTGTAAGAAATGACGATATTGGTGATGAAAGATTTACAAGAAATCGGAAAGTGATCTTGTGTGCAAAGCACAATGGCAGAAGGATGTTCTAAGTACCAGCAGGCAATCACTGGGGTAGGCAGTAAACAGTCGGTGGTCCAACCTGGTGGGTCCACTGGGGATGAAGCAGCTTGGCATCCCAAGTGGGATTGCTAAGGGGCGCTGGAAGGAAGGAGGGCAGGAATGGGAGCTGGCTTTGCTGCTGCTGCAAGGCAGAGCTACGCAGGTCTTGCTGCGGGCACCCAAGGAGTCACTAATGGGCAACCAGCAGCACGGGAGCTATTCTTGCCTTGCTTGAAAAGGGGAGCAGGGAGACGGAAAATGGGAGGAGAAGTGAATCAGTCTGACTGCAGCAGAGCTCTGGAATAATTAATGAATAATGTGCATTGACCTGGTTAGAGGGTTGTTTACTGCGTGAATGCCTGGGTTTAGCTTAATAGGGAGCTGTAGGGGGAAAACCCTGAACAATCAGGAAGGGAAGATAATGACTTGAGAAAATTCCTGTCTTCATTAAAACTTGTAGCTTGTTAAGAGACGTTGTCAGGACAAGAAAATTTGCAGGCCCAGTTAATTTGACAAGAGAGGAGGATATTCCATAGAAGAGACGGAGCAGCAAACTCTGGCATCCCTTTTTCCACTGTGGGACCCGATGGAGCCCCTGGCACGCACAGCACCCTGTGCAAGGGGGGACTCGCGGGCCGGGACATTGCAGCGTGTTTGCAGGAGTCTTTTACGTTCATCTGATCTGCAAATATCTGTCAGACATTTGAATGAGGTTTCCTCAAGAAACTGGCTGGGGCCACTCCTCTGGGATGGATGGGTGGGTTTGCAAAACTGGCAGGATTTGGGAAAATCTGGATGCATGAAAGACTTTAGAGAAATTTCAGTTCAGAAGGGGTAAAGATTTGAGGCCTCCCTTCTCCTGGGGGGATGAGTAGAAAGGATGGGAGAGGGTCAGAAATGGAACTGAGCCTGGGAAGGAATTTTCTTTCATTTTAACTCTTTCTCACTAGGAGAGGAAGGATAAGAAAATTAGAGAATAAACAAGAGATTCAGACATGAAAATTCAGATACTGTTGGGAGTAGATTATGCGGGAGGAAACTATGGGGATGTAATTATCTGATACCTAATTAATGGGATGGGAGGGTCTGTGCAGGCCTGCGGCTGTCTTGGTTGAGGAAGGAAAGGCTCGGAGGAAGGGAAGGGGAAACTTCGCTCCTTGGAGGAAAGGGGGGTTTCTGTGCAGCGGTATTGCTTTGGTGTAGGTGGGGCCTGGGGGTATTTTGAGTGGTGGGTGGGAATCAGCAGACCTGGGAAGGGTAAGTGGTCAGGGAAAGTTTTGTGGGTAAATCCTACATGTTAAGATAAGAAGAAGGGGTTGGTGGGCTTGAGGCAGGGCTGGTGGCTGGGTGTGCTGAGGCAGCCGTGGAGGGACGGGAGGGCACTGCCTGGGAGGTGGGTGGCGGTGGCCCAAGCACGGGTGACTTCTGACCTGTGGGTCAGCTCAACCCTGCCCAGCCCATGGCAGATAGAAACAGGCTGGAGTATTGCAGTGGCTCCTCCCGCTCTCAAAAATCCACACGGCTTGTTTTTCTGCAGCTCTACCTCCTGCTTCCATCAACTGACTCCAACACGTGCCTTTCCTTCTCTTCACATCTGGCCCCCTCCTTTTTAGGGGAGGGGAGCATTAATAAATAATTCGCTGTAAGATGAAGAGATGTAGGTTGTGGAAGCAAGTGAGTGCTTTGTGGTTTGTTTTTTTTTTTTTTTTTTTTTTTTTTTTTGTGACTGTCTGACGGTGTGGTGCCTTTCAAAGCAAAGCTGGAGTTTCCATTTGTGTTAGGTTAGTTGTGATGATTAAGGCTCTTTGCTTGAGTACCTTTCTGGTGGACCTTTGATATTAAAGTGAAAATCATTAACTGGGGCTTTGCGAGGCTTTTCTAAGATTTCAGGAGCCCTGACTGTACTGGGGAGGGAAAAAGGAAGAAAATGTCCTGGCTTGTCTTTCCCGCGGCACTAACAAGCGTCTACAAACACAAGCGTGTAAAACAGGCAGTGCACAGCTATTGCAGCTCTGAGTAAGAGTAGGCAGATGCGCAATTAAATTAGAGTTTAACAAGTCGCTGTGTGTCAGCAGAGCCTCGGTTGCTGCCTGTGTGAGAACGTCAAGCTTGCAGCAGAGAGAGGCAATTTCCCGTGGTGTAAGCAGCATCCGGCAAGAATCCCGCTACGTGAAATTACCCGGCTTTCTCGTGATCCGAGGGGATGCACGCAGATGGCTCTAATGGCTCAGGTGCTGGGTGGCAGCTCGCTGGGCTGCAGGAATTCGACAGTGTTTCATTCCCCAGGTACAGGAGGAGCTTTGGAGTCCTTGGAGCTTTTGGGTCTCTGATGCACATGCAGGTCGCCAGGTATAAAGCCTTTGTTGGGCTTGAGGGCCGTGAAGCAAAACAGCGTATTTGAGTTTGCTGAATATAATGCAACTCCAGGGCCATCGGTGATTCCTCTTGTGCTCCTGCTGGGTGTTGTGGCTGCTGCCCCACGTCGTGATTTGCACGGGCAGTTGGGTTACAGGACACAGGCTCAGGCTTGGACCCTCGAATGGTTTGGGCGAATCCAGATCGCCCTGTGCTGGGTGCTGCTGCTTGCACTGACTTGCAGGTGTTTGGGAACAAGGTGGGAGCGACTCTCCATCCATCTGCAGGAGGAGGCGGCCTCTCTCCTGGTGTCCCCGCTGGGCACCTTGCCCACATGCCGATGTCCCCAGCCAAGCTGGCCCCTCTTTGCCTTCTCCCTTGCAAGCGGTGAAATGATATGGTAATTGTCCCTGTGTTTGAAAGGCTGAAGCGCAGATGTTGTTGTTGCTATGAAATCAGTTTGTTGATGGAAAAAGGAGTGTGTGGCTGCATGTTGTGACTAGGGCTGGTAATAGCGTGTGATTATTTCTTGCAACATCAACAGAAGTGCTTAATGAAAGAGACTGCAAAATGACTGCTAAAACATTTGGTGCAAGAAGGCAGCAGCTCTGATACGTGGAGGATGAGGCAGAGACAGTATTGTAACGGAAAGAACTGCAGTGGCAATAGAGATGTTGCCATCCTGGACATGAGGGAAAATTCATTTCTCCAAGTTTGTGTGAAGGGAATGGTATTGCATTTCCGTTTGTCTTGCCAGAAGACTTTGGGGTTTGCTATGGCACGTAGCACACGCTTTGTCTGCTCCCTGCTCACACCTGCCAGCCCCTCTGAGCACTCCAGCCTCTGCCCAAGCGCTGCCGGGGGGGCTCAGGGTGGCCATCACTGGGTCGGCAGCTCTGGGCATTGTGCTTAGGGTAGACCTTGCAGCCGAGCTGCCACGCATGACCTGCAGCTGTGAAAATGCTCAGCTTGGGCCAGTTTTGTGTATCCAGCCATTTGGGACTTTGCGCGTTCCATCAACAGTGGGGGAAGATGTAGAAAAGTGCGAGTCTAAACAGTGCACAAATGACACTCAGCTCATGGTATCCAGGCTCCTGTCTGTTATGCTGAAGACGGGCTTAAAGCCAGCAGGGACCATGTTGTGGACTCTGTAACCGTGAGCTTGGTTTCACTTTAGGTTTCTTGATACTGAGAATATACTCCTGCATCTGGACTTTGCTTCCTTGGACATGGGCTGGTGATCCTCCCTCATGCCCAGGAAGACAAACTGCTCATTTGATTAGAGACTTGGACCATGGAGTCTTTCCTTCTTTCCTTCTTTCCTCCGCCCGCCCTCCCTCCCTCTCTTTCCTCTCTTTCCTCTCTTTCCTCTCTTTCCTCTCTTTCCTCTCTTTCCTCTCTTTCCTCTCTTTCCTCTCTTTCCTCTCTTTCCTCTCTTTCCTCTCTTCCCTCTCTTTCCTCTCTTCCCTCTCTTCCCTCTCTTCCCTCTCTTCCCTCTCTTCCCTCTCTTCCCTCTCTTCCCTCTCTTCCCTCTCTTCCCTCTCTTCCCTCTCTTCCCTCTCTTCCCTTTCTTTCTTTCCTTTCTTTCCTTTCTTTCCTTTCTTTCTTTCCTTTCTTTCCTTTCTTTCCTTTCTTTCCTTCACAGTTTGTTTCTGCAGTTTCAAAAACGTGTTCACCAGTTAAACTCAATCACTGCTGAAGCCTCCATTCAGAGGACAAAAGACTGCAGAAGTATTTTTTCTCATTTGTCCCTTGATGAGCTGGAGAAGAGGCTCACACCGGTTACAGCAGAGGAAGATAATGAGGGATGGGTGATTCCTTGCTGCTATTATGATTACTCAGCTGCTCGGTTTAAACTAGCCCAGTGCAGGATGCTCCTTGGTGGTGGCTGGGGATGGAGATGTTGACAAATGGCTTGTGGAAATGTCTCTCCTTGTCGAGTGTCCCTTGACTTTGTGCTGCGTGTGTTGATGGGAGCACCCCTAAAGCTCCACCGCTGGCCCTGCTCTGGGACGTGCTGTGTAGATGATTGCGCCAACCACAATGGCTCCTCTCTCATCGCGTGTGACTCTGTTTTCCCTCTGTACCTGTGCAATTACAACTCGCCTTCACGCTTACGACTCTAACAACAGCCCCCCAAAAGCCAGTGCGGGGGCTGTCAGGCAGCGCTGTGCACCGGTCCGTGCTGTTGCGTTACTGGTGGTGGGCTGGTCCTGGCTCTGCTGATGTTGTTCCCCCCGGCTGACACCAGCAGCGACAGGAGGGGCTCTCCATGGGGGCACAGCCAGGGAGTGACTCATCCCCTCTTATATATAGGTCCTTGCAAGATGCCTGTGGGGAGTGACTCATTTCACCTCTCCATCGGCTCTTGAGAGCTGCCACGACAAACCAGACGTCAAACTTCCCCATGGCTAGAGAGAGAGGAGGTGGCTTTTGCTCTCTGTAATGCCAGGGAAGCCACAGGTACGAGCTGTGTATTAGTTAGTGAAGGCGAAGGCTTCATAGCCTACCGGCTGCTTTCCCCTAATTATTTTGGAGACAAAATTCTGGGTTTCCAGGGCAGGAGGCAGAACCCAATGTGTCATCTCCGAGCTGCTCAATGGGGGCATCTGAGCCATGCGTTGCTCTAACGTGAGGAGGAAGATGGTACTGTCTTGTTTCTTCCCTCCTTTGGTGTCCCTACACGCTTCTGCCCTGTCCCAGGTGGATTTGACCTTGACAGGAGTGGCCCACCTCATCCGGTGGTCGTGCATTGTAGAATAATTGGATAATAAGAGGCCGCACAGATTAGGAGATCCTGGATGCTGTCCCTCAGACCCAAGTGAGACTGGTGGTAAAGGGAAAAGCAGAATTTTTCTCAGTGTACTTTAGCTCTAATCGTCATTGCCATGTCTTTAAGAAAAGCAATCTTTTAGGAAAAAAAGCAAGATCATTGAATTTAACGCAAAGGAGGTTATTGTTTTGGGGGGGAGGAAAGCAAATGGCAGAACTTGTAACTTTTGGGCTCTCTTAAAGGTAGAAGATGTTCTGTGTTCCCAGCTGATGCTAGCTCCTTAAAATCCAGAGAAAATAGTCTTGTTGTGGTTGGGCTGCAAGTTGGACGGTTGTTGCAATTCGTCCTATGGAAACACCAGGGAAAGTTTCCCTTTGCTGGCACATCTTGTCTTTTTAGTTTTGCTCAGAGAAGCTGCAAGTTCAGCTTTTTATTAATTTAGATGGGTCTTGGACTTGTCTTGAGTTTGGCCTGGAGTATAATGGGATGTAAAACTGAGGATTAATTCCCGCCAACTTTGACTTTAGCACAAACTGAACATTTAAGCGTGGCACAGGAAACACCTTTGTCTGCAGAAGCATTTTAAGAGGCTTGTGAGAAGCTGGAATGTGACCTCTTTGTTCAAAAATGCAACTCCTTCAAATAAGACTTCTAGTTCCACCTTTCTCCAAATGACACAGATGTATGTGCCTACACCCCTACGTGCAACAAAGCAACTGTATGTCCAAACCAGATAATAAAATATCTAAATTAGCTGCCTGTCCTGACAGTGCCTTTTTAAGGCCGTGATGAGATTAGCAGGAAATCTAGATGTAAGTATAACTTTTTCCCCCCTTATGAAACCTGCATGTAAATCCAGTCCTAGAGCCCTGTGCTGTGAGCAGGCAGTGAGAGCAAAGTCCAGTTCAGTCACAATCCATATCCTTTCCATAAAGTTACAGGTACTTTCCCCTTCCCTTTTGATAGGAATCATGTTCCCTGGCACTGGTGCACGGTGTGTGCTCCATTCGCCAAGCTGCAGAAGAAATCCAGAACTTCGCGTGATGAGCCTGGCAGCGGGTATTCGAGGCAGTGGCTGTGCTGAAAGCAGTTATTCTCTGAATTTTCAGGGGTAAATGAAATCAGAGTCCTGTGAGCTCCTTCCAGCTGTTGCTTCCAGTTACTATTATTTTCTTCAGATACACAAGGAACTGAGGAACGACTGAGGGAACTGGGGTTGTTCAGCCTGGAGAAGAGGAGGCCGAGGGGAGACCTTCTCACCCTCTACAACTACCTGAAAGGAGGCTGTAGAGAGATGGGGGCCGACCTCTTCTCCCTCGTGACAAGTGATAGGACAAGAGGAAACGGGTTCAAGTTATGTCAGGGGAGGTTTAGATTGGATATTAGGAAACATTTTTTCACTGAAAGGGTTATTAAACATTGGAACAGGCTGCCCAGGGAGGTGGTGGCTTCACCATCCCTGGAGGTGTTTAAAAAAAGGGTAGATGTGGTGCTTAGGGACATGGTTTAGAAATGTTTTTTGTCAGGGTAGGTTAATGGTTGGACTTGATGATCTTGAAGGTCCCTTCCAACCTCAGCAATTCTATGATTCTAAGGATTCAGCTTTCTGCTTTGGTGCTTCCCGGACCCACAGTGCTTGTGTCAGAGGACACAAACGTTTCCCTTCCCACCCTTAAGAATAATTAAACCATCATTAAATGGATTTATAAATAAAAGAGAGGGCTTTTGGTGGAGTCCCAAGGAGCCTGTGTTTGTGTCGAGATGTGCATAAACGCTGGACAAGGGTGTTTAAGCCCAAAGAGCCCGTGCAAGGGCAGAGAAGCAGAACCACGACCTGCAGCAGGCAGGGAGCGCATGGAGCCACGGCAGAGCCAAAACGATTGGTAGACATGGGCAAGAAACAGGGATGGTCATTGTCGCTGAGAAAAATGCTCTTTTATACAACATTGTGTTTTTCTCCTGTCCATCTGCCCGCCTCTTTCCTTTGCCGCTGGTATTTTACATAGCTCTGCATTCCCTTTTTATTTTATTTTTTTTCCCTTTCATATAGGGAGGTCCCTGTATTATTGAAAGAATTGTCCAACAAAAAGAGCAGCCCACACTCGAGTGCTCGAGCAAACAGCCTCAAAGGACCAGCATTTGAATTCTGGGCACAAAGAAGTCATTACTTGGCAGCTCTATCCATTTGTCATTATATGAAATGCACCCTGACTCCTCTGTAAAAGCTACAAAAAGCCATCTGGTCATATTAGTCTTTCTCTTTCCTATATCAGTCTCGGGTTGTATGTCTTTATTGCGTTCTTTTAAGAGAATCACAGTGTAAATGCCTGAGGCAGGGGAAGAAGAATCTATGGGTGTACCTGCCTTTGTAATTTTCCATGGGGAGGGATTTAATTCATGAAGGAGGTGGAAAAATAATGGTAAAATAACTCCCTCTTGTTGCTCATCTCAGGCAAAAGCTGAACCTTCCTGAGTCTTGAAGCCCGTGGCTTGCCATGGTGTACGTGCCAAGATGCTTGAAGATCTTGGCATGGTGTACGTGCGGCATGAGGGAAGGGAGGAATTGCGGAGTTGCAGAGAATGTTCAGACTCCTCCTTCTTGATCCGTTTGCTTTAATCTATGTTGAATGTGGCTTTTCCAGCCCAACACGGCTGTGAGGGACTGGCCCCGTGGAGAAGCAGTAGTTGAGAGCTTGTGCATTGAGAGGACCAAGGCTTGGCTCATTGTGAGCAATCACAAGGCCGTTGGGTTTTGCTGTCTTTTCTGTGGTACCTCCGTATTCATGCGTTTGCTGTCACACATGATGTTTTACAACTTAGAAGTGAGCTGCTAAATAAAGCAAGATCCATATTGCCCCTGTTAACAGCTACCAAGCAGAACTCATTATGAAATTCTATGAAAAATTTATTGCTGCTTTTCTTTTTTTTTTCCCCCCGAACGTCTTACAGTCTTTTGCCAGCACTCGAAGAACACAAAAGCTTTCATTGCACAGAACTTGTGAAAATGCTATTGCATTTATGTTAAACAGGGGCGTCTGTGGACAGTCTTGGGGGTGGAGAGGAAGCATCCACATTCCCCACACAGCTGCCCAAACCCAGATTAAATAGGGAGATTACAGTTATCTTGGGTGTTGATTTGCAAGACGGTCCTTTGATAGGATACGAACGACTCCGTAAAAAGACTTTGCAAGTCACAATAACAGTGTAATGTGTCACTTAGCGCTCCAGCAAGATTTGGTAATTTATTTTATACCTTCTTCCCCCTAGGTACACTACAGATTGTGGTAAAATGGGAATAAAACCTTTAAAGGTTCCTTTTGTTCGTTTCTGTAAACTGTGCTGCAGAGTTACTTCCACTTTTCCCATGTTTTCCATGAAAAATTTTCAGCCTGTAAGAATACTTTGGCAGAAACTGGGTGCTGAAGGGTCGGCTAAAACTCGACCTGCTGTCCAGGAGACATAAGGCCATTGTTTTACTAGTAATAAAATACGCTTGTGAGAGTTCTTCTGCATTGGAGTCGATGGAGCCAGGTTGGCCGTATCACTAAGCGTTTTTATCCCCCCAAATAGGGTGGATGCATATAGATAGCCCTTTAAAAATGGTCTTGGGAACCACGTCTGGAAATTGTTTGAAAGACTGACACATGGTCTGGGCAAAACCCATGTTTGGGTGGGTAATTGCACGGCGTTATTTCTCCTCCTGTTGTGAGGGACTGTCCTCCTGGAAAGAGCTCTCAAGTGCTCTCCTGACCCGTCTGTGTCACCGCGCTTGGCACAGGATCTGCGTCATTTGCCTTTTGATGCATTTACCGTACACTGAACAGGAGCAGAGGTGCGTTTGATGTACATCTTCACTGGGAGAAAGCCGCCCCTCGTGTTCCCAGTAATGGACAGAAGTGGTTCCCCACTGCCGGGGAGGAGAGCGAGCTGTGGTAACCCGCACGCTGACAGCATGGTAATTGCTTTTTTCTTCTTTTTGCAAAAAGAAGGGAAAATGAGAATCTGTCATTTCCAAGCTTGTAGACGATAAGGTAAGGATCCCAGAAAGGACCTGATGGAGGCAGGGGAAGGGGCACAGGGTAATGGCTGAGGTTGCTCGTAGGTGTTGCTGAAGGTTGGCAAAGTGTGAAGGGTGAGTGCCCAGAGATCTTCCCCACTCTCTTCAACTCCCTGAAAGGAGGGGGTAGCGAGGGGGGGGTGTCAGTCCCTTCTCCCAAGTAAGAGGGGACAGGACAAGAGGAAATGGCCTCAAGTTGTGCCAGGGGAGGGTTAGGATGGATAATAGGAAAAATTTCTTCACCGAAAGGGTTATCAAACTTTGGAACAGGCTGCCCGGGGAAGTGGTGGAGTCACCTTCCCTGCAGGTACTGAGGGACATGGGTTAGCGGTGGGTTTGGCAGTGTTAGGCTGATGGTTGGGCTCGATGATCTGAAGGGTCCCTTCCAACCTCGACAATTCTATGATTCCAAATACCCAAACCCTGCGTGGGCTCCCAGCCAAGCAGTGAGCTGTCAGCCTGGCTGTGCGGGCCAAAAGCCCTCGAAGATGCAACAATAGCTGCCTGGGCTTTGAATTTGACAATAAAAGTGTTTTTAATACCTGCAGGCTATGCTGACGCGCTTCTTCCATGGTCTGAAATCAACACGTGAAGCTGCTCTGCATATTTATTGCTCTAGCTGCAGTGTAACCACTTGGGCATCTACTTGCAAGGGTGGTTCACGTCCCCACAAAATACATCTGCTTTCAGTGGCGAAAGCTTAAGGAAAAAATACCCAGCAAAACCTATGGAAGTATCTTTATGAAGAAAGCTGAGTTCAGAGAGTCCGTTTAAAGCTATTAGATATCTGTGTTCATTTTTCCCGGGGAAAACAGAAGCATTTTTAAACTCCAGGAATTTTCCCAAATAAAAGACTTTATGCACAGTTTGGCGTAGTTGGGGAGTTTATCCCATATAAGATATTTGGGAGATTTGTGGACCTTTTTGTCTGGTTTTTTTTTTTTTTTGGGTTGTTTTTTTTTTTTTCCTGAAAAGATAATGATGTGTGGGTAAGAAAAAATAAAGCTCTTTGTGAGCTGCCTCAGAAAGTCTGGTGACAAGAAACAAGTATTTTAGTCCTGTGAGCAGATGCTCCTGCTGATGTGTAGGGTCACTGGATTAGTAGCTGCCCAAGGAGAAGCTGCTGTCTCTGGGAGTGCCAAGCTCTGGTTCACCCAACCAAGGTCTTGAAAAATATGACAGGGTGAGATTAAAAGAGAATAACGTCGCTAGAGTGGAGTTTTCATCGTTTAAGGAACAGATGTGGTACTTTTGAAGTAAAATTGGATATTGCTGGTTGGCTTTGCGTTAATCTGCTTTTATGGCCGTGTTTATACACAGCAGACAGCACCACTCTGTTATTTAACAGGTTGTAAGTGAAATGGAGCAATTCCGCTTCATTCAGGAGCGTTAAAGCAGATGTGCTCTGGCAGGTACTCTTTGGACATATGGCTGCAGTTTGCTTTTTGACCTGCGCTTGCTGTTCCCCTGTGCCAGGTCCTCCTCCGCTTCCCTCCCTGCATCCTTCGTCCGACTCAGACTTGTCGGCAGCGTTTCCATCGCTCCCACCGCAAAGCTCCTGCTGGTGGAGAACAGGCAAGATGCCCCTCAAGAGTTTTAAACAGAGGGTAAAATCCTCCCTTGAGTTTCCCGCGTGGCTCTGCCCTGCCAGTTGCTGAAATGGCCTTTTGTGTGCGGCGAAACAGTCTGCAGCCCTGGGAAGTGGCCAAGATGCCGGGTCCTGCGCTTGGGTCACACGAACGCCATGAACGCTACAGGCTTGGGGCAGAGCGGCTGGAGAGCAGAAAAGGACCTGGGGGTGCTGGTCCTCAGCCGGCTGAATATGAGCCAGCAGTGTGCCCAGGGGGCCAAGAAGGCCAACAGCATCCTGGCCTGTGTCAGCAATAGTGTGGCCAGCAGGACTGAGGCACCGATCGTCCCCCTGTACTGGGCACTGGTGAGGCCCCACCTCGAGTGCTGTGTCCACTTTTGGGCCCCTCACTACAGCAAAGACACTGAGGTGCTGGAGCGTGTCCAGAGAAGGGCAACGGAGCTGGTGAGGGGTCTGGAGCACAAGTCCTGTGAGGAGCGGCTGAGGGAGCTGGGGGTGTCCAGCCTGGAGAAAAGGAGGCTGAGGAGAGACCTTCCGCTCTCTACAGCTCCCTGAAAGGAGGGGGTAGGCAGGGGGGGTCGGGCTCTTCTCTCAAGGAACCGGCAACAGGACAGGAGGAAACAGCCTCAAGTTGTACGAGGGGAAGTTTAGGATGGATATTAGAAAAAATTTCTCCATGGAAAGGGCTATCAAACAAGGAACAGGCTGCCCGGGGAAGTGGTGGAATCTCCATCCCTGGAGGTATTTAAAAGCCGGGCAGACGTGGTGCTGAGGGACATGTGTTAGTGGTGGGTTTGGCTGTGTTGGGTTGATGGTTGGACTCGATGCTCTTAAAGGTCCCTTCCAACCCAGATGATTCTATGAAGTGACCTCTCAAGGTCTGTTCCAGATTTCCAGATTAATCCTTTAGTCTGTGGGCAGGACAAGTGAATGACACTGTCTGGGTTCGTTAAGGCTCAACCACTATTTAATCTTGGCACTGTAAAATCCAAAGGCTCTGACTGGGGTTATAGGGAAAGGCATACCAGAAGTTTTCTCTGGGCTCTGCTGGACCAAAGACCTCAGAGAAGATCGCTAAGTATCTGCTCTTCTGCTGGAAGCGCCTCTGCAACGCTGTCTCGGTTTGCTGCTCATCTCTCTGCACTTCCTTCAGTGCCTCTCTCAAAAGCTTCCCATTCCCTAAACTTACTGCACAATAAAGGAAAACATTTTGTAAAACGCTTTCTGTATTTCCAAACCTTTTATCTTGCGCTCAGGCGAGCTGTTAGACTTATTCAGATGAGTGGAAACTGTGAAAGCAGGCATTATGCATGCCAATAAAAAATAGGACGCACTTCAAAGAGGAAGGGAATTTACCTTCAGACTCCGGGGGAATTCCGCTGAAATTTGGAATATTATTAGATACTTCAAGTTTCCTTCACCAGAAAGCGTCTACCCAAATGCTCATCAGACCGAATCACTTACTGCTGCACTGGGCAATGAGATCCTAGAGAAATTCCCCAAGGATGATTAAATGATTTCATCTCTTGGGTCCCATAAGGGTGCCGAGGTCGTACGTGTCAAGCAGCAGCACCCGCTTTCACCCTGTCTCCAGGTGCCATGAGACGAGATCCACCGCCTCGGGGCTGCCAGGTCCGTCACCGTCTGATGGAAGCATCGCTCCTTCCACATGATGCAGGAGAGCAAGTCCCGCGGCAGTTTTCCTGCCTGAATGCCCCTAAATTTCCAAATCAGCAGGCAGGGCCACATTATCCTCCCAGCAAGGGGAAAAGACAGGCAGGAGTGAATCAACTTTTCAAATATCAGTAGAATAGACCTAATTTTTTGAGCTAGCTAAAGCATTTGAAAACTTAATAAAAAGTGGGGTTTTTTTTTGAGACAGCCCTTCCCTCAACTTGATATTTTGGTTGGATATAACCCCCGATTGCAGAGGGACCGCGCATGTTTCACAGTTAAACAAGGGATTAAATATTCTGCTGAACAGGTGAAAGGGAGCAAGTGCTGATTTTTCACTCTAAGTCCATTTGGCAACGTCTAGGCAAAAACCTATTCTTGCAGTTCATTTTAGTGACACTCTTGACTAATGGTGGTGGCTACCTGTGGCCAAGTGGATGGCCTGTTCTTCCTTTCTTGGGGCTGGACTAGGACTAGTTTAGTACCCATAAAGTCACTGGAAAGATGCTTTGGTAAAAAAATCACGTTCATGTGTTGTTTTGCTCACAGTAACTTGGTGTCGGTAATTTGCAGAAAACATGGTGAGGGTGAAAGGGATGTTTTTGGTTGCAGAGGGACAAGTTATTTGATCTCCAACTACTGGAGGTGAGGAAACAAAGGCCAGCAAGTGTCCCAGCCGCAAACAGCAATAATCTGAAGGAGGTTCTGGGCTGTGACCTGCTGTTGCACTTTCATGAGATGCTAGGGGACGCGGGGATGAAAATCCAGCTCAAAGATTGCTGAATTCACTTTCCTCAATAAAGAGCAGAAAGGGTGTTAGTAGTGACAGGGAGAAAGTAAGCAATGGTTGCTTTAGTCTGCAGCTTCTTTTCTAAGCCTCCCTTTAAGAGAGCTTTAGGAGAGATTATGCTTTTAAGTGGAGGTCTGTCTTTGGGGCATCTTTTTCCCCAGGTTCTTAGTCAATCCTGTCTTAGCGAAGCATTGCCTAAAGATAAAACACTTTACAGAGGAGCAGAGATTTCCATTTAAGAGCTGGTGAATCCCGTTTGGTAGGTAGGTAATCTTCACTAAAGCTTTCTGAAACCAACGGGAGCGTTTAAGCCGGTTACTTACAAGAAGCCACGTAAGGAGTTGTCTTGAAGCAGAAAAATCGATAGCTATCGCGAATCCTAATGCTGAAGGAAATCCCACTACTCCTCTCCGTTTACCAAAGCTGGCTCCTCTGCTCCCAGCAGGACCTTCTCCAGCACTGGAAGTTCAACGCATCATGGCGTGAGCTGGGAGATTCGGAGAGCACAAGAGGTTTGGGGACAATTAGTGGTCCTTGGGTAGCCATAAATCCAACAGCAACTGCAGTGGCTCCTCTGCCACGAAGAGCCGAGCTGTGGCCAGCAAGCACAGCATTTTCCGACACGTTGCAGTCTCTGAGAGTCTTCGGAATCCTTTGATGATTCCCTGGGGTCTGCGGGGCATTTTGTGAAATACCCAGCAGGCAGAAGAGTTACCCGCTCGGATTTCGTTATCCCGTTAAAACGACCCCGGGGACGTGTACGTGTGTGCGATCTGGGTGAGGCTTGACAGCTTCATCTGGCGGCGGCTGGAAGGACAGAGGAACCTGAAAGGTTTAATCCCCTTCACGCTGGGTTGTTGTTTCCTTTGCTTTCTGCTGGCCTAATTGCCGCTCGCTCCTGTAAGCGATCCGGGTGAGCCGTGATAAAAGCTAAAATGTGAGAACGAACAGAGAAGTGTGTTTGCTCGGATCAGGTACATTATATTGTCTGTTCTCTCCATAACTCCCTGAAAGGATGAAACCCACAAGGCTGCCATGCTCGGATGGGTTTGAAATTAGCTGCTGTCATCTCCTTCTCCTGTTCGACTTCTCTGTGAATTTATCTCACCAGCCTCTCCGCTCCCTCAACAGAAAGTCCATTTAATCCATACGCAGCACATTTCTAATCACTCTTCTTTTCTTTTTTTTCTTTTTTTTTTTTTTGGCAGGGAATTCTTGGAACTTCCTTAAAGTTAGCATTCAAGCTATTTATTCTTTTTCTGGGGCGCCGAGTTAATTTCATCAGAATTTGTCAGGAGTCAAAATCTTGTTTTACATAAATCCAAAGAACTCTACCATTTTTATGTCCTACGGCTCTCTTTTCAAATGTAATTAATTCTTAAAGAGTTCATAACTTAAGAGCCAATAAAGAAGCCATTGTCCTTGCTTTTTAATTATTACTGGAGAAGTATCTCTTGTCTGTCTGAGGCTGGTAAGGAAGTAGCTACAGCTCTGCCAGATAACCGGTTTCCCAGTTTAACATTAATTTTTCCACTTAAAGAAATGAATTCTCACATTAATAGTGAGTACGGGCATCAAATGAATGACCTTGCTGAATTCTACAAAATCATCTTTTCTACTTAGATAAGAGCGTATCAGGCAGTCACTGCATGAATCGCAGCTGCATCTCCTGTGACTTGCCATCAGATTTTCAGGGTTGTGCTACTGTAAGAAAACAAGGACGGGAGGGAGCCAGCTTTCTTTGTGGAGCATTTCCCAACCTTCAGTATTCCTAAAATTGCACAGATGTAGAGTATTTCTGCGAAGTAAGCATCCCAAGATGCTCAATTCCTTGGGATAATTTTGCATTTTGCATGTGGAGAGGGGTGGAGAAGGTTTGCTTCATGGCTTTCCTAAAGGCTTGGATAACTCTTCCTTCTGTTTCTGCTTCTACGTGCTTCCAAATTTCTGCTAACAGAGAAACTTTTTGAAGGAAGCATAGATATCTGAAGAGGTTTCTTTGGTTTGGGTTTTCTGTTGGTTTTTTTTTATTTGTTGTTTTTATTTATTTATTTATTTTTTAAGCTACGTTAAAATCATGTTCAGTTTAAACCGCTGTCTTGTAAAAGACACTCTGATGCGAGGATGATGCTCATCCTTTTGGAACGACTGTTAAACAAATTGTCTTAGTTTTCCATTTTATCATTGCTAGTGCTTTTACCATTTAGCATGAAAGATTTTTATTAAGTATGATATAAAAGGTACTTATTTGAACAACCAAAAGTTACGCGTGCACACTTTTGAACATAAAAAGGAATAATACAGAAAATTGAAGCGACTCAGAAGTTATAAACGCTGCGTTTCAGAAGCTGTATAAGCACATTTAGTTTTTTACGGGCAGCAATGTCATCTCTTTGGACACTTGAGACTTGTCCTGTGGTTACAGCAGAAAAGTCCCGGGAGCTTTCATTAGTGTGAGATAAATCTAACCAAATATTGTAAAGGAAGGGAAATACCTCTCCTCCCAGATCACACGCGTGTTATTCTCTGCACGTTTCATCGGTATAAAGTAATTGTCAACATCCTTTAAAATTCTCTAAAATGCAGGCACATTTGTGCTCTATCGTGGCAAAAATAAAATGTGATAATATATCCATCCACTTTTCTCTCTTTTAAACCCTTCTGTCCACACAGCCTGTGTACAAGCCTTTTTGTGCACCGTTACCTTTCATGTGGAAAAATGGAAGGTACTTGAAGGCTTGGCCCATGCTGAGTTAACTAAAAGATGGAGATTTGCAGACAACTTTTTAAATTTCTATGTATTTTTTAGATTTTTAGCTGGGTATCAGGAAAAGGGGCCCTTCTGCTGAATGGATGTCTCACTGGATGAGTCTCTCACTGCGTTTGTAAAGAGAAGAAAATGCATCTCATTATATGCAATTCATACCTGGTGGGGCAGATTCTTTTTCTATTTTCTATCTTATATTTGCTATTTTTTTTTCCAGCTTCTAACTTATTCTGATATAAAGTGGAATCAAGCCCATGCAGTCCTGCCAGTATAAGGAACTAACAACTTGATTCACGGGATTAATTTAATCTGAAGGTCGTGGTGATTGTGGCTATTTCTTGTGGGTTTCTAGCCAAGAAAAAGTGACCAGTTGGCAAAATCCCACCTCAAAGTATTTATTAGATTAATTAGGTTACATGTTGTCTCTGTTCTTAGCGAGAAATCAAGTAGATTGGGTAGAGTCATCTTTGCAGCCGTTCTTGAGAACTTGCAGAAAGCTGGATGGTGCTAGACGGGTGCTGGACTATCACCAAAATTTGGATTTAATGTGGTGCAAGTCCTTATGTGGTCCTTCCAAAAGCAGCTGAGCTCCAGTCTGCTGCAGGTAGATTGCTGAATAGATGGCAGTGCAGTCGCAAGTGGAGAGGAACGTCTGAAGTTTTGGGGTGATTCAGACAATGTTCTGCCTGCTGAAGGTGTCCAAGGATACGTTAATAAATCCTAAGATGAATGGTGCCTAGAGGAGCTGGTGATGGGCAGAGGGTCACCTTTCCAAGCAGCCACGGGAGCCAGGGTGCGCCAGGGTGGTGTTACCTTGATTGCTGCCCTTGCTGCAGAATGAACTTCCAGAGTTTAATGGGGCCAAATGCCGGATAGAATAACAAAGCAGCACTTCCCACTATTCCCAGCTCATGAGTTCCACCGCCTGCTGCTGCCACCACTGTTTGGCCAGATTCTAGGATAATTCATTAGCTAAATGGCTGACTGCAACTGGCGCGCTCCGAACCGCAGCCTGTTGTAGTTACGGCAGCTCCATCAACGGCCTTGCTGACCCGCGGCCACGTTGCTCCGCAGCCGCCAACGCCGCCTGATTTTGTCAGCCCTAAAGTGCAGAATGGAGGAGATCGGACGGTGCTGGTCTGGGGAGAGAGGCAGGTCCGTGCAGGGAATAAAAACGTGGTGGTGTCAAATCTCACCTTGCAGTGCCTGGCATTGCCCCCTTGCCAAGCGTGGAGTGATGCTGCCGTGCTCCTGGGCTGGCTCGATGGGAGAGAGGAGGATGTCTGGAGGAGACGTCACCGGAGAAGGGTTTCTCCAGCCTCTAGCTCAGTAATGAGGAACAGCGTATGGAAGAGGAGGGGGGTTGTGCTGCCTCTCGCTCTCCCCCTCTTTTTAATGAGACTGGAATCAAATGTGTGAAATAAATAGTCTGTATTTAATTGCTATTTTGCTGAGATCCAGACCAAACAGGAGTCATCAAAAATCTGCGCGAATTCAACTCTCGTCTTTCACTGCTATTTGGAGTGGGACAGAGAGTAACGTCATCTGTCCTCTTCCAAAATTAATTATACAGAATGTGTTTTGTCTCCAGTAGGCTAAGGCTTTAATTGTGCCGTGCGGAGGCCTGACATTTCCCCTTTTCCAGGGATTATGCAGAAGTGATTTCTGCAGGAGGAAACCAGGCTTGGAGCGCAGAGCAGGAGATTCAGACAGCGTGGTGTCACTCGTGTCCCCTCCCTCGCCTTCGTCCCTGCCTGGAAGAGAGAATGAGGATGTTGACGTAGTGACAGTGCCAAAAAATAGGGAAAAAAGGGGAAAATGTGTGTAGTGCTTGTCTGACGTGGAGGGAGGGCAGAGCACCCACTGCAGAGGTGGTCGGTGATGTGGGGGTCTCTGGCTGTGCATGGCAGAGTTTGGCAGGGTTGCCTGCGGCAGATTTGCCCATCCCATGGGAAGATGTGGCTGGAAGCTCTGGAAGCAGAGAGGTGGGTGTTGGCCTCTTCTCCCAGGTGAATAATGACAGGACCAGAGGAAATGGTCGGAAGCTGCGGCAGGGGAGGTTTAGATTAGATATCAGGAAGAATTACTTTACTGAAAGAGTGGTCAGGTGCTGGAACAGCCTGCCCAGGGAGGTGGGTGAGTCACCATCCATCGTGTAGATTTGGCACGTCAGGGCATGCTCTAGTGGCAGAGATTGTAGGGTTTTTTTGTGTGTGTATGGTTGGACTCGATGATCTCAAACCTTTCCAACCATGAAGATTCTATGATTCTATGATAAGCCCAAAGCACCATTTGGTCTGAAGGCAGCTGAGGGGTGTCCTCAGCTCCAGGCCCATCCGGTGCCTTTTGGGGGAGAACGGCGCTCCAGCACCCACCTGCAGATGTCTTTGCGCGTGGGGGAGCACCCCTTGCTTGTTCTTCTGGGTGGGTGCCAGCAGGACTCTTGGTTGGGGTGCTTTTGGCTGCAAATATTTGCAAGTCACAAATCAAGTCCCTCTATTTTATTTTTTTTAATCAACTTCTGGCTCTTTTTCTTTGCAACAAGGACTGAAGGACTGGGGTCCAGCAGTCTTGAAAATATGCCTCTGATGTACCTATTTCACCCCGCTGTTAAGAGTTGCAGTAGGATCACAAGAACCAACAGACTCATGGCCTGTTGGCGGCTGCTGGGATTAAAATGATCTAAGCCACAGTGACAATTATCTAGTATTTTTCTAGTTAGAAACATGTGGGAAACCCCAACGTTTTACTGCAATCTCTTCACCAGTCCTCAGAAGTCAAACTTTATGGAAAGATGGTCTGATTTGTATTTTATTATTTAAAATGAAAACATACCTCTGTGTTTGTTTCATTCTAATGCATGAAGTGCAATACGTTGTTAATTACTTCTTCAACTTTAAAATGCAGTGTTCAAAAAGAAAAATTGCCCTGTCTTGACACCTAACAAAAAGCATAAGCTTTTCGTTACTATTAAGAAAAAAAGGAGTTAACACTATTAAAAGCTTTTAAAAGTTAAATTATTTCAAGGTCCTTTCTAGGTCCTTTCTTTTTCCTTTCCAATTGGGAACTTTGAAAATACAGCTGCGGCTGATTGGGTATCCCACTGAATGCGAAGGGAAAACTTACGCTACTTTAAGAATCCTCCTACCGTCTCCCATGCTTGTAGGTTTTGTTTTAAAGTAAATGCCCACAAAACCTAAAAACCAAACAAAATGTTATGAATAAGTCAGCTGATTTAATGCTCTTAAGAACCAGAACTCAAGTTCTCGACGACGATAAATTATGATTTTTGCAATACCTGCATTTTTTTTTAAACCCAGTAACCTGCCCTCTGTTATCCAATAACACTGCAGGCAGGCTGAATAATTCACTCCCATCTTTCTTTTAATGTTGGAAGTCTTTTGAAATGGACTGATTCTTATCTTCTGCTACAGTCATTAAGGTGTCATTTAAAACCCACACAGCCTTTATGACGGCTTTATGCCTCCCGAAGGATTAAACTATGAAGAGATAAGTGCGTTCCTTAAGTTTTTAGCAATGAATTCCATATCAAAGGAAAGCAGCAGATTGGCACCTTTTAGACTTAAACCCTTCATTAGCTTATATTTGGCTGGAGCTCATTTTGGGTCAGAGAACATTTGGTATTATTCACGTCACAAGGATCTGTGTGTTGCTGCTAGAGACTTGACCCTACTTCTTGTTGGTTTTTTCACTCTCTTACGTAGCTCACGCTGACAGTATTGGCATAAAATTAAAATGGGATCATGGAAACGTGCTGTTTTTTTCCCCCCAGTATTCTGTGTGAATTTCCAATTTGAGAGTTCTCTATTTTTGTCTCTCCGCATGCTCTCTCATCAGCTGGAGTTGAGCAGTCTCTCGGTTATTGGCAAAACGGAAAGCATCTGTCAGAGTCAGAAGTCCACTCAACACTTATCACCTGTCAGGGAATGGAGATTTCTCTTAGTAATAAATGTTGGGTCCGGTAGTAAACATCTCCACACTGAGCCTCCATTTGTGATCCTCCAGGTAACTCAAAAGCACTTCTGTGTTAGTGGGAAGCCTTAGCTATTGGTGTTACAACGGGCCTCAAAGCCCTCAGCGCCTTCGCCGCGCGCTTTGCTCGTGTGCCGCAGCGATCCTCGGCGTGTCTGTTGTTTCACCCAGGGCTGGATTCAATTGCAGCCCGTTACGTAAAAGATTCCGCAACAGATTTCCGTCTGCCTTACAGGAGAGAGGATAATAACCTGCAATTAGAATTGCCCGAGAAATGCTTTTTGTTGCTTCGGTTCTGTTCCTCCACAGAAAATGGTGAAAGCTTTTGTTTTCTTGTAAATATTCCCGTGAGCAGGGTAAGGTTTTGCGACAAGAAACTCAAGCAAAAGAATATAGTAAAATTCTCACCGTTCACTGCCTGGCTGGGTTTAAGCAGAACAAGACCCTTCGGCTTTTCTGCTGTGTTCTCTGCAGGACTGCGTTCTGCGAGCATCACTGTAGGAGATGGAAGCCAGATTATTATTATTTTCTTTTAGCTACACCCAGAAGTTTTTACTGATAGAGAAACCAAAACCTGGTTTATTAAATAAAATTTAAAAGAAAAGCCGATCCAAACATGAAAAGTTTCTCTTCTACCCGCGGTGGGGCTGGAGGTAGGGCTTTTGGTGCCTTTCCAGCGCAGGAAACGAGGATACTCCATAACGCAGAATTTCTCCCAGAATGTTTTTCTTTACTTCAAAAGCCATGTTTTCATTGAAAACGCAGTTGGCTGGCAAACCCTGCCTCCTGAAATCCCCCGTCCCTCTAGAGCGTTCCCGTAAGCGATGCCAGTGTGGGCGCTCTGCCAGGAGCGTGCAGCGTGGCAGGGGCAGCTCATGCGGCCATCTGTCCCCCTGCGTGGCACCCTGCCGACCTGCGGGCTCTCCTCTTGACCCACGTGGGTTCCACCACCCATGGTACAGCAGCAGCTCGGCCTGGTCCTGGGCCGCTGAGTGCACGCAGCCCCGGTTAAAGAGCTGGGATGGGGTGTGGGTGAGTGTTACAGGCACATCAAGCGTTTCCAGATGAATCCGTAAACATAATAATGAGTGAGGGCCAATATACCTTAAACCAGAGTATATTGATATTTAATACACTACTAGTATGGTAGTTGCAGAAGCAGGTTTCTACTTTTGATCTCTCTGCAATATTGCCTAAGAGGCATATTTGACTAAAAGGGAGGTGAGGTTGGAGGAGGAAAAAAGTGATATTTTCTTCGGGGACAGGGGAAAAAAAAAAAAAAGTGGTATTTTCTTTCATTGACTTATTTTTTAAAGAGGAAAGTGCACAATGTAGAAATGCTTGAATTCCTTCTCATTTTAGGAAATCCTGTGGGAATGGATAGGCCACCGTATACCTGATCATTCAAAATATACATGGTTTCCAGCAAGATGCCTAAAAGAAACATCGCAGGTGGGTTTTCTTTTCACAGATGCCATGAGTCCTGTGAGTCCTACTGGGAACTTGGAGTGCTTCTAGGTGTGATCACTTGGAAGGACTCTAATTCTCCAGTTTTTTGTTACAAGTCTGTAATATCCGGTATAAATCCAGTATGTCCTTCAGCAATAACATTACTCAAGAGATGAATACAGGAAAGCAGGGCCATGTGTGAATGAAGGTCATGAAATTTGGACGTGCAGGGTGCTCAGAGGGGTATGGTGATGAAGATCATAGAATCATATCATAGAATGGCTGGAGTTGGAAAGGACCTTAAAGATCATCTCGTCCCACCCCCTGCCCTGGGCAGGGACACCTCCCACCAGACCAGGTTGCTCCAAGCCCCGTCCAGCCTGGCCTTGAACCCCTCCAGGGATGGGGCAGCCACAGCTTCTCTGGGCAACCTGGGCCAGGGGCTCACCACCCTCACAGCAAAGAATTTCTTCCTCAGATCTCATCTAAATCTCCCCTCTTTCAGTTTAAAACCATTCCCCCTTGTCCTATCACAACAGGCCATGCTAAAATGTCTGTCCCCATCTTTCATGTAGCCCCTTTAGGGACTGGAAGGGGCTGGAAGGTCTCCCCGGAGCCTTCTCTTCTCCAGGCTGAACCCCCCCAGCTCTCTCAGCCTGTCCTCACAGCAGAGGGGCTCCAGCCCTCCCAGCATCTCCGGGGCCTGCTCTGGCCCCGCTCCAACAGCTCCGTGTCCTTCTGCTGTTGGTGCCCCAGAGCTGGAGGCAGCGCTGCAGGGGGGTCTCCCCCGAGCGGAGCAGAGGGACAGAATCCCCCCCTCGCCCTGCTGCCCACGCTGCTGGGGATGCAGCCCGGGATGCGGGAGCTTTCTGGGCTGTGAGCTACGTTGCTGGCTCATGTTGAGCTTCTCATCAACCAACACCTCTGAGTCCTTCTCTCCAGGGCTCCAGCCAATACCTCCAGCCCCCAGCTGTGGGAACAAGCGCAGCTCTGCCTGCCTGCTTTACACCCCTGGGGACCAAGGAGGAGGCTACTGCAGTTGTGCAATGCCTTGGTGAAGCATCATTGTGGGAAGGAGGCAACCAGTGGAGGGAGGTGGGCTCTGGCGGAGCCCCAGGGGATGGCACCACCAGCTGCTGAGCACGGCCTCATCTTCGGAGGGACAGAGGTGGTTTGGGAAAGCCTCCTTTTCTTTTGAAGGCCAAGAGGAGGGGAGGAGTGTCTGAGTGAGTTGAGCTACTGAGACAATTACTTACCTTCACGCACAATAAAAATACAGGGAGCTATTTTTGTAAGCTTAGCAGCTATTCATTCCTGATCACGCTCAAATTATAAATGAATAAGATAATGAGGGCTATTAAAATAATTTTTCATCAAGGTTAATAGATGAATAAGACAATTTAATGTTGACACATACATCTCCAGGATTAATTCTGCAGGGTGCTAAGCAAGCTGTCCTCTTCCCAAGGATGGCTTTGAGGATCCATAGATGCCCTGGAAAACCCAGCATTAGCCTGTCTGATTCTTCGTGAAAGCATCATGTTCCTGAAATATTTAAGTTATTTAAATAAGTGCAGGGACACATTCCTATTCTGTGTCCTACTTAATGCGGCATTAGTGGATTGGTCACCTCATGCTGCATGAGTAATGAAAATACAGATTCAGCAATGTTTACAAGAATAAAAGCAGAGCATTACGTTCTGCTGTTTGTCCCCTCTGTTATTTGTGAGTGCTCCCACGGCTGCTGGGTGTTCTTGGTGATGCTTTTGAGCCCTGCATGACCTGCATGTTGAAAACGTAATTTCCAGAATGGAAATATTTATTTACCTGTATTTGGAGAGTCCTTATTTTTCTGGTTAGAAATATTTTAAGGGATGCAGCCAGGGAGCTGGTCTAATTCCAGCAGCTGGCTGTGCTTCAGAAGCAGGGAGAGAAGTTGTCTAGAAACATAACACAGGCTGGAAGTTCTTTGTCCAAACTGTTTGGCAAACACCTCAGGCTTCATCCCGTGTCTATGGGGAGCCGGCTGGGAATTAGCAGCAGCCAGAGGAGAGGTGATGGACGTGGGGAGGATCTGGCTGTAATGTGCTCAGTCAAATTGAGCTGCCGCGTTCCCAGCATTGCTCTTTTTGGAGCAAGGGAAGTCCAGCATAGGGAAAGTGGCACAAATTTTGCATAGAACTTCAGGGAGACTTTGACTATACTTACAAAAATCCCAACGATTCTTTGCAAATCGTTCCCAGCAGGGTTTTCTTCTTAAGTTCTTGATCAGCTTAACAGAACTGGGCTTTTGGCTACAAACTAGAAAACTTAAGCCCTTTTTGATCATAATTTTTGCCTATGTTTCTGGGGAAAAAAGCTTGAAAAGGTAAAAACAAAAACACTGGAAACCACAGGACTTGTAAGACATAAAGGGCGTATTTTTGAAGGACGGGTGGCTCAGTGACGCAGGGCTCCTTGTTAGCAGCTCCCCAAACACCGGGGGGGGGTCTGAGCTGCTCCGCTGCAGTGCTGCTTCCACCACCGGCCCTCGTGGCTTTTCTCCAGCGACAAGCAACTCTGCTGCTCAGTGGACGGGCACAGCGGTTTGCGACACTTCATCAGACGTATTAGGCATCAGACGGTCCAGAGACAAAAAAATCACTTGGTTTCTAAGCATGGAAGATGAGGAGGCTTTAACTCCCAGGACAAATTTACCAGTCGTTTACTGTGCCTGGCTGTATGTCCCGAACTTCCACTAACGTGGCGGCCAGACAGATTAACCCCTGTGCTTTTGGGAGCCAGAGGGCAGGCGAGTCCGAGTATAAAGCTGAGAGAAGGTACCAAAATAGCCCGGAAGGCACAAACATCAGTCACAAACCCTATTCCCACTCTGGAAGTGCCCAGAAACTGCCCTGTGCGGGCAGAGCGAGCACGAATCCAAGCCGGGAGGGAGCTACTGAGCCTGGATGACTCCAGGTTTATTTTCGCACTGAGTAAATGATTCCTAGATTGCATTTACATACAGGCACCTAAAGCCAGCCTAAATCCTCCTGTAGGTCTCCCAAGCCCCAGCTCAGATCTAGTTTGGAGTGTGATTTGTAATAAGTAATTAAGCACTGCAAATAGGTGGCTCCCCGATGCGGCTCGAAAACCGGTTGAACTTAATGCTCTTCTGGCTTTGTAACGGAGAGATCTTTTATTCATTGCTTAAGATGGGAAAATATCTACAAGTGCTGCACTTTGCTGACAGGCTGACGACTGCCACCTCCCTGGAAGTGAAAAGCCGAACCATTCAAGAAACTGCTGCGTTGAAGTCTGCCCCACAGCCTCGTTAATTAAAAACAAAACCTGGAAATAGCTCCAGCCCCTGAAGATTTTTTCACTTACAAAACCCCCATGTTCGGTTCCTAATTGCTCTGAAGACAAACAGCCACTTATAACAAGAAACTCGTGCGATCGCGGCCCTCAGCGCCTCCGACTGTGTTCCTTGCAGTGGTGGTAAATGGAGTAGAAGCGAGGACGCAGGGGTTGAGGAGAGGAACTGCTGTCGTGGTTGGGTGTCGGAAGGTCTCTTAACTCCCAAATACATTTCTGTTATTAATGTTTTGTGGTGTTTGCTTACAGCTGAACCTGCTTTCATGTGTGCATCCGGCACCGCCGGGGTATGAAATGGCAGCACATTTAAAGCAGGAGAAGCAGCGCTTTGATTTAACTCCAGCTGTGCGAGTGGAGACTTAAGTGAAGTGCTGCTGTTCAGCTCCCGGCGGAGAGGAAGGCTGCTGTAGGAAATAACAACACGTGCCTAAATTCTCGCCTGTTGGCTGGCAGAGGGAGCAAAGCAGAATTAGCCGTGTTGGATCACAGGACTAACAAGTACTAATTTCTGCACGGTTAGGCATGCAATGAGCTCAAATGGAGCGGGGTCATCGAAAGGAGTTTGGTGTCTCTTTGTGGTTTCATGCATGACAAGAACTTAAGCTACTCAAACAATTACAGAAATAAAACTAGATAAGTGACTGGTGAGCCTTTCCCAGCCCTGTTTCTGGCAGCTCTAATTTTTTTTTTTTTAATTTCTATTTTTTTCAGGTTAAAATGTTTTAGAATTAAAATGCGTGGGCACCTCGGGAGAGAAGAACTACGTTTCGTTACTGTAGAGCAAACGCCTTTCACACGAGGGAAGATGAGAGCAATGCACAGCCAAAGCTGGGGAGGCCAGTGGGAGAGTGAAGCCACCGGTGTCCGGCAGCTCCTGGGTACCAGCTGGCGTGAGGGAGGATTCAGCGTCCGATGAGTAAGTGAAAAGATGTTACTACGGGTCTGGATCGTCCCTAATAAACCCAACGGTGATTCTTGCATTTACCACAAGAATAATCAACTCTTCTCCTCCTGTTTCAATGTCAGTTTATTCCTGGTGGGACCGGCTGTGATTCTGTGAGCTGTCTTAAAACGTGATGAATATGATTGCTGTTATTCCGGTGACTAAGCACCAGGGCTTGTGTTGGAGGACAGATAAGAGATTGTCAATGCCACGTCTGTGTTCCATGACTTCCAATGGGAAGGTTTTCTTCCGAGCTGTGCTCTCTGCTTCTGGCTCAAACTTTTGTGGCTCACAAACATGTTTTTTTTGTCTGGTTGCTAGCGCTGGGCATGGTTGTTATCATTAATGAAAGGGAAAAGCCACTGTCAGCGTAGATGGCTGAAGGAGGTTTGAGTAAGTAGCACAGGGCAGGCCATGAGCAATGTCCACTTACCCTGAATTTGGGTAGTTGGTCTGACGTGTCCTCCAAATTCTCATGTCCTCACGTGAGAATTTGGATCGACTCTGCTCCGGCCAAGGCATGACCATGCAACATCAACCGCTCCAGTGCTGCTGTGCCAGAAAACAGCCTTGGTGGCAGCACTTGGTCTCCTTGAACACGTTTTCTGTGATAATTAATCATGCTTATAAAACATAATCGCCCTTTGGACTATGCCTCTGTTGCCTCTGTCATGCTTCCTTTTCCCTACTGTGGTTTGTGGTTTGGTTTTTTTTTTTTTTTATAATTAATTTTGTGCAGAACATTCCTGGCTTAATTTGACAAGCACAATAACCTGCGTAGGTAAGAGTCGCTCACCTTAGGTCATTTAGCAGTGTTACGGTCAGCAACAAATTACCTTTTCTCCTCTGATCAATGTCTGCCGGCAGCTCTTGTCTAGTTTGCTAAGAGGGCAATGGTTCTTATTTATCTTGAATTTTAAAATCTATGGCAGAAAACAGACCCAGCCACTACAACGTGGGGAAGGCTTAAGCCAGCAGAGACACAACCTCCTGAGCGCAGGACAGGGGGTCCGGGTGCCGCTGCTCCCTCCTCTTTAGCGTTAGTGCTCCCTGGCAAATGTGCACCTTCTGCTCCCGGAATGCATCCGCAGTCCCACCTGCGTGCCCAGAGCTCAGCTGAACGCGCCCCGCCATAAATCGTGGTTGAAAACTAAACTGTGCAAGAAAACGGTATGGGGACATAAATAGCTTAAACGGCGAGGCACGGAGGATGGGTAGTAACGGGGACCTGGAGGTACCGGAGGGAGCTCGGCAGGCAGAGGAGACAATGAGTGATAGACCATTGAACCAGCTGGAGACAAAAATAATCAGGGCAGAGCTTTAGAAGACGGAGAAACTCAGAGGATGACAAGGAGAAACCAGCTTGACACGGCCAAGAGGATTCAGAAATGAATTTTCCCCCATGGGGATCATCGCACCCCCTCGTCTCACGCTGGGGGAGCCTGGTCTGTCCCGCTGCCCGGGAAGCTGCAGGCTCCTGGGGCCGTGCTGGGGACCCACGGGATGGCACAGGCGTCCCCACGTCCCACCCGCAGCCCCGAGAGGCTCTTGAGGAGTTTGCTGAGGAGGCCCTTTTCTTGCCATGGGGTTCCTCTGTCCGGTTTTCTTTTCCCCCAAACTTTGTGTTTGGACTCACCCTCCTTTTCGTGCTTACTGTGTTTGTTGCCTTCGATCTGGAGACCCCGCAACGGGCAAAGCGAGGGGGGTTATCACCTGACGGTGTATGCCGAGAAGGGCTTTTCTTTTAAAAACCTCCAATGTGCTGCTCTGTGATTAGAGGCGAGCGTGCAGAGCTCCTGTAACGCGACTTGCTGACAAAATGGCTCCTGGTTAGATATTTAAGAGGGTTTGCTGCTGAAATAATACACAACCCCAGCATATGGTAATTAGAGATAAGCAAACAGTTGAAATAAACATCTCTTAAATTATACCACACTGTGCACAAGGAAATGTGAGGCACATAAACAAACAAGCTTTCTTCCCCGGCTGCAGACGGGGTGTTAGCAAGTGATTCACTAGCGGTGCGTCTCTCCCTTGTCTGGTTCATTAGATCATCGCTAATTTACACCTGTGTTTGGTGAATTACAGCAAAACACGGGCTTAGAAAACACCCTGTTGTGGTGTTTTGTTTTTTTTTTTTTTTTCTTTTGCAATGCTTACAAGGAAGAAATGTTACCAGACAAGGTGAGATCCCTTGGAAAATTAGGAAAGTGTTGGTTTCTTCCCCTGGAAGCAATTTGTTCGCCCAGATGTAAGTCTTATTTTTAAGTGCATTAGTGGGCTTGAAAGCAATTTTGAGACCCCCTTGTCCTACACACAGCATCATTCCTTCTTGCCTAAGAGCGGCTTATCCATCAGCAGCTACAAGATCCGTTGCCTTGTCCAGAAAACGTGAGGAAAGGGCTTTTCCTGTTGATTCTACAGCAACAGCTTAGTGTGAAAAAACCAACCCACAGCGCTCTTGGTTGTAACCAGGGGGCAGCTTTTGCCAAGAGCTGTATTTTCTCTCCATTTCTGTGCCTGTGTTTACATCGCTTCATGCCGTTTCCACATATTTTGGGGGTGGGGGGGTGGGGCATTGAAAATCTGTGCATTGACGGGGTTGAAGAAAAGACCGTCCCTTGCTAAGGTGTGTGGTGGGCCTGGTGGTGGAGACCACCAGAGGTACTGCAAATGGAGACCGATGGGAAACGAAGTCACTTCTGTTAGGGCCTCAGGGTTTAATCTTTTCTCTAAGAGAAACCGTGCAGAGATTTCTCAGTTTTTAAAGTTGTGTGTACTGGGTGCCGCGTACGTACGTGTTAATAATGTCTGGTTAAAATGTATAGGAGTGTTTCACAGAGCCTAACCTGGGACAGTTCAGATCTGGGTCTGATTCAGGACCCGTGCTGGAAAAAAAGAACAAATCAGCCTCCTGGTTGCTGAACTAATGTTCCTCTTGCTTCAGTGTGTATTTGGGGAGCTTTCATCAAGTGGTGAAGCAGCGTGTCTGTGAGCACTGCGGGCTGCAGTTCCCCCATGACCCGCGGCAGAGGGGGCTGGCATCCACGGGGATTTCGGCACTGAGAGACGGGCTCGAGCAGATCTGCAAGAAAAGTAGTCAATCTGGATATAAAGTGATCTTTGTAAGTGTTTGAGTAACCTCACCGCTAACGGTGCGTATCTTATTTGTAGTTTGAATTTATTTGTGCTCAGTCAAGCATTGCTAGATTTCAGGATGTCCTTTAAAGCAAGACTCACCATTTTTTTTTTATTCTATTTTTTTTTTTTAAATTTGAGCTGATTTTAGGCCATAATCAAGTTAATGTTATGTGCATCTTAACACACTATTAATCTGCTTAAATTTTTGAGACCACGAGCCACTCTTTTATTGCAACCAAAACCCCTCCCATGGGCAGTATTTCTTTCTTAAAACGCCAAGATGTGTGTCTTAACAAGGCAAAAATAGAGGATTTTGATTAAGTCAGTATCCTAAAGATGCATCTTAAACAATACAAGTACTCCCAGACTGGAATGGGAACCATGATAGTGTTTCATCATGTGAGCATCTCTGACATCCTCTATTCACTGGCCATCTACTGTTAGCCACCCTACCCGCAGGGAGCCCACTAACTCTTGATTAAAATTGAAGAGCTGCTCTTTTTGAAAAGCAGTCTGTCACCGAGCCTGGGAGAGCTGGAGGGTTTCGTGCTCTCCTCCGTAAGCTGTTGCGGTGGTTAGATACTCTCACATCAAAAGCGTGAATGTCTCTTCCTACTTCAGCTACTCTGTGATTTTCCAGCTCAAAATTTCCTGGCCAGGAGACAAATTACTGCTTTGCCTGCTAGACGGCTACAGCGGGAGATAAAGATGACTGAAGTAGGGCAGAAATGTTGAATACCCTCTCATTGGAAGCGAGGGGGGGGAGGGAATTTTTGCTGAAATACCCTGTTCTTCACGCGCTGCTCACCCAGCAACGGGCACAAAGGTAGGCATTCGTCTCGGCTCACAGCAGACAAGCAGAAATCGGGTGACTCGTCTAAGCTGCCTGTCTAAACGTTCTCCTTCTCCCCCCAAAGCTCTAGGCTTGCCCCCCCTGCCCCCCCCGCTCCTGTGCTCCCAGAGTGTGTGGAAAAGTTGGCCCACACTGTTTGGGAGGTCGGCCCAGTTCACCCAGTTACTTATCCTTGCCTGCATCTTTAGCTATGAAGGATCGAGGAAGATGGAGGGGAAACCAGCAGCTCTTCCTGCGAAGACTAATAGCTGTAGCAGCAGAGATGTGTCATATCTTCGCGACTGCCTCGGTTTACAGTGCAGCCCCCGTCTGCTGCATGTAAAGAAGGCAATGTCAGCCGTAAAATATTGGAAGTCTGACTCCAGCAGCACAAAGATCCCTGACGATTTAATAAGAATTCCTCGTGATGCTTCACAGGCTCTTTCATGGTTTTGACACAATGCCTCAGGCAGGATGGATTACATGGGCTCCCAGGCACTTTCCAAGAGGGAATTGCGCTGGCCAACGCGTATGAGTCAGCTAAGCATCTCACTCCATCACCTCGGACTGATGCCTTGCGTCCTGTAAACTGAGGCTAAGCTCGTACTCCCCGACCCTTTCTTTTGCCACGAGGCAAGATAGAGGATGTTACTGTTGCCTCCTTGAAGGGCTGACACATAATCCTTAATGGGACATCGGCTTTAATAAATGCACGGCTATGTTGCTTGTATAGGAAAGCTTTGTATCCTTCGCGTAATCACACAGAGCCAACAGGGATGAACACAACCTTTTATATACTTATTTTCCCGAGATCTGTGAGTATATCCCAAATAAATCTTGGAAGAAGGTTTCATTTTTCTTTTGCGTGGTCGATACTCAGCTTGCAGGGAGCTGATACATCTGTTTATTTTCTTCGTTGTCTTGCAGGATGTATGTAGTGCACAGCAGCATGAACAAGAACTGGCTGGAAAAGGGATGCTGTTATTTCCTCTTATCTCAGCCCATGATTTTTGAAATGAGCTGACATAAGATTTAATAAATATTCAGTTAAAAGGGAAGCAAAATGTTTTCTGCAAAGCTTCAGCTTTTGACTGGAGGGGAAGAAAAATAATAAAAAAAGAGAAATCTGAGATATTTCTGGTTTCTAGGGTAGCTGCGTTAAAAGAAGGCATGGGATGACTGTACCCAGAATAAAATACCAGACTGATATCCTTCATCACTACCTCAAGACAGTCTCTTAAGCCACATGTGGCAGCAAATGCTGCCCTGTCAGAACTCCATCCCGGTTCCTTGGCCATGTTTCCACAGGAAATAAATGTATGACTGGATGATAAACAGGTATATAACACAGAGACCAAAGGGAAAGGTGGAATGTGTCAGGGCAGGCAAAACACAGCTGTAGCACAGAAACGGGATCTTAAGGCCTCTTGGGACACAGACTTAAAAAGTCTCCTGGTATTGATTAAACAGGTCTTCTCACTGCTGTCATCCAGCCGCAGCTCTCAGCCAAAAGGTGCAAGGCAGCTTCTACTGTTCTCTGAAAAAAGGAAAAGGTAGCTAAATAGTAAAAGAATCCTGAGTTTCTGAGTTTCTCCCATGTCTGTGAGGAAGAAGAGAATCTATCACAGTGTGAAAAATCCAAAATTTAGGGAGATACACAGATTAAAAGGATGCTTGAAAAAGGAGTAGGTTGAGCGATGAGAGATACAGACATGTGGTTATTCAAATCTAACACATTGCTCTTCTTGCTGTCCTGAGTGATGACTTCTGGGCTCACGAGAGCGTGGGGAGAGACCAGGTCCGGGCCCTTGCCAGTCAAGGACGACGGTTTCTACCAGCCGAAGACTTGGCTCCCAAATCACATCCTCCAAAGCACTGCGCAAAGCATACAATGATGAAGGTACTCCAGGAAGACTAGGTCAATATTATACATTTCTGTGTGGTGAGCATCAGTACGTGGTGTGAATAGACGCGGTGTGGCTGCTGCAGGAGGAGCCTGGGTGCGGACACGGCTACACTGGAAAGAGGTTGCTTTAGCGTGTAAGGGCAGGACAGGGCGTTATTTCAGGAGAAAAACTCCCTGCGACAATTCAAATCTGCCCCAGGGGATGGTGTCAGGGGAGCAGAGCTGTGGTTACAGATACTTCTCCATCTTCTTAGTTTTTTTGAGTTCATTCCTGTGCAAATAAGCAAAGGCAGCGGCGGGGGGTTTTTTTTTTGCTGTTGGGATTAGGGTGGCTGGCTGATTAGTTACCAGCACAACTGGGGAGGAGAATTTCTATAGGGAGTGCTGTGATTCCTCCTTCGTTGTACTCTGTGGCTCCTCACTGCAAGTTTTGGTAGAGCAATCAATGCCTGTTCATGGGGTTTGGCACCTGCTTCAGCAATAGATCGGTTTGTCCTGTCCATCTGGATAGATTTTAAGCTTACCAAATTTCGCTCATAGAGTCATCTGCTTTCTGAGTCATCTGCTGCCTCCAGTGAGGGTATTATAGAGCCATGATATAAACCCAACCATTTGGAAACAGCCATCTTTGGCCATTAATGCCGTTTTAATAATGGCAAAGCTCCATTAAAATATTAAAAATAACCCTTTGATCTTTGAAAGGCTTGAAAATGAGCAGAATGCAGCTGAAGTTCAGTTCAGATTACCCGCAAATGTTTGCGCACAGCACTGTGCCCTTTGGGGCTGAGGGACTGCATTTGTTAAAAAAAAACCACAAAACCCTCAAAACTTAATTAAATTAAAATGAGTATCAACAGTGATTTGAAAGACGCATGGTTAAAAATGAGAAATGCTTTGACTTCTGGCTGAAAAGTGCTCCGAGAGAGGTCTCAGAGAAGAAGGTAATGAACAGCCAGAAATATTGCTCATGAACGTTCAGTTGGCTTTTAAATAGGAGTTTGCTTTGATTGCGGGTTCATACACCGGAGCGGCAATCATCTGTCAAAAAATTATATTTCATCTCTGGGCCAGGGAACTTTCCTCAGGAGCTGCTCGCTGTCTCGTTTAGAAGGTTATTGACTGTTGTATTATACCTGAAAAACAGCCCGTACTGTGAGCGCTCAGAAACTCTGTGGAGATGCAAGTAGTCCAGCCGGGCAAGAGGAGGGATGGTGGTTATCAAACAGAAATCTTTTGGAGGAGAAAGAGCTTTACCCCAGCTGGTGGCTGACAGGCCAGAAGTTGGCCACAGGGAAGCAAAGAGCCTCCTAAGAGCTGAACGAGGTGATGCTGCGTCTCTGAGCCTACCTAGGAGGAGGGGGATGGAGATGCAACCACGCGGCTGGTGCTCCTGGGGCCACCACTGTAGCTCACAGATGGCAGGGTCCTCCCCCGTGGGACGTGGCATTGTGGAGGGGCACCACTGGAGACAGCCCTGTGGCAGCGTGGACAGGGGGCTGGTATCAACCACCCGTCATCCAGCCCATTTCTCTCTGGGCTTTGGCTACTTTGCCCTTCAGGAAATGTTACTGCTCTTCAAACCATTCAGCTTCGAGGCTCTGGGGCTAGGATCTGTGGCTCCCGGTTGATGTCCTAGGCTCAGGCATGAGCGCTGGTTAGGATCTGTGGCTCCCGGTTGATGTCCTAGGCTCAGGCGTGAGTGCTGGTTAGGATCTGTGGCTCCCAGTTGATGTCCTAGGCTCAGGCGTGAGCGCTGGTTAGGATCTGTGGCTCCCGGTTGATGTCCTAGGCTCAGGCGTGAGCGCTGGTTAGGATCCTTGGCTCCCGGTTGATGTCCTAGGCTCAGGCGTGAGTGCTGGTTAGGATCTGTGGCTCCCGGTTGATGTCCTAGGCTCAGGCGTGAGTGCTGGTTAGGATCTGTGGCTCCCGGTTGATGTCCTAGGCTCAGGCGTGAGCGCTGGTTAGGATCTGTGGCTCCCGGTTGATGTCCTAGGCTCAGGCATGAGCGCTGGTTAGGATCTGTGGCTCCTGGTTGATGTCCTAGGCTCAGGCGTGAGTGCTGGTTAGGATCCTTGGCTCCCGGTTGATGTCCTAGGCTCAGGCGTGAGTGCTGGTTAGGATCTGTGGCTCCTGGTTGATGTCCTAGGCTCAGGCGTGAGTGCTGGTTAGGATCTGTGGCTCCCAGTTGATGTCCTAGGCTCAGGCATGAGCGCTGGTTAGGATCTGTGGCTCCCAGTTGATGTCCTAGGCTCAGACATGAGCGCTGGTGAGGCTGAACCGCTCTTCAAAGCAAAGGGTGGATCCCCCCCATGCTACCTGCAGAGTCAAGCACCGTTGTGCTCACTCCTGTGCACTGCTGAGGGCTTCTGAGCGGTTGGTTCACAGCTGAGGTATCTCTTTTGAGGAGTGAAGGAAAACTTGCTTTGTGTAACATTCTCAGGGCTAAGATCTGTGAAACAGTCCTATCTTCCACCCCCAGACTCATGTAATCTTAACACCCCCCCCATCATGCTTTCTCCTTTCTGTGGCTGTTTGCAAATAAGCGTGCAAGTTGTCTGTGCCGCGCTGTCTGCACAAAGACCTCCCTGGCAGCTAAGAGCAGTGTGCTCAGACCTCTGCCTGTCTTGTGACGGGTATCTCTGGTTCCTTGCAGCCTTCATCTGATGTCCGCGTTGGCAGCTTTAGATGGAGGTGACAAGCACCGAGCAGCAGTGGTGTCCGTGCAGTGCTGAGGGCAGGGAGGTTCGTATTATTCCAACTATGCATCACGTTTCAGACACATGGATGTGACAACCAGCTATCCAATACGTCTGGCTGTAGTTTTGCTGTTATCATTGGAGAATTTGAGGTTTTCTCTCCCTCGCTTAGGAAGCAAGCTTTGGTATGAACTGGGAGAGACAGCACGCTGCTCCTTCCAAATGTGTCCACTAGCTGGGTGGAAAACCACCTTTTCTGCTCTCTCTGCCTTTAGTAATCCTCAGACGTCCCATTTTTTTGAGCAGCAGGACACCGGTGGTGGCTTTGGCTGGTGCACGAACAGCTCAGCCTGTGTCCGTGGCCTGGAGCAGCTGCTGGCCTGGACTTGCAATGGTGGAGGAGGACAGGAGGGAGGGACAAGGGCCCCTGGTGCTGTCTGTAGTCATGCACTGTCAGCCAACGCTGACTTATTTTGTTCTGGAGGTGATATCACCTTGATGTAAGGGGCCTGGGTGACACCTGGCAGGGAAGGAGCAGCAGAATAAGTGGTAACATGATTGTTAAATTGGGTTGATGAACCAGAATCATTGGCAGAGCCTGACTTTGGCCAATATGAATGATTTTAGCCAATGTTTATTTCAAGTTTGGTTTTTTTTTTTTTTTTGGGGGGGGTTGTGTGGGTATACACATGCGTTTATTTGTTACGCCAACTGTTTTCATAGAAAACATAACTTCTGGACTGAAGAAACTTAGCTAGTTTATAGGATTTAAAATGAAATCTCCTAGTCAGAGTTGATCCTCGCTCAAACAGCAAACCAAGGCGTCTCTAATCGCCTTCGTTGTTTTAAGGAAACTGGTCTAAGTGGAGAAAAATCCTTAAGTTATGTATGAAATGAGAAAGTCATTACCCACAGCACAGAAAGAAGCCACAGTAATTAGTAATCACACCTGTGTTACCTACATCAGTCTCAGCTGGGAAAATTCCTCAGTAAAGCCTGTTGCATAAAAAGAGAGCAGATACATCGCAACTTTCCCTGTTGTGGTTGTTCCTCCTGAGCCCTTGTCATCATTCCAGAGGTTTTGGAGGCGCATTTCCAGCTCGTCGGCAGGAAGGCTTTTTGCTTTAGAGCTTCTCTGAAGGACAGAGATGCAGCATCTCCTCCCTGTGCTCTGAGAAACTGGGAACACCAGCGTGGTCCCGGAGACTCGTAGAGACACAGCTCTCACTGCAGCTCTGCGAAAGGAGCTGGGAGCCTGGGCACGGCTTATCTTACAATAAATCCCGCTCGCTGAATCGGGGCTGTGGGAAGGAAGAGCCTACGTGTGTGCGTGTTTCCGCACGTGAGCGTGTTGAGAGGCAGAAGTGGGCCCTTTGAAGGTGCTGCCCATCACGTTCACCTTTGATGCGGGGTGGCCGAGCAGACCTCAGCAGATCCCGAGGTGCCGCAGTTTGGCAATTACAGTTGTCCATTGGCTGTGAGTGGGGTTACCAAGGTGATGGATTTCAAAAAGCCAAATCTGTGCTCGGTTTTCAAAGGCTGGGTTGTTTCTTTTGATCTGCAAACCGGGGGGAAAGACAGATACAAGACTGCTGCCGTTTTTGTTCTGTTCTGTTTTGTTTTGTTTCTGTGTTACAACCTGAATGATCTTGGCAGCAGAATCCATTGGCTTAAAAACTCAGAGTAAGTCTTGACAGTGAGTAAAGCTGCTAAAGTCACTATTGAACCACTAAAGCATTCTTGCAAAAGGACATCTAAATACTGAGCCTGTGAATTCTTTGATGTTCTCTAATTCATGGGCAAAGTGATGCAATTGGGTTGACTTTTAAAGTCTTTACAATGCTATGGTGGTATCCATGGGCATCCAGGATGCTGTTTGCAAAGGCTGTTGGATACATACAATAGCTCTTGATCAGTAGAGTCATCGAAGGCATTCAATTTGCAGAGGGTGATTGGGACCGCTGTGGGAACACATGTGCATCTACTACATCTCCAACCTGAATAAGGACTGGGCACAAGAAACTACTTGTGGATTCCTGGTTTTTAATCAAGCTGGGGTTGAACTGGGCTCACAGTTTTTTCTTTGGCCTTTTTGTTGTCTCCTTAAGTTAATGCTCTTTATCCTCAGCTCAGAAGGAAGATATCCTGACTCAGCTGCTCAGACCCTAAAGACCAGCGAAGAACCCTTCACAACACGGGGCAGTGAATTTAAGCCTTTTAAATTCAAATTGGGGAATTTTAATCTTTCCCGAATACTGCTTTCGTGGTTGAGGGAATACAATAACTGAAAGGTGTGGTGCTCAGCTTTTGCAGATGTCTGTGTCAAACGTATTTCACCCACAAACATTATAAGTGATGTTCAGAACTAGGCAAAACAATTCAGCGTTTGCACAGTGCTCTTCAACTGACTCCCTGGGCCTGGGTGTTCTTGATCACTCCAATTCTGCCATGCCCTCACAGTGTGTTAGGTGAACGCTCTACCGTTTCAGGGCCCTGGAAGAAGACAGGCGATTTACTTCAACTTTCTCTTCTTCTGCAGAAATTTGGTCTGCAAAGACTTCAGGTGGATATCTGGCTCACGTTAGAGAAAGAACTTGTCTGACCAAAACCATCGTCCCAGTTGCTTATTTTCAGCAGAGAGTACTGTTAGGAGCCTGTAGCTCTTAGCACTAACTGGTATCTCTGGTCTGAAACATAGGACTAAGTTTTTGCCGATTAACAAACCATTACATGTACAACTCCCATCTGTGCTCCCAGGCTGCGGTAAACACCAGGAATTAATCTTTCTCTGCTTTCTAAGGAAAAAAAAAAGAGAGTAAAGTGCCTTTAGTTTGCACAGTTGTGGATAAGCTCATGTACCTGGGCAGCACCTGCGGCGACGCAACGCTCCAATCTGGCGTCAAAGCCCTCAAAAAAATGTCTCCTTGTCCTCCAGCCTGAGGCATGAGCAGGGTGTTGTAGAAGTACCAGCAACTTGCTGATTAATCTCCATCTGCTTGGTCAGAGGTTGCTAACACGTAACCTGTTGGAGAGCATACTTTTCCCACTGCCGTGGCTGACCTCTGCATGCTGTGCCTACGTGGAATTGTCACCTGGGTCTCGGTATCGTGCCGGCACCTGATGCCATCCTTGTGCATCTGCTGCCCGGGATGCTGCCGGCGTGTCAGAAGATGTCAGTGTTGATTCTGACTGCTGGTTTTGTAACGCAGGTAACGTTTGCTGCTCGTGTACTTCTTCTGCAGACATCTGCTGTGTGCTGCCACTGCGCAGGCAGGATAAAAGTGCTGGTTTTGTGTGATCTGCCTTGTGCTGGTGGCCCAGTGCACTGCTGACCTCGCGCTGTCTCCGCGTTTGCTGAGTCCTGGTGGTGAAACACACGCTGCCTGAGCTGTCGGTTACGGTCTGTGGTTCCTACCCTTTGGCGTCTGCGTTTCACTTCTCTTTGCATCTTTGCTAACGCTGAGACTTTCACACAGACGTGGAAGTGTGAGTCTTGTTTTTCTCAGGGCTTTAACTTAAGCTGCCGTGGGTAGTGCAACTTGCCGTGTGCCGACTCTTGTTGTTTTTCGATGTAACACTGTTTTTATGGTTCAACTTTGTAGTTCATGTTCAAGTATTCACTGTCTTTCAGAAACAGCAAGACATCCTTTCTTCTACGTAAACTGTGGCTACTTTTAATGTTTTCTGAAACATTTTGCTGCTGAGAGTATTTTCTTTGCCTGCATGCACCACTTTTGATATCCTGAGAGCACAGGGTGAGGGCAAACATAAAAGGCAAACCCTACCTTTAGAGAACATGCAGTGATTATCCTGCAGGTCTTCTCGCCTTGCAGAATGTGTTCCAGAACTGGAACGGGTCCCACCCTGCTGGCAGGTTTGGGCATTTGGAGGTGCCTGGTTTGGGGAGAGAGCGATGTGTTACTCTGAATAGGAGTCAACAGTGTGCCCTGGCAGCTAAAAGGGCCCGCGGTGTCCTGGGGTGCATCAAGCACGACACAGCCAGCTGGTCGAGGGAGGTGATTGTCCCACTTGACACCGCACTGGTGCGGCCCCGCATAGAGTTCTGTGTGCAGTTTTGGGCATCAGACTATTGGAGTGTGTCCAGAGGAGGGCGACTAAGATGGTGAAGGGTCTGGAGGTCAAGACTTATGAGGAGCAGCTGAGGTCACTTGGTTTGCTCATCTTGGAGAAGAGAAGGCTGAGGGGTGACCTCATCGCAGTCTACAACTTTCTTGAGGGGGAGGTGCTGACCTCCTCTCTCTGACCAGCAATAAGACACGAGGACATGGAATGAAGTTGTGTCAGGGGAAGTTCAGGTTGGGCATCAGGAAAAGGCTCCTCACTGAGAGGGTGGGCGGTCACCGGAACAGGCTCCCCAGGGAAGCTGTCATGGCACCAAGCCTGTCAGAGTTTAAGGACCATCTGGAGGATGGTTTAGTTTTAGGTAGTCCTAGGAGGAGCAGGGAGTTGGACCTGATGATCCTTATGGGTCCTTCCAATCTGAGATATGCTCTGATTCTATAATTCGATAGTGTTTAAGAGAGTGTTTAAGCACATTGTGGAGCGAGGTCTGTAATGTGCACGTTCATGGCGTTTCTCTTCTGAACGAACCCGAAGAAGAGTTTATCTGCTCCCCAAAAAAGCAAGAGCAGCCAGGATTCCCATTCCTCTTTTCTGCTCTGGAGGTCTGAGCTTTGAGGTGGGCTTGGATCACCTACAGAGAAATGAGCAGAGGGATCAGTTTCCTGTGTTACTCCTGGAAAACGGGTGTTTGGATTTGATGATGTGAACCTGCTGCAGCTTCCTGGGCAGGTTTGCGGAGCAGAGGGAAGATTGGGGCTCGTCTTCTCAGACACAGTGTTGGTACCTGCTGGTGCCCCTTTGGAGTCATCCCATGGAGAGTGTTTGTACAATGCAGAACCGAGTAGCCAGGCCTGAGCGAGTTCTGAATTAGTTGATGCTTGGGGAATTTCCACCCTGTTGAGGTGGCATTTTGTTTGTGTCACGTAGCCTTGCTGAGAAACAGTGAATATTAGCCTGGGAGGAATGCCATGGTAACCTGGCAGCGTTGCTTCCATTATCTGAGCTAACTTAACAGAGACAGCTTGAATATCCCTCCACAACTCTACCTGGTGTCTTACAGACATATACTTTGAAGTCTTGTGCAGAGAAATAGGAGGCTGAGGCCCCAAACAAAAGCATTTCTCCTCGTCCTTCCTTGCCAGACTTTATGCTTAAAATTTTTCCTCTTCAGCTTTTTGTTCTCATGGGACTCAATCAGCAAAAAGGCTGAAATCTGTACCAGGCTCTGCAGGCAGCTATTTGATCTTCACTGCCTCTTCTTGTTTCATCTTCAGATAGACAGAGTGCTGGCCTGGGCATTAGGATTCTGTGTAATTCTGGAAGCTTTCTGTACTTAATTTTCCAGAGTCCTTCGTGGCATGGCTAATGCTCCTGTAATGTGGAAGAAGTGGAGCAGGCAATATATTTCGGTTTGAATATCATGAGATACCGCCACTCTCTTAGGAAAACCCATGTTGTTTTCCAGGCCCTCTGTTCCTACGGCTTTCCTGTCTATTGGAAAGGTAGTGGTGTCTTCATGGGTTTCTGCTGTTATAGGTGGTTCCTTAATGTTAGCTGTATCTCTTGATGTCTATTTTGTGAAGGCTTTTGTTCCAGTGGGGTGTAGAGGAGATGGAAAAGGGAGACTAGGATAGGATATTTCAGTTGGAAGGGACCTACACTGATCATCTAGTCCAACTGTCTGACCTCTTCAGGCTGACCAAAAGTTAAAGCACGTTATTAAGGGCATTGTCCAAATGCCTCTTGAGCACTGACAGACTTGGGGCATCGACCGCCTCTCTAGGAAGCCTGTTCCAGGGTTTGGCCATGCCCTCTGAAAGAAATGCTTCCTAATGTCAAGTCTAACAGTGGAGGACATGCACTCCTCCAGCAGGTAGTTAACCTTTTCCTTTCTGGAGATGGTTATCTGAGATTCTGATCAAAATCATTGAAAACTTGTGGTATCTCAAAAAAAAAAAGGAATGGTTGGTTGTCCAGCTAAGAACAACATAGGCCAGGCTGTATCCAAGACCTCGGTAGCCAGGGAGGAGGAGGAGGAGGAAAGTAGAGTATCTGGTGAGTACTGGAGCTATAAGTGCACCTGCATGCCGTGGTCGCGATGGCAGAGGTGTGCTTGAGTGACAGGCGATAGCTGCCATCCTCAGCTGCCCAGAGGTTCATTGTAGTCAGGTAATTAGGGCAGTTCATGTGCAGCTGACCTGCATCCTTGCTTTGTAATTTGGAAAGCTGTAGTTGACAATAAGAGGTTTCCTTGCTGGAACATTGTGGTCACTAACCATTTCCTTTGTGTCCTTTCAATCCCAGGATGTTTTCCCTCTCGAGTGCCGTGTTACAACAGACTCACCTGCTGGTTCATTCCCCCGTATTGACGTGTTTTCTAACAGCCCATGACATGACTGACGGTTGAACCCTTTGTTGCCTTATTTGTTGTGAAAGGTTACTAACTTGAGTGAAATGTATTTAGAAAGTAAGACGTTTGGCCTGGGGCTTAACCTTTAGAGCGCTGGGAGCAGGGAAATTTGACTTCAGACACTGAACGTCCCCACAGAGCTGTCAAGGGGAGAGCTCTGGGTCCGCCTGGGCGGGAGGTGGAGGCAAAGGGCAGGCTTTGCTACGAGTGGTTCAAATGTCTTCGCAATTGCAGATGAGGTGGAAGTGCTGCGTATTTTCTCGGGGCTTTTTACGCCATGTATTTGCACTTGACACGTGTATTTGCATGTGTAGTTTATCTGGAGACTTGGGTTTCAATCCCCTTTGAACGATTGCCTCTGTCAGCAGCTTGTGTTTTGTGGCTCAGATGAGATTGAAGGTTCGCTTTTCGATATTTCTCCCCCCGCTCCTGTTTTGGCCATTCCCCATGTGAAAGATGCACGCTCTTAGGAGCAGAACGAGGGAAGTGTCAGCAGGAGAATTTACAGGCAAAGTCAGGGTTTTTGAAACAAACGTGCCATCGAACTGAAACATTGGAGAGCCCGTGCACAAAGTGCTCTTTCCAGCGAGGACTGCCATGGGGGAACTGCTGAAGGCGGCAGAAACTCCCCTGTGGGCCAGCCCGCCTGAGCGGCTTTAGCTCTGCGCATTCATTGTAGGGTGGGTTTGACTTTGGGTACAGTGAGACATCTCTGCTGGTGTCCAGGGGGGAGAGCTTTTGTCCTCAGGAGAAACTATATTTCCTAACAGAATCCCGGACCGGCAGGGGTTGGAAGGGACCTCTGGAGATCACCTCGTCCAACCCCCTGCCAAAGCAGGGTCACCCAGAGCAGGTGGGACAGGAACGCGTCCAGGTGGGTTTGGAACATCTCCAAAGAAGGAGACTCCACAGCCTCTCTGGGCAGCCTCTTCCAGTGCTTTGGCATCCTCAAAGGAAAGCTTTTCCTCATGTTGAGATGGAATTTCCCATGTTCCAGTCTGTGCCCGTTGCCCCTTGCCCTGTCACTGGGCACCACTGGGAAGAGTCTGGCCCCACCCTCCTGCCCCCCGCCCTGTAGATATTGATGAGCATTGATGAGATCCCCTCTCCTCTTCTCTTCTCCAGGCTTTCCTGTTATCATATGTATTTTGTGTGGTTCGTTGCATTGTCTGAGGGTGATACAGAGGTTATAACATCTAAAAAACGGGGTTTTTTGTTATTTTCCACCTTTTCATTTCTTTCTTGTGTAATAGTATTTAATGTGAAGTGTTTTCTTCCCATGTAGGGCGCTGTATTTAGAACAATTCAAAATATTCTTTTTTTGCTCCTGTCTTTAAATACATTCAGGGCAAGTGATCTTTGCTGCAAGAACCTGCTGACTCCGCAGCAGAGTCCCACCCTAAGTGTGAGAGTAAGCAAATTCAGTCGCGCTTGCTTTTCTTGCGTCTTGTTGAGTGGAAGTAGGAGATTTTCATGGTAGCATCTCCGCAAAAACAAAGGGGGAAAAAAAAAATCCTTTGAAAAGAATTGGCTTGATCAGCTTGTTCTTTCTTTCCTCTTATGATGAAAGAGAAAGTGTTATTTTTGAGACACAGAGCACATCTTTACAAAGGAAGCCTGCTTCAGGGAGGCACGTCTTTGCTGAGGGTTAGAAGGTGCCCAGAAGTGTTGTGGGTATGGTTTAAAATATGAGATAATGACCCTTCTGAGGGTTGTGTTCCCACCATCCGAGGGGCTACACAGAAACATCCAGAATGACCAGAACTTGTACATAAGGTGCAGCACCAGGATGGAGAGGGGGAGCCAGGGAGGCCAAAGGAGAGGTGTGGGGTGTTGTAAGGGGACAGAAAAAGACCTTGGTCTTGGATTGCTCCTAAAAGCTGCCACTCACCATCTGCCCAGGTGTTGAGGAGCTGAAAAATGCACAGGGGAAAAGAAATGTGGAGGAAACGGAGTTCATTTGTGCCTTTGTTGTGGCAGAAGGAGGGGGGATGCCCATCACCTGGTTGAACCGGTTTGTTCCCAGTTGAAAAGAAAGTGCACTAGAGAAAAAGCTGTATGTATATCCCGACCTGACCGGTGCTCCCTGGTCATGGCTGAAGCCTCCTAAAAAGGAGTATGGGGGAAAAACCCATATTCCCCAAGAATCTGAGCATGTTGGGCTTTGGAGATCCTCCTGCTGTGTCTGGTGAGCATCTGGGAGGATAATCAGGGAGACAGATGGAAGCATGCAGTGGAGGAAACACCTGAAGGGAAAAGGAAAGTCCTGCTACCTGCCTGTCCTGGGAGTAAATCCGGAGGCACGGAGGCTTCCCGCAGGCTGGGAGGAGACTGTAGGTCACCTCAGCCTGAGAAGGCACCAACAATTGCTGGAATCAAAAGAAAGGGAGAGACAATCACAGCAGCAGGGTCAGCTGGTCTTCAGACTTGGTTCTTTGCACTCAGGTGTTCTTGTTTTTCCTAACTTTAAGAGATTTCTTCTAGTTGTTTGGGTGGTGGGTTTTTTCTTTGTTGTTTTTGTTTTGTTTTGTTTTGGTTTGGTTTTTTTATCCTGTGGTCTTAAAAAAACACCTCACCTTCCTTCAGTGCTTGCACGTGTCTTCTAGCCTTTGGGAAAACCCTGGAAAGAAAAGAGGGAGCTGCCAGCGTCGTTGTCATGGTCAGTGGTCATTTCTGGTCCCATTGCATACAGATTAAAGACAGCGTGGGCAAAGCAGGGGAGAAAGAGTGACGTGATTCAAACTTGTGGAAGTTGCAGCTCCCATCATATATTATACACCAAGACCAATTTTTGATCCTGTGAGCTCCCAAACGACTTCTGCAGCTCTTCAAGTTGAAAGAAACTGCTGATCAGGATCCTGAGGGACAGGAAGCAATATCTTCATCAGATATCTGATATGTGAGAGAGGCATTGCAGCTCCGTTTATGAGCACACTTGAAATGACTTGTGTATGAGCAATAGGACCGTCGGAACGGTAGGGAAAAATTCTCATTATAATTTGAGTTGATTCAATTTCTTATTAAATTATCACAGGCATTCCAGTGATCAGAAGCAGGAGATGAGGTGGGAGTTGCATGCTTAGGCACAGGAGAGTCTCTGTGTGCTAATATACGTACAATATACGGTACTGCAACATTTGAAAATAAAACCCCAAATACTCGGGTCAAATGGGTGGCGTTCTTTTCTTTAGGAGGTCACTGTTGCATCTCTCCGTCTCTGGCTGGACACTAACGTGGGTATCAGAAAACTACGGATTGTTACCCAGGTACCTGTGAGGTCGTACATTTTCCTGTGGTGATTCCTGGTGGCGTATGAAAAAATAATATTTGGTCTCTTTATGTGCATGCCTGGGAGTAAGAAGGTAGCGCTCATTTTTGGGAGCTTATGGTCATGTCTGTTTTTCCTGAGCCAGTCCTGGATTTCCTGCTTTCTCATGTCTTTTATTTTCTCCCTCCAGAGTGGCTGTGATTTTGGTTGTGGTGTTCTTTTTCTGTGCATTGATTACAAAGGTGCAGGAAAACTATATAAGTTTCCAGAGACAGAACTGTAATTTAGGAAAGTGTCACAGGAGAAATGCAGATAGCCTTTGCTGTGGTTCCTGTGGATAAGGAGGAACCTGGGTAGGGTTGCGCTGTAAACACTTCTCCCTTGTAGTGGGGAGATAATCCAGCTCTCATTTCAAAACAAAACAAACCCAAACCCTGGAACCTCCTGTGATTACAGAAGCATTGGGTATGTTTGTATGTTGGCTTTCTCTTCTTAACCACTCGTAGTATCTGTATTTCTTTTCTGCCCTGAGTCACGTAGCCGCATGCTTTGACTAACTGGCCCTAAATCTGAATTGTGTCTGGATCTCATCGCTTTTTTCTAACGGCCCAAGAGTTTGCCAATTGAGAAACACACCTCAGAGCCCTACGAGGCAGGGTGGGAATCCTCCCTTTGGGAGAGCTCCTTCTCCATCCAGGGCTCTGCTCCATCCTCTCCTTGGGCTGGTCCATCCTGGGCAGTGGGAGGGGAGAAATTACTATCACCTTGATTAATTTTGTTCCATACTTTAAGAGCTGCTGGGAAAGACTGGGACTCCGGAAATGGGTTGTTTCCTCTAGAAATCCTTTACTGAAGGAGGTCTGCATGTCACTATAAGCATGGTGCAGAACCTACAATACTAATACCCATCTGTGGCAATAAACCAGTGCGGTTCAGTGCGGGCTCACCCATTCGGGGTGTCCATGGGGCAGGCTGGGAGCTGCGTCTCCATTCCCTGTACCTGAGCTCTAAAAAATCCCTGACTTGTGTTGGTTTGTCCTGATCGCTCGGTGTCTCAGTACTTCCAGTTGTGGATCCCAATGTCTCTGCATGCCTGCGGCGATGTGTCCCTCCTCTCTCCTTCATACTAAAGCCCAGGCTATAGTCCCGTTGTAGGACTTGTGTGTGTTTCTGTGCGCTACAGCTGATGGTGTGAACCTCGGGTGCTCTGCCAAGTGGTCAAGTGGTGAGTTCATGGAGGCGGCACAAATAACTCAGCCTCACTGAGGTGGTTGTGTCTCTCATCTGTCAGGCTCTCCATCTCAGGGGTGGTGAGATCATGGCAGAGTCACCTCCTTGCTCCGTGTGCCCATGTGCATGGCTTCTTGGCTGCAGCAGGGTTCCCCTATGGTCGCAGCTGGTGAAAAAGTACCTGGGTTTGGCCCTGGAGCCAGAGCTGGCAGAGACGTACTTTTTTGTCCTGGAGGAGATGAGATTCCGTAAAACGTTCTGAAATAATAGAGCAATCTTAAATAGGAATTAAAAACCTAAACCCTAAACATATTGATCCACGGGAAATACAAAAGGGAAACAAGATTAAAAAAATATTCTTCATGCATCTTTGATTTATATTGCTTTGACTTGGGGGAGGGGAGCTACCAATAATCTTTTAAATTTGATATTGGAATGGAATATTTCTACATTTTTTTTTTGTATGCGTCCAAACAATTTTCTGGTAATTGTATTAGTTCGAACCAGCTCTGGGTCATGGATACTTGGTTTTCTCTGTCTTTTTCTTGAGTGGAGGGAAAAAAAAAAAAAAGCTGGAAACGATCAACCTGTCGTGTTCCAAATGGTGGCGGCTGAATTGTCTTCCCATGCCATGAGAAGCAGAACAGTCGGAGATGCTGTAAATAGCGATGCGCTTGGAAGAAGCAGAACTCTTTGCGGAATTTAGGAAGCCTGGGGAAAATATCGCTGCTGTGCCCCTGCTGTGGAAAAAAAGGAGAAGAGCATCCAATTCTTCGGCATCCACCCGGCTTCCTTCTTTCACCTCTGCCGCGGTGGGGAGCCTGCCCCGTGGGCTGCAGTCCCAAGCGCAGGTTTTGTGCTTGCTTCCCGGATATTTCTGCTATATCAGCGCTGACTCGATCAATACCGGGCTGAGCCTGCGATTCCCTGCAGTGTGCCATCGTCTAGTGAGTAAAGGCAACGACAGCTCAGAAAAAACATGCCGGGCAAGGCAGGCTTTCCGAACAAAGCTGGTGGGCTAATGGAGCTAGTGTCAGAGATTGCTTCCTAAAGTACTCAAAGGGCAAAATCCCGAGGACTTCCTTTCATCAAATTCTGGCGATCTTATATTTGCATGTGCAATTCGGGTATTACAGTGGAACAGTTTGTTCCACTCCCTTTATTTCAGTCCTTTCATGGTAATAGGGAATTCATTTGGTACTATACTGGTGTAGATATAATGTGGTGTTAAGGGTATTTATTTTCCCATCTCCTGGTCTAAAGCTGAAGATGATTTGTTTAATGGTGAATCTCAAAGTTAGTGAGGAGGAGAAGGAAGAAAGTAATTTTCTGACTGTTTATGGCTTCCTAGGATTATTACCCGAAACGGAAGGTAGAGTTGAGCTAAGCGTTTGGAGAATAATACTTTCTCTCTGGAGGAGTTCTTCTGTCGTGATGGTCTGGACACAGCCTGCTCAGCTGGGGGTATCGAGAGGAGCAGAACAGGACCCATTTGACTGACCATCCAGGCTGGAGATGACAGGTCTGGGCTCCGCAGGCGGGCAGGAGGGTACGGACAAAGCGGTGTTATACAGGAGGGCAGAAAGATGCTGACTGTGCCCCTTCAGGGTGTAAGCTCTGTGAATTTGGGGGCAGTGGTCCATGGGGGACAAGTGGCTGTGGCAAGCGGGCGATGGGTTTGGAGCTGGGAAAGCTGCCCGTGGCTCCAGGCTGCTGGTGCTCATTTAGCACGTGGTGAAGGAGTGAACAGGGATTGAGGAAAAACTCTGAGCTAAGAGGAGCCGCTCGCACGCTGAGGTTTGCTTACGCACGGGGAAAATTGCATCGGTTTGGCAAACCCACCACTTGCCTTTTCGCAGGCAGACTGATTCCGTTTGAGGAGTGGCCAGTGGCATTTTACTTAAACCTCTTCCCAATCAACAGAACCCAAATAAAATGTCCGGTTTAAGCTAATATGAGATTATCCCTATAGAGTCTTGCGCTGGCTTAGCAAAACCGGTTTAAAAATCATCCCTTGAATTAAAGCACCGGCACTTAATAAATTGAGAAGCTCTGGATGGCATAATCATAGAATCATAGGGTTGGAAGGGACCTCTGGAGATCATCTAGTCCAACCCCCCTGCCACAGCAGGGTCACCTACAGCAGGTTACACAGGAATACGTCCAGGTGGGTTTTGAATGTCTCCAGAGTTGGAGACTCCACCACCTCTCTGGGCAGCCTGTTCCAGTGCTCTGCCACCCTCAAAGGAAAGAAGTTCCTCCTCATGTCTAGGTGGAACTTCTTATGCTCAAGTTTGTGCCCATTGCCTCTTGTCCTGTCCCCGGGCACCACTGAAAAGAGCCTGGCCCCATCCTCCTGACACCCACCCTTTAAGTATTTATAAGTGTTGATAAGGTCACCCCTCAGACGTCTTTTTTCCAGACTGAAGAGACCCAAATCCCTCAGCCTTTCCTCATAAGAGAGGTGTTCCAGTCCCCTAATCATCTTTGTAGCTCTCTGCTGCACCCTCTCCAGCAGTTCCCTGTCCCTCTTGAACCTGGGAGCCCAGAACTGGACCCAGCACTCCAGGTGTGGCCTCACCAAGGCAGAGCAGAGGGGGAGGATGACCTCCCTTGACCTGCTGGCCACACTCTTCCTGATGCCCCCCAGGATGCCATTGGCCTTCTTGGCCACCAGGGCACATTGCTGGCTCATGGTCATCCTGTTGTCCCCCAGGACTCCCAGGTCTCTTTCCACAGAGCTGCTCTCCAGCGGAGAGATTAGGCACTTGGATTCATGGTGATGGACTTTCTGTGGGACCCTGGACACAAAGCGTTAGGGACAGATGAAATCGTTGTGAAAGACGTCTCCCTCTTGTCTTCGCGTGTACCTAATAATGTGTGAGTACATACAGTGAATTTCAGCAGTTAGTGGTGGTGCTTTGAGCCTAATTTCCGTCTTTTTCACCTTGAAAGATTCACATCACCAAATAAAATCTGTGCTTTTGATTAATGGTATTTTCAGATGCATTTTTTGGTGTTTGAAATGGTTTTCTAAGAAACAATTTGGGAAAGTAAACCTAGTTTTGGGAGTTTATGATTGTCAATCTCAAGCAATGTTTCCACTTAAGGGTTATGTCCAATAAATTCCAGGCGGTGTTTCCAATTAATAATGATGTCCGAACTCCCATATTACCCTGCCACAGAGAGTTTAGTAATATATGGGCAAATTACATAAGTTCTTCCCAGTTCCATTAGCATATTAAACTACAGAATTTTTGAAATACGAGAATATGATAATTGAAGTTTTTAACCATATAGCATTGGAATTCCTTTCCATGATGTCTGCAAAAAAAGGGAACTCATCTGCATAACACTATATTGGGTTTGAAGAGAGCTGAGTCTGCTATTAAGAAATTAATATTTTACAGTCTGCATTAGGAAAAGACAGTTTTAACTGAGCAGGATATAGTTCATTTAAAACAACAACAAAAAAAAGGCTTGTCCTGTAGAACTGGCTGATCTGATCTGTGTTTCTTTGTTAATTAAAAAAAAAAAAGAAAAAGAGTTCTTGATGCTAATAGGCAGCAATAATTAGTCTCAAGACAGTATTGTGGGGAAAAGGAAGCTGTGGTGGTGGTTCTTAGAAATTCCCGGTGTTACGTTGGCTTGCTAAGAAATGTTGAAAACCTGTTCTGAAATGTCTGTTCAGAATTTATCGTGTAAGGAAACAGAACACGACGTAATACAAACACGTGTCCACTGGCCGAAATCAAAGATTAATCTGCCCCAGTACCCCCATCGCCAACCACGATTTCCTGAGCGCCCAGGAAAGGACACAAAAAATTAACCTGAATATCTAGATAAATTAATATTTTTTTTCCCCCAGAGCTCTTCCTGTCTCCAGCTCTTCTGAGTTCAAAGACTTTCTATGCTAGATTTGGCTTCTGTTCGTGCAGCAATTCCTCTCCATGGGAACTCCACGCAAGTCTAAAGAAGACTCTGTAGGAGGTGATTTTTCTCCTTTCAGGAGGTGATTTTTCTCCGTTTCTACGGGACTGGAAAAATGCAGGGAAATAACTGTGACTCTCTGGTAGCTCCCGCTGCGGCAGCGAGGTGAGGGCTGTCCTTTCCCCAGCTATATATAAAGGAAACATAAGCTGCAGCAGCACGGAGGAACCCTCTGCATTGTCTTCTGGAGCCCTACACCATCCTTTGCCCGGAGAGGAAAGGGGACGGGAACAGAGTGAGGGCAAAAAGGGACACTGGCTCCGAAGCTGTGCAAGTCTGCTGGCCGCTTCTCCTAGGAGAAACGTCACAGGCAAGGACCTCAGGAAAGGGATAAGAATAGCCAGCTCATTCTCATCATGGCAAAAGGATTACAGAGGAGCTGCAATGTTCTGTACCAAGGGATTTGTGTTTTAATCCATTTCTTGGTAATCCTCCCAAAAACCACTAAGAAAAGTGTTAATAAATAATGATAATTGGAAAGGTAAGCTCTGAGCTAGCAAAATGCCCAAGTGAGCAAAGCAGTTTTTCCTTCTTTTTTTAGGATAGCCACACCGAGAGAAGACTGGTGGGATGTCAAAGAGATCTAAACACTCTGGGACACCTGGGGGCATGTGGGAATGAAGAGTCAGCTGCAGCAAAACTTCAACAATCTGTAGGATTTAAGGGTTTTACTGTTTCAGTAACAGGAACAAACTGCTAGTGTAGGCGCTGCAGTGAAAGTCTCTGCTTGCTGTGGTTATGGAAAAACAAGAAAAGCAAGATATCGGAGTCAGAAAGGGCTGAGAGAGAGACCTTCAGGGCCAGTCTCACCAAACATTTGAAATCAATGATGCAGCTGGGACGGGAACCCCGTGTGGCGTTTGTTAAAAAGATATTGCAGGACTAGACAGGGTTGAGGAGAGCAAGAGGAATGATAAAGGCCGAGGTAAGCAAACCTCTTCTCCGAAGAGCGTCTGAAAGCACCTTTGTTCTGGGAGGGGACACGGGGTGTGAGTGTGTCTCTGAAGGCTGCTCTAAGGGGCACAGTCTGAACACACAAGTTTCCATCCCCGGTGTCTGAGCACAAGAAGGTGTGAATTCAGTGAAACTGAAAGGCAAGAAACCCTGAGAGGAAAGAAAATTTACTCTTTTATGCATTTTTGTGGAACCACCAAATGATGTGACTGAAGCCAGAAGCAGCATTACCAAAAGCACGCTCTGCTGGATAATCAAAAGAGTCCTTATAATTAAAGGGTGAGGGGGAACCCCCTTCCATGGCACTTAAAGCCATCTCCCTCTTCTAGGATGGGCATGAAACTTGTTGTCGGCGGCAGATTTTTTTCACCTGCCCACCCGTGGTGTTTCACCTAACTCTCTTTAAAAGTCTCCTCTGCTGATAACTGCTACGAGCCAGTCGTTTGGCTCTGTCCCAGCCTGGGAATTTCTGTGCTCCTGACTGCAAATTATTCTTGGTCAGGATAATTGAACCGGATCCTCAGCGGATGTAAATTATCCCTGGTCTGTTGGAATTGCTGTTGCGCGGTTTGTGCGGATCCAGCACTTATGGTATTGTGCGTGGCGGTGTCGGACACGCCACGAGTACGTCGGGTATCTGCTCCTCTGGAAGCTTCGCAGGATTATTAAGTTAAATAGGTTAGCAGGAGGATTTGTAAAATGTTAATTTAATTGTACTCTAACTAGGCTGATTAATTGTGCCTCGCTTCAGGAGCAAAGCACGCTCGTCTGGTCGGTGCGGCAGAAATGAAGGCAGAGGGAGATACGTGACAATGTAATCATAGAGTTTGATGTCTGCTTCTTGCTTACTAATTTTATTAAACTCTGTAGATTCTCTTTATTGGTAGGCTTTATCCCCTCTTTCCCCGACTAGAGAAATAAAAAAAAAAAAAATAATAAAAAAAAAAAACAAACTGATAAACTGATAAACCGAATTCACTGTTTAAAAAAGAAGGAATTTTTATATATCAGGAATTATTTTTTAGAGCCATTTATTTCTCTTAATCATGCTGTGGTGCTAACAGCTTATCGAAACATCTTTGTGTGAGCCAGACATGAAGACAAGTTATTACTGCGCTGTGCAAAGGCAAACAGACGGACAAATTAAGTAGTATAAAAATACCCAGGAAGAAGTGTAGTATATTCTTATAAGCTCATTTTGATGAAATGCGTGACTTCTAGTATTTTTCTAAAATGTTCACAGCCGATACCTTGGGCACAGCTTTTAATTCGAAAGAAATCTTTCTGTCTGAGTTACAGACCTGCTGCAAAGTGGTGCCTGTACAAACACCAGCCGTGGAAAGCAAGGCTGGATTTTCGGGTATTTGACTGGACTTGAGGGATGGCGGTTCAGTTCAGAATCCGCAGATCTTGGATGTAGACCGGCTGTTCCTTCTGTGTGCGGATGCGCTAGTGCTGTAGTTTGGACCAGGAATGCACTTTTAAAGGTAAATCTCTGTTAATCCTCATTTTACCGTACTTGTGTGTTGCGGAGTGGTTTCGGCGTGTGAAATCGGTTTCCTTTGGGATGTAACTTGGCTGCATCCAACACATGCCCATCACACGCTAGTGTTCAGTGCACAGCACTGGACCAGAGCCAGGCCAAAGTAAAAACATGTAAAACATAGTGAGGATGCCGAGTCTTCCGTGCCAACTGCTACACTGTACGGATCCACTCCTGTCGTGGCCACAGGAGAACCTTAAGGCAGCCACTGTGCCCCGATTCTCTCTCCATCCAACAGAGATTGCCGTCTCGCCTTTGTTTCTCTTGCATAGGACAGGAAAGAAAGAACAGGCTTCATATAATGGCATCGCTGGGGTGGGACTACATCTGTGCATCCTACTGGACAGATTTCTTTGGGGAAGAGGGCTGAAATTTCCCCCTTCCCAGTATCCAGCACGTTGCAAGCTCTGGGGCATGTGAAGGGAAGGCTGGACTCCTTCCTGTGTTCCTACCGTACCGGCATCTTACCTCAACAACCACCATGGCAGAAATGGTGGTTCATATTTAAATGGTCATTTTTTCATATGGTCATTTATAAGATGCTGTAGAAACTTGAGCTGTATTACTCCTTCTACAGCAAACCATCTAGATTACCCTAGAGCTTTCCTTGAGGTGGATTTTAGAAATGAAGAAGCCCCAAGACTGGAATTACTGTCTTTAGAAATCATCCAGGGACTGAATTGCAGCGATCAGTACTCAGCTTCGGTATCTTTGCATTCTGTCTGCTATTTATTCAAAACTTTGCCATTCCTTCTGTGCCGTGCCATTGATTTTTAAAACTGCTTTGCTGCATAACGACTGCGTGCAGCGTTCGGAAGTGCAGAGGGCGATGCTACTGGGTATCCAATTGATGTTCCCCAAGCTCCACGCGAAAAGGGGGATGCATCACAGATGTAATGAATTTTCCCAGCTCTGACCGTAGACAAGGAGGGCCTTGGTGACTGGCACGCTCAGCATCCCCCGATACAGCAGTGAGAACAGAAATAAGAAATGCGATTAAGTTACTCAAGTTATATCCTGATGTTCTATCAACTTGAATCGCTGTTCAGGACTTGGTCTTAGCTGGGGTCACGCGGATAGTTAATCATAGCAAATTTCCTGGAAAACTGCTTAATTTGAAGCTTTACCTTTAAGCAGAAGATTTTCTTTTTTTTAGTATAGGTCATGACAAATAGAAATATATTCAACTTCCATTCTAACTTTAGGGTTTTTTTTTTTTTTCAATTATTGTAAGTTTTTCAGGACATGTGGATCAATAAAGCCAATTCGCAGCTAGTGTAAGACCTCTTTATGCACAGCTTCCAAAGAACGAACTAACTTTCTCTTAGTGAGAAAATCTCAGGTGATAAAGGTTGAGAGCGAGACTAAGCTGAGCGAGCTACGGCATGAAAGATCTGTAACTGATTTACAAGATGTATGTCTTCCCCCACTTGAATGACCTTTCTTTTTTCCTCCTTTTTAAATCCCCAGGCTTTCTTGCTTTTAGCAAACACATAGGGAACGGTGAGCCCGGTTGCAAATGGCTTACAGTAAAAAGGAGTGAAATACGGCACAGAAAGGTTGGATTATACTGTTAAGCGCGGTCATCCCAGAAGAGTGGTGTATGCAATGATAACGCAGTTTTAAGCAGGTTAAGAAGAAGCGAACGCTTTCAAGGTCATCTGTTGCTGTCTGGAGCACATTTGTGGCCCTCGGCCAGTGAGTGAAGCAGGAGGAAGATCAGAGGAGGGACAACCAAGAGGACAAAGCTGGCCTCTTCTTCCAGGTCCTCCCCAGGCCAATCTCTCCATCACGGAGCTGTGACCTCGCGGCAGGGGAACGAGTGCAGTCAAAGATGGGGTCTGGGAAAGACATGGGTTATAAAGAGGCCAGGTCGATAAGGGTCCTAAATTGCTTTTGTATGCTCCATATAGAGCTGTAGCCATGGGATGGTTCTCCTTTTTCCTTTCCATTTTATTGCTGGAAGACAGTAACTGGGTAGGCTGCAGACCGGTAGGACTGTACTCGTGGTAGGTATGTGGGACTGAAGGGGACGCTCGGGGTCACTGAATCGTGTCTCCTGTGCTTGCAGATGAGCTGGTAATGGGTATCTCATCCAGAAGGATCCACAGAGCATCCCTTCCAAAGGCTGCCAAGCCCCAAAGGCTGCAAGACACTTTCCAGCACCCTGGAATGAACATGACTTTCCAAAGTCCTTTTCCACTTTACTGCCCCACAGACTCTGCGAAATAAGGAGCAAGAGCCACGGTCACATTTAAATAAGCTTTTCTTGAACTAAACATCACTCCCCCGTCATCTGTCCATGGATCCCACTTTAGGCTATAAGCCAAGCTGACCACCCCCATTTGACACTCAAAGCTAATACTTTGGCCAAATGAATCAGAATTACTGCAAGGCCCTTGTATGATATAGACATTTGGCTTTTCTTTAAATATCTATTTAACCTCTTCTTTTCTTCCTCCCCCCCCAGTTTGTCTAATACTTGGTATTTAGAGTATCTGTACATTTTATCTTATCAATGTTAGTCATATTAATGAATGCCCATCACCAGTGTTAAAAATAAAAAGTTTAATTCCTAATTCACTCTTATAAGAGCGTAAAAGCTGTTTGGCATAAACTTAGCCTGATTCCTGACAGTACATAAAATTGCTACTCTTAATTGTGTGAATTCTGCCTGATATTCCCTGGTGGGATTGTAACGGCTCTATAGTTTACCTCAAAAAAAAAAAAAAAAAAAAAAAAAAATCTCCAGCCCCATCCATGATCTGGTACCTCAGATCTTACTGAAAAGACAACTGCCATGAGCAGTGGCCAAAAGTTTCCATCTGTGGCCATTAGCAAGTCCTTAGCTACCATCAATAACGCTGCATCGCTCCGGGCTTGTGCACTTGCCCAGCGTTTTTTCAGCCACGTCAAAATACGAACGTCAGGCGAGTAATTACAGTGTCTTCCACGGATTTTGCTTAAAAGTAATGAAATACAACAATTTGGAACGCGGAGCAAAATATGAAAGGTTATTAATATTCTTGTAGGTATTAAGGGTGCTGTGCAGATAATATATTTGAGGAAGCTCAGAACTTCCTGGCGTGCGACGATGCAGCAGCTTTGAATTTGTACTTGCAGTTGCATTTCAGGTTCATTTATTTAAAAAAAAAAAAAAAAAAAATCTGGTGTTTTCGTGACCTGTGGCCTGATAGTGATTGCAATTAGCGGGTTTTCATCTGCAAAGTGGAACTGCGTCAGAGGTGACGGGTCTGTTTTCGTATTATTTGGGTGCAGCGTACTACTTACTCGCACCAAAGTCACCCTCCTTTCTGTAACGGCGACAGTGGGTTTGTTGCCTTACGCCGCCCAAGCGCAGACCAAGTGGGTGCCATTAATTGGTTAATGCACCAGCCCCCGTTTGTATTTGCAATCCCGCAGATCGGCGGGACACACCGCGGAGCCCTTGAGGGAGCAGCTCTTTTAGGAAACCTCTGTTTCCCCCATTGCCATCACAAAGAAGCTCTGCTGTTGGGACACTTATCCAAACCGAACTATCCCCCCTTTAACCGTTCACTGCTCGGTAGCGAGGGCCCAGCAGCTTGGTCTTACTTGACTCTGTCGTATTACCAGGAGTAATACAAACTCTCTCTACCGTCGTAGAGGTTTTTTTGTTTTTTTTTTTTTTTTTTTGGTTTTTTTTTTTTTTGTGTGTGTATGGTTGGACTCGATGACCTCAGAGGTCCCTTCCAACCATGAAAATTCTGTGATTCGTAAAAGCAAGCCAGACACTTGTTGTTTTCTTGATGTAAAGTAGATTTACTGGTGTGCTAACTGATATCTGACAGTATTAAGAGATAATTCTTGACTAATCTGCAGTAACATTTTTTTTTTTTTTTTTTTGCTGCTCTCAAGAACGCGCTTCCCCCAGTTACAGTTCATTCTGCGTCTCCTGGATCGCTGCAGGATGGTCCCTGGCAACCCAGGCTTGTTCAATGTGTCTGCAGACAGATTGCGTTGTCTCTGATGTTTGGAATCGGATCCTGCTATGTATTTAATCTCCAAATCAATTTCCCAATGAGTTTTGAGAGCATTTGTTTCCGGTAGCTAAATTCCATATGCGGAGAGCTGTGTGGCTGCAGTAGCTTGAGTCCTTTCTGGGAAAGGCACGTTTTTTGTCTAGGAGTCTTATAACAAAGCCAGACTAAGGATTTCTGGGTGCCCAACCTGGCTCTGTCATCTACTGAATGTAAAAGGTTCAGGGTGTTTGTTAGTCCCAGTGGATTTATGGGGAGACTGGATACTTTAAGGCCTCTGGATTTAATAGAGGAAGAGACCTGAACAAAAACTTCCAGCAATTCAGCAGAATTCCCTAAAAGGCAGCTCAGGGGCTGCAGATTTCCCTTTTCTTGCAGAATTGTCACGGGCACTTGCACAGCGGTTGGCTGGACAACCCAGCCATGGCCAGAGCAACCGCCTCGGGCTTCACTCCTCCGAGAACTGACGTGTCCGTAGGAGGGTTTTGCACCCTCGCCTTTTTCTTTTGACCAGCTCTTGGGAGCCATGAGACGTGAAACCAAATTTGTGCGTGATTCCTTACCGGGGCAGGATGTTTTATTTCTGGTAGGTAGATTGCTCTTACCAACACGAGCAGAAATTCAAATCTTACTGGTTATTTCCTCCAGAAATACGTCAAAGTACTTCTGTAGCTATGGCGGAGTCGAAAAGGCTTTAACTTCATACATTTCACCAGCTTTAGAGCTAATAATTTCTTCTGTTGATGTCAATTGGTAACATCATGTGCCTGAAAAGAAATAATTTCAAGCATGGCCATGCCAATTAAATCCAATTCTTTTGCTGATCTGGCCAGAAAGCTAGAAAATACTCCTATGTATAAACAAAAAAAAAAGTAACTTGAAGTAGAATGTCTCTCAAAAAATAGAGAGAGACAGCGCAAGGGCTTGGCAAGGAATGAGGCAAAAGAGCACATTTTGAGGAAAGGTTGGAGTTTGCCTTTTCATCTGCTTTCCATGAAACCCCCATCCCTTTTCCAGTGAGATCGGTGGCTGTCTTTCCTTTCTTCGCTCCAGTTCTGAAGAGCAGCTACAACAGCGGCAGATTTAAGTAAAACAGTGCAATTCTTGGCTCTGCTCTCCATTTCCTTCCAGTATTTCTGTGTTTGTTTTAAAGTACTAAAGGGGGAAAAAATCCCGTTGTTAATAGTGTTTCTGAGAATACTTTGATATGCATTGCAAAGGAGGGAACAATTCCACCAGAAATAAGGAGAGCTTGTATAAGAGCGAGACTTTTTTTTGTTTTCTTTTTCCTCTAGTGTTCTCATTATCAATATTTCAACAGGACACAGCCCTGCAAGATGGAATAAACAAAGTAATCACAGAGAAATGGTAGCTGTATTGTTGCAGGAGAGAAACTGAAGAGATTCTGCAATAAAGTGGTTGAAACGCCAATGCCCTTAAGCCGGGCTAATGACTGACTGACTTATTGGACCTCTCACTTAAAATTACTCTATATAGACAGTTTGCTTCACCTGCAAATATAACCACTACAGCTTCTAAGACACAACATGGCAGCAGCTTAGCAGTACAGAAAAGTAGAAAAAATGTTTTATATGACCAGACAAAGTACGTGCTAGTTATATGTTACTCTTAAGATGAGAAGCATTTGGATGAGCTGAAATAATGACCTGCGGTTTTGGTACCTGGTTGCTGCACAAGGCTAATTATAAGCTGCCTTTTCAATTCTTCTCGTTGCCTCAACTGGGTGCGTTATTAATGGATAACCGTTAAACTGCACCTGAGAAATACCCACCCAGAAGAAAACCATCTGCCGCACTGTCACCAGCAGCCTGGAGAGCACCTGCGTCTCTTCCACTCCTGAAAAAACTCATCTTTTCGCATCTTACGCATTCAGCTCCAGGTTGGCTTGGCGTAGCGGGGTAGTCTTTCAGAAACAAAGTTGAAAGAAGCGAAGTAGAACAGTGGCGCATTGGAAAGGAAAGCGCTTAGTTTCAAATTTACGCCCGAGGGCATTTTGTATTGGTATTATTGGAAGATTTCTGAAACCCGGTCGCGAGGTGCAGACTTGCAAGGGCGTAGCAAAGCCATGGACACCTCATCTTCTTTCCCAGGATAGAGCAAGCCTGTCTGCTGTGGCTCTGAAACCAGATACAATCGGGTTCCAACAATATCCCTGTGGGTGTCTTTTTGTCATTTTTCTAGATAATTTCCTGGCAAAAGAATTAGAGAGCGGCCTACAGGGAGAAGACAGCAGCTTTGACGACATCCCTCCCATTTAATATTGGTTTTTATCTGGTCTGGATGCAGCCCTGGCACAGGGACTGTGGGAAAAGGCAGGGTAGGAGCTGCTGGGTTGGAGCATCCTTGTTGGAGAGACTCACAGAAACACTCAAAGTTTCCAGAGTCCCTCCAGGAATGTCATTTTTTGTGCGTAGTCTTTAATAAATATTCTGCCTTTGAGAAATCAGGGAGAGAACACTTTTTGTGCAATACTGGGATGCACCAAGGAAAAATTCAGCTTTGCAATGGCGGTGCCAGGCTTTCTTAGGCCAACTAGCTATGCCCTCTTCATGATAAGCAGCATCCCAACCCTCCAGATGATTGACGAACATGTTACGGGATCAGGTGTGGCTCCGCATGAAGGACAGCTGCGACAGTCTGCTTCCATGCGAAAACTCGAAATACACGCTCCCTCTGGGCACAGAGAACAACCAAGCATTTCCTCAATGTTTGTTTTGTTTTGTTTTTTTTTCTTTCACAATAACAACAGGAAATCCACCTGTAAAAATCCATCCACTTAATTTGCACCTAGATAAATTTTCCTAACTGGCATCAGCAGTTTTAACAGTGAAGGGCTGATAAAGCTGCTGTCAGTGCAGCCCTGCGCAAAGGCAGACCCCGGGAGCCAGTGCCGGTGCCAGAAGCACACTGGAATCTGCTTCTTGCTTGTTCTTGGGGTGTACGAATCGCGTGCAGCCTATCCCGTCTCCTGGTAGTTTAGTATCTGCGCCCATCGCTCAATTAATAAGGTGGTCTTAATCAATAGAAGTTGTGTCGAGCATCGATATTTGTGGTTCTCGGTTTCAGCGCTCCGAGAGCTCGGCGCCGGCGGATGGGTTTCCAGCTCAGCTGGCACAGCCGAGTGCGAAGGCGTGACGCCCGCTCCCCAATTAGAAAAGATCGGCAGTTGTAATAAGGCTGAAGAAGAGGGGTTTTTTTCTCCGCAAATTTGTTGAACGTAGGAATTAAGACTTGCGACTCAAGCCCCCAGGATCATCGGTTTGGGTTCAGAAACACGAGAGGTGGTTTTTAAAGAATACTTGTGAGTTCTTAAAACTTCTCTGGTTCTTTAGTTTCATATTTTCCAACTTTCCCCCTTAAGTAGAAGCTGTAAACTTTGATGTTTAAAGCAAAATTGAAATTAAATTGTAGGCTTTTAGAGCTGTAAGAAAAAAAATCTATCTATTGTAGTTTTAAGGATGCAACCGTGAGAGCAAGTAACGGTGACTGAAGTGTACAATTTCCTTATGTTTTAGCTGTGCTCAGTCAGGTACAATTTTATTTCCTGACGCCCTCTTTCTCTGAGCGCAGCAAACGGTTTTGCTCATTTAGACTAAGCTTGTTTTTACTCAACACTTTTATTGAATGATAAAAATAATAGGAGTAACAAAAATATAAACATTCTTATATATAGCGCGGTGAGGGCTGTGCTCGAGCTTCCAGGATGATCATTTCCATGGAAATCGCTGGGGAGGTTTAATGCTTTTCAGGCTGCCACCCAACTGCATTCGTAGGAGCACAACTACTGCGAAGAAGGTGCCTTTCAAGTTCAGTAAAAGAGAGGTTCTCTTTATTTTCACGCTGTCTGGGTTATCGTCTGGGGTTTTTAGTTGTCATTTTTAACAAAAAAAAATTTAAAATATTTCTGGGCTTTAAAGGCAAACCCAAAGGTTGCTCCTTTCCTGGGGCAGGTTTATTCTTTCCCGAAATACAAGAAGGAAAGAATGAAGAAAAATCGAGATCTGTTTCAAAGCTTTTTGCTGAAATCACTTGCATTGGCATCAAACCTAACACAGTGTAGCGCATCCCAAAAACTTTTAAAGTCAGCTTCTCTCCTGTCTGCAGTGTCTTAATTAATAACGCTGGAACTCTCTGTGTATTAAAAGGAATCCATTTACTTGAAGAAAGAGAATTACAGTCTTGGCATATTTTCCCCACAAATCAATTTGCATTCACTTCCTATGCTACTGCGGACTTGAATAAAACAATTGTACTTTTAAGACTCTGGCAGAAGACAACTTTCAATGGAAATTTCTTTTACAAACATTTTATTCTGACAGCTTTATTAAGCTTTGAATAGGAACTTGAGGCTGAATTTGGCGTATTGATTGGCTTTAAGATACTGCATGAGCAGAACCTGCTAAAAGCAATTTCACAAGTCAGTCACAATACCCATTAGTTTACCGATACACGGAAAGTAACTTTTGCCTTCTCTCCACTTCAGACCAGTTCTTTTCCACCTGCACAAAACACTACTTTGTCACTTCAGAGCCAAGGTCAAGCATTCAGGACTTAAAAGCCAGCAAGTGCAACAGGATGGTGGGACGCTGCAAACCCAGGGTTCAAACACCCCTTAGTCACACGCATTTACGGCCTCTGTGCCAGCTGCTGTTCAGTCACTTGCCAAAAAGCGATGTAGAAAGTGCTTCCGATTCGTGTACTGCTCTAGTGCTCGTAGCTGAAATACCATGGGCTCCTGCGGCAGTTTTAAGTGAAAACCCCACGGACCGGGAGCACCAAGTACTGACTGCACATAAGATCTCCCCCACGGAGAATCATATGTCCGTGTTTTTTCCATTTACGCTTTTTCTCCCTACTAGGGTGGATTTCTTTCTGAAGCCCCTCCTGGTGAACCTGCCTCTCTCTTCCTTTCAACCTATCTGTATTTGGCCATTCTCGCTACAGCTCCCTGAAACGAGGGGGTAGCCAGGCTGGGTCGGTCTCTTCTCCCAAGGAACAGGCAATGGGACAAAACGAAATGGCCTCAAGTTGCGCCAAGAGAGGTTTAGGATGGATATTAGGAAACATTTCTTCACCAAAAGGGTTGTCAAGCATTGGAAGAGGCTGCCCAGGGCAGTGGTGGAGTCGCCATCCCTGGAGGTATTTAGAAGCCGGGCAGACGTGGTGCTGAGGGACATGGGGTAGTGGTGGGTTTGGCAGCGTTGGGTTGATGGTTGGACTCAATGATCTTAAAGGTCCCTTCCACCCTGGACTATTCTATGATTCTGAGGGCTTTCTTTTTCTGACACTTCTATTATTTTTAAGCCCTTTACTTTCCAGTTGTTTCCTATCTTGGTTGTATAAAATAATCACTTTGTTATTGTTTTTTGAAGCTCTTGCAATCTTTTTGGCATTGAAAATGTTTGGAAGAAACGCAGATGGCAGAAAAGTAGCGACCTTCATCCTCTCTGGGTTTGCAGTATGTCCAGTGGTCTGCCCAGTGGTGGGATAGTAGCTAATTTAAAACACACAGATTTGTTCTCGATGCAGCTTTTCCTACCCGATGCTATGCTGGAAAATATCACCCTACACAAATATCCCTTTACTTCCCACTTTCTGGAGCTGATTATGAGACACAGGGACATTTTAAAGGAAAGAATGAGACACTCGTTTTTTGGTCAAGTCTGGGTGGAGCAGGAATAAAAGAGAGGAAAGGTGAGAAAGAGAAGGAGAAAGCAAACAAGAAAAAGGATGGAATCCAGTAGCTCAGCGGCTCTTGATTCTGGGTTCATACAGTCACCTCCTCCTTTTGGAAAACACATGAAAAACACCTTGATTCTGCTACCCATTAAAAAAAGGATTTACTTTCTGCCCAGCCCAGTTCTTTAGAAAGAGCTCTGAGTCTTACATTTTCTGGTAGAAAGGTGTTTGCAACCTGGGAGCTAAAAAAGATTAGCAGTCAATTCCCATTTTCATACCAAAATTATGGCTGTAGTGGCACGGTCAACTGCAGTGTCATGGTTTTCCACAGTAAAATTAAAAAAAAAAAAAAAAAAAATTTCATACAAATTTGCATCAGCACCTTTTGTATTTGCTGCCGAGCGTGACCATTTCCTTTGATATACTGATAATTTCCTCCCGGCTGACACTGTAAATATGCCTGTTTGGTAAGATGTTCTGGTTTTTCCATGCATATTTATTATAAATTAAGTGCAAAGTTTCCTTGCATTAGCTCAGGGATGGATTTAAAGAGCAGAAAATGCAAGTAAGCTTTTGTTTTATGGGTTACAGTTTTTATGATATACTTTCTTTGAGGAAGAACGAACATGCTTTCCTCATTGACATAACTCTTTGAAAGCTAATATTTTTACTAGTGTTCACGGAGTGCAGTAAATTAATTTAAAATAGCTTTTAAGGATGTAATAACACAATGAATAAGAGAAGCGGAGAGGAAAAAATGTAGTGAGAAAATCAAATGAAAATAATCAAAGCTGATCATGCCAGTGAGCTCTCAAACTTTATATAATGATGAACTTTAAGGAGGCAAAAAGAATAATAATTAAAAAAAATCTCATTTACTTCAGCCTAGAGACCTACTTCCATTTTTATCCTTAATTATCCTTGGCGGGATTCATTATATCCTAGCTTAGCCATCTTAAAAATTGCCACTCGTCCTAAATCTGTAATCTTGGCTTTCTCTACAGTCGGTGAAGAGACCTTGACATCCGTGAAGAACAGCTTGTCTGGTGTGAGATGTGCGTCTCGTACAGGTGAGGTGCCGGTAGGACGGAGGGAGGCGGTCCGAGGACTGGCCCAAAAAAATACATCAATAATTTTGGAAAGCAAACCTTGAGCGAAAGGTATTTGAACAGGAGCTGGGCTCACGGTCCAGCTCTTTCACAGACTTTCTGGATTATCTCAGTGCCAAAAGAAAACTTCTCTGCTGTGGGGGCATCCCGGTCTCAACAGGCAAGGAAGGGCTGTCTCCTCTGTTGTAGAGGTGTGACAGTGAGACACCTGTAGATGAGTAATGTCTCCGTCCGTGCCAAAGGAACTCACATGCTGGTTTCACCATCTCACAGCCTCTGTAATGCCAGTATTATATTTACGTTCTTCCTTTTGCATCTGTCCTTCAATATGTTTGTCTTTGCTCTCCGGGGTCTGGGATATGATTCACTGAGCACCTTCCAAAGGCACAAACCGGCAATTAGCGCTCATTGCCCAGCTCAGGATTCTTCAAGCCCAGGATGAGATTTTGAAGGTGTGCAGATTTTTCCTTACACATCTTTTCCAAATGACCACATTTGGCCCCGTACCCTGTGAGAAACCTACCTTCAAAGCACTTGTGATGTGGTTTTGGCTTTGGCTTGGGGAACAGCTCCAGCTGGGAGCCTCGTAACTGCACTGGATCCAAAAGGGCTGGAGTCTTTTATTCTGATGCTTGCTGACCTTCCCTTACTGCCCCTTCCCAGCCCGGGGGATGTAACTCTCAGGACACACTCACTACTCTGTACCCCCTCCCAGTGCTGTGGGAGAAATGAGGAAAAAAACCCAAGAATTGCAATGTAGCTCGTGCTCTGGGCTACCGATCACCTGTCAGTATTGCTGACCCCGGTCTCTGGTTTCCCATCTCTGACTCCCAGCTTTGGAATCAAGAAGATAATGAACAATAACCGGGCAGTCCATCCATCAGTCAGTCAACTCAGGCGAGTTATCTTCAGCTCTCCTGCTTCAATAAAGTCTAAGCCAATCCTCTCTCTTTCTACATCTGTCCTCACTCTGCAAAGGGCCACATTTAACTTAATTTATCTTTTAGGAAGCCAGAAAGTGAAGGGAGAGCTCAACATCCATCCTTACAGAGACGTCTACAGAAAAATAAGCGGGAGGGTAAAGCAGGTGGTGTCAGAGAACCTGCAAATCTTCCCAGAAAAGTCATGAATATTCAGGGAACCCGTTGCCAGCTCAATCCCGCAAACATGCAAGGCGATGAATACTTCCCTCAGGATTATTTGCACAGAGTAAACCAGCTGTGGCAGAAGAACAGTATTCTCACTGCTGAACAGGATTGCTTTTAAAATCATACAGTAACCATAAACCCAACCAACGGAAATGTCCCAAGTATCCTCATTTCTCATAAATTCTGTGAGAACAATATTACGTGGAGTTTGCAGCTGCAGTCCAGCGCGGGCTAAATAGATGGGCATCAGCGCGTAATGGAGAGCACTTGAAAGTTCACGTCTGATTATGGAAATTGCTGGTATGACAGATTGTGGGTGCCAAACTGTAAAACTGGCTCAAATACTTGCAAGAAACCCACTTTTTTTTTTCTTTTTTTTTTTTTTTTCCTTTTCTACAGATACCCAGCTCAGTTAAGGGAATAATTGTTTTTCACACATTTGTAAGTTTTAAGGTGAGAAGAATCCATAATGATTATCTGGTCTTGACCTTGCGTGTAAGACATTGCAGAATTTCACCTCCCGTTTCCTTCCCTGCTGTTTGTTTCAGGGATAGATGAAACCCCCTAATTCATCCAAGGCAGCAAATCTCTTTTTAACCTCATCTGTTGCAGAGATCTCCATATCCATCAAGGAACCAAACAGTATCCTAGCAGGTGTGGTCTTTGGACTGATGTTAAGATAATACTTTGGGATATAGAAATCTAGTTTATGGTTAGCCTTCCTCTGTGCTATACTGATGCAAATTCTAAATGGTGTTATTGGCAGTCTTGTGCCAAGATTAAGGCTGGTGGGATGGTTTGATGCCATTGTATTCCGCTCTTTTTGCTCGTGGTGAGCCTCGTGCCTGGCTCGCGGGATGCTGCTCCGTTCCCAGCTGCACAGAAGGATGGAGATGCCTTCTCTCCTCCCTGCTCCTGCAGCTAATTGCCCTCGTTGTCCAAATGTGTGGGTGACTTCTCCGCAGTACTGGTCATTTCCAGTCTCCAGCCTTTCATTCCAGTTGCTGCTTCCTCCGCTGGCTTACAGGAACATTTAACAATTCAGTACTTCTTTGCTTCTCAGTTTTTGGTTTTTTTTTTTTTTTTTTTTTTCCTTTGCTAATGTGAGTGGGTCAAGCTCCCTGCAAGAAATTTTATTTCTGGCCCTTGGAAGATTTTTTCAGCTCCTTTGTGTACGTTTTAGTATTTTCCAACCGTCTTTTATAAACATGAACGCCAGAACTCTGCTCAGTATGAGCGTGCAGTCTCCCCAGTGCTATAAGCAGAAATAAAATTATCTGTTCTTGCTTTCTGCAATCCTACCCACGCACCCAAAGGTTGCTGCTTGGGTGTCAGTAGCATATAAAAAAGTCATGCTGAATTGGTATTTTCTGCTGGAAACCCATCACAATTTCCAGTCATTGCTTTCCATGGCACGGTCGCTATTTCACAGGTACGACCAGATGCGTGACCCTGGCCAAGACCATAATTAAACGTCAGTGCTTAAGTGGTCCTGCCTTGTTCAAGTCCATCGCTTGGGCCTGGTGCTCAGCATTATCTACCGTTGCTGATCTTGGTATAACCTGCAAATTTCATCATCACATTATTAATGATAACGAGTACCGGTCTGTGGTGTGGCCAGTTCCACGTGCACATGCTGTGGACCTTACAGGTGTTGGAAGGGGCTCCCGTTCTCGGACCAGCAGACAGGATGGGTCAGCAGGTCCCTTCCCAGGCTGTCACCAGAGTCATCACATCATACACACTTGATGCAATGTTGCCTTTTGCTTATGTATTTCTTTTTCTTTCTTGGTGCTATGACTATTTTTGCAATATAAGTCGACCGCATGTGAACTGCTCATTTGTCGTTGGGCTTGCCCAACTATCCCCAGGTTTTGTATTTCCTGTGCTTAAATGGTTTCTCTCCCTCCTGAACCTCGGAGTCACTTCTTTGAAACTTTGTTATTTTCCCGGCACAAGTAGCCAAAGCAGTTTATAATATTTTAGAATAATCTCCTTATCACCTTTCGTGATGTCCACAGCAGATAGTGTAGCAGAATATCAACCTGTGCTCAGTAACCTAATGAGGTTCAACAACAGCAAGTGCAAGGTCCTGCACCTGGGGAGGAAGAATGCTAAGCACCAGTATAGGTTAGGGGGGGACCTGCTGGGAAGTAGTTCTGAGGAGAAGGATCTGGGCGTCTTGGTAGACAGTAAATTATCCATGAGCCAGCAATGTGCCCTTGGGGCCAAAAAGGCCAATGGAATCCTGGGCTGCGTAGGAAAGAGTGTGGCCAGTAGATCGAGGGAGGTCATTCTCCCCCTCTGCTCGGCGCTGGTGAGGCCACAACTGGAATCCTGTGTCCAGTTTTGGGCTCCCCAGTTCAAGAGGGACAGGGAACTGCTGGAGCAAGTCCAGCGAAGGGCAACTAAGATGGCTGAGGGATTGGAGCATCTCCCTCATGAGGAAAGGCCGAGGGAGCTGGGACTCTTTAGCCTGGAGAAGAGAAGGCCGAGGGGAGACCTTATTATGGCGTACAAGTATCTAAAGGGTGGGTTGAAGGAGGATGGAGCCAGACTCTTTTCAGTGGTTCCCAATGACAGGACGAGGGGCAATGGGCACAAGTTGGAACACGGGAAGTTCCGTTCAAATACACGGAAAAACTTCTTTACGGTGAGGGTGACAGAGCACTGGAACAGGTGCCCAGGGAGGGTGTGGAATCTCCTTCTCTGGAGATTTTCAAGCCCCGCCTGGATGTTGTCCTGAGTGATGTGTTCTGGGCACTCCTGCTTTAGCAGGGGAGTGGGACTGGATGATCTCTAGAGGTCCCTTCCGACTCTGAAGATTCTGTGATTCTGTGTGATTCTGTGACTGTGATTTCTTTAATGTCTGCTACAAAAATCTAGCTATATTTCTTCCATGCAAATACCTTTATTCACCAAATTTATAAGCTCATAAAAGAATGAAATCAGATTTGGCTGACATGACTTATTTTTCATGAAATGCTGTAGACTGGAATTAATTATATCCCTATCTTTTAATCCTTATTGATTTCCATATCAGCTTCCTCATTATTTTGCCTGGGAACGAGGGCAGATTAATCAGCGTGTAAGTTACTTGTTTCATCACAACTTCTTGTTTGAATGTTAACACCGCATTCAGACTTTTTCAATCTTTGGGAACTTTTTATGTTTTATCATACTTATTAAGACTTAATAACAGCGGGGAAGAGATTTTTCTGAAGTAACTTTTTTTTTAGGATTCTTGACTGAAGTTTATCTGGGTGGGCCTAATTTTCCCCTGCTGGCTTTGTCTTTTAAAAAAATGAGGTTTATGAAACGTCCTGGAAGATGTTTCACCAACATGTCTGGACGGGAATACTTCCTGCTGTTTTCCAGGGGCGATGCTGGGGACTTGCTCACACCACAGATAGAGGTTCTGAGGTCCTGGGGGGCTGCGAGCTCCTCTCCCACTGCCCGTACCGGGGGTCTGACTCTCCCCTCTATGTTGCCCGTGTGGAACTGGGAAAGGAGGAGCATGGGGAGGCAGCAGCGAGGTGAGGAGCAGCGTGAGCTCGTGGACCGTGCACCAGCCCAGCTGTCGGGAAGGCGTGATCCTCTTCCCACGTCGCGGCGGAACCCACTGGTAATTCCCTCCATCGCTTGCTCTTCCCTTCCCTTTATGTATAATGTGGCTGCACCATCCATAATGAGGGGGGGTTGTGTGGGTGGGCGGGGGAATCTTGCTCAGGTGGTTTAATAAATAGTCATTATTGATAATAATACATTATTGGTTGTTAATTTTAGTGCTTTGTCTCCCTGCATTTGCAGGGTTCCAACACTGACAACTTTCTGCTGCGTGTATGTAGGTCGTTCCTGTTCTAATTCCTACTATGTAATTATAGGAGGAACATTAAAATAGATATAAATTTAGTAAAGGTCACATTTTACTTTTATTCCTTGGAATTTGTGCTTTGATAAATTTGCAACTTGTAATGTTTACATGTCGTTGAAGACAATGGTAGTGACCTACTATTGTAGTTGAAAGTTCATTAGTTCTGGTAGATTAGACAGTATTAATTAACTAAGATTAAACATTCTTTTAAACCATCATAAACTGCCATCTCAGTGTGGCAGCTTATTAAAGAACATTTTCTGGTTGTTTGTTAAACCAGACTGAAGTGACAACGTAATTATATTTATTCCATCAAACAGAAAGGTCAGTTGACAAGGCTGATTTTTTCTGGTTAATTACAAGTGGATGATTTCATTGATTAAAAATATGAGCTTGTTAAACCTGCGCATAGAGCTAAGAGATATATAGGAACCCAGGGGAGGCAGGAAAGGGGATGGGAGGAAGGAAGATGATTTTAAATGTTATTTCCATTCCCTCCTGCTCAGGGACTTGGCATGAGCAGAAACCTATTCAGGCGCTGAAAATTCGCTTATCTTTGGGGTCCCTGCTTTTGGGGGTGCAGCTCTGCGTTAGGTCAGGAGGGATGGTCTCCCCCCCCTCACCCCAAGCACTGGTGCGTCACGTCCGTAGTGACGGCGTGTCTGAGCAACCGGCAGGACGGTGCGGGGGAAGGCTCAGCCGTGCCTGGGAGAGCCGGGCTCCGCAGAGATGTGCGGTGGGACCTGGGAGCAGGGTCACGGTGCTGGATGGGGTCTGTATGAATCATAGAATTATTTGTGTTGGAAAAGACCTTTAAGTTCATCGAGTCCAACCATCAACCCAGCACTGCCAAACGCACCACTAAACCATGTCCCTCAGCACCGCGTCTGCCCGGCTTCTAAATACCTCCAGGGATGGCGACTCCACCACTTCCCTGGGCAGCCTGTTCCAATGCTTGACAACCCTTTTGGTGAAGAAATTTTCCCTAATATCCATCCTAAACCTCCCCTGGCGCAACTTGAGGCCGTTTCGTCTTGTCTTATCGCCTGTCAGTTTAGACAGCGTTCTTTTTTTAAGGCCGGTTTCTAAATAAATTCAGTTATCCCAGGTCTAACTTCTTCCAAAAATACATCTAGAAAGCACACACTGCTGCAAAAATAACGCAAGCGGCAGCTAAAACATTGCACTTTGTCTGCAGTGAGGGAAGGCACGGTGCTGGTGTGGGGAGCGGTGGCAAATCTTGGGACTGATCTTTAGAGCCACAGATCAGGCAGGCTTCAGCAGAGCTGGGGTCAGTGCGTTTGATTTCTGTCCATTGAAGGAAGCTGTAGAGTCAGTCCCCACATTTGCGGCCAGGGGCAGGAACATCTGGTTTTTTGCACTTCCTAAACTTGTTTTGAGCCGGATTCTTCAGTAGCGGGATTTCTGCCGAGCTGGACTGCCGCGGTCACTCCCCGCTGAGGGCACAGATCTAAGGGAAGGGCACAAAAGGTTTATTTCCCTCCCCTCTCCTCTAAAGCTTGCTAAAAATGGACTTATGGAAAGAACCTCACAGATTCTTGTTTGACCTGGGGGAGGTCCATGTGATGTGCCCCTGGCTCTCTAGCCATCCGTCTGGAGACACCAGGTTGGAAGGGACAGAGGGTTGCTTTGGCAGATGGCAAGAAGGACTTTTGTCCCATTTGTTCCCTCCCCTGCACACAGTATTTTGCAGGATAAAGGACTTTGCTAATTGAGGGGCAGAGCAGGCAGGATAAACCAGCACAGGCAATGAGAACTGAGCAGAGGGGTTCCAATAATTCTTGGCAACCAGAGAAATAAAGATGTTCCTTCTCCCTTCATGAACCCCAGATCCTCTCAGGATAAAGATGCAGCTTAGAGCGGGCACAGTGACTATTACAAATTCGCTTTGAAAACTCGAAAGGCACCATGTGGTGACAATGTCAAAACGAGCGTGCCTTGCGCAGGGCAAGCCAACCGTGAAAACGTGAGGCATGTTCCAGGCGGAAAGGATGGGGCCACAGAAATGATAGGAAGGGTGCCAAGGCATCAGGAACCAAAAGCTCCTACTAGCAACAGGCTCCAGTGCTACATAGGGAAGAACATTAATATCTTTTGTCCTCGGCAACCAGCATCCCTGTTAGAAAGACCATTCCTCCTCTGACTTTGAGGCTGTGAGGTATGACGGTCAAAACTGGAAGGTTGTCCTTCCGAAGGCTGCTCTTCAACTTGTGCTGGGTGCCTGCTGAATTAGGCATCTCCTTGTAAGAGGTCAAATAAAAAAACATCATCGCATTGACTGCTAGCATTGATCAGCTTTCAAAGGAGAAGGCGTTTAAAGAGCCATTTTTCACAAGCAGATCCCACATTAAGTCACTAAGAAAGAAAATCAGCGCTGGAGTGGGTGGAGGGGTATTGGGTGCTGACTCTTAAGAATTTCTGCCTTCGGTGTGGCACTGCTCGGCTCAGCCACTTGCCAGTTTGCAGCCTGATAGCGAAGCTGCAGTCCTTCTCTGTTGTTTTAATGGTTCCTGTTTTGTTAACTACCACCTAAGATGAGTCTGAGGATACAAGTGACGCAACCTTGAATGCACGAATGGACTGTGCAGTCCCTGGGCCGCATATTTCTATACCCTCCCGTAGTAGCCTTCCTTCTGCAGAAAGGTTTCCTAATCTATTACTGCCCTCCCAGTTAGGCAGTTCCCTTTTATCTGGGGTGCCTCACCTCTAATTAATTTCCTATGAAAGCCATTGAGATGAGTGGTGTGTTGCAGTAATATCCCCATAACAAACAGTAAAAGAGGGTACAGGGTGTACAACGGATGTTCATGTCAAGCTCACGCTGCCTACAGGACACATTTTGCTGTTAATGTAGAGGTTTATGGTTCCATTAACTCTAAAGGGAGTCACACAATTAAATGCTCCACAGCTTCTTGGAAATTCAATCCTGGAAGCATCTCGCACTCCTTCACCTGGCTGGTGACATAAAGGCATGGCAATGACACAGCGGGAGCGTTCCCTGCAGCAGCTCGTGAGCTGTTCCAGGCAGAAGGGACACAGCCCAGTACAGGGTCCAGCATGTGGGGATCAGCACGTAGGCACAGCACGTCGGCTGGGTGAAGGTCTCCGTTCTTTCCGCAGCATGCTGAGGATATGGGCTGAAACCCAGCCCAAGTCAGGAGAAGCTGATAACTATTGCCACAGGAGGGGTGCTTGGGGACTCGTACGGCATTAGCAGATCATCTGCATTCATTTCCTCACGTGAGGTTTGTTTGGTTTTTTTTCCCCTAGCGGTGCTGTCATTGAACCACACCAAGAAAAAAGAGGCAGAGGAGGGAGCAAGAAGAGAAAGACCTGCCCCATGCCGGTGACATCTCAGGGACCGAGGAACTGGTGCTCTTGCAGCTCTGCGTAAAGGACTTCAGCTTCTGGCCACTGCTCTGCCATCTTCCCCCAACCCTCTCTTGAAATAGGTAACTAAAACCATGGAAGAGCTTGTTCTTTTTCCTGGGAGACTTTAACCAAGTGCGCGGTAAGAATATGTGAGGCAAGGTCAGGAGAAAACACACAGCAGAACGCGGAGCTCTTTCTGTTTTCTAGATCATGTTGCAATGGCCCGAGGTCCTTTGAGAGAGGTTGCCAGAGGCCATTAGGCAGCTTATGTGGCGTTGTGCTTAATGCGTGTGACCTCCTTGCAGCTTCTGTGTTCCTCCCACTTGCCGGTGCTGAGAGTTGTCTCATATAATGCAGGAACACGTTAAAAAATACCTTGATGTGGAACAGCGGAGGCTTAAACTTTTTATGAGAAATGCTCCTTGCTCCGAAGTTTCAGGCAGACTTTTCCGTTGTCATGTCACTGCCATAAAATAAAGTGGCAAAGGAGAAATTCTATTATACATTAAACACCCCGGTGAAAGCAATATTTATTGACCTGTGTTTTGGGACACTAAAACGCATGAAAAAGAGAAGATTTACAGACTTTGCTATGCCGGCCTTTCCTTACAGACACTCATTAAAGATCTTTCCCTCCCGGAGCATGATTCTCCTGCCATCTCTCAAATCTTTTATTCCTTCTTCTTTTCTAAATCCCAGAATGTATGTCTCTAACCCCCTACAAACCCTAAAATCCTCCAGCTTTCAGGGCTTTTATTCCCACAGATTTGTGGGCTTTGACATCAAAGAGCGTCAGTCCAGATCAAGGAGACCTGATCCTGCAGTGCCGGACCTCCCTCTTGCCGTTAGTCCCTGGGCCAGTGCCATCTCCCACGGTGGAGGACTTCTGCACAGATGACAATTCACAGCTCTCTCTTCCTTGGTCTTGTGGCAAGTTTGTGCCTCAATAACCCATCTTTACCCCAACGTGGCCATTGCTGTTCTGTTGCCCAACAGTTCTGCTGTGCGTGAGACGCCGCGAAAATGTTGCAGGCTACTGCTGGCCTTGAGATTTGAAATTAAAATAACGTACAATGGGGTCGGGAGGCAGGCTGCAATGCAAGTGTCATTCTCATCTTGCTGTTCCTCCTATATTTTTAGATATGTTTGACCCAGCCTTAGGACACGTAGATAGAGCAGAAAACCTTCCCAAATCATCCCATCCAATCCTATTTTTCTATTATTCCTTTAACACATCCAGAATAACATGCCGCATGCCTGTAGCGTTCCCATACTGGGGCTTGATTAGCATTTGTACGTACCTAATATACAGCTTTACCTCTACTCTTACAGGCTCACGGGGGAACTGTCTTGTCTTACTTGGTGTTTCCACGTACTTCAAGCCCAAATGACAGAATTTCTTTTTTTTTTTCCCCCCAACTAAGCGTTGAATAAAGAATTACATTTGATTAGTCCGTGACACCTTCTGAAGAGCATTTCCCCTCTCTCCTTTTGTTCCTTCTGATGCCTTCACTTTGATTTACATAGCAAATGAAAAAGTAATATATCCCAGCTGCTGTTAGTCTGAGATTTGGCATCTGAGCAGCTTGACAATTACATTATTGGAAATTCTGCTCCCCCCACCTCCTTGTTTCAACTTAGGGGCATTCCCAAGGTATCTCCTACTTTTATATGGTCAGATCGTATTTTCAAAAGTGTATAAAAATCAAGGTTTGCCTTTTAGTCTTTGCTCGACTAATTAGTCTGGCATCATTGAATTACGCTCCCCAGGTGTTTGCAAAAACACTACGACAATGCGAGTGACTGATGGGGTGACACGACAGAGGCATATGCTGGATTTCACCCGCCAGCGTGAGAATAAACAGGTTTGTAGTAGAAGAGGTGCCCTGGCAGAGAAGTGTGGAGTGGGAAGGAGAAAACACCTCCTTCAGAAATCAGAGCAGAGGTTTGTGGGCTCGTGGGGTTGCACAAATCTTGTAATATTTGTGCCTGTTTTTCTTCAAGTCCCAGGTCCTGGCATGAAGGCAGTATGGAAGAATTTTTTATAGAAGTCTTCCCCCCGCCCCCCCCCCCCCCCCCCCCCCTTTTTTTTTTCTGTTTTCTTAAATAAATTGATATAAGTTTTAAGGATATTTGAGGCTTCTGTATAATGATAAGGACAGTCTAATGTTATCTGGTCTTCTAAGGGTGAGTGTTTTCTCCTGTTAGATGTGGTGGGCTGCCGGCTCGTGACAGAGGTGTTGGGCAGAGAAGCTGGTAGCCGGAGGGACAAAGTGCATTAAATGCAATGAAGAGTCCAAGGGGGCGAGTTTATAAATTTACATGTTGGAGTCAAATAACAAAATCAATCTCAGTGGACTTCAGAAATTCAGAGGTGCAACAGAAAGTTAACCCAACCATTTATTTAAAGAAAGGTGTCCTCTGGCATTTGGCAGCTGATGTAGGAATTCAGGATAATTGGGACTGCATTCCATTAATCGAATAAGGGTAAGAGCTTTGGTACAAGAGGGGATGCTAAAACAATCTCCAGCGAGAGCCATGTAAACATACCCATCATGCGGCTGCCCAAATGCCCATGCCAGAAAGATTAAGTGAGAGACTGTAAATCAAAGCAGCTACGTCTAAACCGGGCAGTCCAAAGAGCCGCAGCCCGAGGAGCTGAGGGTCTCGCCCTGAACGTCGTGCAGCGGGCAGGGAGCAGGAGAGGGAGCCTTTCTGCCGGGGAGGAGAGGTGGCAAAGCAGCCTTGACACCCACCAGCCAACGCTGCCGATGGGCAAAGCCCCTGAGACAGCGCAGAAGCGACAAGTTAAAGGGTTGTTTCCTCACCCGGCCCGAGCGGCTGTCAATACATTTAATACCAGAGAGAAAAGAAAGAGAAACACTCTGGGGTTTTGTTTTCCTTTTTTTTTTTTTTCCCCCTCTCATGTTTTTTCTTCACATCCGGAACAGAGGTTGTCATACTACCCAGTAACTGCGACTGATTTGTATTCAGTCAGAAAGTTTGGCGGATATATTAATTTGGGAGTTTCTCGCAAAGATGATCCAGTATTTACTCTGGTATGACTGAAAAGGCTCCAAATGGAACTATAATCCATAAAATAGGTCTTGAACAATGTTATTATAAATTCAAATTATGCCCTGAAATGCCGGGCTACAAATGAAGACTTAAAGGCAGGAGAGAGCTAAGGCTGGTGTTAGTATGCAGCACAGTGGTTTTGTTTGTGGCAGAGTAATCGCCGGGATTTTCATGAAATAACCAAAGAAAGTGATTTCTAAAGGGAATCTATTTGCAATGGAGATACTCTGACCCGTGTGACAGCTGACCTGCTGCCCGCAGAGAAAGCAAGTCAAACTAATGAATCTTGCTGTTAAATACCTTCCTGTCTCTCATATTTGGATAGTGCTGGCATATATATCGTACGTGTGTGACGAACTCCAGCAGACAGCCTTGTGACTGGCCGTGTCACCGGACAGGAGGGGGTTTGCCCCCACTAACGAAGCTGTGCAAGCCTGTAGGCGGGAGAGATCTGGAGGGGACACAGTCCACCCACCGAAGCAAGTCCCTGCTCCCAGACACCTCCCCCGGTGACCTTCATGCCGGCCAGAGTTGGCCAAGAAAGCAGATCTGGGTGAAACCTTCCCTCTCACTGGTGACTCTCCAACTTTTTGCCCATGAAATTGGCTTCTCTTAAACAAGATTTAGATGAGATCTGAGGAAGAAATTCTTTGCTGTGAGGGTGGTGAGCCCCTGGCCCAGGTTGCCCAGAGAAGCTGTGGCTGCCCCATCCCTGGAGGGGTTCAAGGCCAGGCTGGATGGGGCTTGGAGCAACCTGGTCTGGTGGGAGGTGTCCCTGCCCAGGGCAGGGGGCGGGAATGAGATGGTCTTTAAGGTCCCTTCCAACCCGACTGCAAGTCCCCAAACTCAGTTATTTGTGTTTTGCATGACTGATGCATGGAGTACCTACCGTGCTGGATGCCGGGCTCTATCCCATCTAGTTAAGCTCATCTAAGCATCATTTGCCGTGGAGATGGGCCGCTGCCGGCAGCAGGGCTGAGCACATCACCCAGGGCTGCCGGAATTCGTCCTGCCGGGCAGGCAGAGGTGGCTGCTCCCTGACGGCAGGTCGCTGCGCATCGCCTGTTTGTCGAAAGCCTCCCTCGGCTAACGCCTTGTCTTTCTCTCCACTGTTCTGCATGCATAACTAAAAAGGCCGTCAAATTGTATTTCAGCTAGGAAGGAAACAGAACCTCTGGGTGCTCGTCTGCTGGCACTCAAACCCCCCATGTACGGCTTGCTGGCACCGTACCACCGGCAACTCATGGCATTTGGTTTAATAGTCATTTGTGATGGATGTAACTACTAGCAAAAGAAAGCACAGAGTTGTTTTACAGGCAAGTGCACTTGTGTAGATTTAGTCAGCTGCCCTGTGATTGTGTGGGCAAACGCGCACACAAATAACCTGAAAAAATAGTGTTTAAAAATTCCAGACGCCCACCAAGTCCAAAGTGCAGGAGAAGGTAAGCTGAATCCTGCGTTCAGTGTGCTGCAATGAGGCATCTAAAGATCATCATTAGCCAAGAGTATAAAATCACCGAGTTTAGCTTGGTTTATAAATTCTTTGGGTTTCTGAGTTAATGCTGGAGTGTTGCTTTAGCAAGATAAAATTGTTGGATTTGTGGGTTTTAGTTATAGAGGGATTTATAAGGGAAAGACGCACAACAGCTAACTGGTGGTGTGTTCGCTGGCAGAAACCTTTGTTAATCCCGCGTTAAGCTCATGAAGTCAGTGCTTTGGCTTTCGGCAGGAGGCATCAAAGTGAAGCCACCATATAGATTTTGCGGTGCTCATTCGTTTTCTGCATTGCCGTGACCGAGACTGCAATTCCGTTGTGTCAGGCACCGCGCAAATTCATAACAATAAAATTCCCGTGATCTGAACAGGGCCAGATGGATTTCTCTTGCCTTGGATTGTCACCTACCCCCTAAAACATGGTAATACCCCCTGTTAATAGCTAATACATGCCACTGAAATGTCACAGGGAGAGGGGGGTCCCTTGGAAGTTTTCTGGGGTGCAAAGAAGCAGAAATAAGGTGCTGGGGATTTGGGCAGAAAGGTCCAGGAAGGGGAAAACCTATAAACAGAGGAAATAATAGTAATAGAACTGTGGGGGTAAGGGATAATGGCGAGAAAAGGGAGCGAAGAAGAGGAAGATGAGAGTTAAGTCGGAGAGTGGCTTCTTTGGCTGTAAAGGGGAATTCACTTCTCTCAAGAGCTGCCAGAATAAAGGATGCCTCTTCCTTCCCCAAGCAGCGCCAAGTCGTTGTGGCATTTGGGAGATTTCTGTCCATTTTCCCACACAGACGTATACGGTTAACTAGCCCCTGAACAATTCTCTGAGCTGCATGATACGATCGGGATGAAGCCAGACAATTTGCTCTCTGCATGTTCCCCAAACTCAATTGAGGCAGTTAATAGGTAGGTGAGAACACACCAAAGTGCGCCTTTGTCTCCTAATTAAACCAAATTAGAATATCTTTGTTACTGGAAACCCACCTGCTATTTCCTATTTCCTTACCGATTTCATCAAATGCCAAGTGCCTTCCCTTGTTTCCCTGTTCCTGGAAATCGTTCAGTGCTGTGCGGGGAGCAAGGGGATAGTTGGAGCAGCCCAAGCGGGACTGTCACTGTAGCAGAAAGTGTCCCCTCGCCTCTGACGGAGGCACTTTGGGGCTGTACATCTGCAAAAGCAACCTCCGGTGATAGCCTGTAACCTGGCTGCGAGGATGCGGTCAGCAAAGGGCAAACCTCTGTTCATAGTGGGACCGGTTTCGTATCTGGTGGGCTTCTAATTCCTCGCACGCCAGACTTAGCTCTGCAGCTGGGATGTTGGAGTTCAGCTATTTCTGGTCTGCAAACCCCTCGGGACGGAGCTCTTACCAGATTACTCTTTGAGAGCTCAGCTCGAGCATCTTCTTTTATTAGTAATAATATAAACTAAAACAGCCGTAAAGCTGCAGCCTTTGTGCGTTTGTAGTGCGTTGACTTGATTTATTCTGCTTTTGATAAGACCACAGCAGTCTTCGCTTTGAGGCACGGATCGATGAATTTTAGAGGCTTTGCAGAGCAGTTCTCAGGCTGGTTTTGTCAAACTCAGATCGATGTATTTTTGGCAGAAGCACATTTCAGGGGGCCGCAATTCCACCAGCCAAATGCTGCGCAGAGGATTGGGTTGCTCCGGGAATTTTGCAGGAGATACTGTTTTCGATGCAAGATTTGGAGAACCGGTCTCTCCTGCCGCTGGTCGCAGATATAACCAGGCTGAAGATTTTGTCTCTTCTCTTTCTGCCTTCGTTTTCCATGAGGATTTTAGGACGATTGTTCTGCTGTGCCCTATGGGCTACCAACATGACTGTGCTGCGAGGCTTGCGCTGCCCAGCTCGCTTGAAGACCTCCTTAAATGACAATTTAGCTGAGTATGCTCATGCATTCTCCCCTCAAAAATAGCGACCTTCAAAAATCCATGTCCTGACATTTAAAAAAAACCAAAAACCCGGAAATCACGGAAGTGATATTAACAGAAAAGTGGCATAAGAAAGCAGAAAATCCGAGCAAGATGGCAGCTGAATCAAAGCCAAACCGTGTTCCTTTTCTTCACTTTAGAAATTTTGCAGGAAAAGTTTGATGCCGTTGCAATTAACGTTCTTCCATGGGAAGACATAAGTAATCACAAGAAATATCGAAAATGAAAATGTCTGCTACAATTATAATTTGGAAATGAAATTATGCTTCATTCTGACTTTAATGTTGGACTTTTGGGGATTTGAGGAGCTGTACAATTTTGGTTTCCTATTTTAAGGTTCCCTTATCTCCTCTTAAAAGCAAACCAAACTGTAACATCCCATATAGTTCTTCCATTGGAGAAGAGAAAAAATAGACAAAAGAACCTGAAAGTGAGGTGTACTTATGAACATGAAATGCTGCACCCGGATTTATGCCAAAAGCCTTTTGTTTCCTGTGTAACATAGAAAAGAGACATTGGTAGCACTGTCTACGGCATGGCCTTTGGAATCCTGAAGGCCGAGTTGGGCAGTGAGGAGCTCAGTCCAGCTGGGCGGCTCTCCAAGTCATGGCGCTCAGTGAAGCTGGTTCTGGGGGATGCCCTAATCCGCCGTTGCAGGGGGACAGCTGGACGTTTGCCATTTGAGTTTTCCCCTTTTATTTCAGAGTTTGGGTTGACTCCTTTCCCAGCATGACCTGCGGGGGGAGGCGCATCAAGGATATCTCATGACTTTCTATTCCCGGCGTGGAGCAGGGCAGGGAGCTCAGCACAGGTTCTTTGTTTGTAGCCAAAGACAGTTATTAAAAACAACGGTGAGAGCATCAGTGATACATCCCATCGCTCGATTCGCAAGTATTTGTATGACAAAGTCACGTTAGTCCAAGAGCGCTGCATACAATTTTGCTGGTGACCCAGCAGGTTTCACCCCTTTTGCGATGAGTTTTCTCCTTCCCCAGAGTAGGGAGATGCTGTAATCTCACAAGTAGCAACACCTCACCGCAGATAAGCGGGAGGAAAAGAGCTGATGTGAGTTTTGACTGCTTATTTTGTGTTTATCCTTGTAATGATTGATATGTTGTGCTTCGAAGAACATTAAGCTGTAACGCTTCTGTTAAAAGAAGGTTTTAAGCAGTGGGTTTTTATGAACCTTTATGCGCGACTTTATTCCCTTGTTGGCTTAATGAAAGGAGTAGAAGGCTGTGATGTATTAAGAAGAATCATCCTCATGATTGCGGTGTGCTTTATGGTGCCATCATGCCCCTCTTAGGCACCTGCAGTCAAAGGAAGGGATACAGGTTTCCTTCCCGTCACCGTGCTGTAGTTACCGCTCCGATATGAAAAGCAAAAGGAGATCAAAGGATGACTTAATGTGCTGGTCGTGCCCCATCTCACATCGCCTCAGGGTTACTCAGGGACTAGATCTCTTTGGAATGAAGTTACACAAATTATTAGGGTTAAAAGAAGGTGAAATTCATTGGTGTCGGTTACACGGGACAGCCGCACAAATGATTCCATGATCCCTTCTCAGCTCAAACACTGTAATTCTCTGTCTGCTTCTGCAGCCTACCCGTGACTCAGCTCACGCTGTGTTTATAATCAGGGACAGAGGCCTCTCTCCTTTCATCAGTGGCTTCCTTTTCCTTGATTCCTTGACTTCATTTCCTTCAACCATTTCGGAGCTCGAACCCAGGATTTTCTTCTTGCATTTCGATGAACCCTGGTGACACAGATCAAGACACGTTGTCTTTTTATTTATTCCCAGCTGGATGCTGTTCACTTGGGGTGCCCGAATATATCAAATAGTGGCATCACCAGAGGAAACGGCAAGGTGGAAAGATCAAAAGACAGTGTGAGCAGCAGAAGGGGTAGTGATGGCTCCATCGGATGAGAAGGAAAGATGCCAGCGACAGATGATGACAGCTTGTGGGTTTCTTCAGCAACATGACGCGAGTGAAGTTTTGTTGTTCTCACTAGGATTTTCATAAGAAAACAGTTTTGGTTGAAGCAGACAAAATAAAATAATAAAAAAAAAATAGGAAGAGAGAAGGAGGAAAAAATGCTGGAGCTGTCAGTTAGTCAGGATTTATTTTCTGCAGTAACTACAACGTTCTCTGGGCTTTCATTTGCAGATCAGGTTCTTTCCTGAGCCGTCTCGCTTCCCTTCCGCTGTTTCTATCGCCACCCAAATTGAACACTGAACTACTTCCAGCAAAAGTGGCGTGTAGCTTTTCTGTTTTACATGCAAAAAATTCCCTCTTCAAGGCTGTTTTACAGTCATAAGAGGCTCCTTGGAGTCCTTCCTTGATATATCGTGTTGTGTCCCCAATAAATATTAACAGGAGTAGCTCTCCAAAAGCATCTCACTTTTTTGCTCAAGGCTTCGGTGCATCACATTCAAATGTATTTGCCTACATTTGCCCAGCGCTGAGGATTTTGATACGTATTTTTGGGACGTTATATCAACAATTGATTTAGGAACATTTCACGTTGGAGGACATCTGTAAACAAGAAAGAGGAGACACGGGGAAGTGATTCCAGAAAGTTTACTGCGTCCGTCAGCTTAGCAGGGACAGGCAGGACAATTTTTCTGAGGCAGGTGGCTGACGTTGGTGTTAATACAAATGGGATGCTCAGAAGAGGGTTGCAGAAGGTCCTAGTTAGCAGCAAGATAATCGCTGCGCAACCCTATGTTTCTCTGTCATTTCTTCACTAAATACAAAGGAATATTAAAAAAAGAAAGGAAAAAAAAATTGACTATAATGCCAAAGAGAAAACTGATGGGATACAAAGCAGGGATGTAGACTGAGCAGTCACGAGGAGCTTTTGGGGTGGGATGCATTAAGCTGTGGAAGAGCCTCCCAGAAGAAAAGGATGAATGCACGTAACTGCTGGAGGCATCGCCTTAGACTGAGCAAAACTCTAGCAAACAACTGGAAATCATCACAAATCCCCTGTATTTCCATCCTTTAAGGGGTTTTATGGTCACGTTTAATGACAAGTAACACTTTCTAGTTGTGTATATAATGGCATTGTGGGTAAATATTATACATAAAAGGACATGCCAGCGAGTAAAAATATCCTAATCTTAGCTTTGGTGCAGCATACAACGTATTCCCTGTCGGGCTGTGCACATTCGGTGGGTTGTAATGCTCTCAAAACTTCCCAAAGTGTTTATTATTCCTGCTTCTGGGAAGTTACACGGACCGTAGCACAGGCAGTAGAACCTCATTTCCTTCCCTGTATAAAATCAGAGAGAAGTCTGGCAAAAGCAAAGAGGGGAATTTAAATAGACTTTATGACACGCAATGGGCACGGCAACATGACAGCATCAGGACCAAGTGTGACAACCTCCCTCCTGTCCATTCCCTGGCAAAAAGCATCTCTGAAGGTGAAAATAAGCTGCAGGTTGTCATGGCTGGAGGGTTATTAAATCAGGCCGTCAACTTCAGTTTTGTTAACACTCTAGTCAGAGGGGAAAAATAACCAAAACACCTTGTTGCTTGTTCTCTGCTTTGATCACCTGCGGGCAACGGGCCCGGACTTATCTCTCTCTTGTGCTCCTCCATGCAGATAAACAAGATGCGCAACACCGTAATGGCAGCAGTTCCTGCTGGAACGGATACAGACTGCAGAGCATCTAAGGAATTTGGTCCACGTAGCTATACATATTTCAGACTCAGAAGTAACGCGCAAGGCAGCATAATCTTAGAAACCAACCAAACCAAAAATCCTATATGAAAGTTTAATTAGGGGAACAAATGAATATTTTGGGGTATATCCATATAGGAGTGTCTTAATTACCAGTGTCTTTTGTGCCAGCATCCCTGAGGCCATTACACTGGATAAAATTGATGGGCATTTATTCTTGCTTCAGCCCTAGAGTATTCAGCCTGTACGAGCTAATGTCGCAGTTGCTTCTTTTGCTATTTCCTCACTAAAGCCTTTGCTTGACACTTACAATAGTTCTTTGTCTTGCCTGCGTTAAACGAACACGGATTTGGCTGCCACCAGCAAAATTTGCGGTGGTATGAAGTTTGCAGACACCACTTAAAACAACCCAGATGCTTTCGCTCCGATGATAATGCTACGAGATCTATATTTAGCCATCCCAAGTGTACAGAGAAAACCAGAAGTCGTTTGAACCTTTGTAGATACTTGAGTGCTATGAGATCGGGTGGGAATAATGGGGAAACACAACATAATCAGCTCAGAAAATGGCTTCCTAGCATGCTCTTTCGTTTTTTTCTTTCCCTCAAAAAACTGCAAAAGGCACTACATAGGAAGTAATGGCAATATGTTTGTCACAATAAAGCAGGCTAATAACACACTGGGATGTATAATATAGGAGAGCAATCTGTGTTGTGTGGGAGATAAGTCTCCTGAGACAAATCAGCCATCTGAAACCCATGCTGTCACTTTTATTAACTTAGGATGAGAAGTCCAGGATTCTCTATGGCCCAATTCTCCCTGGTGCTGAGTGCTCACTCGCTTTGGCAAGATGCTCAGCCGTTCTCATCATCAGGCCATAGGTTCCTATTTACTCTGTTGGCTTGTTGTGGACCTCAGATCACATTGAATGAGTTTATGATATGATATTTCTGCACTGGACAGAAAATGTATGAGAGTTTGATGCAGTGAAGTGTCAGGAAAGGGTAAGATAGGGATTTGCTGTGGTTCCAAACTGGGATTTTTCATAAGAGCCGTTCTCCAATAATCACTAAACAATCTGCAAGGTCATGGGCAATAACTTCAGCAGTGGCTGGATTTCACTGGGGCTGGACTGTGTAAGTCAACTGGTGCAAAATGGCAGTGACCTGAGGAGTTTGGTGGGATGCACTGAGTATTCTTTTGGAAATAACTTTTGTCTGGAGCATCTCCAGAGTGGTTCATTCCTCTTGTCTCAGCTTTCGATGAATCAGCCCCTGAATCTCTGTGCCACTCTGCTGTACAGAGGGAGGCTCAGTACGCAGCTTTGATTAGAAGCTTAAATATTATAGAATAAAAGCTACAAAAGGCCACGAGGATGATCAGAGGGCTGGAGCACCTCTCCTATGAGGACAGACTGAGAGAGTTGGGCTTGTTCAGTCTGGAGAAAAGAAGGCTCCGAGGAGACCTTATAGTGGCCTACCGGTATCTTAAGGGGGCCTACAAGAAAACTGGTGAGGGACTTTTTAGGATGTTGGGTAATGGTAGGACTAGAGGGAATGGATTAAAACTAGAGATGGGTCGATTCAGACTGGACGTTAGGAAGAAGTTCTTCACCATGGGGGTGGTGAGACACTGGAACAGGTGGCCCAGAGAGGTGGTGGAAGCCCCATCCCTGGAAGTTTTTAAGGCCAGGTTGGACGGGGCTCTGAGCAACCTGATCTAGTGGGAGGTGTCCCTGCCCATGGCAGGGGGGTCGGAACTAGATGATCTTTAAGGTCCCTTCCAACCCTAACAATTCTATGATTCTATGAAAGATCAATTCCATTGCACGAGGAATAGATAAGGTACCAGACAAGATTCCAACCTTCTCTAGTGTTACCAGGAGATTTCGTTGTTTTTTTGCTCAAAAGCTGCTGACTCTTTCTGTACTTCCAAATTCCATGGCCATGGGAGGAAATATAGGCATCAGCTGTAGGTCCTTTCAAAACCGAGAAATTCACGTTCTTCAGATCTTCAGATTTCTGCCATGAGATGACAATTGTAAGACAGGTCTGGAATTAAACCTGTAAAAATCTGTGGGACACCTTCCACTCTACTCCTTGGGCCTTGAATCAAGCCCTTGGGAAGAGATTAAAAAAAAAGTGGCAGATCAGCTGTGGATGCTGAGCATGAGATGTAGCGCACGGCATGTCTAAGCAATGTCTTGTGATCTACTGGAGGTAATAACGACTGAAAAAAACCTCCTTCAGTTGTTAAAGGTTTTCAAGCCAGTTCAGCACCTCTGGTTTTGCTGGTGACTGCTGTTGCAAACAACTTGCTCTCATACACGAAAAGCAGGCTTTCTGAAAGAGTTTCCCCCTTGAGAAGAGACTTCTTGTTACAGGGCTGCTTCAATCTACATCATGTCTTTGACACAGCTTTACACATTGTACCTCCGGAGTCCCCAGGGAAGCGACGGGAACTGACATCCATCCGCTAATGCAAGAAGAAGGGTGAAAGAGCAAGGACACGCTGATAAACTCGGAGAGGTTTTGTTTTGGCGAAGGAAGGTTTGCACGCCACGGCGGCCCGTGTGGAGGCGGGACACAGGCTGCTGCCATTCACCGCCATGATGGATGGAACAGCGGGGCTGATTTACGATCACCCGTGTCACACAGACACTTGCCCTTGTCCCTGAGCTACGAAAGGCTGTAAGAATAAAGGAGATAAATGGCAAAGTGCTGCAGCTGCAGAAATAATTACCTTCCAGAAATGTAAAACCAAACCATTTCCCCCCTATCCGTTTCAAACCTAAACTCTTCAGCCCTGGATACCTGCAAGAAAGGGCTGGCTTTTCAGGATGCCGTTCACAGGGATGATAACATGGTTTTTCACTCTGAATGTCGGATCTACAGACTCTGGTCACTCTGTGCCTCTTTGGCTGCTGAAAAAGTCATCCAAAGCTCTTACTGCTGTTAAGATGTTGGTATACAGTCAGCGCACTGACACACGTGTTTCTGTGGACTGGATCAATACAGCTGTGTGAGTAAATAAAAGGTTTAGACTGGACATTAGGAAAAAAATTTAAGGGTTATTAAGCATTGGAACAGGCTGCACAGGGAAGTGGTGGAGTCGCCATCCCTGGAGGTATTTAGAAGCCGGGCAGACGTGGTGCTGAGGGACATGGGGTAGTGGTGGGTTTGGCAGTGCTGGGTTGATGGTTGGACTCGATGCTCTTAAAGGTCCCTTCCAACCCAGACAATTCTGTGATTCTATACCTGCTTCATCTTGCCTCCTGGGCACTGTCCCTACCCCGTGTTGTTGGCCAAGCTGTGTTAGAGCAGCGTTTGGAGCAGACCAAAGGAAACAGACCTCCAGTTAAGGACCAGAGATGATTATGGTCCACAGATTGACTTTGTGCTTAGGTGCTGTTTTATTTACTGGGACAGATGTAGCCAACAGTGCGGAGTTATGGCAGTCATCCTTCGGTTTGCTCCTCTTACAGCATTCACTGGTTGGTTTTGACTGTTTCCTTTTCTTAAGACCATCATGATTTTTGTTTTAAGCAAGGAAGGTGCTCTGCCAGTCATTGTAGTAAGACATAAACCAGGCAAATCGGTGCATTTGCAGCCTTGCGCTGAAACAGCAAACTTAATGAATGGAGCGCTCACCAGCAATTCTGTTCTGAGGTCATTATCAAAACCAGAGCTTCACATGAGCAGATGTTTCCCGTCTTGACTGCAGGACGTGTTCTGGCTCCCAGCTTTTACAGAGCATCTCTGGATGAAAACGAACAGTTTTGGCTGGCAGCTGTCAGTAATGACATCTGGCTGACCATAAATTCTGTTATCGGGCTTGCAGCTGGTGGCAGTGGGAATGCAGGTGGAGCAGGTCCCGCACAGCTTTCATGCCCGTAGCTCCACCCCAGTTCCTCCTTTATGAGCCACAGCTCTTTAGCAGCACACGTAGCTGGGATGCTCCTGCGTTGAACCCGTGGAGCAGTACCCATACACTTTGTCCTGGCAGGAATACAGGGAACTGAATGGAGAACTTGTGGTAGGGAAGAGGCCTCACTAGGATGGGGAGCTGTTATCCACAGCTGTTCACATCACAGTCCTCTTCCTTCTCTTCCTCTGTCTGAGATTTAATGGAAAACCTGTTCACATCCTTCAAGAACGTCGTCAGGACAGAGTTTGGGGTTCTTGGCTCAGGATTATGAGGAGATGGAGAAGCCTCCTCAGCCGCTCTTTCTTGGGCATCGGGCAAGTTGCAGAGATTCACGTGTAGCCCTCTGCTCAGTCCTTCCCTGGGACTCTAGGCTCTAGGCAGCTTTCTGCCTCACGTGCAGGGATTTTGGGGTTGCCTTTCTCTGGTGCCTGGTTTTCATCATGCGCAGCAGAAGATGATAGGTTTTGTGCGTCACTGCGTGAGGCACATGTCTGTGTGCTCTGTGGGATTTGGCTCGTAAGTCAGATTTTCCGTGAGTGGTCTCCAGCCTCGTGCTCCCTGATTTCTGGGTGCTCGCCCTGTGACCCTGCTGGGAGGCTTGCACACGCGCTGAGCATTCGCAGCTGTGTACGGAGTCCCAGATCCAGAACATGTTCATAATGCTAAGTGGGCTAAAAGGACTGTAATTGGTGTTTCAAAACTGATGCCCACAATTAGTGGAGGCTTTCAACCCTGAGCGCTCTACTGCAGCTGCTCCCAGTCTGTAAAACCACCCCTCCTTCACCCAGAAAATTAAATGGGTAGGTAATACGGCTGGTTTTGGAGCAGAGTTTGAAGAGCACACAATAAATAAGGACTCAGATGGCATGCCGAACAATGCTAAAAAGCAAAATATTGATTTTCTCTTATTAAGGGAATGACCTCTATTCTGTGTGCAAAGAATTAGGCAGAGGACCTGAGGATAAAAATGGCGTATGATCATAAAATTAAAGATCGCATCAGAAACAGCTCCGCTTGGAGGCTGAATCTGCATATGCAGCTTTAACTCTTTTCGGTCCTTAATTTTAATTGTTGATGTTATACCATTATCAATTTTCTTTTTTTTGTAAATAAGATCCACAAATGCTCACTAAATCAGCGTGCGTTTAATGTAGTCTTTTGTAGTGACCATAGCATTTGTTAAGCTCTTGAAGGCAACGCCTAATGAACATCACCAGCTGAATGATTTTAATTAACAGGAGAAACAGGACCAGCCTTTTGCAGAAGGACATTTTCTCTCTAAGGTGCTTTTCTCTTCTACAGAAAGTGGATTGTATAAATGTAGCACAGGCTCCCATCTCTAGGAGGTAGAATTAAGGTAGTCAAACCATCCAACCATCAGTGACACGGACAATTTTTTTTCTCTTTAACCTACTGATGGTTTCAGTGTTGAGCAGAGACGCCCATTTATAAGGAAAGGTCAAGATGTCACGTCCACTAAGCCCTGTCAAAATCCTATTGGAAAGAACAACTCCTGCTTGGCTGTGGCCAGAGTGGGCGAGCCGTGGTGCTGGTCCCCTGGGGAGGTGGTGGGTGCTCATCACCGCAGCCGAAATCAGGTCTGTAGGGTGAGAGGTTAAAACTAAAAGCATATGGAGACTCAGACCTTTTCCCAGCCCACCAAGGCATCTCAGGTACACTTACGGTTCCTACAGCCAGACAGAGAAAACCAGAAGAGCCGTGGGATACTCAGTGGTGCCAGAAATCACTTCCACACTGAGGTCATTTCGTATCAGTGCAAGTACCTGAGCTTTGGGGAGAGGTCTGGGTTTGCTTATCTGTACACCTGGTTCTTTTCTACAGTCGCTGCTTATCTCAATATAACACTGTAATAAGAATTTCAATATCTTTTCAATTTCTCTTCCTAAACAATATGATATCAGACTCTGAGGCATTAAGAAGAAAGTGAGTACTAATTAGAACAACTTCCATATGGAAATACAATCTCCCCATATAATTTTCATAGATTAAATCCATACTGAGGGTAAAGAATGTTATCATCAGTGGGAGCGTGACATCAGATTGCTAATGATACCAGACACATAAAAGAAAAACAATACAGGTGTCAAAATGAAACCTGTTGGGATTCCTTGGTTTGAACAGGAAAAGACAGAATCCTGTTTCCTCTTTGGCCTTGCTGGAAGTTACCATGCGCTGCAGCTTTTGAAGAGAAGAAAAATATGGCATTGATAATTTCCAGGGGAAGATGGGGAAGCACACTTTTCCGTCCCTGCTTCATGGGGGCAGGATGTAAATGTCTTGCAGGGCCTGCAGCCGCCTCCCAGGCTGGATGCTGAAGCACAGGGCAGGTGTGGCTGTGGCTGTGGAGAGTCGGGATGGCATGGAATCATAGAATCACAGAATGGTTTGGGTTGGAAGGGACCTTAAAGGCAACCCAGTGCCACCCCCTGCCCTGGGCAGGGACACCTCCCACCAGCCCAGGTTGCTCCAAGCCCCGTCCAACCTGGCCTTGAACCCCTCCAGGGATGGGGCAGCCACAGCTTCTCTGGGCAGCCTGGGCCAGGGGCTCACCCCCCTCACAGCAAAGAATTTCTTCCCAATATCTCATCTAAATCTCCCCTCTTCAAGTTTAAAACCCTTCCCCCTTGTCCCATGGCTCCCCTCCCTGATCCAGAGTCCCTCCCCAGCTTTCCTGGAGCCCCTTTAGGGACTGGAAGGGGCTGGAAGGTCTCCCCGGAGCCTTCTCTTCTCCAGCTGAACCCCCCCAGCTCTCTCAGCCTGTCCTCACAGCAGAGGGGCTCCAGCCCTCCCAGCATCTCCGGGGCCTGCTCTGGCCCCGCTCCAACAGCTCCGTGTCCTTCTGCTGTTGGTGCCCCAGAGCTGGAGGCAGCGCTGCAGGGGGGTCTCACAGAGCGGAGCAGAGGGGCAGAATCCCCCCCCGGCCCTGCTGCCCACGCTGCTGGGGATGAGCCCAGGCTGTGGGGGGCTTTCTGGGCTGCCAGCGCACGCGTGTGTCCTTCCAGCACACTAGGTCTGAAGATGTTCCCCAAGCTCTTCTGATGAGATGACCCTCCCCATGGCACAGTCCCCTCCCAGCTCTCCCACAGAGGGTTTGCCTCCCCAGCGCTGCTTGTGCAGGGAAGTGTGACAGCTGGAACTGTTGCACATGGAGCAGTGAAGTATTAAGAGTTGATAGACGAGCCTCACCCCATGCTGGCACATCCCAAAATCTAGCTGCTGGGCTATTAATTTGTGGCAATTTCAGCAGCAACAGAGCACATGCTTTCCAAGCCAAATAACTTGAAAACAAGTTGTGCCTTATGTTTGAATGTCAATGAAGACGTGACCTAAAGGAACAGATGTTGTTGTCTTCGGTGAAATTTCATCTCTGCATACAAATTTATGTCAGACTTGAGTGACTCCATGGAGATGGCCTCTGCTTAATACATAGGCCTTTATAGAGGTTCAGTCTGTAATTAGCCAGACGAAGGAACCCATATTGGATACTTTGAACCAATAGGTCTTAGTCCTACCCGTGCGTTAGGTGGCAAGTCTTGCTGACTTTAGCAAGGCCAGAGATGCATCTTTCTAGTGAGGGGTTCTTGTCTGGTCACCTTCAGAGCTCCTTCTGGTGTGCAGTGTTTTGTTCTGTCCTGTGCCACAGAAAACCTGTAACCTGTCTCTTTTTTAGTGAATATTTAACGTCTGTTAACCAGCATCGTAAGTGAACCCAAGCACAGTGTCATCAAAATGGTGTCAGTGGAGGGAGCCTACAATTGTGTTAGATCAACTCAAAATGATTTTTTTCCCCCAGTGGTAAGTTCAGCAACAGGACCAAAAAAAAAACCCCATTGATTTTCGTAGAGCTTCTGAGCAAATCAGCATTAATCCCTCACCCTTCTAGGCTACTTGTGTAACCTAGCAAATCTGGACCCTGCTGATTTCCAGCTGCTGTCACTTTTTAGCTGCTTTGTCGACTTGTAACATCTACCAGCAAGTTGGCCTCTTCCTGTGACTCTGTTGGATCCGAGCACGGCACGCGGAAACCCTTACTTCCCACTGCAGACACCTTTTTGACTCCAGTAAACTGGTGTTTGCGGAAAGTGAACTTCCCTGATGTGTCCATTTGTTCTGAAATTACGCTACGTGTACTTTTTGCTTTGACAAATCTTCATCTGCTTCCAAGAGGACATTGAAAGATTAGACAACTTTAATGCGAATAGAGTTGCGGCCAGCCCAGGCACTGGAAAATACTCACAGTAGCTCAGCTAATTATGGAGGATGTAGCTAATAAAGGTAAATAAACGTTAGCCATACATTCTTTATAAATATGCACAGCAAGGCAGATGTACAGTCGTCTGGTTATTACATGGCTGAATGGTAGCTGCCGTTTGATTACAAAGCTGTAGTCAGAAGTGTATCATCTAAATAACTTTGTAATCAGTCCTTTGCCTCAGTTTTGCCTGATTAAAATTGCTGCACAAGTATGTATTCTTTCATAATCTCTTTCCCCAAGGGATTTCTTACAGACCACAGCAAAGGGAGATATTTTTGAATGTCCAGGATTTGCTCTCCGAGGTTGCCTCCCCTGTGTTTGAACGCGTAAGCGCCACCGAATGCGAACTCAGACTGTGGAGGAAGAAAGAATAAGGTGAGCAGAACTGGTAGGAGCAAAGGCTCCAAGCCCGCTGCAAGCCCTTGCGCTCTTTGGAATGTTTAGGGATGAAACCCAACCCTCCTTTGCAGTTCACAGGGTCCTGACTTGAGTATTTGCCTGCAGACCCCGCTCCTCCACGGAGCTCCGGGTCTGTCGGATGGAGGCCCCCGAGTGGTACCTTCTGCTGGGCGTGGGGCGAGCACTGTGCAGGAAGCAGGTTTTGGAAAGCAAGGGTTTCGCCCCACATTTTTCAGCCTCTCCTGAACACAGAGAAATTGCTCCCCTGTTTCTATATCCTTGACGTAGCTGCCTGCCTCTGAAACAGCCGGAGCTCTGCTTTCCGCCTAACTGATACTTGTCCGCAAAGGTCGTGGTGTGTGGGTCATGAAAGCGCACAAGGCCTTCGTTTGCTGCAATACGTCTATGTAAATAAAAGACAACTGCAGAATTACGTCCAGATCATAACAATAACAGAGAACAAGCCGCAGAAGAGGCAATCTGCTCAGGGTGTTCAGCGAGTCTGAAAGTGCCTTAGTAATACCTGTAATAAATAACACCAAATCTGGCAATAGTTTTCCCTCTCATTTTAGCATCAAAGCTGCTGTTAGGGGCTTTCACACAAAGACAAAAAATGCAGCCTAATGTTCTTTGCTTCCCAGAAGTGCTCTTTCGCTAACGCCCCACTGTGTCCAGATAATGCCGCTCTCCCTCCTTCTGCCAGTTCTCCCAGCTCCTCAGCCCCAGGTTTGATTTGAAATTTTGATGAGAAATTGAGCAGCTGATTTATATTTTTATTTTTTTTTTTCAAAGCAGCAGCAGTGCATCAGCTATCAGAGAGTTTACAGCTGCAACTTGTCAAAGCCAGCACAACGTTCCTAACTGTCTTTGGGTACCCAGGGATTTTAAAAGAGATCCTTGCGGTTGCTGGCAGCTCAACCTGTAGGCGATTGAAGGTCTCAATTTCGTGAAGAAGGGGACAGCTTGACCCTATAGCTCCTGGGGCCAGTCTAGGGCCACCAAATTTGGGTGTTTTCAGTCCGGCATGTCTTGAGGCTCAGGTAAAAGGCTGCCCTCCACTTGCTCCAGGGAGGTTGGCCTTTGCCTCCTGCATTTGCCTTCAGTGCCTTGTGTCAGTCCCACTATCTGTGGTGTCCTGTCAGGTCACAGGTGTCCTGCAGATCATCACGAGAGCCCTAGCGGTTCACGCTGCAGAGCAGGAGAGCCGCCACACCGCTGTGCTGCAGCCTTGGACTAGCCATGAAAGCTGGAGCCATACCGGAGAAGGTTTATTTCCCGGCTCCAGCCCAGAGCTATCATCCTGCCCTGTCACATCAGTGGCAATGCCAGTGTGCCCATCACCTGACCCGATATGACTTTTTTTCACGTCAGATACAAAATGAGACGGGCGAGTGACAGTGACACCACATTTCCAGGTCCTTCATCTCTGGCAGAGCGGCTGAAGCTCCATCTTCCAACGTTGCCATCTCAGCAGCTCCAAAAGATTGGGAGAGACCTGACAGTGGCTGCACAAGCCAGCTTAGGAGCTATTTGGGAGGTAAGTGGGGACCTGCTCTTCCAAAGCCTTCCCATTTTCCTCCCCAAGGCTGGCCTGGCCACCTGGCATTTCCCAGCACAGGCAGAGCAGCTTTGGCACAGGACAGAGGAAAAAGCTTTCCATGGTGGGACACCTTGTGCAAGAGGAAATATTTTCCCAGTACTCCTATGTAGAAAAAAAGCGACTCTGGAACCATGCTGGTTCCAAGATGGGATGGCTTTGTAGAACGGTGGCAGCAGAAAGCCATCTTGGAAGGTTTCAGTAGCCAAGATCTAAGCCTTGCACGACACATGGTTTGTTGGCAATTAGTTTGTGCATGTGTCTGAACATCTGTCTCCATCCCCACAGATTAGGTAAAAGATCATGATGGCCTGTATGAATTTTACAGAGAAGCACCATTTCCAAAGGTTTTGGTGGGAAGCAGGGTGCCTAGTTGTTGTTTCACATAACATATACTTGCCAATTAGTTGGGCACTATTAACTAAGTCATGACACAAAGCATCTTATTATGGGAGCTCAGGTCACCTCCTATTAGTGCTGACCTCAGAAAAATGAAAATTTGTGGCCTGGAAAAAGAGGAGCATTTCAGCTTTTCAGATCTAAGGCATCCACACGCTGCACTCCCTATCTAATTTTCCTGCTAATTTAGTGGAGCCTATTTAAAAAAAAACCTGACGAAGCACAGTCTAGAAGTCACGTAGGCAGCCTCCGGTTGCGCGCCGGTTACACAAGCCATCAGAGCCCGTTTCCGTACAGGGGCTGCTCATTCCGACTCAACATTTTTGCCGGGCCGGCTGAGTTTTGCCCAGGGGTCAGACGATATTGTCGTTCTCCGTCCAAGCCTGCTCACTGAAGCGCTTCTCTAAATAGAAGTTGAGGTTTCTGTTGGCTGCGTTCTTCCGGCCCTACTCAGGGTTTTATCGTTTCAAGGTCAAGAGAATTCACTGTACTGCGGTGCTATTAATGCATTCGCTGAGGATAGAGGACAGGATTTGAATAAAGCTGGAAAACCACCCTTCCCAGTATAGCACTTTATTAGAACTGAATCTGCACCGAGCTTTCCTTTTTTTTCTCTTCAAATGAGTGCAAAAGCCAATTAAATACACATCTCTCTCTTCAGGCATTTTCAGATTCTTCCAAAGACAGGGACGAGATGTATAAAAACACAGAGAAATGCAAGAACTGTCACATACGTTGGGAAAGGGATTAAAATATTGCCAAATCTGACTCAATTGTTCCGTGCGGCTCTTGAAATCTGTTTCTCTGGAAGATGCTGCTGCTTAAACCAAGAGACAGAAACTGAAACTCAGCTTTGATTTAAAAAACAAGTTTCAAGAAAAGCTTTTCCAGGAAAGAAGCTTGGACGTGAGAGATAAATTAAGTTTCTGAACTGAGAGTCAAGGAAGAGCTGGTGGTACGGTTTTTTTAGAAAAAAAAAAAATAACCTGAAGATAAATCAACATTGTGATAATTTTTTAAAGTTTTGTTTTAGTATTTGAAGACCTAATTTTGAGAATGGTAACAGCATGATAAATAGATGCTGTTTTTTGCACAGCTCGCCTGAGCTGGAATAAGTGAGGGTCTTATAGGAAAGGTAATTTACTTGAGCTATTCAGCTGAGTTTTTCTCTTTCAAGTTGCCTGAGAAGGTCCGGGTAATGATCTGAAGTCTGGGTGCTTCTTTTCCGTGAAATCCGTCTCTGAATCCCTGGTGCACCGACAGCTAATGATCCAGCGCTCTCAAAGCCTGGCAGGATCACATCCTTTCAAGGCAGTTTCTCTACTTGCAGTTCACCAACACACTTCGGCTTTTTGATCCTACAGTGAGCAGACACTCGCAAGTGCTACAGCCGGTGCGAGGCGCAATATCCCGTGCACTACCACGCTCCCCGTGAACTTTGGCTCAGGGTTCCCAAGCAGGTGGCACATTTAGCAGAGAAGATCTCCATTTCTTTAAAAAGAGCGTGGCCAGCAGGTGGAGGGAGGTCATCCTCCCCCTCTGCTCTGCCCTGGGGAGGCCACATCTGCAGTGCTGGGGCCAGTGCTGGGCCCCCCGGGTCAACAGAGACAAGGAACTGCTGGAGACAGTCCAGCGGAGGCTACGGAGATGGTCAGGGACTGGAGCATCTCTGTGCTGAGGAAAGGCTGAGAGCCCTGGGGCTGTTCAGCCTGGAGAAGAGAAGAGGAGAGGGGATCTCATCAATGCTCATCAATATCTACAGGGCGGGGGGCAAGAGGATGGGGCCAGACTCTTCCCAGTGGTGCCCAGTGACAGGACAAGGGGAAACTGGCACAGACTGGAACATGGGAAATTCCATCTCAACATGAGGAAAAACTTTCCTTTGAGGGTGCCAGAGCCCTGGCAGAGGCTGCCCAGAGAGGCTGTGGAGTCTCCTTCTCTGGAGATGTTCCAAACCCACCTGGACGCGTTCCTGTCCCACCTGCTCTGGGTGACCCTGCTTTGGCAGGGGGTTGGACGAGGTGAGGTCTCTTCCAACACCCGCCAGTCTGGGATTCTGTGATCTCAGCCTTTGCATCTCCCAGAACTCTTTCTGGGCTCAATCCCTGCTCAGGGTGAGCTTCCAGACCTCATCTCTTCATGCCTCTTTGTTCCCTTGCTTGTTGGAGGGGTTATTTGTGCCACTCGTCTTGCTCCCTTGCGTGCCTGGCCGCGTTGCAGTGACGTCCCCAGCCTTCGCCTCTCACAACTCCCTGCTCCAAGCTGCACGACCCAACATTATTCTCCTAATGGACAAGCCCACCCTGAAGCTTTCTATAATGGAAAGAAAGGCCAGAGGGAATTTTAATAGGCTCCTTTATGCCTTTCATTGTTCTGAAGCAATCTTATTCAAACAGGCTCTTGGAAGAATTTCTGTGAGCTCTAGAGGATCAATTACAATGATGAGATGATTAAAGAATAGATAAAGGTTTTTAATAAATTATAAACTTCCCAGAGAAGTACTTTAACAAAATGTAGTTATGATGGTGGTGATATGATACTGCCTTATGATCATTTCCCATTTGTGAACAGGAGATTAGATAAAGATTAGTGAAACAATGGAGAAACAGGGAATGTGAAGTTCAGGTTCAAACGCGTAAGAATGCTACAGTGACGATGGGAATCATGTTAAAACCAGAAAATACATGATTTGTATGGCACCCTGCCTTATTCACCAGAAATTCCATAAATTAGATCTTGGTCAGCATGATACGTGCAAACACTTTGGGTTTTTGATATTCAAACCGCAAGTCTGTGTCGTTGGACACAGTTCAGGCGGTATGGTTCTGTTCTTTGACTGGATAAACGTAAATTTTAAAGTGGGGTTTCCAGGGAAACTGATATTTGTGAATTCAGAATTTGCTTTCCAAATCCATTGTCTCCAATAAAATTCACTTCAGTAGAGTCAGTCGTGGCTGGATGATAGGAAAGGTGCTCGAAGTGAACTCACTGGGCAGACAAACAAAAATAGAAGTATGTTACCAGGAGGTTTTCACCCATTTGTGTCAGGAATAGCAGCGATCAGAAAACTGACCCACAAGAATTTAAAGCTGATAAAAATTGCCTTCTTTCACAAATCAGAAGGAAAAGTGGAAATGTCCAAATCTAGTCCAACAAACAAATGCGTCTAAAGCACTTAATGTTGGGGAAAAATATTAATATAATATTCAACATTAAGAAAGTGAAAAGCATACAACTTCTGGATTGCTCGCCCCAGTACAACACAAAACATCAGATAAAGCATGAATATAAAGTATAGTATGCCAAAATTAACCGCAACCACTAATAAATACCAGCAAAACATAAGATAAAAGAAGTCAATACAAATGGAAAATTTTAATCTGAATTGTTTTGATTCCCTTTCCCCAGAGAAAACCACTAAAATTGGCTCCCATGAAACATTTCTATTTCAAGGAAACCTGTATTATCTGCTGGCAAAATTCTACACCCATTTTTTCTCCATGGGTAACTCCGGCATCCAATAAGTCAGGTTCTTATCATCATCCTGCTGAAAAGGATCTGACCTTGTGCTTAGTGATGCTGATTTTAATGAGGCTCTTGAATGAGTAAATGACTTCTCAAGATGAGCAGAGGGATCAAAATGTCACCCAGCGTCATTTCAATGGAGTGAGTTGTTCAGAGCGGATCCTGGCTGACCTCCAGCTGAATAAATGACCCTGTGGGAAAAATCCCATGATCCCTATTTACTCATCTACAAAAGGCGATGCGGGTCTGAGCCATCCCCCGACACCCGTCATCCGTTCTCGGGTTGCTTTCAGACTTTTCTCAAGACGTGAACAGGGGGGTGAAAACCAGCAAGGTGTGTCTGAATAAACTTTTTGTGCCGTTTCCATTCCTAGTAATACTATAAAATTCAATTACGTTTCACGCTGATGGCATTTGATTTCTCAGCTGTTCTATAAATATTTTTTTTTTACAGGAAACAGTGTCTCAGAATGTCGGGTGCTAGTAAATCAGCAGAGCTCGATTAAGCCCAGGGAAAGACGCTGATTTACTCTACCTGAGTTTTTTCTCCCTGCGTATTTATTCTCGGTGATCTGGGGATATGCAGAGATTGAAAATGGCGAATGACTAATGCAGCTTTGTGAATCTCCATCCATCTGCCCAATCTTCCCTGGCTTATAATAACACGTTAGTCAGGAGGAAGAAATAATATTTAATGATATTATTTCTCCCATTCATTTGCTAGTTGACTAATTCAGTCGAACAGAAGTAGTGTAGCGTCTGTCTTGGAGAAATTAAAAGCCGGCCTTGAATGTTGCAGAAGAATGACTGTTTGCTGTGACATTCAGTTTATATATACCCTTTTCATGTACTCGTGGCAAAGCCCTTCTTAGATACAACATATTATTTACCCCCTCTTATAAGTGTTGCAGTCACTGGACGGCAAAGTGAAAAGATGAAAAGTTGATGAATATAAGGCTTGCAGATTTTATAAAGGAAAGGAAGCATTTGAACGACTGCTATATAATTCTTGCATTGTTCTTCCTAAAGCAAAACCCCCTCACTTTAATAATAGAGTTCCCTGGCAAAGTGACTCATATTCTTGTAACTAGATGATGAGCTGCTTTTAATACTCACGGCATCTTGTTGCTTTACGGATATTTTCAAAGGTTCCACATGTTGCTGTTTTGGGGAGGGCCAGTGAGCAGCAACTTAGAGAAATATTTACTCACTAAAAAACCCTCGTCTCGTTACTGGCTAGTGATGTACCAAAATGACCTGGTGGACATCTCGCCCGTGGATTGCCATTAAAAAAATAAATAAGTACGGGAGTGACTCAGGACTGTTCTGTATTGACTTGTGACCATGATCGAGCAGACGCTAAATTTCAGGCTAGCGGTTATTTCAGCAACTGGAACTGCAAAATAAACGCTTTCCCTGTGATGTGTTGCAGCATGGTGCCGCACATGAGGAGAAGCATTAATCCCTTTTTTACCAATTTTGAACCCATTCCAGAAAAAGAAACCCTTAAGAATAATGCGTGTCAGAAACCTTGAGATACTGCTCAGCTACTCTTTTTGAACGAGGCATGTAACTTGTTGCGTTAGCTCGTAACACCTGCCAGTGATTTGTGCAGCAGGATCAAAACTGGATGCCGTTCTTGGAATTTGCTGCAGTCGTCGTGTTTTGTTCTGATGTCAAGTTGTTATTGGAAAGGGCTGAAATACCAATAAATGCCTAAAATCTATTTGGAGAACTATTAAAGCACTGGCTAATGTTCTTTTTTCTTAAGATGGGTGGAAAAATACACTTCCGTGTTTTTATGAATTTCCTATTTCCTGGTTGAAAAAGTACCTAAAGCAAGGGCTAAATAAACCTGAATTTTCAGGTCTGCAGCTGGTGTAGTTGCAATGATGGAATCGGTACTGGTGTGATTTGTGACTGTCACAAGTGTTGTGCTGGAAAGGGATGAACGGCGCCCTGGCCAGCCATGAGGACTGTCATCGCGTTCATCAGATTTTTGAGGAAGAAGTAGCATGTTTAAGCCAATGCCTGAAACCAATAATTAAGATTCGAGTTTTAGGAGTATTAAATATAGACCAGGAAAAAAAAAAAATGACATCGACGCCTCCATGTCCTCAAGACAAACTGATAAAACAGAAGAAGAGGAAGAATAATTAGGAATAAACTTCACATAAATCTGCATGTCATCTGCATAAAAACTGATCTCTTATCCTTACCTTCAGATCATCTCAGTCAAAGGAAGCGTGTGGAGGCTGAATAAAGATGAGCCCAATGAGAAACCCCGTGGGGCATCAGAGGAATTCTGTGAAATCGGAGAAGATCAGCCAACCCGTGCGAATACGATGGATGTGGAGAGAAGGCCAAGCCCCAGAGCCCAGCCGAAAGGCCATCTGCCTGGCAGGTAGTGAGGTGGTCAGGACCGGGCTGCTGGTGGCCACATTGTCTGGGTGCTGAGGAGCAGAGCTGATGCTGCACCATGGTGGGAGGGAGGAGGAAGCTGGCTGACGGACGGCTGCTGGGCTCACTCCAGCTCTTGAGTAAGGGTATCGCTGTAAAGTCTGTCAGGATCTGGGGCACTGTTTTAGGAAATGGGCTTACAGACCTCATTTTTACTTGGGTTAATGTTGCACTGGTGGTCTCGGCATAACTCCTGCTGCAGATGGCAAAGTCTCCTGGGCAGTGTTGGACAATGTTGAGGGATGGGGCATCTCCCACCTCTCTGGGCAACCTGAGGCAGTGTCTCACCACCCTCACGGTAAAAATTTTTTTCCTTATATCTAATCTAAATCTCCCCTCTCTCAGTTTAAAACCGTTCCCCCTCTTCCTGTGGCTCCCCTCCCTGATCCAGAGTCCCTCCCCCAGCTTTCCTGGAGCCCTTTTAGGGACTGGGGGCTTTCTGGGCTGCGAGCTCCATTGCCGGCTCATGGCCAGCTTTTCACCCACCAGTACCCCCAAGTCCTTCTCGGCAGGGCTGCTCTCAATCCCTTCATCCCCAGCCTGTCCATGTTTAAGCACTTTGCTGATTTAGGGGCTAAATTAATTGGTAGTGATTTTACTAACAATGCCATATACATCGTTTCCACATTAAGTTCTAAATATTGTTTTTGATGAATTCAAACAATTACACCATGCATCAACACCATTCATTAAAATAAATTATTATGTGCCCACCTTTTATGAATGGTGCTAGCTCTACCATACTTCTGGACTACGGACAGATTGCTTAGCTGGTGTAAATCAGCAATGCTCCATTGTCGGCAGTGGTAGGAAGTTAATTTAAACCTCTGAGAATCTGGCCCAGTGTGCTGAGACAAGTTTTTAGAACCCCATGGTCCAGGTGGATCACAGCTGGTCTGATTAAAGTACAAGCAAAGTTGGCTGGATGGAATCCAGAATAAGCTGATTACCCAGCAGTGGCCTGAAAACACATAAATCATGTGTTCAAAGTATTGTGCTATGGTTCCTAATAAGCTTATCTCCCAGCTCCAGCAAGCCAGTCTCTTATGGGAAAGCCAATAAATAACTGTAAAATGAAATAGGAATCTCAGAAATTATTACTGTTATTTATAATTTATTAAGCACGCTGCACTGGCATAGAGGAAAGCACTCTGTGCAGAGGGGGATTATGCACTAAGTCACACATTGTACCCGGGAGATACACATGGGCCACAGCAGACCCAAACTACCAGAGAAACCTAGTGCCACCCCTCGCCTCGCCCCCGTAATTTTTGGACAACAGTGTTTTATAATCTCATTCAGAAAACTTATCAATCTTCATCTTCTAACCACGAGCACTTCAACTTCCTACACACACTCATACTCCCACAGGAAGTCAGCTAAAGCATTTTCTAATTTCTAGCCCAGAACTTGTTCTGGTCTGTTCAAACACCATTAGTTCTTGTCTCCGCATTTTTCTTTACTTTAGAAAACTCGATTCCCTTCTGGTTTGTTTTTTGGTGTTTTTTTTTTTTTTTTTTTTTTTTCCCTTCTGGATACATTTATTAAAAAATGTGTTTCCTTTTCATTTTGTGAGACCCAACACCCAAACGACCTCAGGATAGATGGATTTTCTATGAGTGGTTTCAGGGAAGACTTTCAAGCATGCTTAGAGTAAGAACCAGTTGGTTTAACAAAGTGAATGATATCTGATTTAACTAGCTGTGAACGTTGGGCTAATTAACACAGCGGAAGCAGCCTGAGCGTTCTGCCACCCAACAGACCCTGCAATTGAGGATTCCCCAGTCTCATGACAGCAATGGACAGGGTCCTACCTGCATCTGCTGGAGTACCTTGCGTCACACATTGCCTAGACAAAACTGAATTTCAGCAGAGTGGGGTTTTACGGAGAGAAGCACCTAAGCTTTGGATGTAGAGTTTAGGGCTATGAACTAGACGCGGGGTGAAAGAAGCAGCAGGGGCATTTTGGATATTGGGCAGTGAATAGATTCAGCTAGATGATGTGAGGAGCTGGGAAATCCAGTAGGCAGAGCCGGGGTTGGGACAAGGACATATCGTCCTTAGACTTTGCCTTTGCTGTAATATCCGCAGAGCTGCATGACCACGAGGCAAATGATTAGATGAGACCTTGGCTTATGATGTTGACCAAAATGATCTGTTTTGCATGCTTCATTTACCTATATTATGCTCTTACTGCTCAGATTTTAATTCCTTTGTGGCTGGAAATATCTCTTTGTTCTGTGTGCGTCTCTGTACTGCCTAGCGCATACAGTCCTGCTCCAGTTTTTGCACTTCTGTGTGCTACCATATTAAACAGCGCATTCAAATAATGTATCCTAATAACACCAAAAAGGGAGAGGAAAGTATCTCATGAAAAAATCAGGATCCTTAGAACCAGATGGACAGATCTCTGCAACCATCATATGGACCAGGTAAAGGAAAGGCACCGTTGTTAGGGAAACCACTTTCTCATTAGTGAATAAAATAACACCTGATACGTGGCAGAAATCAAGTTTGTTATGAATATTCAATTTTTTTTTCCTCCTTCAGAACAACACCCTACTGAGGATCGCAAGCATATTGCAAGGGTTTACCTTTACTCATTTTGTAAAAGGATTTGGGAAAGTGGGATAGGTGTGGGGGCAGGAGGGGGGAGTGGGACTTTATCTTGGTGAGCTTCATCCTGATGGGAGCGTTTGCAGAGTGTAAGTACTCCCATGGGGATCTCCTGCCTCCTCCGCAAGCGGACCAGGATTTCATATAAAATGCAGATAGAAGTTGCTGCTACGTGCTCGTTTAGGTGCGTTTTGATATGTTAAATGAGCTCACAGCTAACCCATGGGCTGTGCTTCCAGCAGTGTGAGTCCCAAGGCACCCACACCCACTGAGGGATGTGACCAGTTTCTTCTCCTCCACAAGCTCCCAACTCCCGTTTTCCAGTGGTGATGGTTTTTATAGAATGACAGAACAACTGAGGCTGGAAGGGATCTCTGGGGTCCTCTAGATTGGATCAGGTTGCCCAGGGACTTGTCCAGTCCAATTTTGAGTATCCCCAAAACATTTCTCAACCTCTTCAGGTCCCTTTTCCAGTTTTTGAGTACCTCCACGATGAAAAAGAAATAATCCCTGTATCTAATTTTAATTCCCCAAATCGCAATTTGTGCTGTTTCCCTCATCCTTCTGCTGCGCATGTCTGAGAGGAGTCTGGCTCTGTCTCCTCTACGTCCTGACTCTACGGGCTGTCACTCGTCATGTGGAAAGGACAGTCAAGGTGTAGGTCTGCGCATCAGCCACGATGGGGTGAGATGTCACTTAAATGGCACGACGGGATGTGATTTTGGGAGGTGGTCCCTCACAGATGTGTTCTGGATATGTGTGTGCTCTGAGGTGGGCTGTTTTGGTGGCTCTCGTGAAAGGACGTTATTTTCTACGAAAGGGACAGCACCAGTATTTTTCTTGAGTGACAAAACTGCTTTAGAAATGGCCACAAGTGTTGCATGTGCAGATACGAAGGGTTTGAACTTAAAATGCACTCACGAAGCCTGCGGGCTTCGGAGAGAGGTCAATGCTGAGTTTGAATCTGTTCTAAGCATATGAAAATTTGTCAAAAAATGTAAAAAGGTGGCCTTGGGGTTGCACTGGGAAAGTGGAAGAGAAGGAGGAGTTTAAGTGACTTGTGCTCCTCTGCTGCCTTGGGATGGTCAAACGTGTGAATGTTCATCCCAGCCATTAACACTGTTTCTATCTCAGTTCCTCCAATTCTGTGGGCTTAAATTTAAATAAAGACCTCATAATAAAATGCAACAGCTCTGTTTTTAAGGGAGGGGACTCCAAGCAATATTTTAGTATGGCTCTCAAACCAGGAAGGAGCCTGTGTGGGCCTTGGTGCACTGGAAGTTAAATCTGTGCTTCTTGTGTGTGTTCTTCGGCACAGATTTTTCGCTAAATGTGGTGCGCGAGAGACGCAGAGATCTGTACGCAGGAGAGGCTGACCAAAAAGGGACATCAACTGGAGCTGTAAAGGAGAAGAACGATTTAATCATTCTGACCCAGCTTAAAAGTCATCCAGAAAAGTCACCTCCTCTCAGATCTTAGCGTATTCACCCGATGACAGTAATTAAACATTTCTTAGACATCTTCCAAGACTCTTGGCCTTTTATAAATCCTCCTTTGCTGTGGCACAATGTGAGCTTAAATCTTTCCCCAGTCATCTCAAACGCTTGGATGAAGACCTGGATTTCTGCTCCCTTCAGGTAGGTCATGCCTCAGTCGCGCATTCTCGATCTCAGTCAATTCCTGCTTTTTGTGTTGGGTTTTTTTTTTTTTTGGAATTTTTTTCCAATTACAAAACGAATAAAATTACACCTTTATGTGGGTTATGACTTTTCTTTGCCTGCCTTTGCCTTTTTCCCAGTGACATTTAGTACTAAAAAATAAAACACCATTTCCATGGTTAGAAAAAGCAGAGACAGGTTGTGTGGTGTTCAAGGAGGAAAGACTTGGAGGTAATAAATCTGTGTAAAAAATTTCAGTCTGCGCTGTATCACTCACCAAGGACAAAGGAGCAAGACAGACACTATTCTGGAAGCTGCAACCACCCATTAGAACTTGTCATTTGTTGGACTGTGGCACCACATTAATGTAGCAAAGCTGTTTCAGCAATGCTTATTTTTTTATAAGATTTATGCCTTTTTATAAGATTTAGGCCACCTCTGGTCGAAACACGCGTGTGCACGTCCGTGCAGATCTCTTCTCAGATCTCTCGTGCTTTTGGTTTTTTCGCTTTGTTTAAAATTGGTTAGCTTCGGGAAATGGGGCGGGGAGTAGATTTTGGCAGCTATCTTTCTGGAAATGTTAATGGAAAGGCAGAAAAGGAGATATTAAATCACCGCAATACTAATTCTGCCCATACTGCTCAGCGTACGCTTCTCAACCTGTCTCCGAGTGGGACTCCCCACGAGTCACTCCTTTATGAAGACTTGGCTTTGCAAACTAAGCAAGCAGGTTAAGTGCTCAAGTTACAGAATTATTATCCGGGCCGTTCCCCGGAGCCTGGAGTGGAGTGGATAAGCCGTAAAGGCTGCATAATAAACCGGCCCAGGAATTCTCGGCAGCTTCGCAGGCAGGCACGCCGTCATTGCCTTCGCTCCGTGGGGAGCACTAATTGTAGCACTTGCTGCAGTCCCCTTCAGCTTACTGACAGGATGCCAATTTCAGGCGAGAACTAATTTATCAATGGCTGGAGTGGCTGAAGAGAATATATCTGCTGTCATGTTCCAGGCTGCGACTGCAGGGTTTCTGAAGTAGCTTTTGTTGCTCTCAGAAATAATGCATGTTAGCAGGGTATTTCTGCTAACGACGAGCAAGAAGGTCCTCTAGGCTTCTCGTCTTATTAGATAACAGTTGTTCTACATTAATCTGTTTTAATGAAGTTCCTGACCTTCTTCTTTGGTAGACTGATGAGTAATTTTCCAAATAAATCTTGCCTCGCGTCTTAATCCTATTCTGCAAATAATCCCAATAACTCATGTATGAACACTTACAATGTTAGGGCTGTGCAAAAAAAAAAAAGAGAGTAATGCAGAGGGAGACTAATACTCTGGGTAATTACATTGTGTGGTACTTAGGACAGTGATTGCCATGTGGGAAATGCCGGTGATTCATGGGGAAAACAGCGCACAAGAAAGATGTGAAGTGGACTATTAAATCCCGTAAAAAATTATGCAGATGTCTTCAACAAACCTGTGCAATCGTAAAGTAACCAGGCAATGTGGGAAAAAAAGGCCTTATTTATGGCGCATTGCATAAGTCAAGAGATTTAGTAGGATCTTATAACAAAGTGAGAGTAATTAAATGCCTCAGAATCAGGAATTGGACACTGTAAATGAAAAATGTCTGAAGAGGAACAGTTAATAGAGTATGTCAGTGTGCGTTTCTAGAGAAGTTAATGGACACGATTAAATCTATTTTTTATCTCTGCCCATAAACCATATTGGTTCGCAGGTACTGATCTCTACGTCTGTGCACGGGGAGAGGTGAGGAAGAAGTGCACAGTCACGTCTAGATGGGTAACGCGGGAGAGAAAAGTGGAGCCAGGGTGGAGGAGGCGCTTTTAAGGTTACGCTTCAGATCAGAGCGGGGAAAAGGGGATGTGCAGCAAAGACGGGACATAGTGACAGCTCACTGTGGTTTACGGCTGTGATGGATATTCGGTGAGGGGTCCTGAGGTCACGCTTAGATCTCCAGGAGTGCGGTGCTCTGTGGAGACGTTTTCCCTTCCCACGCTGTCAGGGGAAACTTCCCAACCCTACCGTTCCCAGGCTGAATTTCAACCCTCTCGTTTGCCACCTAGTTACATGCAGCAGAGTCTTATTTCCATTTTCTTCCAGGAAATGGCAGCTGCCAAGTGAAAAGCCTGTAAAGAAGCCTCCGAATAACAAAGAATAAAATACACCAAGCAAGAGGTACCTGAAGTCTGTTATTCTGGAATTTTTCTGGGTACCTTCTTACAGGTTTTCATCAGCTTGGGGCCTCCATTTCTGGTTGGAGAAGACAACTAGGTACCTGCAGGTGCCTCTTTGGCCGTCTTTGTCCCACCAATGCTCCTTTCACCCAAGCTTGAACCAATGCTCACAACCCTGTATTTCACTGTTCAAACGTTTTATTTAATTCAGCGAACATGTGACTGTCTTCATTTTTTTTCTATTGCTTCTTTGGTCGTTATATTTTTGCATGTGGCACTTTTTGATCTGGTCATCGGTAAAATGAACAGCCCTCGCTGTCCGGTGTAATGTTTAATATATGAGCAGCTTTCTACTCACAGAGTACGGACTGACCTATTTTTTAGGAATTCTTATTTTGTACAACTGCGTTGGCTTTTTGAAGGGGAAGGCGGCCAGGTATTGCGTTGTATTTTTCTTGTGCATTATGCTTAGTTAATCACTGCTGTGAAACAGATGAAGAATGAAGCAAAGTACAAACCAATTTTTCCTTTTTTACAAGATTTTGTTAACAGCTTATGCCACTTAAGAAACAGATCTCCGTCATAAACAAATAAAAGAAAATTACTTGCTTTGAACAGAGAGGAAATTTGCCCGGCGTGTTAGCAGAGGTGAGTGCAGCTATTTTCCTTGCAGCTGCTTACGTGTACGTGTGCATCCCTCACTGTTCTCAGTGAGAGACACCGATTAAGGGTTCATTCATTAAACGGAAAGTGTCTGATCGCAGTTTTACAATCTCGGCTGAGCATCCGGCGACAGACATGCTTCTGCCTGCTCTGTCTCTCCGACGTTCTGCACCTCAGCTCTGCGTGGTCCTTCACAGCTCACTGGAGATTTTGGGAGGTTTGAAGGCAGGCTGTGTCATGTTTGGGGTAATCATTCTAGATCAAGATGACTTCATGGCTCACCAGGACTGAGGGGATAACTGCAGCATGATTCCTACTTTGTCAGTAAGAAAGCATCTTTGTCTTTAAAATATTGTCAGAAATGGTGAGAACCTTCTTACCGCGCATCCATGTCACGTCTCTGCAATGATCCTTCAAAACCAGTGTGAATGAGATTTTCCTGGGTGGTTCAGACTGGAAAATACAAGCAAGTTGATTAAAACTCCTTAATGAGGGAAAGGTGGAAAGGGAATCTCTATATCTAACATTTATTTATCATGATTTCTCAAGTTTTATTTAAGAGCATCTGGGAGTACATTATAAATGATGGTCCCTACAGACACGCTGTACTTGTCTTTAAGGTAAACACAAAAATCCAAAAAAACCCCAAAAAAAGTTGTTTGGAGAGCTTGAACTGGCCACAGAAGAAAATAACGTGGTTAGTTGTGATTGACTGACAGAGTCGTTAAGGTCAGGCTTGTAGGAAATCCAGCCTGACCTCAGGCACCCCCTGGGTCAGGGATGCTCACCCCGTAACCTGCATCGCGTCGGTAACCCCTAGGTGAGCTAGAGCAGGGACCTGGGGCAGCAACCCGGTTCGGATTTAGAGATGGAGTCAGCGTCTCCTTGTAAATAGACTAAATAGATCCCGTTCCTCCAAAAAACACAGAGTGCTGTCAAAAAAGAGCAAGTGCGGGGAGGTAAAAACAAGAGCAGCGACAATCACAGTATGGGTAAGACGCACTCTTTGTTTTGAGATCCTTGTTAAAGCCGTGACAGCTTAAAGCGCTCTACGGAAATGAAACATTGGAGCAAAATGCTGTGCGATTGCTGCGAGGGTGGTTTTGCAGCAAATTCCAGAGCTGAGAAGAGGAGGAACGCATTGACTGGATGCCCAGGAGAGAAAGCAAAAATGGCTATGAACGAACGACTGTGTTTCTGCAGCCGAGCAAGTGATCGTGCCGGTGTTTGGATCGAACGAGCTCTGCCCGGCCGTCGCGGCGGCAGGAGAGTGCACACGGTGGGTAATTACTTCAGCCTGGCTGACAGTGATACATTTATTAAGCCGTGATAAGTCGCTGCTTTCACTTGTCCGTCCAGGCCCGAAGAACTTCTGTAGTGATAAAGTCCAAAAAGAGATTGTGAAGATTTCTACCTGCAGGAGCAAATTAAATTTCTGCCCCCATGCTACCAAGGCTCTTAGTGGAGGAGATAATTTATGCCAAGAAGGTGAGTAGCCTCTTGGCAGAGGTAAGGGAGCGGAGGAGCCGAGTCTAGGGAAAAATTCAGGGAGGCAGAAGTTTGATCCCTCTATAGAAGAGAAATTGCAGAGAGCCTCTGAGGCCGAAGCAACGCGTTCTCGTAGAGAAACCTTGAAAACTCTTCCAGTGTGTTGGCAGGAAGCAGAGAAACAGGCTGGAAGCCACAGCGATGCCATTTAAAAATTCGGATTCTGGACAGCAACATGCTTTTCCTGTACAATTTAAGGTTTCCTGTGCCAAGCCTGGTATTTTTCTCCGAACTCATTTTTATTCTCAGCACTGAATTAATATTTCTATTTCGCTTTGCAGTAAGCAGCAGTACCGCGTTATAAACACAAAGTCATGCAAATACACTAACTATCGCTGATTACAAACGCTGCTCCTGTAGGCTGGTTTTCAGCCAGCAATTTTGAAGACAGAGCGTATTAGTGCCTAGATTTTGCCAGTTCACAAGCTACAGTAAATGAAAGCCTCATTAGAAAAAAAATCCCCACATATATTTATTTTCTTCTCTTTGAACTCATCATTTAAGGCTAAATCCATTTATGGACCTAAATGAGAATGACAGAAAACAAAATAACGTGTAGATGGCTCATAGGCATACAGGGAAAGTTGGCTTAGTTTTATTCTTTCCAGCCCAGCATCTGTCATGCTCTCAGGCCAGGGTATCCGCTGGAAAACATTGGAAAACTGCAACTACACACGGTTAAAGATAATCTGTTTATCAAAAATAAAAAGGGCAATCCACCAATAAAGAATGTTTTGTGTCAGACGGGAAGCGAGAGGAAAAGAAGCAGTAGCACGTGCTCTAATAACGCTTCGCAAAATCCTGTGCTGGGAAAAAAGATCCTCGGAGAACTTTGGTGCAGGAAGCAGTGATCCGAAAAGTGGGTGGCAGGTAATCAGATGGACGAGACCTTCCGTCCAAACGGATGATGAAATCCTTGGATACAAATACAGGGAACTATTGAGGGGGAGCAAAGGGTTTCTGTTCCATTGGTACTTAGTGCTGGTGCGGGACTAATGGGTTTACTGCGTTATATGTCCTTTGTCCACAGCTGCAGGAGAAGGTTAATAGGTTAAACAAGGCTCATACTGGAACCAAACAAATGTTGGAAATGTGGTAAAATATGCCTTGGTAGCAACAGACTGCAGGAGCTCAATGTGGGTAATTTAGAAAGAGATTAAAAGATGACTTGATCATAACGAGTAAGTACCGACGCAGGGAATAGAAATTAAGATAATGGCCTCTTGAGTCTTTCAGGCCCATATATAACAAGATCTAGTGGCTGGAAGCCGAAACTAGACAAATTAAGAGTAGAAACAAAATGCATGCCTGGTGATGAGAGTAAATTAACCAGTGGGACCACTGGCTGGGTGTTGGGCAACACAGAAACACATATATCACTGGAAACGTGTAAACCGGTGAGGTATTCTTCAAAGCAGCGTGCTGATTATTTTAGGAAGGTCTTCTGGCTAGTCTCACACAGGTAGCGTGGATAAACTCAGGTTAAATAATCCATGAGTTCCTGACTGTCTCTGGTGATTAGGGTGTAAAGACACACGAGCAGCTCCAGTTGCCTCTGCTCTGGCCTGGTTGGAGCTAATCTTGTTTATAAACCACACGAAGCCCACAGAGATTTTCCCAAATATTTGTCCCAAGTTTGTTCCTTGTGGCCCCCATCCCAGGAAGGCAGAAGCGGGATGGAGGGCTTGGCACCCAAGGCACCGTTCACCGGGGTGTGTCGAGCGAGAGGAGCCAGCGGAGCAAGATAAGAAAGTAATTGTGTGGCCGTCACCGAAACACAAGGCATTTTAGTGACGGAGACCGGCAGAGGTTAATTAAAAGTGCAAATTTCAAATGATTCCATTAAACTGGTACAAATCCCATTTTGAACACTCATTTTTCATTCGAAAACCATGGGCTCTAATTTAGTTTAAGGAACAGTCTTCAAGTAACCTACGATGGGAACCATTTAAGCCCCAAATACATCTAGGCCTGTGGAGGTGTGCAGCACTTCGGTGGTCTGAGCAGCTTAGCGCGAAACGGTATGTATCTTCAACCTCATAGTCTTGTGAAAGAGAGAGATGTGTGCAATTAATTTTTTTTGTAACTATTTTTGCCCTCCTCCTGTGTCTCTCTTTCCCATGCAAATTACAGGTACTTCAAGCATAGAAATCAACGCAAGATTTCCCCGTTCTCCTTGAGTGGAATGCTGGTTCTTTCTCTGCCTCAGGTCACTTGTAGAAACGGTAACCATGTAGAAAAGGGAACCATCCAGACAAAACTGTTTTTCAACAACTTTTTTGATTTCAACATTCCTTTTAAATTGCACTGGAGTGCAAGCATTTCGCAAGCTCCATTTGTCCAAAAAGCTATTTCAAGTCCTGAAACTCTGAAGCTTCTGAGTTGCTGAGGCTTCTGTGGTTGACGAGACCCTGAAGAGACCTCAAAAACCTGAAAGTGGTAACCTTTCAGAAAATACTCGGCTTTCCGTGGACTTGCATATTTGACGTGCAGTTGAAGGTTTGAGCGTTAAATGGGGTTTCTTTCTCTTCAGTTGCTCACAGCTTTTACTTGCCCAGTCTCTGCCCTGCAATAATTATTTTTGGAGGGAAGTTGGAGCTTTTTCCATTATTCAAAGAAATGTAAGTGCTCAATGGCTTTTATTTTGGAAAAAGTAAAGATTGACTTTAAGGGCTTTCTGCTGAGTCAGATTTACACTATGTTCTTGTTGCTCAAACAACATGTTTCAGGGGTCATTTTCAGTACAGCTGGAGTGGTTTGTTAGGCACAATCCACGCTTAAAATTGTCTTGCCTGAAATTGTTTCTAACAGTACGTTTCCGCGCAGCAGCTTTCCCTTCATTTAAAGGGAACGTTTGGGTGGTTGCGAGCGCGACGCGAACGGCGCGTTACATCCTGTTTCTGTTCCACGCCTGCCTCGGGAGCGGGGCAAGGGGTTCGTCGCGGCAGCTCTCATGACTCACCAAAGGCCACCTTTTATTCCGAATTGAAAGATTTCTCTGTACTTTGAGACGCAAAAGCTAAATTTATCCCTGGCTTGACAATCAGGGAAACCTATTTCATCTCATTGGAGAGAGTTTGAAAAGGGTGATTTTAATTTTACTACACAGTGGCAGGCATTTAATCCAAGAGAGTTGTGCCGGTCCTACGTGCACTCATTGAACATTGTTTATGACTTTCGCTTTCTGGTTTATGAAATAAACCAGGGGGTTATTCTGCAGGTTATCTCAGGAATACTGTTTGGAAATGAGTGCCACAGAAGTTCGAGTCTTTCCTCTAAGCATTATAGCTGTAGGTGTAACCCTGGGAAATATTTGGAGAATTCAAGTGTCACTTCTGAGAAATAGGTTAAAAATTGTTGAACCCGATGCATAAAAGTTTATTTTAGAAACTTTTTTTTTTTTTTGCAAAAGATCGTGCAGCTTTCCAACACTGTGACAGGGGAAAAAGAGCCATGGTGCTTTGCATTATTCAGTGCAATGTGATGACAATTAAATCAGAAATTAAGGAATAACCAGCATTTATCATCAGGCTGACTTGTCTCACAATCCTGATTTTATTTTGAGGAAAAACAAGTGATAGTTTAATATAGTTAAATCTCTTGGGAAAAGAGGCAGTTTAGGCATTATATTAGCCACGAGGAGACCTGATTTCCACTTCAAGTTCTGATATTGGTATCAACATACCTCCCTGGAGGTATTTAAAAGGCGTGTAGATGTGGTGCTGAGGGACATGGTTTAGAGGTAACTTGGCAGTGCTGGGTTAACAGTTGGACTTGATGATCTTAAAGGTCTCTTCCAACCAAACCAATTCTAGGATTCCACGATTCTCTAACAGTGGAAATCCATTGGATTAAGCTGAAGGCACCCAATTGTTATATCTCAGAAACGCTGTACTGAAACATAGACCGCGTGAGCCGTACACCACATGCGTGGTGGCTCTCCCAAGCCCTGTTCAACGTGCTGCAGATGCTGCGCACAGATTTCTCCCAGACGTGCCAAAAGCACATTGCACTTTTGAGGCCCTGGACTTGCTCTGCACAGAGGCTGGTCCAACAGTGTGGACGGAGGGGACTTCTGGAACTTCTGGGGATGAAGATCTCCTAGCAGACTGCTGGATAAACGCAAATCCTGACAAAGGAAAAGTATCTTTTTTTTTTTTCCGCTGTTTTTTTTCTTTTCCTTCCTTCCTTCCTTCCTTCCTTCCTTCCTTCCTTCCTTCCTTCCTTCCTTCCTTCCTTCTTTCTCCCCTCCCCTCCCCTCCCCTCCCCTCCCCTCCCCTCCCCTCCCCTCTCCTCTCCTCTCCTCTCCTCTCCTCTCCTCTCCTCCCCTCTCCTCTCCTCCCTTCCCTTCCCTTCCCTTCCCTTCCCTTCCCTTCCCTTCCCTTCCCTTCCCTTCCCTTCCCTTCCCTTCCCTTCCCTTCCCTTCCCTTCCCTTCCCTTCCCTTCCCTTCCCTTCCCTTCCCTTCCCTTCCCTTCCCTTCCCTTCCCTTTTTTTTCTTTTTTCCTGAACAATTGTTCTGGGCAATAAAAGAAATTTGAAAAGAGACAATCAGCAGGGAATCCCAGCTGACTGGCCTCTCCACTGAGGAAATTTAGCTTCTTTTAAAACAATTCTCAGGTTTGCAAAGAGAGCTTTTCCTGCGCAGGAATTGATTCCTGGTTTGCATTTGTGTAGCATGTAATAAATAAAACCTCTGATCCACCTGGAGCCTCCAGGGCCCCTTTGTAGAGCCTGAGATCAACAAGTTCATTCAGTGGTGTAAATCACAGAAATGTAAGGAAGCTGAAATAACTGGGAACATCAAAGCTCTGCCCTGGGGGAAAATATCCCTATTCCTGCCCTGCTCCCAGGGCAGACTGTTCATCTCATGTTCTTGCAAACATTCACCAGAGAGGACTCCTCAGCTCCCCTCTTCATTGGCATTACTGTTAAAGATGTTTCTCTAAAAGCCAAATTAAATCTTGGAGGTGAGAATTTAATTTCTTCCTCAACTGGTGAAGAAAAATTGGTTGCCCTCACATTCATGGCCCATTTTACCTATGTTATCATCCTCACCATACCCATTCCCTATAGCTGTCCATATCCCTCTACCTGTCCGAGCAGCTCATGCCTGCTGGATGGCTAAACACTTCTGGTTCTTTCCTGCAAATTCTTTCCACTTTCTTACGTCTTCCTTCCTTGAGTACAGTGCTCAGAACGTGGGGCAGCACCTCAGTAACCTGTATCCTACCTCCAGCTCTCCTGTTAATATCTCCCAGTGACATCTGCCATTCCACTAAAAAGAGCAGCCCATGGTTCACTCCCAGAGAGTTGTAGGCTACTAATTCTTGCAAATCTTTCCCAGATATTAAACGTTCCTTTAAAACAGGGAACAAAACCAGATGCTGCGATGATGCCAACGGTGATGGCTACTCAAGATGCAGAGGTTCAGCTGGACAAACCTTCTTCTGACCATCCAGTTTTTCAAGTTGAGTGGAATATTTGCCACAGGTATGCAACCAGATAAATGCAGATCAGCTGCATTTTTGTTGTTATTAATACTGAAGGTCCTCAGAGTTTCTCAGGCCCATCTCCTGTTGCCACAATAAGCTATAGATGAACATAAATGCTGTAAGCTGTTAAAATATTATGAGTGTACATCTGAAACACTGACAAATAAATGAGTGTAACTGGCATTTGACTCATTGGGTCACATTTCATTTAACTTAAGAAGGTAAATAAGAAGATATGACAGTTCTGTTCATGCAGAAATAAAATGGTGCTGTCTCAGGAAGTGGGTGTTCACACACAGTGCCAGTTTCTGTCGAACGCATGAAAAATACATAAATCAACTGAGCTGATTTGACATTAATTACATGTTTAATTTTTCAAACAGTAAACTGTATAGTGAATAAAAAACTCCAAAAGGGTGGAAGTGAAATCTCACTTCCGTTGCCTCTCAAAGACATCAAAATTGAGTCTATGTTTGCAATCACTGAAATCTGGCTGCACGCAGAAAAAGATGGTTGGTGACATCCCTCACTTGTCCTTCAGTGATGCGGGTTCAAAATCAGCTCTTCCACATATTTGGAGCATGGCTTTGGAAAAAACTGCTTCTGTCAAGCAGCATATTAAGCTATACATCAACGGACCTTAATCACTCTTTGCACAGAACCTGGAAATACGAGATTGTAACTCTTCCTTTCTCCTGGCCTTATTTAAGATGTGCGCTCCTTTGTGGCAAAGGCTGACTGCGAGGACAGGTTGGGACAGAATCAGATTTACTGATCCATGTGCCTGCTGTGCTCTCATTTTATCTGGTTTGATTTATCATGAACTAAAAGATTGCAAAGACTCAGGCAATCTTTGTGCTCAGAAGGTCCGTAGAAAACACAGCCCTCTGGGAGGAAAGAGTAGCACAAAACTTTCCAGGTTTCTGTTGGACTTGAGAGAATTGTGTTTTATTCCATATTGATCTATGGTCTGCCTGTCCTGCCTGGGACCGGACTGTGAAAGTCATTTATGCACCTAAAGGTAGGTACCTACAGCTAGGTCTGGACAGGGACAGGGCACATACATAACACTTAATTCTTTTTGTTGCCTATCTCCTAGGTCCTAAGTCCTCAATTACACTTGTGGGATCCTAAACATTTTGAAGATTTTGGGTCCTGGTGGAATTTTCAAAGCTTCTTATTGGCCTAAAAATGCACTTGGATTATATTTACTTTCCAAAAAACATCTTGTATCTGTAACTGATCACCTTTTCACCTGAATTCCCTTAAAATCATCCTGTAGATAGTTCTAAAAATACAATATAAATCATCAAGCACTTACTTGAACATTTTAAATACTGAGAAGGGCTGCTGAAATTTATCTGAGAATATTCATGGATTCAACAGGAACAACGTCCAAGTCTTCAGAGGTTAGCACCGTCCCTCTGGAGCACAGGAGAGAGGCCAAAAGGTTTTGAAAGACCGAAAAGCTTTGCTGGGTTTAGAAAGAGGCTGTGAGAGACTGGAACCTCAAAATAATTGTCTCAAAGCTTGCTTAAGCTTCTGCAAATCAACAGCAGGCTTGCGGGGCCGATAAGAAGAAGCTTGCTTGTATCTATTTAGCACCTTCTGCAGACCATTCTTTTGCTTATCAGTCGCCACCCGAGATTGCCCCCAGGTGAAAAGGGTGTGTTGCCACCAGCTGAAGGTGTAGGCCTTTGTTTATCAGAGTGGCCAGACTCTGTTAACCCCAAACTTGCTGAGGCACATGGCTGTGCTGAGCCAAGTGCTGCCCAAGCAACAGGGATCAGGAAGAGCTCATACGGCGACCGTGTCAAATGACAATCAGCTGGGCAAAGGCCACCATCACGCTGATTGGTCAAGCTATGGACCAACCTGGACTATAACTGATGTGGTGACCCACCACAATTTGGGAAGTGGGATGCCTGCTATCATTGCAACTTGGGAACCATGGATCAATGAGGTGCCCCTGAAATCCTGGAGCACTGTCGAGAGGTCATCAGGCCTGTGGTGGTGACTATACCCTTGCTGTGCTCTGTAATGCTGCTTCTCCTTTCTACTACTTCTGCCTTCACTCTATCGCTTGTCTCAGTGACTATTGCCAGGGAATAACAATGAAGCTGCAGTGAGTGGTGTCTGACCTCGTTTATGTCTTAATTTCATGCTTGGAATCATTGTGCACCTCTCCTGGGCCCAGTGTAGTTGGACCAGGGTGTAACAGAGGCAGAAAAGGGAAATGGAACCACAGGTCAGATAATTTGCATTTCTGGAGGTATACCGGAGGAACCGGAATAAGAGAAACTGGAATGAGGATGAATGTTGGAGAAACTGGAATGAATCTGACATCCTCAGTGATGCTGGGCCAGAATGGAAGGTGGTTTGAGAGACGCTTTGATTGTAAGTACAAATGATCTGGACAAATTTTATGTTTTGGAACAAGCAATTGCTTATACACAGGCTGAGGACAGCTGCACGAAGAGCCTGCAAAGAGTTAGAGGAGGAAACCTCAGACTGCTCTGAAAAAAACAAGGAGTCATCCTGGGACAAGCGTACAGGAGTACTGTATTATAGACCCTTCCTTCTGTGCCGTTACGGTGAGGTGTCAGCTGTCCAGATACAGGTCCCAGGAAGCAAGAAAGGCATGATATAATGGGAGATAGTCCAGGGGGGGGAAAAAACCCCAAAACCAATAAAAATGACTGAACCTAGAAAACACAAAGATTGAAGGAGCTGGGGTTGTTTTGTTTAGAGAACAGAAGGGAGATACACGAGAGCTTAAATGTTTAAACTACTGCCGCAGAGAGGACATGTCCATTTTCCATATCCAGTGCAAGAAGTTATGGGTATGAGTTGCAGCAAGGGAGAGAGAGATCAGCCAGTAAGGAAGCCTCCAAAAGCCAGCGGTTTAGCACAGGAGCCGGCCGCCTGGGGAGGCGGGAGCATCTCCCTCCATCAGCCGGGGTGTCTGAGCAGCCGTGACAGTGAGAAGAGCTGAAACAGCCTCTGTGTGAAGAGCTGGACCGGGTGACCTCCATCATACTGAAAAATTAGGCCCTTAGTTTCACTGTCGCTCATTTTTCTCTGTAAAATGGGGACAATTCATAGCAAGCCACGCTATTACCTTAAATCTGTCAAAGATTATGAGGAACTTGGATGCTTCAGGAGCAGAGGAAGGGAGCCGTATAAGCCTCTGAGGTTGATCAGCAGCCTCTTAAAACCATGATTTAAGTGGCGTAGCGCTGTTGTGATATAACTCACATGCTGCTGTACTGAGCTTCCTGCAGGGAATGGGAGTTAATTTTTTTCTTTTGCTCTAAGCATTATCAAACACAATGTCAGAGACGGTATTTGAGAATCCCAACACAGACCAAGAGTTGTGATCTTTATTTTCCTGGCACAGCGGTTCCATGTGGCGGTTGGCGAGGGACTGTGAACTCTCACTGCATCCCGGCAGCACGGAATAATCCATCCGGCAAAAAAAACCCACTCTTGGCAGCGGAGTGTTCCCATTTCATATTGGGCTCCACCAGAACGGAGAGAGAGGATTGCTAACTGGGTGGGGGAGCTTAAACTGGGCTCTGCCTCAAGTAGGAATTTGGGCTGGGAACGTACGTTATGAATTGCAAGAGTGCTGAGGCAGCGGCACAAAAATGCTGTCCAAATTTGATTCCCCAATACTGGGTTTTCTCGAAAAGAAATGATTCATTATTAAAAGTAATGAGAAATGTCCAGCAGCAGTTTAGAGTCCAGCAAATAAGACAACAAAAAAAAACATGCAAACAAAAGGGTAACTTCTTTACTTCGAGACCATGTCTTTGTGATTTAGGCATGTGAGTGTGGCAACTGGGTTGTGATGGTTACCAGTTAGTTACCAGTAAGCTACCAGCGATGAGCTGAGTTGCAGGACATTGGTGGGCTGTAGCAAAGTGATGACTTAGGGCAGGGACCGGCTGAGATATCAGCAGCTGAGACAAAGACCCAAGGCAAAGACAAACCTTTCACAGAGGGGAGAAGCTCATCTTGTCACCAAAGCGTTCTCCTCCATCTCTGTCTCTCTTCAGACTGCAGTGGTCCTGTTCGCAGATTCTTCAATACCAGACCCCTTGGAAGTTATCAATTAAATAGAAATGAGAAGTTTGGCCAAATGCAACTCAGACGATTGAAAAACTCAAAGAAAAATTCAGGCTTTCCTCCACCTGACCCAAGTCTTCTCCTACAAGACCTTGCAGTGCCCTGACCACAACTTTAAACACTGCAAAGCTGATCTTCCTCGCAGAATGGAACAACGATTTATTTTTTTAGACAAAGTTTTAAACACTGTTATTTGAGTTATAGATCTTAGAGCCAGAGGAAACTGCTAGAAGCCCTTCTGACCTCCCAACCACCCACGGGAGCGCTCCAGGAAAGCCCTTGTTTTCTGACTGAGCTGAAACATCTCCTCTAGGTCATCTTCCCTCTTTAGTTTAATGACTTCACATGGCTGACGATTCACTACTTGCACAGGTAAATTACCTCACAAGCCGATCGCTTTATTTTTCAAAAAAAAAATGCAGTCTGTATTTCCTGCCAAACTTCTCACAACTTCTGCTTTCAGTCATAGATCTTCCCACGCCTTTGGAGACATGGGAAGATCCTACCTAAAGGAAATCTTTTACTCAGGCACTCAGAAGACCGATCACGTCATCTCTTCCACTTTTCTTAGTAAAACTACACAAGATGAGCATGTTTAGCCTCTTCCTGCTCAGCAAGTTTTCCAGACTTGAAATAAAACCAAATAACTTGCCCTCTTCTACATACTCATCTCTGCCCCACAAAGCATTGTTTTAAAAGCTAAACTCTCCGCAAGCCAGCTGTGCTGTCGTGTTTGGAGACTGATTATTCCAGGTCGTGTTGTTCTCCTGGAGCAATGAACTTGTTTGGCAAGAACATCTAAGGGGAGAATCTGAAATTTAAAATTAGGTGTTGGAAGTAAGGAGGGACTCTTTTCAGCGCATCCTCAATGTGTCTGACTAAGGACTAGGTACTAGAGAGGGATAACGCACCCTTGCATTTAACACAGCAGCTGTCTGGGATTTGGAGATGAAAGAACAATCTTTACACCTCGGAGGTATATCTGATGAAATGCTGGATTTGGAAATGCCCCAGGCTATAATGCAAAGGTCTGCATGGAAAAAGAAGAGAAGGCTGTCCATTTGGTATCTGTGGTAGCATAAATTGCAAATTTTCATGGAAGAGCCAACAAAACAGTAATTTATCCAACGCGGTTTCTTATCAGGAAATCGCCTATTTTTAGGCAAGAGTAATGTTCACTGCTGTGGATTTGCAGCTTCTAGTAATGATGAACACCTACCTAATAATTTATAAAAATTTGTATCATTGTGCCTTCCTGCATTGTTTTCCTAACAGCCTTGTTGATTCAGCTCAAGACAGTCATAGAGTAAATATCTCACTAATGTGGAAAGGATACACTGTTCACACAGCCATGAATTATTGAATACTGATTCTTGATTTAGTTTATCGAGGTATTTATATCTGTATATCTGGTTGGACTGAATAAACAGAGGTGTTAGCACAAAGTTCAGTGAAACAGGAATGATTCAAGACAGCAGCATCTATAACCCCTAGGGAATCCTGACTTTGCATCCACAATTATGGGCTCTCCACACCGCGATGGGGCCATGGGGACCTCCTAAGTCTGCTGTAGTCTGATCCCCACTATCACATTGTCCCTTCCACAGAAGGATTTAGCTCACCTTCAGTCTCCCAATGAGGACCAAATCCTCGGCATTGCTCTATTAATAGGTACAGACCTTCAGCTTTGCAGAAAGCACGGGAGCGGCTCCGAGAGGACGGGTGAGAAAACAGGGTCCTGCCCTGTTAGACAGCAGTTTGCGCTTCCGACTCTGGAGTCAGACCTTCCTTCGCTTGCTCTTACGCTGCCCCAAAGATAAACTTGTCTCTTTCCTCACAGTGGGCCCAGACCAAGGATGAAAGGCTGCAGCTGCAGGAAAAGCCAGAGATCCTGGTGCTTCCCAGCGGGGAAGCAAAGAAATCAGGGCAGCATCCTTCTTGGTCTGAGCAGCTCCCTCCTCCCAGCAGATGTCCGATGTGTGCACTTTTTCATACTGCGGAGGGAGAAAATACCCGCAAAACTAATTATGCATATCTGTTCACTTCCTGCTGCGTCTGTGCTTGTGTTTCTTTGGTGTTGTGGGTTCTCTACTGACCCAAAGGGAAAATGCATATTTTGGCACTAACTAGCCACTAACTACAGGCACAGAGGGTATCGTGAAGCATGGAACGACTTCAAAAGGCATGAAGTAGGTAGCAATTAAATGGGAAAACTGCTCATGAGTAACAGTTTGCTGTTAAAATTGTAACAGCTAATTTTTTTAGAGGCTAGAAGTGAGTACAGGGATTTGCCCAGCACTTTTTTTTTTATCTTTCTTGCAGCCAAGCTTTATGATGCATTACAGTTTTTGATTGGTTAATAGAAAACAAATCATTTTGTGAGCTTTCTTATTGAAAGCATAATGTAATCATTCCCAAACCAGATCATTATCTGCGAAGAACAAGATTATTTCGCAAGGGCCATGATGGGTTAAGGGTAATTATCGCCTAACAAACATGCCTGAAATCTTGTACTGAGAGGCACGGTTGTCTTTTTCTTTTCAAGAGAATTTAATTTAAGCGATGCTGTTGTGCTGCTAGTGCCAAAAAACAAAGCAGGAGATTTTTGAGAACACTGAACTCTTGGTGACCTCTCCAATGACAATGTTAGCCCTTGGAAGTGCTTGGTAGGAAAGAGCACACTGAGAACGGATCACAAGTCTAACCCTTACTGCTGAAGGCAATCCTACGGAATATGGATTGCACTCACCTCTGAACCGCTCCACTGGATTTCAGAAAACTTACAGCAGCGTAAAGCTGGAGTAAAGCAGTGGCCAATCTGTCCAGTTGGCTTTTCACTGACATTTAGGTGCAATTGCAAATGGAAGATGTAACAATTTTAAATTTCTTATGCTGAGGTCGGACACAGAAAGCCAAATGCCTGGGACACAGCAAGCAAGCCTTCAGTGGAAGATTCTGGGCCAGATCTGAATGAATGGGGTTGCAACCAACCCCATGGAGGGTCTTGTGTAATGCCATACGTTGTGTGCTTCCAAAACTTGGACTGAGGGTACCCAAGGCCAGTTCCTGCTCTCACTGAGGGTCACATCATGGAGTCCTCACTACAAAGCCCTTTTTCATCTGTCTCCGAGATGTTTCTCCATTTGGAGGAGGCACAAGAAGCACCAGGATCCAGACAAGTGGTGATGCAGAGCACGGCTGGAGCTAAAAACAGCAAAGTCAGAAGTTGCTTAATCTGGAAGCGAGAGTTAATGGAGATGGAGAACATAACTTGGCATTTTCCAACAGGGGAAAGAGGCAACTAATGGATTATAAATCAGATGTAGCCCTACCGTGGATTTACCCAATCTGAGATAAAAAAAAAAAAACCAAACAAGAAAACTCCATTAGTGTAATACGTCTTTCACACAGCTGTGACCAAGCTGCAGGCTCTGTGTGTGGAGGGGACAACAATTTCACCTGCTCTGAGTGTTAGTACATTAGTGTCATCTTGGATGAAGAGGGAGAAAATGAGAAACTGAAAGAGTAAGGAACCTTGTTTCTCTGAAGGAGCAGCCCATGGGACAGAGGTGAATCCTGCAATCCCACCCCTGTGGGAATGCTGTTTAAGGACCCACGATGTGTTTCCCTGGCCCTGTGTTTCCATTGCTTGTTGTTAAGATCCTGGTCCAGACCTGAAAGTCTCAGGATTGCCCCACCTCCGATGTTGACAGCAAGGTGAGGAAGCCCTTTTGCTTTTGCTGTAAGGAGAGGATTCAAGAAAGCTAAGATTGCCCCGGCTTTACCTCAGGCTGGCTCCTTGGGTTCAGCATGCTTGATATAGCGTGGAGGTAGTTGCTGAAGTTCGCTTTATTCACACTGAAGCCATGCTAATCCAAAATTACACCTGTTGCTGCTGTCTAGCCTTGGGAGCATGCAACAGCACGGTTCTGGGCAAGCCTGGAGGTGCCTTCACCCTCGCAGTGCTGAGCAGCCCCGTCCCCGAGTCCTGCCTATGTCCTCCCAGCAGCTGTGAATTAAGCATTGTCCACTGAGGTTGCCTGAAGGCTTGGCTCAAATGAATGAATGTACACTCAATGTCCTCTGCTCTCTTCCTGTTCATTTTCAGCTTCTAATATCGTAGTAGTTTTAAAAAATGCCACCAGGAAATGGGAGACTTTGTTCCTACCTCTGCTCGCACCAGAGTGTCCCAGGTGAGCGCCTTTGCCCCGTGTCTGCGGGCTACTCTGGAGGAAAGTGGGCTCAGACCCTCCTTCTGGAGCTGGGCTCCTTTGCCAAATACTTAAGTAGAGGAGAAAAGGGAAAGTGGTCCAGGCTGGGACTGTCTTCTTGTTGGAAGAGGCCTCTTAGTGATGAGGAGATGCTGATGGGCAGAGCTACAAACCCAGAATCTCACATGTGGTCCCACAGTGTCTGAGTCCCTGTGGGGACGTACCCCTCCGCTGCCCCCTGGCTTTCTGAGGCATGGGTCATTTAGGTATCTTTGAGGGCCTTAAACACTGGGGTATGAATGCTTCCCACAATTGTTATTGCTCTGGACAGTGAGATGTCGCTGCTTTTATCAGGAGCAAGCTACTAAAACACAGAAACACAAGAAAAAAATTGACATGCTACAGAGGAGAGAGAAGAAAGTCAATACCGTGAAGTCACAGACAAATGTAGAAGAAATAAAGAAAATGGGGAAAAATTTCAGGACATTAAATTTGCAAATAAAGGAAAATGCGAGACAAACTATGATGAAAGCCAGGAGTGGCGAAAACTGGTGTGTTTCTGCAGAGATCAACAAAACAGGCCCAGCTATTGATATCTTGTTTGATCAGCTGTGAAAAGGTGCTTTAGCGAATATCCAAATGGTTCCACCTCCTCAAAACCTAAGGAAGCTGCCCACCATCGGGAGTCTATCCCTGTGATCCCTCCTGGCCACCAGCCTGCATTAGCTCTTCATCCTCAAGGAGAAGGTAAAGGTTTGTTGCAGCACTCGCCCTTAGCGGCATGTTCTGATGAGTGGCCAGGAGCACGCATGGGAGGCTTTCTGCAAATCATCCTGGTTTTTTTTTTTCTTGTTAAAATTCTGTCTCTCTTAAAGGCCATGCCTTTCACCTGCTCCAGCACTCGTCAGGGAGGACACGGTAGGGACCAGGAGAGAAGGCTGGCCAGGTTGAGAAATCAATATATACATAGCATTGAAAGGGTCAGCACGGTGCAGCACCGCGTATTTCTTTCCCCTGCTTAGTATTTGATCCCTGCAGTTAAGCTACACCGCTCTCTGATTTAACGCCATGCTTCATGCCACAGCGTGATGCTGCTGACCCAGCCTGACATGAGAAGCCATAAAAGGACACTTTGACGGGATGATCATTTTCAAAAAGGTTTTAAAGTGTGATTACAGAAACTTCAAATTTCAAAAGCTGGGAGCCTATCAAAGATGTTCTCGGTATGTTCGTACATAACTATAACTTCAAAGAAAGGTTGCGAGGGCTCACATCCCTTCCTGCTTGAATACCGGCCAAAATTGCCTAGTTAACTTAAATTACCTCCTGGGAGTGATCACGGCAGGGTTTTCCGCTTTTATCCACAGAAAGGTTCTTAACCAATTCTTACAAAGCTGGACCCAAGTTTCTCTCCCTGTGTGTCCTACAGATGGGTCACATTGTCACCGAGGGATTCAGAGGGAGCTCCTTGCACTGCTTGCTTCATCTGGAAGACTGCATGTATTGCTGCCAAAATTAACCCCCTCTGCAAAGCCCAGGCCTATGATAGGAACTGAACAGGCCACAGAGCTCCAGAACATCATTATTTATTTGCTAGAACAAAGAGCCCTTAAGAAATGCATATGGACAATATAGTCCACATGATGAAGACAAAACTCATATTAAAAGGATATACCTTCTTCCTTCTTTTTCACCCCTTCATTTTTCCATATTGCCCGTTTTTCATTTCCTATTGTATCCCTTAAAAACAAACAGGGCGGAGAGAAAATAAGGAAGAAAATCTAGGTGAAAAACGGAAGTGGAAAAAAGTGCTGATTTAGTCTATGGGTTCTCTTGTAAAAACATAAAATGTGAGGAAAATTGATGAGTGACTTTTTCATCAATTTCCCATGAAACAAGGATTGCCTTCCAAGCCATTCTGCTTGGGGGCATGGCTGTTGTTGCTATTGTAGCAAACCCTTTTTTCAGTCAAGCTCCTCCAGAAGGTTTCTCCTGATGCTGAAGACTTCCAAGGTCCTCCAGGTGTTGCCAGCTCTAATATTTCTCAGCGGCGCGTGAGGGCATCTGAACTGTCTTGTGCCCTGCCTTGCACAGCGAGAAGCAGTCTCCCTTCCTTGTGAACTCTTGTACCATGCCATCTCTCCCTTCTCCAGAACCGTTTGTGCTTTGCGCTTCTGAAATAGAGGATTTTAGCCAGTTTTCCATAATGCCTTTTCTCTTGACCAACCTGAGGCGCATTAATACCGCAACGGGGGCAGCATGAATTCCTGGAAAACCTTATCAGTCATTTCTTTTTCTTTTGCTCTCTCTCCTTCCCAGTCTCTTACGCCTGCCCACTCTTTGCTCAATCCCTTCCTCCCCTGCCTTTCAGGGAAGGCCAGAGAATTCATGTGGGAAATTGCACTGAAGGTAGGACTTCTGAAATCTTGGCAGATATGTCAATAACAATGCAACTTTTCACAAAGCTTTTCATCCTCCGTGCCAAACCGGTTGCAGAAGTCCCGATTTTTTATTAGTCGGGGTTTTAAAAGACACACACAATCCCTTGACCTTCAGCGCATTCGCTTTCCGTGCCTACCTTGTCTAAAAGGATTGCCAGCAGCTTGGGCAGGACGCTGCTGGCACAGAGACATCCAGTCTCTCCAATTAAATGGACGGGACGTTGTTCACTGCTCTGAGACTTTAAGCACAGACAACGTGCTTGGCTCTGTTTGGTTCAGTTTCTCCCTAGTAAGTTACTGTCTTGACACTAAAAAACCCCACCTCTGAAAACCTGGTAGCTGCCAAGGTCTTCCTGGATAACCCAATGGAAAACCCAAATGAAATTTAAACGATGTCCTTTTGTCAGTTCTTTGTAATAGCGCCAGCCTATTGAGGTGACGAGCCTAGTCAAAAGCTGCAATTTAAACATGAAATAAACATTTTTCAGGTTTACTTGGAGTAAAATGGTGAGGTTTTGGATTTGCCCTTGAAGTTTCAAAGACTAGTAAGTGCTGGTATATCACCACCTCAAAGCAGTGCAAGAAAGGCACTGTCATGCCCTGGAGGTTACTGAGTAGTGGATGTACGGCCTTGGACCACTCCCGTTTCCAGGGCAATAAGAGGAAGGGTCCCAGCAGAACCAAACTCACCCTGCTCAAATAATCCCTCTAGAGCAATGCTGATCTGGGTGAGACGAGGGGCTGCTTTAGGGGTCAGAAAAACCTACCAGCCTGTTAGCCAGCCAACCAACCCCACCAGGGCCAAAGAGGATCGTTACATTTACTTATCAAACATGGTTTGGTCAGTAGGTAGGTGTAAAGATACAAGAAGTTGACGAAAATTATGCTCCATGTTGGCTACGGTGTTTGCATTTAAAAAAAAATGGTGCCAGTTCCAAGTTGGTCCAGATCCATGTCCCCCTTGCTGCAACCACAAATTAGAAATGTCTGGGCTGATAACATACTTCTGGTGGCTGCGAGCAGAGCTTCTCCTTACCCCACACCAGCACTGCTGACATTTGTGTTACTGACGACTTCCACCCTTTTGTGAGAGCAGATAAAACGCACCGTAATTGCAGTCTGCAGGTCTGTAATTGGGAGGACTGAAAGGAGAAATTGGAGCAAATTAAATGAAAAGGCTCATTTTTCTTAGACGCAAAAAGAAATAATACGCGTGTGAGTGCCTGTTTTTCATAAGAAGTCATTTACAGCTCTTTTCAGAAGGGATGTGTGTGAGCAAGACACACACGTATATAATAGAGACAAATTGAACTCCCCTGAGTCGATGGTGGCTCTGCACGGCATTGCAATACAAAGGAGAAGTACCTGGAGAAACACTCAATTAGACCCTGGTTGTAGAAGCCATACCACTTGAAGTCTCATAGGTTTGAGCACCTAATTCTCTCAAACTTCTGCTTGCTACTTCCTCATTTCATTGTTTGGATCTTTTTCTTTCTTTTTTTTTTTTTGTATTCTTTTGATTTACATATATCTTCTTGGGAACCTTATAATGGATCTCTCTATTCTCTGTGAAATCTGATTTCTAACTGTGCTATGGTTAGGAATAATTGCAGTAACTGTAATAACTGAGTAATAAGGTTTTGAAAATACCCTTAGCATTTTCAGCCTTGAAGAAGTAGAAGCTAGGAAGCTACACTCCAGCTCCTGGCTTCTTCCAAGGAGCTCAAATTATGGATCTTTTTAGTATTATTTCTCATTAGCACTTTTACCTGTGGTCCCTTAATTGTTGTGAAGATACAGAATGACTAATAGGGATATTGAGAACAGCTCACCAAATGTGTGCAATGTTAATGATGCACAGGTGGCCAGCCATGTGCCCTTGGGGCCAAGGCCAATGGTCTCCTGGGGCACATTAAGAAGAGCATGGCCACAGGTGGAGGGATGTCATCCTCCCATCTGCTCTGCTCTGGGAAGGCCACATGTGCAGTGCTGGGGCCAGTGCTGGGCCCCCCGGGTCAACAGAGACAAGGAACTGCTGGAGAGAGTCCAGCGGAGGCTACGGAGATGGTCAGGGACCGGAGCATCTCTGTGCTGAGGAAAGGCTGAGAGCCCTGGGGCTGTTCAGCCTGGAGAAGAGAAGAGGAGAGGGGATCTCATCAATGCTCATCAATATCTACAGGGCGGGGGGCAAGAGGATGGGGCCAGGCTCTTCCCAGTGGTGCCCAGTGACAGGACAAGGGGCAACAGGCACAAACTTGAACATCGGAAATTCCATCTGAACATAAGGAAAAACTTCTTTCCCTTGAGGGTGCCAGAGCCCTGGCACAGGCTGCCCAGAGAGGCTGTGGAGTCTCCTCTGGAGATATTCCAAACCCACCTGGATGCATTCCTGTGCCACCTGCTCTGGGTGACCCTGCTTTGGCAGGGGGTTGGACGAGATGATCTCCAGAGGTCCCTTCCAATCCCTGCCAGCCTGGGATTCTGTGTATCCCTGTGAGATGTAAACTCCCCATGGGGCAAAGCAGCTGGTGCAGGAAGATTCAAGTCATGTTTCCTCACTGAGCACATGCAGCAGCTGCAGAGACCCAGAATATCCCCTTGGTGTGTTGTTGCTCGTGTTGCTAACAATTAAGTATATTTACTGGTTTCCGGCTGTTTCATTTCTAGGCATTCAGCTGTGCAGCCAGAAGAAAAACAGAAAATCAGAGAGACACGCACACAAATCCCTCTTTTTAGATTGTGACTGTGTTGAGTGCTGGGTTTTATCAAGGAGAAAGAACATGGGCTCTGGGAGCCAGAGAGATCAACAGTCCTGAAAGGACCAACAATCCCATGACTCTCAAAGATCTATGCATGGACTGAAATCCACCATGGGAATTTCAGAGAAGATCAGAGCTAGAAATCCTATAAAATCCTTAGACAATGGATGCAGCGAGGAAGAGGAATGGACCAGGGTATCAGAAGAGTTGTCCAGGCGATCAGTTCCATGTACAGACCACTGAGAAAGAAACTGCAAAATTCTTTCACTTAAAAAACCCCCCAAAACTTGCGCAGGTGTTTGTGCAAGGTAATATCCCTGGGAAGAGGAAGCGATAACATTCAAATTAACGACATAGGAGAAGATCGTGCTACCTGAAAAAAACATCAAGCCTACATCCAGGAGGCACAGGAGTCCCCGTCAGAGCTTGCTGTGCTTTCACTAGGCTGCACTCCATAATTTTGCCACGAGAGATTATCCGCAGTTTATTTTAACTGGGATGTCGGAGCTATTTTTAGCTTTGCAGTTTTAAAGATGCTTGTTGCTTGGCTCCAAGCAGGCTTTAAAACCGAGTACCCAGGGATCTTAAGCAAACAAATGACAGGGCCTTTTCTGCTCGTCATGCTGCCTGCTTTACAGACCTGTCACATTTAATGTGTCAGTCAGGCATTTAGGATCTGCTTTCCCCGTCATCCACATATACTGCTGGCATAAAAGTCAAGTGTAATTTGAAGCCAGGACTGTGAGCTATATATTATAGGTATGCAACAGACTCTGCGCTCCCCTTGCTAAATGCTTATCAAATATTCTAGTTTCTCATAATACAGATTTTTCTTCTTAGGCTTTGGGTCCTTAATGCAAAAGGAAAGACCAGGTGTACCCTGTTAATGGCGTGGCAGACTTTCTGTCGCTTGGAAATATCAACAGGTTCAAGTAGGAGGGAATCATGGATGTTTCTGTGCTAAATGACTACCCCAAAAAGCAGCCACACAAACAAATTTGCATTTGACTGGAAGGATTCACCTCTTCTACTGTATCTGCCTCAAATGAGGTGTCCCACCTAAGCTGAACACTCAGCTTTCCTCCATGGCTATTTCTCTTCGTAGATACCCTTGCCTTCACGCATGATGAGTTGCCTTTAGGCGATGCCCATCTCTCTCCACCAACTACCGAAGGAGCTTTGGGGCTTAAAATAGGTGCTCACCTTCACAACAGCAAAAAACTAAAGAGGTAAATTACAGACCAGCTCCCAGGCCAGCAGCTGGTTGCTAGCACTAGAAAGGGACCTCTTGTCCCTGAGCCCAGTCTCCTGCACCACAGGACATCACATCACGTGGAGCTCAGTTTTCAGATGCATTAACCATTGACTGCCCCTTCCTACTGTCGGTTCACTCATTTTGAGGATGAGCCTTTCGAATCTTTGTTTTCAAATGGCCTTTGCTTGTGTTCAAAATTTTCCTAACCAAATGGGAAATGATTCACTTTGGGGTGATGGCAAAGTTTGAATCATTAAAAAAAAAACCACACAAAAAAAAAAAATCAGGGTTCAATTTTTTTTTTTTTTGGCACATTCTTTGCTGTATGCTCAGACTTCCAGGTTTAAAAACCTATTTTTGACATTTTTTTTCCCCCACATTTGAATAGCTTCGAACTCTGTAGTTGGGCCTCTGAGATCTCAGGCAAAGCCCACTGAATTCACGGGGAAGGTTTGTGTTTGCGTTCGCTGTCTCTCCATACGCCGTCACCGGAGTGATACAGTCACACAGGCAGCGAACACCCTGCTGAAAACCCCATCTTCACTTTCCTTCTTCAGCTCTCTGGACGGGAACCACAGAAACACATCGCTTCCTACTGGGTTAATGTTCCCCATGCTCAGAATACTCTTTTTTTTGCTGCTGTTTGGGTTTTTTTTGGTTTTTTTTTTCAGTCTGCCAAAACTGACCTCATTGCCCTCTACAACTCCCTGAAAGGAGGGTGTAGAGAGGAGGGTGTTGGCCTCTTCTCCCAGGTGAATAATGACAGGACCAGAGGAAATGGCCTGAAGTGGCAGCAGGGGAGGTTTAGATTGGATATTAGGAAGAATTACTTTACTGAAGGAGTGGTCAGGCCCTGGCACAGCCTGCCCAGGGAGGTGGTCGAGTCACCATCCCTAGAGGTATTTAAGAGGCGTCTGGATTTGGCACTTCGGGGCATGCTCTAGGGGCAGAGATTCTATTCTAGGGTGTGGTTTGTTTCGTTTTTTGGTTTTTTTTTTTTTTTTTTTTTTGTGTGTGTGTGTATGGTTGGACTCGATGATCTCAAAGGTCCCTTCCAACCATGAAGATTGATCCTGTGATTCTGTGAAAATGTGGTTAGTTAAAGCTTAGTCATTGTCAAGCCTGCTGGTATCATAGTGGAGCCAAATGATCCTCACGTTGCAAACCTGCCTGTGTGTTCCAGCAGGAAAATCTGCACTGGGCCAGATGCTGTCTGTTGGCTGAGATGCCAAGGAATTCCGGGATGATGTGCAGGGAATGGTGTGCAGCTGAGAAATCCACTGCAGACCAGGGCAGAGGAGGGGGGGGAGGAGGCTGGTGGAGTTCATCATGACTGGGGCTGAGATGCACCAGAGATTCAAGAGTTGTCAAACTGAGAATGAAATCAGGATAAATGAATTAGTGGCTGAAACTGGTTTGAAAGGGATTTTGGATGGACTCATCTTCAAAGAAGACTTCAGTGTGGGAGGGCAGCTGGAACCAGGATATTTTGAAATTTTCTCTGGTGTATTTGGGTTACTTTTTGTGATCGGTCTCTTCAGAGTAGAAGACCTTTTTTGAATTCTAGCCAGGAAGACAATAATTCTGCACTATTTTCATGATTTTATTAAAAGCCAGGCTCTGTAACAGGCTAAGAGAGCAGCACGATTAAGTGTCCTTTCCCCTATCACTGGATGTGGAAGAGCATTTGGAGGACAGAGACCGCTGCTGATCTCCATGTGAACACTTGTGGGGGGAGCGCGAGAGTTTGATTATTCGAGAATAAGAAGGAAATTTTATGTTAATTAATTTGGAACAGTTTTTACTGCGAACAGGTTAAGATTTGCTAAGAAAAATTAGAGTTGATTAAATAAAATCCAGTAAGAGGAAATTTGGTGCCAGGAATCTACTAAATTACCAAGAGTCTTTTACCACTGTACCATCTTTATTAACCACCTGGAAAGAAAATGGAGTAAACAACTTTCGTTCATTCAGTGCGATGAGGACATTGGCGAGTGGCATTTTCCATTTGTAATAATTACCTGTTTCATTTAGCGAATTCAGTGCGACAGCGTGACAGGGCGTTCGTGGCAATAGGTGGTGTTCGCATTCCTGGTTTTGACAGAGGACACTTTTACACAGTAGTTACATGACGGCTCGCTCATTGTTTACTGGCTTTGATCCTTTCTAAAGACTTATTTCAGTTCCTATTTACCTGCATGGTTCCTTCCGCAGGTTGTTAGTGGAGGTCCCATGGGATGGCGAGGAGGAAGGAGCAGAGCAGAGGCGTCCAGGAGCGCTGCTTGTTTTCTGCGGCAGGATTTAGACCGAAGGAAAACCCATGGGCGGTTTCTCACGCAGGCACTCACCTTGCCGCAGAGATTTTAGGCCATCCTCGACTCCTCTTTGCTGGTTGAAAGTTGTCAGTAGTTTAGGGCAAGTTGGATGGGGCTGTAATAAAGGCGCAGGACGGAGGCATCAACCTATCATCCCTCTCCACCCGCCCATCCTTCTCCACCCATCTCTCGAGAGCCCCATTTCTGCTGTAGCCCGGGCTGGTGTGGGACCCCCCAGCCCAAAGCCCTGTCGCTCTTTAAAACGCATCAAACCCGTAGCTGTGACGATTCCAGCTTAGTTTAGAGTTTTAGCAGAGGAGCAGGAGTGAGGGGGGGGGGGGGGTGCATCAGAGTTGTCTCCCTGCTGCCGCTCTCCTTTTGTGCAAATTGTAGCCCAGTTTGTCTCTCGTGTCGGCCCAAGTCTAGCTTGGGATGTCAGCCCTTCTACAGCCAAACACATAAAAGCAGCCTTCAGCATCGGGATTTTCCTCCAACAGCCGTATGTCACGCTGGCCTGACTGCAGGGTGGGTGAGAGTCACGTCTCCCCCGATTCAGCTCAGAGTAAGCGTGAGGAGGATCCATCCCATAACTCACACTTAGATCCTCCTACAGTTTTGGTCTCAGGCAGGAAAAGCAAACGTTAAGATGATGGATGTCTCGGTGTTTTTCCGTGGTGGCACTTCTCAAAGGTGGTGATTTGCAAGACGCTGCCTTCCCATGAGGGGAGACATCTGTTCGGGGAGCTAAACCGGCGAGGAGACACAGCTGGGCCCGTCTCCACGGCCACCCCACCACGCAGTTAAAGTGCCACGGCAAGTATATTTACAAACCACATCTGTTTAAAAAGGATAATGCGGCTAGGCTCCATCACCCGGGAAATCGGGAACACAGCTGTATTTTGGAAGCATTTCTCAAAGAATTATAGATGAGGCATTTACTATGATTTAGAAACAGAAGCTTTGTTTAAAAAAGAAAATACAATCCCATTATTCTCCAGCTGTGCTCAGGATTTTTCCCCTCAGCCTTCCAGCACCGAGGGCTTTACTTGCAAGGAGAAGAGTTTTCTGACTTCGCTCCCTTTGCCAAGGTAACTTTGCTCTAGTCCTACTTAGCTTAACGCTTTCACTGCTCTTTTTATAGCCTCGGTTTATTCACACGTTCTCAAACATCCTTTCCTTGAGGCCTCCGGACCAAACAGCTCCGTGCTCCGATTGTTCATGTTGCTTGTGTTGTTGCAGATAAGTGCGCTAGCAAATTGCCAATAAATTCCAAATTACAGATTGTTTCTATTTTCTTTTTTTTTTTTTTTGAATTCCTGCACTACAGAGAGCAGCTGGATATGAATTTTTGTTTCTGAGGTTTTCCTAGTATGAAACCCAACTCAGAATCCATCCACGCTAGAGAATAAAATTGTTTGTTTTGCCTCGGGTGGAAATCAAACGCAGTATTTGTTAAATCTCAGAGATATTTACACGGACTAACTTCAAAGCTCCGGATACGCAGAGCAATTAGACAGAAAGCTATATGTGTGTTATACGATCGCTGCTCTACCATAATATTAAGTTTAAAAAAAAATAATCTCATTTATGTTTGCTAAACAAAAACAAAACAAAAAAAGATTTCCAATAAGCACCTCTTTCATCTTCACCATAGGAAACTTCCAGGTAGCAAAGCAGAATGAGTTTCACCGCGGTGCCTCATTAGTGCCGAGCTTACAGATACAAAAGGGTTTGATGAGGAGGAGCAGATAAAACCCCATCGCCATTTCACTTCTGGAGTTGCTGCGTGCCTCCTGCTCTCTGAACGAGCGCTGGGAGTCTGCTGACAACCCGGCCTGACAAAGGGATTGGATTTTGCCAGTGGTTTTAATAATCCTAATTCCATAATTTTAACAATGCAAAATGAGTTTCTGATGGTCTCTTTAACGGCCTTGGTTGTTCAGTCTTGCTTAAGACCGTATTAGTTTCATTTTAATTCAATAACCGATATGAACTGATGTGCGACAGCTAATGATAAGTTACTCGTAGACCAGGGGACTGATTTCTGATGGGTTCTCCTGTGCGTGGCTCCAGCGCCTTCCTGGCCTTGGCGTACGCTGGGTGGGTGGGACGGCGGTGGAGTAGATGCCGTAACACCGGGGCGCGTTGCACGAGCAGCAGTAAACGAAAACCAGCCGTGAGCTGTTCGGGGACAACGTGGTTTTGCTGTGTCAATACCAAAAAGCAAAGGGAATCCCTCCCCTCTTTTTTTAAATTGCTAAAAAAAATAACTTGAAGGCCTTTGTGGTCACTGTGCAATATTTTACTCTTTCTTTGAGCTCCTTTATCGTAGAGACAGAGAATCATCAAATGGTTTGGGCTGGAAGGGACCTTAAAGCCCACCCAGTGCCACCCCCTGCCCTGGGCAGGGACACCTCCCACCAGACCAGGCTGCTCCAAGCCCCGTCCAGCCTGGCCTTGAACATTTCCAGGGTTCATCAACCAAACCGGGTTATGCTGTGGTGGAGGAATTCAGGGAGGACGTTCACGCTGGTTGAAAAATGGGGCTAATCTTTCAAGGACTTTTTTTTTTTTTTCCCCAACAACTTTGTGTTTTCTTAACTTTTTTTACAGGGGCAAAAGGACAAGGGATGTTCTTATGAAAATGGGCACTGGGAAGTGGTTTCTTTCCAAACCATCTTGTTTTCTCAGACTGACTTAGACACCTTTTTTTTTTTAAAAAAGAGCGGATTTCTTTTTTGATGGATTGATACTTTAAATTCTTTTTTTCCTCTTATAAAAGAGAATTACTTTTTTTCCCCTAAATGGAAGCGGCCAGTAATGTTCATTTGCATCAGACCATAATTCTTCTGACAAGACGTACGTGAAGCAAGAAAAATAAGAACTGAAATAATCATACAATTATACACATTAAAGTTTTAGTGCTGTGGTTCTGGTTAGTTTGGGATTCCAGGTGAAGACTCAGAGATAAGAAAAAGCCGCCGTCCTTTGAGACTTCGAGTGAGTGTGTAAGGGCGGGCAATGAGGGTCAGCTGTCAGCGCTTCCCAGTTGTCAAATACCGGGAAAACAAAAAGAGAAATCAGACATTGGAAGTCACGGTGTCTTTTGCTGCCCCTCGGCTGCGCTGAGGAGAATTTTAACGTACCGTTTGGGAAATTTAGAACCCCGTAAGGGAGGAAAAGAGAAGATGAAGTTACAGTTGTATGTACTGATGAAGCGAAAGCGATATTTTGTCTTTCTTTGACAATTTATGTCCCTGTAAATCACAATTCCGCTTTTCGCACTGTATTGCCAGAAATCACAATTATGTCACCGCCCCAACTAGAACCAATAATTGAGGACAAACGTGTTTTAATACTTTTTTTCCTTATGTTTCCTTGAAACATATGGCACATGAATCATAATCAGGTACCTATTGCTGTTGGGAGTAGTTACAATTTGTGTACACAGTCACCACTACAAATATTTATCTGAAGACATGAAACAAAATAGCACATGAAAACCATTTAACTAAAACTGCAAGACCTGCTGTTATTAAGTGGTAGAATTATGAAAACAATGGATTTTCCCATTTCTTTGGCTGTTTCACTGTTCAGTATATGGAGTGTAGCAGATTTGATTCAAAACTTTTTAAATTATTGAATTTAAATCCCTCTTCAAATTATATATTTAATTCTCTGGTTTCTCTGAATCCAGACTAATGCTTCCTTCTGATTTAGAGCAAACTTTTAATGTTTTTGTCACACAAATGGAAAGATAATTTCAAAATAAAAACACTAGAAAGGCAAAAAAAACCCGAGACGTTTCACTTTGTCAAAATAAAGTATGTTTCTCACGGTGCAGAGCTATTTTCAGACTTCATCCGGCATGAGGAATTTGACAAAATGTTACGACTTGGCAAAATGGCATTGTTATTTACGCGTATAACTGGAAAATATTTTGTTAAAAAGTTATTCCAGCATTAATTATCGCTTCCTGGTGAAATCACTTTTCATGAAGAGTTTTGCTGACGAGTGCGTCCCTTTCTCAGCAGTACCAGCTGCAAATCGCGTGATGGTGTTTGTCCTGCGGAGGCTGGACGTGAGCCTCTTGCCCCTGTACTCATGGACACGATCCCTGAATTTCTGGTTCCAGCTGCGTGGCTGCACGCCTCACGGGCAAAGCGATTTCAAACAGGCTTTATATTTATATCAATTAGTTCCTCAGAGGACGTTCATCCCGTGCCAGCGGCTGTGCCCACCCCTCTCCGCTGGCAGAGGGGGCAGCCCGGGTGGACGTCCTGGGGAAGTGTTAATTTCGAGGCTGTGAAATTAGGCGAGATGAATCGCAACGAGTCCTGTGCGTGGTCCTATGGGTGGAAACCTGCGCGCTTGTTTCCACTGAAATGCTTATAAATGTATTTGATTTCCCTCGGTGTATAACTGGATGGAGTTTGTCCCTGTGACAAACACTCGTCCCCGCGTGCTGGTGAACTCAGTTTGAAGACTTGGCCAGGGCTGTAATCTAATATACGCAGGGCAGGTTTGCATCTGAATCCACAGGACAAGGGACATTACATTCAAGCTTTCCATCAGATTTAGCCCACTGGGTTTTCAGTTCCTACTCCTTAAATCCAAATACCCATTAAAAAAAAAAAAAAAAAAAGAAAAAAGAATAAGAAGTTATTTGTTTTTTTAAAAAAATCTAAGACGTGGCTGAAACCTCCTGTGATCATAAGCAGAAACAACAGACAAAAAGTTGTACCAACAGCTTACGATGTCTGATACCTCTCAACTGTGGCCTAAAGAAAGCAGAGGTGGGGAGCTATAACCAGCCCTCCACCAGCTCTGCAAAGGAGAGTCTTTTCCTAAAGAAACTCTTCCTTAAAGTTCTTGCTTTCATGTTGAAAGAGCAGTCCTAGAAACCCTTTGCTTTTATGCACTTGGGCAGGTTTTTCATGAGATTCAGCTCTCCCCGTGCTGGCTAAAGACGCACATTTCATAACGAACGAAGAAGTCGCGGGGAACGCTGCCTGCCTGCCTTTTTTCTTAAAACTTTCCCTTATTGAGAAAGCAAATAGAAAGCGTAAAGGCTATTTCCCTTGAGTGGACGGCAATCATTGTTACAAGCTGCGGCTTTGTGCGAGCCCCGGTAAATAGGCGGGGGTAGCTATCGCTTGCAGGATTGCGGTTTTAATCGTTCTCTGTGCAACGGATGTAGATACATTTGTCTGGAAAGAGAATTTTCACAGAAAATCAGCAACCTGCCTTGCGCCTCTGGGATGTCTAAATATAAACATAGTACCACAGGCTTCACTTGCTCTCCTCCGAGCATGCATGTGCTTAAAGGGTGCTCATTATAGAAACTGATTACAGGAAGAAAGGTCAACATGACCCTCTGGCTCGGAACAGTGACGTCACCAGAAAAAGCAAAAAATGCATTCCAACGGTCGGGGCAGGGGAAACGACATGTGGCAGGGGTGGAATGGTATCTGTTCCTCAAGGGAATTTGGGGCTACTTTCTACTTTTTTATCTTGTCCTGAACCCAGAATAGCATGTCTCTGCTGCCCTCAGCTCTGTCCCCACTGCCGTTCCTCCGGGAGGGAGTTGCAGGTGCTCTGGACTGGAGGGCAAGTGTTGTCCCTCATGGGCTGCAAAGTCGCGTCAGCTCTGCTGCTAACACACCTGATGCAGCAAACCTCTCGCAACGCTGTAAGCTGTTGAGGCCTCAACAACACCGAGAGCGCCATGGTCACTACCTGTCCTGGGGAGGCTGCCGGAAATCTCCCATAGAATAGTCTAGGTTGTGAGGGACCTTTAAGACCATCGAGTCCAACCATCAACCCAACACTGCCAAACCCACCACTAACACATGTCCCTCAGCACCACGTCTGCACGGCTTTTGAATACCTCCAGGGATGGAGATTCCACCGCTGCCCTGGGCAGCCTGTTCCTTGTTTGATAGCCCTTTCCATGGAGAAATTTTTTCTAATATCCATCCTAAACTTCCCCTGGTACAACTTGAGGCCATTTCCTCCTGTCCTGTTGCCTGTTCCTTGGGAGAAGAGACCAACGCCCCCTGGCTACCCCCTCCTTTCAGGGAGCTGTAGAGAGCGAGAAGGTCTCTCCTCAGCCCCCTCTTCTCCAGGCTGAACACCCCCAGCTCCCTCAGCCGCTCCTCACAAGGCTTGTGCTCCAGACCCCTCACCAGCTCCGTTGCCCTTTTCTGGACGCGCTCCAGAACCTCAGTGTCTTTCTTGTCATGAGGGGCCCAAAAGTGGACACAGCACTCGAGGTGGGGCCTCACTAGTGCTGAGTAGAGGGGGACGATTGGTGCCCCAGTCCTGCTGGCCACACTATTGCTGACACAAACCAGGACGCTGTGGGTCTTCTTGGCCACCTGGGCACACTGCTGGCTCATATTCAGCCGGCTGTGGACCAGCACCCCCAGGTCCTTTTCTGCTGGGCAGCTCTCCAGCCGCTCTGCCCCAAGCCTGTAGCGCTACTCATGGAACTTCTCTCTGCTTGCCCATTGCCTTCTTATTTTGTCCCTTCAGGAGGAGTAGGATGGGAGCAACCTAAGGAAAGCACAGCCTGTCTGGAGTCCTGCTTTCTTCCATCACTGCCTCTGCAAAGAGTGTAGGCAAGACTTCAGGGAAGCAGGAGGGCTTTTCCAAGCCTTACATTCTCTGCCATCAGGCAAAGATGAGAGCCTGCAGAAGTGAGAACAAGTAATTATCCTCAAATCCACTTCTACCAGCACAATTCTGCTTTATTCCACCTATACAATCTGTTTTTTTTAACTTCTTTCTTAGTTGGAACAAATCTTGGACCTTTTCCATTTTCCTTTCCCACAGCACTGCAGAAACGCTGGAGGCCACGGGGACCAGGTCCAAGGCCTGTTAATACCAATTCAAAAACTGCCAAAGGGCTTTAGATCAGAAACCCTGTTTCCAAGGATTATCTCATTTGGTAGCCAGGCCATCTAGATGAAATCACCCTAGATACAGTCTAGCTGCTCTAACATTTGACCAACTCCGGAGTTCTTCACACGCTAAAGAGTAGGTCAGAATTTGCATCAAAATCCCCTTTTAAGGTCAGCAAATACACAGAACAATTTGAATGACTTAAATTCATACAACAGGGCCAGAATTCATGGAAGATTTATGAGTATCTTGTGTCTTTGTATAGGGGCCAACCCTCCCGCATTATCCCGAAATCGAAGTCAGAGCGTAACCTTTTAGAGTGTTTAATTTGGGCTGCAATGGTCAGTGTCATGTTGACGATCAGCGTAGAGGTTTATTAGAGTTGTTTTAATTAAAAAGTGCTTAATAAAGGAGAGTGGAAAATTCCTCCAATTGGTGGGTTTCACCAGATAAGGCTACATATCATATAATTTTCTTTGCTGTTCTCTACTTTCTCTTCTTCCCATTTTCTTCCTCTTCTATTACCTCTATAAAGTGTTATTAGAATTGGCTTCTCTTTGCAGTTCTGCTCTGCCAGAATTGTGGAGACAAAAATGACCTTACAGTTTCTCTGAAAAGAAGAGGAACATGAGCTTAATGCTGCTTTCCTGTGCTCCGTTTGTGGAAAACAGCATCAGAGTCTCACTATATCAAAGATTATAAAAAAACTACATGTAATACTGAAAAGTGTGGTAAAATACCTTGCATAGCATAATGAAAGGCTCAAAATCTCTTATCTTGCAGATGCTGGCTTTCGTTTTGTTTTGAGAAATATTCTATTTCCTCTTTGATAAATTCATAGGTGTCGGACCAGGCTTCGAAACCAAAGATTTACCCCAGCGTGAGACCAGCAGAAGTAAGGGTAAGATGCACGCCTGAATATTTGCTACAGCAGCGCAAATCCGCTGTGCTCTGGATTCACACCTGATTTGTCCTGAGGTGCCAGCCATGCCCTGGAGGTGCCTCTCTGCCCACCGAGAAGCGGAGATGGCCACTTGGACAATACTGTTAGTTTAACAGAGCGCCAGTCAAGCCACATCAACCCACATTGCACATCCCTTCTCCTCACCGGTGGGCGAAAATCCATATGCAGCTGTCATTCCTGTTTATAGTATTTGTGGAGAATTGTCAGCTGCCCTGTGAGGATGATTTTCCACCTGCCTTGTTGATCTCATGCAGAACAAACCGAGTATAATCAGGGCCTAGAATTCAATAAAAAAAATACACTGACACTCTGCGAGATCCACTGACTCGGCATTCTGCAGATACGACCTTTGGAAAGTTAATGCAAGGCTGCTTTAGATTGGAAGGTCAGCCTGAAGATAAAACAAGAACAACTTGTGCATGAAAGACTTGGCGATGTAAAAAGATACTCTCCATATAAAGACTCGGCTGCAGATTTTGAAACTGGATGCATATACAAATGCTGTTGACAATGTGACAGAGAAGTCTGAAAAACGTGGTTTCGCCTCCGTGATCTTGAAAGATGCTGAGCTCAAAATGCCGCAGGGCCAATGCCTCTGCCATCATCTGCCTGGCGCGGTCAAGCACCCGCAGTTCTGAAATTTTGACGACTGCACTCTTCCCTGTCTCAGACACAGAAAATGAAACTATGCCTGGATTTAGCAGCATAAATAGCAGACTGCACCAAACTATCCTCAAAATGTGAGATGTGCCTTCACTAAGGGATGTGGTTGCTCAAAAGCGTCACAGAGCTGCCTTATTTTCCCGTCAGGAGATAACCATGCACAGCCTCATCCGCAGTAACTGTTCTGCTGTGAGCTCATGGAGGAGGGCTAAACTAGCCAGTTTATCTTCCATTTGCTGCAGGCTAATGGGATGCACGGAAAAAATTATCACAGCTCAGCTGACGCACGGGGAGTTTTTACCCACAGGTCACTTCGCAAACGCGAAGAGGAACGGCTCGTCTAGGGGAAAAGAAAAGAAGAAACAACAGCCACCAGAATTTGTGCTGGTCACTCAAGGAGTCTGAAGGCTGTATAATTTCTGTGCAGGCTCACTGTGGATGTCAGTCATTTGCGGAGGTTTGCTGAACGGTGGTGGCTGGTTGTGCCTGAGGACTTTGCTGGCCTCCGTGGCACAGCAGGATACAGTCCATCTTCCTCAGGTAAAAGGAAAACATTAGGCATCCCATGGGGTGGGGGGGGGGGTGTTGTGTTGAAGACCACATCGGTGGCTAATCAACAGCACTCACCTGGTGGAAGGCAATGAGCTAAGGAGCCACAACCCAAGGCAACTGAGGCCTTCTCACCTCCCACCCACCTCCCCTGTTGCCTGCTTCTGGATGTGCTACTTTTCACAGCAGGTTTAGAGCCCTGTGACCACTTGCCCTTTAGTTGCCCTTCACCATATAACAGCTCCCTGCTGGCACGCTGGCCATCCTCGGGCATTTCCAACCCACCACAGCACAAGTTGCACAGGGGATGGGGAAGGGAGGAGGAGTTGTCTTAGACCCCCACAGCAGAGCTGTTGATTCTTACTGTCGAAGGATTGAACTTTTGTAATTTAGAATTATACATGATGGTAGTTCTTAGTGCCAAAGGCGCTTCTGATGATATTTGAAATGGATTTATTTACAAATGGGATGATTCAACTAACTTTCATTTCTAAATGATGACTTCTCTTGATACGTTTTGAATTGGACATGGATCTGTCCAATGCTTTTAAGATATTTTGGCAGCTCTTGGCCATTGGTCAGTCAATTCAGTGCTGACCCAGCTCTTTCTGAGGCTGGTGTCAGCAGTTCCTAGTCCTGCAGAGGTCCTGGAGCACTTCTGCACAGCGCCTGAAAGCCTTGCCTCCAAGTGGGCAGGGAAAGCCCAGGGGCACGCAAAGAAATCAAACCTGCTAGAGAAGACCCTGCGGGCCGGGGTGCCCTCTGCCTCACTGTCCTGTAGGACCTGGTCAGTGCTTTGGCCTCTTATTGAAATCAACAGAAATTCAGATACTGCCAATTAATGTGTCTACGGAAGCTGAATACAGGACCACAGTTTCAGATATCTTATTTTTTTTCAAGCAAGAAACAACAATTACCATAATCTTGTCTGGCATCTTACATGACCTGGGCAAGTTCTTCTGGCGATTCTTTCAACTTATTAAGCCTAACATTTAGAAGGACAATCATTCTCATATTAGAACTAGCTAGGTAGTTAAATAGTTGTACTCCTTTCACCACATTTATCTTGCAACTTCGACAGCCAACATCAAAGCAATCTTCCAGATGAGTAGAATAAGACGTGTCCCTTTCTTAGTGAGATGAGTTGAACTCTGGTAGATGCCATCTCTATGCGTTAACTGTAAATGGAGACTACACAACTAACGTAGACTTGATCTCAGTCTTTCAAAGCGCTGAAGTTACATTCATACGCAGGGATTTCTTTTATTTAGCCCTGATTATCCCTGTTGAGATGGCAGTACATTCCTGTTGGGTTGTTTTGTTGCTTCAAACATTTTCAACTCCCAGATGCGATGATTTCAATCCACAAAGCTATTTAATTTTGCCCATCACAAAGCTATGACCTTTTGCACAGCCACACTCCCGCACCGCTCTCTGCATGATTAGGTCCCAGGCCCCAAATCAAAGTCAAAGAGAATATTTTTGAAAATCCACTCTTTTTCCCTCCCTTTATTTAAAGCTGGTCATTATTTTGAAAACTTTTTGTTCAGATTTATATTCCATGCTTCTGCATTAATTAATGAAACAATTTTTCTCTGGATTAAAAAAAAAAAGTCCATACCAGTCAAGTAAAAGCTTTGTATTTAAGGTCCTTGCTTACTGGCACCAGTCAGGACTTAAACCAGTGATGAATAGGTGAAAAGGCATTTTTTTCACCTTAATGAAAGAGTTCCATTTTATTGAAAAATAGCCTGACTTGTAATAAGAATTGTAGTCTACAGAAATTTAACTCCACAATAACTTAAATCATGGAAGTGAGAAATGTGTAGTTTGCAAACCAGTAATAGAACAATAATGAATGTGAAAATATTCTGAGTTAATAGGAAAAACACAAAACTCATTTTCTCCACATAAATTATATACATAACATTTATTTATAAACATATACGCAGGGTTTTATGTGTTTTTATTTATGCCTCCTAAATGATGGAAAGTGAACTGCACAGATGGGATTTCTGAGAAAACCAGTAGTTTTTCACTTCATACATCAACACTGACTTTTTTTTGAGTGGCTGCGGATCTTCTCTAGCGCTGCATTTCACACTTTTCACTAGCAAACCGAGTTTTTTGTGGAAGAAAACATTCCGTTTTCACCATTTGCTGACAAGAATGCTTCCCTTCTCACTCCCAGAGAACATAACCATCTGTTTTGATGCTCCCCTTTGCATTTTCACCAAAAATTGAAAGCCACTTTCATTGGCGGGTTGAGATTTTTCTCCCAGGCTTTCCCTGCTAGTGTGCAAGCTTGGTAAGACGGGTTTGCAGCTTGCTGAGGAAAACAAACTGCCGGTTCCTTTCAACAGAAATGAAAGCGTCTGAGCAACGTGAAGCTGCTGCTCCCACTCTTTAGTTTTGCTTGAAAAGAAAACGTAAAAGCTCTTTGTACCGCACATTGTTAAAAATCCAGGCCGTTTCATGTTTCAAGAAATACCAAGTTGTTTAGACTAAAGAGAGAAAAACCACACGTTTAAAGACTGGAATAGTTATATTGGCACGTAATCGCGTAGAAGGGTTAAAGCCTCTGGTGTGCTTTTATTCTTTGCCATTCTGCTTTAAGGAAAGTCCGATTTGATTCAGGTAAAGGGACACCCAACGGGATAGATCTAATAAGAACAGTGGAGAATTCTTATAAATTTATTCCCGGAAACCAAAGATTAACGCTCACTGTTATAAATTCAGTAAAGTATGATCTGCAGGCTGTTAAGAAACATAGCACATCTGTTTGGAAAAAAAAAAAAACCTCTGGTTTTCGGAAATTGCTGATTCCTAAATTATTCCAGTTCAAAGCATGCGGGATACTGCTGGAATTGTCATCCTCTCTGGAGCAAGACCACGCTCCCGCTGTGTGTGTGCTCACCCTGTACGTTGCAATGAAGAACGATCCTCCTTCCCACCCTCGATGGCCGGGCAAAGTAAGATAAGAGCTGGTACGTGATGCAGGTGAGAGGAAGTCCCCTGGCTCAATGGTGGGGAGAAAGAAGATAAAGAGAGGTTTGAGGACAGGGACAAGGACTTCACTCAGAGGCATCTCAGTGCATACAGAAGAAACCATCTCTGATCTGAGAAAATTCCCACCATTTGCCAAACTACATGGAAAGATGCCTGCCCCCAAAACACCCGGCTCCACAACACCCGAGGGTCATTTACTGCTTGACCACAGGGAGCAAAGAAATGTTTGTTTGCATCTCCTGTGGCAAGTGGGAGATTTGGTCCATCCTAGAGAGAGAAAGAAACTCCTTCAAAAAATATTCACCCTTCTCTAAAACTTGCTCATTTTTGCTGCCCCTCTCATCCTTCCACCCAGGCAAAAGTTTGAGAGACTTGGAAGAAAGAGGAAAAGAAAGGAACAGGGTTACTGCTGCTTTCAACAAGTTACATCCTCAGCCAAGCAAAGGCCTTCAGCTTTGCAAAGGCTAGAACTTAAAAAAAAAAAAAGAGGCAATTTGTGCATTTGAAACTAGTAATTTAAATGAACAAGTCTTGATCATTTCAGGTGATGATTCAGTCAAGTGCATTTGAAAAGTTACATGCATTGGTCATATATCATTTAACTGTAAGGAATTTCTGTGGTGGGTTTAAGTTTCCAGGCTTAAACAAGTCTGATGTTTTAAGGCTCACTGTGAGACTAAATATCACAGCTATGTTTCATTCCAGTTGCAATGCAATATTCTGTGGTTTGACATGGTTTGGATCAGGGTTACAGCAACAGCGTGTGAAGAAATGGAGCACCCTCAGCACAGACACTCTTTTATCCAACCCCTTTTTTTCCTCAGCCCATTTTTTTTTTATAACTGTTGGTTCCACAGGAACGATCCTTACCATGAATCCTTTGAAGGTCCAGGCTAGAGTAGCAGTCAGTCTCTCATCTGTCCTGCAGTGGTCCATGGCTGTAACTCAGACACTGGAGAAGAGCGCGAACCCACTTGTGTCCTGCAGGAAAAGCTGGCACGTCTGGAACTTTAATGGAAGAACAACAAAAGAGCAGAGACCAATATCTAGCTGACTGCAAACAGTCAAAACTCAAGCAGGCAACTAAACTGGGTTTGATAAAGAGGAGGAGAAGTAGCTAAATAGGCCTGGTGAAGGAAAACAAGAAGCACCTGTAAGGACCAGTAAGGAAAAACAAGAAGCACCTGTAAGGACCAGTAAGGAAAAACAAGAAGCACCTCTTGGTGCTGCCACTGAGACCAATGACAAACATCTCCCAGATTTTAGGGGAATTTTTCCCTCCTACTAAAAGCTCCAAGCCGATGAGGAGGAGGAGGATGAGCATGCTCAGTAAGAAGGCTTCAAATGCAATGTTAGTGCTGTGCCTTGTAGGAAGCAAGAAGACAGTTGCAGCAATATTAAAACTGTTGGAAAAGTGTCTCAAGCTGTCCTACAAATTATCTCCTGCTGTCTCAGCTCTCCAGGATTCTGGAAGTAGAATGATTTAAGTATAAATACAGTGTACACAATCTTTAAAACCACTTCAGATGAACTCAGAAGGACTTGGAGAAAATATTGTTTATCATCATGTAGTGATATAATGAGGTAAATTGCTGATGTCATCAATTCTTTTCTCTTTCAGCTACAAACAGTAGGGTTCTCAGATGCGCAGCTTCAGTCAAAAGAAATTTAATATAGGCACCACAACGCTATTTTAAGTTTATTTGATTCACTTCTTGCCAGATTCCATTTGCTGATGCTTGGTTTTTTTTTCTGCAGGAGAATCATATTAAAGAGGTAGCTATGGAAGCAGAATTTGGAGATAGTGATCTTTAAAATAATTGATGTAGGGAAGCCAGCCCTAGAGACAGGAAGTCAACCACCTGCTCAATTTAACAATTATGTGTTAAAGCTGGCTCAAATCGGAGCCGCTCCTAGGTCAGGGAAGCTTGTTTGGAAGTTCCATTGTCCCTGAGTGGAAAGGATGATAACAACGTAAGGCTAGAAGGGTCCCTTGGGTAATCGAGTTACTCCAGACTTGAACATCACAGTCCCCTGGATTATAAAGTTACCGAGCTGTATCACAGATTAAAAGTCTAGTGCAGAGTGCCTGATTTACAGAACATGTGTACGGTAGGATGCTTGCTGCTGAATTCTGGCCGTGCTGGGTCAGGCCCTAAATAATTTCTGTGTGCAGATTTACCTCTAATGCTTATCTGGGAGCTGAGATTTTTCATCAGGCATCATCAGCGTACAGATGTTGTTGAGACTTCCTTTTGCGGTACAGCATGCTGTGCCTCTATTCGACTTATTTTCCTCATTTACAAGACTTCTTCAAGAGAAATCACCTCTTCCACTCAAAGCAGCGGCTCCCTAGGCTTCTCTGTATAAATCCAACAGCTGAGTGAGGGACTAATCCTGCAACTCCACTGTGTGAGTAATCCAACCTAGTAACACCCAGTAAGAGCTGGGATGAAGGTCCAGGTTATACAGAGTGAATACCAGAGGAGTGCTCCTTTCCTCCACAGAACGGGAACCCATCTAATTAGGGTTGATGGGTTACCATCAGGAAGATGACTTAACCCACCTAATTAGGGCTCTTTTTGTACTCATAAAGATAAAAGTCAGCTTTCATTTCCCTGTATTGTTTCTTCAGTTTACTTAGTAATTAAAGTCAATGCACAGCTCGGATCACCTGAGCTCCCTGTCACCTTGGAGTCTCTGCGCTTCTGCAGCACTGAAAGAGCTGCAGAGAAATCAAGGGGTACAGACTGGCGTGACTTGCTGTAAATGCCGACCCCTCCAGCTGACTTGTTGATGTGTATGTTGGGTGTGCTGAACTGACTGTGCCAGAACATATTAGAATTGTTAATCGTTGTGTTTATCAGATCCTACCCCAGATGCATTTGGAGTTCATCCGTACAACCTGAAATATTCCGCTCTTGAAGACACCTAGCTAGAGAGCAGCTTAGAATATATAAGAAAAAGAGAAGAGGAAGGTTATTCTTAAGAGGCAGTGGAAACTGACTCTGACAGTCTCCCTAGGCAGGGAAGAGGAAAGAAAATCCCTACAGCGACAGAAAAGGCTACCCCAAACTTTGCTGGAATTAATTTGATTAAGACAGTTATCAGGCAGGTGAGAAAGAAATAAGCAAAAGCAACAAAGCTCAGACCAGGCAGGGCCAAGAGCGGGGCAGGAGCAGCAGGAAAAAAAGTCAGCCATCAGCAAATACTTTAAGTTCCCTCTTCCCTTAAGTCTTCATATGAAGAGTCAACACACCGTGTGGAACACTTCTCTCACCGAGAGGCCCCTAATCAGAGTGGTAATTAAGGCCGGCATAGCAAGAAGACATCTGACCAAGCAGGAAACATCCTCCCCACACAACTGTGCACAGTAGGCTTCACCAGGGTTTTCATACTCAATTGATAGTGTTTGACTGGTCAACCTCAGGCTGTCCTTAGAGTGGTGAGCCCCTGGCCCAGGCTGCCCAGAGAAGCTGTGGCTGCCCCATCCCTGGAGGGGTTCAAGGCCAGGCTGGACGGGGCTTGGAGCACCCTGGGCTGGTGGGAGGTGTCCCTGCCCAGGGCAGGGGGTGGCACTGGGGGGGCTTTAGGGTCCCTTCCATCCTAAACCATTCTATGATTCTATGATCCTCTTAGGAGTAGTGTGCCTGGAGTCTGGGTCAATGTGACCTTAGTTGCCTTGTAGTGGACCAGGCATTTGGAGAAGGGTGGATTTCCTCTCTTTGGGAACCAGCAATTGCTCACCTGGAATGACTCACCAGTGTAGGCAATAACTTATTGTGTAGAGCTCTGCTGGGGTACTTTGGGAACTCCCAATGGTTGGTGTAGGACTGGACAGGGAGGTGAGATGTGAAGGGTTAAGTGGGAGATAAAATATCTGCTAGGACAGAAGCCTTTTAGCCTGAAATTGTCAAACTCAATGAAAATTCTCATAGTTCCTCAATTATCATCTCCTGGAGTGTCATCCTCCTCCTCATGCTTTCTTTTTTAATCTCCTTTGCTGTCATTACTCTGACTGATGTAGTCTGGATGACTGCCTGCCCAGGCTAAATTCAAAGCAAACTGGAGCATCCCGCTTGCTGGATGGAATTGCCGCATGTGTATAGTCACTTAGTGGGATTAAAGGAAAGTAAGAAAACAGGCAGGAACTTCAGAAAACTTCATACCTGCTGGATCTTCAATATATTGTGCTTGTCAGGAGCCCAGTGCCAGTCTGGAACCAGATTCAGTGTTATGCTAAGACTGATGTACCGAAAACACAGTAAGGAGCTTCCTGAGCAAGCATTTACCAACTGGAGGTCAAGAGAAGAAGGCCAAGAACACTGAACTCAAGACCCTGGACAGGATGGGAGTGAAGTTCTTGCTGGCTGCACACTGCTTTGCAGCAAGTGTAACATTGCCAAGGGCCGTTCTCTCTTGCCATATCAGTCTTGGTGATACCATACCAGAAACCTCTTAATGAGGGGAAAACCTGCTCCTCCTTTTGTGTCATCTCTTCTCTGGGCAAGAGAAGGTCTGTGCAGTTCTGCTCCCTGCCCCCCCGCCCTGAATTTAGCTGGGATTTAGCTTTAATCAAGAGCTATTTGATGGTCAGATAGTGGAGTTCAGGCTAGTGCTCGCCTCGCTGGCTGTCCAGGACAAGGTACTAGAACCTGACCTTCAGCTGTGACGTAAAATCACTGGACAGAAAGAGGAATCCTGGATTAATGCACGTAGTCCATCTTTGGTGTATCAAGTGTGACGTGGGGACAGCTAGGTCTGCTTTTCCTTCCCACTAGTAGGGGGAACTATTCTAGAATATCTCTTCCCTACCTGCCAGGAACTTCTTTTTTCAGCCTATATGGAGCCAAAGTCACCTTAAACTCACTTATTTTTGTGCTTTCCTTGCTCACTGGAGCAATTGCCAGTGCCGTGGGAGGGAGAGACAGAAATCAGGCTGTCCCAGTACGAATGTAATTACAGCACTTTCCCTCCTTGTTTCTGTCATATTGTTGGTGATGATTAATGAGATGCCTCACTTGGCACCAATAATTAAGAGAATTCTTTAATTACACAACTGGAAGGGTAACAACCAGTGGAGGAAAAAGCTGGGGAGGAAAAGTGTGCTGTGCTGCAATCACAGAACTGAACGACCCAAGTGGCTTCAAGCAAGATGTCCTGAGGCTGGTACATATCTGCCCAAGCTCTGAACAGCCAAACCATTGCACCGCTTTCCCTTTAGGTCTCTTAAATGCGTCCTGCAGACGTTTCTAACTTGGTTTCGGCAGATCCCTTACGCCAATGGTTGTATGCAAAAATCTCTCCAAAATCCTCTTTGCTTCCAAGTCAATATACGTAAAAGCAGAAACTGCTTTAGAAATCAAGTTGTTTTTCCTAAGGCATTTCTGTGTACTCAGAAAACATGTAGAAGACACTCAGCTGGTGATAATTCTCATAAGTTGCATTGTAATTAGTGCATCGACTCCTGCCTCTTGAGAATCAGACCTAAAATGCACATACAATAGAAAATTTCTACAAAGTAAAATATGGCCACAATAACAGCCTTTCAGAAAATAAGTAAGCAACAAAGCTATTGTTTTCTCCCCAACTCTGCCACAACTAATTAAGCGTATTTATCTGACTAAGTAGTTTGGTGTACTGCTATAAAATGTTTCTGCGTCGCACTGGCCCTTGGTGGTAGTTTATTTTTAGTCTCCATTTGTTTGGCTCTGTTATTTCTGTGCAAGAAGCAGAACATTTGCAAATATGTTCATTTGATTTTATTTTTTTTTTGTTGTTGTTTGGGGACAGCCCAGCTTATAGGGGTCTTTTTGCCCTATTATATGTCCTTTCCCAGTATCTTTTCAATTGCTTAGAATAATGGATATTTATAAGCTTAACCGAGGAGCTTTGATCAGCTTGACATCTTTGTCTTTTGACAGTCCGACAAATTGCTTGCTGGTTTGTAGGTAGTTTGCCTGAACAGCAGCCCAGCATTGCAGGAACTGCTTGCTCATTATACTCGGGGGTTGTGTATAATAAGCAGTATATTGAAGTTTTCTCCACATGTTGATGTTTCCTGCTGCAAATCCAAAGAAACAGAAATACCCCAGGGAGTTGCTGACAGATCTGATTCTAAAAAAGAGCCGGGCAAACCATTTGCAAGAAAAAAAAAAACAACCCAACAACCCAAAGTGCTGAATTTTGACAATTTGCCCATTAGTGATTTACTGGTGAGTTCTGAGTTTTAAATTTTTATTCAGTGAATGGTCTGTGGTTGGTCTCTGCCCACGGGTTGCTCACATGAAGTATTTGCTTTAATGGCACTATGAGCTCTGTCTTTAGTCGCTAAAGAATGCATCCTTCAGATACAAAAGACCAGAACCTCCATTTCTGCTCTCCTCATATATGCAAAAAAGCAGCTGAGAAAAAGAGAGAAAGCATTAAAGATGTCTTTTAGATTTTTTCCTTTCTTTTCCCTCTAACATTTCCCTAATTATAGCTGATAAATGCCGGTCAAAACAGCAAGATTTGCTGAGAAGCAGGTATCAAATGGAGACCAAACAGTAGGAGCAGGACAGAAAAGTGGAGTAACCTCTTCTCTTTTTCTAATGAGGTTCTGGGAAAAGGAGACATTGGGCCAGTTTCTTTTTCTGTCTCATGTGATGGGTGTTCATCCCCCAAGCCCTACCTTGGGGAAGTAAAAAATTTGCTCTGTTGTCAGAATAGATATTATTGCATGCTTCTATATGTATGTTTACAGAAAAGGGACTGGTTTTTTTGCCATTTGAGGGAATAAATGTCTGCACAGGATTGCACATGTTAAGTGGAGGGTTTATTGACAAGCCCTTTCTAACCACATCGGCTCTGGATGGTGCAACTCCAAGCTTATAAACCATGCAACGAAAAAGCAGCACCTCGGAAGCCCGGCATCTTTCTCAACTGAAAAGTGAGGCAATCACCTGCCTGTTCGCGCAGCCAGTGCTCCCTCTCAGTAAGAAGTCTGAACATGCCATTCCTAATGCATCAGGATGCTTATCAGCCTTTGCATCCCATCGCTCTGAATAAATTCCCATAGGTGGAGAAAACGATGTTTCAGGAGGATGCATCCGTGCCACCATCTTGCGATGGCACTCACATTGATTAGAACTGAGTTGTCTCTCTGCAAAGTGTATAATCATAAGAATTTGTTATGACTTCAGTTGCCATTTCAGCTCTGTCGTATTTCATTGAAAGGTGAAGGTACATTAACAGGAGAAAACTTGAGCATCTGCAACTTTACCTAAATTTACTGCCAGTTTCTGTCCCTGTGACCTGGATTTTTGTGCTGGTTCGAGTACCAATCAAACGACTACTGGCTACTTGGAACTGTACCATTAGATTAGAGCATCTTCTGCATTTTAGTTGCAGTAGCACTTCTTTATCCTTCATCCATACTCCAAACTTGAGTCATAAAACCGTTTTGGCTGGAGAGACCTTTAACATCCCTCTAAAGTCCCACTAAACCACATCCCTCTGCATCACGCCTACATGCCCTTTAAATACCTCCTTGGATGGCGACTCCACCACTTCCCCGGGCAGCCTGTTCCAATATTTGATAACCCTTTCAGTGAAGAAATTTTTCCTAATATCCAATCCAAACCTCCCCTGGCACAACTTGAGGCCATTTCCTCTTGTCCTATCGCCTGTTACTTGGGAGAAGAGACTGACCCCTCCTTGCTACAACCTCCTTTCAGGGAGTTGCAGAGAGTGAGAAGGTCTCCCCTCAGCCTCCTTTTCTCCAGATAAGGCTTTTCTCCTCATAAGACCTGTGCTCTAGACCCTTCACCGCTTCACCCTTCAATACTTGTGTTTGGTTTCTGGCAATTCCCAGCTCTGGGCATTAAACTAGATTTGTGCAGAACCAGAATTGATGGGAGCCCTCTGAGCCTGATCTCTTCTGGGGAGGACTTCTGAGTCTATGGGATTGCATAAAGTCATTTATACATATTCTTTGATATCTCCCTGCCTTTTTGAAAGATTTTTTTAACGATGTAGAGATTTCTCATTGTGTAAATCATTCACCTTCGCAAATGCCTAAAATTCCTTAGAATTGTGGAGTAGTCAAATGAAAATATTCATGTTAAACACCACTTCTCATATGGAAGGCAGGTCTCTGACCGAGGCATTGTTGGGCTGAGTCATTTGGAAACAGCAAGTCTGGTAACCAGCTCTCCGCGGACTGCGGTTTCCCTTGTGTTCCAAGAGGTGGGCTGGCTGGTGTCGCCGGGCCGTTGGGTTGCAGTATAGACTGTCCCTCCCGAGCTGTTTTCAGAATCCCCAGATTCATTTTCTTCAAAATTTCCCATTTCTTTTTTCCTCTTACAGCACTTGTCCATCCTCCATCATCATAATTGTATTTTTCCATTCCAGCCTCCTCTAATAGACAAGGGAACTGCTTCAGTCCAGGCCATCTGGATGTTATTCTTTGTATTGAATTATTTGTTGCGAGATCACTTTTCAATTCTCACACTGTTCTGATAGTTTATTTACAGATGCTAATAGGTACAGCAGTACCACATGCAGCTTTCTTCTCTTTTGCGGTAACTCTGACACAAAATAAGGAGCTACTGTGAGACTTCGTCTCCTCTGATTGTATATATATAGTCTTGCAAGTTGTGCATTGGTGATAACGCACTAAGGACTTATTGATGCAATACCTAAAGATTTGGCAGGGTTGTATGAAAGGGAGAGCCCCAAATCCTGTGCTGGCATACAGGCAGCTGATGGCACTTCTGACATCCAGAGACAGCAGTTTCTAGAAGTCCAGAGAAATCGAATTCAGCATGATTTTAGCTGATTCTTCTCTATAATATCTCCCTCTTCAACAATGTTCAACTTCTCAATGAGTGTTGTACTTTCCCTTCAGATGTTGCTTCTAACAATTTTATTGTTCTGACTGCACTTTGACCAAATATTTCATTTGGTGTCTCTACCCCGTACACCAATCAACCCTTGTCTGGCTACTCATTTTCAACACAGCAGCAAAACCCGAAAGCAAACAGGAACTTTGGGAGGCCTAATGAAAGGTATTTCATAAAAGGCAGATACTGCTGTAAGTTAGGAGCAAGGCTGAGATGGGCCCGGGAGAGAGGTGCCACCCAGACTTCAGAGCAGGCAGCACCTCCACACGACTGACCACTGCCAGGTTTTCCCCTCTGGAGCAGAACGCTGGTCTTGGACCTTTGAGGTGACTGAACCAGTGGTTCCTCTGGGTCTCTTATTGATTTTTGGAAAGCAGCTTTGATTCTTGAGTGCTTTGTTCCAGGTGTGTGGCCGGGCTGCTGCGTTTGAACTTGAGCTGTGAGCTTGTTGGATAACCTTTAATGAAGAGGAAAGAAATGCCAGCGTTAAGCCCAGTGAAGCAGAGGTCCTCTGAACAGTTCGGTTCCAATGACAGAGGTTATTTGAACAGCTAACATCAGAAATGATCACAGAGGACATCTGGAAACTTCACTTAATATGGCGTTTTTTGTTTCAGTAACGTGGGATGGGAAGCAACTCCTCTCGGTTGTGGTTTATATCAGATCCGGAATATTCTCATTTTTGCCTAGAGAGACGAGGAACTGTTTGCCTGCGAACCAAACTTATGTTGGAGATTAAGTTTCAAAGTCTTGAGGAACAAAAGACTACCTTGTGAAATGTCACAGAGCATCCCCAGATCATTTACTACGGCTCCTGCTCTCACAAGGGAGGCACTAAAGGCCAGTGACATTGAGAAATAAGAACAGCAAAACGCAGACCACCAGAATCAGCAAAACGCCAAGGATAAGCTGGAAGGTGAATGATCCAAATTGCTGTTATGTGCTGAGTTAGAGCACTGGAAGCAGCATAATGAAGGACTGACTAGACAAAAGGTCCTGCAGAGAGCAGAAAAAGCAACTGAAAACTGTTGCTCAGCCGAATGCAGACGAGCTCAGAGAAACACCCAAAACTGCCATGGGAACAGGCTCCTCTCCGAGGGCTCCTTGTGAAAAAGGAGTGGGGTGGAGACAAATGGACAAACAGTTTCTTCCTGGAATGAAGAGCATCACTGAAAAATAAGAAATAACTTAAGCATAAGAAATGCATTTGGTGACAAGTCACACTGGAGGACCTGTAATCCGCCCAGCACAAATCCACTCACCTGCAAGGCTTACTAAATACAGAAAGAAAGCAGAAAGAGAGAAATACTTACACAGAGGCCTTAGAAATCCATTCTGACCCTTGAGCAAGAGGGCAGCAAACACTGTAGATAAGCAAGGAGCCAAGCGACTATTGAAAGGGAGAGATTTGATAGCACCTTAGCGTCCCCCATATCAAGAGTAAAGGCTTTCCGTGTCGGACATCCAGAAACACCATCACTGCTCTAGTTGGAGACCATTCATGATGATAGCACCTTGAAATTTAGGGACTAAGGCTCTAAAAATGCTGGGCGAGGCATTAGTTATTACAATAGCAGAAGATGACTTCCTAACCATCTCCTCGCAACATACGGGAGAAAAACCAGAGCTGGCATGTGAAGTCTTTGACATGGAACAATTTGCTGCATTCCATGTTGTGGTGGGTTGACCCTGGCTGGACACGTGGCACCCACCAAAGCTGCTCTGTCCCTCTCATCCTCAGCTGGACAGGGGAGAGAAAATATGATGAAAGGCCCATGGGTTGAGATAAGGACAGGGAGAGATCACTCAGCAATTACCATCATGGGCAAAACAGACTTGACTCTGGGAAAGAAATTTAATGTATTGCCTATTAGAAGTCAGAATAGTGTAATGAGAAATTAAACCAAATCTTACAACACCTTTCCCCACCAACCCCCTCTTCCTGGGCTCAGCTTCACTCCTGATTTTCCTTACCTCCTCCCCCAAGCAGCGCAGGGGAATGGGGAATGGGGGCTGTGGTCAGTTCATCACAAGTTGTCTCTGCTGCTCCTTCTTCCTACAGGTCCTTCCAGGAGCCTGCTCCAGCATGGGTTTCCCAGGGGGTCACAGCCTCCTTTGGGCATCCACCTGCTCTGGTGTGGGGTCCTCCCTGGGCTGCAGGTGGATATTCTGCTTCACCGTGGACCTCCATGGGCTGCAGGGGGACAGCCTGCCTCACCATGGTCTTCACCATGGGCTGCAGGGGAACGTCTGCTCTAGCGCTTGGACCACTTCCTCCCCCTCCGTCTTCACCCACCTTGGTGTCTGCAGAGTTGTTGCTCTCCCATGTTCTCACTCCTCTCTTCCGGCTGCTGCCACACAGGTTTTTTTTCCCTTTTCTTGAATACGTTGTCCCAGAGGGGCTGCCACCATCACTGATGGGCTCAGACTTGGCCAGCGGCGGGACCATCCTGGAGCCGGTGGCATTGGCTCTATCAGACACGGGGGAAGCTTCTGGCATCTTCTCACAGAAGCCACCCCTTGTAGCCCCGCCGCCACCAAAACCTTGCCGCGCCAACCCAATACACATGTAGCCCGCAAAGAGCATTTTAAAAATAATTGCTGGGTAAATCCAGGCTGGAGATCCGGTAGAACTAACTGGTGGCGTCGAAATACATTCATCACTGAGTTGTAAGTAAGTACGCGCTTGGTAGGTGATAGCTGCGGTCTTGCCGCGTCCGCTGTGCGCGAGCAGCGCGTGGCACTGAGCAGTGACGCGTCTGCCCAGGGCTGTTGGGGACCTGCGTCCCCAGAGCATCTCACGGCAGTCGGCCCGGCTCGCCGGGAACGCAGACCTGGAGTGGGAAACATTACCAGAAGCTGGAGGTTGTTCAGCGGCGGGATTCCCCACGGCGAAGAAAAAAAGGTCAGGGCTAGACACCATTGTGGTTAGGAAAAGACGAGGCAGGAAGCGACAGAACACGCGAGGCTCAGGAAGAGCTGATCTCCATGAGTGAAAAAAAGCGTTGTAAATGATTTTTGATATAATTTTGGGGGGAATTAATAACGGAAGATGCAGGGCTTAATGAAGTAACAGTAAAGTAGCATATTAGATAAAAATGTATCTTTTGAAAATACAGTTGGAACAGGAAAAATACCTACCAGTTAGCGGTTCAGTGTTAGTTAAGCAGGAACTAATGAGGCAAGAAAAGTCAGAAATGCAAAGCACATAGTTCTGTTTTATATTGGATGGTATTTAGCTGGCTTCAAAAATGAACACTTCATCCATACATTGGGGTGATTCCGTCAATTTTCAGCCACCTACCTGGCAAAAGGAAGAGAAGCCCAAGGAAAATGGTTTTTCTTTCATGTTGTATCTCTTTACAGTAGGCCGTTTGACGGAGTGCAATCTGTCATTGCACTAACTATCTGTTCAGGCGAAATGGCATCTCTGATACGCTGTGTGGCAGAGTGGGTGTCCTAATGGCTATAGAGGTACACTTCCATGAAGGATGCGGTTTCAAAAAAAAAAAAAATAGAGGAAAAAAAAATTAAAAAAAAGAAAGGGAAAAACATAAAAGCTAGAGGCATCAGGCATTTATACAGCATTGCTTTTTAATAGCATATGAGATCCTAACTTCCCTTTGGAAATCTGAGCAAGAAATCCTACGATTTTATGAGATAGTTTGACTAATTAAGCCAAAGAGATTAAACAGGTGCTGGTTACGCTGCAGTGGCACAACTGGACATTTTAGGTGCCGGCTGTGAAGGGTCCTGGAGGGAGGTGGGCTACCACAAAGGACGTGACTGTGAGCTCTGCCGCCTGACACGAGAACGTCGGAGGGGGAGGGAGGGTTTTGCAGACACGACAAGTGAAACAGAAATGCCGCGAATAGAGGCTCGGCGCTGCTGTGTTTTGTAGCTCATAGGGAAAAGGCAGGGATGGATTGGAGAGAAATCACTGGCCCGAGCACCGTCAAAATGCTCCGGCTTAAAAATTGTCATTTTGCATTTGCCGGTTAAACGTGTAACAGCGGCAACTGTCAAACGCGCAGTTGCGACACGCAATTTATTACCTGCAGGGAGGCTGTTTAAAAACATGTAACGTTTCGTGTTATGTATTAATCACGTGAAACACTGTGTTGCACGGTGCAGATTAACCAGCGTTTGGCTTCCACACAGACTCTCCGAGAGAAGTCTTGCTGCGTGTGTGGGTTGTTTCAATTATACAGTGCTTTTCTTTTATTTTTAGCACCACAGAAATGTAATAATTTGGCTGGAGTAAGTCCAACCCCATTGTAAAGTTAATGAATTTCTTAGCAGATCTTTTTTTTTTTTTTTTTTTTTTTTTTTTAAGACTTTGCGTTCAGCAAAAGCCACTGAGCACAAAATTAATTGGGCAGGGTTACAAAATATCCAAGTCAGACATTACAGGAGTCAATGAGAGAGGTTGCGTGGAGAAAGGCTTATTGCTTTTATCTCCCTGTGTGTCATAGCCATACAGCCAGCGATGGTGATGCTTTGTACTGAAAATTAAAGGAGTGCTTCAAAGACAATTTAGGATGAGAGAGGAAAAACTCTTGTTGCAGGGCTAAACTTGGTGGGAAACTTGACTTTATCGTCTCAGCGCGGCCCCGGGGGGTTGCTGCGGGCAGACGTTTGCTGACCGGAGCGTTTGCACGTGGGAGGATGAAGTGAGAAAAGCGCACGCGTGGTCTTCCCGGTCTCTGCGGGGACAGCGGGGGCTTCCCCCCAGGACTCACTCTGCAGCATCTCTGGCGCTTCTGCCTGCGTTTTACACTGGGTCTGGAGCGGGGCTCGGCTTATTCCTCCAACTTCTCCTGGTGGTGAGATGGCTCATTCACCACCTTTGCACGTTTGGGACAAAACTGCCAACTGGAGGCTGGGGTATTTCTGAGTACAAGCACCCATCGTATGTGAAGATCTTAGTTACACCACCCAAAACCAACCATTATATTAGAGGCGCGGTCACCTGAGTTACAGCCGCTGCTGTAGCGAGTGGAGTGAAGGAAGACAGAAGTCCCTTTGGCCACAGTCATTCCAACCACCCTTGCTCCTCTGCCTGCACCTGGGAGGAAGCCAGGCAGAGAAATCACCTGCGTCAACATCTCAGTGAGGAGCCCGATGAGATGGGAATGAATCTGGATCCCAGCACCCAAACACAGCACACCAGCGCTCGTGCAGCTGCACAGACAAAACAGACCTAGAGAGCTTCTGGGTGCAGTTTTTTCAGTGTTCTTTAGTTCTTTAATTCCGGTCCTTTAGTCTTCTTCGCCCTGGCCAAGAGCATGCCCTGGGGGTTGGACAGGGAAGAGTGATTATTTTACCACCTTCCCATCTGGCTCCTTGAATGTTTTATGGCAGTCCAAAGGCTCTGCTGGATTATGCTACGGAGTTGTGGCCTAAGGGTCCGTGTTCATCGTGCTGTGAACAGAGAAACGCCCTCCGGCGCAGCCCCGCTGGCCACCGGAGGGTGCATCAGGTGGGACGTGGGATGTGGGAGAGCTGCTCTCTACCAGAAAAAAGCCCTTCCTTCCCCATAGGCTTCCACTTTCAGCACCTTTTATTTCTCCTGATAGCATGAAAACAGCCTTAAATTTCAGTAGAACTTGGGCCAAAGTGTTTACCAGGATTGGCTTGCGTAAAAAAAAAAAAAAAAAAAAAAAAAAAAAAGTAGAATGCGTTGTATTTAATATTGTAGTTTTCCATAAAATTTGCATAAGCATAGTGTGTGCCCTAAGGCTCCTTACCAAGGATTCTGTGCATTATCATTATACATATATTAACAGCGTGTTTGAACTCTGTAGCAAATTTTAATTTTTCTTTGTCAATATCAATGTTTCCATTGCATACACAGGGTGGAATGAGCTCAGTGTTTTCATTATATTTTTCAATTAACTTTTCTTCCCCTCATCAACGCTGTTGTGGATTAATTCATTCTCTCCACTTTTCCTCAAGAAAAAGAAAAAAAAAAAATCCTTATCTGATATGAAATATTTCAGTTCCTTGGAAGAAAGCTGGCTGTGAAAGGGAGAGCTCAATCCAGGTACCAGTATGCTACCAGGCTAAAGGCTTGACCACTTTAATGGAAGAGAGGTGATTCTGTGGCTTGAGAAAACTGTAGAAATACCCAAAATCTGGCTTTTGTGGGGCTATTTAGGAGGGAGGGTGGTCCAAAGGAAGAAAACTGTGGGCTGGGAGCTTCCTTCCCTCCCCAGGGCAGACCAGGCTTTAGTCCTGTTGCTGTAGCATCTCAGAGGAAGGTCCATGTCTCCTGGTACAAGGTCACAGGTCCGTAAGCCTGAGGAGATAAGAAACATGTTGTTAATTATTGGAGGAGAGTAAGGGAAGCTATTTTACTGCTCTTGGTGTTGCCCAATCTCCCATTCTCTCACCCAGAGAAGGAAACTCCTTGTAACTCCCTTTCAGAGCCATGGATGGCTTCAGTGAATCCCCTGAAAATGTCTCAGGCTCAGACATCCCTCCACCCTGGGGCTCAATGATCCAGTTATTGATATCTGGGGCAGGAGGAAGAGATACCCCAGCTCATACCAAAAAGGACCTCCCAGACAAGTCATTTTCCTTTGCTCCTTGTAGAGTAGAGTGACTTTTGTGGAGCCCACCCAAGAGCAAGGTGGTTCAGATGGTTTTTGCTGTCTCTAGATTCAGGTGGGTTGAGCTCACTTGTCACACAGGAAAATGGCCTCTTCACATCTGCTGGCACCCCTTGGAGAAAGCCCAATTGTCTGGTCACAGGTGGTTATCTCAGGTGGGACAGCTGGGCCTGGGTGCTGAACAAGCACAAACCAGAAAGCCCCAAACAGTTTAAAGCTCATCAATAACAAAGGCAGTTGCTATTGGGAGTTTCTGGGGTGGACAAATAGAGAATAGAGACCCTCAGTTCCCTCTATCCCTCTTTTCTCCTTTAAGTCCCAGCTGGTATGTCCCCAGCCTGCCATTTTTAGCCCAGGGTGTTCTTCAAATTGTGCCTCCCTTCCCCTCCACGCATCTGGTGCCTCTGCCCTGGCAAGATAGGCCATGGAGTCAAGACCCGCTCATTTGGAGGGCATTTTTTTGCTTTCACAGGCAATTCTTTATTTAAGGTCACCATTGCCAAGGCCGCCCTGTAGGATACCAGTGCCCAGGATGCCTAGGATGGGTACGTGAGGAACCAGTGACTCTACAGGCTTGAGGGCTAAGCTTGGTACAGATTTAACACAGGCTTTGGTACACAGTGGTTTTGCTCCTTATAGGTAATGCACAACCTTCAGTTGAACACCTGCATTCCTCCTTCCTCCTGCAGTCCTTTGAGATTTGGCTTGAAAGAAAATTGCAGCAAATCGGTGTCCACCCAGCTATGCAAAACATGTTAACTTTTGTGTGCTGGCATGATGCAGAGAGGAGCGATATTTCAGTCTTTTTGGTTGGGTTTTTTTTTTTTTTTTTTTCCAGCTTGGAAGGTGGATGAAAATTTACGTTTTTCATTTATGAAACTGTCTTTCTGACAGGGGTCTGCATCTTTCAAAGGAATTATTTGTTGTGCACCAACAGCGGACTGTTTATGTAGAGTTTTCAGGAAAAAAATCTGTAGATGAAATAAGCTGCCATTTAATTTATCCTTCACAGTTGTTTCATGTAAATGAAGAAATGGAAGTCTTTGTGAGCCATCAAAGCTGTGAAATAAATGCACGACGAGCTGCATAAAAGTGCTGAAACCCATTAGCACTCATTTTAGAATAATAATGTACTTCGAGTCTATTTGTTGAAATATAAATACAATTATGTGGAAAGAAATTAACGCACAGTATGAAGTTTCTTTAAGATCTCATAAAATTTTCTGCAGCACAAGATTAAATTAATGAAACCATGTTTTTAGAAGGCAAACAATGGGGATGTTGTATGAAAGTATAGATAAAATAAAAAAAACCCCAGTTATAACATCACCAACTACGAGCATCAAAGCAGATAAACATGTGTAAAAACTGGTCCGAATGCTGAAAGCACACAGTCTGTCTTCTTCTGGCCTTCAGTGATGTTGTCAGCAGGCAGGAAGGCATGTGGTTTGGGGGGCACAGTTGGAAGTGAACATGCTTCCGGCAAAGGAGAAGTTCAAGTCATTAGAAGTTTGTCCAAGGTGAAGATCAGACAAACAATTCCTGCTTCTCTCAGTCTGCATTTAATATAATTTGGCTCACAAGCGGAATGGGCAGTCATTTCTCATCTGTGCAAAAGCATCCTTTTTGACCTTTCCTATTCCCACCCTCCCCCTGCCCCACCATCACGGTTTCTCAGCACGGTGTTATTAACACTATGGTAAAGTCACTCGCAGAGCTGGTGACCTCCAACAGCAAATGAAGCTTCCGGAGCCAACATCGGGATGCCTTTGCTGGGCCATCTTAGATGTTCACCTAGGGGGGTGGCCTTTGGAGGAGAGGGATCAGGGACATAAGACACAGGGCAAGTGTTGACTGGTCATGCCCCTCAGAGTGTTATCCCACCTTCCGTCCACAGCCAACGTAGGTGGGAACAAGATCTCCTTTGCATGGTGGGACATCATCCAGCCTCTGCTGAAGACATTGTGCTGCAGGGACATTGTTCATACTATCAGCTGCCTTTTGGGAGCTGCCAGGAAAGGAAAAGGAAATCCTGTCTGTGCAGGGGAGAACAGGCAGGGAAAAGCCACACTGGAGAACTCATCTTACACCATGGGAAAGTTTGCTTGACCAGGATTAAAAGACTTTTAGTGTTGGTAGCCAGAAGGAGGGCACTTAACTGTGCTATGGAAAGAGGCGCTCCATATTTCCAGTAGCGTTCATTCAGGTCTAGTATAAAGTGAGAATGTGTCCTCAAAAATGGAGAAGTATTTGCCACAATCCTGAGAGTACTGAGAAAAAAAAAAGATCTTTAAGAGTAAATATATCAGTCGTTGGTCACCTGAGCCAATATTCAAGTCACAGGAAAAAACGGAAAAAGAATGTAATCTGTTTGGTGACACAACTAATTGAGCTTCAGCTCTGGGAGCTCAGAACCTTACAGGAGGAACCAGAGTGTTCCTCATCTCTGAGTGTGCAATATAGTTGTCAAAATCAGTAGGGATGCTTACATACTTAAATATATACATGTGCTTTTGCCCTTGTGAGTTGGCATAGCACTGTCTGACAGTTTGCCAGCTTGGCTGGATGCCCCAAAGAAAAAGGAAATGAAGGACAAGTTAAATAGTAAAATCACTGTGTCTCTCTCCTTTCTTCTTAATGCCAGGAGAAGCCACATTCTCCTAATGCCAGGAGAAACATTTACAAACCACATATTTCTCAAATACTCCATCATTTAGTATTGACTTTCAGACATGAAGAAAAGATCAGATAGCAGGGCTGGTCTGCTAATGTTGTAATAATTTATATCTGAATTGCCAACATGAATTGTGGATATAAGAAACTACTTGTGATAATAAGTATGGCATTTCTCGTCAATTTCCATAATGAAATACCCTAGTAATTTTGATAGGAATATAAAATGATTTTTATGGACCATAAGAGGTTAATAGATCAGTCTTTTTGCCTGGTTGCACTAGGTTTTAATCTGTCCTGGGACACAGGTGAAATTTCATCAGGGATCTGTAAAACTGGTATTCATCCCACCTAACTGTAGCCATCTGAAAGATGAATGACTGAAACTTGGAAGCTTAGCCCTGCAAAAGCTGATATTGTAACTCCTTCACACTCACAGAAAGAGATATGGACACTTCCAGTCCTACACTCACATCTGAAGTGGTTGGGTCACCTTCTGGAGACACCACGGCCAGCCCAGATCACCAGCTCGGCTCAGATGCCAGGATCCAAACAGCTTGAGCTGGATGAGTTGAAGCCCATTATCAGGGTAGGTTTTGATCAAGTTAAAATTTTGATGTATGGCCACTGCTAACATGATCCTGCCTAAAATTAAGGTTTACAATCCATCGCCTTCAGAAAACTCATTTCACCCATTTTTTTTTGCAGATGTTATGGGGACAAACAGACCCACGTTTACAACTTAATCTCAAACTTTGAATAATTTCAGCTTTGAATTTCAGGTGTGTCTCTGGTAACAACCACATGCAGATTCCAGCTTCTAGTATCTCTGTATTCCCGAAACAGTCTAGATATTTTCTGGGACATGCTAAAAAAAAGCATGCTAAAAAATCAAAGGAAACCAACACCTGAATGCCTGAGTCGAGATCTAGAGAAAATCCATCGCAGGAGGAGACCTTCTCACCCTCTACAACTACCTGAAAGGAGGGTGTAGAGAGATGGGGGCCGACCTCTTCTCCCTGGTGACAAGTGATAGGACAAGAGGAAACGGGCTCAAGTTATGGCAGGGGAGGTTTAGATTGGATATTAGGAAACATCTTTTCACTGAAAAGGTTATTAAACACTGGAATAGGCTGCCCAGGGAGGTGGTGGATTCACCATCCCTGGAGGTGTTTAAAAAAAGGGTAGATGTGGTGCTTAGGGACATGGTTTAGAAGTGGTTTTTGTCAGGGTAGGTTAATGGTTGGACTTGATGATCTTGAAGGTCCCTTCCAACCTCAGCAATTCTATGATTCTATGATTCTATCTTTGCAGTCAGAAGGCTCCTCTTTAACAGATCAAGTGCTGTAAATTCACAGGTAACCCATGAGAACGATTGAGCGAGGAGTTTTTAAAGGTTGCCAAAGGTCAGCTAGTTTGGGCAACATGCTAGCCAATGCCATGCATCTCTGGTAGACAAGGAGATGTTCGGGGACCGGCCGTAGTGTGACTGACACATGGTTGTCCCTGCACACCTGCCTTCTGCTCACAGAGCCACAGATCAAACGTGCAACCTGAGAGCCTGGTTAGCATCTCTGGGGAGCAAAGTCAGGCATTTCGATAAGGCTGCCAAGCCCCCTTCAGAAGGGCTCCACGTGTTCGGGGGCACCAGCACCCAGCAGACCTTCTGGAGGCTGCCCAGGAAGGCACAGCCGTGCGCACCCAGAGCTCAGCGCCCTCGCGCTAATATCGAGCCAGGCACCCGTAACTGTAGAAGAGTTTTGCAAATAGCTAATGTGCTCTGGGGATTCTTCAAGATGGCTTGTTTTTGGTGCACGAATCCCTGCACGCTGCTTGCTTGATGTTCGGAGGAGCCTGGAGTTTTCTTTCTTGGGGGGCTGTTGGGAGAGCAGTTTTATGGTGGTGCTTGGACTGAGCCAGCCTGCATAGACCTCCCGTAGAGAAAGGTCTCATGCTGGTACAAGCAAGTACCTGCCCTGGCTGTCATTAGCATGCGGGAGCAGTACAACCTGCTCAGGGTTGTTCCCAATAGCGGGTCTTAAAAGCATGACAGTCTAGCAAATGCTGTGCAGCGACGCTGTGGCAGCCGCAAGATCATCACTATCGTTTACAATACAACCGTAACACCCCCAGAGTCCCCCCCAGAGGGCTCTACTACTCGTTTACATGCACACACAGAGGCACACAGAGATAGTCCGGGCATCGCAGACCCAGCAAGTCGTACCTCGTCGTCCTCACCGCAGAAACGTGGCGCAGGTGTATAAAGTCACCTCTCCAGGGTTACACATGGCGTCTGTGAGGAAGATGGCCACTAGAAAAAAATTATTGCGGAGGAAAGAATTTAAATGGCACCCTTGTCAGCAAACGCGAGGTAATAAAGGGCCCTGGTATGAAGTAAAAATGTAGAGGGCACCTTGGCTGTCTTCTTGCTTCCGTACTCAGGATATTTTTGGCCGCCAAATGTGTTGCTCCTACTGCTAACTTCTTCAACAGAGAGCCTTTGATTTGTTTGTTAAATTGAAGACATCCTTCCTAGGCTGTGCATGTCCAAGGGGCGAGAGAAACTGCTCCCACGTGGCTTCCTCCGGCCAGGTTTTTCAGCTGATGGAAATGCTTCTGGGAGCAGCGTGCTGGTCCTCCCCCGGGAGAGCCGCTCTCCTGGAGAGGTGGCTGCAGCTGGTGCAGACAGTCGGCAACAAGGTGCAGCTCATCCCTATTTTTCTGACATTTCCAGGACAGCGCATCGACTGTTCCCCCAGGGCAAAGTGGCTTCTGACACAAGTATTTACTTAATCAGACTGCCATGCTAGGAACCAATTTTATCTGAAATCCTTTTAATTCTGTTTTGTACATGCACCCTTAAGTCCTCATGCTGGTTAATGGAGAGTGTTTGGATGCCCCTTGGCAATTTGTTAATGCTCTGTTAATGCCAATTACATCAGACCATAAGTGTGGAGAATAAGGGCGGTTGCTCTAGCGTGGAAAGGGGCATGGTGGGAGACCAGTTTCTGACTACATCCATGAAATGCAGCAAGCTTCCCTTTGCTGAAGGGCAATATATAATGAATGCAGAGAAACCAGGTTGACTTTTAATCGCTCAGTCTGCTAACACCACCGTGCGTGATGGGAAGGGTTCGGATTCATGCTGTAAATGGGATGGGACGACACAATTGCTTAATCTCTTCGCATCAAATGACCTGGCAACCTGTGCTGTAATGAGTGATACTAATGAAGATGTAAGGGGAGCGCTATGGCTCCCAGTAAATCCCCTTGAAATAATCATAGCTAGAGAAAGCTCCAGTAACAGCAAAATCCAGGAAACTGAGCTGCCAGCATGAGGAAGGAATATACTATGACAGGTTTTATCGGAAGGGCTTTCTCTAGTCAGATGCATCCAGAGTTACAACTCTCAGAAGGACCAAAGTAGCCCCAAGATTTCGGCCCACCAAGCTGGCAGGCTGTCAGAATTTCTACCCTAAAATACCGGGCTGTCTGCAGAGTCTGTGAGCTGCTCAAATCCACCAGGCTCCCTAATCTGAGAGGAAAATGTGACCTCAGTCAACAGATACGTGGTGAGTGGCAGCCCCCGGGATTACGAGGGAACACAGCAAGGGCTGCGGAACTGCACGGGGAGCTCTGCGCGAGGGCTGCTGCATGCACACTTTGCCACCCTTTCTGGAGTCGTTTGGCTCTTTTTAACCACTGGTTATGTGCGAGAAAGACAGGAAACACATGAAACAGATGCAACTTCAAACAGACAAGCAGAACCACAGACTTCGTTTCTGCCTCTGTTTATGATGCCAAAACTGGCAGACCGATGGGATTTGTACTAATGAGCTAATTGGGAAAATTTCCCTTGACTGTTCCATCAAAAGCTTGATGTGCTCTAATCAGCTGCTCCTTGACAGCAGATCAGGAAAAGCTGCAAGCCTTAACCTGCTGTAGTCCTCTTGGCTTTTGGCTCAGCCACGGGTGCCTACGAGAGTCGGAGATTCGGATTCAGAGCAGCGGTAAGAGCTCTCGTGGCTGAAGGGTTGATATTTCTTCCTGCGCATTACTGCCTTGTTGTTTCTTTCCCTGGGATCCTGTTTGTTTTTTTTTTTTTCCCTGGATGAATCATTTTTTTCCATATGGGTCGTGATGGGAAACCATTCCTACCCAAATTTGTCTCGTTCTTCTCGAAACTGCAGCTAGCCTTAATTACCATGGTTACCTGCATCTCTGCACCCTGCCAGGGAGCACCAGTGAATGCAAACCAGCTGAGAACGCGGAAGTGATTCTTGTTTCTACTGCCTTAGAAAAATATCTCTGCTGATTTCTTCTTCCCAAGTCTCATTTTCCCATCGGTTGTTATTTCTGTTCATCCTGACGAACTCCTGGGTACTCCACCGGGCAGTACTAATGCCAAATGCTCCAGAGACAGCCCGGCCAATAAACTGGAGATCCTGACCTACTCACTTTCCTCTAGCAACAGAATTGATTCAAAACACATTAATCATCCAAGTTCCTTTATTCAGAGAACAGCACGGGTAGCAGGAGGTTACTGTGTACTTGTGATCAAGCAGTGCAGCTTGAATCCAAAGGACATAACTAATTCACTGCTCCCTTTAAATATACATAATTCACTCCTTAGAAACAATAAAACTTTGAAAACTAATTTGGGAACTGGTAGTCAGCACATCAGAAAACACAAGGTGTCTACTTAAATTTTCATTATTCCTTTAATGGACTGTAGGTACCGTGCTCAGCTGTCTATTAAGCTCTTACTTATCAGTTATGCTCCTAAACACCCTAGCTGCGTACATCTAAAATTTAGAAATTCTGGTTTTCAGGCGTGTCTTTGTCTTGTTCTAACATTAGTGACGGAAGAACCATAAACAGTGAACAGAAGGGGAATTGCCAGCCACACATGGATGTCAGGGCTTCTTTATTTAAGAGCAGCTGCATTTAGAAATGGTGGGGCAGTCCAGCCCGTGAGAAATAGCATTCCTGTTGATAAATGCTACCTCATATAAGGATGAAGACTGAGAATTTTCAGGCAGATTTTTCTATGTAAGAGATAAGGTAAAGGAAATATTTTCTGTGACTCATTTTCTTATTTGTTGCTACGAAGGAAAAAATCAGCACTTCATGGCTGTGGGACAAGACAGCACTGTTCAACGGAGTATGGATCTAATAATCCACAGTCTTCTTGAGGCTGAACCAGGATTAAATTTAAGCAAACCAGATTTACTGGTCAGATGACTAGTAAATCTACAGCTCAGATGGGGAAGCAGAGATTATCAGCCAAACCGTACGAGGATAAACAGGCTGCTCCCAGACCGGAGGAGGACATGTGCAGCAGAACCGACGTGTCAACGCTGTCACACAACTGCTTACAGCCTTTTGTTAGGGCCAGGTCTCCTGTGGATGCAGCCCTGGGCTTGTAACCTGGCTCTGGGCTGAGCAGAGTCACTTCTGGCACGCTTTAGTTTGTGCAAGTCAGTGCTTCTGGTCGGGGGAAAGTGCTGATGGAGCCAGGTTTGATGTCTGTGCCCCTGTGAGGTCCCTGTGCCTTATTCTGTTCATGTTGCACACTTATATTTCAACAAACATGCTCTCACCGTACTCTAGGAGTACTGTAGAGCTGTGACCCCCAGTCTTTTTGGACCTGTTGACAACAACGTGTCCAGGAAAAGTTGAAGGATCTGAGGAACATCATGTGTTGGGTACACTCCTTTGCACAGGCAGAGATTCCCTGGGACTCAGGTAGATCCCGGGCTTCATGAGCGTTGGAGACCCCAATAGCTTTATAAACACAATTTTTCAATGCAAACATGCTGAGGCTTCTTTAGGAGACTTTCCAGAGAAAATCAAAACAATCTAAAAAAGCCACCAAAATGTAGGGGGTCATCCTTCCCCAGGAACCAGTTCTATATGGCTTAATAAAAAAGCTAGACCATAACCAAGAAAAATGGTTCCTGGGTGTATTTCTGGTTGCCAAGAAATTATTACCGCAGATGCAGATGTCTGGTCATTCCTAAGAAAATAGATTGGACAAGTGCTAAGTGCTCCAGGGGAGCAGGAGGGATTTTGCTGAATGCCATCCAGCAGAACAAATACTGTCAACCAAGTAAAATTTTCTGACATCAAAGTGTAGGACACATTCATATCGTTTTGCCCAAATAAGTGGATTGGCGTGCTCTTTGTGACAGCACGGGTCATGACAAGTGTCCTGCTCTGGGCTCCCTTCAGCCGCCGTGTTCAAGTTGATCGAGTTGGGTGATGGGGAGGTGTTGGCCTGAAACCAGCTCCACCAGCTGTGGTCATGTTAAGATGTTGGGGTGGCTGGGCTGTGATACGTCTGGTTGCTTCCTTGCGGACATCCTACTGGTTGGGTTACTGGCAACTGGGGTGGAGCTGGGGCGTTAGGGCTCCCCAGGTACCAACCACTGCTGCTGCGACAGAAGGCTCTCCATCCATGCCTGGCAGTGGGAGACGGACAAGGATCACCACAACACCTTCTACCAAGGGATGCAGGAACCAGGGTTTCTCCTGTTACGGATGACCTTTGCCCCACTGTCTATTTAGCCAAAAAAAGAGAGAAAGAGAGACATCTGTGTTTGCTGAACCAGTGCAAAGAAACTCTAAAGCAGCGAGGGCTCAAAGCTTCAATGTATAAATCAAACATGTTTCAGCTCACACACCATTTACTGCAAATACAATGCTGGGAATTCAATATTTGCCTTCTGGAACGCGAGGTGCTTCACAGGGCTCTTCTGTGGCATGATATTATTCTTGTCCACTGACCGAATGAGTCTAAGGCTGAAGTTTCCCCTGAAAATGCTGGTGATTACCGGAGCAATTTGAAACGGTATTCATTTCATGCTCATTGTTAGAAAAGACATCTTCGCCTGTAAATGTGTTTGTTCGGTCAAGAACTGAAAGCAAACAGACAAAAGAGGGACAAGCAGTCAAGGCAATCTCAGGGGAAAAAAAATGAATAGCTCTTCACGGAGAAACATTCACTTACACTAGACTTAAGGCTCAGCAATGGCAAAGGCACTGTGAGAGGTAACATTCAGACGAGGAATGGGATGAATAATTTGCAATCCACCCGGTACTCGGAGCTCAGTGGCAGCCGGAGCATCCACAGCTCAGAAATTGCACCAGCGACCAGGGTTCACAATAGCGTGGGGAAAGCAAGCTCAAGTAGAGCACTCTGCGATTTACTGCCACTTCTTCTGCCAAGGAAAATAGAAATATTGGCCTCTCCTTTCCCTTCCCTCCCCCCCCCCCCCCCCCCCCCCCCCCCCAGTTTGTTTTACAGGGCAAATTGTTTTTAAAAGATTTCTGAAAGCATCACATCTAGAAGTACCAAAGAAAATGAATTGTGCAGAAGCATGTTTTTAAACTGGAGATGAAAATAAATTGGGTTTCATGGTCAGGTGTAAAGACTGTAGATGTGAATTATACCTCACCGCTTTATTTTTAAAGCTTGGAGGGAAGTGAATTACCATTTTCTTTTTACATTTTATCGAAAGCAGAGAGAGACAACGAATGTTTTTAAAAGTTTGTAAGGTTCCCTTTTCCTTTTCTGCTGTGGAATATAGAGGGATTAAGGTATGTGATTTTTGGTGATGAAGAATACAAAGCGAAACTGAGAGTCAGCTGGCTCATATTTCCTTGAATTGTGGCTGCGTTGCATCCCAGGCCCCTGAACAAAGGAAAACTTGGGGTCTCCAGATGCCACCCGGCACCACCTCCAGGCAAAGCAGCTCACGCTGCTCCAGGCAGCGTTGACCCTCTTGTCTACGTGTTGATGGGTCTAGTCCTGGAGAAGGAGGGGTGAGCGGCCAGCACGCTTTACCGTGGTGGTCTCAGGGCTTGAAGACCACGCTCGGCCCTACGCAGAGGTGCAAAGCAGAGGAGATTTTCAAGGGAGATCAAAAGAATTAAATCCAGCCTTGTGTGTCGGATTTAGGTTGGCTGTAGGTCTCTTGCAGTCAGAAGGGTTGCTCTTCCATGATAAAGCAAATGTTTTACCATGGATTAGGTGTTCTGTCTTTCACTTATGATAACGCTGGTGATTTGAATGGGGCTCTGTGAGTACTGGAGTGTACAGGAGGGGAACGCAGAGCGCTGCAGAGAGGAAGCTTTATTTTTATGTGAAAATGTAGCTACTGCGAGGTCACCCGGAGAAAACAACTCTATCAGCTAGACGGCTATCTCAGAAGAAGGCATTCCATCTCGTGCTAACACCCACAGCCAGGAAATCTCTTTTTTTCTTACACAGGGAGTCGCGATGCCTCAGGAGGAGCTGGGCACTACTGACAGCCCGTGTTCAGGTGCTGGCCTCACGGTGAAGCACAGGGTGTCCTGCGGAAAAGACAGAGAAAAGACATGGAGGAAGGACCGCCAAGTCCACTTTTAAGGATTTTTCTATATAAATAAATTATTTAGCAGAAATACCCAGAGTTAGAACGCAACCAAGGGTTTTACAGAGATATTAGTTATCCAACTTTGGGACTTTCAGCCAGTTCTGTATTACTGGAAATTAGGTGAAAATTTTCAGCTTTTTTTTTTTTTAAAGTTGCCTTCTTCCATATGGTTAGTCCTACAGCAAACACGTAAAGGTGTGAGCACCTGGGAAGTATTTGAGGGCAAGAGCCCTTGCAGGCAGCATAACACAGTGGTCTGTCAGCGCTCCTGTCATCCCCAGTGCCGAATTCCCAGTAGCAGAAACTGCCAGGCACAACTGGGACATATCACTCTCCCAGTAACAGCAATGGCAGACTTAAACCTGAGCTCCTTTTTTTTTCATTCAGAATACAAGTTTTCAGAATTAATACAGTGTCTTATCCAAATCATTAAAAGTGATTGATTCTGTGAATACTCAGAAGATTACAAATACTTTCAGGATTAAAAATCACCTACATTTGTCAGTAGAGATGTCTTTGTAATTCTCCTGAACTGTAATAGACATGCAAAACAGGATAAGATTGTCTAAAAGAAATTGCAGGTTCTTTCGTATATCATCTAATTGTGGCGTACTGATGTATGCTATCGCATACCACTACCTAAAAACCAAGAACCGAACACAAAAATAGTATTGTTGTGTGTATTTCAAATCAAACAAAGATTAATGTCTGATCTTAGAAGTTAAGATGTCTAATTTGCTATCATAGATCCATAATGTTCAACAGAACAGTGAGAAATTACTAGACTTCCCAATTTTTTTTTTTGTTTTTCCCCTTTCTTTTTTCACTACTAGATAATTTTTTTATTTTTTTCATTTCTACTGGAAACTGGGCATAAAAAACAAATATATAATATTCCTTTTATTCCAGGTATAATTTGGTAAGTACAAATTTTGACAAAAATAAAACAGAACAGGCTGTCTACCACACAGAAAAACTATTTAAATTGTTTTTGCCTACTTCACTGGCATTGTTTCTATTGTTAGCAATACTCACCTGCAGATTACCTAAAATATTTGATCCCTCAAGCAATCTCAAATCTCCCTCAAAAAAATTCAGTTACCATAAAATTATGATGAATTAAAGGCACCATAACCAGGCATGAGGAGATTTAAAGATTTACTTTTGGTGTGTAGCTGGAATGAGGATGAAGATGTTGGAGTACATTTTTTTCTCTTTGAATTCTCTAAACCACGGTAGAACGAAACCCAGAGATGTAATAAGTCTCTGTTGTCAAAGCTCATCAGGGTAGTTTTGTAAAAAAATCTAGTGTCTGGATTATTCATATGTGATGCTGTTTAAAAGGCCTCTTTTCTTGAGCACAAGAAAACATATCTTGCTTGCAAAAAGGAACACGTTAAAATTAGGGGAGGACTTATGATTTATGTGCCATTTTCTCATTCTCTGTGAAGCTGTAGTTTACTTAATTGCTTACTTGCAGTTGCATCTACATCCAACACATCTTTGCAGACGCTGCTTCCTCCAAACAGCATCTGGAAGCTTCATTCAAAAGAAGAACACACCGATGGCAAAGATGTCTCCTGCTTTTCAAATACAGCTTCCTTGTTCTCTGATTTGACATGTCAAGACGCAAAATTCGGACTCAGGACAGATAAATGATAATACTCCATTTCATCACATTCAAATTCAAGATGCAGATGGTTTATATCCTTAGACCAGGGAGTAAAATGATTGACTTGACTTTCTTATTTCTCCAGTCTTGAATAGTTGGTGAATAGTCATGTTTTAGACACAAGAGACCATGAAAAGAAGACACTATTATATATAGATAATCTGTTTTCCATAAAATATACAACATATTGATCACGTCCAAATTTCTATTGGTTTTCCTTGAGAATAACTGCTGAGCATTAAAGATCATGAGCTGGGATCAAAAAATGGCCCTCAAAACTCACAACTTTTTTTCTTTGCCCAAATTCTTTCTCTTTTCCTAAGCATTTAACGTCCTTTTCTATATAATGACTGTTACTAACAATATATCTGTTTATTCTGACTCTCGAAGTATTTGAAACCATATGTATTCAAGCTACTTGAAATCTGGCGTTCCGTAGATGTTGCCCCCTCCTCAATCACTGCAGATAAGGTAGGGTGGGGTATCTCCAAGTTCATCCACTCTTTCTAATGACGAAGGAAAATGGTGCTACTGTCTAGAGGGATAACCCTGAAAACAAAAGGAGGCAGATTTCATCCGAATCTCTCCTTCTCACTACTAGTCACCAGTTAGTTTATTTTAAGCTGAGAAAGTTCTGATGAAGTGTTACAATGGGAGGGAAATTGCATACAAATGTTTAATTAGAAGCTTCTTTCCATGCTAAATGGTACTCCTGCAAGGATTTGTGGGACTAATTGGTGTTGCTCTACTCCTTCTTCTAAAAAAAGATGGGGGATGAGCTGACACGAGAGGGAAGTTCCCCTTTCAGCGTGTCAGGTGGGTGGGCGGTGGGACGGCGAAGGAAGGGACAGGCAGGGAGTTGAGAAGAGGAGAAGGAGCTGTGGAGGTGGAGGAGAAAACGATCATGAGAGGTGGCCCGAAAGGCTGACAGGTAGAAGTTGGGGGTGACATTGAAAATAACTTTTTCAGGTTGCTCCTGGGTGAATAGCTCTAGAAATCTTTGTTTTTTTCCAGAAGCTGCGGAAGTCCCAGAAATAAAAAAATTTTAGAAACATTTATTCTGATGCACTTTTATTGACAATGTCAGCCAACCAGAGTTCAGTGGGCATCTGTTAATGTGATCTCAGTAAATAGCTTGTAGAGGGGAAAGAAATCACCATTCACAATGTCTTGCCTGAGGATTTTCAGAGGTTTGCCTGCATGGTAACTGCAGTGAGAATGGATTATGAAATATCAAAACAGTAAGGCAGTGAAATGAAGCTTTTCCTCAACCCTTCCTGCACACCATTTACAGGATGAAAATGTAGAGGTTAAGCACCCAAAACATCAAGGCACCTTAAAACCAGAGGCTAACTTTAACTTCGTTATTAAATATTGAATATCCAACTGCATGTTCTTTGCAAACACACTTTTTATTCCAGCCGTCACTTGCTAAATGTACTCAATACATTGAAAATGTTCTACCAGCGAGATGAGAAATACTTGACACGTAGTTCAGCATCGGGCTGTAACTCCCTGTGCTGAAGCAAAAAGGTATTTGTGCTGGTGATGTTCTGCAGAGTAACAAAAATTCAGGAATGCTAAAGACCACATTGTTGCCAAATCAGCGTTTTGTTTGGGATTTCAGCTCCAGCTTGGAGAATTCTCCCTCATGTGGTGTTACCAATGGAGTAATCTCCTGAGATGGTTTGGAGAGACACAAAAATATTGGCCAAGGTGGGCTAGAAATAAAGGAAGCTATTGTCAGAACAGTATTTGGAGATAATTCAGATACTATTTGGATTTCTTTCATTTTATCTGGATTGTTCTGAGAAACTAAGGCTTTTTTTCTTTTTTCTTTAAGACTGAACTTATTTTCCTATTAATATCATCATGATTGATTAGATTATGGTGTCTTAACTGTGCATGGAAAAGGCTTCGATAAGGTGACATCGTAGACGTTACTACTTGATTCTGTTTGAACAATGAAAAGAGGGTCAGGGGATGGTGACCTTTGCTGCTCCTTCTAATGGCCCTGCAGATCTCTCTTTCCCTCCATTTTTGGGCAGATAAAACTGCCAATGTCAAATATAGCAAGTAAACAAATATTTTTGCAAAATACTGTTTTACATATGAATCATGGGTATAAACCAAACCAGACTCCAGGGTTATTTAAGTTTATGCCTGGCTCTCGTGGCAGCATTAAATGTGCCCAAGAGCATTTCCAGGCCCTGACACCATCTGACATGGAGAGGGACATACGTTAACCATCTTAACCCCCGAAACAGGGTGGCGGCGGGCTGTGATGGGAAATGATCCTTGGCCCCTTCAGTCTTGTAATCACAAATTCATCGGGAAATACCCACAGGTTCATCGGGATAAACCAGCTGCGAGCGGACGGATCCGTAGCAGGGACAGCACGTCGGTTATGAGCGCAGTCAGCCTTAGTGCTCCTTGCTCGGGCGATTCCTTCTCTCCCAGGTTTTGGGAATGCACTGTTTCTAGTCCCTACGGTGGTTTGAGTCTGTCCCCTCGGTGTTTTCCAGTGGTGCTGGTTAGCACGCTCTCTGCTTATACATTCACCTTCATCTGGCGAAAACACGTGCTTCCTTCACCCCCTGGGCTGGCTCTGGTAGGACTTGCATTTATGATATTAAAGGCTTCCTGTCACCCCCCCAGGCAGCCTCCCAAATAATTTTCCCATGGAGCAGCACACTCGGAGTTCAAAATGGTAGCTGTTTTACAACAAACCTTTATTTACCCTTCAGAAGCACTCAAAGCACTCTTTACTGGTTGCTTTTCTTTTAGACACTCCTCTTCGACCCTTCATAAAACATTTCACCGGACTTTTCCCTTCCTACTTATTTTCTTTTTCCCAGCAGCACCCACAGTGAAAATCCTGGCTTTCAGTTATCAGAGAAAAAGGGAATATATAACATTTCTGGGAGCGCCTAGTGCTAGTGAGCATCTGCAGCATGAACTCTCCCTTCAGCTTTTTATCACAGGTTTTCATTTTGTTTAAACCTACCAGCGATAGGCCGACTTACTCTCCTAAAGCTAAAAGATGCTATTACAAGAGGAGCAAGGCGATGCCAACAAAGCAGCCGCCTTTGCACGCAGCAAAATCCTTATTGCACCCATTCAGCGCTGACATACGCTACGGGAGCCTGTGGTGGGTGTGCTTTTTTTCTCCAGAAGTCATTAAAGGACTCATGTGGAAATGCAAATCTCTTTATCATACCAAGAATTTGAGGCAAAGAGCGAACATTCGTATCTTTTCCAGACATCTGAGGGAATAGTTTGGTCTTATAATTAATATCAGAGAATCATGCACATTTTCAACTTCTTTATTTCGCAAAGAGTATTAACTGAAGAAAGTGTTATGTTTAAACATTCCCTAAAAGTATGCAATTTAACCACAGAGTAACTCTTTGGAAAGTGCAGATTGAAAATGTAACTGTGGAAATCTGAAATTTGACAGGTCCAGTAGTCACGAGTATAAGAACAAATGGATATTATAGAATGAACTTTTAAATGTGTCTAAGGTTGGGTCTACACAGCAGTGCAGCAATTGAAGAGTGAATTTCCAAGCCGGTTGTCCAGGTACTTGGTATTTGGGATAGCTTGATCTGCCCTGGAAAGGAAATGTTATTTCCGTGACTGTAGGGTAGGCAAGTCCTGAATGACTTAGAAACCAAAGCCCTGGTGCAACGGAATGGCATTTCCCTTTCCAAGGGTAATTTGTGCTTCCAATAGATCCCTACTATTTACACAGGTCTTTATCAGACTTGAGCCCATCAGAGGGTCTAATAAAAAACATTATTTTTTCCTATCAACAGGGCTTCATTTAAAAATTCTCATCTTTCCAAATATATATGTTTCAAAGCGTCAACCTTAGTATCTCTGCAGTCAACCTAGCACTTCTCACACTGCTCTTACTTGCATTTCTGTAGCCTGAATCTGTTCTGGGATTTGTTCAGCTTCCATCACGTGAGAGCGTTCAAGCTTTGGTGTTGCCGTTTCCCAAGAACACCTAAGCGATTTTGGGGCTTTCATCCTTTTGACTATAATTTTTGCCATGTTGTGCCTGTCCTTCGCTTTAACCGGAGCGCTGAGTTGCAGTGACTGGATTTCGCTCTAACTGTCCCCAGTTAAAGCTTTGCCTTTCACCTTATTCTACCAGTCAGATGTACTGCCAGCTGTGTGTTAGTAAACAAACAAACACATAGTTATACTAGAAATTAGGCAGTGGTCAGGAATTTCATAGGTATAATTTGGCTTTACTCCTGCAGCATAGATAATTTTGACCGAAAATAATCTTGTCAGATATTTTCTGCATAGGGTACCAATCACCCACAAAGACATAATTACAGAATCTTCTGCTTGTCCTTATATCTGACACAAGGAAATTTAGAGCTCATCCGAGAAATTCCACCAAGCAGAGCCAAGCTACGGTATCCGCAGCATTTCAGCGAGCCAGATGCTAAAGGTATATTATTTCTGACAAAAATAGAATAGATTGTATAAAAAACTTTTTTTTCTTGTCTTTGATTCATTAAACTTTGTCAACATAACACATATCAAGGGCCCGAAAAAAAAAAGAAGCCAGAGTAAAAAATTTCTGTAGTTTTTTTCCTTCAGGATAAAGAACGTTTTGAAATTCACTATAAGTTACAGATCTGAATATTGTGATACAAAATATCCACCTTTTTAATTTTTTCATTCAAATGTTGTAGTGTTATTCCCGCTAATTTGGATGAAAGTGGCCATTTTGCATATATATTTGTCCTTTAATTTTTGTTGGAAGTTTCAATTAAAAATGAAAACTCAGCACACGCATAGCTGAGCTAAAAATGAGGAAGGGTTTCAACCAAAGAGGCAGCCCATTTCCTTCCTTTTCGAAAACAAAGGAAAGGTCATCTTTTTATGTTTTCAGGATATTGAAATATGTAAAATAACAATCCACTTTTCTTCCACTTCGGGTTAAAATCGAAAACTTCAGATATTAAACAGAAGGTGAAAATGCATTTTTATAAAAAAATTATACTTGCAATGATGTTTTCAGCAAATGAAATAACCAACACTAAACAAAACTCCCAACGCTGGCTCCTGAATAATATAATCCTCCACTCAGTTTTAAATGATCCTTTCACTGGCAAGATGAGCTGAGATAAAAGCATGACCTGAAAATGAAGGCATCAGTAGTGCGACTATTATAAACCTTAGTGCAGCGTTTAGATTTTTTTATATAGGTATGATGACTTGGAAATTTGCAGTTTAAAGGACAATTCAAAAGTAAATACATTTATAATTAGGATAATTTTTTTCCTTCACCTCGACCGTACAGAACCTACTTAAAAGCGGTCTTAAAAAGGAAAAAAATAGGAGAGAGAGACCCTAGATGACACCGATAAAGTTTAAAAGCTCGCAGCGTTTGTGAAGGGTGTACAACTGGGTAATTGTTGGAGGAAAGTAACTCTTTTGCTGCAGTTTGGTAGATTACTTTATTGTAATTAAAATATTCTGTTGCCAGCCTCTCTAGCATGAATTTTCATTATAATACAAAATTGCACTTGAAATTAATTACCGTATGTCTCAACTCATCAGAAACTGACTTCTCTGACACCTGGGATGTCAATTCTTGTGACAACAGTGCTGAAAGCCGGCATTACCCTTCCCCGAGTTTTTTCCCTTGCCACTCAGAAACCGCTGTAGTGAAATGACCTGGACCACTGATGGAACTGAGTGTCTTGTTTATTCAAAACTACCAGGAGAAACTCCTTGCCTCCCATGACAGCAAAGACTCGTAACGGTAGAATTACCAGTTTTGCAAACACCAGCTCCTAGTGACTCAACCAATGCTTTTTCTGGTGCGCTGGGTTTCCAGGTTTGGTGCAAATTCCTCCAAAAGTAGAGCCCATGAATGGCCACCTGAGCAATTCCAAAACTGTAGTCATCAAGCAACCGCAGCACATACTTTCCTATGTACTTCATCAGTGGTGACAACTCACCAGCAGCAATGCGGCCACACTCCGTTTTTGCAACTTTGCTGCCTGCTGAGTGATGTAACTCCTTGAAAAACACAGAACCTTAATAAAACAAAAGCAAAACAGACATTAAGATTGCAAAGCTACTTACAAAATGGAGCCTTAATATACATTTTTCAGCTTTCAGAGTGAGGAATGGACCTTATTGGAAGTCTCAATGTGGCCTCGGCACAGCACAGGGAAGCAGTAGCTGCAACATGCCCAAGCTGACTGCTCTGGGATCCACTTCTGACTCTTGGGCTCTCCAGTGTCTTTGTGTCTTGTAATTTCATCCTCATTACACCAGTGGCAACTTCCAGTACTATTGACTGTGCAGCCTTGGACAATGGAGTTAAGGCTCCCTATGCCATCAGTAAGCACATATTTTCATTGACTCACAGAAGTATTGGCTGGAGAAGTCCTCTGATGGTCCATCCTGCCTGAAGTGACTATCACCAACATCCAACAAAGTCATCCGCAAATTTGTCCAGACTTGTCTTGAAAACCTCCAAGAACGGGGATTGCACAACCTCTCCAGACCCTTGTTCAGGGCCTACACTGCCCTTCTAATGAAAACGTCTTTAATATACTAAGTTTCCTCAGCTTGCGCTTCAAAATTATGGGTCCTAGTGTCCAAGCCATTTTCGTAGCCCTCCACTGGCTGCTTTCCAGTTTCTCAACGTCTTTGAGCTGGGGTCCCCAGATTTGCACTTCCGTCCCCATGAGGACAAACACGTCCTATTTCTAAGTAGTCCCTCACCTGCTGCTTCATAGGTTTACTTCAAAGCACAGGACACTTCAGCCTCTTCGATACCATCTATTGGTAGGTTATTTCCCTTGCACTAGGGTGAGGTTCAGCCCTGCTTGCTAGAGCATTTCGTGAATAAAACCCAATTCAGATTCATTTTTTTCATTTTTATCTTTTAATTTCTGTAACTGCAGACAGCATTTAGTTCCAGAAAAAAGAAGTAGTCACTGAGTCCTAGCAACTGGGCGTAAAATAACTGTTCAGTAGCTTCTGGTATTTGTGTGGACACCTGAAGGGTGGCATTTTCTAAAGGTGCCTGTGAACAGCACATCCATTTATCTGCTGCAGCCCTTGCTCACAACGCAAAGGCTGAGCCAGATGCATGTTGATTTTTAGCTAGAGTTTATTTAAGGGGAAGTGGGAGGAAAGAAATTAATTATTGGGTCAGTGCTGAGTCGTTCTTTGGTTTTGGCTTTGTGCTGGCGTTTTCGCTCTCAAATTACTTTTTGAATTATTTTATTAATGGAAATGTGGGCAGATGGACTTGAAAACGTAACTCTTCACTGACTCAAATGAGAATCTGAAGTAATTAAATATTTTATGGCTACCTTAAAGCTTTATTCTGCTCTCTTTCAACCACCATAAAACAGCTCTCCATCTCGGTAGCTGACCTGACCGTTTCATCTGTCTGGACACTGCCCAGTGCTGCCATTTCACACTCCCCCACACTCTCGTACACGTCCCACAGCTTAAACACCACATTGCAAATGTGTGCTCTGGTTTCCCCCTGCCCACGCTCAGTGGCGGTTCCTCATGTGCCATTTTATGGATTTCTTGGTGGCCACTGGCCATCGTGTTCCCAGGCCTGGTACCAGGAGAAGTGGGGGTGGTACCATGGATGAATGCCCTGGACACTTACACTTTGAGAGGCAATGAGGGCAACGCAAAGCCCAGAGCCTGTCCCTGCTCTCTCTGAAGCCAGTGTGAGCTTGGCCATGGACTTCAGTGAAGATGGCAAAAGACTCTGGTCAGAAAGCATTGGTCACTGTGGCATCACTTTTCTCCTCTCACCGCTGCTCTTTACTGCCTTCACCACTCCACACCCTGGACCTGAAGTGGCTCCAGCAGAATCAGCCATTCTCCCCAATTTTAGGGGAGCTCCCTGGGGGTACCTCCTGGGCCTGATGTCACCTACACTGCTCAGCTAGTGGCTGGTGCAAGGGGTGACACTGTCCTCAAGGGCTGCTGTGGGTAACGGTATCCACCCCAGCTCCAGCTGCCGCCAGCTGAGGTGTAGGAGCAGTAGCAACCTCCAGCTATTAAAAAGAAGAAATGATTGTGGCAGTCTGATGTCCTCACTTACAAGGACTAATGCAGGAGCTTGCAGGACTGTTTTTATCAAACCATGATGTTTTGTTGAAGCCAGACTGTTTCATGGAGGCTATTGATTTCCATGACATTTTTGATGGGAAGTCCAGACTGACTTCATATCCATCTAATGACTGTAACTCTGTTTTACAACACAAACTGAAGTGCTTTATTTATTTTTTTGCCTGACCACTTACCTCTCCTATAAAGACAGGCTGAGAGAGTTGGGGCTGTTCAACCTGGAGAAGAGAAGGCCCTGGGGGTATCTGAAGGGGGCCTACAGGAAAGCTGGAGAGGAACTTTTTACAACAGCATGTAGTGATAGGATGAGGGGTAATGGCTTCAAACTGAAAGAAGGGAGATTTAGATTAGGTATCAGGAGGAAATTTTTCACCCTGAGGATGGTGAGACACTGCCTCAGGTTGCCCAGAGAAGCTGTGGCTGCCCCATCCCTGGAGGTGTTCAAGGCCAGGTTGGATGGGGCTTTGAGCAATCTGGTCTTGCCCAGGGCAGGAGGTTGGAATGAGATGATCTTCAAGGTCCCTTCCAACCTTAACCATTCCATGATTCTATGATTAAGGGCATTCCTAAGCCAGATGCAGCTTGATCTGGAGCCCTACCTTGAGGAGAGCAGGAGTGGAAAGACAGGAGGACAATTACACTGGGTGACTTGGAGGCTTCCTCCCTAACTGCGCGAGTATGAGCTGTATGTGTATCGATGAAGCAAAGGGAAGAGAAGCGGAATCTGATCCTTTGTGCACATTTCTATCCGATGCTGAACACGACCAAATTCTGAAATCTCAAAACATGACGACATGGAAATGCCGTCTAGCCTTAACCAATACATTAGATCATGCCTGAGGGTGCAGAGAAGGAAACTGTAAGCCACAAGATCAGCTGCAGCAGTCGGGTCACTGAGTAACACCCACATTGGTCTATGGTTGCATACAAAAGAAGAAGATGAAGGTCCAGCAGATGGCACTCAGGAATGCGCAGCAGCGTCTATTACATAGGGTCAATGACTTTTTTTTGCAGCATGTTTTGAACAGGTGCCTCAGCTCTGCGCTGCACAGGGGGAATCACTGCTCTGCCGCTGGGCTACCAGGGTGGCGAGTAAGGGACCAAACCTGGCTCTTTCTGCTACTTCAGGAAATACCCTCCGTCCTAGCTACCCTGTCATTAAATCTCATCCGAGTTGCACGTTGCCTTCTCCTCCCTTGCATCTTCCACCCCCAACAGTCCCACATATCGTTATCAGATACGTGGTTAATGTGAAAGTGTGGCAGTAGAAAGTAAATGGGTGCACAATGCACAGTGGTGATATATTAAACATGAAAGTTAAATGGATCCATGTAACACATAGCATGAACGAAAGCCAGTTTCCCATAGACTGGTGTCTTGTAGTTGATTGCAGTTCCTGATGAAACCTTTTTTGATGGCTGGAGAAGTTCTTGCTGGTTTCTGTACTGTGTGGGCAAACAGCTCAGCCTTTCTTTTCAGAAGCACGTAATGACTGGAAGAGAGAGAACATGGGAAAAACCCAAGTCCATCCTCTGTCTGACTGGCCAGCTGGCACGATGGAGAAGGCAATTGGCCCCGGTGCATGGCCATGCCAAATCTTCTGCAGAGTGGGTGACCTGTGCAGAAGTAAGCTGGTCCTTTACTTCTTCCCCAGCAGGTTGATGGGGCATGGAGCCGAGTAGTCCAGGTGTCTCACCAAGGAAACAGCACTGACAGCAGGGATTTTTGTCCAAGGTTGCCTGTAAATAGGTATTTTGGGCAGGTGAGTGGAAAACTGATGTCTGTGGTACAAACTAGGGCACTTTCTGAAGTGCTGTGCTTTAGCTGTGTGATGCCAGTGGGACACTTCCACACAGGCGTGCTGCTCACCTTCTGGACCCTCTGGGTTGATGATAAGTCTACTGTTTTCCGAATTTTAATTCTGCTGGCTGCCCAGGGAGTTTGGCACGTAACTTCCATTATAAAGATTAATTTCACTCTCCTGTTCTTCTTACCTTAATATTACTGTTTTAGGGATTTTCCCAGGATTCTTACACCCGAGGCATGCACATAAACACACAATTCCTTCTGCGTCCACCTCTGATGTCTGAAAAATTGAAACGGCTCATTTCATGTAGTCAAAATGATAGATATCCCCAGCAGATGATGATCTGTCAAGCGAGAGTCTCTGACAGCGAGCAATAAGGTGCAATAGAGGGGTCCTCTCTGAGAGGTCCTCTCTGAGACTAAACATTGTGAAGTGAACAAATAGAAAAGAGCACTTCTTCCTCTACATGATCCTCAAGGTGATGCAGTTTTCCAGGACATTTCTCAAAGAGTCCAAAATGGTGATTGCATTTGTGGATGAAACTCTTCCAAGTCAAACAGAGACGAGGTGAAATGTGAGAAATTATGGAGTTGTTCGTTTTTTTAAGACTGTGCTTGTAAAGAGTCAAACCCTCAGCTGACCGAACTGGAGCTGGCTTAAGCCGAACTGTGCTGATTTCTGACTGCTGAAGTGGTTTTGTTATATGATACACATAGATGTTCACCATTGTAACTGAGCATGTTTTCAAGGCACAGTAAATTGTGCATGTTAAAATAAATTACAGTATTAATGATAATGGCAATAGCAATGGCAATAGCAATAGCAATAATAATAATAATAATAATAATAATAGGAGGAGGAGGAGGAGTAGTAGTAATAATAATAATAATAATAATAATAATAATAATAATAATAATAATAATAATAATAATGGGGTGCATTGTCTGGGTCCACTCTTGACTTCCCCCTCCCAAAGAGAGAGTTCTTAAATAAACATAATTTGTCTTCCACATCTCTTAGAGAAGGGCACATGTGTTTTTAAGTCCCGCTACAAATGGACGGGTTTGTAACTCCGAGCAGGTGGTATGGTAGATATGGTCCGTGGTAGGCTGACACCTGTGAAAGCCACTTGGTTCAAGTGGATGGGTCAGAGAAGACCTTGTTGGAATGTATTACATTATTGCTTGTAAAGACGTTTCTCCAAAGATCCAGGTCTCTTTCTCCGAGGCTTTAGAGCTATTGCTTTTTCCTCCATAACCTCAGCCCCCTGCTCCGTTCCTCTTCGCTTGCCATGCGAAAAAGCTCTCTTCAGCGTTCATTGCTCTTCCTGCTTGTCTTTCCTGCTGAGTTCAACCCCATTATTTTTGCCCCCTCTCCTATGCCTTTTTCTATCATCTCTGCCCCCTCCTCTCCCTATTTCTCCAGTCTTTCATCATGATCTCGGCAGGTAATGCCGCTCCTGTTGACTTCAATGGGCAGTAGATGTGCCCTTCCTCCTGCAAAGACTCTTCTCGTGGTAGGGCCACAATTACAGCTTTTTGCAACACTGCCACTTATGCAAAGGACAACCTGGTATTTCAGGTGACCCATTTTTATGAATAAACATTAAACCCAGAGAACAGAGATTGATTCAAAACTGTCTTGTTGCACCAGTTGTAGGATCCGATATGCTGAGGTATCTGTTAATACTGCATAATTGCGATCCTCTTCCATTAAAAGTCATTGATTAAATGTCTAATTAAGAGCTGCCCAAATATATATGGTGTTTAAATATAGTGGAGGGTTGGGATCTTGATGAACTCATTAATACAGATCTTATTTGTGAACAGTTACAATGGCTTTGCTGATGAAAGCCAGGTTTACCCTTTTGCTTTGCTCTGTAGCTTCCTGGGGGAAAAAAGATCAAAATTATCTTTGCTTTTGTATGCTTTTTCATATTTCAAGTGGTTTGGATGGATACCTAATTTGCTTTCAGTATCGCACGTTCTCTTTTGACATCAGAGGATACATTTTCTGAGCTTCACAGAAATTTTGCCTGCTCAACTACCATTAAAGTCAATTGGATCGTGTGGCTAAAGCAAGGTGTAACAATTGGAAAGCGCACTCCAGGGTTAAACTGCTGCACTTGAGCTATTAGATTGGAAGAGTTATCCATCTTCCAAAACACAACCTGCATTGCCACGGCATGGTGTCCCCTATTCATCACCTCCCGACAATTATAGCTGCATTCAGCCCTGGTGCAAATGAAGTTGCCTTATCATTTGAATCATGCAGCTTAAGCCAGAGCTGGATCTGTCCCACACAGAGCTGCCGAGTTTTCAGTGCAAAAGAGGCCCAGCGATGGGGTGATCAGCACTGGTTTGTGACGATCAGAGGAAAGAGAAGGAAAAGGAGTTATTAAAAAAAAAAAAAAAAAAGTTAAGAGACCCCCCATTTGAAAACTGGATGTGGCTACTGCTCAGTGAGATGCAAATATTGCGTGCAGCTTGGCCGAAGGATGAACAGAGTTTGTGGTCCTTCCCCACATCTAAGCCTTCAGACCATCCTCTTCATCACAGTGCCTGTTGGCATTGAGAGCTTCAAGGCTGAAGCTTTTCACAAAGCCACCACTGCTGCGGGGGACACAGCTGGTCACTTCTGCCCTCTGGGCTGGGCATCAGATAACTTTTAAAGACTTAGGATGAACTTCAGTTCACCTTCAGAGCAAGCAAAAAACTTGCTGTTAAATACGTTTTTGAAGAAGCTGGTGTGCGAGACAGTAAGATGGTTTTCTTCTTGGATTCTTTTTGATTGAACAAACGATCATGACAATAAACTGCATTTTTTTAGAGTGCACTTAATTGCACAGCAACAGCAGAATTGTATTGGCTTATTATTTTCTGAAAGCTCCCACCTGAATGATATCCACACAGGCTTCCCAGAGAAGAAGCCACAGGCCTCAAGCAGATTGCATCTCACTCTCCTAAAATGAGAGAGGCAGAACTAATCAAAGAATAATCTGTAGTAGGCCACAGTTACCAATTAACTAACTCCTAGCAGTTGGTAAAATAACCCTTGCGAGAGAAAGAAGGTAATGAGGCTATCACGTCAACTTTACAGTGTGATCCCGTGGTATCTGAAAATATAAAACAGTTTTATTCTCATTTTCTGTACATTTTCCAGTTCGTTTCCTACCATAAAATAAAATAACATGCCAATAAATACAGTATTTAAAATTTCATTGCTTAATATGCTAACATTCAGGCTGGAGATGCCATGGGCAAGCCAAAGACTAATACGCTGCTATACCTGGAAGGAAGCAAGTTATTTTGCTATTCACAGTGATAATTGCTCAGGTGGTGACGAGCATTGTCCCTGTCTTGACCTGTGCTCTTCCACTCCGTTGTGTCCACGTGCAATGTCTTATTTTTGGTTTAGCCTTAGTGTCTCTAAAGGCAAGACCATCCTTTAGTAATTTCTATAACACTGCTTCTCCTTGAAGATGGCAACACCACAGTACGGATATCAGTAATGAGCCAGACACTCCTCCCTTGGGAAAGTCCCTGGTGATAGGGATGGAGGAAGCAGACCTGGCTACAAGTATCTCCGTGTCAATAATTCTGGAATATCTAATATGAAGTTCAACGTCTTTTCATGCATTTTTTGCTGTTTCTCATGCTTTGCTCAGTTGAAATCTCATTGCCAGTTTCAATGATAAGGGCAGGATCTCTCCCAGCACTGAGACGGCCTCCAAATGACCTGTGCAATATTGTTATTTCAAATTGACTGCAGACTGCATACGATTTCAAGACGAACAGCACCATCATGATTTCCATGAAAACGGTGAACAAGGCTTTAAGCGTGGGTCCGAACTGAGCGCTGTGTGTGAACCGATGCGGCGCTGCATGCTCTGCTCCGGCAGACTTGCGGTCTGCATTCCTGCTGCAGAAAACGGGTGGAAAGGGCTGCTGGAAGTGGAGCAGGTTTATTGAGAAATGGGTAAGAGAACTGAGAGCCTGGAAGGCAGATTTCCCGATTCGCGGTCTGCCGCTCTCTCTGCGATGTCTTCTTTCTGCAAAGGAGCCCCTGGGTGGACAAAGGGGCCGTATTCCCACCGGACACATGCGCCAGATCTGACCTGCGGGACCGACACCGGCTGTGCTGATTTGCTCGAATCCAGCCACATGCAAAAAAAAAGAATTGTTTTTCAGCGTAAGATAGCATGTGCGCGGTGGCAACCTTTTGTGAGTCAGCTGAATTTGCTCTGCTGTTACCTGCTGGACTATAAATGCATAGCAGGAGGGCTGAAAAGCCTCAAAACCCACTCCTCTGAGTAACGACCTGTCTGGTGCCACACTGAAATAAATGATGGGTCCCCTCCACACTCCCCGGTGTATATTTAAACACGGTTTGGGGATCAGAGCAGCAGTTTCCAGCTGCTGACAGTCAAAAGGAAGGAAAGGAAAAGATTGGCTTGATCTAGTTCAGGTTACAAATCCCCCGAACACCAGACTAATTAATTTAGAGGCTTTGATAACGTGGCTTAATCCTGTTCACCTTTAGTTCTACATCTGTTTTTTATTACTAAATAAGAAAATGACAAAAAAGCTTTTTGTCCCCTCCATAATTGCCTTCTCAAAAAAAAAAAAAAAAAAAAACCCCAAAAAACATTGCAGTCAAAATGATTTCAGATTTCTCACCTGCAAGCTACAGATGGTCATGGTGTAAGACATAGCTTCGCATCATTACAACAGCAGATCAATAGATGATTAAAATGCTAGTTTGGTTTCAAAGCTATTGTCTCCATTTCCTTCGTGTCAGAAAGCTCCTCGCGTGTGAAGGTAAGCCTTAGCTGGAGGGTGCGCGCGGCGTCCGATGTGCAGAATGACACGTGGATTATAGAGAGGATAATTAGAAGAGCATTTAATGAATCTCGAGAGCCAGAGCTCAAACGCCTTGGATCACAGGTTTCATAACCTGTGGTCTTGTGATGAAGGCTTTTTTACCACAATTGCCTGTTTTGCTGCTGGTTCAACCCAATTATATTTTAAAAGCATGCAAGAAATACGTCAAGACTATTTGCCTGACTGCACTGGGATGAGCTCTGCACTGGGACAGATTTCTTTTTCTTGCATCTCCGTTTTGGGAAAGGTTTAGATAACTCAAGGAAAACATCACAGCTCTGAGGACGTGTCGAGATCAACCCTCTGCAGGGTCTGAAGGCTTTATTTCATCACGCCTTACAAATCCAAACAGTAAATATGCCATGGAAAGGAACGATAATAAAATGGGTTAATTGAATTCTGTATCAGGTTCTCAATAGCAAATTGATTCAAAATCTAGATGTTATATGACACAAGTTATGGAATTAGGCACTGGACAAGAGTATCTTATTTATAAAGAAAAATTAATATAATCAAGGTCAGGTCTAATTTGATCTGCAGCTATTATTATAAACGATGTGGAAGATTAGTATGTATCACATTCAGTCTAGAATCAATGGATTTATTACATTTGTCCATTATAGTGAAAGTGTCTGCTTTAACTGGATGGGAGACAAATGCTGGAGGTCGCATCTGTATGAGAAACTGCGTGATATAATGTGATTTTGCCGTGAAACAAAGTAATGTGCCCAATTTCTGAGGCTTACTGCCCTCAGACACTATCCGTGGACCTCATCCTGTCTCTAACAGAACCAGTTCTAGGGACATTGTCCCTCTGCAAAGGGAAAAGAAGGTGGCATTGGAAAGAAGAATATGTTTGGGTGAAATAAAACATGCTTTTGCATCAAACTACCTGGGAACAACTTTTAATTGGAGTTAATGCCTGGAGGTTCCGTTGGGTGTTTTGTGTTGAACCACAAAAACGACAGCTCTTGTCTTCCAGCACAAAGCTCTAGAGAAGGAGAAGAGGGTGTCTTTATTTGCGGAAAATAAGTGAAAGAAAATTTAAACCAAAAATCAGTATATATCACATACACGATCATTTAGTCTTGTTCAAATGCTGTCTGGAGGAGTGCATTTCGTTCAGTGTCAGGTCAGCACAGGTGACACCAAGGATGGAGTCGCGGCTTCTTTGGGGTCTGTAGCATTGCTTAAGAGGATGTAAAGGGGCTTTCATTGTTAATCTCTACTCCATTAGATTTTTGGTGCAAATTTTGGAAGTGCACCCCAAGGGACTGAGGCTGATTTAACAGGAGGAATAGCCGTATTCCTTTAAATTTGTGAATGAACATTGACATAAACATTCAAAACATCTCTAACCCATTTAGAGACTGATAATTTTAAAACTTACCCAAAAAGTTCAATTCATGGCTATTATCTTACAGCCTTAGGAAGTCAGAGGGTTGTATTTATTGCTGCTGTTCAGTGGCAATGTTTGAGGAGATAAAGAACAATTATGAAGCAAGCAATATTGTGTGGTCACTTGCAATACCATAGAAGTGGGCTTGATGACCCCTGAGGTCCCTTTTATTCCTCTGCTCCTAATCTAACAGCAAATGCAATCTTTTTTTTTTTTTTTTTCTCTTTTTTAATTTGGAATTGTTTCTCTTGAACAACCTTGTAGGTGCATTGTGAAGACAAGGAAGGCAGAGAAGGTTTGGTTGCCACCCAGCTGGCAAATGTGGACATCTAGACGTGCCACTGAAAGCCCTCACTCCTCTGTGGAGGCTTCCGACATGTTGCTGCCAGTTTACCGTGATTCCCCACGAAAAAGAGCCCACCTGCCCGACCATCTAACCAGCACATTGACTTTTGGAGGCTGTCTTTCTTTTCCGAGGTGTCAGTTTGGTGCCTCTGACTGCCAACCCCTCACAGACACCGCGCACAGCACAAGGACCATTTTGCAGCTGCTGGTTGGCCATCGTGCTCTTCGGCTCTCTAGAAAAGTTACCCAGTTTAAGAGTCGCTGCACCCAGGAAGGGCATTTTAGACCCTTTAATGTGCTACTGTCCTTAAAGGGGGGAATTTCACTCCTTGGCAGCATGTTCTGCAGGTTCCCCATAGGAGATGGTGTTGGAAGACTCCGGTTTCATTTTTTAACGGCATTTACTAGAGAGCTGCTCCTTATTGAGTCTCCCATGCTCCCAGGTGCTGGTTGAAGAGAAGACTGTCCAAGAGCTCGGACCATGACGAATCTTTAGTATAAAACGGGAGAGTGGGAGCACCAGAGAAAGCAGCTTTGCCCGGAGGGGTGAAGTCTGCAGGTCTCCACCACGCTGCGAGGAGCTGCTGGGGGCTGCAAACAGCAGTTCCCGCGTGCCCGGCGTGGGACCAGGCACACAAACCTGCACCTTCCAGCAGCTCCCAGCGAACACCCACCGCAGCTGGCTCTCGTCTTTGAAGCACAAGGATCTCACAGAGTCTAAAAAAGCACAGCCGGGAGGGTCTGAAAGTGCTGGATGAGAGGCTCTGTCGCTGAAGCTGTATTTCATAGGAGAGGGATTTTTGCTCTCTCATGTACTGGAGTTGTGCGTATGCTTTTCAATTTAGCAACAGGGATAGAGAGTATTCAGTCTCTTTAAAGGGAAAAATGATAAACTGCCCCACGATTTACAACTGAATGAAATCACTGGTGTATAATTTTCACAGTTTGTGCACAAGTACCGTCAGGAAGGGAGAATTTGGCTTTACCACTATCATTAACATCTTATGTAATGAATAAGATGAGGTATCAGGAAACGGCATAATATACTTTATTTATTATCCACTTAGATGAATAGATTTCTTGGCGTAACTACAGAAATCTTGAGCAGGACCCAGTCGCTGTGAAATGTTATTCCTCCAGACTTTGCCAGTCCATTTGTGCACGCTTGGGCTTCTGCAGTCTTTACTGTAATCCAAGAGAAGAAGGAAGCCTCACGAGCTGCCCTCCTCGCCGTCTACAAAACACCTTCTTCCTCCGTAGGGTTTCAGGACAGATACTGAGGCTCCATTTCAAAATTTGCCCTGGCCTAAACTGGCTCAAATTCAGCCCAGACTGTGGCTTTCCACTAACCAGAAGAAAAACCCCTTACAGGAATTGAGGCCATTCCTAAGTAAGGTGCAAAGGACTTTGCAACACCCTAAAACACTAAACGGCAGGTGTTAATTATTCATTACAAAGGCACCCACATGGAAAATACTGAGAAACCAGAGTCGGAGTTGCATCGAAGGGAATGAAAACATTTGCTTGTGGGAAGGGCGGGCACAGGTAGCCTGGAAGAAATAAGGTCTCTTGTTGCCGGAATTCCCATTGAATGAGGAGACTGAAGTTTTTGAGGATCTTTTGCCCCCTGGGCAGCTGTCAAAGTCCATTTGTCTTTGCTGCTGGCATTATTCAGGAATAAACAGCTTCATAAACACCCTTCAAGGTCTGAAGTATTTGCACTATTGGAAAATATTTTGAATGGGTTGTGCTGCCTACCTTTGATATCAGCAATGCATTCATTGTTCTAAACCACACAAATCATCAACCAAATCATGTTTTATGTCTGTCTAGAGAGGTCAAAGCTTTCATCTTGCTAGCATGAGTATATTTTTATACTTACGAATAAGAATCTTCATTGCTGAGTTACCTCAAATACCCACGAAACAGTGACATGCAGGAAATTAAAACTGATTCGTAAAACCACACAGGTTGTGGTTCATCTCCCATAAGTTTGGATGGAAAAAGTTAAATACCTTTCCCCAGCTAATTATCTGACCTCGCTTGATAACGAGCAGAAGAGTCAGGGACCTCTGGAGAAGGAGTCACCCCGCTCCGCAGGTGAGTTATCCATCTTTTGGACAGTCATCTCGGAACAGCACAAATTGGTCTAGGACAAAACCCTTCTCCCTTTACGCCCTAAAGAAGATAGACGCGGAAATGGCACAACTCACACGCGCACAGCTGTCCCTAAACTTCAATAACGTTTTTTCTAAAGCTTCATGTTAAGGCTGGGAAAAAAAAATCCCTGGCTCAGGCCCCTTGGGGCTGTCTTCCTCTGTTCACCTCAACGCGTGTCCTCATAAAATCCTGCGACATTGTTCTCCATCTCGCTCAGAGGATGGACTGCTCTCCACCGGCCGGGCAGATATTCTGTATTTTCTCTTGTTTCGCAGTGTGTCAGCCAGGCTCGATTTGCTCCGCGCACTTCAAACCTTGCTCCGAAGACAGAATTATTAATTTCCTGTAGGCTTTTTTTTTTTTTTTTTTTTTCCTGATGCGTCTTGCTACAGTGGCTGAGCAGTTCACAAATTCAATCTGGATATTTTCTTGCCACCTCAGTGAGATAAGAGGCAATTATTAACCCTTATTTTCAGACAGGGAAGTGAGGCACAATGAGATTACATTTACAGTTATTCACCGATTTTGGATACCCAGGCTAGGGCACCTTGGAGCTGATATTTCAGGGTGCTTAGCTGGATTTAGCACTTTTTATTCAAAGCGCAGTTCCCTCTGACTTCAGCTGCAGCTGGGAATACTCGGCATATTTGCAAACCAGTCGCCAGGGTCTCACTCTGGCACCTGGAAGATGAGGTCTCCATAAAAAGTGACCCCCTGCAGAAGGTGTGGGAGCCGAGCTAATTTGGTGAAGAAGCACAGATTCCCAAGTGCAAAGCCTAATTTTAGGTACCTGGTGTGAGGAGAGAAAACTAAACCGGAAAACTAGGAACCTACATCGTCGCTTAGGTACCTTAAATCTCAGCAGCCCTCATTCACAGCGCAGCCAAGAGAAAAAAAAACAGAGATTGAGACTGATCTCCTGAATCCCACCTCTTTTTGGGCTTACTCATGAATTCAGCCATTTGCATCTACCTGCACTCCTGATTTGCTGTTTTCTGCCTAAATGTGCCCTGAGACTTCGTGCCAGCCCCTTCAGGAGGGGAGGAGGCAGAGAGCTGCTGAGATTGCAGCAGCCTGGTGTGGAAACACCAGAGACGTGTCCAGGCCTCTTGGCAGCCTGATGGGATTTCAACGCGCGCTCCCTAACCCCGTCTGGTTTTAACCACCCGGCTTATCAACAGCTAGATTTAGACAAATCCAAAAAAGCCAGTTAAATACAAATTCTTTAACTGGATTCTTCCTTTCAGCAGCCTCACAGAAATATTAATGTTACAGGAAATTCTGTATATTGGCAGAATAGCTGTTCAGAATCCTTTATTAGGAATCATGGATTACATTTTATAACAAAAGTCAAATCCTATGCTTTTCCTTTATTTACAGCTGAACTTTCTGGCTTTCTGGAAAGAAGATAAAGCACGGATGTCAAGGATCTCTTATCCAAAAAGCATTACCTTTTCTCTGTGAACATGATATTTTAATCCATAAACTACATAATACGTTTGTGCATTTCAAGCTACAGTAATTGATTAGTAACTTCATGATACGCTTAGTATATGAGTTGTCCTATTGATTAATGTTACATTAACATTGTAACATCACCAGAATCACAATGTTGCTAAAGATAACTTTGAAAACATCACAGTCCAGCGTTGCTAATGTCTTATTAATAGAGATTATGCTAAAAAAATCTCCATTACCTAATTTACCAACACAAATTTACACAAGACAAATAAATAGACGTGTTCTGCAAATCTGATTGGCCTGATGAGTCTGTTAGAAGTTATAACATAAGCTTTGTTGCTTTAAACTGGTCCAAACTACTTGACTGAGTGTGGGAAACAGGTAAAATATCAAGATTTTTTTTTTTTTTTAATCATTATTCTTTCCTTCCCCTTCTTATGCTCTGGCCCCCCCTCATACCGTGTGGTGCTGTGTCCTGGCAGCAGAAACGTTCTTCCCCGTATGATTAAAGAAAAAAGACAAAAGTATAAGCAATTCAAACTTCGTGCTTTGCCGTGAAGTGCTGGAGAGGCCGGGAGAGGCGGTACTGCCATTTCCATGCACCCAGACAGCCGCACGCCGCGGTGCTCGTGGGGCTGAGCAGCAGCGGGGTAGGCCTGGGAAGAATCTCCAGGAGCGCAGGTGGAGTCCACCGATGGAGTCCACCGACATCCACGGGCCGTGCTGATGCGCGGCCACAGGATTTGCTGCCTTCACTGTGCAAAATAACCCTCTGTTTCCTTGCTTACATCACATCCAGGTGAGCTTTCTTCCCTGGGAATAGTGTGGCAACGAGCCACCAAGTTTCTCCTGCTCACAGGGAGGTGCTCCCTGTTCTTGGGCATTTGCCGCATTCCTGGTTCATGTTGTGGAGAGGGTGGGCCACCCACATCAGTTGCACGCGTTTTTGGTGTAATGGGGGTATTACTTGGATTATTGCTTTTAACTGTCCCTTCAGGGGGCTTCCCCAAGGGGATTAATTAGAGTCTCCTGGCATGAATTACAGCCGGATGTCAGACCACAGACTGTCTCAAAGACTCGGAGCTTTCTGCCCTTGGATAACTACAGGAGAAAGGGAAAGAAAAGATTTTTTTCCCCCTCTTTTGAAAGGCAGAGCTCATGAACAAAACCCATCACTGATAAATAATCAATGTTTCTTCCAAAGGCACAAAGGGAGATGAGGTTTGTTAATGATAATTGCTAATGAAAACTCCCAACACAGTCAGCCTTCTGTATTGGAGCATGAAAGATTGTGCATCAGTCAGCGGCATTTTTCTCCAGGATTTTCTACAAGCATTGTTATTATAACTGATCAAAACAGAAGTCTTTGGAAGGGAAGAGGAAAGTGAGAGTAATGGTGAGGGATCTTTCCATTTGTCTTAGGTCCTGTTGTGTTTCCAAGTCTATCACCCTCAGATTTACTTGGAGATTAAAAGAAATGCCAAAGAGATGAAGCAACTTGGACAGTAGTCTGGGGCATCTTTCATTTCTTTTTCCATTGTGGTTTTTTTTTTTTTTTGTAAAAAAAAAATAAGATAAATGAGTCAGTCTGTATGTATCAAGGAAATCTGCATGAACTTAGATTTAAGTTTTTTGACTTGGAAATCCTGGCACCCCACTCCCCCCCAGTCACAGTCTTCGAGAAGTGTCTGACACAGGAAAAGCAACTGCAGCTTTGAACAAAAACACGCTGATTTCCTCCCGGAGTCGTGGCTTTCTCAGCTTAGTCCGTGGGTCGAGCAGCCTGCCTGACAAAACACACCCCAGCAAAAGCTTACAGAGAAGCCCAACATGAGATTGCTTCTTGTCCTGAAGGAGCGATGTCAAATTTCAAAGCTTTGAAAGGGGATTACCCACTCCCAGAAGTAGCACTCTGAAGGGCTAAGTAGTCACTGGGTCAAAGTATGTGTCAAAGAAAATATTCTTCGGGCTTCTGTTCGGCTCTTTTCTAGAAACTTTTCCATTAGCAACCTGGTTTTAGAAGACTTTAAGAAAATATGGAACCGAGAAGAGTTTTTATCGCCCTGTCACCAGGGTGCTTTGTCAAACTTTTTATACAAGCACAGGCAATACATGACTTTCTACGTTATTTTGCAGTGAAAAGCGAAATGGCTTTATGGATCTTTTTTTTCAGGATGGGTGGAGGGATGTAAAAAGGAACAGCTGTGACTGCTGACATGTGAAGGTGGGCTGTAAAGAGTAGAAATAGAAATCTGCTCTGAACAGGTTTAAGCAACAAGAGACTGTACAGGGAACCATCAAGAGGGACAGAAACTGCTTTCTGACAAGTAGGCTCTGGAAAAGATGCAGAAGAGAAATGGTGAGGACTTGCAGGATGGACGGAGATCTTGGTTCAGGAAACATATTCCTCACTCACACCAGTTTGCTGGGCTTTTGGTTTTTGTTTTGGTTGGTCGTGTGGGGTTTTTTTTGGTTGTTTGGGGTTTTTTGACTGTGCTTTAGGGAAAAGAGTGAAAACTTTCTTCTCTCAGCCCTCCAGCCTCACCCATCTACTTGGGAAAGGTTCTGCTCCTAGAAGGGAGAAAGTGAGACTTGTACCACCTGATTTACCATCTAGATGGTCAGATCAGATGCGGTCTTCCTCCAAACACCATCAGGAATAACTGTTCTTTCAGCAAAATGACGTGCTTTAGACACATGAATTATCCCACCCCTGCTCGGCAAAATCTCATTAGCAGGTGCTCAGATCCTGAAGAAGTTGAGTCTTTGCCTGAATCAGCAATGAATATGCATGCTGGCTGAACAATTTGGCTTTCAGTATAGGATTATGCAAATTGCAGATTACACACACAAATGAATTGCCACTCCTTGATTCACAATTAATCACTTCAACCGTTTCTCCATCTGCTTTTGTTCCACTTTTATTGTTCCTTTCATTTCTCTAGTATATCAATCCGTACTTTTCTGCAGGGAAATGGTTGCATTAACTCAGTCTTGTAAAAAGAAAGCATCTCTTTTCCGCTACAAACTCCAAACTTTGGGGAATGTGAGATCCTATTTCTCACGGAAAAGCTTTTTCTCCAAATTTAGCAGATCAATTCCTCTCCTCTCTCTCAGTCAGGGAACTTCCCAAAGGAGACTGATGCAGTAGCAGAGGTGATCAAGCAGAGATACTTCAGCCCAGGCAACGGAAGAGGCTTCATGCCAAATGCAATATGAGATTAGCATTCAAAGTCAGAAAAGCTGTCTGCATCAGAAAAATGTCATTTAAACCTCAGTGTGCACCTGTCAGGCCAACAGTACTGCTCCGAGATTTGTCATCTGTGAACTACCCAGAGAATTAGTTGATCTGTATTTCAAATTGCAGCACACTGAAACTCTCTCTTTCTCTCCTTTTTTCCTCCTTTCTTATCTTTGGCTGGCTTCACCTAGGTGAAATTTCTAATCTGCCTCGAGGAGTTCTTGTGCTTAAGTTCCCTTGGCCCTTGCAGCTGAGGCTCTCAACACCAGCCAGGAAGGTTGAGTCTTTACTAGGATGAGTCGCTAATAATAACGATGGTAGGAGGGAGAGAAGAGTGGGATCTTGGCTGGAAAACGAAGGTTTGGGCATAATAACTGAGCGCAGCTAAGGCTCAAGTGGTTCAGCAGCTGGCTCAGCACACCCATTATGGCAAAGAGACTGCTGCTATGCTGTAACTAGCACAGTAATTTATCAGTAGGTGCCCGGTATTCCATGAACATCTCTTCATCCATACGGAATAACTGCGCATTTGTTCAGGGTTTGCTTCCTGAAAGTATGGGTTGCTTTGATTTGTTAAAGCACGGGATGCCTTCAGTTAGCAAAGTATAGGTTGCTTTGAGTTGTCAAAGTTTGGGTCTTCCTGGCTGCGGGGGAAGGCGTGAGCAGTTTCTTTGGCAACTGATGAAGGTAAGAGCAGTCATGGTAGCACCAAAACTTCAGAGGTAGCGTTCAAAGGCTTGCGCACACGTGGGCAGTGACAACGAGCACCGCTGTCTACTAGGACTGACACATGGCACTCGAAGGATTGGGGCGCGCAGACCACTGGCTCTGCCAGCTTGTCACGGGTTCAAATGCAGTGCAAGTTTCTATCAGAAAGAGCCGCACCTTTAGTGTTCAGACAGGTCCATTTGAGGTGCTAATTTTTACCTAAGGCCACATTCCCCAAAATCCAGAGTCATATGGCACCTGAGATGGGCACCTGTCTCACCACGGGAGCTGTTAGACTGCTGCCAGATGGGTGTCTCTACTATGCAGAGGTTTGTGACACCCAAGGCCGTGCATTGCAAAGCAGTGTTGGAAAACCATAAGTAAGGATTATTCTTTTCTGCTTAGGGGAAAGTTAAATGGCTTCTCTGCTTCCAGATGGTGAATAAGTTCTCAATAAAGCTTTCCATAAGAGCTTTCACCTGCTTTTGAAGAAAAAAAGAAATCGATTAATCTTTCTGGCTACTGTCTATATTAATGGTGGGAAAAATTGTACTTATTGGTGTATCAATTACCACAATTAACTGGCTTAACGGCCTGAGATACCCTTCTGTGCTCAGGAGATTTGGCTATTGGCTACTTTCATTAGATTTTCTGAAACATGTCAGGTGGCTTTTCCCATAAAGGGAGGAGTAAGGATTTTACATGGACATCTCCTCTGATTCTTTGTGTTACCCCAAGGAACACAGCGTACCTAATGAAGGTCATTACATCTTGGCAAGACTTTTGTTATTAAAAGGATAAATATGTGTGGGGTTACCTCTGTTGAATAAAAGATAAGAAACATTCTTCCTTTTTTTTTTTTTCAGTGCTTTTTCATTACTACAGCAAGTGCCTCAGAGAGTTATGGTTTAACTGCCCTCCATGGTAAAAAAGTGTTTCTGCGTCAGACTTGCAGATGTCAAAAGTCTTTGGAATATCTCTTCGTGAGAAGTTGCTGTAGCCCGCTCTCTCCTTCTGCAACCAGGAGGCGGTCAGCCTGTTCCTGTCTCCATGACAACCAGGATTTTAGAAATCACCTCAGTGTCTGTTTCAGGTGATGCTTCATCCTGAACAAGAAAGAGACAATGGCAGAAAATGTGCGTATCCCAACTCAAGAGGTACATCAACTAAAGAGACTTAAGCCAGTTGTATTGAAAACTATATTTCTTGAGAATATCTTCCAAATAACTCAAACTGGGATGCCCCTGACTTGAACTTGCATAGATACCCTTGAAGGGAATTAGGGATCATATCTCTATTTTAATGCATTGTCATTTCAGTGTGGAAAGTTCCACAGGATCGACAGAATCCAGATTGGCTAGATTTTCCCCATTTTCCCATTCTATAGGCACTCAGCTTTTAGAATTGAAGACTCCGAATGCTCATATGCAAATAATACTTCTTATGTGCCTAAGGTGAAAAAAGATTACCTTTTCAAGAGAATGCCTCCTGTTCTGTTCTGAGCCGTAGCAATGTGGTGGATGACCTTCCATATGGCCGTAGCAATCTTACAGGAGGTCATGAAAATCAATTGCAGACCTCAGATGTAAGGTCACAGACTTAGAAGTGAAAGCAGATGGATCAAAAATCCCAAAGTGAGGATATTGATGGCATTCCTTGTCCTGCGGCATTAGATGACTGCAGAATCAATGAAGAACTGGAGTAGTTCTTCTGAACTTGCTAGAGCGATAAGAGGTTGGCTGTGATTCTCAATGTGAAATGAATTGTATGGCATGAGAAGAGAATACTGAAAGATAAATGTACTCAAATGCAGCCATGACTTTGAAATATGAAAATAAATTTATTTTAAAGGGGTAATGTTAAAATGAATTAAACATAAAACCCTGCCAATTCGTGGAAGAATCAGCAAAATACTTTATATCCTGACGCCATCTACTGGATTTGAACTGCAGCAGGAGAACACGGGAAAGAGCAGGTCACTGAGGCTTTGGGGACACTCAGGGAAATGCGCAGACAGCTACAGACCTTGGAAACCCCTAGGCTACCAAACCCAAGGTCAAGGTCAAGACCTGTGAGCTTCTTCCCATCCCCACCGTCATCTCAGGGCATGGGGGGGTGGCCGCTGCACAAAAAGACAGTGTGTGGTTGAGTTCCTCTAATGGAGGAGAACTGTCACCAACGGGGTCTCCCCTTGCCAGGGTCACCCAAGGAGGGCTGGAGGGAGGATGGTTAATCATGTCAGAATCTGGCATTTCTGCACTCTTCCTAGAGGTCCGTGGGCACGTTGAGAGGGACATCGTTGCTGTCTCCACTGCGTGTCCTTCTGGAGTTTCTACTTCTAGTGATGAAACTGAGAAACAGGAATCAAGAGGCTTTTCAGACCAAATAGAGTTTTCTCCTTTGTTTTTTGAAGGGGAATCTAAAAACTTTGTGCTTTATTTGCGCCAAAACATAAGAAGAGAAGAAATACAGAGCTGTGCTCAGAAAGGAGTTGGTGGTAAGGCATTGGCTTCACCCACAGCCCACTGCTGGAAATCCTGGATGGTTCCTCTCTTGTCTATCAGAAACTGACCTCGTATTTCCCGGGGAAGCACATGAGCCATCCTGCACAGTGTTTGTGTGAACAGAACACTCTCATTTGGTCAACACTAAATCCTTCTAATCCATTAAAATCAGCAAACAAGCACTGGGATTCCCTTCATGAAGCAGCATTTGAACCCTCAGCTTGGAGAGTGGTCTTGCTCACGTTCTTTGTTCTAGTGACCACTTATTAAATACTTCACACAGTCTGAAGCAATCTCAACAAAAGCGTCTGTTCATCTTGAAAAGTCCCTCTAGCTAATAATTAACTCCCTAATTAAAGCTAAGCTCATTTTCAAATCTGGTCTCTACTTGCTATAAGGCAGGGATTTGCACCGAGATCTCCCAGGCTCTGGGACATCCTAAGGATGTTCTTCCCCACAAAAATTAATCTTTTTTCTCAAATAAATTTTTGTGATAATTTTGCTCTTATTTGTGATCAGATAAAAAAAAACAAAACAAAACAAAAAAACCCAACACATCAACAAAAAAGGTGCACCTCATGCAATTTTAGCTGCCTACAAGCTAGACATCTATTTAAAATTATCATTTACTTTTCTTTTATAGAGAATGGAACGAAACAGATGCTACTCAAAGATGATTCATCCCACCTATTTAAGGCATTTATCCTAAACTGGAATAAACTGCCCCTTGTGGATGCTGATCTCTTTTTGTTAACTTCAGAAGGAGCCGTTGGTTAAACCAGACCAGAACTTCTGGCAACCGACATCAGGTTTGAAGAAGCCTACAGAGAATCTTTTTTTTTTCTTTTTTTTTTCAATTTTAGTATTCACTAAAAATATTTCAGAATGTAATTGTATCCTGATGAAAGGTTGATTATATATGTGTGTAGTTCTAGACGAATGAACAAACTGTTGATTGGTTAAGAACAACAGTGTCCTGGTGTGAGGAGAGATGATTGAAAGTAGATCTGAAATCAATTTTGTCTTCAAATTATAAAGCCAGTGCTCCTTAGACTCAATAAAATTAAATTACTTAAATTGTATCTTGAGGCAGTCTCTAAAATGTAGGAAATTGAAACACTTAGTTTTTAGACAAATTTTCAGCTTTTAAAAATCTAAATAAAACCATGCCTGATTTGTAGAATTTCTGTTTTTCCATCCGTTCCTCTCTCTTGGGCCAGACTCCCTACTTATGCTCCTTCCTACCTGTTCTAGCTCTGGGCCAAAAGCAAGCTTAGTTTGCTTTGGGTATACACTGAATTTTCAGGATAGTGACTTGCAGGGTCAGAAGCATGCTGGGTGCTTGCTCTCTGCAGAGACAAACCTTGCGCTTTGTCAAAGTCCACGGGGCTATATACACTTGCACAGATCTGAATTAATCCTAAGAAAAATTTGTCCTGAATATACACCCATTTACCAAGAATTCACTTTACTGGGAATCCATCCCTTCTTCCTATTATAGTTTTCTACCACTGATGGGTGAAGGATTATCACTGTATGAATTGTCTGTATTTGTTATCGGAACATCTGTCTGGTCATTTCTCTTCTGATGGGTAGGGTCAAATATTCGGTTTATTTGTGAAGAGGAGAATGAGTACGCAGACTCTTTATATTAGCGTGCCCTTCAGATGTGTCCAGGCTGGCTCTTCTGTTGGGGCAGGAGGATGCCCTACTGCCAAGGCTTTGCTGAAGGACAGAACTACGACAGCATCGTCTCCTTCTGCCTCCCGAGCATCACTTCAGTCTGAGAATGACCTTCGGACATGCAGGCTGTTCCAAGCGACAGCACTAGGGAAGATAATCTAAAAAGGACAGGTTCATTCAGCCTAAATACATAATTAAGTCCTCAAGGGATCTTCTGAGTTTGATTGATTAAAGGTACTGTCACTTTTATGGGTCTCCATCTCAGGGTAGCTATGGAAACATTTGAAAAAAGGGTCCTGGTGAATGGATGGGCTCTGTAACATAATTATCTCCACAAAGAACAGATTGCCTCGATTGCAGGGATCTGTCTTTTGGGGGGGATGGTTTGATGTACTCAGGTATACGGGAGTAAACCCTCATGGATTAAGGGGTGAGCTGAATGCTGATTTGGGGGATCCTGAATCCTTCTGCTGCATCAGCACCAGCATTGGGTGAGACAGCAGAAGTTTGCCCCTCTGTTGTTCTGCCCTCCCTAAAGGAGACTGCAGTAAAATTAGTGTAAATATTGCAAGATATTTAGGGTTTTGAGGCACAAAGAAGGTACCATGTACCAGCTGCTTGGCAGCATCTGTCCGTGAAAATTTCATAGAATCATAGAATGGCTAGAGTTGGAAGGGGCCTTGAAGATCATCCAGTGCCACCCCCGTGCCCTGGGCAGGGACACCTCCCACCAGCCCAGGTTGCTCCAAGCCCCGTCCAGCCTGGCCTTGAACCCCTCCAGGGATGGGGCAGCCACAGCTTCTCTGGGCAGCCTGGGCCAGGGGCTCACCACCCTCACAGCAAAGAATTTTTTAACGTCAATGAGTGTGCAATAGCTTATCCTTGAGTACAAACACTTATAACATGTATGAAAGGGGGAAACGTGGGACTACATATATTATATAAAGCCTGGATTAAAGTCACTGACATAACTTTCTCCTTAATACCCTGTCTGAAATGCTGACCTGCCCCTTTGGTATCTTTTTACCTTGTTAAATGTTTGCAAGCCTTTCCCTCCAGGGGCTCAGAGGTCAGGCTCCTGTAATAACTGTGCTAACATGACGGGTGGGTAGTATGAGAAAGGTAGACACAAACATTCTCCTACTATTAAGGTATTTCTTGAAAAGGTCATTCAAACACTAACCCTGAAATTATAGCTACCCCCAGATCTCAGAAGGAGCCATTTAAGGAAGAGGAATAAGCCCAGTAGACGAGGGATTTCCATCATTTAATATCAGATGTGGCCTCTCTTCTGACCGCGGAATGGCCTAAGTGTACAAACATGTTTTGTGACCTGAAAGCAAAATAGCTGATTGAAAAATAGCTATTGGAAAAAGGCAAATGGTCACACCAGCGTGTATTCATACAAAATTAAGGCTGTTGAGTGGAGAAGCAGTTTTGCCTTTGGTTTTTTATTTCATCAGAAGAAGGTCCCATAATAATTATCCCATAATCCTGTAAATTATACTACATAATAGGGCAAGCAGGGCACCTACACTTACCCTGGAAAAGGTTATCACTCTCACTCTTCTGCCTTTATGACTATTTTGATATTTGCAATTAGAAACTCAGCACTGATTATGTCCTACGCACCAACTAGTAAATGTCAAGGTCTGATCTGGGAATTGAACATATGCTTAAGTACGTTAATTTTTAAAAATTTTTCTTTTACATTGGGGCCTAAATCTTTGTTTTTGTAAACAACCACAACCCTGATCTAACTAAACACTTAAGCTTCTGCCTTTCGTTTAAGTACAGAAAGGGTCCCACTGAAGTCCTTTCAAGGTAAGCACAGATTGAATCGGGACATAGATCATGTTATTAATGGCACATCCCACCAGATGTGAACGCTGGAGCACACAGCATTTTCTTCTGCTTTCAGCTTCTTTGTAAGGCTAACTCCATTAATACTTTCACATCGAGGAGCTTCCCGGTCCACCCGAGGAGGCTGCCTGCCTGAAGTCAAGGCTGCTGTCAACATATCTAGTCCAATTCAGAACAATTGCTCTCAACAAGCATTTAGCTTTGAAAATTACGCTTTTAGTTCAGACATGAAAAAGGGCTTGTGTGCCTCAAAGCTTCTCTTTTTCCCCTCCTTATCATAAGGTTTATAAAAAAAACCCAACAAACCCAACTTTATTCTTCCCACAAACATTGACTTGTTGCTAAACACTATTGAGATGAATTCTAGTGGAAGCCACAATTAACTCTTCAATCGTTAAATGTGGAGTATGAAGGGAGATTTTGAAAGACCTTAACAAAATCCAGGTGGCTCTTCAATATGATGTGGCAACACATAGCAAGGTGATCAGCAATGGGGGGAACTAGACAGAAATCCGTTAATACATCACCTGGGATAAAATGACACCAGAAAGCAGAGACAGGTGCAATTTATAACATGATAATCCCAATTACAGGGCCAGTGCAAACTGCCTCCAATCTACCAAGGACTGTAATAAGGTCACCAGAGGCTGCTGGTCTCTCTTTGTCCATCCAGGAGTTCATCTTTCTGTACTGAAGCTGGGTAAAACCATGGCTTTTCCACGGAGTGGAGGCACTGCATGAAATCCTCATTCTTTGGTGTTTGCTTGCCCGGCTCCATCAGCTGGAGATTGAGGTACGTTTTTTTTCCCCACTGATCCTTCTGTCTCTGAATTATTGACTCTGATATTAAAATGGATTTAGTATAGTCTGAAGCCTGAATATTCAAAGCCCTTTGCCTTCCCTGAGGTGGAACTCCATTTCTTGGGACAAATCTTTTAGAAGTCCTCACTGCTGTGGTTATGTCAGATCATCTGTTTTAATTTGTGTACTGAATGCCTACTACAGTGGAGTCTCTGCCTCTGGAAACATTCCAAACCCCCCTGGACGCGTTCCTGTGCAACCTGCTCTGGGTGACCCTGCTCTGGCAGGGGGGTTGGACTAGATGATCTCCAGACGTCCCTTCCAACCCCTACTATTCTGTGATCCTGTGATACAAGCATTGCAGTTTTATTTGAGATTTCTTTGGTCTTTTTCTTTCTCCCTTCCTCCCTGAACCCCCTCCCTTTTCCCCCTGTACCTATCATGCTTCATAATTTTTTAATGCTGTTAAATATTACCTGTTTAGGGCTCTTCCCCGCTGCTATCTCCATGCACTGAGGCTGCTTTGCAGTGCCTGGCACCCAGATGGAGTTGTGGGAGGCATTGGGTCACCAATCTATATCTGGCCTCCCAGCTGTGGTGGGACCTCGCAGACATCGTTTGCTGTATGTCACTCCCGTGGCCTCTGGAGGACCAGGATATGTGACCTCTGCAACTTGTGCTTGGGGAGGGGTGTCAGACACCTCTTTGGCACACCTTACACCAGAGCCCAGCACAAGTCAGGGGCCCCGGTGAGGAACCAGCTGGGTGGTTGTTGGCAGTGGATGAAGCATTGCATACAGTCCTTCTCCTTTCTCATGGTAGTCCAGCAGACCCCAAGCCCTGGAGGGGCCCATGGCCTGCTCTGCAGGTATTGGGATGCTGAGGACAGGGTTGGGATGGCATGGCATGGCTGTGTGGGATGTTGATGGAGGTTGCCAGCAGAAGGACGGGTGCATGCAGAGAAGGAAAGGGAAGAGGATGCTGACAACCCCACATCTGTGGCACAAAGGGAGGATCTTGTAGATTTGGCCTTTTTTCACTTATCTGTGAGCAGCGTGAAGTGCTCTGCAGGACATCCTTGCCCTGATGGAGATGTTTCTTACGTATGCGTGCAGGCACATAGATGTTTGTGGGTGTGGGATTTTTGAAGAAAGAGCCACTCTTTGGCTCATTATATTTCTTTATATTTCCCCTCCTTCCTCCCTGCTCTCCTGAACTGGACTGTTTTAGAGTCAAACTTGGTGCTTTGCACCATGCTGCGGCAAGAGGGATATCAAATATTTAACAGAGTTTCAGGTGTTTCTCCCACATTATCAGGCATGAAAAGATGTCCTGTCACTTGAAAAATGCCAGCAGTGTGACATGTCCTTCCTGCTCGAGGTCTCTTCTGGCAAGGGAGATGCCTCTTATAACAAGGGACACAAGGCTGCCTGGAAGGATCATATCTTATATGTGTTATTTATTAGCTCTCAGAAGATGTAAGTTTTAAATGATGTACAAATTTGCCTTGCAGGTCTGATAACATATGCATAGGCTCTCGAAAAGGTATTTAAAAATATTTTGGCCTCCCAACATTAATTGGCAAACAATTTTCAAATCTTCCTGGCATGGCTTTCATCCGTCAGATGTAGATATGAAGAATTAAGACACTTCTCCAATGATCTGTAATCGTAAGAGATGCCATGTACATTTGCCTGTTCTCTCTCTGTCTAATGTGTGGTTGGTCTGAAAGGCATTTTACACACAGCTTCAAGAGGAAGAGGGGATTATGTTGGGTGTAAGGACCAGACTGACTCTAATCCCCGGCATTCATTCTTTCCCCACTTGTCTAAAACAGGTGAAATTGCGATCTGCTGAAATCAGAGGAAAGTCACATTTCCTCAGTCAGTCCAGCATTTCATTCCAGGGCAAAGAAACCGAGTTACGCAGAGAGAAAACCGCAGATAAAAAAAAAAAAAAAGTCAAATGATGGTGTCAGCAGAATATGTCTGGAAATAAAAACGTGCAGCAGCAGAGACTTTTCTGGATTGCTGCATCCTGCTCTACAGTCTGCAAATTCACAACATTGATAAATGGGAAAGAGCCCTACAGAAGGCTTGAATATGTATCTCCGTCTGAAAACTCACGGAGTTAAAGCTGTTTCAGTGAAAAATAGTAAAAGAAATGGGTCCTCTACAAGTGGAACAAAAGGTACTAATGGGCTACTCAATCCAAAAACTAAAGGTGTGAGGCTCTCCAGTGGATACAGTTCAGAGCTAGAGAAAATTTCAGGCTAGAAATAAGGTTAACATTGTTAATAATGAAGGTAATTAACCACTGGAGCAGCCCCTCAGAGGATGTTGTGGTTCCTCTGTCGTCGGCAATTTTAAATCGGGACTGGATAATTATTTTGTAAATGCTGTGCTTTAATTCAAAATGGAATTACTTCGGGGAAGTCCTGCAGCCTGTGTTACGCAGAAGCCGAGACTGTAGGGTCCCGGTGGCCCCTTTGGCTCCGCATCAGTGACCTGTGGGAAGCTGAACGCGGAGGTAGGGTGACATCTCACATCTTTCTGTTGGTCCCAGTGCTACACCTCCTGCCTTGATTTATCAGAGCCACCTCTTCCCCCTGCTCCTGCCAAAGGAACGTACTCATGTGCTAAGAATTATATGACCAACTGCATGATTTCTTTATTTTTCATCACATTCGGGGCTTCTGTAACAAAACAACTTTTATTCCAAAGGAGCAGAATTAGACATCTAATAATAGAGAATAGCTGCATAACGCTGCATAACTTAATTTAATTTTAGGTCTGGCTTTTCTCCCTGTGCATGACAAGAAGAAATCAAAGGCTGTTCTGTCAGTCAGATTGTCATGTCTGTACGAGGATGAGAGCAACATCCTTTCTTAGAAATGTTGAGGGAATAATAGAAAAAAAGGATTGAAGGGACACATACTGTTCCAACTGGGACATCCAGGAGGTGATGGGAACTGCTCGGTCGGTTGTGCTTTGGGTGCTTTCCGTGTAGGAGCCAAGCAGCCACAAGAGCACTCTTCGTTGCATGTAACTTCATCAGTCCCAGCAAGCTGTTCTGGCAGAGAGAGAGAGAGAGGAGCTGCAAGAAAAGCTTGGCTAAACTCACTTCCCCGCAGCCAAATGCAAAGGAAAATTTTAGGCCAAAAAACTTTCACCCGAGAAATGATGCATTCTTCTTCAATACTGAGATATTTAAGGACGCAATCTCATTGTGTAAAGTCCAAACCTCCCAGCAACCTCTGACGATCAGCTCTCCTAATTAAATGTTGTGGCTTAAACGACTAACCAGGAAGCCACTGGTCTTAGACCAAAAATGTGTGTGAAAAATAATGGGTATAGAGAACAGCAAACAAAAATAAAGCCTTTTGCCTATGGAGTATGGCGAGTTCATACCCAAACATCTGTTTTTGGGATATGCATTTAAAGCTCCTTTTGGTCCCTCACTCCCCCTCTTGCGCTACCCCAGGAGACCGAAGACAATGTCAGAGCTTTGCTGTGACTGTCCCTGTAAAGACACAGCGGCTGTGATGGAGGACTATGCATCACTGTCCTTGTACAGAGGCTGCTTCCAGTAAGACCCTCATGAATCATGACTGAGACCAGACCAAGGGTCACAGTTTCCTAAACAATGGTTTAAATTGATTTTGAGTTTTCTTAACTCAAGCACACAGCCCGAGAAAAGCCCCACGCGTCTTAAATTCACCTGGGATTCCTGTGTGCATCTGGGAAACTCTCCAGCTACAGCAAATCTGCCTCGGTGCAATACCCAGATGGCCCCAGCCTGAGCCTGCGAGAACCAGAAACACAACAGAATGGCACAAATCCCATGTGTTGAAATAGTCCCACAGTGCAGAAAAGAAAGCAATATTCATGGGAGAGGAAGCGGAGAAGGAGAAGCCGAAGAGCAGCAAGTGTAAAGCTGCAGGTACATGTCTAGGGACAGGGACGCTTGGACTCTGGATCCTGCCTCCTTCAGCATTTCTGAATTCTGTGCAATGATTATTTAATGTAAAATGTGTAAATGAAGGAGGGTTAGGAACAAGAGCTCAGTTTCAGAGTTGGCACCTCTGTACTGCCTACACAGCAGGAGGCAGAGAAGGTCGTTTCCATTTCACCCATCCAATTTCTCCAGTTAGCTTGACTTTCTGTACCAGAATTCAGCTCTAAATTGATTGCTTATGTTCTTCTTGACGGAATCCCTGTGGGCCATCCGTTTTAGCGGATTGGGATTGCACCAGATGTGGATACGATTTGTATTGAATCTGAATTCTACACAAATCAGTGTTAAATTTTCATTTAATTTATGGTACAAATTGGCCTCATTCACTTGGTTTGGTTCTCCAACCCGCCATGACCTTTTTGGACAAGTTGGAAGAAAGATGGGAAAATCAAAAGGTCAACATAATTTGAAAAGACCTTATGAAATACAGAGGGTCTGGCAGAACTGTTAGCCTTGGCTATATATCTTTATTCCTTCTTTTGGGGTTAGTTTTAGACTCTGTACTTTGTATTACAGAAGGATAAGTTTGTGTTTAGGGACAAAGTTGAATGTCAGAGCATGTTCAGAGAATTTCACACATGTACAGAAACATTTTCGGGTGTGCTGCTTTAGCATGTAGCCCGTGGTGATTATATCTAACCATGTGAAGGATGGTGGGAAAGAAAACATGACTGTTGCAATTGGAAACACAACCAGACGGGAACTGCCCCCAAGCTGTCTGCCTTGACAGAGACACTTGGGCAACATGGCCAGTCCTTGTAGACATTAAAAAAAAAAAAAAAAAAAAAAAAGGAAAAAAGAAAAAGGATTGACTGTTGTCCATCTAATCTTCACAAATCAGCTTCAGCTAGCTGGCGAGAACATAAATTGTCAGAAGATTTCAGCACACAGTGAGTTCCCAAGCAAACTCATTTGGCCCAGCTTGAAGGTGTGAATCCAGACTCCAGAGACGTTTTGGAGCTGGAACTACAAAACCAGGGAAAATGGCTATTTCATGCCACCATGTTTTCCTCATCTGGGGATACTTTGCAAATCATGTGCATTTTATATATACAATAAATTATCTCTGTGACTAGAAAGTGAAATACTAACAAGACGTTGCCAATACAGGTACAGAATCAAAAAAAAACCAAAACACCATTGGTTTTAATTTGTTACTCCATGATTTACAGAATCTAGGTTTGGAAGGGAAATGAGTCGTAGAGTGGAGGCATCTCCAACAAGAAATGTAAAAACAGTTTGATAAATAGACATCGGAGGTGATGCAATGTCTCAGTGAGAAGGTGATGGTGGTCACAAGCAGTGAATCATAAAGACTCTTATAGTGGTGTGTCTCCAACCAGAATCATGAAAAAGAAAATAACAACCAGATTTGGGATCTGACAGCAGATTTGTGAGGTCTTCAGTCCACTCAAGACAAAAACCTTGTGATGATATCTATGTGCTCTATTCATAGAGCAGAACCCCACTGTCTTGGGCAAGTCTTTACCCTGAGTTGTTCATAGCACAAGAACAGCTGGTATTTACTTGTGTGAATCCCTCTTCATTTTTAAAGCTCACAAATCCTTTCTTCCCCACAAACTCACTACTTTTGTGATAGCAAACACCCCTCTACCATTGCCTTTTTGATCCTACATCCTAGGTAACGTATCTCAAGGACTTTTAGCATGTTAACAAAGTCGGCATAGCTCTTCTAGCAAACTACACTGGACTCTCTGTTTCCCAAACAACTTCGGAGAAAGATAAGATATTGCGACAATTGTAGGTTATGTATTTAGGGATTAGCTGCTGTGTGTGTGGAATCCCCAATTCTCTCCCTATTATGGTAGTGCAAGATAAGGCCCAGATTTTGCACCTCTGCTAATTTCTTTTCACTTAGCATACCCATACAAAAAGAGATAACCTTTATGCTGTTATCAGATATCAGCTGCTATATCACACAATTGCAATCCTCTCAATTAACATCTACCATAGTAAAAAGAACCAAGGACAAGCCTTTCGAATAATGTGTACCGTAGTAAAAAGAAACGGGGATCATAGACCCATCTACAAAGGTAAAGAGAAAACTTCTGAGACCGTGCGGCAAGGAGAAGAGGGATTTAAATGCTGATAATGCAATTGCTGCATTAAGGCATGGCCAACCTGACTGTGATCTGTCTACTGGATCTATGGTTCATACATGCTTTGTTTTAGTGTAAAGAAAGTCGATCCAGCAGACATTATTTTGATCCTAGCTTAGCTATGCCTGTGATTGAGCACCCTTAGCTGAAGGTTGGGGATTGGAAAGGGCCAATGGAAGGGTCTGAAGGTGTTTGTGGAACATCATCTAAAGGAAAGCTGTGAAGCTTTGAAGAGGCCAGTCCTGGAAACAGAAAGGTTAAGAAGGTTGTGACTCCACCAGCTTGTTAGGAGACAATAATGATGTATTCGTCCCTGCAAAGAGGACTTGTTATAAAAGGTTCTTCAGCACAAGGGCTAATGAGGCCTCCTCCTGCAGTGAGATGGGCTCTGCCATGTGAATGAATCCTGGATGCTGGGATGGGGCGGTGAGACGACTCATTTAAAGGGATTTAAAAACATGTGCCGGCCACAGCAAGAGTGAGTTGGTTCCTCAGCAGTGAGCCTTGTCAACAGGCTGGCCAGGGGCCAGCGGAGAGGGAAGCTGTCACCAGAAGGAAGCTGTCACCTGCGAAGGAAGCCTTATTGCCGCAGTAATGCTAAGCCAGGAGCCCACAACATTTGACTGCAGAGATAAACAAGGCATGGAAAATGGGGTTCTATAGAAAGAGGACAGAAGAATAATTCCAGCAGGGTTAAGGGTTTAGATCATGAGGCTGATGTGTACTTTGTACCTGGGGACAGAAGGAAGCCTGGGAGGAGGCATGCAAAACGAATACCCACATGCACGTGGATGAGAGCAAGATAAGAGTATAAAGAACAAATACTAAAGGAGAGACTTTGCTTTTTAACAGCCCGTTCAGCCTTGTGATCTGTCCATTTCTTGCAGCTGGCACTACCCTGTCATGGTAGACTGATGCTCCATATTCTTGGCAAGACCCACGAGCCAGAAGCCGAAGGTACGTTCTGCTTAATGTACTTGACATTATGTTTAGACAATGGGTCACGGTGGGCTGCCAGGTTTTAAATGCTGAAACTGGTGATGGTCCCAGACAGATGAATTGATATGTGTACTGCGTGGGACGCGGGAGGCCTGCTGGTCAAGTGATATCGTGGCTCCACGCACATACAGCAGGCAGATGAACGCAGGTTGGGATCTACAGTGAGTACATGAAGTATCATTATGTGCCTATTAGTCATTTTTCCAGATATCTGGCAGCCGAGGATTGCTGGGCATCTGGAAAAACATCTAGGTGGTGTGATCTGGGAAGCGCCGTGCTACCTGTGCATTTCTGTCACACATGGATTTTGGTCAAATATTCCGTAACGCTCATGTTATGCATGATAAACGGTAGCTCTGGGGCCACAGGATACCAGGGCAAAACCACATCTCCCATCTTGGATCACAGCACAAAAATAAAAATGCCTCCTTTACAGCCAAGGTCAGCTATAATGCAAAGCAGCCTGAGAACCTGCAGGACAAAAACCGTCTTCCCCGTGGGCTGCATAAAAACTTGGGAGCTGGCACGATCCGAGCTGTGGTGGGAGTGTTAACTCGGACTGGGGCATTGATGTCCGCCACAGAGATACCTTTGAGCACGATGAAAACTTGCGCTGGGAGCCTTCAGTGGTGCAAAGAGAAGGTAAAGGCTCATTTTCCCCAGCAGCAATTTTCAGCCTTTTTCTTACTGTGTTGAATGACCGAGAAGCTTCTGGTGGAGACGTGGGTCCTGTTAGAAACCGCGCTTGCACAGATTGTGCGGAAACATGTCCACGCTGCTTTCCCTTAAATGTTTTCCCCAAAGCGCTCCAGAGCAGGTATTCTTAGAGAAGAGGTTGAAAACCAGTGCTTGAGGTTCCGCAATTTATTACCAACTCCTGCCCCATAAAGGTAACAAAAGCTGGCACAAAAGACACAACAACAGTTGCTAAATGACAAGATGGAGCAGCCCACATGGAGCATGGAGGGAGAAGCACAGATGGCAGAGAAGGGCTTGCAGGAGACTGCGGAAACACGGTCAGAATGCAAATCCCATCGAAGCATTTCGGTAAATAATTTGCCTAATAAAAAAGCAGTTTAGTTTTAGAGTGCTGGAAGTCTTTTCATGTTATACCCCCCACGCTGAACAGGAAACTGGGAGAGATTACAGCTGTGTCCTGCAGGGTAAGAATAAACAAAGGATTTAAAAATAAATCCGTATTATAATCTGCGAGATAAAGCCAACTCTTCTGGAGGAAGAGCCAGGTGGAATAAACAGTTTCTTCATAATTCACAGAGAACCAGGAACATTTGCTGCTTTGTCAATGAAGCGAACGCTGCTCTGCTGCTGCCATGGGTTTTACTGCTCGAAAGGAAGAGAGCAAGAGGGGAAGCAGGAGGGTGGAAGGAAGGAGGGAAGGAAGGAAGGAAGGAAGGAAGGGAGGGAGGGAGGGAGGGAGGGAAGAAAGAAAGAAGGAAGGAAGGGAGGGAGGGAAGAAAGAAAGAAGGAAGGAAAAAAGGAAAGGAGGAAGGAAGGAGAGAAGGAAGGGAGGGAAGGAGGGAGGAAGGAACAAAGGAAGGAAGGGAGGGAGGGAAGAAAGAAGGAAAAAAGGAAAGGAGGAAGGAAGGAGAGAAGGAAGGGAGGGAAGGAGGGAGGAAGGAAGGAAAGAAAGAAGGACAAAAAGCAAGGCAGGAGAGAAGGAAGGGAGGAAAGAAAGAAGGAAGGAAGGAGGGAGGGAGGAAGGAAGGAAGGAAAGAAAGAAAGAAGGAAGGAAGGAAGGGAAGAAAGAAAGAAGGAAGGAAGGAAGGGAGGGAAGAAAGAAAGAAGGAAGGAAAAAAGGAAAGGAGGAAGGAAGGAGAGAAGGAAGGGAGGGAAGGAGGGAGGAAGGAACGAAGGAAGGAAGGGAGGGAGGGAGGGAAGAAAGAAGGAAAAAAGGAAAGGAGGAAGGAAGGAGAGAAGGAAGGGAGGGAAGGAGGGAGGAAGGAAGGAAAGAAAGAAGGACAAAAAGCAAGGCAGGAGAGAAGGAAGGGAGGAAAGAAAGAAGGAAGGAAGGAGGGAGGGAGGAAGGAAGGAAAGAAAGAAGGAAAAAAGGAAGGAAGGAAGGAAAGGAGGGGCTGTTTGCAAGGGCATGTAGCGACAGGACGAGGGGCAATGGTTTTAAACTAGAGCAGGGCAGGTTTATATTAGGCATTAGGATGAAGTTCTTTACACTGAGGGTGGTGAGACACTGGCCCAGGTTGCCCAGAGAGGGGGTGGAGGCCCCATCCCTGGAGACATTCAAGGCCAGGCTTGATGAGGCTCTGAGCAACCTGATCGAGTTGAAGATGTCCCTGCTCACTTCAGGGGGGTTGGACTAGATGGCATTTAAAGGTCTCTTCCAACCCAACATGTTCTATGATTCTATGAAAGAAAGAAGGAAAAAAGGGAGGGAGGGAGGGAGGGAGGGAGGGAGGGAGGACTTGCCGTGGTGCTCACCACTGCAGAAGCTGCATTCCCTGTGCTCTGCTTGCTCAGGCTGCTCAGCCTTTCGTGACTCTGCCCACAGCGTATTAAAAATAGAATAGAAAGGAGATGAAGAACAAACTCAAGAAAAAATGATTGGGGTGATGAACTTTTTGGAAAGTTCATGCATAGGCTAATGCAAGGCCTGATTCAGCCATGTCTGCTCGCCGGTGGAGTGACCGTCATCTACACATATCCCACTGGCTACAGAAGTGGTTGTAGCTGCTTGGAAAATTTCCAGTGAAATGTTTGGGAGTCAGAAAGTCTCTGTTCATCTAAAAGCTTTGCACAGAAATTTGTCACATATTAAAAAAAAAAAAAAAAAAAAAGTGGTTTGAAACAGGAATGAGGGGGAAGAAAAGTGTTTTGAAAAGGTCAGAACAATCCAGCAAATATTTTTTTTTTTTCAAAGGGAGCTCTTAGACTGACAGTTTTGAAAGCACTTCTCATTTTTCTGCTTTTAGAAGAAATTAAAAAGGAAAAATAGGTTGGAGGAATCAGTACAAAATATATCAGTTGACCTGAGCTGCAATAGGAGAATGGGATGTTTTGATACACAGTGAATAAGAGAGATCTTTGTGGTTTTTTTTCTCTCTGCTGGCGATTGAATTATGAAACTCCCAGAACCTAAAAATCTGGGCTTAACAGCCGCATTCTTAATGCCTGGCATAGTTTATAGTTAAATCTGGGGCTCCAGTAAAGACATCAGTGAAACATTCATTGGTTTTAATGAGGTCAGGTTTCACTTTGTGGTTTCACACAACGCTAATGGACGGGATCGGACTGCACAATGCGGATATCTCCACAGAAACACGCGAAAGGTCGTAGGGAAGGACCAATTAAAAACATTATTTTCTCATCAATTAATGTATTCTATATAGGGGTAACTGTTATTGCACAACCCTGTCACTGTGATGAGGGTTTCTTTTTTTTCTGGAGCAGACTCTCAGAATTTTGTTTACATTTAAAATTAATTTTCAACTTCTTATGGAGTTATTTTTAAGTTAGAAATAACTCACGGAAACAGAGCAAAAATTCCACTTGGACAGAAATTTTCTAGCTTTTCAATGAAAAATGAAGCTTTTTATTCGTGAAAGCATTTAGTTTGGAAAGAACATTTGGGAAACTGAAGTATATGAGACAAAATTATGAGACTCATAGGCAGAGACATTTTAGGTGGTGGTTTTTTTGGGGGTCTTTTTTTTTTTTTTTTACATTATCTTCACTAGAAATCTTATTGTGAAAACCCAGAAGTGCTTTCAGAATCTGCTTTCTCGGATTTGAAGTAGCTGACGAACAGAAATGGAATAAAATTGCACATAGCTGAAAACAAAACCCCATTTCTTCCCCCTTTCAAGTCACCCTCCCAAAGGCATTGCTGGAATTCTCTCATTTTTCCCTTTCCTGCGCTACCTTTAAGGAAGGCGGAGGACAGCTTCCCTCCCTCCCACCCCACAACGTCCTGTAGCCTTGGGACAAGGTGCTCACCGAGGCCCACAGTGACCGGAGGTGAGCTCCGCAAGACACGTCGCTGTGTATGATGTGTAAGATCAGTCTTTTAGGATCCAAAACACTGGGACCCACATATTAAGGGAGCAAGGCAAGAGAAAGGTGTATGATGAATGTCTAAACTGTGGTAAAGACCTCAATCTGAGCTTTTTCTTACTGGATTTAACATAATCCAACCACAGAAACCCAGGAGAAGAGGTCCCTTGGATCCCAGGTCCCGTTGGCATGGCACTCACCTCTTTCCCAGCGATGCAGAGGGACTGTGGTCTCCATGATTGAGGTTTGCTTCCCCCATGGGCTCACAGAAGGCATCTTAGATGTGACCATGTTCAACTCCAGGCTCTTGGTTGCGTTTTGGCAGGGAGTGGCAAGTGCTGGCAAAATTAAGCCCCAAAAGTCTCTACCTGGGAAAGACAACAAAGCTTTCAGTGGGATTGTTTGCTAGAGCCCTACTGCAGCAGACTGGCTTTGTGCACAAGGTCAGAGGGAAGTTAGAAACCAGGTTGCTTTATTTATTGGAGTGGCAATGAAATGCCTAAAATTTACAGCCTGACAGACAAGCTGAGGAAACAGGACACTGTAAGGAAAACAAGATGAAACTTAACCTATAGGCCTGCCTGCGTGATAAGAGCATCCTATGACCATCTGCATCCCTCAAAATGCTTCAGACACTCCTCAAGTGTTAGGGCGGGAGTTGCAGAAAAAGTTGCCCATCGATACGGGGAGCAGTGTCCCCTGGAGGACACACAGAGGAAGAGAGCCCTTAGGCGAGAACTTACTCAGCAGGTTGGTTTGCCTCTAAATATACAGCAGGGCCATAACGATGGACACAGCACAGACTCCCAGGCATCTTTTAATGTAATTTCCCCCAGGGAGCCAGAGAAGGAGGGTCTCACGGGTCTGTGAGGGTAGGCGTGATGAAAGAAGAGAAGGTGCTTCCCAATCGTCACATCAGCAATGAGGGTCTGGGCTTGTTCCTTGCAACAGGCTGTTATAATTCCACATGCTCTCCTGGCATCCAGAGGGCTGTGCCAGTCCACTCCGGTGGGGAATGGGACCTGAGGGTCTTGATATAAATATATTGATTTTCATATGCTATGGATAGGTATCGCGAAGAACATCCAATAATGGTGTTAACCTCCTTCTTACACCTAGGAAGGTGGGTTTTTTAGAAGCCCTCAATACTGCGTTGGCTCCAGAGCCAGCTTAAGTTACTCTTAAACTTAAATTATACTTGAAAAATCCACTACAGAATTTAAAAACCAGAAATGTTTTGCAAGAACCCAACTGAAAACACGCCTCAACAGCATTAACAAGACTCTTGCAAAGGACTCGAGCTTCTGCTCAGACCAGAGCCTGATTGGCAATTCTGCACAAGCAATGACCTCCTCCTTGTCCCATGATATAAATAGAGCATCTCCTCCACAGAATGAATGCTAAATATTTACCTTCCTAAAATATCGACTGCAAAAAAGGAAAGGCCCAGGCTTGACACCGAAATGCTCAGCACGGTTCAGCGTAAGCAATCCGCCGTGATCAGGCGAGAGGTGTAACAAATCCACGGTGCTCTGCGGTGAGCCGCGTTCAACACGCGCGCGGGAATCCTGCTGGGGCCTGATGTGCAAATCCTGATCTTCACATTTGCAGTGAAGTGGAAGAGAAAATACAATAGTTATTATGGATTACAGTTCAGACTTTTATGGACAGTGACAGCTTTGGCCCGTCGCTCAGCCGCTAACAATGACTGCTGCGAGACAGCGACTAGAAAAATAATTGATAAATCTAAGGGCTGAATTTATTCGTTCTTGCACTGGACTTATGTATTTTTATTCAGAGATGATGAAGAGTAAAGTGCAGCAAATTTGGCACTCAGTGAGCATTCATGCTTATAACTCATTTAAAGGAGAGAGGAACGGTGGGAGAGGCCTTACTCTTAAACCCCACACATGATTTTGTATATTTGCTGTATTTAAAGCTATACCTTTCTGCACCTGCTGAGAATTGCTCGGGTTGCCTCTGCCAGAGGTTACCTGCAATTTGAACGAGGCAGAGTGGGGAGGGAGCACTCTGCATCCTCCCCTTGCGTTGGCTCCTACTCCCCTTCCCTCCCAGCAATGACACAGCCATTACCCTGTGTCCCGCACCCCTTTCCCTCTGCTCCTCTTTGCTGCAGTTCCTTCACAGAACCCCCCCGCATCCCGGGCTGCATCCCCCGCAGCGTGGGCAGCAGGGCGAGGGGGGGATTCTGCCCCTCTGCTCCGCTCTGTGAGACCCCCCCTGCAGCGCTGCCTCCAGCTCTGGGGCACCAACAGCAGAAGGACACGGAGCTGTTGGAGCGGGGCCAGAGGAGGCCCCGGAGATGCTGGGAGGGCTGGAGCCCCTCTGCTGTGAGGACAGGCTGAGAGAGCTGGGGGGGTTCAGCCTGGAGAAGAGAAGGCTCCGGGGAGACCTTCCAGCCCCTTCCAGTCCCTAAAGGGGCTCCAGGAAAGCTGGGGAGGGACTTCTTACAAGGGCATGTAGAGATAGGATGAGGGGCAATAGCTTCAAACTAGAAGAAGGTAGGTTTAGATGAGATATTGGGAAGAAATTTTTCACTCTTGAGGGGGGTGAGCCCCTGGCCCAGGTTGCCCAGAGAAGCTGTGGCTGCCCCATCCCTGGAGGGGTTCAAGGCCAGGTTGGACGGGGCTCGGAGCAACCTGGGCTGGTGGGAGGTGTCCCTGCCCAGGGCAGGGGGGTGGAACCAGATGGTCTCCAACCTAAACCATTCTATGATTCTGGCCAGCTGCATTTTTAGGAGGCTTTGAAAATGACTGATGACTGGGTTTGAGAGTCAGCAGGAAATTTATCCTTTGGGGTCTACTGCCTTTTCATGCTCCTTTTGCATCAACAGGAGGTCATCATTAAAATAAAGCTATTATTTACTACTTTGCAGGAATAACGAGCTCTCACTGCTTGCACCTGGTCCACAGGGTTCAGGACTGCGTTGCATACAGGAAGGAGAAGTCAGACCTGTGAGATTTTCAAGGAGAAGCCATAATCCCTCGGAGGAGAAGAGAGGAGAAGATTCAGAGGCTGATCAAACTCCTACAAGTGGGCTGTGGAGAGTCTAGCTGAGGGTTAGGTGGTAAGAGCCCTTTTGCCACTGATTAATCATTTCAACAAAGTGGCATCCTATCATCAGCTACAAGTGGAATGAGAGCTTGGGAGCTGCGCCAAAGCATCCTGGATATTTTTCAATTTTAGTTTGCTGCTTTTTTCTTTTTTTTTTTTTTAGTAGAAGGATGCTTCTGAATTAATGACCTAACAGGCTTTTTTTCTTCCTTCAGCAGATGTCTAGAAAGGAAGAAGACATGTAGGAGAGGAGGGAGTGCATGCATATAAAAAGGAGGAGAGGAACAGGCTGAGACTGATTTTATTTGATAATTTCTCTTTGTAAAATTGTTGTAAAATAATGCATATATTGATTAGCACCAACCCTGGCAAGGCCTTGGTTTGGGAGGATGGCAGATAAACAAGACATTTGGCTTGCCAAATTATTTTCTGAAACAAAATGAATGGTCAGCTTCGTTTGACTTCGCGCGGGGATTAGACGGCACTGAGGTTTTTGGATTAACCAATGGCCTGCTCATTTTTTCAAGTACCCACATTTTACTGCATCATTCCGGTGATGCAATTTCTCCAGTGGCGCAGCCATGGATACAGACTCCCAAGGGGGAAGCCTGCACCAACGTTTATCTCCGTGACCCACTTTCAGCGGCACGGGAGCTGCAGGCCTGATGTCTCAACAGTGCTCTCCCCCGGATCGCTCAGAGTCTCTGAAAATTTCCCCTGTAAAATCCCCAAGAAGTCAAAAAGGAATCAGGGATTGCAAAGCTTACTGTTCGTGTAACCGCCAAAAACATTTCACTAAACCCCAGTTTGCTCTAAGGAGTTTTCTGCAGAGAAGCAGCATCTTTCTCCCAGAAGGATTTTTCCCTTGCAAAGCTTTTACCTAAACACTCACTTCCCACAGGCATTTTGTGCTGTATTATTTGTGAGATTTAAGATCGCTTTTATTTATTCCACGCACCAGACAATTACTCCACATAGGATAATCTACCAAGTTATACAATGGACTACATCCATAGCAGACACATAAGACATTTTTTCCTCCTCTTTATCTGTTGTGTTTTGGGGTTTTTTTTTTTGTTTTAAGACAAATTGTTTGTAAGAATAAGCTATCTTAAGTTTCTAGATAACAGCACCAGGCCATGACACAGGGCTTGGTGTTCAGGGTAATTTTGTGGTTCAGGGTAGTTTCACAGGTGAGATAGACATAGGAGTGGATTTTAGCGACACACTGAGCGAGAAGAAGCCTTTGATTAATTGCAATGAGAAGTGACACGTCCCTTTCAGCCCAATTTGTTCAATCCGGAGAGAGTCACAATTTGAGACAGTCTTCACAGCTCCACATCCCAGCAGCAACGCCGAGCTCTGGCAACGAAATTGCCAAGATCCTCGCGTTTTCAAAGTGCTAAGGGCCGGATTTTGGGCTTTGCCTTGAGCAAACCACCACGTGGGGTTTTTCACTAAGGGGATGCAGAATCAGCCCCTGGTTCTGCCGTGTCACCTGCTGGGTATAGACACGGGGTGGGAAAGACTGGTTTTCTAGCAGTGGAAAAGAAAGGAGGGCAAGAGAGAATACGCAGACAGATCAGCGCTAGGAGCGACTTGTTCAAGATTTCATTTTCTACCTCCTTTTGCTGGCACCTTCTCCCTCCTCCAGTCCTGCTGGCAATGCTGAGTTCCTTTTCTTTCCCTGCTCACTCTGCGTTTGCAGCTGATGATAATCTTTGGCCTGAGTATTTTCCTAGTCCAGCCAGGCCAGGATATGTCGAAGGACGGAAGATTTATAAACCTGCATTAAGCAGCCACATTAATCAGCAGGTTCTCCTTGCTGTCTGCGAGCCCCACGGAGTGGCCAAGGCATCCTGGAGCAAGCGTTGCTCCGGAGAGCCCAGTGCTGCGGGCTGAAACCGCGGAGAAACGGATGGGACCGCTCAAAATTGTGTGTCCTCTCCTTGGGACCAAGGGAAAAATGAAACTGTGAAGGGGAATGCGGGACGAAGAAGAGGCGTTGTCATCTCTGAGCCCAACCTGCGGTTTCTCTAGAGCTGTAGGAATTTCGGAGGGGAGGAAATCACAGGCATTTCTGGATCCTCTAACGAAAATGCCAGTCATCCAGAGGAAGATACCCAAGAAACCCGGCAATATCCCCATTGAGATGTACTATATGACTGGAGTGTGTGTGCTGCAGTTATTTTTAATCTGTCTCCCATCCGAAATACTTTATTGCATTTTTAGAGGCTCTTTTAGAAGCGGCGAAGGCAGCGCTGACAGAGAGTGCTTTTATATTTTAGGCTGTCTTATGCTAAGCAGTAATATATGTTTAGGTTGTTATTTTACCTTGCGTTTTTACTGGGGTGATGACAATTCCTCTGTTCTGCTAAATTGCACGCCAGCCTCCCATAATGCCGAAATGCTTGTATTGAGAGGCTTAGCTAAACAACGCGCACCGGTAGATTTGCAAAGCATATTTTAAATGTTCTCACGGAGGGTTATTTCTTTTGTCCTAGACAGAGGTGCTTAGTTTGTCCTTGTACATTTTTTCCTCCGCTTTCCAAAGCTGCCAGGTGGTTATGGCAATATTCATGCAGAAAACTTTAATTTTTTTTTTTTTTTTTTTTATATTTGCTTTAAAACAAGCAGACGAAAACAAGCTTGGCCTATGGAGTCATCTGAATTAAAAAACAAAAAGTGGGATATAAATAGGACTATGTGAGGTATGTGTTATTTATTGCATTTTGCTTCCTTCAGCACCGTAAAAATTAGTAAATTATTTTTTTAAATCATGGCTGGGTTATGGCTTTTTATGTCTTTATCAATTAAGTAATTGACTACCGCTGGACTGGCCTCAGACCTCGCTTCTTGCTCAAAGCATCCGATAGCTGGTACTGCTTCTGCACATCTACGCTTGCGTGTGTAAATCAGACAATTATTTAGTGGCATTCTTGAATGCACAAGTAACCTTATTCTTTCCAGCAGAAAATATTGGGTGTTAAAATACACACACAAAAAATAATTTGGTCTTTAGGTTTCTGCCTTTTCTCCAGTCAGTCCCATAAAGAGCTTGAGAGCAAGATTTACAGGCTTAAATCAGTACATCCATTAGAAATATTTTTCACCAGAACACGAGCTGGACAAGCACATTAACTTCAAAACGAGCAGGCATCTAATTAAAATATGACCAAAGAAACCATGGAATTTCAAACACATTGCTGCTGCTGCTGCTGTTCCCAAAGCACAGGATCCAGTAGCAGATTGCTGCTTCCTGAGTTTGTTTATTTTTGGGAAGGGGTATTTAGGCAAGAAAGAAATCCCTTCATCAGTGCATGGGGAAGGATACAAATTGCACGGGTTGGGGAAAAACGTATGCTCTTTCCAGCAGGAATTTTTCACACACTCCTCTTTCTTCCATATCCTGATGAATGGTGGATGGAAACAGGCAAGATTTTTTTTTCATGGGATATTTGGGAGCCTGAGTCCACCCATTCGTAAAAGCTTTTCCATAATCTTCAGTAAATGCTATGTCGCATGCATAATTATCTCCAAGGGAAAATGAAGAAAAAGGAGTTTTGAAGTGAGGGGCTTTTTTGCTTTAAGAAAAATGGGAAAGTAGGAGGACCAGGCCATGAGTATCGTTCAAAGAGCATTAAGGAGGTCTGGCGCATGTTGACCTCGTACAGCATCCACGTACAGAGCTCCTCTGGACACCAGCAGGAGGCCAGGCTGAAGGTCGAGGCCACAGAAGAAGTATCTATCCTGGAGGAAGCTACAGAAGAGCACTGAATGTAGTATTTTTTTTCTTTGAAGGATGTTTGGAAAACTTTCTAAGAGCAGCCCGAGTTTTGAAATCAGGGTTTATAAAAAGAAGCATAACACTTTGAAAGAAAATCTTTTCCTTCTTTGGTTTAAACCTGTTTATGTTTACGGAGTTATGTTCCTCTACACCAGCTGAGCCTCTGACCTGAAACGGGGGAGCCTGGATTTAGGATGTATTTGCATTTTTTTTAAGCAATAAGCAGTGAGGGGAGAGAGGCATAATCTCATATATGGATGCGCCCAAATGGTACTGAAACAGCAATTCATGGGCTTTATTTTTTTCTCTTGTACCAAATTTGTTGCAAACAAATCAAAAACTTCTTTAATCACCAGATACTCCTAGAAAGACATAATACGGAGGAGCAAGGTTGTCCAAAGGAGCTGGAATTCCTCAGAATAACTGCATTTGAAGACTCTCGGTATTTTTACTGTTGTTCGAATTCAGGGTTGGAAGAACCTAGAAGTGAAATTGCATACTTAGGGGCTCATAGATAATGTAGTTTCTGGCAGGATTTTGCTATTTGAGGAGATGAACAATTATCCCCAGACTTTAGATAACCAAGTTCAAATCGATCTTTAACATAAAAAGGAGGTGTTTAAATTACACTGGTAAGTCCAAGTAAAGCCCTGGATCCATCTATCAGGGGCTTTGGAAATTCAGTTCCCAGACCTCACTTTTGCAACTTGGATCCATCTTCTACAGCAGAAATTGCAGACATGATTATTGCTGTAATGCAACGTAATATAGCGCTCTAATACAGTCAGCAGCCAGGTTTTCTATTAGATCTGAGTAAATAAGCAATGAAAACTACACAGCTGCATGATTATTAATAACACCGAATATGAAGATGCACTATCAAGATTTTAGTGCAACACCATGAGAGAATGGATATGATTCTCATAGGAATAATTGTAATGAGGGAAATAAAGGGTTTAAAAACTGTGCAGCGCTGATTTATTACCGGTATTTTATTCCTTTTACTAAACTCTGCTCCTGTTTTTGCAATTTCTTGTGGTTTTGTATACACAGAATGAAGTACGTTGTTAACTGCTGCACTGCCCAACTAATTATGCTTATTTTTGGCACTATATTGCACTTTAATTAAGAACTGTTTGCATTTTCAGAGCATGCAGATGCCAAAAGTTTGCCTTTTTAATTAAAAGTAAAAAGCAAACTAAGCTGTTCTGTGAGGAATGTGAATGAAGCTCTAATGAACACGGAAGGACAGAGGAGAAGTTCAGACCCGATGAACTTTAATGCCAATGGTGCAAAATGCAACTAATTATACAACAATTGATTGTTTGCTGTGTACAAGCAGCTACAACCGTATTTGCCAAATAGACTGACAAGATAGACTAATCTCTCCTCTCATTCATCAGAATCGCTGAATTTCTGTATCCCAGCAAGGCACAAAGAAAAGCTGCACCTTTGTGATGTAAATTGGCAAGGGAAAATTTACATGATCTCTTTTCATAACTGAAAAATTGAATGGCACAGGATATTCACTAGGAGCAAACGCTCCTTCCAAGCTGATTGGATCTCCCCAAAAATATATTAAAGGCGCTGCCATGAGGCCACACTTTGTGCTCTTTGTTGCACTTAATGAAAAGGCTTGTGCTGGTGTAGTGGCCATTGCAGCGCGGTTTTGGAGCTAACCCGTGCCGTATGATGACTATAGCACTTCTCCCAAAAATAATCAGTACTTTTTAAACAGAAAGTCTTGCAGGGACATGAACTAAATGAAGCCAAGAGTATAGATCACTGAGTCACCCTAACTTTGGTTCATCCAGTGTGCTGAATGGCCCAGTAAAAAAGGCTGTAGGATGCAGTAAACAGCTTCTTGAGAAAAATAATGATGGCCAGCACATAGGAACCACTGTCTGTTATTACCTTATGTCTTACATTCGGGAAATAAGATTGAATTATGTCAGCAGACTCATGGGATAGCTCTGCTTCCATGCCTCAGTGTTCCTCGGTGAATTTATTCACTGTTCCTCAGTAACACTTCGGTGTAAGTTATTGTCCGTCATCCTTTTTGGCTCCAGCTAGCAATGCCACCGAAAGACAGCCTGTGATGGGATGCCATCAAGCCTACTAAACACAGCAAGGCAAAGCAGGGCATTTTTGAGAAAGGGTTGTTTGGTTATATGGATATTAAATATTTGTCTAAGTTTTCACTTGCACGTCCAGAGGTATCTATCCAGTTAAATGTCTCTGAGGGGGTGTATGAAACCCATTGGTACCTTCTGGAAACATTTTCCAAAAAGTCAGAATGGGATAACAGGGGAAAAAAGTGTAAAACTCCACTATTCCATGCCAGTTTGGGAAATTCTCTTGACATTAAGAAACATCCAAGGGGTTTCATCTTTAAGCGTTCCAGGAATAACTTAAGCACAGTAGCTGGACTAAGCATCTTAAAATATAAGCCTCTGAGGGCAGCTCAAAACCAGCCACCAGTGTATGAGTTGACACCAATTCATTATGGCCATGGAAGAGCTGAGCCTCATCCTTCTCAGTTCCTGCATATCTGCACGAGCTGTGGTGTGACTGTAATCCAGTATTCACTGTCCTGGGATGATCATGGACCTGGTGAAACTAAATAGTCACAAGTGGAGACAGATGAACTTTAGCTTGACTGCAAACGAGGGAGAAGGGCAAAAGTTATTTCAGATCACTGATGCTGTAGAGACAGCACATGCATGCTGCAGACCCGCACCCGGCACGGCTGATCCAGGACTGTGCCCGCTCCCTGCCCTCCCCAGCAGTGTCTGGCTGAGAAGGCAGAAGGTGACATCTTTTATTCACAACCACTGCTGCTCCAGAGACCTTGGCTGCTTCCGCTTGTACCTGAAGTTAGCTTCCTGCAGACCGAATGCCTGACAATTACCCCTTTCTTCCTCTGCTTCCAGCATTAGCAATGCATTATATTGTGGAAAATCTCACCATCAGCTCTTTGGTCCACATCCAAGTAGTCACAATGTTCAAATCCAGAGGCTGAAGATGATAGGTAGAAAATAACCTGCAAGCCTTGAGGAATCACAGAATGGTTTGGGTGGGAAGGGACCTTAATGATCATCCAGTGCCACCCCCTGCCCTGGGCAGGGACACCTCCCACCAGCCCAGGTTGCTCCAAGCCCCGTCCAGCCTGGCCTTGAACCCCTCCAGGGATGGGGCAGCCACAGCTTCTCTGGGCAACCTAGGCCAGGGGCTCACCACCCTCTTCCATTCAATTTCTTCCTAATATCTCATCTAAATCTTCCCTCTTTCAGTTTAAAACCACCCCCCCTTGTCCCATGGCTCCCCTCCCTGATCCAGAGTCCCTCCCCAGCTTTTCTGGAGCCCCTTTAGGGACTGGCAGGGTCTGGAAGGTCTCCCCGGAGCCTTCTCTTCCCCAGGCTGAACGCCCCCAGCTCTCTCAGCCTGTCCTCGTAAGGGAGCATACGATTTGCTTTAAAAACACACTAAGATTAGGAAGACAGTATCTTTATTTCTTGGCTCAAGCCAGCTGCGTCTGAGCCACTGTGGAACAGATGCCCGCGATATCCCAGGACTAATTAATAAATCACAGCAAGGACCAGTTCTAGGCACAGACGGAAAACTGAGAGTGCTGTGGCAGGAAAGATAATGCGTGGATACAACCAAAATAAGGTACATGAAATGAGATAAACGAACATGACCTGGGGGAAAACACAGCTCCAGCAGTAGAGTCAGCAGTCCCACATTCAGAAATGGGGTCAGGATGCATGAGTTTCTGATTCAAAATTAGGGTGACGGGCTATGTATTCTCTAGGAGACAGGCAAAATCCTTCATGTACCAGGGTGAATTCTTAGGAATTTTCTCTTCTCCATGTGTTTGACAGAGTTATGGGTTTTTTGCATTAACTACTGAGAGGTAAAGTCCAGGTAAATAATGGGCAGAATGGAAATTTCAAATTAATGCCCTGCTTGAACTTTTAATAGCACTGGTTACTCATACGAGAGGATTATACCACTGTATCCTGACTGAAATAATCCCTCAAGTTACTGAATTCATTGAAGCTTTTGTTGTTTACTTCCACAGCGAAGGCAAAGATCGTGAAGGATATATGGGGTTGGGAAGAGCCAAGTTTTGAAAGGATTTTTTTTTTTTTTTGGCAGCCCTTCAAACCAAATCCAGCTGCCCGTGCCTGCAAGCTTCTCCGGACGCTCTTCCGTGGCTTCAAACTCCAATCTCCAAAGCGGGGTTACTATTTGCTAAAGATACATGTTCATAGCACAAAACATGAAAATGACAGTGCCAGGTTTATTGCCGTCTTTCAGAGTCAGAAGGCAGTAGGCTGAAATGAGATACATCAGGTAATAAATCCTTACTAAGGGTGAAGGGCTGAAATTATGTATAATTCAGTACCACGTGGCTTTGTGGATATGGTCCACTAAACTCCTTTCCTCTCTAGTAACTAATTTCTCCCTTTCTTCTTTCATGTGGACTCTCCACAGTGTAACAGGTTTTCCCGGCGCAGCTTACGGAAAAAGATACCGCAGGTCAGAGACTGTACTTACGCTAGATACAGGAGTAGCAGAAACTTCAGCCTCTAACATCTTTGCTCCCACAGCCTCAGAAAATCGAGTCAGAAGGGGCATGTGCAGATCATCCTGCCCTTAATTACATACATTCACTGTCTCCTCCCACCACAAACCCTGCTTCCACCTGCGCATTACTTTCATCTTAATTTATTGTCTTCAAAACCCATTTCCTACTTTCATTTCCAGGTTGCATCCATCGCTAAGTCCTCAGTCCTCCCCGGGGGTTGCTGACATCTGTCATGATGTACCTTTCTGTAATGCCTCTTCTACTGCTCGTATTTAGCAACTAAAGCCAAATGCAAATATCAAAGCATTTGCAAATATTTGCTGGGTTTGAGCCCATAAACACTCAGACCAGGCACCCTTTGGATTACTGGGAAGTTCTGAATATTATGGATGTCGGCAGAAAAGAAAAATATTTCCTCCCGCTGTTGATGAAAGACCCCTGTGGGCGAAGGAGACATTCTGACAACCACAGAAACTTTATCGTGCATCCATAGTGACCTGTGTTCTTGCACCAGGTACGGCCGCATCTGTGATTGCAAAGGCCCCCTCTGGCTTACGGAGCTGTTTAAGCGAACATTGAAGCGTTATCAAGCAACTGAGGTGGCCAATTGCATAGCACCTGTATTGATTTAAAGATTCTGAATATGGGAAGTAACCGCACCCAGTCATGGCCTGCAGGAGGCAAACTGGCAGAATTTTACTTTCACGTATGAAGCTGTTAATTCTGAATGACACAAAGCAATTTGTGAAACACAAATAAATTCTGGAAAGAAGCGCAGTTTAACCCATTGGGGGGAAAAAAAAAAAAAAAGTCTCTTCTCTCTTGGGCCTGGGGGTATTTGACCGAATCAGGGCTGATTTTGAAGAGGAACATACAGCCAGCGTGAAAATCAGCCGCGCAAAGTCACAAGGCGGTGGGGATGCTCCTGCGTCGTAGCCAGCAGCCAGAAGCTGCCTTCTGCCCGAGCACGAGGCTGCGAGGTGTGCGGAGAAGTGTGCGTACGCCTTCCAAACGCAATATGCGAAAAAGGGGACTTTTCTGCAGTGCAGCTCGCAGGGATGATCTCAATCAAGTGCCCTGGACATGAGGAATGGGGTGGAAAGAAGGCTTTTGTAGTAAAACCTCCCTTTCTCTTCCAGACACTGGAGAGCAAAAGGGAAGAGTGCTTAGAGCGGGGCAGCTCAGCCTTGGAAAAGCCAGAGGACACCAGCTCTGTCGGTCACTTTTAGGACCTTTTCCATATGATTCCCGTAGTCCACAGTAATAAGAGGAGCCGCCAGCAGCACTTGCATCTATTCTGGGCAGCAAATTCTTGTGCAAGAGGAGGCATATATCACATCTACTTATTTTTCCAGCATTTTTAGATGGTTCAGCAGATTTACAGATTTATCATCTTCGTAACACTCTTATACGACTTCCCAAAGCTACAGAAACCAATAGCAACATTTGATGGCCGTGAAATCATATTTATGGGATCCATTAAAAACTCCGTATTGGTAGTTAAATCTGGAACCTGGCATAAGGGATGAGAGTGTATTGGAGAAGTCCCTGTGGAGCGGCATATGTGGGCTCGTGTTCACGGCATCAGGAGGCATCTGTCACAAATTTCAGCCCTCCCAAGCAGACCTAATCTGGCGTTAGTGTTCAGGAAGCAAGGCACATCCAAGAAAGAGTGTGCGAAGATGGACGTTTAGGTAAGTGTTCATGTTTTCACTGCATCAGAAGGCTTTGACTTAGATATTATGTAGAGAAGGTACCACAGGAGAAAACAGTCTTTCCAAGCTGGAAGGAAATAGCCAAAGTGACTGACAGGCAGAGAATGGTGGCTATCACACAGTGCCCAGCAAAGCAGAGGTTCTCAGGTTGGGTCTGAGGACGCTGTGCCCTGTGGCCACGGCCCATGGACCCGCACTGCCGTGGGCAGGACACTCGCTCCTCGTGTGCGACTCCCCAGGGCGTGCAGAGCACGTACAGGCTCCTGCAGATCCCACCGACCGCTGCGCAAGCTGTGTCGTCCTTCTAAGGATTTCACAGCAAAACTGCCTCCCAGCATCAGCCTAAGTGGCATCCACATGGGAAATAAGCGGCATTTTTGATGCCCCGTGTTGGAGGGTAACGAATGTATGCTAATCACCCTAGCACACTGAACTTTTGGAGGGTGGGTTTGTTTCCAAGCGGTGAGGACTTGGCACGTCTGAGGTCTGAGCACAGGCTGACTGCGCTCACGAGGCAGCAGGGACACAGTCAAGTGTCAACCCTTGTTTGCGGCAAAGGAGAGTCAGAGGAGACACAAGTGCCATGGGAGGGTGACAGGGATGGCTGTACCACTGCCCTACAGCTGCACATTTCGCCTGCTGCAGACTCACAACACCACCTTGTCATTCGTTTGACCACAGAGGACTTTCTGTAGAAGATGAGTTTTGTTGAATCAGGTCAAGAAGAAAGTGCTGTGAGTATTGATCTGCGGTGGGCTGCAGCAATCATCTTTAAATACAACAAAAGCACAGTTTTCCCTTTTAGAGCTTCTATTTTAGCAATGGTTTAGCTAATCGGACACCTGATGACACTAAGATAAGAGTTCACCACCTTATTTGCTGCTTCCTGGGAGTCAGAGGCCCCCATGGAAAGAATTTAATCTTCCTAATCCCAGACGTGCCCTCCACAACGGTGTTTCATTGCCTCAGAGGTGACTCCTGGACCACTGCATTCAGAAAATCTTGGCATCTTGGATGAACCTGTCCTTCAAAATCCTCAGGCCCAGGTTCTTAGCTGGGAATGATGCAGGGATGCCTTTACATCAGAGAACTCCTTGCTGTAAAGAAAGTGCTAAGTCAGGAGATCTTCCGATGCCTCCCGCAGAGGCTCATGGCACGTCCTCCCGTGATGGGCTCCCGTCCTCCCCGAGGGCACAACACAAATGGCGCTATGACCTGATTCCTTTCAGCATTTTGCTGAGGAGACACAGCAGGGAGAAGTTTCTGTTTGATTTTAATCACTGCTCTTACCCCCCCTCTCTCTAGCTGGGAAGTTGCCGGCTTTCTAAACCATCCAACCCTAGGCAGCAATTTCCTGAGCAATTAGCTCTGGTGGCAAACATCTTACTTGTTTTCCCGAGGTCAAGTCAGAAGAGGCATTCAAAGCACTTGCCACGTAATTTTGGTGGCACCAGGTACAAAATTGGTCCCCAGTCTGCGGACACCAGGCTGAAGGCTGCTTGTGGCCACTGTGCACCTTCACTTTTGGCCACAGGACAGCAATGCTGCTACTACATAGGCTGCCTGGGGCTCGCTGGATCTAATTCTTACACCACTCTTGCTCTTGGAGGAATCAGGAGTGTAAAAGCAGAGAGCGTTTTGTCTTGGAGCACACCAAAATGTGCCCTTCCCAGCCTTGGGTCCCTGGTCGGAGCCATCCTTCCATCCTTCAGCAGCACCAGGGATGGGTTTGTGGACTGATTTGTTCAGAGGAGGAATACGTGAAATGCTGAAAATCAATTAATAGGATCAACTAATCCTCTTGAGCAGGTCCTTCACTCATCCTTGACTAGATGCTTCATTAACTAGAGAGGGGTGAGTTAATGGACCCACCTCCTCTACTTTCTGAATCCATTTCTTACCCAAAAGCTGTTTGAAGTGGGTATTTTCTGTATGTAGTCGTATAAACCTACAGGACAAATCCTTCTAGCGTATTCAAAGGTATTAGCAAGGCACTTAACACCAATACGTTTGCTTTCCCCTTATCTGTGTGCTTCTGATTCCTTTACGTCGCTAATATGCTTTTAATTTATTTTCCTTGCTTTGTTTGGCTGCGGCTCATCCTTTTGTTCTCTGACAGTAATGCCGGTTCAAAATCCAAGCGCCTGCCTTGGCCGGGGCGCGGTATTGACGTTTTCCTTACCTCTTCAATTATTAACCGTGTTGCTGTTGCGCTGAATCAAGGTCTGAGACCTTTCGTGCGATGCCCTGACAAGAGCCGTCTGCTGAATTCCAGCCCGAAAGGCAGCTGGAGCGGGGATTGGCAGTACCGCCCGTCCGCGCACGAAAGCTGAAGCTTCTTTTCCAAGCAGGCTGGAAAAATCTTTATTACTATATATCAGCCTCCAAGCTCAATTTGAGCACCTAAACTCACCCATTTTACGATACTGCATATTGTCTCTACTAAAATCTCATTATATCTTTGTAGTTACCTCATCCGGCTGCGGAATAACGTGCGGTGTTAATGACGCAGCAACGGTAATAAAGTGTCCCTGTGATGATTTAAAGCAAAAACATTTCTCCCCCTGAAAAAACCTTATAACTAGCACTTATTTTTATGATGGACTGCTCATTCACTTATTAAACATTTATTGTTTCCTCAATAAAAGCAATCTTAGATGTATTCAATTATTAATATAAATAAGGCACAAAATGTGAAACAGCAGCAATCTCATTTTCTATTTTGCGTTAATCTTCTTTCTTATTCAACCATCACAAGAGGAAAAAAACATTCAGACTTACTGAAAACCAAATACAGTTGGCACGAGAAAAGCGAAATTCTTATCTATACCTGTGTCAGGAAAAAAAATATATTAAAACTCCTTGGAAACCCATAATGTTTCTGAACATGTGGTGGAGTATTGTCAGTTTGGTGCCCCAGCCTGAAAATAACTCATGAAAACTGAAACTGTCACAACTGTTCGACATTGGACTGGACTGTGTTGGGGGAAAGCAAAATAGGACCGTGGTAGCTCTGTATTCTGTCTGTATAAATACAAACATGCACATATATATATATACTTTTATATATATATGCACATCTTCATGCACACGTGCCCACATTTGCCTGTTAACATAGCATTACCTTTTGGTTATTATTTCTTACACAAAGCTCAGATCATTAAAAACTGTGTCTTCTGTAAACCCCTTTGGATCAACATTTATGGGATGATAGCGAGAGTTTTGGAGTTCCTACCTATCAAATAGCCACAGATTAGCACATCTGCAGGCACCAGCCTTGGGCAGCCTCTGCGGCGATCGTGGGCACTTCGGGCTGGTTTGGCCCATGGCCATTAAGAAGGAGTTAAGTTCCCATTGACAGCTGACTGGTGTATTTGAAACAAGTTTACTGACAGTGGCTCCTATGAAAGTCTGTTTTTTGTTATAAGTGTTTTCCAGTCCATGTTATTGGTGGCACCCTTGAAAGCAATAGCCATGTGATCCTGGTGCAACACCAGCTGAATGCAAGTTAGAAGCTCCGAGTCTCACACTAGGTAAATTTTCAAGTTTTATCTGAATCTTCTCAGGCTCTTTGCTGAGATTTAGCTAGGATTTGGTAGTTTGGAATGATTTTTTTACTCCAAAAATGGCTAGGAAAGAATTGTTTTGCAATTAAGCACAAAAAATTATTTATTCATGATTTGCCCTCTCCATTCTTCCTCCCATTTTGCAGATGCATCTTGTAGAGGAAGATGCTTGGAGGACGGGAAGGGAAGAATGTCTTCCAGCTCTAATATTTCCGAAGTACTCAGAAGAAACCGTGCAATACGAGGAGAGAAGAGTGGGAGGTCATGGACTGTTTATTCTACTCAACTCAATGCCAGGCTACGTTGGCAGCATATGCAAACCTCCAAACTAAATGAAAAATTGTCCTTTAGTTGGCAACTGAAGCAAGAAAAAACAGATAAAACACAGAAACCCAGTGACTTGCACTGCTCTAGAAATCTTGTAAATCTATCACCGTTTGCTTATGAAGTAAAAAGAATAATAATTATGAAACAAATATGCAGATGATTAAACTTCTGAACAAGAGGGCAGAGAAAAGAATAGATCACCTGAAACCAGGAGCCCTCGAAATTTGGAGAAAAATATGTAAGCTGGCTTCAGATTTCGCTGATATTTTGAAATTTGAAACGGCAACTACATTTGCGAAGTTTTCGTTTGTGTGATTCTATTCTACAACAGCTAGAAAACAGCTTTATAAAATAGGGGAGTTGTGAAAACTCTCTTTTTTTTCCTGCTTGTTTTAGTTGCGAACCACCAAATTCTGATGCTGAAGCAATATTCTCAGCCATACTTATTTAGCACCTGCATAAAGAGCCCAAACTAGCACTTTATTTCTCTAGCATTACATTAATTATGGAGTAAGGTCTGCTGTCTTACTTCCAAATTAGACACCAGTTCATCAGGATTTAGCCATTTATTCAGTTTTACACGTTGTGGATAAACCCATAAATCAACGGAATTAGTTGACAGCCATGAAATTCCAATATACAGTTTTGGATGAACCTGGGCCTTATTTACTGTTTTAGACCAAAATAAACATACAGTGAACTCTTAAAAAAACCCTCTGAAACATAATTCTGAGATAAAACCTGGAAATTTTATTTTTCTCAACTAAAAAGAATTAGTTTTTGATAAATATATAATAAAAATAGACCAGCGTGTAGGGCAGAGCAAATGGAGTAGCCCCTGAACCCAGAAGTGCATCGGCATTCAAAAAAGGGTAATTTCACAATTACCCAAACCAAAGTAAAATTGTGCCCCTGTGTGCTCATGCTCTAATAATGATCAAAAGATTAGAAGCACCCAGTCGTTGAAATTGTACTCCTAAGAATCCCCTTATAGCCTGCAGTCATTTACTCATTGCCAGTAGCACGTACAGTATCTACGGCTGACTATTATCATTCTTATTTTGCTGTTTTTTTATCAGCATTTGCATATCATGGTATCACCCTTGTTGACAAGTGCATGTGTGGGTAGACACACAAAAAGGGAAAAAGAAAACAGCTAAAGAAATGGAAAAGGTAAAAATCTGTTGAAGTCAAATTGATTTTTTTTAATTAGCATCGGCTTAATCGGGTACATCATCTATGACTACTGGAGGAGGAAAAAGTCTGCTGGAATGAAGAGTCCAACTTCGACAAGGCACACTTGCTTTGTTTCGGAATTTAGAAAAAGAAAATCGGGTGTTAATGATAGCTGTTTTGAAAGGGGAAAACGTAGTGTACATCACAACTGGGAACTGTGAACACATTTGCTATTGCACTGTGTGCAGAGGTTCTTTATTCCCCATGAATGGTTTTAGTGTCATGAAGAATACATCTAATCATGCTTGTAAGCTAAAGAATATCCCAAATTTCAAAATAACATAAACCGCATAACCTGCGGTTTGCCTGTGAAATCTGGAATGACTTCTCAGATAACTCGTTAACTCAGATAACTCCCTGAAGCAAGAGAAGAATGTGTACAGAGACATGGGCAATTCTCATCTCAAGAGAAATTGTTATCCAAAGAGGAGGGAATATTTTGCATTAACCAAGAAGTATTGTTCATTTGGAGTATTCTTTTGAGTATCGCCCTTGTTGTATAGGCTCCATACAAGATACATACCATCTTTATCACCTGAATTTCAGTTTACAATAGATAATTAATTAAAATACTAACGGAGGGTTGTCTTTTTTTTTGAGTTGTTGTTTTGGTTTTTTTTTTTTATCATCAGTCACGGCCTTGGGGTTGAGTGTGTTTTGAAGTGGTGGCAAAATCCTTGTAAAAGGAGAATCTCAAAATCTGTATCAGATTGTCAGGATCAATTGGATTACTCTCTCATCAAACGTGTTAGGACACTTGACGAGTCTGAAGGCACAGCACATACTGAGTGGCTTTGAATGGAATATTCTCTGGGGAGCATATGCTCCACAGGGTGCAATGTCTTGACTGTGAAAAAATTTCATAAAGCTTTTCTTTGGTCTTCTTATGCCAGAATGTGCTCGATTCCTTTCTTTGCATGAGTCATGTATTTGTGAAGCTGTTTCTAACAGCTGATGGCTGGCCCATGCTGAGCTACGAAATGATTAAAGCAGCCTTGATTCTTTGGACAATGATTAACTTCGGCAAAAAAACGCGCAACTCGTGGAGCTTGAATTAAATCGCAGCTAAAAAATAAAAAGAGAAGATGTTGGGATCAGTAGTTTTAAGTATTCTTTGGAATAAAATACTGAGCCGTTACAATGAAATAGCGGGACTGTTTGAAGAGTTAATGTTCTCGTTAACACCATCATCAAGCCTTTCAAATCACACGCGCAAGGCTTGAGGGGCCAGTTCAGTGTAATTGAATTCAAGGCAAAGCCCAAAGGGTGACTAGGCTGATTACAGACCCAGCAATGGAAGTGTGGAACTACGGAGCACTTGTCTAAGGACTTTTCCAGGAACTGCTGGTGAAGCTGTCCTTCAAGGATGGCAGAAGACCGAAGGCAAATTCTACGTGCCCATTATTGACTGCTTGAGTGATAGCTCAGTGCCAAGGAGTGAAACACATTAAAACAGCTACAAAAATGCATGTTACACATGTCAGGGAAATAACAGGGGAACGCGAGGTGATTATCGTAGCTGAGGATAAGAGTGTGATTAGTTCAACACGTTTTGTTTTAGTAACAAAATGTCCAAGTCTAGTCTTGGAAAACAGACAAGCTGGAGTCCGCCTTCCTAAATACCAATAATGTTTTACAGGTTTTCTTGTCTACGAGAGTCTGCAGTAGCAAACAGTTTGGAAGTAAAAACCGGTTCAAAATGAGCAGCACAGCCTCGCGCTACCAGTTGGTGCTAAATTCCCGCTGAAGAGTGTTGAATCCAGCTTTTGAAGAAAACTACATTTTTTCTCAGAGCTCCTTTGCGACGTCCTTGGCAAAAAAAAAATCTCAGAAATAATCTTCTGAATTTTCCTCTTTATATTTTAATCTATAAATATAGGAAAATTTTCTCACCCGTGAAATAAAGAGGTACGTTGCTGTGTTATGGTAACCAGACGCTTAAGCCACTAAAGCCTCTCTTTATAGTAATTTAAGCACCAGAGGAGTTTCCCAGCAGTTTGTGTTGCTGACTAGACAGGACGATACAGCCAGTATGTCCATCAGGAAGGAGCGTGGATACGAGTGTCCTAGTTTAATTAAAACCCAGGAAAATACTTTGGTCAGGGCTGGGAGTAAGGATGGAATAGGAATGAACCCAGGGAAGAACTGGGCAGAGAAGGTGAGATGTATGAATGATTTTATTTTGTTTCTACCTAAAATACATGTGCTGGTGCACGATAAATTCCTAGACGAATATAGATTTTATTGACTTTCACCTTTACCAGGGCCAGAGGAAAAAATAAAGGTAACATACGATACATCGCTTTTCTCTGGAAATAACAGCCAAAAATCTGGGGAGTGGCTGGTAGCCAGCAATCTTCTCAAGGACTGCTGCAAGGCAGGAGAAGGCTGTTCCCTGGCCGCCCAGCCTGGGTGAGAAGTTCAAGGGATAGGTGTGAAGAAGAATTGCAGCCACCAGCCTTCAGCACGGCCGTGTTGTCCTCCCCGTTCAGAGGTCCGTGGGTGGCGAGGACAGAGCCTGCAGCACACGCTTTGATTCGTGCGGTTGGGTCTTGGTTCCCACCAGAAATCTCCGCATCTGCTTAGTTACCCTATTTTCACTACTAAGGAAAAAAGTTTTATGCTGAACATCGGTGCATAGACAGGGCCTGAGGAATCTTCCTTGTCCTGCTGTCAAATGCAGAGAAAGAACACAGTCCAACAGCCGAGAAACTAATTTATTTGCTTTTTAGTTTAATTCTGAGGAGCAAGAAAAGTTACACAAACAACCAAACAAACACTTAATGTTTTTGCTGATATAAATTCTGATCCAGTGCTGCACCGTTATTGTTTTAATTTGTGCAAGGCAATCTGCTATTTTTGATTGTTTCAGTGGAAGGACTCGGGAAGCTGGCAGACCAGACATCCATCTCGACTACAGTTAATATAAAATAATGCATGCCTCAGCTGATTTATTGCTGGTAAGAATATGAGCACTGCGAAGAAAGATGTTCTTCTTGCTCATTGTATAAAATACTTTTTTTTTTTTTTTTTCACATAAAACAGCTTCTAAGGGTATCAGCTGAGAAAGGGCTAGCACACAGGACATCAGCTCAATCCTGTTTTGCTCGTGATTATTCAGTTGACAGTCATGTGTAGGAATCCAAACACAAGACATCAGGAGATGCACGATGAAGGGACCTTCAAAGGATATCTGGTCCATCACTCTCTGTCCCTCTCACCTCCAGCAGAATCAGTTCAGCTATGTCCTTCCTGACAGGTACATTTAGGATATTTCTCCTGGTAATCAATGACGGAAGTTCTACCACCTCTCCAGGTAACTTTATAAGAACTTATAAGAATACGTCCTACCACAAGGCTGCTTTCCTAATGTTTAGAAATACACTAGGTTTCACTAGCTGAAGAAGTGGTAAATGATCTCCCTTTCACTGAGGATTTAAGCAGTATATTACCCCTGGACAGGATTTGCTTCCTAATGTTTGATTTTAAGAATAACAGCTGTTCTTACACGAAATTCAGCACTAAATGAGCCATCCAGCTGATCTACCCAGAGCAGCAATCTTAGCCCAAGCATTGACTTTAACCCCTGCTCAGCTCTTTCCTGGGGGTCACTGGTGGGTGACTGGTCACCATCCCCCAGATGAAGTCCCTGGACAGGGGCGTTAGTCTGTCCCTAAGGCTCAGGTCCATGAGTTGACCTTCAGGATCTTTTTCTCCTTCTCCAGGGTGGAGCCTCTAGACCCCCTGGGAATCCTCATAAAGTACTTCACAAACATCTTCATTTCAAGTGTACCAGGCATCCTTATTGTCAAGGATGCTGATGAAGTTTTGCTGGTTTAATCAGCTGAGGATCTGGCCGGGAGCCTGTAAGATTTGGAGCGACGTCACATTTCTTTGCCTACCTTGGGATTTACAGCACATTGGTGGCTCTTCTTGTAACTGCCCTTCCCTGACTGCCAGCAGCGCAACGCAACAGGTCTGAATGTGATCAGATGGAGTGATTTCAGCCATGCAATGATGTGACCTACTGCTCTAATTCTCCCACAGGCTGGAGATCTTCTGTACTTTTTGGGAGGAGAAGAATCTCATTTTTTTCCAAAACCGAAGTGTAATGGAAGTGCTGGAGTTCCAGCTGAAAGCCTACAGGAACTGCCCGACATGAGTTTGCGCTGTACAAAGCAAATGCAGAACTCCATCAGGAGAATTTGTAGCTCCAAAAATCCGACATTTTTCTATCATACAACATATCCTGAGAGATACTCTCCGGCTGAGCCGTCCCTTGGAACTAGGCTGTATAATCACGATCACACAAGAGCACTAATGTATCTTCATTGCTGTCCCCGTGACTCCTGGTGTCTGTGACTCCTCACACAATTTGGCATCCATAGCTTTACTTATTGTAAGGAACAAAAATGGACGGTTTCTACTAGAAGCAGTATAGGAGAATAACTGGCTCTAAAAAGTCTGGCTTCTCACAGCCCTCAGAGGTGAGGCACCGGGATTGCAAAGCACCTGGGAGTCCTGGTTGCTCGCAGTACACTATAAATAAACTACCTACGTACATATCATCAATGATAGGTAACTCTGATTATTTAAGGATTTTTTTAGTGGTATTATCTTAATCCCATTACACGCTTTTTTTTTTTTTTTTTTTTTTTCAGTTTTGAAGGACATTTGGTGAAGAGCAAGCTGTTACGGATGCTAAAGCTAAGAGTTAGGTAGGCAAAGCCAACCCTTTCAATGAACATTTCTATGATAAATAGGTGGGTTTTTTTAACTCTTCTCTCTGCACATCCCCCTGGACACATGAACAAAAAAAGGAAAATGCATGTGCCGCTTGCTAACCCAAGAGGCAGGGAGATGCTGGAGTGTGTCCAGAGGAGAGCGACCGAGCTGGTGAGGGGTCTGGAGACCAAGCCATGTGAGGAGAGGCTGAGGGAACTGGGCATGTTGAGTTTGGAGAAGGGGAGGCTGAGGGGAGACCTCATTGCCCTCTACAACTCCCTGAAAGGAGGGTGTAGAGAGGTGGGTGTTGGCCTCTTCTCCCAGGTGAATAATGACAGGACCAGAGGAAATGGCCTGAAGGTGCGGCAGGGGAGGTTTAGATTGGATATTAGGAAGAATTACTTTACTGAAAGAGTGGTCAGGCCCTGGAACAGCCTGCCCAGGGAGGCGGTTGAGTCACCATCCCTAGAGGTATTTAAGAAACGTGTAGATTTGGCACTTCAGGGCATGCTCTAGTGACAGAGATTGTAGGGGTTTTTTGTGTGTGTATGGTTGGACTCGATGATCTCAAAGGTCCTTTCCAACCATGAAGATTCTATGATTCTATGCACAGCGTAGCCAGGCAGCTCCCCAGAGAGCAGCCAGAGCCCCAGACCCCAAGTCTGGGTCCTGCCCGGTTGCTCCTGGGACCTGCTCAGTCCTGGGCCATTGATTTCAGGCACATTCGTGACACTTGGCTACTCTCCAGGGCACAGTGAAGCTTTTCAATGTGGCCTTTGGCTTTGGACCTATTTGTGAAATTATTTACGCTGAGGGTGGTGAGCCCCTGGCCCAGGCTGACCAGAGAAGCTGTGGCTGCCCCATCCCTGGAGGGGTTCAAGGCCAGGCTGGACGGGGCTTGGAGCAACCTGGGCTGGTGGGAGGTGTCCCTGCCCAGGGCAGGGGCTGGCACTGGGTGGGCTTTAAGGTCCCTTCCAACCCAAACCATTCTGTGATTCTATGATTCTATAACAGAAAATAATATCATTTTTATTATAGTGAATCAGTACGAAACAAATATAAAAGACACTCCTGGTGGGCAGCATTTCCTTGGTAAACAACTGTATCAAACTTCCCAAGAACTTCCCCAGCTGATTATCTGATCTCTTACGGCAATGATTCCAGCAGCTGTCAAAATCAAACATAAAGGGGCTTTAAACCACCTTTTTAAAGACTGAAAAGCATTTTCATAGATTTAAGAGTCCTTCAAACCCAATTATCGAATCAAAATGCAGTTGCAGCCACTCTGTCTAACATCTCTTCAGAAGCATAAAAACAGCCATGTATAGCTAATCACTCATCAGCTTGCATAGCAAATGCTTTCCCAGCGTGCGCTTTATGACAGCGTGTACGAATTAGAAGCGAAATGCTGTTCTTAGCATTCACCTATAGCCACAAAGACGGCTGTAATGTTCCCCCAGCTGCAAAAACACGAGCCCAGATCCCACAAGCCACGCGGGAAGCTCTCAGCAGATGAAGCCAAGTGGGTGCCTTTCAACATGCCCAGCGGCTAAGAACCCCATCAGCAGGTGCAGATACATATGTATATAAACGTATATGTATGTTTATATAGGCGTAGGTGTATGTATATTTATATATGTATATGTGTACATGTATATAAATGAGCGGGTAGTTAAGTAACACCGCGATGTGATCAGCAGCCATGCCAGTACGTATTAAGAAAGCTCATGTTTTTTCAGAGCAAGATTCCCAGCTTGGAGATGCCAGACATGTCCCCCCTCGCAGGCTTGGAAACCTGGTTTAAAAGCTTGAATAAGCAGCAACTAATATCAGTTTTTAATAGCTAGCTCCCCTGCTGTCAGTACAGCTCTGCGGATTTACACTGTCTGATGCTGCTGTCCCCTAAATGCTTACTCCAGGGAAAAGCCGTAACATATTTCACATGTTTATTACTGTCATATATTACCACAAGTAGATTCACAGCTGGTGTGAATTGTTGTGTCGCTGTGAAGTTAACACCCAGGTCTTTTCCTAAATGCATACACACCACCTCTGTCCTCACGTACACATATTTATGCCTAGCACATAGGAATAGCGGTTCAAGCACCAAATCCTCAGCTAATATCACTTGGTGTACGTCTCTTAATCCGTATCGTTAAATGTACCTCCCCCGACTGCTGTTCTGCTTGTGCTTATACATTAGTGTTGATGGAAATAAAAATATCACAGCACATAAAGGGCCAAATGCCTGAAACGCAAAGTGTTAGTGGTCCTGAAAGTATACTATACCATCATTCCCTAAATTATAAAATACCTTGATTAATTTCTCAACAGGCTACTTTTTGGTTTATTTACTTATTTTTGTTACTACGTTTGGGTCTTATATTGAAGTCAGGTAAAAAAGCGATGTCTTCTCTTATTCCTGCTTTTAATTACTTGTGCCTGCAAATAACGATTTAGGCTCCCACGTATATTTCTGGGCAGCATCATTATTTATTGCAATTCTTTCTTTCACTTTGCCTGGCTCTTAAGTTTGTTGTCGCTTTGCATTTTTTGTGCCTTCTTCTTTTTCCCAAGAAGCCAGCGGAACATTTTCTGTAGAATCTTTTCTATTCCTGGACCACCATCATGGCAAAAAAATAAAATTCTTATTAAAACCCAGGCAACTTTCTTTTGCTTACCGACATAAGCTACTTGAAAATCAATAAGAATTAAATTTTGCACATAAAAATATTATTAGAGTTTTATAGGATTTCTTTAATGCCACATTTTAATTAATAATTCTAGACTGCTGCTTTGGTTTTTTTGGCCATCCCATAAAAATGAAAGAAAAAAAAAGTTTAATGAAGTAATTATTAGAAGAGCAAACAGTATCAGAGGGGACATTTGTTTTGCAGTATAAGGTATTTTTGCCCAAGGAAAGAAATAACATAAGGTTAATTGAGGAGGGAAAAAGAGCTGCTGGGCAATAGACGGTCCTGGAAAAGTGAGGAAGAAAGAAACCAGAGTAAGAAGCGATTTAATTCAGTGCAAAGGACTGCATGCAAAATAGGCATAAGCAGTTGGGTACCAAACATGGTCCATGTGTTCAGAAATTATGTGGAAAGGGGCTGCAATAAGGACAAGGTCAGAGCAAGTGAAACAAGAGACTTCTCTAGAAATTCATGGTTTTTATTTGGGGAGTTGCAATTCCCTGGAAAGTTTTGCTATTTTTTTTTTTTAAAAAAAGGAATATTTCTAAAATTGTCTAGAAAAATATGACAGATCCCTGAGCACTTCACGCTCAGGGCCAGGAGGGCATTTGCCGTCACGACAGAGCTGAGGAGAAACCGAAGGGATGTCCAGGATGGAGGATGTGCATCCCTGGCACGGAGGGACCGGAGGAGAGTTTTCCTCTTTTCTTTAGGGACAGACCGACCTGCAGAGAAAAGGAAGAACAGAAAGAAAAAGAATTGTAACTTTCTCCATAAAACACTGATTTTAAGGTCTCTCACTCAATTAATATCCTTTGGAAATATGGAGGATTTGGATCATTTCCTCGGGCTTTGCGGATTTTCCTCTCGTTAACACCAGCCCTGCTGTGGTCTGGCTCCAGTGACTTTGGCAGAAATACAGCCGATCTTCATAAAAGTCGGGGCCTGTATGTACACGCACGGGTTTTCTCCCAGGAAAGAGTTCTTTAGTCAACACGCTACAAAGGCTGGAAATTGAAAATCAAATTGCTTTCTGCTCCGGGTAGCGCAGTAGCTGATACGGGGTTTACGGTTTCAAAATGCCTGAAAGATTAAAACCATTACTCTGTGCGCTCCCTCCAAGTGACAGTGGCTGAACCAAGACCAGACCCCATCCCAGGCTGTTATTAACGTTGGGTGGACAGTTCGTTGTCTAAGGGACAACAACAGAAGAAAGCGGGCTTGGAATTTTTTTTTTTGTTGTGTTTTTTTTTTTTTTTTGTTTTGTGGTGGGTTTTTTTTTTTAACGAAATAAAGGTTTGCAGAGAAATGATGGAGAGAAATTGCACCTGGTTCCCACCTCCCATTCTGTTTGAAATCTAATACCTTTGATCGATGACACCAATAGCAACCACCCCATTTGGACAGCCTTGCACCCTGTGCTCTCTTCATCCAGAGGGATGGTCTACGTGGGCACGTTTGGAGCTCACAGCCTGCGGTGTTTGATGAATAATTTGCTAACCGTCTAGGTTAGTAATGTTTCTGCTACTTTTACTTTGAGTTTGTGTTTGGATATGTCTTTACCCATCATATACTGATGCAGCAGCATGATAGACAAGCTCCTGACATTGTCTGCAAACCACTCCGAGCCTGAATATAATAGGAAAGACTAATTTTGTTTTTTTCAGATAGCTTAATTCGGAACACAACAAGCACGATTGTGGCAGATCAGTTACAATCTCGTCCCATCGGCTACAGGGTCAATGACGTGCCACCTGAGAAGGACGAGGCAGGGTATATTGGCCTTGGCAGGTCTCACCTTGAAGGTGCTGTTGGTCCGGGATCCCAGCAAGGTCACAGAGAGCTGCGTGTGCTGCTGCGGCATCCTCTGCATTGTATACCTGCAAGTGTGACAGGCAGGGACCGGGCTTTTGTGTGTGAGCTTCCTGTAAATACAGGCCCATTAGAATTTGACAATTTAATGAATGGGAAAGCCATTTTTCATTAGAAATCTCAGAATGAAAAATATCTAGTCGTTATCTCTGTAATGAAGCTAAAAGTCAATGAGTGGCTTTTCAATCCTAACGTTAATGGGAAACCCAATACCTTGCCTGAGCGTCACGTGAGGCGAGTACTTTGCCACAGCAGCTCTAGTATTTGGCTGCAAGCTGGAGCTAAGGGTGAGTGAAAACGGCAGATGGGTGGAAAGCTGCCTGAGAGGAATAAATTTGTGGTTCTCATCTAGAATTTTAAAACATATTTGTACATGTAGGCTAATCTTAAATGACACATTAGTCATTCGTGCTTTAAACTAATGCATTTAATGTGTTAGACTAATACCTTCTCCTTCCAGATCTTTTTTTTAAAAACCTCTCATGGTAAAAGTGATGACTCCCAGAGTTCAGCCGGAGTCAATGACAAACTGATGAAGACAGAAGAGGATCAGTCACAACTTGGAGGTATCCCGGACACTACCAGTATTCGACCTCGCTGCCTCAGGAAAGCTGCCAACGCTGCTGTGCTGGAATCTGTACAAATACCAGCCAGAGCCAGGATAGGTCTTGAAGAAATTACAGTCCATGCAGATGAAGCACTAAAGAAGAAAGCAAGCTGTGGAAAAAAAGAGACACAGAGGTAGGGTTTTGCTTTGCTTTGTGTTAAGACAGGACAAAGGAAATCTTCTTTGTGTTGCCAGGGGAAGAGCCAGAGGAGACCTTGGAGTCCTACGAGAGGGGATGGGAGGGCGATGCAGTGATGGCGAGGAAGAGAATAGGAAAACGCACACAAAAGAATGAGAAGCATTTTAAAAGCAGTAAGTGAAGAAAAGAAAACAAAAGGCGAATCTGAATCTTCCTTTTTCTCGTTTTTTCTTTTAGAAGAAAGAAGCAAAATCCTGCACTGAGAAGCAGAGAGAGAAGGCTCCAAGGAGAAAGTCACACGTGGCAAAAAGGTGGCAAGGACAATGGGGGCCGCACATCGTGATGGTGAACACACAGAAAGGTAGAACTGGAGGGGGGGGAAGAAATGCCTTGGGGAAGAAGTGAGCCTGGCCACCACCAGTGGCTCTGCCAACACAGGTCAAGACCGAAGGGAAGGCAAGCTGCTACAGATATGGTGTCCTTCCAGTCCTATCATTGTTTCTATGGCAAACAGTCCCCCAGGCTGCCCGTTTTTAAATCTGTGCCGGAAAACTGTTTTCCAAAAGTCCATTTCCTTCCTAGTGTGTCAGAGCGGGCTCAGATTGGCAAGCATAAATGCAGCGTGGCCCGCAGTTTGCTCACCTGTACATCATGGTTCGGTGGCTCGTGTGCTACAGGAAAAATGTCCTTTTGGCACTTTGCTGCAATGCGTGGTTTTTATAGCGATCAGATGACTCAACTTCCATTCAGCTGTAATTGATCACGGAGTACTTGAGCGCTGCGCCTGTCATCAGCTCTAAGTGCATGTGTGTTCTCCATTCATGGGGAAAATGGAGTGGCCTTCTGGTCTTTGCGCTAAGCAAAGACTTTAAATATTCTGAAATCCACGGGTACAAACTTGGCATCACTCAGCTGTTAAAACCTGCTATTTTAAAAAGTGTATTTATATATAAAAGATAGTTCTCACATGGGTTTTCAATTGCCCACCTACTCTAAAGCCACTTGTAAAGAAAAGGGAGGGAGTACTTAGTACTTTTGGAAAAAATCCATAGTCCTTTTAATCATGATGATTGTCACTGCTTACTTACATCAAACTGACACGGAAAGATTGCAGCCCTGTTGGGTAGCTGCTGTGCGTAAGAACAACGCTTCTCGAGGCAAAGATCTTCTATTCCAGCCGCAGCCTTGCGCCGTGGAGCAATTATGCAGCGGTGCCTTGTGCCTGAGGACTCCCTCCTCGGATCAGCTGGGACCCAGACAAAGGCAGGGTGTCTGCGGGGGTGAAAGCACAAGATGGAGGCATCAGGGAGGGATTTCTGACTACGCGTCCTCCTGTCGATGCAAAGAGCAGAGGAGGCCTGGGCAGAGCTGGGAAGGTTCCCAAAGAAGGCGGTGTCCAGGGGAGCCTGAATGAAAATCTTCCAGTCTCTAGGGAATGAGGATGGAGGGGAGGGAGGAGAAATAACCTAATCACACCAGTTAAACCACATGGAAGTTGTGAGGTATTTCAATAACAAGTGATAATAACAGTCTGCCCAGGGCTGAGTCACCATCCCTGGAGGTGTTTAAAAGACGTGTAGATGTGGCACTTGGGGACATGGTTTAGTGGTGGGCTTGAGATTGTTAGGTTAACGGTTGGACTCGATCTTAAGCATCTTTTCCCACTTAAATGATTCTGTGATTCTATATTCACAGACATAAAGTATCCCTTGGTGAGGATGTGGGCTCCAAATAGCTGAGCAACAGCCTTCTGGGTTCCGCTCAGAAGAAGTAATGGGAAGAGACATTTGAGAAGACAATACATATTCCGTAGTCTTAGTGCTGCGTACACAGGTGGTGCAAATTCAAGACGCGGTGATGGGTAAAGACAGGGCACTACGAGGCTGGAGCTGCAGTCTGTTGATGCTGGGAGCAGTAGCTGGGTAGGAAATGCTGAAGCAAGGCCGGCCATAGCCTTGCTTGTGAGCCAGCCGTGATGGCTGGAAAGGTCAGAAATGCTTGTGTGTACTGCCTGGGGCTGATGGCAAAAAAGTGGGAGTTCATGCTGCTCTTCCTGGATGTAAAACCAGGTTTTATATTCAGGGAAGTGACTGAAAATCTTGTACAGACAAGCCCCACCTGTCCATCCACACATCTAGCTCTCCAGCCTGGAGGCTTTGTGAGAGGAAGGAAAAAGAGAGTTACCCTGTCCTGTCCTCTCATTCCAAGCATTAGCAGCCCAGGTAGGGGGGTGCTTTTTTTTTTTGTTTGTTTTATTCCATAGCTAACCCTTAACTATGAACAAGATGGAGAAGGACTTTTTACAAGGACATGTAGTGATAGGATGAAGGGTAATGGCTCCAAACTGGAAGAGGGGAGATTTAGGTGAGATCTGAGGAAGAAATTCTTGGCTGTGAGGGTGGTGAGCCCCTGGCCCAGGTTGCCCAGAGAAGCTGTGGCTGCCCCATCCCTGGAGGGGTTCAAGGCCAGGCTGGACGGGGCTTGGAGCAACCTGGTCTGGTGGGAGGTGTCCCTGCCCAGGGCAGGGGCTGGCACTGGGTGGGCTTTAAGGTCCCTTCCCACCCAAACCATTCTGTGATTTTATGATAAGTAGAGATGATGCTGCAATATGCACAGTCTCTCAAAGAAGATAGTTGTTTCCCAGCTTTTCATAACACTTTACTTCACAAATCTCACCTTGAGGAACAGCAGGGAAAGCCTTAGTGCACTCCAGACACCCACCCGTCTGGTGAAGGCTGAAGTTGAGAGCGACCATGGGTCATCAGACATGGATGTGACAGCCATGCACTGCGCGCTGCTTTTTTTCTTATCTTTCTGGAACTTTCCTCCTCGACACCCCTCCTCCCTGGTCCAGCTCTCCAGCACACGCCACCCATGTCTGAGGTTGGTCCGGCAACCTGCTGGGACATCTTCCCGATGACTCCTCGGCTGGCTGGGGACATCTGCGCTGCTCCAGTGGCAGCACAGCTCGCTCAGGCACTGCAGGCTTCTCGTTGCTGGTGTTGCCATCAGCAATTACCGAAGCAGTTTTTTGCGGAGTCACCGGGGAGGTTGTTCATCTGCATGTATTAACTGAAGGGCAATCCAGTGTACTGGGGAGCCAGACTTTCCCCAGTGAAGCTGTGTAAATATAACTCCAAAGGATTCACAGACATGCTGGGAAGTTTCCTCTGGGCCAAACAATATTTTTAATTCGTTGATAGCATTTTAATTTCCTCATGATGAAGAACCTCTAAAGGCAACCACATTGGAGAGTGAGAAAGGGTCAAGAGGCAATTAAGAAAGGAAGATCTCGCTTTTCACTGCTAGGAAAAACAGTTAATTAGATGAAACAAGTGAAAAAGAGAGAGAGAGAAGAGCCGAACTGTAATTTGGAAAATTCAAAAAGCTTTCTATCAAATAAATTGATTAGCAGACTAATCATAATCAGGACTCTTGGATTAGCAGTTAATTTGTGGAATCAATTAATAGTGGTATTTTTCAAATCACAGTTTCCTTCAGAGCACAGGGAATTCATTGCAGCATGTTTTCAGAGATAACAGATGCTGGATTGGGGCTGTGGAATGATTCCCTGTCAATATAACAGCTCTGTTGTACCCTGCTTTCAGGATTTTTATTTTTAGGTTTTTGTGTGCGTGTGAATGGGTGTTGGCTAAGTTGTTTTAATTCCTTTCTTGTTGCCTCTGCACTTTCTCAGTTTTTTACATTAAAGAACAAATTATCCTCCCAACAACTTTTTAGTGCTCTCTGCTTGGTTTGAGGCGTCACGTGATAATCTCCTCTCTCGAGGCTGAGCAGCAATTTCCTGTGCTGGGAAACAACTGAAAACTCAAAGAAAACTTTGTGGGACTTTGCTGTCCTCGTGCTTTGAGGCAGCAGGGGCTGGGGGTGCTACAGGAGCTGAAGACTGGGAATCTGGGACTTCCCACTGACCTCAGCTGTCCCTGGGGCTGCCCCTGTCCTAGGCACTGTGCTGGATTTCATGGGAAGCTGAAGAATGGCGGCCGGGTCCAGGGGCCACGGGTGGTTCACTCCATGCAGAATACCTGCCTGTTGCTACCTATTAATTAACAGCATCCATCATGCTACATAATTCCACGAAGTTAAACTAAACCTAGAATGTATTTTTGACAATATTTCTGCGACAGCTTGATAATTGCTGCCACATCTAAACCAAGCTGAAATTATCTCAGGCCATGACAGGTCCAGACAGTTCTTAAGATCACAGGTTGACGAATCAATACAATACCTGTGGTGGTTACCGCAACGCCAACAGCCCGTATTTTGGGCTGCAAGTCCATGGGAGAGTTCATAAACTGCTTATCTGAGCGCTGTGAGTCTTGGACTCCCACCTAACCCTTGTATTTACCATGTTTTCTGACTCCCATTGCTGAAAACACTGATTTAGCAGAAAACTCTGCAGAAAAATGACAGGAAGCCGGATGAGTTCAGCAGTCCCTGTGCTCCCTGGGGTGCCTGTGCCTGCGGCCGTGGTGGCCAGCCATGGGCTTAGCAGGGAAACCAGCTGAATTTCCACCTCTTCAGGCTACCCTAAAATACCAGTAACAGGTACCCCAGCCTGGGCAGCAGGTCCTCCAGCTCCTGGGTTATCGTATGACGAGGGAGGTAGGCAGGGATCGGCGGTGAGAACCGGGGGCAAACTCATCTCACCTGACCCCTCTTCAGGGGTCAGTTCCACAGTGCTGATATTTCCTTAACGCAGACACCAATGGATTGTTAAAATTTCAGTTATGAGGAAGATCCCCTTCCTGGCTGTCCTGCCGGCAGGTCCATGAATGTCCACATCAGGCAGCCGAGGAGATGCAAAGATTTGGAAGGCCTTAATGATGTCAACAACTATAATTTTTTAAAAGTGAAAACAACCATTATCTTACCATACTTTGAGGGTGGCAGAGCCCTGGCACAGGCTGCCCAGAGAGGCAGTGGAGTCTCCGTCTCCGGAGATATTCCAAACCCACCTGGACGTGTTCCTGCTCTGGGTGGCCCTGCTCTGGCAAGGGGTTGGATGAGACGATCTCCAAAGGTCCCTTCCAACCCCCATTGTTCTGCGATTCCGTATATTTTCAGCGGTGCTCAGTTCATGACAGGAACTGAGATTTGGGCTGTCACAGGCTTTTTAGAGAGCCCCAACATAAAAATTTTCCTGATTAGGGTGAAAAGAAGCCTTTTGCTCTACTTCTGTCATCCCTCTGTTAGGGAATCTCATCTCTGAGTCTGCTGTTCATTGGTAGAAATCCAAACTGTTACCAAAAAAAACCCCAAACTAAATTCAAAGTATTTTAAGACATATGTAAAACTCAAAATTGCACCATTTAGTCAAAAACCAGAAAGGCAGCAGACGCAGATGGATCCGAGTTAAATCCCACTTTGAAACTATTGCTTAATGAATTCCCCAGCTTGGCGTTTCTCGCAATGCTTCAATCCTGACAAAGAGAAAAGGCAGCAACAAGATGTTTTAGGAAGTTCCAGACTAAAACAAAACTAAAGATGGCTGTTTCTCCAAACACCGTCTCACAACTCCCATTTTATCGTTGTCTAGTTCAAATTGCTTTTTCCATCCATGGTGCATAAGGAATTTTACTGTGCAAGCTGTTCAATCTCATATGTCTTTTGGTTTTATTTTTTCTTAGTGATAAACCAGCATCTAGAAACCCATTGCAAAGTATTTGCTAAAGTAAAGACGATGGTTTACCTAGCGTCTGTATAATTATTTAGAGAAAAATGCGTCTCTGTCATTTCACATCTGCCAGCCCCTGTTACTAACTCCTTCTTACCTCATGAGTGCACTAGAAATGCTTCAAAAATGTTCATTAAAATTGATTTTTTGGTCCAATTTTATAAACAATGAAACTATGAGTTATCTATGTCCTTCGAGTAGCCTTTCGTTTCCCCCACAGCAGAATGCCAGTGTAGTATGACCTGTAATAAAAGCAGCACACCGAAATGAAAAACAATAGCAAACTAGTGTGTACGACACGGAAAATACGGGAATGGAAGGCATTCTACATAGGACGCTCAGGAGAGTTATGAAATTTATGTATCAAAAAATTGTGGTTTATGATTTTACAGGGTAAAATTATAGGTGATGCGACAGATATGATAGAAGAGGTGATATGACACATTTTGGTCTATAAATCCACTCTTGTGAGAGGAAGTGTAGGTGCCAAGGAAGAGGCAGAATCATACATAATTAAGCTTGAATGCATATTTCCACCCGTATACGCTTTGCATGACCGCTGATATCTATAGAAATTCCAACTTTGGAGACAAACTCCCTAAACTTGGTGTGCCACACAACTCGGGATGGACGTAAATATTTATTTTAAAATGTTTTGTTGAAAAGGAGACCTCAGTTCCCGCCCCCTCCCCTCCAGATTTGTGAGTGGCTGCACGATTGATGTGCTGCGTGGGGATGACTACATGGAGCACTGACCGCTTTGTCCTTCCCAAAGGATGCTGTGCCCACCTTTCCCAAAAATGAATAACTACAGGCAGCTTGAGAGCATCTGAGCAAAGACTCCTGTTGATAGAAGTGATTTTGGCTCACTCCTTAATCCAGTTTAACAGTTTAATTGACTCGCACTCATGCATTACCGCTCACGTTAGCCCAGATTATGAATACATCAGGAATTAATCACGCCAACACACTCATTTAAACTATTTTTAAATTAATGATGCGTTTGACTAGAGGACTTTACAAATCAGGATTGCAGAGGGATTACGAACCTCATTTCGCTGGGAGAAAAGGCTGGACCCGAGTCAGGAGGGTCAGCAGTTGGTTACTAATTGCCCACGCCAACAAACCGGGTTGTTTACTTAATCTGTGTACAATGCAAGACTCTTATCCTAATTAAGTAGCCGCTGTTTCTCTTTAGATTTATCTTAATGGCTTGTTTAAACCAAAGACAAACAACGTGCTGATACACTGTGATGTATTGTTCTTGATAAATGATATCGTGTTATTAGTTCAGAAGATGAATGCCAGCTTCTAGCATGTTTTCTTTTTTTTTTCCAGATTTCATAGATGTTATCGCTGTGGAACCCTCCTGGTCACGCAGCCCCATTGCCCGCAAGGGAGGTGATCAACATCCCTCTGGCATTTTCTCCTTAAACCCTAATAGTTTGGAGGTGAACCAAGACTATTTTTATCTCAGAAATTCTTTCTTGATTTAAAACTACTGACCACCACGGCCCACCACATTTGTTCTAAAAAGTAATTATTCACGTAGTCAAAAATGTGTCCATTATATCTCATTTAAATATGTCCCAGTGTCAGCTTCCGAAGAAAAAAAAAGAGTTGTATTTTTCTCTTGTTGAATGAACCCACTATAATATTAGATATGTGATAATCGACACCTTTAAATGTTATGGCTGCTTTTGCCTGGCTGGCTGATTTCCAACACTATGGTTTTTGTAGTGTTGAATTATGTGGTGATTTCCTCACTGGTTTTTCCCAAAGGGCTCTCTATGTGGGACTTCAATAAAAATCCCCTAACAATTAACGTTTATGCTCCATTGTACTGTGTAGGCCTGGTCTTTTCTTTTAAAATTCACTTTCTTGTTGATTCAGTAAGGTCTTCAGGAGTGCTTTTTAACAGTATGAATGTGACTCCACTGCACAGAAATACACTCTTACACTTAAAATAAGTGGTGGAGCAAACCTGGGCTTTTGTTTCAGACCTGTGTGGGCATGTGTAATGTATTCAGCTCCCCCCACTTAAACGTTATTTCTGAATTTTGCCCCAAGCTGAATTAATTCCCAAATAGAATATTCTTCAAAGGTTCCCATGTCGTGTCAGCAGCTCTTTAAATGCACATATTTCAGATATATGCATTGGTTTCTTGATTATGAAAAAGTGTTATTAAATATGTAATAAAATATTTATGCAGGATGACTTTAAAGCTAAGAATATTAGATCACAAGAGATTTCTCTAATTGAAATAGTCTTTGTGTGTAGCTGGAGTCTAATTTAAACTCTGCCTAGCCTACTTAAAACTTAAAACAATAATGTACAAATGACACTTGATCTGTATTGCTTTTCAAATACAAGTGATTGCAATATTATTAATTCTTTGCTACGTGGAAAATCAAATAAACTATTTCCATTCAATGAATATTGCCATCTGCGTGACTTGATTATTTGTAAATTTTTATAATGCGATTAATAAATAAAATGCACATGCATGCAAATGTGCATACACACAGTTATATTCATATATTGTATGTAAATATTAGTATCAAGGCCAAAATTTGGTGAGATACTTTAACAGACACTTAGAATTAAGCCTTTGAGTTAATGCGCATTTTTAACTGTGTTTTTAGCCCCATCAGAGTCTGCTTGGGTTTTTTTGGAGTCAGTTTGACACTACTCACTTATCTGGGTGCTTCACTTGTCAGGAATGTGGATGCTGGCACCCCGAGCTAATTATCAAGGCTCCCTTCGCAATCCATGGAAAGTAAAAGGCAATTTTTGGTGGAGTTCCTTCATCCAAAAAACCATGATGAATTGCCCCCCAGGGCACTTCTTTCACTCCTCTGAGCAAGAGGAGAGCTGAGTGTGGCTGCCCTGGAGACGTGCAGTGGTGGGCGAAGGGTCCTGCTGCTACTGCCTGGGATCCCCCTGCTGAAATCCACGCTGTAACAGGCCTATTTCAGCCCCTGACTAATATATTCTGACAGTAGGGCACAGCTGTCAGATATTTGGGAATGAATAGCTGCTCCAACTGGCATCAAAAACTGTAAAGCAACATAGCCTTTGAGCCAAAAAAAAAAAAAGGGCAATGTTTTCAGGGGAAAAAAAAAAAATACAAGGATGATTGCTCCATAAAGATGAGCGATGGTCTCTGGTGACACCCGAAACGGATGAGCAGAGTGATAGCATTGTTCAGGAGCACGCAACGCACCAAATCGCTGGGATCTGAAATACGGCTCTGTGTTTCCGCGGCTGAGCACAATGAAGGGAGCCCGGCGACAGCGTTGCTGTTAATAGGAGAGGACTTGTAAGGAGCAATCGGGAAGTTTGATCAGCTCATTGTCAAAGCAAAAAGCAATTTGGAATCCGTGCCCCAAGGGCTCCAACCACATGGTCGGTATTTGTGCATGCAAGGGCTCCCGTGGAATAGTTATACGCACCGAGAGGTGTTTTGAAAATGTGCCTTTTAAGGTCTCCAGCCTTTTCAGCTCATTCTGGAGACAATATGTGGTGGCAGTTTTGGTGTAAGAAATACGAATAATGAAATCTTTCTCTGTTTTGATCAAAAGAAGACTATTTCGTTTTCAGCTCAGACGGACATTGTGCTTTCAAAAGTCTCAGGAATCCCAAATCACACTTAAAGGCTCAAGATTTAAGTAACATCTCTAGATGAATCAGCGAAGGAGAGCCCAGAGTCCCATGATCGTGTGATTTTTGTCCTGTGTCACAAATCGGAATGGAAGCCATGTAATCTGACCCTGCAGTTCAAGAAAGGATCATGGAGAACCCTTTCCTGACAGATACGCATCTAACCTGTGCTCCAAGACCTCCAGCGTAGACATGTGACAACCTCCACCCATCTCTTCCACCACTCTATTACCCTTCTCCCTAGAAAGATTTTTTTCACAGTGCCTAGCCCAAATCTTCCTTTCGGCAACCGAAAACAATTTATTCTTTTTAGTGCCTTCTCGGGAATAGAGAAATGGTTATTCCTTTCTCCTTTCCAGTTGTTTTTTTACGATCTATTTGAAAATTTCCTCTGAACTCAACAACCACTCGCCGCCATCCATCCACTTTTGCAGACAACTAGGGATGAGTTTCTTAATGATCGTTTTAAGGGCTCGCTGTCCTGCATCCATGTTCTGAGTCATCACTTCATTACTGTGAGGAATCACGGCTGAGGGCTGGAACAGACGGCTGGAAATAAAGTTTGTTGCTCCAGACTTGGTTGCTTCTTGTTAAATATTTCCAAGCTATATAGGCTTCTGGAGCTTAACCAGATCACTTATGAACTAAAAATAGCAACAATAAAGAGACCGGAGCATTTTACAGCTCTCTTTAACGAAACCAACTCCCAGAGAGGAGAATTTGGCCATTACGAACTCTGCCTGCTCCCCGGCAAGTGCCTCACCACCTCTGATGGCATTGCACTATATCAAGACACAGCTTTGCACTCGATTTTGCAATTCAGGAAACGAAAGGTAGCGATATCTAAATTATCTTTGACTATATAGGGGTATTGGGCTGTGGAAGGTAATCCAACATCAAAGGGAAGCCAAAAAAAACCCCTAATCTCACATTTAAAAAAAAAACCAAACAAACACAACCACCCACCAAAAGCAAGTAGATCGAGAATGTTTCCTTTCTTTTGATCTTTATTTAGTCAAATAGCCCATATTAGGAGCAGCAGTGTTTTCTTATAAGTAAATACCCTTATTCACATCTTATGTCCTGTATTGGTTCAGGTGCCAAACCTCGAGATCCACTTACAGCTCAGGGAAGCAGAGTAAAAGTGCTGACTATTGTTTACAAGCATCTGTTTCTTAAGTTAAGTGATTTGGGCTCATTTCCCAAAGCAGGACTTGCTGTCTCTCAAAGATTCAAAGAACCAGTGTGGTAGATGGGAACTGTAAACACTCAGGAGTTTCCAAAGCTATTCTGGTCACTAAGGAAGCGTGTTGGAAGGAAAACGTAAAAATTACAGTTCTCAGAAACCTCGTTTAACTTTTTTTTTTCCCTTTAGAAGCTTTTGCCAATATACTTCATGAAATATGCAACTTTCACATTGATTAGGATGAAACACGTATCCTTAAAAGCAGCACCTGCTTGAAGCAGAGCTCAGATTTTCCTGGGGTAAGGTTCGGCAGCAACATGTCGGATTTGCTCCTGGCTGCCGATGCCACTGAGACGACCAAATTTTGAACTGTCTGAGAGTGTCCTCCTGGGCTCCTTGGAATGCTGAGAGAGGGCACAGGGTCTTCCCTGGGCCGAGTGTCCTCCTCTGGGGGGGGAAGCTCAGCCGTGAGCTGCTGGTCCTGCCCAAGGTGTGTGGCACCAACCACTATCTCCTCTCCCAGCAAGAAGCTCCAACAGAAACCACCCACCTTTGAGGGACAAAGTAGAGGCCAACACCCAACTCACTCCCCCATAATCTTGCTTTCACAGAGATAAGCAGACTCATTTTTTATAGCTCTTTGATTTGTTGTGTGCACTCCTGCCTTTCCTGGCTGTGCAAGTAGGCAGGTATTTCATAGATATTTATATATTTCATACATATTGCAACATTTCAACAATATATTTCAACATATTTTATAAGCATTTAATGAAATGCATTGATTCAAAGGGCCCTGCATGTTACAGAGAGTCAGCCAAGAAATCCTGAGACCTCCCTTCCCGTGCTGGACTGGCTCCTCTCCGCGGGGAGACCCCAGTGCTCAGGTGTGTGGTTGCCAGTGCCCCGCCGCTCCCTGCCAGGCCACGATCCGCTCTGCAGCCCCTGTGTTCCCATCAAACCCGGCAACGGCACCGTTACTACAGCTAGAAAATCTGCAGCTGCAGAAGTTGGCAGAACTTTTGTCACCCGGGTCTTATCTTAGCTCTGGTCTTCTTATTTGGGCAGCAGCGCTGCCGTATGGGCCAAGCGGGGTCTTGCTACTGATTGGGGTTTTTTAGTTCAGTGGCAGATGTGGGGTTAAACACAGAGCCGTTCCCAGCAGTGCTAAGCACTGCATGAATAACCCAGCAGTCTCGTGTTAATTGACAAATCAGACCCTCAGAGGAGATGTAGGAATTAATGTCACCTCCCTTCCCTAACGGTCGATGAAGGCAGAGAGAAAATAAGTGACTCGCCAGAGGTCACGCAGGTGGAAAATCTATTGCACTTGCTTGCCTCTCCGTGTCTCAGTTCAGTGCCGTAGCACAAACTTGTTCTTCGAGTAAAAACTTGGTTCTCTTTCTTAGCCAATGTAAGGTCAGGATCAACGCAGAATAGGAAATCTCCCATTTACTCAAGTGCCATCTGACTACTACAATAAATTACAGTGACTTGGAAGAGACTGAGAAATAAGGTGGGAAGAGGGGTATCAGATGTACGAGCTTCCTCTAGCGCTACCAGGGGAGGCACGGACCCTGCGGGAAAGGCGCTCTACCAGCTACCCCCAATTACTCTCCAGGCACTTGAAAACACACAACACAGGCTTTTTCATTCTTTTGGAGAGTGTAGAAAAGAGGAATTTTGGTCTTTTCTTGACTATAAACACGAGTTTCTAAATACAACCCCTCCAAAGATTTTCATTCAACATTTAGCAGTTAAATTGTGTTTTATGAAGCTCTCTCTTAAGTTGGTAAATAAAAGAAACCATAGCTATTTTTACAGGCTTAAGGAATATGGATGAGAGATGTAGGATATGTGCATACTATATTAGTGTGCTTTGGTATTCTTATCTTCTTGCTTTTTAAATATTTAGGCATTGTTTGCTCCTACACTCGCTGTAGGATATTGAATCATCTATTCTGCATTAACTTTTATGTAGCAATATTCCTGAAGCACAGAAGGCTTTCATCTACTGGAAAAAAAAAAAATATCGATAACTAAGCTTCTTTTCATAAGTTATATTAAATTAAGGCATTTGGTGATAGCATTAATGATTGTGCATAGCCCAGATTAGGTGAGAGTTATGACAAATCCGGCTATTCATATTGTCAAATGTGAACATTCAATTGCTCTCCTTAAAGGCTCCTTCTTAAAAACAAAGGCAAATGATGATCCCCAAGCCTGTAGATTCCACCTCTATAAAAAAGACCAGCACACTGACCAGCCAACATGCAACCGGCCTTTTCTACCCCCTCATGCCTGTATTTCTCCATCCTTGTTCCTCACCAAATCCCGTAAATCTGTCCCTTCCCCTACCCTTGGTTCCTCCATCCCAAAATCCCCAAATCAGTCCTGTGCAATCCCAAAATGCCCTTCCTCGCATCCCCTAACATGTTCCACACCCCTGGGCAGTAACCCCTCAGAGCCAAAGGTGCGCCAGCATTGACTCTTCCTCATCGGTGTCACCTCTGGCCCTTGGGGGTGAGGGTCCTCTGGGTCAGCCCAGGGAGGGTCTGGACAGGGTGGCTCATTCCCAGCGCTCATCCTTAATTTGGGTTCCCCTCACGTGCCTTTTTGCTCTGCTGGTCCTCTGGGCTTGTGGAGATGGGCCTGATGGGCTGATGGCTCCTGGCATGGACCTGGGAGCAGCCAGCGGAGCAGGGTGCTATTTGGGGTCCCCCCAACCATTGTCTCCCCCTGCTCCTTTGTGGGTGTGCAGATGAACGTTTTATCATTTGACCTAACAAGATATATCTTTCTTCCTAATTTTTATAATTATGATTTTTTTTTTCTGAATAGTGCCTGTCTGTTTGGCACCTGACTAACAGAAATCAAGCTAGCACAAAATAAATTACAGGGAAAGACATATTCTGCCCCAAAGTGTTTATAGTCTAGGAAATCTTTTTTTCTTCTGCTAGAAGAGGGTCATGATGAGGTATTAAATTTGACGTGCCAATTTGACCTGGCAGTAAGGGAAGCGAACGTTTTTCTTGGGTGAAACATTTTTCTTGGAGACTTTTTCTCTGTGGTGGCATGGCTTGAGTATCTATCAGAGCAGTAGTACGGAACTGTCTAAGCTCAACCCAGGGGATTGCTGCACAAACCAGTCAAGCTTGTCCAATTAGCCCCATATATTACATTTACATCCAGTACAGAATTCTCCACGGCTGCAGTGCCCATCTTCAAAGCCATTGCCCTTCCACTTGCCTTGTGGAGGTCATGCTGTGGGCTTCCTTCTCCAGCAGGAGTGCAAGGGGAGACAAACAAGGCTGTTCACCCCTCCACTGGCCACAGCAGGATGGGGGACGTCAATTCAATGGTGCTATGGGTGATGCAAGAGTGGAATAAACACACTTTGTCCTGGGCACCATCTGTTTGGGGCGTATTCTGTTATTGGTGTTGCTGAAAAGCACAAAAGATATTTAGCTCCTTGCCTCTCCACTGCAGGTCCCCAGCAGACTGGTTGCTCGCTGTGGTGACACTCTTGGGCGCAGGGTCGTGAGCCCAGTGCAGAGGACTGGGAAGAGCAGAGTGGGTGCAAGGACCCCTTCAGGGTCCCCGCATGAGGTCCCTTGCAGTGCCAGGTGGTGAGCCTTTGAGATCATAAATCAGTCATATATTTCATTTCAAAGGTGCTTTGATTTTGCTCTCACTGGGGGTGTCACTGGGAAGCTGTTCGAGAGCCTCGCTGCTCCTGGTGTTACAAACCCCCTTGTAATCTGCAGCCCGAGTTTATTCATAGCCTGCTTAAGCCATCAGGAGGTCATGTATCTCACTGTGACATTACAGTTTGCTAACCACTGTCAATCTGAGACCTTTTAAAGGAAAACAGAGTGCTCGGCAAATGACTTCTCACCAGTGATCTCTGCCGGAACATATTTCTGCAGATGCAGCTGTTTGCATCTTTCCATGTTTGATCTCATTTGGGTTTAGATGCCTGTCTGTCTGCCTGTATGTGTTCCTCAATGGCGCTGATGCACGGCAAAAACTCCCTGCCTCTTTCAGATCCTCCTGCAGGAGCCATCTCTGCCCTGAAAACCAGTCCTCCCTGCCAGGAACCAGCGGGTGCCCCAGAATCCCCCACCAGGGAATTATGTGTCCGCATCTATCACAGCTCCCACGCAGCTGGTGTTTTGAAGATTTTACACGTAGTGTGGAAAAACCTTAACGTGAGAGGCTGTGCTTAGTCCTGGCGTCAAAGGGAGAGTGTCAACGGAGAGGGGGAATCAGTAGCCTGTACAATGAGGTCATGATACAGGATCGTGAAATACGACCAGTGTAGCATGGATATCGCGGTCCTTGCTGGGCCGCCCAATTTCATTCATACTGTAGAAAAACACTCCCTCCACAGAAGGCCAAATCTATGGAGAACGCACGAGTCGTCAAACAGAAAAGGGTCACGTGATGGGTTTTTCTGAAAGGTAAGAGATCTCAGCGTGCTTGGCTGAGCCATCAAGAAGCCACCTGGAGTAGCTGCTTTCAAACACTTGTATTTTTGCTCTGATAGCTCCACTATTCAGGAAACAGCTCCCTGACAGTTTCCCCCTTCTCCTTCAGCTCCACCGCAACATTGGCGTTGCGAAGAAGCAAACATAACTGGTGCCCTGCTCTCCATGGGTCATCAGAGACCCATGTGACAGAGAAAGACACCATTAATCCTTACAGCGGCAGTTTTGGGTCCCTGTCCTGGCAATGCTTCTGCACATGCTGGAGTAGGGCAAGCCCCTGCTGTAGGCTTAAGTACTTAATTTTTTGCAGGGACTGGAGCCTAGGTCCGATGCTGTCTTGGTCTTTCTCTGTTATTATCACTCATTTATCGATCTGGATAACGCTTATCCTTGGCAATGACCATGAGGAGCCCACTAAAGCTCCTACATTGCGTTTCAATGTAGGTAGTACTGAGCTTCGTCTCTGGCAGGGGAATGAGATAGGCATCCGCTGCTAATGGCCTTCATTACATATTAATTGTCTCTATATTTGAAACAGATACAGCATTTAAACCTGTCACTCACTTTCGACTTCGTCACCTCTTGCAACTCTCCCAATTCTCTTTCAGTAGGAAGGTGCTTTCCGTGGCAGTAACAACCGCTTTCTCTTCTTTTTCCTGGCTTCCCACCCACAATGTTTGGAAATGCAGCTTTATGACTTTTAACTTCCTATCCTGAATATACACTTGAACTTGTTTAAGAAAGTTAATCAGAAAGAAGACTTTTCCCATTGTGGAAAATTTCCTGATCAGAAATTCAAATGAACATGTATTTATTCACTCAGATACTCAGGCATGGAAATCTCTGCACTTTGAGTACAAACACAAAGATGTTTTTATTTTAATCTCACTTCTGCAAATTAACATAGTCATATAGTTTTCAAAATTAAAAAACTCAAAGGATTAAACCCAACTGGCAGACATAGCTTGGAAATCATTTTGTGTCCCAAATATTAAGATTACTAAATGTAGATGAAAGAGGCAATTCCAGAAGAAATTTCTGTTCCTTCACGACTAAAGAAGATAAGCCTTAACTATATGTGCATGCAAAAATGTAATGTGATTTATTTTCCAACAGATGAAACTACTGTATATTGCTCTAGGTCACAGAACAATGTGACACAGAGCAATAAAACTCCAGGGGCTCCCATGTTGATGACGGCTGTAATTATTGATTAATTCTGTTTTAGAAAGCTTGAAAACAAGTCCGTCTTGAAGCGGACCACAACATAATGCCTCTCTCATTGCTTGAAACTCAAATGTACCCCTCATTAGAGCTGCCTGAGGTTTTCAGAGTTGCCAAGGGAGAGATGTCATATCTGGGGGGTGGGGGGGGGGAAATTAAATTAATACCTTCTACATTTTGGAGAGAATTTTAATAAGGATTAAACTAGGCTATTAAAAAAAAACCCCAAAACCACCATAAGCAGGTTTTCCAACCTGAACGCAGATAGGAGGCTCTTGGGGTTTTTGGAGGAAAACAAGCTTCTTCCCCGCACTACCTTGTTAAAGCGATTACTATTTAATCTTTGTATATTAACAGCACCTGGGGGCACATACCCAGCTGTGTTCAGCACAATGCAGACAACCAGGCTGGTCCCTCTCCCACAGAGTCTGCAGTTCACAATTAAGATGAGAGACACCTGAACTCGTTCAGGTCCTTTTCACTCCAATTCTGACCATTTCACCCTGGTGAAAACTCTGTCACGTGGTGGGTGGCATCACCTCCTTTGACTCCATGGAACTATTTCAGTTAGGAATCTCGTCCTTTTGCTTTTAGAAAGAATCAGTGAATGTCTCCATGCTGGGAATATCACATACCCACGTGAGCTATGCTATAATGGCTGGCAAGGGATGAAAAAGACTGCCTTTCAACATTTACTGTAGGCAGAAGGTACCTCCTACCAAGAGAACGTGACTGGATACTTGTATGACTGAGGATGGAGTGTTTGTGTTGGTTGGTTTGAAAACGCGAGGAGGAGAACTGCAGAAAAAAAACCTGATGCTGCTCAGACGGGAGGATATTCCCCATGTTTGCTTCACCTCAGCGAAGGGATGGACACGTGGTGGGGCCCATGCACAGCAGCTGTATCAGGTGTCTGAACTCTACGGTAGGACCTCCCTTACGAAGCAGATTAGGAAACGCCTACAGCGTCACACTCCTCCGTGGTGCAACCAGAAACTGCTTGCTGTCACACAGGGGACGCGATGACTCGGAAGAAGGACTCTGGAGCACGTGGGCATCGTGCTTGCCTTCATTTATCACAGAGGACATAATAATGTTGCCAAGGCATCACCTGGGAGAGAGTTGTACCACCAGCATCTAAAATCTGCCTTTTGAACTGGTATTATCTGAGAATCAGCTCTGGGCTTATCATGATTAGAGGGGTTTTGGGCCATATTTTGGCATCAATTAGCTTTGGCGTCTCTCTCCTTCTCTCATGAAGTCTGGAGAGGTTTACAGGGGCAACTTTCAAATCTTTGACCTGCGGTGGCAGAGGGATGAGGAAAATGAATGCTCCACATAGAGACATGTGCACACTGAGCTCTTGTTTGCATCCAGAATCACCAGAATTACCTGATTTGAGTTTGATATGCGGGGATATTTCTGAAATGTAAGGTCTCGGTATAGAAAGTATCCTGAGTTCCGTTGGCTTGAGAATTATAAACTTTTCAAAAATTCAGGTTGTTCTATATTTTTGGTGAGCCGACTTGACAAGGGTGTTAGCTTGGGTGTACAGACAGACAGGCTCACAGTTTGGGATATCAACTTTAAATCAACTGCATATGACCGGTCTGCCGTTGTGACCTTGCACGCTTTGCTCGCCTACTGTCACCTTCAGTCCCGTCCCCTCCCAGTCCTCGGGCAGCAGCAGCAGTAGGTGTCTTTTCATTTATGTGAAAAAAACCCCACCCAACCAATAACTAGCTAATCTTATACTGTATCATGTAATGATTAAATATTTTCCCTTCCAACAGCATTTTAGCAGTAGCTAGACGATTAAAAATTGAGAGGATAGTGACCTGAATGTGGAGTCAGCCTATTTGATAAGCTTTATAGCTTTTGTGGCTACCTTGCTGGAAGTACCTGAGCTGGCTATATTCATATCATTGCTTATATTGATGTATCCTTAGATTTCCATAAAGCACTTGGTACCACCTGACCTTCAGATCAATGACTAGGATGATGCGTAGTTGGCATGGCAGCTACTCCGTGAATTAAAGTCTTTCTAGCTGTCAGGGAGTTATTATCCAGCTGATATCTCTAATACTGTATCTTATCTTTGTTAATATTTGAAACAATAACCAAAAATTCTCACCAATTAAGGTTGCAGATGACATTAATTAGGAGAGTAGTAAATCACAAAGAGAGGAGGGTGCTAACGTGTGGCTATTGCAATGACTGTTAAAAAAGGTGAAAACAAACACTGAGTGACTTAATACAGCTTACTAAATTCTCAGGCATCAGGGAACAAAGAATATATGGCATCCCTTCGTGTTGGGCGTTTGTTGAATTTCTGTGGAAGGGTTTCTCTGTTTATTCCAACAGCTAGAAAGTGAATAAGGCAGGCTTAGAAATATGGCACAACTTTTAAGCGGCGATATAATGAATCCCGGAACAATTTCACAAGAGTTTTGTTGGATTCCCCACCACTCTAAAAAGAGACTGCAGCCTTTACTGAATAATACACTGTATTCAAATAGGACATAAGGCAAAGAGGACTCAATAGCTGTGTTGTTCATGAAGTCAGACAATTAGAACATTTTTTAGTTGGGGATTTTTTGGTGGGTTTTGTTTGGGTTTTGTTTTTGGGTTTTTTTTTTTTTTTTATTTGTAAACTGGTGTCAATACCACAGGAATGTATCTTGGGCTATTATTGTGAGGTAAGAATCCATCCACGATGGTGAAGTCCTCACACAGAGGAAACCACAGTTGTAGCGCTATCACCAAACCTATCTAGACACTTATGTGACTTGTCCTCCTTGCACCTCCTGATACAAGCCAGAGCAGAATTTGCTATAAGCTCTCCTGTGAATATAAACATCCCTTACTGACCACGTTCAACGTATGGTCAGATTTGGAGAAGAAATCCGTGAAAGCCAGAAAATCTACATGCTGTTCTCCTGCAAGAAGTAGGAACCTGATGGGATGCAAGTAGCACACTAGAATATGTACATCATCTTCTTGACATTTTTAATTCTTTTCTCTGCACACAAGAATATATGGAAAGCAAAGAAAAACTCCTTAAAGCGAAAAACTCCTTAAATCAAAAAACTCCTTAAAGGTCCAGAAAAAAACCTCTTGGCAATATAAATGCAAACAGAGCTTTAGATTTCTCTGTCGTTTCTGTAATCATCCCAATTTTCCACCACCACACAGATTTCTCGCATTAGTCCGTTCTTGAACATGGATTGCTCTGATTTCTTTTTATTCCATGTTAGAATTAGTTATTTGAGGGGAATTTTCTTGTTAAGCTTCGTATTTTCACCATCTCAGTTACTGACTGCTCCCAAGGTGTTTCCTTGAGGTACTATTTTAGGTATGAGAGTTTTGCACAGTCACTTAGATCACTGCCAGGCAAGACACTAAGAGGAAGATTTTGAAAATAAGTGCTGAAGAAGACATGGATAAATATTTTAAAATATTTACCACATGCTGCTTTGTGTAGAGGGGAGCGAGGCACAGAAAGTGTGAAATAAACTTGTAAAGACAGCGAGGAGCTAAAAGCACAATTCAAAGGAGCAGAGTGATCTTAGTCTATCGCTTTTCCCACAGAACATGGCAAAACCAATCATTTTCCCTTGGAATGTGTTTTACAGGAGGAAGCTGCTACAACCAACTGTATCATCTCTACCTTGTACATGACTGATAAACCGCGACCTTCAACGTGTCACTCAAGAAACAATTTCCTGTGAGCTAAACGACGCTGTAGCACACACATTTGTGCTCAGCCTTAGAACGTGAATGCTAAATAATTGACCCATTTTGCCCGTGGCAGGAGCAATGCGTGCCTTGCCCTGAGCTGCTTCATTCCTTAGTCTCCCAGACGCTCTGCTCCGTGCTTCGGTGTGGCTGGCAAGGCCATCGCACGAGGAGAGGATGGAGCACCCCATCCAGCCATCTGCCAGGGTTCATTTCTGCCTGGCCTCATCTTTGCAAGCAGATGCCCGGGCCCGTCTGGTCCCCACGCGGCTGCAGTGCCTGCACGCTCAATACCCCGCATATGCCGTTGGCTGACATTTCCTCTCCAGCTCTCTTCACGGGACAGTGGGAGTGTTATTTCTGTCCTTCTCCAAAGGCATCCAATGCAACAGATTGGCTCGTCAGCATGTAGCACAGCCATCTGAAGGGTAAGTTCCCAGGATCTGTATAAAATCATGGGGCTCGAGGAAATGTCAGGCTTTTATCTGTATTTTGGAATGAGATGTGAGTGCTTACAGGCTGTAAATCCCTGCTTTGCCTAGTCCTGGTTGTCAGTCTCATGGAAAGTGTAATAACCATCTTTTTTGTAAGACTGGGTACGTTATGGTGTGTCCATTCATCAAATCACAGAATGGTTTGGGTGGCAAGGGACCTTAAAGCCCACCCAGTGCCACCCCGTGCCCTGGGCAGGGACACCTCCCACCAGACCAGGTTGCTCCAAGCCCCGTCCAGCCTGGCCTTGAACCCCTCCAGGGATGGGGCAGCCACAGCTTCTCTGGGCAACCTGGGCCAGGGGCTCACCACCCTCACACCAAAGAATTTCTTCCTGATGTCTCATCTAAATCTCCCCTCTTTCAGTGTAAAACCATTCCCCCTCGTCCTATTATTACACATTTAATGGTCACTGGCTTGACACTGTTGAACGGTGACTGCCAGGGACTGCCATGCGACCTCGGAGGATCACCATCCGACTGCTCCCTCCCTTTCTGCTAAAGGAAGATCACCACAGCTACAGCCATGTGGAACAGTTCTCACTGGAGATGGCTGGTAAAGGCTCCAAAAATTTCTAAGCTCCAAGACCTGCCACGGCTATTATTTCTCTTCAATAGCCTGGAAAACAAGTGCTAATGAAGGTCTCAGCAAGGCTAAGGCATGAGCGTGTCCAGGCCTCCTTCAGCCCACTGGAGGTGGCACCGCTGCTGCCTTCTGTAGGCTTATAGCAGAGCCAATTTCCAGGTGTTACTTCCTGGGGTGTTGTACGAGGTTCCAGCACTCTGTAAGCATTTGGTATTATCCGTTCCACATCCAGGTTTGTTTCATCTCTTCTGTAGTTGAAGATCTTTTCTTGGATTATCAATGGCATATTTTAATAATACCTGATGAGGAATGAACACAATGAACTGCTTTCCCTCTTTTTCATAGCTTTTCGATCTGGCTATTATTAGCTATTATTATTCGGAGTACTCAGAAGTGTGCCTGGATCCACCCAGGGATACAAAGCTCTGAAGAAAATACCATTGAAGTCAAAAGGAAGCATTGTAGTACATCAGCACAAGCTTTGGAGGACGCTTACCTCTATTCCCAACTTATTAATATTGTTAATGACCTGTCTTTTCCTTTTCCCACCATTTCTTGCTCTCTTCTGTTATACATCAAGATGATAAGAAACACAGGACAAGAGCTGTATTTTTCTACTGTTCTTAGAGGAACAACAGCAAAATAGGACCATGGTCACTAATAACAATAACAGTCATCCTGGCCACCATCCTCATCTACGAGCAGGAGGATTTGTTATGGTTTATTTCCCGTACAACTATCCCAATGAAATACGGAGCCAAGAGCTTGTATTCCCTATGACAGCCCTAATGGCACAAAAAGCCAGCCTGGTGACTCATCTGGAGCAGGCTGATACTGATCAGCCAGTTCATATGTGTCTCCTTCCCCAGCAGGTTCTCCCCAGGTAACATCACGGCTGAGAAATGACACAATTTCTAGCAATTTGTAACAATGCTGCCCGTTTTCCCAGCATGGTTATTGACACAGGTCTTCCTACCTAATCTCTATATTTCACGCAAATATACGGATATAGATCATCCTTGGGATATCTATTTTAAATAGTGTGTGCATTCGGCCAATGGATTCAAAAGCACCACGTCGGGTGTTACCTTGCGAATCACGGCGTGGGTGGTGTGAGACGGCGCTTTGCAATCAGGCCTGATGGGATTAGGCGAAATTTGGTGGGATTTGCATACCTTACTGCCAGAAGGGTCTCTGAACATCTCAGCCTCGGGATCACATTTTTCACTGCAAACTGTTTTCGGACGAAGCAGCAAAGCTTCGTTAGAAGGGCATCAGGTTGACGATAGCGAGGATTAGGATTGGCAAAGTTATTTCCAGTTATGTATAAAAGAAAATAGGGATTTTAACAGAGATACCTAAACCCTGTTGTTGTCCCATCCTACGTACAATGCTTGGAGCTCTTCGGGTCTGTCATCCAGGCAGGACTGGTGAATCAGAGGGATACTCAGGAAAAAATCCATATTTAATAGCAGCAACAAAAGTCTGAAGTCTAAAGCCCTGCTTCCAACCTTTATTTTGATGTATTGTTCACAGCATGCCATTGTCTTTGTCCTATGAAATGTTCAGGACATGAATCTTCCTCGGTGTTGGGTTGGTGGAGGGTGAAGAAAGGTCCGTCTATGGGACCATGTGTCCCAAGGGTGCCTGAGCTCAAGCCTTTTGGGGCAAAGAAGGTGCAGTTTCCTCCGTGTGTGGGTTTGGTAATCTTTTTTTTTTTTTTAAATCAGCACTGAAAATCACAGCAGGATCATAGTTTGATATTGTTTAAGGCATTTTTTCCATGACTCAAGCAAAAGGCTTCAGGAAGCTGCTCCTATTAACAATTTCTCTGCTCTCTGCTCCCTGCAAAGCCTAAATAACACAAATTACAATACACAAAAAAAACGTGGTAATAAAAAATAAGAGGCCGAAATGAGCAGCCCTGACATCCAGCAGCCCCCGGTGCCTGCCTGCCAGCAGACTGACCACCCTCCGGAGTCGCAGAGCATCTCTGTGCTCAGGTCCGGAGCTCAAACCTCACCTCCTTAGCACAGACGGATGTTTTTTATTTCCTCATTTATCATTTAACCTCCGAGAAGAGCGCAATCGTAGAGTGGCCAAACCGATTTTGCCAATTCCAGCTGAATTCAGCAAATAGCTTCAGCCATGCAAAACGTGAACATGAATCCTGGACATGAGAATGCAGCTCAGTTTGTCATTTCTACGATTAACTATTTTGATTGTTTGTATGATTTTTGAACTATCATTTTGGCATAATTCATTACACGGGAGATGAGTTTTCCCCCCACTTTGTAACCCTAATGGCTAGTGATGAGAAAAAATCCATCCCTGCCAGATTTGAATTTCCCTCTGCAAATTATTCCCATTTGCCTGTAGTGAAGGAGCATTCGAAGGGCCTCCCCAGCTGGGTGTACGCTGAGGATCACTCCTTAGGCGCCTGCTGGGGAGGTGGAAGAGGAACACCTGAGTCCACAGGGTAGGGATTAAGACCCTTTCCCAGGAGAACAAAAATTTGTCTTCAAAAGTCCTGCCCTGCAGATTGGGCGGTGGGTGCCCCTGTTTTTGGGTGGACCTGCTCTTACCCTGAGCAAGTGGTATAGCCTTTGCCTATTGCATTTGATGTCTCACCCAAACATACGCATGCAGAAGAACCGCAGGGAAGATGAAGAAAGAGAAATTGTTGCCTGTATTCACATATTTGAGTGCCTAAGATCTGATCTGATCTCCTCGCGGGCTTTTCCCACGTGAGATGCTACTGAGCTGTGCCAGAGGCTGGAAATACCTTTCCTTCATTAAACCTGTGCCCGGGGGGGACTTTCCTCAATGCCTGGAGGTGACTCCAGTTTTGGGAACAGATCCCATGCCATGGGCTTCTCTGGTGCTCCCCCGGCAGAGAGGGGATTCACGGCACTGGTGGCCATGGGGGGAGAGCAGAGGGCCTGGGCACACTTCCCAGAGGCTGGCTCTCTGGCTGGTTAACCTATCCTTCCCCCACGCCGTGGGTAAAATGCCTTTACACAAGCCACTTTTTTCACAGACAAGCCTTGTAGGAACAGTAAAAGACCCTGGAGACCTGTGGTATACACCCAGGCTGCCGGTTTAATTTTCACCTGCCAAGCAGGAGAATAGACAGGTAAATATTTATACACAGCAAAATTCTCTTCCACTGAATTATTCCAGGAACTCAAAGCCCAGGAGAGCACCGCTGCCGGCAGAGTCAATGCTCTTTACCTCTTAACCAGGGCATTAAGCTGTAGTTAGCGATCTTCAGCGATCAATGCAAGAGGAAGATGGAGAGGCACAGAGAGTAGGGCTTGCCAATAGCCTTCTGCTGGGCTTGCTGTCTGCTCAAGCACATCCATCTTCCTTTATGGCCTTTACGCCATCAGGGTAGAAGGAAATCTCTTATGGAATGGTGGCAGAGAATGCTTCTTTGCACCAGAGTGTTTGAAGACATTAATACTACTCAGATTTGTAGCTGACCAAAACTTCGGAGACATTTGGCTTTAGAGTTGAAATTTTTCCCTGTGTGAAAGACCCAGGCCGGGATCGTTCACCAGCTCTGTCTGGTCTAAGCCCTTAAATCCAATTTGAATTTGTGCCAGACGAGTCTCACAGCTCTCAGCCAGCTACGTCCCCAAATGCTATTAACCTCCCCGTGAATGGTCACCGGCACTAAGCCCTTCAGCCATGCTCGTGTTCACACGTGACTGAGAGCCTCCTGGAAAGCGGGGAGGTGGGGTGGGGGTGTTTTACTTCATCGAAGCTCCAGATTTTGGAGTCACGTTATTGACTGAGCCTCTGCTTTTGGACAGAGAAAAGTCTGCAAATGGAAACCATATTTGTCACAAGAGGAACAAGGCAGTGAAAAGGGAATACATGTGTGATTTTTGTTAAATCTCTTTAGCTTTACAACAATCTTACGGTTTTTTTTAGGGGGAAGGAACGCATAGTCCTCAAGCATGTGGTGTTTTCTGTAAGAATGAAGAAATTTCCCCTAATTTTCGGCTGTTCAAACCCAGACACTTGATTGCTGATAGGACAGTACTCACCATCGTCCCCGGGGGGTGCGAACCCCAGGGGACACCTGCATCGCTGCTGGGTGCCAGCCCACAGGAGATGAGCAAAAGGGCCCAGCTGTAACTCCACCCTGGAACGGCACAGGGGCCTCAGTTTTAGAGCAGAATTTCCTTTTTCCAAGGGGTTAAACCCTCAGGGAACAGCCAGCGATTAAACAGAGGTACGGGCACAGCGGGGCATGGTGTGCATTCATCCGCCCGCAGAGCACTTCCCCAGGCTGCTCCACGAGGCTGAAGACCTCGCAGATCCGAGCTTTTTGCCATTCAGTTCAGCAGAAAGATTTAAGTAAAACAAGAGACCATAATTTAAGATAATCATTCTCTATGACAAAGTGCTAAATATATTCCATCTGTGCTTTATATTGCCATTAACAGGCATGTGAGACTAAGGAAATGTGCCCACTGGTGAGGAGCAGCCTGGTAAGCGCTTGCTTAAGCAGCATCTGCACATGGAAGTGCTACATCAAGGCACAGTTAACTCATATTTGTGTGCAAGTGGGGAATTTATACGTATAGATGAAAGTGAAATAAAGTTTGGGAAACCTATTCACATCACTGGTAGGAGAATTTCACTCTGAAAAGCTATGTGCAATGAGCACCTTAGGCTATCTGACCAGAGCACCAAAGCACATGGACCTTCTCAGGAGAGCAGCAGGTCGGAGAAGGCTGCAATTGCGGCTCCACGTGGGCAGGGATGCGGGGTCACAGGCTCGGCAACCCATTCATTCCCCTTAAATACTCGCGCTTTAGCAGGTATTTGAGCCCAAGAAGGAGCCCACGTGAAACTGATGAAGAAAAAATGAAAACACTTGAAAACGCTATTTTGAGGCTTGCAGAACTTGAATAAATAAGCATATTAACTATTCAATCAGCATATTAATATCAATTATCTATATATTTTGAATATTTTATCATTCAGCCCACTCCTTCCTCTTTGCTATGACAGCATCCCTTTGCAGGAGCTGAGTGATCTTTTGGAAAGGTGCTGGAATTCCTCCTCTCCAGGCTGCGTTTCCCAGGCACTTTGATGAACTCCCAGATGCGATGCCCAGGCAGCGGCTAAATGAAGGTGGTCATTCTTCTCTTTGAGTTGCCTTCACAATTTTATGACTTAGGGTTGCTTTAATGTCTATTTTACTAGTTTCCAATATCTATCGCCTTTTCTTTTTTGTGATCTCTAGGCTGGAAAGAAATCTGTACTGTTCTTAGTTTTGTAATAAACAGCCAGATCCCTTAAATAGAAATGGCACTTATTTTATTATAGGGACAAAGTCGATAAAGCAAAAGTACAGCGCTGGGTGCATGACTCAAGTCAGAGGCACACCAGCTAATACTTCAACCACATCTTATATACATTCAATATTGCATACGTATTCACTATTTTAGGCAGAGTAATTGTTTTTGATGATTGATTATCATTAGTCCCTTTTCTCTTCTATTTGTGTGTTTCCTTCTGGCAATTGTTTTTGAGGATCAATGATCTTCAGTTCCCTTTTCCCATGCATCTGTTTCCTTCTGGTAGGATCAGCTCCCTTTTCCCATGCCTCTGTTTCCTTCTGGTAGGATCGATTATCATCAACTCCCTTCTCCTATGCATCTGTTTCCTTCTGTTAATCATTTGTGAGGTCTTTTGGAGAAATTCTCCTTTGTTTCTCTCAGATGTTCTTCTTCGTAGCTGCTGTTAGTTGTTATCTTTGAGGTTTCTCATGTTTCCTAATTTACTAAAGGTTAGTTATCCTTATTAGTCAAATATTTATAGCCTTGTTATTATGGCGAAAGCCAACAATACCTTCACTATTTTTCACAGTTTGGTTTAGTGGTGTGTACAGGGGAGGAATTTTCTGCCAAAGTCGTCGTGGGTTATGGTCAGTTACAAGTTTCTTTACTCTCAGTTTTCAGAGAAATCTTCAACTCTAAACATCTCTTGATCCTATATTAAGGTGCGTTCATATCAAGGACAATTTTTGAAAGATTTATTTTATCAAAAATACCACTATCAAGCACAAGATATGGGATTCATCTGGTCAAAAGCAGATGCCTACATATGTGTATACATCATACCAAATATATATATATATATATATCATACCTTGTCATCTAGATTTCCATTAGAATCAGCAGAATGAGAAATCCCATCAGAAAACGCTTCTCATCCCAATGTAGACAGTGGAAGTCAAAGAGCACTTTAAACATGTTTCCTCTCCACCGACTGAAGAGAGAATTGAGCTTGACAAGATGACTCTTTGAGGACAATCTTGCACTGGATTTAAAAATTCACTTCTAGTATCACCAGCCACAAGGGGAAATAAAAAAGCTGCCTTCACAAAGAGTTAATTAGCATGCTGTGTTAAAACCATCCCCTCAACAGCTGTTGGCCAAAACCCACAGGAGGTGGGGTTCAAGCAGCTACAAATGCTGTTGCGAGGGTTTGAGGGGATGGGTGCTCTTCCTTCCCAATGGGAGCAGCTATTCCTGGTAAGCAGAACAGCTAAGCTACAGGGCTACCCTGGGAAATGTTATAGTCCTCCTGGAAGTTTATTTTAGCTGCCTCTAAATTCAGTTTGAAGATGTAAAGGCTGCTGTCAGGCGAGATGTCATCTATAGGGGTTTCTGATGGAACTGGGCTGGATTTCCATCTCTCTGTGGGTCTTCCTGAGGATTCCCCAGCTGCACTTGCAGTATCTGCCAGCCCAGGGGATGGGGTTGGGGATGGGTGACCTACCACCCTCCTCCACCCATGTCTGTCCTTAGCAAGTAGAAGAAAAGCTGGGGAGTATTTCTGCTGAACCAACAGCTGTCATGCTTCTCCTCCCTTGGCTCTGATTGCCTCCAGAAATTTGTAGAACGAGCCTAGAGAGGCTGCTGACCTCCTGTGTTTCAAATGTTCTTCTCTTTCACTCGTTACCCGAGTTTTTTCCAGGGCTGCTAGCGCTACCTTTAGTTTGGACGGTGAGACTGGCTGTAAAACGATTTGCAACTGTATTTGGGATCAAACCTCTCTTCTTTTAAGGTAGGCAGCCCAGGGGATAGGCAGGGAGGTTCCCTGTTGCTCTGCAGGGCTATTTAGCTATTGCAGGTGCTGCTGATGCCCACATTATCCGTGTGGGGAAGGTACCTTAGGAATAGGAGCTGTAGATGCCCTAAGGGAGCAGGCATCTCCCCCAGCCATGTTTGAAATGCAGAGCTTTAATGAGCTCCATATTCTCCCTTGTTCAAAGAGAGCCCTAATGTCCTTGTTCCACTAACACCTACTTTAATTCTCATTCATTTTCCAAGCATTTGCATAGGGGATGATGGAGGAATTAGGATAAGTCATTTTTATGAATATTGCTATGAATGGTAAATGTTGTTCCCATTAGAATGGATAGTTAATAAAACATTTTTATTTCTTATTTTATGCTCATGCTCTAGTTTCAAATAAACAATCAGGCAAACTAATACTTTCAAAATGGGAAAATACTGTTCAATCTCTAATCAAAGAAGCTGTGATAAAGTGGTTATTGGTTCAGCGAGTCAACTTGTTAAAGTGAAAATAAGATCAAAATTAGGAAATAATATCCCAATTCATTTTTGGTAGGAGAGCAGGGGCAAGAGTTTTGAGGTATATAGAAATTAATTTCTTAGTTAAATTACTGTACGTACAAGGAAAAGATGAGGACAAAAGGCAACAAAGGATAATTAAAAGTGCAACACTTCTGTGCCAAGCAAAAGCAACACTGCAGATGGTACAGAAGTCGTGTGTATGGGAGATAATCACAGTTCTCAGATATCCTGAGATAAATTCAATTCTCACTTATTGTTTTTTTGCAGGTAATTTCAGCCCACAGACCTCAGATAGACATCTTAGATTATCTCCACCTGTAAGGAAATCTGTATTTAAAACCAAGAATTACAGTTGTCATGAATTCCTGAGGCAAAAAAAAAAAAAAATAAAATATGCATAACAATTCAAATGTGTGGCGGGGGGGCAGCAAGTCACTAAAACTGCAAAGAAGCTTTTGCTTCTGAGAGCCACAGACAAAAAGAATGTATTTAAATTGGTATTTTATGTCCCAAGAGCCAGTTCCAAAGATCATTAGCGTGAAAGTAAAGGATAATTGAGGCTATCGCTAGACTACGATGATGAACACTAAATGCTGACCTTAGAGCAGACATCGTAAGGCAGAGCAGCGTGAAAGAAGATGTTAGATGGGGGGGGGGAGCTGATAATGGGAGAGAGGTTTATTTTTTAACGCCTGGATCTCTAGCTGCGCTGCACGTGACCAAAACAGCAGACTGAAGTACTCGCGCGTGTTGAATAAACTCTGCGAGCGCTCTTCGTGGTTGCAATCTAGTTCCTACTCAACAAGGTTTTGCCTTAACTGTAATGGGAAAATGTCAATTAACGGGTGCTTAATGCTTAAAGGCAGTCTGCCTTCTTGGCATGAGGCTGCTGGCACACGTATTTCGAATCCAGGCAAGATCCCCCCCCAGGCATGGGTGCAAGGAAACCCACTGCTGCAAGCCCACTGAGTAGCACCTTGCTTGGTGAAAAGGTAGGAGAAGCTTTCACCTTGGTTGCCGCAGTGCTCTTTGATCCCAAAATATGATGAATACTACAATGAGTAAAGAATATGTGAAGATAGACAGGTGCAGTGATGTTTTCTCCTGGATTAGCGAGAATTTCTATTTTACAGCACATGGATCTGCCTTGCAGATCTCCAAAATGATGCCCTTTGGGAGCAGCTTCCCCAAAATGCTCAACACCTAGAACAGATCACGCCTGCTTGGAGTAGGCTGGGGGCTCAGACACTGTCCTGCCTACTAATGAGCTCTGCTGTTTCCACCAAAGGGCAAAAGTCATTAGCTGGGAACAAATGATTGCTTCTCCCCTCAGTAAGCCTCGGTGCGCCTGCGCTATGCCTTCAGAGAGTAATGAGGGGCCAAAAAGTCTTGTTCCCCAGCGCTGGAGCTGCAGAGAAGATGACTCCAGACAGTTTCCAAAAGCTGGTGGGGAAAATGAGCCATGAAAAGGCAATCCTGAGTCTGTGACTACAGCTGGGCACCGCAGCAGCCGGGGAAGGAGCGCAGGCAGCTCTTACGCTGATGTTCAGCAAATCTTGTGTGGAGCCGTGCAGAGCTGTGGGAGAGCGGTCCTTCGTCTGAGGACGAATCCTGAGCCAAGCAAGCAGCAGGAAAAAACCTTAAACGCTGGAGTGAGTGTCACTGATGCCTCCAAGTAGTGCTGCTTCTGGTGATTTAAATAATGCAAGAACTCTACCGACTGTCAAGAACTGCAAAGGAGAAGAAGGAAAAAAAAAAAAAAACACAAACCCTAGTGATATGTGTCAAACCTCAGCTCCCAGGCAGGAGTAAGCTGTTACGTCCTATAACGCTGTTAATTCTTTTGTGTTCCTTAATCTTTTTCAAATGTTCTTGGAGCCCAGCCAGCCCGGAGCACACACTGTAAATCACTGGTATTTATGGTATATAACTCTCAGTGTATTTCACTTGTCAGATTTAAAGGCTGTTTTGGGAACCGATCTGAGGATTACCTCCTGTAGAAAGTCTCTCTTACAGAGTACACTGTAAAAAAAAATGCAAATGTGTCCATCTAAAACATTTGGTATTGATATGCAAGCAGCCTTGGCATGCAGTAAAGGCCCCGTCCACCTGTCCATACCTTGGAACCATTGCTTGATATCACAGGATCTGGGTTGGGATGGGGTTGAGGAGCAGGTCAGACAAACACAGGTGTGACACCAGTCAGGACCTCCTGGACTTTTCTGCAGGGTTTGGAAGTTTCCAGGCTCTCTCCAGTGACTGGCTCCGCGTGGCAGGCACTGGCAAACAAGGCTCATATACCTTTTTTTTTACCTAATTGCTACCCTTTTTGGGCCTAGCTCTGAAACTCTTGGTTCTTAATTAAAAATCAAGGGTCATGTCAGCAGAGCTGCCCTTGCAAAGAGAGTTCAAAGGCTTTTTGGTCCAGCCTGACCTCACCCGCCCGTCGCTCTGGAAAGCTCCAAGCATAGAGATGTTGTGGCCACCTTTGCATTCGTCTGTCCATTAAACTTTCCAAGACTGTTGTTCCTAAAGCTGACTTCTTATTAATCAAGGATCCCAACTGCAGTTTTCCTTCTGTTCTCAGTACTGCCACGGCAGCCACTTTGGTCATTGAGTTCCCTTTGGGTCTGAAACTCCACCATGGGGCATCATTGCTTCTCCACCTAGGGCTGGAGCTCTAGCGCTTGGTGTCCACGCCCCAAACCACAGCCCAGCGCATGTAGAAATATTTGCAGGACTTGAACAGATCCTGGCGCAATCTTTGTGAAAGTTTCAAGAAATAAGCACAATATTAATTCTAAACTGCCTTCGGCATAAAGTTTTGGATGGGAAGCAGTGAACAAGAAAAAGCGGCATAGTCCTAATACTATCAGAGTAACAAAGGGATACTAAAATTATTCTCAGATGCGATTATCATCGCAGATAATATTAAAGACCGTGAGGCCCAAAGGAAATTACAACACGCACTGGAGATTAAGCAAGCCGCCTCCCAGCTGACTGTGCTGTCGACTCTACCGCACTCAGCCATCACTCATTAAACTCTGCAGTATATATTTGTTGCGTAGCAAAGGCAGCAGTGTTCATCGAAGACTCGCAGAGTGTGCGAGCTGTCACTTCATACATAACCTTGTTAGTAATGACGTCTATTTAGATTACCTGCTTGGCTAACCCAAGTCAGGCCGCAGGAGCAGATTAGATTTCCACCCAGGGAAGCAGCACCTGGGCCTTATTGCAGTGCCTCTCTCAGAAGAGTCAAAACAGGTACAATATCCACATGTAAACCTCTTATTTGTGGCAATTCCGTGAATACCGATGGCCTCCTCTGCTGTGTCTGGAGCCTCGGTACGTACACATCAGCCATCTTGCCTTTGAGGGCACCTAAAGGGTCTGCAGCACAAACAGGAGCCAGGAATCACGATGTCAAAATGTCATTTTGGTGCAATGTGTCTTTTCCACTGATGGGCTACATTTTTTCTAGGTTTAGGCAGGGGCGCATAGGGTGCTTGGCTGTGCCAAGGAGCGAGAGGAAGATGGCTCTTAGATTGCTCTTGAAAATTCACCGCGCTGGACCCGGTTCTGCAGAGCCAGTCAGCACAAAGCAAGGAATCGCTGAGCACCACGGGCTGATGCTCAGATGAAGTGAGCGACTGGTCCTAAGAGACCAAAGACTAATGCAACCGGAGGATTTACTCCCCAGGCACGGAAAACGCCGGGTTGGGAATGAACCGTTATTTCAAACTCCAGCAGGTTTATTATGAAATAGTCGTCTTGGCCACAGAAGTGAAGATCAACTTCCAGGAAAATGTGTGGGTCCTCATTTTAATTTCAAATTCTGTTTAACTACAGTGCTAATTACCATTTAAAGCCAAAGGCTTCGGTTCACATTTGAGAATCTTGCAAGCAGGGTTTTTAAAGCTTTTATGATTCACCTTTAAGTAGCTGGCAGTCATCATCCTCGCATCAAAGTTTAATTTGCTCCGCACCAGTACAAAGTCCTCGCTACTTGGTTGGCAAGGCTGCTTGGGTTAATTACTGTCTACCAGGAAAAGGACAAATTAAATGTAAACAGCCAACAGGTCCAACTAAATAATGAAAGAATTGCCTGTTGCATCACAGGCGGGGGTTTGCACCTATTAAATCTGAGCGTATTCATGTATAATGACATCATCTATATTTTCTCCTCTTTGAATGCGTTTGCAATGTTTGCCTAAGAAACAAGACAGAGGTTTTACTGACTAAACCCAAATCTGCATTTGCCTCAGTGTAATCCAAAGTAGCAATCATTTCAGCTGTGGCATCCCTGGAAGGTGTCAGCCTGGAAAAGGAGCGGTCACCTCGCCCTGGTACATCCGATGTACCAAAGCTACTGCCATTTGGGGTGGATGCTCCTTATCTAAGGACCCGTGAAGCTTGGGATGGTCGATCCAGTGGGTTCAAGACGAAAATCAGCCCAGTTGGTAGGTTTGGTCCTTTGTATGTCTCTTTGTCAAGCGTGTAGATAGACAAACAGTGATTCTTTTAAATTTTTTTCATCCCTGCAAGAAAGTACCATGCTCTCATCTGAAAAACATTGTGCTATTCCTGCCCTCACCTTTTTCACCTTCAAAATAGTCTTTTCTAATTTTATTGTGCGCTTTACCCTGCTTCCAGTACTGAGTTGGGTGTCCCCTGCTCCATGCGAGAAGCTCTGAGAGCTGCTGCCCAGTTAATCTCCAGTTTCATCACGGCCCTCCAAGTTCAAGAACGGGGAATCTAAACACCAGTTGGAAAAAGTAACAGAGTCAATGTCTGAAATATCCTAAGACAAAACTTTGCAAAATAGAAAGTTTACTAATGCAAAGAAAAAGCCAACAGAAAGTTACTCCCCACAGCACTTCCGTAAGATGTCAGAAGATGACAGAAGTCAGAAGGACTTTTCAAAGGGCTTCATAATGTGAAAGGAAAAGAGACTATTTAACGTAGCTGTTGTGGTTGAATGTGTTTCATTTATGACCAAACACTAGTCTCCACTTCTCCACAACCACTCTAACTTCTATGCGCTGAAAGGACACACTGAGCACCTGTAAAAAAAGCTGTAAAAATATAGGCAATCCATTTGGAAAATGACTACAATTCCTTCTTTTGAAACAGAATCAGGGAAATCATGTTCCACTCATTTGGAAAGCACTTAAAAATTAGCATATATCTATATATTACTTGAGAAGTTAAAAAAAATAGAGTGACCTGCGCAGAGATATAGTAGAAAACTCTGCTTGATGCTGGTCTGTGGTCCATAAAACAGATATAGATTGAAACGTGTAATGGTCAGAAGGGTGAACCAGGCAAAGTATTAAAAACTTTTGAGTTTAGCATTGGTGAAACTCACCTGGAAGGTGCCTGGCACACCTCATCACAGAGGGAAAATGCAAAACCAGCAAAAATTCAAGGAAAGGAGGTAAAAAAAAAGAAAAAAAAAGATTCTGGTTTGAAAAGAACAGATTTGGTGAGCAGAGGCTGAAAAGGTGAGGGCTGATTACCTGGAAAAGGAGACACATGGTGTGGGAGTGTCAGCATTTAGCAGGTAACAAATGGCCTGGAGGAGGTAGCCTGGGAAATTCCGCCTCCCCCGTCTCAACACCTGGGCATAAAGGCATTCAAATAAATTAGAGAGAGAAATGTTTTTATATGCAAAACAGTGATTTCCCCATTCAACTCACCACTTCAGCAAGTCAATGAAATTAAGAACGTGGCAAGACCTAGAGTTAGTGGCTAGGATGACTATTAGGAATATCCAGAGTGTCTGCAATTAGTCATAACAGAAATGTTGCGGAAGAGATGAAAACTCACGTTTTACCACTCAAAGCAATCCCTAGCTATAAAGGTAAAACCTCATTTGCTTAGTGGATTATTCCTCATCTGTTTATTTCAGGCTCTAGCTTTCCTTTGAGGCATCTATTATAAATTCTTGTCGTCAGAAACAGCGCTGCTTTATGTGAACACTGAGTCTAGTTCTAGGAGCTTGAAGTTTTTTAAGCTTAAAAAGTGCAGCTCAACATGAGAAATACCTGCAAAGCGACTCTGAGAATGTGTGAGTTACAGGGAACCTTTACTTCTTTATTTCTTTTCATGACTGAAGTGAATCTGCACCTTATATGTATAAGCTGTTCTTTATTTATTTTTTTTTAGCCGAGACTTATGAAACAAGAAGTTTGCGATTTTGCACTATACGCTAAGGCTACAGTCCACAGATTCAAACCACGACTATATTCAGAGCTTCATGGCCAGGTTGGAAGGTTATTTTATTGTTATCTCCGCATGCGTTAGGTCCACTTCCAGTCATACAGGAGGGCTCGCCTCTAAGCCAAATGGAGACACTTAGGCTGATTTCCCTCCTAGACAAGTCCCTTTTGACTGATTTAATCTTTTGCCTTTCTTATCAGCTGAGAATCGGAAATGCCAGTTCAGCTGCGTCTCGATTTTTCCCACATTACGTGAAACGAGTTTTCCATAGGCTGGAAAATAATAATAATAATAATTTTCAATATTCCTGTGAAGGATTTCAGTTCAGGAAAAAAAAAAATGTTTATTTGGACAGCTTTGGGGAAGGCCATGAAAGACTTTATTTTTAATATTTTTTTTTTTCAAAATGATGGATCCAAATCTTCATATCCTCATGCCCCCACCCCAGCAAAGCTGTTTCGCAGTGCGGGGGCCCCTCCAGCCCGGTGCTCCTCGCCAGCTGGGTGCTTTGCCACCCTCCGCTCACCATAAATAGAATTTTTACTGTATAATATCTTCCCTCCTTAGTCTATACAGAGAGGAATGGCTGTATGCAATTTCCTTATCATTCCTAGGTCCGCGGTTCCCAGCTTTATCATGTAATTTTCCCAGCACTGTTTTGAACATTTCCAGATTCTTGCTAATAGTTTTCCTTCAGTTCTTGCTCCCAATTAACCTTTCATAATTCCTTTAATCCAGCAAACTGCACTTTCCACCATTTACATTTTTTATCTTACTAATTGAGTTTTTTCATCTCCATCTTTTGATTTCGAATCTAATTATATTGTTATCGCTGGTGTAAAACCAGTAGGTTATTGATAACTTCTCTTCATTACTAAATTAAACTCTGCCTTATCATTGTTCATTGCTTAGCACTCTGATGTGGAAATCAACCTCCGCTCGGCTCTTCAATCCTTTCCACTGTTTCCCAAGGCCTGATTTATGAATATCTTCTGTTAAATCATTCTGCCCAGCCTTCTTCAATAACAAAATGCAGCCGTGGCTTTGTCCAGGCTTTATTAAAAATACATGACAAGCAGCAAGAGATTAGCCTATCGCTCTGTGAAAGGTTCAAGTGTTCCCAAGCAAAACTGCATTTATATTGTGAGGGAACAGAAGAAACGTTTCTCCAGGAACCTTCAAAATCTCAGAGTAAATGCAAAATTTCTGTACTGCTTGTGGCACAAGCATCCCTCAAACACATTCGCGTATATGTTACCTTCTGTGTCACAGAGTAAGAAATATTTGGCATATTATATATTCTTGTGCCTACAAAATCTGAGAGCTGTTGCATATCCCTTACCAGCCTGTGCTTTAGATGAATAAACCAAACACTAATTTGTGCCCGTGTCGGAAGAGATGACTTGGTAAAACTAAATAATTGGGTGGGGTTTTTTTGCTACGAGGCAAGCTGATTGCAAGTTTTTTCCTATAATGGTAAAATAAATATTCTGACTAGCACAGACTAGCAAATGTGAAATACAAGAAAGGGCTCTTTCCAGGGGAGAAAAGTAAAACACAACCATCAGCAGAAACCTGAGACGGGACACAACTCACTCGAGACGCGCACGCCAGTATTTGGCTCTGTTTAGGTGATCTGAAGACCGTGGATGTGGGAAAGCCCATCCCAGTGTGCTCCCTGCCGGTGGATTTTCCCATCCAGGTGGATTGATGTGAGGTGGGTGCTCTCTTCTTCTTTTCTCTTTCCACTCAGATTTCAGTAAGGGCACCCGCAGGGTTAATTTCCTTCAAAGCTCACAGGGCAGGTAATTATTTCACCACACTGTGGAGTAATGTTTTTTTCTTAAGGATTAAAATGTTGACTTTTCTGTGTGCCTGCTTGTAGCCTTCTAAGCTTCCAAGCCAACAAATCACCATCGCCCAATGCTTGTAAATACCAGAATTCTGGCCACCCTTGGTCGCCAAATAATAAACTGAATTGAATTAAATTAAAACTTTCTTGGAAATCCAGCTCAGGCAATTTCTAATACACCAGCTGACCTGACAAATCTTTATTCCGCAATGATTAACTCGTCCCAGATTGCATATAGTTAGCTTTTGCTGCAAGAGACAAAGCCCCTTGTGCAGAACAAGTGGAAATCATGTGTGGAAAGCGCTTCAGTGGCAAGTGAGGGTCATCTCACTTCCACAGCACAAAAGAAGAATTTTAAAAATTTTAGAGATATTCAGTTACTAATGGTAGAAGGCCATGGAAGTTCATAGAGAGCTCTGAAGGGCAATATGGTGCGGAATAAGAAATCAAGCTAGGTATCAGCTGCATAGGAATGAAATTGAACTGGACATTCATGCTACCAAAGAAGAAAATGACTAATGGGATGATCAGACAAAGAGATCAAAAGCAAGGAGGGCAACTGCCAGAAAATTATTTCCAGCAATTACTGGACAAGACAGGACTGGAGCTTTCTCGTGACAGGAGGATAAAGCCAGGGTCTTGCTAATCTTTCAGAGAAGAATATTTAGAAGATAAGATGGGCCAATGTCAAATTTAGTGTAATTTTGCTGAAATTACTTGAGAAACTCAAGAGACTGATACAGTCCTATGAGTTCAAAGTTATGCGAGGGCTGAAATCCTTTGCAAGGTGACGGTGATCTGGAAACAGAGTATGGAGCTTTACCAGCTGCAACATCATTTCACCCCCGTCAATAATTTACCATGCTGAGTTTTACAGTTAATGTGTATAGTATCTTGGCATAACTTTGTGACACCGAGAAACATCATCCCTTCTGTAAGATTACAGTAAAAGTTTACAACTCCTTCCCATGCCCAGCGTAGCCCCTTTGCCACCAGCCCCAGAGATGCAGGTATCAAGTTATTATCCCTACCGAAAGTGTAACCAAGCCCAAACAATTGGATAACCTGCAGCACATGGTTTTACATGCCAGACTTTCCCTTTCTCCTTTATTCCTTGCAACAAAGTGAGTGTCCTGTTGCCACCTTTTTTTTTTTAAAAAAAAAAACATTGGATATTTCGTTCCTTCCTGCTTCCCTGAGGACTGATAGGTGCTTTGGAAGCGAGATACAGCAAACAAAACGAGAGTCCCTTGTGCTTTCCCATGTAAGCTGCATTGCAAGGAGCCAGGCTGAGACTCCTCCCCATCATCAGAAAACTAAGAGGAAGAGTTGCTCTTCAGATGGCCTTGAGTGACCCCGTTCTGGGTCTAAGAGTTACATGAATATTTTTTTTTTTTTTTTTTGGAAGAGCAGTGCATGTTAAGGAGTGGAACACAATTAAAGCTAATGAATATTCTCCAGTCTTTGATAAAATACAGTCTAGATCCTCTACCGGAATGAGCTCAGGGACAACTCAGATTTCAGGGAAGCTTTACCCATTTGCACCCGCTTAGCTTCTGCAGCTTAAAAACTGCTAAGTCCTCTGCTACCATGAGGCTTATTTTGGGAACAGTCAAGGTGTGTTGCCATTTAAAGGAGTGCCATCACGCATAATTTTCACCTCCTTTAAATTCCCTGATGCTCTGCTATAATAGAAATAAATGCCTGAATACACTTGTGGAATATTCTCTTTTCTTAGGATAATTCAGAGATCATCTACCTAAATGTAATGTGGCTGCACGTGATTTGTTATTCCTTGTATTACGCACAGACTGCAGAATATGCCATGGTGTGGTAAAACCTTTAAATCCTATTCTTGATGGACTGAAATCACTCAGGGTACGCAATGGTATGGTAAAACCTTTAAATCATATTGTTGATTGACTGAAATCTATATTCGTCCCACTAATTTAATGCAAATACTGGTATTTACTGCCTGCCAGATCAAGTCTTCCAATTGATAATGCCCTGCCCGGCAGCAAAGACCGAGGACTGTTTCTCTGCCCCTGAAGCCTGGGCAGAATCTTTTATCTTCATCAATCAGCGTATCTCTTACCTCGGATGTCCTTTGCCTGTCCAGGGAGCCCTAAACTCTCGCAGAGTTGGAAGGTGTAGGTCGATTAAGCATGGTTTGCTGAGCCTGAAATGAGAGCAGTAATTCAAGCCCTGAGAGCTTCAGGAGCACATGGTTTTGCACCGGGCTGGAAATGGCTTCCTAACTCTTCTGAAGATGCTCCAGGGAACAACTCCTCCCCCCTCATCCAGGCCTGATGTTCAACATCCCTCTCTACCTTTCATCCTTGATGGAAAGAACAGGCAGAACTCAATGGCTGGGAATTCCGTGTCAGACCAGGCTGGCAGACTACGTTTAACACCTTTTCCTTTCATACAAATACATCAGCGCCTGTGACCATGAGAGAGAAATCTGGGAGGCAGAAGAAGAACTTGTCCCTCGACATTATTGCCTGCACCTCCTTCTTGGCCAGGTGGGATACTTCCAAAAGTCAACAGACTTAAGCCATGTTTGAGGTCCTGCTGGGAGAAGACCTGGCTCCCAGCTGGCCTAGGAACCCAGTTTTCCTTTGCATTTAAACTGGGACATGTGGGAAAAGAGGATGCTGGGATGTGCTATTGCTCCACCATGGAGGAAGGACACAGTGGGACATTGCACTTGAGCCTAAAAGCACTCCTGGGTCCTCCACTATTTCTAAGGGGGGACAGGTCCCATGAGGAGAGGTGTCCCTTAGGGCTGCACCTGGAGAGCTGAAGGCTGTGACAAGCCCTGGAGGAGTCAGGAGTGGTGGCCTCTGCAGAGGAAACAGCTGAGTGGGAGGAAGGAAATATCACCTGGTTTATTACGGGGATGATCAAGCTCAGAGATGAAGATCATGAGTCAACAGAAAAGAAACACAAGGCTGCTTTTCCCCAGTGAAACCTCAGGAACAAAGCATGGTGGAAAGGAGGTAAAAAAAAGGTGAAAAAAGGTGAAAAAATTGGATGTAAGCCCTTTTTTTTGGTACCTATTCTGGTACTTCTTCTGTTGAGCTTGCCTAACAGACTCAAATCTGCATCTCCAGAAATAAAGAGTTTACTGGGCTTATCCTGTCCTTCTTGACTAGGCGATGCAGTTTGCTCCTGTGCTGCTTTTGAGGTAGGAGGATTTTTCAATTTTGGGGTTTTTTTTGAAAAAAAAAATTCAAATTTTTTCAAAAAAATAAAGGTTTTTCAAAAAAATAAAGGTTTTTCAAAGTCTTTCTTTTTCTTTGGACACCTGCAAAAAAAAAAAAAAAAGCCTACATGATACCAGGGATACAAGAGGAGGGGAAAAAAAAAAGCATTTGCTTTTCAGGCATGCCATGTAGCGCAGAAAATTTACGATGCCGTTGCAAATGAAAGTCAGACTTTGTGACAAATGAGTCATTATTAGCCTGTGAAAACTATCACTCAGTTTAGTTAGCTGGGGCATTATTAAGCCGAGAAGGACGTGATGGGACATTTACAGGAGCAGACAAATGGTTCGCCGTCGCGCCCACCTGTATTGTTTATGACACGCACTTTGCTGGGTTTGGCAGGGCGCCACACGGGCTGTGTTAATTTTAGCAGCAAGGACACTAAAGAATGCAGACATGGTTAATAATGTATGCTGTTGGGGTCCTCTATTGTCTCTGCTTTTCTTGTCACGGTCCTCTGTGTGTTCACCATGAGACGAGGGAGGGAGGGAGGGAGGGAGGAAATCAGTCAAGAAAAAAAAATAAAAAATAGAAAAACGAACCCCAAATACCCAGTACTTGTCCTCCTAGAAGGCGCAAGGCCAAATTTTGTAAATGGAGAAGAGCCTGCGGAAATCAGTGCGTTTTTTAAAGACGAGCTTGTTGAGAAACTGGCCCCCGTTCTGAGTTCGCCCGTTGCCTGCGGGCATCCCGGTCTGATTTCAGCGATGCTGAGTAGCTCCCATTTCCCCGGAGGTCCGGGGGTTGATGGAGGTTTCTGTGATGTGTATCTGGAAACTGGAGCAAGGCTGAGTTTCCAGCTGCCGTTGTCTGCGGCGCCTGTTAACAGCGCTTAGCAAAGGGTCTCCTCACCTTCCTCCTTCACCTTCACCATTCCTAGTGAGGAATGGTGCTCGTGGCATCACCTTCCCAACTGCCTCCCCCCCAGACAGCCACATCCAGAGCTCCCCCTTCCACGCTGTATGGAAACAGGCACGGTGCTTCCCTTGATGTTAAGGATAATCCCCTTCTTGTTTCTTTTTTCTCTTTCCCCAAATTCCGGGTGCTCTTGGTTGCAAGCTCTGCTGGAGAGGACTCATCCCTCTTCATGTATCTGAAGCCAATTTGTCTGCTATCACAAACAAGCCACAATGGAGAAAGCACCAAGACTAATGTAGATCTCAATAAAAGGGATTTAGTTTTTAACGTACTTATTATGACTGATTAATTAAATGTCTCATAAATACAGGGAAGACAGCCACAATTCCAGTTTCTGAGCAAAATAAGTCCACCTACTGTAATAAATCTGTTTTTAAAGCTTTATGGATCCTCTAACCTTTGAATTAGCATTGCCTTTTTTGTTACTGTCTCCAGCAATGAATCAATTGTCATGCCATTTTCCAGCAAATGTTATAACCCAGTCATTCACAAACTCCTCTTGCAAATCCGCCTTCCTGCAAACTCTTATTTGTTAATGCAACAACCTTCAGAATCATCCATTTTAAGAACAGCAGAGTGGGATCAAATTTTTGAGCATAATGACAATGTCAGTGCAGTTTATGAAACCATAACAATGTAAGAAATGACATCTGGTAAGCCCATCATGCATGTAATGTATGGTTAGCTTCAATGCCTCCTCAGAGTTTTGCTCTCTCTGTAATGTATGGGTGGCAGCGTGCCACTCAAAGGAAGGAGAATGGCTCAGCTGCCTTGAATATAAAGTGGAGAATATACTATGCTTCAGCGGGCAGGCTGGTGGCACAGGAATGTTGATGCAGACGCCCTGCGGAAATGCCGCTGATAAACAACGCCAGAGGAACAACCTTGCAGGCCCGTCAAGGAAGGTCTAGTCCAGGGGGGATGCTTTTGCATTCATACCGAAGGATCTTGGTGGGTACCCAGAGGCTGGGCGGTGGTGTCCACTCAGTCGAGCAGGATCTCTCAGCTTTAGGTACAAATTAACCCCACGTGCTCTGTGCAGCCAGCTCATTCTCATTTGTTTAAGGCTTCTTTTACACCTGGGAAGAAACCCCCGGATGAAGTTCTGAGGTGGATGATGGAGCAAACGGAGCAGAGCGTGGGGTGAAGGTCACTGAGCCATTGCTGCCACCGGCACGTGTTCACAAGGATGGTTGCAAAAGGAGCAGCCTTTCCCGCAGAGGCAGTAGTCTATCTAGAATCATAGAATGGTTTGGGTTGGAAGGGACCTTAAAGATCATCTTGTTCCAAGGAGTTCACTCTAGAAGGAGTGTGAAAGGGAAAAAATGACATAACCCACCCCTTAGAGCCAATCTGCCTCTCAGTGGTAGTTACAGACACTGGTAACTAAAATATGGATGCTTTCCAGTCTTTCATGTATTTATCATCACACCCTGTTGAGACAGGGCAGTGCAGTAGGTGGAAAAAGGCGAGTGATCTTGTGTTACCTCAACATCTAAGAATTTAGCAGTCAGGGATTTAGGCTAACTGACCAACCATGGTTTCACCCATGGATAAAGTAGAGAAAAAGGCCCTTTTAGAGGGCAATTCATCCTTCCCGTCTTACACACCCTTCCTCAGAGGTCTTTGAAGCCCTGGCCCTCAAGCATACCTACTTGTGCACCTAAAAATGCCCGAGTCTGAGGCCATGGCACAAAATCCCACTGAAAGCAGCACCCCAAGCCCTGCATCTCCCATTAATACCCCCACCAGCTCCTGCATCACTCACGTCTGGAGTCGTCACAGAGAAACCCTCTCCTAAGTCAGGCTCTTCCGTTTCTGTACAACAGCTCATAAAGTTGGTACCTTTATGTGCACAACCATTGGTTTGCTTGGCATCGCCACCCCGCTCCAACATCGAGGTGGCACCTAAAGCATCAGCAGAAGGAGGATGAGGAAGAGTCACAGCTACATGTAGCCCTGGAGACATCTTTTCGTGGCACGGGGGAATGTACAGTTCATTGCGGAGGGGCTTAAAAGGTGGGGATTTCCAGGTGTAGTTTTAAGGGAATGGTGTAAATTGGGAGGCAAATGTGATGGGAACTCTGCTGAGACGTCTCTGGCAAGAAGCTACAGTAAATGTGAATGTGACTGAGGTCTTTGGGCAACAATTATGAAGTATTTTAGAAATACCAAGTGTAGTAAATGAAACATGCGCACACCTCTTCCTCCTCTCAACATATGTCCTTTTTTGAAACTGGGAAAATGTCATTGTTTGTGCCTCCCAGGATTACAACACTAAACTTGCCGTAACTGCGGAACACTTCCAACAGCAAAGTGGGGCTTGTTAGCAACTGTAACCTTCAACTATATCAAGATCACTTCCAAATCTCCAGTATTTTAATAAAATTATTATGGTTTTTGTTAATGGTGTCACAGGCTCATAACTGAGGAATGCAAATAACTAACAAAATTAAAGCCTTTCAGGCATTCCCATAGCCGATTTTTATTTATTTATTTGATATGGTGGCGGGAAGCCATCTTCTATTAAATTATGGGTAGCAAAACACAGCCTAGCTCTCAAAGCAAGGTCTCACTGGTAGAGAGAACTCATTAATGTCATTCAAATAAATTGGTGTGAAATATGATCATCCCAAGCAGTACATTTATTTACACTTGCGAATCAGAAATAATACAGTTAAGATATATGAGGCAACAATTAGGGAATATGTCTGCAGGTACTCAAGGAAATATCACTCAGCTTCTGCTGCAAAAAATGAATATTTTATTGCCAGTATATCTGTCTAATTGAATAATGAGGATACTAACACTCTTTTACAGGTACAGCAGCAATGGAAATTTCAACTAAATATAGAACTAATTCCCCTGAAGTAGTCCTGGCATAATAAGAGGTTTTGTGTCTGCTCTGCGCAGAAGATTTCTTCGACTCTAATTGCAAAGCCCTGGTGATGCCCAACGGGCTGCTGCAGTGGATGCCCTGCTCCATATGGGGTGCACCCCAACATGGCACAACTTCCAAGATGTGGTGCTTGCAATGTCCGGGCTGGAGGAGGAGGCAGCGATGGCAGCAGGGGCGGGCAGGACAGGAGGCAACTGGTCTTGCAGCGAGTAGTAGAAGAGCTGTTTTGGAACCACAAGATTGTTCCTTCCGATTTGCAGAAGCTATTTTTAACAAGGTGGGACTGGAAAGGAAGCTGCCTTGGAGAGGGCTGGTCTACCCTAGACCTTTTCAGATTGATCTAACCCAGATCTTTTCAGACTGATATAACCTAGAGACTTTGATGTGTGTGCTACCCTAACTCTTCTCCTTTTTACCCTCTCCCCATGGCGAAGCACAGAGCCCAACACAGGGCAGATGTCTCCACACTCCCAGGAAGCACCACTTCCAAAGCCATCACCTACCGATGTCCAGAGGAGCATTTCAGCTACCTTCTATCCTTGAATTAGGACCATTCAGAGGAAGGGGAGCAAGAGGGTGAGGGCTCTGTGCCATCCCGAGAGGCTGAGCACAGTGACTGCTCCTGCTCCCGTCCCACCTTCAGGCTTCGCTCTGTCTTTACAACAGTTCTTCATCACACACGGAGGGTCTCTAGAGAGAAGTTGGGACTTCTGAGGTTTGCTGAGGCCTCCAGGTTGTATGACAACATACTTCAGCAATGCCCTCGGCTCATTTCAAAAGTAAATGACTTTGCCCTTCATTTACCTACCAGTGGCAAAGGCTGCTACTGCGGCAGGGTCTTAGTCTATTAACATTATTGCTTAATTATACTGTAAAACCCTGTGGCAATACTTTGAACATCAATACCCACTAGTGTCGTTTCACAGTACAGCGTAGTGTGAGTCTTCTCTGTTAAAAAAGAAGCTGTTAGCAAGTTTACAACCAGCACAATGCAGTACAATTTTTTTCAGACTCCTGGAATCAGCTGAAGCATTATGATGAGGGCTACATCTGGGGGATAAAAAAGTACAACTGTATTAGGAGGTTATGATTACTACGCATGTCGTTGTCATATCAGTCATTTAGCAGTCATATCCTAATAAACTGCTGTGAAATTTGTCATTTCAAAGTCAGATTAATTCAGATTCGTATAATAAAGTCATCACATCACACAGCTAAGTAATTATGTTCAGGCTTTGTCACTGCAATGAATGTCTGCGTGCCTCAGTACTGAGGGGGACTTTTTTTTGGCTGCTGTTTTCCTATTGATGAATTAGACAAATAAGCTCTTTAATAATTTTCCTCTGGAAAGGTATTTTAATAAGAATCCAGAAAGACAGAGAGGGGACAAAAAAAAAAAATCACCTTATTTGAATAATATAATAACTCCTGGATTCTCCACGCCGTTCTTTGGGAACCTGTGGATTCATGGCACTCATTACAGATCAAAGAACTTAATTCATCTGTATATCCTTGTTTGTGCACAGAAATACAGAATAAGTTAGAGAGTCAGCATATGTTAGAGTGAGCAGCAATCTGTTATGGTAGTAATTTCACTGCTTGCTGTACTACAGAGGGTTGTGCTACAACACGGCTCGTTATAATGGATGTACTTTATTTTGTTCAACCAGTCATGGTAAAAATATTTGGCTAATGTTTTCATTGCCTGCCATCTGTGTGGTCAGCAAGGTTGTCCAACGCCATCCGAAATGTCACTGCTTCAAACAAGGGCTTAATTGAAATTTAATCAGACAGATCTTTTCTATTAATTAAATACCGGCTGATTAATGCAACATATTTCGATATGAAATAACCGTGGCCCAGATTCGGCAGTTCCCCGGGCTTGGTGCGAGTCGTTCCCTCTCCGGAGGGGCGGCTGCTGACTGCAGCGCGGCTCAGCCGGTGCGAGCAGCCTGATGAAGGCCGGCTCTGTCCCCAAAAAGCCTTTTAAATGCTGCCAAGCCAAATATCAGAAAAATGCCATAATCAAGGTTGTGAGCACGGGCCGGATCCAGCCCTTCCATTTCTTGTGTTGGGATCAGACGTCCATTCTTCTGGCCCCGCTCAGCGTTCGGAGAAGGTGTTGCGGCGTTTCCTGGCATTGCCATCGTGCACCTCGTGCCGCCCCTCGCCCGGTCTCCAAACCTGCGCAGCTTCACAGACTCGTCTTTGCCCTTGGAGGCTTTCGTAGAACATCTCCCAGTGACGTCTTAGTTCTTTTATGTACGCTAAGGGATTTGCAACCCTGCTCCAAGACGAGGGGGTAGGATGCTTTCCCTCTTACTAATTAAAAGGTGAGGCACATCTTCAGCGGGCTGTGCAGAAGAGTGCCCACTGATTGGTTTTTAATCCCAAATCAGTCAAATCAACTACCCAAATGTGAATTTATTTGACCGGTAGGTTTCTACCGTAGCTACTACAGAGCCTTTTGTCTGTGACAGCACCGCTCCGAGTTGTGCAATGCTGTTTTTAAGACCCCAAATGATCAGTCCATGGCTGGTGGAAGTCCTGTCCTTGCTTTCACTCAGAAATTGTGTGTTGAGCAAGTTTGTTTCCCTGTGCGAAGCGGGAAAGGCAGGGTGGACAGCCAGGCCTTCTCTCGGTCAGGATGGGACCGAGAAATACGTCCAGACATGGGAACCCTGAAGTACACGTGGCTTCTCCAGTTTGGGTACAGACCAAAGTATTTCTCCCAAATCACAAGTCCTGACACAGGAGATGACCGTTTAAAAAAGGTCTGAAGTCCCACTGTAGATTCACATTTTATTTCATGAACATTGTCAGGAGAAAAAATAATACGTATTCACAAAATGGAAAGATAAAAAAATTTAATAAATAGCATCGTTAGGGCAAAAGCAATCGTGCCGCATGTTTCTTGGCCGCCTCTTGAAAAATGAGAGAGAGCCTGATGGAAGAAAGCTGCAGTTCTGATTAGTGTCATTCTCAAAACATCCGAACATTTGGAAATGCCCCAGTAGCCAGCAGCAACATTCCCAGGGCTGCCCTAAGGTTGACATTGAAGAACAAGGTGCCAGGTTGGTGTCATTAATCCAAAGAGTAATTTACATTTATCATGAGAAATAAACCCTGCAAACAAATGGCAGCTCGCTACAATAATTCACCCAACTGATATAAGGAGTACACCTAGCAATTAACTTTTACCAATCAAAGCGCTATAATCTCTATGAAAAAGAGTGATGTAGAAGGAGCACCAGGCTGTAGCAGTCCTATGGCTTGCTTTGAAATATTCATTGCATATTTTCACTCAAAACTGATGAAGAAAAATCGAGTCGTTAAGAAAAAATAATAGTCCGTGAGCAATTCTTTAACCTACCACATCCCTGCAAAATCCAGATCTTAGTACTACCGAAGCACCGTGATATTGCTGTGCATGTGAGGATGAAAAGTATAATTGATACTGGGTTCATTTCTTCAAGAGTTCAGGAAAACAGCCTCAAGACAGACATGAATTTCAATACAGTTCTCCAAACCCTACGTGCGGCAAGGAGTCGGCAGCACCCCGCCAGAACAGGTAGATGTTTGAGAGCATCTGAAAACCTGCAACACAAGACCAAAGTAATGAGCCCCTCTCTGGCGTGAATCTCTCTTAACCCATCGTTGCTCTTTGACCACTCACCTATTACTGATAGTTTAACGGTAATACTGTCCCTTAAATCTGCCTTCCTACTTGCCCTTGGATTCAATTTAGGGCAGTAATTTCAATCTGCAGCTGGAGCCATTATAAATATTCAATTAAAATGATTTTTTTTTCCCTTCAATAATTTTTTTTTCCCAAGAACGTTGAAACTTGCAGAATTTTACTTCCTACATGGAGGACCCCCTTTTTAAAAGTCCTTATAAGAGACATAGGCTATAAGTTATGCTCCGTCCTCTTCTGAAGTCGGGCATCCAAAAGTAATTGTGATTTGTCCTCCCAGCTTAGAGCACACAGTTTTAATTGCCCTTATTCTGCTGACAAGGCTTTGTGACAAGGTTGCGCTGGTCAGTACCCAATTAGCAGCCTAACACATCAGCTAAGAGGAACACGACATTGCTCCTTGGATCGCCCATGGTAGTGGGGCCTCTCCTGGGGCGCTAAGGGATCTGCGGACCCTTTGGTGACCCTCGGCCAGCGGGTGTCCATCTGCTCTCCTGCCTTTGCATGCATCTTTGAGACGACCCCCACTACACAAGCAATAAATAGGCATGTTCCTCCAGGCGCCCCGTGGTAGGATGAGAGGGATCCTAAGGTCATTTGGGGTTGGACCGGAGCCAGATCTACCCCACCATCCTGTTCTTGACCTGGCCAGTAATGGATTTTTAGGGTAAGGTCAGGACAGGGTGAGTTTTCCAGCTCCCTGGACCCAGCAGGGGGGTGACTGTCTGTGCTGGAGGCTGTATCCTGACTGGTGCCAGTAAATGCAGCATCAGCACATCTGCAAACACTTTTTCCACCCACTAATACTTTTTGGCCTCCACCACATCCTTCAGCTACTAAAAAACTCAGTGCATTACCTCCATAAAGGCAGGGGTGGGAGCCCTGTGGCCAACATCTGATGTCAGGGATCTGCTGAATTATATGAGCTGTACAAGAGAAGGTAAGCAAATGTCCCGATGAGCGTGCAACATGCTGGGCGAGGAGAGGCATTGTGGAGGAGTGAGCGGGTCGTTACCTGTCTTAATGACCTACCCAGGTCATTACCCGTCTTACAGCATAAGGAGTACAGACTTTATGTCTTGACCTGGGTCACAGGGAGCTATGGCAGAGCCCAGAACATAAACACACCTCCTAAATCTCAGTATTGCTCCTTTTCAGAAAATCTTTTCGGTTTACAACATTTAATAAAATAGGTTCTTTTATCACAATGTTTTGGGAGGTCAACTGTCTCTTCTGATCTTATTTCTCTGTGTTTCTAATTAAGTTGCTGTGAATCCCATCAGATTTCAAAGGGAGGGATCGAGAACCATCGCTTTCATGATCTACTTAATACCTGTAAATATCAGCTGTCGCCCAGTTCCACTATGAAGTAATAGGTGGACAGATGAAGACACCATAAAACACATTTAATTTAAAGGCAAGATGCAATAAATCATTTCTATGTCCTTTGAAACCTGAGTGGCTTTCCCTAAGGCAATGATATTTCTTTTTAGGACCCAGCAGATGTACCCATTTTATCAGTTCATAATTTTTTTTAATTTTTTTTTTTTAATGCTAGGTTTTGGGGTTTGGTTTTTTTTTGTTTGTTTGTTTATTTGGCCCTTGGACACCTTCATGCTTGCAGAGCAGGTCTGCCTGCTGAGCGAGAAAACTCTGCATGGTGAAAAGGCCTTGAAAGTCTTTCCCGTGTCACCTGCAGGCAAGGAGGTCCAAAGGACATTACACGGGGCACGATGCTGACTCTGGGCACACCAGAGCTGTGTCCGGCTCTGCGAAATGCCCTTGCTGCAGAAAGCAAACAAACTAACTTTTTTGAGGCAGAAGAAGACATTTAACCATGATGACTGAGCTTATTTTCTCAAGAACTAAGGAAATACCCGAAAATGTGTGTGTATACCAACGCTTGCAGATTATCAGCTCCCCTAGAATGACCCGATGGGTAAAATTTAAAAGTTGGGTAGCCGGGTTCAGATGTAACTATTTACACCAACAAGGATGTAACTATTTACACCATCCAAAAATTAGACCAACCCATTTCACGTGAATTAGTAATGATAAATTATCTCTGTTACATATCACCCTAACTGATGGTTTACTCCTCATTTGTGAGCTATTTATGAAAGTAACCTGCACTTCTGCATCTTTATTTCTTGAGTTATTGCACGGTTCAACCTGAAGGGGAAAAACCACACGTGATCTGGTGTGTTCAGTGAGGGGAGATGTACAGAAAATGGGAGTGGATGGATAGAAATGGGAAATCGCCGCTGCAGCTCACCCACCCAAATTGTTGCTCCAAGGGCATGAGGATCAGATTTAGAAAACGGGATGAGAACTTAAGGAAGTCAGAGGAAGTTCTTGCTTGTTTTCCTGTGTTTTTTTTTTTTTTTTTTTTTTTAAACTTTGTCAGTGTGTGGAAAAGTGAAGTGGACTCAGCACCATCGGAGATGTGCCACCCCTCCGTGAAAGGCAGCAAATACACTACTCAGCGCTGTGTGCAAGCTGGCCTCCATCATCAGGCAGCCACTGCCCGACGGCACAAAAGCTGCGCCTTCAGAGCCCCCTGAGGAGTTTCTTGTCTCCAAGGAATTTGCTGCTTTCACCCTGTGGTGCTGCGTTACCGCACCAGTGTCGCAGCTCCAGAAGATTCCGACCCAGCTGCAACGTCCCCGCTTTCTCTGTTTGGGGAAAAAGTGAAACTGCGCCCCCGTCCCTTCCCTTGGGGAAAATCCCTGGACATTAAAGAAAGAAGTCCGTGAGGCTCTGGGCTAAATTAGTACCCTGAAACATAATCGGCAAGTTTTTGTATAAGCTCTTTTTCAGAGTTTTACCTTGATTTTTTGTAAAATTCTTTGCCCCAGGTTGTTTTGTGAATCAGAAGCAGTAGGTATTTCTGAAAGAAGAGAATTCAGACCCATCGTTGCCTTCAGTGCTGAGCGCCGAAATACTGCTTTGTAATACTTTTGATGACTTTGATACTCATAACTGCCATTAATGTACCTGAGAGGACTGACCTTGTCCTTTTCATCATTAGTAGAACAGTTATGAAGTACTCCCACCTCCCTGATAAATGGTCCTAGTCCATAAATGAGTCAAGCCTGGACCAGCTGAGCATCCTCTTAACAGCAGAAGAGATGGGAATGAATAGGAAAACTCACGCCAGCAGCACGCCTTTGTCTTCCTCCCAGGGACTTTGAGAGGTGTTGGCTAAATCAACACATATTTACTATGTGAAATAGAAAGCATCCCGTATTTGAGCTGTAGGAATAGCAGCTTGAAATGCAGGACAATCCCATATAATACAAGTAATCCATTTATCTCATTGTGAGGTTCGTGTTGCGTTCTGAGTTACATCGTATAAATTGTAACACGAATTGCAGAAACGTGTAGGAATAAGTTAATGTAGGAAAATTATTTGCTCTGATTTTTTCCAGCTCTCAATGACCTATAAATGCAGTGTGGCAGTCACGGAGCTCTTCTTAAAAACAGACCAGCTTTTTGAATAAATGACAAATATTATAAGCATGTCTGCAAAGGGGATTTACAAAATGGAAAAGTCCAGGGCACAAAATATTTCCTCATTTTCTGGTAGAATATTCTGCTGCTTTTATAACATGGACCAGGAAGCAGAGCAATGCCTTAAATATATGTAAACTCATTAATACGTAGGAGCTGAGAGCCATCCCACCACGGCAGATGAATAATATGCATTTCACCAATCTATGTCATGCATCAATCTTGAGACACTGGAGAGCATTAAAATCGCTGTACTCTTAAAGCAAAAATAAAGAAATCAAAAATGCACGTTAAAATGTGTTTCGGAAATCCTATTCGATGAAAATCACTTTGAGCTCTTGATGAGACAAAATGGTTGTATGGGCAGGAAATGTAGAATAACATCAGATATTCTTTCTTCCCTCACCTGGACACACCGGGAGCCGTCTGCTGCCCTAGACTGGTCTTGCTTGTCTGATACAAATTGCAGCAAAACAGCATGCCATGGGAATTAGGCTTGTTATGTAGGACTACAAAAAGCTTAAGCCTATTCTTGCTTAGTCTTGCGCTTAAGGAGGACTATCCGAATTGATTTTATGCAGCACGTTACCTTCCTTTTACACAAAACTTCTTATTTATCCCTGTTCATTAACTTGAGGGACTTTGCAAAGACAGTTGGGAAACGGTGGAGATAAACCTGGAAAGGGGCCTTTCTGTACGAGCCTTGCAGCCAAGTGGCCTGATGGCTGGACAGACATTGCCTGAAGGCCATACCCATATTCAAATGTGTGGTTGGGATAATTGCCTTGTGTCTTTATTGAATGAAACAAAAATAAAAAGCCAGAGATAAAAGCACACGGAACAACATTAGTTGATAAAGTCTAATCAGCTTTCTGTATGTAATACCTTAAAACCATTAAAAGCATTAAGAGATGACCAGGTGAAGGAGCACTGGCCTGACTACGAGGGCTGTGGGCCACCGCCACACAGAGGTCGTTAGTGACTCTGCACAGCTGGGTGAAGAGGGGGGGTGTTGCTATGGGTCAAAAATCCAATTCCACATTTCCTGAAGCTTCCTCAGGGTTGACTCTGGGTTGACTGGAGATGTGAGAAGGGCCGTGAGCCACTGAGGCAGCAGATGTTAGCGTTTTCACTTCTGGACCTCGCCAACTGCTTGAGATCATTGCCAGAGAAAGACATGATGCTGAAAACAAAACACAGACTAAATGAGAATAGACAGCCTGTGACAATCTGGAGCACCCCACATCTTCATGAAGGGAAGAACAGTATTACACAAGGGGAGGGAGACTTTGTGAAGCAGCAGAGCTGTGTGGTGATACACCCAGGCACCAGGCAGATTACCCAAAACCGACAATCATGGCCTCAATATTGACCACTGCCACAGAGCAGGTAGCAGACTAAGTGTTAATAGTTGGGTTTAACATGGCGATTCTTCTCCACATGCTTCTGAAATGCGAGTTTTCAATGTGGTGTAGCAACAAAACCATTACACTCACTCCAGCGTAACCTGGAGCAGGACAGGAACCATCCTCTTTGGTGCAGCGCTGGTTTCATGGAACAAAGCACCTGGTTGCCATCACTGCACCACATACCACCTGAGAGACACTAAGCATAAGTGCAACAGAGGACAAGAATCAAGAGAAAAGAAACAGAAATCAAGATCATGTTGCTGGATGAAATGAAAATGATTGGTACAGCGTAAATTGTGTAGTTTGAATGAAGTTCTCCTACAGGGAGGGGATAATGGGCTGCGGGTGTCACTTGAGTGTTACCATGAGGGCTTTTTCCTTGGTGCCTTACGGTAGAACCAGAAGCAATGAGATAAAATGAAAGAAGCATCCAATAAAATACTGGGAAGAAAATCCTTGTAGCAACAGGAATTAACATATTTGTCATCTAATCTCTTTTATGTTAAACAATTTGAGTTTGGGTCCATGTAACGTGACTCACCCATCAGTATTTTTGTTTCAGTTATGATAAAGGCACGTTATTCTTGGGCAGGAGCCGTTGCTCTGTACGGGATAGAGCTGAGTACTCCAGAACTGCGAACAGGAGAGTTTCACCTCCTGGCACTTTATCAAGGATCAAATCAAATCAGTCTGTGAGCCACCGATTTGATACAAGATTAGCCAAAAAGCCATCATCTTTGCAAACTCACGTTGCCTTGCCTGACAGCTCTTCAGCTCTTCAGTTTTTATTTATAATCTACAGGAAGGAGTGGAAAAAACAAAGATCTTGCTTGGAAATGCTGGTGGAAATCGAAGTGGGTGCCTTTGCTTAAACTATATTATCTCCTATTTTAATCTGATAACTTGCTATGAATAGCCTCATTCAGTATGAAATCAGCTCTTTTATTCATTAAATAGAATTAAAACCCTTTGAGAATTGCTTTTACCTTCTGAATCTAACAGCATGTGCAGACACAGAAATTATTGGAAACCAAAGGTCTTCGGGAAATCACCTGCTAATCATGTCATCGCTCCCTGCGGGTCAGAGTTGTCAGTTCTGGGGACAAAAGCAATCTTTCAGTCTCCGTTAGGGTGACTCAATGAGAAGATGGCCTTGCTGGGAAGGTGCCTCTGCAGACAGCAGCCCGGGGGGAAGCGAAGAGTCTCCAAACTGGGGTTTTGGAAAGCAACACGTTTTGCTCAGTGGTTGGGCTCCCAAGCCAGATTACAGCTGGATGTTCAAAGTCAAGGAATGACAGCAGAGCAGAAGTAAAAGTTCAACAGCTGCCGAGCATCACGGGTGAATAAATCCACCCACAAAAGTGTTTAACACCCAAGTGTTAAAAGATGGTGGAGCTAAAGATGTCAAGTGGACTTTAGAAGGGTATCGGAGTTAGGCTTCAAAATGACAAATTCAGGAGAATAAGTTTAAACTAGTCTATAAAACTGATTATACCTCCCTATGTGTGCCTATACCCGGGTGCTGTTACGGTTCTAACTCCAGTTATAGCAAGCAGTGTGTTAAAGCTATGCTACAACTTTGGATAAACTAGTTATATGCTCACATTATTTGCTGTGAGAGCTCTGAAGCCTCCCCGATGTTAGCAGTGATATGTTATTTCCAAGTACTTAAAGGGCTGTTTACTCCTCTTTTTAGATTTATTAATAACATTCGGAAATAAAAAAAAAAAAAAAAAAAGATCAAATCTCTTACCACTTCTATTCACAATGTTCATTCTGCCTTATATTTTATTCTGACATCATAATTTATTTAGAGTGATATTTCAAAAACTTGAGTAGGGCATTTCTCAAAGGACGTTCTGCCCCTCTCATCATCCAGGCTTTTCCTGCCCTGCCTGTCCCTGTAACTTTTGCTGGATTCCTGTTACGGGCTTAGCAAAGCAAAACTGAAGTTTCCCTGAGCAATGGTGTTATCAGGCATGGCAGACGAGTTGTTGCTTTGCACAAAAAATTAATGGTAAGAACCGATTAATGCTTACCCAGCAGATATCGAATCTGATTCAAATTTCAGACCAATTTTACAATGATGTTACTCTAGTGAGATTGATGGAGCTGCTTCTGATTTGCCCTGCAGTCCGTGTCTTTAATAGAAATGAACTGACTAACAGAAATATGGTCAGATTAAAAAACAGACAATGTGATTTATCAGCTACTTTTTTCATATACACTGTTTTTGAAATTTCTCATTTGATGTTCCATCTTGTCTAGAATTTCATTTGTGGCCCTCTTCTTGAGCGGTCTCTGTATTGACCTAAGGATTTTGCGCCTTGGTACATTAATCAGACTACATTTCCCACAGTCTATTTTAGTAGCATTCCTTTCATCTGAACAACTTCTCTTGCTTTGCAAAAAAAAAAGGCCTCATTCTACAAAGTTTTCAGCAAAAAGCATTAATAGATGTTGCAACTTTCAGCACTTATTCCTTGTGTCCAATTTTGTTCTACAAGTCTTTTCTTTACAACCTAATGAATGACCTAGCGATAACGGAAGGATCCCCAAGGAAATTTAGAATCAGCTTGACAGATATTTTGGGAAGCTTACATGATATTGAGCACATCATCTTCAGAAGTAGTTTAACGCCAGCGTATGGACATGATGCCTACTAGCCGAATTTCCATTGTATTTTCGAGTGGGATTTTGATGGAAGACGACTGAGGTTTTTGTTCCCGGCGCCTATGAAAAGAATGACGCGAAGTTAAGGAAGTGAGATGGAAAGGCTGCAGAAGATGCTGCGTTGGCTGATTGCCAGGATGAGAGAGAATATGACACCAGAATGTGTCACGATGGGACAGGAGCTCCTAGCTTAAACGTAAAGAACGGTTATTGAAATTACTATTGAAAAGAGAACTGGTGCTGGGCTCTAAAATGAAAAGCAGAGTTGATCAAGTGACCAACAACGTTTTGAAAATTTCAATTGGAAAAGTGGGATAAATTTTTCAAACAGAAATTTCTCCCCTTTTGCCTGTCACTAAGTAACACTGCCAAGAGCCTGAGGGAGCCACACGTATTTCCATATGTAGACAAACCTTGATCTCATAATAATCAAGGAATGCCCAGACATGTTTTTTTTCCATTCTCCTCCTGATATACCAAAGGTTTGGATGTAAAGTAAAAAGCCCTGCCCTGTCTGACAGCCCCAAACACCGTTTTGGCACAGACTTTGCCAGGCACCTGCAGTCCCTGTTGTGCTTGAGAAGGACGTTTCTTCGCTGCTGGCCTTGTCGTGCAGCAGGCTGCGTCAAGCGCCGGGCGCATTCTCCCTGCAAGCGAGCCTAAGTCTTTCGCCCTAATACTCTTCCCTGTTTCTCAGAGACCTTTTAATTTGATTTCTAGATTTTATTTAATTTTTTCTTTTTCTCACACGTTTCCTGCACGAGAACTACTCCTCTAAAGCTGGGGGGCTTTTCTCAATCGTATTGTTAACATCTGGCTCTTTCTACTACCGAGGTTTACTTCTTTCCTTGAGCTGAGATTCAGGAAGATGTTGTTTATTTCTTCACTACACCAGGTTGCTCAAAGCCCCGTCCAACCCGACCTGGAGCACTTCCAATGATGTGACATCCACAGCTTCTTTGGGCAACCTGTGCCAGGGTCTCACCACCCTCACAGTCAAGAATTTCTTCCTAATACCTAGTCTAAATCTCCCCTCTTTCAGTTTAAAACCACTCTCCCTCATCCTATGGCTCCCTTCCCTGATCCAGAGTCCCTCCCCAGCTTTCCTGGAGTCCCTTTAGGGACTGGAAGGGGCTGGAAGGTCTCCGCGGAGCCTTCTCTCCTCCAGGCTGAACCCCCCCAGCTCTCTCAGCCTGTCCCCACAGCAGAGGGGCTCCAGCCCTCAGACCATTTTCACGGCCGTCTTCTGGACCTGCTCTAACAGGTCCATGTCATTCTTGTACTGCAAAAACAATAATCTGTTTTCTAAAAAAAAAAAGTAGTCACGCATTTTGCTATGTTTGGTTTTCTTTTTCATTAGCCACAACATTCCCCAGTAGCTGAAACCTGCTAATTTGCAACTAGAAATAAGATTCAGGAAAAAGATGTATCTAATTTTGGAGGGCACGTCCAAAGCCCAACTACATCACTCTAAAAGTACAAAAGATTTTAATGTTCAGGGACATACCAGGACCCAGGGGAGTTCATGACCTTAGGGTAAGCGCAAATAAAGCCATCTGTGTTGTTAATGTTGTGGGTTTGGGGGTTCTTTTTGCTGAAGAATTTCAAAGGGCATCTTGAAAGCGGCCGCTGGTAACCTGTTGGCTTTCTGCTCCTCCCAACAATGTTCACAACATTAACCAGCCATTTCAATTCTCACTTTGTGTGAGGCAGCTCAGCTCACACTGCTCTGGGTCTGCAGGTTTTTCAAGACCCAGGTGTGAAGAATATTTTCCACAAATAGAGCAAAAACTGGCACCAATCAACACTCCAAAATGCGTCTTGGCAGAATTACATCAGAGAGAAGCGGGAAACTGTTTCCCAGACAGACCATGGTCAAAAAAGCCCTACAGATGCAGAGGTGATTTTCCCAAACCAGAGTAGACCTTTTAACCTTAAATTTAACCTTAAACCATTCCCTTCTTTTTCTTGTGCTGTTTCAGGGCAGTGGATTTGAGCCCAATTCCCAAAGGGCCATTAGAAACAGCCTCCAGCCCATGCTCCAAGTGATGGGTTATCAGCTGACCCCTGGTCCAAAGGAGGACAATGTTGGTGGCAGCAGGCTGAGACTGATCACGGCGTCTCACGACTCCCTCTGCGCAGAGTTTGCTTCTCTGCGTCGTCAGCTTTATGTCTTCATTGTGATTTTGGAACTTGAGCCCTTAAGTCAAACCCACATTCACATCTGGCGTTGAGGCTTTCAGATCGCATTATGTTTGTCTGAAGAAGCTCACTGTGAATGGAGTGGGTTGTTTCACTTCTTTCCGTCTCTCTAGCCCAGCTGGCAAGCTGGTTTATAAAATATTCATAGCATAAATGATGAGCCAGAAAATCAGCTCACGTTGGCATTTGCACATCCCAGCCTACAAGTGCCAGGAGGATTACCAGGTTCATAAATGTCTGGGCTGTGAGGGACCACCAGGATGGCTGGCTCTGATCAGCAGCCGGCGGAGATGTTGCTGCAGTGGCCGCTATGGACGTCTCCACAACGGCTCCCACCATGTATGGCTGGGTCCGAGACCAGCTCCAGAGAGTTTTCTGTGCTCGGTTTGGAGGCTGTGCAGATTTGGTTACGTCCCTTCCTGAGCTATTCCAAAATCCTCGTTCGAAAAAAAAGAAGAAGAAGAAGAAAAAAAAAATATGAAGAAAAAAAAAGAATATAATAACTAGTACCTTTTCTACCAGTGCAGCTCTGCTGGCTTTTATTTATAGCCATTGGATTCCGGGTCCTGAATTAAAGAGCTGCTCAGGAAGAGGAATGTTTTTGCCCTTTCATGGATCCTTTATACACTGCGCTCAAGCTAACTCCCAACTTTCTTTTTTTCAAGCAAGTGAATGCATTTAGTGTCTCTCTGTAAAGAAACCCTCTGATAGCGGCTCTGTGCAGACATTTCAATTTATCAATCTCTTTTCAGAGCGCAGATGCCAAAACTGGACCCGCTATTACGGTAATGGTCTCAGTAATGCCATGTACAGAGTGAATATTGTTTCCCGCATTCCTATTCCCCTAGTCACGCACATGAAGACCATTTTTCTTTCTCCCCTCCTTGCACAGCATCTTTGGGTTTATATTAGCGGGGTTTCCTACGGCCATTGAAGACAGCGCTTGGGGTGAGAAGGAGGGACTATCACGTGCAGCTATAGACTCTCCCTTCAGCTAACTGGTCTCTGCATTTCACTGCTTTAAAACATCGTTTAATAACGGAAGCTTTTCCAGGAAAGCCAGATCACTTCCCTTTGGTAGTCTCTTCTCATCACTGTCTCACACTGGGAAGGCGGTTGTAGTTCTCTGAAATGGGGCAGTTTCCTCTATCCAACCAGATCTTCTTCATAGGAAGGGAAAAAGCCAGTGTAGCTACCTAGAAGCTTTAATCTTAAAATATGGTCATTAGAATTTGGAGTGCTACAAGAAATATATTTGAGTCATTACATTTTATTTTTTCTAAATAATTATTATTCCTGCATCTCTTGCAGGCATCTTCTGCACAGCTTTCAGGGAAAGCACAGGTCTGGCTTCCACATCTTTCAAAATATTCATTATTTTTGCCCTTTTCAGCATCACCTCATAAAAATAAATTATAGGAATTAAAATCGGGAGGGTGATCGTTTAATTTCTCAAAAGCGGAATAATCACTCAGGCTTATGGAAATTGGGTTGTCCAAAAGGAAATGGGGAATATAAAATGCAAATGTCAGGTGGTTGGAAAGAGGTCATGGTGCCAGCAGGTTCGGTGTAGTCTTGGGAGCTTTGCCCCCAAGCACGGTGCCAGCCCAGCCTAAACCCAGCACTGGTGGTCGGTACCACAGCTCCATCGTCATGTGCTGCCGAACCATGTACCTTGAAATCAGGACTTCAAAAACCATGGCAAAGAAAAGCTGTCTCACCTCCAGGAGGATCCCCAGGATGCCCCTGGGATACCAAGTGGATTTTGCGTTGCAGGGGCAGATCCTCCAAGGGTGAAAATCAGTGTGGGTCTGGTGGGGGCAGTGCGGCTCCAGGGGTCTGTACCCGCCGTGCATGTGGCCATTGGCAAAGGACATTCACAGCCTTATCTTGTTTTGCCCGTTCCTGAATTGAATTGACTTGATTATTCATGAAACAAAAGCCACCGGTAATGGATGAGATTTATGCACCACGCATTTCGCTGCCTAATAATAATAATGGCTTAAAAAATTAAAATTGACTTAGCTTGTGAAGGGCGTTGCGTTGTCACTGGGATGCTTTTCCTTGCAAAATTCCCACTTTGATGCTGAATGTGAAATCTCATATTAGATAGAAACATATGAGATGCTCGCGGCAGCCTCTTTGTCATCCTTGTCAGGAGCGGAGGCCTGAACTCCGGCTTCTCGGAGCTCAGGGCGGTTTGAAATGTGCAGCTCCTTTTCTTCACCACGTCGTTCAATATTCAAAACTAAGTTTGACAAAAATGTGCCGAGAAATATTATGTCAAGGTGTTTTCAAGGGAAAAATAAAGGGGGGGGGGGGAATAGCTGGTTACTGGAATATAAAATACTGCATCATTAAGGGAAGAGCGCAGCGCATCTCCCCTGCTTTCTTTTAGGTCCCAATTCATCAGACAATTCCTCTTGAGTAAAGCACGTGCCAAACTTTATGCATGCGCTTATGTGCCTGGCTGAATACAGATGGACTTAATCATGTGTTTGTACGCTTTGCTCAGCGGGTTTCTTAATTAGAGAAGTTGTTTAAAAAAAAGTCCTATGGTGATGGCTTTTCCATTCTTTCTTTAGGAACCAATGCCTTTAAAACCAGTGATACGCTATTGCAACTCAGCGTGTTACAAAATATTAATTAAAGCCACCCTCATGCAAACAATCCCTCTTTACCAATGAGCCCAAGGGGAAAGAAATCCAGGCACCAGCAAACCACTTATTTATCTGAGCACAAATTCTTTTGTAAAACATCTGAAAACCAGCGGCGTGATCGCGAAACAAATGCCACCATAAATTTACTGGCCTATTGCCTTTCTCCTATGGCACCTATCAACGCTAGTTCAGTAAAGTACGCCTGACTTTCCCAGCTGACACAGCAGGGAAAAAAATGCCGCAACTAGCTAATCTCCACGATGAAAATACCACCCTGCATCCACTGTGGCTCGGCCAGAAAACGCCAAGAGAAACGGCCTGATCCTGCAACCTCTTTGCATTTGGTTTTTCTACAGCTTTTAGAAGCTTGAAGGGCACACCAAATTTTGGGCGTTAGGGTGTTGCACACTCAGAAACTGCCAAGGTGTTGGCTACGAAGGCAGCAAGTTCAAAGGGATTTGTGTGCTCGAGGCCGTAAGGACCTGGGTGAATATTTTGGTTTTACAAATGACTGAAGATGACCTTCAGCCAAGTGCCCAATGCTGAGCAAATACATGAATTCGTCATCATGACATACTTCTTATAGCATTTTTTTAAAAGCATGTTTACATTTAAGTGCTTCACAGCTTGGATTTTTTAAGAACAGGGCTTTCTGCGCATATACATGCGTATATTTTGGTAGCACCCAAACTCAAGCTATGCATGTATTCAAACTAATGGCTTTATTGACTCAAGCCTATCACAGAATATATGCTTAAATTAAGGGAATTTCTTCAAAATTACTCTCTAAATTAAGCCTAAAGACTATCGTCCTTCTTCGTCCTTGTTACCACTGACAACCCTTCAGCTCCCTCTCCAAAGAGAAGAGAGAAGCTGGGTACCACCGAGGGACCACTGCAGCTCAAATCAGACCACTTTCCCAGAGCGATGGCAAACAGCAGGACATTTGCTACAAAACAGTGGATGGAAATTACTTCTAAATTTGAGTATAGAGGGGAAAAGAATAGAATTTTATTAAACATGAATTTCTAGAACAGCAGCAGCTTAGATTTCATTCAGTTACTGAAAAAATTCCTACTGGCTTTGCCGAGCCTGTATAGATACATCAGCAGGGCCCCCGTTATAGCAGCCAGGAGGTAAAGAAAGGAAGATAGCGTCTGTTTTAATGTTCTATTGAGCTTTTTTCATATGAAATTTTGGAGACAAGAAATGGCTGATCCCATGCACGTGTGTTGGACGATGTTTGGTGTGCAGGGAGGGAGAAAAGGGGGAAGGGAAGGGAAGGAAAGGGAAGGGAAGGGAAGGGAAGGGAAGGGAAGGGAAGGGAAGGGAAGGGAAGGGAAGGGAAGGGAAGGGAAGGGAAGGGAAGGGAAGGGAAGGGAAGGGAAGGGAAGGGTTGGGTTCTGTATTGGCCATATTGAGGTTTGGTGTCCAGAAAGTCCAAATTTCTTGATGTCACAGTACCCTGGGCTCCTGCTCTCTACATGGTGTGAACTCTGGGACGCTGGAGGATTCATAGTCAACAAAAGGGAGTACGCAGTAAACTACTGCAAAACACACTCTTTTTTTAGGGAATTTTGATATACATTTGGGTGTCTCGAATGATCTGTGGAATTCACTGGTGCGAGGATAAGAAAGAGAGAAGAGCACACTGGAGGTTGATAAAAACAAATAGGCAAAAGTCACGCAAGAATAATATCTGCATTTATCCTTGCTAGGAGAGTCAAAACATTTTTAGTTTTATCCAAAGAAGTGTTCTGGAGATTATCAAAACATTTCACTGTTATTGACACATTTTAGCTTTGTCAAAATGAGGGAGCGGAAATGAATCATTTCAACTCCTTTCTTTAGAAAATGGTGTCAGAACTGATGTGTTCCCACAAAAAATTTTGATTTTTACTGAACAATACAGTTTAGCTACAAAAGCTCTCAGGGGAAAACAACTTTTCCCTGAAATGCAGACTCCTGGGTTTTCCCCCTCCACACCCGCCTCCTGAGGTGTTTCTGCCAAACTCGCTGCAAGGGTGAAGGAGCTGGAAGCAGAGGGACGTTGGCTGGATGTCCTGTATGTACTGCAGAGCACCGTCCAGGTGCACTCCATCTCCTTCAGCCTCCAAAAACAATACGACTTCATGAAAGCAATGGGTTGCTTGTGTTAATACCATAGGTGTCTTCTCATCCCGGCTAACCAACGTGGTGATAACCCACCAGCGTTTCTCTCAGCACCAATTCTCTGTGGCACCAGCAAGACCTGCAAGAGGGTGGATCAACATAGTCTCCAGCATCAAGTCTTCAGCGCGCACAGGCTCTGTCCCACCGGGTTCCAGTGCTGGATAATCCCAATGGTGATACCGCCAATTCCAAATAATACTTGTTTCCCGAAGAGGCATGGCCATCCTGGTGGCTGTTTTAGATCTGGCAACTGATTTAATGCCTCTGATGGCCAGGTTTTGCTCACACCGTGATGGTTTCTTGCAGTAATAGATGGAATTGCAGAGGTGGTTTATTTTCTGAAGGACCCCCCAGCTAGGCAGGGTGAGGGGCCATGGGACAGTGCAGTGTCCCTGTGCAGGCAACCCTGTCCGTGTCCGTGTCCATGTCCGTGTCCGTGTCCGTGTCTGTGTCTGTGTCACAGAAGTGTTTGGAGTGTCCATGGGGATGTGCAGGTGTTTACATTGCTCTGAGTGTGCAATCACCCTCCAGACAGACCTGAGGTGCCACAACTGCTGCTCTTCTCATTGCAGAAACTCCCAGGTTTCTCCCCAAAGGAAGCTCATCAACAGGTGATGAACATTTTGAGGAGCCAAGTGAATTTCTGCCTCAGGGGGGAACTGTTAAGCTGTTTCAGAGACCAAACCCCAAGGCAAGATCAGCTATGCTCTTCTCTGTCTGGGAGGCTGTGGGGGTGATGTTTACCAAAAAAAGTAGTGCTAAAGATGCAGGAAGTGGAAAAAACCCCAGGTTGCAACACATCCTGCTTCAGGGATGTAAGTGTGAGGGATGTTCACTGCTTTTCTCTGCACTTCCTCCACCACCACAGTCTGAGAAGGATCCCCTCCTCCTGGACATGAGTTGCACCCATATAACTCTTGTGCCACAGCAACACAAACACAAAAGATGTACCAAAGATGTACAAAAAATGAGGGTGGTCTTGAAACACAACCTGTATGACACATTCCCCTTCCTACCCCATATTTTTGCCGACTTCCTTGGCATCTGGTGGCAACAAGATGCAATTTTTTTCCATTTTACATGAATGCCACCAATGGGGACAGGGGAAGGTTCATGTAGCAGAAAATAGTAAGGCTTTTCCTTTGTTCCCCAAAATAGCAAAGGTCTAACATGATTGAGTCAAAAACCCTGTGCAATTTCTCTGATATCAGACAGAGAACCCCATCATCTGATGAATGTCTTTGCATGTCTGACCTGAATTCCATGGGAAAGTGCTGGATGTGCTTTCTTTTGAAGCTGTTCCCTGTAAAACAAGGAAAGAAACAAATTCATTCACCAATTTGCTTTCACTTTAAGGTTGTCGATTAAAAAGGTGCTTCCAGACATTGAGAACGTCTGTCCTATGTGGGCGAGAAACAACTGCACATCCCTCAGGACCAAAAAAAAAAACCCAACCAAAAAAAACCCTCCACTCTTTTGTGCCACTTAGGCTAACCTAAGTGACACATCAGAACTATCAGGCATATGCAGCCTTTTAAATATTTCTGCAGACCTGGGGTGAAAGTTAAGAATATTTTATTACTGGTTTTTTTGGCCAGCTGTTTTCCAACCTCCATCTGACCCTGAATTCATAAGAAGATTATCTTTGGAGCCAAGGATGGGTTAGGGAAGAGGAGCCTGTGGATATTATGCTCACTTTTATATCCTTGAAATGATGTTGAAGCTAAGACTATCCTAGATGCTTTGTTATTAAATAATCTATGTGTGTCCTGAAGTCAAAGGTAATATAGTTGGAGATTGGTGCAGGGAAATGGTCACCATCAGTGTTTTGGGGAGAAAAGAGAGGGGAAGAAGTGGGATTTTACAGCTGTGAGGAGTTCAGTGTTACAAAACCGTTCCTGCTCTTCAGCGAGACAACCAGTGGAGACGTTAAAGCCTTCTTACAGGGTGTGGGACTCGCACCAGAGCAGGCAGCAGCTTGGTCTCCCTGTGACAAGAGCAAGTCAAGTCCGAGTTTTCAGTATGAATCAGGTCAAGCAGAAACTTGAAAATGCGTTTTCCATCTCTTGGCGAACGCGTCAGCTGCCAGGCTAACGCCTGTCCTCGCTTCACACCTGGAACTTGTCAAAACTCATATGTTCCTGGAAAAGGCTCTGGTTTTGGCAGACACTATCCACTGAAAAAGATGCTTTTGAAAACTCCCGTTGAGCCCTATTTATAATCCAAACCTGCTTGCATGAGGGTTGAGCTCCACTGATAAAGCACAAATTCAAATGAAAAAACACCAGGTTAGCACTTAGGGCTGTAATTTTTTTATCTCTCACAAAGTGCTTCTTCTCCAGTTCTGCAGCTCCTTTTTGTCAGGTTCAAAGAGGAAGAGAGCTTTATCATTTAGAAAAGGCCAGAAAAATCTAGGCTTCTTTTTTCTTTGAATGTTAATAACCATATGCTTTCCCCTCTACCAATTACAACACAACTGATGTCAATTAGTGTACGTCCATTGACTAAAATCTGTCTCATTATTTGCTGTTTTCAACGAAAAGTATAAGGACGTGCCAAAAGGCTCAGCAGCCACCCGGCTTTTGCAGCAGCGTGTGTCGCAGAGCGAGTTAGCCCCCAGCACCCCAGGAGATGGGATTTGTGTCAAGAATTACAAGTTACATTTTTTTCCCTTTCGAAGAGCAAGGAGAGGGCATGGCCACTGCATTAGTACCTGCATTATGTGTCCAGAAAACAAGGCGGCTTCCGAGACCCAAAGTGGATGTCCTGGGGAGACCCAGGTCTGCCCCGCAGCCAAGGGTCTGCCTTGGCCAAGGAGGGGAGTAACGCGGTGGGGAGCAGCAAGACACGTGAGCAACCGATCAGAGCTCACCTCATCCATCAGAAATGGGGCTCCGGAGAGGGAGATGAACAAGGGGAAGGAGGAGGAGGGAGAGAATAACTCTGCATGTCCTTCAGGTTGAAATATTTTAATTTGCGCTCATTATTTCACCAACAAAACTCATGTTTCATTGAGTGAGAACTTGACTCTGCCAAAGGGTTTGAGACTCAAAGCAAGAACTCAGGGGCTCCACACGGTGAACTACCAAACCCACACACAAATATTTTTTCACTCTAATTTTTTAACAAGAAACATCATTTACATGCTTGTACAGCTAAAGCCAAGAACGTTTGGGGGAGGTTTTTTCAGTCACTTCCAGTTAACCAGAGCCTGGGCCAAAGAAGTTGGCATTTGCAATCAGACTCTGCTGGGTATCTCACTGATTGTCTTGGTTCCTTTTTTTATTCCTGGAAAAAATGCCCTGCAGAGATCAGCATGTAGTTTTACGGCCAGGTATAAGCAATCCATCAGTTAAAATCACCAGGTTCAGAATGAGAAAGTTTTCTGTGGCTACCTATTTCCGCAGGGCTGTGAAAGGACATGCTGAGTTTGTGCTTCAATGGGAAAGAAACCAGTACTGCCGGGCCAAACTCCCTCCTCCATAAAAAGAAAGTCTGATAAAGTCCAATGATGACCTTCCTCTTCTTATTTCTGTAGTAATACCCAAACCCTTTCCTATAATAAACCCAGTCCTCTCTTTTGGAGTTAAAGATGACTTGCAGCTGCTGGGACAGCATAGTCAGAGATATATGTTTGTCTGAGTCATCCAGTGGGAGTGGGATTCCTTGGAAAGACTCACCTGGGCCATGAGTTGCTGGACAGCCTCGAAGATCCAGGTTTAAACCTCTCTGTGACAAATGCATGGACAGTATTGTGCAGAAAAGCTCATTTCATGGAGGTCCTTGGAGTTCATTCTGCTGGGAGGTTATCGGACTGCACGAAGATGGCAATTAAAGAATCTGGGGAGCTGATGTTTGATCATTTTTCCCATCCCTGCCTTTGATATATGACCCAGATCTGTGGAGACTCATTTTCTTTTGTACCACTAAAGGAAATGTATGTGTTTTAAAGCACATATTTGGGCAGACACTATTTGTGGGACCCGAGGTATTTTGCAAAACAAGGTCCCAAACAGCACCAGCAACATTGTTTTCAGAAGAACACTAACGCCTTGTGAGATAGTATCACCCTTCCTCTTTTCAAACTAATGGCACAAGAAGAGTCATGAAAGTCTTTCAGTGCTGGGGGAATTGAGATGTAGAGATTCACTGACACCAGCGGCCATAGAGTCCAGGGAAATTATGGAGTTAGATCTCATGTGCAATATTTATAACGTACTGCTTGGAAAGACTCGACTCATTCTTGTATTGACCAGGAGCTACAGGATTCTCCTTTTGTTGTTGACGAAGCCAGAAGGTCTGAACAGTAAATGACACTGAATTCCCCTGGCACAAATGCACGAGCAGGTACCCTGTGGGGACTTCTGCCATGCTTTAACATTTGTCTTCATGAAGACAGACGCCTTGCAACCTGCTCTCCGATGTTTATTTGTCCGAATACCTTGTAGGTGCTTCAGGCCACAACAGTGAGTCCTTCGGTGAAAAATGTAGACAGGAAAGAAAGGGGAAAACTCACCAACTTGGTTTTCAGATGGAATTTTATCCAGTCCCTCTTTAACTGTGAGCCCTTCCTGTGGGGCCCGATGCATTACAAATGCATCTGCCTCCGTATTTTTTCAGTAGGTTTTCAAAAACACAGGTATTACTTTATTATCAAGTAATTATCAATATAAATTATAATTTATTTATTACTTTAAAATCAAGGCAGACACAGGCATGAGGTATCCTGAGCGTGGCAAATGAGACTCAGATTTGTGGCTTATGTGCTGATGTGAGAGATGAATTTTTGGAAAAGGAGAGCAGGTTCGGAAATGGTTATTTCTGCTCCTTGAAGCTTCCCCAGAGCGCGACAGAGCAGATGGGGCGGGTATCGAGGTGCTTCTTGTACACAGACAGAACTAACAGACAAAAAGCTCCTTATACTCAAAACAGCAGAAACGCAGTGAATATCCTCATTGCCTGCACGCTGGAGCAAATTCATTGCTGCCCTGTGCGTGTGGCATTCCCATATTCCTTTCCTCCTCTGCCATGCTGCTGGCAGGCCCCTTCCCCAAGGGGTGAGGTCTCCCACGTCCCACCTCGGATGCTCTGGAAGAGAAGTGGCAGGGAGGCTGATAGCCAAGAGATTAGTGCATGTGGGAGGTAAAAAACCCTTGTGAAGAGCATGCTTGATATATTAAACACTACCCACTCCCTGTTTTGAATAACAATTTGATTATTCTTAGCTGCGTTCGGAAGAGAAGAATGCTTCTAATCCTGTTTAACCCTCTTTGGTTTTTGAATTAGTTTCCTAAGCTTTTAGGATAATGAAAAGGCATTAGTGCCATTTGGCACCATTTATTTCCTACCACCTCGCAGCCCCCCGAGGCCTGGTGGCCTGTGATGCTGCTGAGCATCCCCCACGATACCGGAGATACGGGAACCTGCACAGTGGTAGGTGCTGCCTGCACAGGGTGACGGGGCAATCCCTCCTCTTCACTTCAAGTTGCCATTTCCTTGAACTTTGTGACCATTCGTGGCTTACAATTAAATCCACTTTAAAAAAACAAAAACAAAAACAAAAACAAAACCAAACACAAAACACAAACAAAAAAACAACCTTGGAGTTTGGAAGATCGCCCCTGAACTTTTCCGAGGATTTGGCATTCTTTAGTCCTGGTGAGCTGCTCTCCTGTCCCTGTTGTTCTTGAGCAGGGTGGGAAAACACGTCTGTGCATGCGTATGTATGTGCGTGTCAAACCGGGCAGGCTTCTCTGGGAGTTCTTAATGATGAAATAGCTCGGTCTTTCTCTCTTGGCTGCGGACAACATCTGTGCTTGGCTTGACAGCAGTCAGTACTTCCCAACCCACCTGGGCGTCCCGGGAACGCTTTGCCAAAACACTGGGTTTCAAGCTGAGCTCTTGGTTATTTCTTTTTCGTTTGTAGGGAAGGTAAGTGGCTCATCACTGAGATCTACCATTACTCTGTTTCCTTCTCCCTGAGACCGCCCCGTAGTGTTGTGCTTTCTCTCTCCTCCAAGGAAAATTAAAAACCAGTTGAAATCAGGACAGGCTGCATGAGCTTTCTTCTAGCTGCCATGGCCGATTAAAAATAATTTACTTTGTCAGCAGGAGACACCATTGTGCCCCCAATCAATGAGGCTGACATAGGCGGGCGTCCCTTCTTATTAAATGCTCCTCATCTGCTGGATTCGAGTCACAACTCTGTTTTACAAACACACATCATATACATGGATACATTAACAGTCAATACCTTTCCCCTGTTGTTTGTTAGGTAGATTGGGAGACACCAGGGAGTTTTAAATTTTATTCCCAGCCAGGGAGGGATTTTAATGTCATTACTCACACTGAGATCCTCTCCGCTCTACAAATAGGCCATTGATTTTAATGGGGCAACTTGTAGCGCGAGGCATTATTTAGTGTGATTAAGAGTATTATAATTTGATGACTTCTGTTTGTTACCATAATGGGATGTGCAGATAGCGACAGGATAACCGGTCGTTGGTTTTCCACTGAAACGAAGAAAGTGTATGTGATATGGGAAGCGTAATCTGTTCTCCAGCTCTGGGAGGTATAATTGAAACGAAGGGGAAGATAGTGAGGATGGCATTTGCCTGTATTTTATGGCTGTTTCTGGCTGTGGGTCAGTATGTGCGATTTCCAGAGTTTTGGACATTTCTGAACTTTTTCCATATTTCTCTCTGCTGTAGGAAGTTGCAAACAAAATGGACCGAGTTTGCTCATTCCTGGTTCAGCCATAGTCCCGAGGGCTTTGGGGTTCTTGGAGCACAATAAATCTCTCTTGGCTCTAAATGACTCAAATGAGCAGATCCCCAGGATTCCTTGGTACGTCTCACACAGCCGTGCCCATCGGTAGGAGGCTGCGAGGAGCCCTGTCACCCTCAAAGCCCCTTCCTACCCCAGACACCATGGAGTGGAGGGGAACTGGTGTCCCCTGTCCTGGATGGAGAGCAATCTCTTGCCCAGGGATGTCACACATCACATGTTTGGGCTCTTCTTCAAGTTGCCCAAGCACAGGGCAAGTGGGGGCAGAGGCTTTCAGACCTCCTCCTTTGCCCCCACTGCTCCCACCACCGTGGTGCCTCCAGCACATCCGAGGACATCAGAAAACACATATTTTATTTTGCTAAGATAAAAATAATTTTTTGGTCGGGTGTGTTTCATCCACAGCATCATCTTTCCCTGCAATGAGGAGAGCCGGCAGCATGGATGAGCAGGAAAAGGTACAAATACCATTTTCAGTGGCGGTTTTTGATGCAGTTGCCCCATGCTTACAGGTCAAAACCCATGGAGGGGATTAGCATTGTGGCAGCAGGTGGCCTATTTCATTAGAAGAAGCTTTTCTCCTAATAGCGAGAATGGGCAAATCTATGTTTCTACATAAATCTGAGAGATTTACACAGTAGCTCGACAAGTTCAATTCATTTGTCTGTGTCTTAATCAACTGTTCAAAATACAGGAATTGAGGGTAATATCTACGGGCAACTTAATCTATTTTTTTCTCAAAGTGAGTTTTATTTTGAAATGTTTTCTCCGCTCCTCCTGCCTTTTATTGCCTTTGTACTGGCTAAGGTTTCTGATTGTGGGGAGAGCACCCACAGTGAATATTTTTACAGAAAGAGCTAAGATGAGTCATTTCCTCCATCCATACAAATGATGGCGAAAAAATGGAATTTTCGGGGACTAATTACATAGAGATTTTTAAATCAAGGCTTCCGAATAGTATATAATAACTCATGCGGCTGCTAATATGAGAAAAAAATCTGCTAGATAAAGAACAAAATAGAAGGACTGGGAATATTTAGGATAGTCTAATGATGAATTAAGAAATTATCATAGTTCTTCCTGGGGATTTTAATTTGAAGTGAAGAACATTAAATGCCCCTGCTTCTTGCCTCATTTAACGCTACCAGGGTAGTCTGCTCGCCTGTTTTCTGGACGTGTTCCCTGCAGTACAACCTACCATGTTAATTGTATTCTCACATTTTTATTACGTTCCTTCCCCCAGGACAAAAAAAAAAAGTCTCCTTTGGAGAGACGAGCTGCTCTCCCCTGAGCCACGTTCTTCCCAGCAGAGCTCTCATGGCAGAGTGGCCCTTACCTGGCTGCTGGGCTCCCCCAGGGCAGCCTCCCCAGAGAAGACACAAAGGGAAAGAAATAATCACCATTGAAAACTGTTTCCCTGAAACCGAAATGTTAGCAGCCAGTGCTACCTATCTACGTGTGTATGGAGGCATCTATCATAGAATCATAGAACGGCTAGAGTTGAAAGGGACCTTGAAGACCATCCAGTCCCACCCCTGCCCTGGGCAGCGACACCTCCCACTAGACCAGGCTGCTCCAAGTCCTGTCCAGCCTGGCCTTGAATACTTGAATATATGTTATAACTTGATTTATTGTCTGTAGTTAAAGCAAGGGAGGGCCAGCCTGCACCCATCCTCTCCGGGCAGCACGATTTGCAGCAGCTGCTGGGTTGGGCATTGCAGATGCTTGATTTCATCTCTTCCCTGTTACCAGCCCAGTGTGTCTACCCCAGCGTCGCACCGAGGGGATGGCATTTTGGCACCTGCAGGACCGCCTCCTTGCATGATGGCACACACCCTCCGCCCAGTGCCCAGACTGCATCTGAAGGACTGTGAGACAATGGGGCCATTTCCATGCAGTTGCTGATAAGCAGTAAAATCTGGCAGTGTCCTTCATGCCTCCCCAGGTTTGCTATCAGATTTGGAAGGTGTTACTAATTTTACTGCTAGCCTATAGATCAGCCTGTGTTCCCTCAAACACTTCTTGATGGGCTTGGCTTGAATTTCAAATCCATAATGAAGTCTGGAGCTGAGCTAATTAAACATGAGCTGTGGTTTCATTTCAAATCTGTGCACAGGTTGTCCTCAAATGAACCACAGTGAAGGCCCACATTCAACACAACACTCAACTACATGTCTTGAAGGAACAAACCCGGTGCGCACAAACGTACCCACAAACGTACCTTCTGCAGGGCAGAAGCACTGGTCATTGTGAGCATCAGCTATTAATGCAGTAGTATTTTTGATGGGCCAACATTATTTGGTCTGATCCTGCATGCTTTGCTGGAGTTTTCAAGGTTTCTTCCTTGAATGAAGGGCAGCAAGATCAAAACAACTCCACAAAGTCTTCCTGCACCCTGGCTGCTTCTTGCAAGTGAAGAGCTGGATTTCACTCATTAATTAAGGAGATGAGCGTGCCCTTTCTCTCCTCCAAGGAAGAGGGCTCTGTGCAGGCTCTAAGGGGGTTAGCAGCTTGCTGGAGGACACGCGGTGGGTGTAGAGCAGTGCACAGATTTGAATTCCGGTGCGGTGATCCCTTGCTTGCTGCCTCCTCTCCGGGTGGAAGGAACCATTGCTGCTGGGTGTTTCACCTCCCAGGACTCCCAACAGAGGGATGTAGCCGCTGGATACTGGGGCAACTGTGGACCCTCTCCCCAGAGCCACTATTTGTGCAACCAGGGCTGGTGCAGAGCTCCTGCAACGAACCCAAGCCAAGCAGGCGATCGCACCTCAACGCACTTCTGGAGAAATACAGCGCGCTCAGGCTTAGAGAAAGCTGCTGCGGACGTTAGCAGTGCAAAGTGCTGTTCTCGTACTCGCTCCTCTCATTTCTGAGGCTTCAGCCTGACTTGATTTATTCCAGCTACCCTGTGGCTCTTCCACATTTTGAGAAACAGACTCCTTTTTAAAGTACTCTTTTAAAAGATGTTTTCATCTTTCTTGTCCAGGTTGAATTGATATCGCAACTTGTTTGTCCCTGACATTGGAAAAACAAACAAATGCATTCTTCTGTTGTTAAATATTAAAAGAGGACCAAGTACAAAAGAGATGATTAATGACTTGGATGCTTCCACCTGGCAAACCAAATTACTGAGAATATTGGACAGCACAAACTTCATAATAAATTGATTATTCCATCCCTGCTAAAACGTAGGGTAGAAGGAAAACAAAACCCAGATAACTGGTGAATGAACCATTCATGCATGGACTCAGACCCTGAAAGTTCTCATAGATCATTTTATTGACCTGCTTGCAAAGCTCTGAATATTTCATTAGCGTCAAATGTTGGAGGTGGGAACGGTCGGCGCATAGTCGAACCCCGATGTGGGCATGTCCTCCAACAGACTGGCTGAACCTCTTCCCTACATGAAGCCAGGAATGAAATTCCCCTTTATTTCAGCAAGACTAATGTTTGGTTTTGACTCTTCCTCCGCAAACACCTGACCGGACCCCTTGTCACGCATTAGCCCCCCTTGTGCACAGATAAATCCATTTTTTTATCCGATAACAAAACTCTACTCCTTATTAAAGATGGGGGATAGTCTTTTTGCAGACTGTTTTTCTGACGTGCTGATGAAACACCACCAGCACACTTTGCAAACACAGCTCACGTTCAGCTTTATTTCGCCATTTTGGAACGGAGCTGAGACCTCCCCGACCCAGACAAAGTGACACGCCAGCCTGAGTGGCCACACGCTCCGCCTGATGCTCATTGAGTTTTGCACGAGCTTTTGCTATTTTTAAACGCCGAACGCTGAGATGACACGTACTGAGGGAATACCAGGTTTTCCCCACACACGTCTGATTTGCAAAACCTCCAGAAACCTCTTTCTTTTTTTTTTTTCATTTCAAAATAAAATGAGTCAGAAAGAAATTTCAGAATGACTCTCTTTAATTTGCTGCTCAGCGTCCCGCCCACACAGATGGGCTCTTCTCCCTGGCAATAAAAAAAAAAGTGTTTCTCATTGCCGTTTGACTTCTGTTCACCAGCGACAAGGAGGGCTGGAGAGGACAAACTTCATCCCTTTGGATGGATCCCTTCTTCAAACTCCATCCACATCTCACGGCAGGATGGTGGGAATGGGGCAGCTCTGGGCCCCGCGCACACATAAATCCAGGTGTAACGGGTGAGAAATGGTTGTGTTGCTTTTCCAGTGTTGCTCCTGAGAGTCCCTTCCCCAGGTACCCAGTACCCCCTGTGTCTGGTACCATCACTATACAACCAAGGGTTTGTTTTTTCCTAAAACACGACACCTCTGGCTGCTTTCTTCCTCTAAGAGGCAGGTTTGAAATAGTAAGAGATGCAGAGACACGGTGAATCCCAATTTACAAGTTCTTATTTTTTAAGCAGATGAGTCATTTATATATTTCGGCAATTAATTCATCTCCATTAACAGCAGGCTTAGCTGCCTGTAACCAACCTACCTCTAGCAAGGGAGACCTAGCGGGGTTACAAGACACCCGAAGATGAAGGTCTGAATGAGAGAAGGGGAAAAACAAACAACATTTTCTGTTCTTTTAAAGGAAAGATTATTCAGAAAAAAAGAAAAAAAAACCACCATAAGCGAAATACTTTAAAAAAATACTATTTCTCTTTTCCTCCCTTCAAAAATTAAGTTTTTATTGCTTTTTGTGGTCAAGCCTAAGGCAGGTTTTGCTATTTGAAAACAAACTGCCATCAGCCTCCAGCAAATACAACTCGTAGTCTCTGGGTTCTTCAAGCCAGCTATGATTTTTTGCCTTCGTAAATATTTATTTCCCCTAACCATGCAAGAAATCCAGTCGGATTCATTTGATTAACCACACATTTCCGTACAATCCACTGCGGAAAGTCAAGGAGAATTTGTAACCCGACACGTGACGGAAGAGGGGCTCAGATCGCTCAGAGGAGCGAGGCTGGTGGGATTTCATCTTGTGTCTCACCTTGGGTTGTCCTGGGTGGGGTACCTTTGTAAATCCTTAGGGCAGTGAAGCTCCTGTCCCTTTGGGACTGTAAGTGACATTTCATATTTATCGAATGTGCAGGAGGCTGCTCTGTGTCTTTCCTAAAAGCTTTCTCCAGCGAGGGAGTGAGGTTTGACTCCACTGTCACAAGAAATGTTTGCCAGCTCCACAGGAGCACAGCCAGGCAAGTCTCCTGGAGAACATTAAGGTACCAGACAAGAGCAAGCGGAGGGTGCAGACAGGACAGTGGGAAAAGGATGTGCTTCTAAATGTGGTTTATTAAGTCCATCACTCCAAAGCAATAATAAACATGGAATTTCAATGGGGTAGATGAGGCTGTAGGCTTACTCCGTACAGTGTTTCATGGTTAGGGTTGACGTGCCCATGTGGCACCAGCCGTGTCAGGCCTGGCAAGCACACGTCTGTGTGTGAGGGGACCCACCAAGCACAGATTTGGACCTTTTCTTCCCTGTGCAGCCCTGCAGGTTGCACACACAGACTTGTGTTTGAAGACACTCTGATTTCCACCAGCACTGGATCAGGCACCAGTGCAATTCCAGGGAAACCTGTAAGTACCACCCAGTCCCTCCCACCGGCACCCAGGCGAATGCAGAAGAGGGGCAGGTGCTTCCAACATGGCAGGAGCCAGCAGTGGAGAGTCATCTCCCACAGTCAGAGGTCAGGTTGTGCCAAGAAAAGGTGTTTTCTCTCCTGTTCTTTGCAGATTCATAAGAGTTCCTGCTCATAACAGCTGGCTCCTGTGAAAAGCCAGTTAAGTGGTGTGTCAGCTGCAACCACAAAATCCTGCCAGGCACGATGGCTTGACCGGTGACCTTGGCTACATCTGAGCCTGACAGTGCAATGCCCATTCAGGCTGATGTCCGTGCACTGCCTTTGAGTTTCGCAAAGTGCCACTGTTATCCTGCCTTTCCCATCCAGGTGGCAGATGGATAGGAAGGGGAAGAAAGCTCCTATCTCCCACTGCTGCTGTAGACCAAAATGCCTTTTCCTTAGTGCGTAGCCCTGGACGTACCAAGGAGCAACTCTGGACAGAGGCAAAAGGCACAGCCCCCTTCCCCAGACACATGAGCCAGTTCGGAAATGCTTTGCAATTAATTAAAAAGGAGTAAGTGAGACACTGAGGTGCTGGAGCATGTCCAGAGAAGGGCAACGGAGCTGGTGAGGGGTCTGGAGCACAATTCCTGTGAGGAGCGGCTGAGGGAGCTGGGGGTGTTCAGCCTGGAGAAGAGGAGGCTGAGGGGAGACCTTCTCGCTCTCTACAGCTCCCTGAAAGGAGGGGGTAGCCGGGGGGGTCGGTCTCTTCTCCCACGGAACAGGCGATGGGACAAGAGGAAATGGCCTCAAGCTGCACCAGAGGAGGTTTAAGATGGATATTAGGAAAAATTTTGTCACAGAAAGGGTTATCAAGCGCTGGAAGAGGCTGCCCAGGGCAGTGGTGGAATCGCCATCCCTGGAGGTATTTAAAAGCCAGGCAGACATGGCGCTGAGGGACATGGGTTAGTGGCAGTTTTGGCAGTGTTGGACCCAATGATCTGAAAGGTCCCTTCCAACCTACATGATTCTATGATTGATTCTAAGTGAAATCCACCAGTGAACTTCTGCCTTACATCCTCTTGTCCCTGATTCCCAGGAACCCATCAAGTTCCACAGGGATGCCCAAGTCAGTGGGGACTCAGGCCAGTAGGTGTATGTGGCTCCAGACACTTGGATGCACGCTGACTCCATCCGTCAACTCACATCTCACATCACGCTCTCCTGGTTTGGCTTCTGAGATTATCCCGGTCAGGTTGTGTCATCGGTAGATCAGCTCAAACTTACCAAAGCAATTTTTGTTTTGCCAGTTCAGGACAATTGCTTTGCCACTCGGGCAAAAGGATGCCCCAGTTTTGTGACGCATTGAAACAGCTCCTTAGGTGGACTCGGTTGAATGGTTCTGGCCAGCTGTTTTACGAGCAAAAAGAAACCTTCTTTAAAGAAGGTAAGCCCTACCTAAGGTCTCAAATATTTGTTCTTTTAAGATCTTCAGACTCTTCTGGAAGCTCAGCTGGATGTGAAACCAAACCAGAAAATATTAAGGGCAGGAAATGTGCAGCATGCTCTGTAAGTCAACAAGATTGCTGCACGTTAGCACTTCTGCACAGCAGGTCTCGCTCATCCGCTCTGCGCTTCCCCCAGAAACATACCTTGCACTTTGCAAATCCTCCATCAGCTGAGCAAGCACGATCTTTGTTATAGCACCTCTGACACCCTCCGTTCTGCTCCAGCTACTCCGGGTGCTCCGTTTGTTCCGCCGCTTGCCTCATTAAGGATTTTATCCCAATTACTATGGCACGCCGTACTCCTGGCAGCTGTTTCTCATAGCTTTCTATTCGCAGTGGCTGTGGGCTCGCGAAACACGGTGTCTGTGGACCTGCTGGAGGTGAGGGACAGCAAAGGGACAGCAGGGGACTGAAGCAGGCCATTTCGCTCTGTAAATCAAAATCTAATAAAAATGGACAAAATCCCTAATTGCGTTTTGCACAGGCTTTTTTTTTCATGACCATAGTCAATAGTATGACAATAAAGTTGATCCCAAAATAAACCTGGATCATCACATATGTTTGGTTTGTTTGACAAATGAATCATCAACCCCTTGATAATCCCAGCAGTACACTTAGATTTGTGTGGTACTGCAAACAAAGCGGGAAGTTCAATGTTTATTTGGATAAATGCCCATTAATTTATTTTTTTTTCCTTTTCTCCTCCTTCAAAGACTTCTTCAGCCAGACCTTAGAAAATCAAAGCACTTTTTTCTTTTTTTTTCCCTTCATACACAGTTCAATGCATTTGCTAATATATGGCTGCTAGAGCTGAGTTAATTTTAAACAGAAAGCACCGTAATGATGTAGGTCATTCGGTCACCCACAAAGATCATCTCCACCGGCTCAGCTACACCATGTACATGCTGATGAGAGCTCCAGATCACGTACTGGCTGAGATCCTCTGGCTCCACGCAGCTTGGAGACAGCAAAGGGGCCCCACTCTCTGTCTTCGTTAGTAATTAAAAGCAGTGTATGTGTTCGAGGCTAGGAGCGAGGCACTCCAGCCTGGACTAAGCTGCTGTCACGGCTTGGTGCAACATCACCCAAAGGCCATCTGACTTGGACAAGACAAGAGCCAGACACCCAGCGCGGGGGATTTGTGGGTGGGATGGAGGAGCAGGGGGGCTCGGGCAGGGCGGCCGGAGGGGAAGCGGGAGGGAATCGCAATTGCTGCAGTGAGGTGCACAAAAGCCTTGCTCGGTCTCCGCAAGGGAAGCCAGGACAGCCACAGCCAGGTCTGAAATGGACCCAGACACCTCATTTCTGATGCGGAGAGGCCGAGCCGTTGCCCTGTCTGCCGCTGTTAAATCAAAAGTAGATAATTCTCCTGCAGCAGCAAAACTCGGAGAGGAAAAAAAAACCCCAATGGGCTCATTTGTGGCTGCAACCGGGCTGCAAAAGTTGAGGGAGAATCTGGGGACCCTGGATGCTCTGCTGCCCCTCGTCACACGCCGTGCTGTAGCCTTACAACAAACTCTATCTGCCCGAAACAGAAACACAGATATTGCTGTGAGATTCTTTGAAGGGAAGAAGAGTTAAGATAATTATATTTTTTTCACAGCCTTTCAACAGTTCCCCTGTAATCATGGGAATTGTTTAAGCGCACACTGACTTGCTTTGCAAACCTATTGCTGCTGTCTGACACCCCTGAAAGCTGCCATGGCAGCGTTCAAGGGGGCAGGCAAAACATTTCAAGCTGGTGGCTGAGCACGGCTCCCTGATGTGGGGATGCCGAGCCACCGCAGCCCCGGAGCCGTCGGGAGGGGGACAGGGGTCCAGCCGTGCTCACCGGCCCTGCAAAGGTCCTCCTTGCAGACCTGCTGTGATAGGAGAGTGTGCGGACCGAAATGTGTCCCCTACGCCACCACAGGTCAAGACCCAGAAGTCCTTTCTGCCATCCATCGCCACCAACCTGCAATGGCACCGGCAAAGCCTGGGAAGGCTCCCGTGAGAAAAGGAAGGGAGTAAATAGCCTTGGGAAGGTAAAGGACTGAGAAAAGGAAGGGAGTAAATAGCCTTGGGAAGGTAAAGGATTGAAGTACCTGCTGTACCGAAGGTTTTTATCCCTACCAAGAAGCACAAGGGTTTCTCAGCAGCTTCTGCAGCACTTGCCACAGTTTCTGAAATACTTTTTGCAGTAGTTTCTGCAACGGCAGCACTAGTGCAGCAGGGCAGGGGACCAAGCTGGGAGAAGCATCTCCTTTGTGCTCACGTCCTGAAGCACAGGCAGATTTGCCCTGTAGTCTCCCCACTCAACCAAATTCCTTTATACGATACCACAGAGACTCCTCAGTCCCGTGATGACCCCAGAGCACCAGCTTCAGCTTGGCTGGGCTCTGCCATCCTGCCTCAAAACCGCCAGCTGAGCTCAGTGTCCCCAGTACAACCTTTGCACCAGCCCCCGCCTCACCCTGCAGATCGTCCCCTAGAAGTGAGCAGGACAACCTGGATTTCCAGGGGAAGCTGAAAGGGTCGTCTCCTGTCCCACTTACACGACACAACGGGTATGTGGCCGGAGGAGCCCAAACGTGTCTGGAGGATGACTGACCACCCCATCGTGATAGAGAGCTGCCATCAGATGCCATCAGATGACTCCTGCAAGGGAAGAACCATTTCCACCTTTTATTTTGTTTCTTAAGCAATTGCCCATTTGCAGGCAAATATTTTAACCTGCATCTTTTCATAATGGAATTGAATTTGCAGTTTGATGGTGGCTATAGATCAATACACACTTTCCCTGAAAGCAGCAAGAGATCGCTTGTGAAAGGTAACGAGATTAGTTAAGAAGTTAAATACCATTACATCTGGAATTGTGGCAAATCGTTTGTGCCATGGTCTCTTGATTAGCCTTATTACTCAAACTGCCACAATCCATAGCCAAGTTCTCTTTGCATGGTCTATTACGGCAGGTCTTCCTCCATCAGCACAGTGTGACTGCCCTCCCTCTTGGCTTTGCTTTGAGGAAGCCTCCCAAGAAATCGGTGCGACACTGGCCCAGGTTGCCCAGAGAGGTGGGAGATGCCCCATCCCTGGAAACATTCCAGGTCAGGCTGGACGGGTCTCTGAGCAACCTGGTCCAGTGGAAGATGTCCCTCCTCATGGCAGGGGGGTTGGACTAGGTGCCCTTTAAAGGTCCCTTCCCATCCAAACCATTCTATGATTCTAACTTGCCATGTCTGCTCCTCTTTGTGAGCAGAGGACACATAGTCTCCATGGCTTTGCTCCAGCCCTGCTGGTACATGATGCCCTTCTAGATGGGTTCAGACCACCTTGCAGTCCACATGGACTTTCTTCTGCCAGTGATAGAGAATATACCCAAGGTCTTTTTACTGGCACTGATGCCAGATTTTATTTGAATTGAGCTTGTTCTTTCAAATATTCCTCCTAATATTAAGAAATAAAGCAGTTTAAAAGGGTAAAAGGAATGCCAGTCAGTCCTCATCACTCCTAAAGTCAACACAAGTAATTCCATCAACACCATTGGTGGAATTTAGTGGTGTCTATACTCCCTTTGGAAGATGTGATATGGACTTTTCTTAAACACGTTCCCCTATGTGGAAACTTCACCCTGATTCTTTCCTTGTTGTCTCTCTCCATTTTCTTTACTGTTTCCCAATGTCGGTTTGGTTTTCTCTTTTCAGCCAACAAAACCGTGTGCTGCACAGCAGACAGCTGGGAGGGACGTCACCCCATTGTGGCTCCTGAGCGGCCAGCTCATCTTAGCCGTGATCACCAGCAGCTCTGACACCGGGATTTGTCCCACCACGGAAAGGCAGAGCCACTTCTGGCTTACAGCCCATGGTGAGCAGCTTTCTCCATTATAAGCCACTCAGGGGGCACGTGAGCGAGCTGGCAGGGCAAGGAGAGAGTGTGATGGACAACCGAGCAGCAGCGAGGTGACACCATTAGTGATCTCAGGCTCTTTTGATGTGGTGAGTTGAGATCTCCATAAATACTGCTGAGGCGCCTGCCCAGGGCTCTGTGTTTGTCCAAGCTGGCTAGATGTTCAAGTATTCATCTGCTTCTCTTCCCATACACAAGCACCAGACCTGCTACCGCTTTTAGGCTAATGTCATTGTATGCAGGCGGGCTAGAGCCAAAGAGCCCTCGAGTTCTGCCCAAAATTTCAGAGGGCAGTAAATGAAAGCTCTGAGAGAAACCAAGTTTAAAAAGGAAAAAAAAAAAGAAAAAAAATCCAACCCAAATTATTCAAGAGCTCCTTCTCTTCCACGGCTGTAGCATGCACCTGGTACATGGGATGCTGAGTAATACAAATCCTGATCTTGCAGAGGAGCAAAACCAAAAGGAAGTGGTTTTGGGGACTAATGTTGCTCTGGAGCCTGGGATAAGATTCTGCTTCTCAGGATGGATGGCAATGCCCTGTTCCAGGCACTCAGGCTAATATTCTGAGGTCTCTGGTTCGCTGGTTAAATTAACAGGTTTAGGAAACTGCACAAAACCAGAAATCTGCCCCAGGGGGGCAGTTTTTATTTCATTCTGTTCTGAAAAGTGAAGTCTATGTGGTTTTTTTCCCCAAAAATGAGTATTTGAGGCTGTGTTGCTCCACTGTTAGTGTAAAATAATTGTAAACCTCTTTCCTGCTGCACTGACAGCAGTGAGGCAAAGCGCTTCTCTGCTGCTGAACCAAACGTTTTCTCTCTCATAGAACAGCCTGGCAGTTGATGCAATCCCACGTTCGGTTTAGCTTTCGAGGGCTCAGAAGAGGAGGGTCAATGCTCCGGGAGAGACGCGGGACCAATCCTGGCTGAGCTGAGCCAGGCAGCGCAGTAATGGGTAAATTGTGCCCATCAGAGCAAGAGAGCCCCCCATAACTCTTTCCACAAATTACAGACACAAAACTCATGCTAAAGCTCATGACATTTTCAGTTAGTGAAAATAACGTGGGGGAAAAAAAAAAAAGCCAAAACCACACTGGACAAATGCCCAGTCACTTTTAAAACTGTTTTTGGGCATCTGTGTAACAACCTGCTTTTGAGGTGCGCCGTCAGTGACATTCCCCACCAAATTCAGGCTGGAGCTGCCTTTAATATTCGGGTATTTACTGAGATGCCCAGTTATGCTGAACCGTAGCCATTTGTGCTGCCATTTATTACAGAAACCCAAGGGAGTTAAGTGACTGACTTGTTAGGATTTCAACATATAGATCCTTGGTGTTTTTAAAAAATAAAAAAAAAAAAAAAGGAGAAAATGTCTTTACACTCTTCTGCTGGAGAACAGAGGATTAAAAAGGGTAGAGCAGGAAGGGTGAGTGTAGCGCAGCATTTCATGCAGAGCAAAGGAGGCGAGGCGGGGACTGTTCCATGGGTGAGGATACGCAAGACGTGAAAATTTTGGCCTCTGCAATTTGCATCTCCCCAGACAGAGCCAGATGCCATCTCGAGCCTCAAAGAAAAGCTAACAGGACGAAAACTCGCTTTGCTAAATCTCACCTGGCTGGGAAATGGGCTCAGGAACTTGAAAACAAGCTGTCGTCACAGGGGCTCACGCTGAGCAACGGAAACTTTGCTTAGCTATAGCAAACGCGGTGTCGGGTCGGAAATACAGTGGCTTTTCCCTGTTTTGGGGCGGGATTAACAATGAACACTGGGCACAGTGGGACTGCACAGCCCTTTCTGCCCGGTGCAACCTCACATGTTAGCAAACGATGTACAGATTGGCTGAGGGACAACGTATGTTATCTATCTATCTGTCTATCTCTACCTATCTATCTATCTATCTATCTATTGATCTATATCTATCTATCTATCTATCTGTTGATCTATATCTATCTATCTATATCTATTTATCTATATCTATCTATTTATCTGTATCTATCTATTGATATCTATCAATCTATCTATATCTATCTATCGATATCTATCCATCTATATCTATCAATCTATGTATATGTATATGTATATATATGTATATGGATATCTATATCTATATATTTACATCTACATCTATATCTATCTATCGATCTATATCTATCTATATCTATATCTATATCATCTGTATCTATATCTATATCTATATATCTATATCTATATCTATATCTATATCTATATCTATCTATTGATATCTATCAATCTATCTATATCTATTTATCTATATCTATCGATATCTATCCATCTATATCTATCAATCTATGTATATGTATATGTATATGTATATGTATATGTATATGTATATCTACATCTACATCTATATCTATATCTATATTTACATCTACATCTATATCTATCTATCAATCTCTCTCTCTCTCTCTCTCTCTCTCTCTCTATATATATATATATATATATATATGTATATATTCTGGCTGCTCTCTCGTGCCCAAATGTGCCCTGGGCAGCGGGAGGGGATGGATGGCAGCCCCCGGCTTTGCTCGCTGGCACCGTGCCTATGGGATATTTGGGCTACAATGTGCTGCGCAGGGGAAGGTCTTGGCTCTCATCTGTAGGAATCAAAGCTGCGACTTGGCGTTTGCACCAAAAAATAACTCCGTTGATGGGAGAAGGCGATTTGAACAATTTTGAGAAACCGCTAGCTGGATTGTCTTGGTGGATCGTTTTTTGGGTGTGCAAGGTGCCCGACCTGGCCAGGCAACTTGCTTCTCTTTTGTGGTTGTCTAGCTTGAATATTGTTTTTATTTCACATCTTGATTTTTCCTAGTTTGTTTTTTTTTTTTCTGTTGTTGCTGTTTTTTTCTCAGTTCTGTTGCAAAGCTGTGAACTTCTAGAGGTTTTGCCTTTTTTTTTTTTTTTTTTTTTTTTGAGGTGAAGTGATTAACATTTTCTGTAAAATTTCCCATCTGGCTTTAGCGAAAGTTATTTCAAATGCGGTAGCAAAATGATGCTTGACAACATTTCCGCTGAACAGGGACTGTTGTGATGTGCCTGGTGTACCCTGGCAGGTTCACTGCTGCCTCTGGGAACACAATCGCCGACCAGGGCACGGTGGTAGGAAGGCCGACAAGAAATGTTGATTTGACTTCAGCTCTCCAATCTAAGCTTAAAAACCCTACAAACTGTGGAAGTTAACCGCAGAAGCTGCCGGGCAGCTCTATATCACAGCGTATGTTCGACCGTGCTTTCGTGGATGTCGTGTTGAGCGCCACCAATTTCATGTCTGATTGGTTTTTTGGAAATGTGTTGAACAGAACCCATTTTCAGAGCTCATTTATTCACGATGAGGTTCATGTGACAAAATGCCAATAATCTGTTTTGAATTATAAAGGCTAAATCTCCCGGTATGCTTGTTACTCCAGGTAGAACAGACCTCAGTGAGAGCATCTCGCTGAGCTTTTTCCCTCCCAGCCATTGTTTTCCTCCCTCCCAGCCCAGTAAATCATCTCGTCTGATTTTAAACCTCTTCCCGGGCTTAGAGTTATCATCTTTTATTGACTGAAGCACTACTAACAGTTCTTGGGACAGTAATAAATATGTGCTTTCTGGATTGGTTCTAATTTATTGCGGAAAGTATAAATCTCAGGTCACTGACAAAATTTCAAATCTGAGTGCAGTTATTGGGGTTTTTTACGTTAACGCTCCAAAATCTTAATGCGGGCAGGCTATGGTTGCGGGGATAGGAAGTACTTCTGTTCAGTTACAAGTAAAACCGTATTTTAAAGAATGTGCAATATAATGCAAGTAAGTTATTTAATAATTAAGTATAATTCAAAGCCAAGCTGTGTGCATTCAGGCTGTTACGCTCCCGGTGGCCGCAGCTGGCTCCTCCGCCGATGGTTGCTCAGAACGACGCAACCCAGCTCACTTCCCCACAGCCGCACCGACGCTCTATCTTCAATACTCTAAGTCTAAATGAAATAATCAGTTTGAAATAATCTAAAATAAACTATATATTGTTCTGTTTATACTATTAAGATTTTAAAAAAAAATATAAATTAAATTAACCTAACTACAGGAAAAAACAGAGGTCCCATTTCAGCATATACATACCACGTTTCCTGCCCTCCGTTGTTAAGCAAAAGCAGTGGCAGTAAAATTCTTCATTATATATATATTTCAAAATGTTGGATCGGGAGAGTGAGAAAAGGCCAGGAAGTTATTTACACTGATGTATGTGTTACACTCACGGCACTGCTGTTACAGGCTTTTTGATTTCTTTCTCAGCATCGGCTCCAAACATCAGTTCACCCAAAGCCGTTTCCATCTGCAAAGACCAGATTGAGAAGTTCCCCAAGACACCGTATTCCCGAGTGTGTGTGTTCCATGCATAGCTGCAAAACTGTAACGTCACCCCAGGATCTCTACAGCCTCTGCAAACGATACAGAAAAATTTCCAGAGGTCCCTAAGCAAGGTCAGCAGGTCCTCAATCGCCAACGTGGGGACAGTTTTAGCAGACCAACGGGCTAGATGGCTCCAGGGGGGAAGGAAGGAACACATTGGGGGATACTGATGGAATAAGTACCCCACAGGTGCTTTTTCCTTCTTTTCCCACCTTTTATTTTCCCAGACCTCTTCATTCCTTCCTTGCAGCCCCACCTGCAACATGTTCCTGACGCAGACGATGTGGCTGCTGGAGAAGGTCTCCTGCCGCTGCGCTCTCCTGCTGCTGGTGGGAGCGAGTGATGTGGCATTGTTTCCCCATCTTCTGAAAAATAAGATTTATCTCTGGGCAGAAGCACAGATCTGAGTTTTGTCTTCCCAGGGCATTTCAGAAGGCATCAAACAACGTTAAACCTCAGGGCTATTTAAGCAAATACCAGAGAAATAATTGCTGGCAATTCTCCGACAGCTTGCAGCAAGCTTCCCATGAAGTTCTGCAGTAAAACAAACATCTGATGCACAGAAAACATGACAAAACCACTGTATTTATGATTCCTTTTTTTTTTTTTCTTCCTTGCTCTTACTTATATTTAAATGTAGTGATTAAATGGATTTAAATATGAATAAATGTAGGGAATAAATGGATTTACAGCACAACACATGCGTGTCTCAGCTTATTTGCTTGTTTATTTTAGCACGGACCTGCTGTACAGGTGGGGTTCCCTGCTCCTGCCAGGAATGGGGAAAAACAATGTCTCAGCCCCTGCCAAACCTTATCAACAAGTGGTCTGAGATGTTTCCAGCTGGGGACACCTCTGCGGGTTGGAAAAGTCTCCTGCTCCTGGGACTAAAACCCGGCACAGGGTGAGGGCTCAGCCATCCGCCAGAGAAACGCGTTATGTTGCGAAGGAAAACGTGGTAATAAAACTAATAATGAAATGTTTTCTAGTGCATCCAACAGGCAGCCTTGTCCCCCAAAACCCTGCTGCCCCATGACCAAGGTCTCAGCTGTGGCTGCTCCACCTTCCTGCTCTAGCTGTAGGAACACTAAAACGAGCTCTGCGATGAACCCTGCTCCATCCAGGGGTTTAAATGTCATTCACCAGGCGCTGTGGTCCCCGTGCGTGCCTGAGCTCCGCCCCTAGCGAGGATTCAGTTATTGAGGTAAAACTGGCTGTATCCACCCGTGTGGCAATATCTACTTACAAATGTCACTAACAACTTGTTAGGAGTTTTTAGTCTTGCTTTGCTGCAAGACTGGGATTTTCCCTTCCAAGAGAGAAAACTTCTTGACACCTGGCTTGTGCCCCATGCTGTCCCTGGACTGTCCCTGGTCTTGGCAGGACACAGTCCCCACCAGTGCAGGAACGTGGCCCCATGCTCTGGACTCTGGCATAGACCCACCTCTGTCTGGGCTTTGCATTTCCAGCCCCTTCCCTCACCTTTTCAGTGCAAGTTGGGTATTGGGGGCTTGAAGTGCTGATGGGATAGTAAATTATCTTGTTATATTTAAAGTATTCTTCGGATGCTATCTGATGGGATAGTAAATTACCTTGCTATGTTTAAAGTAATGGTGTTATCTTCCCTCCTGTGTTATAGTTTACAGCATTTAAAAAGGAATTTTTAAATTCCTTTTCCAGCCTGATCATGCTTCATGTGTTTCATATCATCACAAGTACCCACTGGACCACTGCCTCTTCTCCCAGGTGAATAACGACAGGACCAGAGGAAATGGTCGGAATCTGCGGCAGGGGAGGTTTAGATTGGATATTAGGAAGAATTACTTTACTGAAAGAGTGGTCAGGCCCTGGAGCCGCCTGCCCAGGGAGGCGGTTGAGTCACCATCCCTAGAGGTATTTAAGAAACGTCTAGATTCGGCACTTCAGGGCATGCTCTAGGGGCAGAGGTTGTAGGGGTTTTTTGTGTGTGTATGGTTGGACTCGATGATCTCAAAGGTCCCTTCCAACCATGAAGATTCTATGATTCTATGATTCTAAGTCTGTGGGACGTGTGGTTCATGGGACATCACTGTCTTCCCGCAGAAGCATCCCCATGTGCTTAACCAGAGCAGGAGGAGGACTGAGCCATCGGGTGCTTAGGCCAAGGACACACACACCCTTCCTCTCCTCTGCCAATTCTAGGGTTTGCCACACCACATCCTAATTTGGAAACCACGATGAAGACACCTCCGAGACTGCAGAGGCAATTATAATGCAAAACCACTGATGGAGCCCCTCTGTAGATAGTTTCCTTTGCAAAGAACAACATCAGTCGCAGAGGAGTGGAGCCCATGCATCTTCCAGCACACGGCACATGGAACAAGGGGATGCTCTTGAAGCCCCGTGATGTAAGCTGGGACTCCAGCGAAACGCATTTTTGGTTAATCAGGGTATGTCTGAAAGCAAGCATCGCTCATTGATTTCTCCAGGGGGGAGCTGGCAGTTGTAAACCTCTTCTTTGTTCTTTTCGAAGTGTCAGACAACATTTTTGGCCAGTCCCAAGGTGTAACCAGGGTAGGAAAAGTTTTATCAAATGTTCCCTTCATTTCTCATAGCTGGGCTCCAAAATCCCCAGCTGGCAACTGATTTCTAAAGCACCACAACGATCTGCTGCTTTCAGGCCATGCCGGGGAGATGAAAGTATGGAAGTCTCATTGCTGCCGTAACAGCTGGACTCTATCAGCCGCCTAAGGAAAGACAAAGGGGCCGTCTCAGGGTTTAAGAAATGCATATATTTCCTTTCATTATGAACTGTGCACCAGGAGCCTTTACCACGCCAAAAGTCACTTCTGTATTTCTTTCATTCTGAAAAGAAAAGCTCCAGCTTCAGAGCTGCCCTGCTGGGAGGGTGAGATCGGGCATGGGAGATGTGTCCCACCAAGCCCCGCAAACTGGGGAAAATGGAGGGATGCTTTTGTTACTATTTGTTTTCTTCCCGGTCACCAGGATAGCAATTTAACTGAGCTTCCCTGGGAGGGGCTAAGGATGCACCGTGTATTTCGTCAGGAAAGCTTGGATAGAAGCAGGCACTACTTCTGCTTTCATGTCACCTTTTTTTTTTTTTTCCCCCACCAAAACCCGTTATTTTTTATTATTGTTCCAGCTCCCAGACCTGAAAAAAATCTGCAGAAGGAGATTTCAAGATGCACTTCTAAAACTCCCCGGCAGCCAGAGCTGGCGCGAAGCTCGTCACGCCGTGTGAAGTGAGGGAGAGGTGCCGTCACAGCACCCAGAACAAAAACCACACAGAGATGCAAAGTAATTCCACCGGTGCAGAGCTGGTGACCGCTTTCAATCGTGGCTTGCAACATACGACATCCCAATCTCTCTCAGCCACAGCGCAGCAGAAATGTGTATTATAATCTCCTCCTGGGAATAAAAATATCCTGCATTATAATCTGCTGATCCCCACATTTCATCCCTAGATTTAGGAAAGCAAAATAAAGCAAACACGTTTTGAACAAATAAACGAAATGATTCACCCAGTAACCCGCGTTTAATCTGGAAAATTACTATTCTGGGATCTGAAACAGAATTAAGGCAAAACACAGGAACCTTTAGAGAAGAGGACTTTAAAAGGTCATCTCTCAGAAGCAGGACTGCAGATTGGGATCCAGCTGCCAGGAGGACAGAGGGAAACGGTCCCGGCGGTACGTACAGGCTTTTTATAATCACATTCTGAGCACCAGGGAAAACAAAACCATAAGCAAAGGTTGTAAAAAAAAAACCGGGAAAGCAGGTGTACAAAAGAAACGGTCAGATGGGGTAGCTGGTTTGGGATAACAGCATTCAGACGTCTGCTCTGTTGCATGCTTGGTTCCAGACCAAAGGCTGAAGCCACCCTTCTCCATATTTAAGAGTTCCTTATTGATATTTTAAATTCTCCTAAGAAAACAGGTAATTAAATTTATCCCTGACCTTTCTTTATTATTTTTTTTTTTTACCATAGCATCTTAGAGAAGAAAAGAAAGAAAAAAGGCAGGCGTGCACATTTGCATGTGCAATTATGCCCCCTGATTTGCTGCCTTAATTATGATGAGAGCACATTAAAATCATGTAATTGCATGCGTAATGGATAATTAGGCATGTGTGTGGATACAATCTGATAGCTTGCACATTTAGCTGTGGCAGTAGTGTAAATATTTTGCACAAAAGTTTTCATAGGCTTAACTAGTCTCGCTAGTGCAAGTGTCCTTGGCGTCCTACACGCCACCACTGCAGAGACAGCAGCTATTGCGTATATATTCCTTCACGAGGAAGTGAAGCGCTGCATTTTCCCCATGTAAAACCCTACTCTGTGGAAGGAAGGCCAATAATTTTGTCTCTTCTTGGAAATAGCACAGCTAAAGTGAATTATGGCGGATTTGTTCACTCAGCTGCAGGCAGTGCGGGGCAATCTCCGGCCGTTGTCATCACATGGAGGTAAGCACCAGTAAATACCAGTATTAAAAGGTTATTTACCAGCATGAAACACTGTAGACCCTGTTTCTCCTGTTTATTTATTCTGGAGGATTATCAAGTCCGCGTTATCTGTTGTTTATCTGTAATTAGGACAAAGCAAGGTTTGCTTCATTCGTGTTCTTGTTCCACCCATTTTTCAAAGTGTCACCTTAATCTTCTGTAATTATTGAGTACTTCACAGATCAAGTCAGTTTTGAAAGCCATTAAAAATCCAATTAATGCAAAACTTGAGAATTCCTCTCTTGCTGTGGGACTGCCTCGAGCCCTCGCTTCGCTTGCACGTGAAGTGTTTTTGCCTTTGACTTCGTGTACTGCAAGGATCACTTGTTTATTGAACGGCTCGTCAGCTCCTGCTGCATAACTGTGATACTAATTGGTTGCTTGAATTTCATGAGCTTTTCAAGCAAAGATGTGGGATGTTCTAGTTCAGCCAAGTTTGATGAACTTTTAACTTATTTCTTAACGTCTATTTTTTTCTATCGCTGGCAGTCATATTGCCAAACGAGGTCTCCAAAGGCCATACACGCCGACCTGGATTGTTTCCTTTGCTCACAGAAAACCGTGGCTCCAGTGAAATTCATCTTCCCACTTCAACTCTGTCATGGCTGGGTGGCATCTATCTACCCGAAGGCCCCAGAGACTCTTTCTCACAGCACTAAGCAAAGCCAGCGCAGAACTTACTGACCAGTCCATGACTTTGGTCTTCATGATCTGAGAGCTGGTCCCTCTCCACAATTGCTTTCCCCACCTCCCTGACCTGTCCAGTAGCAGCAAGCTCATCTTATCCCCTCTCCAGCTCTCTGTCCAACCTCCACTCCTTTCTTGGCCATCGCCTTGAAATGCACAAATCCAATTTTCCTTACCTCTCCGGAACGTTTTGCCCTTACTCTGGCCAAAACTCTGAGGCTCGTAGCCAGCTTGTTCCCAGGAGATCACAATCAGCAGGGTTCAAAAAAAGACCTGGCCCCTCCTAGCACTTGAGACCAGCCCCTCCAACATCTATTCCCCAGCTAAAGGGAAATTTCAAAGGGAAATTTGACTTACTGCCTGTTCAATCTGACCCTTCTCAGAGAAGGGTACGATGGCTTTTCTCTGCAGTGAAGGTAACGCCACCTCTGATGCACTTGGCAGACATTACAGGGAGCTTCTTCACAGCCAGACTGACCAACCACCACAGTCTGAGCCGCGACTGAGCTGTCTTTACTCATCAGAGTAAGGCAATGAACGGCTTGGGGAAGTCTGAGTCTCTTCTGCAGCTAGGTTGAGGGCAAAGACAATTAGCCCTTAGAGAATGACTTAAACAACCTGAGCCTGCTCATTAGCTTTGTCATTGTCACGAACGGAGCAGGTCACAGCGCTATTGTTAGGGTAGGCTGACCCCCGCTCACTGCCCCATGAGCTCCCGGGGACCAGATGAGGCGGTTACTGCACGCTGAGACCTGGCACAATAGCGCGTCTCCGTTCTCTAATCAAACTTTGCAGAGTGCAAAGATTTCAAGGGAAATAAAACCTGTGAACCCAAACAGAAGACTCAATGAAAAGACAGAATTACGAAGGTTGCAGAAAGAGCAGTTTAATCACTTGGCATTGCTGTGATTTTTGTAATGCCATCTATAGCAAGTAATTTTGTCGTTACACTTACCATCATCACTTTAAATAACCTACTTTATAGAACAATGGGATTAATTAATCCCATTAGTTCAGATTTACTAGAAAACCTTAGGATTTATGCCTTCCTCATCCTAAAAGCCACTGAAAGGACTGGGAATATGGGAAATTGCCTTGGCAGGCACTTGCTGTCCCCTCTTTCCTGGCAGTAAATGTTTTTTCTGTGAAAAAGGACAGCTCTGCTATTACTAAGGGGATCTCAGTCCCTGCACTCATGTCCCAGGGGGGCATGAACCTTTGGGCCACTCTGATGGTGAACTGGACCAATTTGTGCCAGGAAAGATTCAGTAGTAGTGTGAAAACGATGAGAAGCCTTTGAGACAGGACCATCTGGTCCATGAGACTGGAGAAGAAATGACAGAAGTGAGGACAGAGGAGCACGGGAGGACCATCAGGGGCTCCTCCGATCTCCGAAAGTCTGTGGCACCACTTTCCTGATGGAAACACAACAGTAACAGTCTGTGATGATGCCGTCTCTGAGATGAGATTACCAAAGCATCTCAGACATCTGCATCGCCGACACCTGCCAGCAGCCTTACCTCATGATCCCACGGGAACCTTCAGCCGTGGGAGGTTGCAGCTCCGTTACTGGGTCCCGTCGGACTCCCCCGTGCCTTCCAGCGCCATGCCACCCAGCTCCAGGGTGTGCTGCATCATGGCACCTGGATCCAGAGTGAATGACACACAAAACTGCAGCTAAAGCCGGAGTGAAGGCCCTTAGGGATGGAACGGGCAGATGGGAAAAAGCGGCAGGAAAAGCTCTGAGCATCTGGCTGTGGCTTTGCATCTGTCGCGGGAGGTTTGTTACCTTCCAGCGAGACATGTCTTAAACAGTTTTCCAGAGGACTCATCAGCTCCCTTTCAGTCAACACAACAATTGGCGCCTGGGTCCTGGCACTTCACATTTATCTTGTGACGTTTCCCCATGCTCCGGCAGCGCTGGAGCGAGCCGCATGGCAGAGGTTTCCCATATTGGGGCAGCATCTAAAGGGCAGCCGTTATTGCACATAAATATTCCAAAGGAATCTATATTTACACAACGGGGGAAGAGGGAAACACAGCCTCCTTGCAGAACTTGCTGCATTTAGCACGTTTGTTTAAACAAAGCTTCTTTTACCAGTATTCAATTAAAGCATCTCTTCAGCAGCCTCAGCGAAGGGGTTTCTTTCCTCGTGCTCTGTGACTGGCACTGCACTGTATTTAAAATTTGCGTTTTCTTGTTTAGATTCATACTTGTGAATGACCCCGGCCCACGGAGGGGAACATTACCGTTGACCTTGGGTGAAGGCGAGCAAATTAGAGCCAAGGGAGAAGTGAGAAGCTTTCGGGGGAAATAGCCAGCCCTCCCAGGTTGGATTATCACTTCACCTGGGATCAGACATTGTCAATTTGTCAAGAACTAGGAAGTTAACAATAGTGAATTGATCCCTCAGAGGATTAGCTTAATCCCACTGTGATAATCAATATAATAAGCTCTTATTAGCTTTCTTTTCAAGCTGATGCCTCTCTGCAGAAGAGCACACAAATCTCAAATAGCAAAGGAGCCTGCTGATCTCCATCACCGTCAGCAGGCGCTGGGAGAGGAGGAGGAGGAGGAGGAGCGTGGGACAAGGCGCGGAAGGGAGTTCACCAGGAGCACACAGAAGGACTCATTCTGTTCCGCAATCCTGATCTGCCCCAAATAAAGGTTTTATTTCAGGAGATGCGGGGAAAGTCACACATAGACACGCCCCATCGCCAAAGCAACTCAGAAATAACATACTTCTGGGCGAAACGTAATTTAAAAAAAAATTACTGCCTTTGTTGGCATAAATATTGTCTTGATCCATGTGTTTTGTATCACAGCAAAGTTACTGAGCTGGCTCCTGCTCACAGGCCATCTGCTGAGGTCCTAACCGGTAAAAATCCTTTCATTTCATCCCCTTTCCTCCTGTTTAGCTTTTCCCAAGGCTTTAGTTCTGCAGCTGTAAATAAACTTCCCACCCATGTCCCTACCCAAAGAGGCACTGGAAGGCTGGCAGGGAAGTTTTCTTACTTTATTCTCAGCACTCAGCAATATCAGCCCAAATTCACCCTTGCACCACAACTTAGGGTTGGGCTGCAGTTTTGGATACACGGGCTGAGAAAACACATCTTCCTTCTTTCCCTACCAGCTTCACCCGGACAGCTTTAAACAGCTACCCAACTTCAAAGGAAAGCCACGCATGTTATTGTTCGTGATGCAAAAGGATAAAGTCCTGGAATACTAAATCGGAAATGCAGCTACACCGAGAAAAGTGGCAAAATAAGTGAAGGCAAACTTAAACTACTGCCATCAGTCACTTAACGTCCTCCTGGGCAGTCTCTTAATCACAGCAGGCTAATGGGCAGTTCAGAAATAGGTCCCATCACAGATGTCGCCTTCAGAAGAGTCCTAGTTTTCAGGTCCTCCCCATCCCATGGTTTATACCACAAGGATGCATACAGGTTGTCAGAGCAGCACTTGGGACCCAGCACTCATTCCAGCGAATTAATTAATTTAATCAGAGCTCTCACCTTCTTTTCGCCTTACTTACTAATTTCAGTGAAACATATTGCTTCTTTCAGAGATTTGTGAGAATATAAATACAGGCTGTTTACGCCTGTCTTGCCTTTGGAAATGCACCAGTCCAGTGATACATTGATTTTCTCACTAGGCTCATTCCTCATCTGGAGAGTTAATTGAATTGCCATTTTATCTGATTTCATCCTTCCCAGAAAGCATGCCTCGCGCTGGTACAATTTTCATGGCTTCATTACAACTTACATGTTTATGAGCGTGGAAAGTATTAGCAACTCCTTTTTTTTATACCCACAATATTCAGGCTATGAAGAGGAGTTTACATTCTGTGCTGCAGAGCGATGATAGTGGTGACGGACACCACCTAAAGTGTCTCCTCCCCTTATTGTCCCAATTGCTTGTTGTCTCATAATTTAAATACGCTGGGAAACTCTACAGACAGCTCCTGTCTAACATTATCTCCTTGTAGAGTACCAAGCCCAGAATCATCTCAGGGCACCGATGTAGATTAACTACCTTTAAAGGTCCCTTCCATGCTAAACCACTCTGTTATTCTATGATTCTACGATATCACTGAAAAAATAAGAAGGCATGCGAAAGATGAATAATTTGACACTTTGCAATTCCAGAGTTAACCTTATGAAATGTCCTAGTACGAGGTTTTGTGTGGAAGACAAACAGTTTTAGAGAAAGATCTTCAGTTACTATTACTTAATCTGAAATCAATGCATCGCTTACATGAAATAGAATTAAAGACTACTTTACAGTTGTCTGATTTCATTCCTCAATAATAAAAATTGATCCACCTTTCTTTGAAAGTAAGGGCAAAAACCCAGCATAACTGACTGTTTTCAGCAGCACTTGTGTAAAACCTTTACCTGAAATATCAGAAAAAAACTATTAATTGTAATTAATTCTACTAAAAAGCCTCTTACTTAGAGGTACAGAGCAGGCAGCTCCTGCCACGAGGATTTTACTTTTCAAAATCAATGAGATAGAACATGAGATGAATATGAACATCTTCTCTACTACCTCACTGAGAAACTGAAGCATGGATTCAGTGCATGGCCATTGTCATTCAAGGAATCCGTGGTAGAGTAAAACCCACCCCCTGACCCAGAGGGATCTCCAGCAAAGTGAGGACTATCCTAATATCTGTTAAGACTGGTGGAAAAACTGTATTCCTGAGGCTAGTTAAAACTTCTCAATTTAAATGACAGTAAATGAGTGCCTGTCTTTTGGATTAGCCATTTGTTGGATAAGAATCCTGAAAAAGCTCATGAACTTTATTCTGGACTTTCAGTGCCAGTTCATATCTCAGGGCTGCTCTCCAGGTAAGTCAATGGGAAATGCAAATGCAACATCATGAAACGAATTCTGGACCAGATCATCCACGTGGGGAGATTAATGAGCTTAGTCGTCATGCTTTGGGCTGCTCTTCACGCTCTGGTTTTCTACATCTCTGCTTTCTTGAGTGTTCCTCCGCAGAGAAGCTGACACGAGACATGCCTGGCAGTGGGAATCAGGATGGAGGATCTGAAATCTTGATGAGGCAAATTGCTGGGTGTTCCACTAATGTTACTGTCACGTGGCAGTGCTTGTGTTCCCCAAAGACCTCGCTTGCTGATAAGAAAACACTGAGAACATCCACTTATAAAACATACTTTGAATAGGGAAAAGTGGCAACTTAGATTCTCGCTCTTTCTGCTCGTTGCATGCTACGCCGTAGAGACAACTGAACAGTCAAGGCTGTGATTTAAAGTGGTGCAGGAGATGCGCATCCCGAAAAGCAGCAAGTCCAGCTCTTTCTGTGCTTGAGTTGTGCACATAATTGATGGGCAAGTGCGAAACACGCACACGCTTAGCTGGGAAGGGGCAGGGCGGTGTGTTTACAACACGGCATCGGAGGTGATTGAAGGTGGCAGAAGAGCCTTGTTCGATTAGAAGTGGAACCTCTGACTTGGCTTGTGCCAGGGATGGAGAAGGCACCATGAAGCACAGCTCTGCAGAAGGGAGACACGCGCCCGGCTGATGGCACACGGAAAACGGCTGGAGCCGGGGACAGACTCAGCACTTAGGTGAAGTAATTAATTAAGCAGTGATGAACAGCACGACAGACCCGGGAGGAAAGGAAGATAACCAGTGTGGAAATGTCTGATAAATGGGAGGAAACGTGACCATGAAAGGTGCCCCCTGGTGCCACCAATGGCCTCTGACCATGAAGCCAGAGAAGGCAGCAGAGCCCCGAGGACGAAGTCAGCACTGACCACCTGGAGCCACCAGTCATGGACACAGTGTGCCGAGATCAGACCATGCAGCCGCATTACGAGATGTCCCTTCAGTCCCTGCTGTGGAGAACTTACAGCTTCCAGCAGAAAGTAACATAAATACATCGGATCGATTTCCTTGAAGTAGCATAAATCTATGAAGCCAGCAAAGCCACACTGATTTACTTCCCATGAGGAAATGACCAATAAAGATGATGTTTAATCACTGTCTCTCTCCTTCCGCATGACACAGGAATCATTCTCTGTTGCCCTCAAGCTGCGACCAACAGCTTGGGCTTGTTCACAGCCCCTTGCAGGAGCCCAGAGGCGAGAAACATCAGCATTGCCCACATCGCTGCTTATCTGCTCCAGAGGGAGACCTCCCTCAGGACGGGTCTCATTTTACACTGTAATTTGGCTTTAACCTCCCACCTAAACTCATTGCTTTCCCTTTTTGGCAGTGTTAACATCTTCCTAGCCCAAAGTCAGGAGTGACTCCATAGGAAGGTTACAAAAAATGCTGGGAGGGCTGGAGCCCCTCTGCTGTGAGGACAGGCTGAGAGAGCTGGGGGGGTTCAGCCTGGAGAAGAGAAGGCTCCGGGGAGACCTTCCAGCCCCTGCCAGTCCCTAAAGGGGCTCCAGGAAAGCTGGGGAGGGACTCTGGATCAGGGCTGGGAGCCATGGGATGAGGGGGAACAGCTTTGAACTGACAGAGGGGAGATTTTGACGAGATATTAGGAAGAAATTCTTGGCTGTGAGGGTGGTGAGACACTGGCCCAGGTTGCCCAGAGAGGTGGGAGATGCCCCATCCCTGGAAACATTCCAGGTCAGGCTGGACGGGGCTCTGAGCGACCTGATCTAGTGGAAGATGTCCCTGCTCATGGCAGGGGGTTGGACTAGGTGCCCTTTAAAGGTCCCTTCCAACCCAAACCATTCTATGATTCTAACCCCGAGGCCCAGCTGCAGCATGGCTGAGAGAAGGGCTGTCAGCGAAGGATCAGGTTCTTCTAAAGGGAAAAGCAGACTGAGATGCTGGACTCTCTGTGGGGTCCAAATGTTGGAGCCCCCACAGGTGTCTCCATCCTCTCCCATGTCTCCATCCGTGCGAGGAGGCTCTCAGCAGAGCCTGGTCACTGAGGAGGGGGCCGCAGGGGCCCTCCAATGCCTTTGCCTTCCCGCATAGGCCTCGTTTTTGGGCCTGTGTCCATCACCTGCATCGGGTGTGGGGCAGACGACCTCCTGCTTCAGCTGGCACAACTCCCTCGGGCCGTTTGCACCCAGTTAGGCCGTTTTCCAGACTCCCAATGTTTGCCTAAAAGAGAACAGAGAGAAAGAACCTGTTATTGGGAGGAGCATTCAAACAAGCCTTTTCCTGATTTGATTTGGTTGTGCCTGATGGGGAGTTTGTATGGGCAGCTACACCCATTCCTCAGGGACTGAAACCTCTGTGTGGAAAAGGAGAGGAAAAATATCAGCACAGGACCCTGAGATCCCACAGAAACCTTGCTCCACATCTGTTCTCCTTTTTTGTGTCAAACACAAAAGCAATGTTCTCTTTCAAAAGAAGTCCTCAGTTTCCTAGACTGTTTAGGAGTCGGGTGTCACACCCTGACTCTGGAGTTTCCGTGTGCACATCCTTGATTTCCCTGGGTTGAACACGTGTTACTAAACTGAGCTAATTAACCCAAAATAAAATCTTATTGGAAACAAAGCTGCTCCTAGTTTTCAGAGGAAGCTACCAAGTCAAGGAGCAGAATACACCTACGTTGAAACAGTGGACAAGTTTCGAACAATTTTCTTTTTACAAAGTGACATCTTAAACCACATGGTGGAAAGGACCACACCAGCACACCACTGAGTTTTGACAAGATAGCCTTCCCTAAATGAGAGATAAAACGCATCAGTTTAACACTCCTCCAGGGTCCACACCTTCTTATGCCACCAAACACAGTCATGTTCAATCGAGAGTCCATCATCTCATACCACTTTTTGTAGTATCTTGATGAAGTAAGGCACTTCCATTAGTGCAATGTACTGTGTTTTTACCTATACACTATACCTTTAGCTTTGATCAGCTACACGGCAGTAATAAATACAGAGCCACGTCTTACCTGTATCTCACAGGAGGATGGTTAACGCTCCTCGGTGCCTGATAGTGAAGGCTGGTCTCTTTTGGGCTGTGCAAAAGTGCCTCTGGGAAGAGGTACCAAAGCTAAAAATTGCCTTGTCTTCACTAGAATCATAACTGGAGAAAAGTCAAGAGCACATCTATTATATTCATAGTAAAGACAAGTCCTTCATCATCTGCTTGTAGCGTGGTACTTACAGCATCAAGAGGTAACAGCACTGGAAATTGGTGCAATCAGTTCCCAGAACACAAGCCTTAACACAGTAAAGGGAAATAACAATAACACAAAAATAAATTGCTACAGTTACAGCTGTTTTATTTCTCTCATATTGGTAGAAATTTAATATCCCACTAGAGCTATTTAGTTGTTTGTTTTAAAGTTAACTTTGTCCTTTAGGAAAGAAATTGCGAAGAAAACTGCGTAGATTCGTCCAATATCAGAAACACAAATCTTCCCTACTTAAGCAGACAGTCAATGGTCCCTGCTTCTCCTGCAACCAGCAGGGAGGCTGTCTTGAAGAGCATTACTCATGTTGTGTCATGTACTAAAATGAAGAAAAAACCCAAACGCTCCTATGGGAAAAGCGTCCCACATGCAGTGCTGTTGTCCAGTGTACAAAGCAACAACCAGACACTGGGATGCTGCTACTCCGACTTGTGGGATGAGGAGCCCTGAGCTGTGGCGGAGCAGAGTTGTCCCATCTGAGCATCCCAGGTACCCCACGTACCCATCGGCGAGAGACTTTGCAGGATGCACATCACCCTGGGAACAGCAGCCACATTCTCAGACCAAAGGACCAGCTAATGCAGTGTCCTGGCCCTCATGGTGGCCAAAAGTGGATGTCCAGGGAAGAGTACAAACACAAGGAAAATAGATGTTATCCTTGCCTGGGTACTCCATCCTCCAGCCATTTGCAACTAATGAACTGAAAAAGTGATATCTGTGTAGCTAGTGATTCCAACGAATTTCTGCTCCATGAATTAGTCCAGTCTCCCCCTGGAGCTGTGTAGTCTCCTTCTGGAGTTGCAAACACTGGCAGAAACCCATTTGTCCTGTTGCCTTTTCCACAAAACCTATCTCTCCTTGGTAGACCTCCAGCGTGAGCCAAAGGAGGTTGGACTCTCTGCTTCAGACAAGGACATTTAAGGGAAAAAATAATGTAAATTTTCTTATATGAAGAAAATCAGCATTATGGAAAAAATACCCAGTGGAAGATAGTCTGACTGGCTCTCCTCCACAGGTGACATTTATTTTCACATGAGCTTGGGGTACTGATCCTTACAGCAAATTCTTCCTGCCATCTGGGACTGCATTAAGTGGTGCCTGACCAAGTTGCCCCTGCTGCCTCAAAAAGACAAAGGTCTTGAGAGGTTGGCAGGTCTGCTGGGAAAGCACTGGACAAAGACTGGGGTTCCAATGCTGGCTGTTCTTGCGGGCAAGTTACTTCACTTCTGTGCCCTTCTTTCCCTTCCTCGCCTTTGTTCATCTTGTGTGTCCTAAAAGTGAGCACTCGTGGCGGAGTAGCTTCTCACTAAGGACTTGTCCTTGGATCATACTTGCCCTGTCCCTCTAAACCTGTGGGTTTAGAGGAGTCTGTGCACCTCAGGGACCACTCTTCCCACCTCCTCTCTGCTTTGCTCATTCCCAAATGCTGCGAGAAGAAAATGATGCCGTGCTGTGGTACTGCTTCACAGATCCCAACGCCGATTCGGGTCTGTCTTTAGCTTTGAAGAAATATTTTCAAGAACAAGGAGCCAGAAGGTCTACAGCGACACGTCACTGATCTAAGCAGCGTTTATAAAACAAAAGACAATGTTCTGCAAAGCACTAACCTGAAAAGACGCCACTGAGCCGCCACCACAGTGTCAGGTAGCCTGGAGAGGACCGCAGCCACCGGATAGCCGAGGAGGAGACCAGCGCTAGTAGGGACGTGGTGTCACATTTGCACCCAGCATTTATGAGCCCTTTCCCACTGAGTAGAAACAATTTTGAGGTCTACCCTGAAAACCTCATGGGCGTCAGGAGAGCGTGAGACCCGGACAACCTGCTCGTAATGAGACTCGAGATGGTTTATAGAAGGCGGAGAGGTGACTTGCTCATCATTTACAAGTACCTGCATGTGACACATTTTCAGATGATAGAGAGCTCTTTCATCCAGCAGGAAAAGGAATAATTAAGGACAATATTTAGCACCCGGACCTGGAAACATTCAGACTTAAAATGAGGTGAAATTTTTAACAAGAAGAGTAGTTAGCCACTCAAACAATTTATTTAAGCCTACAGTGGCTCTGACACCACTTGAAGGCCTAAAATCAAGGTTGAATATGATTGCGGGAGCCCTGACGTTAGCAGAAGCTGCAGGTTTGTTACAGGCATTTTGGGCAAGGGGCTCTGATCCCCTAGATCACATATTTTTAGCAAATTCAAACAACAGGAGGTTTTACACAATACAACAAATATTTTAAAACAAAACCCTGCAATGCATCTAAGGGGCTTGAGTTGTGAAGGAAAAAAATTGAGCTTCTCTGTGGGATTTCAGCTCACGCAACATTTTTGCTGAAAAGTTCAGCTTCTGGTTAGATGTCACTATACTGGGCTATTTCCTAAAGGTCTTGGCCAGCTGGCTGCTTTCAAGGTTTGTGATCCTTCGACTTTCAACCCATGGTACTTTTGGGTTATTTCTACAATTTTTTTTTTTGTTAAAAATAAGTAGCCATGATTTGAACCAGTTAAACAGCTGTCTCCTGTTTTTGCCTTGTTTCTCTATGCAGTGGCACAAGCTGTGATGCTACTTAGAATCAAAATTTTACACTCACTGATGTGTAGCAGGCACATACCATTAAAAGAGTTTTACCAGGAAAGATTATCCATCACTTTAAATAGGTCATGCATACACTTAGCGTATGTTACATTAATTCTCTTACATGCAGCCAATCACACTGGCTAATTGAAAATTTCTGTAGTCACAACCAAAGAAAGTCATTTCTGTGATGATTAATAAGCAGGGAGTCTGGGAAAAAAGGAGAAAAAAGAAGCAGAGGAAGGAAAAACAAAAGAGGGACCAGAGTTGGTGTGAAGTTCAAGAAGAGCTGGGTCTTAGAATGGACCCTCCACTTGCTGGTGTAATTTATATTTAAAAATAAAGGTGCCATCATCTCCATCTCCACCCTGCATCCCGCAGCCCCGAGCAGGGAAGGGACCCCTTGGCATCTTCTCCCAGGTCCTGCCCCTATGCTTGGGAACACGAGCGCTGAGGATGAGGACCCATTAACACCTCCCAGGCCACATGCAAGGAGTGGAGGGCAGCACCAAGATTCCATTGTTGGGGACAGGGTTAACGCATCACTTAGCACGAATTCAACCAGGACATTTATTCTTCCTAATCACGCCCATGGCTTTCTTCAGCTGGGTTAAACTCCTTTTTAATGCCAGGTATTTTTAACCGCTGCCCTTTGCAAATGCTGCACCAATGTCCTTGTTTATCAAATTTCAGGTCAGAACAAGTTTTGCTGAATTCTTAAAAATGACAGAGCAAATGGCTTCAGCCTTGCCTGCTGGCATACCACCGCATTACATGTCTGCTTCCCCTCTGAAATATAGGAAGCGTTCCCCGGTCGCACCGGCAGAAAGGGGAGATGAATCAATTCCTCTGCATTCGTTCCCAGGCGCCTGTAGTCGACTGTCAGGATTGGGCTCAGTCCTTCAAGAACTGATTAAGTCCCTTCCTGGCACTTACGCTCACACACACACACTTCCAACGTCACCGTTCCAGGCTGTGTAGCCGATGTCTAGTTTGGTGTCAGTGGATCTGCTCCGGCTCTGAGCGCTCCTTAACCCTGTTACCTTCCCTTCAGGCTCTGAACTGAAATGCCGTGATGATTTGCAGGACAACTCAGTATGGGAATAATTATTTTTTTTTTTAAGGTACACTGTAATACTGGTTAAGGACAGATGGTCATAGAATCATAGAATCGTCTGGGTTTGAAGGGACCTTTAAGATCATCGAGTCCAACCATCAACCCAACACTGCCAAGCCCATCACTATCCCATGTCCCTCAGCACCACGTCTGCACGGCTTCTAAATACCTCCAGGGATGGCGACTCCACCACTGCCCTGGGCAGCCTCTTCCAGCGCTTGATAACCCTTTTGGTGTAGAATTTTTTCCTAATATCCATCCTAAACCTCCCCTGGTGCAACTTGAGGATGTTTCCTCTTGTCTCATTGCCTGTTCCTTGGGAGCAGAGCCTGGCCCCCCCCGGCTCCACCCTCCTTTCAGGGAGTTGCAGGGAGCGAGAAGGTCTCCTCTCAGCCCCCTTTTCTCCAGGCTGAACACCCCCAGCTCCCTCAGCCGCTCCTCACAGGACTTGTGCTCCAGACCCTTCACCGGCTCCGTTGCCCTTCTCTGGACTTGCTCCAGAATCTCAAAGTCTTTCCTGTCTCGCAGCAATGGGTCGAGTTTGTTGTTGGTGTCTGCAAACCACCCTAGCGGTCAGTCGCTTGTTGCTCACTATGGCAGAGAGTTTAAAATCTGCAAACCCCTGAGCCTCGCTGTGCGCACAGTGCCGGGAGCCCGCGGGGAGGTGGCAGGCCCAGGGCAGGGGGTGGCCCTGGGGACCTGCCTTCCTCCGCCTCTGGGCAAGGTTCTGGGCTCTGGGGCCACCAGCACCTCTGCACTCTCTGCAGGGGATGCTCAGACAGGGCAAAGGTGACCAAAAAGCAGCAAAACAGGAGTTGTCAAGTGAAGCTGCTCCAGGCGTCCTTGCAGGAGCAGGGGTTAGCGGCTCTGGTGAACCAGTGATAGGACTGCGGCTCCAAACCCCGAGTTCCCCTTTAACAGCCGCAAACCCAAACTGCATGAAGCTAATAACCACGTTCCTTTCCTACCAGAGCATCTCCCAGAAAGGTAACTCCCAGTTTGCATTTATATCATGCTTATTTCACGGAAATTCCCCCAAGAAGCCTCCGGCAGTGAGGAACTGCTTCCACCCCCTAGATCCGTGAGCGCTGTGTTGCTCTCAGCGCACGGCACTTTTAGTAGACTGTGCCTGGTTTCCCCTGTAACAGGTACCACTGCTAAATGAGTCAAGTTTATTTTGAGATGCTTTCATGAGTTGCTGCTTTGCATTTCCATTGCCCGCCGCTCCCTGTGAAGCTCGCCTTGCTTCAGCAATAATGTCATGTGGGTATTAATTCACCCAGTGCCTACCTAGTGTCTCCCTTCATTACCCGAGTACATAGTTAATGGCAAGGCTTCAATTAATGAAGCCAGACCTGCCCTTTGCTATGTTATATTCATTTCCTTAGTCCAAGTAAGGTAGTGTCCGGCTTGCTTTGTGCTTGGAGACATCCGAAGACAGGCTGAGAGAGCTGGGGGGGGGGTTCAGCCTGGAGAAGAGAAGGCTCCGGGGAGATCTTCCAGCCCCTGCCAGTCCCTAAAGGGGCTCCAGGAAAGCTGGGGAGGGACTCTGGAACAGGGAGGGGAGCCATGGGACGAGGGGGAAGGGTTTTAAACTGAAAGAGGGGAGATTCAGATGAGATCTGAGGAAGAAATTCTTTGCTGTGAGGGTGGTGAGCCCCTGGCCCAGGTTGCCCAGAGAAGCTGTGGCTGCCCCATCCCTGGAGGGGTTCAAGGCCAGGCTGGATGGGGCTTGGAGCAACCTGGTCTGGTGGGAGGTGTCCCTGCCCAGGGCAGGGGGGTGGGACGAGATGATCTTTAATGTCCCTTCCAACCCAAACCATTCTGTGATTCTATGGTTCATGGAGAGCTTTGCCTGTGTTGGCACAAGGTACTATCTGAGAGGGCTGAACCAGGGTGGGATGTCTCTGCTGGAGGAGCTGTAAGAGGGGACTGGGGGTGCAGAGACAGGGCCTGGGCTGAGGATTGTGCTGATTTATGGCAGCTGTTGCATACCTCTTTATGTGGGTCCACAGATCTGATCAGCTCCACCATAGCAGCTATAATGGACCATCAAAGAACAGTTTTTGTTGTGACATTCAGGAAAATATTCTTCTCCGCTGTCAGCAATCTCCTACGCTCTTCTTTGGCAGGCACATAGCTCTCAAAGTGCCCCAAGGAAAAGCAGTATTTGCATTTTTACATGATGCGAAGATCAGCCGCTAAGAAGCTGCTGCAGCCCACTCCCCAGCTGTGCTCTGCACATCTGCATCCGCCCATCAGGAGCGTGCTGCTGGAGGAGGGCACTGCCTCCTTTGCAGGAGCTCAGCGTTATTCACAGCAAAGCACAAGACCTCGAATTGTCATCTCAAGTCAAATCCATGCCAGAGCCTCTTTCATCCGTGTGGCATTTTCTCCTCCCACCAGCTCCGCCATGGCTCCGGCTCTTGCCTCTCTGCTGGGAACCCAGCTGTCCTTCGCACTCCCAAACCCGCTGAAGTTCTGCAGCTGTAGGTGCAAAGTGCCACATGCCACCACCTTGCAGCTTCCCTTGTTGAGTGGAGCCCATCAACACGGCTGCCTGCAGCAGAGCCAGGCCACCCCCGCCCTGCTTGGAGCCTTTCCCAGGTGTGGATGCTGGGGGACCCGTGCCCCAACCCACCTCCCTTCTCCAGCAGCCTCATGCTGACTCCACTTCACGCTCCACGTGAAGGCCTGCGAGCTTGCTCATGTTCTGCTCATGTCCTTTTCCTCTCTTGCCCATGGAGCTCAGTGGCTTCTGCACATCAGCAGGGGCACCAGAGTGATGGCGGGATGGGATGAAGACACTCTTGTCCACAGGGCATGCAACCCATCTTCACCACAGCAGCTGGTTCATCACCTGGTTTATAAGGAAGCCTGGAGGCCAAGCTGAAGCTGGATTAAGAGGGCGATGGATGCCCTTGAACAAGCCCAAGGACTGGACACAAAGCAGAGCCTGGTGGGAATGGAGATGGCAGGTGCTGCTGCTGGCTGGGAGTGTTGGTGGCCCCAGAGGGTAATGGAAAGTCCCCTGTGTTGTGCCACACAAGTTTTATTTAAGATGATTGCTCTATCTAACTGAGTCGTTCGGCGCTGAACAAGGCTGTTGCTTTCTGCTGCTTTCAAGCGGTGCAGATCTAAAGCTATAAAATAACAACTGCATTATGGCAAGTCTGGGGTGGTAAGTATTAAAGCTCTTTAGCCTTTCCCCTCTAAGGAGACTGTTTAGCAAAGACAGTCCCACTCACCACTTTACTCCATCTTTATACTAAAGGGTACCAGTAGACCAGAAAATTATTTTAGATTTCAAAGCAGCTTCATTTCTGGAAGGTGCCTCTGAGTTTTTTCATCCATAACCACAGAGAGGGAAGGTTTCTGAATGGCAATAACAATCTGTTGCTGCATTCACTTCCAGAAAGATATAATACAGTGAAAGACATCCTTCTGACAAGACTCGCTGAGGAATAGCACGCTGAAAGCATTCAAGGCAACTGGGGAAGAAATGCGAGCCAATATTTCAACCAGGTTCCTAAATCATCACATTCTGGCAGCAGCATCAGTGACACAAAAATGAAGAGAAAACAGAGAGACCTGGAATGGGTGGCAGCTTTAGGTCACTACAAATGATTTAAATGGCCTCCTTTCACAATTCCAGCTCTTTATGCAAGTTGGTATTGTTTAACTTCATAGTTTGTAACAGCTTCTTACATGTGGCTGGATCGTCGGTCCTTCTTCCCCAAGGAGGGGAGCGAAGCCGACCCCAGCCCCCAGGCGAGCCGCATGGCCAGCTAGCGAGCTTCCACCTGAATAAACTCGATTTTGCCAGCCACGGGAGCAAGCTGGCTTTTTGGCAGAATCGTGGTTGGTTTCGACTGCTCAGTCGCTCAAGAATTTGGTGGCTTTGATGCCTATTTAATTTCAGTATAAGGAACATCACCTTTATTATTTAACCTCCTTGTATTCTGAAGTAGATTTAATGTTGCAAAGCACAATTCATCAGTCCTGGAGGAGCGCAATATGCCTGAATGCTGTTATAAATGGTAGTAGAAGGGTCATGTTCTGGCACAGCCCCTCTAATTTATTTAGGTACTTACATGGTCTTCATCACCATAGTTACCTGAGTGCTATCATTAATGAATTCATTAATGTTAATGTGCTTTGTGTGATTTTACCCTGGGAGGGGAAGAAGTATTGTGCCTGGTTTGCTGAGAGAACCACGGCAGAAGGCAGAGGGACATGTTCGGTGTCACATAGAAAGTCTCCACCATCAGGAGCAAGAGGCAAAGCAAGTTCACACGGGCCCCAGCGCAGGGCCAGAACTGCGCAAACATGTTTCTTCTGAGGACAGGTGATGAACATAAGTAAAACATATAACTACTGGTAGTTGTCTGCCCTGGGATGACTACTGCACCCAAAACCTACACGTGCGTTACAACTCATATCAACCAACTGTCATGTTTGCATTTCCAGTGCAGAAAAAAATGTTCTGTTTTCATGTTACGCCTATACATTCACAAGTGGCTTTTAACTATTGTAATACAGTTAAATTAAATAAAAATGTCTGCAGAAATCTCTGACTGAGCAAGCATTAAAGCCAGCACCAGAGCATGGTTTGTCTAACCCTACTTGGCAAGATGCTCTGGTCCCCTCAGCTGTGCATTGTCCCAGCGTGGCCAGGACACCACAAACTTTTGCAGTATTTCACATCACCTTCACTCGTGGGCATGGGATATTATAGCCAATTTTCTGGGTATGAAACCTCACTTCCTAGATAAACTCTCCAGAGCATGAACTCTTGACTCTTGCCAAAGGAAACAATTATCACGGCTGAACAATCACCATTTTGATTGGCCTTTTTATCTCCCAAAACTCCCAGTAGAGAAGCAGTCACCATCTTCACACCCTGTGGAAGCCAGCTCTGACTTCATGTTCCCAGTGGTTTTGGGGCTTTTTCTTTTAAGATGTGGAGAGCTTAGTGGGTGCGAATAACACCCCAGCTCCTTGGGAAAACTGTGCGAACAGACGAATCAAGCAAAAGTTCCTAGAAGTAGAAATATGTGAATTTGCCCTGACTGTAAGAAGAAGGGATCTCTGTCCTGGGAGATACTCAGAAGTCAACTGGGCCAGGCCTTGAGCTACCTCATTTAACTTTGCATCCGGCCTGCTTTGAGAAGGAGGTTGGGCCAAGTGACCTCCAGAAGTCCTTTCGAACCTAAATTACCCCCTGATTCAATTAATTTAATATCTAGTCAAATACCACTGACTGCAAAATCATAATAAAGCTACTTCGCTTGGGTTATAAGAAATATAAAGTTAATCTAATAAGGAAGTAATTAATCATTTCCAAGTCCCATCTCACAGAGTGAGGAGGAATACGTACACCGAGCTGGATAAGCTAATGGAAATGGGTAACAAGACGGTTCTTTCAGTCCAGTGTTAATAAATGCAAAATCATTAGGACCCTTGCAAAGCTCTTATTTATCCGTCTCACCATGGGCTGGCCAAAGATGCCCTGGCAGAGTGCCGCAGTGACCTCTGCTAAACATCTTGCTTTTCAATTTATCCAACGCCTTTACAATAAAGTGGTCCTCTTCTGTACCGGCGACACCTCTCACCAAGGAAACTCCCCTGTGGCTCATGAGCTGGCACGTCTGGGAGGTGTTTGTACCCTTTATCCCAGCCTTCGCCCCATCAGCAGGTCTGCGGCAGGTTGGCCTCCATCCAGGGCACTCTGCTCGTCCCTACAGATGCTTCTCTCCCATGAGCCGCATACGGAGCCAAACTCCTTAGCACGAGCACCTAAGTTAGATACCCATTTTTTCACAACAACTACTGATCTCTAGTTCTTGCTCTGATGTCATTAACGTCCATATGAAGCAGGACCTGCCAAAGACATATCTGTAGTGATCCCTAGCAGTCACCTCCCTCCATCCCAAGACACCCCTGCTCAACAGGCACAGACACCTTCCCTTGGCTGGCTCCCTAACCAGCTAGCAATATAGGTATTAATCCCCAGCATCTCTACCTTTGGTAATAATTTCCTGTGGGGAACAAAGTCAAATGCTTTACTTAAATTAGATAGCCTGGATCTGCTGCATTTCCCTTATCTAAGAAACTGTTTTTGTATCAACAACAACAAAAAAAAAGATACAAAATGTCTTTGCTGTAATCTAACATTGATAAAACCATGATGTAATTTATCCTGTCTACCCTTTGCTTTCACATCCTTAATTACTCTTTCCTTCAGAAAGCGCTTGGAGACCGAGCAGAATATTGAGTTCAAACCACCAGGGCTGGAGTTCCCCGGGCTCTTTCACGTATACAGGTTTTTTCAGTACAGTACATGCTAAAACCACCAAGACCTGACTCCCAGGCTCTCAGTTCCTTGGCTGGCCTTGCTATTGATAGTGACATTTTGCAAACACCCTTCTCTTTAAAGAAAACAAAGGCAAATTCATCCAAAATGTGGCCTTTTCTCAGTTATCCCTAAACTTCATTCTGTTTAGCCCTTTTTATGTGTACAATCACATAACTTGCACCAGGCTGTCAGCCCTTCCCATTTTCTGAGGCAAAATTTACCTTCCCAGACATCCCCTGTTCTGTTTCGTGGCGAGTCTCCGCTCATTCTCAGTATCTTCTCTGAGGTTCCTGTAGGACCAGGGAAGTCCGTGGCCTTACCCAGCTCGTGGCGGTGTGTTGGTTTTATCTCCTGGTGGGAATAGGGAGCCTGCAGTGCCTCTTGGCTCCTCCACGTTTTCACGACCCCCCGAGTTTCTCTATTAACTGTGTCAGCTGTGGGAACGCTGACGGGGTTAACACGGAGTGTAACAGAGTCCTCTGCTTGACACGAGGGAAAGGGCGAGCGCAACACTAGGCTACACACAGAAATTAATGCAGGCAGAATTTGCTATGACTCGTCTATACACAGTAACGATTATTTTCCGTAGAGGAGGAGCTAGTGCCGAAAAAAATTACAAAGAGAGAATGAAGGCTTTGCAAACCTCCTCCGTTCTCAATTATTAAGTTGGTTTTCCTTACGCTGGAGAGAAGCAGCAAGAAGCATAATAGGCCTGCGCGAACTAACCCTCCTCTCCCTGTCCCGTGCCGTGGGATGAGGGACACTTGATGGAACTGAGAAGGTAGGGAAGTCTACGTCGATGCGAGGGCTTGGCACGGAATTAGACTGTCTAATTAACCATTGATAAATGTTATAGAAACAAAGAATAAACAGGATTCAAGGCAGGACGGGAAGCTGATATAAACCTTACGGCAGCAGAGAACAATTACATCAAGTGCTTGTGAATGTCTGTATGTATTTATCTACAGTCAGTGTATAAACATGTCAGTGTGTGTTTACACACATACGCAGATTTACTCACCTCTGCTTGGTAGACATAAATGTATAAATACATATGCACATAAATACTTACACAAACGGTACATCAAGACTATAAATCAATATTAACGAAGAACCTTGGGCTAGCACAGAACTGCCCCCCGGTTGGCGTTTAGATATTCTTCCTCGCCAGACGTGCAAACTGAAGGAGAGACAAACAAGGGCTCCAAAAGGAGCTGCAAACAGGGGCTGCTTGTGCCCGTCGACTGCTGTTACTGCTGAGGACCTTCCTACTTCCAAAGCATAAATCGCCTTAAAAAGCTCTTGACTTTCTACCCAGAGCCCATCAAAAGGAGTGGAAGGACACTCACCAGCCGGGCCTCGGATCGCACCCACGGGATATTTCTGTTTCTTAGTGCGAGGCAGGTAACCGCAGCTATCTGCAAAGGAAAAATGACTGAAAAACATCAAAGAAGTGAGACATCTGTTTTGCTCTCACCAAATATCACCGTGCTGCAGATGCGCCCTCATGTAGACGAGGGGATATTTTCTCTCTTTTCCTCTTCCATAAAGAAAAAGGGAAGAAAACCCTTCCATAAAGAAAAAGGGAATCTCTATAATCCTCGAACGGGCAGAGAGTTTGCTTTTCATGAGCAAATGCACAAATTCAGTCATTCTGGCATCTCCAAACCTCACTGGGCTGCAGAGGCTCAGCAAGAGCTGCTGGTTTCAGAGCCGTCCACCGCGAGCGTAGGGACACCTCTGTAGGGACACCTCCATAGGGACACCAGCCGGCTGCATCAGCGGATGCTCAACATCAAACACCAGCCCCACAACAAGCTTCTCTCTTAAAAATGCTGCATGAGCTCATTCCAGGGCCATTTCGTGGATATAAGACATCTTGGACACCGTGGTAAAGCTCCCACCGTATTGAAGGGGCTGACTGTACACATAGGACTGGAAAGACCTAAGAAAAATGATTAGACTTAAATTAGGAGTAAGAAAACGTGTCTGGGGAGGAGAGGGAAGCAAGTGCCCGCCTGCTGCTCCAGGAGCAGGGGTCTCATCTGGTCTTTTGAAGGCTCAGCAGCCCTGCGCAGCTTTCTCAAAACTCACCACCCGACTGTGGGATTAATTCCAATAATTAAATATTAACTCTGGCTAAACCAAAGAGATTCCACAGAGATGATTTCATATTTCAAGGTAAATGCCATCTCATCTTACCAGCATACAATCCGTGGTAATTAGGAAAGCAACTTGTTTCTGTAAGTTGAAATTATATTCAGTGTGACCTAAGATGATGCCCTTATATTCATAAAATTTGCCACAATGAACTTCACCTTGCCAAGTCAAAGGCTTTTTTTTTAAGGAGGAAAATTTTACATGAAAAAATAACTAAGTGTAAAAGCATGATCCTGAACCTCTGTTTGCCTGCTTCTCTGCTCTGGAGTCTCCAAGCTCCTTCGTTCCTGCCAGTCCTAAAGTTCTCACATGCGTAAAGGTCTTCTCCTGAGCGTGTACGGAGGTATCTGAGCTCTCAACAAGGCAGAGCAGATCACTTCATGCCTAAGACAGGTCCTTGTTGAGACAAGGCCACCTCCCTGTGGGACTTCTCTGGTGGAGGACAGTAAAGGCACCCAAGTATAGGATGCTGGTTTCTGCTTGCCCATCTCCAGCTTCGCACCACGACATGTCCCCAGCCACAGAAAGCTGCCTGCCTGCTCCACACCGTTACCGACTCTGTGCCCCACCATGCCCATCTCAGGTAACCCGGTGTTTGAACCCGTTGCCTGAGGCAACCTCATGAGGTCTCTGGTTCCACACCGAAATACATGGTTAAACACTTCAGATTGCTTTAAAGCTGCGACAAACTTGAGCATAGGAAGTTCCACCTAAACATGAGAAGGAACTTCTTTCCTGTGAGGGTGGCAGAGCCCTGGCACAGGCTGCCCAGAGAGGTGGGGGAGTCTCCATCTCTGGAGACATTCCAAACCCTTCTGGACGCGTTCCTGTGCCACCTGCTCTGGGTGACCCTGCTCTGGCAGGGGGTTGGACTGGATGATCTCCAGAGGTCCCTTCCAACCCCCGCCATTCTGTCATTCTGTGATTCTGTGACTGGAAAGTAAATTCTGGGTTGGGTTTATTAAACATATAGCCTGTTTTATAATGCTTACTGTATTTTAATCTTAGATACAATCATGTAGCTGCCTGAGGCCAATCAAAGGTGCAACTTTTGGTAAACTGTTTAATGTTCTGAGCTTCTTCCTTCTCCCTGTTGGGAAAGGGGAGAACGAGCGCCTCTTATCATAGTTGTATAATTAAAGCAAAAAAGAAAATCACAACCTCCACCCTCAGTCACAACAGGGAATTCACGAGTGCAGAACGCAAATACAATTATTTATCAGTCCTAGCCTGAGAATAGCTTTTATGAAAATCCTTTATTATCCTTTCAAAGACAGATGAGGCAAAACTATCCTATGGCTAAGTCATTCTGTCCTTCAATACCTCTCCTACTGGTTTATCCTTAGGTGTATTTTCACTAACATATTTGGCGTGGTGGGGGTTATTTGGGGTTTTGCTGCCCAGCATTTTGACTTGGGTGGGAATGAGGGCACCCAGCCTCTGCTCTGCTCACACAGCTGAAACCGTGGGAGGCGTTTTTCCATCCTGGTGATGGTGAGATGGTGCTGCCAAATTAGATTGGACTACGGGGTCTGGTTCTGAGCTTTGCATAGGGCAAACCATCCCCACTGGGTTTCTTTTTCATCAAGAAAGACCCCACAAGCAGTAACACAAGAGAACTTGTACACTCTATACAATTTCTTCCTGTTGTCCCTATGTGACATGGTCATTTGATATTTTGGTTTCTGTGGAAGGTGCTGTGATCCAGCACTGCCATTATCACCCATCGGAGCCCCACACTGTGCCCAGAAAAGAGAAATTGAGAGATTCATATTCATTCCTGTGAGAGTCAATCTGTGCCCTTTTTAAGATTTTCAGAGTACGGATGTGTTAGTCTGAAGGAATAAGAAATACATTTATTGGAAGAGGTAATATTTCAGGTTTGAAAATGTGCTCGTACTGAAGACTTGTCTATGTTTTCCACCCGTACCCATCAACCCAATTAAAAGTGCTACCTCTCTCTGCAGACTTGACCTCAGTAGAGTATGTAAAGTCTGAGAACAAATTCAAGATATTCTGAAATAACAGTAAAGGCTGAATAATGAAATAAGGATAGCAAGCTATGAGCCCTTTTCCTCTGAAAGTTGGCTCAAATCCTAAATTAAACCCTTTCATCCCAGCAACTGGTTTGAAACTCCTAGTTCAAACTGAAAATAGTCAAAACCATCTCCCGAGGAGCGGAGAGTTGACCCATCTGAAATCTGATGTGCAGTGCATATCTTTAAAAGTTCCAGTAGTCCTCATACAATTATTGTATGGCAGACTTTTTTCTTTCCTTTCTACTCCCACATGCGCACTTCAATAGAAAAACACTCTTTATTTTTCTGTTTTATGAATAATACATAAATACATAAATAATAGATGCGTTATTAATAAAATGGCCAAATATGTATTCCCCTCAAGATGCATGAGTTTGAATGGAATGTCAAACAGATTACTGGATGAATATTTGATATTTTAATTTATTGGGCAATTTCTTACAAGAACAGCTGAAGTCCTCAATTAGACTTCATACTCCCGGTCCTCCATCACATCTGCCACCACTTCACGCCATGTTCCTTCCACTCCTATGAACCTCTCAGGAAAGACTGGTGGTTGTGAGAGCAGTTGAAAACTACCTTCAAGCTGACGCGGAGACTGTTGGTCGCGGGCCGTCCCTCAGCGCAGATCAAAACAATCTTTGGGATGCTCTAACTTGTCCCAGGACTTGACGTCTCTTCTTTCTGGGGTGCAAAGGCATCTCCTCACAGCAGATGGCTGGGAGGAGATGAGCTTTTGCACAGCAGCAGGCGGAGATCCCCAGCGGGGAGCTAAAATGAGGGTCCAGCATGGCCTCAAATCATCCAGCAACAGCTTCAGGCTCGTCCGCGTTTCGCTTTTGCACAAGCTGAAACCTCCCACCCGAAAGACACGGGCACTGCAGGCAGCAAGGCCAGACCTCAGCACCGACTAAATATACCAATGCTCTTCAGCTGCCTAAAATTTTATTTAATTAATTTTTCAGTCACATTGAGAATGATGCACATTTTTTTGCCCGGCCGTGACATTCTGACTTTTTGACAAAGCGAGAAATAAATTTCGACGGGAGCAGAAGATAAACCACAGCCCCCGGGGTCTCTGCGGGGGAGGTATCCCCGCTCCTGGCGCTGCCTTCCCGCTCTCCCCACTGGAGAAGCGGTGAGATAAGGCAGCGAAAAGCACGCTCCACGTGGAGCAACTTCATGCCACTTCCACCCAAGCTGAACTGAAACGGGTTTGTGGTTCAGCTCGGATCACTTCCATTTCCCAGCCCACCTTGCTGAGCATCTTGCAAAGATGAAAAAGAGACATTAGAAAATAACAGAAGGGGAAGAAAAGTCTGACTCACCTGGAACAGGAATAGAAAAGCATCTTTTCTGCAAAGAGATGAAAAAGGAGTAATTTTTGTCTCGAATTCACCTGCAAAACTCATTGCCGCAAGCTATTATTGAGGTGAACAGCCTTTTAATGCTAAAATTATTAGACAGGTGTGTGAGGTACCTAATAAACGGGATATAAATTAAAAGACAGATTTAGTCTTAGTGCATATTAGACAATTACAACCCTTTTTAAAAGCCAGGAGACATTTCCATTGATTTCACCTAGACTGCACTTCTAAAAGCATCTGGTCCCAAATTCCATTCTATTTTAGTCTCAAATTCCTTTCATTGGCCTGAGTCAGGAAAAATAATTAGATTCACAATGCGGAAGAGTTTTGCCGTGTCTGACACTAGTTGCTGCTGAAGAAGAGCCTGGCCAGGGGCTGTGCATCCGACCCACTGCGGCATCTCCTGTGGATACAGGAAAACACCTACAGGTGCAGGTACTTCATGTTTTCAGGAGCACGTTGGCCATCGAAGCACAGCAGCTGCATTTATTGCACTTTAGGAGGTATAAAGTAACCCAAGCAGATATTTCCTAGAAGCTCCATCCCAAGGGCTTGGTCAATGCAGAAGTTGCTCCCATCGACTCCGGGCTGGCACAGACCATTGCCATAAAGGAATCAATCCTTTATGTCACTTAGTTAAGATTTCAAAGTTTAGCAGGCTGTTAGTCACTGACCGAGGAGGTGTTGCGGCAGGGAATCTCTGACCCTGCAGGCATGGATGGATGTTCAGCTTGAGAGTCAAAAAAAAAAAAAAAAAAGATATGACATAAAAATCCACAAGACGACAGAGGTTCAAGGAAGGGCAGGTAATCGGGGACACACAAAGCGAGGCTCACAGCAGCAATACTTTAAAAAAAATCAATCAATATAACCCTTTAAGAGGAGGTCTTGGTTTGATTGCTGTTCTTTTACATGCACAGCAATTACGGGGCCTGAGATCTGCAAAATATCTCCTGTTATTACACTGCTGCCTGACGGGAGCTATCGTTTCAAAGAGGATGATACCAAGTTGGGTACCCACACTTCTGAAAACTATTTTTTAAGAGTGCTCCATTTAGCATAAGCAATTTCAGTACGGCTGAGGTCCAGCTGCAGATCTCTTGCTGTTTGGAAGAGGTGGCAAAGCACCACAGCCCCCACCTGGGGAGGGCGCAGGAGCTCCTGGGTCAGTGGCGTAATGGAGGAGGTGCCAGCGGTGGTGGCCAGACTGGGTACGTGCCCTTGAGTGCAGGGCTTTCTTTTGCTTTGGGCAGTAACGGTACCAAGGGAGGGCAAAAAAATAATTAAAAAAAAGAAAAAAGTTTCTTATGGAGGGTCACAGAAGAGAAAACTGGGGGCACACAGTGACCACACCAAACGTTATCCTCGGGGCCAGGTGATGTGGTGCTCACTGCCTGCAGGGTGGCTGTCCCAATGCTGTGGCACAAGGAGAACATCTGGAGCAGCTTGGCCGCTGGAGCGCAGTGGGATGCGGCAGAGCTCCAGGGCTGGAGCATCACCTCCAGAAACAAATGGTGCGCAGAGCACACGCGTCCTTTGGGTATCTGTCTCCAACACAGAGCCTCTGTAACCCACCTCTCCAACACGAGCGACTCAACACCCTCCAGAAGAAAAGCAGGAAGAAGCAAAGGCCCCGCGGCTTTGCCCAGGCAGGACCAGCCCCAGCCACGCACACCCGACCTCCCTCTCGCCAGCAACAGAACACTGCGGGGGCAGCTGCTCTGCAGGTGTAAATGATAACATGCTGATTTACACCAGCTTGCAGGCTGGGCCCCTCAGTCGAAAATCATAGAATCATAGAACGGTTCGGGTTGGAAGGGACCTTAAGGATCATCCAGTTCCAACCCCCCGCCATCTTCCAAACTCTAATGCAGTTACAGGGTGGTCACCCTGCCGAAGTTTTATTAACACTTTCTCCAGACACCTCTAAGCTCCCTGTCCGCGGAATCCCATGAATCATCAGCGACACTCGGAGTGTAATAGCCCGGTGAAAAATTAATTTGTTCATCCCCGGGTCCCTGGGAAGTGTGAGACTGGCGGAGCCGATCACTCCCTTCCCAGGAGGTTTCATCCCACGTGGTCCAGGAGCATCGTGGGTGGAGAAAACCTCCCCGTGCCCTGGAGGCAATGCCCAGCATCCCACCAGCTCCCCTCAAAGCCCCCCCAAATTAATTAAAACAAGCGTATTCTTTTTCATCCTTAACTACAGTGGGTTAAAAAACCGCAGGGGGTTTCTCTGGAAGGGGAACTGCCTTCCTGCAGGGATTTGGGGTGAGAAAGCAAAAGCGGGAGCCTGTGGTGCTTCATCCCTCGGCCCGCGGCCAGCAGAGTGCACTCAAAGACATCTCTGCTCCTGCAAACCTCTCCCGCTAATAAAATCCATCCCGTGTTTAATATGTAGTGGCTGTAGTGAGGAGCTACAGAAACTTAATTGTTTCCCCCTGCATTATGAAGAATAGAGACGCTCCAATGGGATTTCATTTTATTCAGGGAAATAAACTCGGTCTGATTGTGTTATTTTAAATAATTCCCAGGATTCATTTCCATAGTGCAACAGGGGCAACTTCACCAGCAGGAGTGTTGTGTATTAATATTTCCCTTTAACTTAACAAGAATTCACATTTTTTTTTTTTCCTGCTGATAACGCACAAGACACTCATTATTTTTTGAATGTCAGCCTTATTGGAGTTATCTTTGTGCACTACTTGTATGTAAAATAGCCAGGCTACGGTAAGGACTGCATTTTTAGTATTTTGTTTATCGTTGCCACGATGTCCCGACAACTTCCGTCGCCTATAATTTGAAGCTTGTGGCCATAATGTGGCCAATGCATTGAGCAGCCCCATTTGTCAACTGGTTAATTAAACGCGACCCATCATTTCTTTCACGCTGTCCTTCCCTTCCACTCCGGGGAATTCGTGTTCGCATGCCAGTCAGTGCTAGCACAGCAGGGCAGAATATTATTTTGATTGTTTGACACAATAGCGCCGCATTTTGCAGCCAAAACCGCGTGCGTGCACTCATACAAACAAGAACACACACATCTTGCTGGTGTGACAATATTGCCATTGTAGGAAGCCAAAAGCGGAGGGTGGATATGTCTGAAACCAGCGGGTTTCAGCTAATTCAGCTGGCCCACCCCTCCAGACATGACGCGCTGAGTTTATGAGGATCTAGGAGGACCTCTTCCTCCCGGTCCAAGGAGATGGGGACCTAAAGGTGACTTACAGGTTAATTACATGCAAACAAGGAATTGGCAGAGCAGTTTGCATCTTTCCACTTCTTTAGGGGATGAAGCCTTTAACCAAAAATCAGTGGAAAGCAATATTTTGCCTGGTTGCTTGTGCTGGGCTACAGTCCTGGAGAAGATGGACCTTAATCTAGATTTTACTGGGCAGTGCGCAGTGGTTGGGCTCCCTCCGTGTAAAGCTGAAGGATACGAGGGATACGAGGGCTGCAGCCACGTACTGTGGAGTCACTTTATTCAGCTGCTCCTCCGGATCCAGAGCAATAACTCAGACAACAAATTTCAGCCATGAACCATCATCCAGACCATTAACTGGCATTATCCTGGGGCACACGGATACCGAAAGTCACAGCGTTTGATCTGATAAACCCAAGGCACGCAATAACATTCAACTTGGTCTTGGACCAGCGTATCTCCCACCAGCGGCCCAAACAGCTTCATCCATGTCAATTCTTGGATGCCAGGATTCTTCTTCTTAATTCACACCAGCCCTGGAGAGCAGACCTAGCCTGAAATTAGGTAGTTTGATGTAATTTATAATAGTTCTGAGACTTAAACTGCACCAGTGAAGATAACAGGGGTGTCTAAAGGGTCCGTCACACTTAGTTATTTATCTAATAACTCCATCCCTTGGAGGTTTGGCCCTAAACATTGTTAAATGAGCCTGTTTCAATTTTCAAAACAAACTACATCTTACCAAGGGAGTGCGAAAAGGTGCAAGGCAGATGCTGCCAAAGCCTTTGGAGGATCTGAGGCCGCCACTTCAAACAGGTCTTCGGTGGCCGGTTTCATTTCCAGCGTCTGACTGGGGGAAGGGAAAGTCTTGCTGATACAGCAGCCGAAACCCATGGGCTAAGAATAAAGCTGGGAAGAGCCTGTGCTGCCCAAAAGCAGAGCATTTAGTGTTTGTGCTCTGAATTTGCTCCTCTGCAGGTAGGTAGGGTAGAGATTTAGTATGTCTGGGAGAAATGTAAAAATTCTGTAAAAGCAGAGGAGCCCTCATCACACCGCAACTGCAGAACCTGGAGCTTTAACAAAAATACTACCCACCGCAACGCTCAAGCAGAGCTGACTGTCTACAGAGAACAACAACATTGTCACAGCGAGAAATGCTCCAATTTTTGCGCCGCTTGTGACAGTTGAGCCTGGCATTGAGTCCCCCATGTCCATTTCCACCGGGGCACAGCTGGTTGAGCCCATCCCACACAACGTTCACAGGGGCCAGGTCGGCTTCGTGCCTTGGGCTGGGAATGTTCCCATTTACTCCACAAATGCCTCTTGTTGGGCGTTCCTGCATATGCCCATCATACCTCCACGTGCAAAAGTTGTCCCTCTGGGAAGCCAACTCCTCCCCAGCCCCACAGAGAGTACTGTGGCCGTGCCAAGAGAAATTCTGGGAAATGCTGGCTTTGACGGAGTCATGCAATTCTTGTCTGGGCCACCTTAGAAGGATTTGGCTCTTATACCCCGGCAATTCCTGCTACGCCTTTACAAATACTCACGCAGAAAATGATCCAGGCTTGAACCCAGAACCTGATAAATACTTTCCTGCCCCTTTTTTAGAGACTCATTCCAGGATGATTGACTAATTATGTATAATCTGTTCACACTCTCAACATGCCTCACATGACACATGCAGTCCCCAGTTCCAGCAGAATTATGAGACTGACTTAAATTGTTTCGTTTTGCCTTAGTTCTGTTGGATGTTGGAAATCTCGAGCCAGCGTGGCTGAGACAGAGGGACGAGAGTAGCATGCACAGCTCGCCACCAGCGCCAAATTACTCGGAATCTTAATGCTACCTAATGGTCTCCTTTAGTCAAATCTCAGTTATTTGTAGACTTGCTCCCAACAACGGGAGAGAAAATAATTTGCTTTTGTCTGGTGTCGGATGAAGCGAAAAAGCTGCTAAGAACAGAGCTTCTGAAATAAATGGCTGCTGGAGCGTGGGAAGCAGTAGAGTCCCGGAACTTTTGTCATTCAAGCAGTTAGCCTAATTCAGTTTGATTTATTTCATTTTATTTTATTTACCTGGCTCCCTCCTGCAAGAGAGCAGCCTGTAACACACGCTTGGTGCTACGCAGCACCGCGCAATCCTCTTGATGTCGAGAAACGCGAAGCAGCCTGCTGTGATGTGCTGTGCCCGTGGCTCCTTATCTCTGGGGGCAGAAGAGTACAGCCAGCCTTACGGTGTCCCGGTTTGAGCGACACAGGACTAACTTCTCTTCTAATGCTGGGGAAAACTGCGCTTTTAGAAGACTTTAGTGTCTGAACTGGTGAAAATACTTACTTTATAGCCAGCTAGGCTATGTGGGATTCAAGGTCTCGGCGTTCTTGAGCCTTGCCAGGTGCAGGGATGAGGAGGAGCGAGACCCGGGCACTTGACACAAGCCGCCAAAAGGGTTATTTCATACCATGAACGGCACATTCAATAGAAATTAGAAAGTTTGGTGAGGAGTTCTCACTCTCTCTCTCTCCCTGCTTTGATGGAGGTGGTCCAGAGAACTCCTTGTCCCGGTGCCGGAGCCCTGAGCCCTTCCCTTCCTCCCGAAGCCGCAGCGCTCGCAGGGTCCCACACTGGCTGTCCCTGCTGGGAGTGCACAGCGTTCTGTGATAGAATGGGCTGAGTATAATTCTTGTATACCTTATATTAGTTATATCAGGATCAATACTGATTCTTTATTATTATTGTCTTACCCTATTAAATCCATTTATATTTCAACCCTCGTGTTTCCTTGTTTTCCGCGGTTCCCCTTCCCGAGCAGGGAGGGGTCACCGGGTGATAGAACAATTGTCTAAATGACAATAAATTGTTATGGGCTTTTTCAAACCAGAACCCACGGGGATATTTCGCATCGAGCAGCACAGCCGCGTTGCCAGCAAGGCAGCGTTGCTCACGGGGGGCAGCGGATGCCCGGGCTAAAATGATGCCCCGTGATCGGCTGCAGCCCTGTGTCAGGCGACGGTGAGGGACCGATGCTGCCATTACTTCCCATTGAAAAGTGAATTTCTGTGGGATCTGATGCCTTTTCCTAACGAACGCTGATATTCTGATAGACCAAATGATCGCAGCCCCAGCTGTGATAACCTACAGTCCCTTCAAGCGTGAGGGCTGGCTAAAATTAAGCTAAGCAAGCACTTAAAAACCTACCCCAGTGCCTGCTACAAGACTACTTGCGTTTTTCCCTTTAAAAAAAGTAAGAGCGAAAGTAAGTGTTTTGGGCTCCCCAGTTCAAGAGGGACAGGGAACTGCTGGAGCGAGTCCAGCGAAGGGCAACTAAGATGGCTGAGGGATTGGAGCATCTCCCTCATGAGGAAAGGCCGAGGGAGCTGGGACTCTTTAGCCTGGAGAAGAGAAGGCCGAGGGGAGACCTTATTATGGCGTACAAGTATCTAAAGGGTGGGTTGAAGGAGGATGGAGCCAGCCTCTTTTCAGTGGTTCCCAATGACAGGACGAGGGGCAATGGGCACAAGTTGGAACACGGGAAGTTCCGTTCAAATACACGGAAAAACTTCTTTACGGTGAGGGTGACAGAGCACTGGAACAGGTGCCCAGGGAGGGTGTGGAATCTCCTTCTCTGGAGATTTTCAAGCCCTGCCTGGATGTTGTCCTGAGTAATGTGCTCTGGGCACTCCTGCTTTAGCAGGGGAGTTGGACTAGATGATCCCTAGAGGTCCCTTCCAACTCTGAAGATTCTGTGATTCTGTGAAGAGCAACCTGATGCCTGCAGATGCCCTACAGGGTGCATGGCACAAAGAAAACTTTTATTTTGGGCGCTTGGACTGTGCTCTGCTCGTGACCAAAACACCATGAGCTCAGCAGAGCTCTGCAATGGATGGGTCCCAAAGCTCCTCATTTCCTCCAAGGGACCCCAAGCACCGGTCCCGTGCTGGGCACTGCACACATGGCCAGGGACCCCCGGCTGTCGGGTCCACCTCGCTGTCCTCCTGCTCTCCCAGCTCTTCGCCCCATGGATGCACCACCCATCAGACACAGGCTGTCCTTGGGCAGCTTCTGAATACACGTTGCCAGCACTGGTGGGTCACTCTCCATCGTCCGAGCAAGAGGAGGGTCTTCACTTTTTTGGGAGCTGGCAGGGAGAAAGGGATGGGACTGAAATAGGAACTTGTTTTGGGGTTAAAAGAGAGAGATGAGCCTTGTGAGCCTTTCCACTGATTAACGAAAACCATAAAACGAAGCTGGGGGGATTTGCAGGCTGAAGCGGTGTATACCAGCAGTCTGGGGGGACCTTCCTCACAACACATTTTCCCTCCCAGAGCAAACCGCAAGCGCTGGAGCTGATGGAGCCCAGCCACAAACCCCAGTCCTGGTGCCAGGAACACCCCAAATGAGACCAGAGGGATTTCACAACCCCCAGAATGATCCCCGGCCAACTTATTTCAGTGGGGAGCAACCCCGCTGCTATTTAACATTGTTATAGAGAGTGATTTGGGAAACTTGGCAAACTCAGGTGGCTGTTGGCTCTGACTTGGTGAGTTATTTCAATTCCTCTTTTGCCCTTCAGTAAACTACTACCTAGTGAGGTTTAGGTTCACAGCTCAACATTGTCAAACAGATCTTACCAGTAGCTGTAATGTTTAAACACGAAGAACAAGATACTTTAAAAAAAGCCGTGTCAGATGATAGTATTCAGTGGAAATCACTTGGGCACTTACCCCACAGAGATTTATACACCTGCTTAATTTCAGACTGTGAGTTATTTTCCCAAATTTCAGTCGCAAGTGCTTTTGTGGTAAGGTTTACTAGGTGCCTTACCCTCTGTGGCGCCGAAGGCTGAACTTCCAAGAAAGCGTGCCAACGATGTGCTAACAAAATGCTGTGTCCCTTCTAATGGCTGTTCCACAGGGGAGAGCAGCAGCCAGTTAATGATTTCTGCCTTCAGGATCAAATAACGTATATCTGTGCCGAGAGGATCTTGGATTTAACCACGTAAGGGCTGGAAACAGGGTGAGAAAGGACCAGCCCTTTAGGGGTTATTGATGTTCAACCTCCAAAGCAGACAATAAGGTACATGTCCCTCTTCCTTCCACCTCCACTTGAAGTATCTCTAACAAGAAGGGGTAGGGCTGGGCCCTGGGCTTCTCCTGCCAAGACCTGCCATGGACAGGGCTTTACGGGTGAAGAAAACACACACTGTCCTCACAAGGTCAAAAGAACTTTTGGAGTATGTCCACCTTCCGTGCTGGGGGGCTGTGGCCATAGGAGTAAGAGAATAGACCAGGGGGAAAAATAGCTGAAGAGGGGGGAAGCCAGAGCCCTGGGTGCAAGTCTGGGTTGGGATGACCAAAGCCCAGAAGCTGTGGCACAAGTGTTGCTTTGAAGGCCAGTTTGGCACATGTGGCAAGATGAGGAGGCTGAAGGCAGAGAAAAGACAAAAAGTAACTGAAGGCTGAATGTGATCTGTTGAAGACCACACTGCGAGCGCAGCCTCTGGAGATTTGCTGAGGCAGATTACCCCAAATCCTCCTTGCAACTGAAAGACCGATAAAAAGGAGCATCAGATGGACCCAGACATGCAATCTGGGGCACCCTTCAAGTAGGGAGGCCAAACAGTGAAGGTGATGAGATGCGTTCAGATGGTTTCATGGAGGAAACAGCTTTGCTAGGCTCTGAGCAGTGCAATGGCAGGTCAGAACCTCCCACTCCATCCTCCAGTGGTCCCATGGATAGTTGGGTCTACTGAGCCGAGACTTGCTGTGCAGGAGGGATGCACAGGCCCCAATCTCCCCTCACCCCCAAATGTCCCATCACTGAACGAGACATGTCCAGGACTTGGCAGTTCACCTTCTCTGGATAAGCAGCTCCACCACACCTGCACAGCTTTTTGCACGTGAAGCAAGAGGAACCCTGGCCACCATGCTGCCATGTCCTAAAGTCAAGTAAGGAGCTGCTTGGCAAGAGTCTGCCATTTCCTCCAGCATGTTCCTGTAAGCCAGGAAGCCACATTGCTCTGGCTTCCCACATGGAGCAGCCTTTGCTGACACCCACCCAGGGGCTGCACACAATCTGTCCCCAGGCGTCGGTGCAGCTGGAGGCACCACCCCGTGTTTGCCTTAGCAGTGAAGCTACAACCCCATGGATTTTGGTGTGTGTCTATACACCAGCATGGATCTCTGCGAGGCTTCTCAGCTTCCAACCAGCAGAGAAAACCTTCCCGAATCCCTCCCTGGCCTGATTTTCTATGGGAAGAGGGAATGGTTACACACAGGGTCAGCTCTCTGGATGCTGGGGACAGCCGGGCTTGCGCTGTGAACGCGTCAAACCCTCACTGCAGCCAGAGGCAGCGAGAGGATCTGGAACGGCGCAGAATAGTGTGTCCCTTGAGGGGGACACAGTATTTTGAGCGCAATCACAGTGCAATCTCAGCGCCATCCTCACAGGCTCCAGCTGGCACCGTGTTGGTGACAGGCTCAGCCAGTGCCGAGTGCCAGCCTGTGCTCTGTGGGCATGGGGGTGGCATGGAGAAGCACTGTACCCATCCCTCCATCCACCTCCCACTTTCTTACTAGGTTGGGAAGAGGGAACAGCCCATGCAAGAACCAAATCTAGCCCCTTGCATCCAGCAGTGTATTTCCAAATGATGAATTGGATGGCTCTCAGCCCTTTGGGGGTGGAAGTTCACGAGAGCAATGTGTTGGATCATCTCCGAAGGGCAGCGCTGAAGAGCTCAGCCCCTGTCACCAGTGGCCAGGAGAGCGCTCAACGGCACTAGACAAGTCCAAGCCTTGTTAACGGTGTCCCGCCTCATGCCAGTGGGGTCACAAGAAACCCTGACAGCACAATTGCTTCTTCCAGAGCACGTCACTTTCTCCTGGCCTTCAGCACTAATCCTTAATTGATACAGGCAGAGGAGGAAGCTGAATGTAACTGTGTCCGAGGTGCCCACGGTTTTGGTGCAATCCTTGCAGGAACCAAGCAAGAAGGGGAGAGGACAGGGGCAGTCACTTCCCAACAAGTCCTTGGTTTGCTCCGGTACATTGGAGGCAAGAGATCTTCACCAGCACAAGCCCCACGGGACCCCAAAATGTGTGGACATCAAGCAGCTTGAGAGCAGCCTGGGAAGGTGCTGGGAGCCAGAGAGGTATCTCAGATACCTGGTGGAGGCCAAACACCACTGAAGGGGGGAATGATCAGGTGAAAACCCAGCAGTGGGCAGCGGTTGGGGTGTGCTCAGCTGCATCGCTGCCTATCAGACACACTGCTTGCCCCCTTTGTGCCCCCTCCCTGTGTCGCCTCTTGTCACACCAGGGTGTGGGAGCCCCCAAGCTGGTGACTGTCCTTAGCCCCATGCCCTGGGGCTCTCAACCTTCAGCAAGCACAGGCTGTTTAGTCAGGGGAGGCTGGGCAAAGCAGTGCTGTGCCCCCAGCACCCCGCGAGTGGGTGTCACCAGTGGCGCAGAGGACGGCCGGGACGGGGCCTGAGCCCTGGGGTGCCCCCAGCACCGGGCAGAGAGGGGGGTGGCCAGGGGACAGCAGGCTGGGAAGCCCCACGGCGAGCCGGCAGCCCGGGCGGGGGGCTCTGCGTGGGCCTGGCGGGAGATGCCAGTCGTCCCCCCCCCCCCGCAATCGGGAGCGGAGTGGGCAGCCAGCGCGGGCGCAGGGCGCCCCGCACCGTCCGCACCGCGCGGGGGCACCGCACCACACCGCGCATCCCAGCTCCGAGCAGGATGCCCCGCACCGGGCATCGCAGAGCACAGCGGGGCGCACCGCACCGCGCATCCCGCCTCCGAGCGGGACGCACCGCACCGCACCGCGCATCCCGGAGCGCAGCGGGACGCACCGCACCGCGCACACCAAGAGCGCAGCGGAGCGCTCCGCGCCGCGCATCCCGGCTGCGTGCGGAGCGCGGCGCCCCGGCTTGGCACCCCCGGCGGCTGTGGCGGAGCCGCGGGGACACGGGAGGCGGCGCGGAGCAGGAGGAGGAGGAGGAGGAGGAGGAGGAGGAGGAGGAGGCGGAGGAAGGCGCGCAGCAGCGAGCCACGCAGCTTTGACGTCGCCGGGCTGCGGCTCCCCGGCTCCGGCACGTATAGCACAACGTGACGGCAACACCGCCGCCCTCCATTCACGCTCGCACACCCGCACTCGCGCCCGCACCCACCGCACGGCGGAGGAAACCCCGCCGCCCCCCCCCCCCCCCCAACCCCTACCCGCAACCCCCCCCCCGCCCCGCCATGGGCCCGGCCGCCGCTCCGCAGGCGCGGTGAGGGCCGCTCCCGGGAAGCGCAAGAGCGAGGACGCAGCTCCGCGGGCCCCCGACGCCACCTCCGCGCCCCGCGGGGGGTCCCCCCGCGCATCATGCGTGGGCCGCGGAGCTGCGATGGCATCTGATGGCCGCGGGGCGCAGGCGGCTGCGGCGGCCCCGGGAGGCGGTCGGCGGCCCCGGGAGGCGGCGGCGGCGGCGGCCGGCGCCCTGAGGGGGCTGCCGCTCTGAGGGGGGCTCGCCCCGCGCCGCTCCGCGCCGCTCCGCGCTGCGCAGGAGGAGGAGGAGGCGGAGGAAGAGGAGGAGGAGGAGGAGAAGGAGGAGGACCGGAGCGGTGCCCGCCGCCTGCCCCCCGCCGCCCTGCCCTGCGCGGGCGTGCGCGGCTCGGCCGCAGCGGAGCGCGGGGCTCCGGGCGGGCGCTGCGCTGTCTCCCCCCACCCCCCCCCGCGACCCCCCCGCCGGGCTGGATATGTGGATGCTCACCTGAAGATGGATGTAGCCATCGGGCTGCTGGGGCTGCTGACGGTTCTGCTGGAGGGCAGCTCCGGGCAAGGGGTGTACGGTGAGTCCGGGGCGCGGCGTGACCTTGTCGCGACTGTCGCTGGGGCGGGAGGAGGAAGGGGGGGGGGGGGCGTGGGGGGTGTCCTCCTCCGCGGCCCCGGGGGCGGCGGGGCCCCGCTGCGCGCCGCGGGAGGCAGAGCGGAGGCAGCGCCGTTGCCATGAGACGCTGACATTGCACGGCGAAAAACGGGGGGGGGGGTGGTGTCCGTCCGGTCCCGGATGGTGCCGCCGCCATGGGGCTTCTCCGCGCCCGCGGAGCCGCGCGGGGCCGCCGCACTTGTTAGCAGCGGCGCTGCCGCCCGCCCGCGGCCGCGGAGCGAGGGGCGGGGGCGAACCGCAAACTTCCCGGTGCTCCGCCGGGGGCGCGCAGTCCCCGCGGCCGAGAGGCGCGGGCAGCTCCGCGGGCGGGCGCGCAGGGGGAGCGCCCCGCCGCCCCGCTCCCCCGGCCTTTCCCCCCCCCCCGGCAGTGACTTGCAAATCGCCTCCGCTGAGCGGGGCGCGGGGGATCCGCGGAGCGGGGCGGCCGGCGCCGAGCAGGAGGCATCCCCTGTCCCCCTGTTAGCAGTCGGGTCCTGGGCGGCTGCGCGGGGTCCGGCGCTGGGGCCGCGGGTCTTGTTGCTTTCCCCTCTTCTTCCCCCGCCTTCCCCAAGTTGGCGCCGTTTCGGCGAAGCCCGGAGCAGAGCGGGGAGCCGGGCGCCCCGCCGGACCGCGCTGCTGAGCGGCGCGGACGCCGCCCGGTGCGCCGGCCCCGGCCCCACTGGCGGTCCGGCCGCGGTGATGCTCCGAACCCAGTGATGCCCGAGGCACGGTCCCGGTGATGCCCCGGTCCCGGCGATACCCCGGTCCCGGCCATGCACCGGCCCGGTGATGCCCTAGTCCCGGCGATACCCCGGTCCTGGCCATGCCCCGGCCCGGCGATGCCCTGGCTCCGGTTATGCCCCGGCCCCGGCGATGCCCCGGCCCCGCTGTTGCCCTTGTGCCACTGATGCCCCGGTCCTGGCGATGACCCGGCCCCGTTGCTGCCCTGGTCCCGTTGATGCCCCAGCTCCGGCGATGCCCCGGTCCCGACGATGCCCCGGCCCCGGTGATGCCCCGGTCCCGGCCATGTCCCGGTCCCGGCGATGCCCCGGCGATGCCCCGGTCCCGGCGATGCCCCGGTTACGTAAGCGGCGCGGTGCTGCGCGGTGCTGCGCGGGGCGGCGCGGGCCGGCGCGGTGCTGCGGGGAGCGTTGGCTCCGGTACTCGGTGTCGAGGAGACTTGATGAATTTGCCAGTAAATGCTTCGTTTGACACCCACTCCTTCGAGCCCCTGCGCCTGTTTCACCACCGAAATATTTCCTTTCCACCAGTAATGCATCCCCACCTAGAGATGTACTCCCCCCCCCCCTCCTTTTTTTTTTCTATTTTTAATTTTGCAAAATTTCAGTGTGATTGAAAATGTGTGAGGGGTTCTGCTCGCAGCGGCTGGGTTACTAACGTGCAGATCTCGGCAGCGGCAGCACCGGGGCTCCCTGCCTTCCCCGACACACAGGCACATATTGTTGGATGTGCTGGAATAGCAACCGCTGTCGGGAATAGAAAAGAGCTTGTTCAGGCAGAGCGTGTTTTGTGGGGGCCTACAGGAAAGGGAGCTCTTGCCTTAGCCTGAACGCTGGCATCCGTGCACAGCCGATGTCACTTGCAGATTTGTAGTAAGACTTTTGTTTGGCAATGATGCGTTTTCATCCTGTAAAATGTCACGCCTTTTTTTAGGTTAAGGACGATGGGTGAAAGGCTGGGGTGGGGGGAGTGGTGGGAACTCAGTCATATGTGGCTGCACTATATTTGAAACCCCGTTTCCTGGGAATTTGTGTTTCTTCATTGACTCCCGATTTGAGAAAGCCGACAGAGCTCTGCCAAAAAAAAAAAAAAAAAAAAGCCTCCCGGCAGCCTGGAGCGCCTTGAAGAGCCCGCTCTGTGCACCAGGGCCATTTTGAGAAGGAGGATGTGGAGGGAGTGCCCTGAGTTCCATTAGCAAACGCGAGCCCCAGCCTTGGGGGAAGGAGCCCGCTCAGTCCTTGTCGCTTTGGGAAGAATAGGTTTGTGGGATTTGAACAACTTTTTTTTTTTTTTTGTCCCTTATTGAAGATTTCCAGAGAGTGGAGCAGTTAGGAATATGCCTTGCTGACTTAACCCATTTGTTCCCTGCTTTTGTGCCAACGATGCAACGCGGGTGTCCCCTCTGAGAGCGGGCAGAGCCCCAGCAGCCTCCTCCGTAAGGAAGGCTCGGGCCGTCGCTCCATTTCGTGAGCCAAAAGAGGACACTCCGGTGTCTGGCCGTCGTCCCCAAGCCTTGCTGCCCGCTCCAGCCCCGCACGGAGAACCTGCCGCTCTGCAGGTCCCATCCTTCAGGTGTCGTCTCTGCCGCTCTGGCTTCTCCCCGCTGCCTCCCGTTGAGGCTGCGTCCCATCCACAGGAGGACGTGTGCCCGCGGGACGGGGTCTGGCTCGGGATGGGCACTGCCTGCCCCCCGGCACAGCCCCCGCCGGTGCCCGGCTCTCAGCCTGCGGGATGCGAAGAGAGGGACTGCTGGGCTCTGCCCTGTGCCGGCACAGCGCCTGGCATGGCACGTCCACCCAGAGCAGCAGCACTCCAGACGTGTTTGGGTGCCTTTAAATGCAAAATAAATGGCCCGCGTTTGCTTATTCCTAATTAATACGAAAAGCAGATTAATGCCCCATGATGTCTGGCTGCATGTTCACCGTTAACTTTCCTCCGGTGCTTCTGGATAGTAAAGCTGCGATTAAAAAGTCGGTGGCTCGTACAGCTGAACCTGAGGGGGAACTGAGGCACCGACACTGGGAACAGTTTCCCAAGAGCAGGTCGGTGACGGAGCCAGGGCAGGTGCCCGCCGTCCCCTGCTCCGTGCTGCATCTTCAGGGGATGGGGGGAGAGCAGAGCTGCTAAAATCCCCGGCGAGATGTCCAATTCCATCTCTCTGCTTTGCCCAGCTTGTTTTGTTGGCAAAATAATCTAGAAAAAAACTCAAGTGCTGTGTGCGCTTTTCCTCCCCTTTAAATTATGCATGGCTTGCGCTGTTAATAAAGCAGAAAATGTAGGTATTCAGAACATGATCGCTATCCTTTCACCGAACTTCAAGTTACCAGCGAAGAAATGGCTAAACGAGAAGGCCGACGTGGGCACGGAGCGTTTTTAAGCAGATAAACTGCAGCTCATCAAAATGTGGGAGTTTTGTGAGAGTGGAGAGCAGATTCCCATGCCTGTTTCCCTGGTGCCGAACTGGGGGGGGGGGGTGGGGGAGCGGTCACTGGGGACCTGGGGTTCGGGTGCTGAGGTGCATGGTGTCCCCGGGGTCCCACCTTGTGCCCTGTGGAGCGGGGAGTGAATGGCTGGGAATGAGCCTGCAGAGCTGGCACCGCCTGCTGCGTGGGGGCCGGAGGGATGCCCGGGGAGCAGGGGGGGCGCCGCCGGGAGCGATTACTCCCGTGTCAGAGCTGGAGCTGGGAACTGTTTCCCAAATACAAAAGTTGCCAAAGTAACTGGGAGCAGCTGCGGTGCCCACTGGGAGAGGTGCTGCTGCATGGGGGTGTCGTACATGGGGGTGCAGCCCCCCCCTCAGCACCGGGAGCAGCCCCTTCTGCAGCACGGTTTCCCCGGGGCCGTGTCTTGCGTGTTTTACCCACTCCTTGCAGAGCTTTATAGTCATTTTCCCATGAGTTCAGCTGGAAAGAAGCAGGGCAGCTGCTGAGGGCGAGTTTTTCACGTCTGTAAAAACCAGGAAAAGTGCGTGCGCGCCATAGTCATCCCTCTGTGCACCCCCCCACTGTGCTTTATACCGACTCCTATACGGAAGAGTGCTCAACATCCCACCTGCAGATGCGGATAACATTAGGATGGCTCTAAGTGCTGCCGGAGAGGAGAGCCAGAGATCACAAATGTAAGGAGTATCCACCGTGCTCAGGCATGCCGAGGCTCTGCCCCCGAGGCTGCAAAGTGTTGGGATAAGCCACCGTAGCTAAGGGAATGCCTGGGAATTTTCTTGCTGGTACAAAGTAATGTGGAAGCATAGGTATTTATGGTATTAAATGTCAGAGAGAGATTGTTCTTTTTCCTCGTGCTGAGCATAAAATGTTATCCAACGGCCTGAATTTTCATTGCCGTGGCATGTTTTAGAAAGGAGCAGGTTCGGAAATGGGGAACCCAAAAGCCGGAGCTGGCAGCTTGATTGGGGTCTGGGGAAGCTCTTTGTGTCCCTGGGGAGGTGGAGCAGGGTCACGCAGTGTCAGGAAAGATCTTCCGTTGTCTCCGGCTGCCTCTTTATAATGATGATGATTATTTTGTGGTACGCTCAGCTCTCCGGGGGGGGGGGATTAATGACTGCTGGCATCGGAGCTGGGAGTGTCTGCGTGCCACTGCTGACCTGCCTTTCCCTAACACTTGCCCTGGTGGAATAAGGATGAAAGAATGGAGGGAGGGGAAAAAAAAAACCCAAAACACTCAGAGCAAGAGTGTGTTCCCTGTCAGAAAGGCCGGTTGCTGGTTTCTGCTGGCCAGGGCGGCCTCCGGATCACCGGCCCCAGATGTCACTGCGGTGACGTGGGGACGGAGGGTGTTTCCGTGTCTTGTCCGGGTGTGAATGCGGGTGTTTGTGTGGGGCTGGTTTCACCCCGCACAGTTCGGGATGTTGTGCGAGGCAAGTGCGGTGGCCCCCGGGAACAGGGGAGGAATTAGGCGGTGCCACGGGGGCCGGGGGCTCGGGGCGGCTGTGAGCTCCTCCGCCGCCCGCTCCGGGAGGTCTCGCAGGAGCCAATGGCTCCTTGAGAGCTTGAGCCCCGGAGAGGGATCTCCTCCTCCCTCGCACGCCGCAGATGTTGACACTGGGATTTTGGCCATACTCTGAGATGAACTTGGGCTTCGGCAGCTAAACCGGGGAGCGTGCGGAGGCGGGGAAGGAGCCGTCCTGTCTCCGAGGGACAGCCGAGCCATCGGGATCCACTCTGCTCCCGCGGTTCTGAGTTGTGGCACAGGTAAGGGGCTGTGCAGCAGCCGGCATCGCGTGAGCCAGGGATCCTGGTGTCCCCCTGTGCATGTGGGGGGCTGGTTTTACCCTGGGGTGTGACAGTTTGGGGTCGAGGGGTGCAAACGGAGTCAGACTGTAAACTTGCTCAATAGTAAATGCATGGAAGAAGATCAGCAAGGGAGATTAAACCCGACTCCAGCTCTGCGGAGTCCATGCAGAAGCTTCCACCAGGTTTCGTGCGTGCTGGGATGTGTGTGGCAGCTCGGAGCAATCCTCCTGGCATGCAGTGAGTTGCCTCCGTGCTCTGCTGGACGGGGCCGCAGCGCGTCCCATCCTCCCCGGAGCCGCTGATGCTCTCTGCATCTCTGGTCAAAATGTTGCCTTTGACTCTGCGTGAGGGAGATTTGGAGGAAATCTGGTGGCGAGGAAACAGTCTTTAAACAAATAAAAGAAAAGCTCTCCTAGCTCAGAAGAGTAAAATCCAGTTTAATTAGAATTAGTCAGATGAAGTGCTGGGGAGGAAGGAAACAGATGAATGATTAAAGCTCAGTTCTCTCTGCTTCTCTTCTCAAGTATTTTCTGGGACCTCCTTCGGCGAAGGGCTGATCCGCTCCCTGCACGCATGGCAGTGCCAGCCTATATGTGCATATGTGTATATATATATATATATATATATATATATATATGTATACTCTTGTAGGGCACTGGGTCTTCTGCAGTATATTCCTTCTCCAGTGGAAAATCCCCTTTCGGATGGGAGACACCCAGCCATGGCCACGCAGGAAGCACATGCCATCGGGCAGGATGCTCCCTGCCTCCCCCTGCCAGTGCCATCGCTCTCCCCAACTCCCATGGGCTCAGGGCCATGAGCTCTTTCTTAAACCATGCTTCTGAAACCTGGAAAAGACTTTTTTTGGGGAAAGGGGTTTTTGAGAGCGGCTATCCAAGGGAAGGCAGCTCCGTTGGTCCCCACCACCCAGGTCTGACCCAGTGCAGGCATTTGGTGTTTGCCGTGCTGCCGCTCCGTCGCCGGCTGGAAGAGCCCTCCCTTGTAGCCACGCTGAGTCCCCACGACTGGCTCCCCGTTAGGTCCCTCGATTTATCTTTTTATAGACCCTCTTTCCAATTTCACGTTATGTCTGGATCCGGCTGAATTATTTCCTGCCATCTCCATAAATAATGGCCTCGCTAAATATAGCTGAAAATGGAGGGAAGTTGGTTTGCTGTTCTCAGACAGATTTTGAAGCCTGACTCTTCTGGAGGGAGGACTTTCTTTCAAGAAACGGTGGCTTCCCAGGAGCTGGTGGCCCAGCCTGGGAGATACCTCCTTCCATGAGTGCTTCTTGCATCCATGAAAGGTTGAAGGACCAAGTGGTTGCCTTGAACATCTTAACAAGCCCATATCACTTTTGGCAGTATTTAGCTTGATTTTGATGTCTGTTTGTCTCCATTGCTTGTTCCTGGCATATTTGGGTACCAGGGAGGTTTGTCATCTGGAAAACCTGACCTGAAGAGGAGGAAGACCTGAAAAGGTCTTGTGAGGGGGGACTAGAGGAGCTCCGTGCTCTAAGGTGGTTAAGACTGACTGAGGTAGGTAAGAAGGGAGATAAATGTATATTATAATTATCTCAGGAAGGAAGAGGCAAGCAGTGGTGAAGAACTACCTCCAAGCAGCCACCTAAGGTGTTACAGGAGCCAACAGCAATCATTTGAAGAGAGGTTGAGGTCAGTCTCTTCTCCCAAGTTACAGGCGATGGGACAAGAGGAAACTGCCGCAAGTTGCGCCCGGGAAGATTTAGGATGGATATTAGGAAAAAATTCTCCACCAAAAGGGCTGTCAAGCATTGGAACAGGCTGCCCAGGGCAGTGGTGGAGTCGCCATCCCTGGAGGGATTTAAAAGCCGGGCAGACGTGGTGCTGAGGGACATGGGGTAGTGGTGGGTTTAGCAGTGTTGGGTCAACGGTTGGACTCGATGATCTGAAAGGTCCCTTCCAACCTAGATGATCCCATGATTCTATGATTTGAAGTTACCAAAGCCCACAGAGGACGTAAGGATGAGATTTTTTTAACAGCTGGGGTAATTAGCTGTTGGAGCAGCTCACCGAGAGATGTGCTGGACTCCCTGGTACCAAACATCTTTGATATACAAGCAAATGTTGCTTCTTGAATTGGCGAGCTCGATACAGGTAGGGATTGCTGAGGGAAATCTCTGGCTCATGGATCTGTGGGAGGTCAACACGGATGAGACCCATGGTCTCTCCTGGTCTCAAACTCTAGGAAGCAGTTAATCTATTTTTAATATATCAAAGCAGTGATTGGAGTAATATATGTTACTTAGCAAAAGGTCTGGGCTTTAATTATGTTATTGATACATTACATGATTAAAACACCGTGTACCCTTCAGAGTTCAGTGCATGAAATATGTCGGTAGGTAACTCTTTGCATGAGAAAGGAGGAGAAGATGGGATCAAGGGCCCACAGCCACTGACCAGCCTGGGTGCTTCTTCATCGCTGGCAGAGGTGCCCTGTGAGGACAGGAGGGTACGTGCCATCTGTATGCCGCTTACTGGGAGCCTCTTACAGCTTTTAGCATCTCCATCATCTCCCCTGTGATGATAGCGGTTAGTGTCTTCACCTTCTCTTCTCCGGGCTGCGCGTCCCTCCACTTTCTGCCCGTGCTGTTGCTAATACAGCCCAGGACGCGGCTGGTTTTCATCCCTGCAGGAGCGTACCAAAACCTTCTCTGTAGAGACATTTTCTCAGTGTGTCTCATCGCATGGGGTCGTTCTCTCCCAGCTGCAGGACCTTGCGTTTGTCCGTAATGAAATTCAGGAGTTTTTTGTCAGCCCATTTCTCCAGCCTGTCCCGCTTTTTGGCTTTCCCCATCCATTCTCTGCGTTCCCGGGCCACGTCTCTATATTGTCCCCTTCCCCAGAGTGGCACAGTGCTCTGAGCATCTCCCTGAGGAAGAGGAGACCCTCCTCCGAGCACGGGGGAACACGACCGGAGCGATGCTTTGACTCTTGCCTCATGCTTGGAAAGAAAAGTCTGGTTTGCGTTCCCAGTTCACCATGCTGGGACTGGTTGAGGTGGGATGAACCCGATGGAGATGGCACATCTCAGGGCAGCTCAGGGGCGTCCTGCAGGAAGAAGGTCTTCGCCTGAGTGAACGAGGGGGTATTTTGGCTGCAGGTTGTTCCTTCGAATATCTGGCATCTTAGTGTACTGCTGTTAAACTGGAAATCCTTGTGGATTTGCTCGCAGCGTGATGGGTGCTGGGACAAGAGCTGGCTGTTGAAATGCGCTCGGTGGGAGTAACGCGGTGGAGAGAACCGGGGTGATTTGCATTCTGTAATTAGACTAACCCAACCGTTCGGAGAAGGATGAGCCAATCTGATGAACTGATTAAATAAAAAGTCATTGAGATAATGTTTATAACAACAACGCACACACTTTATCCAGCCTCTCCTGCCTTAATAGCTCTTTTCTTGTAAATGTGGCCTCTTTTCCACGAAAATTATTTGCATTGTTAACAATAGTATTTAATAAAAAACAGTACCTGGATACTCGAGAAACTCCAGGATTTCCTCGAGAGTCAAAAAAAGAGGATCTTTACCATCCCAGCTGTGCAATCTGCCCACTCTCTTGTGCTGGGAAGGGGAGAAGTGTGTGATTGAGGGGCAGGAGAAAGGGGAGAAGAAGAAGAGGATGGTGGTGGCTCCCTCCTGTGCCCCCACTGCATCCCTGCGCTGCATCCCATCCTCCCTCAAACCATCCGCCTCCATCGTGCCGCCGCCCATCCTGGGCGTGCCACCGGCTTCGCCCTGAGCTAAAAACGTGAAGGTCATTACAGTTTAGGGCTCGGGAGCCCGGATTATGAATTAGCAAATCAATGAGTATTTCCTGGTGGAAGGAGCTGAAGGCATCGGACTGCCCGCCTGATTGATAGCTGTTTTTCCTGAAGGTGGAGTTACTCTGCTCTTCTGGGTGTTGGAGTGCTTGCCTTTTTTTTTTTTTTCTTTTTGCTTAGCATTATACTGATGGAATATAAAGTGATAAAGTGGTCTTGGCAGCGTTACGCTGCCAGGGTCAGAGCAACCAGGGAGCGCTGCCACAGTAGCGGTTTTAGCACAAGTTTTGCCCCAGCGTTCAGTCTCCTCAAGCGATGGGGCAAAGTCCTCCTTTCCTCGCGAGCCTGGTGCTGGACCTCCTCTGGCAGAGGGGTAGGATGCAGGCAGGAGGGAAACAGCAGGATTCTGGGCAGCTGCCGGCATCCCGTACACCCAGCTGCCGTTCACGCCGCTCCTTCGTTCAGTTGACAGCCAGAGCTTTTCCCCACTCCCCCAGTTATTTTTTTTTTTCTTGCCTTTTCCCCACACTGCTGCCAAAGAGCGCAAAAGAGAACGTTGTCAATCAGCCACCTTCCTGCAACCTCCCCCCAAAATTGAGCACAGCCTTGCTTTTTCTTCCACACATCCCCGAGGCTGCCTATAAAAGCCAGTTGCCGAGCTCGTTACAAGGGGCACATGTGCAGCCCCGCAGCTGGAATTAATTCTCATATTACTTAAAGCAAGGCCAGGCTGGTAGCTTTCTTTGCTTCCCAAAGGGGCTGTGAGCAGCCTTGGAGTCAGTTGGCGAAGCTGTGGTGCTCCAGATACTTGTCTCTTCCAAATGTGAGTTGTTTTTTTTTTTCCTCTTCTTTCATTAAAATGACTCATTTACCTGGAGGGGGGACAGGAAAAGATGTGGGGGGGAAGTCAGTGCTTTCTTATATGTGCTGTGTAAGCAAATTAAAACGTGGTCGGGGAGGTGGCTTCTTTGTTGTGGTGCTCAGTTCTTCCGTGGGCTCTTGGAGAGGGGTCTGTTGGGATGCTCTGGTCCCGGTTGGGATGCTCTGGTCCCAGCGCTGCGTCTGTGCCTGATCTGCTACGTGCTTCTCCAGGTTATCTTGTGCGGCGTTTGACTGAATCCTGGGGAGGAAGAGAGAAAAATGATGCTTTAAGGAGGGTGCCTGGGATGCGCCTGGTCTAAGTTCACTGGGCTTGGACCTGGGGCAAAAGGAGATATATGGGCTTTTTTTTGGATAAGCAGTAACTTCTAAGAGTTGCAGGAGTTATCCCAGGTGGTCAGAGTGTTTTGATGAAGTGGAAATGTGCTGGGGGTTAATTCTGTTTTGAAGTTGGTGGTTTTTTTGTTGGTGTTTGGTTGGTTTTTTTTTACCTGCATGAGCGCTTTGATATAAAACAGAAGGGAATTTTCAAACAGGAATTTCAAAACGAAAAATTGAACTGTTTCACTTAAGAAAAGTCAAAACATCTACATGTTTTTCCAGTTATTAAAAAATGCTGTCAGGAATTCATGGAATATGTCAGGTTTGGGATTTTACTTTTTTTTTTTCTCTGAAAAAAGGCTTTGTGGGAGGAGAGGGGAAAAAAATATCCTACTTGAGCTTACATAGCAGTGAGCCATGTCTGGTGTGTTGTGTCCTGAGTCTCAGGTCAATGAGAAATGAGCTGATCTCTGATCGTATACCAGAAAACCTGTCCCCTTCCAGTAATTTCTCCTCTTATGATTGTACGTGTGCCGTTGGCTTCTGTTCTACTGACATTTGGGGTGGTCTGTTTTCCATGAGCAAGTCTGTTATAACTACTTGGTGCTCTTTGTGGCTGGAGGTCAGACCCGGCTGGGTTTTGTCTGGTCTGTAGTGTCCTGTTGTATTGCCCCGCCAATTAATTGATTATCAGCTAATCCATGGTGTGGGACTGTAAATGCTAATGGAGATGGGGATGAAGAATTGTTTGACGTGTCCCTTCCCACGTAGAAGCTGGGATGTCTGTGTCAGCAGAAAACAGGACTGGAATGATTAATGTGTAAGAATGTGCTGCCATACAGAGAGACCTGGACAGGTTGGAGATCTGGGCAGAGAGAAACCTTATGAAATTCAACAAGGGCAAGTGTAGGGTGCTGCACCTGGGGAGGAATAACCCCATGCACCAGGACAGGTTGGGGGTGACCTGCTGGAGAGCAGCTCTGTGGAAAGAGACCTGGGAGTCCTGGGGGACAACAGGATGACCATGAGCCAGCAATGTGCCCTGGTGGCCAAGAAGGCCAATGGCATCCTGGGGTGCATCAAGAAGAGTGTGGCCAGCAGGTCATCCTCCCCCTCTGCTCTGCCCTGGGGAGGCCACACCTGGAGCGCTGGGTCCAGTTCTGGGCTCCCCGATTCAAGAGGGACAGGGAACTGCTGGAAAGGGTGCAGCAGAGGGCTACAAAGATGATGAGGGGACTGGAACACCTCTCTTATGAGGAAAGGCTGTGGGATTTGGGTCTCTTCAGTCTGGAAAAAAGACGGCTGAGGGGGGACCTTATCAACACTTCTAAATACTTAAAGGGTGGGTGTCAGGAGGATGGGGCCAGGCTCTTCTCAGTGGTGCCCAGTGACAGGACAAGAGGCAATGGGCACAAACTCGAGCATGGGAAGTTCCACCTAAACATGAGGAGGAACTTCTTTACCCTGAGGGTGGCAGAGCCCTGGCACAGGCTGCCCAGAGAGGCGGTGGAGTCTCCAACTCTGGAGACATTCCAAACCCGCCTGGACGCATTCCTGTGTAACCTGCTGTAGGTGACCCTGCTGTGGCAGGGGGGTTGGACTAGATGATCTCCAGAGATCCCTTCCAACCCTATGATTCTATGAATAATCCTTTTCCACATTCACAGGGTGTGATTTAACTGGTGTTGGTACCAATGCTGTGAATGTTCAGCCAGTGCCTGCTCTCAGCCAAGCGCGTATTTCCATACGAACAGAAGATCCGCTCCGTAATCTGCGGTCAACCAAGTTGCAGAGCTTTTCACTAATAAGCTGTGAGAGCGCTCATCTGAGGCAGAAGCTCTCAGATTTTCTAGTTAGTTTAATTAATGTATATGTTATGCCTTATAGGAAAGCTTAACTTTACCGCAGGCACTTAAAAAAAAAAAAAGAAATTTTACTGTCATGGCTAAATATTCTCATAAAGAGAGCATTTTGTTGCCCACAGCTACTCTATACTCAAGCGAGTAGAGCCCTCAAACTTCAGGGGATTTTGTAAGTGTAATACCAATACCCTGCAACTAAACTCCCATCCAGCAAAGTCTGATGGGATTTCACTAATGGGCTTTTCTATCCCCCCAGCACTCACGTAGGAGCCCCCTGAGAGCCTTCTCCTCGTTGTGGTGCGATGAGTCAGAGAGAAGGGAGTGGAGTTCCTGGGTATTTTTGCTTTAAGGATTGTGATAAGTTATGGGAGTGATGCACAGACTTAGGGCAAGCATGAGAAATGTGTGTTTAACTAAGGAATAGGTGTGAGTCCTTCTATGCTTGCCAGCCAAGGTCTGAAATCCTTCACTCTTGGGTAGTTCTTCATGTTCCTTTTGCAACTGATGTTCTGGAGAAACGGTGCCACGTGTTCTGCCTGAGCTGTTTGGGTAATAGTGACTATGGATAGGGAAACCAGGAAACTGGGTGTTCTGCTACCTATGGACAGCATTGTCTTGCCCCAGTGTGAGGTAAGCTGTCTGGTGAACCCTGGAACAAAGCTGGGGAACACCAAGTGTGGAAACACAACAGGGTGATATTTAAATGTGGGTACTGCTGTTTCTGAAGACCTTCATCCTCTTGGCTGACTGATGTGGCTGAGAAGTACTTGAAGCTTAGCTGGCAGGTTCCTTCCCTCCAGTGACTCATCCATGATGGGCTGGTAGCCAGGCTTGTTGAAATGGGAGGTTGATCCATGAAGGCAAGTATAGTCTTCTTGACCAACCCAGGTGTTGCAAAAGTGACCCAGCGTTCACATGGCAAACAGGATTTGCATTTAAAAGACTTGCAGCTCCAACCTCTGGAGCTTTTGTGTGGTTGTCTTGGTGCAAAAATGTCCAGTTCACTGTCTGCAGCAAAAGCCCTTGTAGCTGGGAGTGAGGAAGATGCACAACGGCCTTCTCTTACCAGAGCTCGGTTCCCCACTCCTGCCTGGGACACTCTTCTAGGTGGGACCAAAGCTCACCTGCTCCCTCATGCAGTGCCACCTCTTCAAGGGGGGAGAGGTTTTACTGAAGTGCGCTGCCATGAAATGGCTGTATTTGCGTTCAGAGACTCTACTGTAGGCAAGTCGTTCTTGCCGAAGTGAGCCCAGCTGGTTTGCATCCCATGGGAGACCCGAGTTTGGTCTTGGCACAGAGAGGAAACCTTGAAGCCACCCAAGTGCAGTGAGTCAGCCAAGAGGAGGGTGGGAGAGGGCTGAGACCTCTGGGCACTGCTCTTGTGCATCAGGTGAATAATACTTCTGTCTGAGTGACTCCAGACTTCCCACAAACAAAAATCAGCATCTCGCCCTGGTATCATTCTCTTTATTAATGGCCCTGGGTCAAAGCAATGGACAAATGTGTGGACAGTGTGGAGCTGCCTTGCTGGGTGCCATGACGAGCACTCCTGGCGTCTTCCAAGGCTGGTGGAAGTTCAGAGCTCTGGGCTTGGCTGGTTTCTGCCCGTTTTTCCCTAACCGCTGGTTAAAAACACAGTGTGGATAGTGCATGGGAGGAAACATAGCTCTGAGCCCGAAGTCTCTCCAGTACCAATGCCATGGGTGAGCAGCGTTTCTCATCTCTATGTTGCTGTTGGTGTGGAAGCACTCTCTCCATCACAGGCAAAAGTGGCTGTGGAGGAGCTCAGCCTGCGCTGGGAAGCTGCTGCAGGAGCTGGCAGCGCTGGCAGCTGGTATTTGTAGATGACATCTCTCCTCCAAAGCCAGGAGCCCAGCCTTCCCCTTCCACTCTGGGTACAAAGCACGATGGTGCTGGTGTGGCGGATGGTGGCTCCAGAGAAGGTGTTGGGGAGCAACTGTGTGATGGAAACGCAACTGTTGTGAATGGGGGAGGGAAATACCTGAACTGTGGGGCTGCGATTCAGCCCTTGCAATGATTTATATGATCTCTGCTACTGATACGTCCTGTTACCAGTGCTGCCCAGCGGGACTGAGCAGCCCTGCTGGGCTTCCATCAAATGCTGGCGTCTCGGTGGTCCGTAATCTTTGAATGGTCCAAGTGCGTTAAACCAGATGTTGGCTGTCCCCGGCTCGTGTAACCTCTTGGAGCAGCGCTGACCTTCGTTGTTTGGCGTCTCGGTTTGTGCAGCCGGGGGGGGATGTGCATATCCAGGCAGGCAGGAATGAAGCAGATGGGAGCGAGCGGTAATGAGGACAGCTGAAGATTAATCTGTGGGTCAGTGGCGCTCCACCATTGAGAGTTGCACAGCCGTAGCTAATACAGGAATAAATTAAATTGCAACAGTAGTTAGGATTGGTGTTGAAAACCTGCTCCACAAATTGGCTGCGCTGTGAAATATGTCGAGAGGGGAACCTGTCTGTCATTGTCCCTATTTAAAGCCTGGTTTGGTTTTAGGGTCTTGTGTTTAAAAAGGGGTTAAAACCACTTTAACTATTCCAGTGCCAACAAGGGGGAGAATTCAGCACAGAAAAGCCTTTTGAAAGTCTGTAAAAACTTCTACAGGTTGCTCAGAGAGGTTGTGACATCCTCATCTCTGGAGATACTCAAAAGCTATCTGGGCATGGTCCTGGGCTACTGGCTCTAGGTGGCCCTACTTGAGCAGGTGGGTTGGACCAGATGACCTCCAGAGGTTCCTTCCAGCCTCAATCATCCTGTGATTCTCCATGAGCACTGGCCCAAAAGGAACTGAAGTCCCTGCAAGAACAGTCCTGCTTTCCCATTTTCTTCACCTTTGTTTTCTCTAAAGCCAGCAAACACAGGTGTCATGGTTTGGCCCTCAAACTGGGACAACAGTTAATGTCCCCATTGCCATGGGGAGCTCAAGAAAAAGGAATGGAAGAACAGGTGTTGGTGTGATTTCTACTGTGGCACAGGATGACAAGAACTGGAAAATCCTGCTTTATTTCTTATACTGTCAAAACCTTCTGGCTAAAATTGCCCTGGCAGACTAATTTTTAACCACATGCTGTTACGTATTTTTTAAGTACGGCTCACTGCAAAGTGAGTCTCCAAGCGAGCGTGCTTTGTGGCTGTGCCCCCTCCGAAGAAAACGCTGCTGTGGGGCCGCCTTAGGACGTGGTTGTTGAGGGACGCTTTGACTGTGTGGCTGCTGCTGGGTGGCCGGTGGCTCCTACTGCTGCCAGGTGGTCCCATTTAGTGGTCATCCCTAGGTTGGGGGAGGGGGGGGAAGGTTAGTGAGATAGCTTGTGCCAGTGGGGGGGAAAAGTGAGCCAGCCAGGTAGGGAAATCCATAAAAGAAGAGTAAACCTACTAGTGTGATGAGTGGGGAAGTGCTCTGCTCGCACCGGGGCTCAGCAAATTGGCATTCTGCTGTGAAAGTCACACACTTCTAGAATTGTTTCATTATTTATCCGTTGTAGTGGAATTCTTCTCTTACGTTTTTGTTTCTTAATGGGAAATCTGTGGCTGCTGGGCTTTGTGCTGCTCTCACTGGGCTTCCTAAGGTGACTCTGGAGGGCAGATGTCTCTGTCAAACTGTGTGTACTTGTACGTGCCCAGATGCGCTCACGGCGCTAATCCCAGGGGGTTCGGCTGCAGGAAGCCCGGCTAAAAGCCAGCTCATCCCGCGGGGCTGCGCTGCTTGTGCCAGTCCCAGGAAGGGCAATGGGAGCCGAGGGCCGCACATTAAGGAATCAATTCCGTAATCATAATGTGGACAAACACCACCAGGTGGTTCCTTAGCCAAGGTGGTCCCTATTTCGTAAACCTCTACTGACTCACCAGTGGTTTTGCTATTGCAGGGAGGAATATGTGCTCCTTCCTTTCTTGCATCCTTCGGATAGAGAATGTACAGCGCTTGGCTGTACACCATATGGAAGAATATTAAATAAAGCCCTGGCTTTTTTTCCCCTGAGTGATGCTAGCTGCTGGGACCGGTCCTTCTGAGGATGGCAGTTGTGTGCTTGTGGCCTCTCCGTTGTAGAGTTTGTGCCACGTCCCTCTTGGAAGGGTTGATGCACAAGAAGGACCTAGTGTCTATAAAACAGAACTGGACTTCTGCTGCCTGCAGGGCTGTAGTTTAACACGTTCCCAAATGAAGGAGGTCTCAGCAACGCTCGTACTGTGCCGGATGACTGTCTTCATGGCACACGCCTTGGTGGCGAGGGCTGTCCCCAAGGGTGACACTGTACTCCCGAGCTTTTGGGTTGCTGCCTTCCAGGAACATATCTCTGGTTTTGGATGTTCCCTTTCCGTGCTTAAATTCGCCAGTTGCACCTGCAGCAATAATATTTGGTCACAAAAATCAGGTGTGTGAGAGAAGGTGCCAAGTTCAGTCATATGAAAAGTATGTAACTTTGCTGGTGGAGCAAATCAGGTGTGTCATAGCTGGATGATGAGGATGATCTGGTGGGGTTTTTAGGAGCAATTTATTACAGCTCTTGAAGCTTCAGCCCTTGGCTCCCTGATGTTGTTAAATGTAAGATGTTGCCTAGAGAGGCTGTTGTGCACTGGGATATAAGGTTGACCCTGGCTAATCCTTATGTGTGTGTGTCTCATGATTGGGTTATTGAGGAGGTAGCTGTGTCTTGCAGTGGGTGTCAGGAGGATGGGGCCAGGCTCCTTTCAGTGGTGCCCGGGGACAGGGCAAGAGGTAATGGGCACAAACTTGAGCATAGGAAGTTCCACCTAAACATGAGGAGGAACTTCTTTACCCTGAGGGTGGCAGAGCCCTGGCACAGGCTGCCCAGAGAGGTGGTGGGGTCTCCATCTCTGGAGACATTCCAAACCCACCTGGACGCGTTCCTGTGTAACCTGCTCTGGGTGACCCTGCTCTGGCAGGGGGTTGGACTAGATGATCTCCAGAGGTCCCTTCTGTGGTCTCTGTGGTCTCTGTGGTCTCTGTGGTCTCTGTGGTCTCTGTGGTCTCTGTGGTCTCTGTGGTCTCTGTGGTCTCTGTGGTCTCTGTGGTCTCTGTGGTCTCTGTGGTCTCTGTGGTCTCTGTGGTCTCTGTGGTCTCTGTGGTCTCTGTGGTCTCTGTGGTCTCTGTGGTCTCTGTGGTCTCTGTGGTCTCTGTGGTCTCTGTGGTCTCTGTGGTCTCTGTGGTCTCTGTGGTCTCTGTGGTCTCTGTGGTCTCTGTGGTCTCTGTGGTCTCTGTGGTCTCTGTGGTCTCTGTGGTCTCTGTGGTCTCTGTGGTCTCTGTGGTCTCTGTGGTCTCTGTGGTCTCTGTGGTCTCTGTGGTCTCTGTGGTCTCTGTGGTCTCTGTGGTCTCTGTGGTCTCTGTGGTCTCTGTGGTCTCTGTGGTCTCTGTGGTCTCTGTGGTCTCTGTGGTCTCTGTGGTCTCTGTGGTCTCTGTGGTCTCTGTGGTCTCTGTGGTCTCTGTGGTCTCTGTGGTCTCTGTGGTCTCTGTGGTCTCTGTGGTCTCTGTGGTCTCTGTGGTCTGACTGGTGCTCGGCTCCTGGGGTTCATGCTGAGCCCAGGCAGAGCTCGGTGTTGATGTGGTGGGGATGAGGGGAGCCTGGAGCCACCTGTAGTGGTGCTTCCCAGTGTTATTTTAGCAAGACCTTATTCTTGTGTCCGTCTCTTCTTTTCTGCGCCTTCTCTCTCTCAGATCCCGTCTTTGATAAACCACTTGGGACCTTTTCCGTGTTCTCTCTGTGGGAGGTTTAACCTCCGCAGCCTGTGGAGTTCGCTGTTTGCCTGCCCCATTGCTGCTCCCTCGCTGGGCAAGATGCCTCAAATATCCCCAAAGGATCCAATCCCCTGCACTGCTGAGAGACGCCGTTGTGTGCTGTGCTAGGAAAGTTTCTAGTTTTAACCAGTTTGAGATTACCGTGGAGTAAGAACAAAATCGCATGCGGAATTAAGATGCTCTTCGGCTTGGTTTTTCTCAATTAAAATCTCAAGTTTACAGCCGCGCACTTGGAGCAGGAAATGCATTTTTCCCACTTAAGAGTACGGCTGTGTCATTAACTCCATAATTGTAAGACCGTGTTATTAAAACGTTAATAAAACTTACCTAAAGCGCGGGGGTTTAGAGGAGAACTCTGCCAAGCCGTACAAGCCTGGTATGGCCCAGCTCGGGTAAACTGCTCTGTCTGTGTACGGGCCGTAATTCGTGGCTGTGTGCGGATGCTCCCTCGGAGGTGTCTGCTCCGGGGTGCCCCCGTGCAGAGGAAACGCAAGGTTCCCGGAGTATTAAAGCTCTCAAGGTCTGGAAGGAGGAGGCTGGTTTCCCAATTTAAAAGCTGTTTGGAGGGTGCGATGCAAAGGCTGCTGCGGGGGGACTGTGCAGGGTGGGAAGATGAGGGGAGAGATGGAAATGAAGGGAGAGAAGAAATGTGCCAAGGAAATACAGAGCTTTAGCAGGGGGCAGAAAACTAGAGCTCTTTTTCATCTTATTTTTTTTTTTGAGTTAAATTTACCCGGCCTGCAAAGCCTCTAGGCTGGGATTGTGCTGTGTTTGTGCATCGCCTGCCACAGCGGGATCGCAGCTCCTGGCAGAATAATGTAAATAATAATAATTAGCATGTCCTTATCAAGCAGTCACGGTAGTGTTCAGTTAAAGGGAAAAAGAAACAAAAGGAGAGGAATTATTAATTACTGTGAGAAGTATTAAAGGATCATTTGCCTTTGACAAAGGCGTGGCGAATGCAGGAGATCTGATGCCAGGAGCCTGGTTTAGTGCGAGTCCCATCGGCTCTTCTGCGCTGGCCCCATCCCTGCAGCGGATGGGGAGAAGGGCAGGGATGGAGCAGGGGGGGCTGTAAGCTGTTGTCCAGCTTCAGGGTAATTTTGAGGAGGTCCTGTGGAACATCTCCCATTTTTATGTATTTCAAAAAAAAAAAAAAAAACCCAAAGGAATTGGAAAGTTGGCAAACCACAGCGGGCTCTGCAAGGCTTGTCAGCTTCTTGCCTTTTTAAATAGGGAGGTGAAAATGAAGTTTATGGAGAAATGATGCGGGAATCAAAGGGGAGGGTGGTGATGGCTTTCTGAATTGCGTTGGCGTTATCTCCTAGGTACATCAAAGAAATACGGGGCAAATGCTCCCAAACTTGAGCAGAGCGAGAGGTGGGAAACGAGGAAGCGGTCTGGGCGTCTGGTCCGGGTCACGGGGGGCAGCGCCGAGTACGTGCTCTGATTAGCTCCCTGAAAGACCTTCTCATGCTCTTCAAGGGAGAAACCTGCTATTGACACATGCTGATATTGTAATTCAACAGAATCCGTTCTCCTTTGCCTGGGAAAAAAATCCCACTTTTTTTCAACTTTCCATTGTCTGAGCACCTCTGTTGTAATGTTACGTGTGTGACTAGAACAGTCTTAGTGCCTCAGTGCTACAATAATGTAATAAATTGGTGTGGTCTGGTCAGGGCGTTGTGTAGGATAAGGGAAGCAGCCCAAAAGCAGCAACGCTTAAGCTTTTAGGCATTTGGAGAGTTATGAAATGATGAAACACAAATAATCCTAACGGCAAAGCTGTCTTATTGCACACTTTGAGGTATTGCGGTGTGTGTTCTTCAGGGGTAAGTACGTGATATTTCTCCTCTGATCCCTGCAATAGCTAAAGTAGGTCTAGGAGATCTCTTCAGAAAATAACCACCCTCGGGGTTTGCTTGTGTGTTTTCATTTTAAGAAGAATCTTGACGTTCATCTCCCTTAGTCTCCGGGCACGGTTCTGTCGAGTGCCAGCCCCCCCGTAAGGGTTTCCAGGGCTATTGCGTTGCTTCATTTTGCTCTGCATTTTGGCGCAGACATAAACTTGTGCCGTGCACGACGAAACCATCCCGTAGACCTCTCGCCCTGCAGGCAGCAGCTCTGCCTCACAAAAGCGATGGCCCATGGTAGGAAACCAGCTCTTGAAGTTTTGGACTATACGTTCCTTCTGATGGGTTTCGGGGGGGGGAGAAAACGATGCGTAGAGCCTGCAAAAGGTGGAATGGGGACTTGATAAGGGAGTACATAATGGCAGAGCAGCTGTACTTGGACAAAACGGGTCTGAAAAAGGGCAACGTTTTGAAGCAGCTCACTCTGAGAGCATCTCAGACACAATAGGAAGCTTTTGCTCCAACTTCCTTGGGGAAGAAAGAGATTTAACGCTTCTTCTAAGATACTACAAGATAACTTTTATTATCACACACTCACAGCCTGGACGGGTTTTATTTCAAAGGGAAGGGAGGGATCAAATGTCCAAGGGACATCTGGAGTTGGCTGAGGTGCCGACCGCTTGCCAGAAGTGCATGGGGCTGCTTTGAACTGGAAATGCGGAGAATGGAAAATAGTCCTCAACAAGGCATCCAGGCATAAACCAGACATGCTGTTGCTGTGCCGTAAACAGGATTTTGTCCACATGATTCGGGTTGTTGGACTGAGGGCATACGGTAGACTCTTAATTTTGGAAAGGTTATTTGGGCAAAGCAAACTGGGTGGCTGGGCAAAGCAACACGCAGGAGGACGGGTGGCATATCTGTGTCTAGGTGTATCTGGATTTGAGTCCTGATGAAATGGTGGCTCTGGATCTCGGGTCAGAGGTGGTCACTTGTATGTCCCCGGGAGCAGGGCTGTCCTGGGGGAAGTGTCTCTCAGGAGACCAGGCGTCCCCAAGGGTGTGCTTGAACCCAACCACAAGCCAGGGACATGATGCGGAAGACACTATGGGAGGTGGCACCACTCAAGTGTGGCTGCTGGAGGTCCTTGAAGGGGCTTTCTAGGCTGGAGGGAGGAAACAGCAGGACCTGGGTGCTGTGGCATTTAGAGGAGCCTGGGAACTTCTGGTTCAGCCCTCTGACTTCTAAGGGAGACACAGGGGTCTATGTTTCTCTGCGTAGAGTTGCCAGAAAGAGTTTTCAAGAAAGAAATCTTTTAACAACCCCTCAGGTAGTTGGAATCTTAGGGAGACTGCGATGCTCTCAAGCTCTCCGGGAATATGAAAGGAGGCACAAACCAATGCAATGCTCATGTTTGGATAAAAAGCAATACTCTGGGTTTTAACATGGTTGTGGCCAAGTGATTTATTGGCTTGCTGTCCTAGGAAAATGAGGCTTACTCAACCGTGCTGTCCGTATGTCTGTTCCTCACTGCTGGCTCTCGGAGATGGAGAACGCTCTTACTCATCCGAGGGTGTCCTCCAAGGGCCTTCCCACCCTATGCCCCCATTCCCGTACGTGTGGCTGGTTCGGAAGTGGTACAGCTTTTTAAAACCAAAACCCAAACACTTGATGTATCATTGTGCTTCCAGGGTTCATGGGAGCTTCGGGAGAAGTCACCGAATGCTTCAATTTGCAGCAATATTACAGTGGTTCCAGTTATACCTGATGTCACCAAAGCCGCACTCCTTGCGCTGAAATACAGGGTGCTCTTAAGCTGATACCCCCAGCTGTACAAAGGGATGGTCGGCGATCTTCCCTTGGCCCGCATTATTTACAGAAGGTGGATTAAACTTTTAGCAGGAGTTGCTACATTTTGTGCAAAGCTCTTAAAACCCCAAATGGCTTTTAACTAAAACTAGGTATTTCTGTGCTTCAGTATTGCTGGTGAGGGTCTTCTGTTGGAGGCAAAGGCATGGCAGGAGTTTATTATGGCTCAGCTGTGTGTTCTGCCCTCACAGCTGTGCTGAAATCCTTTGATTTTTATCTTTAACCTGGGTGTGTTCAGAGATCTTGGCTGTAGTGGGTCCTCTCAGCTGTCCTGGCTGAACTCAGGTCAGAGCAGGAGTGAAAATGGAGGTGGAAGCATCCTAAAATGGGTCCCCCCACCATAACCCTCTAAAAAATTGTGTAACTACACCCTGAGTTATTGCATTGAGCAACCCAGGGCAGGGGGTTGGAACTACCTGGTCTTTAAGGTCCCTTCCAACCTAAGCCAATCTGTGATTCTATGGTTGTGTTCCTGAGAGTAAAGAAATGTGTCTAGGTAGCACTTGACCTTCTCATACCACTCTGAGCTGGGTATATCTATGGAGTTCAGGTGCTGAGGACCACACTGAGCATCACAGGCAGGTTTTGCCCCCTGTGCCAGCGCGGGGATGTTTCTGATATCCCTGGCTTCGGTAGCTTGCTCGGTACATTTATGCATGGTGTGGTCATCTGTCCCTGCCGTGATGTTCCTGTGGGAGCTTGTGGGGGGGGGGTGGTGGGTCGTGATTAATTGGCAGCGCTGACTTTTTGCCATGTCGTCTCCTCTTGCGGAGACTGTTGCACCCCCCCGGAGAGGAGGGTCGGCACTGACCTGCGCGAAGACGCGGTCCGATGCAGCACAGCAGCAACAGGCGCCGGGGGAAGCTGGAGCTGTGAATTCTGCTGTGTAGGCGTAACTGGTAGTTTGCTTCTGGTGAAAGGGGAAAAAGTAGTTTATGGCCTATTTGAACAGAGATTTGTGTGTCGGACGGATTTGAAGGATGAGGTGAAGTACCCTTGTGAAAACAGAAAGCAGGGTGTTCACTTCTTTTGGAAAGCCCTCCTAGATTTGCGGAGGTAAGGTGCTGAGAGCTCGGAGTCTCTGAGGACTGTTATTAATTAGGGCTGTTGCAGTGAAGAGCTTCAGGCTATGGAGGAAGCTATGCCAGGGATCCACCCCAAGCGTACAGGTGGTGTTTGGATGTGGTGCGGGGGTAGGCGTTGGGGTCCAGAACTGTGTCCTACAGAGCGGCTCTTCCAGGAGCAGGAACTTTGCTTGAGGAGCGGTGCTTCCAGCTTCCTTCCTATGGCTCACCGTGCCTCATGCTGGTGTCCTGCTCGGTTATTTATCTGGGTGACCCGTAAATTCACGTTGACTAACCCAGCGGAGGTCTGTCCTGCATTGCTGGGGGCAGGTCTCGCCTTGCAATTAAACCTGGTGTTGCCTGGAGGCACCATGCAGGGTGCTCAGCCCCTGCCGCCGTGTCCCCCATCCCTCGCAGCAGCGCTCTGATTTCAGGGCTGTGCCTGGGAAGAGCCCGTCCCCGTCCCCAAGGGGACATGAGGTTTCCGAGTGCTGGACCTCCACTTCCTTGGAGAGCAGAGTCGGTGATGGCTATGGGTGTCTTACAAGCAATGCTACAGGTGCGAAGAAGTCAAGTGGCCACTGAGGCCACTGGTTATAACTGTTCATGGTGTCTGCTGTGCCACTTGTGCTCCCGTTCCTTTGGAGAGGTCTTCGTTTTATGTAGGCTGTGCTTTCCGAACCCAACATGCTCCAGATGCCCAACAACGACCAGTTCATGTTCCTATATACTGTAGAGACAGGGAGGAATTTATATAGGGTCACTGCAAGAATACAAATCCTCGTCTCTGCGTTCCTGCAGAGCTGGTACCTGAGCATGTTTGCCCACTGCTGGGCGCGTGGCTGCAGGTGTCCCCTGATCCAGCACCTCAGCATTGCTTGTGCGTGCTTTCCTGGCCGTGTAGACCACCAGGGGTTACTGAAGCAGCCCAGTGAGGGATGTTTTCTGTGCGAAATGAAGGCATCTTTGCAGTTCTTTTTGCTGCTCTCCCCTGCTTGCTTCTTTATGTGTGGAAAAGAGTCACGGGGGGAAAAAAAAAACCACAACTGAGCATTTCTTTACTTGTGTGAAGTTTTGCAGCAGAACCAAAACCCCAAACCTTCTCAGCCTGACCCCTGAGGAGCAGTGCTGGGTGTGCAGAGCAGAGCAGGAGGTGGTGTACATGGTGCCACGAGGGCAGGCTGTGAAAGCACGTTAAACATACAGAAGCTGCTGGCAAAGCTGCTCGCTGAGTTCTCCCCGCCTGTCTGAGCTGTGGTCCAAGGCTTGGCACCTCTGGCTCTCCATCCGCCCGGTTTGAGGCGGTCTGAATGAGTTTGGGAAGATGAGGGATGGGTGCTGTATCCGGCACAGAGCCCCGCAGATGTGGACCTTCATCTCCATTAGCAACAGGCCATGTTCAGAGTCAGGGGAACTCCTGCTCCCATTTGTCATTCAGATGGTTGGGTTTTTTCGCAAGTGCATCCCAGCAGGTACAACTGATCGCAGTGTTATAAATGGCTTGGGATGCTGTAGTCCTTTTTCATAGTGTGTCCTTGAAGACATAGAGCGGGGACGCTACACAACGTGCTGCCACATGGGGCCCTTTTGTGTGTAGATCCTATTATTTGCTAATGGGATTTAGATTTAGGCTTCCATCTAACTAACCTGAACGCTTGCCCTAAGGTAAGGCAGTCTTTTATACCTTGCAAAAAAGCGGTACATTAAGTGAAGTAGCGAGCAGGCGGTGGCTTTACATACTGTGTTGTCTGTACTGTCAATGCAGAGTACTGCAAAAATCGCGTGTAGCCCTGTGGCGGGGACCAGATTCTCCTTGAAAGGCTTTGCTTAATCCAGTGGCACTGGGAAATGCGTTCTACGCGCTGGCAGATGCTTTTGTCAAAGCAGGAACCAGTAAAGTGAGGAGAGTGTGGGACGGAGTGGGGACAACACTTGCTGAGCAGCTGGGATGTGCTGTGATATGCACCGACAGTCTTGTGGAAGATGTCCTGCCTTCAGACGTGAAGTTTGGTGGTCCACTCTGGTCCTTACTTCAAGGAATGAGGTGTGGGAGAGATGCTATGGATCTTCTGAAGAGTAGCGATGTTGCTAGGAAGGGTACTGGCTTTTCTTATGGTTTGCCTAGTTATTTACGTATCTAGGAAACTTGATCCTTTCCAAAATGCTGGTGGGTGACCAGGTAGCGCCTCAAAGTCCGTCAATGTATGGTTATAGAGTTAAAAGTCATCACAGAAGAGAGCTGTGGGATAAGGTTAGCATATATGTGTGTATGTATGTAATACAACTGTTATATAGAATCATAGAACTGCCTAGGTTGGAAGGGACCTATCAGATCATCTAGTCCACCCATCAAATATGGACATGTATGTAACACTTCTGTATTTATAGGATTGAATGTTGGTTTGGAGAAGATGGGTAAGGAAGTCAGACTGTGTCCCCATGTGGGCACTGGAGGAAGCTCGTGTAGGCTGAGCCTGGTGGAGCAGCTTCTTTTGGAGCTTCCCATGTATCCACCAAGATGTGGTTCCTTCATGGGCTGGTTCAGAGCTCATGTGCTGCCCCATGGAGGAACCTGCCCCTTCCTGAGCGAAGGGGATGGTAGTGTGGCTTTTCCAGGGACTGTACTTTCTCTCAGCTGTGGACATCTGGCAGCATTGCCTCATCTATGCTCCTAACTCCATGCTTTGCATGGAGACCTGCATCCAAACAAAACTTCTGCCACCCTCCGTGAGCCCTAGAGTTCCCTTTGTTCCTTGGAACCCATCCTTGAGCACTTCCTAGCCACGCTGATCTCCTGCTCCTCTCCTGTGGTATCTCCTAAGGATTTTGAGGCAGCCTGGAAAGAGACCTGGTACAGGGATGCTGCTCCGAGGAATCTGCTGTGGAAGTGCAGGAGTCTTGGGGGATCCCTTGTGGGTCCAAGGCTTTAATATAGCTTTGAGATGGCAGGATCCACCTCCTGCTGAGTTTATTCCCCTGCTGGCAGCAGCTGCAGAGCGAGGTGGCCCACACAGCTCACTGAGACGTTTTGGTGTGAGCGGTTACGGGCTGGTCTTGCCTGGTGCCTGCCGTTGCTAAAACTATCCCTCCTGGCCTTGTCTGCACTGAGGTTTCTTGTCAGCAACTTTAATTTCTCAAAATAAGCAGTGAGGGGGTAGAAATGTATTTTTGCAGCGGGATTTCCCTTCTCCCCCGCCACAACAAAAGATGGGGAGGGGGCCGTATCCCGGGGGCAGAGTACGGCTCAACCTGCTCACTGCAAAGGGCACCCTTGATATTTTTTTAACTCTTTTTGTAGCAGCCCCTTGGCTGCGAAGGCTGCGGGGCGACGTGCCAGGCTGCATCTCCTGCGTGCGTGTGGTGGGAAGGGGAGGAGCGAGCGGTGCTCCATGTGCAAGGGCTCCGCGCAAACGTAGCAGAGCTCCTTGCATTATATAAATTTTATAGGTTTATTGCCATAATGCTCCGAGCTGGACAGCTTAGGAGGTTCCCCAGACGGGCTTGAGTTCTGCGTGGAGCCTATAGATGAGGGGAAGGAGGGCTGGAAGCCTTTGGCTTGTTTTCTGTGCAGCGTGTGAAAGACTTGGGAAGGATTCAGCGTTGTAAATGTCTTCGTGCGACGTCTCTTACCCCCTTGTTCAGGGTGTGGGGCACTGCAGGAGCTTTGCAGCTCTGCGCTTTTCAGGTGTCAAGCGAGTTCCGGGAGAGGGGATCTCGTTAGGCTGCGTCATTAGTTGCTTCATCACTATGTAACATGGTAGAAGTGTCAGAACTGCATAAGCGCATTGTTTTTCCCCGTGTTCCCGGCTATGGTAGGTGGGTATTGTGGAATTATGTTTGTGTGACACGCTGCTTTATCACAGGGAAATAGCTTTCCTTTTGTGTGAATTGAATAAAAATGTGCAGAATGACATCATGCTGCTTGAGCAAATGGCAACAGCAAAAGTTGAACTAGTTCAGCGCGTTGGCTTTTTATAGCACATGAATGAAATTGCTCACTAGAGCAGCTGTGAGTTGAAGAGTTCTTAACCATACATATTTCAGGTAAATCAGTTCTGAAAAGTCCTTTTGAAAGTCTCCGGGGAGAGAGAGCGCGCGAGGAAAAAGAAGTCACACTGAAGATTATTTTAAGGCACATTGTTTCTGGCTCTGGAGCGCGGTGCAGGGCTGTGAAGCTCGGGAGACTGAGCATATTAAAATTACCATCCTGTTACATAAGCGCTAAATAAAGAATATAATCAAGACTTTACAGGAAAATAGTTCAGATCATCAGACAGAGTGCAGGAGTTACTTTGAATTTCCAGAGACGCTTGGCTGGCTAAACGCAGCATGGTTGCGCTCCGTACCCCTGATCCTTGCAGGAAAGCCACCTCTTCCTCCTGCCAGGCTCCTTCGGAAGCTCCTCTAGCTCTTCCCAGTCAACAACTTGCCTTTGGATTTGAAGCGGTTGTGTGTGTGGTGGTTGTGCAGGAAGCACAGGGTTACTTCTCCAGGACAGGAAAGCTTTAATTCCCTTGGCCAGGCTTGTTTCGGCAGGGTTTCTTTGGCCGTGGGGGAGATAAATCCATGGAAAGGTTTGCAGGATTGCAAGCTCTTATGGGTCGACACCCTCAGCCCTTCAAGGTCATCCTGAAATCCAGGCTCTCAGGCCCGGATCTGTTGCAGGACCCAGAGGAGCTCACCCAAAGGTGACATCTAGACTCGTTGCCACTACTTTGCTCCCCTCCCTTGGGCTCAGGGCAGGTTGGGAAGGTGGTTGAAGAGCTAGTGTGGCATCAACTCTCCCAGCGCTGTGCAGAAAGGTGCTGAGGCTGAATGGCTCTGAATTGTTTGGGTTTTTATTACGGTTGTTGCTCATACGTATTTACAGGAAACATCACACCTGTACAAGGGGCTCTCTTCCACGCTAATGTGCAACCCATAGAGCAGAAGTTGTGCCTTAACCCCAAACAAGGGCGTGAGCGTGGGAATAGCCTCCCTCGGTCAGGCTGCGTCCACTGTCTTCCCTTCACAGGCACTTGCGGCAGATGACTGCCGACAGAGCGTAAGGTCTGTTCTGGAAATAGTTTTTCTCCCAGTGTGTCCTCCTGACTTGTGCCACCTCTGCCACGGATTTCCTGAAATGGAGGTTGCATGCATAGCTGTATATTTAAGAGTCTCAAATGAGCCTTTCCTTCTTCAAATCCTCGCACTGCTTTTCAAACACTTTCTATTTTTGGTCTCCAAAATATTCTCTGAGAGCGAGCTACGCAGTTCTCTTGCATGGTGCGAAGCAGCAGCCACACAATCTCGTTGCTGCCTCCTAGTTCTTGTGTTATGAAGAACAGCGCAAGTTCTCTCTGCCGCCTTCTCGTGATATTAATGGCTTTATGAGAGACTGCGGCAGCAGATGAAGCCGGGTGGAAGAAGAATGACTGCTACCGCCTCCCTTCGCAGCCCAAGTATGACAAACTCAGATGCTGGTTCTTCCAGCAGATGACAGAAGAGCTCATGCAGCACGCTGGATGGCATGGGCTTCTGAATGGGACTGCATTCTTCAGGAAATCTCCGTATTCTGGGAGGAAAAAAAAAAAATAGATTCCAGGACCTTAAGGTCAGAAGCAACCTGGGAAATCCTCTGATTATTTCCAATGCAACATGGAGGCCTTTAAAGGTATTTCTAAGTGGTGATCCTATAGTCAGAGATGGAAAACCCCTAAGAAGCAGAGTGATGCTCTCAGAGTACGTTTTTGTAGTTCTTTGCACGTTTCTATTCTGGCTTTGAATGATCCAAAAGGTTCTTTTCCAATTAGTTGCATTACAGTTGTATCAAATGACGCAGGGATGGTGGAAGACTCCAAACTGCTCGCGGGCTTGGTGTCTCTGTGCGTGTCCCACCTCCTGAACACAAGTTCTGAAGTTGCTGATGCTCTTTGCAAAGCGCTTCGGAGCCCGGGCAGGAAAAATGACTGTGAGTAGTTATTGCTAGTGATAACTTCGAGGAATTTATTGAAGGACTAACAGTATTTTTTTTTTTCCCCTCTACTCCTCAAGGTTCTGTCAGCTCCATTTGAAAGGCTCAGGCTGGTGGCACAGATAGCATTTGAGCCTTCAGCTGCTTTTAAAGTAAATTTATCGTTCTCGTGATAGTATAGAAGAGCTTGACAATGTGACTCTTACGGGTTTGAAAAGCAATAACTTTGAATTTACTTCCAAGAACTCTTGATGTACTGGCCCTTCCCATAGGTTGAGTATTGTCCAGGAAGTGCAGTATATCACATGCCCCAAAACACATCAGCTCAGATTTAATGGAGTTGGTGGAAGCTTGAGGTCAAAGGAAATAGCTGGAAATTGAAAAGACTGGAGGAGCAAGGAACAAAATCTAGAGAAGGTGGCAAAAGCAGGCGCAGCAGAGTGCTCCGGCAGAGTGGGGTTGTTTGGATCCTCCTTGAGGGTAAATGGATTTCAGAAAGGACAACGCGGGTGAGGAAATGTGGGGAAGCTTCTGAAATACAACAGTAGCAAAGTCAAGTGAACTGGAGAGCTGATAGCTGTGGTGAATGAAATGTAGGTCCCCAGCACAAGCGGGGTGTAAAAAGCCTTCTGTAGCGGATGGGCTAAAAGTTCCAGCCCCCCAGCGCTGTGCTGTACCTGGAGGAGCGGGTGGGCAAAGCTCAAAGCAAATGCATTACCCTAGCTCAGGTGCTTGGATCCTTCAGGAGAGTGCTTGGATCCTTCAGGAGAGTGCCTGGACCCCATAAAACTCTTTCTCCAGTTTGGCTACTCTTGATTTCCAGTCTATATCTCCATCAAGGGCTATGGAGCTGGTGAGGGGTCTGGAGGACAAACCTTATGAGGAACGACTGGGGGAGCTGGGGTTGTTCAGCCTGGAGAAGAGGAGGCTGAGGAGAGACCTTATCGCCCTCTACAACTACCTGAAAGGAGGGTGTAGAGAGATGGGGGCCGACCTCTTCTCCCTGGTGACAAGTGATAGGACAAGAGGAAACGGGCTCAAGTTATGTCAGGGGAGGTTTAGATTGGATATTAGGAAACATTTTTTCACTGAAAGGGTTATTAAACATTGGAACAGGCTGCCCAGGGAGGTGGTGGCTTCACCATCCCTGGAGGTGTTTAAAAAAAGGGTAGGTGTGGTGCTGAGGGACATGGTTTAGAAGTGGTTTTTGTCAGGGTAGGTTGATGGTTGGACTTGATGATCTTGAAGGTCCCTTCCAACCTCAGCAATTCTATGATTCTATCTAAATTCAGTGCGCCCATCCAGCGATGTGGTTAAACACACACGACTCTGCTCACCTCCAGAAGAGGATGGCCATGTGTGGCTTTGCCTGTTGGGATGGGGCTCCCCGCTCCTGGGGATGCCGGAGCTGTGCCCCTGTGGCTGGGAGAGCATCACAGTTTGAGGGTATTGCATGCTTTTTCTTCTTTTATTTTTTGCCATGGAAATGTGCAATAAGAGAGCTAAGAACACTCTGGCAGCTTTGCATGGTTCCTCTCTAACTCTAGCACCGAAGAGCAATTAATCAATGTGAAAAGTAATTATAACATTAAGCGACCAGTGACAGAACTTATGTTTTCCCACCCACAAGCTTCCGTGGCTTTCCAAAGACGCTCTTCTCCTGAACATCGCAGCGTGGTGGGAGCTCTGATGCCATTTTCCAGCATCCTGTCTTCACTTTTTGAGTCATTCCTGTAACTTTCAGCAGGGCAGTCGCTCACCTCCTGGCATATGGAGTAACTGCAGATGTTTTGGTAATCGGGGGAGGGGGAATTATTTTCTTGAAATATAAGTGTTGACATCTGCTTCAGAAAATAAACTCATTAAGTACCCCTCGAGTGCCATGGCCAGCTATAATTGCACGTCTTGCCTGACATCCTGAGCTTGCATGCAAGGAGCGCTAATTATTCTGCAGTTCTCCCTCTTAGATGGGCGCCACAATAATGAATATTTATCAAAAGGTTCCCAGTGGCTTGTTTGAGGGGTTTGATCGTGACAGTCTCACGCTGCTGGTATGTGAAACAAATCTCTGGTGTATTTATGGAAAGGCTGGTGGTTGCTCCAGCACTGAAGTGGAGTAGTCCCACTGCCTGTCGTTGTTGTCTGATGGCCATCCTTAATGGTACCAGTTGATTGAGAGAGAGAGATATATCTTTCTATATATTATATATATTATATATATGTAGTTTATGTACTACAAATACATGGTTCATATACCTAAAGGCATTAAACCTAAACAGCTGGGAGAAGGTTCAGAAAACTTTGCTGTCTTCATTTGGAGCTGGGCACCAGGGCAGGGCTCAGCTCTTATTTCGTTTTATTTTACCTGAATAATTTATTCATATCAAAACAGCTCTTGGCTATAGCTGCAGCTGAGAAATGGGGAAGCAACTTGGGAGAACTGCAAGAGTTCCCTTCAGTTGATATCTTATTAAAATTTTTGTTGTTTCAATATTTTTGCTTGTTTTTTTCATATTTAATGAAGAGATTAAAGTGGAGTGCAACAACATAAATATCTTGAGTTTGAGTAAGAGGAACCAAAATGGTGATGTTTCAACAAAATCGAAAACCTAGTGGTAACAACAAATACCATTTTGGTTCAGCTCAGCCTAAATAATTACTTTTTTCCCCCCCGGTTTGGCAAGTGAACCAAAACATCAATATTTTCCCAGCTCTAGAACTGGGTCAGAAAGATTAAATTATTTCTCTGACATACAGTCAGCGGCAGCACTAGGAGCTAAACGTACAGGCTGAGCGCACCCATCTCCTCCTGAATAACTAAACACTTGTTTATATTTTTTTTTTTGTATCTAGAATTGAAGGTGACAGCAGGGGAATAGATTAGTATTTATTTTTCCCTTTACAGATATATTAAAAAAAATAAGACTGGGCGAGGTGCGACTGGGTCAGAGCCCGGGTCTGAACCTGTCCTGGTTTGAGGTAAAACAGAACCGATTTTCTGATTTGTAATTTTACTTTTTAGCTGGGCTTCTTCTAACTGACTAAAGTCTGAGATTAACAGCACGTTGTTCAGAAACTGTTCGCTCTCAGAGTGATAAGACCCCATTATCCCAAGGAATGGTGCGCACAGAGGCTCTTGCTTATACTTATTGCTGTAACACCCAAGGTCAGATACTTCCCTGTTTGTCCCGTTAGAGGGTGGGAAGCGGAGAAGCGCAGAGGGGTCCCACCTGCAGGGAGGAGCGGACGAGACAGGTGACCCCAAACTGCCCAACAGGGTATTCCATCCCATCGGCATCACGCTCAGGATAAAAGCTGAGGGATCAAAGGGGCAAGGGGGCTCGGGCTCGTCTCTTCCTTCAATGGCCGACGTTTGAGGAGGACCCTGTCTGTTCATCTGCCTTTGATCCCGATCTGAGCATTCCTGACTCTTGTTCAGGAATTCAGCTCCTGTCTGTCGCTGACTCCAGTCTGGGACTTTCCCTGTGTCTGCTGGTGACGTGATCGTCATGCTGGGAGCTGGATACGGTTTTGTATATATTGTATACTTTTTTTCTTTTCTCTATTATTATTTACTATTTTCTCATTTATTATTATTTTCATTAAAGTAGTTTAGTTCTTTTTCTAAACTCGTAAATCTCCTTATCTCTTCCTCTCCTCCCTGAGGAGAGATGGGGGGAAGGACCATCTGTTGGTCTCATTGGCCAATCCGGCCAAAACCGCGACAGAACCCTACCAAGAAGTTGTTTTGGGCCACTATGGCTGTTTGCTTCTTGTGCTGACTTGGCAGGCTCCAGCGGTGGGAATGCTTGTTTAGTATTCGGCGCCCAATTAGAGGTCAGGCTCCTTTCACTTAAAGATGCTGGGGTTGTAAGATTTCTATTTTATTTTTCACTGTGATAACAGTTGCTAAATATTATTCCTGCAGCTTGCGTGTCCGGGAGACACAAATTCTCAGTTTACATCGCCAACCACAAGTACACACACAGGAAAAAGAGCTTTTTTTACGCTTTCGGGGGTCACAGACCTTATCTAAGCTAACAGCAGCCTGTACACAAACACGTGCTTTGATGGCTACAGTCTAAGAACGTGATACTGGTTTAATGTTTGAATGAATAAAAGCTTCCAAGTCCCCTTGGGTTATCCCTCTGTGTGTCCGCAGCCACTCCCTGTAATCTCGTCTAATCTCTCTGTATACAGAATGGTATAAATTGAAACGATTGCCCTGCTCAGCAAGCATTTTTTTTTTTGTTTCCTCTAGAAACAAAAATTAATTTCTATGGATGTTATGGTTTGTAGCTCAAACTGGCTCTGGCCCATCATCTTAGTAGCCAGAAATGTATTTTTAAATCTCCGAAATCAGCTTTTCCATGGACTCTGTCCTGCTCCTAGGTAGGGTTTGGGTATTTGATGCAGCCAGAGGTGGCTTCGGCACGTAACGTGTCCCCAGCCTGTGGTCTGGCAGGGTGACACTGATGGCTCCCTAAGAAACTAGGAGCCTGTCTTGCTTTTTCCGAGGTGGGATTTTGGTGGTTCTTTTTTATTTTATGTGGCGGAAAGCAGATGCCATCTCACTTGCCGTTCTCATTAACGCGGTGGCCTTTCTGGCAGCGCTTTGCCAGTGCTGACAGCTCTGTGGGCAGGTTCCGTGCTCTCCCAGAGCACCTCCCCGGGGATGGGGGAGCTGGAAACGGCAAACTCGCAAGAGCTGCAAAATTTCCACTTCAAAAGCGCGAAGCCCAAGCCAAAGGAACACGAAAACCAATGTGTGCACCTTGTAAAATGGCTCCCAGCCTCATTAGGATAATTAGAACACTTGTATCGCTGCTAAAAAATATTGTGTGATTAATGAGTAGGTTTATAATTTGAAATGCGGGTATGATGTCATCTCTTGCCATGTGTGATGTCTTCAGATGGTTCGATGGGCAGATGGATCTGCTGGTCCAGCATTTGCTTCTGGCTGGGATAACAAGAGGATGTTCGGGATAATCTCTGATGTTCATCATGTTGCCACCTCTTCCTGCTTCTTCTGAGCCCGCATGTGGTTTGGTAGCTGCGTTTTGGGTGTCCTGGGGTGAGGAGTGGGGCTTGTCCTGTGAAGCTGTGGCCATGGCATGGTGCATCCCTGGCTTGTCCCGGCCACGCGGGCTCGGGGGCGCATTGGGCGCGCTGGCCATGGGGTGTTGGTAAGGCTGTGGAAGCGAATTTCATAATTTCAAATTTGGTTTTAATCGGAAGCCTGAATGGCATATTGGAAATGGGAGCGGGTGAGGAACACAGAGACGCTCCTGGACTCGTATTAGCCAGAAGCTGTCAGCATGGGGCATGGAAACTGTTCCTGGGGGGAGGCTGTTGGTGGGATGAGGGCTTGGGGCTGGCCGGAGCCTGGCGCGCCGGAGCCTCTCCCGGGTTGTTTCTGAAGCTGTATCACAAAAGCTGCCATTAATGGTGAGCCCAAGCAGTCACACACACACACACACACAGTCAAATTAAAAAAAAAAAAAAAAAAAAAAAAAAAAACAGAAAAAGGAATGTATGCTTTAGAAATGAAGCCTAAACTGTGACTCGGACACGAGTGGGAGCCACTTTGTGGTCTTCTTTGGGCTGACTTGGGCAGAATGGCAACTTTTTACATAACTTTTTTCGGAAAACCCCCAAAATAATCTGCTAATGCAATCTTCCCTTCTTTCCCCTAATGCACACAATAATTTTTCCTCCAAATGTGTCTTTTACCTAAAGCTTATGTTGGCTGCTACTTATTTCTCGGATAACAAGTTATAAAGACGATGCTGTGAAACCAAACAGGGCTGGAAGTGGGGGGAGATGAGGGGTGTCTCTGGGGGACAACCCTTCCCTGTCCTCCCTGCTAAATTTAAGGGAGGACTCTGAAGTGCTGATAAATGCTCCCAAGCAACTGTGTTTAATGTGCGAAGTACTGACAGAGGGTTTGGGATGCTGCAGGAGCCGTTCATTGTGCGTGAGCACTTTTCAATATACAGCTGTGCCTTTCCAGGTGTCTGAAGGCTGGGGATTGCTCATCTCTACCGGATTTTCCAGCAGGAATGTGATGGGGTGGTTTATAAAATATGGAAAAAAAGTTACTAGGTTTCTTCTTGTGAAGGCTTTCCCCCTCGGCTGTCATTCTTGAAAACAGCTGACTGTTTTTATTCAAATTTCTAGAAGATGAAATTAAACTAGGGCTGGGAGAGAGACTGAATAAAAATGACTCGTATGGATGCATGCCACTGAAATCATGTATATTTGTAAATTGTAAATTAAAAACAAACAAAAAAAAGACTTGCTGGTTATAAGCTGTGTTGTGCACGTGTCTATACACCGATCCCTTTACACAACCGTTCTGGAGCATCCAACCGGTGGAACGGTGAGGAAATGGAGGTGCAAACGAGACCTGCATCACACATACCTTTATACGCAAACCCACCGCATCATTTATTCTCACGTTTGCATAAACTTAAAAATATGCTATCAAAGCTTCGAGACGCCCTACGAGAGCCTCTGTAATGCTCGTTTATCTCTTGCCTCTCTTAAATACGGATTTGCGTAGCTGAGTGCTGTGATTTAAATTGCGAACGGCAGATACAGAAGCAAAACCTGAGCTCTGCAACACCACGAGAGGTACGTTCCACAGGCACCGGCTTCCTCGTGTTCCCTCCCCGTTGCGTTGAACGCTGGGTGCCGGCGTGTCCTCTGCCCTCCATCCTCGATAGCCTCCTGCATGTTGTCCCCCGCACAGCTGCTTTCTGGCCGTTTGCTGTTCTCCTGTCCATCGCTCATGCAGAGGGAATATGCCCAGTAGCGAAGATTACCCTCCTGAGACTCCCTCTCCTGAAATTTATGGCGTAGCGAAGCTGAATCCGACGTGAGCCATAACTCTCTGGCACGGGACGGATGGATCAGCTCCAGTGTAAACTAAGGCTGGTTTAGTCAAATCAGCCATCTGCCCGCGATGAATTTATACACTCGTGTGGCACGTTGCTGCGCGGTGGCTGAGCTCTTGTCTGGCTCCGAGATGTCCGTGAGGAGGACATCTTCCTCCAAATCAAGTTTTCTCCATATTTGGGTAATTTCTTGCATTGTGACCGTACTTTGTTCTCTAACTTGCTCTGGTGACATTGCACTGGGCACAGTCTTTGCCCCAGAAAAGCTCACAAGGGCAATCGGGGAAAATCCCCTTTTCCTCCACGGTGGGGTGGCTCCAGGGATGCTCCTGGAGCTCCGGAGCCTGTTCTGTGGTGTGTGCAGGGACATGTGCTGCTGGCGGGGATGACTCGCTTCCTTGGGGATGCTGAGCTCCCTGGTGGGGTGTAGTGCCTGTGGGAGGCTGCCCGTGTCTCATCTGGTGCCGAGCTGCCTCCTCCGCTGCTGGCACATCTGGCCACATCTTGGTTCTTCCCTGAGCACGTGTTCACAGCTCCTAGGCTGGCTGGTGGCATCTTCTCATTGGTGGCAGCACCGCAGCCCTCTGCGCAGATGCCTTTGGATTAATTAGCCCTGATGGGGATGGATGGGGGCAGAGGATCCTTCTTGTTGAGGTTGTTTAAAGCTCCCTTGTCCTTGGCTCGCCTGCACAGCTTGAGCGAGAGAGCCTGGAGATGTGCAGGGGGCAGAAGTTTCCTCAGAGGAGTGTTTCCACACTTTTGGGGTAGGAAGGAGGGCTGGAGAAACCTCACACTGACTTGAGCTACGGCAGCAGGTCGTCTGTAGTTGGGCACCCTCAGCCTTGTAGCAGCTCTCGCTGCACTGTGGGCTGTCAGCTGCAAACCACATCGAGAGCTCATTTGCGTTATAACTCTGTCAAAGGAAGGGCTGGAGGAAAAAGTACCCTCTTACCTCGAGCAGGAGGGGCGACTTTATGCAATGTTTTATTGGATCATCATAAATTGTTTCTACCCTTATGTTCATTTATCCAGGTAATGTGTTCTCCTGTTACTTTAGCCTTGTGACCATAGTGGGTACCCCGTGGGAGGGTTGTTGAGCTGGTTTTGGAGACCACAATGTGCAGAGTTGCTGTCTGTGGCCACCCTCCTGCCTCGGGCTCAGAGACCTCCAGGCTGATGATGTGATGGGTGTTACAAGCCAGGAAAGGTCCATGGGACATGCTGTGCCATGCCACTGCGGCTTCCCCTGTCAGAGCATGAGGTGGCATATCTTTGGCTTGCACATTTTAGGACTTTGATGGATGAATCGTACTGAGGGTGTGGTTCATGTTCAACCGTGTGAACGATGCCAGGGAGCTGGCAGGCACACGTGGTTGAGGTGAAGCATGTGCTGTTACGTGACAAACATGGAGATGATGCTGCATGTCAATGCTGGATCCAAATCCTTTCCATAGGAGACCTGCTCTCCTGAGATAGTACCTAGAGCCAGTCGATCATCAAGGAAAGGGCAGATGAACTGCATGGAGCTGGTGTTTGCAAGAAGGAAGGAGATGGCTGATGTGAAATGTATTTGCACAGACGTTGCTGGAGTTGGTGGTCATGCTGCATGTCATGGGCTTGGCCAGGGAACTGGTTGAGAGCTCTTGAACAAGTGACTGTGGGTTCAGAGGTTCGACGCCAGCCTGAGTGCCCCAGGACCTCCTGTCTAATCTCCATCAAAGAGGGCAAGGGCGGGAGCAGTGGTGTCTTTCATGCAGTAAGTGGGGAAAAATATTTGCTTTGGAGAGATCATTTCAGTACCTTCTTGATGAGTGGCAGAGACACTGCTGGCGAACTGGCCCTGTCTCCTCTGTGCCCCTCTGTAGCGCCTGAACCCAAGGGCTAGTCTCCCCAGGCTTTGCCGGCATGCTGAAAACTGCTGATATGGGGCGCAAATACCTTTGCTCATCTCCAAATGCAGAATTTCGGCGTGAAGCAGCCATGGTAGGCTCACCCTCTCGGTTGGCAGTACCAAGCAGCCCAGGTAGTGGGTGCTTTTGCAGGAGCATATCTTAAGCAGAGGGTCCCGAGGACTCATTCTTGCAATTTTGTTCCCATATATATTTAGGATATAAAATTCTATACACTTGCCATTCCTTTCAGCATATGCTATATAACTATTTTTGCTGTAAAAATGCTTTCTGACCATTGCAGTGTTTGCAAACCTTCGATCCCTTCTTCTAATAACCCAGGCTTAAAGCTTTGCGCTTACTGTGGTTTGAAATGATAATAATGTATTTCTTCCCAAATGTGCTTTGTATAACAAAGTTAGTGAAGTAGATATTTTACACTTGACAGTATTATTTTCTACTGGGGGGGGGGGGGGGGGGGGGAATTAGACTGCTGCGTCTTTTTTTAATCTGTCCTTGACTTGTCTTCTAGTGTTACTGGAAAACATCGTCAGTTCCACTGTATGAAGGTTGTTTTCAGGGAAGTAAATGTTTCGGTGGCGGCATTATGTTCCCATTCGATACACCTCTCAGTTTGTAAGCTGCTGAAGGAAGAAATGGGGATACTTTTTTTTTTTTGTTTAATTTCCAAAGCAAAAGCCTGTTTCTAATGTGCCGGGCTGTGCTTTGAGGCTGGGGGTGTCTCTCTGTTCCCATCAGGTACTAAAATCCTGATGCGATGGGCTGCGTGGCTGCCCTGTCAGTGCAAGCGAAAGCGAGCTGTGTGGTTCGTTAAGTGATTGCCCCAAACCTGCATCTCTCCAAAGGTCACCTCCAACAGGGGGGAATACACGCCCCGAGGGCTCTTCTCACCTTCTGCCTCTGTGAACCTGCGACTTCATTGATGCTGACGACAAAAAAAAAGAGAAATATTTAGCGTGCTGGTCTTGGAAAAAAGCCCAAATGTTTTCTTCGTCTGGATCAGCACCTTTGTGCTGGGTTCAGACCCCCTGGCGTTGCTGACAACCGGGTTTCATGGCACCTCTGTGTTGGCAGCTGTAGGTGGTGGTGGCCTTCCCAGCAGCTTTGCCTCTGTTTGGGAAGCCCCTGTTGGAGCTGAGCTACCTCTGGGGTGGCTGCTGAGCTCTGTAGGAGGGGCAGAAAGCTCTGCTGCAGACCAGGTAGGGTCTACAGGGGTTGCAGGAAAGAGAAAACACATCATTATGGGTAGGCTGCATACCTTTGCTGCGTTAGAATGTATTTATTATGAATATGAAGGTAGTCTGTGCACCAGACTTCCATCAGACTGATGTCCATCCAGAGTTTACTCCAGTAATCCTCCAGGATTTCTGGGTGCTTGAGATGGCTAACTTTGGAGCCAGTCACCTCAGACTCCCTGCCACCACTAACCTCTGTCATGGCCAACCGAGAAAACGAGAGGTCCAACCCCAACTGACCAACCAACCTTTTCACCTTCGGCTGGTGCGGTCTCCATCCCTATCTAAATCAGTGAAAAGATGCCTCTGAAAGCCACCCCTAATGGAGTTTTCCCCTGGAGACCCTCTTAAGAGGCACTTCTCCATCTCTTCGTTGCCAAGACAAGGAACATGGGTGCTTATGTTTGCATTAATGCTTCATTAGCCACTGAAAATTTAATTGCAAGTTAAGCGCGGGCTGTATGCCATCCATTTTACTCTGGCCTGGAAGATCAGGGGGCTGCTCTCGCTTGTGGGACCAGATGGCAATTTAGAAACGCGGTGGGGTCACTTCTGGCAATTTGGCCAAAATCCATCGTGGACCGTTATATTCTGCCGACCTAAAAATCATCCTGTTGCTTTGTTTAACTTTAGTTGGCAGCCAAACTGTTCATCCTTGGCAGATGAAAGGGATGCCTCGGTGTTTAAAAGAGCAATGCTGAAGTTTGAATCGTTTAATGTTCTGCTGAACAAAGTCAGTGGAAGATGATTAATGGGTGTTGGAGATGCAAACTGGGACTTGCTGCTTTTTAGCAAGAGGATGAAACGAACGCTGGTGGGCTACTGGAATGAGCGTGCGTGCTGTCTGTGTGTATGGGGGGGCTCTTTCTGTAGAAATCCTTGTTCTTTGCTAAAGCAGCAGTATAATGTAGCGCAGCTCAATTTACTCTAACAGCGAATTTAGTTAATGATCCAGGTTTTTGTTTTGTTGTGCTTTTAATTTGGTGGAGTGCTGATCAATTGTAATTCACAAGGGCGTGTGCCCTTTCAAATGCCCTAGTCCTGGTCTGCTTTAGCAAATAATCCTGGGCACGTTGATGAAGTCAGCTTTGGCCCGGAGTGGGTACACAGTGTGCTGTAGCACCGTGATATTACATGTGTAATAAATTTCATAATCTAAGAGTATTTTTAGTTATCTCCCCGCTATCCCTTTTAAATGATGGTTGATGTCCATTTGATTCCCTCTGAGTAGTGCTCTGCTAAGGGAGGAGCAGACGCCTTTACATCTCCTGTCATCTCAAAAGGGACGTAAAGGGCTTGGAAATATGGTTCCTATTAGCCAGTTGCTACCTGAGATTGTTCATGGGGCTGGAGTTAGCTTTTAATGATGCCTTTTATTTTGAGCTACGCACGAAGATGGACGATAGGGTGGGAGCAACTACTGTACATAAGGAGCAAAACCAGCTATCCCAAACCATGCCACCCAGCTGCATCCATCATCCCCAAACGCCTTGGTGCAGAAATGTATGGGTTTTATCCTCAGGATGCTGCTGTGAGGTTGTGTTTATTCATTTTGCTGGGGCATAGGGCAGCAGAAAGGGAAGGAGAGCTGGATTTGGGGCAGTTTCAGCCATAAATGGGTTCAGAGTGATTTCCCTGCTTGTGGGAGGAATCCACATCGTGACAGTTCACCAGTGCACAGACCCTGCAAGAGATGATTTGTATCTGATTACTTGCGTCATAAACTTAACTCTGAAGAGCAAATGTTCTACCACTGAAATAGTTCGTGCAGCTCAATCGAGGGGGTTTTGTAAGAGTTTTTACAGGGGCATGTAGTAATAGGATGAAGGGTAATGGCTTCAAACTGAATGAGGGTAGATTTAGATTGGGTATTAGGCAGAAATTGTTTGCTGTGAGGGTGGTGAGCCCCTGGCCCAGGCTGCCCAGGGAAGCTGTGGCTGCCCCATCCCTGGAGGGGTTCAAGGCCAGGTTGGACGGGGCTTGGAGCAACCTGGGCTGGTGGGAGGTGTCCCTGCCCAGGGCAGGGGGTGGCACTGGGTGGGCTTTAAGGTCCCTTCCATCCTAAACCATTCTATGAAATGCTCCTCGGGGAGGGCAGATGCAGCTCCCTCTCATGCTGTACCTCCAGGACATGGCTCTGCAAGTGGGAGGTGGCACCATGGGCTGGAGGAGCAACTGGCGCCATGAGGACCCCTCTGCGGTATCTCCATCCTTTTAAAGTTCAGGAGGTGAAGCTCTGACCCCAGCGAGACACACGGGAACACCAGGGTCTTGTCCCAGAGCTTGTACACTGTCTGCATCCATCCCCCTGCTCTGTGCCGCTCCACTGCAGCGATTATTCCTCCACAGCATGTTGGGGTGAGTTTCTGGGCTATTTTTATTTTTTTTAATAACTTTTGATTGACTTGGAGCAGAGTTGTGAGTCAGGCATCGCCCCCCAGGCAGGGATGTTGCAGCTTTGGCTGCCTTGCAGCCCTGCCCCATCTCTCTGGCTCAGCCGAGGTCTTAATTTAAGCGCAGCTATTGATTGGGGATTGTTTGCTTGGATGCACTCCCGCTTCTTTTAATGGAGCTGTTAATAAAATGTCAACTGTGGTGGGTGCTCTGCTCCGCTGCAGCCTGGCCGGGGAGTGGGGGGAAGGGAAACCCATCCGGGCATTACCGGCATTGTCTGGAGCATCTGATCTGCTGGATCTAGCACTGGCTGGATGGACGGTCCCAAAGAGTGGTGGTCAATGGAGTTAAATCCAGCTGGCGGCCGGTCACAAGTGGCGGCCCTCAGGGCTCAGTGCTGGGACCATTTCTGTTTAACATCTTTACTGATGACCTTGATAAGGACATAGAGTGTATCATCAGCAAGCTTGCAGATGACATGAAGCTAAGCGGGAGTGTTGATCTGCATGAGGATAGGGAGGCTCTGCAGAGACACTTGGATAGGTTGGACCAATGGGCCAATGCTAATGGAATGTGCTTCAACAAGGCCAAGTGCTGGGTCCTGCACTTGGGCCACAACAACCCCATGCATCGCTCCAGGCCTGGGGAAGTGTGGCTGGAGAGCTGCCGGGCAGAAAAGGACCTGGGGGTTCTAATTGACAAGCGGCTGAACGTGAGCCAGCAGTGTGCCCAGGTGGCCAAGGAAGCCAATGGCATCCTGGCTTGTATTAGAAATAGTGTGACCAGCAGAAGGAGGGAGGTGATTGTCCCCCTGTGCTCAGCACTGGTGAGGCCACACCTCGAGTATTGTGTCCAGTTTTGGGCACCTCAATACGAGAGAGATCTCGAGGTGCTGGAGCGAGGGCAGAGGAGGGCAACGAAGCTGGTGAAGGGCCTGGAGAATAAATCTGATGAGGAGCGATTGCAGGAGCTGGGACTGTTGAGTTTGAGGAAGAGGAGGCTGAGGGGAGACCTCATCACTCTCTACAGCTACTTGAAAGGACATTGTAGAGAGGTTGGTGCTGGTCTCTTCTCACAGGTAATTAGCGATAGAACAAGAGGGAATGGGTTCAAGCTGCAGCAGGGGAGGTTTAGGCTGGACATTAGGAAAAACTTCTTGCCAGAAAGAGTGGTCAGACCCTGGAATAGGCTGCCCAGGGAGGTGGTGGAGTCACCATCCCTGAGTGTGTTTCAGACTCGTTTAGATGTGGTGTTGGGGGATATGGTGTAGGGGAGAACTTTGTAGAGTGGGGCTGATGGTTGGACTCGATGATCCCAAGGGTCTTTTCCAACCTAAATGATTCTATGCTTCTATTCCACTGCTGGGAGGCTGCTTGGGTGCTATTGCTCTTAATTACCCGTATATATACAAATACAGTTTAAAAGCACGTCGTTTTATGTATACTTGTGATAGTCTCTTTTAGGCTGAGGAATCGGGAGGGATTTTTTTTTTGCGTTTTTTTTCTTTTTCCCTTTGTTCCCTGGTGCTGATGTGTTGTGACGATGAAATTTTCTGCGGATATTTTTGGCGGAGTTAAGGACCCTGCAAGTAGCTTTTCCTGGGTGTTTGCTTGCAGTGAGTTTGAGCCTTGAATGGTGGAGACAGAAGCAGGGAGCGACCACAGGATGCGGCGTGGGGGTCGCCTCTTTGCAGGGGAGTTTGGTGTTTTGACGCAAATAAGGCTGAACGTGCTCATTTTAGAAACCAGTCCGTATTTACAGGTGAGAGAAGCCAGGGTCAGGCCTGGCTGACAGCTGAAATGCCATCTTATCCTAAAAACCGCCTGAAGCATTTCAGGAATGGCATCCATCCAGCGCGGTGATAAACGCAGCGGCATTGTGGTGCTGCAGCATGGTTCGTCTGCGTATGTCAAAACGTTTTATGGAAGAAATTTGGAGTAATTTCCTCGGTTTCAGAGGAGGAGGTTGGGGTGGAGATGTGCCTGGGGCTGTGGCAGAGGCTGGGGCAGGTACTGAGCTTGCTTTGCTCCCAGCCAAGGCTGTCTCTCTCAAGGACAGAAAAATTGGTTAGATCTCAGCCTGGCAGAGGCATCTTCCCAAATTAGGAGCCACAGCTCATTCAGAAGCCGGTTTATTTTTTACGTAGTTCTTATCTTTACTGAGCCTTTTTCCTTGAAATCTATTTCTTTTTATGCTTTGGGAATTATTTTTTTTTTTCCCTCATCCAGGAGGCTGAACTTATTCAGTGTTTTCCAGCGCACAAAACATGGCAAACTTCATTTGTGCTTGGCAGGACTTTAATGACTTAATCATGAGCGAGGCTTATGCCTGTCAAAGGCCTACAAGTTTGAGGTCAAAGGATGGTTGTGTACTATTTTTTTTTAGTTAAAAAATAACCAAAACTATTAAAAAAAAGTGTCTAGAATAATTGTCCTGGAAAAAAAAATATGCATTTTTAGAGTGTTTGTGTAAGTCTGAAGACATCTTGATTGAGAATAATCTTTGCTGGTGGTCTCAAAGGCATGGGGTGCTGAAGGTGTGACAGAACCTCCCCAGCTGAGGAGTCCTTGGACCAGGTCTCAGATTTTAACAGATCTGTTCCCCCTCTTTCAGGCCTCCACGGCAAGACCAGCGCTGAATAATTTCTTTTCATTTTCAACCTCATAACTCAGTTTGATTACATGTTGTATTAATTTGGTGGTTTGGTAATTTAGAGCTGTTTAAACTTAGTGGTTTCAGTCTCAGTTGTGACCACAATTCGATCATCGTTCTGTTCGATCTTGCGTTAGCTTGGAAGCATGCTTGCTTAGTGCATGTTTGCTTGCTCATCTTTTCTTAAATAAAACCTCTTAAAAGGAAATAGAAGAGGCCTTTCTTTCAAATTGCAGTGTGGGTTGCAACCTGAAGGCACCTCAGCTGATGAACAAGACAGATGTTCAGCTCTGCTTCCCAACTAATGCCGGTAGGATTGTGTCCGATGTCGTCTTCTGATAACTCCAGGCTCTTTCCCGATCAAACAGGCCAGGTGGGAATCAGCTCTGAACTTGAAGCAATTTAATGTGGTGGCAGCAGTGGTCTGAATGTAGTGGTCTTTGCTGAAGATGGGACTCCCAGTTGGTGCCCGGCTTGCCCTGGTGAACCATGGCTCTGGGAGATGTGCCTGGAGCACTTCGCGATATCCCACTAGAAATCCTCTCTCCTGATGTTTTAAATAAAGCATTCAGCACTTGGGGATGATCAGAAAATATAGGCTAGTGGCTGTCCAGTCCCTGAAGACAGATTTTTAGCATACCTGGTGCACCTGTAGCTCAGCTGAATTCGGCAACAAAACCTTCCGATGGAAGGACTCACCAGGGCTGGGTTTTCACTGCAGAGTTTTGATCAGCACAGAAAGCACATGAGATGGCTGAGAGCAGGTGCAGAAGATGGGAGGACCATCCTCTGCCCATAAAATGGAAGGGGTGGGAATCACTTCAGCTGGTGGCTTCTGTAGCATCATAACACAGCATCCTCTGCAGCTGGCCCTCGATGTACCGCAAGGGGAACGTTTGCTAGAAATATACCGTTTGGATCAAGTAACGAAAAATTCCTGTAATGTTGACAAATTCAGACTTTAATTTTCATGCGTAAAATGGATATTTTGAGCTGTAAGTGAATATATATGTTATCTGGAAAGCAGGTTGTGCGCTACGTACAGAAAGGTAGTTGGAGGATTTTATGGTTGTCACTCTGTGTAATGTTCTACTCGGTTATTAGCATGAGTGAAGCACATTTGTGCTGCTTGCTGATCTTCTTATTATGTCTCCACAAATGCAACCTCTAAAATTAGCAAGTAGTCCAGCCCGGCTATTTTTAGTTAAAAGGTTTTATTTCTGACACAATTGGTCAAGGCGAATGAATAGGGTTTTCCAAGAAACTCCTGAGGAAAGCAAGAGAGTGACTCCTCTAGAAACCTGACCACCGTTCACGTCCCCAGCAGTTCCTGGGAGCTGAGACCATTTGAGCGTTGCCCATCAGGGTATGTGAGGACCGAACTACCACAAAACTCATCAAATTGATAGGTTTTAGACCCTTCCACTTCCAAACTGTAGGCCCGGTGTGTTGTGTAAGCAGCAACTAGCACATTGCTAATGGGACTCAGAAGAAGATGATACTCCGATAATTGCCGGTGGTGATTATGTGTGTGGTTATTTTTTTTTCAATTGAGTGTGTACTCAGACATCCCCATAGCACATATGCGTCGTGGAAAAAATGGTTTGAGTGAAATATAGAAAAGTGGTTTAATTGCAGTGATAACGTGCATCTCGTTTGTGGAGTCGATTGGAAAAAATGTCATAAAGGTATCAGTGGCCCATAACTGCGGTTCTCCCCTGAGCCCCTCAGTCACATTTTTGTTGTTACCTTGGATTGCTTTTTCTTCTTGTCTTGTTTTTGGGGGTTATATATAGGGCTAAAAAAAAGCACACGAAGAGTGTCTGCGTTTTTACCTGCAACGATTTCACCCATCATCATCCTCTGAGGGGATGTGTTTCCATGGTGTAATTTCCGTACACATCTGCCAGGTATTTTTTTACTTGACTTCTCTTGATTTTAATGGCTGTTTGACTCCCACATTTCAGTCAGTTTCTGTTATCTATAAAATGCAGCTGCAGGCATGTTTTCAGCAGGCATGCTTTTTTATATATAGATATTATTTTTATATGTACAGGCCTACACGCACATATATATACACCCTTTCTAGACTTTTTCAGGGTGTACTCTAAGTCCTGTTCCAAATGAATTGCAATCGAGCTTTGATGTTCTCTCGGTCTGACAAGCAGTCAGCAGACTCTCACTAGGAAAATATTTGTTGATGTTGGAAGATTATTTGCTGATATCTGATCTGTGCTGATGGATTGTGAGTGCCCTGGTTGTGAATTCGCTCTGCTCTGGGTCCTCGTGTTGATTTTTTTCCCTTATGGTAGATGTCATCAGGATCCTTTCTTTGAAGAGAAGTGGGAATGAGGATGTATTGTTGGACTGGCAGAATGTGAGAAAATCTTTAGAGCAGTTTGTGGTTTATTTCAGCTGGAATATACCAGAATGGCAAGAGAGGTTGGAAGATTGAGACTCATGTCTCCTGGAGTTCTGCATGTCCTAGACAAGTACTAGATGTTAAGTATTACTATTACATAAATTTCAAAGGTCTTACATTTCAGCTGGTAACCTCTAGATGTATAAGTCCAGAATCACAGAATGGTAGGAGTTGAAAGGGACCTGTGGAGACCTAGTCCAACCCCCTGCCCACAGCAGGTGGCACAGGAACTTGTCCAAGAGGGTTTGGAATGTCTCCAGAGGCGGAGACTCCACCACCTCTCTGGGCAGCCTGTGCCAGTGCCATAATGTAACTCCAGGAGAAGCAAATCTACTCAATGATAGCAGTCTATGATGTTTTTTGAGTAGTGCTTGTGGGAGGAATGGTATATGGGCAGTCCATCTCCCCCCAGGTCCTTCCTTCAGCATAACAGGAGGTGGCACTGGGAAGAGCAGAAGATGCACATAATCATGTGGACTGAATCAGGTTACTGATGCCTTAGTCTGTCAGCTTAGATCTGCAGGTGAGACTGAGGTGGCCCCAGAGTCCTGGGGGATGGCTGGGGAGGGGAAAGGAGTGGGTTCCTGTTGTCTGTAATATTTTCTGCAGGTGCAACTCCTAAAGGAGTCCGTGTCCTCTCTGTGCAAGTACAGCAATACCTGGGAGGGTTGTAACCATAAGCTGTTATTGAAGCTATTATGGAGATGCAGTGTTGCAAAATGAGTAATTGGCTTTCCTTGAAGTCCCCAGAAAGAAAGAGGGAGCAAGGCGTCCCCTTCTCAAAGGGCAGACAGAAGGAGAAGCTGTGTAAAACAAACCTCTGTGGCAAAACAAAGTTTTGGATTGGAGGCAGGGAAAGAAAACGATGTGAACATCCTTTAATCTCAGATTTCATCTAGGGTCATGGACTCTGATCAGAATTTGGATTTTGGATTAGAGACTCTTCTGTAGTTACCATGTTTGGTTTAGGTGCAGCAATATAATTTTTCCTACCCCAAACTGATGTAAGGGGAATTGGACAGGCCATTCTTCCCCTTTCTTCTAACAGCGCGAGGTAGTGGGAGCTGGGAGGTCTCAAGTTCATGGCCATCACTTCTCCCAGCCAGAGCTTTGTGTCAATGATGTCTGTTTGTTAGTGCTTCCAGCAGCTGTTCCGCTCTGGAGCGTGTCCACTGGTGAGCAAGAGAGACTCTTGGGATGTAAACGAAGGAAAACATATTGCAGCTCTAGTTAGGGCTGTTTTCTTTACTAAATGCCTTCTACTTAAGACAGCCTGGGACTCATTCATTCCTGATTATGTTCCTCAGTTACCCTTGAAATAGCTCTGCTTTAGTCATCGCAAATATAAGTCACTGTTAGGTCTTTCATTGGCATTGCTATAAAAATGATTTCCCTTCCAAATCTTGACTTAGAAATTCATGTATGTGCGCAGCCTGGGGCCAAAAAAAAATTGGAACATGTTAAAAAGTGTGGTGAAACATATTCCTCTTCTTTAGTTCTTTGACCAGCTTGAAGATGGCCAATTTCTTCACGTTTGGCGAGATAAAATCTTAGAACCATTTAGGTTGGAAAGGACCTTTAAGACCAAGTCCAACTGTTAACCTTCCACTGCCAAGTCCCACTAAACCATGTCTCTAAGTGCCACATCTACAGGTCTTTTAAATACCTCCAGGGATGGCGACTCCACTACTTCCCTGGGCAGCCTGTTCCAATGCTTGGTAACCCTTTTGGTGAAGAAATTTTTCCTAATATCCATCCTAAACCTTCCCTGGCACAACTTGAGGCCATTTCTGTCCAGATGCCTCTCTGTAGAGCCTTCCTACCCTCGAGCAGATGAATGTTCTCGCCCAACTTGGTGTCACCTGAAAACTTACTGAGGGGGCACTCAATCCCCTTGTCCAGGTTGTTGATAAAGATATTAAACAGAACCAGCCCCGATACTGAGCCCTGGGGAGCACCACTTGTGACCGGCTTCCAACTGGATTGAGCTCCATTCACCACCGCTCTCTGGGCCCGGCCATCCAGCGGGTTTTTTACCCATCACTGTTAAGGTGCTATTTTGGCGTGCTCCCCGTGCTCTGAAGGAGGCACCAGCTGATGAATCTCTCAGGGGGTGGTCCTGCCCTTCCCCAGCCCTGGCTCAAGCTCCTCCTTCACCTTTTGGGTGATATTTTCATGAAATCGGATAAGAGTCCGGTTGCAGCTCACTGTTTACACGTGTAGCTTTAAGCACGTCAGGAGGAGGGTGAGGTGGAATATTTCAATCAATGTGCTTTGAATAATTTAAGAGTTCATCCTGAACTCCTCAGCTGATTTTTAAAAAGTAACCCTGAAAAAGGAAACCTGTTTTATGGATTATTCCATTCTGACATTTCCTAATGGAAACGTTTTGACTTTGCCGCTCTGAAATGAGGTTTTACTTCTGAACCTGTCTCTCTTTAGGATCTAAAAAAGCAGAAAACCTAACAAATTTACAAACAAAGCCTCTTTTTGTCCAATTTAAATGTTTTTTTTCTTCTTCCCCCTCTGGAAATCCTGAAGCTTCTTCATTTTTCATTGGCAGAGCGTGTTTGCGCAGCTGGCAAACCAAAAACCCCAGCTCCTGGCCCTCAATCCGTCTTCCAGCACTGGTCCCTGCTCCTGCTTACTGGCCACATCGCTCAGCGCAGACAGCGCTGCTGTTGTTTTGGAGGGAATATGTTTCATTTTGGGTCTCTGCCAGGGCAAAACGTTTGTGTAGGGGCTGGGGTTTGTTGTCTGTTGGTGCCAGAGTGGTGGAAGGTCTCCTGGCCACCCTGGCCACATGATGAGTCCTGGTTCGGAGGAGGAGCAGCGACAACTTGCAATGGGGGTCGGGGTTATCACGGTGACGGGAAAGTGCTCCTGAGCGCTAGAGAGAAGATCCTTTAGATGCCTCGCTCTTCTTTCACATTTTCTGACAGCTGCCCAAAGAGAAATCCTTTTTTTTTTTTTTAATTTGTCCATGCTTTTTCTTATGGGGCGGGGGAAACAAACCAAGTCTTGTGAAGGCAGAAGTCAAGAAAGAGGGTTGGGAGGAAGGCGAATCTGTGAACTGGCTGAACAGGGCCACCTCACGTATGATAGAGAAGACCTTTTTGGAGGAGTGCTGCTGGGGGCGTTGGTGGCACGGACTTCAGGGAGCTGTGTGAGAATGTAGCTTTATTATTAGGGGAAAAAAAAAAACCAAACAAAAAACAAAAACAAACAAAAAAAACCAACAAAAACCAAAAAAGGAGGAATCTGGATTGTCTTGGGTGAGGCTTGGGGGAAGAGCCTCCCTCCTTGGGGGTGTGGGAGCCGCCCTCCAGCTCGCTCGCTCCTGCTGCCCACATCCAAATGCCGGCAGAAAGAGCTCCGCAAGCTGCCGCAAAGTTGTTATGGCAGCTTTTGTAGCAAAAAGGGGGAAAATAAACAGTTTGTGACACTCGGGAGCAGAAGACGAGTGAGAAACTAGGGAATCAACATCACAACGATGTTGTAGGGCTAACTAAACTGGGAAAAAAAGAAATCCAGGGGTGACTGTGCTGGGCTCTGCTCAGCCTTCGCCTCCAGGCACGGCGGGAGATGCGCTTGGATGCAGTACAGGGGATTTAGGGACAGAAGAGCAACCTTGAACCTGAGCTGCCTTGCTTTTGTCAATGCAGTTAAATCCTTAAGAAGTTCTTCAATTTAATTTCCTTTTCTGGCTGGGGACGACTTACCAGTCTGTGTGATGGCAGCCGTGCTGGGGCCTGACTGGACGCGAAGCAGCCGCAACTCGCCCAAAACTGCTGATGTCAAAGGGATTTATTTTGCACGGTTTTGTATGTGTGGTGTGCACAAGTCAAGATTAATGCAATGGCGCTCCCCGATATCCAAGAAAACCGCTGTTCTTGCACATCCTAATTTGTTTCTTTCCGGCACGTGCACTTTATGGTACACACTGATGCGATAAAACTTCACTCGGCGTAGCAGGCATGGCTACGGCTAATGAGGCAGTCGCCGCTCTCCCTCGTGCTTTCAAAACTCTTCCAACTCTTCCTTGATCTCCTCTAGCTCTGAGCACCTGTGGAGACTTGGCTTCATCATGGGATGCCCACGGGGTAATTGAGTGCTTCTCAAAAATTGGGTTCTCTGCCTGTGAAACTACCCCAAAAAAAGTCTTGCCTCTTTTTCCTCCCCTTCTAGCAGAACAATTGCATTCGGCAACACTTAAAGGGAGGTTTAACTCCTTCGCCGTCCCCCTGACGCCCCATGCTGCTGAGCTGGGGCAGGGGGCTTGCCTTTGGGTTCCCTGATGAACCCCAACTGCAACAGCGGGTGTGCGATGGGCAACGCAATAAAAACTATATAATTCCCAGCAATTTGACCTCAGAAATTCACAATTACTTAATTTTCGTAAGACTCTCCAAGGCACAAGCAAGTTCTGTTTTGCACGTTTCTGATGCGAATCATGTACGTTTAATGACAGCTGAGGAATTTTTTTAAAACGAACTATTCCTTACAAGAAGCTTTCAGCATGAGAAGCAAAACAAATGGCTCACATATTCGGATTACGTTCAGCAAAGAGCAAGGCAAAGTTAATAACGCAGCAATTAAAAGTGAAACTTTTATTTCCGTTTCGAAGGGGAGCACGTTAATTTTTCATGTCAAAATGAGCTTTTATTTTCAAAGCAGTCCCAGGGATGAAAACAAAATGGAGATTCAGCCTGGGACTGCTGAGAACACTTCTTTTTGCCTGAAACTGTTTTTACCACAACTTTTCTCTTTCGCTGAGAAAACCAAACCTGCTTTTGATCGGTTCTGTGGTTCTTGGCTGTGACAGTAAATAGAAGCAAGCCCCAGCTATTCTGGTAGCTCTTTATGGCAACGGATGAGGAAGTTTGGTATCAAAGGTCATCTCTTTCTCTCCTTGGGGGTCTTCCTGCTGTTTTCTTCTCTGCTCTCACACACTATTTGCTGTCCCCTTTTAATTTTCCTTCCATGTTTTCACACATTTGAAGACTCCTCTTTTCTCCAGTTGTACTTTTCCCTTGCCGTGTTTAACCTCTGTGCATTTGCACCAGGGCCGGGGGATCCCACAGTGCCTCTTCTACACCCAAAAGATGCTTTTCTATGTGTTGGGACATCAGTCATGGAGCCAGAATCCCCTTGGAAGAGGGACAGGCCGCCTTGCTTTTTTTTTTTTTTCGGTTGTTTTTTTGTTTGCAAAGTCATTGCAGAGGCAGTTTTCCATGCCAGGCCCTGGCCAGTTTGAGGTTGAGCCAAGAAAGGGCATCCAAGAGTTAGGCTTGCTCCAAAATACTTGAGGAGATGTAAAAACATCCAGCCGCTTTATTGTGGCGATTAGTGACCTGGTGCTGTGCCAGCCTGCTCTTGGGTCAGCTCCCGCTGAGCTGGGCAGTTCCACGCATGTTTGCAGTTACTTACAATAAATCGCAATTTGTTTTCTTTTAATTTCAGATTAAGTTTTGCTTTGTTAACACTGGACTTCTCCCCACTCCAAAACACATCCTAGGAATAGTCCATTAAACTTCAAACACCTCTCTATTGGGTTATTGATTTTTTTTTTTTAATGATCTGTGCGATGAAGTTTTTTCTTGAGAATAGGGCCTGCCAGAAATTGCTTTGTCCTGTAGGCAAAAAGTGTGTGTTTTACATCGGTTTTAAAAAAATTAAATAAAAATAAAAATGCCTCAAAGAACTTGCTTGTAAGATCTATAGAAACACAAGATACAGTCTGTATTTACTCTTACTGTTTATATTTTCAAAAGTAAAAAAACCCTTAGGTACATAACGTTATTATAAAGTTCTCCAGGGTTAGAACAAGCACTTTGAACTGGGCTATTCTGCCTTCGCTCCCTTCCTGTGCTACAGATTTGGGCTAAGACCTGGGTATTTGGGATAAACTCCTCCAGGCCCGTACTGGGGATATCGGTGTGTGCCAGGCAGGGAGCGGAGCTCTGATGCGGGGACAAGCCCGTTAATACCTCGGAGCAATGCAGCAGAGATGAGTGGGGAAGAACCAAACGAGAATGAAACTGAACAGTCACAACACATTTGTAATGACGTCTTGTAGAAGTGTTATCAGGCTTTCACTGTGAGCAAGCTGTAAAAAAAAAAAAAAACCAAAAAAAAAACCCCCCCAAAAAAACCCAAACAAACAAAAAAAACAAAACAAAAACAGATAAAAAAGGAAAAGGGAAAGACTTGCAAATAAGGCGATGTGAATAAACTGTGTTGCGTGTGGTAGCCTGCCCGTGCCGACAGCCAACAGGTCACTCTGCTGTAGCCGCAGGAACACGCGGGGAGCCGGGATGCGGCGCCGAGCAAGATGTGCAAGAGCGATGGGCAGAAATCCCTCCTTTATGTACAGTTCAAGTTTCGCTTTGGGTGCAACAGCATTTAGTTCACAAATAAATTATGGTACAATATGGAGGAGAATTAGACGGTTAACTTCCTTTCCCCCAAGACTTTGTAAGAGTTTGATTTCTGACGCAAGCTCTTTGGGGCTGGGGTCTTTTTTTGTATCCTTCTAAAGCTTTTCCCTGCGGTGGCGAAAGTGTTGGGGTTAGCTCTGTGCGAGCTGGTTGGAGTTTATTCGTGTATTGACGTGGCGTTCTCTCTTCCTTGGTGGCTTCCAAGGCAGATCACCAAAAGCTGTGAGCGTAGCTGAGACCCAGGCCAAGGGGGCATCATCCCGTGGGGGCTTGTGTGGGCGTTGAGTTTGTGAGCCCTGTGGCACCTACCCCTGGGCTGGCCCTTTGTGCAGCACAAAGAAATCCTTTCTTACGCAAAGAAAAACCTAAACGCCTATTCGCCTCAAATTTGCAAGAGTGTTAGTAGTACTTGAATGCTTAAAGCCGTGCATCCAAAAAGGACTATTTCAGCTCAGCAAGGGCACCATGCAGACCTTGTACGTTAATTTAATTCCTTAGTATGATGCCAAAAGCTTATTTTCCTGCGCCTGATTTTTTACAGATTAAAATGATGTCATTAGTTCTTTGCACAAAGCCATTGGTTTGCTGAATTACCTTAAAGTGATGACAAGTAGGTGACACCAGCATGATTGCCTGCATTAGTCATGAGCCTTTTATGAGGCTTTTGCTAACCCAGCACTTAATTCCACCCAAGCTGATGTTTTGAAAACAAACACAGGAGAAAGATCAGTTTTAAATAGTAGAGTTTGGCCATGATTTTTGGGATGGGGGATGTTCCCCTGGAGGGGGTCTCTGAGATAGCCTCCCATTTGTGTTAAAGCATTATTTTCAACCCTGATGCAAAATGTTGGGCTTACTTGAAATCTAGAGTCTTTTGGCATCTCAGTAAAACTCAGAGTAGGAAAAGCTTCACCAAGGAGGTGATGGAGCTTTTGTAACTTTTGGGTCATGCAAAGCTCTCCTGACACCCACGAGGGAACCTGGTCCTAATTTTGGCTTCTAAGAAGTGGATGCCGAAGTCTGAAGAAGCCACCTTACACCTCCTGGACTGGAGGAGAGGGAACGGGCAGCTCTGGGGCTGCTGTGGGTGGGAAGCATCAGGAGATGCCACAGTGGCAGGATGACTCAGGAGGCCTCACGTTGGCAGGAGGGCACTGGGGAGAGGTGGTCCACCCCAAGGGCATGTCCAGAGTCTGGAGCAGAGCATCTGCTTTGCTCCAGTGACCAGAGAGGGCTGCAACCATTGCTCTTTCAGCATGGCGGAGACCTCTGCCCACCGCTGTGGAGATGGCCAGACCCACCATTTGTGTAAAGAGGATGTTGCCTGTGTAAGCCCTAATGATACGTGGGGAAATATGGTCACGTACATCTAGGGAAGAGCTTGCTTACACGCTTTCCTACCTGTTCTCCTTTTTGGCGACACGGCCCGGCAGATGGAACCTATATTAAGCCACTGCCTCTCTCTTGCCTGGCTCAGCGAGGCAGTTGGCCCGCTCTCCATGCATCCATCTGTCTCCTTGCTAGAACAACAAATCTTTTGAACCCGGAGACCAGCTTTAACCACCAGAAGAAGCTGCCTCGGGGCTAATAAAGACTTCTAGGACAATCCACTGCTATATAGAGGGGAAAAAAAAAAGTGACATCCATGTCTCTGGGCAATTGTTACATGTATTTTGGCAATGTGCACATCTCGGGGCTGCCACGGCATGAATGGTCTCGAGAGCAACGAGTCTTGAACAGGGGTCACTGTGGTGGGAGGAGGGCCAGGGGACAAGGCTTTGGCAGCTTTGCATCTTTCTGGTCAAATTTATCTGGTGTTTTCATTCACCTCGTGGCTTAGAGAGGTGTAACGGGTCCCTATCAGTTGATGTGCTCCAACAGATTTTATTTTGGGGGGAGAAAAAGGAAGAAAGGGGAACTTTAGTGCTACAGCAAGAAGTAAAAGCTGGGTACGGGCTTCTGCGGAGTGGTGCTGGTGGCCCTGCAGTGTGCTGATGGCTCATCTTCCCCGGCAGCGTGCTGCTGTGCCCCGGAGGCTGTTGCCTGTCTTGCTGTCGAGGGCAGAATAAACCTTCAGGGAAAGCTCTGTTAACCTGAAAGAGTTTTGACTGACATCCCATGGGGCAGACTGTGATCCCTTCTGATATGCTCCGTATCTTAAAACAAACAGAAAATTGCGTTGGTCTTCCGGGAGGGTTTGGAGTCCTTGAAACGGTGTGAAATACTAAGAAAAAAGCTGTGCTCTTAGCCCAAAGGGGGCAGTGTTGGAGTCCTTGGCTTGGCTCTGCTCTCCTGCCTGCATGGCTTCTCCTTGCAGATTTCCAAAAGTGGGCTTTAAACGCAAAAGGTGATTTTTCTCACCACATTCCGCACTGTGCGTTGAAAGCCTGGTGGCACAATTCTGCTTTGCAGGTGGAGCAAGCTGTTCCCGGGACAGGAGGACGCGGGAACACCGGGGCAGGAACCCCAATGAAAAAAATGTAGTTATTTGCAGGAGAGTATTTTGTTGTCTTTCACGCAAATACAGATGCGGGATGGAGAAAGCGTGTGATGTGCTCCTTTATTAGCCCCAGCTGGAGTCACATTGGTGTTCCCAGGCTGCTGTGTTGGGGACAGGAGCTGGGGGGCCCCGGCAATGAGCTCTTCTTGCTGGGAAGCGTGGTACAAAGCACCTAGAGACCCCGTGCTGTGCGGTGTATGGAAAGGCAGTGCCTCTGGGTGAGCAGCCGGTGCTGGGGCTGGTCCTGTCCTCTTGTCCCATATGTGCTGCACACGCACTCGTGGGTGGAGAGATAGGTAAGAAAATGAATTTTTTTATATATATATATATATATAAAAAAATATATATTTATAATATATATTATAGGGTATACCCCTATACCCTTGGTATAGGGTAATGCAGAAGTAGGGCATCAATCTACTGAACGGGATGGGCAGTTGCTGTCAGGGGGGTGACAGGAGGCTCTTTGCAGCAGTGGGAGCAGGTGACCCTCCCCAAAATGTTGTTCTGCTCAGTTCTCGCACCCACCGATGTTCCTGCTCCAGCCCCTGGATCCGCTGCTATCGGTTGTTGTAAACCGCGTGTGAAACATCTCCCAATTATCTTAACTGTGTGCAGAAACACTGTCCTGTATGGCCACTTCTGCATCTGCAGGAACAACTTCTACTGACTACTTACCAGTGTCTTACCTCTGTACGGTTAGATCTATTTTCAAGCAAACTGCCTGGGAGTCTCTGGAGCAGCATGATTCGCCCCCTGGCTGGCTTATGAAGACCTTAATAAAATAGCTAGTCATCATGAAACACTTCTTAGGGACTCGGAGAAGCAACCCCCTCCACAAGCAGGATACAGTATACCTTAAATATTTCTACTGAACCTGTTTTAAAACAGAAGGGCAATTGGTCTTGAGGTTAAAAGAGATCAAGCGCTGGAGGCTGAACAAAGAGACCTGCTCTGGCCATGGGGGCAGGTTCCCCATCTGTAGCATCTGCCACTGGCAGGTACTTCAGCAAGGGAAGGCAGAGGTGCAGGTGTCCAAGGGCTTTGCCTCCCCCAGCTTTCTAGAGAGCGATTAATTTAGTTAACCAATCACAAATTGCCAGTGATGGCTGTGACCAAATGGAGACAGACGGATAAAGGGAATATTTTTGAAAGGCTTTCCAACGTTCTACTTCAGCAGCGATCAACTTCATGTCCCAGTTTAGGAAGTCCTGGTATTGAGCGGGTGCCCAGTCTGGCTAAAACTGCTGGTGTTCTCTCCGGCAGCAGAGCCAGAGCAGTTTGCTGAATCACTGTCAGAAGCAGCAGCTCTTCTAACCGAAAATAAAAAAAGCTATAAAAGTTATTAACAGATCAAAGAACCATCCTTTGAGTAGTCTTCATAGGATTTTGTCAGATGTGAAAATGGTATTACTAAAGAGGGGGGAAAACACACCCCAACCAAGCCCAATGAAGATGTAAAGGGAATTATATGCAAAAATGTCTCAAAAAAAAAAAAGAAATAAGGGGGAGGAGTTTTCTACCAGACAAGGCAAAACCTTCTCGCTCTCTACAGCTCCCTGAAAGGAGGTTGTAGTGAGGGGGGGTCGGTCTGTTCTCCCAAGGAACAGGCAATAGGACAAGAGGAAATGGACTCACCTTGCGCTGGGGGAGGTTTAGGATGGATATTAGGGAAAATTTCTTCACCAAAAGGGTTGTTAAGCATTGGAACAGGCTGCCCAGGGCAGTGGTGGAGTTGCCATCCCTGGAGGTATTTAGAAGCCGGGCAGACGCGGTGCTGAGGGACATGGTTTAGTGGTGCGTTTGGCAGTGCTGGGTTGATGGTTGGACTCTGTGATCTCAAAGGTCCTTTTCAATCTCAACGATTCCATGTTTCAGTGAAAAGGGCTGAGGTGAGGCTAAAGGAGAGGTGAGACGTGGCCTTAGTTGGCTGACGCTGCAGCAGCGTGTCCGGCCCGGTCGGATGCTGGACGGGCACCAGAGCTCATGTATTTTATTTTTAACTACCTGATTCAGCAGAGATTTTCAGGGGCCAGTCTGTCTGTCTCGCTGTCCCACGGACTGTCTCACCGGTTACCTCTTGGCAGCAAGACCTCGTGTGTGCGATTGTGTACGGGCACGCAGAGCCTAGAGTTGCCTTCTCCGAGACTTATAAAATTATCATACCTAGGTTGTCTCTCTGGATAACACTTCATTGACATCAAAGGGTGACCCAAGCCTTGACCCACCATGCCTGGGTGGAGCACCCAGCTCTTGGAGGTGGCGTGACTTGCCACCTCCAGCCTGAGTGTTTGGGGCTGTTGACAGCAAAGGAAGGAATATTCTCTTTTGTGACACTTTAATGCTTTTTCTTGGATTTTCCGCACTGCATGACTCCCTGTATGGTGAGCCAGACAGCGCTTGGAAAGTGAGCCATCAGGTTTAGCACCAGAGCGGTCCCCAGGAGGAATAATCGATCCCATTGTCCCTACTGCCCATCTGTCCTGCTACAGCAATGCAATAAAAAGCGCTACATCAGGAATATTTCTCATTTAGGAAGCTGATAGCAAGAGGTTGATGAAGTGCAGCCCAGGATAAGCAGTAGACGTTCGCTCCGCACCTTTGAGCTGGAGAAGGTGATGGTGAAGAGCAGCTCTGGAGGTGGCAGGCGAGCGAGGGGACTGCTGGAGCGGGTATTTTCGTACCTGACGCCCCAGCCTAGGTGTCTGGGGAAAATACGTTTTGGGTTAAATTTGTCGAGCCTTGGCACATAACTCATTTCTCTCAACCCTGAAACAGGGCAAGTGTTTGAGGTGAGATGATTCTCCCGGAGTGCTCTTTCAGGTGAAGCTTTTCAGTGCTGCCTGGTTGAAGATTGGCACCCCACCGCTTCCCTATTGAAATTCAATTGGGAAAGCCACGGGTTGCCGGCACTTCTGTTCCTCGCCGGTGTCACCAGGCTGCCTTGTTTGCTGCGGATTTGTTGCAGAGCTAGCGGTCTTGTCTTGGAAGCTAGGGCAGAAAACTACTTCTAGGGCTTTGCCTCCTTTGCAAGTGGCTCACAAATTTTTGGGGGCCGTGCGAGAGCGTGCAGGTGTGCATGGCTGTTCCTGGCGAGGCTGCAAGAGGAGCAGAGTGTGTCCCAGCTCCCTGGGAGCCACCTGGGGCTCTGCTGAAGAGAAGCCGGCTGGCGCTGATCCTAGGTCACAGCTGGGGGTGAGGTCCTGTGTCGTGTTTACTCAAAGTTAGGGGCTGAAACAGGAGCTAAGTACACAAAGTGGTGTGTCCCCACGCATATGGCTTTGTGCAACTGCTATCGGTGCTGGTTACCCAAAGGTTTGTGTGCTGTGTGTTTAGGCTTGGTCTAGAAGTCCTTCAAGTCCAAGGCAGTGCCTTGAGGGATCTTGGCAAAGCTGTTTTTGTAGCTGCCACCTCCACTGGAAAGGATAGTCGTATAATTCCCTCTCCTTAGGAGCATTATAGTTAATGGGACCTCTTAAATGAGCGTTGGTTATAGCGTGGAAGCCACAGGCACGGGTTCAATGCCAGCATCTCAGCCTGCAGCATCCCTGTCATCCCAGAACATGCGTGAAATAGTTTTCCCTGTTTCAGGAGAAGCAGCTGGAGCAGTTACTGTATGCGATGTGCTGTTATGAGCTGCAGAGGAAGGGAGGGTTCGGGGGAGGGCTGACGAGTGGTTTTGTGCCCTAAAGTGCTCCGGCAGATGGGATGTCGGGAGGTGCACAGCAGAGCTTCCCCTCCTGCCGGCCAGGCTTGCGTGTCGGGAGACAAAGGGGTGAATCTCCACAGGCGGTGACTCCATCTCAGTCATCCTCTCTGCGTACCAGTGCTGTGTGATGGGAAGCGTCAAAGCTGTCAGCGGGCTGGAGGCGCTCCCTGTCCCGCCAAGGGGATGTCTTGGGCATGGAGCAGCTTCCCTCTTGCACTTGGGAATTACTATTGAGTGAGAAACAGACGATGAGCTTTCTGGGTTTTACCCTTTTTCAGGACTGTTTTTACAGACATCTTATAGTGGGAGGTGTCCCTGGCCATGGCAGGAGGGTTGGAACTAGATAATCTTTAAGGTTCCTTCCAACTCAGACCATTCTATCAGTCTATGATACCACTATTTGAGTACCTAAATGGATAATTGCTCATCTGGGTGTTGCTGATTTCTACTTTTATTAGTAGAAAGGAGCCTTTTACCAGCTCAGGAGTATAGGCTGTTGCTCCTCTATCAGACTAATGATGGTATAGTGAGTCTTTCCATAGTAGGGCAGCCGCGTTCCTGGTGGTGGCCATGGGAGGCAGGGGAGGTGGCTTGTGTTGATGTGATATTCTCGTGTTCCGCCTCCTGCCATGTGTGGCTTCCTCAGCTCAGTCTTATGAGCTCGAGTCCTCTGTAGGTGCAGGTAATTGTTCGACAGCTTCTCTGTGCAAGGAAACTCAGAAATACATGGTGCCAGGCAAGCGCAGAGGACCCCGCGTGTCCCCACCAGCTTGCCCGCTGGCTTTCAGCTGGTGTTCTCCTGACAAGGCTCGTTGTTGAGATAATTGGAGTTACCTGGCCGGTCTCAAGGGTGTAAATCACTTGATTGTTCTGCCACTAGAAGCACTTCCTTCAGCAAATGTCCTACTTAAAACTTCAGCCTTTCAAAACCCGCGTTAGAGGCTTGGACTCGGTGAACTTCGCCCTCGCCTGTCACATCCCCTCGCTGCTGCGATGGGGTTTGCGGGAGCTCCAGCCCTTAGGCACAATTCTGGGAGATGGAGTTTGGATACTCCAGTCTTGTTGCCTGCGGGCCTTGGGTTAAGTGCAGATTCATCACATTTAAAGTTAGACATTGAGGATCAAGCTTTCCCCCCACCCCCGCATCCTGAAAAGGGTAATAATCATCTGAAATCTGTTCTTTTGGTAAATGTAGATTAGTTCATTATTTTTAGCCCATCGAGGCTTTCAAAGTTAATCTGCGGTTGACACAGTTTCTATTTTAATACAATTATTAAATTAAAGAAGCCACTAGTTATGTGTTAAGGAAGCTGTATGCCAAGGTTAACCGTTAATCACGAACTTTAATAACTAAGCAGCCAGTTGTGCTATATCAAAACAAATATTAATTTTGTGTGGGGATGCTGCTGCTTGACCTTTATGACCCACTTTGGAAAATGTGATTGATTATAAAAGCGGTATATCACACGTACAGTAATCTGCACCGTAAAGCCTGGAACTTGGTATTTCCATTGGAAAATTGCTTCTTTCCTGGGGTAATTAATATCTTAAAAGTGCTGAATTTATCATAGTGGCCCAGGATGTATTTGCAAAAAAAAAAGAGTTACCGTAGCAACTGCGATGTCTGTGCAATTTGAGCCACGGCGCTCCTGTACAGCAAATGTAACCCAGACGGTCGTATATGACTAAGTTTACTTTAAAAACATTTTGAGGTTGAGATGATGCTACATTAGCAAACAAATATTCTGCTGCATAGCATTATATTCTTGCAGCCCGAACCTTTTTATTTGCTTTTCATCACCATTTCTTTAGGTTTAACCATGTCGCATTGGTACCTGGGCTGTGCTTTCCTAGACCTGGGTGGCCCATGGCAGGGGACTGTCCAACGTTGTCTTTGGCCCCCCAAAAATGAAGTTAAATGTGAGTCTGGTGCTTCCAGAGTGTTACTTACAGTCAGGGGGGTGTGGAAGGAAGTGCTTGAACATGGTGTTCAAGGGCGCTAAGGAACGCCCCGCGCTGAGATGTGGCGAGCGGGCGGCGCGTGGAAGTGCTTTCACCATGGGCTGAAGGGCTTCGGATCACCCGGGATGATTTTGCTGGACCTTGGGAATGGATGTTGGCTTCAGCCATCCTTCCCGGCACTGCAGGATGGGGCTGGGGGAAGCAGGCTGGATCTGGGAGCTGGCTCCGGGATGGGATCGTAGGCTTCCCTGGGAGAGCTGGTCACCACAGCTTGCCTCCTCTCTGCATGGAAAAGACACCGTTAACTTGTCTCCCTGACCATGCCAGACATTTTGGGCTTTCCTGTGCGCTGTGGAGCAGGGGGTGAAGTTCCTGCATGCCTGTGCCTATGGGTAGGGTCGGGCAGTGGGGCACTGCTGCCCTCAGCCCCCCATTTCGGGCACGTTGTCTTCCAATACCGCATTGGAGAGCACTCAATTCTGTGTGGTAACAAGAATTTATTGTCATTTAGACTGATTAGCACCAGGAAGATGGCCCCTGAAGTGACTTGTGTGCCCAGGGGAGCGGTGGTTGCCTCCCTGATGCTGGAGCATCCTCAGCTGCCATGGGTCTGCCCAGGCTGGACCAGCGCCTGCCCGGCACCCACGGGTCAGGGGGGGAGCGTGGCATCCTGCAGTAAGGTGGGGGTGAGGCGCGGGCTGATGGAGCAGAGTCAGCAGCATCCTTTGTGCTAAATTTTCGGTGCTAAATTTGTGGCTTTGAGGTGGGGGGGGGAAGGAAAAGCCTGTTTATGGCAGTGACTAGCCTGAGGTGCACCATGAAACCCAGTGGTTGGAGAGCAGACACACACTGGATGGGGAATACGGGTGTTCCGGCACAACTGAAACCAGCCTTGAGCATCTTCCCTGGGGGAGAGAGTGTTGGGGCGTGTGGCAGCAATTAGGGAGGCCAGAAGAAGTTCGTTACTGAAGATGGGTCAGAGACGCCTTTATACTGACGTGGGTGTTGAGTAACAGTTAGGAACGGGATGCAGATGCAAAGGAATCATTGCAGGCTGCTCAACTTGTAGTAATGTAAGTAAGTAATATAAGCTGGTAATTAAATAGAAAGGACTTTATAAGAAACAATTTCTGGGTAGGACAAACAAAACATCCATTTCTCATCAGTTCAGGACTGGTGCGTTGTTGTCGGTACCTGAGCAGAGAAGGGGAGTTTAAAAGCCGTCTGTAACTTTTTTTTTTTAAGATGAAATCGGAACTTGAGGACCACTGAAAACAGCTGGACGTGGAAGCACCACCGGGTCGGAAGGGAAATGCTGAGTAGGTGGGACTGTGTGCAGGAGAGCCCTTCCCACTGTCCTCCTGTCTCCTGCTCTGCAGAGAGGTTGCTGTGTTTGTGTTGTGCCCGATACAAAAAAAAAAAACCCAAACCAACCCAAACCACTAAATCTGTGTGTTGCTATATAACCTCCTTTGAAAACAACTAACGAGATCCTGATCTGATGGATATGGTCTCAGCTCACGTAGATCTCCATGTGTGAGCATCTAGAGGCCCCAAAGTGCAGTTTTGGTTGCGTAAGGCTTGAAGTCTAAAGGCTTGAAACTTTCCAGGTATGGAGACTGTGGTGATTAATCTGTTTTGCTTTTATAAACAACTCTGAAAAGCCTAATTAGGGTTTTCTGGAGTCAGCACTATTAAAGAGCGGGCTGGCAGGCTGAGCTGAAGGATGCAGGTGCTTGCAGGGACTGTGCTTGCTCTAGCAGGGTAAACTGATTCCGGAGCAGCATCCTGCAGGATGGCGATGCTGCCGGGAAGATTTCCCACCGTTGCATTTATCTTTTCGCCACCCCAGACCATGGGGGACTTGGAACAAGTGCTGTCTGCGATGGGCTCAGGCTGCCGGTGCCACAGCCAGTGCTGGGTGCCTCTGGGGCATCTCCTTCCCCAGGCTGGGACCGAGAGGTCTGCTCTCTGCGTCTGAGGATGTGAGGCTGCGTTTTTAACTGATTTATTAAGTGTTATTTGGGATTGGATTAATTTTGGCCTCAGCTGCCATGCTTCGTGAAGATCAGAGCTGTGGTGGTACTTGTAAATCTTCTCCTGAGGAGGCCTCAGAAGGAAAAAACTACTTATTTCTCTCGGCTCTGATTAAGAGCTTTCTGGCACACAGGGACAAATCACTGCTGTCACTGGGCTCAGGGGCTGGGGTGAAGGGCACGGAAAGTCTGCCTGCCCCAAAACCTCCCAGTTGTATTCACTCTTAATTCCTATAATGGCATGAGTTGTTTCCTCTCTTCTTTCTGTTCCTTCTTGTAGCATCCCCTTTTGGCAGTTTGCACTGAACAAGCCTTGTTTAAGGGGATAAAATACATTTCCCGTGAAAGAACAGCCCAAAGTTTTGGGTTTCATTGAGCGATGTTGCAAGGGCTAGTGAGGTTCTTGCCCTCAGTTGTCTATAGGCTTGGATGTCATTAGGTGCTAACAGTAATTTGAAGTCGTCATAAACCCAATAGAATATTTTGGCAGTGGTCTGCACGTGCAGGAGGCAAGGGGATGGGAAGAGAGTGCAAACTAAGTTTTTGTGGGATCCCATAATATCTACCTTCCATGGCTTTCTTAATTTCAGTTTCCCCATACGAGATATTCCTGTATCATCAGGTGAGCTTTTATACCTTAAAAAAGAAAAAAAAGATGTAAAAAGAATAACAATTTGCCCTTATTTCTAATGGAAAAATAAGCTTTTGCTGCCGGTGCTCTGCAAGCCCGTTTGTACGGGACCACTTCTGGGAATGCAGGGTGAGGTCTGAGATGCAGCACTGTGTACCCAAGGCAACAGCTCTGTGCTCACTGTAACCAGTGAAAATATGCATCCTTTCACTGTTTTACCCTGAAAACCCGAACAGCTGCACCTGTACCCTTAACAACAAGAATTGTTATCTCATGGACCTGCTGGAGCGGGGCCAGAGCAGGCCCCGGAGATGCTGGGAGGGCTGGAGCCCCTCTGCTGTGAGGACAGGCTGAGAGAGCTGGGGGGGTTCAGCCTGGAGAAGAGAAGGCTCCAGGGAGACCTTCCAGCCCCTGCCAGTCCCTAAAGGGGCTCCAGGGAAGCTGGGGAGGGACTCTGGATCAGGGAGGGGAGCATGGGACAAGGGGGAATGGCTTTAAACTGGAAGAGGGGAGATTTAGATGAGATCTGAGGCAGAAATTCTTTGCTGTGAGGGTGGTGAGCCCCCGGCCCAGGTTGCCCAGAGAAGCTGTGGCTGCCCCATCCCTGGAGGGGTTCAAGGCCAGGCTGGACGGGGCTTGGAGCAGCCTGGGCTGGTGGGAGGTGTCCCTGCCCAGGGCAGGGGGGGTGGAATGAGATGGTCTTTAAGGTCCCTTCCAACCCAAACCATTCTGTGAAGAATTCAGATAAGAACAGTTGGACAAATTTCCCTGTTGGCGTAAAGTGCAGTGTCCAGATGGGATGGTGGTGTCACCTGCTGCGTGTGGGTGTTGGTGGGGGGCGAGTGCACCAACAGCTGTTGTTCTTCTCATCAGCCGGCCAGTGGAGCCGTGCTCCCCTCATACCCATCTTACTGGTGAGTGCTGTATTGTTGCTACAGCTATTTTAATTTAAAAATTCTTCAGTGGAGTGTTTTTCCTCCCCTTAAAGATGTAGTGAGCAACCATTGCAATATTTGATGCTTTGCCCGTTGGCCATGTGTTTTGTTCTCTGGGGGGTCAGCGAGAGCTGAGGCGCTGGCCCTGGGAACCTCCTCACCATACCTCCACCTCATCCTGTGGAGCTGAACTTACAGCCTCCCGACGGCTGAAACTCCACCTGGAGAAAACATGGAGCAGAAGAACTTTTTTCCGATGAATAACTCGGGTCGTTCTTCCTCTGGGTTGCTCTAAAGATGGTCTTTGCAGAGGTTAGTTGGTTTATGCCAGCGAGGAGCTGGTTTTCTGGATGACATGTGCAAGATGCTGCTATTTTTAGATCACTTAAAACTGTAAAATCCATCTCTGTTTGACTATCGGCACTTCAGGGATGTTTTTTATGGGTGTGAGGCTGTATTCTCCACTACTGCCGTAGCGATCACTGAGGAAACAGGATCTGACAAAATTGCTGGCGTTGAAAGGCAATGCTGCCATTTTGACCACACGAGGAGCGGTGCTGCCGTTACCAAACAGCCCCGAGATCTTTATTTTGAACGTTTCGGCTGTCACCCGGTTTTTATGGCTTTACTGTGGCAAAATCTAGGCTTGGTAGATATTCCCAAGACCTGAATGTTTCTGGAGCCTGCGAGGGAGGGGAGCGAGAGCCGCCGGTGGCCTCTTCCTTTAGGACAGGGCATACCGCTGGCAATTTAAATTACTGCAATTCTGATTACAAGGCTTATTTAAGCTTTTGTATGTTATTTCCTGGTTCCGGTTCCCTGTTTTAAAGGAATTTGCAAGCTTCTTGCTGGTTTTTTGTTGTTTCTGTGTTGACCTGGCAGCCAGACCGACTGTCCGCACTGATTTATCTGCTGCTCTGCTCTCCCACTTCGCCGTTCAAGATGCGGTTGTTAATTAGCGATGCCCTCCGCTGTCTGAGCAGTTTAATGGCTTTCCTCCCACGCCGTGGGGCTGCTCAGCGCCTCCCTGGTCCCTCTGGGGCAGGAATGAAAATATTTGCTGCAAAAATGCCCGTCTGCGTCTCCCTTTAGCTGCAGCTGTTACTTCCCTGCAAAATGTGGAATCGGAAACTTTTTTTTCCTTTCCCCCACAATATTCAAATGAGCGTAACGAGCATTCAGATGCCTATGAGTAATCCCAATCCTGGCTCTCCGGCTGAACAAAACACGGCTTTCTTGTGCCATTTGCGTTGCGGCTTTGCTGAGCTACTGTGCTGCTTTTGTGAGCGGGGAGCAGAGCCGGGGCAGTGGGAGCCCATCGGAGCCGCTCCTCCGGCCTTCTGCGCCCCGCACAATCGGCTCATTCACCGCCGGTGGCCTTGGCGTGAAGGTCCATCACATGGGTCGGAGAAGCCCGTCTGCTGCTGGGAGAGCTGGGGCTGCCACCAGGAAAGGTGTGGGAGGGAGCACAGCCTTTATCCTGGGGCACCGTGCTCTCCTCTCACTGCTAAAACACTTTTTTTTTTCCTCTTTATTCCACATATACTGTTGCAGAGTAACACGTAAGCAGGGGGTTTCTGCTCTCCTCAACATCCTTCTTTCAGTCCTTCACAGAATACTCTTAAATCTTGAAATAATTAGCTACAAGAAACATAAAACCATATTCTATACAAACTTTACAAATTCTTTGCTGTGAGGGTGGTGAGCCCCTGGCCCAGGCTGCCCAGAGAAGCTGTGGCTGCCCCATCCCTGGAGGGGTTCAAGGCCAGGCTGGATGGGGCTTGGAGCAACCTGGGCTGGTGGGAGGTGTCCCTGCCCAGGGCAGGGGGGGTGAAACGAGGTGGTCTTCAAGGTCCCTTCCAACCCAAACCATTCCATGATTCTGTATTTGCTCCCTAATGTCAGTTATTCTACCAGCAGCATCCCCATGGCTTTGCTGTCACTTATTACATACATGGCCTTCTGGTTGTGCCGGGCATTTTACTTTTAATATATGTCTATGTGATGCCCTTGTGTGGGCAGAATAGAAATCTTGTTTTCTAATGCTAAGAATGGAAAACAGAACGAAACAAAAAAATTGCAATTTAAACTCAGGATCAACTACGGAATGACAAGGGAGCTTATTCACGAGATCAAAAAAAAAAAAAAAAGATGTGAAGGAGAAATGTTAAATACACATATCCTAAATAAGGTTGCAGAAACCTCATGACTACTGAATGTTAAACATTGGAATAGGCTGCCCAGGGAGGTGGTGGATTCACCATCCTTGGAGGTGTTTAAAAAAAGGGTAGATGTGGTACTTAGGGACATGGTTTAGAAGTGGTTTTTGTCAGGGTAGGTTAATGGTTGGACTTGATGATCTTAAAGGTCCCTTCCAACCTCAGCGATTCTATGATTCTACTTTGGATGGCAAAGTAAACTCTTTTCTGCACAAAGAGAACAATCCTTGCTCTCGCTTCTATCACAGTAAATCCCATGAACATCAGTAAAATCGATAGCGTGGCACTCGTAGGAAGCAGCAACGCTTTTTCTGTCATTAATAGTGCTGCGTCTGGCTAAGGGAGATGTAGAACAGGGCAGGAGTCTGGCTCTTCCAAAGCCACCGTGAAGCAAGCTCGCTCTTAAGGGTATGAAGCTCTCTGGAGCCATCCCCGTCGGGTTCCTTTACCCCGGGGTGGGGATGGGAGTGCAGGAAGGCTGACCCAAAGCTGATGGACTTTTTCATTTGTAGAAAGCTTTGGCGGTTCCTTAGATAAGGAGAAACATCCAACTAACAGTGAACTTGTGCGGGGGACAAAGTCTGCGTGAAGCAATAACTACGTGGCTTTCTTGGATGGTGCACTACGGAGGATATTACTTACAGGTCCCCAGTTAGTCCTCACAACCACATCTCCTTGAGTCTGCAGGATTACCAGTGTACCTGGGTATTAGGCGCACTTTTAAAATGCAAGGAAGGGGAGCGTTACTTTCCATGCCAGTCTACTAGTCTCCTAGTGCCGCTAATCCCATTAGCGCTGGATTCGGTGATTTCTGATGGGACCGGGCAGTAGGTGCCAGGGTTGACGATAGCTGCGCCATCCCTGCCTGCCGGACAAGCCTGCCTGCTCAGAGGTGGAAATCGCTGGGAGAAATGCCGTCCTCACCCGGCACTGTTGCAGGAGTCAGGGCTGCGTGTTCGCTCGCCTTGTCTTCCATTTGTTTGTGTCACAAAGCGCTATTCAAAGAGCGTGATCTTTCATTTCGCGCACAGTCCCCAGTTGAAGACCTTTGTTGGTTGTGTCTGGTATGAATCGTGAGGCTGGTATCATCGTGAGGCTGCACGATGATAATGGTACTGGTGAGCACAAAGGAGAGTCTGAGCGCAGAAATTAACTCTTTGCTCAGCGAGATACAAGTCAGGCAAGAGAAAAAAAGGCTGCTCAGACGAGAAGCAAAGAGGTTTGGGAGAGGACAGCAGGAGGGAAAGGAATCCTTCTTTTGCCAGTGTACTCCAAAGACAATTTTAGAACATCATACACCCCATGCTCCCCTGGCATCCAGGGCACTAGTTTGTTTTGGGATTTCCTGGCCCGCAATGGGACAGTCTGCTTGGCAGCTTGGCTCATCAACCCTGGGTTTGCTGGTAACTGCAGGTGGCATGATGAGGAACGTCCATGTATCAGTGAACCAGATAGGAGTTGTTCATAGAATCACGGAATGGTTTGGGTTGGAAGGGGCCTTAAATATCACCCAGTGCCACCCCCCTGCCCTGGGCAGGAACACATCCCTCCAGACCAGGTTGCTCCAAGCCCCGTCCAACCTGGCCTTGAACACCTCCAGGGAAGTGTTCCACCACGGATCCTCACCTGCTTCTGTTCACTTAGTCATTTGGTGGATGCTGGAGTCTGATCTTAACAGGGGGAGTGGTCCTATTTAAAACTGGTGGGATGAATCATCCCCTGGCATTGCTCCTCTTTCTGTGCTGGTTATAGGAGTAGGCTCCTAGTTGGGTTAGACCCCGCATTTTGGATGGCTAGAATTAAGTGGGACGAGTCCCAGGCAGACTCTTTTTACCATCCCTTGCTGCCTTTGATAACTTCTGCAAACCAAGTTTGCCCACCAGCTGACATCAGAGTCCAAAGGTGACCGAGGACCTCTCAGAAATAACATCTACGCTTTTCACTCCAACGCGTGTCGTACATACAGCTGTGTCCGAGGGGGACAGGGCTAATCCAGGCTGGGAACAGGGTGTGTGGCACTTAACACTGAAGCACTTACTGCAGTAGTGCCCCAGGGCAAAAGTCTCGCAGAGGCGGAGAACAGGAATTGCAACAAGCAGCAAACGCAGCCTGACGCAGAGGAGTGAATATCTACAGAAAAACCCTTGTTGAGAACAAGACGGGGTATTGAAACCGGAGGCTGGGATGTAATACGTGCTGCTAAACAGCTAATAAAATGTGGAATAGGGAGCTTTGGCCAGCAGTTTCATAAGTTAATGGGTTGTTGTCTTGCTGGTCATTTTGACTTATGTTTACCTGGTGTTTTACGTGTTGATCTAAGAATAGATGGTGGGATAAACAGAGATGGACCTCATCGTGGGATGAGGGTTAAGTGTAACAAGCGTGCATGGAAATGCCATATTTTTACAAAATGTTGGGTGCTATTTTCTGGAAGTCATCCGTAATCACAGTCAGTGAGATGTGATGGATGTTTGCTTGCTCTCCACTTGACCCTCAGTCAGGGTCTGAATTCCACTTGTGGTTTCAGAACATTAACAAAAGATGTTCCTGACTGGGGGGAGAATGAAGGAGACTATTCTTTACTCAAGGAGCCAAACCCATTAAAATATGTGTCTGAGTGAGGTGGAATTTGTCAGAAGTCACAAGGTCAGTGTTTGTCTTATGATGGGACATCTCGGGATGTAAGTTATGGCACTGACAGTCGTAGTTGGGTGCCTTGTGGGGGGCTGGGAACTTTCCAGCGAGCTCTGCAAAGAATGACTCTTGATGCTTTTGTGGTGCTGGTGGGTTACTGTTACCCCCCCTTAAATCCTTCTTTTTGTCCGAGCAGTGCTCTAAGTCAAAATGATCTTTGTCCGCTTGAAGAAGAAGATGGCAAATAGGAATCTGAAAACTGGAGTTGTGAAAATGATGTAGGTTTAAAAATGCGCAGTTTCAGGTCCAATCCTGGAAGCAGAAAGACCACTTTCTAATTGAAGGTACATCAGGAATAACTTACCTGAAACTTGGGGGGCTGACAGGTACATAGGAGTATTTCCAGATAACGTGGACCAAAAATACACTGTCTCCTGTGGCACTGCAGCCTGGGCGCGTTTCCTTCATCACCTTCAGCTGAGCGTTGCTTTGGGTTCGGTTTATTCGGTCTGAATGGCTGCCCTCACCGGTGCTGCGTGGGTTGATGGACTCTATTTTCGTTCCTCTCTCCAAGCTGAGAAGTACGGGACCATTTCTCATGACCTAAACCTTTCCTGCTCTGTAATGGCAGAGCTCCAGCACCTTAACGCATCTCCCTTGTGTTAAATCAACTGAGCATTTACTTTTCTTTCAGATAAAACATAATAAATAAACGCTATGTGCGTAAATGCCCGGGACTCTCCTCTCACACCCTCTTCTTCGTGTGGCGCGCTTCCAGACAACTGAGATGCGCCGTTGGCAATAATTCTGTCTGGACAGAGGATTTCTGGGCAGTCTGGGATTTATAATGAACGACTGTGATAGTCGGTGAGAGGGAGGGTTTTCCCAGTGTTTGGAGTGAGGTATCTAAATTAGGAAAAAATTCTTCGCAGAAAGAGTGGTCAGACCCTGGAATAGGCTGCCCAGGGAGGTGGTGGAGTCACCATCCCTGAAGGTGTTTAAGACTCGTTTAGATGTTGGTGTTGGGGGATGTGGTGTGGGGGAGAACTTTGTAGAGTGGGGTTGATGGTTGGACTCGATGATCCCAAGGGTCTTTTCCAACCTAAATGATTCTATGATTAAATGCGTTTAGTACTTTGGGATCTGAGTCGGGACAGGTTTACAAAAGCTAGATGTTGTCACTGGGGGGCTGTGCTGAAGCTGGACCCAAAAATCCAGTAGCTTCATTAAATGCCCGAAGGTTTTAGGCTGGAAGGTCCCAAGTTGCCTGTCTATAAGCACATCCTCTGGGCATAACTATATCCTGTTTGTCTTCTCTTTACCCTTCTATTTATCACGTACCTTCCTATTGCGGGACTAAGAAATTGAATTCCTTTTTCTGGCTCATTACTTTGCTGTTCCTATTTGTTTGTCACTGTTGCAGCCACCTACAAGAAACCACTCTGGCTCTGAAAGCCTTCCCTCTGGCTTTCCTGCCTTCCCGCCCCCTCTCCCAGGTATTATCCTGGTGAGGCATCAGGCTTATATCTTAATAGAAACTAAAGAGTAATTACAGTTAATGTAGTTTGTGGTGCCATTGAGTCAAATGACAAAGGCAAAGAAATTCATAGTAAAAATGTCAGGGGAGAAAAACCTGTCAGCTGCGTTTCTTAAACTGCCTTATTTTGCTGTCATGCTGTTGTTATTTATTATTTATGTAGCACCGGAGCTGTGCCTGGCACTTCAAACACGAATGAAAAGACACAGGTTAGATTTAACACGAAACAGACTGGTAGAATGTGGAGAGGCAGCAGCCTGTAGAGAAAAAAAAAAAAAAGATGTTTTTCCTGAAGCGGGAGAAGGAAAACGTTGGACATACTTTTTGGATTTCTTGGTGTGTTTTTTCTTTTAAATAAGATTCACCAGCAGACCGTTATGAAGGCTTTGATTCTGTCTGTGGGCCTTTAGACTAGGATTTGCAAAGTGGGAGATGAGGGATTTCTGAATTGGAGCCTGTGATTATTAGGCATGGAAGATCTGTCTGACGTCTATAAATAAATCACTGTGTGAATATGCGGTAGGAAAAAGAGCAATTCAGGCAAAAGGCTAGACGTGGTAAATGTGCAAATGGACAAAACTGGCCATAGATAAGGTTATGCTGAGACCTTCCGAGTTGATGCCCAACCATCTCAACCACGGGCTCTGGAAAGACACCCCAGTGGGTTTCATAAGGCCAAAAAGCCCAAGTACTGCTCAGATGTCGTGTGGAAACTGCCATGTGACATGGCTGAAGGTCTCCGGCGCTTCAGCACGTGGCTGGTGTTCCTGCTGCATCAGTTGGCTGATCCACCATGGCTGAGAAGGGAAAGCTGTTGTGAGGAGCAGTGTCCCTAGCAACATCTCACAAGCAGGTTATTAATAAGCAGGAGCAAATGCTGCAAAGCAAATTCGGAGAGAAGAGGCTCGTAGCACTGAGATCCCCTTGGTGCCTTTTGTCTGCCTTTCTGCACTTTTGTCCCTTGTCCGTTACTTCTACTGCATGTCTTTGAAATAAGAGAAGAAATTCCACCCTTTTCTCTTGGGGTATGGGCCTCCCTTGTTCAGGATGGATTTAGTCCCTTCGGAGTCTGGGTTTGGGCCTCATGCAGGAGCTCCCCAGGGAAAATGGTTTAGCTTTGGCTGTATGTCGTGGTTTTGAGTTTCATCCCGTTCTTCTCCAGCACATCACTATGGAGGGAGAGACAGGTGCCTGGGGAGATAAATGCTTCACAATACAATACAGTCATGTTCTGAGGTTTGTTTTAAGACTTAGGTTCAAAATCCCTTGCTTTCTCAAAGAAAAGCCCCAGACGCATAACCCTTGTCCGATCGGTATCTGAGCAATGGAGGAAACACTAAAAATAAAGCAAGACAAAGAAGCCATTGACATAGCTAATGGAGTTCCTTCAATGCAGAGAGCCCCGAAGATCAATGCTATCGTCATGTTGTGAAACTAGCCATTTTGTGCAATCACTAAAGTACGCTCTTGCTTTGTAACAGTCTGCACTGTGAAAATAAGCGCTATAAGGTGATATATGTTACGGTGTGGGTTTGCAAGCATGTGGTATTGCAGAGCAGAAATGTGGTAAAAGATATTCAGGTGTGTCCTTGGGAGCTACTAACTCCAAGATAACCAGACCTGGGTCATTCACGTAACACCAATAAACCCTTTTCAGTCACTTCACGAAGTGATCTGTCCTGTGGGTACGTACAGGCTCGGGGCAAGGGGAGGCACGAGTCATTTGTCACAATCTACCAGGGATCCTGTGCCAGAGCTCACACAATGTCAATCAAAGCTCAAGGAATGGGGTGGATGGAGAGCAGATAGCAGAGGTGTCCCACCCACCCTCTGCCCTGCCTCCGCAGCGCAGATCAGGCCGACGCCAAAGCCTGTGGCATCTTCTGCTGCTTTTACTGATGGAATACTCCATCTTTCTAAAGTTACCAAAAAAGAAAGACAATTCCAATCTGCCCTTGTCTTTGAAATAACTTTTCTTCCTTCTCCATTAATCAGGAAAGCCGTTAGAGCTCTTGACAGCACTCTGGAGCAAAACAAAAGGGCCTAATTCACTAATAGGACCTAATGCATAGTTAAATTCTGCAGTGAGTCAGTCTATTCATCAAGACAGTTCAACTTGAAAATTAGTCATGGAGAAAGATTTTGTTGGCGTGTACGGAGTGGGCACGCTTTCCTGAAAAAGGGGCGCACACAAAGTGAGGACTTTGAGAACAGAAGCCTCACACTTCTCAGATGCGATGAATTTATTTGAAAGTCAAGTCATTTCTCTGTCCAAAGAGATAAGGAGGTCCAAGTGTCTACTGAAACGGTAGTACAAGTAAATTCTTCTCTGACCCAAGGGAAGAGCAAGGCTTTTGCAGTGCCCAGGCAGTCCCTGGCATTGCTGAAGCTCTCCCTCTGATGTCCCTCCTTAGCCCAGGTTCTGGGAGGTTTCTCTGTCATTGCCGTTCTAAAAAAATACGGAAGGTGTGTTGTAGAGACCATGCTTGTAACAAATTTTGATGTCTGAGCCTGGAGTTTATGCTTTCTATATAGTTGATGGAGAAAGAAGTATTTAGGCCCTTAAATTAGGCATGCATTGAGTGCTCTAGGTCCGTAGGAGGTGTGTACCCGCTAGCGCTGATGTGGAGAGCCTAGGCTTTGTGTGCAGGCACCTAAGCCAGGTGATGCTCGGTGTGTGTCGGCCCCCCCCATGCACTTCCAAAAGGAATGAAACGCTCAAGAATGGAAATGGTTTAGGTTGGAAGGGACCCTAAAGACCATCCAGTTCCAACCCCCCTGCCCTGGGCAGGGACACCTCCCACCAGCCCAGGTTGCTCCAAGCCCCGTCCAACCTGGCCTTGAACCCCTCCAGGGATGGGGCAGCCACAGCTTCTCTGGGCAACCTGGGCCAGGGGCTCACCATCCTCAGAGTAAAGAATTTCTTCCTCAGATCTCGTCTAAATCTCCCCTCTTTGAGTTTGGAGCCATTACCCCTCATCCTGTCACTACATGCCCTTGTAAAAAGTGCCTTTCTTGTAGGCGCCCTTGCAAGCCCTGTCTTCCCCTGCCGGCAACTCTTCTGAGATGGACTCTTATTCTCATGTGCGTCCTGAAAGCAGGTCCTACGCATTTTTGGCTAAAAAAATGACTGTTTTTGTATCTGCCCTGTGAATGGACCCTCCATCAGCTGGAGATGGTTGAAGCACCGAAACCCAAATGCTTGTGCCAGTTTGACATACAAGGCTGTATTGAGGTCTGCATGAGTGCGCCTGCGAGCCACCCAAGCGAGCTTCATAAAGAGGGTGAAGCTCACTGTCCAGACTCAGCGGGGCTGCTAGAAGCCTGATATATAGTTAACATGCTGGAGTACTGTTTGTTAAGACCCAGATATGGTCTTTGAGGAAGGCATTATCTGTCGATGAAGGACATTTCTGGGAGAAAAGCCCATGGCTGCCATTTTTAAGTATAACGTATTGTGACTGCTTGTGTGGCAGTTGGATACAAAGCCATGCGGATGACCTTATATCTTATCTTTATGTGTCTCCTGAAAAACGGCAGCTCGGATTTAATGAGGATATCCACCAGGGGGATGAAATGCCGTTGCACACAGTGATCCAGCTGAGATCGCTGGGTTTGGCTCCCGGACTCCTCGGCAGGATAAGCCGGAGCAGTTCCATGGAAGCAGCCCTGCCATCCCTTGAACCCCATGGGCTGGTTGCTTGACTAGTTGACAATGGCCCAGGTGGTTGAGTTTACCTGATACATCCCGTTATCACATCTGGGTTTTGATAGCGTATAACCGAGTGACATTTTCAACTCTTCAGGCTTCAATTTTCCCTTTAGGTTTCTGGGAATGTTTCGGCCATTTGGCAAAATGAGAGTAAGGAAAATGATGTCATTTTGCTCATCTTAAAGATATTCTTAGAGCCATTTCCCTGAGGCAGCTCTGGCATCTTCATACTGTAGAGCAGTGCCTTGATAGTTAATGGAAGCGTATGCTTTTCTTGTAAAAGATGCTCATATTTGACCAAATTACAAGCGCCTGAAAATCTAAATATGTGATCAGCGGAGACTTAGGAGAGCTTTTTCTAATTCAAAACCAAAGAGAAGTGGTGTCCTGAAAGTCGTGCTCAATGCATCAATGAGTAGGGCGGGAGGAGCTGAGAAGAAGCCGGGAGGCGTGTAGAGGATGAGGACTAGCTGATAAGGCATCATGGCTGGCTGCTCATCATCTCCAGCAGCTGGGCAGCTGCGTGGCTGAGGGTGCTGGGTTTTTTTAGCCCCGTGTAGAGACCCTCACACTCCCCTGGGTATTTCTTTCCAGAGCGAGGGCATTTGAAACAAGGCTCCTGCTTTCTGTGAATCAGGTACTCCGAAATCTGAATGTCTGGATTTGGGCCCAAAGGAGATGCCCGCAGGCACGGAAGGGATTTTCAGGAGCGCGTAGTTGTCCAATCTTTATTGACTTCAGTAGAAAAAATAGTTACTTGGACACATCTAGATAAGTACGTGCACCTTTATCTACCTTTAAAACTTCAGCTTTAATCAACTACAGTGAGACCACCTTACGAAAGAACCCCACAAGGATATCAATATCTTTGCGTAGTCGAAAATGTGGGCATGGAGTGGAAATACCAGCTCGGGCACAGGCTCACAAAGGGAACACGGAGAAATCCTGAGTAAGTTTTCCTTTGCTGAATGAGTGTGAGTGCTTGTGGAGAGGAGCACGTGGGCATGGAATTGAAGGTTATCGCGGTAGTCATCCGCAGCAAGCAGGAAAACCTGGTTCTTGCTCAAGGCTCAGCATCTGATGCTTACAGTGTGCTTGGTTTGGAATGAGAAATTATTTCTTAAAAGTGGATAAATGGTGTTATTTTTTTTGATAGATGTATTTTTTGATGAATCTGAGCAAAGACTGACCAAAGCTCAGATATGAATTCAGTCTGTGAGCAAGCAAGCCTCGGGACAGTTTGTAAAATAAGCCCTTTAATTAAAAAAAAAAAAAAAAAAAAGCCTAAATAACGTGACCCACATTAACTGTGGCTTAACAAGTCCCTGCCAAGCCCAGAAGAGGTTTGCTGTGATGGATCAGCTCACGTGTGGCAGCTCCTTATGAACGGTAACCGGTTGTGTTGGAGCTTGAGATGTCTCTGAGCTGCTCCAGCCCAGCTCGGGGCATGCTGACCCCCTCTTTAGGTGGATTAATGGTCTAGTGAATGCCAAAAGGGACCGACAGGGGATCTGACGCAGTGGGCTGCTGCTCGGAAGCTTTTGGGATTACTGTAGGCTGCCCACAGGCTGCTTCCTTCTCATTTTTTTTATTATACGTTTCTATCCTGGTTGTGTTTCTGCTGGATGGAGAGAGGATGAGGAAAATTGTCTGTGTCTTAGAGGCCCTACAAGACGTACCCCCAAGGGATAAGCAAAGCAGGATGGAAGCAGCGGGATTCCTGCGTGGGGCAGCACCCACCAGAGGCTGGTGGAGCCGCGGAGGTATCTGCACCCACTTTGCCCAGTGCCCGCGCTCTGCCCATCTCAAATGTGTCTAATTACACATTCCAGATAACTTTCTACTTTGCTTTTAATTACTGTTTCTACCAAGGCTTCAAGTACCTGGACCTAAAGAATAATTACATAGCAGCTCACTGACACTCCCGCGCTTGAAACACTATGAAAACTGCAATATATCTGCTGCTTACCTGCAAGAGCGTTCATTCTTTAATTAATATCTCTGGAAGCCCATTACAAATCTATTTGTTCCTCCGCTCCCTTCTCTTTCTCGTTGTTGTTCTTGTTCCTCATTTTTCATTAGCGTGGTTTTCTCTCTCGAAATGAAATTGTAATTGATGATCTGAGCAATGTTTTGATAAGCTTTAAAGCGGGACGGAGCTGCCTTCGAGCACGGAGCCGGCTCCGTGTGCTCCTGCGCCTCGTTGCCTTAGGCTGACCGTTACCCACAGCTAATAATGAGAAAATAAATCTGGAAAAAGAACCCCAAACCCCACTGCTTCTCATTCCTGCCTCTACTGCTGTGGAATAGATCTGCTTTTTCCCTGCATCTCCTCTCCTGTGCTTTGCTAGCGGTGTCCCTCGCTGAATTACCGAAGTGCCTGGTCGAAGGGTGTGATTTTTCTCTCCCGGAATGTGAGGATCTGTCTCCCCGCAGATCCGTGGTGCCTGCTCGCTCTCCCAAGCCTGGCTACTGCGTTTACAAGAAAGCAGCGGAACGCAGGTGGGCAGATCCAGACATGCTCAGCAGGGGCAACCGGTGATTCTTCATTTGGCTGAAGGAGGTGGAAAGCTTCTTAGATGAGCTTTGTTGATAGAAATGTGCAATCTCCAAATATCAACGCAATTGATCTCCTTCTCAGTTTTAATTAAGCCATATCGTCCTTAATGAGAGCATAGCAAGTTGTTTTGCCGCTTGATGCAGGTACAAGGGTTTAGCCAAAAACCCTTCTATTGCTGCGGGAAAATCTGAAGGTCTCACCCAGGGTGCTCCAGAGGTATGAGTCAGGAAGGTGCTTCCACAGATGGTTTTTCTTTTTAATGAGTGCAGCCGCCTATGGAAACAATATGCCGACACTCTTTGAAGCGTTGTGCTTTGGGCCAAAGCGGGAAAACTGGCTCGAACCATTTTCCTCTCGCGAAGGCATCGGTTGAACAGAGCAAACTCTCCTTGAATAATTGCACGCGGAGTCGTCATTGCGGGCGCGCGGGGATGCGGTTTGTCTTCAGTGTAAGAACGGAGAAAACATGCTTTCGGGTAAAATCCAGCAAGATGAGAAATTATGTTATTAACTGTATATCGTTAACGAATTTTTACAAGGTGCATTTCCAAGAGCCTTGGGCAAGTTGGGGTCCAACAGGAGATGCTGGAGAACTGCGCGGTGAGAAACTGCGCCTGCTCCCGGGCTCCGCGACAGCTGTAGAGAGACTGCCTGTTGCCGCGTTTCGTTGAGCTTGTTTAGCAGTGAAATAAGTGCTGTGTTGGCCCGAGGTTGTCTTCTCTGTGGGGAAAGGACTTTTTGGGCTGTAAAACATGGCGGCGGTGCAAGTTTAAACAAACGCTTGGGGTCTGGGTGCCCGCGTAGGAGGGAGATACTCACATTCAGGTAGGGCTAGGCTGAGCCGAAGTCTCGGGGAGAAATATTTGCGACAATTCTTCTAGTTTCTCTGTTTCACGGCGAAATGCATGTAGGCCATTTCAACAGAAGTTAGTTTTCAGTTTAAGGAAACTACATTGATTAACAGTAAATAGATATACGTACAATCTCTGTTTTTACTGCACACACAGTTGCTACTGTCAGTAGCTTGGTTCATCCTTAGCCGGTGTCGTTAGTGGAAGGGGGATAACCAGTCCTTCCCATCACATTCCAGTTAGACTGATGCGATCCCGGTAGTTGCAGCGAACCGGTGGTGTTGAGGAAACGCTCCGAACTTCTGGTCGGTGGGTTACCTGATATCCTGACAGACGAATCGATACCACCTTTATTTCTCTGAGTGTTTATGCATTTGGGTAGCTTGCGATTGCCACGTTGTTGTTAAGTGCTTGGGGATATCTCCTCTCTTAAACTATCCATGGGAATGCTGCCTGTCACGAAGCTATGTGGTTATTTAATATGTAAACGCTTGTGCGCGAAATGAGAGACTTGTCAGCGGAAGCCATTTGTGTGTATCTTTCTGGTACTTTTCTGGGCTGTATTTCACAAAAATACTCGGTATCTTGCACTTAACCCGGCAGGAAAACTGCCATAATTGGAGTGGCATGTCTTTTTTTTTTTTTATATTTATTTCAAAGTACAAAAAAAAACGCTTTTTGGAGGAAAAAGCAAAAGAAGAATAGCCGGCATCCTGAAGGGGAAGAAATTCAATATGAAACAGCCGCTGAAGTAGGTCAGTTTTTAAATGTAGCAACTTGTCAGTGCCTCTTAAAAATAGGATCCATTAGGTATCCAGGTCCTCTGTCTGCCTCCAGGATTTTTGTCTGAGTTCTGGCAAATTCAAGACCCAGGTGGTACCATCAGTGAATTGATACCGAAATCATGAACATGAGAAGGAACTTCTTTGCTGTGAGGGTGGCAGAGCCCTGGCACAGGCTGCCCAGAGAGGCTGTGGAGTCTCCGTCTCTGGAGACATCCCAAACCCTTCTGGACGCGTTCCTGTGCCACCTGCTCTGGGTGACCCTGCTCTGGCAGGGGGTTGGAGGAGATGATCTCCAGAGGTCCCTTCCAACCCTGACCATTCTGTGAGATGCTTGTAGTGTGCTTCAACTTAAAGTCACCATGTTCAGGATCCTGCTCCTGCTGAGCAACCACGAGTATGCCCAAAGCCAGGAGGACTTTCTGGGGAGCCCAGAGATCCGGACCCTTGCTCAGGTGAGCCAACCTGGCAGTAGCCTCTGCCCATGTGTCCCATATTATGAGCAAGCTGCAGCTACGTTGTCACTTCCAAAGTCATGAGAGATGCTCAGAGTAGAAAAGACTTGGTGGAAAGACCTCTCAGCCCAGGATCATCTGGGTTTCCGAAGCACCAGTTGGGACGCCTGGGCAGCCTCGTCCTCCTAGATGGTGTTGATGTAGGTCTTGAGATGAGGCAGATGAAGGTGAAGGGAAGGTTGGGTGATGAATTAGTCCATGTTAAGGAAAAAGATGAAGGGGAAAACTCTTAAAGTAATGACACGCGGTGGGGTTTTTTAGGCACGACAGTTATGAAAGTGCGGCTGAATGTGAATTCCTGCCCAAGACCTGAGGGGGGGCCCAAGGTTGTACAGCATCTCTGTGGGAAGCTGTGTGGGATGGCTTGGATATCTGCAGCCTCTGTTACCTCTACAACAATGCCATCGCTGTCAGATGCCACGTTATCTGGCATTCCTTACAGTGGTATAGCTGTGGGAAAGAAAAGAAATAATTAAAACTTGGCCTAAAACTCCATGAGGCTGGGCTAGCAGGGGCGTTGTGCACTGGGGGATCTAGAGAACAGTTAAAATTAAGAGCTCAGGCTCTTGGTGAGCTGCTGTCTCTCTGCATCCACCCTCCGTCACCTTTATTCTTTGAAGCAAAGGCAGAGAGGACCCAGGGACACGAGGGGAGGATTGTCACCTCGGGGGAGTTCGGCTGAGGACAGCAGCAGGTTGTAGGGCTGGAGAAGAGGGTGGGAGCTTGGTGATGGGGGGGACATGTGCTGTCACAGAGGATGGACCCGGAGGTGTGATAGGCATGATCAGGGCGGGATCCCCCCAAAATGCAGTACTAGAAGGGCGGGGGGGGGGGACACAGAGGGGAGGCTCACAGAGCTGACCTGGTAACACCAGTGATGAGTGAAGATCACGCGTCGGAGCAGCAGCCATCCTTCTCCAAGCAGCATCTTCAGTGGTGACAGACCCCCAGCGCTGGGTGCTGCGTGAGCTGGTGTGATCCCTCCTTATGTTTGTCCGGTTTTGGCCGCAGGGATGCGGATGGGAAGGCAAAATTGTTCCTTGATTTTAGGTAGTAATGCTGTCTCTGCAATCAGTTTTTCAATGACAGCTTCTGTTCTGCAGCCCCTATTGCAGCACAATAGCAAAATCTCTGCATTTTTTTTTTTTTTTTTCCTCAGTAAAAACAGTGGTGAGTTTTCTTTTCTCCTCTCTAAATTGGGTACTACTCTGGAGAAAACAACAGAGCACCGTAGCATATCAGTAATATTCAGTGTGAATGCCCCTCTGTGCTGCTTCCTTACAGGCACGAAAGGGTATTTCTTTATTAGAGACAGAAATCTCGGTCTGGCAGTGTTGTTTCTCCATGAAGTGTGCTTTTGTCTTCTGAAAAATAGCCGTTCGGTGACATGAGGGTGAAGGACTACAACCTAGATGTGGCTGTTGTGACACCCGGGGAGTTAAAGCCGTAGGAAGATTTGGCATTCAGGGCTGAGGTCTGCGGAGGATCGGGGGTGACACTGTCATTTACATCCTTGTCCTCTGAAAAGTGAACAAAGCTCCAGTCTCGTATTGCAAACGTACTGGGGGTGGGGAAAAGAAGCCATCTATTTGTTATTCATAGCAGGATTAGGGCTTTCTGTGCTTATTTAAGTCTCTTGTCCTTCTGTGGAGTAAGCTAATGTATGTGCTAATGTAGAAATTTGCTGAAGCTCCGAACAGCATGAAAAAGGACCCACTCAATGAAAAGCTTATCAGTCATTAGTAAAGTTTGCCGATGTGGGAAGCAGCGCGATCATCGCAGGTAACCTCTCGTTATCGTACAGCTGCTGGCAGCCTTCCCGAAGGGAGATTGCCATCGGCGGATAGCCGGCTCGGAGCTGCCGTGGTGGGCACAGAGCCGGGATGACCGAGGTGCCTCCTGGCTGCCCAGTGCTACGTGGTGACTTGTAGGTGGAAAACTTGGCCCAGTCTTCTCTCTCCAAGTGTTTTCTTTTCTCTTAAAGCAGCGATGAAAACAAAATGCTCGGGCTAATCGAACGGCATCGCGGTGTCAGCCAAGCCCGCGTGGCTGTGAAGGTTCACCACGCTCAGCAGTGAGTGGCACACGTATGTGGGAGCAAGGCTAGCACTGCCTCTGGGGCACCTGCACCCAGCTGACCTGCATGTATTTACATCTGATTTGACTACAGATCTTTCTGTGCACCCACAGCCTTTCTTTTATATGTTTCTGTGCTCACGCATCACAAAAAAACCTAGAATATCGCTACTTCCCAGACGTACTTCCCTGCGCTAATACTGCCTAGTCGTAATTCTGCACCGCGGGTAACTGGATGAAGTCCGAGGCCCCGCAGGTCACTTTCTATTAACTTACTTCTTCTTACCGCCCCACAATATTCCTGATGAGTCTTCCACCTCGTTCTCCAGCCTGAATTCACAAACCCTACTTGTACTGGGGAATCTGAGCGCGGTGAACGCGGTTTCGCCAGCGGTAGGGCCGCCTGCAGTGAGATGTATCCGCTCTCCCGCTAAATCTGGTCCGTTTTCCACCTGCGAATTTCAACTGACATCGGCCCTTGCTCAATGCCAAAAGGGAGCTGGGCTTGCGTTGGGAGAGAAGGATGTCTGGGAAGAGCCAGGAGCTGGAAAGCCTTTCTGTCCTGTGGGTTTGGCTGCTTTAGCTTGGCAAACTGCGCGCTGAGAAGGGATCCAGTGCTCTTAGCAGGGAAGGCGTGAAGTGGTTGTTTAGATATCGAAGCCAGAGCACAGCACTTGCGCAAGAGCAAATCAATATAAAACAAAGCAAGAAGACGTTTGAGACTACAATTGAGAAGGAGATTTATGGTCACGGCGACAGCGAAGCTCTGGAACAATTCTTCAGTAGTAGCAGTGGGGTGAAAAACAGCCGTGGACTTTTAGGATGGACAGAAGAGGTTATGCGTTGGGAATAGACTTTGTATTAAGAGTTGGAGCCAGGACAGTGAGGTCCCAACATCTTTTATCCCTATTCCCTTTATATTTGGATACTTGCACTTATCTTGTACACATGGCGGAGAGAGGCATCTGCTCTCTGCAGCCCCAGGGTTTCCATCCAGAAGGCCTAAATTGTCCTGGATGAAGCCATGCGGCCAGAGGTGTACGGTGTGTCAGCTCTTCCTCTGCCCAGGAAAGGGATGCTGTGATACTGCATGTATATTTGAATGTAAATAATAATTCTGTCCCTATTTTATATCCTCAGATTCTCTTTAGCTGGAAAACTTGTCTATATTCCCATTTATCAGTGTGTGACTGTAGTTTTTTTATACGTTAGTTTTTCTCTGAAAAATTATAATGTTCCACTGGCATGAAATGAAGGAAAAAAAAAAACCCCAACAAACAAAACATCAGTGAAAGAGGAAATGTATATTATTTTTTTATGAGAACTGGCTTATTCCTGGGAGGAAAGGGTTTACCTTACCAGAGAAAACAGACTGCATTTCCAAAGCCTTCCATGTGTAAGTCAGTCCATGAAAACCTGACCTCCAGGAGGTACATCTATACCTCCCGGTTACCTACTGCTGATACACAGCTCAGAGTCCGTTATTTCAAAATAACGTCTTCTGATATTAGCTTTAATCTCTGCTGTAGGGTAGATTTACTTCTGTCTGTGCCTTTTACACCGTCTACTCCAGCCTCGCCTGCTCCTCTGCTTGAATTAGCCCTTAAATTAGTCTCATTCTGCTGTCCCTGGGAATAGGGTATTAAAGATAGGAGGAGATGGGCTGAAGGTGTCGAGGGGGGGGGGAAAAATAATGGGGTATTTTGCCTCCTGTGTTATTAGCTGGTCAGAGCGACAGGTTTAGAATCCCAGGCTGGCAGGGGTTGGAAGGGACGTCTAGAGATCGCCTGGTCCAACCCCCTGCTAAAGCAGGGTCACCCAGAGCAATCGCCTAGATGGCTCCCAAAGAAGTTTATTCTGATGCTTCCAGGTTACCTAACCCTTCTGTGACTTTTAAAATTGTCCTGGTTTGAGGTAAAACAGAACCAATTTTCTGATTTGTAATTTTACTTTTTAGCTGGGCTTCTTCTAACTGACTAAAGTCTGAGATTAACAGCATGTTGTTCAGAAACTGTTCGCTCTGAGTGATAAGACCCGATTATCCCAAGGAATGTTGCGCACAGAGGCTCTTGCTTATACTTATTGCTGTAACAGCCAAGGTCAGATACTTCCCTGTTTGTCCCGTTAGAGGGTGGGAAGCGGAGAAGCGCAGAGGGGTCCCACCTGCAGGGAGGAGCGGACGGGACAGGTGACCCCAAACTGCCCAACAGGGTATTCCATCCCATCGGCATCACGCTCAGGATAAAAGCTGAGGGATCAAAGGGGCAAGGGGGCTCGGGCTCATCTCTTCCTTCAATGGCCGACGTCTGAGGAGGACCCTGTCTGTTCGTCTGCCTTTGATCCCGATCTGAGCATTCCTGACTCTCGTTCCGGAATTCAGCTCCTGTCTGTCGCTGACTCCAGTCTGGGACTTTCCCTGTGTCTGCTGGTGACGTTATCGTCATCCTGGGAGCTGGATACGGTTTTGTATATATTGTATACTTTTTTTCTTTTCTCTATATGATTATTTACTATTTTCTTATTTATTATTATTTTCATTAAAGTAGTTTAGTTCTTTTTCTAAACCCGTAAATCTCCTTATCTCTTCCTCTCCTCCCTGAGGAGAGATGGGGGGAAGGACCATCTGTCGTTCTCATTGGCCAATCTGGCCAAAACCACGACAAAAATCCTGCTGCATCAACCTGCTTTCTTCCACGCCGGGAAGTGGCTGTAACCCTGCTGCTTTGCAGACTGGCGTCTGGGAAGAAGCCAGTCGTGGCAGGATGGTGGGTGGTGGTCCCCGGTGCCCGACCAGCATCCTTCCCTCTCCCAGCCGAGCCAGCCCCCGGTGGAATCGCGCCTGAAAGCATCGTGAGCGTGCAGCAGGTTGGTGCTGGCCGCCAGCCCGCCGGCACTAGCCCAGGGTGTGACTAGCTAACCAGAAAGCGTCGCAGATATTTTTCCTTAAACCACCGATTGCTCCCTGCTGTGCTGTTCCATTGCTTGCAGCAATTTCCAGGCTGCTGCTTCTCTTTGACAACACCGTTCCGAACGCTCTCAGGACTCCTGCTTTATTTGCAGTAGAGGTCACTGCAGCTTAAGTTGCCTGGAGGTTTTGGGGGCACACTAATAAAGCCTCGTGGGACATGGTCTCATTTTTACATAGCGCTTTGCTTATTGGAGCTCTGTTTAAAAGAATATAAGGGGTCTGGTGTGCCCATGGAGATAAAAATGAATGGAAAGGTCAACAGCAGCCATCGCGTTCCCACTTTTGCCTGTAGAGATTTTTCTTACAGAGGAAAAGGCTGTGGTCTATAATTTATTGCTTTGAGAAAGCGCTGAGAGGGCTGTGTGAGGAACAGCATAGAGAAAATACGATTATACGCGCACGCTGGCAACTCGGCAAAGGAAGGACTGGGGGCAGTTCACCGTGCCAGATCATGTCTGGGCCATTTGTGCACATCACTTAAGATGGCCAAAGATTTTGTGGTTTTTGTAGAGGTTTATACATCATCTTGTGTTCTAAGTAAGATGAGCTGGAGCTTGTAGCTGCTTTGTTCAGGACCTTTGGAGAAGCTGAGGGGTATGGTATGGTGAGCGAGCGGGGCATGGTAACTGCAGCGGGTATGGTCCTCAGGTGGTCCTGGCCCTACCGACAGCTCCTGAGTTCCCCTGTATAGCTGAACGTGGGGTTTCTGCACAGTATGACTCAATCTTCTATGCGGAACACGTGCAATCCTTGCGCCTCCCCCACTACGCTTGTCTCTTCCTCCTGAGGAGGGTGAAAATGAAGAAATTAGTTTTCGGAGAAGCCCTGGTTGGAGTCAGTGGGACTGACTGCCACGTACTCTGCACCTCTGACCACCTGGCTTCTCGTTTGTCCACTGTCTTATACTTTCGCAGATTTATGTATTCCTTGACGAGCTTAGGGTTGACTGTAGGATCGCAACAAACTGCCTGGACTGAGCGCTACAATCTCCGCTGGAGACTCTTATATAGGCTTAAACCTGTAGCAAACAGCAGCTCCCGTAAATGACTTGTGCTGGAGCAGGTAGACCAGCAACCCCTTCTCCACAGCCGGCAAGCGTGTCAGCCAGGCTGTGGGTCCTCCTTTTTTGCCGCGGTCTGTTTTCGTGCTGACGCGTGCCACTGCCTGGGGAATAGGGACCTACAGCACGCTGAGAGCTGTACCTCACCCTGCTCCCACTGCGTCTGATGTGGGACGTCACCAAGACGGTATGGACCTGAGCTGGAAATGCTGAACAAGAACGTGGCCATGAACTTTTCATATTGAAATTGACTGAAAATGTACAACTGAGGCAGCAACCTCTGAGTCATGATCCTAGTGGTGAGTTCCTCACCTTCATCCACCCTACCAGAATGCTCTTATACCACGAGAGACTCACTGCCCCTTCTGCCGGCCCCTTTCTTATGGCTGATTTATGTTTGAGGGCATCATGAAGCACCAAATAACCGTAAATTGCAGGAACATTGTAATTCTCTGGCTTTGAGGCTACTTTACTAGTCATGTAAGGGCTTTAAGGTGGGAAATAGAATGACGTACAGACCAAATGCCTCGGCCACACATGGCTGGCATTTCAGCAGAAATGTAAATTGAATTTGAGCTGAGCTGCACAAGGCAGGATGCGTTTTCATGGCAGAAGTGAGCTAAGTGAATCTTAAGAACAAAAATGAAAAAAAAAAAAAAATCTTGGGCATATTTTATTTGGATGACAGACTAAAGCAAAAAGAGGAGGGTGGCCAGGAAAAGAGATGACTGTGTTATTCTGTCACTGAAAAAAGCCTTCCTGAGAAAGCGTTTCCACTCAAGAAAATATCAGCTGGTAAAGTTTGTTTCTTAATTTTCTCCAAGGCTTCACAGACCTTTTAATGAAAACAGAAGTTGCTGAGTGGTGTTAAAGTGTGGCTGCAGACGGTCAGTTATGTAGGTGATTGTGTTCTTGTGGTGTGATGCCAACACAGGTACTTCAGCTCGTGTTCATGAGCCATGAGCCTGTAGGTTGAGAACATGTGGAGTTTGGGGTGGGAAGACCATTAGTAGCTGGGATGCCAGAAACATTCCATGTTCATGTCAAACAGGTTGCCCCAGGGAGGCTGTGGAGTCTTCATCCTTGGGGACAGTCAAAACCCGACTGTTCCTGGGAGCAACCTGCTCTAGCTGGCCTCCTTGGAGCAGCGGCGTTGGGCCAGATGATCTCTAGAGGAGCCTCCAACCCCAACCATTCTGTAATTCAGTGGTTTATCCACACTTCAGTGGAAAGGAAAGGACTAGAGCTATGTAGTCCCCTTTATTTCCATCTACCTCCTTGGCCTTCTTCCATCCTAATACATATACTGCCACCTGAGCTGGGAAGCACTTTCATTATGTTTTGGAATGTGTCCCGCTGAGAGACTCTATTGGAATAGCTGCCACAAAGAAGATATCAGCATAAAGAAACAAAGCCTATATCCATGCTAAATGGGTTGCCAAAGCTGCATGAACACAAAAAAATGAGTGGTTTTAAAAAAAAATATATATATATCTTGGATAGTGGTACAAATTAAATTAGGAGATGGAAATAAGCAATTAAAAGTAGATGAAAACATGTATACTGCATACCAGCAAGTAAAATAATATGTCAAAAAAATAATAATAATAATGTTGTGAATTCAAGCCCCTTGGAAAGTGTGCAACTGTGAGGTTTTGGGTAGCCGATCATTCCATTTGCCTTGTAAGAAAACAGAATTAAGAGCAGTTAAGCTGCAGCTTGCGTGTTTCCCCCACCATTGTCAGTGCGGGGATGACAGAGCGGCGTACGGCCGCGGTATTCCCGCGGCAGCGGGGAGGTCTGCGCTGGGATCAAGTCTTTTCCCTAGAGAAGAAGAACAAAATCTTCCTTCGGCTCAGGGGACGGTGGTGTTGAAACTCTCATCGCCGTGGCTCCTCGCATCCGAGCGCAGATTTACAGCGTGCCCTGAAGTCCCCAGCGTTTTATGATCTTTGTGTGGTTCTTAAGTCTTTCAAGTAATTGCAGGTGTAATATCAGACCGCTTTAGTGTGCAGGATAAAGCAATTAAAGGCAGGTGGTAGCCTGTGCCAGATACAGCAGTCTTAAGATCTGGGAGAAGAAAGCGAGAATGTTGTCCTCAATTTTGCCTTGGTTCAACCTCCTTTCAGTGCTGTTTCCTCCCCTCTTTCCAAAATTCATCTCGGTTTGCTCAGCGGTAGCTTCTGGTTTGAGGCGGCTTATGAGCTCCAAATTTTCTGTTTTTCTGTTCGGTAAAGGTGACTCTTCTGGAGGCATTTAAATTTGGAAGTGGAGCTAACAGTTGGCTTCGGTGTGCCCAGTGAGACAGAAATTACCCGGCATCGTGGACAAAGCCAAGCCGTAAGGAGCGTAACGCAATAGAGAAACACATCAGCATCGCGCTGTCTTGAAAATATTTCATGTCCGTGCTGTGTAAAGTACTCTGGTTCATAAAAAAAACAGCTCAAAATACAGGATCTTCTTTCAAATTTTTTTTTTTTTTTGGAAAAGAATTTGAAAGACATGTCTAAATGAGAAGTTACTGCCGAAAATCCGTGGTTGAAAATTCGTGATCGGTCTTGTGAGAGGTGATGTGGCCAGAGGGCCACATCTTCGACGGCTTAAAAATGCAGCCTTGGATAAAGGGGAAGGGGGTTTGGGCATCCCAGGTTTCGCCTTGCAGCGGAGCAATGGCGTGTTCAGCGCTTTGGCATCCGGCTCGGGCACTGCTCCTGGTAGGATCAGCTGGGAGAATAAGCTGCCTCCCGAGTTCTGGCATACAGGTGAGAACACACTGGATACTTTGCTCTCTGGAGATCAGAAGATTACCTTGATGCTGAACATGGGAAGCAGCAGATGATATTTTTTTTTTTTTTTTTTTTATTCAGCTGGTCCAGAGAAGGGCAACAGAGCTGGTGAGGGGTCTGGAGCACAAGTCCTGTGAGGAGCGGCTGAGGGAGCTGGGGGGGTTCAGCCTGGAGAAAAGGGGGCTGAGAGGAGACCTTCTTGCTCTCTACAGCTCCCTGAAAGGAGGGGGCAGCCAGGGGGGTCGGGCTCTTCTCCCAAGGAACAGGCGATGGGACAAGAGGCAATGGCCTTGAGTTGCACCAGGGGAGGTTTAGGATGAATATTAGGGAAAGTTCCTTCACCAAAAGGGTTGTCAAGCATTGGAACACGATGGAGTCGCCATCCCTGGAGGTATTTAGAAGCCCGGCAGACGCGGTGCTGAGGGACATGGGGTAGTGGTGGACTTGGGAGTACTACGTTAATGGTTGGACTTGATGATCTTAAAGATCTCTTCCAACCGAAATGATTCTACGATTCTAAATTGCAGGTGAGACAGTGAAGCAGAGGCTTCTTGGAGCATGGGGAGCTGCTCCCAATTCCTCGCAGGTTATATTTGGGCGCTGTTGAGGGAAGGGCTTTTATTGCTTTCAAGGCTTATTTATTCACAGGTTTTGGTTGTTTTTTTAGGATCAATATAGTTTGACTTATCACAGGATAATCCTATAGTCCAGCGCTCAGGTAAATTTGTTCTCTGTATCCAGATTCTTCTGCTGTAATACCAAATAATGTCACCTCTGTATGAAGGTGTGCTGCAAATTTTGGGGGCTTATTTCAGAGATTTCAGCTTTCCGTGTTATTAAAAATAAAACAACAAATCAAACAAAAAAAAAAGTCAGGCACAAGTCTTTACAAGCTTCTAGAAGCTTTTGTCATCTGCAAGATGACTTGCTTGTTTGTCTCCAAAAGCTCCAAAAAGGGTTGTGAAGCCCCATGTGAAGTTTTTAATGAAAACTGGGGGCGACTCTTCTCTGGGCAACTTCTCGTGGTGTTGTGGTCCTCTGGCTGGGCTCTCAGCTGGGGTGGGACGTGTCACCCCCGAGCAGGAGAAGGTGCAGCTGGGGCTCACCCCAGGTGCCGGCCCGGGGAACGGGGTACTTCTCACCGCACAAAAACCAGCGCCGGAGCAAACGGCACACAAAACTCTGCCACAGCAGCGATAACGAGGTTTTTTTGTCATTTTATGTGCAGTAAAATTAACAGTATTTTGAGAATAAGGTCCATAAATAAAGTGTTATGTAAGCTTTTAATGATGTTATCTCTTTCACTTACCTTTTGGCTTTACTCAGCATCTGGTTTATGGCGTCCGTGGCGCTGCTGGGTTTTTAATACGTCTGTGTGAATCTAAGTCAGGGCTGAACTTCATAAAAAATGTAATAATGGCCAAATGTTTAAAGGCACATGTGTGAAATGCACAATTAACCGTGGCTTGAGCGAAGTAATTAAAAATCATTCCCGAAATGTAGGAGAGCTCCACAAGGTATCGTGATTCTCCAAACAGCTGTTACCTAGTGTCCATTCCGCTCCTTAATTATTTCTCTTCTCACTTTGCTCCTTCCTTTCAATGCGCAACCTCGTATTTTTACAGGAAAATAGCAACTTCCTTTTTTTTTTTAACTTTTTAGCGTTCCCTACTGCCTGTCAAAGCGAGCCTGACTCTGAGCGTAGGTGGCCAGGACTGCCTAAAATCAGGCCACAAAATGAGCCACCCTAATTAAGCATCTAAAGACGTAGATATGATGGGCCACCAGCCAGTCCTGAAGGCGTCTTTCTAGAAGCGTTATTGCAGCCTGGTCTTGAAAGGGTGGTGGCAAAGCCTTTTGAGGTCCAGCTCAGCCAGAGCTGTCCTCTGGGGACCCTGCGGTGTCCATCTTCCATCTTCTTGAGTGGTTCTTCTCAGCTTCCTGCTGAAGAATTGAATTTCTGTGGCGCTTCTCTCCAGTTACTTCTGTTTGTGACACAGAGAAAGCATCTTGGGGGAGACATTAAATAATCTCATAATTCATGAACGTTTATGGTCGCACGTGAATGATTAGAAAGTTGGGCCCCGAATTAGGTAGTCAAGAGACTAACTTGTCCCCAGCAGAGCCTGGCGGGCTTTCTGCTTCTGAAGTCAAGTGTGTATTTTTCTTTTTATTTTGGGAAAACAAAGCCAGACTTGAGCAGATGCAGGTCTGATGTCAAACCACTGGTGCTGAGAGATGCTGTAAAAATATCTTTTCAAAACCAAGAACTAGATTTTTAAACTATTTCCAGGGTAGTTTAGCCCAGTTCCAGGATAACAGCACACTGTGCGTTACAAACAAATGCGGAGGCATAAAATGCCGCAAGAGTTACAGTGTCATTAAATCTTCCCTACCAGCGAATGAAATTGCTGAAATGCTATAAGGAGATAATGCTTCATTATGTTTGAAATTAATTGGTGTCTTTAAGGAGGCCTATATTTTAGTTGTCTGAATCTGAAAGGGTGACTTGAGCGGGAACATCTCTCTGCTTTTCTTTTTTCCTCCGTGACCTCAGCTGTGCTGTCTGTCTGCTTAAATGCTGCCTCAGAGGGGGAAAAAGGGCCTGCTTTTCATATGTGCTTCTCCTCATCCGAGGCATTTGAAGTGAAATAATAATTTCTGAGATAAGTGCCCCGCAGGCCCTTTGGGGTGTCACGGTGCGTAAGTCTTCCTGGAAACCGTACCTGCAGAGCAGAGCTAAAAATAGGGGACGTCGTGTGCTGCTTTTCATTACTGTTCCGATGAGAGAAGGGTGGAAAACAGGCGCTGACTTTTCCTCGTGGTTGTGCGTTATTCGCACAGGTCTGAGCAGCTTCAGTTCTGTTTGTCAGAAACTGGAAAGGCACCAAAAAAAAAAGAAAATAAATGTAAGGGGAAGTTTTTGTGTTTGGAGGGCTACATAGAGACGGAGGACGAGGGAACACGGAAGGAAATTCAAGAACATTGCTGAGGCAGTGAGAAAAGAAAAAGACTTGGTGCGTTATTCAGGGTTAGGAGGAGCTGCAGGAACAAATCACGAGCAGATGTTTCAGCCTCATGTGGTAGCTTGGTTTTCTCTCTGATCTTTTGGGTGATGCTAGACATAAACATCACGGGTTAGAGCCAAACCTTGCTTAGAAGAGTGAATGCAATCGAGGTGTCATCCAAGAGGGTTGTCCACAGTCACCTCACCTCACCTAGCTACTGAGCAGCCAGGAGCTGGAGGGTGGCCCATCTCCCCATGGTCCATCTCTGCTGCCATCCTGTTCTTTGCCAGGGCTGCTGGTCTCGCACCTCCCTGAGATTCCCACACCCCACGGCTGCCTCCCGAAATGCCTCCCTACAAATGCACAGCTGCCTCCCTGCCCTCCTCCAGCTCCCTTCCCAAAAGTATCTTGTGCAAGTGTCCACTGAGACTTTTAATTCCCAGAGGATTTCCCCGATCACTGCAAACAAGGCTAAGCACACTACCATCTCCAGTGGGTCAACATGACCTTTAGGTTCAGAGGGATGGTTTCCAGCCTGGGGTTCATTTCAAACCTGCTCCTTCCCTTTGGGACCTGAAGATTGCTTTTTGGGATACCTGGCACTCTCAGCTTCTGAAATAAAAAAAAAAAAAAAAAACACATTATCTGTGACTACAGGCTTTGCCTGGTTTGATGGTCTTCAGCCATCCTGACTGCTGTGATGATACTACAGAAGAAAAACACACACACAAAACCAAAGTAAAATCAGATTTGGCCATGAATTCAGTAGCTGATGGCAAGCTGGGAATCGGGGTGATACGCTGACCATTAGGGCATCATGGTTTGCTTTTGTGGCGCGCTCTCTCTCTCTGCATCTATTGACTTGAAAGTCCCCACCTCTCTGCAAATGATGAGCTCTATGAGCTTATCCACAGTGAGAGTTGTCCCCAAGGGTGTTTGAAGAGTGCTCGTCTTAGTGGATGGTAACAGTGGTCCCGAGCTGCATCCTGGACTCCCGGTGAATACAAACCATCTTGTTGATGAGTTTATGCCAAAGGCTTCCTGTAGCTGTTGGCTCAGTGAGCGATATCCAGGAGACAGGGTTGTGTGTGACACCTTGTTTTTTCCTTATGCCCGTGTCGTTAATACAATTTCCGTATTTGGACAACTTTTCCATAGTGGTACCAACCAGGAGATTTCCCAGCACCGAGCAGCGTATCCAGTCTGTGTTCCTCCTCGCTCTTTTCCCCTTGCTGAATTCCCAGGCAGCGTTTTCCCGATGCAGTGATAAGAGCAGCAGCACCCTTGGCTCTGTTTCTCTGGTTTTTCTCCTGTGGGGAGCAGATTTATGAGTGCCCGTGGATGGGAGTGTTGCTCTGGGGATGGCTCTGCATGTGTTAGAGGGAGGAACGAGTTCCTCATTTTCATGGAAAGGAGAGGGGGGGGGGGAAAGCCATTTTATGAGTTATGCCAGTGGCATCTACTGATGCTGTTCAGAACTTCTGAGCATTAAGATAAATCTAATGGCACAGTTGGCAAGGCAGCAAGGAGCAGAGGTGGTGGGAAGCCATCTGAGCTGTCACAGTGAGTGGTGGCACCAAAGCTGTGGCCAGGGACAGGGTGGTGCAGGGCAACCTTGGCTGGTGGTGGGCTGCCAAGGCTGGGTCAGGAGCTGGCCCTGGAGCATCCCGCAATGGCCAGGGAAGTTGGTCAGGGAGGAGAGGGGCAAGAAATGGTGGGGCAAGCCAAGGTGCGATGGGGAGGTGGGGCAGAGCAGGCTGCTGAGCCCTCGCAGAGTGTCCAGGGTGCCTTCCCCGAAAGCAGCCGCCGGTGAGGGATGCTCCAGGGATGACTCACCCCGGCGAGCGGTGATTGATTATAAGAAGCCTCTGGCAGTTGACTGTGGAGGCATGTAGGATGTTTAATTAGCACAGAATTCAGCAATTTGTTGTATCAGTGTGCTCTTAATCATGCGCATCTGGGATGGTCTGTTGCGGGCTCGTAGGATTTAAGGAATAGAGACATCCCGGGTTTGGCTGGGAAAGGTTATGAAATCCAGCACGGCCGCATGATTGTCCCTCCTCTGCCCAGTCTCTGCGTCTCTGCCCAGTACCAGCGCTAACCTCCCTGCTTTAGAAGCTGAAGACAAGCTGTGAAATAAATTATTTTTTCCCTCTCCAAGCCAAGTCTCTAGGATCATCTGAAATAGCGGGCTGATAATTTTCTACAATCATTAATCTACCGAGAAAGAGCATTAATAGCTGAAGTCTCTAAGTGTTTTGTTTACCCTTCAGTTTCTCACGAATGCTGATTAGAAAAGATGGGGTTTGTGGATGTTTTGGAGAAAAATCATTTCCCAGTGCTGATAATTTAATCCACAGATTAAGTTTGACCCACTTCTCTCAGTGCCATTATTTCACCTCAGGTATTTATAATCTAAAGTCCTTCCTCTATTGTACCGTGCTTCAAATCCTAGGAGGATTATGTGTAATTACGTGACAGACGCGTGGGATGGGGAGAAGCTAAAAATGTTTGCTTTTATTTTTTTTTTTTACCTGCTGAGGGGTTTTGCCTTCTCTCATTAAGAGGCGTGATGAGGAGAGGAGGTTCTTTCTGCCGTTAACGCACCGGATGGCAATATTCATTGTTGTGCAGCTGTCTTGTGTTCTCATGCAACGCTCGACACGTGTAATAACGCTCTCAGACCACGGGGCTGATATAAAAAATGATGAGCGCACCTTTGGCTGGCTCCAGGCATGAAATTTTGGTGCACGACAGGCTACTAGGCTTTCTTTACAGGGTATACGTAGCCCGTAAATAGTATGTGCATTATAGAAAACACATAAGAAATGGTTAACAGATGTCAATGAGGGAATGAAAAGAAGCAGAGTCTGACTTGGTTTTTAGGCAGCAAGTATTTAAAAGCAGCAGCAGCAAGGAAAATATAAACAATACTTTCCTGGTATGTTATTTTTTGCGGTAGTATGAAGAGTTTTATAAAGAAAACAGCTCAGCAAAAAATAAAATAGATTTAAGTTCATTTTATATGAAATTTTGCTCCCTGTGAAATTACAAGTTTTGGAGCCCACGTGTCCCGTTCTGGTAAGACACTGTCTTTTCAAGAAGCACCTGTGAGCTACCGCTTAATGTCTTCAGCCGCCAAAAACCTGTCAGTAGTGATGTGCAGTGCTGCTGTTTAACAAAATTCTCAAATAATAATCCTAGAAATCCTGCTGCAAGCCACACTTTTTTTTCATATTTTTTCACACTGCAGTGTGTTTTGATTGATAGAGCTTGACTTCAGGAATATTAGGAAGATATTTTGTCTTATGGCCATTCGAATACTGACGTGAAGGTCCCTGCATGTGTTTTCCCATGGGATAATTTATTGCAATTATTGCAAAAAGTGTTTTTTGTTTTTTTTTTTTTTTTTTTTTTAAGGAAATGAGTAATTTCAGAAAACAGCAATGCCTGATATTTAAGGTATCGATCCAGGTCATTCCCTCTGGAGAGTGCAAGAGTGGTCGATACTTCAGGCTTTGTCCTGAACGTTGGTAGGTCCAAACTGGCTCAGTTTTTGTTGGAAATGGCCTGGTTTTGAAATACTGTCTTCTGATGGTGCATAACCATTAAAATAGTCTAGTTTCTTGGCTGTGAGCATATCTATAAATACACACACACGTTGTTTATACGTAAAATAGAGCGTGAGCTCTTACCTGTGCAGAAATGCAAAAATACTTCTTGTTCTGAACCGCTGTTTAGAGAACTGCTGGGTGGTTGGGTTTGGTTTTTTTTTAGTTCTTCGCGGAGGGGCAGATAAGATTTCTGAAGAGTTTTTGTGACTGAATGGAATGCCTCAGAGCTACGGAAAGTAATACCTACGGCTCACAGGGCTGGCGGAAGGGACGGATGAGCGTTCCCCTCCTCCTGCAGAGAGACCCGCTCCCTGGTGCCTGCCTGGTGGGGTCTGCCCGATGGGGCCATGGCTGGAAGGGCTCTTGCCAAGAGGTCGCCCAAATTTCTTCGCCACTGCTCTCCCTGCATAGCTTTTCGTCTGTGCTGCATTATTTTTCTTTTTTTTTCCCAAGCTTATATCCCTTTATTTGTATGTGATGTGGAATATGTTGCTTTATCCTTCGGCACGTGAGCGGTTTTGGCATCGCACAGTCATTCGTCGTGTGCCACTTGCGTATTCGTCCTAATTGAGGGGCTGGAGCGTGTCCGGAGAAGGGCAACGGAGTTGGTGAGGGGTCTGGAGCACAAGTCCTGTGAGGAGCGGCTGAGGGAGCTGGGGGTGTTGAGCCTGGAGAAGAGGAGGCTGAGGGGAGACCTCACTCTCTACAGCTCCCTGAAAGGAGGGTGTAGAGAGGTGGGGTCGGTCTCTTCTCCCAAGGAACAGGCGATAGGACAAGAGGAGACGGCCTCAAGTTATACCAGGGGAGGTTTAGGATGGATATTAGGAAAACTTTTTACACTGAAAGGGTTATTAAGCATTGGAACAGGCTGCCCGGGGAAGGGGCTGAGGCACCATCCCTGGAGGGATTTAAAAGACGGGCAGACACAGTGCTTAGAGATACGGTTTAGTGATGGGTTTTGTCAGAGTTGGGTTGATGGTTGGACTCAATCTGAAAGGTCACTTCCAACCCGGGCTATTCTATGAGTCTGTAAATCTCAACCGTGCTCTTGTTTTATGGACTTTATTCAGTTAACTATTTTTTTTTCCTCCTGACAAATTAGTGGCCCGTTTTCCCGAAGCCGTGCTCTGGCCTCTCCGTAGGTCTGTTTGAGTCTACGCAAACCCTCGCCATCCCAACTTACCCTCTGGCTTTATTGCCAAGTATGTCACGGTCTCTCCCTGTGGCGCGTTCATCAGAAGCGTCGCAGCCGACGAGCACCGGAGTCCTCTGCTACGGCAGCAAAGGTCTCTGCTCTGGCCGCTGCTTACAACTTGGGGTAGAAGTAGGGCATGTGGTTTTAACAATGAAAATGCTAAACCGGGCAAAAAATCCTGTGTTTAAGATGAATTTTCCAATACTGAAATTCTTCCCATAAAAAACCCTAACTATTCCTGCTGCAGGACTGTGACTGTGGAATGGGACTGTGCAAAAGGGAACATCTTGGCATTATTTAGCATAGAACAAAAGTATTTCCATAAACCCATTGTTTGAGGCAGCGCAATAACGACTCCGTTTTCACTACACGGACTTGCTTTTTGCTGTGCTTTCATTCTACAGGTATTTCTTTACTAAACATTGCTGTAACTTCTTGATAGAGCTGTGCTTTGTGGAAAATGCTAATTTTTGAAGGTGAAATCAAAGTTTGTTTGCATATGTAGGTCTAGCATGGCATTCGGTCGGGGAAGATGAACAGGTTAGGAGCATTATCCGTGGCATTTACTGGGCCGTGAAAAAGTGGTCTTGTCACGCAGACCTAATTTCCTCCTCCTGCGAGGTTGCGAGCTTAACTGGCAAAGCTAAATTCACCGTGACACCGAACTTAGATTATTGGAAGCCATTTGACCTAGAACTAAATATCACTCTAATTAAAAAGTGATCCCTGCAGCCTATCAAAACCTGACATACGGAACGGCTTGAGGACTGGCAGCTCCGAGTCGTACACGGGGAATGGTCGCTGATGGGAATTGGTGCTAATGGGGTGGCAAAGGGTGCAGGTGACTGAATTCACCACCAATTACCAAGTCCATACGACGATCTGGAAACAAATTTGAGTACATGGCGACGAAGACAGGCTACTTGCATGCTGCGGTCTGAAAAGTGTGGGAAAATAGATTTTGTAAAAATAGCAAATAGACGTAGAGATGGTGAGTCTAGGCCACGTACGGGGGAGGTGAGTCCTGGGGGAGGTCTGGGAGGGCGAAGCCTCTTGCAAAGATCTGGGTTTCACAGCAAGGGGCTAACTGAAGGTGTGAGCTGCCAACGCTACGCCACAGCAGCACGAGCAGGGCTGGGGTGGTGGTGGCGTGTCCCTGCCCTTCAGTGGCGAAGACAGCACCGTCCCAGTCGTTTCCATGCTGGTTTGGCTGTTAGAATTTTTAAAATGAGTTTTGACACAATAGAGAGCTAAGATGGGTTGGCGAACTTGGAGATGCTCCGTATATATGGGTTTTAGAGATCGAAAGTGCATGATTTCTCTCCTCAACGTGGCCATGCTGGACGGGGGAGAAGATGAGCAAGTCACCCCGACCGTGGAGGCTCTTTTAGAGGTATCTGACTCTTTGGTCATGATTAGTAGGTGCTATTGTTGCTCTGCTCAGGCTGAATGGTTAAAACTGGCCAGTAAACTGTGGTGCGAAAACAAAAGCTGCGGGCGGATTAAAAACTTTCAGGGAAGCAATTCCAAATCTTTGGATTCGCTGATCTGGAAATGGATGTGCTGTCTAGGCTTTGTTTTAAGTAATTATTAGGTGTCACAAGCCTGGCTTTGGAATATAAGTTGTTTTTTTTCCCTAAGATCTCAAGAAAAGTAAACGAGCAGCAGTGCATTTCCTCTAATATTGCCATTTTCAGTCGTATCTATAATACCTCTTCCCTTCAAATAATGCTGTTATCCGTGTGTTTAAGTGCAGGCTTATTACATACTAGTGTGTTGACCTGAATATGGGACTTCACAAATAGGCATCCCATTACCTACAGACCTGTTGGTTCTTCACAGGTTCTTACAGGAGCCTATTTAAAAGGCTTTCTGCGTTCTTCTAGCAGAAGAAGAACATATTAGTAGAGGAGTAGCTAGTACTCATTTCATTACAGTAAACAAGGCCAGCTCTGTATGAGGAGATTTTCTTGAAGCCCAGCAGAAGAAATGGAAGACGCCACCACTGAAGGTGCTTCTTCCTCAAGGCTGCCCTTTCCTTCGCTGGCCCTGGGGTCTGTGGGTGTAACCAGGGCCACCTTCGCAGCCCTGAGGAACAGAAGTGTCTCCTGGGCCCCCTTTCACCCTGCTGCCATCGGTCCCTCATCAGAGCTTCCTGAAGCGATGGTCTGACTCCTCGGAGGAACAGCGACCTCCTTATTAAGCCGTTTCTGGTAGATCATTGGAAACAGACTTGTCTTTATTTCCTCTGCTCGGATTTTCCCACTGTCACATGTTTCCATGGCTCCAGCCCAAGACCTTTCCTGCATTGCAAAGATGGGTGAGCAGCTGCCTCTCCAGCCAACATCAATGGCTTTCCTGAGGAGGTTGCACAGACAATTTGTTCATTGTGGCCGCACAAAAGCAAAGCCCTTCCTTCTTCCTCCATCACTTCCCTGCCCCGTCCAGCCCTCGGTGAGCCCCCGTGCGACTCGGCACGTGAGTAACAGCAGGGGTGGGTGAGGGAGCGTTACACCACCGTGGTGGGTCGTCTTCTCTGCTCACCACCTGCCCGTGATGCTTCACGGGGAAACGCGTAGTGGGAGCGCGAACAAGCACAGACTTTGGGATCAAAGGATGGACCAGCAAAGTGTGTTCCAACTTCGTGTCCTCCTGCCCTCTGCAGAAACTGGGTGGCTGCTTTGGCTCTCCTGACACTGAAATTGCTGAAGGAGCGAGTTGCGTGTCTTAGCGAGATCCACAAAATAAGATAATATGCATATGGATTTCTGACTCCGGGCGAAAAAGTATGGAAGATTATTTTTATCAGGGGTTTGCCTTGCCCAGTGGTTAGCCAGTAGAGTGTTAACATTTTTACGGGTCTAGTGGGAGATGTCCCTGCCCAAGGCAGGGGGGTTGGAACGAGGTGATCTTTAAGGGCCCTTCCAACCCAAGCTATTCTATAATTTGTTTTTAATATGGATAAATCTTTATGTTTTGTGTTTTATATATAATAAAAAGAACACCCTTACGTTCAGTTCACTTAACGCTTTCTTTGAGGCAGGCTATGCTGATTTTAGGTGGTGTTACAGGTGACGTGTCAGGTAGGATTCTCGCATTCCTCAGCTGTTACAAGAATTTGGGGTATAACTTGGGATAGTCCTTTTTATCCCTGCTATATCCTTTTTATCCCACCTGCTGTGGTGTGTGTAAAATAAGAGGGTGAACATTAGCATTTAAATAGGTAGTAGTGAGGATCTTGGGCTTTTTGTTGATGTACCCAGAGCCTGGCGTGCAGGAGGCAGGGATCAGCATCCGAGGCTGTTGCGGGAATAAGCTCTTTTGGCAAAAATGGTGGCGGTGAGCAGGACTGGTTGGAGCTCTGCGGAAGCGGATAGCAGGCTGGGGAACAAGCAAGGAAAAAAAACCCAAAGTGAGCCCCAGAAATAGGTATCGAGCAGACTTCATCATAAAAAAAAGATACTAACGGCTGCTTTAGTTCGTGGGAGCTGGAAAAAGCCCGTTTGTCTGGAGCTGCCCGTCCGTACCCGCAATAACACTAAGCTCTTCTGACACACTGTTATTAGCTGGCTGTTTTGGGGGCCAGGAAACTTGCCACCCTGCAGGGCTGTGTGACAGCGGGCAGCCTGGGGATGCCAGCGCGAGCGCCAGGTCCCTGGGACAGAGCGGGATGGCCTTGGCACGGGGAGGGAGCGGCAGCGGTGGCTTTGGCAGGAGCTCGTTGCCTGGATGGCCGTGGAGAGCGGCGAAAGCCCTGCGCCCTGCTGCCTGCACGCTGCCCCGGCCCCGCAGACCCATGCGATTGCTCTGGCACCCCAAATCTTCAGCTTTAGAAACGAGGAAACGAGTATCCTGCTATATCGGAGAGCAGAAAGCATTCGTCGATGGCTGTTGATGGGAAGGATGGGGAATACTTACAAATGCTGCTTGAAAGGATAAGTCGCTCGCAGGTCTGGAAGAGCTGTTTGCAGGTTGCACCCTGCAAGAAGAGTTCCAGAAGCTGCAAATGCTTTGAAACACACACACAATTAAAAAAAAAAAAAAAAAAAAAAAATCAGATTCATAGCTCAATTATATCAAACAACCTCCCATTGACTTCAAACCCCAAATGGTTAACGCACGCGTGCTTCATCCAAATATTCTCACGTGGAAAAAGCAAAACCAGGCCAACTCTGATAAACCTCAGCTCTTTGAATACGTGGGCAGATGTTGGGGGAACCGTTTAAAAAAACTAAGTAAAATATTCAGCCTTTCAGTCGTGTTTAATTCAAACGGTTCAGCTTGAGAAATGTTCTTAGGCTCAGCTGATGATCTGGAAGCTGCTCAGTTGGTCAACAGTATTTTATAATTACTCCTCCTTACTTGAAATGGGCTGAAATGGGTAATCCCATTAGAAGTGGTACCTTTCCAGCGCCGTGCTATTTAAATGGGAGCAGTGCCCCCTTCTGAGGCTGGAGGTGGTGGCAGAGCAACGCAGCAAGTCCCCGGAGAAGGAATTTGCAGCTTTTTTTTTTTTTTCTAAATTTATGCTGGCAGTTGTCCCTCGCAGGCTGAAGAGTAAATGGAGGTTGGATCCCAGTGGGGTGGGAGCTCAGCGGTGGCTGGGTATGCTGCTAGCAGAGCATTTCTGCGTGCCACGGGGCAGAAGCTGGCACACGGGAGGCTTGCGAGCTAATGCTGAGGCTTGTCTCAGGCAGAAGTCTGAGCTTGGACTGCATTATTGCATGTATATATATTTTATCCATTGGAAGTAGTAATTGTAACTCTCTAACTCATCCTCCACATGCTACAGACAAATCTAATTCCAGGCATTTATCATAAATTTCCCTCCATGATGTGATCCCAGACCCTGGTGCGGTGGTGGGCCACCAACGCAGCAAGTAGCCAACAGCCCCTGGTAGACCCTGCTGCCATCAGAGCACGGCGAGGTCCGGGGCGTGCGGGGCCCTCGCTGGGCTCCTTGGTGAGGTCTCTGGTCCAGAGACTTTGCGGGCCGTGGGATAACAAGTCTACTTGTCAGCCCCTGACGTGACCAGGGACTGTCACGGTTTTGAAGAGACACAGAAAAGGAGGCGACGGATGCGGTGGGAATGCAGAAGGCAGGGCAGGCAGGCAGGGATGCTCACTGGCTGGCATCTGCTGGCTCCTAGAAACCTTCGGTGTTGAGCCTCCCCGAGTCAAGGTGGCACCTTTGTGTTTAATAGGATGCCCTCAATAGGTTTTTCGTCCATTAATTTGATGCTACGCGATGAGACGTACATAAAAATAATATTCGTCTAATAAATCACAAAAACACCACAAGAAATAGTAAAGCTAGAATGGCTAAATATTGCAAGTCATTACCCTGCTAATACATTAAAAATTGATGCTGCAACCTCAAATCTTGATTATGTACCTCTACAGTAGAGGAGATACTGTGTCTTACACCAATGTGTAAGTACAAAGCCTCACGCTGTGCAGGGAGTAGACTGTAAGTCAACGGAATCGCTCCTGATTTATGCCGAGAGAGCCTGGCTCAGTAATTCTTAAAGATAAATTAATTGTATATGATACGCTTAGGCATACAAACAAACATCTCGGTGATTAATTTGTATTTATGTTTCAGTAATATCTTAGGGAACGTTCTCATCTTTTTTCATGAAGGATCGCCGGGGTAAATTATCTCCAAGTTTTCTAGATGTACACAGGCATGTTTTGTTTGGATTATGTTGAGAAGTGGGATTAAACTCCGTTAAGTAATTGCACAGCAGGGTACAGATTTGGTATTGGAGCAAAAGTTGCACTTTGAAAATGGAAGTTTTATGTATGAGGAGGGAAAAAGAGATCAGGAATGACAGTTCATAAAAGTCAAAGCAGCGTTTCTCTTCTGTCCTGCCAACTGAATGTAATCAGCCGTCTTAGATGTTTTTTCCTTTTATTCCTTTACTTCTTTAAAGAGATGTAAATTTTGCTGTTGAATAAGAATCAGCTTTGGAAGGGCGACAAAATACATTTCAACTTGCCATGATGGATAATAAGACCATTAGAGCAACAACAGAAAATCTGATTTAGGGTAACCTGGAGGCGCGTTGGGAGAGACTCCAAGGAAGCGTGAGCCAGGCGCTGGAGTCGGTGCCAGGTGGGAGAATGAATCCTTCAGGAAGGCTATCAGTCCCTGGCAGGTCGCTGTGTACACGCTAGGGAGGAAGGAGCAGCCTGGGAAGCTGCTTTGCAGGACACACTGTGGTCAATAACGTGCAACTTGGGAGGAACACGGGCCCGCAGTGGTTGTTTGGAGTTACCAGTTTCCACGACTTGTTATTGCAGGCAGCGCTCTCATATAATTAATTTCCTAAACTGACGAAACTTCAACCTGAATGTTGTTATGCTTCTCTCTTGTGCCCTGGATATTCCAGGGCTTTCTATGATGAGTAGAAGGTAATTTCCAACCAATTGGAAATTACCTTCAATTTCCAAAGGTAATTTCCAACCAATTGGTTGTAGTTTGCTCTTAAACAGTAGAGGGAATTCCCTTCAGTACGCATCTCCTGCATGGATTTGTAGGCAGAAATCATATCCCTGCCTGCCGGTTGCTTTGGTAGCTCAACAAACTCGAGTAGTCAGTGTTTTAAGACGGGCTGTCCCTTTTCTTGAGCATCCAGCTGAAGATACCACACTTGGCCCAAGGTGACAAGCGTTTGTCAGCAGCAGGGAAGTCAGCCTGCTGGTCACACTGATACTGTCTCATTTTGTTTTATCATAATATGTATGTTTAGGACCTGTTTTATAGCCTTTATATAGGTCATTCTGGATTCAAAGGTGTTTATCCTGGTGGGAAGAGCAAGCACATGTCCTTGTTGACCTCTGATAGAGACTGTGGTTTTTCCTTGGTTGTACTTTCTGCAAACATTGGAGACTCCTAAGTGGGTCGTTACGTTGTCAAAGGGACCAAAAAATTCACAGCGGTTGGATTAAATTCCCTCTTTCCATCAATATCTCATGACACTTGTGTTAGCTTTAGGATTATTGAAACCAGGCAACCAGGCCTAAAATAAGTTGACGCAAAGCGGAACATGGTTCAGAACATGCGTTGCAGAAAGAAACAGGAGAGGGTATTACTGATCCGGGGTGGTGGTCTGAAATTGTGCAAGTAAATCTTGTCTCCCCTGGGAAGAGGGGAATCAAATAACGGCGTATGTGATAATGTTCCAAAGCACGCAGCACCTTCTGCCGGCTGTGAGCAACCAGATTGCCACAAAGAACATATTGAGATACGTCAGTAATTCTGCGCTGTTTGATGGCACTTTGCCCACCCCGTGCCACTTCCTACAGCCCGTGTATCAATGTGGAGCTATGTGGGGGGGGAATTAAAAATATGATTTGACTTTGAAATTTTGAGAAGATGAGCTTGCCCTTTGCAAACCAGCTGTGTTCCTTAGTGAAGACAATGTTACTGATTTAAGGGAAAGAAATATTTTGTGTCAAGACTTGCTTAAAAAGAAATTTCCTAATGTTAAGAGACATTACAATTCGTGGATTTTGATTGCACGTCAACTTTTGGTTTTGGAAGAATCCCAACATTTATCTTTGTGTTGAAGGTAATGTGTTTCCCTGAAGGAAAAAAAAAAAAAAAGAAGTTTTCCGTGCTGTTTTATTGGTCCTCCCTCAAAGCCGGCTTGAAGTAAAGATGACATCTCCTGGGTTAGGAAAGGATGGCTTCTGCACACAGGTCCCCACCAGCAGGTGGATGGAGGGGCTCATGGTGGTGCCTTCAAGAGAGCGAGGCTGGTTGAGGGCTCTGCGCCTCCATTTTCTCATTGTGACTGGCTTCTGACAAAGTAAATTAAGAGCAAGAAAGCTCAGTTGGATTTGTATTCCTCGGCCTCTTTTTAGCTGTTATTGGCTAATAAACTCCAACTGAGCTCTCATTCAGAGATGTCACTTTGTGTCTCGGTGGCAGGTGATTTGACTAAGGAGCACGCTTTGTTTGCAACAGTTTTAACAGAAACGACTGAAGGCTCCATTCGTTATTCTTACGCTCTTTCATACAAAGCTGATTGCTTTTTTTTTTTTTTTCCTGAATTACCCTAAGTCGCTGGATGAAAATCACAGCAGATACAGTCCAAGCCTTGGTTTGACTGGAGTACCCGAAGCTTTGCGTGGTGGAGCCTCCCTGGCGAGGCTGGGTATGGTTGAGGGTGGTTCGAGTGCGGATGGAGAACGCCCGGAGGGATGGAGGGAAGGCACGGCAGCGAGCGGCGGTCTGCTCTGTGGTGCTGCGAGAAGAGGGGCTGGTGAAGCTCTGGGAGGCTCCGTGAGGCCCCGTTGTAACTCCCACGTTTCTAATGATCGCTGAGAGAGGGTTATCAGTGTGTTGTCTACAAGCGTAGACGGAGTTGGGTGAATAACTCTTTCCGTTAACTGTGTAATAACCAACCCATTCACAGGGCCTGATCTAGAGCCTATTGAAGTTAATGAGAGCTGTTCTGCTTGCTCGCCTCTTTTTTTTTTTTCTGATTGCTAATTGTGTGTAAACAGCTTTCGGTCATCACAAGTTTGTTTATTTGAAATTATTTGCAGATTAATTTTGGCAATTCATTTCTCCTTGAGCGTGCAGGGTGTTCAGCATTTGAAGCAGATGATTTCAGTCATTCACATTTGCAGCTCTCGCCTGTGCTCCGTTCCTGTACCCTGACTGAACGGAGTTGTGAGCATCCTCATCCGCTTATTCAAAACTTGCTTTTTCCGTGCGTTCACGGTCAAGTTCACAGGAACTTCTGACCTGCTGTGCTGACGCTGGTCAAAGCTCAGTCCCGCCCAGTGTGTATCTTGGTAATGGTTGTATTATGGATGCTTAAATAATGAGCACACAGAGCGATTGTTGGGTTTATATTCCTAATGAACTGTAACATTGCCAACAACTACTAATTATCTCCCTCGCAACTTCATGCAATGAGCGTTGCAGCGTAGGGTGTGAGGCTCCCAGTCCATGTAACGTGAGTGTGGAGCGGGGAATTTAGGTCAAGGCTTTTCTTTTAACTTTCTAAAGACTTCAAATATTTATTGGTATGCACGTCTGCATTATTTTAACATTATTCTGATATCAAACCATGTATTTATCTTTCCTTTTTCACGTTCAAAGCGATGCGGAATAAGCAAGTGACACTGGGGCTTCTGGTTTATCCTATTTTAATAAATATTTTGTGGGCCATAACCATTTGAAGATGGGAGAGCACTCAGGTATTGATGCCGCGTTGAAAGGAGGAAGGGAAGCGTGAGCCACTGGGACAAAGTCCCTGTAGAGCAGAGCATGGCCCACGCAGTCTCATCGGTGATCTGTGGGACCCCTGAGGAGCCACACACAGAATTACCCCTAGCTCAAGCATGCTCTTCAGATGAGAGACACATAATCATAGAGTAGTCTAGGTTGGCAGGGACCTTTAAGATCATCGAGTCCAACCATCAACCCAACACTGCCAAACCCAACACTGCCAAACCCACCACTACCCCATGTCCCTCAGCACCACGTCTGCCCGGCTTCTAAATACCTCCAGGGATGGCGACTCCACCACTGCCCTGGGCAGCCTGTTCCAATGCTTGAGAACCCTTTTGGTGAAGAAATTTTTCCTAATATCCATCTTAAACCTCCCTTGGCTCAACTTCCATGCCTTGTGGCTCTGGGCTATGTGGGTGCTTTGGCTTGCAGAGCTGAGAGTCCTGGCAATATGGAAAGGGAACTTCTGCCATTGACTTGGGCTGTGGTCAAAGCTGGTGGAGATGGTAGGTGACAGCCAGATGGCAGTTCTCCCGTGGATGCAGAAAGTTGCTCTCTTGAAAGTTTGCTTAACTCATCCTCAGAGACAGTAATGGTCTAAAGTTATGCAGCTCAAAGGGATTTTGTGCCATTTGGCTTCAGCCCGTACCAAAATATCTGGGCAAAAATCCTTCTAGACTGATCTTGCCTACAAAAAGCTGTACATCTTAGTGCGTCATCTTATAAAATATGTATTTGCTGGCACTTGTACTGTTCAGATTTTTGGAGCTCTGTTTTTAAGGAGGAGATAAGTTCAGTAGATTTCAACAGTGACTGTAAACATTTAGGTGTCTGAGCTGGCAGGGAAGATGGGGCACAAGCAGGTTCCAGATATGCAGAATTGCTTCATAAATAGCTCTTGTCTTATTAAGGTTGTCGGAAGAGAGACCTTCCACACCTGACACTCTCTAGCAGTTACGCTGGCTGAAGTGCTGCTGGGAAGCACAAAAGGATACGCCTGGATGAATGGTGAAGGTGAGGAGCGGAGGCGTGGGAAAACAGGGTTGGCCAGAGCGCAGGCTCCGCACAGCGGCGTTGCAGGGCGAGGGATGAGAGGGTGTAAAACATCGCTGTAGCGCTGTAGTAAATAGAGAACTGGGCTCAAATACGTGCTCGGTTATTTTAACAACAAAGGGAAAGTATGGATTTCTGCTGTCAATAAGTATCAGCAGAAGCAGTGGATTTGAGCATCTCAGGCTCAGCGGTTTTCTGTATTAACACCTAATATTTATGATTCTAGTCCTGAAGGATTCCATGCTTGTGTCTCATGCCATGTATTGTAAATTGTTCTTCGGCCTCAATACGCCCAGAGAAGTGCAAAGGGGAAAGGCGGGAGCAGGAGAACTTCACAGCATAGGAACAGGCTGTAGGTTGACACCATGTTTGCACATTTGTGTAGCCTGGGAACTAAACTGTGCTGTGAAAATCTGTGTCCTGCTCTGGCTGAAGTCATGAGGCATTTTCCCATAAAAGCAGGTTCCAGCCTTGAACACATCACGATGCTTGCAGAAAAGTAACCCACAAAAACCCAAAGAAACCCATGTAGATGTGGCTTCTCTCTTCTGCAAAGCTTTGATCTCTTGACCACTGGAAGGATGGAAAGATTCTGTTATCCCTCTGCTGAGTGTCTTCTCAAGTCCCCCACCTTCTGCGTGCAGGGGTAGGCAGAGGGTAGAGCACCCTCTGGGGGGGACCTGTGTCCTCCTGCTGCTGAGGTGCTCCTTGGGATGGACCTTAACTTATATCCATATAGTTGGACATAGTGAGGTTTCAGCGCACCATCTGTGCTGCAGCCGGGAGCCCTGTCCTCCTCTTCCTCAGCAGGGCCAGGCTGACAGCCAGCATCGTGGAAAGGGCCTGCAGCTCGGAGCAAAAAGCCCCAACTTGCTCATGAATCTGCTGTTCACGTCACTGTGAGGCTGCAGGCGCTGCGTCCTCGTCCAGCTCTGTATAGCTCCTTGTGGCAGGTGGGACACGGTCACAGGGAACTGGAGAGGACCCTGTTGGGTGGTGGGTGAACATGCACCACCACAGCTGGTGGCCGGTGGACTCCGCAGTGGCCAGCCCAGAGGCTTCGTGTTGCTGGTGATGGGAGCAGGAGGAGATGCTCCGTGTGTTGTGGATGCTTCCTGGCAGGAGAGCAAGGCTGTCCTGGTGCGGGCAAGTTGTCTTTGAACTGTGCTGGGACATCCCCCCTGCCTCCCCCCGCCAGCCCAGGATGCTTGAGGATTGACATTAATAGTTCAATGGATGAAGATGTCTTTTACGAGAGCTTTTTAAATGGCATCTTTATTGTAAACTTCAGGCAGGTTTTTCCTTCTGGGAAGAAACACAGGCAAATGCATGTTGGGATCACATTTGTTCATCATATTAACCTGTTCAGCGCTGCCTAGAAAATCAGTACTGCCTCTTAATATAGAAAGCCGTGGACAAGGTGCCCTGGGTGAAAATCCATGGAAAGAGTATTCCTTCAGAGAGGTGGCTGCTGGGTGAAAGGAGCACTGGTTGTCGTCAGCGCTTTGGCTGGCAAGCAGAAGCTGCTGTCAAACGAGCTGCAGCTTGATGGCTGCATTTCCAGCTTCTCTGGCCAGTTCGCAGGCGTTGCATCGTGCCCATTGCGCCAGCTAGCCAGCACGGAGCAGCCCCGGATCTGGCCCAACAGCAGCCCCAGGCTTGGGCTCATGTGGAGCCACAGAGCCAGCTCCATCAACCCCTTTGGGTCTGGATGGTTTCATCGTCTGAGCTTCCTGGGTATTGCCTGTTTGAGCTTGGAAAACAGCTCTCAGCACAAGCGTTAGGCGATGTAGGAAGTTTCTGCGTCAGAAGTACATTTTCTTGAATTCGAATTGCTTTCTTCAGCAGCAGATGTCAGTCTGGACAATTACTTTTTTTCAGTTACAGAATAACTTCATTTGGTTCAGCTTAATTGATTCAGAATTGATTTCATGTCTAAGCATGGTTGTAGCTACACAGGTGCTTGATGCAGCTTAAAAGTCACCGCCTCTTCCCCACCTTCTCCTTCCTTCCGCCTGCCTGATGGTCTTGTTAGAATATGGAACGTTTTTCCAAGCTTTTACAGAAGTTTTATAAAAGCTGTGAACCAGAACTCCCAGCCTGGAAGGAAGGCACTTTTCCATTGTGGTTTGGGCAGGTTTTTAGATATTTTTACACCCTCCCTCCTCTCCCCCTCTCTCAACGTGTGGCAAGTGAGCGGTTCCCAGCTGACCTCAGGCTGTGGTGCAGAGCAAGACCGTGCTGTGGCATTGTCCATCGTCCTGCTCTGCCCTCTGGGGCTTCAGTTTCAAGTTGCTGCTGTTTTCTAGTCACTGGAGAACTTTGCAGCCGCCTCTTGCAAGGACTCCTGGGCTGCCATGGGGTGGTGTGAGTGGAAATGGGGGTACCTGCATCGTCTGAATGCTCCATGGGACGGGCAGAGGCAGGGATTTCTGTAGGATCAGGTGGGGAGAGGAGGGCTCAGGAGGGAGATATAGAATCACAGAATGGTTTGGGTTGGAAGGGACCTTAAAGCCCACCCAGTGCCACCCCCTGCCTTTGGGCAGGGACACCCCCCACCAGCCCAGGTTGCTCCAAGCCCCGTCCAGCCTGGCCTTGAACCCCTCCAGGGATGGGGCAGCCACAGCTTCTCTGGGCAGCCTGGGCCAGGGGCTCACCACCCTCACAGCAAACAATTTCTTCCTCAGATCTCATCTAAATCTTCCCTCTTGCAGTTTAAAACCCTTCCCCCTCGTCCCATGGCTCCCCTCCCTGCTCCAGAGTCCCTCCCCAGCTTTCCTGGAGCCCCTTTAGGGACTGGAAGGGGCTGGAAGGTCTCCCCGGAGCCTTCTCTTCTCCAGGCTGAACCCCCCCCCAGCTCTCTCAGCCTGTCCTCATAGGCCATCAGGGTCTTTGTGCACTGCTCAGGTGTCACGTCCCAGTCAGGATCCTGGAACGTGCTTTAGTGAAAGGCAGGAACAAGGATCTGGTCTATAAAGTCTCAGCAAAAAGTAGTAGTTTGCTGTGCAATTTACAATCTAAATCAAGCTGGGGCACCCAAAGAGGGCTCACAGGAGGTGGAGGAAGCTGAATATCCTAATCCTATTGCTGTACGATGAGACTTTACCGAAATCTGATAAAAATGCACTTGTGCAGGTAAAGGGAGAATTTATCCTGTTGGTTATGCTACATACACAGGGCTGTATTTTCTTCCTGTTTATGCCAGTCTTACTTCATTGGCATTTATTCCTCTTGTAAATTACAAAAGAGCAAGTCCTTTATTACTAGGTAATTTAAAATAGCTTATAGTATATTGTCTGACCCTTACAGTAATTCTGAACTGTTCCTTCATCCCCTGCCATCTATGTACAAATAAAACCGTCGAGGGACTTTTTTCCTTAAAAAGAGAAAAATGCAGTTGGCTTGATTTTTGCTGTTAATGCTGGTGGAAAATTTTGCTGAATTAAATATTGATGTCGGTGGATATTTTCAGTGCAAGCTTCATTTAAATTAAACCAAAAAGGTGGGGTTTTTTGGGTCTCACCCTCTTCATCAGAAGAACATTTTCATCTTCTCTACTTAGATCAGCAACCCCCGAATTGGTTTTATGTTGTAGAGGAGCACAGTTTGCTCGTGTTGGTTTTGGCAGTGTTGGGTTGATGGTTGGAATCGATGATCTGAAAGGTCCCTTCCAACCCAGATGATTCTGTGTTGGTCTGCTCCCCTTAGCCCAGAGCAGCACAGTTGAGCCTCCATCAGTGTGTGACACGGGGTGGGCTGAAGCCCATCGGGGTGGACAAACGGCGCGTGTGGGCAGTGCACTTCGATCCTGCAGACAGGGCAACCTGCTACTTTTTCCTTTCCTGCTGGTTCGTTTCCATTTTGGGTTCAGTTGTTGAAGAACCATCTGCTGAATATTTAGGATTTGGAGCTGTGCAGTCAGTACAGAGGTCTGGTTCTGCCAAGTTCTAGCAGAAGGATGGAGGAAAATATCTTGTTTTCTTAGGTTTTCTTGGGTGTTGAGTGGAGGCACCCAGCCTTGCAGTGCAAGAAGGTCTTGGCTCCCAAAGAAGAGTCGGGGTATGGAAGTGCTCGTCTTCATTGAATACCATTCCCGTACTCTGTAGCCACAAGCTGTCCCAGCCCTTTCATCCCCAGAGAGATGCTTGGCGTTGCTCCAGAGGGAAACAAAACCCAGAAAACCCCCTCTCGTGGTGCTTTTTTTTCCTCTCTGTGGCTCCTTCTGTGCAAGGAGCCACCCAGCCTGGAGTCTCTGTATGCAGGTGGCCACCTTGGCCCATCCAGGGCAGCCCTGGTGCTGCAGCTCAAGTGTGGGGGGCCTGGGATGTCCCCACTGTGCCACCACGCTAGCGGCTCACACAGAGGGGAATTAGTGCTGCCTTTGATGTATCATTTTTCACTGCAGTTTAATATCTTTTGATCAAAGCCTTCGATGTCCTTGAGCAATAGCTTAAACCATTTTTGCACCTACGTCCTCCTCTGTGTCGACTGAGTGCTCGTGTGGTGAGATGTTAAGCCTTTTGGATCTTGATCTTACTATTAAACAGACACTTATGGCATCAGCTATAATTTAAGATATAAAACTATGAAACAGTTCTGTGACTTATGAGGACCTAGATAATGAGGAGGATATTAGGTAGCCATATTCATCCTTTTTGAGGTTGAAAGAAGAATTTACGCAGCCATTTTTACTGCAAACATTCTAAAGCATATGTGGGTATTTTCATTATTGAGTGCTATCTTTAGCTCTTCCAATTAATTTCAAATTCCAGGAGTCCATATAATCTGACAGAGTTTGCTGTGCTGAGAAATGTATTAAGGGCAGCTTGTGATACGCTAATTAGGAGTGCATTGAAAGAGCAAATAATCTAATAGTTTTGAAGAGATCTGCTTACGCTTTTTTCCATTTTCATCTCTAATTTCTTAAGCATTTTATTTTCTGAGATCACTGAAACAGCATAAGGGCAAGATTGTCAGCTGCTGGAAATCAAAGTACCGCTAGTGAAGTTGCTTAGATGCTGCTGAGTTACTCCAGCTGGGGGTACGGTCCCCAAAGCTCAGCCCTCAAGAATTCATCTGCTGAGGCTTCCTACTTCTCGTGTGAAGTTCTTCCACCGCCTGTGCACTGAAGTCGCTTTTGCAACCAGAAGCTTATTGCTTTGCCTGGGGAAATTTGCAAAAAGAAGTGTTAAACTTTTCAAACCAAGGCCTTGTTCACAGGCAAATAGTTTGTAATAGATGTAAAGAGAGAAATGTGATTGGAAGGATCTCGACTGGCACCAGAATCTGTTGCCATTGGGAAGTTTCGCATGGAAATACCAATTGGTACTTGGTTCTGGAAATTATTTGGTGTGGATAATATCTCTGTTGATATCAAAATATAAAAGGGCGTCTTCTGTATTTTGATGGAAAGACCAGCGATTGGGATTGAGAGCTGAAAAGGTCTTCTCGTTTTCCCCTGTGGCTATTGCAGTGCTGGCGTCCTCAGAGGGGGCTCTGTCTCTGCCTCGGTGTCTACACAAAGGTCCAGGCAGGCAGACGCTACTTACTCCTTACTCATCTGTTGCAAATGTTCTAAGTTCCAATTAAAAAGTGAAAAACATTTTTATGGGATTTTTTGAAGGGGGGGGGGTAAAAAAATAAATCGGTAATCTGACAAAGCGTGAGGTTAATCACCATGTTTTGGATTTAAAAGTCAATTCAAAACTTCTCTTTTGATGAAGAAAGAAAAATTGAGAAAGTTGTTGTTTTGGTTTCTTTTTCCCTCTGCCGTTCCGTGACGAGTGGATTTGCTGCCGGGCGGAGGGCTGAGGGAAGCTTGTGATCTTAAACAACCAAGGGCGACCACGGCAGGGCCAAGGACGCAGTGGGGAAGAGCTGGGCTGCCGGGGGTTCCACAGGCAGCCAGGCAGGGCTACAGGAGGATTCCCCTCCTCGCCTTCATCCTCCGCCTTAGCTCCTCGTTAGGACCTGAGCACGCGGAGTGGCTTCTGGCTGGGATTTCTTGAATGCTGAGCCCTGCCTCCGGGTTAGCCCGTCCTCAGAAAGCTTTTGGCGACCTACGTCCTGCATCTCCCTTTGTTTTCATGTGTTCTGCATCTACACGTGCCGTCAGAGCAACTGCAAAGATTTGAAAACAGAATAAACAGGACTGCACACTGAGTGGCTGAACGTGCCGAGCAGAGATATATATTTTTTCTTAAGAAACCCACAACTGGAAGGCGCGGATAGTTACTCTGGATCACCCTTTATAGGATCCATAGGATCCATCAGTGCTTGGGCCGCAGCTATGGGACACCAGTACTGTGAGTAGATGACCAGGTGATAGGAACTAAGAGTGTCTTCTTTTTTCACCTGAATTGAAGTGATAATAGAGAGCAGACCACTTGCAGGATTTGCGAATTAATTCTGCAGCGATGGCTGCTGTCGGCTTCCCTCTGTTCATAAATGATGTGGTTTTGCCTTGTGCTGCTGCGCAGAGCTCGGCTGTAAGAGGAGCTTTTAAACTTGCTGCCTTTGTTCGTTAAGCGTGGGAATGGGCAAAGCCAAGTGTCGAGAGTTTACAATGGTGGAAGTGTTTGACTCCGTCGCGGTGTTTTACTAAACAACAAGAAGAGTTAAAAAAAAAATTAAGTCTTTCTAGTAATTTTTATAAGACCTCTGTTTTTTTTTTTTTTCACCCCCAAATGCCTTTTGCAAGGAATTGAAATAATTCTTGGTAAGGCTTCACAGTAGAATAGAAGGTTGAAAAAATTGAGAGACAGACTGTGTTTAGGTGTGTTACATCCAGGAGAGCCACATATCCGGCGTGCCGGAGGGTATTATTGACAATAGAGAAGCTGCGAGGAGTGTGCTCATCTCTTCCCTTAACTTACCTCCCTGGTTTTATTTTTCCAGCCTGAGCCCCGATGCTGCGCTTACCATGCGGCGGCTGAAGCAGAGCAGAGCTCTTCTGCTCGATGGCAGTTTGCTTTCCTTCATCTGCGAATGCCCAAACAGCGGGTCGATGGCCGGGGGGGACTCCTTTCTGCCGGTCCCAACCCCCGGGAAGTCACTGCAGGTTGAGTCTAAGAGGGATCAGATGTGGCACCGCTCGGGCGCGCGCCGCTGCTGAAGTCGAGGGCTGCGCAGGGTACGGGGAAGCTGAGCGGCGCTGGTTAATTTTGGCCAGGAGAAACGAGATCCATTTCCCGCTCTCGATGCTTTAACCGGCTTACGCAAATTTTGCACGAGAGGAGCGACTCTGTAATGAAACTTAACGGCTAATTGCACTCTGTTAATAAAATTGGAGATGTCATCAGCCGCTGAAAAGGGACTGGTAAATCATGTAAACAATAATGCCCAACCTAATGTTGCCTGAGTGCCAAGGTGGGAGTTTAATAATTTTCATCATTAATTTTTATCGATTTGCCGACCGTTCATTGATGCCTATTCAAATAAATCACGGAAGTGCTGATAGCTAACTTAACGCCGAAGGCAAGTCATATATTCAATGCTGCATCAATACGGAGCTATTAGCTGGGCTTCCTGAGGAAATGAGATCTATGGGGAGGTGCTTTCTGCTTCTCCTGCTTGGTCGCTCAATCCCAGTCCCAATTAACGTCGAAAGGGTTGGGTCAGCGTGAAGCACGCTTGATGGAGGAGTCTCAAAGACTTCTCAGCTCCTGGGTCTTGTGGAAATAGACGGTTGAATGCAAAGGAGCGTCCTAACAGTACTTCTTCCAGGAGAAAAATTCCAATGTGAGGTTACCTCCTGGCAGACATCAGTGAATCGCAAAGGTGAGGGGGCAGGGACTGACTGACGGAGAGATGTTGTAAATTCCCCCAGGGCTGGGGGTGTGTGAGCCTGGAACACTATTAAAATCCTGGAGTACAGGAGCTAATAGAAAAATGAGTCATTTTCTTGGCGCTTCTGCTGTCTGAGTTGTATTTTTGTGTGTGTGTTTGTTTGTTAACTGTGTTGCTCTTTTCCTGCTGAAGCTAAAAGGAATTGCACAAGGTTTGACGACGCCTGGAATATATAAAATCTGGTGTAAGAAGATTCTAGCTTTATATAATGGAACAGTCATTCAGCAGTTACTCCTACACCCCGTGTTTCAAAACAAAAGATGCGAAAACTGGGTGTGAGACACTGAAGTACAGGATACACAATTTTAATTCAAGAAATCATTTTTCTTCCTGAAAGGAGGTTTGTATTCTTGATAGTCGCTGTTTACTGGGACAGATTTGTGCTATCTCACAAGAAATGCAAATTGCTGTTTAAAAAGCTGTTTATTCTTGCTTAACACTATAAAGCAGCGTTTTTTTTTTTCATTTGCATTCATGTAAGGTTATGTATTTTAAAATTCCTCTTTAATATTAAACTGTCTTTTTTTCAGTCAGCAAGCTCAAATGAATCCCTTTCTGAGGCCTGTACTGCATTTAGTGAAGCTTTCATCGCAGAGCTAAGCAAGAACAGGCTTTTCTCAGGACAAGGTGATCCCTGTTCTGGCAGTCGCACGGGTTTTGTGCACATCCTCGTGCTTTGGGACGCCCTCATAAACTGTATTTCTTATTGTTTTTACCTAGGCTGATGAGAAGTTAAATATTGCACCTGGCATTCACCCCCCTCCTTGCTTCTCTAAGAATCGAAAGCTCTATCATTTCGTGATCACTGTGCCCAAGACCGGCCTCCGACCATCACATCCTCCATAGTGTTATGTTAGGTTAATGGTTGGACCTGGTGATTTTAAGGGTCTTTTCCAACCTAAACGCATCTATGATTCTATGATTCCTTCTAGCCAGCCCTGCTGGGTTGTCTTTTCTTCCACAGCTGGTGGTTCAGGTGCCCAGCAGCTTCCATAAAAGCATGGTCCAATTTCTTTGAGTGTATGCAGTGCTCTGCACCATTGAAATGTCTCCATCCTTACCCTAATGAGATGCCCACGGCCCATCTACAGGTGGTGGGGCGCAGATATGCTCCTCCTGGGGAGATGACCTGGCTGGGCATGTATTGCTGTGTATCGCTCTTCCAAGTGTTGCCACTGCCAAGCTGTGCTTCGTGATGGCAAGCCAGGATGGGCTGGGCTCCAATGGCTGAGGTAGCTCCAGGGAAGCTGGAGCTTGGAGCTTTTCCACCTAAACTCAGCTGACCCCACTGTGGATCCTGGAGGTACGTACAGGTCTGTAGAGCAGACTGTGATTTTTGGTTCACTACGTCCTAGCGCTATGTTAAAGCGTGGGCCTGAGGAAAGGCATTTTAATGTTCTTATTGGACGCCAGCCCCAACCTTCTTCTGCTTGGTTGCACTCTGTTGGTTCATCAGCAGGTGCCCTATTACAGATGTGCCATGACGTGGACCTTGGCATGCCTTTGAGCAAGGTGTAGCGTAATAGTGGCACTATCACTTTAATAGGTCCAGGCGTCTCTGCGTCTCAGGGTGAATCTTAATGGATCTTGCTTTATTTGCTGCTTTGCTTGGCTGCAGAGGGAATGGGAGGTGGAGGCAGGCTAATTCCCTGCCAGCTGGTACTAGCAGCAAATGAAGCTTTGGTTGTTACAGTGGCACAGGGGAAACTACGTGGACCATGGGAAGAAGGTCCACAGTTGGCCTACTCTGAACATTGTTGGTTCTGGTGCCTGCCTAGAGCTCCTGCCATGGATCTTGATTTCCTTCTGCCCACGTCTGTGATTCATCATGGTCTCGGCTTAATGAAACTTCAGGTTTCGAAGAAGGACGTGACCTTTGCCATGTTGCGTAGGGACCCGTGGCTGATTTCTGTAGCGTTGCATAAACGGGCTGAATCCATCTCCAGGGTGCTGTTTGTCATGAATTGTGCTACCAGAGTTTTCTTGGTTAAAAATGCACTTCTGAAAGACGTTTTGTCAAAGTGTGCGCATGGGAGTAATGGTTAAGACTTCCAGATTCATTTTGTAGAGGTGATTTTTCATGTGTTTGATTTTCATGCGTCTGTACCATTTCAGGTAGGGGAAAGTCAACATATTACTGTATGCTCAGAACAGCCAAATAAGTAAGCCATGTTTACTGCCAGACTATAATACTGTTGAAACAGGTCTGACAACATCATCTGTTTTGTGATGCCAGGAACAACAAAGTGTTGCTTCAATTAAGCCCGTCACTTGTAGATCATTTCTTTGCTTATTTTAGAAGATTCATTGAATCCACTGCCTGCAATCTGTAGGTTGCAAACGGCTCAAAGAGCAGTTTGGGGGAAAAGATGTAGTGTAGGAAGGTTTCCCTCTGCGCTTCTCTTTACAATCCCCCCCCAAATCAGTGCGATCCTGGAAAGATGCCGTATTTGTTGTGTGCAATGGATGGATCAACCCGGCATGTTGTGAAGTACCCAGGAAATCACGAAAGTGTCATTCTCTAAGCATGTTGGAAAATTGAGGTGTACCAATTGCAGGGGCCGCTATTTTACTACAGAAAGCGTGGAATATGTCTTTTCTGTTGCATAGGAAAATGTGACTCCTGTGCTAAGTTTTAATTGCCAGTTTAAGGGTGTCGAGCAGCAGCAGGAATTACAAGGCAGTGTGTCTCAAGGACTTTCGTGTTACTTGTAGCTGGGACCCAGTTTAAAAACAAAACAAAGAAACTCCTCCTCAGAAATCCTGCCTGGAATTCCTGTACCAGAGGAACGTTTTCTCGGTGCTGATACAGCAATTCAGGTTTTATTTCCAAGGTCAGGAGAGAGGCTGTTGCCATGAGTGTGTCCCGTGTGCGGCGCTGGTTGAAGTGGAGGTGCCCGTGTTGTCCTCGGATTTCTTTTGGGGGAGTAACTCAGCAGCCAAAATCTGTAAATCTTATCAGAGCGTGTGCACGTTGGCGGTCTGACAGCGTGGAGAAGAGCAGTCCGTCTCCTTGAATTCAATTAGCTGACCTTTTGGTGGGGGGAAGAAAGAGCAAGAGGTAAGTCTGGAGCTTAATTCCTGCAAGAGCGTAGAGGAAATTATTCTTAATTCTTTGCCTTGGCAGGGACACATGATCGTGACCCAGCAGCGGCCTTGCATTGGTCGCCCTCAGCTCCTGGGGAGGTGGCGGCGGAGGTGGTATCGCAGCGAGGTCTCTCTGATGGCTCAGCTGCGGGAGAAGGAGGTAGAGTTAGTACCAGAAATGCGTGTGCATCAGGAAAAGGGTTTTCTTTGATGCGTGATGATATCTCTGATATTCCAGGACAATCCTTAAAAATCCTCAAGAAAAATAAAAATGCTCTGAGATTAATTCCCGGTATAGAAGAGGGAGCCTGGCTTAAACGCCTACGTACAGAAGTAGGTATGGTGGTTGGGATGGTACAGAAGTCTTTCAAAGCTGGGCTCTCCCAGCTGGGCGGACATGGTGGCTGTCCTGCCGGAGAAGAGACTGAAATGCCAAAGGGGTTGCTTTGGGTCTTCCCTGGCTCCTTTGGGTCTTTCCAGTTCATTTCTGAAGAGAGCAGCTTTGCTTTGTAACGCTAAACAAAGAAGGTTAAATGTCTAAGGACAAATAAACACGGAGAAAGGATCAGTAGTGAGTTGCTGAATGGTTAGAGCTTACTAGAAACCATGTTCTCCTGTTTTTAGGAACTATTTCCTTCTCTGAGTTTCATAGAAAATCCACATTGAAAGAGCTTTTTGCAAAGGATGCTCTACGCTTGCGCTCCCATAACTGCAGGCTGAGACAGCACCCGTTAGGCTGGAATCCATCTGCTTCGGGGCTGCTGCCAGGCACGAGAGCCTCGGCGTTACAGTTCCCCCCAAATGCAATTATCTCTGGCCACGGTTATTTGCTGGTGAAAAGTTCTGCTGTTATTTCCTTTAATCTGAGGGATGAGAAGACCTTCGTGATTTGTGGAACTTGCAGGATTACTTAAAAAGTAATTAAAATTTTTTTATATATATATGTGTGTGTATATATATACACACACACACATGCATATATATATATATATATGAAATAGGAGACCCATAATGATTCTGCTGGAAAGTGTAGAATGTATTTGTCATGAATAAAAAGCTTCTCCTCCTCCAGGAAAACACTTATGGCCAATCCTGCAGCAGATTCCACGCAGGACAAAGCCCTCTGCGTGCACAGAACTCCCTGGAGAGCTGGGGCTTCTCCCGACCGACCCCTGCTTGGTCAGACATGGCCACCGTGTGTGCGCCTGGCTGCGGTGTCCTCCTGCCTCAGCCACGTGGCCCTGGTGAAAGGGACGGGGACGCTGTGAGCAGACGCAGGTTCAAGAGCAGAAGAATTTACTCCTGCTTTACTTATCAGCTCTCCCTTTACCTCTTTAGGAAAAGAAGATTTAAAGTGATTCTATGCGAGTTTGCGACTCTCAGAATTAAGTTTTCCCATGCTCTTATCGGCTCTTAATTCTACTAATTGCGGCTGAGGTGAGGAGGAATCTCAGTGGTGTTGCCGTGCTGAAGGCGCTGCCCTGTGGCAATAATTCTCATCAGTGCAGTGTGTAGAGCATTTTGCTGCAGGTAACGTGGGATTTGTGACCTCCTTTTCCAATGGAGGTTAGGTGATGTTGAGCCCACTAATAAATTTATTATGGGATCAGCTTTTTTTGTATTTTTTTCAAAAGTGTAGTGTTCTATGTATTCGAAGTATTCTTTGGGGGAAGTGGGGAATAAGAAATGTTATACGACTAGTCTTTATTAATTACATATTCAAGGTATTGATTACATTCTTTGAGTCCCAGCTGAGACAAATGCCGAGTATCTAATACAGGAAGCCTTTGGCTAGAGGTTTTGTGGCGGTGCCCTGCGCAAGGGGCTTGCCCTAATGAGAGCCATTGGAAATCAGTTGTGACATTCCTGGTTCAATCCATATCATGCAAAAAGCTTCTGAGCAAGCACAGGTCGTCTTGTGGGAATCTTTAAAGTTGTTACATTTGGTTAAAACTCTTAAATAGCTTATTTTTGGTATTTCTTTTTTTTTTTAGATACTCTTTTTTAAATAACATTATGGCCATATGTTACTTTCAGTAGCCTCAATAAGTAAGTAATAGCAGGAATAGATCCATAGTTTAAAAGGTTCCTGTGTATCAGTATGAAATATTTCCTACCTGCTTTTCACTTCATGCTCATGGTGGCATCTGCGTGTACCCTCCTCTGACCTTACCCACCAGACTAGCAAGAGAAGGATGAAGTCAACTTTTTCCCCCCTCTTTAGGCTGATTTTTTGCCACGTTGCTTGGTATTCGCCCATATCTCTGTGACTTAAGCTGCGTTCCCGGAGCTCAGGAAGCCTCCTTGATTGATAGCACTAACACGGGAAGGCACCGAGCTAATTAAATCACCCTGCCGCTTCCCAACACTGCTGTCACAGGCTGACCTAATTCTGACACTACGGAGCTTATCAGCAGAGTATCTATTGAGTTAGAGGAACCATAATGCTGTTTCTAGGAACAGATAGATTTATTATTTCTTTTTTTCCCCTTTACAACTCATTACACTGCTGTTTATTGTTCCTCCTGCTGGGCAAGTATTAAAAACTTATGATCTATGGCATATGGTCGCTGTCTGTCGGTAGCTGCTGCTGGAATGGTAGGTGTGCTCCAGTTCAGAGGGGGGTGGCGAAAAGGCCGTGGTAACTCTTCAGAGGGGGTTATGGGCTGAGATCTTTGTCTCTTTTAAGGACTTCTTTCTTATTTAAAGTGATTTGGAGTAATAATGTGGTCACTTGCATCTCATGAGCCTGCGTACTCTGCCCTCCTGCTAATTGCAGTGAGCTGCTAGAGGCCGACTGAAGCTGGTAGGGACCCCGTTTGACGCTGGTGAAGCACCGGAGCGAACTCTTGCAAAGGTTTTGTGCCATTTCTTTGTTGTTCTTGGTCTGATGCGTGCAAGTCCAGGCGTGTAGATCCAGGGTGAACCAATACGTAGCAAAAGAGGGAGGTGGCTGAGGACAGGTGGAAAAGGAGGAGGAGAAAGGCTTCGCCTTCCAGCTGGCACTGGAGGTGTGGGAAGCTGAGGATGTTTTTTATGGAGGTTCAACCCTCTTAGCGAAAAAATCAGTTGCTCTTCAATCTGTCTTTAATTTAATGGTGTCATAAAGTCCCATGTAAACAAATATCTCACGCCCTGGAAACTTTTGAGATTAACTTGGAAATAGTAAATAAATACTTTGTCAATTCTGCATGTCTTCTGTTTTGAGAAATTGGGAAACAGTGCAATCACAATCACATAGTCTAAGAGCTGAAATGATCATTTATTAATAAGATAGAGCAGTTGAGCTTTTTTAGAAAAATACTGGTTGTTGTAAATGTTGTGATTAAGGTCAGGAGAGTTCCCAGCACGTTAAACAGAAAGGTCAGGCTGGAGCACTCCAGTTGTCCAAGGCCGCTTATTCGCACCACAGCTCCACAAACCTACTGTAAGTCATGAGGCATCTCCTCTCTGAGCGCTATACAAACTCTCACTTGTTTACTTCTTAATTTGCTTTTTCTGGGTGACCGGCTTGGTTTGGAAAAAAAAAAAAAAACCCAACTCTTTTCTGCTTACTCCTGCACGGCTTTAGAAAATAAATTTTATTCTGCATGTTTCCTTCGAGGTTTAGCTAGCATTCATCACAGCATCTCGTTTGTCCTTTGTCTTTTTTTATGAAGTATGTCTAGATACCTGCGTATGTATTCAGCTTTGGGCATTTCTAATTTTGCCTTCATGGAAATTTTTATGACTTTTTTTCCTCCCCCCAGGCCTATACTCCCTGGGGAGCTTGTTGCAAGTTGAAAGCCAACGGCTTGTGTAGGCGCGTATGTGCGTGCGAGAGGCAGGGACGGGAAATAAATTGAAATTGCTGGAAAAGAGCAGCCAATAAAGGGGACCTATGCAACGTCAATATATAACGAGATACGGTGAAAGGTCAGGCTGGCACCGTTTTTCATTTGAAAGAAGAAATCTCATGGCGCCGCGCAGCTGGGCGGGTTGTGCTTGGTTTTGTGGCTACGGCTTTTCCTCCTGAGCCGACACTCACCTTTGCGTGCCCCGTGTCTGCGCGCTGCCGGGAACGGCACCGTGATGGATTCTTTCATGCAGTATTTACTGTGCATAATCACAGGACAAATTCTTCCAAAATGCCACAAACAAAATAAATGCCAAGTATATATTACTTTAATGTCTCGTCTGGTATTAAATCCTTGGAGGGGTGTTTCAGAAGCGGCTGTAATGAGTATTCCTGCAGTAGAGAGGGAGGTGACACTTCATAATTATGCAATGTCGTCTGAACCATAAGACTTTAAAACTTAAAAAAGTATGATTTTTTTTTTTAATTTTCCTTTATTCGTTCAATCTCCTTTAAAGCAGTGTATTCTCTTGCCATAATAATACACAGGGGGGTATTTTTTCTTTTCTGTATTGCCTTCCCAAACCTAACGGATATGGAACAGTGGCACAGACGCTAAAACGGAGGACACTTCAAATGTAATTTGAAGCTATATGAATATAATATGAATGTAAATGTAATATTAATGTAATATGGATTTAAAGGCGGCAGGATGTTGGCATAATGTTGCTGACTCTTCTAATTTTATCAGAAGTCTCATGATCTATGCTGAACCTTGTTTTACCTTTCTGCTCTGCGGCTCTGCTTTAGCGTTTCAGCATTTGATTATTTGCGTGGTGGGAGGTGACGAAAGCCCCAGCCGTGGCCCAGAGCCCTGTCGCGCAGCGGCTGTGCGCGGCAGAACAAGGAGGACGCTCCGTGTCCCACGACACGGAACTCTTGAGGCGTGCGGAGGGGGAGCAGCTCTCCTTGCACAGGGAAAGCCGCAGTACGCCGAGCGTTAGTGCTGCTCTTCTACTTAGAAAAAAATAATAATAGAATAATTAAGAATCAACAGTTTCTTTCAAGGTCAGAGTGTGACACGTGGGCCTGACTCCTAGGCAAGGACGTCTCTGTCCTTGCAGGAGGGACAGTGAGCTCCATGGGAAGAGCAGCCTGGACGGATGGTACCCGGGGAAGGACAGATTTGATTTGCTTCTTCTAAGCAGTAAATAGCATCTTTAGCCTTGCGCCAGCGGTGTAATCGTGTGGGGAGGGTGCTGGAGCTGCAAAACTGTTCTCCTGAGCGGTAGGAAAGCAAAGCTGAAGCAGCTCCTGTGCAGGGAGGCCCGAGGAGATGCTTGTCTGACTAAATGTGTCCGTAGGCTGAGCATCGCGTATGTGTTCAGTCGTTGTGCTGTACTTGGAAATGACTGATGCTAAGGAGCAATTTTTGCCGGCCCTGCAAAATGCCGAGAGCAGGGACGCATTGGTTTTTAACCTGGATTCACCGTTGCTAAACAGGATCTGCCTGCGGAGGAGTGGAGAGGGCGAGCTGGTGGGTCTTTGAAACTGAGTGTGCAGTGGCTTGAGGAGCTGCTGGGCCACCCCTGCCTGATGGGGAGGCTTTTTTTTCTCTTGTGGCCTCTTGATTTGTCTTGAGTGGCCCCACCAAGCTGTTGTCTCTGCTGATCTGATGGTCTTCCAGCCCCGTGTCACACCGGTGATGCAGGAGACATCCATCCCCTGCGCGAGCTCTTCTGCCTCCACTGATGCTCTGCAGAGAAGCTCCGCTGGGGACTGATTTCTTAAGCACTTGCTGAAGAGGTTAACCTAGGCCAAGCACACTGGAAAATGATCTAAATATAGTAGACTGAGGTGGACGGGGACAGTGCAAGGTGGCTGGGAATATCAGGCTTAGTGATTACAGCCTGAAATAATTATTCTCTTCCCGTTCATTTAGTTGACCTGACACTGCCCTGTTCAGGGTCCTTGTCTTGAGTCTCATTTTCTTCAGCCTCTGGAGAGCGAGGGTCGGAAACGTGAATGATTAGCAGGTTTGTATCAAGTCTAGGCGTTGCGCGGCACTTGATGCCGCGAGGGCCGTGTCAGCTGGGAGCCCTGTGCGGGTCGGACCGGGAAGGGCAAGCCGATGGGGAGGCTCTGCAGGGGTGCCAGAGCGGTGCACCCCAGGAACCCCACGTGGGCGTTAGCTGAAAAATTGCAAATCGATCAAACCACCAGTAGTCTGGTGCGAGAGGGAGGTGATGTGCGGCATCGAGCCCTGGAAACGGAGCCGCGGTCCTGGGTGGGTGGTCGTTGCTGGTGCAAGGCAGGTGGGGAGAACACACGGATGCTTTCCCAGTGGAACGGGGCTCTTGCCCGTGGGAAACGGGGCCGGGAGCTCTACGGCGTCGGGTCCTGTTGGGCTCAGCTCTAATTGTTCTCCTTTCTGGTTGTGATTTAAGACTTTGGTTAGGACTTTAAGGCGTATCCACTTTTACTGAACAGGAGCAGCGCACCGCTGAGCAGAGCGGGTGAAACACTGGGTCTTTAAAACTCACCAGAATTACCTTTTATCTCTTCTCCTGTTTAGTTTATGTTACTTTATTTGGCAGTAGGACTACAACTCAACTTTCTTATGGTTCAGAAATAAAGGAAACCGTAGAGCCAGGAGCGCACTTTGGAGACTTGCTGAAACAGAGCTGTAATTTGTACTTACGGTATTAGCACCAACATCTCAGTTTTCCGGCAGGTACAACATGTAAAACAGCGTAACATCCTGTACTTCGGGTTGCACAGACAAGGAAATTAAAGTAAGGGTTCTGCTTGAACTTAAACCTCTGGTCCAAATCCTGATCCCTCTGACAGCAACAGGATTTTGGTATTGACTTTGAAAGGAAGCGGCGTCGGTTGCACTGTTTCTCCTGCTTAATTTTAATGGTTTAATCGAGGATTCTCATTTGCATAATGAGTGTGATAATGCATTTGGAAAGATATATAATAAAAAAAGAACAATAACGCAGAGTTCATTTGGAAACTGAAACAAACATAACTGGAATGCAAATGAGCTTGCAGCGGTTTCGTTCAGGGGATTGCTGGGTATTAATAAACACCGTGGAAATGTCTTCTGGCGCTGAGGATGCGTCTGCTGAGTAAGCGCAGGAGTATTCTCCGTGGTGAAAATGCTCAGGTCCGGCCTGGGTCTTCCATCCTGGGGTACGTGAGGATGCGCGGAGGTGGCTCTGAGCGAGCCCTGGGGATGCGGGCGACGATGCTCACCTGGTTTCTCTCTCTGGGTCTTGCAGCCCCCCCCACCGTGCGGATCGTGCACTCGGGCCTGGCCTGCAACATCGAGGAGGAACGCTACTCGGAGAGGGTCTACACCATCCGCGAGGGCGAGACGCTGGAGCTGACCTGCCTGGTCACCGGCCATCCTCGGCCACAGGTGAGCCCCCGCCGTGCCCGCTGGTCACCGCGCCTTCCCTCTGCTGTCTCTGAGCCTCCGCGGGTTGGTTCCATCTTCTGCGAAGGACTAGACTGGTGCGGGGTGGTAGAGAGAGATCGGTGCAGCAGGATCTGAGTGGGGGGGGGGGAATTGTCCAGGCTGTTGGTTTGATATTGGGGTGTTGCAGAAGAAACAACAACAGCAGAAAAGTTTATGACTTTTTTTTTTTTTTTTTGAATGACCGTCTAGGAATGCGCTATTAAAATCAGTCAGTCGGTGTTGTACTTTAGCATGAGGTACTGATGCGGGTGTTTGAGGTCCATGGAGGTTGGTAGAAGGAAAAACAACCATGGGGACAGGGACAGCTGTAACCAGGCATTAGGTACCAGAGCGAACAGCTGGGGAGGGGCACAGGAGAGCTCGGGGGCGTCTCGCTCTTGTTGGTCTTGGATGTTGTTGGAAACACAGCATTGCAGCCCTGCAGAAAACAAAAGTTAAATAGAAAGACACTACCCTTTTCCAGGCCTAACTCTATTTTACAGCAGCAAATTCAAAGCCGAAGGGACTTGCCAGCCTCTGCCTGCCGCCCTGCTGTGTCCCCCCATCACTCCCCCCACTTTGCCCATGGTACCCCGTTAACAGGTTATTTTAGATCGGGACCGTTCAAGACCTGTGCAAGCACAATGCTTTATTCCCTCCCTTCTCTGCTTTTCCCTTTCCATCTTTTCCTTTGCTCTTTGAGCCGAGCCAGCTCTCTCTTCCCTCTTCTGCCACGGCCACTTTGCCTTCTGCTGTGTCCCCTCATCTTGCTCTGCAGAGTACCGAGAGCTGAGGGTGCGTCCGTATTAGCTGAGATAACCACGTATTGTACAGATTTGTATGAGACTTTGAACACGAGAATACCTCGCAAAGATTTTTCTTGGCAAGGTGGTGAATTAGAGACCTCCCTCCTGCAATGGCATGGGACAGGCGGGAGCTGTGACGTGCAGCCGGCCGCTGGGGCAATGGGATGCACTGGGGAGCTCAAGTCTGCAGACGGGTGATGTTCCTCTAGGAAGGAGAGAAGTGCTGATTCTCTGTCCTTTATTCCGTAGCTGCTCCCAATTTAATGAGAAGATTTAGGAACAAAGAAGTTGAAGTTTAGCCTGTGCTGTTCCAGGGAAGGCATAGGTCGGGCTGTGTCTTAGAAAACTCTACTTTAACTGCACACAGTTGCACTCTCTTAGCTGCAGTCACACATTAAAGCCATGGTATAAACCAAGCCATTTTTCTTTTCAATTAAGTGATCTCTGTCTAGTTTTTGCCAGGTGATGGAGAAAGAAAAAAGCCCTTTAAAAAAAATAAAAGGGAAAAAAAAAACCAACCTGGGCCAGGTGTCTAAATGTTTTGATAACCCCCCAAGTGAGGCCAGTGCTGTTTTCAAATCACTGCTGCTGTTATGAAGTTTAATATTCGGCGCCCCACAGTGTATGAAAAGAATTTATTGCCCTGCTACTGTGTTCTCTCCCATCGCTGGTTGTCCTCTTCGCTCTGACATTGCCGGCTCGTGGAATGTGGTCGGGGGACATGTGAGGAAGATGCTGGTGGCTCCTCGTTGGAAGAGCCAGGAGAGAGATTCTGGCTTGACACAGACCTCATTCACAAGGGTGGATAATAACATTTTAATGTAACATGGAGGAGGCACCTCCTGCCTTAAGGACACACTGCTGCTTTTTAGGGGATTTGTTATGGCATAAGGTGATGTTCAACGTGGGGGAGATGGGATCTGCCCAGGCTGGCTGCCTTCTCCAGCCACCTCTCTGAAACAAGTCCATGTCCCTCAGTACCTGTCAGTAATGTTGGATTCATTCCGCCTTCCCAAACTTTTCTAATCCAGGCGTATTTAACAAATTTTTGAGATCTGAAGCGGCTGGCTCTGGATGCAGCACTTTGGCATGGCCATGTGTTTGGGTGGAGGCAAGTAGGACATTTGTGTGCCGGCAGACAAGAGCAGGATGAAGGTAGACTGATACTTCCAGTGGGCTTCCTTGGAGAATATTTCTTTCTCAAAACCATCTCCTCCATCTGCTCCGGCAAAGCAGACCAGCAGCCTGCGAGGTTTGGTGCAGCTGAAATCAAAGATCCCTCTCAAACCTGCCTGCCTGGAGGCTTGAGGCAGCTTCAAAGCGAGCAGGGCTGTTATCCGTCAGGAAACGCTTTGGACCAGCTATGAAAGGTGCCGTCTCAAGCAGTAACAAAGCTTATGATGCTGCTGAATCAAAAAAAGCAAGCCGTTCAACCAAAACATCTTATCAAGAAAGCAGCCACATGGCTGCTTTTTTCATAAAGATCTCTATTTTCTCCTCTGGGATTCAGGATGGAAAATTGATTTCTCTTCATTTTACCTGTTTATAGATTTTCTTTGTCAGCCAGCACCTCGGTCTGCTCTCTCGTGCTTGCTCTCATGTTACAGCTCTCTGAGACTCGAAATATTTTTTGCAGATTAATTGCCTGAGAGCAGGGGGATAGTTTTGGTAGTCTCAGATGGGTGATTCTGTAGCACAATACAGGAGGCTTGGCAGCGCTGTGTTTGAACATTAACCTCTTTGTCACCTTCCTATTAAATTTCCACCCAAATTTAGTGCTCCAGAAAGGGGGGGGGGGGGAACCTAAGACACCGTAGCTTTTTTGCTATGTTTAAACTCCATCATGCAACACTGTGGGAGCTGCAGTTCCTTGGACTCATTGCCCGTGAAATTTGGTTTCTCTTAGATGAGATATTAGGAAGAAATTCTTGACTGTGAGGCCCAGGCTGCCCAGAGAAGCTGTGGCTGCCCCATCCCTGGAGGGGTTCAAGGCCAGGCTGGACGGGGCTTGGAGCAACCTGGGCTGGTGGGAGGTGTCCCTGCCCAGGGCAGGGGGCTGGGACTGGGTGGGCTTTAAGGCCCCTTCCCACCCAAACCACTCCATGATTCTAAGACTGCCATGGATCTCACCAAGGTTTGTGTGTGTCCATGGGGCTGTTGGGGAGAAGCACCCATCAGGGTCAGGCAGGAGATCAAGACTTGCATAGAATCATCAAGCTGGTGCTCGCTGTTCCCAGCTGCCAGAGAACTACTCTTACCTGCCAGTAATTACTCTTGGGTATTTTAAATATGGATAATGTAAAATTTTTATTTATTTTGCTTCTTGAATACCTTCTGCTTTATGGGGCTGGTTCTTTAGGGGGAGGTCTGCAGTGTGTTTCTGTTGTGACCAAGAGGCAGTGGTGATAGGGCATTTATTTTGAAGCCTTCCTTTTCATATACAGAAATTATAAAATAATTTGACAATATATTGCTGTTGTAGTCTCATGTTCAGACAGCCTTCAGTATGAGATGGGTTTGAGGGGAAGTATCTGGCAGGATGCTTCCAGTTCTCCTTGCAGATGGAAGTGGTGAAAATACATTTTTATTCTTCTTTTTTTCCGCAGGAGACTTCCATCCACATTTTGTGGTAATTGCCAGTATTTTCTGTACTTCAATTTTTTACTGTTTTTGTGCACAGAAGGTTATCATATTTGGTTTGCAAATTTTATGGAAATTATTTTCAAAATGATATTTTATCAGACCCTGGGAAGTGAGTTTATAAAATATGTAATTATGTATCTATTCTAAGAATGCTATTCAACTTGCGTGTGCTTCTCAAACTTTTTCTATTATTACTGGCATACATGGAAACTCCTTTTGTTCTAAGTGCTGTAAGAAGTCAGCAACCCTGGATTAGGCATCTATAAAATCCCCCATTGGTGGTTGCTGTAATCCCCCCCAAAATCAGGAGTGGGCAGAAAACATGCATTAACTGAGGAGAAAATGAAGTGGTGGAAGTGTGCTGTGAGTCAGCTGGTGAGACCGTCCCTCCTGCATCCTTCCTTCCAAGTAGCCTTTGCAGACGCTGGCATGGCTTGGACCATGGCCTTGTAAAAGGTCTTCAGTCTCCAGAGCTGCTGGTGGGATGGGGAGACCTTATAGCTGCTGTTCAGTATCTGAAGGGAGCCTACAAGAAAGCTGGAGAGGGACTTTTTACGAGGGCACGTAGCGATAGGATGAGAGGTAATGGCTCCAAACTGGAAGAGGGGAGATTTAGGTTAGATCTCAGGAAGAATCTTTTCACTGTGAGTGTGGTGAGCCCCTGGCCCAGGTTGCCCAGAGAAGCTGTGGCTGCCCCATCCCTGGAGGGGTTCAAGGCCAGGTTGGACGGGGCTTGGAGCAACCTGGTGTGGTGGGAGGTGTCCCTGCCCAGGGCAGGGGGCTGGGACTGGGTGGTCTTTAAGGTCCCTTCCAACCCCCAAACCGTTCTGTGATTGTGTTTTTGGTTCTTGGGGCTATATCATGTTCACTTCTCCCACCGCGGCGGTAACAGCGAGTAACCAAGTCGCGCTGCAGTAATGACTGCCAGGTGATGCTGGCCACTGAAAGACATCGTGTGCAGTACCAGCGTTACTGCTGCCTTGAAGCCTTTTTTTGCGAGGTTTTACCAGATCACTTGGATTAATGAATTGCCGTAGTCTGCTTTGTTGTTGTTTTAGGGGTTTTTTTTGTGTGGTGTTTTTTTTTTTTTAACTATGGGTGTGGGATATATGTACATCCCCTATTTTCTGCTATAAACTCTCAAGTCTTGGCCAACTGCTGGCCTGTGCAGCTCCTTACACTTCAGCAGCAACTGGAAAAGGGAGTGTTAGGAATTCTTGCCTGAAATAAAGGCTGCTGGGTGTATTGTGGAGTGGAAGCGCCACGCTAGTACGGCAGTGATTCATGGAGAGGGACCAGGATCTTAGCAGAAAAGTGGTGCATCTCTGCAGGGATGCCAAGAGCAAACTGCTCTCTGCGCTTGCTGTTCTCTTGCCTTGTGTCTCTGCTAATTGCCATGGCTTTGGCCACCGGAGGTGGTGGCATTACGGCTAAGCAGAGACTGCCAGGTCCACCCGTAAACACAGGTGTGGTCCCCATTGCATGGAGACGAGAGGTGAATTTTGGGCTTCAGTCTTCACAAACATTGTGCTGGTTCATTAACGGAGCGTCTGCTGCTGTTCCTGCTCACTGAGGTATGGGAGCCAGGCAGCAGCGCTCCAGTAAAAACATCACTCAACACATAAGGCTGGTGTTAGTAACAAGCTTTATTTAGTGCCCTTAGAGCAAACCTGTGGAAGTACCTTCTGCAAGGCCTCAGTTTTGGGAATGGCATTTAAGAGCGGGTGCAAAAGCTAAAGCAGAAAGTCCTCTTCCTGATTCGCCAGCTGAGTTTGGTAATTGAGCACCTTAATATCTAGGGGTTTGGAGCTACAGGTAATTACACCTCCAAAATTAAACTCTCTTTAAAATCATGCGCTCTACTTAACAAAGAATTTTTTTCTTGTTTTGGGGGCTAATTAGCTGCATTCACCTTCTTTCCTGATTCTGAGCTCACAGTAGGTCTCCCTGAGTATTGAGAGGCAGTTTGAACGCCAAGTGCCTAATGGTTTGTAGAGGAAGCTCTCCTGTGAACTTTTCTCCTCTGGGTCCTCTTACAGCCTCAGCCAGATGGTGGGCAAGCATGTGCCAGACCTAGTGATGGGCTGGAGAAGATGGCAGCACTACAGGATGGGCCAGCTTCAGAAGCTGAGCCTGGGCGAGGTTCATCGGGACCCAGCTGAGCCCTCGGCCTGGCTGTAGGGGACATCAGCTCTTCTTGTCTGATGTTTGTCCAGTCATGGTCTTCCTGTCAGCCTAAAAGGAGTGCAGTGACTGTGGCTTAGAGAGGTGTCTATGAGTGAGCCTCGGATCATTGCTGTACACTACTGCGAGTGGACACAGTCTTCAGGGAGTCTCCAAAGGCTCCTCTATATGCTCTGCCACCCCAGGCACTGACCACCTTTCTCCTCAACCATCACTGTCCCATGGACCATCCCCAAGGAGAAGAAACCTTGCTGATGCTCCATCGCAGCGTCCTTCGCTGTGGGACTGTTGTTACCAGCACAGCGTCTATCTGGTTTTCCTTTTTACCATATTACAGGTTCCCCTGGGATATAACAAGAGAGGACAAACAATCTGTCTCAGAAGGTTGCAGACATGTCCTTCTCCTTGGTTTTGCAAGGTGGCTCCTGAATTTCCAAGTTTTGTGTCCAGGCCACATATACATTAAGTATGAACTTGTGTGCGCGTTAATGTGTGCAAGGGAGTGCTTGTAGATCCAAAAACTCTTCCTGGGGAAAAGGGCAGGGGTGAGACCCCAGGAGCAAGTGTGCCTTTCTGTGTGAGGGTGCTGTTGGCTTGCCCTAGGGTAGCCCAGTCGTCTTCTGCCACCTGCGTGTGGTGGCTTGGTGTTATTTTGTCCTCCCTCCCCATGGGCACGAGGGCCTGTAGCAGGAGGATTGTAGCAATGGGGACTCAGCCCAAACTAGGTGGGACCTGTATTTTCTCCTCCTTCCTTCACGGGTTGGAAAAGGCAAAGAGAAAGTGCTGCTTACGGGGTTCCTCTGCTGAGGGTATGCTCATGGCTTTGAAGAAACAAAGCTGGTGGGGCTGGTGTGGGTGCGCACGCCGTGGTGCCGGGCTGCTCTGCTGCCTGCTTAGTCTTGCCATGACGCCCTGCGTCATCTGCGGCTGCCCGTGGTGAGTGTCTGGGAGGAGGAATGAATCTTTCCTTTTTTTTTTCCTCTTTCATGTCAGCGCTCCTGCGCGCTTTACCAAAGCGCACGTTTATGCCTTTTTGTCTTTTCCAGGCATTGCTTTTAACTTTTCCATCAATTGGTGTAGTTCTGTAGCAGGCTGGTGACTTGCGTGTGCCTCTGTGTGATCTGCTCCAAGTCGTGTTGAAATGACTCCGCTCTATAGGGGCTTCTCTTTGAACGTGTGTCTTCAGATTTACTCTCACTGGCTTCCCACCATGTGCCGCAAAATTCTCCCTGAAATTACAGACAGGTGGAGAAAGGGAAACTCATGCACCCAAAGAGGTAGTTGCACTTCCAAACTGGAAACTGTTTTGAAACTTTGTTCAAACCTTGTTGAGGGTTAATCAATATCAGTGAGGCCTTTGGGGAGAACAATGGAAGGCTACACAGTAATTATTGAAAAGAGAATTACAAACACTTGCACGTGGTTGTTCCCCAAAACGTCGCCTCACACTTAATTATACAGAAAGCTCTGAGGACCCCAACACATTGTTGCCTATACTTGTTATCTGTGCAGTGATTGTGTAGCATTTGATATATCACTGCTGTTGGTAATTTGCAGCATTCTTCCACACAGCACTCATCACTTGATCTATTAAATGCGCCATTAGTTGCCATAGAAACTAATTTTCCTTGATTAAGTTTTTAAAATGCCACATCCATGCTCAAGTGAGGCTAACGGTGGGTGGGCAAATGCAGCCCTTTTTTTCATAAATTACTGCTTTTGGGATTTCGACCAGAGGTTGGTTTGGATTTCCAAACAAAATTCTGCAAAGCTGCTTGCTGTTTGGGAAGGAGAACAATGTGACGAGTCCTCCATGGGTGGCTGAGCTGAGCTCATGGTCCGTGTCATAGAATCACAGGATGGCGGGGGTTGGAAGGGACCTCTGGAGATCATCTAGTCCCACCCCTTGCCAAAGCAGGGTCACCCAGAGCAGGTGGGACAGGAACATGTCCAGGCGGGGTTTGAATATCTCCAGAGATGGAGACTCCACAGCCTCTCTGGGCAGCCTGTTCCAATGCTCTGGCATCCTCAAAATAAAGAAGCTGCTCCTCATGTTCGGATGGAATTTCCCCTGTTCTAGTTTGTGCTCGTTGCCCCTTGTCCTGTCGCTGGGCACCACTGAGAAGAGTCTGTCCCCGTCCTCTTGCCCCCAGCCCGTTAAAACATTGCTCAGCGCTGATGGGATCCCCTCTCAGTCTGCTCTTCTCCAGCTGAACAGCCCCAGGGCTCTCAGCCTTTCCTCAGCACAGAGATGCTCCAGTCCCTGACCATCTCCGTAGCCTCCGCTGGACTCTCTCCAGCAGTTCCTTGTCTCTGTTGACCTGGGGAGCCCAGCACTGGCCCCAGCACTGCAGATGTGGCCTCTCCAGGGCAGAGTAGACGGGGAGGATGACCTCCCTCCACCTGCTGGCCACACTCTTTTTAATGCCCCCCAGGAGGCCATTGACCTTCTTGGCCACAAGGGCACATGGCTGGCTCATGGGCAACTTGTTGCCCACCAGTACTTCCAGGTCCTGCTCTGCAGAGCTGCCTTTGAACCTGCTGGGGCTGGTTGTGTGTCCCACGGGGCGAGGGCCTGCAGTGTCACCTTTTGGACCCGTCTGTTCTCCAAACCTTAGCCCAGGCACCGAGCGTTGTGCTGCACCTCCCCGTCAGCTCGACAAGAGACTTGTAAGCGTGTACTAAGGCCACTTACCCCAGGACACAAATGACTTATTTGCTGTTCTATGTAGGTAATGGGTGACATTTTCTGTACAGTAGCGAGGCTGTCCTGCACAGTCAAGGGAGGGGTGTAGCCTCTCCTAACCTTCCTTGGCAGCTCTAGTCTGTGCTGGGGGGGGGGGGGTCCAGCCAGTGGCAACAATAACTGTGGCTGTCCCAAGGCAAGGAGTGACATTTGGACCACAGGAGTCAGAGGGAGCAGCATCTTCTGATGACCAGCAGGGACTGGCTGGGACTTTGTATTCCTGGTTCCTCTAAAGGTCAAATGATAAAGACCTGGTTTGTCAGTATAACCTCACCTGCATTGGTTTTTCTTTTTTTGCTCTGGGTGTTTTTTTCCTGTCTCTTTCACCTCCATATGCTGTCACACCTCGGGTTACATTATCCTGTCACGAGCGGTGTGTTCTGAGGTGCAAAATGTGCTGAGTGGAGGGCGGGCGGCGCCCGAGTCCTCATCCAGTTGCTTCACTGGGGCAATGGGGGTAGCTGCAGGAGTGCTCTCTGTCCCCACCAGCATGGCCCAATGCTCTCTGGCAAGGGATGGGATCCCCACGTCTGTCCCCCTGCCGCGACCAAGCTCCAGGAGTGGGAGAGGCTGGAGCTGCTGTTGGCACACACAGTCCGACCGTCTGAGGGTTGCGTGCTCTCTGCTTCCAGTAAGCTCTGGGAGCCTGACTATTTTGGGGATGCGACATGCCCTCTTGAGCGCTGAGGCTTTCTTCTGCAGAACTGTAGCAGATTCCACCTCCTCACATCCTTCTGCCACCCTTTCTCCTATGCAGTGCTATCAGACTGTGTCATTTGAAATCAAGGGGCTAAGGCGTATGCTGGTTGCGTGTGAAGAGAGTGGCAGATAGCTTGGCTCTCCTGGAGGGCAGTGCATGGGAGGATCTGCATTTGGAAGACCCAAAATTTTCTCCCTGGCTCTGTTTTGCTGTGTTTTCTTTCCACTTGTAGGAGTGGAGTGCTGTGCCGATGGCCGCTCTGTCAACAAGTAGCTTCTCCCCTTGCAGCTGAGAGGCTGCTAGGAGATACCTTCTGCTTCCCGAGCTCGGTGCTCGCACACCCTGAGCAGAGCCAGGGCTGCTGCTCCTCCGGGGCACGCGTGGCCCCGGGGACATGCACCCTGCCTGTTGGGAATTTGGGTGGCCTAAGAGGGTGGTCCCAGTGGCACCAGTGTTCTCCCGCAGCTGCGGGGGACCAGTGGGGATGCTGAGCTGAGTCACATGTGTGGCAGCTTGGATGGAGCAGCAAGGCCCTGAGCACGCAGCCTCTCCTACAGGAGCGGAGGTGGTGGCTGGCAGGGGATGTTCCAGTGTAGGCTTAGTGATTGAGTCCCCAGAGATACCTGGGCTGACCCGGGCAAGCCATGTTGGAGCCAACTGGAGTTAGCAGGGCTGGCCCATTTTGCACCTGCTTCGTTGCAGCTATTGTCCACAGTGTACAGAAGACGGGGTTTGTATTGCAGATATATATTGCAGGAGAAGGAAGGGAAGATTTTGACTAGATATTGTGAAGAAATTCTTTGCTGTGAGGGTGGTGAGCCCCTGGCCCAGGTTGCCCAGAGAAGCTGTGGCTGCCCCATCCCTGGAGGGGTTCAAGGCCAGGCTGGACGGGGCTTGGAGCAACCTGGTCTGGTGGGAGGTGTCCCTGCCCAGGGCAGGGGGTGGAATGAGAAGATCTTTAAGGTCCCTTCCAACCCAAACCATTATGTGATTTTATGAAGAAGGAATTGCTTGATTTCAGTTATCATCTGGTGCTAAGTGGTATGATGGGGCTTGAATAAATAACTGAAGCAACATTCAAGACAGGAAAGCAGTGATATTGCAGCGGGGGGAAGCCTTCTGTTGCCTCGCGTTTAACTTGTTGGATTTGGGTTTTGGTTTTTTTTCCGTTTCCAAAGCAAAGCATACTGAAGTAAGAGTTAGGTGGGATGGATGAAGCCCCTGTTGAGACATTGGCCAGCACCTTCCTGTGTGATGAGATGTCTGTGTTCCCCAAAGAAATGCTTTGGAAAAGCAGAAAGGAGCAACATTTTCAAATTAGAGAGGAGGATCAATAGGGAGAATATAGGGGTGGCTACATGGCTGGCACGTTTGTCCTTATCAGGGCAAAACCGTGGTGCTGAGAGAGACTGAAAGGTCAGTCCAGCCCCGCGTAGCCCAAATCAGCAGCAGCTTTTGCTCGGCCTTCTATGTTTGCATTTAGAAGCAATAGCGTGATAGGAGGCAAAAAAAGACTGGGTATGGCCATTACTTTCACTTGCTTGTTGGGAATTTTTTTCCTGTCTCAAATGAGCGGCAGGAATAAACCAAAGTTCTAGCTTTAAATAGTTTTCAGGTGGGTCGCAGCGTGTCTGGGAGTGGCTGGCTGCACTCCTTCACACAAAGCAGCGCCCTCGTCCCGCGTTGGAGCGTGTCCGGGACTCCGTTTGCCATGTGCTCAGGAGCGCGAGTGTCTCAGTCCCAAGAAGCTTGTCTTTCAGTGCTGTCCCTCAGTCAGGATGCTGTGATTTCTGTCACGGATCCTTTTTTTTAATTTTTCCCCCATTTAATGCTTATTTCCCTTGTCAGACGGAGCAGGGGAGGGTTCTAGTGAGCATGGAGTGTATCCGCAGTGCTCTGCAGAGGTGAGAATTCAGGTGCTGTACTTTAAGGAGAAAACATCAAATTAACTGCTCATAACCTCAGCACCAAAAATGACATGTAAATTTTAATCACGTATTTCTTTCAGTGCTGAAGAACGATAGAAATACATGCCCTTCTTAGCTAAATGTGAGCTTTATCGAGCCAAACTTTCATGAAGGGTTTTTCCAGCATAAAATTCAGGCTAATTTAGTCATGAGTCAGGCTGGATTTTATCAGGTGTTCACTGAACATTTGTAAAGTCTTCCCGTGAACTGAGGGGTGTCAAATGAAATCATCATCGGTTTTCCTAACAAGAGTAGAATTATTGCAATAAAGATACGCAGAATGCAATAGGAAAACAGCTGTTCCAGTGTAAGTAACCCCCCTCCCCACAAATTGCTTTCTTTGGCTGCATCAGCAGTTAATAAGAATTCCTATCAATTAAAATAGAAAATGTAGCATCCACTTTACCTCCAAAGGAGCCTTTTATGTTTCACTCACAGCCGATCAAAGAGAACACCATGTGGGTTTTTTGTTTTGTTTTTCTGAAATGCTGCTTTTTATATTTTAATGGATGGTGTGCCAGAAAATGTTAATTCTTTCTTTGCGCCCCCTAATAAGGTGAAGGTAGGATTCTGTTCTGAAACATTAGAGGAGGCTACGCTAATCACAGCGAGTGATTAAGGTGGTATGCATTTTAAGTAATGAAGGTGATTCTGTAAGGTGGCTGTTGATGGAGATCCCTCTTTGCTTGGGAAGGAGCTTTGTTGGAGCTGGGAGGAGAGAGGAGTGAAGCAGTGGCTCAACTCCAAACCCTCATGGATTGGGGTTTTATTTGCAGTGCTCGGTGGTCTTCTGATGTACCCTGGGTGTTTGAAAAGTTGCCTTTACTTGCTTCTGGGCCTCATTTATTGATACTGTCAGTAAATATATTTTTGTCTCAATGGTTCTTTGCATTGTCTCGATGCTAAATCTTAGGTAGCCTCAGCTGGGAGGATGACTGTGGGAACCTTGAAGTAGGGCAGGCAGAGGTGGTGAAAGAAGTGAGGGAGGGCCAGAGGTGCTGAGACCCAGCCATTTCTGTTGATTACGGAATTGATGGTGAAGGCTGTAAGAACTTAGACTTCCCAAAAAGCAACCTCAGAGAAAACAAAACCCACTAATTGAAGCTGTTGCCCCCAAAATTTGTTTTGGACCTGAAGTTCTTGCTTAGTGGCAATCTAATGCTAAAACCTCACGGTTAAGCTGTAATTAGTAAAAGAGGGCTTGGTGGAGTTGTCTTTGTTGGGTGGGAGTTACAGAGCCTCTTCCCCAGGCTGTCATGGACCCCAGAACTGTTTGGGCAGCAGCAATGAGGAAGGTACAGCATCCTTGCCGGCCCATCCACCCTCTGGGATGCGGACTTTCACCGCCACCCTGGGCTGGACGCAATGGTCCGTGCCTGCAGGACTGTAACCATTAAAATGCAACCCTGTCTTGACGGACGTGATTTTGACACGGTAACTCGGTAGCATGCTGCAAACAGCACTGAATATTTTGTGCACACGCCGCTGAAAGAAATGTAAAGCTTCGCCCCATCACCTGCAGGAAGCTGGGTTAAAAGGCACGTCGTTTGCAAGCTGATAAAGAAATTAAACTCGGTTGTTTTATTCTGAATAATTTTGACTAGTCATATCTTGCTGATTCTCCTGGTTCCAGGTGGCTGCTGTCTCTCAACAAGAAATATGTTTGCAGGTTTCTAAAAAGGGCTTGGAAGCAGTGGGGGAAAGAGGTCAGCTTAAATCAAGATAAATGCAACATCAGGGCAAGTGAAGTGTGTATTTCAGCCACACTCAGTTGAGAATATCGAGCCTGGGCTTGCTAAAGCATCAGCAATCACTGAAATGAGACTATCAGAGAATCACGTGGAGTTGAAAATGACATCCAGCTGGGTGATTTTTAGCATACCATTTTCACATTGACCCTTCTGGAAGCTTAAAAGCTGCCAGAAATCCCCCACAGAAAGTTTCCAATGAACGCAGAGCATGAATCTCACATCATGGAAGGAAAACAGCAAAATTTTCCAGTTTGGGCACTTGTATGGGCACAAGTATGGGCACTTGTCCTCTGAATGGGTTGCATCTGTCTTCCCCTGGACCTTCCCCCCAAACTGTGCCCTGTCTGTATATTGTCAGCTTTTGGTTTCCTTTGGTGGCCCTTAAGAGGTAGGACGTTGGCTGAAAGGGTGGAGAAGTGTGCCTGGGATGCTGCAGAAGTAGCTGGTTTTTCCATGACTGTGGAACATGGTAGTCTCATAAGCAAAAAATGAGGTGGGTGGTTTTGGAATGAGGTCTGTTGCTGTGAGCTCTCTCTTGCTGAAAAAGAATATATTTGATGAGTAAAGAGATAATTTAGTAACCCAGGGAAACTAGCAGCATATGCAGATCTGCTGTGGCTGAAGCAGAAGTACATTCTTGTAGCCGGTCTGTGAAAAGATGCCTCCTAAAGAAACACTTGAAGATGCTTTTTATGGAGGGAATCATTCCCGTTGCTGTGGACATAGTGAAAGACACATTCTCCTACATCTGCGAGTAAAACCTCAGAGCAGCGAGCTCCTCGTGGGTTTTCCCATGGCAGCAAGAAGTGTTGTTCATGGCTGGAAACCACGTTTGTCTTGCTGCCCATTTAAGGACTTCTCAAAAAATGATGTGTTAGACCCCAGAGTCCTAACATACGTCAGTGCCTCTGAGAAGATGTGGTATGACCACAGACTTGATGCTGGTCCCTTTTGTGCTTGACTCCAGAGTTTGTCCCTAGAGCTGATGCACTTTGAGGGGACGTTCGTTTAACACCAGTGCGCACCTCCGTGACTGGTTGAACATTAGAGGCTTGATTATTCTTCAGCACCTTTTTCTTATATCGCACTAAATGCCGGGGGCAGAGGGAAGATGGTTCTGTAGCACGCTGTGGTTCTATGTGCTGTGAACTTACTGTTCTGTTTCCCGTGTATCTTCATATGTTCTTGAAGACGGTGCTTTCACAGCAATAACTTGATGGTACCTGAGGACCAGGAGTTAAACCCTCAAGGACTAAGGCAGGCTCTAGAGATTGTTGCTTTTGCATTTTGAGGAAAGAAATGCTACTCACAAGACCTGGTCCATCTGACCTGTCTGATGGTGATAGAGTTTGAACAAATGGAGTTGTTTCTGATCGGACCATTAAATGATACCTCTTGATCCTTGTGCGTGTTTTTATTCTCCGTGCCGCTACCAGTTTGTTCTCGTAGATAAAAATTATACCATAGCCTGAGCTCTCCTTCAGCCTCTGGCAGCTGGGGATGGCCATTTTGGGAAGTACTGGGTTTATTTTTTGCTGCCGTCCACCCGAGCGCTTGTATCCGGATGCTCTGCAGAGCGCGAGTGAGCTTATCAGGCTGGAAAAACCATATGCCTTTTGCTGAAGGATGCTCCGTAATTGAGGCTTATTCCCGAGTGGTGCTGAAGAGCTCTTGTTATGGTAGTTGTTGTGTTCGGCTTCCCCCTCCACCCCCCCAGCTTTTGGAGTCAACTTAGGGTTTTTTTGGGGGGTGGTTTTTTTTGATTGTTTTTGTTTTGTTTTGGGTTTTTTTGATAGACTGTGCTGGGTGTAACGGCAAGAAATCTGAACCTGAAGACAAGTTGAACTGTAAATAAACTTAACTATTTAATCTGTGTGTAAATGTTTGCCTTCCTAGCCAAAAGCGATTAAAAAGAAGACGCAGCTGTCGCTGTCCTAATGCATTTGGTATGTGCCAGGTATTTGTTCTGGTACTGTACTACAGGGCGCATAGCACAGGTGCTGGAATAAAGCTAAACAGAACTAAAAAACGTTACTCTTCTGATAAGTACGGCTTTATTTATTGGTTGTCTTGGAGCTAAAAAGTACAAGGAGCTTTAAAAGCCCTTTCTAGGGGTGCACCAGCATCTTCCATCAGAACAAGCAGGAGCAACTTGTGTGTGTTTTGTTCCGTGTTACCTTTTTCTGCGTGGGCTGCTATTCTTCTTCGTAACAGCAAGCGCATAATTAGAGACTAAACAATAAGTATTTCTCCGAGTATTCTTATTGGTGCTTTTTTACAGCAAAATCTTGCTACACTAAGTGTCTTTTTGCGCCTTAGTTTTGAGTGGTTTGACTCATTCTACCTCTGCTTGAAAGATATAACCTTGGTATAGTCCTGATAGGTCCTTATAAATAATTATAGCGACATTATAGGCTGAATCCTCTTACTTTTGCAGATTTCAGGATCCAGGAGATAAAAATAACAAGTGAGATTTTTTTTCCCCTCCCTGTATGTCTATCAATCAAAATGATACAGATATTTATGACTTGCACGTTTTAATGGTGTAATTAGATATAATTACATGTTCAAATGATTACACATATGAACACTAATTACATAATTGAAGACAATTATTCTAACTAGGTAAATACATAATTAACTAAAAATCTCTTGTAAAATCAAGGAAATTTGCACAACAGCCAAAGAAAGTAAAATCACAATAAAAAAATAAATAACCCTTTTAGTCTGAGAACTGCAAGAGTCAGCCAGCCTTTGGAGAAGACCTGGCCATTTGACTTCTGGTGGGCTGCAGCTTAGTTCAGCTGCCTCTTCTGTTTTGTAGTCTCCTTGTAAAAGGAAGGAGAGCATTCAAGCAAAAAGCCGTGTTGTAGCTGTGTTTGTCTTGGTCTCTGGCAACGATTTTCTGACTTCTGTAGGCTGGATTTTGGTGGTTCATTGGGATGTGGGCTTTTTGTGGGATGTAATGTAGCGTGAGATGTCCAGAGCCTCAGTAAACTCTGCAGCGGAGAAGAGCGTTTGGGCATGGATCATTACTGTGTTGAATTAGTGGCTGTAGCCCCTCTTCTCTGTGCTAACAACTTTTCAAGTTTTACATGTTCCCAGATTTGAAGCTTTCTTCATTTCCAGTTGGAAATAATCTCAGTTCATTGTTGCTTAATATTGGGTTGATTTCCTTAGCCTTTGCTCTACAAGTCTTCTCCCATAATCCTGTCCTTTTATTTCTAGCTGCAAGCTGAAACAGGTTCTTTTATTTTTCTTTTTTTTCTTAATGTCTATTTGCAGTTCTCTTGATATGTGGGAACTGTTCCCAGATCCCTTTCCTTGGCACTCGTGGGAGTCATTTAAAGGTATGCCAGGAAAGCTCAACAAGACATGAATGATGCTATTTGCGATTACTGCATTTTTCATAAATTTTCTTCTCGTTGGGTTCCGAATTGGAAATAAGCTAAAATCTCAAAGTTAGTAGGATCCAAGCACATGCTCAATTTCTTTTCCCTGAACAAAGGTCTTGCCAGAACCCTTCTCAACTGTGCCTGGTACAGGGCAGAAGAGACTCGGTCCTTTTCCAGCGTTGGCTAATATTGTTTTAGACTTTCGCACTGTCTGAAGGAGACTTTGCTACTTCTTCATCCTCTGAAGCAAAGAAAAAAAAGGGGTGAGGGGGGCAGAAACACGAACACAGAGGTGTTATTTGGTGTCACTGTCACTTTCAAGCAGAAACCTAGGAACTTCCATCCTGACTGAGTCCAGATGTCCCTTGTCCCATCTCCTGTCCAGTACCTGGCATGTGTAGGTACAATGTGCTCAATCTTCCAGCCTCTGGCTGTCGGGTGCTTTGGAATTCAAAAGGAATTTGGATCAAAAGGTCGCGGTGTGGATAGATTTAATTCATATGAATGACTATTCTCACTTTTAGAAGCAGTTTAGACCCCTGAGCTTCATGTGATCATGTTGGTTAATAATTTGTGACTATTAATTACACAACACAATTACGTGTTGTATTTTGAAAGAAAATAAATATTTAAAAAAACCCAAACAAACCTTGCTGTTTGATAATTTCAGTCGATGCCTCTGATTCTTTATTTTACAAGAAATTGTGGGCTTGATGCAGAATCTGTGACTTGTGCTCAGCAGCTGCTGATCTTTTCTGGCCTTAAGTTCTGTTGATGGTGTTTCCTACCAAGCTGCCTTCTCAGCTGAGCTGCCAGCTCTCTCTTGTCAAGATTTCTTCTCTTTTCCCTTTCCTCCCTGCTACCTCCCCTTCCCTATTCTCCCACCTTTCAAGCGAAATAAAATGTCATCTCCTTTCTTTGTCATCACAGCTAAAACAAGTCAAATCTCAGGATCCCACTCTCGTTTTTAGCTCAGTGAAATTGTAAGGTGTAATTCAGCGTCTGTGAGTGTTGGTTGCTGTGAAAGGAAGATAAAGCGCAGCTAATGTTACTGGATCACTGAGATTTAGGGTTTAATTCAGAAAGATGTCTGGAAATAAGGCAGGTGTGCATCTTTCAGTCTCAGAGGAATGCAACGCAGGGTCTGCTGTACAAAATGCTGATAAGGTCCAATGTGAATGTAAAGGCAGAGCCTGGCGGTCATCAGCTTCCAATTTTTAGAAGGGATTTTTCTCAGAGTCTCTTCGTGCAACAAGTCTGCTATCAGTGGTGTTTGAAGTACAGCATGGTTTTTCCGGATTACGTTTTATGAAGTTTTTAAAATGGGGGCTAGTTTAAGTAAACAGACTGATATTGCATCGCAGGAAATCAATAACCTCGGTGCTATTTGCAGAAGACAATGTAGTGGAAAAAGAGCCATTTAAACCCAGCGTTTTATGATGTTCAGTTAAGTGGATTTAATTTGTTCAAGCAGAGGTGGGTTGGAAACGTGCCTGGGCTCCTGTTGTGCGGGGTGCGAGTGGTGGCATCTCCGCAGCCTTGAGCTCCGCGGGAGGAGGGAAGGCAGGGCCTCGCATGTTCCTGAGGGCGTAAAGAATTAAGGATCCACAAAATCTCAGCCCTTGGGAGGTACAAGCAGGTTCTGGAAACAAAGTTGTTTTCTTAGTTTTCATGCAGAAAGAAAAGAAATGCATTTCTCCTTCTATTGGTGGCTCACGCTAAAAGTATGTAGGTCTCTGCCTCGTAGCATTCGCCATCTGCACAGAAATAGCTTTCTGTTGCAATTCTATTTTGGCCACGCATGCAGCCGCGCTGGCGTCAGCGACTGCTGCTTTTGTTTTCTTGTCTACGGATACATTTATTTGTGACAGTTGTCAGTCAGTTTTGGGTCTGCCCAAAAATATCTCCCCTAATGGTTGTTGCAGGAAGTAGTCAAGATTCGTCTTACTGAAAGACCAGAAGAGAGACGTTTTTCTTCAGTCTTTATGGGTTTACTTGTAAGTCTGTGACAGCGTTTTGGGTGTGCTCTGTAAAGCTGTTTCTCTTGAATACTCTGTTTCTCCCAGGGGTCTTGCAGGGGAGTGAAATGGGTAGAGATGGAGAGAATGAGAAGCAGAAGTAATACGTGAAAGATTGTTATAAAAGGAAAAAAAGCATCAATTTTAAACTGCCCGGATTCCAAGATGGCTTTGTCACTTTGAAACGCGATTCTATTACGAAGAGTGACTTCAAAGTAGAAAAATCCTGTTTAGCAGCCACTTTTTCCTCTCTCTGTTTAGACTCCAGTCTTCTGAGTTTAATGACAGAAACACATTTTTATGCCTTTTTGCTCTTGAGGGAGACGAGTAGTTCTGGGAACGGGGGAGCTGGTGGCTTCTGGTTTCCCACCACTGCTTGTGCTGTGGTTGAACTGCAGCTCCTCAGACCTCCCTCCTCCTCTAACGCCGTCCCACATCCCCGTCCCCAAACTGGATGAAGACATCACCTCTGGGCACCAGGAGGTGGACTTGGTACCGCTCTGGGGCTGGCTGTGTACCCATACCGAATTTGGGTAAAACTTGGCTCTGAAAGGTTGTGCAGGAAAGACTTTGAAGGCACTTTGCTTGCAAAACTGGGCTACTAAGAGTTATTTAGGGTAAGGTTGGGTTTTCGGACACTGCGAGGACAGTGCGTTGGTTGCATTTGTGCAGAAGTGCTGGGTGATAGAGATCCAGTACCAGGTGATGGTTTGGGCTGTAGAGCTGGTTCCTGGTGGTGAGCACAAAGAGGAGATTTCATGTCCCCCAGCGCTCCACGTAAAGCCCTTTGGCACTGCTGACTTTAATTTAGTGAAATGCCTTGGATAGAAGTTGTTTTGCATAAACATCTTAAGCTGAGCAAATGGAAAGTGATTTCTAATCCATTTTATTACTGCCTTAACTTTGCCTCTTATGTTGAAAATTGATCTGCGATCGAATTTCAGCCCCTCATGTATGTTTTAAAGATGTTGATTGCTTTTCCCCGGTTTTTCATTTCATACTGCAAATTTGCTGAGCTTATCACTTGCACTCTTGAGCATGTTTGTATTACTTTAATGAGAACTGTGGCTTTTCTCTATACCCTTGCCAGTTCTTCAACATCTTCCTGGAGTGTAACCCTCTGAGTGCGACTGTTGTCTTAAACTTTATTCCAAGGGCAATTGTAGAAGCTTCAGGTAGAGACAATGTAAAAAAAAAAAAAAAAAAAAAAAAAAAAAAGTATCTCAACTTTTTGGTTCACTGGTAGTTCCAAGTAGTGGTGGGGCTGGCATGGAGCACATGCTTAGCTCTGATACCACCTCCCTGTTCCCAATCCTTTTTAGCAATTACAGCTTCTGAGACGTCCTCAGAGGTAACCTCTGCAGAGCATCACTGGAAATACCTCGCCCATGGACCCAGTTCTCTTCTTTACAGCTCTTCCGGTGACTGGCCTCCAGGTTATCAGCTCCCTTATCGCAGTAATTCTCTTGTAACTCATGTGAGTTTGATTATACCAGCCTTTCTTTTTGAAAACTGTAAGGATTTTAGATCATTTACTCTACCTATATGGCAATAATAGAAACCTATACTGTCACTGGTGAAAAAAAACATCCTATATTTAGATTGGCCCACAGGGGAAATAAGAGTCTGGATGTGAATTTCACAGAGCTCTCTGATGGTCTCATCACCAAGATTAGCTCTGTGCTCCTGGCAGCAGCTGCAAGTTACAAAATGTTTTGTATTTATTTGCTTTTAAACCATTTAAGAGCTATAGTGAGTGAATTTCTGGGCATTTAAGTTATAAGAATGTGTTTATGGCTCTGGTGGTTTAACATGGTATACCAACATTAGGAAGGCCACCATAAAAATTAATAACTAGGAATTCAAATGGTGCTGTGTCTGCCTTTAGATTATGTTCTTTATTATAAAGGTGAAAAGTTGTATTTCATTTTGAAGCAGATTCAGGCTGCTGAATAAGAAAGCTGAGAGAATAATAAAAATACAGCATTCAGAGATGTTTGGATCATTTCATGAAACTCATTGAATAATTTAGTTGATGGACAGTAAATAATTTCCCATCGGGAAGGCGTAAACATGCAAGACCTTTGTAAGTCCTGGAGCTATTATTAACAATTTTAAAATAATACCGACTTCACTAGGAACCGGGCTCTGTGAAATTCAGTGAGCTCAGCCCTTCCCAGTTAACGCTAGAGAAGGTATTTTCCTGCCATGCAGAATGAAAAAAAACTCCATCCTTCAGTGGGATATTTATAGTAAAATGTATATTGATTATTCAGTATAAAAGTGCTAATTTTTTTTAAGCAATGAGACATCTTAAAGTCATAAGGAAAAACATTATAGTCAAACTAGGATAAATTGCTGCAATTAATCATTTAGCAGGTTACTCAAAGATGTTTTGAGAAGGTATGTATAGATGTTTCCCCAGACACAACCTTTTTATAAAGAAACACAGGCTGATTCAACTAAGCAAGATGCTATATGGAGGATCTAAAACAGGGTTGTTTTACCAATTTACCTAATGACTGCAATATTATTGTCTTCAGGATGCACTCATTAATTCCTTCTTAAATTGTTCAGTGATCACTTCGGATTTCTTCACTTATATCCAGTTAATCTTTAGGTTTTCAGCCTTTGAGCATAAGAAGTCCTTTCTCTGCAATTTCAAAGCCAAATTCTTAATTCTTGGCGTTCAGATGACTTAGACCTGTGTGGCGCTTAATTTTCAAGAGTTTTGATGACAGCAGGCACAAGTCTGGGTGGAACAACTGAGACACGGGCCTTTTAAATTTAAGAAGGGTGGAATAACCTTTGCTGCCTTGAAATTGTAGCTCTGGAGAAATTGGGTTTGAAAATGTAATTTTCATGGAGGAAAACCTCTCTGAAAGTCAAATGGAGAAATAATTTGAAAGACCAAGACAACAACAACAAAAAAAAGGTATATTCTTTGTTTGGGGCATGTCTTTACCGAAAGCTCATCCTTTCCTTACCTTAGTCCACCAGGCAGGTCTGGCCTACCCCACCTGCTGCCTGGTGACACGTCTGAGATGGACTCTGCTCCGTCAGCTCATGGGGGCTGAGCCACGGTGTGGTGAAGCTCCACAAATGCCTTTGCAGCATTTGGAGTAAATAAATCAATCAACTAGGAAATTCGTGGCCAGTGTAGAACTTGGATTTGTTGCCAGCTTTGGTCTTTTCTTGGGTGGCTGTTCTGTTTGTTTGCATCTGGGAGATTCCTATTAGTGCTGATAGTAGACAAAACAAAACAAATGTGGACGGCTTAGGAAGTGTGTGTATATCCCATTGCCACATATTAGCCTGTTTTCTGTCTTCAGACTCGAAAGTGGAATTCAAAGTCTGCTGTTTTCTTTACTGACAGTACGTCATCAACCATCACCCTGTGTGTGACATGGCCTGAGGTGGTGGGAGGGTGGGATCACGTTTCACATGATTGCCATAAAGTTTCCTGGCGCAATGAGGAGTTGGCGTTGTTGTGATGTTGGGAGAAAAGCTGCATTTTGCCCAGTGTACCCAGGAGATGTCATTTGTGTGAAAAGAATGTCACTTCATAAGAAACTCCTGGCTTTGGGATGCTAAGTTCCACTGGTGGGGTTTGGGTAACTCCTGTTTAACTTGAGTTTTAGGTATAAAATAGGAGTTCTCTGTCTTGCAGAAGTGCAGGACGTTCAGAGGTGAAGGAACAGTCAGCTTAGATATAGTTTTTCTCACATTATCAGATGTTGAGGTCTTCAGTTATTCTTTTTGACCCTTACATTTATTGGAACTTACGCATTTTGGAGTCACAATTCTACGGCCTTCATCTGCAAACTCCAGCCACAGCGTTGCTATGACTGGTATGTTTTGGGCTAAAGGGAACTATGAACAAAGCACCAAACTTGTTCTGATAGGACTTGATTGCTTCTAACTTTGTAGTTTTAATGCTGATTTTCTCTGTCATTAATAACCACAATTTTTCCTCTGTTCAAGAATAAAAGGAAGTCTTTTTTTCCCTATGTGTTATAGCAATCAAGCTGGAAAATAACAATTTCTCTGTGATCTCTGGCACTGAATCAGAACTGATCATGTCCTGCATGTTAACACTTACTGTCACAGACTGCTTTTAGTTAATGAGTAAAATAATTGTGCTTTTGCATGCCAGCCTACTGAAGCATTTAGTACGTATGTAAACACGAGCACACGAGTTGTCCCATAAAGGCAACGGCATCATTCGCGTCCCTGGCCTGGGGACAGTGCTCTGTTTTCTCCCTCGTGTTTCTGTGAAGTTTGAGCAGTCCAGGTACAATGAAACCCAGTCTTCCGAGGTGATTCCGTCTTGGCTACTGCAAGCTTAAAGAAATACATTTGGAAACCAAATACTCTGCAGTTCTGCATTTGTTTTGCGCTGATAACGGCTTTCTAGCTCTGTCCAAGACAGAGGATCATCGTTTCGGACAGTAAGCAGGACTCGCTTTGGGTTGGCTGCTTTGCCACTCTGATGTTCCACGTAAGAATTTTCGAACAATGAACTTTTACCTGAAGCCATTTTCAAGTCCAGCATTTCAGACATTATTGTATGAATTAAATAGGAAGAGAATTTTTCATACCACTGTTGCATATTTATGGCCTGTAGCAATATCCATTCCAGTAATGACACATCTTGTACCCCCTGTCTCATCGGGCGTGCTGCATCACGCTGCCTCTGGTTTACTAATAACCAAAACACAACATCATCCCCCCCCGTTTTATTTAGCTATAGGGGTGGCTAATGGTGTAATTTTAGACGTCTGAATGCTTTCCTTTCATGTGTGGTGGGGATGACCTGGTGAACATGTGGGAGATTTCGTATGGTAAACGTGTCGGTGTAGAACTAAGTGCAAGGTGGTGTTGTGCAGAGCGGTGGTGTTTCAGATGAGCGCTGTATCTCCTGTCTGGTGGGCATGGGGCAGGAATAGATGTGATTTGGTTTAGGCGACCAGGGGAAGGATATTTAGAAACCCTTGGAGGTTTACATTTGATTTGACTACCCCCTGAGTCATCAAAAGGCCCAGCCAGGTGTTTTTGCACACACAAGTGAGAGGACACCCATTCAGACAAGGACAAGGAGCTGATGGAGTCACCTGGTGATGGTCTTTGTGCTGAAGATGTTGAGCAGTTTTGTACAGAAACCTTGGAGCTGAACAACTTGCTCTCTGCTGGGAACCTGTCCCTGTGTGAGTTGGGTGCGAAATCCATCCCTGCCAGTCCTGCGCTGGTGGTTTACAACTGCCTGACACTCATTTGGCTCCACGACTTATTGCAGGAAGGGAAGGGGAGCTTGGTGGGGAAAAAAAAGGCTATTTTGGGTCAAAGTATGTTCCACTTGGCTTATTGCGTAGAGGTATGAATGGTCTCTCCTGGTGTCAGGCAATGAAAACTTGGATCCATTGTGCTCTCCTGGGGGTTTTGTGTTGTTTTGGGGGTTTTTTCCTCTTTCTTTTCGTGTTTTTTAGAGTATTTTGTGATTTTTTTTAATTGTTTTTTTAAATCAGAGGCTAGGAAGGGAGTAATGGAACTTCAGATGTGAATCCAAGCCAAGTTAAAGAGGAGTTTTAAATGTATGCTGTAGCTGCTTATGTGATCTGGTTCTGTTACCTGAAATAAAAGCCCTCAAAACCAAAAATAGTTTAGAGAGGAGATATTGCTTTATTTGATGTTGGGTGCTAGGGGGGAAACCCACAAATCTAGCACACCTTACCAGGGATATTCATATTATTTATGCACAAAATATTCTCATTATTCCGCCTACCTAATACATAACTCCACCTAGGCTTACATATTCATTAGGATGACCGAATAGTCCTTTTGCCCATGCGTATCAAACTTTGCTGTGACGGCAAAACACTTCTGTGCAAGCATGATTTGGGTAAGGAGACCCTTCCTCACATTATCCTTTTAAGGTATTGAGTCATCTCAGGACAGTAAAAGTTTGCTGTAAGTTTGCCAACTTAATAAGGATGGTCTTTGAAGTAGCCATGACTCTGTTCTAATTGGTATAGGAGTATGTACTTGACGTATAGAAGAACCTTGGAGTGATTAACTACTTCTTGTTATTCCATCCTTGGTGATTAACTACTTCTGGTTGTCTCCTCATTATCGCTATCTGTAACATTAGCTCAGTGAATAACTATTTCTACACAGTAAGAAAGTCAGTAATCAGCTATTTTCTCACACAGTAAGAAGGTTAGTAAGGAACAATTACTTAGAAGCAAAACAGAGGCTGTCTTTGGTAACAGTTCGTTGTCTGACAGCAGCATGTGGAGGCTCTGGCTCCGTGGCTGTGGCTAGGCCCGAGCCTGGCCTATAGAAAATTCTGCGTGATTCTGTAAAATGAGCTTGAGTGCATTTCACAGGGCACCGAGGCCTGCAGTGTGGTCGTGTCCCCTCTGAATAGAAGGTCGAGGTCAGGAGAGATGCATCTGCTCAAAACTGCTTCAGATAAGTTTCCTTAATTAAAGGAGCAGCAGCCACTTTATCTTTCTTGGCCCAAAAAGGGCCTTTCATGTAGCGTGTCCTCTGCGTTTATCATGAAGGCAGCGAGTGCTTCTTGCCTTCAGTAACTGCTGCCCCAGCCATTGCTTTCCTGAGGATAAAAATAATCGCATGGAAAAATAAATCGAATGCATTATTTTCCCTTTTTTGAGGGGAGAGGGGGTGGTGGGTATGCTTAAGATGGCCTTTCCCAAAGCCTTTGACGTCTTTCGGCATGAAGAAATGTTCCAGCGAATCCCAGTGAAGTTGTGCAAAGGCCTCTTTTAGGGCTGTTTGCATACAAAGGAGGACTTTAATCTGAGGCAGGGATTTGGGGATTATAACAGTGATCAGGCGGTTCTCCTGATCCTTGTTTTCTTAGCGGTGTCAGAGGGCAGTGGCCGCAATCAGCGGCAGTGGGATGCAGTACCAACCCCAGCGCCGGCACTGGGTATATTTTAAGGAACGTACTTACTTGCAGTTGCCGCGTTAGGCAGATTTCAGTGTCGTGCTGTAAGAAAAAGATTGTCAAAACCTCATTTTCCACCATCTCCACGAAAGAAAGAAAAATTTCCATTGCAAAATGGTTGGGTTTTGTTTATTTGGGGTTTTGGGTTTTTTTTTTTTTGGGTGGTGGTTATTGTTTTCAACCGAGCAAAATGATTGTTATTCACAGTAAGGATATTTTAATGTTTATTATCTTTGAGAAAGACAGAAGGGTTTCATTTTTATAGCATCAAAATTAAATATTTTTCTTATTCTGTTGCGTTCTTTTTCGGGCATGAGTACTTTGTTTATACTGAGAAAATATTCTGAGAGGTTTTGTTTCCCTTAATCTCCATTTTTAGTCTAAAAAACGTAAAGTCTGACTCCTACTGAAGTTGCAGGAAAGCTCGCTGAGAAAACTGAAGCTGTAGGGTGAAATACGACCCTCTGTCTCAGGCCATCTGCTTAAGCCAATAAAATACTGTCAAATATATTGATGGTTAGAGAACTTATGGGCCTATACAAATCAGACAAGTACATAGGTCATGATATGGCTGGATGGGTCATAACTTTCTAATTTTTAAGAGTTGAATAATTTTTAATTGAATTGTTCGTAAATCATCTCTTACTTCCGCATGTTTTGCAAGAAAAAAAAAAGGAAAAAAAGAAAAAGAAAAGAAGGATTTTATAAATAAAGACCATAACCATATGGCAGAGCAATGACACTACATGGGTGGGATTCTCAAGTGTGCATCGGAGTAACAGAGTGTACTTTGGAAAACCGCATCCTAAGAAGCCAGCGAGTCCGTATCTGCATAATGGATTAACATTTATTAGTCTGATATGTGTATGCCATGATGTGTGGACGTAACTTTTTAATTAAAACTTTCCATTACAAGCAAGAATGGCTTTGCCTTCTCTGCAGAACAGATTTTATTTACATCCCATGTTATCCACGCTGTCTGAGTGGACACGCGGAGCTCACAGTGCTACTTCCGCACTAGGAGCTGGGAGCTTCCAAACAGAGGAGCAGATTAGGAGTAGCAAACGCTGATAAAATGCATCTGAGTGAACAGTCATTTTGTGCCAAGTTATTTGAAAATACTGAAGTATCTGAACTATGTGAATATACAATCTAATGCCTGTTTGTTTGATTTAAATTTAGCAATCTAGAGGCTTTCTGAATCCTCTGCCATACAGAAGGGTGGGTGCTGCTTTGGGATTTGAAAGCGATACCTGCGGCAGTGTCCCATGAGCCCGTGGCCCCCCTTTGCCTCCCTCTCCACCTTGAAAATAGGGTAATGTTGGGATAATGTCAGTGCTGTGGCCACACTTGCTCTGAACGTCACTGTGTTAAGCAGTGACGAGGGTTTGGATGCTGGAGCCATGAGATGCTCCACCTCTAAGGATGGATTTGATGGTCTCAGTCTCTTCATAGTCATCAGAGGCCACCCCAGGGCACGGACAGGAGCTTGCAGTGGGTTGAACTGCTGAGGACCTCTCTGAAGAGGTCTTCACCCTCGGACATCTGCCTTTCCTGTGCCCAGGTTTCGATTACTGCATCAGCATAGTGTTTGAGAGTCGTCTGTCTTCCCAGTGCTTTCCATAAATTTCAGTGCGCTATTGATCAGCGTGGGTTTGTGCGTATGTTGAGTTAAAGCTAGGGGAAATAACCAACTGAAGTTAAATCAGACCTGTGACATTCCTGGAGGATGTCTTTTAAGAGAGAATCTAGTCAACGGTATTCCTTCTTTTTCTTCAGGGATCTCTACATATACTACAAAATTATTTAGTTTTTTTAAAAATTACTCTTCCTTCCTCTAAAACATACATATATATATATATATTATTTTTTTAAGCTGAAAAGTCCACTTCTGTTTACAGCCAAACAGGATCCTGTTAAAATTCCTTATAATAAAGAGAAGATATATATATATCGATGTTAAGATGCAGTGGAGGGGGGAAGGCTTTTGCATTCATAAAAAAAGATAAAAACCTGACAGTATCTAACTAAGCTTTGCTGTAATTTTTTGTGTAAGTTGTGTAACGTTACCAGTTACACAGATGCTGATAATACTTATAACACGTTATTTAAGTTAAGTTCTTTTGACAGGGTAGACTGCGTTCCACTTGAAACTTTTTGTGGGAGAGGAAAAGGAGGAAGAGAGAAGTAAATGCTAAAGTAAAGATGCTGTTAGTTATTTTTCCCATTAAAAATCAAACAGAGCTGGTTTTACAATTCTGATTACACAAAGGGAAATAAAACACGCAAGAGGTTCGGTGAACATCTCAAATACTATTTTAAAATACTTTTCAAGCATTTGAAATGTATACGGTGAAATTATATTCTGCAGCATGCAGAAGCTGAGTGCGTGTTCCAAAATTATCCTGCAGCACATTTATATGGATGATTTAAAAAGCCCCGGAGCCAAGAGTTTAGAATAGAAGTACAGACAGATTGAGACTGGTAAATATAGCAGTGCTAATAGCGTCTCTCTCACATGCACACCGAATGTTGTAGATGAGGAGTTTGGCATATTTGCTTTATTCCGGAGCAGCAGAACCCTGTGAGAGTTTTGCAGGTCACTTGGCAAAAGGGCAAAGCCAGTCGGGCTTATGAATTTCACAAGCCAGAACCAGATGAAAAAATTTTGGAAGTATTTTTTGCTGTAATTTCAGCCTCTGAAGCCCACGCCTACTCTCCTTTCAAGCGGGGGAGAATTTACATGGGCTGCAGCTCGTCATGAATTTTTCAGTTCGGTGCCTTTAGTAGAAGATCCCTCCTGTCCAGAAGTTCCCAGTGAGAGGAAGGCTGACCCCTGCCAACCTTGTGCTCTTGTGCAGGTTACTGGGATCCAGACCCCAGTTCTGGGTCAGGACTGACTATGGTGCAACCCAAGCGTCTCTGCATTCCTCTGGGGGAATGATCTCCCTCCAGCCAAGGCAACCCGTAGGGCCGCCTTGGCATCCACCAAGGGCTGCACGGCTCAGCCATGGGACCTTCCTGGAAGGCTGGAAGCACAATGTATCCAGCTCAGACTTGGCTGGGCGTTCAGACAGGCACTCACGCTGCTCCAGGCACGCTATTCCTGAGCTGCCAAGGCTGTAACACCTTGTCCAAACCAAGCCAATAGCAGCTCAAGGTTGCTTGTAGACAGCCTGCCTAGCAGATCCCAATGGATCAGTGTCTAAATGCTATTCTTTAAATCATGGCTTTGCTGACTACCTTTGGGCATGAAAAACCTACCGTTTAAAAAAGGAGTTTTGGTCTGGAACTTGAATGTTGCTTGTCCTGGTCATTGAATTAGTGTGAACTGAAAGAGGAGGAGGTACCTGGGGAGTCTCTGGAGGTCTGGTGCATTTTATGAGATAACTTAGTCCACGGAGTCACGCAGACAAGGACTCGGGTCGTTGAGCATGGGTGTTAGTAATGTGTGTACCCACCTCTGTGCAGCTGTTGGTTGTAGTGGGCTGTTACTGGAGTTCTTATAGGTTTGGCATTAAAAAGTTCCCTTTAAATGTCTTCACTTTTGGAAAATAATTACCAGAGTAAAGGAGTCTGTGTTTGCCGTAAGTGATACCTTCTCTGGTGAGCTCTGCTTGTTGCTGTTCATGGGGAACTTTTCTGCAGCCATTCCAGCTGTGTGTCACGGATGGTGGCTTGAGTTGTTCTCCATATCTCTGCTAGTGGCATTTATTTTTTTTAATGGGGTGTCTCCATCAAAACTAATCAACTATTTCTAAGAGAGGGTGATAAACACAAAATTACTATTGAGGCGGGCTCCTGGATGAAGTGTTTGATTGTAAGCATGAGCTCTTCAGTTTTCTGGAGAGGTTCCCCGAGTCCTCCAACATAAAATCCTGGCCACCGCATGTGGGAGTCTTGATTGGGTGAAGAGATCTATACGCTGCTTGCTTTTACAGACTTAAAGTAACAATCTTTTTTGGTGCTTGCTCAGATCAGGTGGACCAAAACAGCAGGAAGTGCCTCTGACAGATTTCAAGATTCGAGTGTCTTCAATGAGACCCTGAGGATATCCAACATCCAGCGACACCAAGGAGGACGCTACTACTGCAAGGCTGAGAACGGCTTGGGTTCGCCAGCCATAAAGTCCATAAGAGTGGACGTGTACTGTAAGTAAACCGCTTGGGAAGTTCTTACTGTGCTTTTTATTAACTTCTTATAATGTCTGGTGTTACAAAGACGTGACCAGCTCTTTCTGAAGCCCAGTTTTAAACAGTACTTTAGGGCAGGATTGGGGAATATTTAATGGGCAGAAGACTTGTGGCTGCTGGCAATAAAGTCAAGTGGGGCTGCTCGCATATGGAAATATCTTTAAACAAAATCACAGTAATTTGGTGAGAAAGGTGAAGCTCCAGTACAACTCAGCCTGCTTAGATATCAGAGGAAGATTTGTCTGCAGCTTGCATAGGGTGAAGATCTAGTACATAGCACAGCCCTTAATCGCTTGTATTTTTTACTGTGCGTGCCCTCAAAACTGATATGGGAACAGCTGCAGATTGTTCCCATGTTTTTTGCTTTAATTGCTGCTGAAAGATATTGTCTTTTTTTTTTTTTAAATGGCAATCTCTTCATGTTCCTGTGATACGCGGTTTTCAAGCTGCGGTGAAAAAATATGAAGTATTGACAGAAAAAGAGGGAATAATTGAAAGCTTCGTACTGCAATAAAGGCACAAAATGGAATTTAAAAAAAAAATAAATCCCATTCTGACTTGCACGGACTCCAGTGTCAGTGAATGGGCTGGTTAGATGAAGCACGGCTCTTGCTTGTTATCGGGTAGTTTATTGGTGTAGGCTTTTAATGGTAAACTTTGCATCTGACACTGTAAATGGTGTGACCGGTCTCAGCTGTTGGGAAGTGAGAAGACCTGAATGCCTCAAAAAACTGTGGTTTTGTGTACACTTCAGATTAAGAAAAACTGATCAAAATCTGCTTGAAATGCTCCAAAGATAGCAATTCTTCGCATATAGATTTGGAGACTGTTCTAATGCAAGTGGTGTTGTGTAAACAAATATGTTTACGTGCCACGTATATAGTTACAAAATAGCTAGAGCTCGAAGTTAGCCTTTTAATCTCCCGAGTCCTTCAAAGAGAAACCTGACTGTCTTATGACTATACAAGTATTGGGCTCATGTGTCCTTAAAAGTACCCTCTCTCTGTCAGATGAATCTCAGGATATATGTTAATTTAGAGACCCAAGTGGTGACACTTTTGGGAGGTTAGTTGTGGGATTGGTGGAGGAGGGGGGCAACTCAACTGCCTTTTGGGTGATTTTCTTGCCTAGCGTGTGCGCTTAGGTTCGTGATGGGCTTAATGAGCTATAACATACCAATGCCAAATTTGTAAATCCTTTATGAGCAATAACTGAATCAGGAATTAATTGCTCATTAACATGTTGGAGTCCAATAAACGAACAGGCAAACTTAATGACTGATTATAAGCATACCACGTAAAGAGGTTCCAAGCATCCAGTGTTGGTGACGGGGCTGGACGGAGGTTTGGAGGGAGGAGCGAGCTGGACGCCCAGTCCAGGCAGTGCTCGGTGCTCAGCGGGGCTAGTCGTGGTCCCAGCACGCGGGTCAGGCTGCCCCAGGGAGCCCCAGCATCCTCCACGCACATGTGGCTGCTGAAAGCATTCCCTAGGTCAGCCATGTGTAGCTCTTCAATAAAAACCCCAAGAGCAAACATTTAAGCCTGTTGCATACCATTTAAGCACTTCTCTCTTACCCCAGCATCCATGTATTAGAGTCTCCTTAATTCTGAATTTTAGGCACGGTTGTGAAAACTGATGTTGGTAGGAAAAGCAGTCTCAAGTCTGGGATGCTACATGGTCTGAACAAGAAGAGTTGAGAAAGGTTGTTTGGAAATTTTGATTTTTCTTGAATTTCACTGAGACCTCCTTCTGGATTATGTCTTTTTCCTTGTATCATATTTAGTTTAGCTATTACTGTGTGCTATTGGATTTGCTGTCTGGGATTTATTACGGGTTCAATTTTGGTTTTTACATCAAATGAAGCTTCTTAATGTGCCTCAAATACAGATGATGTCTTTCTGGAAAATACAAAATTCAGGTTCCAGCTGTGATTAAATCCTAGGTGATTTCCCTTCGTATGCAGGCTGATATTTCACTGGGTATTTTCATATGTTAATAATCAAATATTTGCAGGCAGACAGTGTTGCTGCGGTAAGCTTAAAGTGCCAGTGGAGATTGGATCTAGCTGTGAAAAAGATAGGAGAAAAAACACTGTACCCCACAGAAAAGCTCATAAGAAATCAAAGTATTGGAAATTGAAATGTTGCTGTCAAAATTTCCAAGTAGCTTAAAATATTTTTGTTTTTGTTTGGTTTTTTTTTTTTTTTTATTATTTGAAACTTTCCGGTTTCATTTTCTGTTTGTTGAATATTTACTTTGTAGTTCTTATGTTGTATATTCCATGTCAAGAACTCTGGGCAGCGGTGAGCAGGAATATTGGGGGTGGGCGTTTTTTCTTGAATAATTGCCCATGAGACGCCTTTGCTCAGAGACCCCAGAATGAACCGTAAGGATCACAAGTACTTAGCCAACATTTTCTATCAAAATGTGTTTTGTTTTTTTAGTGAACGAATATTTAGTAAAATTACATAGGGAAAGACAGTTTTCTTATGGATTTAGGTAACTGTCAAAATCAAACCTGTGGAAAACAGATGATATTCCCTTTTGAAGGCAACACTTTATCATTAGAGCAAGAAAGAAATGTTTTGCATTTTTTAGTGAAACCCTCAAATGTGTTTAAGGACAGAAGTGAAATATTTATATTTCTTAAAAACTGTATGGGTGAAAAATGACTTTAGAAGTATCTTGGCTTTTAAAGCTAAAGAGAGAAAACAATATTAAAGTTGTGCTCCATGTTAGTTTTGGACCAACAGCACTTCCTAAGGGTTAATTTAAGTCTTCAGCCTCTAATTTAAAAGTGGAAAAGGCACTATATCTGTGTAGCTTGAAAATGAATTGTTGAAAAAAATCCACAGAAAATCTTTGTTTCCTCATTCATCTCTGTTATTGAATTGCTGGCTGGTTGGGAAATTTTAATATCAACATTTGGATGGGAAATCTCACTCTCCAGTAATTTCCTGTTTTTCATTTTCCAGTTAGCTCTGGCATTCAGCAGCACTTGGAGCCACGTTTGCTGCTACTGCAGTAATTAATTATCCGGATATAAGTGGTGAACGAGCCAGAGTGTTGGGCTGCGTGAGAAGAGAGGGGGTAGTTAACGTTATTTTATGGACTTTCTGCAGTCTTGAAAATGCCTTTAGTCTTGTTTTTGTAGGAAGGCTCCATGAGAGGCTGCCAGGTGCTTTGCATGGATCTACACTTGTCAAGTGGCTTATTTGTTAAAGAAGTCTCAAAATATCATTATTAATTTCTCATGATCTCAGATGACTTTGACCGAATCTTCTGACTGCTTGGTCCTAGGTTTTCAAGAGGTACTTGATGTGTCTTCTGTAAAGATGAGCTAAACTAAAGCTCTTGGGTGGCTGCAGAGCGTTTATAGCAACCTGTGGGTGGACACCAGTGGTTGGTACCTGGCCTGATGGGGGTGTTTTGGGTCTTGCCCATGGTGTGGTTGGGAAATGACAGTGACCTGCAGTCCTGTGCCAGTCTCCATCCCTGTATCTCACCCAGCACTCGTTTATGTTTGGGACCATCTAGAAAGGGTGGACACCAGGTCTCAGTTCATGCATTGCATAGCAGGATCTAGATGGAAGCTTCATTCAGTATTTGGAATTAAATAATATTAGTGATCACAGATAGATGCATCTTATTCCTTCATTGATGCAAGTTCAATATAGGTCCAAAGGTTACTTGTTATGATTCTTGTGTATTCAGGTGTAATTCTGATTAACCACTTTCTAAAAACTATCTGGCTATAAGTCTGAATTATATGCTGCTTGATGGTATAGTACTTTTTTTCTTCTCTAGGAAGTTAAACAAAACCCCAAACACTTTATAACTGCGTTCATGGGTAAGGAACACAGCTATGGAGTTAAACAAAACACATGCAATCCTTTTGAAAGTAGACAGGGGGTAAATCCTCTGTTGGACTGAAGGGAAAAAAGTGCTTTGTGAAGAATGAGCAGCTCGCGTTGTTTACAGTCAGGCGTGTAACCGTGTGTCCTGGTGGGCTGGTTTTTACTTGGTTCACATCAAACGTACCTGCTGGATCACTACACCTCCGAAAGCTCAAGGAAAGTCCTTCAGGTGCAGCATTCCCATCAAGCTGCAATTAGTCGAGATGCTGCTTTTGGAGATGCACCAAGGAGGAGAGGGAATTTGCTGGCACTTCGACAGGTCATGGCAGTGGGACCATACAGTCTCTTCTGTTCCTATAACATTGGCAGATCTAAGTCAAACCTTCGAAAAATAGCAGTCCCTTTTGGTCTGGTGTCAAAATACTTGAATGTAAGAATGGTGGAGAGAAAACCCCAGTGGTTCAGCGTTGCCAAAGTTCTCATTTGTTCTACAGCTCCTCTTGGAAAGAGCAAGGAGTCCAAGCCTGTTCTGGGCAGCCACAGAGCCTTCTTCCAACACTTTTTTTCAGTTTTCTTTGCTAGTTTCTTTTAGAAAGATCTCCTTTTTGCTTTCTGGGGGGATAGGAATGTGGTGAATAGACTGGTAACAATCTCTTCTTTAGAAGACAACTTTCTGCCCTTATTTTATGTGTCTAAGGAAATAGTTTTTTGCTCTCCCAGCTTTGGCTGAAGATCCTCGTCTCTCTCATCAGGTTGAAACAAATGCGCTCGGTCCCCGTGGCAGCCTATTCTCAGGAGGGAGGTTTCCATCCTTGTTGAGCCACCAAGAGAAGAAACTGCCTCATATATCCCAGCTGTATTCATCCTAGACTTGAACTCTTTTTCTTCTTTCTCTGGAAGTATCTCTTTAAACTACATCTCATCTTTTCTCTTTGAAGAAAAAGCTTTTGTACTTGACTCCTAGCAAAATTTTTGCTTGACTTATGGAGGACACTTTCTCCTTTTATAAGGAAGGAAACTTATGGTATAAATAAAGTATTTTGATTTAAAGAAGCAGAGCTCCTACAAGGAAGCTTTCCTGCTTGTTTCTGAAGGACAATTTACCAAATTTTTGACAAAAAAGTGCTAATTGCTTAATTGAAAATGTACTTTTGTATTCCTCTTGCTTCACGGATTATACTTATGGACACGAGGGCAGACTGTACACCTTGAGTAAAAGAAGGTGGGGCGAAATAACAGGTTTATGTTAAAAAGTTTTCTTAAATCAGATTTGGAAGTCAGGATGAAAATTGTTCATCAAACAGATTTAGTGCACTGATATGTTAAGATTTTATTGCGTGGTATATAAGGGACATACATTGTGCACAAAACACTGCTTGTTGAGGAAATCTGTAATTCCAGGATTAAGAGGTTGATCTGGGGGTTTAGGGGGAACAACCGTTTCTTTTGCGCAGAGATCCGCTTAAATCTTTGCTTGCAGCTCTATTTCCAGAAACCGTCCCTTTACACAAGATCAGCTAGATCCACCACGAGGTATTCCTGTTTGCATGAGACATATATGGTCCTTCCACCGTCGGCTGCTGCTGTGTGCGCTGGATTTTGGTGGCTTTTCCATCGCAACAGCATTATGGCAAGGGGGAGGTCAGGGCAGTTGAATGCAGTTTATTCACAGCACACAGTTTATCCTGTGGTGGGAATATGTCCTGCACCAGTTCCAGTCCTCTATGTTACGCAAAGTTATAGGCCCTTAGCTGTTCCTAAATACCTCTTGATGTACATGTGTATTATGTGTAATATTTGTGGGGGTTGCAGTTGTCTTGGGTCTCTGCTTACTGCCTGTGAGGGTTCCCTAACTCTTTCACTTCCAGGTTCAAATCTCTCATTTCCATTTTTTATGGGTTACTTGCATGGTTTCAGGTTCTCTGATGGGTCTCGTGGCATGTGGCTGCAGCAATTGGTTTTGCTGTCTGTCGTCTCCGTTGACACAAGGAAGTTTGTGGTGTTGACAACTTCCCTGGGCTAGCTGTGAGCATCATCAGGATGGCGTTAGCAAGGAATACTCAGGATTACGTCCTAATCTTGTTGTGTCAGTGAGGAAGAGATCAAAGACCTAGCTTTGGTCTGAATTCCAGGCGCAATCTTAGAATCATAGAATCACAGAATGGTTTGGGTTGGAAGGGACCTTAAAGACCATCCAGTTCCACCCCCCTGCCCTGGGCAGGGACACCTCCCACCCGACCAGGTTGCTCCAAGCCCCGTCCAGCCTGGCCTTGAACCCCTCCAGGGATGGGGCAGCCACAGCTTCTCTGGGCAACCTGGGCCAGGGGCTCACCACCCTCACCTTATTAATAGGAATCATTTTATTCTGAAGAGTACCCTTTTCATAAGTGTTGTGCATGAAAGACCTCATTAACGCCTGTTTCAGACTGGAGACGTTGCTTGGCTGTACCTGTCTCCCAGGCTTTTTGATACAACTCAGTGCTGGAGTCAGGAAGGACGGGACCTCCCAGCTTCAACATTCACCATGTGGGATTGACTGAAACATGTTCAGTGTTGACAGATTCTTTTAGCAAACAAGGAGCATCGCAGCTTTCCTGGCTTGGCATGACACAAAATGCTGCTGATAATACGTGTCAAATGACAAAAATACCAAACTGCTAATCTTCTTCAGCAGCCGAGTGTGTCTCCTAGTGGCATGTGCAATCACGAGTCTGCAAGAGAAGTGTTATTCAGAGGGAATGCGGGGTCTGTAATTCGGAGAGCGTGACGCTCATTTCCCTTGTCAATCTGGAAAAGGACGTTGCAGGGAAATGCGGAGTGTTGTGCAGAGGGATGTGGTTGCATTGCTCTCCATCTCTGTCATTACTGTTAATGGCAGTTGCGCTGCTCCAGCCCTGCGCTCGGCAGTCCCAGTTCACCCATAATTTTCTGCCCGCTGCACAAATCCTGTTGGTAGAGTGCAGAATCAAATGCAACGTCGATAATTGTTTAACTCCCAATAATTGCTCCGTGGGGTCGCTGCAGAAGTGCTCTGCATCGTGCTCCACCTTCTGCTGCGGTGCAGTGCCACAGGGCTCGAATGTTGGGAAGCCACAGCTTCGTTTTATCTCTTCATAAATGGCATATACCCATGTGTGCACACAACTAGTGGGATACGCTGACTTATATAGAGTGAAATAAAGGTGATAGTGAAGGTACAGTACTGGGAATGGGGAGGGGAATTAGCTGAAACCACCAGCTGCTCCTCATGTTGCTCCATGTCCTTCTCAGTCTTCCCCGGTTCACCGCAGTCCCAAGGAGCTGGACTGAAACTTGCTGGGATGAGGAGGAGGTGATGCTTTCTCCCGGAGTGCTATTTTTGTCCGGATGAGATAATTGTGTGCTCTTCTTGAATGATAAGAAGGCTGCCCTCTGATTCCCTCTTGCAACACTGATGGTATGTGGCCAAGTCTGCCTGACACAGGGAAGGAAAGATGTGGGGAATTTTATATGGAAAAATATTTAAAAATGAGATCCTTGCACTAATTCTACTGAAGCAATTAACACGTAAGTTCACAGGAAGGATTTATAGCAATGGGGTATCTGTTTTATGCATACAACGTTGGTGGTAAAAGCAAGTATTGCAGATGGTGATTTCTGGATGAGTCTTAAAAGTGCCTCCTTAGAGAATTGCCACATCTCAGTCTTTCAGCATCCCACATTCTCCAGTTTCCATTGCGTGAAAGTATTAAAGAAATCCCTTTCACTCACTCAGCTTTTCCGTCCTAAATAACTTTCCCAGATTTTAAAATATGGGCACTGGCAGCATCCACTTCTGTAGGTTCACACGTTATTGTTGCTTTGAATGGCTTTGAAGCGGGTGAGTAACGTGTGTGCGTGAGCTCAACCTCTGTCCTGACCACTGTGCTATTCCTTTGCATTTTTTTTTCTGAATAACACAGATGTAGCTGTTGGACTAGTCGTATTATTGTGACTGTAACAGCTGAGTAGCAGCTTAATCCTTTTTTGCTCTGCGGTTCACATGGGCAGAATGTGGTGTTGGTGCTTTGGCACCCGCTGACTGCGCTCGGCGTGCTGCGTGGGTGCTGAGCCCGCTCCAACAGGTCCGTGTCCTTCGCGTGCTGAGGACTCCAAAGCCGGACGCAGCTTTAGATGTGCATAGCACACATTCAGCTCCTGTTGGGCTCTGCGGCGGGGAGATTTCCTGCGTGGGCAGCACCTTAATCGCGCGGTTTTGTGGTGCATATTTTCTGCACGCTTCTCTGCAGATATTTACATCAGTCTCCTGGCTACAGCAATTAAGATATAATTCAGGGATCAAAAATATAGTTCAGTTGCTTCATTATTTTCTGTGCTGCCTCTTTGACTTGTGTTTGCCTTGTACTGGCTGCAGTGAATCATGCGTTCTTATTGCAGTGACATTTTTAATTTCCATCTCTGGTATCTACCAATATTCATTGATATGTTATTTGATCTTTTTGTTTGGCCTTTCATTCATTAGAAGCCCAGTGACATGCTTAAATCCTCATTCACATGGTTGGATGAAAGAGCAGAAATAATGAAGGCAAATTAAAAAAAAAAAAGAAAAAGAGGGAAATTAATATAAAGCAATAGCATAAGCATTGGCATATAAGGAAAGCAAATATATTAATCTTTCATCACTTTTTTTGCAATAAAAGACGACACTTTGAAATGAGATATTCTGCAGATGGAAACCATTTAAAAGCTTTCCAGTCCTGATAATTGTAATATTTCAACATGAGAGAAATACAAGTTTAATTTGTGGCTTTCTGATTATTCCCTCTCTGAGGTCAGATTCGTGCATTACAACATTAAAGCCTCTGCAAAGGGCTGTCCTTGGAGTCTGCTGGAAGAGGCCCATCTCTCGGCAGTTGGCAGCCCGGTGGTGGGAGAGGTCAGGCTTGCTGGGGTGGGCAGCTCCAGGGGACGCTCCAGTTGGGTCTGCACAAGACTCACAGCAACTGGGGTATCTGACAATGTGTCTCCATCAGACCCCAGTTCATTCCCTAACTTGTAGAAACACAAAGATTTGGGTTCAATCCCCATGAAGTATATGGGTTTTGGAGCTGCAGAAGTGTTTGGAGAGTGAACTTCCCTGTGGGAGAGGTGCTGCACATGGGTTGGGGCAGTCCCATGCACAAATCCAGGCTGGGTAGAGAATGGATGGGGAGCAGCCCTGAGGGGAAGGACTTGGGGGTGTTCGTGGATGAGAAGCTCAACATGAGCTGGCAATCATCGAATCACAGAATCATCTAGGTTGGAAGGGACCTTTCAGATCATCGAGTCCAACCATCAAGCCAACGCTGCCAAACCCACCACTACCCCACGTCCCTCAGCACCACGTCTGCCTGGCTTCTAAATACCTCCAGGGATGGCGATTCCACCACTGCCCTGGGCAGCCTCTTCCAATGCTGGATAACCCTTCCAGTGTAGAAATTCATGAAATTCTAAGAAGAGAGGAGGAGTACAAGCAACTGCTTTAGAGATGCCACGCTTACATGCACAAGGCTTTTTTGTGAGACTGCAGAAAGCTAGATGTTAGTGTGGACCAGCCACTGCAGAAAGCTAGATGTTAGTGTGGACCAGCCACTGCAGAAAGCTAGATGTTAGTGTGGACCAGCTGGCATTAAGCCATCTTACCATGGCTTCCTGGACTGCTGGAAGTTAGTAGATCCTTGGTGAATATGTCCCTGTGAGTCACCTGGAGTAGCATCACTCCTGTCCCTCAGCAATGAGCAGATGTCCTTTGCTCCATCACTGGGAGGTAGCCACAGTGGGTTTTTTTGTGTGATCAGCAGCCTAGGTCAGCCAGAAGCAACTGCTGAAGCTCCGATCAGATGTACTAATGCCCAAACTTGCTACCTGCTATTTTTTTGATCCATCTCTTTTTGTTTCTAGCACCACTTTGAAACTCTCTTCTGCTCAAACAGAGAAGAAGGAGTTGCACATAGTGCCTGGGGTCAGAGAAATAGCAGCAGCTAGGGATGCTCACCGGTACTATAGATACCTGGTGCAGGTTGGCCACCACACAACTGCAGCTTTACTGGGAGTGCAGGGAGAAAGGGATGGAGGAGGAAAACGACTGACCCCCAGTGCTGTCAAAGGAGGTTGTTCAAAACCATCCTCTCGGTGCAGTGCCAGGAGGTGGGTGAGGACTCAAGCCCCTGTCTGAGAATTTTTGCAATGGCTGAAGCATCAGAGCATTAAAACGTGCAAACATCTGGAGGAAATTGTGCCTTTCCGTAAAAGAAATGTAGAAGGGGTAGATTTCCTCTCCTTGTCATCACTTTGGCCTTTACTTGTGCCTGTGTTTTCCACTACCCTGGGAGAATCTGCTTATCCTTTGCTATCCTTCTGACGAATCCTTTGGCTGGACGGTTGGATCACAGAGAATTATGATGTCTAATTATCGCCTGAGGAGGTACAAGATTGCAATGGAGGATGCATTTGGGAAGCTGAAGGGCAGACGATGGTATCTCACAAATAGATCAGAGGCTGCTTAGCAATATTTGGTTGAAATTAGTTTCCTGCTCTGCGTGTGCACATCATCCATGGGGGTAAGGAAGAATGCCCGGACAAGGGTGGGAGAGCTGCAGAAATTTCTGAGGGCAATGAAGAATCCATGAGCTACCCTTTATTATCCAAAAAGAGGTTTGCCTCAGGCGTACAAGAAGAAACGCCTTTTTTAAAGATTTGTCTTTTTTTTTTTTTTTTTTAAATTTCAGTGCATGTATATATTTCAGGAACTTTTCTGTAACTTTTCATCCTTTTTTTTTTTTTTCATGGAAGAGATTTTGTCGGGAGATTGAAGACTATACTCTTCACTGCATAAGATCTGCTTATTCCTGCTTTTTATACGGTTGTTGCACGTTATAGATGTTTCTGCTTCCCCTGAATGGGGCAGTGTCATGTTCTTTGGTTGGTTTTGGTGCTGGTTTCAGTTGGGGTCCCGATGCCAGGTGTGGGGGAGCAGGGGGGGGCTCCCTGCTGCGGGCTTCAGCTCTCATGGGGTGGTTGTGAAACAAGGTCTCCCCGTACGTTTGCGTGAAAGCCACCAGAGCTGAACCAAAGCGCTCTCCTTAACAAAAAGTGGAAATATAAATGGTGTAAACATATCTCATGAGAGCCTCTGACATCAAAGCTGCACTGTTTCCCGTAGGTTTGGAGTTTTATTCTTATCATCTTGTCCCTCTAATTTGCAAATTGGGTATCAAATGCGTGGCAGTCCTGATCTAATGATTAGACTGAGTGGATGAGAAGGTTGGCGACTGACAGTGGATTTTGGACTGGGACAATTTCCAGCAATGCTTTTGTTTTGCAGGCAACAGCGGAGCTGGTGAGACAGGGTTTGTGGAGGCATGAATTACTGTGCTTGCACCTTCCCTGAAAGCCTTGGACATGGGGTGCCAGTGGCATCTCTGAGGCCATCCTTGGTGGTGGTGCTCCTCGTGGCATCTCAGGGATTGTCATAGGTAGTACTGGTAGAAATAACACTTGCACCTCTGCTGCTCATCCTGGCAGCGAAAGATGTTTTCCTGACGTAAGTGGTGAGGAGCAGAGAGGAAAGATGTTTAGGAGGGTCAAGCAAAGCCTAGCGTGGTGCATGTGGACATTGTTCACCACAGTGGTCCATGGCAACGGTACGGAAAAGTAAGGAAGGATGTAGCTGTGTGTTGTGAAACGAGTGGGGTAGCTGTGCCATAAAATATTAATGCAAACGTGGAGCTCTCACAGTCATTTCAGTCCCTTTTTACACCCCCAGCAGACACGCTATTCAGACTGAATTAAATAGCTTTGCAGTGACTGTTAAATGTTATCACTTCCTTACGAGCTTGTGTGCATTTTCATTTTCTACAGTGAAAATCTTTGTACAAGCAAGAGGGGGGAAAAAAGAAAAAGAAAAGCCTGATGTTGTTCGCGCTGATGAAAGGTTGTATTTATTGCTTGTAAAATGCCAACAAAATACTTGTATGTTCAGGATTGAGCCAGAATGATAAAATGCTTTGTGGGCTTCATGAGCTGCAAAAGTCCTGGTTTGCGGTACACTTTCAGTCAGATTTTTCATGGTAAACTTTCTTGGTTTAATTCAGCTGAGAAAGGTCTGCTGGGGCTGGAGGGGGCTTTCATGTGTGGAAGGGGTGGCTGGGACGGAGCGAGCAGCTGGGTTCTCCCGGGAACCTTCTATTCTATTCTATTCTATTCTATTCTATTCTATTCTATTCTATTCTATTCTATTCTATTCTATTCTATTCTATTCTATTCTATTCTATTCTATTCTATTCTATTCTATTCTATTCTATTCTATTCTTCTCTGCTCTTTTTTTTTAACTTTCATAACTGCACGTCTGATTTTCAGCTGTGTGGAAACCCCTGAACCTGACCAGCCATAATGTCTAAAAACGTGTGTGTCCTTCTCCTAAACTGCATTTTAGCCCCTGGTTGCTACTTTTGTACCTTGCCAGGCAGCTCTGCACGGTGGTCTGCTGTGACTTACTGATCGTAACAAAAACTTTTATCTTTAAAACCTGTTGGGAACTCAAACTGGAAATGCTGGGAAATGACCCTGAGTCGTGGCCGGAGAGCTGGCTGCTGCCCTGGGCGCTGCATCGTGTCCCTTTGGGGGGGTGCGTTTGAGTTCAATCCAAAAGAAAAAAGGAGGAATATGTTGTTTAGCCCCATGTTGTTGCCTTCACCTTCGCTGGTTTGTGCTGGATTGGGTTTGTTTTCTGGAAGTGTTTCAATTTGGGGTGCTTGGTGGCAAGTCATGTTGCGTGTACCGACGTGAGAGCTTGATGTCCAAAATGAGGGCATGGTGTAGACGGTGTGCCACGTCTGTATGTCCATTTTACCATTTCCTGCTAAAAGCACACGACTGAAACTGCAAAACTCAAATGATGTGAGTTGGTACAGACATTTCCCATAGAGTGCTAACATGAATCCTGGATGCTCCCAAGCAGCGAAATTTATCGTGAACACCTAATGCTGACCCTGGAGCGGTGGCACAGTGGGGTTCCATAAAAGCCTGTGCCCAGGGCTGTCTGTATTTGATGTCCCATTGCCCTATCCAACTATTTCTGATCCCATGGAGAGGGGAGTATCTGTGCGCAGCTTTGCAGGGAAAACAAAGCTTATTTAGAGGAATGGAGATAAACTGGTTGCAAAGGGGAGGAGCCTCCTCCAAATTTCTGATGGGAAAGGGGATGAGTAATATAGCCTGGGAATAGAGGTGGGATTTGCTGGACTTGTAACATTTCCAGGATGGTTCTGTTGGCAGGAATTTATCATCGGTCTCATGCCTCTGTCTTTGCAAATTATAATTGCTTTATAATTTTATAAGTGCTAGGGAGTCGAATTAAGGAACAAGAGCTGAAAGTCAGAAGCACCAGTAATGTGGCAATCGGTGCCTGTATTGCATTTTAATAACAAACTCCAGAATTTCCTGGGTGCTGGCAACATAAAACAAGCAAGAGCAATTCTCACGTCTGCTGCATTGGACTGCAGCTGTGTGATGAACACGGCGTGAACGACTGCTCCTCCAGACGTGGTGGGAAGACAGTGGGATTACCATGGATTCATCTGTTTTTCAGTACTTTTATTGCCAGCCAAACTTGGGGCAAGGCTTGCATTTACCATCGCCTGCAGATACAAGAGCCAGAAGAACGCGACACCCCGGCAGATGCTGCAAGCGGTCTGGTGGAAGATGAGGAGGGTGGTAGGATTTGGCAGACGAGTGAGGCTTCAGGAGGGAAATCTGGAGAGCAGTGTTTCAGCAGGCTCATGATTTCCTTGCGTCGTTACACCGAGATGTATTTCAGCTGCTAATCGCAGCCCCATCAGTCGGGGACCACTGCAAGGTTTTTAGACATCCCTCCAATGCCAATGTGCCTGGCAGCTCCATCCCAGCTCACTTTCCACAGGCCCAGTGCCGGGTTTCATCAGAGCTCAACTTCCCGCTTCTCTTGTTTAAATATAATTTTAAATGCAGCTGCTATTTTAAGACTTGGCAACCTGCTGATGGCCTGATCTCAAATGATGTTGGTTTGCCTAATAGCTGGGGATTTTTATGCAGTAGGTGTTGGGACTGCAGAGTCCCTAATAGCATATTTTAGAGTTCTGATGGATTTTTAAATAGCCTTCCTGTAATCTGCGTTTTCCAGTAAAATAGAAGCCTGGTTACCTACTGATCTGCAGTTTTCAGGAAATCTGTTCATGCTCATTCCCTCCTTTTCACTCTCCCCTGTTTTTTGCCTTCATCACCCCATCAATCTCTGCGCCCGAGGGAGGTGGCATGACCTGCAGTGCTTAATTAGTGTGTTACAGGCAGCATCCCTGGGGCAAGGCCAGGGAGGCGGAGGAGGAGCAGGAGGGGTGTAGGGGCGTTGCATCTGGAAACTTCGGTCCATGCAGTTCTTTATAGAAAATTGAAAATGCAAGCTGATGCATACTCTCTTTCCCTGTGGATAGCCTGCACCGACAGTGACCCCTGTCGAAGTACACTTTGTTTGGAAAAAAAGTATCTTCATATAATCCTCTGCTTGAAATAAAGGAGAATCAGGCCAGAGAGCAGCTGTGGGTATGCGAATGTCCCCATGTATTATATGTTTTGCTACTTGCCAGCAGGATTTTGAGGGGATTTTTTTTTCTCCCCAGATACTTTTCAGTTTACACAATTGTCCTGGTTTCAGTTGGGAAAGTTAATTTCCTTTCACAGCAATCCCTAGAAAGAAATGTCAGTAATGCGTATTGTTTTAGTTGTTGCTAAGCGATGTTTATGCTTTTTGAGGACTCTCTTCAGTTTCCCATAGAAGCTGAGAAAGAATACAGACAGAACAACAGAATGGCCAATGGAATATCTTGTACCGTAGACATAATGCTCAGTATATAAATGGGGGTTGGCTGGAGTGGGGATCCGTGATTGCTGCTCAGGATAGTGCCAATTCACTGGGCAGTGAGAGTGACTTGTGTCTTTATTATTGTTGTTATTTTCCTTTTCTGTTATTGCTTCTTTCCCTTTCCCCACCTTTTTTCCCTCCTCTCCCTGCCCTTCTTGTGGAAGGGGGAGAACTGCACGAGTGGCTCCTGTCTGGGGTTAAACCACGACAACATACGCATACCTGCTAGATTGCTAGGACAGAACATACAAGAACTTCTAACACAAGCAGATTTTCAGAAAAAAAATTCCTATCTTGTTCACGTTTCCTTTCCTTTTGTAAAAGTATCCGCATTGTCTACACTTGGAAAACTACAGTTTAAGTTCCCTCCTGTGACGCCCTAATACTGTGAGTTGGGAATTTGGAGCAACCCATCACTTCTGATGGGATGTAAGAGCATATGTAGTGTCAAAATTTAATGTGTCCTGTTGTATCTTGCTCCAGCGTGCTGGAGGCACTGCTCATAAATTAAGCAGCCAGTGATTAGTGAAAAAGTGAAAACATTGCGTAACCAAGATCTGAAAGAGCTGATGTCTCAGATGGCTTTTTGTAGCTGCTTGTTAAACGGCAGCAGGTGACAGCAAGCTGAGAAGGACTGCGAGGAGGCAGCTTTGACCTCAGGAACAGGTTGGGCAGAGTTGAAAAGTGATCTGTGAAATGTGTTTTGGTGGGACGGTGGCAGGATTTACATCCTTAGCTTCTACAAGGGAGGGGCTGTGAGTTGCAGTGAGTCTGAACATGCCCTAACCGTGCCGTGGAGTTTTGGAAAGCACAAATATTGCATCTGGAAGGGAGGTGAGGGGGTATTTCTGTAAGGAATTGGAGTAGCCCTTCTGCTCTGGTGCTTCCTGGTCTGGGGAGTGCTACATCGTACCTCAGGGAAGATGTGAATTGATGGAAAAGGGCTGAGGAGTGACAGATGAGCAGGGAAGGCTTCTGATGCAGGAGTGAAATGATTCATGAGGATTGTTCCCAGTGAAAAGGAGAAGGCCAAGGAAGGGTGCAGTCAACAGGAGCCTTCAGAAAGGCAAAAGAAAAGGAGAATTTTTTCTGAAGATCCCCAAAGGATAAGACAGACAGTAACTGGCTTAAATTGCAGCGAGAGATCTAGGTTAGACAGCAAGAAAAGCTGTTTGATGGTGGAGATGGGCAGATACTGAAACGGGAGCTCCAGGGGACAGGGAGCATCACGTGCAGGGAGCTCCCTGGGGACAGGCTGGAGGAGCATCTCTCGGTGCTGGCAGTGGCAGAGCTGCTCCTGCCTCGGGTCATGGGAAAGGATGAGCCGGGGCTTACAAGGGCTTTTCTGGCCCACTTTTTCCATGATTCTGTGCCCAGCATCAGTCCTGACCAGGGCTGTGATGTGGTTTCCTTGCAAAACCAACCCAGGCTGAGGTGGCGTTTCCACAGGAAGGAAAAATGCAGAAGATCCATTGGAACACACAGAGATTAGGGAATTGAATAACTGAACTGGGAAAAAAAACCACCCCCTCCTTGCACCCCAAGTACCCCAAAACATAAACATATGTCATACTGGATTTTATTTAATATTATGTTTTCTAAAAATACAGTTCAAGAGAGTTGCAGATAGACTGCTGGTGTTATTTTTCGTGTGCGTGGGTGAAATAATAATTAGTCTCTTTTGAAAGCAAAAAAATGCAAACCAGCTCAGAGGCCATTATTTACTTTATCTTTGCATAAATTCATCAACGCTGAGAGGAATCTGTACATGTTATTTAAGCTTTAGACTTGAATTCCCATATACTGCTCATTTGCTGATTATATTCCTGCCGGATCCAGGGGATCTAGTGAAATAAATTAAAACAGAGTTGGGCCCACTGTGTTTGTGAGACGGCAGAGCCCAACCCCAGTGCAGTCTGCAAGACTGTGAATGGCATGGGCTGATTTTGGATTAAACAGATGAACATGGAATGTGTTAAAATATCCCAACAGAGAGCTTATTTGCCAGCTGTTTGATTGTTTTCCTCTGGCATTATCTGCAAAGCAATTACGCATGAATAAAAACTTCTCGAGACGCTTTCAAGGAAATATTGACCGCTAACATTTTAATTAAGGCACATTGAAGTAGAAACATTTGAATCAACAATACAGACAATAGCAAAGCAGGTTGGGTTTCAAAAAAGGAGGCTTGTTTACCATCCTCCTAATCACACATCCAGTCTGTACCCTTGACTGAAGTGTCAGTTTAAACTAGCTATATGCATTCATTCCCCCCCTGCTTTGTCTTAAAAATAATAATAAAAAAGCGAAGGACAGGCAATTTTAAAATAAGCTTAGCCCACCACTTGCATCCATAAGCAGAATGCAATTGCTCGTTGAGCTGTCGTGCTCGTGGAGCAGGATGGGGTGGCCCTCTTGAGCGCACCCGTCTGTACTGGTGACAAGGGAGTTCTGCAGGGCTGGAGGATCCCTGGCGCTGCTTTACACCACAGCGTTTCTCCATCCTTGCTGCTAAGATGAGAAGAGGTGAAAGTGTTCTGCAAGCTGCAGGGGAGGGAAGAATGGACTGAGTCTTTGGAGCTCGTCCTGGGTGCTCCTTTATGCAGCGTTGTGCCCTTCCTTCAGTTTATCCACAGCCCAGTAAAGAAGACACAGTGGTGTTTGCGTCCGGTAACTGGGATGAAGAGTTAATGGGAAAATTCCTCCTTTCCTGTGCAAGGAGAGGGATGGTTTGACTGATCAGGATTAGCCCTGTTATCCACCATCCCCCTGAAAAACTCACTCACCTGCCTTTTCCTGCTCCTGTGCCCTAAGTTGTACTTCCCTGCAAGTGAAGTCGGCATCACCTACAAAAAACTCCGTATGACACCTCTTACGGTGGCAACAGCGGCGTAGCGTGTAGTGGGTGGCATCTTCCTGCTTTTCTAAGAAGTCTACAGTAACGCTTAAAATAAACAGTTAGACACCTGGGTGTAAAAGGAGGAGTAATTCATGGTGTTTATATTTTTGTGAAGTATTTAGAAGCAGAACAGCTGTTTGTAGGCAATCTGCACAACTGGTGCTACCGTGCGTGGCTCGTGCACTCCAACGGGTTGAGTCGAGCAAGAATCGCTTCGGTTCAACACTGCTGTGACGTTGGGGAGGTGACGATGCAGGATTGTTTTGGGGGAAGTTACTGGGCATTAAGGAATGGTGCAGTTTACTAACAGCCCATGGAGACCACCTTCATGTCGTGTCACTTAGTCTGTTAAGAAAATAAGAGTTGCTGCTTCTCTGAGGGCAGGCGGCACCGGCACAGCACAGCCTTCCTGGGTAGGAGCTCTGCTGGATGGACAAGCCCCCAGGGGCGCGTGCTTTGTTGAAGGCTTTGTTTTTGAATTCTGGAAGTTTGGGATTAGCTTTTTGGTGAGCAGCTTGGCCAGAACAGAAAAGACTTGAACCCGAATGCACTTTGGGAAATGTTGAGTAGAAGGAGACAAATGACCACCCTAATGTGTGAAGATCCCAAGGAAAGAAATTACTAGAAAAAGGATGGGGGTTTTGCCACTTTTTGAAAGAAAAAAGAAAAAAAAAAAAGGACAGCTCTGGTCCTGTGAGAATACTGCCCCTTTAAATAAGGAAATCACAAACTGCATCCTAAAGATGCTTCAGTGGGTACCATCTGAAATTCAGCCTACCTTCCCCCCGTCCCTCCCTCCCGCAGTTTATGCCGTTAGTCACAGCGTTGTCTTCCTTACCTGAGGAAATCCTCCACGTCCATCTTCGTGGGGTGGCGACTGTTGAGCTTTAATAACCTTCTTGAGCCTGTCCTCAGCGTGGAGATCAAGAGGCTTGGAGTCCCACCAAAAGCGTTCAGCCACCACTAATTCCCATCCGTTTGTGATATGGGTGATTTGGCGATGACCTGATTTTTTTACAAGTACGGTCGTCATTTTCTGGACTAGACCATCATTGGATTTAGCTTTTTAAATGAGCCGTTTTGCATTACGTAGAGGCAGTGTAGGTGGTAAAAGAAGCTGAAAATGATGATGTGTTTAGAGTTAATCAGTTAACTGGGATCTTCTGGAAACAAGCTGTGACCTTCTTTATTGCTTTTTTATGGGTTTTGTGGCTGGGGAACACAGGCAAAACACATATGCCGTCTTAAAAAACCCCTACTTCTTCAGAAGACTGGTCTAGAATACTAAGGATGCTAGACTGTTGGTATTTTACAGGACACGCTGGCTTTGTTTGCATGACTATTTGATCTCTGACTTCGCTAAAAAAAAACAACCAACCAACCAAAAAAAGCCCTACAGAAACTAAACATCCTCCCCCCCTCCCCCCCCCCCCACCCAACAAAAATGCAAAAAACTCCATAGTATTTTATCAGCATTTCTAATTTTGTTAAATGGCATATATGAAAAATATTAGTCACATGCTTGGACTATCATTTTATTTATTTCTACAACTTAATTATGGAGGAAATCAGTGAAAGCAAAGTCACCTTGAGGAAAGTCAATACTAGTAAAAAATACTCTCTTTTCAAAGGGTTGCTTTTTTAATCCCTGTAAGTCAATGAAATCAGTGTCTTGAAAGGAAACTTTGGAACCATTCAACTGCTGTGCATTTGAATTAACCTCTTATTTAAATGCGTCAAGGGGCATATGGCTCTCAGGGCTGCTGCTGCTGCTTCACTTTTCTTCAAACTTCTTTCTGCAACTTCACCTTTCTGCAAACTGCTCTGTGGGCTCCCTCACCTCCCAGTCTGGCCGTTTTCTTACTGGCTACTCTGGCTCATGCTACTGCTTTCTCTCTCTCCTTTTACTTAGAAAATGCTGAACAAAAAATGAAATTCCATTAAAATAATGCCATAACTTAATGAAGGTTCCTGTGCAGCCCATCAATGTTTGCTGGCGATTTTAAACACTGTTCATTATTCTCAAATAACACACTAAGTATTATTTAAGCATATTTTATTGTTTTTTAAATAAACGAGGAAAAATGAATATTAACTTATTGCCCGATTAATTTCATGATAAGGGGATCCATTACTCAAAAGTATATGTGGATCCAAGTGTATTTTTCTTTTTCAAGAGCCTCTTGGAGCTGGTGTCTTAGAAAAACTCGGAGATGGTACTGAGCAACACGCTTCTAGTTTACGCGGCTTTGAGCAGGAGCAGAGGGGGATGGATGGGCTGCACAGAGATCTCTTCCACCTCGACTACTTGGTGATTCTGTGGAGTCTTGTAATTACTGAATTACTTCAAAATTAATATTGCACTTCCGTTTTTAAACTGGAATAAGTTGTAGATTGAAAAAAGAAAAAAATTGAACTGTCTTTGGAGAATTTAAGATGCTGCGTATGAGGATTTTCTTACTGCTGGTTTTATACATAATGAATCGAAGAGCTTTCCCATATCTTCCCTGATTACTCAGATCACTCCAGTTTCCTTGAATGGGAGGAAAGAGAAATGGCTGCGATACAGGGCAGATTACAGGAACAATGAAATCCAAACTCAGCTCACAGCCTATGAGTCCTCAAAAAAAAAAAAAAAAAATCACTATTTGCAGTAGACCAAAGAGGTTTATACGTAACCTCCTCTCTTACATGCTTTGCATATAGTAGCATCAGCTGATCATGTATTAAGTAGCTGCTGGACTAGATTCACTGGTGGTTTTTTGCACGGCATCAAAGGGAATCCGTCTCGCGACCTGAAAGGCTTGTGCACGTGTGACACGCACTGTTCAGCGGAGAGACCTTCTCCCGCAGTCAGCCCTGGAAGTAAGAGGAATTGACATCGTGGCTTTCCATCTTCCCAGACGCGTAGTCGTGCAGTGTGTCCATTTGTGTGTCGGCTCCTAGTCCCTGGAAGTGGGATGGGTGGAAGAAATAACTTTAAAATATACATGTCCTGATGAAAATTTTTGGTGACTTTGATCTGGAAGTAGATGAATGGAAGTTGACAAACTCTACATATAAACCTCTTCCATTTACCATATCTTTCATGGAGGCATGTTTACAAGCCAGCCTGTAAAGCAGGGGCTCCTCCCTGGCATGCACACTGCCAGGGGTTGTGTAAGCCTGGCCAAAGCCATGTGAAAAAAGCCCTAATTAATAGGCAATTTTCTATCTTTTTAACCCAAATAAGGTGGAGAAGAGCAGGAAGCTTCATTCCGGGTCTGCATGGCCCAGCAGAGCTGGGGGTAGCTGCTACTACTGTCCCTGTGCAACTAAATATCCCTGCTTGGATGGTGACACGGAGGACAGTAAATTTGGGCAGCGCATGTTTTTTGAGTAACCAGGTTAATTTTGCAGGGCTCAATGCTAAGAGGAGCTCATGCCATGTGATAATTGTTGGTTTGCGTGTTCAGAGGCAGGAGTCAAATTCTGTACATCCTGCTCATCAGTTGGACCCTTTGGTTGTGTTAATTAACCTGGCCCAGCCTGGGTCTCTGGGGTCGCAGAGCTCCAGGCCCGTGCTGGGTTCGACCCTGCTGCTCGAGCCATTGCTGCAAACGCAGAAGTTCGCTGGGGAGCCTCCAGCACCATTACCATCTTCCCATAGGGATGCAGTGTTGGGAGAGACTCCTGGAGTGGATAGGAGGAGTGAGAGTCCAAAGATTGACGCTGTAGGACTTAGCAGGCTCCTTCTTGGCTTCCTTTGCAGTTTTGTACAAGACGTGTAGCGCAAAGATACACCTATAGGTCTTTGGAGGCTCCCAGCTGCCATCTTGGGTGTTGGAGGGGTTGCTGCGACTGTTTTGTTAACGTTTCTCCCATTTCCAGAGGTACAGGCGTAACTGTCCCAGTGATCTGGGGAGCTGTTAGGGTAAGGGTTGCCAAACTGAAATGAGGACAAAGTAGGCAACCTCTCGCATCTTGGGACAGCCGTCAGGAATAAGAGGAGTCCTTCCCTGTAGCAGATGCTAATTAAGAGACTGCCAGAGCACACGTGGGGAAATGAGTCATTTCTTTCTGTGAATATAAACTGATATCCAGCGGTGGTGGTAGTAATAATAATATCTATACGGAGAGCATATTTGTTCTTCAGGTGGGTCTTAGTCTGTCCTGTAAATTCTGTAAGATCTGCACGGCACCTTTTGCTGAGTGTTTGGTCAGTGACAGAACAGCTGAGACCCAAAGCCTCTTCTCCCTCCCCTTCTTTATAGCTTTTTATAACACTGCTGTCGCCCAGGGATGGAGCGGTGAAGTTGCAATTTCCTTCATTAGCTTAAACAGTCACAGAGTAACTGCAAGACTGCTGGCATGGCATCACTTCGGGATACTTATGCTCATATTTCCTGAAAAAGAGGAGATTCTTTCCATTCTTTCGGTGCTTTCTGGGACCGCGCGAAGTGATGTGACTTGCAGCCGTCAAGTGCCATTTGTCTGTTGATTACTTGCACCAAACAACTTGTCTGTAATCCAGGGCTGGTTCTACCGTGCCCTCATTTGCAATCACTCCGCTTACAAGAAGTCTCTGATTTGCCTTGACCGTTGGTCTCGACAATAAATACGCCGCACTTTTTGAATCTGCGGTTTGCTCTCCTAAAATATCACCAAAACACAGTGGTGCTCATTATCCGGGATTATAAAAGGTTTCTTTTGTGCGTGCTTGTTTCTTACAAAGTGATGGATATCAGGAAGACACAGAAGGCACAAACTAGCAGTAAGAACCCACATTCAAAACCATTAGAAAATTTTATTAAAATTACAGCAATTTCAATAAAAGCAAGCCGAGAATAAAGCAAATGCAACGTTGAGCCTCTGGCTCCACAAAAGGGCTCTCAGACTCTCATATTACCATTTTTCATCAGCCTGATTGCCTCCCAGTATGTTCCTGACACTTATTTTCTAGAGAGATGCGGGATAAAAAAAGTTTATCATGGGCTATTTATTTGCACGTGGTTGTAAATTGTAGGCCTGGTGCCCGTTGCTTATGGAAATTCAAACAAGCCTCACCAAAAAAGAGTTACAAGGTGGTTCAATGGTAGGAGAAGGATTTTATTTTTTTTTGTTTGTTTGTTTGTTTGTGGAGACTTTGTTGGCGGCCTGCAGAAGCAGCTCCGAGCGCGGTGGGACAGAGCCTGGCTATGTCAGGAGCAAAGCTTCTCTGCATCCTTTGTCAGGAGCAGGAGCTGGTTTGGGGATTCAGCAGAGACCCCGGTGCCGTTGTGGGTTTGCAGCCTGTCGAGCTCCCTCTCAGAGACGAAGTGTCGTGCTAAGACCCCTTCCTGGTCAAAAAAGTCATCTTACAGTGTTATCGCAAGAGGATGGCAGATGCAGTGAAGTCAGCAGGCGTGGGCTGGTGGTTCTGTCCTTAGCTTGTAGTATCAGGAGGATCCAGCTGATACAGGGAGCTGTTTTTTTTTAAAAAAAAAGAAGAAGAAAAAAATTGCTTTTAGTGGCTGTAAATAAAGACTCCTGATTGATCTTGCAGCTGAAGCAGGAGTGTTTATTCTGGTTGTGAATGCCAGGGTCAAACCCCTCAAGGTTTTTGCAGATGAGGGGATCCTGTATTTCATAGGAGATGGAAACGTGAGCTTGAGAGCCACCACCCTCACAGGCAAGAATTTCTTCCTCACATCTCATCTAAATCTCCCCACTTCCAGTTTAAAACCACTCCCCCTCGTTCCATGGCTCCCCTCCCTGATCCAGCGTCCCTCCCCAGCTTTCCTGGAGCCCCTTTAGGGACTGGAAGGGGCTGGAAGGTCTCCCCGGAGCCTTCTCTTCTCCAGGCTGAACCCCCCCAGCTCTCTCAGCCTGTCCTCACAGCAGAGGGGCTCCAGCCCCCCCAGCATCTCCGGGGCCTCCTGTGGCCCCACTCCAACAGCTCCGTGTCCTTCTTGTGCTGAGGACTCCAGAAAAATATGATATTAGGGAATGTATTAACAGAGAACACTGACAGACACAGTTTGCATGAACAGAGAGATAATAGAAGTAGACAGGCAGAAAACAATGAATCATGGGAACGGTGCTGGTCAGCAGGAGCGAGAGCGGCCACAGCCGCCCATCTTGCTGTTTCTGGGTGTCCAAAGACATAGACCTTTTACAGTAAACACTAAAATAACTGACTAATGCATGCTGACAACCTTGCTTGTGAAAAATTAAGAAGTGAATATTAAATATGCATGCACGCAAGAATGGAAATGCGAAATTTCTATTAGGAGCAGCCGAGGAAGATTTGTATTTTCATGTTGAGCTCATTTCAATGATGTTTAATTAGCCCTGAATAGCTGCTGAGGAAGTACCTTGCGGAATTTGTTCAATATAATACTCCATACATCAGTATTTTTAACTAAAGAAAAAAGCTTACAATTAATTAAAGAGTATTAATTCTATAGTATTACCTGGCCGTGTATGCAGATTTTATTTTCCTCCCTGAAAAAAAAAAAATCTAGTAAGAGTGCTGTAAGGTTATTTGAATGCTTTTTATGCTCTTCCTTTTCTAAATTAAAACTGTCTCTAACACATGATAATAGCTGTAGTTAGATCAGCCTGAGATGAGTACGTGTCAGATGAGGTTCAAGATAATTGATGCTGTAAATATCCCTCAAGTGGAAAGACAGACCGTATTAACGGCTTGAAAATTCGGTCTGTTTGTAGGAATCTGATTTGAGCCATAACAGAAATAGGCCTAGATTATATAAAGCACTGAGTTTATGGTTCACGATGTCTTTCAAATTTGCTGTTGCTAACTGGAAGTGCTCCCCTTCTGCCAGCTGTGTATGTGTCTGAAAGCTTCCCTGGCATATGGTTTGGTTTGTTGGCTTGTTCTCTGGAAGGTGAGGCTTTGCTGCTGTTCTGAAGAGATGTAGCGTGGGTTGTCTCGTTATAACCAGAAATGCGCTCCTTCACTTAATACCCCTTATCTGAGGAGCAAACGGTGCAGGGGAAGGCTCAGCCCTGAGAGTCAGAACGTGCAGGGCTTCCAGGAGCACTGCAGAAGGCATCTAACCAAATACCTCAAGGTCTTCCACCCACGTAACTAGACATTATTTTGTATTATTAGAGTAACAGAATTCATAAAACTTTAGTTTCTTACAGATTTGTGCCCTGCCTCCCTGCACCCCTGCTCCCTAAGGCATGCGCTTCCCCGTAGTCTCCCCAGTAGCTCGGTGATGATGGGCTCTGCAGAGGACACCCATGGGTGCCCGAGGCCGAGGTGCTTGGTGCATGCCTGCTGGCCATGATGAGCTCACGGTGCAGCGTTTCCCGCTTCTCCCCACCTGCATACACCGATTTTATGTGATGTGCTGGAGGTTAATTATCTTTGGGATCTCAATCCCCCTTTGAAATGTTGTGAAAAGAAGGTAAAAAGCTCAGCGGGTTTTGGGGAAGGGAGGTTGGCAGATGGGCAGTCAAATGCAATTATCTAAGGAAGGCAATCTTAGCTGCTCTTCGGGATTCAGCTGCATTTACATACTGTATTAATGTTTTGGTATTAATTTTTGCTGCTGATGGAAAATTGATGGGCATCATCAGTATGGAGAGAAGCAAGATGGGGACTAGACGACCTCCTAAGGGTCCCTTCCAAGGTGGATGGGATTTGAGCCTATAGTCCTCAAATGGCCTGGCTGGGGGATTTCTTTCAAGTCAACAGAAAGACTTCACTTGTCTGGGATCAGGCGCGGGCACTAAGTATTCTGGGCAGGTTCATTTTCCTCTTCGCCATAGTTTTGTTGGATTTGTCATCTCCGTTTGCCGCCAAGGAGATTCTTATGTGCCCTCCTTTTTTCATCATCCACTCACCATTATTTATTTCCTCTAGTCCTGGCTTGCTTTCCTCTTCTTCTAAAATGCGTATTTTGTATTCTGTTCATGTAAAACTGGGAAAAAATGCGGTCTTCTTTAAAAGTAGAGATTGCAAGAAAGTATGCAGAGCACTGCTGAGATTTCTACACTGACATATTTAATAGTGAAGAGTTTAAAGCTGGAAAACAAATGTGAATCTTGGAAGAGCCAGAACATATACGGGGCGAGGGGAAGGAAACCTGGCGCTTTCTGTTATATAGGTATGGACTGTCAGATAAGTGGTTTTGTGCTCATTTTAGAACGTGTAAAGTCCAGAAGAAGGCAGTAAAAGAGCAGTGGAGTGTTATCAGGAGCTCCTGCTCCTCAAAGCACTGCTATTTGCACTCAGTACGTTCAGAATGTGGTTTTTAAAAGGGATTTAAACTTCGTGAGTAGTGTCTGGAAGAATTTTACTGAAGCCATTAACTGGAGGTGGATGTGGTCTAGAACTAGACCTTCTTAACCCAGTTTGATGTTCATTACTTCAACAAAATTAAGTTTATTTTCTTTAAAAAATGAAGGAGCAAGTATTAATTAGGTTTGGCATTACGCAACCAATAATTACTTACTTATTATGTTGAAAAGTCCTATTTGTAACAATTATTCCTAGTAATGTGTTGTGTGTGTCAGGTGACCTTTAGTATTAGTGCCTCTGTCTCCTGGCTTGGTTGGTAAATCCTTTTTTCTTTTGTAATGTAATCTTCCATTCTGTTTCTTTACGTGTACAGAGAAAATTAAAAAATAAGGTTACCTGTTTGAAAAACAGAGATGATAACAGGGCAGTTGTTGCAGAATTCCTCCTCAAGCAGCTGTATATATTGGGATGAGAATTTGTGTTTCTTGAAGACTGTCCAAATCCTGTATGATTATGTCTGAATCTTAGTTCATAAAAGGAAGATAAATCATTGGAAAGAGAAAATCCTGTAGTGGAGTTGTACGTTATGGGTGCGTTTGTCACCGCCGTCCTGTTCTCTAGCTGTGCTTTCAATCCCTGCGGTATGACAGCAGCTTTAACTCTTGTTTCCCCCAAAGTTTCTGCATGGTCGCGGTTCATCAGTGTTTTTCAGAGCCACGTCTGGCACGGTGGGGAACGAAAGCGTGCGGACACTCCGGTATGGTCTAATGCAAGTGGAATGAAAAGATAGTTTAAATAACTCTATTTCTTGATTTGAGTGTACTTGATTTAATGATAAGTATCTGAAAATCTTTAATCAACTCTCTCTTCACTAACATTTTTTCCATAGAATTTGGTGCTAGAATTGACCCAACCTCGGTTTAGTTTGACCTCCTTTATTTTACAGCCCTGTCTGGTTTTTTGTTTTTTTTTTTTTTTTTTTTTTTTTTTTTTTTTTTGTTTTTGTTTTGTTTTTTTTTTTGCAGCCATTCTTATAGTGAATGTAATAATTTGTATTTCACTAAAAGACATTTGGTCTTGATTTGAACAGGTGAGGAATCCTCTGGACGCCTGGGTAGTCTGTTCCTCTCTTCAACTGCTTTATCTTCAAAAAAGAAAGTCTGATTCTTTCCCATACTGAATTGAGCTTCCTTCAGTTTCCAGCTATTGTTGCTTATTGTACATATTACCCATAGCCAAAAGAGCTCTTTTGTACCTGCTGTTTTCCCACCGTGAGGTGCTTACATCCTATAATAAAGTTACCGTTCAGTCTTCTTTTCTGAGAAATTAAATGTGTCTTGCTCTTTACATCTTTTCCCGCAAGCCGAAGTCGTAAATACTTTCTCTAGTGCATAAGTACTTTGCTGTTGCTCTTTTCTTTGCCCTTTAATTTCTTAATGTTGCTTAACAATGGCTGATACCAGATTAAGATCCTGTACTCAGGTCACGAATTCTATATATGAAAGAAAATTGTATCTTTACTGTTACTGCACGCAGTGATCCCATCTATTGCAGGACTGTGCCGAGAGGTCTTTGCCAGTGTCTCTCTCCGACTGTGCCAGGGTACAGTTAACCTCTGTTACGAGTTCGTAGGTGTACATCTTCTGTGTGAGCCTCCGGCTCTTCATTCTTTGGAAGATCCACTGGTCTTTATTCATGTATGCACATGCATGCACAGATAGAAATTTGGTGTCGTAGGTGTGGCTGTTTTCTGCTGCTTGTGCTGTAAATGCAAACCCCCAGCCCCGGTGTATGGGCTGCCCAGGGACTCCGATGCTAATTGAGTCTCGTAAATAATGAGCGTTTGCTCACTTTGGTGTCCTTGGATAAGCAAATCCGTTGCTGCCCTCTCGCAGGGCTGTGCGCCCTGTGCCGTCCTCCCACTGTCGTTAGGACACGCTCGCATGAGCAGTACGTGCAAGTTTCAATCAGATACATTTATAACCTCATCAAAAGACTAAAGCAAACATTGTCTCTGTAAAACCATGTCGCCGAGCGTTCATTACATTTCTCCTCTTGGATTCTTTGTTGACAGACTCCAACCTTCGGTAAGGCATGGCAGGCAGAAATGCTCTCGAGCCGCACGGGGTATTGTTGACTACTGAGGTCATTCTGTTTGTCCTTTTGTGTTTGAGCGCGTTAACAGCCTTCTAGCATGTGTTTGATCTTCCCAAAATGGTATTGGAAATCAACATAAGCTCATCGGGGGTCTCCCAGGGTCACACTCTTAGTCTCGTGGGAGCAAAGCCAGAAAGGCTTGTTTTGTTACAGGGTCTGGCCTTGTAAATGATGCTGCCTTTCTACTGAGGTGTCAGTACCGCACATGCGATACAGCACTGCAGATGCATAATAAATCTCTTTTAAAGGGCTGTAGAGGGGAAAATATCTTTTGTGGAGCTCCAGGTAACTTGGTTCTCCCGCTCCCAGCTTGTTTGGAGCTCTTACGTCTCCACACTCCATGTGCTAATGGATGGCATGCAGGACAGCTCATCAGCCTTTCCATAGGTACGCCAGAAATAGGTATTTGTTGAGCTTTAGTGCATTTCTCTGAATCACGTGGAACTGCTTTATATCATACAGTACCACAAAGCACTTCAAACCTGCGTAATTACCGATAGCTTGTGCTAGGTCAAGGAGGCTATAGTAAGGAAAATGGCATGAAAAACATTGTACTTTTATATTTAAGAATAACTTACGAGTTAGGCAGGCTAAATATATGCGTCACTGCTGTCTCCTCTCTGGGTGTCTTGATGAAGCCGTTTCAATCAGTTTACCAGATGTGTGTTTTATTATTATCCTGACTTCCAAGCATTGCTTGCTTTGAACATCTGAAGACAAAGGCAGCTAATTAACAAATGAAATCAGCAAGCTGCGTAGTCCCAGCAGCTGAAGAAAGATGATATAGCAAATATAGTCTGTGATCCTGCTCCCCTGTTTGTGTGTGTGAAGCTCCCCCGGAGCCCAGGTGAGGGTTGCAGGAGATAGTCTATGTCTCCTGCTCGCAGACGGTGAGATGCCTCCAGTGCTTTGCAATTCGGCGTAGAGCGGATATTAACAGCCTCTGCCACGCTTCTGTGCACCTTCCACACCAACATCTCTGACCGTCGTGCTGCGGTTCGCAGCGCATTTAGATTAGACCCCTTTTGAAGAGCTTATCCTGGGTTTTCTGTTGTTTGAGAGCTTAGGGATGTGTGAAAGGAATTCTTCCAATACAGCGTTCAGCATGCCTGTGCCATCTGGGCTTTGGAAACTGTTTGGTTCAATTCAAAGATTAAAGACTGAAAAATTGAACCTAATGGTGGCATAAACCTCTGTGGAAAACATACTTCTGTAATTATTTTCATTTTGATTAATAGGCTTTAACTACATAGCAACACCCATGACTTCAGTTTAATTTAAAGAATGATTAGTCAGTTAACTCTTCATAATTTGATCAACCCAGAATGAACATTTTTGAGGTTTTTTTGCCTTTTGTAAAGCACTTCAAAAATTCATCTTGCTGAGCTTCCCAGTGCTAAATCTCTCTCCGTTGCGGTAGGATCTCCCTGGCTCTTCAGTGATTCCCCCTCTTTCCTCTTCCCAGGTTTCTTGCTGTGCAGTACCTGAAGTCCATGGCTTCCCTCCCAGACTGCCGAATCCCTGACTGTTCCAGAGCTTTCAGGGAACAAACACCCACAGATATTCACACATACGCACAGAGCTTTAAATAGTTGGGCTTTTTTTTTGAAGCCTATTCTGAAATTTGAATATCAATTAATAACAATTCAATTAGACATTGAAATTCTGGAGAGCTCTGACAAGTGGGCATTAATGCCACCGAGATCGGATGATTTTAAAATAGCCTGTCTACGGTCTATGAATTTGGCAGTTGCATTGTAATAACTCTGCAGAATACCTTGGCAGTATTATTAAAAAAAAAAAAAAAAGGCATATTTTGTATTATGTTTGCAGCTCTCACACTGCCTGAGCAAAATACAGTCTTGTATAACAATCCAGTAAAACATTTGTCTAACCCTGCCCAGCAGCGGGGCAGGCAGTTGCGTGCTCAGTGAAATCTCACAACAATTGCGAGCATTATTTTGTCTCCTATTAGTGCTGCTTCTTTTGCTTTGATGCAGCTGTCGAGATCTTTCCAGCACTGCCGATGGAAAAAATCAGTCGAGTTCTGCAGTGCAAATTTTCTATTAATTGACCATTATGAAATGCTTTGGCAGAGGGCTTGCTGCATTTGCATTCCCAACTGAAATTTCTTTGAGATTTCCTTATACTCTTACCAAAATCCATCCCCTGTCATAGTATAGCGCCATGCAGAGAGAGAGTGCCAGGTTCTCTACGCTCTAGAGGAGTACTGGTGTCGGAGGGGGTGAACACACAGCCATAACGGACCCATTGCAAGAGAGCGGGTAGCGCAAGCAAGGAACTGGTGTTATGGAATAATTTAGGTTGGAAAGGACCTCTTGTCCAAACCCCTGCTCAAACCAGGGCCAACTTCACAGATTGCTCAGGGCTGTGTCCGGTCAAGCTTTGAATGTCTCCAAGGCCGGTATCCCGCAGACTCTCTGGGCACTTGTCTGATTGCATGGGGAATTCATTTTCACTTATAACTAGGAGGAATTTCTATTGGTGCAACTTAGACCTCATGGTCTTTTGGTCTGCACCTCTAAGAAGAGTTTGCCTTCATCTTCTCTATAACTTCCCAGTAGTCAGTCAAAGATAGAAATTAGATCTCCCTTTCATCTTATCTTCTCTAGGCAAGCCAAAGCCAGCTCCCCCAGCCTCTACTTATATGGCACCTGCTCCAGCCCTCTGATCATCTTGGTGGCCTCCTCTGCACACGCTGCAGTATGTCCATGTCTTGACATGGACAGGGTGCTCAGGATGTTGTCTTGCAGCGGCGGGTAGAGGGGCAGGGTCATTTCTCTGGACCTGCTGGCTGCACTCTTGCTGTTGCAGCCTGGGATGTAGTAGGCCATCTCCTGCTCAGCTTCTCCACCAGGACCTCCAAGACCTCTTCTGCAAGGCTCTCTTCTGGCCAGTCAGCCTCAGCCTGGCTGGTGTTGATTGCTACCTTACACTGGCAGACCTTGCAGTTGCTTCAAGTCCCATTTTTAGACTTCAAGTGATTTAGTCTGCCCAGTCTTTACTTCATCAAAATGAAGCTGAGTCTTGACTTGGACCTCTGTGGATTTCCCCGAAGAGGATACACCTTCATCTAAGGGTGAGAGATTCGAGGAGCAGTCCCCTGCCTCGGTGTTGGAGGCTCTTGGCTGTCAGTCATCCTTGTCTGTGGTCAAAGGATGTGCTTTAATAAGCAGGCGCTGGGAGGCATTCATGTATGAAATGTTCTGTTGTTCATCGAAATACAGGGAACAGGTGTTTTGGCCTAGAAATTGAAAGGAGCTAATTTCCATCTTTTTCTTTTCTATCGCATGAGTAGAAGACATAACGTTTCAGCAGTCTCATCCCTTTTCAAATGCTACTGTGATTTAAAATAACCTTTAAAACAAAAATGAAATCTCATTAGAAAATGCCATCCTAATTTGGAGCAACAGTTTCATAATTTGTTTCTGTGATATTAAATTAAATGTTTTGTAGAGTAGAATGAAGGTAACATTTACTTAAAATCCGTGCGCTATTACAAGGTATTATTGCTTGAATTATTCCAAATTTTGGAACAGGTTTAGTTTCTCATTAATCAAGAGACTCTCAAGCTTTATTCTTGTTATGCAAATCAAAATGTAAGCATCGAAAGAATAATTTTTAAGTGCAAACTGCTTTTCCGTGTGGACCTTTGAAACATTTTAATCTATTCAGATCGTTAATAGTGGGCTTCCTTTAATAATCGCCTGTACCTCTAGTTTTTAAAAGCTATCAAACCCTCAAATTTTTAAAGAACTGCTGTGCTGGTGGCCCACCTCACACAATACACCGTGGCGGTTATGGTGGTGTTTGGCTGGCACCTGGGGAAAGGACACAGGAGAGAAATGCTTCCCCCAAAACAGCTGTCCTTGTTTGCAACACCGTTGACAAGGGGCTCAAGTGTGCAGGTGCCTTCGAGCATGGCGGTGTTCCCTTGGACACCAGTGGGCATGCCAAGGTTTGACCACCTCGTTCTGCATTTCACTGAATCGTGGCCTCAAATAAATCTGATGAATTGGCATTTGGGTAGTTACTGACACAAGACTTTGCAAAAACAGGGTTCGGTTTGTGGATGAGTAATTAATTAAGCACTACTTAAAGCATTATTTATATTTTGTTTCAAGGAAGAAGCACTGCTGATAAGGTTCTGGTATGATTTCAGCCAAGGCTGAGTTGCACGTGGAAACGTGCTGTTGCTGTGTGCGCATCGGTCGCATGGGTACAGGGATGATTAGGGACGTTGTTCCTCCTCTCTGTGGGTAACAGCATCGGTCCTGGTGTTGTAAGTGTAGGAGCCAAACCTGGACGTACCTTGGGAACATGGGGCTGGACTTGGAGAAGCACCTTCCCCTTGGCTGCCAGCCCTCCGGGTAGTGTCACTTCTCCTTCAAGCTCACCAGAGAATTGCTGATCACGTTATTTGGAGGTTGAGTGTTTTTAACTAGTACAGCGTAAAGATAGCCATTGCTTTTTTTCTTTTGTTTGTTTGGTTTTTTTTCCCCCTCCTTTGGCATAATTGTACCTTCAGAAAAAGTTCATAATAATAGAAAACTCCTGCAAACAAGAATCTACTTGTTCCTGATAGAATAAAGCCCAAATTAATTAATTAGGTGTACTCACATTCCAAGGGCTATTGTTATTTCTTCCCTGTTTAAGATGAGTGAATTCTGTTGTGGGGATCTCATTTTCTTTGAGCTGATGCGGTGGGAGTCGTTACATGATATCTGTATTTTAATCAAGAGAAGTGTGTTCTAAAGCCTGTGATGAATTTGCCTGCTTGAAGTTAAATGCACGTAACTGAAAGAAGGGAATATGCATTAAATTACTGTATTAAATTGCTGCTTTAAAGGAAAACAGATGCATTCACATGATCTGTGCTCTAGTGGATCCTACCGTTAGGATGCAAATTAGTCTGTCTATTTATTTCCAAAGCTTTATGAACTATTTTGTCTAAGCGACATTTAAATAAAAATCATACGTAGGAAACAAGTAGTAAAGATGAAAACCAGGTGAAACCTAAGTATTAGTGGAAACATAACAGAAATACGATTGATGTTGTTTTATATGGTATTGTATGTATTGTTATATCCAAAAGCCTGAGTTGTAGGTGGAGCTCCAGTTCTGCTGGGTGCTGTACAGGTGAAAGCAAACTCTAAATTGGGATTCTGCTACAAAACTCCTAAAATGTACATTTGAGCCTTTTGGAGCTGTATTGTCTCTATTTTGCTGTTGACTTGTATACAACAAGGCGATGCACACGCTTCCCACCGTAGACCCGTCGTGGGGTCAACTGAAGCCTGACTTTATCTCGGTGGTTTTTTTTCTCTCTTTCCAGATTTGGACGATCCAATAGTGACAGTCCACCAGAGCATCGGGGAAGCAAAAGAGCAGTTTTACTATGAGAGAACGGTGTTTCTCAGGTGCGTGGCCAACTCCAACCCGCCTGTTCGGTACAGCTGGCGACGCGGCCAGGAGGTATTGCTGCAAGGCTCTGATAAAGGAGTGGAGATCTACGAGCCCTTCTTTACCCAGGTAGGAATGAGGCGAGAGGATTTTTTTCCCTTCCTTTAGGCTACTTGCACCAGATTTCGTGTACCCGCGTCTGCCTGCGTATCCCTGCGGGGTTTGTGGTGTGGGTAACTGGGCGTGCCCTCTGCATAACTAGCACCAATGCACCCGTGTGGTATTATAAGACTTCCTAATATAAAATATGTCTTTTAAATTTTTGGTCAAATTACATGATAGGAAGTTATGGGAAGATGCGCAGTGAGCGCTATCTGCGGGAGCCCCTTTGAAGTCATTTTGCTTTGGCACTGCAAGCCTAAACCTCTGATTTGACTGCTATTTCCTAATCTTTTCCAATACAATGCAAAGTGATTCTGCACAGAAGTTACAGCCTAAAAAGCTTTTCATGAAGGATAAACTCTATGGCAACTTCATGTGGATTTTTTTCTTTTTTTTTTCTTTTTTTTTTTTATTCTGCCTTTCACTTCTTTGAATGTAAGGTTTTGTTCCAGAATTACACACTTTAAAGATGAGGTGGCAAAAATGGAAAGAAGTCATTTTTTAAGTCTTCCTGCTCTCGCTCACAGCCACGGAGGCAGACTGGGCCATCAAAAGAGTCTGTCAGATTAGATCAGATTAATTTATTATTTAGCACGTTTGCACATTCTCAGAATGCAAAGGTGGCCTATCCTGTTGTCTGTGGACAAAAGTGTGTGGCGGTGTTTGCAAAAAGAAAAAAAAGGAGAAAAAAATTGTTTTGGCAAGTCTCAAACAATAACGAGTAAAGACAGAGGTGAAAACTGTCTGGTAATTTGGTCTTCATAGAAGAAAACAACCTGCAACTTTCATAAATAATTTTCAGCTAATGATTTGAGAGCACCTTCATTTTTTCTTTTTATTGCACTTGACAGCTTTATATTGCTACAGCGGCTTGGTATTTTACTGAGAAACGTGTAGCCTGGAACCTCGCGGAGATGAGAATTAGATTACATAGTCAAGTTATTGGTTTCCTAAATGTGATGAGATTATTTCTAATTTAACATGTACGGACCCAGTTTAGCAAATCTGTGGCTTGTTTCCTTGGACATAAGTGTGTAAACTGGAGTTTTTTAATGTTTTAATTAAAAAGTGAGAGGCTCCCCTGACATGGGACTTTTTGGTTTATATTTCAATATGGAAATGCTGATGATTACCTTCCCTGTCATCTAATAAGAACATACCTAATAAAATGTGTCACGTGAAATTTGATTCAATATTTAAAAAAAAAACAAAACAAACTATTTATGGGTTACTAGGAGCATTTTTCCTAGAACCTCTCTCTGGGCTGAATTAATGAATAAATCAGATTGTCAAGTTGATAGTCGAAAGCTTATCCATAACCTTTCTACGTTTATTGGAGGTCGGGTTGAATTAGTGTATCTTGTTGGTGTGCCTACGAGATCTGATATATGTTTATAAGAGGAAATGATGCAATTTAAGGTTCAAGAGTCATAAATGTCTACTGCACATCTCTGCAGAATTGGTTCAGGTTATGGTACGGTAACAAACAGAGCTGGCGTGAAGAGGGATAGAGGGGATTTAACTTCAGAGCATCAAGAGATACGAATTTGAGGCGGCATTTTTTGGTGATTGCTTTGAAGGTGGATTATCAATCTGAAAATCAAATGAAATGTAAACGAGCAGTAACACATTAAATTTTCTAAGGTATTGTACGCAAAAAAAGGCTAGTTTTTCTTTCCGGTGGTTTTCTTGTTTTATTAAATCATAGAAAGCACCTGGAAAACTGGGAATATACAAATGAATTCTTGAACTGTGAACAGATTTTTTTTTTTTTTTTTCATGGGTCAGGTAATATCAGCTGCTTATTTTAGCTGCCATGGGGAGAAAAGTTGGACAAATGTACACATTCTCATCTATGGGAGTATTTGAAATACTAAACTTTTCAAAACTAAAATCTTGATGCGGAATTATTTCCTTAGAGTTTGCATCGTCCTCATTGCACATTGTAATTGCACAGCCGCAGTACAAGATTAAATTTGCTGTATTTACAATAATTATGCAATTAGACATAATTAGACTAATTATCCCAACCAATGAAGAAAATATATACGTTTTTATAAATCTCTGCAATCCAGGGACATGTTCCAGATACCATTGTGCATTCAGCCCGCCAGTTCAACTTGGAGCCCAGAGGCTGAGCTGATGGGATGTAGCTGCTCCGTGTGGCCAGGACTCGACGCCTTTGGTAGCTGTGTCCCTCCCGACCTGCATCAGGCCCTTCTCTAGCCCAGATAAACCCCTTCTTGAAGTAGGATCTCTGTCTTTAGGAGCAGCATTTCAAAGCCTTAGTCTTGCAAACTCTACAGCGGCACGTTCTTAATTATGTGCTTAAATCACATAATTTTTGCGGGACTGATTGCACATACAAAGCCCTTCAGTTCCAATGCTACCAAGCTTGGTTTCATGACTGTCTCTTTTCTTGTCTGGCTAGCTGTATCTTCTCTTTTATCAATCTTTGCTAGTCCTGTACGTGCATTTTCACAAACTGCCGTATTTTGTATGGCCTTATATAGACCTGGGCAGTTGGTGGACATGGTGTTGTTAAAAGAAATTCAAGACGTTGCTCAAGCTGTGGCAATATTAAAAGTTGTAGCTGCATTAACAGGACACATGATGATGAATGTTTTCCAAAGTTTGCTCTTTTGACACTTTGTAAGCCCATTCCGAGTGCCTGCCTCCCTGGGCTGGGGTTCTGCCTTAGCCTTGTCTAAGCGTAATTTGTTGTTGGCTAATGGGTATGAGCACAGGCAAAGGCTTGAAGACAGGCAACTGGAGGAGGAGACTTGAAAGCCCGAGGAAGTTTATTATTTTAATGCTAGAGGGAATGATGGGGAAGTTTTGGTATATATAGATTTGTCTGATGTTTCCGCAGCCCTCCACCCTGTTGAGCTTTGCTGTGCTCCCTGTGCTTTATTCCTCCCCTCTGCGTGCTCAGGATTTTGCATCTGACACTCCTTTCAGCTTTTCGTGACTCTTCTTGCTACCAGTGCTGTAAGATTTGACGTACAAATTTCAGCAACTTGCTTTTTCTCCTGAGTTTCTGGTTCTGCGGTGCCCATTTCACATAGTACTGCAGTGGAAATCTGATATTTGCCAGTTTTCTCTTGATTGTGTCTGAAGGAACTCCTTCATTACATATCCCGTTCAGGTCCCTGCTCCAGCATTTACACTGCTGGCTAAAAATAAAACCCATCAGCAGCTCATTTTCAAAGGAAAACAGCAGGATTTCTGTACGTTGTCCTTTTTTTCATCATGTAGATTGTACTTTAAGTTATATTATTCCGAATAATGCTTCAACTTGAGATATTCTGTCGAACCAATTTCCCCCTCGCTGCTCTCTTTTCTTTTGCCTTTAATATATAAGTGGGGCTACGGTTTCAGGTTCCACTAGCTGCTATTCTTTCGGAAAATTAAATAAAATATATTTTCTGGACCACTTCAACATCTGCTTCTGATTAGCCACCTCTACATCTTCCTCTCACCTCCTGAAAGCTGGTCTCAATGTATCCTACATCCCTGCTTGTTCCTCTGCCTCTGTCTTTCCTAACGCTCTCTCTTGCACACGCAGGGAGAAACGAAGATCCTGAAGCTGAAGAACCTCCGACCTCAGGACTACGCGAATTACAGCTGCATCGCCTCGGTGAGGAATGTCTGCAGCATCCCTGACAAGATGGTGTCCTTCCGACTCTCTAATAAAACAGGTGGGCCTCCAGCAGCAACTCTCCCCGGGCATTTGATGTCCTCATAATCTTTTGTGTTTCAGTGTTGTTCTCTTGATTAAAAACTATGTGACCATATGCAGCCACACCGCAGTAGGAGCTCTTCAGGAGCAACCTGTACACACCATTTTCAGGTGTTTTCTCTTTTAGAATCATAGAATGGTTAGAGTTGGAAGGGACCTTAAAGATCACACAGTGCCACCCCCTGCCCTGGGCAGGGACACCTCCCACCAGCCCAGGTTGCTCCAAGCCCCGTCCAACCTGGCCTTGAACCCCTCCAGGGATGGGGCAGCCACAGCTTCTCTGGGCAACCTGGGCCAGGGGCTCACCCCCCTCACAGCAAAGAATTTCTGCCTCACATCTCATCTAAATCTCCCCTCTTCCAGTTTAAAACCACACTCCTTCGTCCCATGGCTCCCCTCCCTGATCCAGAGTCCCTCCCCAGCTTTCCTGGAGCCCCTTTAGGGACTGGCAGGGGCTGGAAGGTCTCCGCGGAGCCTTCTCTTCTCCAGGCTGAACCCCCCCAGCTCTCTCAGCCTGTCCCCACAGCAGAGGGGCTCCAGCCCTCCCAGCATCTCCGGGGCCTCCTCTGGCCCTGCTCCAGCAGCTCCGTGTCCTTCTGCTGTTGGTGGCCCCAGAGCTGGAGGCAGCACTGCAGGGGGGTCTCCCCAGCGCAGAGCAGAGGGACAGAATCCCCCCCTCGCCCTGCTGCCCACACTGCTGGGGATGCAGCCCAGGCTCTGGGGGGCTTTCTGGGCTGCCAGCGCACATTGCCGGCTCTTGTTGAGCTTCTTGGGTGTTCAACCAACACCCTCAAAGTTAGAATATGAAGAAGAGTTTTCTCTTACTGCTCTCTATTTACCACTCGCTGGGTTTGATGTCAGGATTTGCATTTCTCCCCAGTGTCAGGGAGGTTCATTGTTATGGGTAGACTCCAAAGAAGATACTGCAGCAAGGGAAGAGGAAGGGGCATCTCAGTCAAGGCTGGGCATAGAGTGAAAACAAATACTCAAATACTTCTCTCAATGCCTTGTTGAAAGCTAATTATTTTTGGTCATCAAAATATTTTAGGAAAGCAACAACCTTTTTATATTCCTACATTGATTTGAACAATTGATTTTATATGATTGGTTTGAAAGATTCTTGCATCGACGTAAACATTGATTTCTTACATTGATTTAAACAGGTGTTTTGTTTCAGTTTTAATTGGTTCAAATGAAAATATTCAAGCCGTTGAGTTTGAAATGCTTTATCTGTCTCTGACCAAGCTGTCTCCGTGTTGTGGCATTTTTGTGCCTTTGCTCTTGTCTTTGGACTTGTCCCTGGCTGAGCAAGCAGTCGGTTGTAGATCTCCCTCTCTTTGTGGTTGTATCACTGCTATGGATCTTGAGAGCTTCACGCCAGTGGCTGCTCACAAGAAGTGCAACTGGGAATGCTGGTTTCCAGGAGGATGGAAATTATAGATTTTAACTCTCTTAAAGGGTCTGTGCCCAGGATTGGCAGCGGATGTGTCTGAAATGGTTTATAAACCCGATGGCGAAGTCTTCAGCTTAGATTTCTAAATAATTAGAAATTTTAGAGAAGTGTTTTCTGGAGAACAGTTTTTGCAGCAAACGTTGTAACATTTGAAGGCTTCAGGTTAGATTATGCTGGGTTATGCCTTAATAGCGCACGCCTTGGGGCACTGCAAACAGGTAGCAAAAGAACAAAACAGCTGAGGCATTAACATGCTGAGCGCATCTAAGATGAACTATGAATTTTATTTGCACTTGCACGTTTCACATTATTTCTGTCCTCACGGCTTTATTCCAAGGAGCTGCCTTCAGCTTTTTCTGAATTTCTGATTTGACATCAGGGACTTCAGAACGGCGGTATGTACCATTACCGTACACAGCCCACTGCAAAGCACATTCACTGCTCGGCTTTAAAGCTGCCACTGGCAGCAGGGGAATTACAGCCCGCTCCTAAGGTATCTGGTAAAATGATTTGGAATCACTTAATTTACTGTCTTACTAATTTTGCAAGGAAAAAAAAAAAAAAATCTTAATGTGCGGCTTGTCCTTCATTGGTTGTTCTGATGTCATACCAGAACAGGCGTGAGATCCTGTCTGCCGTGGAGAGGTGTAGGTGGGAACAGCTTTCCTCTTGGCACCAGTAGTAACTCCTCCACCTTTGTCCATGAGGACAGAGGATGAGAGCTGTTACAGCTCCCCGTTGTCAGAGCAATAGTTTTGCTGCGGGAGCCAGAAGAGTCCCTGGCCCTGCTGGACCTCATCTCAACAGAAGTGTGTTTATGTTACGGTAATGGGGGAACATCAAATAGCATAACTATTCTGAACCGAGGACAGGTGATCATGATCGAATTCTGCAACAAGAATTAATTATTTCCCCCTTACATTTGTCGTGTTTATTTTCGGAGAAGGATGTCTTGATACATTAACAGGAATTGTTCTTCTGGAGTAATTTCCAAAGTAAACGAGCCTGAAAAATGATGAAGATTCACAGTTTCTCATGAAGAACTTGATGACAACCTTCATCAAGGGCAACATTAAGTATCTATAGTAATTACTGCAACAACTCATTAAAGACAATGACTGATGTGTTGATGACTCTGAGAACAAAACTTCTCTCATTTGGTATGACTTCATCTGATACAGAAGTTCTTTGGTAGAACTTCACCTGGTGTAACTTCTTAGAAGTTGTATAAATTGTAAATCCAGAGTAATCCAGGATAAATCCAAAGTAATGAAAATCAGAACCTGAACCTGATGCTCTGTTTTGGTATAGAACTGTCCTAGCCTTTCCATCTGTTACTGGTTTAAAGCTGGAGGCGTGCGGTGGAGATGCCTATCAAATGGAAACAAAGTAGAGACAAACAGAAGTGTCTGTGAGGTGGCAAACACGCACGATGTTCCTGGTAATTAATGTTGTTACAAGTGAATTTAAGTTCAGCTGCAAATTATGTGTTCATGATGTAAAATTGCTGGCGATTTGGCTATTCTGCGTTTATCAGCTCTGTAAGCATAACTGCTTTCAGAAGTTCTTGTTGAACTTGGCCGTTAGTGATGAGGGGTGACTAAGGGGAATAGCTGCGGCTTACAGCAGCTGTGGGTGTCCCTCCCCTTCCACTAGTGATTTGGCACACTGGTATCAGGATTTTATGGCAGGATACGGGGACTGTTGCGTGATTTTTCAGGCTGCCTTTGGTTGATTGACTTGTGGGCGCAGTTGGGAAGGTTTTTCCATGCCATGGCTGTGCACTCCAGCGTGGGTTGCTCAGGGGACATCAGCTGTCCCAGCAGCCAGCTGGGCTTTGTGAGGGTTGGTGGACCATCTGCCTGCGGTGGTTTGCCATTCACCAGGATCGATGGAGACGGAGCGCACGGGAGGTCTGGGAAGCACCTTGGCTCCCGGCTGGCCCTGATTGATTGCCACCCCATGCTGATGCACAGCGGGACTTCTGCAGGCCGTAACGAGCCTTTGTCACACGTGGTGATGGTTGGCAGATTGTGCTTGGGGAAGCGTGCTCAGCAGATGTGGAAAAGACCCATGTAACTATTACTGTGTGCCTGGAAATCCTTACTGCTCTGACCGTATCCTGACTGCTTTCTGCACCCAGGGCCACTGAGGTTCTCACAGTCAACAGTCAAGTCACCCATTGAACCTTCTGCTTGACAATCGTCCCACATTGTTAGAGAATGTGGTGTCAGGGGCACATGAAGACTATTTTTTTCTTCTTTCAGTTTTCTTTCTCTGAAACGCTCTCAAGTCTCCCCACCTTCCCCCACCAAGAGCTATAAGTGACCCGGGCGCGAACGTAGACACTTGTTTCTTGGAAAGCCTTGCACGTCCAGGTGCTTTTCTGCTACTATTTATGCCGCAGGGTCTCTCATACATCTATATTCCTGTGCACACACCTGAGCTGAGAGGCTAATTTGAGGAACACCAGGCGTGTCGTCGGGTGAGTAGGTTCAGGTGCCTCCTGCCAGCTTGTCCCTGTGACCTTTTTGTTTTCGGTGCTCACTCGTCTTGCTGATTATTTGATTGCGCGTTGTGGCATCACCAGAGTAACGATCCATTACTGTGCTAGAACCATTTCGAAGGAAACTTTCTGCGTACTTCTCCTTGAATAATTAGAGAGGTAATTAAGCTGATGCCACCAGGTGAACATGTATTCATCAGTACCCTTTGGACATGATGCAGGCTTAAAGTGTTACACGTAGGTATAATTAGGTACACTCACACCCCCTTCATTCAACCGCAGTGTGTTAATTACATCTGTTCTGTGTGAGTCTGAAGCCTGAGCTGCACCATCACGTCTCTGTAGGTACTGTGGGAGTTAGAGTGCCTTGGCATCATTTTTCAGACGCACAGATTTCTTTGTTCCAGTGCAGGCTAGTTTAAAATACCAAAAACCCAAAGTGGATGTTGTAATGAGAAGCTGAGATCACCTCAGCAGCATGTGACCACGCATATGCTGGAGCCCAAGCTGACAATTAGCAGTAACGTTGTACAGCAGCAGGTAGAGGCACTTGTTGAGCCCAGACCCGCTTTGTATCTAAAGACAGCTATTACTCTGCAAATTTATTATCTAAATAGATGAGAAATTTGAAGGCAAGCAGAAACCCTGTGAAGTGATTCACCTGCTAGCAGATTGCTGGTGAGTGGCAGGAACAGAAATAGAAGTCAAGATGTGAGGATGAACAGCAAAGGGATTAATTTTGCAGCTCTCATTTGTTTTTAGTAGACTGAGTTCCTTTAAAATCAGCACGTAGAAGTTAATTTGGGTAAGTTAATGCAAGCAGGAGTCATAAAAACCGAATGCAGCTGCTTTGCAACAAAATCAAGGGGTTATTCTGACAAGGAGGAGGAACCCTGACAATTTTCTCAGTGTATGTGCTTGAATCCATGCTGTTGGAAGAGGAGCAGCTGTGAGGGTGGGTGTCATACTGAGTCATGATCTCCATATTTTCTGTCTACGTTACCCGGTTTTGTTGCCTCACTACGTCCATGCTGTACCTAAGAAGAGATCAGATTCATCCGGTTTCTGGCTCCTACTCTATCCGTTAGGCTTTTCTTTGGGTTGCTACTGTCCCATCTCTTCCCCGAGGCCTCAGAGGGTTCAGTTCTTGCATGGTGCTCACATGTGTCTTTTCCCCATTTGTGTTTTTCACCCTCTTAGAGCTCTTAGTGTATTTGTATTCCTGAAATCAGTGATTATTTTTTTCTCCAAACAGTCCTTGTAGTTTGAAACTGCAAGAAGCACAAAGGACAGAGCTGGCATCAAAGGCTTCTGTGGTGAGGGGAGCACAGAGCTACAGATTGTGTCTTCTCATAGGAGCGGCTCCCCGACACCTTTCTCATCTCATGTTCCCACTGACAAGTGTTTTGGAATCATCACCTTGATTCCTTTATTATACCTTCTCATCCTCTTGCCTTTTCTTTAGGAAGACCTTTGATAGGACCTCCCATAGTTTCCTTGTAGCCATATTTGTGAGATGTGAATGATTAGTGAAAAAGTGGCTGGACCTTTGGTCATGAAGGGTGGCATGATGTCCAACTGGTGGTCATTTGGTCACATCATCCCTCAGGGCTCAAACATGGGAACAATACTGTACAATATAATTATTAATGACCAAAAGGATGGGACACAGTGGGCTTTTGGCAAGTTCTCAGATGCCCAATATGGAGTAGTCGTCAATACAGGGGTCTTGACAGGCTGGAGAAGAGGGCAGACAGGAGCCTCATGGAATTAGCCATGTCCTGCCCCTGGAGAAGAACAACCCCCCCATGTACCAGTACACGTTGGGGCCAACTGGCTAGAAAGCAGCTTTGCAGAAGGGGAGCTGTGTTGCCCTGCAGCCAAGTTGAAAATTAGCCAGCAATGTGCTTGTCCCAAAAAGGCCAACAGCAAGCTGGGCTGTACTATCAGGACTGCAGCTGGCAGGTCCAGAGCAGTGATCCTTCCCTTCTGTTCAGCGCTTGTGAGGCTGCATCGGACTGCTCTGTCCAGTTCGGGGCTCCCTAGCGTAAGCAAGACATGGATGGACTGGAGCAAGACTGGTGGAAGCCACAAAGATGGTCTGGAGCTAGAGCAGGTGACACGTGGGAGAGGCTGAAGGAGCTGGGTTTGCTCATGTTGGGGAAGATGCTCAAACTTTGACTGGATGAGGCCTGAGCAACCTGATCTGACTGACATTGCTTCAAGCGGGGCTCTGACCAGAGGCCTCCAGAGATCCCTTCTGATGGAGATCATTCTACAGTTCTCCGATTAAAGCAATCACATTAAAAGGCAAAACAGTGCTGTGGAAGTTGTTGGCTGAATTCAGTATTATCTCCTCTCCCCAGCATATCCTTGTCTATGTAAGGACTGATGAAAGTCCTGAAGACCTGTCGCCCTGCCTTAGCCTAGACGATATAGTGGTCAGGAGGTGCTTCTTTTTGAAGATGCTTAGCAGGAGCAAGTGCAGTCTCCTTTGGAAATACAGGGGTTATGTTATTGCAAGCGTAATTCTGCTCTGTGTCAAATGTTAATTTTTGACAGATGATATAAAAACCTGTCACTGGTTTGCATGTGACTCACTATTTATGAGAGCTGGGAAAGGGAATTCAGATACAGCTAACTCTGACTCGCACATCTGAATGCCCAGATCTAGTAATAAGATGAATGGATCCTTTTAAGAGTGTTGTTTCACAGTGTCATAGAAAAGGCATAATATTTACCCATAAAACCATTGAAAGTCTGGCCTTCTTATAATATCTCTTCTAATATGATTGAGTAAAAGCAACTAAAACTTTTATCTTGACCTACAGAGCATTTTTGGTGGCACAGGTTAATTTGTAAATGTATTTTATTTTGTGTATTAGCAGCCAGTTGAGGCTGCTTAGTGCAGGTGATCATTAATACATAACATTGATTTTTGGCAGCCTCCAACATGGAAATAATCTACAATAGTAACTGTTCACAAGAAAGATGAGTATTTCGATAAGTGATATTTCAGCTGCATGACATAGTTCCTTCAAATCACAGCTGAAGCTGGTGTTCTGTCTGGGGCATGTGGTGGGAAACAAATTGAAAAAGCCTTAATTCGCTTTTAATCCCTCCATTAAGCAATAGTTTGTCATGATAATTTTGCTTTGTTTCCCTTCATTCAGGCAGTACGGTGTTAAGAGAATTAACTCATTTTGAAAAAAAATATTTCTCTTGGCATCTCCTGGCATTCTAAGGGAGGCGACAGCGAGATGTGATCCCGCACTAAAGAGGCTTGAAATCCTCAGATAAAAAATACAGCCAGCTGCATACTCAGAGCTGAATACTGAAGGTGGGTGGTTTTAATGCTTTAGCAAAAAGGAATAATAGAAAATAAAGCTGGGAAGGACCCCAAGGGGTCGCCTAGTCCTGTTCCTCATGGCAGAATGCACTAGATCTAAACCTTGTCCTACCGATGTCCGTTCAACCTGGCTGCCGGCAGCAGAGGTGCCGCATCACTGGCAGGCAGTCTGGCCCACCGCGTGGTCCTGTCCACCACGGCATGAAGAAGAGATTATCCTCTTCCTCTTTGCAGCAGCATTTCATATATTTGAAGTTGGTTATCTTGTCCCATCTCTTCTGTTGGATAACAAACCTAGCTTCTTAATTTTTGCCTGTGGGTCGCGTCACTTCTACCTCACACTGTTCCTGTTGATCTCTTCTGCCCACCTCCTTGGTGAAGTTCAGTGCCTCAGGGTATGTAGAGTACTCCACAGCCCCCAGCCTCATGAGTGTGGGGTTCAACGCAGGGCTTGTTCCATACATTCCCCAACAAAGTTCTTGTTTATGCATCCCTGTGTGATAACTCCCTTTTACCAGGCACGTGTTCCTAATGTATGTGCTGTGTTCCAGATTGCCATCCACGTAATGCTGAGGGTCCTTTCTCTGCAGCTCCTCATTAGCCAGTCATTCCTAATCCGCTAATTGCGTGGGTGATTGTTGCTGTTGCAAGGCAGGATTTGTCTCGCCTAACTCGCAGCCGGAAAACCAGGGTGTCTGCAGTACCCTGGTTGTTCAGGGAGCACTGTTCTTGGTGGAGAGAGATGGCTCCCATGAGCAATTCATCCCGTCTATTTTTGGAGAGCAGGAATTGTGCTCTAGGGGTGCTTGTATCTCATCGAGATGCATGACCTCGGATTGCTTGCCTGACTTTCGGGTGGTTGAAATTAGCCGAGATGAATTTAAGCCTACACGTACAACCGTGCGTCTAAATATAGTGACGCAGGGGACAGTTTCATGATTGGGTTAAGCTGATTTAACACAGCTCTGCTGCTAAAGGGAGGATCCTGCCTTCCCTTCATACCCTCTTGATAAAACGTCCACAGGATGAATAGTTCATACAGCGTGGGAGCTGGGAGCTATTGTAGTCGTCTCCAGAGCGTAACCACCGAGGAAGTGCTCTGAATAGCAAACGTATCCGCCTCCCTTCCTCCCTGTTGGAGCTATCAATGCCACATCTGTGCCTCCACGGCAGCACCAGCAAAGTGCGAGTCATCAAAGTGCTGCTGCTGCGGGATGAAAAGCAGCTAGGCACATCGGGAATAAAGAGATGAGTCATCAAAGCCGCATCCCCATTGGTTAAAAGACAGAGGATTTCAGAAAAAGTTGGAAGAGGGGGGAAAAAAAAAAAAAAAGGGCTATTGAGAATAGAGGGAGAGAGCAAGCAGTGGGCTACGGTTACCTGGGCTGGCGCTCCGGGCTCGTTCGCGTGTATGCGGACATATAGTGATGGAGTCCAGCCGAAAATAGACCTTGTTAAATATAATCTCATTCTTTGCTTATTTCTTTCCTGTAACTCCCCTCTCTGCTTCTCCTGCAACCTCATAATTTTCCGTTCTTGTTAGTATGCTCGGACAAAATGATCTTGCTTTGCTTTACTCAACTTCTAAGCCTCTTTATTTTGATGGCAGGCTTAAGGGAAGATGAAAAATACAAGGGTTTGGTTTTTTAATCTCTGCCCAGGTTGCATATTCAAATTGAGCAGTGACCGCTGGCACGTGGCGGGGGGGACATGCACCCCAGTCCGAGGTTAAGGCACATGGACTAACGGGTGGCTCTGGCAATCGGGGGGGGCAGTCAGGAGGCTACGGTGCTCTCAGTAGCAGCAGGGAGGGTAAAGCAGAGAGGATGGGTGTATAAAAGTGATTTTCATTGGTGTTCAGTTTGGGGCTGGGTTTTTTTTTGAGGGTGCGGGTGTTGGTTTGTTATTTTTAAGGACTATTGATAAAAAGAAAGGACGTTCTATATCGCAGGATGCTGTGCCGGTGTGGTCAAAAAAGAGTTTATTTTTACCCTGTAATTCAAAATCTGGCTCTCAGCTGGGAATTATAATCTATTCTTTTTTGAACTTTACTGAGTAAATAAGTACAGAAATGATGCTCCCAGCCCAACAGGGACCTCAAAAGTTCTGTTTGCTCGGATTTGAAAGGAACTATTCATAATGTGTATAGTTAGGAGTATACGCATTGTATTCCTGCAATAAATCAGGGCTGTAAATTAAACGGATGCATACACGCACACATAGATATGAAAGTGTAATTCAGTTGTGTTCTGTTACTTCACTTCTGCATATGAAACAATTCACAAAACTGGATGAAATAATGTACTTAGATTTGAATTCATCATAGATGAGTGAGTTGTCGAGGACATGACTTTCTGCCTCTGCTTCGATATTGCTATTAAAGTATTAGTTTTCTTTTGCATTTCTGGTAATCCCTAAAGCCAATTGTGACATTTTCTCAGTTCCATATACCCAGTCTAAACACATATATTTGTCTCACTGTAATTATAACACACGTTGGTGTCAGATTTTTCTGTGCGCTACATCAGTGACAGACGCCTTTCTCCTCCCAGTGCAGTGTCTGTCTCGGACACCCATCCCAGGCCGCAGGAGAGACTCTGCTGCTTTCAAGTTCAGTGAACATCTGTGTCGCATCATTGATTAGAAGATGTTTCCAGTCTCCCTGCCGATGATCCCGTGGCAGCTCCGTTTGAACTGGAAGCATCTTGTTGTAGAGCTAGGCTGTTATGTTGAATGTACTGCTAAACTGGTATTGTTAAACTTGTGTCTTAAGCATGTTAATGATGACCTAATGACTGCTAGCTTTGTGCTGGGGCTGAGAAACTTCTGCCCCAGTCCTAAATCAAAACCAGTGTGTTGTTTTATTACTCTGTGCGGATTGCGATATATTATAGACACATTTTATAATTAATCTCCATCTGTATGTCATCAGTGCCTAACTTGCCTTGTGTGCGCGTGTTAATATTAGGTCAAAAAACTTGATGCAGTTCTGATTTAAATTCTCCGTAGTGACTTGACTAGCAGGGCCGTGGGTTGTGACCCGCTGTACTTCCAATAGCACTTTGTCGCATGCGCTGTTGAGTTCACAGCCAGGCTCTGCCGTCCTGTGAAATACACTGGATGCAGAGGCAATACTTGCACACGAAAGCCTCTGAATTGAAGTCCCTTTAAAAAGGCTGCAGCTGCAATATGAATGGGGACCCGAACGGTTTCCCTCGTCATGAGTAGAGCCTTGTTCTTCGCGGGGGCGAGCCCGCAGTGGCACTGCGGCTGTCTTTGTCCCCCGGCAAACCAACCATGACTTCAAAATGTGGGACTGGCGCTCAGAAACCCCAACTTCTAAAGGGCAGCAAAGATGCAGAGCTCTTTTGAACACTGAGCCGTTCTCATTACGATGTCCAAATACGATGTTTGGAAAGCTTGTTCCATGCACTCACCCGTGGAAATATTTACCAAAGCTTGCTATTGTTTGATAATGGATTTTATTATTCCTATCAGAGAGTTGAAAGAAAGTTTCCGCTGGGCAGGTTGCCTGGAGGAGTCTCTGCCGGTGCCGGGGTGAAGGTTCTGGCTGGGAGATGCTTTTCTTGCCAGACCTGGATGGCCCAGCGTTCGTCTCGTTAATCCTGATGGCTGATAGTCATCTACGAGAGACCTCAGCCGGGGTGAAGCTTCGGCATTGGCTTTGGGGGTGATAAAGCACTCCATTTAGTATTGACTCCTTTTGGCAGGGATATTTTTGTTGCATTAGGCATTCTGTACAAATTTATAAGATTTCATAATGAGAACCTCCTGCGTCTGCATCAGTTTTGTTGGCTCTGATGCTTAACTTTCCGGGACTGAACATAACTTAAAACTATAAAATCTATCATTCTTCAGCTCCGTGCAAAATTGAGGATATCAGTCCTGTATCTGCGTGTGTGTGTGTCAGTGTGTCTCCGTGACCTGAACCGTGACCCAGGGTTTTACGCTGTGAGCAGATAGAACTCTGGGGCTAAAAATTTAAAACTTTCAGACTATTTAGTTGAAAAAATGCAGACTTTTTAGTTTAGAGAGGAGATGAATAAGAAGGAAGACAGCAGAAATAAATAAATGATGTAATGCAAGATTAAACCAAATCCAGAAGAATATAGCCATAAAAAATAATAATAGCATATATCTCTGAATTAAACCTTTCCGTGGAATTTTGTGGGATCTCTGCAAGTTTTAAGCAAAAACTGATGTGGCAGCTGTTTAGAAGAGGAAAATTCTGGGCTGGTGCAGTTGTGCATCTTTTTGTTTGATTGCATGTCTACCTGCTGAGTTCCGGGGGCTTTGAAGCACTTTGATTTTTAAAGCACCTTTCGTGTAAGAAGAGCCCTGCGTAAACATGGCCACCAGCAAAGCACCTCACTCGGTGAAATTAAATTTCATAAAAGTTAAATAATAACATCATGATTGGAGGCATAAATTGCTTGCTTACTGTCACTGCAATATGTGTCTTTTCGGATGATCTCGGTTGGGACCACGTGAAAGTTTGTTTGTGAGGATGTGAGGGGCTTCAGGCTGCCCTTCAAAAACTGAAGAGGCAGAACATCAGTACTGGCTCCAGCCTTGTTTCGGGAAAGCAGGCTGGGCTGTAGAAGTGGAAGGGAGCTTGGCTTACACTTGTAGTTCTGCTCCCGCGGTTGGTTTGGATGCCATTGGGGGAAGCCATTGGGGGAAACCATTGGGGGAAACCACTCGTATCTTGGAGGCCGAAGCCCGACTCCCCAAAGCGATTATACAGAATAAAGGCAAAACCAGCGCATTTCAGACTTGTACCAGGAATACACAATTGCACGTACTGGCTTTTACACTGGTGTCATTTTAATAAGAGTCGGATCTTTTGGAGAACCCTTTATCTCCTCTTCTTTCTGACTCAATTCCGTCATTTCTTGCTCTCTAAACAACTATCACAGCTTGAGCTGCTGGGACTACATCGTGGGTCTCCTGCTTGGGGTTCAGCCATGCTAGATGCTGTACAAACGGAAAGGATGTATAAACACGTGTTGACCTTTTGGATTGGATCTCACATCTGTCCTTACTAAGACCCAGCAGGAGAAATTTCAGAAGAGTGCACAAAAACTCTGCAGTGGACAGGTTCGTGATAGTCTGCCCTCCCAGTCCAGAGAAAGATACCATTTTATGCCCCAAAGCATGAGTTTTAATAATCCTTCAACAATATTTTGGTATAATTATCAACTGTTATAATTGCTCTGGATCATCTTTTAATCTTTATAAATGCCTACTCCATTTTTTAATCATGCTGGACCCCCCAAAAAAAAATGTGTGGCAATGAATTACACAGTTGAGATTTATGCTGTATGTGGTGTTTTGCCCCAAAAGTTCACGAATAAATAAACGAGAGAAGAAATCCATTTAAGAGAGAGGATTAGGCCAAAATTTCAGTTTTCTGAAATTGCAAGGAACTAAGAGGATTTGCGGAATGCTGGGATCAATGCGAGGTTGGCGCATGTATATTGTTAAAAACGGCACTTTCTGCCCTTTCCTGTCTGTAGGCTCCCGATGCGTTTGTAAATCCTCATCCTACAGGTAGGATCGATGTCACCCATCTTCTGCCATCTACGTCTTACCCGTCCAGATTAAACTAATCTTTGGGCTCCGTCTGCTGCCAGCAGAGAGACAGATGCCACAGGGGAAGATTCTTGCAAGAAGATAGCTCAAGGTAGATAAGAGGAGTCGCCTTTTGGCACGAGCTCTTGCTGTCATTGAAACTAGAACAGGGGGAGATCTCACGTGACAGTGAGCTCTGTTCCCCTAGCTCAGACAGGAGCTAGTCCTAAACTTTTTGTCTAACAGATGTTTGCTCAGAAAATCTGGGGGAGAGAGAGAGAGATTCGCCAGCAACCCTGAGCAGCCCAGTCCAGGGCTCGCTGTCCCTACTTTCACGGGGATAGGACAAGAGGAAACGTCCTCGAGTTGCGCCAGGGGAAGTTTTGATTGGATATGAGGAAACATTTCTACACTGAAAGGGTTGTCAAGGATTGGAAGAGGCTGCCCAGGGAAGTGGTGGAATCGCCATCCCTGGAGGGATTTAAAAGACAGGTTGTACCATGAAGCTGAAAAGAAGAGGTTCTGTGTTATTGGCGCATTGCTGTACGGTGCAGATTGTGTTACAGGGTTTCAAGCAGAGAAATATCAAAATCGTAGCGCATTGCTGTGGATTCATGTTCTGTTCATAATAGGTATTTGACCCTTTGTATGCTAGGCTGAGTTTAATTTGCTGGAAACCTTAACTTTGCTTCTGAATTTCTTAATATTCGTTGGTTTAAATCAGGCTTTTAATGGTAGTAGTTGAGCGTATCGCTGAATTTCTGTTTGTGTTTGTCTAGTGGGATAGGTTGTAGTTAAGTGAAATGTGGTGTAAGCAAAGAGAAATCGCTGTACGCAAACCATAATTTTCATGTACTTACTGTTTTGAGTGCTGTGATGAAAGGGATGTATCACAGCATTTTTATCACATCAGCTGCTATCTTTGTCTCTCTACCTGAAGGATGGCGAAGGCCCCCCTTTCATCTGGAGGATTATGAGGCCATTATGGTAAACAGCAGCACCAGGTTGGGTTGACATTGTTGGAGCTTTCATCTTTTGTTCTAAGTTTTGAAGCATTATCTGTGGTTCTCTTGTTCCCTGTCTCACGACTTGATGATTAGTGAGAGCAGAGAGCAGCTCCTTGCTAGAGTTTTTCAGGAAAAATCATTAAACTCAGGAGGGACGGAGAGGGAAAGAGGAGCCAGCTGAGAGCTGCCCCTGCTTGATGGTGACCCTACAGGTCTGGAGCTCAGTTCTAGTTGCACGGCAGGTACCTGGATCCCTGCTTCTGCCGCCTTCACCCAAGCAAGATCTACTTAAGCATGGAACATGACACACTGCCCAGTTTCATACCTCTGTCCCCACACCAGGGGCCCGTCAGCTGATGGATGCATCAACTGATGAAAGAATATGAGGTCAGAGGACGCGAGCGAAGAGACACTGACACGGTTGGTGGGCAGTGCCAACTTGTTTCTGTCTGTATTTTTAGCCACGCGTCCAGTTTCTTCACCTTCAACTTGGTCACATGAACCCAGGAATTTATACCGGGAAGTATCTGCAGGGTCCCAAGCCGGGAGGAGCTGGAAGAGGGGGTTTTGCTTGTAAACCTCTGCTCTCCTGCTCTCTTGAAGTGTTTCCCCGGCTGGGGGTTGCCTCTTCTCTCTGTGCTAGGACAGGTGTAAATGAAGGGGATCCCATTTGTGTGCTCCAGGTTCTGAATGCAGAGAAAGCTAATTCCTCTTGGGTGAACTCCAAATAAAGAAAACTCTTGTTTTGTAGCTGACTCTTGTATTTGCCTTTAGTGATTAGTGTGTATTCATTTAATATTGAAATAAGATCCATATATAAAGCAGAACACACAAGAACCTATCTCTGTAATAATGAGGACAGTGATATGATTTTGGGATGTAACATTTTCATTTCCTCTCATTTTTTATTTTCTGGTATTCTTTGCCCAGAATTTCAATCCTTCACCTTTATGCCTGTGTTTATTTAGTACTGCTGCTTTTTCTGTACTAGCAATATGTGTTTATTTATTGGCTCATTGCTTACGTGGTTTAGGGTATGCCTTCAAGCAAAATCTGAATCCAGCAAGGGTGGATCCCTCAATGCAAATGACAGGGGATGTCACAGCTCAGATCATGATTTTAAATTCCAGCATCTAAAACGAATTGCCCTGCCCTGTCCCTTCATACCGAGCATTTCTTTCGCTCTTCTTATATCATATGCAAATATTTCATGGAAAAGAAGAGGCAAGAGGAGAGAATGAAATTTAATCACTCGCTCCTTTCTGAGAGCAGCGTGATCTTTCCATTAGCCTGTGCTGCAATGTATTTGGGCCGGTTCGGTGGTCCTGCCCAAAGAAAGCCCCTGCAGCTGGTCATTGGGTGTTGTAGGGACAATATCCTACAGGTCTGCACCTCTCCATGTCTCTGTAAGGAGATGGAGCTGTGGCCACGCTCTTGCTGGTGCTGTGAGCTGCAGGTTGCGCAGCCCGTACAGGGGAAAAAAAAAAACATCTCTGCTGGATTCTTCAGTTTCTCACTGTGCAAGGAGATGTTGGCCCAAGGGAGGTGACTCTTCCTGATCCGACAGACCCAACTCAAACTCTACACGTTCATCTCAGTTGGCAGCCAAGTCCCAGGGAGTTCAGCGGGGAGGCGGGTGGATTAAGAGGGCTGGTTTTCAATGGGTAGGATCTGACTTGAAGAGAACAACATGCTTTCCATGCCAAATAAGAAGATTGTTACTAATTCCTTTCTTCCAGGGCTTAAAATCCAGTGTGTTGGCACCTGTCCCATACATTATCCATCACTTCCCGAGCACAGCCGCAGGGCTGTCCACACGTAAATCCTCAGCTGCAGTTTGACAGCGAGGGGGAAGATGACGATGGAGCAGGGTGAGAAACGTGGTGTCAGGGGGGGCATCAGAATGGGGAGCACCCTTCCCAGAGGGCACGTAGTCATGCAAAGAGCGCTGTAGATGAACTGCTTTTGCTGATCTCAGTTGGCTTGGGCATGGTTGTCAGGACTGAGCACCACCACAGACGTAGCCCCGCTACACCTTTCTCTTCCTCTTGTGTTTTGCAGCATCCCCTTCAATTAAGCTTCTTGTGGATGACCCGATAGTGGTGAACCCTGGAGAAGCGATCACCTTAGTCTGTGTGACGACAGGAGGGGAGCCAGCCCCCAGCCTGACGTGGGTGAGGTCTGCCGGCATCCTGCCCGAGAAGACGGTCCTGAATGGCGGCACTTTAACGATACCTGCCATCACGTCAGAAGATGCTGGCACATACAGTTGCATCGCCAATAACAATGTTGGGAACCCTGCAAAAAAGTCCACCAACATCGTTGTAAGAGGTAAGTTGAGCTGGCAAACTATTGAACTTTATCTTGGAAGTTTAATTGAATCCTAATCTGATGGGATCACAATGTTCACATAGGGGTGTCTCGTGTTTCCAAGCGTATTTCTGGTCATTTCTAATAGTGTATGAGATTAATTAGTGGTGGCTCCAAATAACCAGTGGCTCTTCTGCTGGGGTCAAGCCCCTTAGCTGGAACAAGGGTGATGTGGTGCTACTTTGTGTTGTGAAGTTCTCCCATCCAAACTGGAGACAAATGCTCGCCGAAGGACACCATGTCTTCTGGGCATGGCCCGTGCTGACGCCCTGCACGCACTGTCTCGGCAGTGAATGCATCCTGAACTCCTGGAGATGTCATTACCTACTTCACCCTTTTCTTCCTCCTCGTCAGCTGAACGTGTTATGGAAATTAAGGCTGTTGTGCATGCTGTGAATCTGCTGCCATCAGACAACTGCTCCCTGGGTGGGAGCTTTAGATTAGTACCTATGCTTTAATTATACTAAATAGCAGGATGAATGTCTGTCTTAGATAAAAGTAAGAGAAGAGTGCTTGCAGAACAATTACTGCCAGGTGGAGGGAGACTCTCCCCGGTTGTTTATCGCTTTCTGGATAACCCCAGGGACGTGGCCACTTGGTTTGAAGGAGGAGTTCGATTGGCCGATAGGCATCATCAGAGTGGATTAATCTACCTGAACCAAACGGTTCATCTGAAACTAATTTTCTATAATCTAATCTGTGAATGGTAATGCAACATAAACTCCCACGCTATAGGAACTTTAAATAATAGCATGTGATTAATCATGCTCGGGAGAAACTGCTGTATAAAGAGACAGTGGTGTGAATATTTTATGAGAGCCATAACCCCTGTTCACTTCTTATTGCCCAACGTATCATACTCTTCAGCAGGACGAGGAATTAGAAGCTATTTCTGTCCAGGGGGTCAGGGAGAGAGCATTGCATCAGCCTAGGTCTGCAGGAGTTTATCAAGAGACGTCCACAGATTTATTTGTGATATTGTATTTCCATTTGAATTTTTGACATTTGGCTTAGGGGTTTCCTTGTCAAGAGGCAAAAGCAGTCTTGTTTCAGCAACATCGCATCGACGTTAATTTGCTACGATTTACAATGGGTGATGAGGTTGTGAAGGGGAGACGTGAGTGAAACACACACTCAGAATAAGCAAAGGGAGAGGAAAGGCTTTGTGTGAAAAGAAATCTCGATATTTTAATTGACCCAGCAGACAGCACAGGAGAGCCCGGAGGAAGCCACAGCCCCTAGCTCCCTGCAGATACAAATTCCATGAGTCATAGTGTAATAATAATATGCCCTCACATTTTTATTTATAGAAGACCATGCCTGTGAGATGCCTGGGAGCTGCAAGATGTTGAACAAAATATCGTTAAAGCATTTGAGGTGGCTTTTTGCTTTTTTCCTCTCTGCTGTGTGGCCCTGTTACTTCTGAGAAGGGACCGCAATGAGGAACAACCCATTCAATGAATGAAGCATGGCTCCCTTCCAGCCCCAGTGCGTTGCTGCCTGCTATGATTTTCCCCTTGTTATTTCTGCTAAAGGGGAAGAAATGTCTTTTAGGAAAAAAAAAAAAAAATCTTTACGCCAGTCTTGGTTGATTTATCTTTACTAAAAGTGATGCTGAGTTAAGGAGTGAAATATGAGATGAATTAGTTTCAGAGTTTTGATTTTACTTTGTGTACATATTTCTTAGCATTTTGCCTGTAGCTCATTGCTTGTTTTTATTTCATCTCTTTTTGTTGTTGTTGTGTATCAGGATTTTCACACAGCAGCTGAGGAGAAAAGAGTATTTACTTGAAATAGCACCTAAGCCTTGCAGGAGAAGCATTTGGTAAATAGCGTTCACGTCTTCTGTCGGGTGGACTACCAATCCCAGGATTAGACAATAATCCCCTAATTTTACCCAGAAAGAAATGCAAAGTTGTCTCAAAGCACCACCAGAGCTCAGATTAAATTTATTCCCTTTTAGAACTCCCTAATTTTCACCGTGCGTTTATCTGAACATGCCTTTATTGGATGTGCTTCGTTCCATGGGTGCTACTTTACCTTCGGCAGCTCTGAATTTTTTCTGGGCATTTTCCTCTCTTTATGGCGGACTGTCCAACTCTGCGACTACACTCGCACCTGACTTGGAACCTATTGGGAATGATGGCATATGACCGCCATGCATTTAACAATCCTAAAAAATAATCTAAAACCAGAGAGAATCCTTCAAAAAATAAACAAGTCTAAGTAAATGAATGAGTAACAAGAGTAACTTACTCCTTTTGAAAGTCAGAAATGATGTGGATCAATAAGCAATAGAGGCAACAGACGAGGCTGTGTTTGAAGAGCAGGCTGGGGCATCGAGGTGCCGACGCGACACCGAGGTGTGTTCGGGGCAGCTCGGTGCTCCTCCACCGGTCTTTTCCGAGACCCTTAAAAAGTGGGGATAAACATAGCGAAATGGCAAGGGGTCCAGGTGTGACTCTTGGAGGGAATATATATCGCCTGAGAGATGGTGCAAAACGTGCCCGCGTGAAAGTGCTGCGCAGGGTGTGTCCTCTGCTTCTCCAGGGTGTAAATAACTGGTAATGTGCGTTCTCCACTTCTGCAGGTCGTAAATAACTGGTTTCTGCAATTGCCACGTGCTGCTGAAGGGGTGGTGGGGTAGCAGGTCTCAGTGCATTGCTGTCCATGTGTTACCTCCCAGGATTCATCTGGAAGCCTCCTAAAATGCATAAGCATTTAATATGTTCTCTGTTTTTCCGCCGTTATTTGATTTTCTCCCCTTCCAGTGAGCGTTGGCAGGGAAGGAGATGTTTGTTCTTAAAGTAAAAAACAGACTAAAGCTGCCGGTGCAGCGAGGAACCCATTTAGTCGTAACCATCTTTGGAATTTCTTATTTTTTTTTTTTTTCTCTTTTGGCCTGTTTAATTTAAAAGTAATTGTAAATCCTTCCAAGAAAAACAAGCCAGGGGCTTGCTTGTTGGTTCAGGTGAACACGGATCCCTTGCAAAACAACAGGCATTGCACATAGCTGCTGAGGGAAGCGACTTCTGAAGCAGTTAAATTAACGCTTTCAGATAAAGGAGCATCTTTTAAAGATACCCCTTTCCTAAGCAAGTTGCAAGCTGCAAACTCTGCTCCCTTTGCCTCCGTTCTGCTGAACTCTTGTGTTAGTGCCTCTCCCTTTCGGCCGTTGGATGATGCTAATGAAAGTTTTGCTGCGATGATAAGTTGTTTTGAGTACCACAGTGCCGTTCCTTAAGAGGTACAGACATAACGCAATATCTTTCCTTTCCTCCATTTGCTTTGAACAGGAGCTCACCGCAGGCAAATCAGGGACCACGTGCGGTTTGCCTGTCGAGTTCTTGGCGAGAAAGTCTGTGAAATGCAGCCGTTTTTTAAAGACTTCCATTATCAGCTTAACCGTACCCAAAGTTATTGCAAAATATTTCGTTCCATCAAAGACATTGTCGTCCATCAAGGTGTCCTGGGTCAAACCAGAGAAGGAAGAAATGCGCTCTCATTTCAGCAAAGCTGGCTGCTCACCAATTCTCATCATGAAAGTTTCTTTCTAAGTATTTTCTTTAGATTAATGAGTTCTTTAAATGATTGCAAGTCTGCTAGCATTTGAGTATTGGTGGGTGTTCTCATCAGTGGCATCTTGACATCCTGCTCTCAGGCTGATGATTACAATAACTTCCCATAACGTATTTCTAGACAAAACCATTAGAAAGCAGAGGAAGCTCTAAGGGAATCTTGACTCCTCTCGTTCTATTAAAACTTGATGTTTTTATCCTTCTCTTAAAAAAAAAAAAAAAAAAAAAAAAAACCAAAAAAAACCAACTCTCTCAAGTAGCAAATCCAACACATCACCTCCAGATAAACCAAGCTCCCGACAACCTCCTTGCCTGACGTGTGTATTTTTTGCAGTGCTTGCTCGGAGGATGTTCTGGTTTTCTGACTTCTCTATGGTGTAGAGCGCAAAAACGTTGTTCTGATGCAACGGAAATCATTTGTCATAAAGGCCAGGATGGGGGAAATCTGTTGCACTTCTTTCGGAGTTCTTTCTTACCCAGAATATTTCTGTTAATTTGCTTTCATCATGAATTTGTCTCTATATACGTCTGTTGTCTCAACTAGAGGAAAATGATAATCAGTCTTCCTATGGATATTTTGTTAATTAAAATAAGAAGGACGCACACATACATTTGTGTTAAATGCAAAACATTGCTTGCTCGCAGCCCTTGGGCCAAAACACACGGTGATATGGATGCTCCTTCACGTCCTGTGCATGCACAGCCACGCAGAGAGGATTCACGTTATTGCCAGGAGCTCGGCAGTCAGAGACCTCACCTGTGGTATGGCCCCGGGCTCAGTTCCTTGCCTTCATCTGTCGTGGGAAGGTGAACATCCAGCTTATCCCACATCCCAGGAAACTCTTCTAGCCCGAGGATCTTTTAGTCTTTGCTGTTGGAGGTTATTTTACTCCTTCAAAATTCTCTCTTCAATGCGTATGTGGAGAGGGAAGCAAAAAGCATTAGCCAAATGGTAATATTGACCTTATAATCCTTAAGATACTACATAAAAGCGTGATCGTCACAATACCATACAGATTTGGGGCGACAACTGGATATGTCAAAAGAGGCAGGAATCAAGATAATCATATGTCTACAGCTCTTGGAAAATTATACATTTTCAACATGACTCAAACTGGGTACTCAGTATTATGAGAGCATGGAAGAACAAATACTCCAAAGACACTGTGAAGGGGAAAATGAAAATAAAATCTCTCTGTAGCTACCAGTATGCCAATAAAGAATTAAAGGCTTTTGGTGATAAAGGACTTCCATCCAGTGAGAGAGCGAAAATGCGGGGTAGCATCTTTGAAGGACACCTGTGCGTCAGATTGGGAAACAGGTAGAGACAGAGAAATGTTTTACAGGTCTTAAAGCAGGGAGCACTGAAATGACATAAAAGAACATGGACCTGATTGAGCAAGTCCAGGGGAGGCCCCGGAGATGCTGGGAGGGCTGGAGCCCCTCTGCTGTGAGGACAGGCTGAGAGAGCTGGGGGGGTTCAGCCTGGAGAAGAGAAGGCTCCAGGGAGACCTTCCAGCCCCTTCCAGTCCCTAAAGGGGCTCCAGGAAAGCTGGGGAGGGACTCTGGATCAGGGAGGCGAGACATGGGATGAGGGGGAAGGGTTTTACACTGAAAGAGGGGAGACTGAGATGAGATCTGAGGAAGGAATTCTTTGCTGTGAGTGTGGTGAGCCCCTGGCCCAGGTTGCCCAGAGAAGCTGTGGCTGCCCCATCCCTGGAGGGGTTCAAGGCCAGGCTGGACGGGGCTTGGAGCAACCTGGGCTGGTGGGAGGTGTCCCTGCCCAGGGCAGGGGGTGGCACTGGGTGGTCTTTAAGGTCCCTTCCAACTCCAACTATTCTATGATTTAGAAGGGTGTAAGCATGCACCAATTCGGATTTGTCACCTTATCAGCAACTTCTCCCGTCACCTTCGTTAAATAGGTCACTTTGTCTCTTCCATTGTAACTGCAACATTTTTCTTTAGCACAAATTGACTCCGTGTGACTTTTCCCTTCTGTGAAGCCGAAACATAGTGTGTGGAGTTAATTTTTCAAAGGAGTGGGATTCCCTGTCAGTTTAAATATAAAATAATAATTTTAAATGACCTGTGCTCAACATCAGCACAAAAGCTTTTGCTGAACAAAAAGCACTCTGGGGAAATGCATTTTAAGCCCGAGATGGCTGGAAATACCTATTCCATTATGTCTTTAAAAACTGTATGCGAACTGTGTAGCAGTGACTGCTAAAAAGAAGGTAAAAAAAAAAAAAAAGACACAGATTTTGAAATAAATGAAAATTTTGTTGCTTTTTTAATAGAGTTAAAAAAAAACTTAAAATTCTGTAATCTGCTATTACTGATGTCCATTCCTGCACAGCTGCTTACCCTTCTGCTTTCCTATGATGGCTCTGTTTGTCCCGGAGCTTTTCCTTAGGAATTTCCCTTGTTGGTTTAGAGCAGGTGCATGAAGTAAAGGATAAAAATAAGCTGCGTGGTTACACATCAGCACCTCTGCTGTCACCCCTCGAAGATCCTCAGACGCTGTTAATTGAAATGTGAGCAGGGCCCCCACCGGCTGGTACCGAGTGCCAGAACAGAGGCAAAGCTCCCAAGTTTTATCCAAAAGGTGGAAATTGGGTTTTGGCAGCAGCCGTGACAGGCGTCACCCGGCGGGTCACCCTGGCCATTGTGCAGCTGCTGGATGCCGGCCGGCGGCCGAGCACCGTGTCCGTCTGACATGTGTGATCGTTAGCTGGCATCGTCTGTGACGGTGGGAGCGCTGGTTGGGGATGCCGGCTCCAGCCGGCCAAGTCTAAAATGTTGGGTTTTCTGTGCAAATAGCAGAAGGACCATTTTTTTTCCACCCCTTCTTCTCCCCCTCTCTGTATTCTGGGGAGGTCTCACAGCAGACTGATTATCCTAGTGCATATTTCATGGCTGGAGAAAGCCGAAGGCCTTGGCAAATATCCATACACATAAAACGGGCATTACTACAGCCCACAGAAGCGACCACCACCATTGACTTCCTAATGAGGGATTGTGCGGGCGTGCGGAGGGTCGTCGTGCCTGGTGCCGCATGGCCGCGGGTGCCGGGAGGCTGGTGGCAGAGGTGAGCTCCCGGGATGCTGCGGTGGGGTGGGAATCCAGCAGCCCCTGTGCTGGCTTTCAGGATCCGTTGATAGTTGTGGTTTTCTTGGGGCAGACTAACACGAAAAGCAGAAAGCAAGAAGGATTTCGTGCAAGTGCCAAGGTTTTGAAATTCATTTTCTGGAATAGGACTGGAAGGGGCCCTCTTGGTCATTGAGTCCAGCTGTCCTCATCCATCCCGTCTCATTTCATCTCTTGTATAATCTTTTTTTTTGTAAAATGACCAGCTCCACCTGAAATTTTGATAGCGTTCTTCCACCACCCTCCCAGCTCTTCCCAGGGGTCTCTTCCCAGGGGTCTCTTCCCGTGTCTCACTGCTCTGACGTTGAGATCTTCTCTCACTGCCCTTATAATGTGCCTGTGGTAGGTTTGCCATCCCTTGAAAGCAACTCTGCTGTGGAGTGGCATCAGGCAAGCTCTGGGAATGCTGTACCGGGATGGAGGGCTGGGCAGTTGGGCACCTCTGTCCTGCTGGGGGCAGGATAAATTATCTTCCTCCAGTGTGGGGTTTAAATGGACCTTTCAAAACTGTTTGCAAATGGGCTTTGGGAGAGACGCCTGCGCTGGATGAGGATGAGGAGTAGCTCTGTAAATTGGAGGCTGGGCACCAGCCTGGTCTCCCACCCCACACCAGCCCTCCCAGCTCACCCATGGGAGCCAGCATCGCTGCAGGCATCTCCCTGGGGCCTCTTCCAGCTTTTTAAGCATCGATACAGTTTAGTCCAAAAAAAAAAAAACAACACAACAAAGCCAGGCAATTCTGATCCATCCACTGGGAGATGCGCCCTGTGAATGGGATTTCAATGAGACAAGATTTTAGCCTAGAAAACCTGATCTTACAGCACATCCAGCGTGTTGCTACAGTCATAAGTTACCCGTGCGCTATCCTAAAAGTTTACAGCTCTGAGAATGAATGTGTAAAAAAGTTGAGCTTCAGAGTTTAATAAGTCCATTTATTTTTATTATCTGCTATAGTAGTCTCAGGCATGTGCGCTCTCTCCCAGGCTGGGGTGTATCACGGATGAGTTCATAAAACAGTTCTGTATAAAAATGTAGATGGTTTATTGATTCTTCTGCCCTTTCGTTAGGACTTTCCACAATTTTTGTGTATAGAAATTTTATTTTTAAATAAGTTTGCTCCTCTGTAAAGCACCCCATGGTGCCTGTTGGGCACCACATTCCTATAAAGATATATCAGAAGGGATTTCAAGAGATAATATTCATTTGATCTCTCTCATTCTAAGCCTTGCAGCGTGGCTGTTTTGGGTAGCCACATTCTTTCTTCACTGGGGGCAAGGGAAAAAAGTTATCCTCGCTGTTCGTTGGCTAGCAATTATTAATTACTAATGCAATTATTAACTACTAATGCATGATAACTTTTTTTGGCAGGGGTGTGGTGTCATAGTTCAATATTCTTTTAGATCTGGGCTGCTTAATACATAATGAGGTCTGTGTAGTCTTAGCAGTATTACCATTTTGGCATGAAAAAAAAATTAGTTTTTCAAAGTTTTGTCTCATCCTGAAGGGAGAGGAAGAGAAGAGAGGAGAAAGAACAGCGTACAGTGCTTTGTACTTTGATGACCTTGAAATGCCTTTTAAGGTACTTCCTTGTATCGCATCAGGCAACTGTGAATGAGATTGGTAGGTCTCTGCCCAGGCTGACAAATCATTTTGGAAAGTTTTATAGGATCGTGATTAATTTTTGAGGCATTGAGCTGTGGAATAAAAACAAATTGTTGAAGGGAAATGCATCCCATGTTGGAACAAATCCAGGCTCTAATGAGATCCTGCAGTCGAATAAAGCTCTTGAGCCACACAAGAAGCAGGAGATGGGGACAATCCAGTGTTGGAAGCCTTGGAGACCTGGGGTTTGCTCTAGGTTTTGGAAGAAAGGCGAGCACTGTGTGCTTGAGTTTCATTTGCAGTGTGTGGGCAAAGAGAAGAGTGAAGATTTGCGATATATTACTTTTGGGTGTCCAGGAAAACTCAGCAAAGCTATTTTTTTTTTTTTTTTGACAGCTTTGGCACAACAATTAAACTTTATAAAGGCGCTGGCCCTGGAAACACCCAGCTGTCACATTCAGAGGATTTATAATTTGTTTGGCAAGTGCACAGCCCACCGGGGATTGTGTCAGCTTCTCTGAATTGTTTAATTTATATCCCAGCTCTTGTCTGGCTTGTGACGAGACTTGCGAAGTTGCCGTTTGCCTGTGAGATTGGCAAACGGGCTGTGGGACGGGGCAGCCCTGAGCCCGCGGGTCTGGCCGGCACGGCTCGCCGTACGTCGTCTTGGCAAGCTGTAACCGTGCGGCATCTTGTAGTGCAGGAAATGGGTTGGGAAAGGAAAAAAAAACCCCTTTCTTCTGCTTGAGGTTTTGAAAAGTACTAAATGCCAGCTGCCAATTTGTCACCACTGCTTATGGATCAGCTTCCGTTCATTTTTTTTTGCTATTTCACCCTCATGTACCCGCCTTGTTGCGTTTCAATCATTATCTGCGTCTGCTGAAAATCCGTGACAAAAGCAGCCTTCCACCGGGCAGATGGGGCTGGTCCCTGGTAGGAAACTGCGGTTTCTGTTCCCAAAACAGCTTTATAGTGGTGTGACACCACTGGGGTGATTCCTGGTTTTCCCAAGCAAGGAACCGCAGGCAGAAGGTCATGCAATCTCCATCCCTGGAGGTTCTCAAGCCCTGGACAACCTGGTCCGAGCTCACATCTGGCCCTGCTTTGAGTAGCAGATTGGTCTCAAAACCTGAGCTCCCTTCCTGCCTGAATATTTCGATGAATCCTGTGTGTCTTTGCTTGTGATGATGTTTATTTCTCTTGAATATTTACTTCTAAAAGCAGTTAAAAGAGGAACCATGCTGTGTTTCACATGCTTTGATCTTGGCTTCATCTATTTAATGAATCATATACTGAGTAACTTGTAAACTGAAATCTTCATTACAAAGAAGTATACACCTCCCCTTTCTTCAAAAGAAAAGCAATGAAAGAAATAGGAGCTAATTAACTAGAGCACACGTAAAAACAGACACCTGCCACATGGCATCTCCAGAATAATAAATCCCTTTCTTATAAAAATTAGAAGAATTTATAAAAATAGAGACAAACCCTGAAATCTCTCCACAGTATTTGCATTTAAATTGAAAATGCGAATGCATCTGGTCTTGTAAGTGCCAAATAATTACTTGATATTAAAAAGTTTGGAGATGCTCTAGTAGAAGATGCTTGACAACTTAATTGTTCTGATAGCTCCTGAAAGGTAAGGTTTTAAAAAACCTTAAGCTAAAACCGTGTTGACAGAAGCAAAATGAACTGTTGGTAAAATGCTGAGAATATGTGTCTTTTTTTAGCACGGCTGTACTTCAAGTCTGTCTTTGGATAGAAAGGTGACGATAGGGAAAGTTCAGGCAGCATAATTCTGTCACAATTATCTTGCAGAGTCCTAAATACCCTATTTAAGAAATTTGAATTTTGCGAGTGGTCAACGTTGGTGCGTTCTCCCTAAAAGCTCAGTGAATGTTTATGTAGTTACGCTGTTTTTTTGATGTTCTCCTTATGACCCGAGCAAGGTGCCCCCTGCCTGCTCGCCCACCAGGCGCGTTTTCTGCTGGAGAGAGTTCTCTCGGGTGGAAACATCAAATGGCATTATTTGCTGCTAATGCAGGTGAAGCTGACTTTGTGCAGAGCTTATGGGTGGTTTTATTTGATGTTAGGCTGGCTTTTTAGTTCTGAGCAAAACGTGCAAACCTCCTTCCAGAATAAGAAAGTTTCCATCTCTCAGCAGCGGACCAAGCAGTTACGGGATGACGGAGGTGAGCCGTAAGGTAAGAGAGCTTTCCCTGCTGGAAGAGAAATAAAACAACAGTATGATGCTGACCTTGGCAGACCTGGTGGTCGCCCATCAGCCAAACCCAAATCTGAATAACAGCGTACAAAACAGATGTCAGTGCTGGGCAGGCAAGCTGGCAAGAGTTTGAGTATTTAATTCCAAAAAATGCTGTGGGCTGGTGTTACGCAAAAGATGTTGAGGGATCTATCCCAGCCACTTTCTTTTCATCCAGTTTGGTATTTCTGTAAGAGAAAAAGGTGAAGCCCGTGGCTGGACACAAGGTGGTCATTCCGGGAGTTTCTAGGTCCCATGAACCGGCTGGAAGACAAAGCACATGTTGGCAGATTTCCATAGTTTTGGTTTTCTAGGGGGTTTATTGCTGTGTTTGGTTTCAAGAATGACCAGTGAGGGTGACTGTTCTTACTAGAAGACATTGGAATGTGTGATGATTTGGTCTGTATGGTTGATCTTGCAGAGCCTGCCAGGCCACATCTACCATGATTTATTATTTGAGACCCAGTTTAAGCACCCCAGGAGAGGAAGGCTTCTTGTGATCCGCGGTGCAGGATGGTTTTCAAGAGTGTTCAGAGACAAAAAGTAAAAGCTGGATGGAAAGAGGTGTCCTGTTGCCTCACAATCACTCTTTGATTAAAAAAAAATAAAAATAAAACACTGTGATTATGGTAGCTGAGTGATAGAATAGCACCAAAAAAAACCAAAGGTCCGCAGTGGGAGAAGGAAACAGAAGGACTTGCAGGAACCTTGGCATATCCAGAGGGAAGAGCTCAGGCACCCAAGGCTGCTAGTTCAGCAGCTCAGGTTGCGGCCAGTGTGCTAATTAGAAGTGCTCAGAGCACAGTGACAATGAGGAACTGCGGGTGGAACTGGGAGCTGCAGCTTGTCTTTTCTTTATCTGTAATTTTAATTAGTCACCAGCAGATGTTTGAGCCTTTAACCATATATTTTAGACTTTTTAAAAGTAACACTGAATTTGGACATACTTCCCCCCCCCCCCTTTATATTTTTCCCCAAAATCCGTTAATCTTATTTCCCTTACTGTTTGGTAAATTGACTTCTTAAAGCACCAGCTGGACAGAGATGTTTTCTCCAACAAACTTACCATTGCAACAGCTGCATCCTGTTAGTAAAGCTTCCTAATTCTTTGCTGTCCAAGAGTCACACCATGCTCCAGACTCAAAACCACCAGCACATCATGAGGTCCGGTTTCGCTAGAGCAAAGTTTTCTACCCTTGACATGGCTTCAGGTTGCTTTATTGAAGTATGGCGTGGAGCACGTGTCCAGGTTGCATCTTAGCTACGTTTGGACTCGAGGCTAAATTGAGACATTACTTTGCATCAGGTGTCAATGTGGCCGTGATGTTCACAGCAGAATGGCGTGGCCTTAACAAGCATCCAGTTTGTAAATGCTGTAAATGTACCCTGTTTGCTATTGAAATTTTCCATACGTGGTTGCGTGTCCATAACAGTGTTGAGCATGATGGATGACAGTCATTCATCGGAAGGGAAGAGCAATGATTATCTACAGGACACTACAGAGTAGGTTCCTCTGTGTCCAGAATTGATGTGCAGGCTCTACAGATGTCACAGATGAACGTTCACTATGGAGAGCCAATATCTACAAACTTTGTTACATGGAGTGTGGTTTTGCTCTTCTGTTTTAGAATTAGGCTGGAAGACTGTAATACTGAATGATTTTATTATTCTGCTTTCCAGTGTTTTGTTGGTTGGCAAATTTGAGTTTTCAGCGTTCCTTGTACACAAAATAATGTCAAAACGCATTTTAATGTAACCAAATGAAGTTTAACGGACTACACTGTGGTAATCACTAGTGAGAAAGATATTTGGACAGTTGTTAAATTGTCTCCACTCAGCTTAGCTGCTTGATCATATAGTTTAAGGCAATATCCTGTAGAATGCTGAAGACAACACAGCTTTGTTGCCCACAGCCAAAATAAACAAAGACTTTGTGTTTCTTTGGAGCTTATGATAGGACCTTTTTTTTTTTTGCTTCTATTGATTTAATAGAGGTAGACATGTTAATGAAGAAAGAAACATCAGAGGAGGCTTTCCATGAGTCTGTCTTCAGTGGGAACGACTTTTTATTTAGTGCAGAGACCCATTTATGCTGGGCTTTCACATAAAAATAAATAAACCAGACACTACGGACTGCACTGCATTTTCCAAGGCATGGTACTGGGGCAGATTCCTTTGTTTCACACATTCATTCACTTGATCATTCAGACAAACCAACCTGAAACCCTACCTGGAATGTGTTAGGATGGGCCCTATCTCGTAGGAAACCAGTGTTACAGAGTCCAGGTCAGCTGGTGTCCGTGATCCCCCAACATAAACACAGATCCTTTATTGCACTTAACGGAGAAGATCTGCATAATAGTCCAAGTTCGTGATTGCTTTGTGTGTATCTTTGCGTATCGTTGTAATACAGTAAAGCTCAGATCACAGAAATGATGCATCAGAGTAATGGCATAAGTTGAACTGTGCCTTTTTCTCTGCTGTTTGACGTTTGGAACAGATTGTTTCAGGGGAACATAAATAATTCAGAATTCCTGCAGTAAAACATCACTTGATGTACTACTATACATTTCTGTGCGCCTTTAACGACGGTGAACCGAGTAATTTTATTTTTTCCTTATTTCTTAGTGATAGGATACTTATGATTTAATAAAGATCCTGCGTTACTCATGGAATCCACCAAACCAGATCCAGGTGCTTACACCACATACATTAAATACATCCATTCTGTATATTGAACTTGTGTATTTAACAGACTGGTGTATTTATTTATTGCTGCAATTCTATATTATGAAGCCTGGGCCTGAAACCTGGAGAGGCAGAGGTGAGCTGTGTCTGACACCTCCACAGCTGCAAGCAAAAAGCAGCCAATTGCTCCTTGAGGGGAAGGGAGCTGAGTTCTTCTTTTCCTCCGCAAAATCTGGGAACCAGCAAAGACTGCAAGTACGAGCAACAGCACGCAGCGAGAAGAGTTGGCTTCTCAAGATGTCTTGACAGATTAGGAAAGAGGTTTATGTTTACGAATACACTTTACAAGTCTTTTAGGGACTATCTGAAAATCTTTGTGGTACGGCTATGAATCTTTAGAATTGCAGTTGTGTGAAGGCAGGATTGCTTTTCCCATCTGTACGGCTCTACGGAGATGAGGGACCTGGTGTGATTGAAGCAAGAGCTGGTGATAAGAGTAGACTTTCTTTACCCGCCGCCTGCCTTATATCTTTCTCTCAAGAACCAATGAATCATCCCAGTAATCATCTTTTGGCGCAAAGATCACAGCAGTAACGTGGAGAGTTGCTTCTCGGTGTTTTAAAGCAACCAGCCTGTGTCTGGATTAACAGGCTGGAGTTTCTAGAGAATGAAGCTGGGGTTTGCAGATCGCTTCCCCAACAAGCTGTTCCCACGGTGCTGCTTCTGCGTTTTTCCGTTGGTGTGAAACAGGAGTCAGGGCAAAGGGCTTAATCCAAAGCACACAGAAGTCATGGAAGGACCATCATTCACTGTGGAGAACTTTGGATCGGATCTTTGGTCTTTTCCTTGCTGTTTCTCTGCAGCCCGTTGGCCTTAAAAATAAAGTCAAGAGTCTTTGCAATTGGTACAAACTCTTCTTCATGCGTGTGAGAAGGAAACACCAAGGGCTCAGTAACATCTGAGCACTGGGAAAGGATTGCTGCCTCGCCTGACCTGGGGATGTGGGTGGAACACAGAACCCCCAGCAGGTTTGGAGGATCCTGGAAGCGAGCTGGATCTGGAGGAGAAAGGTATTGGCACTTACTTGATAAAATGCCGGTGCTGGGTGCTCAGAAACAAGTGTCGTGCTGGATACCGAGTTCACCAGACCTCCCAAAGGTACTGGTGCTGCTCCGGGACACATGCAGTTCTTTACATCTGCTTGGCACATTATCAGCTGAGGTTCTCATCTTGTTCACTGGGAACAGGTTAAAACAAAATCGCTCGTGAGCCTCAACAAAATGTGAAGGGGAACAATCAACATTAGTTGAGGCCACTTCTGGTGAGAGCACAGAGGCTGGACCCCATGTGGCATCCAGCTGCTCAGTCAAGGTTAGAATGAGTAATTTGCACAGTTCTGCTCCCTAATCTTGCTGTTGCCGCGGGCTGCAGGCAGACACAAACAGCAGCAAACACAAAGCTGAGCATTCCCCAGTGTCCTGCGGCAGCTTAGGAGGCGACCAGTGGCCAATAGGCAAAGCCTGCAAATAGTGGAGCGGAAGGTATTCCATTACGGTGTTTGATGCCCTTCGTATGTCGCGAAAGGTGCATTGACAAGATAGGAACGTTTTGATGCATTAAAGGAGCGTTTTGGGTCGATCAGCGCTGGGGGTGGGAAGATACAACTTAAGCTGATGAATGCAAATAGACCTTAGTTGAGATAGTGAAATGCATTTTATTACTTTGAAATGTAATTAATGAGGGAGGACAAAGACAGATTTGTGAGGAGTTTGAGGACAAAAATTGTTTCATCTTTATTTGATCACATCGTAGTTCTTTGGGGCCTATTTGGAGAAAGACTGGCACTTTTCCTGAGTCTCAAAGTATAGTTACAGACTTATTTGCACATTTGCTGCTCTTTTTTAGCCCTGTGCGTTGATTATGTTCAGGAATTCCAATGAGAGGCACTCGAGCTTTTGAGCTGCTTTTAAGACAAATGTTGAGCAACTTGGGACTGTCACATCTGGGACGGTTCTGGCCATAGTCCCAGGTCCAAGGTCAGAGACACCTGGCCCATCATGGCCCCATCCCGCTCCCAGTGCTCTCCAGCTCCACATGCCTGCAGCTATCACACGTCTTTGGCCACCTCTGGTTGGTTTCTTGGGGACATCTTCCAGGTATTGGATGGTGATTTTCAGTGGCACATTAGAAATTCCAAGATACCCAGGTTAATTGTAGAGATCACTGTGTTTATTCTGGTGCCAAGTGAGATTAGGGATTTACAGATAGGGGTTGTTTAATGATTTTACTTAACTCTGAAAAGACACTGTATTTTAAAGTAAAATTTTCTGCTGATTTTGTTGGTGACAGAAGAAAATGCTGATAGCTATGCAGTCTGTGGAGTCTTGGAGAAAGGGGTTATAAAAACAGTACATTGGCTTTCAACCATAGGTTGTAGTTACACAGTTGTTGGATTGTTTGATGTGGGGACTTCATGGCTGTTACTGATGGACACAGTGTTTATATTCACATGGCTTGAGAGACGTTAAGAGGTTTGGTTTGGGGGAAGAGAAGAGGAAAGGGAATAGAGCAAAGAGACTTTTTCCTTCACTTCAGAATTTCTAGAAACTTGCGTATTTTTTTCCATGCAGTGCACAGAGTCACAGCCCTCCTCTGAACTCCTTGTATTTGGATGCATGGAAAAACACTTGGCTCAGGTGTGTGCTCTGCACATGTCTTTGGAGTTTGCTCCAGCGGATCAGACAGTGGATGACCCAGCCCAGTTATTTCTTGTACCTAACGCTCAGCCCGCGTAAAACCAAACCAACAAGCAACAGCCACAAAAACACAGTTGTTTTTGTGATTCAGTCCATGAACCGGAGAGTGGAGCCCTTTCTGGCCCATGAAGTAAGCGGCTTACGGCCCAAGGTCTGAGGTTCTGTACCCCTTATCGTCGCTTGCAGGTGGTATTGTAGCACTGCCCGTAGCGAAGGACAGATGAAAGTTAACGTGACTTTTCTATTAGAGCTTGTTGTCCCTTTATAGGAATGCGAAACTGCTGAAACCGTCTGTGCGAGCACTCAGAGCAAAGGAGACAAATTCAGCAATAAAAATAGTTTATTGAGGTTACTAGCAACTAATTCTGGGTGAGGTGTGCTGCTCATCACGCCTAGCACAAGTTATTTTTCCTTTTTCCCTGTCTGAAAATTAATTGCATAATATATTTACCGGGTTTTGCGTATGTTAGCGTTGTTTGTTCTTCCATTTTCAAACAAAAAAGTTCAGCTCATGTTTCCAAGTTTCTTGGCTGTGGCAGTTTGCAGCTGTCACACACTGTATGGTTCATCCTCGTGAGTCAACGCGCGTCCTCATTCTGCTGCCTGGGGAACCGGCCGCAGCTTTTACCAGGGAATGAGAGATGCTCAGTAGAGACTAGTGCATTTTGGTGCGCATTTAATCTCGATAAAGGTCACGAAACTTTCTTAAATAAATGAAATAATAATGAATTCCTAAAAACACATGAATTCCACATCGACCACTTGGATTGTGGAATACACAGTTACAACTAAATGGCAGCACCCAGACAAACGCCTTTCATGCCATACCTCACCAGCACATCAAACGTAGCAATTTTTTCATTTTCTAATTAAAAGAACTGGCTTCCTCAATGGAAGAAGTTTCTCACGCTATATGTGAGGGGGTGTCCACAAGTAGCCACATTTTATGCTGCTTTTCCCACGTTGAAGAAACGCTAATTATTAATGAAATGTTAATTCTTTTCGGAGCTGCAGAAGTGCGAATCCAGCATGGCGTTTGCAAGCTCCGAAGAGTTGTTTTGTTCAAGGAGCTACTGAGCCAACAAAATTGAGGCTGAATTAGCATTTTCGCCCCTTGTAGAGATGTAAGGAGCCGACGCGCCGAGCTTTCTTAGCACGCTTGGTGCCTCCTACATCTGTTTCCATTTGATGCTGTTACGCTTTATACAGCAAGTAAAAAGTAGATACTACCCGAAGTATGGGATCCAGGGAAATTTTCAGCTCATAGCCTTTGCCGTTTGCAACAACGCCACGCTTCACTGGCTGTAAGCGTGTAAATGCATGAGGGCAGAAAGAAGAAGTGCTGCAAATGGGTCCTTTACTCACATGCTCCACATGCGGAGCACTGTGTGCGTGGCTGTTCAACACTTTTCCGTAGCAGTCAGCATGACGACAAGAAATGATGGATTTAAATATTTGTCTTCCAGTGCTTGCATTCAGCCTGGGTGTTTGCTTGTAACGTTTCTAACTGGTATTTTCATTGTGGGACTTTCCAGTTGGAGATAGCACATATAAACACACGTACAGACTTATGTATGCACATATGGGGGGAAAGGGATCTTGAGATTGTATAAGCAGCGTTTTATATTCAGTACATTAAAATATATGTGTATTTGAAAGACTTAATGGCTGATTCTGAAGCACTCTTCCAAAAATAAGTATCATACCTACACTGCTTTAGAGCAGTCGCTTTATTGATGTAAATGATGATAGTTTCTGGATAGTTTTATGCTCATTTAAAGAGCAACAGGAAAAAATCAGATAGCTGAGTTGCAGTATTACTTTACTTCTGTGCAGTAGATCGATGAGGGAATGGTAGTAAAAGATGCTGGTCTCTCCGGGAAGATGGTGGGGCATAGCATCTCCCAGAGTGGCTGTGCCCTGGCGTGGGCGTAGGGCACTCCTGAGCCCCTGCCTTTGAAATGGCCTCAGAAAACTCTTCTGCCCTGGGGCTCCCATCGGAGACACTGAGACTGCCTTACCTCTGCTTTGCTGTGGGTTAGAGAATTAACTCAATTTGTTGTGCTGGCTTGAATGATCTCGGACGCAGATAGAGATCCTTGGGATCCACTGTGCATCTCTAAGGGATAATGTTCTCCTCTTGGTTGTGCGTGCAGCCTTCGGCCTCGGGTTGCTCTGTGAGTTTTCCTCATCTGACAAGACACAAGACAAGGAAGCGCCACCAAGGTGCTCGTGGTGGGCTCTCCTGCGTGGTTACTCTCGGAAGAGCATCCTTTTGCCATTGACCATTGCTAAGGCCTAAAGATACCCTTTCAGCCCCCTTACCTTTTCCAGCTGGCAGCAGTTTCCCCGCCTGAACAAGGCAGCGCAGTCGGCCGCCGCTGCTCTGCCGTGCCTCCGGGCAGCCGCAGGGAGGGAAGGAGCCCTCCAGGCTGCCGCAGGGAAGGAGCAGGGTGTGCAAACCAGGGCAGGCTGTAGCCTCGGGCATCTGCTTACCTCTTCTCTTTTTACCAGCTGGCACAAAGCTATTTTGCATGGCCATGTTTGTTTCCAGATAGATTGGAGGTGACACTACTGGTTGTATTAGCGATGTTAGGTTGATATCTCTATTTTCTCTTCTCTTAGTGCTCTGATAGCGTGGGGGTGAGGAAGGGCTTGTAAATACCTCCAGAGATGGATAACAAACACTGAAGGTTCATGAATTATTTTGGTTACTCTTCAATTGTCAGCAACTCAGCCTAATTTAGGTGCTGTGACTTCCTGTTTTTCATAAGTACTTTAGCAATGTATATTCTGTGATGATATTGATAAAGATTTCATCCAACAGAAAATTAACCATGTGCTAAATGTGTCCCTTGGAAGCTTCAGTGACTTCAGGAGCATCACAGAATCACAGGATGGTTTGGGTGGGAAGGGACCTTTAAAGGTTACCTAGTCCAACCCCCTGCCATGAGCAGGGACATCTTCCACTAGATCAGGTTGCTCAGAGCCCCATCCAGCCTGACCTGGAATGTTTCCAGGGATGGGGCATCGACCACCTCTCTGGGCAACCTGGGCCAGGGTCTCACCACCCTCAGCATAAAAAATTTCTTCCTTATATCTAGTCTGAATCTACCCTCTTTTAGTTTAAAACCCCGTGTCCTATTACTGCAGGCGCGATTAAAATCGTGTGTGGGCATAATGTGAAGCATGAGTCTAAATCTTTGCAAAGCCTGAATATACAAAATTTGTACTTTATTATCATAAGCTTTTTTTTCATATTTCAGCCTTAAAAAAAGGACGGTTTTGGATCACCCCTGACCCGTATCACAAAGACGACAACATCCAGATTGGGCGAGAGGTGAAAATCTCCTGCCAGGTGGAAGCCATCCCCTCTGAAGAGCTTACCTTCAGCTGGTTTAAAAACGGACGTCCCTTGCGAAGCTCTGAAAGGATGGTCATCACACAGACTGACCCCGATGTTTCACCTGGCACCACAAACCTGGACATCATTGACTTGAAATTCACTGACTTTGGGACATACACGTGTGTTGCGTCTCTGAAGGGAGGTGGCATATCAGATATCAGCATCGATGTCAACATCTCCAGTAGTACAGGTAAGGAGGCTTTCTTTGATATCAGTTTTACTTCGATATTGCCAAGCTATGGCTTTCCTTCACTCAGGAAAAAAGGTGTATACAGAGCGGTTCTCACCATGAGAATGTCCAAGCAGACACTAGATCAGGGGCTGAGTTGCTTTGATTAAAGGAGAGAAACCTGAATAAGTGGCGCGTGGTGCTCTCTCCCAAGAACACACTAGTATCTGATTTACCCAGACGTGCCCTTTTCTACTGTCAGAAAAGTTATTACTTCTATAAAAGGACTTTGGCCTTTATATTTGGGACTTCAAGGCATCCAGAGTCATGAAAAAATAGCTAGTAGGAAATTACAAGGAGAAACAGGAGGGTGTTATGTTAAGCAAGGTGAATCCATCCAGCTACTCTAATCAAACAGCAAGTGCCAAGCACGGAGGAAGGAGCTCTCGTTTCTTAAAGTTTACACATTGCATGTTGGTGAATCATCCTATTCCCAATTGACAGAAAGTTTAAGGTATCTATTACGTGTTTTTCCAGATCAGTGATTGAAACGTCTCTCGCTTTGATGAACTAGAGCCTTGGCTATTACTTTGATAATAAATATCTTGTACGATGGAGTAGGAATACGTAACACAAGAGTAATTACCTGCTTTTCTTTCTCTCCTTGCTCATAGCTGGTTTGCAACCAGTAGATTTCATAGATGTTCCCCCCCACCCAATAGCTGACTTTAGTAACCGAGGTAGTACATGTTAATAAAATGAACTACATAACATCCTGAATGCAGATTTTTTTTCCTGCCAAAAATTAGTTACAACAACAACAAAAAAGTTGTTTCTGGTTGATATCTACAGAGAAGGATAAAAATAAAGGATTTCTGCTTTCAGAACACTATTTTATGTTAAAATGCAGAGGCAAATAGTGTCAGTATTATACCTACTATCCATCCTGTCTTTTATATGAAGCATTGCTGCACTTTTCCTCAGATGGTGCTTGTTATTCTCTGGGGTAAGGCACGCAGTGCCTGCCATTTAGAAGTAAGACAACAAAGAACACACTGGAAAACATTTTTATAGCATGGAAGGAGAATGTTTAATAGGCATCTTCTGACCCCTTTTTACCAAACACATCCAAGTATATGCTTTCTACTTTCTCAAAAAGATTAAATGCATGCTCTTGCCTCAAAGACTATATCCATAGTTGTATTCTCCACATTTTACAACATCAGTAATACTTTGCAAGTACATGTCACGTCTAAATGATCTCTCTTAGAACTTTTGTGATAAATTATTGTTTAGATTTTAATACATGAGCCTGCCCTCCATCTTCAATATGATACGGGTACCATGGGTTCTGCTTGAGCACTGCGTTGCTTCTGACATGAGACTGGAAGGTTTGCCCGCTTAATGGGCTTCATGAAGAATATTACGTACAACAGGGAGATGAGACAGGACTGAGCTGTGGTTTGGATAGGAGCCTGGGAAGTAAAGCCATGTGATTGAGTTAGGGGCCACTTAAGCGAAATGGACGTATATAAACCCATGGGACTGGACAGGAGGTATCTACGGGAACTGACCAGTGTCACTTCAAGGCCACTTTATTGTCTTCGAGAAGTTGTGCTGACCTAAGAACATCCAACAAAGACTGGAAAAAATGAAATTTTAGCGCATCTTCCAAGAAGGCAAGAAGGAGATGCAGGGGACTACTGGCCAGTCACCCTCACCTTGGTCCCTGGGAAAGTCAGGGAGCGTATTCTCCTAGAAGCCACGTCAATCCATGTGAAGGACCAGAAGGGGAATGCCAGCATGGATTGCTAGAAGCGAACTGTGCCTCACCCCACCTGGTTGCCTGCTGTGATAGAGAAACTGGCTTCGTGGGCAAGGGGAGGGAAAGGAAAGCTCTTTGCCTCGACTTTAGCAAAGCCTTCGACACAGTCTTTTGTAGTGTCTTTATAGCGTGGTTTGGAGAGGTGGTCTGGGCAATAAGGCGTGTTTGGAAATTGAGATGCGGAGAGTCGTGTTCACTGATAGAGTGAAATCACGTCTGTGTATAAATGAACAAGCAGTCAGCATCTACACCATTCACCTTCGCTGTGTCCCAGACTGAAACATAATGTACACGTACACAAACCTTGAGAGACAGGAGGAAAACACTGATTTTATTTACTTTGGTTAGTTCTTATTTGATTATTTGCTATTTATTTTCTATTTGTGTTATTATTCAGGGGTCCTTGAATATTTTACTTCTTTTTGCTAAATTTTGTAGGTATGAACCAGAAGTATTTATTTTTACTGTTTGATAACTCTTGAAATGGTTTTGCGCCATTTTGTGGACTTTTAGTTAACTTCAGAACGACTATGCGGGAGCAATGCAAGGAGCTTGGGGAGGTAGTTGTGGAGGGCTGTTCCCTTGCAGTGGTACAGGCTGGGGCCAGGGAGAGCTCTGTGGGGTCCTGGTAGTCCAGAGTGGATGTGAGCAGCAACGTGCCCTGGCAGCGATGGAGGCCAATGGGTACCGTGTCCAGCTTTGGACCCCTGATGCAGGAGAGGCTTCAACAAACTGTCGCGAGTCCAGTAGAGGCCATGAAAATGGTCAAGAGCAGCTGGGGAAAGGGGGCTTGTGCAGCCTGGAGAAGAGACAGCCCTGGGGCACCTAACAGCAGCCAGCCCCTGGCTATAAGTGATGTATCAGGAGGATGGAGCTGGGCTCTTCACAGCAGTGTGTACTGGGAAGATGAGAAGCATTGGGCATGAGTTGAAATGACAAGTTCAGATTGGATATAAGGAGGAACTTTGTCCCCATGAGGACATCTGAGTGGGAAACAGAGATGTCGTGGGATCTCCATCCCAGGGGGTTTTGAAGACCTAATAAAGCCCTGAGTAGCCTGGTCTGATCTCACAGCTGGCCATGCTTTGAGCTGGGGCTTGGACTAGAGACCTCCTGAGCTCCCTGCCTCAGTTATCTCATGAAGACTGTGGGGATAGGAACTCTAACCACCAGATTCATGGACAAGGGACCAGCCTGTCTCTTGGCCAAAAGAAACATATTCTTCAAGCTTATTAATGCACGTCTTACTAACAGGTAATGAACTGAGAGGGTTATTATAGGGGAAGAGCCGAGTTTGGCGTGATGGATGGCAGTTGCATGCAAACTTTGTTACCGGCTTGCTAAGGTGAAGTGGACAGTGACGTTTGTGCAGTCACGCGTTGCCCATCTGGCAGACAGTAAGCACAATATTATCTGTACTTGCTGGGGAATCGTTTGGGAAATTGATGGGATTTATTGGAAACATCCATTAGATGGCCGTACCTATAAGCTCGTCACAATTTCTGCAGGCAGTGATGAATTATGTCAGCTCTTAAATTTGCTGTCCCGTAACACTGAAGAGAATCAGAACAGGGGAAGAAAACCTAGCGTTTGGGATCAGCCTTATTTAACATCTTAAAAGAAATTCTGCCCATTTGCATGACTTCATTACCCGATTAAGCGGAAGCTGAAATAGTTTCAGTGTGCTTTTGAAGGTCATTACTGATTCATCAAGATTTATTACCGCTGTGGTAATTATGAACATAAGGCCTAGGCACAAACACGTTTTCCAAATGCCAGGACTTGCACGAAGGTATTAATATCCCGCTGTGTGTCTGTTTTCTGGTTTGGGGGAGAATTCTCTCTTCCTGACGTGCACGAGGTTCTTCCTGGAGTCACCAAGTGAGGCAGGAGGGGGCTGTGTCACCTCGTAAGGAGGGAGGGAGACTGTTAGGTCTCCTCTGTCCCTTCAGCAGATCGGAACGGGACACGTGGCAGTGCAAGGGACATGCCAGCCTCTTGTCATACTTGGCATTGCGCTTGTTTAGCAGCAATATTTTTCCCTTGACATTTTGTACTTTCAGCAGGAAAGGCATAGATTTATGTCCTGAGCATCTTATATAAATGGACCTGAAGTAATCCCCTAGCAGCCTGCCCCCCCCCCCCCCCCCCCAATCTCCATAAAGTAGGTCAGTGAATAGTGGAAATGAAGATTCAAATGTTGAATTTTTGCCCTATAAAAGCCCTGTCATCCATCAAACCAGCCCTGGGCAAATCTTACTGAAAGGCAGGATGGCTCTTCTGTGTGTGTGTGTGTGCATGTCATGGGGAATCTGAAGGCAGGAGATGTTAAAACAGCAACACCCCCCCCCCCCCCCACCCCCAGTAAAATAGGCTCATGGTAAGCAAAAAAGAGAGGGGGATCAGGAGAGTGTGTTAATCTTTGTAAGTGATCTTTTTCTCTGCCTTAAATATCATATTCAAAGCAGGGAGAATAAGGCTTTAGGTGATGTATGGTCTGCTCTGTTCAGTATGGGTTCTTACGCTATCTTTATCCCCCTAAAAGCAGTATCAGTGCAGTAAGAGGTGTAACATCTGTCACTTCTGGCTTTTTCTCTTTTCCTTTCCCCCTGGAGGTAGCATTGTGCAGTGAAGCGAGTTGTTACTTCAGGGGGGTTATTTTCCTTTCTTTGGCTGCACTGCTCTGAATCGCTTCTAGAAGGGCTGGGTGGAGGAGATGGCGGATACTCTCGGGCTGGAGGTGGTGGTGACCCTTCTTTTCCTAAGAGCTTCCTTTCTACTGTTCCGCTCCTACCCAGTGTGAGCACAACTAGATGTCCTGCATGGCAAATACGTCAACCAAATTCTCCATCTCTGGGCGAACCCGAATGTGTGCTGAGAGTGTACCACCCTGGGAAAGGCGCATCCCGGAGGGGGACATGGACTTTGGGCATGAGCACAGGGCAGGCTGGTGGCCTCCAAGGTCTCCTGTTCCATCTCCAAGGCCAGTCACGTCGGTAGATTGATTTGGTTTTACATAAGTGCTGCCAGAGACAGGCAGGGAAATTCCTGAAGCAGCAGTGTGTGTGAGGCTGTGTATCCTCCCTGCACTATGGTAAGAGGGGTTCCCTGTTAAGTTAATCAGCTATCTATTAAATAATGAATTAATTAAAAGTCCAGGCTGGTGTGTTAGGACATGTGGCCTTGATCTGCTTGTGAAATACGTGTCCTCTGGTCATCTTGTTCCTCCTCTGATGATACATAAAAGAGGCCTTCATTTTAGTTGTAAATGTTTATTAAAATCACAGTACTGCCTCTTTGCATAAGGGAAAAATGCTTTTTGTGAGATAATTAGGGGTCCAATTAAGATATCTGTAAACCTTAAGCACTGTCCAGAGTGATCATTCACGGGCAACCCTGAGACATAGCAGAAAATAGACAGACGTTTCATTATTGCAGTAAAATGATTATTTTTGTGAGCCATTACCTTCGGAGTTTATCTTTGAAAGGACTAGGTGAACAGAAGGGACAGATAAATGCCGGATTTTGTTGAAAAGCTTTTCTTTTATAGTCCTGTTTTAGTACTTAATGTGCAGAGATTTTTTTCTTTTTACTTCCCCCCCCCAGGAGCCGCCGTCCCTTCCCGTGGCACAGCTCGGAGCGGGGCTGGCCCAGCCGCTCGTGGCTGCCCGCTCCTGCAGGGAGCGGGGCAAGGACGGGCCATCTCCTGCTCTGCAGCCCCTTCCCTCCCCTCTCCCTTCCCCCGGGGAAATCTGATTTCTCCAGGATGTGTTCATCCACCGCGGGTTGACTTCCGATTGGTTTCTGGGAGCAGACACCCTCTTTAGCGGCCACGTATCGCGGACTCTCTTTATGCTTCTCCAGAGGGCCGTGGAGTCAGCTCATCATCTCGCCTTGCAATATGGCTCATGGAGCTCCTCAGCATGACTCCTGCGAGATCACTGAAAGCTAATTTGGCTAATTTGCCGCTGGCTGTGTATGTTCTGGGTTTAAAATGTGCCTCTTCGGACTCTGACTGCAGAGTCAGGTGGTGTTTTAAGGTACTAAAAGTATGCTGAGGTATAAGAACTGATTGTGGAATTATTTTTACTGTCTAAGGAGATCTCTTACACAGGCGCCCACCTTAAAATCTGTGGTTGATGTTCGTGTTTTCCCTTGCAATTAGGAGTGGCTTGTGCCCAAGGAAACAAGGGCTGCCGTGCTTTGTCTCTGCGTATGGGCAGGACAGCACGCGGGCAGCCGGAGCAACGGGAACAGAAAGCGGCCGTGAAAGCAAGACATGATTTCCTTACAGGTCGCTCAATTTGCCTTCAGCGTGAGTGGCTAGATAGATCCTCTTTCATGCTGATGAAAGGCCAAGGAAAGGTTAGAGTAAATTCTCTGCTTTTCCAATCCTTTGGCTGGATCAGCAGTTTCCCCCGGGGCTCTTTTCTCACCTCTGGAGACCCTTTCAGTGTGTGCTCCCTGGAATTCCACAACGCTTCTAAGAGAAACGCAGATTAAGGGGACGCTGAGCAGTTTTACTCTCTGTTTACAGAAATGTCTGGAGAAGCTGAATAATTATGGCTTGCTGCCCTTCCAAGGCTCAATGGTCTTGCTCAAATACATTTTGTAGAGCAGCTCAGCTTCCTACACCAAAGCTCTGTCTGCCCTGTCTTAAAAATACCCTCCATCACATAAGAAATATGAATCATGAACAGGGACCAAAATGCATGTCTCTGGCAGAGGATGATTAATACTAGAGATTCAGACCTTCAAATTCATAAATATTAGAGAAGGAGGATACGCAAATAATTTCACCTCTATCTTCCAGCCAGTACAGTGCAGATTCTTCAATATTCCTTATCCAGGCTGGTTTTAAATTACTTGAACAATGTGACTTCCAACACTTCTTTTGGGAGATTATCTCCGAGTAATCTCCAGTACGGATTATTTCTTGATATGCAGCTCAAACACTCCTTTGCTCCGCTTTATCCTATAATTACAAGTTATTACCATTAGTCCGTTTTAAGCAGCCTGGTCGCAGTAGCCCACAGCTCCTCCCAGCCCGCGGCCTCCCCGTCATGGCTATGACTGGCAGTCGTTGCTTCGGGGCACGGCTTTCCCTTCTGCCGGCTGAAGGCACCTGAGGAAATACAGCAGTGACAGTAGCCCCTACTTCACCCGTGCCATCTGTAATCCCCAGTGAAGAGACAGACCCGTGCTGTCCCCTCCCAAGCCTACCATGGGGTCACCACCTCTAGGGCCTCCTTGTCCTTCTCGTGCTGGTCATCTTCTGCCCCTTTGAATGATTTCTGTGGCAGCAGATTCTTGCCTCTGCCATTGCGTCTTTGGCAGTTAATTAAGCTATCTGGAGGTTCAAAATAGGGAGAGGAACTTGACCCATCAGGTTTTCCAAGATCTAGAGTAGACTAGAACTAGATTGTATCTACCCAGAATACGCAGTGACTATTAGGCTCAACGTATTTTGGTTTTTTCTTTGAAATAGCTACGCTGGTCCTGTCCCATTCTCCTATAGACACGGTGACTCTGATGGATCAAGGATCCTGTGGAATTACAGTAGAACTACCACAGGAGATCAGACGGGAAGGATCTAGTCTCGTTTCCAATCTCCAGTGTCAGACAGACACGTCTGCCTAGGGAGCAGTTTAGCAAAAAAAACCAGGACAAGAATACAGTGACACCTCCTGCCATCTGACCTTCTGGTGAGTCAGCGACTCTCGGAGGCAAAGGTTGTCTCAGACCATTTTATTTAAGAGCCAGCAGTGGACATACATCAGCAGTGGCCCTCTTACGCGTGTGCCTCTGCCGGTTTCAAAGGATAATAGGATGTGTTTAATAGGTGCTACTTTAGTGTTACTGACGCTTTTGTTTTCCAAGTGATAACCCTCTACTCTAGGAAACAGATTTAACGGTGAAGAGTATTAACTTACTTTTTAAGCCACTCACTGCATGAATAAGGTAATGTTTGTTGATTCAAATATAGGGTTTAGCTAATTTGTTATTCTGGGCAAGCAGGAACAGAACTGACCTTTATTTGCAGCCCGCTCTGTAGCTGGTGCTGCAGGAGACGTGCTGATGCCTGAGCCAGGAGGGCTGAGCCCCTCCGAGACTCTGCTTGTGCCACAGCAGTACCTGCCGGGACAGGGAGGCTGGCACAGCTGGCAGCACCCCGGCACAGCTGGAAATACCCCGACAGGGCCAGCAGCACCCCAACACAGCTGGCAGCACCCTGGCACGTCTGTCGACACCACAACATGGTCAGCAGCACCGTGGCACAGCTGGCAGCAATACCGCAACATGGCCAGTAGCACCATAACACAGCTGTCAGCCATACCCCAACGTGGCCAGTAGCACCATAACACAGCTGGCAGCAATACCCCAACATGGCCAGCAGCACCACAACACAGCTGGCAGCAATACCCCAACATGGCCAGCAGCACCACAACACAGCTGGCAGCAATACCCCAACATGGCCAGCAGCACCATAACACAGCTGGCAGCAATACCCCAACGTGGCCAGCAGCACCACGGCACAGCTGGCAGCACCCTGCTCACCTCCTTGGCACTTCTACTTGCCTGGCTGGCACCCTCCTCTTCTCACCCCACTGCTTCATCCACCTTTGCTCTTGGACCTTCTCTCATGTGCTTTAGCTTGTCCACCCTTGTTCACCCACCTTTGCTCATTCACGTTGGCTTTTACGCACTTGTTCAGGCATCCTTGCTCCTAGTAACAGGACAAGAGGAGACATCCTCAAGTTGTGCCAAGGGAGGTTTAGATTGGGCATTAGGAAAAGCTTTTTTCACTGAAAGGGTTGTCAAGCATTGGAGCAGGCTGCCCAGGGAAGTGGTTGAGACACCATCCCTGGAGGTATTTAAAAGAAATGCAGATGTGGGACTTAGGGACACGGTTGAGTGGTGGGCTTGGCAGTGCTAGGTTAATACTTGGACTTGGTGATCTTAAGGGTCTCTTTCAACCTAAATCACAGAATGGTTTGGGTTGGAAGGGGCCTTTAAAGCCCATCCAGTCCAACCCCCTGCCATGGGCAGGGACATCTTCAACTAGATCAGGTTGCTTAGAGCCCCATCCAGCCCAGCCTGGAATGTTTCCAGGGATGGGGCGTCTCCCACTTCTCTGGGCAACCTGGGACAGCGTTTCACCACCCTCACAGTCAAGAATTTCTTCCTTATATCTATATAAATCCACCTTCTTCTGGTTTAAAGCCGTTACCCCTTGTCCTGTTGCTACAGGCCCTGATGAAGAATCCCTCCCCAGCTTTCCTGTATCCCCCTTGAGGGACTGGAAGGGGCTCTAAGGTCTCCCCGGAGCCTTCTCTTCCCCAGGCTGAACCCCCCCAGCTCTCTCAGCCTATGATTCTATGTTTCTACACCTTTGCTCACACAGATTTTCAGGGCCCTCCTCCACAGGAGGCTCAGCTGCCTCGTCCCTGGTCCTGGGGCCTCCCGACATCTTGGGTGGTAGTAAGAGAAGAAAAGATTTGAATGATTATTTTCTCCTCAGTTTTCCATCTCTCTCCCTCTCCCTCCACTCCCTTCCCACCTTCCTGATTCCTCTGTGGGCATTGCATTGATCTGAGTTTCTTTTGTGGCTTTTTTTAGCTTTATTGCTTACGAAAACAAGTCATCCATGATGAGGCTGCCAGTGCCTGCCAGTTGGTCTGTCGCAATCCCTCACACCCCCTGATATTTTTTTGACCCTGTAGCTAATTTAAGCCAAACTTGACAGCAGAATAGACATCTCAGAGATAATTAAGCACCTGCGAGTTTGTGAGAATAAATAGATGGGTATAAAAAGGGAAACCCTACCAAAACCCCTCCCTGAGCAAGGATTCGGTGCTGTCCTTCTTCCTAATGAGCCAGTAGAGGATCAGCATCCCAGCTAAGGGGGACCCGTAGCCATAACCGCTGCAGTGGAGGCAGAGAAATACTTTGTGGGAGCTCACGCTCTTGGGCACTGTCAGTCCAACGTGACAGATGAAAGCTGCAGCCAGGCTTCTTATTTATGGCATTGCCCATGAAATTATTTGTTTTAATAGATGGCTTCACCCCTCCTCTCTCCTTCTCTGTTTCCAGTAACAAGAACATTAATAAGTACAGTAAACCATAATAATACATTGGCAGGCTTACAACGTGACAGATACTGGTTGTGCTGCAAAATGCCGCAGGAGATGGTGAGTCGGGGTGTTTTAAGGTATCTCTCCGTCTGGGGTACTGATACAGCCTGTCTTATCAGCCTGCCTGCAGACCTCATACTCCATGGTCCTTATCTTCACAGTCTGCAGTTTTTGCAGTACTGTTCTCTCTATTTTTCAGAAAGAAAACTGAGTTAAAGAGAGGGTGAATTACTTGCTCGCAGTTGCACAGGACCTTTTTGTCATGCATTGTTTTTTTTTCTTTTTTTTTGCCCTGAAAATGCATGTCCTGTAGCGTTCACTCTCCTTCCTCTCAAATGCCTCCAGAAGCTGCATGTGACCAGGAGAAGCAGGGTGTATTCTGTCCTTGTTTCTTCCTTATATAATTCATAGTTTGCTCTGAGTGTACCAATTTCTGGATTTTCCCCGTTTCTTGGTCTGAGATGCTGTTTCTTGCAGCCGGCAGGCTCCCACGGCTGGCGCCTTCCTGCATCCCCAGCGTGCGGCTGCCTGGGAAGCAAGTCTTCATGAGCCCCCGGTTGCACTCGTACATCTCTGTCCCCCTTCATCTCTTCATCCACCTCATCGACACACTAAATTTGTCTGTTTATTCCTCCCGTGATGAGCTTAGTGGAGGAGTTTCTTAAAACAAAAGAAAGTTGTGGATGTCTGGGGAAACAGCTCCTTAATTTATTTGCATTCCATCCCTGTTTCAAGTGCAGGGTTGGGTCAGCTTCCACCCATGAAGCTGACTTTGCTGCCTTCTCTCTCATTTTTTCGTCTCTCTCCCATCATGCGTTGCCTTCACAGGCAGCATTTGCACAGGACAAGTCGCTGTGCCAAAGGCAAGTCTTGCTCCTGGCTCAGGGCTTGAGATGAGAAGTTACAGCCCTTGCCCCAGCCAGAATCACAGAATCATAGAATTGCTGAGGTTGGAAGGGACCTTCAAGATCATCAAGTCCAACCATTAACCTACCCTGACAAAAACCACTTCTAAACCATGTCCCTAAGTACCGCATCTACTCTTTTTTTAAACAGCTCCGGGGACGGTGAATCCACCACCTCCCTGGGCAGCCTATTCCAATGTTTAATAACCCTTTCAGTGAAAAAATGTTTCCTAACCTTCCAGAAGGTGGGTGATTTCTGAGACAGGGTGTTGTTTTGTAGTCCAGACCTGTTGCTCTGATGGCAGTCTGGAAAGGATGGAGTCTGGAACAGGCTGCCAGCACAACATGGCTAGAAATAGGTCTACACAAACAGCCACTAAAGGGAAAACTCATGTCCTGGACCCATCTGGACCACGGGTTTGCAAGTGGAGCTGTAGATAGCGCTGTAGGCTGGTACCCAGCAGGTAGCAGACCTTTTCCCTCTTGACGGCGGGTATTTCGTTTGAGGGCTGTGACCCCATGGTCTTGGCCTCGCGGTTCTCTCGGTCAGTGAATCCCTGAGACGGGAGAAGGTTGTGCTTCCCCGGGGCAGGTGGAGATGCCAGAGGGGCAGGGAGCGAGAGGAGAGCTACAGGGGAGCCTGCAGCATCCGTACCACCTGGGACATGCCTTGGTCAAAGCACATTCACAGCAGGGAGCAGATCCCCTTGCCAGGGCAGAAGGGACGAAGTAAATATTTTTTTTTTAACTGATCCAGAGCGAGCTGTGTATTATTTGAACTAAGCTGAGAAGCCACAGGCCAGGTGAGCTGGAAGAAATGTTCGGAAGGGGGCTCCTTTCTGCAGGCAGGCAGCGCACGATGTGCTTTCAAACCTTTCTCTTTAAACTGTATTTTCCATCTTGGAAAAATAGCTTTATCCCACTTTGGTCTGTGCTTTCGCAGAGCATTGTTTTAGGAAGTGGCAGTTTGGTATCTATTTGACGTGCTCGCTTTCAGGAGAGGAGGTGGAGGAGTCCCAGCACAAGCACTGGGCTGATGCGGGTCCAGCACAAGTACCATGTACTTCACAGCCAAAGCGTGGGATGCAGAAAGGAGGGAGAGAGAAGGACACACACTGGTGGAGAAGAGCAGTCAGAAAAGCTTGGAGAACCATAGAGCAGCGCTCATCTGCTCCTTCTGTCTCATCCCTCGCCACCTTCAGCACCCTTTTCCCTCTGTATTTTGTCTCTGAGCTCTGGTAGAGCTCTGACAAGACTTCTGTCATGGCTTTGTACCGCCCTCCCCTCGCTGGGGTGGACATCTCATGTCCTGCAGCCCTTCCTTTTGGGCACCTTCAGGGGGTGGTTCTGCTCTGAGCTCCCTCCAAGTGATCCAGGTCTCCTGGGCATTGGCCTGTGCTCAGGACCTGCCATGGCACTCACAGGCATAAGTAAAAATAAGAATGTTTTATTAATGTTGGGAATGTTTTATTAAGCAGTCTTTATCTTTCTTCTTGTTTTTTTTCCCCTTCTTTTTTATGAAGTATAAAATAATTTTTCCTTTACTCTCCCGTGGAAAAAGTTATTTCCACTTTTGCATGTCCCACCAGATTCAGAAGGAGAATTTAAAGCCTTCAAAACAGCTGAAAACAGCATTTTAGTACCCATGAAAGCCCCTGATCTGAACTCTGATTCCGAGCAGGCTTGGCAGGTCTGTAGACACGGGGTAGATCCCAGGGGAAAACGGGAACTGTTTCTCACTGGTACAGGTCTGTTGTTTCTGACTCTGGGGGCCTGAAAATAGCCTGTGATTGTTTTCTCCTGCGGACAGGAGTTACGATGCAGGCTGTATTTTGTAAATCCTGGCATTCAAGCGAAGTAGTGGAGGGCAGGACAGCGTGGAGAGGTGACGCTCCTAGGAGGGACTGTTTTAAATCAAAAAGCGTCTCTCTACGTGATTTAGAAGAGAAGACCCGTAAGGGCAGCCGAGTTTTCAGAAGGCACGAAAGGAAAGAGAGGGCGAGCAGTGTTTAAATCGGCTTTTCCATGTCTTCACCCACCACATGACAGCCCATGCCCACCCCCTAAGCAAGGGTCCGTGGCACTGAAGGCACCATGGGTGATCTGGAGCTCACAGGCAGCTTCAGATGAGATGGGAATGATAATTGGGCATGGCAAAACCGTTCCCATCAGGCCAGCAGAGCTTGAAGTGCTTCGTAGTTATCAAACGCTGTCACCTAAACGATGAAGGTAGAGGGGCTGCCGCTGATGGGACCAACAGTGGAAGGTCACTGGGATGCCCGTCATGCAAACACCAGGGATGCCACAGCATTTCTGTTCTGATCAAGCACCTTGAGCAGCAGCGTCTCTTCTGTGGCGAGCGGGCTCTTCTCCTTGCTGCCGAGGACTGGTGATTCGGGACAGGCTGATAATTCGGAGGGACGCTGGGGGCGATTGGAAAGTCTCGCTCTCGCAAGACTGCAGAGGGGAGGAAGGATGGGTCCTTGGGCATCGCCAGCTCACCACAAGGCGCTGCCAGGTATTCCTGCTCCAAGGGGATGTTTAACTCCTGCTGGGAACAGTTGTTCACATATACCTTCCAGAAATGTTAATGCAAATCTCTATGAAAAAAAACCTTTTTAATAAACCTCCTGTGACAGAAAGGCGCCAACTGCATTTTGGTTTCAAGTCTTGAATTCCAAGCTGATTTCCGAATTGGCACAGTTCTTCCTCATGGCATAGCCATTGCGAGATGGATAAAATCAGCTGCTGGTCTGTTATAAAAAAAAGTGGGTTTAGTGCCAAATACTCATAAAAAGGAAAGCCGTAATTTGCAGTGATAAAGTGCTCGCTGGGACCGGTGGTCCGAATGCGCTGCTGTACGCTGGTACGGCGTATTGGCGTGTCAGAGATGCACAGGCAGGCAAGTAAGTGTCATAGCTGGGGCTGTTAGATCTTGTATGAACCACTTTGAGCTGCTGAGCACCGTGTCTCATAAATACAGTAGCATTGCACAGGCTTCCAGTGTACGTAGCCACTATGCAGTGCTGTCTGTGTATAATTTAAGTCTTCACATATAATTATGGCTGTACAAGCAAGAAAGCCACCCGATGTAATGCTAATTGTCGAACCATTTCTTTTTCTTCTTTGAAGTCCCACCCAATTTGACTGTTCCTCAAGAAAAGTCACCCCTGGTGACCCGGGAAGGGGACACAATCGAGCTGCAGTGCCAGGTGACGGGGAAGCCCAAGCCCATCATTCTCTGGTCGCGAGCAGACAAGGAGGTCGCGATGCCGGACGGGGCCATGCAGACGGAGAGCTACGATGGGATCCTGAGGATCGTGAACGTGTCCAGGGAGATGACGGGAACCTACAGGTGCCAGACCAGCCAATACAACGGGTTTAATGTGAAACCCAGAGAAGCTTTGGTACAGCTCATCGTACAGTGTAAGTAAACCCTTATTTTCTTCCCATGTGGTTTTGCTGATTTATTTCTCCCCTAAATGCACAGAAGCAAGAGTCTTATGGTTGTTACGTTTTTGATGCTGTGTTGTTTGGCTCTGTAGTTCCCTGAATCCATGATTTTACTGTGAAGAGAGAGCTAAAAATGACATAGGAGTCCCATTTATATTTAAAAAAAAAAGTGTGAGGCAATCATTATTTTCCCAATGCCTAGCTTTATGTTTCTTGACACAGGAACAAGCACATGAGATAGGAGGGCACCTTCCTATAAATGCAGATCTGATACTGATCTCATTTGTTGATACTGTCGAAAACAAGGAGGAAAAAAAAAAGAGAGCAAGAGCTGTTCCATCGTAGCTGGTCTGCGTGCAGGTCTGCATGGTCTGCTCTGACTCTGAATGCGAAGCATCAGCATCGGGAACGGGAAGGAAAACATAACAAGAAATCAGTTATTTTGGAAATGCTCAGCATTTATTATTGGAAAATGAAAAGTCCACTTTGATATGTTGATGGGAAATAATGAGCCATTCCTTGTTGCTGTCTATCTGATAAAGATGTTCACTAAATGACTTTCATGTGTATGTTGTATTGTTGGTACTTATTTCCACTTTTTTGTAAAGTGGCTTGTGCAGCCCTCGTTTATTCTGGCTTCAGATGCCCAAATATTATGGCAGATTTGCTTTTTAACAGTGTTCTGTGCTCAGCACAACTGACCTCTTTTGGGGCCTCCAGGGATAAGATACATAGTTATCATTCATAATCAACTGATTTGTTTTTTCCAAGGTCTGTTGTATAACAAATTATTTATGCACTTGATTACATGTTGTGGTATCTGCAGCGCTTTCATCAGAGCGATTTACTGGTGCGCTGGCACAGCTTTTTATCGAAGCGTGCTTCTGTCCCAGCCGGCAGCCACATGGACTAATGACACCAAGGGCCTCCTGAGAGTGAAGCCTGCAGGAGAGCTGGAGCCTTCTGGCTTGGGCTTCTCCTGGTTGTGGGTTCGTCTCCATTAGGACCGGCTTCATCCCACCGGGACTGATGTATCTAAATTGGGAGCAGAAGTGTCTTTGGCTCCATCTCTAGAGATTGGCAGTGGCTTGGACCTTAGGTTATCCCCTGGAGAGGTCTGCCTTTGCCTATAAAAGAGTCACGAGGGGATTAGTCTCCTACTGATGGCAGTTTTAAAGCAACATGGGTTGTGGTAGGGAAGACCGGCTCCTGTATGAACGGGCTGGGACCAGCCTGCACGAGCTGCCTTAATTCAGAGGGGTGGTAGCACTGGGGAGCCCCTGCCGACACAGGAGTTTCACTGATGTCATTATTGCTGGGATCGTGGTTATTCTGATGATGGCGTTTGTGGTTATCATGATGAGGACTCCTCCTGACACAGCTTCTCTTTCAGATCTCTTATCATAAGTCATCACCATTATAGATGTGTAATTTTAGCTGCACAGAAAAGGTCATTTACAGAAGGTTTATGTTATGAAAAGGCAGAAGATGAAAGACATGGAAGGGTCAGAAGGTAGGGGCACTCTTGACATGGGTCTGTGTTACAGCTGTGATGTGTCCCACGTTTTGCCCTGGAAGACTTTATTTATAGAATCATAGAATCATAGAATCGTCATGGTTGGAAGGGGCTTTTGATATCATCGAGTCCAACCGTACACACACACAAAAAACCCCTACAACCTCTGCCACTAGAGCATGCCCTGAAGTACCGAATCTAGACGTTTCTTAAATACCTCTAGGGATGGTGACTCAACCGCCTCCCTGGGCAGGCTGTGCCAGGGCCTGACCACTCTTTCAGTAAAGTAATTCTTCCTAATATCCAATCTAAACCTTCCCTGCCGCAGCTTCAGACCATCTCCTCTGCTCCTGTCATTATTCACCTGGGAGAAGAGGCCAACACCCACCTCTCTACACCCTCCTTTCAGGGAGTTGTAGAGGGCCATGAGGTCTCCCCTCAGCCTCCTCTTCTCCAAACTCAACATGCCCAGTTCCCTCAGCCTCTCCTCATATGACTTGGGATTTCAAGTCTTTCACAGCCATAGAAACTCTTGTATTTATCCAGTGAGCTCTGCATCGTTTATCCTGCTCTCCATTTCAAAGCTTTTAAGCAGATGCTGTTATTTTCTTCAGCAGGGAGGTAATCATGCGGTTCACGTTAGAGGAAGGGACAGTTGTGTCTGGGTCGTGGGGAACATTTCCCAGGATGTGGATGAGGACTTCCCACCAGCTGCACCACTCCAGGCTCTCAGCCAGTCCCTGCTGGACCCAGTGGGATGAGTCCCGCTGATTTCCAAAGGCTGGTGGATGCGTTGCTTGGATTGCTATTATTTTATAATGCTTTACTGGCAAAAAAAAAAAAGCAGCTCTGTGTTTCTGTATTTTTAGTGCTGCATTAGATGCAGCAGTTCACGTATTCTGAAAGAGATGAGAAACACAACTTGAAAATGGTTACAATAAGCAGGAGGATAACAGGTATTTACAGGAGATTTTTCTTTAATCTGTTCTTGTTTAGATTTCTGCTCCTTTTATTCAGATCCTGGCAATTGACAATTTGGAGACGAATGGACAAAGCAGAAATTATGTAACGCTTTGATTATATTTCTTGTGGGAGAAAAGTACGTGTGTTCATATCGACTTCAGCATCATTTCCGTAACTAGCATAGCATTTATTCAATTGTCATCAAAATCAGTTCTTTTCAGTAATTTTGTAATATTTCTTTTAGATGCTTGTCTTGGTTATAAACAGGGAAAGATATTTAATGGAGCTCTTTTATTTCTATAACAACTCATTGATTTCACCTGGTGTATGGTGTGTGGGTGCATGAGCACATATGTTCATGGACGTTGGTAGCTGGGTACGTTCCCATTCTCTGGGGCGTAAGAAGAGTTTCTGCTTGTGGGGGTAGGACTTTCTTACTCACCAAAGTGGTTTATTACTCTTTGTTGTTCCACAGGGCAAATCTGTCAGTGGAGCCATTCCTCTAGGTCACATCCCTTGGTTCAAACAAAAGAAAAAATAAGGATAAATTCAAAGAGAAATGCGGGTTTTTTTAGATTTGACTCAGTTCATATAACCAGTTTTAACGGAGTATTTCTTTCCCTCTCCTCTCTTTTCACCTGCCATCCCTTTAATCCCGTGCCCAGTGATGTCAGGATCCCAGACTGGGAGTTCTCTAGGAAAACGGCTGGTTTCTGTGCTTTGTCACAGCATGGGCTCAAGTCATGGTTTAAGACTTTTGATTTTTCACGTTTACCATCAAATTCTAAAAATTCTCATGGGAAAATACAAAGACGCCATGGGAAACCAAAAGTAAAGGACGACTCGTCTCTCTTAGCCCAGGTCTGTTGGACCAGACGTGGTCGCTGTGCTCTTCAGTGCACTTTGAGTCACACCATCCTTGTCACATCCTGAGGCCATCGCTCAGCAGTAAAATACAGCAGAGATGCTTGTTTTGAGGTCTAATTAGTAGGCTTTGGAAAGGAATTTAACTGAAAGTTTTAACCACCTGAATGTTAGGTACCTGTGCTCCCCGTGTGGCTATGGAGAGCGAAGCATCCACAGAAAGCAGCAGAGCCGGTCTTAAGGAAAGTGTCTGCGATGGTTTTTCTTTGTTCCGGTTCCCTGTCTGTAAAACAGAGATAACAGTTCCTACCCTAGAGGTTTTAGAGATGAGATTCTGAGGATGCTGTGGTAATGAAAGGCATGCAATATCTGATTTGATCAATAAACCTTTGCTTATTGCTATTATTATCCTCCACTCTTTTCTCGGAGGTGTGTTGGCACTCGTCACAAGCTATGGGCTTTACCGACTTTGATCTTTATTGTTTGGTAGATTTTTTGTGAGCCCTGCTAGCTTTTCTCTGAGAGATTAGTTAGGATCGTGGAAGTACAGCACCAGCAGCAAGAAGAGCTCAACACCTTGGGTGGGATATGGTCGCTGTTGTTACTGTAGTGTCCACCTCCCGTGGGAGATTGGAGAAGACCTCTGGGGGAAGAATGAGAGTAAAAGACCCCCCTGGGAAGTGTTCGTGTTCATTTCTCACTCTTCTTTGCCTTCCCCAACAGAATAAAAGGATGAAGCTAGTCACGAGGGTGTAGAGAGGTGGGGTCGGTCTCTTCTCCCAAGGAACAGGCGATAGGACAAAAGGAAACGGCCTCAAGTTGCACCAGGGGAGGTTTAGGATGGATATTAGGAAAAATTTTTACACTGAAAGGGTTATTAAGCATTGGAACAGGCTGCCCGGGGAAGGGGTTGAGGCACCATCCCTAGAGGTATTTAAAAGACGGGCAGACACAGTGCTTAGAGATACGGTTTAGTGATGGGTTTTGTCAGAGTTGGGTTGATGGTTGGACTCGATGATCTGAAAGGTCCCTTCCAACCTGGGCGATTCTATGGTTCTATGATGCTAGGGACGGAGCTGAGGGCGATCTGTCATCGCAGATAAGTCATCAGCAGAGCCTGCTCTCTGAAGAAGCCACGTGCTCCTAAAGGTGGCTTGTCCCAGCTCAGTTTGAGGAGAAGGGCACTAAGAGACGCAAGCAGAAAGTGGGAAGTACTTGTAGGGACCATGCTCAGATTCCTGCCCCTGCTCGCAGCGCCAGCCATCTTCTTGTGTGAAAATTTTGATAAATAAAAGTTAAAATAAATAAATAAATAAATGCCTGCTGTTGGCAGACAGGATGCAATCCAGTAATAATTTAAATGCACCGCTTTTACGGCTGGAAGAGAGTGCTCGGGAAATAAAAATGCCATCAGGTACAATATAATCAAATGTTTACATCGTGTACCTTATCAAGCGATGATAGCAGGAAGGACAGAATCGTTTTTCACAGTGGACATCGCTGCGTGTTGGGCTTGTGTTTTATATGCTCTAGTTTTACTTTGGTGCTACATAAAATATTGTTTATAATATAAACTGTTTTCCAAATGCATTGGTCTCCGAGTACTTGTAAAGCCTCTTAAAACATCAGAGATATTTCACGGAAACCTGGTTGGCAGAACAGTCGGCCACATTGTGATACTCTGAATTTTCCTTTCAGTTTGAGTCCCAGTTTATGTGTGTCATTCCTACTCGGTAATAAATTCTGAACAACTAATGAAATCACACTGAAGGGGAACATTCTTCAGGGATTATATTTGAAATGGAACAGGCCTAATTAGTTAGAAATATGAGGCTGAATTATGATCTCAGGTGCATCATTGCAAATCTGGAGCGTATGAGTGGGGCATAAATTAGTTGTTCGGGTTTTACATCGGCAGGAGAGAGTTCAGAATTGGGTCCACTTTGCTTTGATTGTACAGATGTTGTTTGCAGCTGAGGATGGGGAAAAAATAATCTTTTATGCTTTAGGCAATTTGGCAGCTCAGAAAAATTGCCGTATCTATTCTGTGACTGTCTAAATATGTGCCTGATGAAATATTTATATGTAAATATTATATATTATATTAATAATGAAATAAAAGGTTGTTGCGAAAGAAAGGAATGAAGTGTTCTCCATCCAAAACAGAACTAGAATTAATGAGCTTAGAACTCATGGAGATTTAGCAAAGTAATTACGAGAAACTTTTTAACAGGTAGAGTGGCTAATCCCTGCAGTGATTTGTTGGGAGAATTGCAGGCTCCGAGTCTGGGTGGGGTTTATTTGAAGCTGGGTGGATAAAGCCCTGCAGGGAGTGGGGATGGGCAGGGAAGGGGACGGGGACCGGGATCACTGCTCTGCTTTGGAGAGATGGTCCCAGGGGGTTTCAGCTCCTGAGAAAAGCACCTTGTATTTCCCAGGGACATGATGCCAACGTATTGCTTCAGAAGATTTTTGCACTCCCAAGTTCTTCGTTCCTATTGCTGGGCAGAGCCAGGCGAGTTAATGGTATTGTTTCGTGGGGGGGGATGAGGAGCATGAGTGAATCTCCCAGAGACTGAAACCTTCTAGATTTTCGAATTTGCTTGTAAAATTTTACCGATGAAAATGTATTAAAAAGGGAGTAGTCAAGGAATCTCCGTCGGTGAGAAGAGTAATTGAATAGGGAATATGTCCTTATTTTTAGATAAGCACTGAAATCCGTTTTTAAGCAGGTTGAAATGATAAAGGAAATCAGTATTTACATTTTACATTCATATTATTTACATCACAGTTATATTTTTTTTTCCTTATGATTTGAGTGGAAGAAGCTGATTAGTATTCAGGACAAGCGTTAGAATAATCCAATACATTCCCAGCCTGTTTGGTTTATTACTTTCTGAACAACTTCCTTCTCTGCAGATAGGATTTGGCTTTGATTTAGGCATTTTGTGGTGGGAGAGAGAGCAGGCTGAAAGAGAGCAAGATCTGGGCCTTGTTACTTTTATATTTCTGGGCCACTTTTCATGTCTTTTCGGCGTGTGGGAATTGATAAAAGACCTCAGCCACTTTATAACATCGAAATACGTGTCGCTCCCATTTGGCTTTCTCTCTGAAGTTGCTTCCTCCGTCCTTGTGTGTTGTGTCGGAGGAGCTCCACATCCCTGGGTTGCAGGTTTTTCCCAGGGTTGCCCCCATATGGCGCAGGTACCTGCTGCCTGCCCTATGGCGAATATGTATTTAGGTAGTCCAGATTCTGTTGCCACTGTCCTTGTGTTTAACCTATGGGTAGAATTCCCAGCTCCTTAGTTCTCCGACTAGAAATTTTCCAGAAAACTCCCTTAGTACTTTTATGTAAAACACCGGTCAAAATCTCTTCTATAAAATCTTCAGTGAAAGACGATTGAGAACAATTTCAGCATAGCGCATAAGCAATTATGGCTTTGTAAGTAATTTATCTGAATGAAGCAAGGGAGGAAAAATATATGGCAATAATTGATGGCTTGAATCAGCAAAGCAAAATGCTAGGAGCTTTTTGACATTTAGCAAGGTCAAGGGCAATGTGTGTCTAGTGACCTGGAGAGGTAATGAATATGCAAATACTGGCAACATGGAAAATTCTAAATGAGAATGAGATCATTTGAATTTTTTCTTATTTAATATTAAAACTATAGTTGCTGAGAGAACCTCCTGAGATGTATCTTTTTCTTGTTAGAAATTCCAAGAGACAGCCCAGCAGCGAGTACCCCAGAACCTGAAGCATAAACACGGATGTTACTGGAAAAAACTGAATTATTCATAGAGGTTTCTTTTTGACAATTGGTCATGTAGAAGATAGTCTTACACCACAGAGCAGTTCACATCAGTGTCTGAGGGCAAGACCAAAGACAGTCTTCTCAACAAAAAGCTTTTAATTTTTTCTTAAGAAGTGAGAATGAGAGGAGGAATGGGAGCAGATGCAAATGTTGCATATCTATATTTAAAATATGAAGAATCAGAATAGGGTGTCTTTGGATGCTCTGCTTCTCCTGGAGATGGCATCCAGCATCTGAGTAGTCCAATTGATAAACTCGGGAGAATGGCACTTTTTAATCCATCAGTATTTCTTTCAGGTTTGTTCACAGAAACTTGCTCTCTCTTAGCCGTGGTAGCCTTTTGCTGACACCGGCGTGTCGGTGCTTCCAGCTGGTTCAGGTTCGCTCCATGGAGCTGGGCTATCCCCTTGAAACTCGGAGAGGGAGCATCAGCATGAAGCAAAGAGCATCTCTGCTCCGTGAAAAACCTTCAGTGCACATAAACGGTAGGTTGAAATGTGGTGGAGTTCGGGTTTGTTTCACGCCGATGCAAGGACAAGATTGTCCCCCCCAGAGCACATGGGTGCTCTGATCCTAAATGCCACCAAGCTGGGCAGGAAGCCTCTGGTATAAATGTAACCTTCTGAAAGTCGGGAAGTTCTTGTACCTTGAGTGAGACTAGCATCTTTCTGTGGTGTTTTCATCCTGCTTCTTCCCAACAGGGGTTTTAGGATTGAGTAAATAGTCATTGGATGGTGCCTTTTCTAATAGCTTTGTGACTAATGCAGAAGGGTGGAAAGGCTGTGGAAATTCATGGGAAACAGGACCAGAGAAGATACTGTTAAATAAGCTCCCTGACCTTTATGGAGATTTGGTATGCCTGAAGGTCTGGGACACCCAGGGACATCCCTCTGCTGTCTGAGTCACACTCAGGGCTTTTTGGGGGTGAGGGTGAGGAGCTTCCAGGGTGAGAGTGATGCTCCCTCCCACTTCATGGCGGAGGTAAAGTGCTGCAGAGCTGCCACAGCTCTTACCGCTCTCGTTTGTAGGGTGCTGGTTTCATGATTTCTGGGAGGATACGCTGACGTTGGAGCTTTATTCATAATTCTGTAGCAGTGAGGGGAGGGGAGGCACTGGGGAGACTGGGCATGGTTGGGTCCTGCCCAACCAGGCAATGCTCTGCTCCCGCCGCGGCAAGGCCAAGTATTAGTCCCTTGACTTGCAGAAGGGCGCTTAGTTCCTCCTGACCGTGCTCTTCTTGCAGAAGGACCCCGTCAGAAATAACACAAGGGGAGGAGAAGCTGGTAGCACCCACGTTCAGTAGCATGTCAGCTCGCACGCTGCCAGATACGCGGCACCTCCTCCGAGGAACCAAAAAAAAATGGTTGTTTCTTGGAAAGACTTTCATGGGCTTTTGAGAGCGAATGGTAATTCCTGCATGGATGGTGGACTGTCCATGGAGCTTTATCTCCTGCATATGGTATTTTCAAGAGCAAAGGTTTTCTTCTGGCTTTGTATTGTGTGTTAGCCATGTCCTATTTTAAAGAAACTATGTTGTGTTATGATAAAAGAGTGACCAGCTTCAGAATGAATAACTAGTTAAGAGATAGAAATAAAAGGGCAGATGTACACAGTGAGTTACAACCAAAAACTTTAGAGGGAAATCCATGAGAGTCTTTACTAGGTCTTGTGGCATTCAGTGAAATCCCTAAAAATAATCACAGCAGAATGAGAACGAATGTTTCAGTTAGGAAAAAATCCAAAAATATGAGTTAGGAGGGAAGAAAAATACCACAAATGTCAGCAAACATCTTTATCCTGTCTTTGGCATTTTAAGTTGTTTACCTCCCTTTGCCCCCTCTAGTGCTTTCTGACTCATTTAGGATGCTCTCCAGCAGTGTTCTTATTTTGGCTGTAAAAAGTGTAACAGAAAGTTCAGGCACAAACGTGTGCTTTCACCAAAGCAAATTTGTAACAAAATCAACAACCAACCAACTCATGGAAAGGTGAATCGGAATAATGAAGTTGGCCATTCAGCTAGGTTTTTTTCCCATTGGCCATTTTAACTGAAGAAGATGGTAGGTAAATATAATTTCTGGGGTTTTGTCCCGTATTACTTAGGGCATTTATTCCCATAATGAAAGGAATATGTGTTTCAACTAAAACCATGATTGTGGAGTGAAGCATTAAAAGTTTTAGGTTGTTTGAATTGACATAGGCACGCAACTAATTTTGTCTGTGAATGCTTCTGTGTTACGTCATGTATTTGTTTACACGATTATTTATTTTATTTTGTTCTATAAATCACCGTCTTCCTGCCTAACTTTCAAATGTTTTGCTTTGTGACTATAAGTGTCTCATAAAATGGAGTGGTTTAAAGTTCTCTTCATGTTTAAAGAAAGGTTGACACTTTCTCTGCACTCCCTCGTGGCGTACTTTGTTTTTATTTTTCTATTCAGATGTGTTGTCCACTGCTGTTAAGTTTTGCAAACTTCTGCTATGAAGTTTTGCAAAACATTTTACCTGTGGAGAAGAAGATGGTGTCAGCAGGCACATTCCTTCCACTCAGCAGAAGGAATGAAATTAGACCTGGATTGTGCTGATAAATAATCAGGTTCTTCTAAAGGAGCTAGTCCGGAGGACGCTGGACTCATCACAGCAGGCACTGAGATGCTGTGAAAGCTGGGAGGATCCTTGTTGCTGTGGGACAGGGATGCTTTCTTGGAGAGCCTCCTTCTTTGGGTGGCTCCCATCAGTCTGTGTGGGCCAAGTTGCGTGAGATCCTCCTGCACTCTTCTCCTCCCAGCAAAGAAAACACATTATGAGTTAAATGACTGAAGACAATAGGAGTTTTGGCAGTGACATCAGTAGATGAAGGGTTTCAAAGAGCACGGGACACATAGGTTGTGCATCTTCTGTGTCAACGGCTTGGTTAGGGTATGGATTTTACCCTTCTGCTCCCTCTGTGTTGCCTTGCTGCCTCCGCTACCTGTCTGGGGAGCATCGCTGCTTGGTGCAAAGAGATTTAAGTCATGCCTCTTGTTATCAAGCAGCAATGCCATGCATTGCTCTGACCTCAATTTCTTGCTGTGGGGACCACCATCATCTGCCATGGAAGGTCTTTGCAGGCTGGTGGCAGTGTTAGTAAGCTCCACAAGTTGCTTTCTTGAGGAGAGTTTGTGATAGAAATTTCCTAGTAACAGGATTTCTCATGGTCTCCTTCTTATATTCAGAAGCTTTCCACATAATAAAAGGGAAATTTCATACCTTTCATTTATTACTGGGTCAGTAAATAAAAATTCTGGAGGGTAAACAATGAAGAGGCATAACCTACATTTTTTTTAGAGGAATTGTTATTTATAGGTTGTCCAGGCCCTTGAAAATATATTCAGACCATTTGCAATTGATACATATTTCTCACTTTTCCAGGCTCCTTTGTAGTTGCTATGCCCATTAATACATATTCTTATCAATAAAGCCATTTTTATCCCTGTTTTAATCGACTGTTTCCCTCAAGGTGTGTAGTAGCTTGTTCAGATTTATTTTATCATTCATATTTATTATTGGCATCGTTTCTCCTTTTTACTCTGTTTGTATCAAGTAATAGACTGTATCTGTCCTCGTTTTGCTGTTTGTGGCGGGCCTGGCTTGCACGCGGAGGGGCCGGGGCGCAGGCGATGCCTGCCCTTCGTTAGAATGAAACCGCAGGGGACCGACCTCTGCAACGAGGGATGATTATTTTGTCTCTTGGAGGTCCTGGTTTGCTCTGGAAAGGCCAACAGATGCAGTTCGTTCTGTAGCTTGTTTTGCAGGGGTAATTACAACGTGTTTAGGCTTAAAATGTAAAACCACGCGAAACACTTTCATCAGGGAAGCATCCTCTTATTTATTGAATGATCTCATTAGATGTGTTTTCTCTGTATTGTCTTCGGTACCCTCAACACACAATACTCTACTTTGAGAGCTACAGAGGGAAAACACATCCATCTCTGCATATCTACCCCATTTAAGTGTTTGGTGATATGAAAAGAGAGGCTGTTGGGTTTTATTATCATTTTCAAGCTAAGCTCTGTAACTCTGACCCCAGAAAACCAAACATCTTGCTCTGTTGGAGGGAGTTGAAATTGTAAAGCTGTATTAGCAAAAAAGATATTCTTCCTTATTCTATTCTATCTATATTTATTCTATATTCTATCTATATTTCTATATTCTATCTATATTTATTCTATTTATTCTATATTCTATCTATATTAAGATATTCTATGTGTGCACACATAGGGCTTTCTGAAATTGCCGGTGTCATGGCTGTGGTGAACTGGTGGAAGGTGCCCTAAAACAGCCCTACTTGGCTTCTGGAAGGCGTCAGTCAAAAATATTCCTGTTCTCCAGGCTCTGCATGCCCTCTGTGCCTCCCTGCCCTGCAGCTCTTTCTCATTCACACCTCTGTTTGTTTGAGACCCTTATTCTTCATCCAGCCCGCAGTGGGGATGGGGAGCGGTTTGTCCTCTTTCGGTTGCGCCTTGCCTAGTTAGGCTTTTTGTCCTGCCAACCTTCAGGTTTCTCTAAACGACACAGACCCATCTCCTGCAGATTTGACTGATACGCTGAGTTGTCCAGATGTGATCGCTGTTGCCGTTTTCATCCATACCTCTGAGGTTAGCCCCAATCTCCTTGAAGTGTGTCTCCAAGCGTGCGCACAGCTATGCCCCGTTCTGCCCGTGGCCGCTGGGCAGAGGAGAGGTGTAGCGTTGCAGCGTGGACCTGTTCCTCCATCGCAGGCTGGTGCACAGCAGCTTGATGCTGCTGATTGCCATTCAGCTGTGATCCATTGCAAAGCCAAGGCATTATTTTGAAGATCCCCTTCCCACCTGATGGTTCTCTGTGCTGTCTTTGTCCAGCTCTTTTTCTTTGTCCAAGTAGCCGGCTTGGATAAATCTGGACCCCAGGGCTTCGGATCTGGCCAGGAACCTCTGGCAAGGGCTTTGTCAGCGTGGCTGGCTGATGAGTTTCACACCGCCCTCTGCTCAAGTTTCCCCACCATCCCAGGTCACACTTTTATGGCTGGCTCATGGCAATGTCAAGGGAAACAGCATCAGATGCCTGGCTCGGGCCAAGATGCAGGACATCAGTGATTTCTCCTCAACCCTCTGTCTCTCTTACACTCTCAAAGAAGGAAATTAGATTATTTTGACATGACTTGCTGTTGACAAATCCCTAGTGACAGTTACTCATCTCAGTGTTATCTTCCAAGCTCTCACAAATTATTGGATTGTTTGTTGCAGAACGTTTCTGGGAACTGCAATTAAGGTGTCTGGGCTGTAGCTCTCCGGCTCCTCCTCCCACCCCCCTGTTTTCAAGGTAGACGTTGGGTTTGTTGCTGGCTAGCTTTCTTGTACTTCCCTGGTTCCCCACAACTTTTCTCTGGAGGTTTCAGTGGTTATTTTAGGCTGATGCTTGTTGAGGCCCTTCCAGTGTGAATATATGGAATATATGTGAATCTCTGCGTTCTTCTAAGCTCAGTTCTTCCTACAGGTGTGAATTATTTTTGACATCTGAGGAAGGAGGGTCAGCTTTTTTAGAAAATCCTGCTGCACCAAAGGAATGAAAGAGCTTGGCTCTTCTGTACCCCATATTGTTTGTGTTGCGTGGCTTTAAAACGGAATGAAAATATATCACCTTTCTAATTAACTGCAAAGAAATTGTTGGTATTGCATAGGGCCACCAGGAAAATTAGAGTAACACCAAGTCAAGTTCACATGTGCTACATGTGCTTTTGTTCATACCCTTTGTGCAGACCTAGGTTGGCTTTTTGCTCTCCAGATAGAGGTCAGAGCTTCTGAGTTACACTCTGCTGCTGTTTTCCTTCTCAAAAAAGATAGCTGACGCAAGGTCAAGGTCGATTCACTTGTGAGTCCTCTCTGTCCTTCTCATCACCTCTGCATCAGCCTGACTTGAGGCAGTCCTAGCCTTTTCTCTTTAATCACATAGAGATGAAAATTCATTCCAGTCTTTCATGGAGCCTGGCAGGCCCCAAATTTGTGACTTCTCAGGCACTGATTGTTAAACAACAAAGTCATCAGGACTTGGCTTTTCACTTCCTGGAGGTGCTAATCGTGGAAGTTCCCACCGTCTCCTTCCTTGCTGCTGTCTCTCCTGTTTCGTTAGACTCTTCACAGGGTTGTATTGCCCCAGTGTGAAGTTCAGCCTGTGCCCAGTTAATTGTGCTTTTCACCATTTTAGTCCTTAATATCTGACTGCTTGAGCTGGAAATTCTCAACCAAAGTGATGTGTTGGAGCTTAAGCCCACACAACAGTTAGCCAACTGATGGCTTTTCCTAATTACTCATGTTACAAGCCTTTTTTGAAGAAAGACGCTGATTTTATGCACAAATATCTTGTATGCTCTGGCTGTATGTTGGGTATCAAAGCTCAACATGAAAGAGGCCACGCTGGTGTGAGTTTTATTTATTGTATATTTATTGTTTTCAGCTTCATTAAGAGAGCAAACTCTTCTCCTGTCTGTAATGGATTAGAGGAGAAAGAAGACAAAAGGACTTTATAATAAGCTCAGACATCCACAGAGGCCTCCTATATTTTGAATGGATCTAATTCTCATTTTTTCCCTGAATTTTGTTAGTGACGCCATTATTCAGTGCATCCACAATTGTACTTACATTTTCTTTGGACCGGAAGATTTAAGTCTCAAAAAACGAAAGTGAAATAAATCCCAGCTGGGCAAAAAAATCCTATTTAATTTAATGTCATCAACCTAGAATGAGTTTATTTTAAGCCATTTTCTGCTGCACTGGTGTATAACTTTAAGATACAAAAGCCATATTTTCTAGTGGTGAACATGGAGATAGCTCCAGTGATTTTGGTGATTTGTTCATATAAGCCAGAAGGGAATTTGGTCCCACAAGTCAACGGTTTGCCTTGAAGAAATCAATTTGAATCCTTGCTGGACTTCTGACTTGGTTGTTAATTTGGCCAGGTGTAATCAAATCTGTGATTCTCTTTAAAGTATTATCTGACTTGCTAAATTTTGAGCTCGTGATCTTGGATGTGGCAGCCTGGTCCTGTTGGACTTACATTTGACCAGACTGGATTCGTTGGTCAAAAAAATGAAGACGTAGAACCAGTAACAAAAGCAGCCTGATCTTCTCTTGGCTGTGCTCCCCCTTCCCAGGCCACGTTGACCCTCTCCTTTGCAGTGATTCTCCTGCATACACCCAGTAATCGCTGAGCTATATGGAGCTATGAGCCTGCGACCCTTTAATTGTAATTTTCATCTTAGCATGTCCTTGAGGCGCTCGGTCTAACCCATGAGAGTTTGATCCCGGATCAAAACATTAATGTGCTGCAGTGAGCAGGACGTATGTAGACCCGCTGGCTGTGAAAAGGCAAACTAGAATAGGAACACTGACGTTAAATGAACTGCTGAAATCAATGAGAACCATCTTCCCTGGGTTGTGCCATGTTGGACACTCGCTCAGAACAAATATGTACATAACCAGCCATATCTCACTAATCCTCTAATCACATTCCTTCACAAGAGCTCGTACGGCTTTGCTTCTGAAAATTGGTAATTAGCATCTTACTCCTCTTCGATGTATTGTGCAGCATGATTGCCGTGACCCATCTCAAAACCTTGTGCCCCTTGGGATGCTGCTTAGTCTAGGAGCAGTCCTTCATAAAGCCTCCTTGAAAAGAAATTTTGATAGTTGCATTTTTTTTTTCCCTTTTGCGAATGAAGGAAATTAGCAGTTTTTGGCTACTCTTAAAGGACGCCTTGATTTTCTTTTCAGATCAAGAAGGGTTTCTCGGAAAAAAAATTATCCATGTCTGATATATAATCAGCGCCCATCAGACAGAAGATTCAACACTGCATACTTGCTGATTGCCTCTAGCTAAAAATTGCTCTCAGTTCCCATCTACCTCAGATAGCTCTGCGTGCGGGTACGTGTTATCGCACACGTGTGTATGGTAGTGTCATCTGCATCACTTGACACACCTGAGGCCGTACCTATGTGCTGTCCGCCAGCTGCCGTGCCATGCCAGGTGGTCCAGGATGAGCGTGGTTGGCATGCTGAGCATGCGTGGAGAGGGGGAGGTTACAGGCTCAAGGTTACAGCTTGCTCTTGCTGGAAGAGGAGTGTTTTGTGGGGAGGAGGGCACGCTCGCGGCTCTTTGCTGCATTTGCTCTGAGGGGGTGAGTGATCTTTTGCGGCCAGCATCCACTTTCTGTATATAACCGTATCTCCACCCAGCTTCTGATTAATCTGTGGAAGTATTCTGTACTTCAGGTGTCCGAAGACAGTACCTCCCCGTTAGTTACAGCTGCATTAGGATTTTTCCAAGTCTGATGTCGTTGGCATTATTGGGAGGGAAAAAAATTGTGGCTTGACTGACCTTTCTAAGTCTGGTCTGCAATTTTTAATGACTTATTCAAGCAATGGGGAACTAAAAAGCTCAAGCGTGCACATTATATTAAAATAGATGGTGGGACATCTGCAAAACTTTCAAAGGAAAATATAACTTAAGTGAAGAAGTTAAAGTACTGCAAACTGTAACACCAGTTTGACTAAAACTGATGATATAAGAAGAGTTCATTGTTTTATATTGATAAATTAAATGAATTTTGAGGCCAGGAAGATGTGAAATATCCATCTGTATTAGCTCTACAAAACTTTATTTTATATATATCTTGGTAGAAACAGCGAGTTCAGGTGTGTCTAACAAGTGACTATAAGGTCTGGCTCAGAGAGGAGTAGCACCAGATAGTTTTTGAAAGAGAAATATTATTCTGAAGGGAGGAGTTCCTCAAAAAGCGGTCCTGGGGCCAGTTACATTTCATGTCTCGGTGACGGCCATGGCACAAAGGATGCGCGTGTTTTGACGGAAGTTGCTGATGCCATGTAGTAAGGTCCCCGTGCCCCAGGGCAGTTCCAGTTACTCATCGAAGCTGTCCTGGAGTAGCCAGAAGCAATTTATCTGCGCTATTCTTGCACTTTGTCCAGGCTTTTACTTCTGATTCTCAAAAGTAGAATTAGCCAAAGCCCAGCAGCAGACAAATGCTGAACGTACATCCTTCTGCTTTAACAGAAATCTGCCTGGGAGGTATTGCTCGTGTAGAGGAAAGTAGAGTTATCACGTAGAGAGGACCTGGGTGATTTCAGAAATGCAAAGGTTAGAATGAAAGCTGCTGTTCTTGGGGACCAAGGCAAATGTATTGCTCATGTGGGTTGTTCGTTGGTGTCTGGAATAGGTGTAGAGAAGGATTTGCCTGGCTGCAGTAGTTGGTCTAGGGATCGCTGAGGTATTGCTGGCATGAGGACCTGATCCTGGGATGCACCAGCAGGTGTATGCCCCTTGTAAAGACAAGTATCCCTCTGAGCCTCTCTGTAAGGCAGCATGGAGACCACCTCTGTGCGTTTGAGTGCGTGTTCATGATGGCTGGACTCAAAACGGAACACGCACAAAAGAGGATTTGGTGTTAGAGGAGGAGACTGTGTTAAATTCCCATGCTTCGTCTTCCCGAGGAAAGACTAGGAGATGCAGTTGCACTCAGAATGCACACCATGGGGCTGACAGAGCGAAAATAACTGTTTAAAGCTCTAAATGCCAATGTTGGTGCAAGAATACATAGATACAAATTGGTCATAAATACATGCAGATTTTTAATCATGACAGCAGTGGGATTTATCAGATGGCTTATAGCCTCGGTGGCTATGAGAGCTGGGGAGTGGCTCGGTCACACAGGGTATTCTTCCAGTCTTACGTTCTCGTGTTCCTGCGTGCAGCACCTATTTTAGAGGAGAAGCTTGAGAAACACTTGTAAATAAGATGTTACAGTTGGAAGAGCTGCAAGAAATGAGGGGCTTTCCCCAGAAATGATCAGAAATATCAAAGAAGTGGTTCCTCCCTCCTTCTGCAGGTGTGCAGTACATCTGCAAGGTTCAGAGTGCATATAAAATGCTGGTCCCTTCCTGGGAATCTGTTCTACTTCTAGTTCCAGTGGTGGAGAATCAAACGCTGTGGGCTAACCTAACAGGTCTCCGTTTATTAGTAAGGTTTGTTCGTATTATTTAAGTAAGATGAAGATGTTTGATAAAAGTCCATTCCCATGTTATGATCGAGAAAGTTTACACTTGCCTGGAGGTTTTGAGAAAAGTGTCCTAAGGCACATGTTATGATTCAGTTAATTAATATCTGCCACACTTTCAAATTCGATGAAGTTATGCAGTATCTAATCTTTCAAAATGAGGTAATGTGTATCAGCTGGGTGTAATGGTATGGATTGACATAAGATGTTTTTCCTTCCTTGTTACAAATCATGGAAGATAGCTGGTATCTGTGTAAGGGACTTGTGGTTTGGCTGATGCATCTCTAGTGGAAAAAAGAGGCAAGATTTGTGGAGTAGAATAGTGGGAAAAGCAAAGAAAACACAGGGCATTCAGGAAGATTGTGCCAGTATATTTTTCATAGCAATGAGGTAGAATAAACCCAGTAATACCACTAACTATGCCGAGCTCCAAAATACATCCAACACAAGCCCTAGCGGAGTTCAGAGAGGAAATGAAAATGGAGAAAAACATATTTCTTCAATAACCTTGAAAATTCAATTTTGGAGATAAAACAGAGCTTGATAAAATTGGTTGAGAGAGTACGTGAAGTAGAACAGTAGAGGAAACAGCTGGAAGAAAGAGAATAGCAATATATAGATTTACTGAAAACAAAAAGGCAATTAGGTGTAAAACATGGGAAAAAAAAGACTTAGAAGAAATAACATAAAATTTTATGGAATCCTGTGGGAGAAGGAAAACAATTAAATGTTGGATTCTATTCCCTTCTGCATAAAATTGCTGGACACAGAAGACAAATTTGGCTGCACAAAATCCAGCCTCGGAAACAGAGGCTATGTTCTTTATTTATGCATTTATTTATTTATTTATTTATTTTTAATTGAATCCGAATACAAATCCAGGCCCAAGTTTCACAAGCAGAGCCCGTTCCGTTCGAAAGGCGGTGACTTATTAGCAGTCTTCCCAATGGGGATTAAATTGTTCACAGCAATAAGCTCGAGGAAAATACAAATGAACTCTGAGAAACAGGTTCTGGTGCAGTTGTATTATGGCAGATCTGCCCACGGTGGTTTCATTTCAGGGCAAGCCTCTGTTTTAATGCTGGCCATTAAAGCGCAGAGTCGTTTGGCCTCGGCCACGTTTAAGGCGTGGGATGCTGTGTGCTTATTTCTCTTTATGCGCTTGTAACTTTTTCTTTCCTTGTGGCCCCTGGCGTTGCTGCCCCAGCTGAGGTTTTGGGGCTGGCTCTGGGCTCAGCCCTCTGCTGGCTCCCACCTTGGGTTTGGGGTGATGCTGCTCTCCTTTGGTAGCATCGCAGTAACCGTACCCCTTGTAGGGTCCCCACGGAGGGTGTGAAGCACCGTGGTGCGAGACGAGGCTGTTTTGGGGAGACGCCGGCGTAGGGTGACTCGTACCTCCCTGGCTGCGCCATTGGAATATTTGGGTTCAAATGGCCTTGTTGTTTCTACGTGGCATCTGATTTTTTTCCTGGCTCTTCATAGCTCAGTGTCCTTGAGAGACAGAGGGGAAGGTGGAATCTCCTTTCTCCCCATGTTGCGGTTGCCCGTTTGCTGGCCAGGCTGGAGGCAACTTGGAGAAGGGGATGTCAGAAAGGGGCAGCATCCAGCAAACTCTGTGTAGGCCTTAATTTTGTGCAAGGGTGTTTTTCATCACGAGGAACAACTGAACAAACAAACTCAAAGAGCTCATCCCACCGTCACCAAAACAACAACAACAAAGTATTCCCAGTGGCAAATCCCTCCCAGCGTTTGCACGTGAGGAGAAATAAGGTGGAAGGATGCAGGAGCCATGGGCAAAGGAGACAAGGGACTCCCTCCTCTCTCGGAGGAGGGAAAGCTGAGCTGTTGTGGGACTGATTGCTGCTAACAAGTCGGCCTCCTTCAAGGAGCAGACTAAGGCAAAGGTTTTTTAAAAATAAACGTGCAGAAATGTTTGAAGTCCATTTTTCAATCTCAGTCATTGAACTGGGGACTCGGGAGGCAGTGACGTACAGAAATCTTCACCTACAGGGTTTATTCATCTGGGTTTCTCTATTTCTTGCACCTTGTCCTCTCAGGCCTGGTGTACCCAGGTTTGCGTGCGAGGGGCTGGAGATGGTCACATCGAGCCCGTTCGGAGAGTTGGGATGGCTGGGTCGGTGCTTCACGCACCGGCGCTGGTGGCTGTTTGCTGTCCCCGTCTGGGATGGTCGGCTTTCCTCTGCGGGAGGCGTTTCATCCCATCGCTGCCTCCAGGGTCGTTTGCTGCCTCCGTCGCTGGGGCTCTGCCAGCGTTTCTCCCTTTGAAATAGTTTGCTCCCTTTTGAATCCCTCAGGGGAGTAGCGGAAGGAAGCAGTTCTGGGAGGTTTTGTTGTATCCTTGCTTTCTCTAGTGCCTGTGCTTTCCAAAACATCTCTGCAAGTCAGCAAAAATGACCCAAATCCAGCAACTGGTTGTTTTTTGGGCAGACCTGTTGTATATACCGGTCAGGACTGGCTTATTTTCCTCTTGGTAGTAATGATGGTTAATGGCTACTGCGGTTCTTAGGGCTAGGCAGCGTATGCAGCGTGATTGCATTTGCTTTGGTTTATTTTTAGGGAGCCTCACATTTCATTAGAGAGGGCAGCAGATACATTTTCTGCAGCGCGTGTTTTGTTTTGGCTTTCAATTGAATTATGGTATGTTCAAAATCACAAGCGGAGCTGTCATAGCCCCCAGCTCATTAGATGATTTAATATGATGTTTTCAGCAAGCTGTCTTGTCAAACCAAAGACTGGCGGTGGATTAAAGTGTCACAGAAGCTTTAGAGACTGATTTCTGGGTTGGCTTTGCTTGGTTTTGTTTTGTTTTTTCAATACTGTTCCAGAAAGACTCACTCCAAACCACAGGGTGATGGTTAGGACATTTGCATGCAGTGTCAAAGACTGGTGTTTTTAAGTCTGTCATTTACTTTGTTTAGAGAGAGGGTTTGACCACACAGAAATCCTCATTAGTGGGCACCTTTTCTGAACGGTGTAATGAATAAGTATTTATAAAAGCTAAAACAACTGCTTCTAATTCAACATCTAGATCCAGCAGGTTGGTGAACCTCTGAGGTGTACACTCCAAGGGAGTGCTGGGGCCAAAATGATTGTTTTGGCAAGATCGTTTCAAAACCGAGGAGAGCTATTCACACCTGGATCGCTGGCGGTGGAAACAAGCGGCTGAAATCTTCCAAAGCCAAATTTTCAGAAATAGATGGCTGGATGTCGCCATACAGATATTGAGACATCCTCATAGGTTTGGGGGTCAAGGTTGTTTTATTTGTTTGTTTCCCACGAGTGTTATAGTCTTTAAAGTGTTAAAAGGCCAGCATTTTCCACCATTTTTCATTCTGACACAGGGCAAACACCAGCCTCAAAACACAGCAATTTTCTGGGCAGGGAGCTGTTGTCTTCTGGGCAGGCCCGTTAATTAGGTGCTATCTCAGAGTTACAGCAGCCCCGAACGCAGCCTCTCCGACAGCCGGCTAAGTGGCATCGCAAAGTTTGCTTTGTCCTTAAGAAAATGCAATTACATTAAGAAATTGCTTTGAGGAGTTAAACAGCAGCGAAATCTCGAGGTGATGATTTCTTCCCTTTCAGTAAATGCCACAGTGGTAAAAATTAATTAGCGGGGCCATTCGCGGAGTATGGAGATAATTGAACTCTTCCAGGTATCCAAGTCTAACCCTGGGGGAGAGGAACCGGGGGTAGGACGGGAACAGGGTTCACTCTGGCTTTGTGTAGGGTAGCAGAAGAAGTAAAAGCTGGGGGATGGAGTGATGTATAGTCAAATTAAAAGTATAAGACAGTTCCTGAGGAGGGAAACAAGCAGCTCAGCTTCCTTTGGGTGCATCTCCAGCTTGTATTTTATTTAATAAAGATGTTTTCCAGCTGTAGCTGCACTTACGGTATGGCGTTGAGTCCACCGTCTACGCCATCTGTGTCCTCCCGTGGCTAATAAAGCCAAGCTCGCGCTTCAGCCTTCCCGTCAGTGAGCGCATTAATAGGATCTTGATTCTTTTTCTCTAGCAACTTTTTTTTTTTTTTTCCATTAAATTTGTATGAACTTAATATCTTTGAGGCAGCTTCCTTTCTGCCCTGCTGGCTGATACCAGCCAGCGAGTCGAGCGCTGGCGGCTGGCCTCGTCCCTCTCGCACAGTCACCGTTGCCTATTTTATGCAGTTATTGATGGCAGCCCATCCTGCAGCAGTAATCCGGTTTACCGGAGCATTTATCCACGTGCTTTGAAAGAAACTCGTAGGTTAGTATCGTTTGCAACGCTTGCTATAAGAACTGAACAAGCCTAAAAGCTGATTTAAAAGAAGTTTGTTCTTCCACGCTGCCTGAAAGGAGGGCATTTCTCCTTCCGCTCGGTGCCTCTGCTCCCTGGCAGGCCCCTTCCCGCACACTGAGCCACATGGAACTCTTCCGGATCTTCCAGATCAAGTGAAAGGGGGGAAGAGAATGGTTTTAATTATAAAAGTTGGTATAGCCTCTACCAATCTGATATTCAATTCATTTATGATCATAAATAATCAAACAATAAATGATACTCATTTCGTAGAGCCCTTAGAGGAAAGCATTGGCAGGGAGGCAAGGTGCGGTGTGTAGGGGGAGAACAGCATCCATTCCCCTTTCAGGCCATGGAACTACTTCAGCCTGTCTTGTCCCTGATGCTTACTCTTTTCCCAGCGGGTCAATATTCTGGGCTGTTGGTAGGTCATTGGTGGATTAAAGAGGGACCCTGCAGTTTAGATAAGTTTTTGCACCGATGCATGAGGCTGCAATTAGAAGCATCTGCTGTGCCACGCTTGCGCTCGCTGCAGGAGGTGCCCCTGGTTGCTCCCGTCTGGGATCTCCATCGTGACCCCATGCGCTGCCATTTCCCGCAGCCTCCGCCCTGGGCAGGACCTGCTTTCTACTGAGGTCGCTCCGGGACGCTCTGTAAGACCCGGATCTCCGGTTCATGCCCTGCAAATCACTGTCGCGGACCCAGCGCTGCCCTTTGCCTTCTCAGACCTGTTTATTTTTCAGTCTGGAAAATGCAAGTGGTGCTGCCGGAGCAGGCTAGGCAGCCGTTATCCAGGTGTCACTGTGGGAAGGGTCTGAGTGGGGTGGGCAGAGATGGTCCGGGGGAGAAGCGGCTGGCTGGGCTGAGAATAGGCTTGCTCTAATAAATTCCCATTTTGCCCCTGTCCTGCTGGTGTGTCTCTGAGCTCTTCTCTTCTGGCACTAATTTCTGCCCTCCTTATTTCCTTATATTTTCTTTTAAACTCGCCAAAAGTTGTCTTTGCCCTGTTTGCCCTCCAGCGCGGTGCCTGTTCCCCCTCATTTTCCATGGCTGTCCATAGTCCCAGGCTGAGCCGTCTCTGGGGTTTAAATCCCTGACCTCTGAATTTAAAAGTGTTGACCTTGGCTGCCTAAGAAATAGGGCCAGTTCAGTCGGCGTCAGTGCGGCTGCAGTCTCTGATGTTGTATGTGTCCCAGCCTCTAAAGGAGATAAAAGCCTACCCTGGCCCAAAGGTGCAAGCATAATGTACCTTAATGCCATGGCTTTCGCACATGAAATGGCCCGAAGTCTCCCAAGGACAGAGTCAGCCTTGGCACAGAAATAACTAAATTTGCTTTCTTATTGGTAATTCTTTGCTAGAGATCAACAAAAGAAAACCCCATTTGCTTATAAAGTGACCTTGTCCACAAGGGAAATAAAGTACGAAGGTGAAGAAACTGGTATCTGTTTCAAGCCAAATAAAGGTTGCTGCAAACACCATCCAGAGCAGTGGTAAAAAAAAACCAAACTTCTGTGTTGTTTCAAGTCCATACACTTGTTTTATGTTCACATTTCTATATTTTCTGCTCTCCCTAGAACATCTATTCGCCTCCCCCGTCCAGGTAAAAAATGTTTTTCATTGCAAAACATCGTGCAGAAATCTCCTCCAGGTGTTTCCAGATGTACGCTGCTCCTTCCTCACTGTGTCTTTACTCTGCCTTCTCTCCTTGGCCTGTTTTTTTCCTGATTTATCCCTGTTGCGTTTTGTACCTGAGGCGGTAGCATCCTTCTCCATCCCTTGCCGGGGAGCCTGGCACAGCCCAGGCAATGCGTGGCCATGGCTGCGTTGCAATGGGGGTCTGTGCTCCCACGTTCCTTGGGGGATGCGGGTCACCCCGGGATGGCCGAGCTTGTGTTGGACGTGACTCGTGGGATGTCAGTAGTTACGGAACGGCCGAGGCTGCTGCTGGCTGCTCTGCCGGGCTGCAGCTCCCTGCCTCGAGCTGGAAAACTGCAAGGAGCCCCAGGAGCGGCGGCAGGAATGAGGCAGAGTGTTTAAAACGCACAGTTAAATGGGTTCGTCAGGGTTCCCGTATGCTGCTGCCCTAGATGTCACTGACTGCTTGTATCAATGACTTGTGTCAATAGCTCAGCCTCATGATAACAAGACCCGGGGAATCCATTGCTTCCTTTGTGGTTTTAATAGTCTCACTTTTACAGTCGGTGTCTTATGTCTACCTTGGATTTGCCTGTACACATCTCTCACCTGTTCTTTCCTGTTTTGCCTTCCCTTCCTGTGCATTTGAATATCCTTGTAGGACACGGCATTTTCACAGCATGCATGTGTTTGTAGAGTGCCATCCAGTCACTTCTTTATCCCTTCTTTATTTATCGGATCAAACCCTTTGTTTTTCTGCTTCTGGGAAGCCATTCTTGTCAGATCAGTTTCCCAGCTCTTTCTTAGACTCTCCCCTAACAACCTTTTAAACACATAGGCAGTAGGAGTGTTTGCAAGCTGGTGTTGCCCACAGGGGTGTGCTCCCTTCCCTTCTCCCCCTGCCCGCTTCCCCAGCTGCTCGCTGCTGCGCCAGGAGCTGGTGGTGAGCTGCTTGTGCGCGGCGATGTCTCCATTGCTTTTGGAATCTCCATTCTGTGGATATGGCCGGCACTTTGCAGAGACGCTGGAGCAGCTCTATCGCCAACGGTAGCTTAGATCAGCCATGACTTTTCCATCCAAGTTTCAAAACCTCCAAGGATGGGGACTGCACGACCCCTGTGGGTGTCTGTGCCCCTGCCCTCCTGATGAAAAGGTCTTTCCTAATGCCTCTGCCACGCCAGGACAGCCCCGGGGTTGGCAGCAGTACAAAGCCTGGGCTCCTTGCACCATGCCGTGTTGCTCACCATTAGGACACAGGTGCTGGTGTAGAACTTTGCAATTCTGCTTTTGTACAAAAACTGGCAATTTGGTCAAACAAGCCCAGCTTGCCAGTTAGCCTAGCTCTAGGTATGACTGCGTCGTCTACTTTTTTATGTAATATTCATTTAATCCTTGTGTCCGTATGTCCTCTACCAATGCAAGGCTCATGCAGCCTTCCTGATCACTGATTAAACCATTGAGGCTGTGGTACTAATATCCATGGAAGTTAGTTGAAGTCACGCTGCGTACTGCTTCCTCAGTGACAGCCCTCCTCAGGCCATGTGTGTCCGTCAGCTCTGTGGTGCAGTGTTAGGTATGCGGCCTTACGGCATACATCCAGCAAGGGACTGGGGTCTTCTGTCCGAGAGACGGAAAAACTGCCTTGCCAGGGGAGACACGAAAAGCTAATTCTATTTAATTTATTCAAGAAAACAAAACTCGTGGATGGATTGTACCCTGTATGTAACTTTTTGAGTCTGCAGTTTCCAAAAGTAGAGGAAGATCCAGAAATGAAATTTATTTTTTGAATCACTTGAGCAACTGAAATACGGTTGTGGAGTCATGTTCATTGTCAGAAATCTTTAAAGTGGGCTGGAACGTCTTCTGCAAAAGTCTGTATCTCCCATCCCAAAGTCCAGTTACGGGTCTGATGTGAAAGTACTGGACTTAAATTCTGGAGGTGTGGGGCCACAGCAGTTACTTGCAATTGTCCCTTCTGTTGTTGGACCCCTTGGATTTCACAACATACCCAGATAGTTTAGTTTGTAGACTCAAGGTTCCCCGTATATTTCATGCCTCTAAATATCTCAGCTACGCAACAGCAAACAAATACAACAAATTAAGGATCGATTCTTGGAGCCACCAGGAAGACTAAGAAGTCGCCAGGACCACGGTTGGTGACGCGAGTTGAGCAGGACGCCCGTTGGGCAGTCATGCAGGCGGGTTGGATCCGACGCCATGACTGACGTGTCACCTCTGCCTACGCTAAGCCTCCCAAAGTAGTTAATGTGCACTCTGTTCTAGTGATTCGGGGTGTAGATGCCTCCATATCATTCATTTCCTCTTTGTCAATATTAACTGATGTGTTAGTGATTAAGTTCAGCCAAGGCATTATTGCGTCGTCATTAATCATGCCTACATCTGTCATAGAAGTCATTAGAAAGAACCCGTCGGAGCTATTTTTATACCCCATTTAATTTTCATGCAGGCATTGCATTTTAATTCTTGTAATGTATCTTCACAATGATACAAATTTGCATATCTTCATTCACTGAAGAGGATCTATTAGCCAAAGCACAAATAAAACGCTGTTGCTGCCACGAGGCTTTCCGTAGGAATCGGATTCCGGTGACCGTGTATTTATGCCCACATACATGTGCTACATTAAAAGGAATCACTTCGCAGGTAGAATTACTACCCTGGACAATTCTAATTTGTTGGAAATTAAACATAAGTGGTTGATTCTGGCTGCTACATGACATAAATTACTAGCAAATTGCTCTGTAAGATTTCATTATAAAGTACATGTTGTGAATGATTTGCTGCTTTAGTCCTGAACTTTCATTTGTGTGCCAGCGCTTGAAGGACAATGGCAGAACTTAACTTTTGTTTAAAGTCACACAAATCTAGAACTGATGCTATTTACTTGTCTTATTTGGCCTTTCAAATCTTCTTTCATTTGCTTTTATCCAAAAACCAAGCACAAAAAGGACTTTTTGACACATGTTAGGATCTTGTATTAATGCTGCAGAGTATTTTTAGTAAATGCAAAGCAACATTAAATTCAAGGAGCTTTTCCTGGGCTGGTGCAAAGCGCTACTGGCTTTAGCTGAGCAATAACAATGCTTAAGTGTAGCTCCGGTGAGAATAATAGTTCTGAAATGTGATGATAGTTCCAACGGGAAGACTTTATATTCATGGATTGTTAAGGCTGAAAAAAAACTTCATCACCATCTGCATAACAGTTCTCTTGGCAAATCTGGTTTTAAAGACTATTCCATTATGCACCATCACGTCATTCTGTGGTTAGTGAGTTGCACTAAAATTTGAAGGCTTTGGCCGTCATCTTAACTTCAGTGAGCAGCAGCCGTCCTTCCAGGATCTGAGTGCAGAATGACTCAGGTACCTCTCACAGGCAACTTTATATTTTTGGGATTTAGCCAAGATGCAGGAATCACCTCTGTGCCCAGCAAGATCATGGAGCAGATCCTCCTGGAAACTGTGCTGAGGCGCATGGAAAATAAGGAGGTGATCGGTGACAGCCAACATGGCTTCACTAAGGGCAAATCGTGCCTGACCGATTTGGTGGTCTTCTACAACAGGGTTACAGCATTGGTGGATAAGGGAAGAGCAACTGACATCATCTACCTGGACTCGTGGAAGACATTTGACACTGTCCAGCATGACATCCTTGTCTCTAAATCAGAGAGACATGGATCTGATGGATAGACCACTTGGTGGGTAAGGAACTGGCTGGATGGTCGCACTCAGAGTCGCAGTCAATGGCTCGATGTCCAATGGTGACCAGTGATGAGTGGTGTTCCTCAGGGGATGGTGCTGTCTAACATCTTTGCTGGGGAGTTGGAGGGGGTTCAGCCTGGAGAAGAGAAGGCTCCGGGGAGACTTCAGAGCCCCTTCAAGTCCCTAAAGGAGCTCCAGGAAAGCTGGGGAGGGACACTGGATGAGGGAGGGGATCCATAGGACGAGGGGGAAGGGTTTTAAACTGGAAGAAGGGAGATTTAGATGAGATCTGAGGAAGAAATTCTTTGCTGTGAGGGGGGTGAGCCCCTGGCCCAGGTTGCCCAGAGAAGCTGTGGCTGCCCCATCCCTGGAGGGGTTCAAGGCCAGGCTGGACGGGGCTTGGAGCAACCTGGGCTGGTGGGAGGTGTCCCTGCCCAGGGCAGGGGGGTGGCACTGGGTGGGCTTTAAGGCCCCTTCCAACCCAAACCATTCTCTGATTCTATGATTCCTCCGTATTTTTCTGTAGCCTGAGAATCCTGCTGAAGCTTCTAATATTTCCAAAGAACCTTAACTAAAAATATGAAAGTGTAGAGCAGGAAGACCTTTAATAATCGAAATATGCTTGTGCTTCTCTGACCGAAATAAAGATAATCATATATATTGACAGAGCTTCCTTTTATTGAAGGACCAGATGGTGACCAGAAAAATAATTCACTAAAAAAAATTGATTCAATGTGAGTATTGGTGATGGTGGTTCCAAAGCCTGCCTTTGTCCTAAATGGATTTGCGTCTGTGCTGAACTCGGGATGCAGGCATGGGGCACAGCCAAAGATTTATTGGCTGTACAGCACCGCGCATAACAGAACGGCTCCCCGTCGGCATGTTGCTTCTTTGGACCGTGCATATTTGCGACGTGTGCCACAACTTACCCAGTTCATGCCATTTCTTAGCGCTTGCTTTTCAGAGGGGCGGTTTCTGGGGAGGGGTCTTGGGCAGGGCGTCCTCCCCTCTGCTCTGTTCGTGTTGGTGGGTATTGCAAAGGATGAAGGGCTTCTTGTGGGACTGGGTGGTCTGAAAAATTCATTTTGTTGCTGAATATGTCAAGGGAAGTGGTATGAGTCACTTCAGGAACGAGCGCGGGGGTAGCAGACGTGGCGGGATGGCTGGGGGAGGAGAGCTGAGCCCCCTGCTTCAAAGGAACCGGGCAGAGGAAGGTCTTCTTCAATATTTAGAATTAGGTTTTTAAAAATGTTTTTTGGCGCAGCCGATAGGAAATATCAGGTGAACGTTAGATGTTGTTTGAGTCTGTGAGTGCTAACCTGTGTTACAGTTTTCTTTAACCTTTCGTGTGGTAGTTTCCTTTAACCGTTGTGAAAATTCTTCCTTGCAATTAACTACTAGGGATTTTCGACTGAAGTATAACACTACTTAGCAGTGAAATATTTAAATCTTGTATATTCCAGATGACTTTTAAGGAGACAAATAATATGTGTGAATTCGGGGTTTGTTCATTCTAAATTTAACGTTTTTACGTAGACTACCTGAGTGTTTGTTTAATTATCTCTTAGAAAAGCATATCGGAATTAGTAGAGTTAAGCTAATATGTTTTAATGAATATTACCTGCTATTTCCATTATTTAAGTTTACGTTAGTTTTGTTTGTTTTTCAGTTTTTATCTTAACCTATGTAAAAAAAAAAAAAATCTGGAAGAGAGGTACTCGGTTATCTTCAAAAGTCAAAAAACATTTTTAAAATGTCACCCTTTTGCAGCACTTGGTAGGACTTTTCCTGCAAGAATTTTTGAAAATATACCTCTGAAACATTCTGATGAACTGGCCCAATAACGAGAAGCAGAGACCTTTCTGGTCTTTGCAGGGCTGCAGGGCTGCTTTTTTTTTTTTCTTTTTTTGTGGTCTGAAGAGAAGGTTCCTCCTAGAAGGGCACGTCTCATGGAGCAGGGAGAATAAGCAAATAGAGCTCAGGAAACAGAGAGAGGCAGCAAGTCTGGTACTGGAATAATAATAACAGTTCCCATGTCTATTCAGGTAGTTTTGTTGCCAGTTTCTTTAAAGTCACATTGAATCTTGAGTTTCTCCCCAACCGAGGAGCTTGTATTCACTGATTAAATATCCAGGAGGCCTGTGAAGAGGTTTGAATAGGAGAAACAATATAGTTTTAGCAGCAGGGAACGGGATGATTTTATCAACAGCGGTTTGGGTAGGGCTGGTCTGGAGGAATGAGGTGTGACGAGACCACACCGAGACGTGACACAGAGCAGGTTCTGGTAGGACTCCTTTCAGATGTTGCTTTGAGTTGATCTCTGCGTAGGTCAGCCCTTTGGTAACCGCGGGACGTCTGCTCCGGGGAGAACGAGACACAGATATGGAAATCTTTCCCCCGTATCTCAATTTTAAACAAGCTTCCTGGGGTTGGATGGATCTTCAGTGCAATTTTTTTTTTTTTTCCCCAGCTTCTTCTAAAACAAATGTCTTGACTGATGACCATCTGCTGCTGGTGGGGAGCAGCTGGGAGCAGAGGCAGCTCCCATGGCGTGCAGCCGCGCAGAGCGCGATGGCGACGGGGAGCGGGGACATTCAGCGTTGGGTTTGCCTCGCAGCGTTGTTGTGGGATTGCAGTCTCTTTTATGGCTCCATAAAACACGTTGAGACCAAGTGCAGGGCTAGCAAAACTAAACACAACACAGACCTACCTGCAAAGCTGGCGGATGATGTTTGCGTGCGGCATCTCTTCAGCTGAAAAACACTTTAAAACGAGTGCAGACTTTTTGAAGCTGTTTCTCCGCAAAGCGTGGAGGCTGGAAGGGGCCACCGGTGGGTCCCTGCTTCTCCAGAGACCTTCCTTGGTCCTGGGGAGGGGAGGGACACGTTGGGGTGCCCTGACTTAGAATCATAGAATCACAGGGTTGGAAGGGACCTCTGGAGATCATTCCGTCCAACCCCCTGCCAGAGCAGGGTCACCCAGAGCAGGTGGCACAGGAACGCGTCCAGGCGGGGTTGGGATGTCTCCAGAGACGGAGACTCAAGCTGCCTAGAGTTGAGACACTGCTTCCTTCGTGATGTCTTGTCAGATAAAAGGTGTTGCCATGGTATTGCTCGAGATTTATATTTTCCCACATTACAATTTTCCTTTCCCAAAATATAAGGAATAGCAGTACAGCCCATAAAAGATCATCAGCAGAGTAGACTCTATTGAAAGATTGTGGATTACACCCGTTTCGTGGCTTTTTAAAGGAGCTCATCATTATTCAACAATCACATTCTCGCTCGGGCTCGTCAAATAAAGCAAATAATGATTTGCAGATATGTGGGAAAATTAATGTTGCAGCTTCACTCCGAAGTTATTTCTTGTTTGTTTACTCATTTGAATATTTTTTCACTTGCAAAAGTTTCACGTGCTTTAGCACAGATATTTAATCTCATAAACCTCGGAGCTGCTGCGTGGCGCTTGCTGCTCGTTCGGTATTTTCAGAAAATTTATCGTCCTGTCAAGAAGCCAAACCAGGACAGAGGCCTCAGCCAGGAAAATCCCGGCAAATGTCTCCAGCCGGTGGCTGCAATTTGAGCTGCAAAATCAAAGTTATCAAATCCTTGGGAGTGGTGATTAGGCTTGTGCGACTGTAAATCCTCCTCCAAACCACGCACTAACATGCGCTGTTGCAGCCAATGAAAAAACAAATTAGAAAAAAAGAAAAAAAATTGCACTGAAATCTACCTGCCTCGAAATCCATCTGACTTAAAATTTAGGCCTTGTTAGGTCTGAAATTTAGATTAGCTGGAAAACTTGAGGTTCCATCGAAATCTAAGTCTGGTGCCTGCTGTCCCCTGTCTGGATGAAGTGCGAGAGTCATTCTCAGTGCTATGGACAAGGCAACACGCGACACTTTGTGTGCCAGGAATAAAACCAAGTTGTTTCAGGTCTTCTGACTTCTTTGTGCGGGTGTTGCCTGCACCTGGGAGCAGAGATCGCCTTCTCCCAGCACTAAACGCAGCTAGCCAAAATTATCCACTGGCATGTCTCTATAATAACGGCCCGGAATGGTAATGCGTGTTTTTGGCTGGCAGCTCTATTGGGAGGATTCCCTGGTGCTTTGGGGGGGTCACGGCTCGCTTATATCTGAAACCCAGCTCTGCCAGATGTGCCCCCGCAGATCCCTCCTCCTGGACGCTGGCTGGAAGTCGGGACGAGAACGAGGAATTCAAGAGGTGTCCTTTTTCTTGCTGGCTCTACCCTCTCACACCCTCTAGGATGTCAGGCGGGTTTCGCGTGATGTCGCAGTGTCAGCGCGGCTTCCCCACCAGGCTGCTGTTTATTTCGGTTTTAGTCTATTAAATGGAGTATGAAAAACACCTGCAAAGGTGCCTGCCGGCGATTTGTGCCTCGTGTGACCTTTCGCTGCCGTGAGCTCGGGCCTCCTCCTGCACCTTCCCAGCTCTCGCTGAACGCCATCCCGCGTGCCTGCTCTCCTTCATACCCTTGAGAGTCCTGGGGCAGAGAACCGTGAGGTTTTTTGCTGTGAAGATCTGTTGTTAGACCCGCTCCACAGAAGCGTTCAAGCATTCAGTAACAAAGAAAACCGCTATTGGTTTTAACCAAAATCAGCGGAAAACTAATTAGAATCTGATGAGCTTCAGCTGATCCTGGCTTTCTAAGAAGAAAATAGCAGTTTGATGGAATAGTTCTTGTTGACCCCTACTGCTGAAGGCTGCTATTTAACGTTAATTTTACTTTATTTAACATTAGATTTAAATGTAATTTTAATGGGGGAGGGGGAGAAATAAGGTAGTTGATACGCACACCATCGTGTTTCTCTGGAAGGAGCCTAGATTGAGGAGCTTCTTCATTTCCATGTTATTTCCCCCATACAGTTCTCCGTAACTGGCGCCGTGCAGGAGCCTTGGGCACTCACTGCATCACCCTCACGTTGCAGCTTGGGCAGAGCGGTGCCCATCCCTGCCCTTCATCCCAGCGAGGAAATGCATGCGTGTGCTCCCTGGACTTTTGGGGTGAGAGCTAAACAGTCCCCTCTGCCTCCAAAATTGCTGGAAGAAGGGCGCCTGCTCAAAGGCTTGACTTGTCTTGTCAATTAAAGCATCCTCTGCGAGCGACAATAAGTATCTTCTGCAGAAGTTTGGCTTCGTTAGGAGAAAAAGCTTTTTTTTTCCTCTTTTTTTAAAAAAGTAAAAGCTAGAGAATAAGAGTAAATTTTTATTTGTCTGACCTTTGGTACATGGGTAGGGCTGATAAATTTACCGCTATAACCTAAAATAAATAGATCCAATTACCTGAGTGGCTGCAATATAACACTCAGCATCCTCCTGCCAGCTTGCAGAGATCCGTGCGTGCTAAGGCAATGCACCTCTCTTGTTCTCCTTTTTCCAGAGTAATTACCACTTATAAACTGAATTTGGCAACACAGAGTATTGCTAGGCTCGGAGGAAAATATTTTTGCACTTGTTCTGTCTGTCATATTTCATTTATTAGCCTGCTGTCAGGTAGTTGTAATCACCGCCGTGGTGGTGTCGTGCTGGGTGGGTGACAGATGTGTTATTCCGTAAAACGAGTCCTGCCCCAAAGAGGCTGCAGTGGGAACGCAGCCGAGGGAGAGGGATGTGGGTGCCCGGAGAGACGGACCTGATAGAACGGCCGGCACAGCCCGTGCTGGGCTCGGCGTTGTCACTGCCAGGTTTGCAGATATCTATTTAGTTTTATAACTTATCTATTTAGTTTTCTAGGTGTGCTTGGTTATTTTTAAAATTTAAATGTTGGTGATTTATTTCTTCAAAAATATACCTATTTTTTTATTTCATTGTAGTGAAAATATACCTGAAATAGTTCCACCCCAGGCAACGGTCTTCCCTTTTCCTTTTTTTTGTTTCCAAGTAAGGATTTGAAAAATATTTTTCAGTAGCCTCACCATAAGGAAAGGATCTCTGAAAACTACTTCATGAGGATTTCTGGGAAAGAAAACTGAAATGGAGCCTGGGGCAGATGCTCAGCTGGCATCTGGTGGAACCCGCGGCGCCGTGGCTCTCCGTGCCAGCCGGGTGCCTGCCCTGGGCACCGAGACGTGTCCTACCTGGGAGATGTTTTCTAAGGACTGCTGGGAATACAGTAGTTTGTAGTAGGTGTGGGTGGTCAAAAATCGACTATTAGGGTATTTTTCAAGTGCCAGTGGTATATTGTAAAAGCAATGATTGATAAACACCGTAATATGGTGGGTGTTCCCCCCCCCATTTGTTAGTTTAAGTGCTGTATATCCTAATTAGCTCTAATTATCAAAGGTGTGCTTTAGAAAGACGGCTCATTTACCACTCTTCTGCATGATGGTAATGGTTCTAGGCTGCCAGGAGCACTGGAGGTTCCTTTCCCTACCATGGCTCCTGCCTGATCACACCAAGGAGAAGCGCCAGGGCTCGGAGGTTGTCCCTTGGCCCAAAAGGTTCAGAAAACATCAGTGATGTCACATCTGGAAAGCGAATTTCCATGCAAATAGGGATTCTCCATGGCATGCCACACGTCGTTTTCTGTGCACAGGGCTGGGTTGTGACTGCACGGTTCCAGGTTGGTTTTCCAATTCTATTTTAATTTATGGGTAAATGTAAATTCTATTTTAGTTTACGGCAAAGGGTGCTGGGGTTTGGGGGAGGTTGATGGATTCATAGATTCATAGAATGGTTAGAGTTGGAAGGGACCTTAAAGGCCACCCAGTGCCACCCCCTGCCCTGGGCAGGGACACCTCCCACCACACCAGGTTGCTCCAAGCCCCGTCCAGCCTGGCCTTGAACCCCTCCAGGGATGGGGCAGCCACAGCTTCTCTGGGCAGCCTGGGCCAGGGGCTCACCCCCCTCACAGCAAAGAATTTCTTCCTCAGATCTCATCTCAATCTCCCCTCTTCCAGTTTAAAACTATTCCCCCTCATCCTACGGCTCCCCTCCCTGATCCGGAGTCCCTCCCCAGCTTTCCCGGAGCCCCTTTAGGGACTGGAAGGGGCTGGAAGGTCTCCCCGGAGCCTTCTCTTCTCCAGGCTGAACCCCCCCAGCTCTCTCAGCCTGTCCTCACAGCAGAGGGGCTCCAGCCCTCCCAGCATCTCCGGGGCCTCCTCTGGCCCCGCTCCAACAGCTCCGTGTCCTTCTGCTGTTGGTGCCCCAGAGCTGGAGGCAGCGCTGCAGGGGGGTCTCCCCCGAGCGGAGCAGAGGGGCAGAATCCCCCCCTTGCCCTGCTGCCCACACTGCTGGGGATGCAGCCCAGGCTGCGGGGGGGTTCTGGGCTGCCAGCGCATGGTGCCGGCTCTCGTTGAGCTTCTCATCCACCAGCACCCTGAAGTCCTTCTCATCATCTGAGGAGCACGGTGGAGGAGGGCTGGCAGTGTGGATGCTGCAGGCAGAGCTGCGGTCTGCTCCCAGCCACGCTGCTTGGAGCCTCCTTTGCCATCAGAGGGGTTTTAGTGGGTAGTTTGTTATAGCAGAGTTGGGTCGAGAGCGGTTTAATGGTCTCAGTTGAGTATTTATACAAATCCCTTGGAAGGGAGCACTGTTGGAGCGGGTGTGCGCTCCAGCCCGTGCCGTCAGTCTGGCTCCTTCTCCACAGTAGCTAGGAAGCTGATTTGAATTTATTTTTTGGTGGTGTTTTGTTTTCTACTGCGTTAAATAAAACCAAGTCAGGACCTGGAAAGCTTAAAGTGCCATTTCATTTTAGTTTTCAATTGCATATGAAAATAATCCTCCGAATAGCTGGAGGCGCCCGGAAAGAACAGCTGGAGGATGGAGAGACGCGGGAATAACGACTGCGGAGGGGTGGAAATCGTGTAAGGCTTTGCCAGCATCGTAATGAGTCCTGCAGTGCAGATGAATAGAGCGATCTCTCCCCAGCGCGGTTAAGCATCCAGCGACCTGCGGGAGGCTGTATTCCCAGCGCCGCTCCTACCAGCCCCTCGTAGGCGTATGGTGCCCGGCCGGGTCTGACTCTCTCCTGACTCCGTTCAGGCCTTTCACCTCCAGAACAAAAAAATGGCAATGAATTGTCCAAATGGCTGCAGCACTTTGTCTAAAGGAATAGTTCCTGACGTTTGCCTTAAACCCGCTGCACGAGAGCTTCACCGGGTCTCTTCCTCTCAGTCAGCTCCGACACTGCCGGCTGTTTGCACCGTTAGTGAAGACCGAGCTGTTTCCAGAGAAATATCCACAGCAGCTCCAAGGTCTCCTTCCTGAAACACACCACTTGATGAGGCTCCATTAGATTGGACTTCATTAGGAACTTGGTTTTCCTTTGCACCTGATGAATTAATGACGTGCGTGGCTTTTATTACCCATGTACTCGGTAGTGCAGCATTCTTCTGCAGCTGCTCTTAGCCAGATTCCGATGTAAATCCCCGGCGGTGCCCCCAGCGTTGCCGTCTGCGGTGCTGCCCGTGGCGGTGAGCAGCACCTGCCTTTGGAGGCCACACCGACATCTGGTGACATCCCAGGTACCGTGAACGCAGCAGCTCTTCTTTGCCAGTGTCTCCTCTCTTCAAATTCTATATGAATGTACAAGAAGACCCCCCCCATCCACACCTGTGCACCCTAATCCATGGGAGCTTGGGGGGTTTTTCAAGAGCTTTTGGTGCACCTTGTTACAATTTAAAAAAAAAAAAAAAAAGATAAAAAAGAAGGAAAAATGAGCTTTACTGTCAAGTCTACTGACTGACGGCGACGGGGGCTCCAGGAGAGCGGCTGCTCCGAGCAGCTTTGCCGAGGAAGGCTGCAGAGCTGTGTATCAAACACAAGTGCACAGACTTCCTCTGTTTTTAGGTCAAGAACAAATGGTATTGGAAGAAGGTAAAACCCATAAAAATATTTGAATAGACATTATATATGTTATATTGACTCTGTTGAGCTCTACAAGCACGTATCGGACAGAAAACATCCATGCATCTCGTTCTGCTATATTTACACATATATATTAATAAATCATTTTTTTGTTATAAAAGCACACGAACGCCATTGCCAACAACACAATACGTAATACCTACTTTGTAACCTGTAAAACACTTGCTGCTGTGGCCTGGGAGACAAGTGCTGCCTCTGCTGGAAGTTGAAGAAATGCCACACAATTTTCCTGAGAGTAATCTGCAGAGACTGGGAATGATATATCAGAGGCACAGGCGTAGACGCAAAACAAAAAAAAAAATGAAAAAATAAAATTGGCTGCCTGGCCCAGGCCTTCATGACCAGGCAGGATACAAATCCTAGCAAGTAACTTTCCCTCCCAGGCAAACATGTCCTCAATAGCTCAGCAAAAGGAAGAAAGAAAGAAGAAAGGCTGCCATTTAAAGCCAGAATGACTCTGACTTTCCGCTGCGCATCCCTCAGGCAACGAAGTAATTTACAATATGTTTCAATCAGATATTGGAAACGGGGATTGCTTATATCGCCTCGGCTTTGCTGGCATTTTAAATACGCGGTGGCCGCAGCTGCCCGGTGTGGGAGGGTGCGAGTCCCTCCTCCCGCGTCGCCCGGTCCGTCCCGGGCTGGTCTGCGGGCGGCAGTGAGGTCCCCTGCCCACCTCGAGCCTCAGCCCCCCGATGAAATGGTGTTACCTGACCTGATTTATCATTTACTGGCCTTGCTTTCTGTGGCGCAAATCCTGCCCCAAGAGCATTTAAAGGTTACTCCTTCTCCATAGCTGACACAGATTGTTGCTAAAATACCGTTCCTATTGGGTGAATCAAATAAGAAGTGTCCAGGAATGCAGCAGAAGCAGAGGCGTCAGTCTCTCTTATTTATTGCTGTTGCTGGAGTTGGGAGAGAGAACCGGATTAATTTGCTGAGGCTGGAATGCAAATTGGAGAAACCAAATCAGAAGGTAAAGTCTCTGCTCAAGGCCACACAGTCGAAGTAAATTCACTCAATAGTATGTTTTCTCCTTAACAAATCTTGTGATAAAGCCCAAGATGTGATCCGCACCATGAAGAGCAGCTGCCTGGTTTAAAACAAACAAGCATCCTTGCTGTCATTTCTCTTGATAGCTCAGGAGCCTGCCTTTTCCATTTTATAATCCTTAAGACATGAATGTACTTAGGCTAAAAAATTCATTAAACATTAATATAAAGCCTGTTTTAGCTTCATACTGTTTGCTTCCCAAAGATAATTGTTTAAGAGAATGAACTGTACTCCCTTTGTGGCTTTTCCATGTATTTTTCAAAAACTAATACTAGAATTATGAAAGATAGGAATAAGTATAGCAAAGTAAATTAAATCAAATTGCTAAAGCCTTGGGGAAGAGCTAATGCAAATGAATTAAACGCGTATAAGTTCCAAACAGCTCCAGAGTAAGTTTCCTTCTGAGCATCGTTACTCTCGGAAGATGCCACAGCACCGTCGCTAGCCGTGAAGTCACCGTCTTGTAAGAACAAAAACCAGAAAAATAAACCCTTAGCTCGGGCTAGTCTCGTGTATTGTAGTTTTTATCATCTCTTTCCTTTTCCATTAAAGTTATTACCCGCAAAAGTGCAACTCTGAAATGAGCAACCAAAGTTAATTTTCTGTCACTGGGTATCATCTGTTCATGGATAGATGGAAATTCTGTATTTTAAAGACTGTTTTGACCTTAAAGGCAGGGGAAACTTTATTTAAAAGCTATTTATAAGGCTGAAGTATCTTACAAGTAAATAAACCAAGGGAAAGAGAAAGAGGGGACTGAATACCAACGTATGCTAAAAGTCATTAAAGCGGAGCTGCCGTGGAGAGGGGAACAGAGAATTATTGTTCACTGAATAGGACGCATCAGAGGGAAACAGCAAAACGAAGAGGAGGACATCGTTACAAACTGTAGGCAAGTTTTGGATGGTCAAACGTTAAATGGGCTTGTAAGTAGTGGGAGAAAATGATAGCAAAATCACCCATTAAAGGCTATTTAACACATCACAGAGCTTTCGGAAAGGTCCTGTCCCAAAGCTCCCCTGCGCTCTCCCTCTCCCCCAGGCACGCAGGACCAGCGGAGGATGGAGGGTCTCCAGTCACGTGCCGTTTGACCATCCTTATGTTGTATTATTTTATAGGTTAATCTGTGTCCGGCTCAAAGTTGGTGAAATTTTTACCTGGATTTAATAGTATGGTGCTGGCTGGTGAGGATAAAGGCAACAGGGCTGAAGAGGTTATGGATATGGAATTGTTATGGCTGAAATGGAGAGAAAATCTGGAGAGCTTACTTCTCAGGGCAGAGAACTGACTGGACAACAGTAAAAGTTTGTAAATTTGATTAGTAATTTCTCTGATATCCTCTGTGTTTCGTGATTTAGAAGGTATTTGGAAAGCATTAACAATTATAAGAGGGTGGTTAGAGGAAAATATGAGAATCCGTGAGAGGCAGATCAGGCTTGACCAGCTAAACAGCCCTCCCTTAGAAGAAACCTGAGATGTGGCACATTTTCCTTCCCAACAATAACTCTCATCTTTAAAGCCAACAATTCCCTGCAAAGCTACTGCTTTGGGAAACTATCGGTGAAGCAGAATAAGGTGGAGAAATTGTACAGTGAGGGCAGATGAAGACACTATTGGGTTGTGTTGAAAGGGCAAACATCAGGCTGGGGAGAGAGACTAGTGGAATTTCTTTTCTTTTTTTTGTATTCTTCTTTTTATCTTCTTTTGTATTTTTGTATTCTGCACCTGGGCACAAAGAATAGTCACGCCGTGATGAAATTTTCTGGTGACACAAAATCGGGGGATATTATCAATGGAAAGAAAAAGGCTTGCGGCATTGAGGATCTAGGATTTCTGGTCTTTTATTTGCAGTTATCTGTGGCTGCACCACAGTCTATGCACCAGTTCAGGATCTGGCTTCAAAATTATACAAAGCCGTGTGATATTTAATCTACGCAGAGGAAAGGTCAGGATGGGATCGATGGGGTTTTGAGTTGGTAGTTTCCACATCATCTCTTCTTCATCAGTCATTTTTGGAGGAATCTCAGCTGGGGGGAATTGTCCTCAGAGTTAATATCTACCGCGTCATCGTCCTGTACCGCTGAGCCCCGTGTCCCGTCTCTGATGCTGCTCACCGCTTCTGCCTCTGCTCGCCTTGCCACCAAATCATGGTCGTTCTCTCCGAGTAATTCCAAACTTGGATCATGACACAAGATAAATGGTGATTATTGCAATGAGCTACCGATACCATAGCTGGGTGTCATGAGCAATGTTGTCTCAATATGATAGTCTCCAAAATTTACTTTAATTTCAAGTACTCTGTAATTAGCTGGATTCTTGTCTAAGCAAGAGATGGTGAGCAGCAGTACGTGGCCGAGTACGGTTCCTAATTTAGAGGAGCTGAGGGAATCTCTTTACAGCTTCCATTATGTAGGGTATTAAATGTCAAGAGTCTGAAGGGTATTGGTGTCTGTGATGGAGACACCAATCAATGAAGAACCTGAGGACAAGATGCTCTTGGAGAGATAATGGTAAAAGAGAGCTCCTTCTGAAAGGAGCACAGTGTGGAGTCCAGGAAGATCATTCTCTTGCAGAGCTCGTCAAGGATTTTATATTTTTATGTTTTATGTCTGTAAGACATACTATGGATGCAAAGATTTCACGCATCTTACTGGCACAGGAGGCTTTCGGGATTTCTTCTTTCTCATGGGCTAAAAAAATGAGCTGTGTTTTTCTTAAAGAGCCAGCACGTCTTGTCACTCACCGTTTTGCATCCAATGGCAAACACGTGCACGTTTTTTCACGCGCGTTACCTGATCCAAATAGCTGTGCTGACAAGAGCCGAGTGCCAGCATTATTCTGCCCAGGTTGCCCTTACTCCTCCGCAATGACTAAGTTATCAAAAGGCAAATGGGAGGATGAAGTTAGGTTTTTGCATACACTGCGTGTTGGCTATATTTTATTTATTTTGTATTTTGCTGGAATCAAAAGTGTGTCAGACTGTAGCTGCAACTCCAAATTTTTTAAAATGCAGTTTCGTTCAAGATCTGGGAAGGTGGCCTGTTCTGTGCTTGCTGGAATATCGAAACCACCACCTGAGCGGATAGAAAAGATTAATGTATGATTATATATTTGTGGAAGCCTGAAGACAGCTGCCGGGGTGGGGGTGGGGATGTGTGTGTCTGTGCTGCTTCCTTGATCCATCTTTTGTCCCACAGAGTTAGATCCCCCACTGAACACAGAATCCCTGCCTCCACTCTCTGCCAGGGTCATTGCTGCCTTCTGCACTTCGTATAAACTGAGTTGAGGCTTTTATCTCTTTTTTCCCCCCTTTCCTCTTCCAGAAAGTCCCGTGGGTCAGAGTCTGGTGTGCCTCCGTGAGGCTCGGGAGGGCTGAGCCTCCTGGGGTACCTGGGATCTCTCGCTGCATCTCGAGTGATAACATTGGCAAAGCAGCACAGTGTCTTTTAAGTGCTCAGCAAAAAACATCAATAAGCAGAATGCAATGCTTTGGGTGTGCACATTTCTGTCACGAGCTGATGGGTATCTGTCGAGGTTGTCTACTTACTGGTATTGCGTTCCCCTCTCGTGGATGCGGCGGTGCTCTGGCCTTTCAGCAGTGGCTGGTTAACTCTGTCCCTCACGCTAATTCCCTCACGAATCTCCTTCCCTCCCTTCCTGTCTCCCGCAGACCCCCCCGCTGTGGAGCCCACCTTCCTGGAGATTCGGCAAGGCCAAGGCCGGAGCATCACCATGAGCTGCCGGGTCCTGCGGGCGTATCCCACCCGGGTCCTCACCTACGAGTGGCGCCTGGGCAGCAAGCTGCTGCGCACCGGCCAGTTCGACGTGCAGGACTCCACCGAGTACACCGTCAGCAGCCTCTCCCGCGACAGCTACGGCATCTACAACTGCAACATCATCAACGAAGCGGGCGCGGGGCGGTGCAGCTTCCTCGTCACAGGTAGGCTTGGCCACGTCTTGGTGCGCCGAGAGGATGGACTCGGCGTGCTGCAGGTTTGCGTGCTGTTGGGTAACGCTACTCCTAACGAATCGCCAAAGAAATGCATTCTTCGAAGTAGAATCGTGGCTTAAGGCATCTGGTTTGGATTCTGGGGAGGCTGGTAATACAATAGGAGATTTAGCTCCTTTCGGTGGTTCGAGGATAAAGATTTTTACGCGCAAAATGTAAATATCCCTTCTCTGCAGGCATCTGTCAGTGGGCTTTTGAGAGAGCCCTGAGAGAGTCATCAGGCAGCAAGTTTCTTCTATTTGAAGTTTTTAATGAGGCTTGAGTTTCTTTTTCTCTTCTGGTTGCTCAGCAAGCTCAGAGACCGGGGTGGGCAGACCACAGTCTCAAGAAACTTCAAGCTGCCCGGCTACAAAGGGGTGTTGAAATTTGTTCCTTTTCTCAAAAAGCAAAGGGCTTTGTGAAGTTCGTACACAAGATCACAGGCCCCGGGAGGACGTGCAACCCCTGCCACGATCTACCCGTGCTGTGTAGTTAATGCACTGGATTGAGACAAACTTTACATGCCTTTTGTCTTTCGTAGCTTGGTTCTGAATGTTAAACTGGGTGTTTAGACACGCAAGTCTTGATTCTTCCTCTGTTGGAAACTAGTTGCCATGACTGGAAGACTCAGATGCGTGATCCTGCAACACCCTGTGCCTGTAGCAGGTGTGCCCAAGCTGAGGTCCTCTGGTCTCTGGAGTACATCAGCTGTAGGCTCCCCATCTCTCAAGGCTGGTTGTCCAGGCACTTTTTAGAATCACTGGAGAGAAAAAAGCATCTCTATTAAGTGAACCGTCTCCTCCCAAGGTCTGCGGTGTGTCAGGAACCCCCCTGTTCCTCTGCACCAGCTGAGAGGGGTGTCCAACCACCCGCCCTGTGTGGGCTCTCTCTGGAGGACAGCACGAGCAGCACCGGCCTCCCTAAGGACATGGGAGCAGTTGCCCCATTTCAGCTCAAAATCCCTCCTATCAGCTGCTTGAAAAGGAATGATGGGAAAAAAAAAACCACAGCAAACAAGAAATTCAGAGTATGTAGAGGAGAGCTGTCTTAGAAGGAAGAAATCTCCCATTGTAGTTGGGATTTTACTCTTGTTTACCGACTTGGCTCCAGCTACAATCGTATCTAAACGAGATTTTGCTTTTGGGGTTGCTGGCAGCTCCCTGGGCCCTGCCATTGTTTGGGAAAATGGGCGTTGTTATCAGCTTCACTCTGCCACCGGAGAGGGCATTTCACAGGGACTCTGCTCTGCCCAAGTCCTGGGTACCAGGGTAGACCCTTTATTCTCCTGGGAATGAAGGAAACAGTTTGATTCAGCTCCCCAGTCTTTTTCAGTAAAATTTGGTTTTTATGGGAGATAACGTGGGCCTGCTTTCCTGTGGATAGGGTTTTTTTTTTCCTCTTTTGGACTCAGTTGAGCGGCATCCCGTTGGCAGGGATTTCAGGGGGCCAGCGGCGCACGGTACAGAGTGGTGGGAAGGCAGCGAGCGCCCCGCTGACTGATGGCTCCGCTTCTCGCAAAATGTAATCAAGCCTGCGGCTGACTTCATCCTTCAGAGCCAGCGCGGAGGTATTTTCACAGCCACCGACTTCTCCTAATCTTTGGAGTTTAATCCAAAAGGTGGCTCCGAAGGAAACCAGAGAAACAGTCTTTTTCCTCAAATGAGTAAATGCAGTTCAATTTACTGTTCATCACGCTTTGGACCCAGGACTGTGGAAACCTATTCGAAGGCAATTATTTTGCCAAGACTGGGGCAATCCGAGTGGCTTTCTGTGATTTATTACCATGCCAAAGCAAGCCACGTAACTGAAAATTAGTACTAAAATGGTTTTATGATATACTCAGCCTTGCATCCCTCCGTGTGCCGTGCTCATTTTTAGTTCACACCATTATGTGAATTTTTGCTGTGCGGTTGGGTTAAGGATGCTGAAAGTAACACTTGGACTTTCGTGCTTTCCTCGTTCTTTTAAAGTTAAAACTGATGTGTTTATTAAATATATTCTTCGATACACGGAGTTGAAACTGCTCTCAGGAAAGAGCAGCAGCCGTATTCTGGTCCCAAGTCTCATCAGGACAGATGAAGTTAAAGCGCTGGGGGACTGAAAATGTGTAGAAGAAAAATGACGAAGTGGTTAAAAAGGAGGTTTACGTTTCACCAGGAATGTGAATACAGAAAAGAAATGGGTCACTTCTTAGACACACGCAGGGAGAAAAAAGCCAAATAAATAACCCGGTGGCAGGAATGTGGTTATAGTGGAGAGCTTTTCCTTTGGGTGGAATAATGGGAGTTGCTGTAGCCCATTTTTAGTTGGGTTTATTTCCAGGTTTTCATGTAGTAACAGTGTGCTGCAGTGCTCACGTTGCAGGGGCTGCAGAGAAGCATTGGGATGCTAAGAGGAAGGTTTTCAGTACGGTATTAAAAGCAGCCTGGATGAAAAGATTTATACTGGCCCTAGAGTTTGCAAACCCTGTTTTTACTGCATTTGTATTTTGAGCCAGATTTGAGAAGATGAAAGCAAAGTAAATCACATGTGGAAAAGGGGGTTGATTTATATCAGGTGAGCCAATCTGAGGCAGATTTAACCTGCTACTGTCTTAAAAATAAATAAGAACATACAAGCAAAATTGTATTTGTGGGAAAGCAAAGTTGAGTTTGTGCTGTTCGCAGCTTCACTATCTATATATTTTATTCAGCGGTTGATAGCGCACATCATACCCAAAGAGCAACAGAAAGAACATTTCAAGCAGTGCGTCGTTAAAACCCTGCCAGGGCTGGAAGCAAGTAGAAAAAAGTAAAAATACTGGATGCGCAAAACATGGCGAATGGCGCGGAAGGCTCCGTGCAGGCGGAGGAAGGATCTGGGTGCTGGAGAAAGGCCGGGTGAGCGCAGGGAAGGTCCCGCTCCCTGGAGAGGGTGCTGCTCCTCGCGGGGCAGACCCGGAGCCTTCCCTGGGTCGCATCCTGGCTCCTGCCAGCCCAGGACACCCCGGGGACACCTTTTTCACAGCCGCTTGGGTCCCTTCAAGGCAGGGGAGGTTGAACTCTCTAATTTCTAAGTTCCCAGCGCGCGAGAGATTGATCCAGCAAGCCTTTGCATTGCCGTCAGGTAGGGCTGGTGCTGCAGCAGGGGCTGTTCAGCAATATTCTGTGAACCTGGGGAGCTATTTCGGGTTCAGATTGCCCATAATTGGGGTACCTGACAAGTCTCGGCATAACACTTCATCTTCAGTGGCTTATAACTCGGGCGAGCTTTAACTACTTACGCTGAAATTTGCTGTGCTGGTGGCTGCCGCGGGCTGAATCGTTCTCAAAAGCTGCCGTCCAAAGAGGTCTTTTGTAAATAAGGGAAAACAGTATTTTCTTTCATCCACATTAAATTCTTCAATTTAATCAATACGTTTAAAAGGGCCAGATACACATCCTTGCATGAGTCCTTGCTTAAGTCACACCATAAAATTTGTCTGTCCATAGTTTACGGGGCTGGCTTGACAATGCTATATGTAATCTGGGAGATACTATTTAAATTAGTAATCATCACACCGGGCAGTACTAAACAAAGCTACTAACGACATTATGTTGACAGAGTTACCAGCTAACTTCTGATCCACCACTGAGCAGAGATGGGTTTGAATATTGGTCTTGTGTTGCTCTGCTTTGTGGAATTCTTTCACCGTAAAATATTGCATTCATTAACGAGCCAATCTTTCATTATTTACTTATCCAGTCTTGCGTCATACTTTCAGTGCTTCTGGCCAAGAGCAACATCAAGCCAATCAGCTCGTAATTATGTAGGTTATAATTGCTAGCTACCAGCATGACCACAGCTTTGCCTTTCTTTGGAGCTTCACTGGTGTTACTGAATTAAAGACAGAGCCGAGCAAACCCGGGGGCATGGACGTACCCACCGTGTCCGTGGTCTAGCTGGGGGCGTCCACTCAGTCTGCCGGAGGATCTCCCATCTCCTGCCTTCTGTTCCCCAGCGCCTTAGGAAATTGGAATTTCAGGAGCCAGAATCATCCCTTATGTATGATCCCAGCATCCATCCCTGGTAGGAGCTGTGAGATTCCTCATGGAGCCTTGCGTGAACGTCCTCGCTGGAAACCTCTTCAGCAATTTCTGCCTCAGTGTTTCTTCTTCGCCCTTGGCACCCTACGCGGTATCGCTGGGGTCTGTGCAGCACCGAGCTGAAAGCGTATCACAATCGGCATCCAGCCCCTTGTGAAAGCCAGGGTGCTTTTGCCACAAGAGCATCATCTTAAAATAAATTGCAGGCACTTGAAATTGCAGGGTATTGGGTTCTTCTCCATGACCCCGTCAGCTGAAGTGAACAGTGTTCTGCCGTTTAAAGTTTTATAGCTTCGCTAATCCTTTTTTATTAGGGAAGGCCTTTTGCGCTGAACTAAGGGACAGAAGTGTGTATTGTTTGTAGCTTCCCATTTTAATTTTTTTTCTTTGAAACTCTATGGGATCCCTGGAAAGCAACAAGCAAAAATCCTGTTTTGGAAAACTTGTTTGGAAACAGACTCGTTGTCCTCTTTTTACATGCACAGTCCCAAAAAGGCAGGATTTTGCCAGTGAACTATTTTCGCTTTATACTGGGGGTTTTGTCAGTGTGAAGGCAACTTCCCGAGCAAGTAACTCCGTGCAGTTTTCAGTGGCTGAACTGTCCGTGTGCTGGCTGGAGGACGTGGCAGTGCCTCTGATGTCAGTTCTGTTCCTCACGGTGTGGTTACCCACCGCGGAGTGATAGACCAGCAGCGGGACTGCCGGGGGGACGGGCGGGAGCCATGTGCTCTTCACAAATGCTTCGAATTCAGCAGTTTCCCTCTCCGTTTTCCAGGAACCTGTAGCTGTTGTGACACCAGAGTCATTGCGACCGGGTAGTCCCTAGCAGTGGCGAAGGGATGCTGGGTGTCACTGAAGCCTTGCACGCAATAGTTCCTTGGTTTTTTTTCTAAATCCATTTGTTTCTCCTCGTGGCTCAAGCTGATAACTGCCGGCAGTTGTTTTGGGTTATCTGTGTGAGTTTGGTGCCTTGGTTGACCCGTCGGGTTTTTTGACAATAGCTCTCAGTTGAGTACAATGACGTGGACACGTTAGGAAAGCTCATTGCCAAGTGTGGGAGTGGAAACATCGGGATCAAGAGTGATCTACCGATCTGAAATATTTCAGGAGAATAATCTTCCTAAAGTAACGTAAGATTAACCGGTGAGTTGAAAACAATCCTTTGCTTTCAGTCTCAGTGAGATGTACGCCTGCACAGTCTAAATGAATATTTTCATTACTTTGGTAGGTTTTAAAGCTATAAGAGACCATCCTGTTTTTCCCGTAGCACCAGCTCTTCACGCGCTCTCAGTTTAAGGGGGCTGTCTAGCGAACTCGGTAATCATAACTTAGGAGCAAAACCCAGTGCCTGGCAAAAATACCAAAAAGTAAGATTTTTTGACCCGTTTGAGGTGTATGCCAGTTCATTTTATGCTCATTTCTAAACAAAAATGTGACCCAGAACTTACGCAAACACCCATGGCCTGAGCGTTCCTCCTAACACCGCAGCGTTCAGCGATTAGCGCTGTAATAGCTGTCCTCCCCCCCCGCCAAAGGACAGCTTCTGCCAAACAAACCTATGGGCCTCAAAAGTGCGCAAGTGGGGAGTAATAATATGATTTTATGCTCTAATTCTTTGTCTGGAGAGCCTTGCAGTAATCATGCTGTTATTTTACCAGCGTATGAACCTGGGTAAAATGGGCCTTGCTAGCCGATAGCCTCCGGCCAGTGGCCAAAGCCTTACCTGCCCCTGTTTGAGGCCAGTGGCTGTGTGAGCTCCTTGGCTCTTCCCTTGGGCACTTTGGAGGAAAATATGTTGCTTGTTGATACGAAAAGGTTCAGTGTTGCCAAACGGGCTTCAAAGCTTCCCGAGTGAGGAGAGAGCAGGATTCCTGCTCCGTTCCCTGCATCCTCCACGGTGGATGCACCTGCCCGTGCTGAAAATACCCAACCCCTCAAATCATCGACTGCTGCCTGGTCGTGACTTAAAGGCGGGCGTCTTCCCAAAATTTAATCAGGCTCAAGAATCAGATTACAATAATTTCACATACTGAGGCCTGTCCCTCACCCTCTCTCATTAATAGGAACATTCCCAGTTACATTTTTTAGGCTTAAAGCTGTGTTTTTCTTTCTCCTGCTGATGTCCTTAATAAATATACAGGGACATCGCTGGCCATCCTGGGTCAATTAACACAAGGTGCTGGTGAAAAATGAAATCTGGAAAAATATTTTTCCTCTTTCCGTTCTACGCTGTGAAGTGTTTCTATATGTTTCTGGGACAAAAAAAAAATTGTGTGGTTCAATTAGTAGTGTCCTTTTAATTTTAAAAATCAAAGCTGAAGGTAACGACAGTCACAGGCGTGTCACTGGGGCAGGTTAGGGACAGCTGTTGGTCTTTTAGGAAGCTTATACGGGAAAGGCAAGTGCTGTAGTGGAAATACAGACATTTTCTTTTCTTAGAATAAATCAAATATTCTCCTTGGTAGATACACTTCTGTTTCTCTTATACACATTTCCCTCAGTGGGAATTAAGGAATTATATTTGCTTTGTTCTTTTAAATATTTATCTTTTGCTTTTAATATGTGACATTTTTCCTCCAAGCTGCTTACTGTCGGTATTTTTGGCGGGGTAAAGCCCTGGTTTGACTGAAGTCTAAAGAGAACGGATCCACTTTGGTGAATTCAAAATTTGTCGTGTGGAGTCAGCACCAGAGGGCTTGAGGGTTGGTGGTTTTAAATCTTCCCGGTTTCTGCTGTCTGCTTCTCAAATACTGCGTGATCTTCCCGATGCCTCCTTGCATCCATCCTCTGCTGGAGCAAATCCCCGCACGGGTGCGCGGGAGCCCTGCAGCCATGTGCTCGTGCCCGTTAGCCAGCTGCCATTAATTTTTAATCTAAAGATCCTCTCTTCAGTGTTATTATTCCTCTTTGTTTATTTCAGCTTCTTTCTTCTCTCGAGTTTGTTTTTTGTCATTTTATCATCTCAATGCAGAGCGGGGGTTGTTTTTGCGGTTGGGAGCCCCGGGGGCGGCTGCTGGAGGGCAGCGCAGAGCGCGTCTTCTCCCGCCTTCTCCCATGTTACAAGAAAATTCAATTTAGCCATTTTCTCCCTGAAAGTATTTCTTAGGCACATTACATCCTTTCCCTCCAGCTTAAGCCAAATTTGGTACTTGAGCAATGGGAGAGACAGAGGGATGAAGAGGGGAGGGGGGCTGTGGGAGGTCGTCCCCTTGTCTCCTCACTCCCACCCGTCTCGTCCTCTCCCGTCTCCGCTCTGTTCTCCCACACACAGCCCACACTGGTTTCAGAGCACGGGAAAAAAAGTCACATGAGGTCAAAGAATGTCCACACAAATATACCAACAAGTACACAAAAATATCTTTTAGAATAGCTGCCTTGCGCTGTCAAGACTTGGATGCTCCTGTCCTTCTGTGTTCCCTTGCAGTTCCGTGCTCCATCTGCCCCCTGTCCCCAAATCCCCTATTTTACTTTCTTTGAGTGTTAGGCAAATTATTTATTTTTTTAATTCATTTTCTTGTCATAAAGATTACTTTAAATGGTACAATTTAGTATCACTCAGTAACATCCAGATTGTCTCGGAGCATATATGCGTTGTCTGAGGACGTTTCTGACATCAAAGCGGTGCTTGGACTCTCTGCCTGAATTTGTGCGGGTCATTGGTGACCGGCTGCTGGCTCCGCACCACGGAGCACTCACCTACTTATCGCCTTTAGATACTTCATCTGCCTCGAGATTAGCCATGACATTTTCCCGAACTGCTGAGATACTTCTGGTAGTTTGGCCCGGGGTCGCTTGGGGGTGCGTTCCCGTCTGTCAGCAGGCACTCGGATACTTTGCTTTAATGGCCAATTTTCTGATGGTTATCCTTGTGAAATCTGCTGGAGTGCAAGGCTGAGACCGAGATCCGATTCCCTTTCCTCTTTATCTTCTTCTCTCGGGTAGCGTTACCGAGAGCCTTGGATTGAATTTTCATCTCCTTGCTGCTGATTTACAGCCTGAACAAAGATGCTATCGCAGTGAGGTCTGGTTTTGAAAATTGCTTTAAAACCATGCAAAAATGGAGAACAGTGCCTTTTTTTTCTTTTTTTTCTCCTTTTCCTTTTTTTTTTTTTTTAACAATTCAATGCAGGCAAGACCGGCTGTCTTTCTTTTGTGGCTGTCAGCAAGTGCAGAGCCTGTGGTCGTCAGTGGGATGTGCTGGTGCTCGGCAGCACGGAGAAGTGAAGGCATGCGGCGATGCCGGCTGGTCCAGCCCAGCTCCTCCTCCCGAGCGGGACTCCCTGGAAGGGAGTCTGGAGGGACTCCAGGGAGTCTCTCCATGGAGATGCCCCCGTGCTCTTTTGGACTCCAGGGAGTCTCTCCCTGGAGATGCCCCCGTGCTCTTTTGGGCCTCTCGTGAGGTGGCCGAGCTGTAGGGATGCTCTGTAGGGGTTGTGTTGCTGCCCGCGTCTTGTGTTCGGTTGAGGATCCCACTGAAACGATCGTGTCTGATTATCAGCCTGGATTTGGATGTATCTCCTCCCCAGAAAGTAAATGCACTTTTAATAATATCGTAGTGACAGAGGGTCAGGTTCCTCCATGTGCCTTACTGAGGAGGAGAGTCCTGCCTGCAAGCCGGTGGTCTATCTGAGCTGTCTTCGGTGCGGCCGAGGTGATGGAGGCACAGTCTCCCCAACCCAACCAAACCCCAAGCATTTGTACCGCTCCCTGTTCAATGTGATTCCTACTTAAACTCTGAAATTACGCTGCCGTTGCCCATGCGTGCTGTGTTCTTGAGAAAGTCAAGTTCCAGCACGCTGCAGAAATTTGGGGTCTGTCACCGCGGTGTTATCAGCCCCTCATCATTGTGTGATGGGGGAACTGATGTCTGACGTCTGCGAGCTCCTGAAAATAGGGTGAGTTTAGAAATAGGTTAGAGAAAAAGGTTCAGGGTAAGATGTTGAGTTATTCAGCATCCCTGGAGTAGCATTCCCTTTTTTCAGGGTGTAGCAGCTAGATTTTCAGGCATGAAAATGGCCTGGATTTTCTTCCCTTTTTCCTCACAGTGACACAGTTGTGTTTTGAAAAACGCTAAAAGCCAATGCTGCTTTGCTTTAATACGTGACAGTGAGGGGAGCTTGACTGAAAGCTCACCTGTATTTAGCAGTGCCACTTTCTCCAGAAAACAGAATTAAAAATCAAATCTGATTTTTTAAAAAAAATAAATAAATTAAAACCCGAAAACCTTCTGTGCTGTTCTTCTGGAGAAAATGCTGTGTTAGTATAGCTAGAGAATCTTTCTTCTTCTTCTTTGAAGAGTAAATGTGAATGAGCGTGTTGCCAAGAACCTAACTCATGGCTGATCTCTCAAAATACATTAATTAGGTCAATAACTTCGGGTAGTCTCAAAACGCTAAATAAAAAGGAAGGATGTGGGGCAGAGCACGGCCCCTTCTCCTCAGCACAGACCAAGGCAAAGTCCTTTTCTCCGTCCCACGGGCTGCCTTGGTGAAGGAGCTGGCAGGTTAAAGGATCCAGGTTGTCCAGAAGGTGAGGGTTTTTTGCAGGTGAACTACAGGAACGTGGTTTCCCATTTATTTTCCAGAGCTTGCACAAATTCCCAGAGTTCCTGGAGTTAAAAAGAGCTGCCACGTTTGGTCACGATGTAATTCGTGCCTTGACCAAAAATCTGCCGTTATTTATTCTGTTTTGTTATTAGCAGTGGGGTCGTATCTGCTTCGTGCGTTTCACACTTGTTCAAGAAGGAATAGTCACTGCCCTGAAAAACTTAAAATATTAACAAAAGAGAATATTTTTTTTTGGTTGAAATAAACCAAACAAATCCTTACATGGCACATAACGTAAATGGCTTTTTAACAGAATGAGAAAGAAATGGGAACCTTCATAGATGAAGTCAGGGAGGTTAAACCCAGTAAAATGGAGTACGTTTTTTGACAAATTGCCGGGTTCAAAGGAAATCTAATCAAACATCAAAACAGCTTCTTCAGTGCAGTAAAACATAGGGTTTTTTCCCTCAACTGCAGAATTCATGTTTGTGCTAATCTAAATAATTTATATGGATCCAGAAATTAGGTCCAATTACATCTTTTGAAACAAGGTTATTTTTTCCCTCAAATCAATTTTGTGGCCAGTCAGAATATACGTGTGCTCTGGGAAGAGCCCTCTGGACGCAGGAATGCTGCTTTCTGGGGCAGAGGACTGGATGAGCGGCATAGTTATTTGTTAAATCAGCCTGAAATACAGAAAAAGATTGAGGTTAAAAAATAGCTAAATAAAATGATGAGGGGGATCCAGGGCAATCAACAGGTTCATGTCCTCATTTTAGGAAGGACGTGGCCGTGGAACACATCCACCACAAGAAGCGGAACGGCGATAGAGGGAGTTTGAGCACGCTCTACCATCTCTGTTGCTTTACAAGTTCAAAGACCATGTACGAAAGAGAACAGAAAATCAGCAGGAGAGGATGAAACCTTCTCCACCCTCATCCTACCTCTGCAGTCATTTAGGAGAACCGCAAAGAAGATGCCAAATCTTGCTGTCCCCAAAGCCCTGCACGATGCTGGGCGCATTTGCTTCTTCCCCCCCCCCAATTTTTTGCACTGCCTTTCAAACTGGAGATCATGCTGTACAGATTTCTCGAGGCAGCTCCCAGTGCTTCGCAGCTGAGGGGTATTTTAGATGTACCAAAACTTGCTCAAACCGTTAACGGTTTCATTGAAGCAAGACGGGAGGGACGTCCCCATTCTGTCTCATGGCAGGGTCTGAGCAGCCTTGAAGTCTGTTGGCTTTTGGTCCCAGCCCAATTCCTTACAAAATCGTGCCAAAAGGAAACAAGATTATTTAAAAGATCCTAAACTAAACTTTTTTTTTTTATACCAAAAAATGATATAAAGTTACTGGGTGTATGCTGAAGATTTCTTGGCTTTTTTTACCCCAGTATAGCAAAATTAGGTAAGATGATTCTAAACCTGTGCCAGATTATAATCAATCAATGTAAGAGATTATCACGATAGAAAAGAACTTTTGGGGCACTAAGAAAGTAGTGATAAAACACCTTCAGACCTTGGCGTGTCTCAGTATAGACGAGTCATAAGCCGTAATCCAGGGATGATTAATAAGACTATTTTCTGACCAAAGAAAAAGTTTATGTCCTTTCCTAAACCATCTTTAGCATATTTTTTTACAGTTAGAAATTGAGAATTAGTTAAAAAAATGCACTTATGTATGTGTCAGGGTTGGCTAGAGGAGCAGTGCTGGTTTTCAAGGCACCGACTGCCAAAACTGACTGACCCATTTCAGAGTCCGGGCATCTCAAACACAATTTTACATACGTGAAACGGGAATGGTACAGAGTGACACAGAAACGTGGCAAGAAAGAGAGAGAATGGTGAAAAAAAAATGTGCGGAAGGAATTAAGTTGGAGATTCATGACCTAAAATCCCATTTGAAACCACATTTCACCTTTGGATAATGTACTTTACTTTTCTTGAATAGTGCGGCCAAACTCATGAGCATTGCTACAGCCCTGATGTTTCAGTGGAATAACGGTCAGATTAAATTAATTAAACTCCTCCGAGACCTTTTGTCCACACTGTGTCATTGACTCCTTTGCTGTAGCAAGACTCAAGCCCGCTTTGACAGTCGTGTGCTTTATTGAATCATGAGCTCTGATCTCAGGGATACGCTCCTGCCCGTCACCCGGGGCACAAACCAGCCCTACCCCTTCTCTCGTTGCTTGTGTTTGACGAGAAAAATAATCTGTGTAAATTATCCCACACGCTTTGGCATTAGCAAGAACAGCCAAAGACTGAAGGCATTTTCCAGCGACGTGACCCTGTCTCGTAGACCGTGTCGTGAGCAGTTACTGGATGGGGCTGCCTCGCTGGCAGACGTTCTTTGAGCGTAGCTGAGCCTCTGAAGAGTCCGGAGCGCAGATGGGAGCCAGCAATTCAGATTTAAATTATCTGCGCATACAGAAATTTTAAGTAGCGTACTTTTTCTTTTTTCGCCCCCTGCCTGGTTCTTAAGTTGCATAGCCATTTTGAGAAATCATCATTTTGTGATGGACTACAGCAGATTATCCTCAGTTTTGAGCACAGACTGCCTTTTTTTGGAGCCTCGTTCCCTGAGTGCAGGACTTCTGATGCCTGGCCCAGGCTTTCACACCTCCTCTGCACCATCTCACTGCACCTCGGTGGGGACACGTCCTTACGTGTGCCCCAAACTGGATTGTTTCTTCCCAATCCCCCCTTCTTGGAAGAAATTCAGAGATTACACATTCAAGCCATTCACATTATTTGCCTTTTCGTCTTTTTTTATGCCGCTGTGTGCAGACATGTTCATAACCGCTGTTCTACGCAGGGGTTTTGCCTGCATGCAAATGGCTGATAATTGTCCGGGACGGCTCACATTGAAGATGTGGATGCCTGGATAAAGCAGGAGTGCGCAGGGCAGCAGCAAGTAGGGGCAGAGGCAGCATCAGAAGCCGGCAAAGCCCTTCATTTCTGTAGATGAGTTTCTGAGCACAGCTGGGGTAGTTGATCCCCGTCTGACCTGTTTCTTTGGGTTTTCTTTTACTGGTTGTTCTGTCAAAATGGGCATTTTTGCTGGTGCGGGGTCTGTGGAGTTTGCCGTGTTCACAAGAGATGTCCCAGTTGCTCCTGGGATGCTTTGCAAGTCTGGTGGCATCGGGAATATCAGCGTCTTGATTGACGGTGGTGAAAAACTATCTCGGGGAAGTTGAGGGAAGAAACAACCAGGTGTTTAACATCACTGGTAGCTCAGGATGTTGTTTTCCTTTTTCTCGGCACAAATATATACCGTGGTCTGGGTCCTTCCAGCCTGGTGGGAAAAGCTCTCGGTATTTTGGAGGAACTGTGAGTTTGAGGTAGAGCCTCAAGCGCCTGAATGGAGCTGAGGCTCCTCTAGCGCCCGCAGCCCGTTAGGTTTAAATATGGAGAGAGCTGGTGGAGCGAGTGATTTGAATTACTGTTAGAGTTAATTTATTTCTTTATGAAGACAACCATACAAACTACCTGTAAATCCTCGCTGTCTGTAGCAGTGTTTCTCTAAGGAAGATTTGATTACAAGCTGACTATAAGTTATTAGCTATAAGTTATTAGCTTTCCAGTAAGTCTAAATGAATGTTACAGGCTATAAACCGACTATATAAATTACAGTCTCTCATGTAAAGCTTAATGATGGTTGCAGTAACATTAATATCTTTCCCTGTCACTGATTATAGTAGTCTCATATCCCAATTTCATGTCTCGAGTCAAACGGGCAGCATGTTTTGTTTTTTCGGGTTTTTTTTGCCCCCACCTAATTTCTTTGGTCTGAAACTGGAAGTGCTTCCCTGTGCATCTCGTTCCCTTGCGAGCATCATCTCCTGGTAGAACTGCTTCCCATGGAAAATGCATCACGGAGGCTGGAGTTGGGCATGGACCATCCCTTCCTCCAGGAAAAGCAGCACGTGTCTCTTCAGGTTGGGTTTGGTTTGGTTTGGCTTTTGTCTCTTGCAGCCTGTTTGCTCTTCACGAGCGGGACACGTCTGTCCCCACGTCTGCGTCTTCCCCCGCTTTGGGAGCAGCAGCCCTTCGTAGTCCTGGCGGCAGCGGGAGCTCTGCTGCGTTCTCAGACCTCAGGAATGAGAAGTTAGGCTCTAGCTTAGCTAAATGGTAACTAGTCAATGCTTACCTTAGTTCAGAAACACATGCACAGTGTGTCAGAATAAATGATTTATCTCCCCACTTGTTTAAATATTTCTCAAGTTTGCCAATCTAGGGACAGTCATGGATGGCTGGGAGCTCTAGGAAGTCAAAAGACCATATGTCACCTATATTCTAACCGGCGTGGTCTCAAAATTTCTACTTTAGTATCACTACCATTTAAAAAATTATTTTTCATTCATCTGCTAGGCACAGTAGGTATTTGGTTTTAATTAAAGACCTTGGAGGCCGTGGAGATTATAACAGTGCTGCTGAGCCCGGAGCGTCTCTTAAAAACGTACAAGAGGAAAGACCATTTCCAAAGCAGGCAGAGTGCTGATGTTGTTTTGTTTCCCGCTGAACTCGCTCCCGCTGGCGGGGAATTTGAATGAAGAGGAGCTTTGCCAGCCCCCTCGGAAGCAGATTGCTGCCCTACCCCACACGCTTGACCAGGGCAGTTTAAACTGCGGGCGATCAAATATGAAAGGCAGTTCTTACTGTGTTAACAGGGTTTTTTTCACCAATGTCCTGGTCCAAAGCCCAGTAAAGGCAGTGGACTCTGAGCCAGAGACTGCCTTCTTGACAGTAAATTCCCAAACTTGGCAGAGTTTTAAAATTTGGGATATTTACTTCTCTCAGGTCATCAGTGGAGCAGGCGGTGCCAAATGTGACCTTTTAGCAAAGGTGACAAGGTGTTATTGCTGGATTTAACCACGCTTTTCCTGTCATCTAGTAAGAAGAGAAAAATGAAGTTAATTAATTCCATCCTGAGGCTGCAGTATCTAATTTGAGGAGTGGAAGGAGGGGTTATCTGAGGTTTTCCCTGTGCTTCGGACTTACTCATTTTTAATGCGAGTCCGCCCTAGGGGAAGAAGGAAAATAAAGTTAGTTCACCCAAAAAAGGGAAGGATTGTGAATGCAGCAGTGGATTGCACCACTTGAGAAACCACTGCTTGCACGTACTTGGCCTTCGTTGTGTTTCTGTGTGCTGCTGCTTGAAAGCTGCAGAAGGACCTGCTGAGCCGGGCCTGCTTCTCCCTTTGCCATGCCGTGAAGCCGATATGAGGGAAATCACAGCACTGAGCCAGGTCCTGGGCACGTATTGTCAGCAGTGACCAGTCCCTCGTGCTCGGCATGAGCCCAGAGCAGAGGCATTGCCATCTCCTGCTTCCCCATCTGCTGGCAAGCGGTGCTGTAGGTGGCTTCCCATTCCCAGGCGGACAGGAAACCAGTTACTCAGGCACGGGTAGATGTGGCCTCCAGGAATGTGTCTAAACGTCTGATGTCCTTTTGGCCTCCGTGGTTTGCAGCGTTTCGGGATACTGGAGCGTGGTCCCAGGTGAAGGACGTGAGCTGCAGCCAGACGTCCCCAAGCACAGCATCGCTGCTGCCTCTCTGCTCCGCCACCGTGTCCCAGGCTGCTTCAGAGTAGCCTCTGGAGGCTGAAAATTAAGAGTAAACTCATCCCTTCTTGTTGAAGGAAACCTTGTGCGACTAGAATAACAAAGATGAGTGGTGCAGCTTTTGAAGTAGAGAGCTGTTGGCAGCTGAGCTGCCAGGGATAGATCTGTGTCTGGGGGCCAAACCGGTGACATCCAAGAGTTGGAGAACATGAAGTTGCCTCCCTGGATGATGGAAGTGCTCGAGCATGTGATGCTCTGCGCTCATGATGGTTACTTTTTGTTAAAAAAGAAGAGCAAAAGACATCCTTTCCATGGGCTGGCTGCTCTGTTACTGGCAGCCCTGACGGTGTGTTTTTGGGGAGCCTGGTACATGAAGAACATGCTCCAGTTAATATTGGAGCAGAACCAGGCCCTCCCCATGAAGAAACCTGCCCGCTGGGGTTGCTGCAAATAATTTCAGCAGTGTTTGAATCCCACAGAGCCTGAAGAAACTGCACTAAAGAGCGTTTAGCAGGGAGCCCTCGAGCATCGCCACTGCAGAGCTGACCCGAGGAGTGCCCAGGGAGGAGTAAAAAACTCTGCATTTCAATATCTCTGGTGGGAAGCAGGGGCGGTTCAGTCGCTGGCTGGCATTTTGTTCAGCTTCTTCCTCCAAAATGATTGTTTGCTTGTGCGCTGTGAGGGTGTTGCATGTTGGTTCTGGAGTGGATTGGAGCAGCCACGAGCTGTTGTATTTAGCAGGAACTGGGGAGCCCGTGGGAGGGAAGGGACGGGGGTAAGGCGGCTGCATGGCTCCGAGTGCCGAGAGGGGAGTGCTTACAGCTGCCTGGGAAGTGCTGAGAAGCTTAGGGAGCATCAGGGGGCCCTGGCCAAGGAGCAGGGCTTGAGCTGGGACCCATGGATGGAGCTGCGGGTGGGCATGGAAGACCTGTGGTACCCGTCCATGGGGGGGATGCTGGGGAGTGGATGCAGCGGGTGGGGGGAGCAGCGTGGACAAGGGATGGAGCCGGTCCAGCGGCTGCTGCCTGTTCCTTGCACTGCTCCCAAAGGACTGCACAGAGCCGCATCATCTCCCGGCTGCAAATGTTTCTTCTGTGATTCAGTGTTGTGCTCTGATCCCGAGATACATGTTTTGCCAGGCACTGTCAGAGCTCCCCCCCCTCGTCCCCTTGCCAGAGGCCGCAGTTTTCTTTACGTGCATGTGGTGACACGTTATTATTTACGATTTCACGACAGCATCCTGCTCTCTATATGACACCGCTTTCGTTTCCCTACCCATCCTTCGTTTATCGGGTTTTTAGCGCTTACTGGCAAGTGACACTGCTTCCCCCTTCCACGCCTGCAGTTCCCAGGGGATTTCTGCAGAGTTCACTTCGGCGACAGGTAAATCACCGCCTCCGCCGCGAGCAGAGGCTTCGCTTTGTTTTCTGTCGAGCTGTATTTCACCTTGCTTTAGTAACCGCCGCCGTGAGGCGCAGGCACGTGTCTGCAAACACGCACGCATATATGTAGGGGATGTGTAAGGGGGTGCATATGTGTCTATAAAATGTATTATGTGAAATTACGGCAAGTTATGTGTATATGGGCATGTGAGCTTGCAGAAAGCTCGCCAATAAAAAGGGGGCTGTGTGTGAACCATCCAGCTTCAGAGGCTGTTCTAAACTGGATTTATTTATCCTTCAAAATGCATCGCACAGGTCGCGTCTTATGACCCGTTTCAAAGGAAATCCAAATACATCGTACCATGTTATAAACCTGATTTGAAATTGTATTGAAGCTTTTTGTCAGCAAACACGGACACATTAGGCCCAAATAAATTGAAATGAAGCTCCGCAACACGTTGTGTTTAGCTCTTGGTGAGACCTGGGCTCGATGTGAAAAGGAGCAATGTGTTTGACTGCGAATCCCGGGTCGGAAGGAGGAGGGATTGCAGAGGAGAGCAGCGTGAGCTCTTCCACGGCTCAGCCAGCAGATGTCACGTTTGGTTATCGCTGGCGAGGCGTTTGATCGCAGCGCTGCCGTCCTGGCGAGGCTGGGGATCGGGGTCAGCGTGGAGAACCGGAGGGAAGGGGGAAGGAATCATTAGAGGGCGCGTGGAGAAGGCATCTCACCGATGAAATGTGTAGCACGCTCCGTGGCATAAACTGGTATTAGTTTAAGGGTTAAGCAGGATGTTGGTTTCCTGGTTCAAAGCAGACCTTTCTGTACCTGGAATGGGAACCTCTTAAATCATTTGAGATGGGCAGAGTACCTATATATTTAAATTTGTGCTCCAATTAGGCATTTGGAAGTTCAGTTTGATTCCCAAATCATTCCTTCCCCACAAGTTGAGATATATTGGCAAACCTTTATATCCCTTCAGGAAGAGACTTTTACTGCAAAGTGTGGTAAAGTGTCATCCCCAAGTTCACGGCGTTGGGTGCAGCCGGTGCGTGGTCATCTGTTCCTGCAGTAAAGAATCCCCCAGCAGAGCAGCCTCGTCCACCTACTTTGCGGGGATTATTTATTATTAACGCTTGCACTTGATTAGCTTTAGTACTTCTCTGCGCTTAAATGCCTCTTCAGCTGCTCAGTCGAGCTGTTCTGTTGTGGCTCAGACTGTCCTTTCCTGGAAACCAAAGCCCAAAGACCTTCTCTGGGTAGGGCAGGAGCTCCAGCTTATGGTCTGGTGCCCTGGGCTCTGGTTCGGGCTTTGCTTTGCAGCCTGCTCTGCCTGGTTCCTCTCTGCCCAGCCGGTAGCAGTGTTAATTTTCTAATAATATAGGTTAATGATAAGGATAAATGACTATTTCAGAATTTACCTGGGTCTCACAGGTGGGGCTACAGGTACAGACCGTAGAACTGTGACTCAGGCTCTGTACTTGACCCCAGACAATACCAGTCCCTGGAAGTCACTCCTCAGGAGGACTAAGGAAAGGCCACGTCTGCACTATTTACTGTAAATCCTCGAGTTTTGGCCAGGCAGTATCTTAGTGATGCTGTGCAGATGAAACCCGCAACGTAATAGCACCAATGGAAAGAGTGGAGGCTCTACAGAAAGTTCCAAATAAAAAATAGCATCCAGAAGGAAGTGACGTGAGGATGATGGTGGGTGCAAGCAGGGGAAGAGGAGCTGGAGAAAGGAATGAGCCAAGCTTTTAGTTTGGTTAGAGCTAGATTGCTATGGACGAAAAAGCACCGTTAACCTCTGGTGTGGAGCTGGTAGCGTAGGAAATAGAGAATATTGAAGGGGGCTGTAGCTGGAGCCTCTAAAGGGTGTAACAGAGCAGAGGACCCTCAGAAAGCCACAGTGGGAACTGACCTGCAAAGCACAATGGATTTTCAATACGGAGGACGCTTGTTTTACCAAAGCTGTTATGAAAGTTGGGGAGGATAAGGGTGGGCAGGTGGTTCTGGTTCATGGAGTTTCCGAAAGGACTGAGACTACGTGAAAATGGATGCTCGCCTCTTAAGAGCAGTTTTGACCAAAAAAAACATAGGGAGAAACTTTTGCAAGTGTTGAAATGCATTCCCCTGTGCTGTTCATCCTGAACTGCTTGTGTGTCAGCCCCCTTCCAGCCTGGACTGGGGATGGATGGGCACGGGCAGGAGGGTCGGTGATGGGGGGAAGTCCAACCCAGCAGAGAGCTGGAAGGTGTGGGATTGCAGGGAGGCTGGAGGTGATGGGGATGATGATTCGGCTGCGGGACTGGGAGGAGGAGCAGATCTAGGAGAAGACATACGGTTCCTTTCACATATGCAAATAAAGAACAAAGTATCTTCTCTTTCTTATTGAAAATCCTTCATAAAATATATATCCTGTAATAAAACCGAGCACAGTAATGGGCAGCATTTTTCATAAACTCTGTGTCTCCCAGTATTTTACACAGTTAAATATATTGTTTTGTTTAGGATTTATACTCTTCATGCATTTTAAAGATAGAAAAGTCTGGAGCTGAATTTGCCAAAAGGGGAAGCATTTGTAAATCTCCGATTTTATTTTCCTCTAAACGTTTATAGCTGCTGTTATAAAGTGCGAGACACCCTGATCATCGCTTATACCGAACTCCTTGTCATGATAAGCTAAAGCGCGTATGTGCTACCAATGTGGAACAGAGACGGCAAAGGCGCTGCATTCGCAAGCCATCTAACGCCAAGCAAATTAGCAGAAATAGATACGAAGATAAGGGGAACATAAACAGACAACACAAGGAAATGACTCCTTTAGTGCTCTGCCTGCGTGCCTACTAAAGCTGTCGGTGTTACTGGTGCTGTGCCTGCACAGCTACTACTGTTTGTTTCTGCATGACAAGCCAGCATAAACACTAACCCGGTACTCTGAAACTCCATCTGGGGTATGCAGTCAGCTGCTATAATTAGGGAAGAGAATGTCGTTGTTCAGTTCATTGCCGTTGCTTGAAATCAGTGGGTTGTGTTTGCGCTCATTACAATTTAGATTTGCAGCGCCTGTTCTTGATTTCTTGCATTACTTTGGAAACCACGTCCCAACAACTGAAACGAAACAGTTCTTTTAGGAGATTATTTTATTTTCCTAAGTTTGTAAGGGATAAATGACCGAGTGATCCAAAAAAGAACCACAGGAAGATCTCCTGTGCCTGGTCGAGGAGATTCTCTAATAGGTACCAGTTCAGGACCCATTTGAGTAAGAGCATCAATCCCCTTCTGTCCAGGAGAGAACTTCAGGAGTTGCTGAGATCCCAGTGGTACAATGGGATGTAGCGTGAATTTAACGGTAAGCAGTGGAAGCGGCTTTTCTCTTTGTTTGCCTGTTTTCTATGGATCAGTTCCATATTGTCTTTCATACCATTTCTGACCTTAACACTCGTAGAGAGTCGGTAGATAATATTCTGGATGTACTGCCTGGAGGAACTCGCGTGCTGCCTGCCCTGAGCTGCACCAGGGATGCTAATGACTAGGAAAGGGCTCAGTGAGCGCGAGGGGCCGTTCCGGGGGAAGAGCGGTGCATTTCTTCTGCGACACTGGGACCGGTGACAGATGATGCTGGTTCGTCTTCCTGATCCAGCCACAGATTCATAATGAAATAAGTAATTACCAAAACTGGGCTTGTAACTTGATGACTCTTACCCATCAGAAAACAACGGTGTTTTAACACGGTCTGCTACAGTATGCTCTTTAATAGCGGTGAGCTGCTGTCACCTCATCCGTACAGAAGGAAAACATGCATGGCTGCTTATGGTTTGGTCAGCTGTTGCACGTTAAATGAAAAACTTAATTATTGTTTAGAGACCTGGTAAAATGCATCAGAGCAGTTATATTCAAATGGGCTGTAGCTTCTTGTGCGTTAGTGAGTGCCTGGGGAGGTCCTGCTGTAGCCCATGCCAGAGGGTTTCTGTACATCAGGAGCAGAAGTGATGAGGGCTCAGAGGTGATGGTGGTGCCAGAGCTCTGAGGCGGTTTTGGAAACCACTTTGTGCCCTGTTCTTGTGCCGAAACTCGGGGATATTCCCGTTTCAGTGGGGTTTAGGCTGAGCAATGCAGCCAGTCCCCACGGCACTTGTGTTGGAGGGGAGTTTTGCTTGTAGGGGGGACAGGACCACTGGTACCACTGTTACTCAAGAGAGCGCACCTAGAACAAATGCAAACTGCTACCAGGAAAACAAACCACAAACTTAAGATTAAGCACTTTTGCGGATGTGTTTTTCAAACTCATGCTTGTCAAATACATTTTTCTGTTGGCGTTTTGCACTTTGCTGTACAAGTAATAGTTTCTTCCTCCTGTAAGAAGCTGTGCAGTGCCCTACCTACTGCCCGTCCGCGGGTGCGCGGTGCCGAACAGCAGAGCCGTGCTGGCATGTCCGCGTTGGCGCTTATTCCTGGGATGCTGGGGCCCCATAGAGAGCGCGGGGAGATGCTCCGCTGGATCACAGCAGCCTCCATGCTCTGCCTGAGTTCAGAACCGACTCGCCAGCCTCCACGTTGGTCTCTCCTGCCTGTGCACATCAGCGGAGCAGCCCCACCGCTTCTGCTACAGCTGCTGGCTCGTTTGAAGCTGGCTCAGACAACTGCTCCTGTCTGCAGGCAGAAGGCTTTTTTTCCCTATGAATGTACCTGTTTAAGTTGTTCCTAGCTGGCTATCCACTATTTTAAGTACTCTTCAACTGACTAAGTCCTCATGCTCAGTACATCTTAGAAGTGAGCGTATTCTCATCCCGCCCGGAAGAGCACCCAGAAGGGCTGGAGCCCCTCTGCTGTGAGGACAGGCTGAGAGAGCTGGGGGGGTCCAGCCTGGAGAAGAGAAGGCTCCGGGGAGACCTTCCAGCCCCTTCCAGTCCCTAAAGGGGCTCCAGGAAAGCTGGGGAGGGACTCTGGATCAGGGAGGGGAGCCATGGGACGAGGGGGAACGGTTTTAAACTGGAAGAGGGGAGATTTAGATGAGATGTGAGGAAGAAATTCTTGGCGGTGAGGGTGGTGAGCCCCTGGCCCAGGTTGCCCAGAGAAGCTGTGGCTGCCCCATCCCTGGAGGGGTTCAAGGCCAGGCTGGACGGGGCTTGGAGCAACCTGGTGTGGTGGGAGGTGTCCCTGCCCACAGCACGGGGGTGGAACGAGATGATCTTTATGGTCCCTCCCAACCCAAACCATTCTGTGATTCTAAGACGTGTCAGTGCTTGGGAACAGCTACTCAGAAAGGAAGCTGGGACATACAATCCGATGTGCCACACTAATTAATCAGTGTCATGTCCTCAGATGAGTATTCTTTGAGATCTGGTATCGCATCTCCCTGAAGTCCTATTTCAGCCTTTCACAGAAATTAATATGTAGCCAATTTTAACTACAGCGATAGAGGACAAAGCAGGGGGACTCTCTCAATAAGCCTGTGGCTGCTGCCCTGGAAGAGGGTCTGTGGGCAGGATGTTCCCCTGGCTGCTGATCTGCTGGGCATTAAGTAGAGATGCAGAAAATGCAATAAAAAAAAAAGCCAGTTTGGAGTTCTTGAAATTAAAGACACAGGAAGGAAAAATTGCCGCTCGCTGCCGACAGCCACAGGCCTCTGCAGTGTTTCTGCAATTCAGAAGCTTCGCAGGGCTGGGAGGTGCTTGTGAATCCAGATCAGCGGGAGCTGAGAATTGGGTGCTGGGTTTTTTTCCTTCCCCCTGTGCTAACCTGAGGAGGGAGACAGCTAAAATCCTGATCAACCCCCGTGCGCCCAGGAGTGCAGTTAGCCATAACTGATAATTGTAGGCTTCGTATGCAGATGCATTCGGGTTGATGGAACCACAGCGACAAATGCCGCGGGATGTGTAATTGTGCTGCTCGTGCTGGGTGGCCTCTGTAAGCGTGCCGGGGAGGAATTCACACTTTATTTTAGCTGCGTAGCCATCAAACACAAACATTTGCTCTGTCTGTTGATGCATTTTTGTCTCGTGCAGGCGCCAGCCCAGATGAGCAAAACCGCGTTCGGTATTACTTCTCCTCACCCCAATCCCACCCTCCCTGCACACACAATCCCAACCGTCTTCATTTTGCACATGCTACATATTCAGAAGGTGAAAAAAATAGACGCTTTGCTAGTGATAGAAAGGCAAACAAATGATATACTCCACATCAAACTGTGCCATGTATCCTCTCCCTGGCAGAGCCCCAAGCATCACAGTTACTCGGATTCCAGCAGTGCGAGCACAGAGGGAGGGATTAATTAAAACTAGTACATGTTAATGGAGCTCTAAGCCTGACTTCAAATTGCCTTAACAGACACAAAAAAAATATCATGGCATTAAACTCTTCCCCCTCGGGACGTGCTGGAGCGGCGTGTCAGCGAGAGGCTGCCCTTTCCAGGGATGCGGCGCTCCTGGGTCCGTCGAAGCTGCCCTGCCTTTACCCCTGGACCGATGGCCATGGCACGCTGCTCCTCTCGCCAGCACCCTCCTGAGGACCCAGAAGAGTTCCACCATCTTCCCCTCTGTGTCTGAATGGGCACAGACCCGGGGTTCCCTCCCAGGGCACCAAAATCCCCCTCGATGGGCAGTAGAGGAGTGGTCAGTGGGTCACAGCTACCTCCGGTTAGCTGTCGCCTGGCCGGGTTGGGTCCTGGGGCAGGCTGAGCCCTGCCTGCCTGTCCCAAAATGTTTTAATCAGTCCTTGAATGCTGTGAAAGCTGAAGGGAGTGAGAGGAAGGCCATTTTTGCTGCCCGTGCTTAAAAAAGGGCAAATGACGTGAGCCAGGGAAATGTTTCCTGTACTCGGAGCACAACAAGGGGGTTTGCCTGTGGAAGGTGAGGCTGACATGGCTGTAGGAAGAAAGGCAGGTTGAGGTGGGGCTGGCAGCCCCAAGGGATGCCCAGTTGGGGTATGAGGGACAGCAGCCCCATGCACTGCGTGCTTGAGACATCTCTGCGGGTGGGGAACATGGGATAACCTCTTCCAAGCATGGCCAGGGGCTGCTGAGGTAACCCCTAGTGCAGGTGGTTTCCTCCAAGCAAGCTGCTGCCTGCCCACATCCGAGTCGTGCTAAGCCAAGGGCTGTTGCTAGGTCTCTTATGCTTCATCATCTCTTTATTTCGCTAGTGGAGGATAATCTTTGCTGGACAGGATCACCTCTGGAAGTGGCACGGATGGGCGGTGGCAGGCTTGGGGTGTTTGTCCAGAGTTAGAGCAATTGATCGTGGTGACCGGTGGCACCTTCCAAGCCCAGGCAGACTGCCTACAGGTCTCATAGCTCCTGCGCCTCCAAAGGCGACGTCTGCTCTTTGTGTACTCCGAAACACTGCCCAGCTTTCTGAAGTTCACAAGTTAAGGTCTTAATGTTGTGTTGTTAAATTTTCAGCATCTCCATTCACACCAGAAAGCTCTTCTGTTCTGGGGGATTTAGAGTAATGCAACTCTTCATGAGTCCTCATTATTTCTCAAAAGGTGACTGTGTTGTTCAAGTGCCCATATTGTGACAAGCGTCTAATTATGGATCCTTTCTGTAGACCCCCAGAGATGCCATTATGTCCACCTGCAGTAGAAGATTATAATTTGCATTCAGCGTGAGCTTTTCTCCAGTATTTCCACTGCACATAAATAAGGAAAACAAATCTTATCAACCACTGATCCTCCTTTCATTTATCTTACATTTCATTTTTTTGAAACAGCAGTTTTGCTTTGCCGCTTTTCCTGGGAGTATTGTTGTTTGCTACTTCAGCGCGAGCGTATCTGCTCTAGTCCGGCCTAATTGAACGTGCACCTTCCTTGGGCAATTGGCAAAAGTATCTCGGCTAAAAGGGCGTTTCGTCCTTTGAAAATAAAAGCGTGGCAGGAGGGGATGACACACAAAGGTAAAAGCTTAATCAGTAACCACAAGATCGGTATATATTTACAGGATTTTTTCCTTTGTCCCTTTTGTTTTCTTTTTTTTATTTTTAAAGTTTTTTTAACGCTCTTTTCTCCTCTTCTCACTACCCTTCTGATGACTGAAATTCTCAGACTTTTAGGTCAAAATGCCTCCCCATCCATCTCTATTCACACCTGTAGGTAAGAATAGTTTTGAGGAGAAAATGCATTTTGGCACAGGCTTCTAATACCTGAATTAAAGGGGGTGAGTAATGAATGCATACCCCTCTCAGGGGTCCACATGAGCAGACAGACCGCCTCTTCTCGTGAGGCTGTCCTGCGTTTTCATTGCATTTTGTAATTAATCCCACTGACAAAATCCCTGCAGAAGCGGGAGGACAGAGGTATAAGCTTTGGGAGGGGAAAGACGTCATTCTGCTTCAGTCTTTCTCTGATGAAAAGTCTCTTTTAGACCTTCACAGGAGGATGACATCTGCAAATGTTTTGGTTTCCCATGTCTCGTTTCCTTTTTGCATAATTCAGGTGACAGAATTTAACACAGCAGAGCCTGGTTTGTGTTTGCCCCCATCCTGTTCCCAACAGCGCTATCTTCAAAGTATAGAAACTCTCGTGAAATGAGGCAGAGCCGGGCAGGGCAGGGCTGGACCTCTTCCATGGAAGATGGTCAGTCTTTGAGTTGAGGTTTTGTTCCTGTTGAAGCAGATCCAGCGCAAAAACTGGTGATTAACAACTCTACCTACAAATCCGGCTGTTAAAGCTTGTTTCAAGTCAGTCCAAACCGGTTTGCTTTGAGAAATGGAAGCAGTGCTACCTCGTTGGTGTGGCACGCTAAAGAAAGATCAATGCAAAATGACTTAAAAACAGAAAACGGATCTGTGTCTCTTTGGCACATACTGGTGGCACGCTCTAACGCCGTTTGAGTTTCCTTTAGGACAAATCCACTGAGACTTTTTGTTTGGGGCATGTTGGAATTGCGTATTCCGGAGGAGCAAAGTTCCCTCAAAGGTTTTCGGGGCAGCTCTAATTGCAGACACCCCTTTCCTTATCGCCTCTGCTCGTAGCCCTTACGGATTCAACTTACTTGGCTGTACGGAGGTGCCTGGTGGTACATGAGATGCTCTAGGATGGTGCACGCAGCTCCAGCTGTGGCTCTGGGTCTCTTGTAGCTCTTGTGTTGTATCTCCCACCCACTCTAGATGGCTCAGCTCCTCTGCTGCGTCCCAGCTGCCACTGCCTGCCCATGGCTGGGAACACGTTGGGCACTGTGGCATCTTTGCTATTATACACAAATCGCTCTTTATGGGACCCTCTAGAGGCGTAAAGGTAATTTGCATGTAAAGGTATCACCAGTATTCGTGGGTTTAAGTCAAAGGGAACTCAAATTTAGAGAATTCTAGCAATGATTTTCATGTGTTTGGGATATCATCCTTAGGTTTTTCATATTTATCAAGGATGGAGGCTGTAATAACATTCTGGTGAAACACTCACGTGCCCAGAACGCACTGGGAGATGTCATTTCCCTCAGTTGTGCAAATCGGTATGTTCAGTTAAATAATGTATGGTAACAGCATGCGCGTCTGCGGTGTTACGAAGGATGGCTTGTGTGCGTTTTGACATGGGAAGCTGGAGAGGAGAAGATGTGATGAAGGCAGCAGTCGCTGGAAATATCCGTCTTGTATTTCCAGCTCACGGATGTCATTTCGTATTATTCATGCCAGGTACAGCAGCTGTCGCTGAGCCTTTCTTTGCTCAGTGTAGTGCAGATTGTTTTGGTATCTCTAAGTCAGCTGGGCCATGAAAGATTAGTGCAGAGGCTCGTTACATCACTGCAGCTTGCCTTTGCTCGGAGTTCAGTTAATTTTTGCCTTCCAATGCCCACACCTGGGCCATGGGTGCCACTGAGGAACGAGCTAAGAATAAAGGCAAACCATTGCCGCAAATCCTTTAAAAAAGTGGGTGGGGGCAAATAATTCCAAAATGTGTTTCTGGAAGAAGGTATTTAACCAAATGACTCAAAACACAGGGGGAGAGGACGGCTGCAGATTAGGCATCAACGCTTGGCTCCAAAACTGGCTGATCATTCTCTGGTTTCTTTGTTTCCCCCATTTTTGTTCACATCTCCTGCAGGCAAAGCCTACGCTCCCGAGTTCTACTACGACACCTACAACCCCCTGTGGCAGAACAGACCCCGCGTCTACTCCTACAGTCTCCAGTGGACCCAGATGAACCCCAACGCTGTGGACCGCATCCTTGCCTACCGCTTAGGGATTAGGCAGGTGAGGAAAGAAATTAGTTCATGCAGGACATGCCTTTTGAGTACTGACCTCTGTGAGGACTGCTGAACCTTTATTTTATTTTATTTTACTTTTATTTTGGTTTATTTTATTATTTCATTTCATTTCCTCTCGTGTGAGTGGGAGTTGTTTCTCCTCCTCCTCCTGGAAGGTTTGCCACCATCTTGCAGAAGTGGTCCTCTGCCATTTGCAGATCCTGGAAACTAATTTGCACGTTTGCAGTGTGAAAGGCAGAGATTAAAGAGCTGCTCCTCAGAGGGTTTGCAGAGGCTGTGGCTCAAGGTATGCTACAGAGATTACCTGAAAGAAACTTGCAGTGAAATCAAACTTCTTATCTCTCTGTATGTATCTATATATTTTTTATTAGATCTTCCATGTAAATAGATAAATATAGGGATAGCTGGAGCTTTCCTGCGGAAACACATGGTGATCCCTGAGAACCAAGACATCTTTCCTGACCACGTTAAAGCCGATCGCACTTGTGTCTTTACAGATCCACTGTGAACTTTTCAGTGGGAATTGGCACTGTTAAGGAAGCGTGGGACCAACCCACTTGCAGCGGAATTGTTATATTAACATAGCCGTCCCCATTAATTTTCCCTTTAACAATTCTAAAAGAAAAATATCATTTGTCTTCTTTGAAGGTTATTGCTACAAAGCTTGAGTTTTAATAGTCAATTAAAGTGAAATAACCAATCTGTGCATTGCTTAACCTCTCGTTAAATGGCAACACCTCTGCTTACTCCCCTTCTCAGCGCAAAGTGATGTTCCTACAGCTGAGTCCATACAATATCTCACAATTTTGTGTTCTAAAGGCAGAACATTTTGTGCCATAACGCTTGTTTGCAATCCTGTCCAGAGTCTGTCCGTGCCAAACGCTACAGGTGTGACAGAGATCGACTCTGACAGCTTGGGTTTTGCCAGGAGTTCTCAAGGAGAAGTAGATGGCTTGGAAATAACGCTCCTTGCTGTGAACACCTCCTTGGCCACCACGTCCACCTCCAAGTCATGTCTTACCAGTTGGGCTGCCAGCCTTGGGTCTGGCAGAGGAGGCTGTGCCATGTTGTGCCGTGCTGTACCATGCCTTCCGAAAGGGTTATCAGACATTGGAACAGGCTGCCCAGGGCAGTGGTGGAGTCGCCATCCCTGGAGGTATTTAAAAGCCGGGCAGACGTGGCGCTGAGGGACATGGGTTAGTGGTGGGTTTAGCAGTGTTGGGTTGATGGTTGGACTCCATGACCTGAAAGGTCCCTTCCAACCCAGACGATTCTGTGATTCTATGCCGTGCCGTGCCGTGCCCAGTCAGGGTCGCAGGGCTCCCGCCATCCAGCTCCCGCGCATGTGCCCCCGGCTCCACTCCCAGCCTGGACCCGCTGCGATCAAGTGAAGCCTTTTTGGTGCTTACTTGGGAGAAACCATCTCATATTCTTTTGGTCTTTTTTACACTCCAGTCAAGCTTACGTTTCTATAAATAATACCACAGTTGATTGATTTAGAAAGTACAGGTTTGTTTATTCAGCGCCTGAAATAATAGTCTGTGCAGGGAGAAAGAGATTTGGGATTAAGACAGACGCTTGAAGACGCACATATATATTTTTGAAAATGTGAGTTCAGAAAGTGTTTTGTTATCCTGCAGATCTCCTAGTGGGATGGTCTTTGTAAGCTGCAAAATAAATATACAATTTGAGCACGTTATTTATGCTGAGTGGATGGGGTTTTGCTGGTGGAGCCTCTGTGGTAGCTGTGGAGTTGAGCAGGACACGTCCAGGGAAGGGCGCTGATACCCGGGGGTGCTGGCTCTCCTTCACTCAGGGTTTGTCTCTGCCTGAATCTAACTAATTTGAAATGAAAATGGGTGACTTTTAATACATGTTTATGCCGCTGTTTGCATCATTGGGCACAAATCAGTTCCGTTATTCCCAGTACCCGAGAGGGATTATTAAATTTAAAAAAGAATTTGCTCCAGTAAAAGAATATATAATGAAATTAATTGCATTAGGATTTTTAGCTCTTCTTTTTCCCATTTCATTTTAATTTACTTTTAATTATCTATTTATATAATTATCTAGAGTTACTTTACTCTAATTTCCTTGACAACACTCTCTGTCAGGCTAATCATAATATTTTCCTTTCGTCTATCTGAAGCCACATTTAAAACGTGGGTGATTTAGAGCCTAGTGAGCCATCCGGACACGCTCATCCCTTATTGCCGTAATTCCCCCTGAAACAAGGGTGATAATTAAACTTCCTTTTTTTTTTTTTTTGACACCCACCGGTACTTGCTACCAGCAGATTACCTTCTGAACTGTTTGTGTTTAGATAGTTTATTTGACTTAGCAATGTATCTTTTACTGGGTTTTGCTATTATTTTTATTTAACACTAAAAGTGGGGCCGAGCATCCTCCAGGAGTGGCAGGGAACACCGCTCACGGCTGGGCAAAGTTCGTTGGATTTTGAATGAAACTCAGACCCTAGCGGAGAGGATTTCCAGGTCGAAGTGAGGGCCTGCGCCTGCAGCCCAGCATCCTGCTGCTGTTGTAAAAACTGATGCTCTTAATCTTTATTTTAATCTTAATCTTTGTTTTAATCTTCTAGTGCGTCACAAACCGCTGCCGGTGGGCTATGTGGTGGGTCAGCGTGTTGGTATCTGCCGCTGATTCCATTAACACCGTTACCTTTATCTGATGAGTAAATGGCTTTTGCGTTAAGACCGCTGACACCTGAGCCCGAGCATCGCTTCCTCCACAACCTCTACGTTGCTGCTTCACTCGAGGCAGAATCCAGGCAGTATTTGGGGAATATTTAGTTGACACCAGGTTTAGGCTTGCTGAATCTTCTGTGGAATTACAATCATAGAATCATAGAATCATTTAGGTTGGAAGAGACCCTTGGGATCATCGAGTCCAACCATCAGCCCCACTCTACAAAGTTCTCCCCTACACCACATCCCCCAACACCACATCTAAACGAGTCTGAAACACACTCAGGGATGGTGACTCCACCACCTCCCTGGGCAGCCTATTCCAGGGTCTGACCACTCTTTCTGGGAAGAATTTTTTCCTAATGTCCAGCCTAAACCTCCCCTGCTGCAGCTTCAACCCATTCCCTCTTGTTCTATTGCTAATTACCTGTGCGAACAGACCAGCCCCAACCTCTCTACAATGTCCTTTCAAGTAGTTGTAGAGAGTGATGAGGTCTCCCCTCAGCCTCCTCTTCCTCAAACTCAACAGTCCCAGCTCCTTCAATGGCTCCTCATCAGATTTGTTCTCCAGGCCCTTCACCAGCTCCGTTGCCCTCCTCCACATTCGCTCCAGCACCTCGAGTTCTCTCTCGTATTGCTAAAGCCTGTAATATTGACAGTATCCTTAATGTCATTTTGTAAAAGCAAGAGTTTCCTATGAGACACAGAGCAGTTTAGCTCCATTTTTGCCTTTGCCGGGTGGCTGTGGAAAGCAACACAACGAATGTGCTTAATAATGAAACTTTTCAAGGGCAAAGGAGGCCGGTAATGGAATGTGGCAGACTAGGGATTTTCCTTAAAGACAAATTGTTCTGCTAGGAATGATTTGATTATACGGGGGTCTCAGAACGGGAAAGCACCTCCGCTGGTTGGCGTACGGTGAGGTCGCAGAGCTGGAGATGTCTCTGCCCTCACCAGCTCGGGCAAGCAGAGTTTTGAGACGTTACTGGAGAGAAACGTCCAGTGCCAGCGGTGTCGTGCGGGCAGACAGCAGGTGGAACAGAGAGGCTGAAGCGAAGGAGGAGGGGGATGCAATGAAAACGATTCTGTTCTGTTAACGTAGACGTACGAGCTATTTCACTGTGGGTGCCAGGAGCCGCGGTTGTGCTATCGGGGCCTTCAGGATCGCGTGGTTGCTTTCTAACGTTGAAAAGTAACGTTTTAAGAACAAACTTAACCAGCTTAAGAAGTGAATTGGAAATCTGTAAGAATCAGTGCGTTTATACGTATGTTATCCATATGTCTTTCTATAAGATCATTGTATCGCTCCCCCCCACCCCTTTATTTGAAGCTACAAACTGCAGGTTCAGTGCAGCGATGGTGAGAGAAGTTTGTTCGGTCACATTTGTCCCGCTGGCATGGTGGTGTGTGACGGATGCTCCCTCCTGGGAGAATCAGGGAGGAACAGGAATTATTTAGAGCGCTCTGCTTTCTGCTTAAGCCCCACCACTCCTGCTGTTGCCTTTTGGGGATTCATTCTGTGCTGAGCATTATTTTTTAACAAGCCCAGGCTCTTGTCTGCGTTTCTGGTTGACGCAGCACGTGGACGGTGGTTTCCCAGTGCTGGGTTTTAATGGGCTTTGAGGATGCTGAGCTGCAGAATCTGCCAGGCCCGCTGTGACGGAGCATCTAGCCGCCAAGCACTGTGCTCCTCTTCAATGGAAGAGTGACAAATAACTGCTTTAAAAAATGAGGTGCTCAGCGCCCATGGAGTTTACTTCTTGAGTGAGCGTAAGAGCTGCTGTTCGTGCGCTTTGATAGCGCTCTGAGGCGTCTTGAGGAAACGGCCCCATCCCTCCAAGGAGTTATTACGGATGTGGTCTCCTCCTCATGGAAATTTCTGGCTTGTTCATTTAGAAAAAAAAAAAAAGAATTTAGCTGATAAATGATAATAGGAAGAGGCCTGGTCTGGTTTGCAGTTCTTGTAAGAGCAGTCTAGCCAATTTTGGCAGGGTAAAAGACCCCTAAAGGGCCCACGTTATCTGTTGCAGTGACTAAAAGGGATGGTATTGTATTAAAATTCAAGGATTTTGGGATGCGTGTGTCCTGTGCGTACAGCTTTCAGACACATAGGCATGTGTTAGCCTTGAATTAGGCCTCAGAGTCCACCTTCTCCTTGGTGGTGCCAAATAACCCAGACCATTGCATGGCCTGTTGTCTCGGTGGGACCATCTCTCTCTCCCGTCCTCTTTCTCTGGGGCTTGCTTTAACTTTCTTAATATTCCTGGAATAGGGCTGCCAGACTCTGCCCTGTGCGAGTCCCCAGAACAGCGTTACACTTTTCTGTCAGATCCTGTTTCTTGTCACCCACCTTGTCACTAGAGTTAAAATCAAGGCATGTCTCAGGCATAAGAGGATAATTTAATGGTCGGAAAGCAGCACGCAGGAGAAACTTCTTTGGCATTTTAAACATTAGTTAAAGAAAAGTTGAGAGAAACTGGCACAGCAAATGCTAGAAAAGTTATTTGAGAAAAAAGGGGAGCTTGGTTTAATGACATGTCAGGGAAGCCAAGAAAGTCAAAAAGGGACAGGGAAGGTCCCATCAGATGGAGACGGAGTCACAAGAACAGAAAAGTGTCATTTTGAAAATGGTGAAAGCATTATTTACTATTTATTTAGAATGAAATTTCTCACTTATGAAAAATATATTTATTTTATCGCACTCAAGGCCCCCACCTGATGGGTAGCAATCCTCCAGATGTTCCTTCTCTCCGGATCACGGGGCTGTCACCCCACAACGTTCTGCAATAGGAAAGATGTTTGCAAGCTGGGTATTTTCATTTGATTTGCTGTAGAACATGTAAAATAGCTATACATCAAAATGTATACAGAAATTGTATTCGGAACCGTTCAAAAATAATTACGCACATCTGTAGCAATTAATTTCAGGGGAGGAAGTGAGGGAGTTGAAAAGGCTAATTCACATGTATATTGGAATATTTCTAATGCCGTTTTAATGAAAAATTTTAAGCTTTCTTCTACAGAGGGATATAAGCTGTCCCAGAGATTTCAGAGCGTGCATTTCTTTTTGGAAGTCTAAACAAGGCTTTGCTTTTTTCCTGTTATATCTGCACTTGTGAAACGAGACAGAGAGAGTTTGGCAAAAAAAAAAAAAAAAAAAAGAAGAGTACAACATGTAAAGGCAGGTTTCTCATTGATTTTTCTGGGTTTGGCAAATTGAATTAGAGAAGCAATGGTTCTGTTTTACAGTTTTCAGTTTGCAGTACTGATACCTGCTGTGCTTATTCTTCAGAAGGCTGAGGCTTGAGTTTCAAAAGAGCAAGCTGAGGGTTATCATTTGAAATTTGTACCCAATTCTTTTAATTGCCAATTAAAAATGGTTACATCTCCCAGTCTTCTGATAGATTCGGAAAATTCTTATGCATAATTGCGGAAAAAAAAAAACCCCTACTGATTATCTGTTAAGAAATTCAGAGGTAGAAGTTATATACATCAACACATCTTTTTCTGTGAGGTCCTGATGCTCTGGCTTTGATCCCGTGGTCTCGTAGCTACCGAAGATGCTGCTGACGGTACCCCCAGTCCCTGGAGGGGGAGCCGAGCTGTGCGCCTCTAGAATAACCAGTTCTCTTGGTTTGGAAGTAGTGGGATATGTTTTCTAGAGATGCAAACAGAAGACATCCCAGGCAGAGCTGTGCCCATTTACATTACCGCAAAATGTGGACTTTATAATTAAACTCTCTTTCTTCACATACACACACACACACAAAAAAAAAAAAAAAAGGAAAAACTTAAGATATTCATTTTCTTCAAGCAATTACTGCCTGCTGGGACTGCCTTGGCTTGATTTTTGTTATATAAGCATAAACGCCTGCTACTTCATTACTAATTTTAATACCTAATTCATATTAAGTTTTTAGTGCAATTTCTTAAGGAAACAAGACACACGCGAATGGTGCCTGAAGTTGCTGCCTGGGATTTCTGAACGCAGCTCTCCGCTTCGGCCGGCCCTGCTGGGGAGCAGGGGTGCAGCAGGCGAGGACGGGCCCTCCAGGGTTGTGAAAGCACGTGGACGGGTCACGGAAAAATACGTAATTAGGGAAAAAAAATGTAAGGGTAGGATCACATTAATCAAAAAGAAGAAAAACATGGACTGTGTGGGAATTCTCTAGCTTCATAGCAAGCTCTGTGGAACCCCCTCCTGGGCTACCTTGCATTTTAGGGTAATATCTGATCTTTCTCTTCAGGATGTCTATATATGTATACTTATACACTGCAGGAGACAAAGATCTCCATTTCAAGTGTCCTTCTCGACTTGTGACAACAATGACAAAGTAATATTTCCCTAAGGAGAATTATAATACTATATAATTAATATTATAATTATAAATCCTGCAGAGGGAGGAGCTCTTAAAGCAGTAACATTGCATGACCTGAGGCTCTCGTTGCACGTTTCCCTTCAGTGAAAAAAAAATACCGACTTATTTGCACTCAGGAGCGTATGCTCTCACCCAGCATCGCCAAAATCAAGCCCCACGCTGTGGCCTCAGCCCGTGCGTGGTGGTCACACTCAACTTCCATTTATCCTGCCTCAGCAGACAAAGCTGAATTGATGACTGCTGGCAAATGCAGTGCATCAGTCAAACTTTAGGAAAGACGCAGGAGAAAACGGAGAAAACTGAAGAGCAATTTAGTGAGAGGAATTACTCAAGCCAGAGGAATTTATTTTAGTAAACAAGTTATTTGCTTTCGACGACGTTTAAACCCTCGTGCGAGGGCCGAGCCTCCCCTCGCCGGCGTCCCCGTGCGTGCGCTGGAGCACAGCCCCGGCCTCAGGTGGCGCTGCCCGTGTCACCTGCGCCACCCAAACAGGGACGCGCTGGTCCTTAAACTGCGGAGCCGTGAGCGGGCACCCCTCCAGCAGAAGCTGGGCCCGTGATGAAAACGTGCTCCGCTGCCAGTACAAACAGCGGCAGAGCAGATCGGATGGGGTGTGTGTTTCCACGACTGCTTTTTCACCCTGCTGCTGTGTAGTCGGCCAACGAGTGCAAACGGCAGGCTGTCAGGATTTTGATGCTGATCAGATCCAGGTTCGAAATGAAAAATATGATTACCTAGAAATATTTTTCATTACCCTGTCTTATTCTCTATATAAACTCCTGTAGTGCAAGACTGTTTAAAAAAAATAATCTGTAAATGACAGCAATAGTTTTCTTGTTAGTATTGATTTGGAATCATAGAATCACAGAATGGTTTGGGTTGGAAGGGACCCTAAAGCCCACCCAGTGCCACCCCCTGCCCTGGGCAGGGACACCTCCCACCAGCCCAGGTTGCTCCAAGCCCCGTCCAACCTGGCCTTGAACCCCTCCAGGGATGGGGCAGCCACAGCTTCTCTGGGCAGCCTGGGCCAGTGTTTGGCACAAGTTCCAAATGGAATATCATGTTCCATTTCATACGGCGTCATACGGTCGTTCAGAAATACTAAAGGATTTGCAAAAAAATGAAAAACAATAGAGAAATAGAGCAATGAAACTTTGAAAATTGAAGACCCGCATAAAAATTATGGCAAATGCATGACAATAAACAGTTGTGTGTCTGGCATGCGGCATGCTTTTCCTCATAGTAAAACATAGCGTAAATAAATGCTTGAAAAGGCCCTTGGGTGTCACAGAAATTTAATTCTGATGAAGGATGCATCCTCTTTAGTGAAGGTAGTTTCAGAGCAGCATCAATGCCTAAGAATCAGAAACAAATTGTATAGCATATTGCGGGTACCCTGTTAAAATGTATCAGGATATCAGGATAACATTAGCAATAGCCGCGCTTGCTCAAGGTATAGGTCCGTTATCCCAGGAGTTTGTCTGCAGCCCAGACAAGCCGTGGGTGCTGACGGAGAGGTGCAGCCCAGAGGGGAGTAGACGTGGAAGGGGTCTGAGCCAAGTGTTATCCCCCAGCTGTGACGTTTTGTCCCCTCACATCCTGTTCTCCCCTGAATTGGTTGAGTTCCCTTCGGACTATTTGCACTTTCGGTGTTTCTGTCATCCCCAGCAGTGAGTTCCCCACCGCCGCTGCCCCTTGCATGGCAAGTGGGCGTCCCCCCAAGCAGGCGGCATTCACGCACACAGAAGTAGCGTGAAGAACACTGTTCCTGACACCATCAAGTGTCCCAAAATCAAGGAATTCCCAAATAGAGCTGTTTGAACCGCTGAATGAGTGTTGCTCACTGAAAGAGCTCCATCTCTTTCCCTGTGACTGTTCCATACATGTCCTTACGTCTTCCTTGCTCTCCCACCTCCAAGACCTGTTCTAAAGATAGTTTTGCTGCATTCGTCCTGTGTCGGTAGGATACATCTGTGCCTTATTTCATGCGCTGTAATGGCCTTATTTTCACAGCATTCCTTTGAGATACTTTTATGAAACTGAAACATAGAGAAAGGTCAGAAATACTCACTGCTAGTAGGGCTCGCTTTGGGAAAGGGATTGTACCTCTGTGTATTTAAAGGGAGCATCAAGATTCACGCTCGGAGACGCTTCACCTGAAATCTGGGCGTTCCGTGTCACCGAGAGCAGGTGCCGTCACCCTCCTGCTGGGTGTTTTTGTGCAGTGTTTCCCCTCACTGCCCTCCTGAGACGTCTCTCCATTCTGTAGGCTTTGCATCTGGTCTCCTGGGCAGGTTATCTGCAAAGTCAGCGCTGCGGCCCGGTGACGGCAGGGCAGCGGCAGCACTTGGTGGAAACATCGAAGAGCGTGGCAAAAGAGCGTAGTCTCCAAGGGAGGCAATGGCCTTCACCAAACTCAAACAAGAACATGGAGTTTCCCTGCACAATACTGCAGAGTGAAAAAAGTCCCATTAGTGTTTTTCCTGTTGGCCAAGCATTGAGTATTTGCTGTATTTCTGTTCTTTGGTAACAAATGGAAGTGCTTTTGTGCGGCCAAGCAAGCTGTCACATCTCTTAGCGTCTCCTCTCTGCACTGGGATGAGCAATCCTGGCAACCTATAAAGGGACTATTTATCTTCTGAGCTTCCTGCCCTCTTCCTGAGGCCATTCAGGTTGAGTAAGTGTCTGCACGTCTAGACGGTGCATGAACTGAAACTATTAAATCTCTTTGAGGTCTGCCTGGACTTTCCCTAGCGCTGTTAATGAGGGCGTTTACAAAATGAGCGCTGCGGATATTTAGGTGTAAAAAATAAAAATGAGATGAATTGCCTACTTCTCATTGATCAGAGCTGAGACTTCACCACCGTTACTCCCCGTGAGCAGCATTAACGACTGCGTAAGGGGCAGCCGGGGCAGGACAGACCCCAGCGCTGGGAGCTCTGCAGACCAGGGCTGCTTCTTGCTGGGATGCTCCCTTGGCTCCTGCCTCCAGGTTTCTGCAAAACACCGGCTATTACCTTTCCATAGCCTTATCTTATCAGTCAGACTTAAGTCAGTCTTAAGCTAATCGATTAGGAAACCCAGATGTCTGCGAGGCACTTGGGTGTTTTTCACTGGGCATAGTCTTGCCGTCTCTCACCATCAATTCTGTCCTTACTGAAACAGATACGTGTAATTTAGGAAAAAAAATCATTGTAAAATATTAAATTTTGCCAAAAAAAAGAAAAAAAAGAGCAGTGCCATTACCAAATCAAACCTGTTTCTGCTCCGCAGAGATGTACTGGCTCTGTTCATCCAACAGAGGCAAGGAAGGATTTCTTTGTTTTTAAAAGTCCTGCGCAATTTTTAGTTGCAGTTTGGAGAGAAGAGATGGAAAATGAGAATTATTCTTTTTGTAAATAATGTAATTAGGTTGGCAATTCCTTAAACACGGGTTTCACTTGCTCCTAGGTGAGGGGTGTTTGTAGCTAAATCCGAACGTACTAGCCAGTGTATATACTAAGTAGGCACTTTCATTAAATAACGTATTTTATAAAAATTATAAAATGTTGGGATGAGAGCGATTTGTCCCCAAAGACAACTGCTTCATCCATTCGTTTGCTGTTAGAGAATTCTTTATTCTCTGAATGCAAACCATATTGCCTTTCAATAAGCAAATGAGCACCCTACTGCAATGCCTCTGCGGTTTTGAGCTGATTTAAAACACCACATTTACATTTTGAGAACTTCCTTAAACATCTAGTGGCCATTTCCTTTCCTCTCGTGCAGCGATTGTCTTAAGTATTTAAGAAATGTTTTGTTGAAACATGCATATCTGACAGTTGAGCTGTTATTCCTTGGCAAAAATTCATTCTTTCTTAAAAAGTTAGGCAAAATCAGTACGTTCGCTTTCCTTAGAAATGCACTTTGGCATCATGCGCTTGTCTTGTTGCATTATTACTCGTTGATCTATTTATGCAGAGACTCATGTAGGTTGTGTTAAATGCAGCCTTGTTTTTCCAGTTCATTTACCGAGACGACCTCGCGTGTTCACAGTATTGACGAAGTAGCGCAGCTCCAGCCTGCCCTGTCTTAAAAGGGTTGGGCTTGTCATCCTGATTGCAGCTAAGGCCATTAATTTGCCACTATGTAATTATTTTGTGTGAAAAAATGCGGTCATTTGTAAACAGCTTTTTGAATTCGCAAGAAAATGAGTTAGTTCGGTAGTGACAGGAGCGCACTGTCTGTCGTTCGAGATCCACCTGGAGAAGGTTGTAGCGCTGTGGGATACTCACTAAGTCATCGCCACCGAAATATGAACTGTGTCTTGGGATAGACAGTTTCTTGATCATGGGAATGTAGTTGTTGGTATAAGCATGAAGTGTTTAATTTAAACTTAGGAACTGAATCTTGGTGCCACTTTGATAATTTCATCTCTTGTTGCTCCGAAAAAATGATGGTCTGCTATTGCAGATAAAGCCAGGTGCGTGCCGTTGGCAGACACGTTGCTGGCAGTGCCCCGCTCACCCACCACGCGGCTGCGCCACGTCCTTTGAAGTGCGAGAGTCGGCCCCAGCCTGGTTTCCCCATACGTGACCTTCGAATTTGACAGGTCACTGAGAAGGAATGAGGAAACTTTCCCTGAAAGCCAGCCTTAACGTGGGTTAATAATTAACCCGCCGTTTGTGAATGCCTAACAAAACAGGGATTAAAAATTGAAAAACTCTTTTGGTAGATGTCTAGTAATAGCCAAAGAGCAGGAGAACAGGCACCGCGGGGGCTGGGAACAGTGCCGCTCCTGTTTAATCCTGCAGACTTTAGTGAATTCATCAGGGAGCCAGCCAGTTTTAAAGTCTTAAAATGGATTCTCTTGGTTTATATCACATTTTAGCATGTCCTTAAGGAGGAAAAAAAAAAGATATTGACTTGAATGCAGTGTCGTCAAGTTCAAGGTTGTGACTGATCGGAGCCCACAGATCAGAGAGCGCGCATTGTGACCCTCACCAAGAGCAAAATCCTACTGCCTACGTTCAGTCAACGGGTGTTTCCACTGTTCCCATGGAAGTGCGAGCAGAGAGGACCCATCGCCAGTGGGTCAAGCCAAACATGGCATGGTAGAACCTAGCAGGGTTAGGACTTTGTGGGTTATGGTAACAATGAAGATACACATTGGGCTGTGGGGAGATCAGGGCAGCACATTATAGCCCCGAGTGCCTTCATATTACCGAGTTCCACAAGAAAAAAGATAAGGATTTTTAAAAAGAGTTTTATACTTGTCTTATTAGCGTTCACATTTCTATTCAAACTGTGGATAACTTTGTTTCAGGAAGAGTTCCAAAACAAACCAGAAGGCAACAGCCAGACAGTTGATACTAAACATCAATATGATAATCGGAAAACGTAAGTGCTCAGGTGGGCTTTGATCCTGGAGCAGAAGAGACCTCGACCACAGAGGAGGTGGCACCGGGGTGCTGTGGCCGGGTCTGGGAGCAAGCGATTCCCAATCCTGAAGCGTCGATGGGGAACACGGTCAGTGTGAGGTGCAGCCTCTTATCTGTAAGACCCTTTTGGCACCGAGAGCAGAGTCACCTGGTGGGTACAAGACTTCATCTATTATTAATGGCAGACTGGTATTCACTTTTTTGGTTTAAGTCGTGGGATGCGGATGCATTCAGAATAATCAGCAATAAAATTGACAAGTGTGACACCATCAGAACACCTGTTTTGTATCGCAGTGTAACTCGGGAGGCTATAAATCCTCCTGCCTGTAGCATTTATGGAAAAAGCAGTGTAGAGTACAGGGAATTTCCATTTCTCAGGGTCACTGCTGTACACGGCCTTTCATTTGTAACTATCCTGCGCAGGACTCGAATTGAAGAATGAGTACAACCTTGTGTGTCTTTCATCACGGTGACTGCATAGATTTGGTCATCCTCTACTTGCTTCTGAAGGTGCTGAGGTCTGCCAAGACTTTGGCTGCACATAAGGAACATTCTTCTGTCTCGTTAATAGCTCTCTGAAGAATATTCTGACATTAATGTGTTTCAGCTTTAGATTTGGCTTTGGAATTAGTGACCCAGATTCTTCCAAGTTTTTGTATTTCAAATCTTGTACGTGTTCCCAGGTCAGACTTTCAAGGTGGCCAAGACTCCTGTAGTTGGCTTTCATTAAATGTTCAGTGATAACAGTGGAGTTCAGTCACAGGGGGAGCCTGAAGTTCATGAACTAAATTAGCAAACTCATATAGAATAGCACATGTCAGGTTAGGAGCACAGACGAATTCAAGATTTTGTGCTAAAAGGCCATGAAACCCTACATGTTGAATTGCCTTCACATTTTCTTGTGTGCTTTCAAAGTGCATACAAAAATGGTCCCAAACGTCACCCAGAGTGTGTCTACACTCCTGAAAGTTTATCCAAACAGCAAACTCACTGTTGGACCTCACCTTCAAGCTCTTGCTTCACTGAGCACACTCAGTTTTGGATGGGCAGCTGTGGATATTTTTGAGCTTTTCCACACCAGCTCTGAAGTGGGTGGCAGCAGTGGCTTCACCTGCAGCTCCCGGGGCAGCTCCATGCCGGCAGCCTGTGGCTGCTCCGAGAGGTTCTCGTGCCATCTGGGCACCACAGGGAGGTACTTCCTTTCCATGGTTTGTTTTTCACCAAAGACACATTCAGGTACTTTTTAAAAAAGATCATAGAATCATAGAATGGTTTGGGTTGGAGACAACCTTAAAGATCATCCCGTTCCAACCCCCTGCCCTGGGCAGGGGACACCTCCCACCAGACAAGGTTGCTCAAAGTTAGTAACAGTTATTGAATCTCAAGTTGCACAAACATTTAAGCAGCGATGAGCGAGTGCTTCCATCTGTCTGATATTTACTGCCGGCAGCACGAAAGCCAGTGAGACTTTCCCGGAGCAGACACGAAGGGTCTGTAGCTCCGATCTCCGTGGTGGCTGCTCTGCTCCTCAGCAGGCGATAGCCACATTCCCTGCACCGCCGGCAGCGCTGTGGCCGCGGTGACCTAGAAAACAAACGGCTCCGCTTTGAAGAAGTAATAAAAAGTCAACCAGTACCTGTAAACCAGAGAGTAACTTGTTCAAGCTTGTTATTTGAAAGATTGAAGTTCCTACCTTTCCTTTATTTTCAGCCTACAGATGTCTGCGGTGCCAGTCGGTTGATAATGAGAAAGTCCCTTCAAACAGCCTGGAGCAGGTCACTTCTCTGTGCGCTTCCTTCTGGTCACCGTTTGGCTTTATTGTATTTTTAACTTCGGTTTTCACTCAGCAGCGTCCAAGGTCAGACGTATTCAAATGCGCGCGATGCGCTGGTGAAAGGGATCCCTGTGAAGGCCGGACGGTCGCCGGCTGCGCAGTTCTCATACCTGTGCGTGTGCAGTTGTGCATCGCGTGTGCCGCAAAGGAAGAAGTGAACGGGGGTAAATTTTATTGCCTTTCTGATTGAAGAAAGTCGTACCGGTTAGAAGTACAGAATTCCCTCTTCCCCCCTGTGTGTAAGGTTTTTAAAAGCAAAGAAACAGCAACCTTCCAGCTATGAAATATCCTACGTTACAGTTTACTTAGCAAACGGACTGAAGTGTCCTAATTCATATCTTAAAAGATGTTTTTATTATGATTCATTTGTATGGGAAAACAGAAGGCACGGTATGTTATCTTCCAATTAACAAGTTTTTAGCAGATATGTGTGCTGTATTTTGATTTTACTCTGATAAAAATGACCTCTCACTTTTCCTGGGTTACCATTTTCCACCCTGCCTTTAAAACCTGAGAGGTAATGCATATTTAACGAGGACTTAACAGTTGGATTGCCTAGCTTCCAGCTTTCACATACCAGCTTTCCTTAAATTATTCCTGTCTCTTCCGTCTTCGAATATCAGGCCATATATTTGGATCACGGACAGATGTTTCTGACATCTGAACCACTCATCCATCGATTTGTAGCCCATAAAAATTGCGTCTGTAACATTCTGTGTCTTTGGACTTCACGCTCCTAATTACTAAAGGCTCGGGGACTTTTAGTTTCTGAAAAAAAGAAAATTTTTTTTGTGCTTTTGTGTGTACCGCATAAAGCCAGTTACGCGTCGTGGCGAACATAAAATAAGTAAGATGAATGATAGGAGCAAATACAGACTGATTGTTAATGTCATCCTGCAAGAAGAAAGTCGACTACGTGCCTGCAATTGTTCTTATGGATTAGAAGTTGGCTAATTGAAAAAGATTGTGCCCACTGCTAAACAGGCTTTAGATGCTCTTTTTTCCAGGCAGAAGAGAGGGAAAGAAGAGGTTTACCGTGCCGTTTCCGTACGCCTCGTCTCCTGGTGAAGGAGGGCTGAGCGCTGGGGCAGGTCCTGCCCGGCAGAGGGGTGGCCACGTGCTCTTCCAGCAAACATCTCCGGCCCCATAACGGTGTCCCACCTCGCTCAGGGCACTTTGGCTCACGTATTGTCCCTGTCCCCAGCAGGCAAACCTGACGGCGTGCTCGCTCCGGGCTGGGTTTGACCCCGCGGTCCCTGTCGCTTCGGCAGCGGTTGGCGTTTGCAGGAGAGCAGAGAGCGGGTACCAGCTCAGCACGGGAACAGATGGGAGGGTTTGGCAGTTCCGTTGATTGCCTGTCAAAATATTAAAAAAAGAAAAGAGGGGTCATCAAGAGCAGTATTACATGGTGCGCTGTGGAAAATAAACTCATGATGTGCGTGGCAGAACATGCTTTGCAGCTGGGCTTGTTGGTTTTGCCTGAATTAAAGATATTTGTCACTGTGAGTCATTTCAGGGCCGTAACTATCCTTTGAAATGAAGATGACACAAGAGCCACCTACCTGATGAGGTTTATGTTCAAAACCAGGTGGCTCTGATTGTATCGCTGGGCAAACTTGTTAAAGAAGAGCAGCCACTGGGTTTCCTGCAGCAGAAATAAGGCAAAGAGTAAATGTGAGTTTCCTCTCTGTGCGGTGCAGACAGAAGAAGCATTTGCCCATGCACTGAACAGTGTTATTTTATATGTATAACTGCTAAAGAAAACTCTTTTTTTATTAAGGAAAATCAATTGTCGTTGCTGTTATAAATTGTAAAGAAATGACTTTAAAGATGCCCACAGTTTTTATGGGAGTATACAGTAGATTAATTTACATTGCATTCAGTTGTCATTAATTAAAGAGATGCTTGTCTGACTTTTTCAGTCAAGGAAGAAATTTATGGTTGAAATCAATAGGCCAAGTACAATGGACTAAGGATGTGTTTATTTTTTATAAGCATAACTGTGCATATAGGCAATCAATATTTAATCACCCCATAGGATTAATTTCTCAAGAAATCTATATGTTCGAGTCTTTTAGAGAGTACAGTGTTTCTCGGCAACAGGCACAGAATAAATACCCTTTTGTCGGCAGCGCAGAGGAGATGGTTTCAGCCTGTTGCAATAAAACGCTGCCGCACTTTAACGGTCCCCTTTCTCTGATGTCAGGGAAATAAGTTTTGCTTTTCTGTTCGCTTTTGGGAACAAAGGTTTCTAAATACTCAGAGGCAACCAAGAAAACAGGAGGCCCTGTGAAGGCTTCTGTGCTCCGAGTTGACTGAATGTAGGTGTGCTCTGCTAAATTAATTACAGGTTATGCATACGATAATGCTAATAAGTGCTCCAGAAACTAATGTGATTTTTCCTCCGTGCTTCACAAACATTCAAAAACCGTTGAAAAACTGTTGTTTCAACTTGGTCAAAGTAAATTTCCCAAAATGTATTTCATCCTTATCTTGGGAAGGCGAAGGGCTTTGGTTATAAGAATTTTTCTCCTTCAGAAATTCTTTTTCAAGAAAGCCCTGATTCTTACTAATTTTAAAGCTCTGGACACATGAGTTGACACGCAGGCAGATGTTTTATGGTTGTGTTTGCTTGTGTATTCTCTCTTTTAAGCGTTAATCTTGACTTTTTCAATATAAAATGGCACAGCCTGAATGTTAGGGAAAGGCTCTGCAGGTGATTTTGAGGAAGTGGGTGATGAGGATTTGTCTCCTTCCCGTCCGAGGGAGCTGGAGGAGATGCCCGAGCCTCTGGAGGCAGCGCTGCAGGAGGAAGGGCAGGGGCCTGGGTTGTTCTTGGTGCTTCAATGCCAAGCAGCGAGTGACCCAGAGCTTTGGGTGCCTCCTACGTGGGGTCTGGCTTTGCAGAGCCTCCCCAGGTTCATGCTGGGAGTTTGAAGCGCCCTAAGGCGTTGTAGGAACCCAAATCCTATTTTTAGGGTGTCTTGGGCATTTCAGTGTTGGTGTTAGATGCCTCAGCGTGATGCAGACCTTTTAAAAAGTGCTGGAAACCCCTTGTTCCTCCAGCTGGTTGCACGGCTCTCCGACTCCGGATAGATCCGACCTTCGTTTTTTTCCTGTATTCCAACAGCAAGTAAACGAGCTCAACTGCTATGCTTATTTTCAACAGTTTTAATATTTGCCGGCCAAGGGTGCCGTTGCTGTTTCACACTGGGTTTGGGGGGCACCTTTGCGGTGGTGGCGGGGCGCTGGCAGGGGTCCCAGAGGGATGTCCCAGGCGCCGGGGGTGATGCCTCCATGCAGCCACCTCACTTCCAGCGCGACGGCCAGGCTTCTCTTCCTGATGGGAAGAGACGCTTGAAAGCCGAACATGGCAAAAGCTGTGCGGATACGTATTTTCTTTCTTTATTTGTTCAACAGCAGGGCTGAAAAATCAGACGAGGGGACGTTTTGTGTCAAACCTAGTGACAATTTTGTGATGCTTGGTGGGTTTTTTTTCTGGTTTCCATGGTAAAAATAAGAATTAGAACAGAGCTGGTGTTGATTGCAAGGCAAAAAGATGCGTGTGGCTTCCTATGGAGAAACACCAATATCCAGTACTGGCTTAGGATGCATAATACTGAAATGGAAAATCAAATTGTTTTGCTTTCAGAATGAATAAAATGATGGAGCTTCTTTATTGCTTTTGTTTGGGTGGTTATAGAAAAGGGTACCTAAAGGGGCTCCAGGAAAGCTGGGGAGGGACTCTGGATCAGAGAGGGGAGCCATGGGATGAGGGGGGGTGGTTTTACAGTGAAAGAGGGGAGATTTAGGTGAGATGTGAGGAAGAAATTCTTTGCTGTGAGGGCGGTGAGCCCCTGGCCCAGGTTGCCCAGAGAAGCTGTGGCTGCCCCATCCCTGCAGGGGTTCAAGGCCAGGCTGGACGGGGCTTGGAGCAACCTGGTCTGGTGGGAGGTGTCCCTGCCCAGGGCAGGGGGGGTGAAACAAGGTGGTCTTCAAGGTCCCTCCCAACCCAAACCATTCTGTGATTCTATGATTTAGTGCGAGTCACAGTTCAGTGCCTGTTTTACCTTGCGTGCATGAGAAGCAGAGCCTTGACCTTGCGCCTTCACTCACTTTCCCACACGTTGCATTGACCATACACAGCGTTTGTCACTTTTCTCCTGAGCAGTCGGATTTCAGGGAAGCCTGGAAGGTTTCTGTGGGACGGGAGCCGGAGAGGTGTCGGTGGCATAAAAACAGGGCTGCTGGCGGCAGAGCAGAGGACGGGAGGAGCAGTTGCCCTGATGTGAGCTGATGTTCGCTTCGCAAGCGGTGGGGTGTCAGAATGACACACTGCAAAACCTGGGTGAAGCAGGTATCCGTGGCATGTTCTTATTCATGGGTATCTAAAGAAGAGTGGAGGAGAAAAGACTGAATTTCTGTTAAACAACCCGTACCTTGGGTTTTATCGTCTGTGTTTTTGATCTCAGTACTTAGGTACAAAGGGCTGTGAAAGAACTGGCATCGAACAGAATCTGTCAAATTGAAATTTTTCATGAGCTCCACTGGGCTGATCTTTTAAAGATACAATATAAATGCACATATTTTCAGTACCTTTATTACCTTTAATAACGCTTCGTAGTGCCGTGGCCTTGGGAAACCACGGAGGGAGGAATGCTGCAGAGTTCCAGGCTGCGTACCAAGCGGTGGTGGACATTTCATTAATGTCATCTTACGAAGTGGGTCATTTCAATGCTCGGAGTGTGACGCTGCCGTGGGTGGGCGCTCAGGCGGTGCTGCTGGGGGCAGACACGGTCGGCGCTGAGCTGCAGCATCTCCGGGCTCAGCATCTCCCAGCTCCCGGCCCCGCGCTGCCCGGGCTCCCCGGCAATGCACTTACCTCTCGTCCTGCTCCACGCATCCATCCAAAAGTAGAAGGGCCGGGTTTCTGCCACCCTGTGCACGTGCAGGTTTTGTGTTAACCCACGTACCTCTGCCTGGCGCGTCGGGCAGGCAGCAGTGTGGGTTTTCCTTACAGTAACTTGTTTTTACGCTTCTGACCTGATCTGAGGTTTTTTCCCCTAGCGTTTCTCCTATGCGTGACTTAACCCCTGCGGGACCAGCCCCGACGAGCCGCCTGAGCCCGTTGCGTGGCTCACCCAGCGCGTGCCAGAGCAGAAACCCTGAAACAACAGCTCAGATGTGCCCAGCGTTGGTCTCACTCAAGCCCCGCAAAGGCTCAAAATGCAGTAAAACACACACCCACTCGGGTGGCAGCAGAGCGAAGCTGGTATCCAGAGCTATTCCATCATCCCAGCTTTCTTAAGAATTTCTCTTGCTTTTTTGCTTCACAGCCCAAGTTTTATTTAATGGGCGTCTAGCTGTGCTTGTGTTACATACTTTAATGATAAAAGTATTGACATCTCTGTCCCACTGCTATGAATTTAAAGCTCGGAGTCTGTTAATGTTGCTGCACATGTAGTTTATTTGGATGAAATGCGGCAGATTTAGTACTAGATTTCAGCAATTTCAATGTACGGTTTCATTGCATCAGCAAATTAAACTTTTGGAATAACAGGTTTTCTCTCCTTAATTAACTCTGGATCGGTGAAGGTGTAATAGGTAAGAACGTCAGTGCACTGGCAGGTGGAGCTTTGCGGAACATCTCATTTTAGCATCGCTACACCTGTACGGTTGTATTGGGATGTGTGGTAAATATTTAATGATTTTTCCTTTGTTTCCCGCAGATAGTGTCTGTAATAAGGCAGAGTAATATTGCAATGTCAAGTCACTCTGCTGCCCAAAATGTGTATCATTTCTGCTTATCTATAAACTAGTTAATGTCAGAGACAACGTGGCACTCCTTTCGTGTGATGCCTTCTTTTTAATTAGATTTTTTTCCTTCTTTTCATTTCTTGGTAAGGCATATAAATAAAAGAAGCTATGGATTTTGCTGTTGAAAACGCAGTCTTTAAAGCACAAAAATCTATGCTTTGCCTTTTTTTAATAAAACAGCCTCTTGTTTGCACATATTGACTTTCATTGTTCTCTGAAATCCATCCATCTTTGAGACTACAAGGATTGCTGATAATTATGCACTAAGGCCGTTAATGGCCAGCCTATTTCTTTCTCACTCATCAACAGACGTGGTAAGTGCTTGGAAATCAAACTGCATTTCAGTTCTTCAGCATGCTCGTATTAGCTTCAAACGATGCCCCAGATGACAGCTGTGAAACCTCATTGCCTCTAACGAGGAGGCAGCGCCCAGCTCGCGGAGACGCGGCTGTCCCAGCCTCGTGCGCGCAGGGGCAGAAAACACGTTTTCTGATTATTTTAAAGATTATTTTAAAATCACGGAGGGGATGGGGCTACTAGACATGAGGAGCCGATTTACCTGGTCGGGTTTGAAGGGGATAGCATTTGGGAGCTCGTAAATTCAGCCTCAGCGAGCTGATGAAACGAACTGAAATGAACGGCTTTTTTTATTTTTTTTAAGGAAGAAAAAAGGTTATTTAACATTTTAACAAATGGGTTTGAAACAGAGGGTAAGGTCTGCAAAGAAATTCAGGCTCCTAAAGATGGAAGTAGGCAGTGACATTTTGAAACATGCCGCAGCATCTGCTTGGGTGCTTACACACCATCCCAGCCCAGGCGCTTCATCCCCTGCCGTAGTCGCTGTCTGGTGGGAATCAGAAATCCTCTGGAACTGAATTAACACCGATTTTCCCGCATCCAGCAGATGTCCGAGTGCTGCACGGTGCCTGCGGCCATTGGGCTGCCCAGGGTTTGGTGCGGGACGTGGGTGGGCAGAGGAGGACAGGCAGACGGCTCTTGATAAAACGAGTTTGCAATCCGCGATCTCGTATTTTTGTTACGGCAATGCTCAATAGTGCATTATTTCCGGGATGTTCCTGCTCCGTCTCTGCTCCTCCTGCGTTGTTTGAAGGTTGGAGGAGGCACCCGGGGTAGCAGAGGTCTGCGTCTGCTCCCGTTCATTTCTAAGGTGAAGACAACATCTACCCCAAAAGCTCTGACATTTGCATCCTTCTTTTGATTTTAGGCCGGACAACAGCGTTGGTGGGAGCAGGAAATTACAGTGAATGGAAATATTCAAAAGGGAGAATTAATTACCTACAACCTGACTGAGCTGATCAAGCCAGAGGCGTATGAAGTCCGTCTAACGCCCATCACCAGATTTGGGGAGGGGGACTCAACTATTCGGGTCATCAAGTATAGCGGTAAGAAGATCCTCGTGTCCAAGGAGATGCGTTGCGGGACGTTCTGCACAGTTGGGTATGGCTGCACTGGGTTGCCCTGGGGGAACTGATCGCCAGTCCTTCCAATAATGCTGCGAGGGGCGAGTGTGGGCGTCCAGGAAGGAGGGTTCTGGGTAGGAATGAAATTCTCCACCTCTGGGAAGTTTCACAATAAAAAAAAAAAAAAAAAAAAAATTAATAAATCTCTGAACAGCCGAAATGCAAAATCATATAAAAAAAAAATAGAACAAATCAACGTTAGCTTCATGCAATAGCTCATTCCAAGAGTTTGTTCTTACTTTGAACACTTGGAAGGGCAATGAGTTTTGAAGAAAAAAACTACAAAACAAGTAGTCATCTGAAGGTGTCAAATCAATGTTTTGATATCATCAAAATACCCCCAGAATGAGCACCTTTTGAGAAGTTTTTTTTTTTTTTGAATGTGAATGATTTAAAAAAAAAAAAGAAAAAGACTGTTTCTAGTCCTGTTCAAGTGGAAAAGGGCATTTAGACATTTCCTCTGAAAGGTCATGCCGTGACCAAGATTTGTCCACCTTAATCTCAGAAGAAAACTACAGTATTCTTTGTTCTTACGTCCTTCCATTCAGTCTCCCGGCATTACCAGGAGTTAGTTTCTTGAGCTCTGAAAAATCCCTCAAAATATCTTTCTTAGGATATTTAATTAATAACTGAATCACTTTTTTTGGTTTTCTTCTGTAAAAATTACAATGAATGGGCAAGAGGTGCCTTAGAGAGAAGGTAGCTCTACTAAAGGTATCGTTGTGCGGTTTGCAATGGGAACCTGACGTGTGGAGCAGAAAGGTTTCATAACGGAAAAAGGGAAGTGTGTGCTGGGGGAGATATTTGTAAACATGGACTCATGAAAGTATGAGTTTATCATTTGGGGACACTTTTTAGCAGGGCCTGTTGCAATAGTACAAGGGGTAATCGTTTTAAACTAAAAAGGGGGGAGATTCAGACTAGATCTAAGGAAGAAATGTCTTACGCTGCGGGTGGTGAGCCCCTGGCCCAGGTTGCCCAGAGAGGTGGGAGATGCCCCATCCCTGGAAACATTCCAGGTCAGGTTGGACGGGGCTCTGAGCAACCTGATCCAGTGGAAGATGGCCCTGCTCGTGGCCTTTAAAGGTCCCTTCCCACCCAAACCATTCTGTGATTCTATCGTGAGGAACCTTGCTGATCCTGCAGGACAAAAACCAGGTGACGCACAGGTCGCGTCAGAGCCAGCCACGTAGGTCCGGTTGCTGCAGGAGCTGGAACCAACGGTAAGTAGGGTTGTGCAGATACACGGGAGAGCCCAAAGCAGGAAATCACGTGCAGCAGAAGGCCCAAAAGCAACCTACAGATCAAGAATTATTTTGAAAAAACATTATCAAATAATTTAAAACAGTGAACAAACCTGAAAAAAAAAAATTGTGTCCTCACAGCCAGCTTGTGGCGGGCAGCCACTGCCCTCTCTGTGGACCTCGAAATTTCTCCCACGGCTTAAATACTGACCATAAGGGGAAAAAAACCCCACTTGGGTCACTCAGTAGCTGCTGCCCTTTTTTTGGTGGTGGCTGTACTCTGGCAACTCTGGGGGGGTTGATTGAGGTCTCGGCTGTGGCTCACAACCGTGCTGAGTTTGAGGTTTTAATGAAACGTTTTGTGATTTACGTTTCTAGCCCCTGGCTGGCAGGAAGAACGTTCCCATGCAGCATAAAAGGCGTGTTTTGTCTGCTGCAAATTTTTTTTCTGCTAGAATCTGCCGTTAGCGCAGATGTGAACAACATCCCGTTTCAAACATGGTGATGAGGTGCCAATGCAAAATCCAGCCGCCCAGGAGGGAGGAGGCCGGTGCCTCGTGCCCCAGATGGAGGGATGCTCTTGGAGCACGACGCGGGGCTATTACTCTGGTGCCGACAAATTCCCAGCTTCAGAAGTCGTGAGCCAGATGCTCATATCAATAAGACAAACCGAAAGTGACTTCCCTTGGAAGAGGGATCCCAGAACCACCGAGGCTTTGTGTGCTTAAAATGCACATTTTTATCTCAGCATTCATCCAGTGAGTATAGTGTCAGCAAACTATTGCCAGCCTAATTTTTAGGATGTTATAGCCTCAGCTGTAAAATAACGCTATCACATATGTTATTATAGTGCAAATCCGATACTTATAATCTGAAATGCCGGGATCTTAGAAAAGCAGTTAATGGGCTAGCGGGATGCACAGCAGTAGGCCTGCATCAGTGTAAGACATAATTATAAACAGTACCCAGAAAACAAAAGACACCATGTGAATGTTTCTTAAAAGGAGAACTAAGATAATTTTTTACATTTTTCTCCCATTACATTTTTTTAAAAATGTCCTTCCTCGGGGGAAGGAGGAAGACATTTGAATTTTCCTGTTTTCGGTGGGATTGTGTCTGTGCGCCCCAGTGCTCAGTACTGCAGAAGCACACTGGCCTCCAGCAGTGTCAGCCCTTCTTCCTCATCCCACCACTTTAGGAACGCTCTTTTTGGAGGACCAGGACCCAGGACAATGTCCCTTCAGGTCTTGAATGTCTCCAAGGATGGGGACTTCACAATCTCTCTGGGCAACCTGTTTGGTGCTCGAGCAACCTTAGAGTAAATAGTTTTTTTCTTAGATCTAAAAGGCACCGATGTGTTTGTATTGCTGGTGAGGATTCCCATTGCAAACATTTTTTGCCCTTTTTTTTTTTTTTTTAAACTTTACGCGGGCTAATAGGATTTCACCCCACTTTGAAGAAATGCAGCCAGTGTGAAAAGCAGATCAGACACGTCGTAGTTAGAGTTGCTAAAAATGGTAGCAGTGTCTTTTGCCTTTAAGAAATGCGTTAACAATTGCAGTTGAGTTTTATTTTTATGCAAATAGAGGATAGATAGGCCATGCACTGCCGGGGTTTTACTTTGACAGCTTCAGCTTGTCTTCTGCAGGAGGGGAATCTCGGGTAGGTACCACGCAGAACTGATTTCTCTAGAATGGTTGTAAAGTGTTTAAGGACCAACATGACACTGCTGGTGTGTTGGCTGCGTTTGCTGCCTTACTAGAGAGGAGAAGGTTTCTCCAGATTTCTCCCAGGGGGTGAATCACCCTCTGGACGTGCCCAAATCTCTCCAGTGATTTCAGAGACACTCCAATGCCACTCTTAGACGAGATGCCTAACTTTTAGATCACTAAAGTTAAGCCACATCAATCCTACCTGTGAATTCGTTTTCATTGGGTTACACTCCCGTGTCCATGATGTGGAGCACATCACCTTTTAAATTAAAACCCACAACTGGAGATTAATGTGGAAATTGCTAATATACAGAAACAACCGCTTCCGGTGTGCTAGCCGATGTCCAAAATAAAGGGACTATTAAAGCAGGAAAACCTCAGTAAGGACCTCTTTACAGTAAATCCTGCCATCCCAAGCAGGAGCTGTAAATGCAAAATAAAAACTCAGAAGTATCCAATCCCATGAATCAAAAAGTTACCCGTGATGGAAGCATTTCATAGGGAAATCCCTCGCCTGCCATGAATTATTCTCTCCTCTGCACGCCAAAAGGACGGGAGAAAAGAGCAATCATCACAGTAGGAGCGACATCGATAATTACAGCCAAACATCACTTGACAAATTCTTTGGTAGGTACATATGTTACTCTGCTCGTGAACACAGTCTGCCAAGTAAATACAAACAGGGCAGTTCTAGTAGCACTAAAGAGTGTTTTGTAGGCTAATACAAAACAGATATGTCTCGCAGTAACAGTTTAAATATAATCTCCATCACTTTACATAAATCTGCGTCAGCCGATTTGATACGAACTGACTGCAAAGTTCTCCAACTACTGCAATTAAAGCTTCAGCGCTCATTGCTTTAGATATGCACTTACGTTTAAGTATTTTTAAAGCTAACCAGGGATTAGAGAAGGAAATTTAGTGCTACGGAAAAGGCCAACAACCCGACATTGCTGCTGTTGGTGTACAGACAGCCCCTTGCGACACTGGCAGATAGATGATGGTGGCCGGTCACTTTGTAGTCCAGCTTGCGTGTATTCAGATGAGGTTTAGACACTTTCCAGATTCTGTATGGAATAAGAATATATAATTGTGGTTAATACTATTATTGCTATTGTCGCTACTATTATTATATTGCTGGACCCCAGAAAAACAAAATTGGCACCAAATAGGGCATAAATGATAGGATTTGTAAGTTTGCACAAAGTTGTGTTTCCAGTATTACGTAGCAGTATAGACAGTAAGTTAGGGCAATTGCTGTTATGAGAGGAAGAAAGCCTTGTCCTTGCAGAGTACCAATATTTACAGTGAATATTACTCCTCCTGTCCAAACCAAGAGGTGTGGACTTCTGATCTCGATTAAAGCTTTTAGGTGCAGGTTGTAATTCCCACAAGTCACCAGTTTCCAGTGGTAAAAAACGTAGCAGCTGAACGTCTAGCACGCTTCTCCCGACCTCTGCCTTTATGGTTTTCCTACTAAGGAAAGCTTGGTTTGCAGCTTTTGGTTTTTTTTAAAGGAGGGACATGCTGTTGCAGTCTCTGAAGGCCACGTCCCTTGTGAGCTGAACAAGTGTCTGTGTTGGGAAGGATCTGTGGGAAATTTAACTAACTGTGCATAAATGCGGTTGCACCCAGTAGAAACGCAAAAACCACTCAGCCCACATTTTTCTGCTGTGGCCCGCACAAATACAGCTCACCGAAAAGCAAAATCATCCAACAAACTGAAATTCCAGCAGGTTTTACTCTCTGCTTGCTGGAGCAGAGGCAGGAGGATTAAGGGATCATCCGTCTTGGCTCTAACCAAGCTCAAACGTTTCGTGACACTTTGTTCTCCTCCCGAGATTCTCCGCCAGCAAAACCTTCCTCCCAGCAGGAGCCAGGGTCGGCTGAGCAGAGCAGCGATAACCCTCCGAGGTGCGCAGATTTTCCAGATGTTTCAAAGCCGGCCTTGGGAATTTACTCCCTCAGTCATCCATTAATTTCCCTTTATGGCTAATTTAACTTGCTACCTGTGTGTCGTGCAGGCAGCATCCTTCCCTTCCCACCGTGAGAGCTGGAGCTGTCGCACACTGTCTTCTAGCAGCGCGCTGTATTAGAAAAGTGGGCTTTCTGCGTCTTCGTTTGCTTGGCGTGGGGTTTTTTTCCTACGTTATGATGTTAGAGAAGTTCAGCCTAGCTGCTTTAATTTGTTTTTCTGCTTTTTGTCAATCAGTGTGAACTGAAGCTGGCTTGGCAAGAAGCCTTTTTTGCTCAGCTGTGAACAATCTGAATAGGATGACTCAAGGTTACACACTGATGATAGTTTCCATAAAAGCCCGTACGTTTAGTTACAAACCAAGCATCAGTAAATGTAGTTCTCAGCCATTTCAGCTAATTCCAAGTTCAGTCAGTCAAGGTTTTCACAAAACGAATGTTTCTTGGAGAATGAAAGGTAATTTGTTGGTAAAAGCCATGAGGTTATCTAGTATAATGTAATGATTAAGTTTCTTTAGAAGATGGCACTGGGGCAAGTTTGTTTCAGTGGAGGCAAGATGAAATGGCAGAATTGCTAATTTAAAGCTGTTTTGAAAACTTCAGATTGAGTCTAGAGCTACGTGGAATCTGTGGCTGGGGGTCACAGACCAAGAGTTCATGCCTGTAAACGTGGCGTGGGGAGGGCAGCAGGAAAGCACAGAGCAGCACTCCTGCTGAAGCCTGGCATTGCCAGGTGCACCCACTCTTTGGAGATAAAATCTGATTTCAAATTTTCTGTTAATAGCATGCAGTTCCAACTCTGAGCTTAGCATCCTTCTGTTTTTCACACGTGTAAGGGCAGAAGTCCCCCAAATGACCCATGCTCAAATTTACCCTTCTGCAAACAGGTAGCACAGAACTGCAGACTAATTTCTCATTCAACCCCCGTTTTGTAGAATAATAGAATCATAGAATCATTTAGGTTGGAAGAGACCCTTGGGATCATCGAGTCCAACCACCAACCCCACTCTACAAAGTTCTCCCCTACACCATATCCCCCAACACCACATCTAAACGAGTCTGAAACACACTCAGGGATGGTGACTCCACCACCTCCCTGGGCAGCCTATTCCAGGGTCTGACCACTCTTTCTGGGAAGAATTTTTTCCTAATGTCCAGCCTAAACCTCCCCCGCTGCAGCTTGAAGCCATTCCCTCTTGTTCTATCGCTAATTACCTGTGAGAAGAGACCAACACCAACCTCTCTACAATGTCCTTTCAAGTAGCTGTAGAGAGTGACAAGGTCTCCGTGTTTAGCATCCTCCAGGTTACTCTGGACCTAAACCTGGGTAGCCATTCCCATGGTTAAGATACCTGTCGGCACTGTCAAGATTGGACTTTCATTCTGTGTCATCCTGTTAAGGTATTAAGTAGATGAACTTCAGTATTAAAGAATTATGAATGTAGAGGTTTTTGTAAGTTTGCCAAGGGTCTGTGAAATGAGAGTGCCAGTTTTATCGGTTTCCCCCGAGATTTCCAGTAGCCAGTGGTCCTGCCGTGTCAAGCAGGGCATTGCCCAGACCCACGCAAGAACAGACAGAAGTAACACTTTTTTTAGCAAAATTATCTCAAGGTTCTCTGCCCTGTTGGCAACGTTACTTTTGATGCCTCCCAAGGTGAGGGGTCAGGATGGGCTGCTCCTGCCGTGGGGCGGGGAGCGGGCAGAGGTGGGGTGCGGAGAGGCGGGATGCTGCACTGCTCCTCTGTCCCCGAGAGCAGAGCCCAGGAGAGCAGCATCTCGGACCCAACCGTGCCGGTGGGTCCCTGTGCTGGTCACTGAATGTGGCTCCTGCTGCTGGAAGCTTTTTAGGACAGCACACCTCACCTTCCTTTGTCCTCTTCTTAAATTTCTTCGAAGTATATCCTCCCGAGGAGAGGGTTTATGTGCCAGAAGGCTCTCGTGCGTTTTCTTGGTTGTGTCTCTTGGTCTAATGAGCTCCAACCTCTTCTCACAAACTTGCTGTGCTTATGTTTGCTGCCGTTTGAAAGGGAAATTGGCATTTCTAACAAGAATGCAAGTGCTGTATTTTCCTTAAGACTCTTATGTACCCAGACATCTTAAATTGAAGAATAGTATTATTCCTTGAGTAGAAGGAGAATTCATTATGTTAAGTATTCTTGAATAAAGGGAAATTTTAAGTGACGAGTAAGGTCCAATGCAGAACCTCCGCTTTTGATGAATTCACCTTTTCTGCAGTTTTTGTTGGGTTCCTGTACGAAGGCATGACCCCGGAGTTTTGCTGTGCGGCCGTCCCCACCCTTACAATATCTGCGCCAATAATCTGGGTTTGGTGCTTAATTACAGCACCTTGTTCCCCGGGCTGGAGGTGCTAGTGGTGGAGTGTACGCATCGTGGGCGGGAGAGGCTGTCATTTCCCACTGAAATCGTTGCCTTTGGATTGCCAGTGAGCCACCAAATTTGCTCAAAAAGGAAGTTACCGGCTTTGCTGGCTGTCTCGGTGTAGGAGCCATGATCAATGTCTTAAGGGGGAGGAAATTGAGGATAATCTAAATATTGATGAATTAGAATTTCTTCTTTGCGCTAATATTATTTTTTCTCTGTCTTCCAGCTCCAGTAAATCCACATCTACGTAAGTATTTCTTAATCTTTTTTAGCTTTTATGTGTATGAAGAATTGTCCTTTGAACCCGTTGTCCGTTACAGTTAAGAAGTAAATTATAAGTATTTCGCTTTCAGTTGCAGCCCGTGGATTGCAGGCACCACCTTAGTTTTGTGTGCAAGATGGGCTGGTGGATAAAGGTCCCCCACAGCTACTTCATGGTTTTCTTCCACACCACAGCGCATGAACGTTTTGCTGTGGGAACGTCTCCTGCCATTACTCTTGCTTTTCATAACATATGCAAAAAATAAAGGGAATGGGATTCTGTCTGCTGTTATCGCTGCTGTAGTGCAGCCATAATCGGGCAGGGAGGCAGCACGGGGCCGCGCGAGCAGCCTCTCTCTCCATCCCTCACGCACGACATCTGAGCCTTTCTGTACATTTTAAACTTATTTGTGGAAGATGTCATGCGATGCATTAATAATTAATCAATCAGGGCTTAGTTCAAAGCTTGCGGGAGCTGAAGGAACCAGTCCCATTGACTTAAATGAGCAGTAGATGAGACCCTTGCTAATTAATATATTAAATATATACTCTACGATGTTAAGAAAAAAATGCATGGCCATCCCAAGTGCTTCACACTGTGGTCCTGTATGATTTTCAGATCTGAAATTGTCTGATTTTCAAAACGTCTCTATATCTCAGTTAAAAGCAACGGCTCCCTTGGGCACATGGTACAGTGCAGGGGGGATCCAAATTGCCCTCGCGATGGGGAGCGTGCAGCTCAAGGGACCAGGGGTGCCTCTGGCATCCCGTCCTACCAGAACCCGTCCTACCAGTTTGCCTACCAGAACCGTAGGGTACCCGGTGTAATTTATTTCAGATGAGCGAAGAGGTGGTAGAATCTTGGTATGCTTTTTTCCGCAAAGACCTTTCCCAAACCTTTTGACAGGGAAGAAACCTTGGTCTGCAAATGGGTTCAAACCAGTAAGCCGGAGAAAAGAGATTCTGTCTTCCATGAAAAGTCAATGTCATAATTATCTGTTCTTTCTACAGTCTCATTGTATTTCACTGAAAAGGCAGAATGGATGATGACGTAGACTATGTAACATCAACCAAGTTCTGTTTTTTTCTAAACCTGTTGGGCTCAATTCTGATTATATTTACATCATTGTAGATGAAGAGTAAGAGCTGTATTCAACTGGGACAAGACACCTGTATTGGAAACTGAAGTCACATTTTTCCTGCTTCATTTCTGGAATAATCCCATTCCATAAGTTCTTCCTTTTTATAAGGTTCTGCAGTGCAAGTAGTACTGAATGACTTAAATACTGAGATGTAGCCTCAGATCTACGCTTTATTTTGTAATGTATAATATAAACCATTTAATTTAAACCGTAAGGATTTTCTGTCAATTAGTGCAACTAGATGTTAAACCTGTATAATGGAAGACATTAGATGTTAGAGAGTCATATTCAACTTGAATTTTATGGAAATAGATGACAATAATTCATACTACAATGAAGAGTGTTTCACCTTGAGAACAGTTTCAGATTTTGCCCTAATTGGCAATGAAATTATTAATAACCTGAGTCCGCTTCCAGAGCTGGCATGTGCTTTGACAAAAATTGACCACTATCTTTAATAGTAATTGGCACCGTTGTTAGTACTTTCAGCAAACCGTAGTGGTGTCATGGGTGGGAGCACCCATGGGTGCTTGGGGAAGGGCCGGCTGTTCCCCCTGCACTCAGCCCCATTAATGGACAGGTCAGGACCATCCAGACCTATTTAAATGCTCCTGCTTCTTGTGTAAGAAAAATACCGAGCTAACCCTGGGGAACTATTTCCCATTTATATTCTTCTGCCACTTTTTAAGAAGCGTTTAGTGCCAAGAATATTTAGCACTAACCTTTCCCAATGTATTCCAAATGGCAGAGTCCCACGTGAAACCAGTGTTTTCCTATTAAATAAATGGCAAACTTTTACTTACCTTTTTTCTTCTGGCCTGAAAATATATATATATATATATATATATATATATATATATATATATATATATATTTTTAAACTTGAAGAAAAATCTTTTGTTCTGCTGATGTGGAATTTCTTAATGAAGCTCCGAGGGCATGGTGCGACATGCAGATGCAGCTCTTAAGGTACTGGAGGGGCCATCTTAGAAACTGCTGAGTGGCTGAAAATGCTTTGTGTTAATTCACTTTGCTGCAGGACTGGATGTGGTACTCAGAACTTTTCTCCTCTAGTTACTGGTTTGCCCTTTAATTTTATCACGTTGGGTAGAAGCAGCGCCGGTTTTGCTATAGGAAGGGCTTGCATGAGTGGAGGCGGAAGTCAAACGCACAGAGTATAGCGTCAACCAAGCAAATTGGGAGCTCCAATCGTATAAAAGGTATTCTTGGAGATGAGAGGCACAGCTGGCGTTTTGTTCAGAGTGCTTCATTCGAGTCCTTGTGCCTTTCAAGAGCTTTGTCAGGGTCTTTGCATTATCTTCCTGGTCTTCGGGATGAGGATGGAGGTGTCCGACTGCATCTATTGACTTGCTTCTCTGTCAAAGGATTTTGGGTGTAATTCGTGCGTGTGTATTCCTTGTGGCCTCGTTCTTTGATTTGCTTATCTCTCAAGAGGAACCACAATCAGGCCTCTATTCGTGTTCCTTCTCTGCAGTGCTCACGATGGTGCTCCTCCGTTGAATGGCTTTCTGTATTGCCACTTTGACATTCCGAATTCCGGATTCAGAAGGCCTTGCTTCCAGAGGCAAACTGAAGGTGCAAGGTCCTGAAATTGGCCCCCCTTCATGCCGAGGGTTATCAGAACCGTGATTTAGGAAATTAATTCTCTTGGAGCATCTAATAAAGTTGATGGATTTGTTGAAAAATCAAGTCAGTCGACTTGAGGTGGTAATAGCCAAGAAGGTTTCTATGGGCTGCATTTTTGTGATAACCTCGTTTTATAACTCAGGGATTAAAAAAAACAGGGGGTTTATGGTGACTGTTGTGGAGAGGGTGCAGTTTGTGTTGCTCTTTGGACGGGCAGTAGCAGAATGAGGAAGACTTGGAATGTGCCTTGTGGTTTGGAATGAATTTTTCAAGCCTGCTTTTGCAGTCTGCAGTAGTACCTGATCTTAAATAAGCTTCAGACCAGCATCCTTGCTCAGTAGTACATATCCGAGCTAAGCTCCAGGCCCCTCTGTCTTCACTGATTTACACTGAAGCTCCAGTGGCTTAAGTGGATTTATAGTTCACCCAAACCCCAAACGTGCAAACATTTATATACCTTCTCAATTTAACTCAGGTGAATAATCCCACGGCGCCTGGTGTTAGAGTTCCTCATAACAATGAATATAAATCGCACCCCTATAAAGAAGGCCGTGGCTGACACAGTGTGCAGACAGCTGCCTTCTCCCTGGGGAAGAGAGATTTGCTTGTTTTCTCAGATAAATCAATTGACTTTGCTGGAAGAGTAAACTCAGCAGGAACTGTTTGTGTGCATAAAATTAAGCTTTTGCACATTTTACTACATGGGGCCTTATTCTGTTGTGACGTGAAAACCGAACCTTGAAGTTTGGATTTGTTTTGGTTCCTGAATGTCTGACGGTAGGACTCTCTCATCCCGCCGTCGCCTGGCGGGTGGGATCACTGCACCGGTGTGTCTCACACACCTCTGTTTCACAAAGGAGAGAATCCCAGTGATCGTCCCTGGGGCTCTTGGCAGTTTTATTCTTTAGCCCCAGGCTTTCACCACTTGACCTCAAGTACATAACAGAAATCTTAGTGATAGTCTAGGAGATGTCTTCAGGACGTGATAAAATCACCTGTCCTGCCTTGTTCAGAAAGACCTAAACCTTCCTCCCAGGTATTCGTCTAACTGGTTGTTATAATCCAGTGATGGGGACTCACTTCTCTTCCTGAGCAATCCATTCATGTGCTTCACTGTCCTGATTTTTAGAGATTTTCTTCACCCTAAAGCTCCTTCACTCTTATTTTAGCCATTACTTGCTTTCCCATCCCTACTGAAAACCAAGAATACTTTAGATGTCACTTGGAGATAATGTTTCCATTCAGAAAAGCTGCTGTCCTCTTTTCTCTAATGTTCTTATCTCTAAACCAAAATAACCCACTTCTCACTTTTTTTCCATGTTTTACGGACATGCTGCCTGTTCCTCTCAGCTTTTTAGAAACGCTAGCTGGGTAGGAAGAGACAATGTCTCTAAGGGCAATTGTATCCCCGTCAGTGTGTGAGGAGGAGCTATACAATAAGATTTGCGTATAATTTCAAGTAACACCAACACAGATTGATGACCGTGATTTTTTTTTCGTTGAAGTTACTGCAAAAGAAAAAATAGACTAAACACTGGAAACCGACATACAATAAATGCATGTCTGTTTTCCAGTGCTGTTCATAAGCCTCGTCCCACAATGTGTTTGGTATAATTGACAAGTGCTTTGACAAACAACTGTAGGATGAACAGTTTCCGCACCTAAATTTCTGCTCGTTTGCTGCGTTGGCAGGAGAGTTCCACTGTGGGTTTGAGGACGGTAACATTTGCCTTTTCACTCAAGATGACACGGACAACTTCGACTGGACAAAACAAAGCACTGCCACTAGAGACACAAAATATACCCCGAACACGGGGCCGAACGCGGATCGGACGGGCTCCAAGGAAGGTAAGCTCCAGCGGAGTGCCTGCTCCCTGGCACCGGGAGCTCTGCTGCTCCCTTGGGCTGAGGGCCCTCTCCAGGACAGCCAGCTCCGCCAGCAATGTCGTTTTTCCTCATCATACCAGGAATAAGCATATTTCAAGGACTTCTAAAAGAAATTGCCAGAGCTGAGGCATGTGGCTGGTCCCAAAGCACAACCCACTAACGGTGCCATTAACCATCTTGTATTGTTTCTATTGTGCCATTTTCAAAGCGATTGCTTTCACGTTACAGTCTAGTGGGGAAATATCCTGGTACATCTTGAAATATTCTTCTTTACGTCATTTAAATTCTAACTTGGACTCTCTCAGACTGTCACAATGAGAAATTTTTTTGCCCCATTTTTACTTTGGGTGTTGCTGAAACGTGTAATTCTCAATCTGCCACCCCGCTTAACAGAAGCGTGCCATCTTGACTGCAGTGTATATTTGCATTTGAAAAGTCAGACGTGTTGTGCTGAATTTATCAAGCGCTGCAGTAACTCACGCTATTTTATTGTGTGCCCCCTGCTCGCGCTACCAAAGGGGAAAAAACCGTACTGCATTGTATTTGCTTACTTGGATTAAGTAAGTACTATCTCTCTTGTCGGCACAGTCCAGGATCAGAATAAATTAATATTGTCTTCTTTTGTGAAAGTGAGCTTTCAAACAGGTGATTGACGTGGCCAGTTGAAAATGTTCCTTGAAAGGTTTCCATCGAGATATTTTCCCTTTAAAGTCCTCCCCGCTTACTGTTCATAGGAGCAAATTGCAACCTTGAGAATGAAGTCTGAACCCCATCATAAAGGTTTTTTTTCTTGTGCATATACAATGTTACATCGATTTGAAGTTGTTGACGAGCACTGACCTGCTGGCCCTGATTTTAGTCTTGGAGGAAAACATGTCTTTGAAGCAGTTGTGGAAAACACATGGGCTTAACGCAGGAGAAATACGTCCCAGAAACCATGGTGATGCCAGAGTGTGAAAAATTAATCAAGATGCTTGATAGCCCTGGTGTCTTCCTGTTCGTACATGTGTTGGATGTTGAGGACTGCAACCTGACGATTTCCATTTGGACTTTCCCTAGGGTTCTACATGTACATCGAGACGTCACGCCCGAGGTTGGAAGGAGAAAAGGCCAGACTCGTTAGTCCTGTTTTCAGTGTCGCTCCAAAAAATCCCTACGGAGCTACGAACACAGCCTATTGCTTCAGCTTCTACTATCACATGTATGGACAGCACATAGGTGAGAGAAAGCCAATGACCTTGTCTTTCCACTTTGGGAGAAACAGCAGGAGAAATGTCCTCTTGCATGAAACAAAAGCATGGGAGCACTGCTGACACCTGCAAGGGCCAGTTGCCACCAAAGCTGGCAAGAGAGGTGCCTGATAGCGTCCTAATTGCTGTAAAAATGTGTTTTCCACTAATCGGCACGCTAGCGGGAGCCCCTCTTACGGACGGGAAGTGTTTCGTGCACGCGTGAGGTTTTGAGCGTGGGAGCTTTAGAGTGTGGAAACAGAAAAGGTGACGTTTGCAAGGACTTTGCCTGAAAATAACGCAGAGCCTTGAGCCGCTCCTCGCTAGGTTCAGGATCAAGCGAGGAGCAGCAGACACTCCTCAGGTGCCGGCGGCTGGAGCGGCACAGCCTGTGTGCGACACAGAAGCACACGGTTCCTTTGTAAAAATCACAAACAATTGGCTCACAAGCTGCGGGGGTATCTATTTTCAAGGTGTAGCTGTAAGTCTGTTTTCAGTCGTGGCTCTTCCAGCACACGTTTAGTTTCTTTGAGCTGTATGAGAAGAAGGTGTGGGAAAATATGAAAGTATAAACGAGAGACAGCCCATTTTTCTAAATCGCATAAATCCCCGTGGGGTGCTCAGTGCTTACCAGTGTCTCAAGAGGCATTCCAGTGCCCAGCTGACCTCACTTGATGTGTTTTTATATTTATTTCAAGGGCAAGCACATCCTCACGGTGCGTTCTGGTGGTTGCTTCGGGAAACCTTTGCCTGCCTCCAGGCAGAGTTCAGGTTTTAAACAGAGCAGACAAGTTCCCGTGGTTTTGCCAAGTTGTCTCTGCGCTGCTGAGCACCTGAACGCGGCCCCAGGGCCAGATTCTCCTGGCGCCGCGGTGCAGCGGGAGCTTGGCTCTCTATCGGAGGGAAGCGACTGAGCTGTGCCATGCTAAGGGAAAAAAATATAAACTGCTCTGTAAGACTATTTCTGCTATATGACAGTGAAGAGCAAAGTTACGAACATAAAGAGTCAAAGAGTTTTTCTGGAATAGCTTAGGGTTGGGATAAAGTATAAGAAAAACCGCCACGGAGGCTGCAGTTGGTGCAATTTTTATTTTTTTTTATGTTGTTTACCTTTTCAGCAAGTGTCTGTGTTCTTACTTTCTTTGCTGAGACTGCCCTCTCTTATTGATGTTTATTTTTTGAATTGACATGCATAATGCCAGCTGATGAAGGAGCTGACTCACAGGTGAAGGTGGGGTAATGATGATTAATGAGCATAGTTACACAGAATTTGTTCGTGGCAATGTGGACACCTAGTTGCCAAAAACCAAAATTGCTCAATACCATTTTTCTTCTTTAATGTTAAATGTTCTTTAATGTTAACCCCCACTACCCCATGTCCCTCGGCACCACGTCTACCCATCTTTTAAATACCTCCAGGGATGGTGACTCCACCACTTCCCTGGGCAGCCTGTTCCGATGCTTGACATTAGCTACCATCATTTTAGCTGATGTTCAAAATTATTCAGCTGTTAAACCTTCCTGTTTATCCATCTTGGCTTCTGTGCCCACCGTTCGGGTCTTTGGTGTCTCTGGAGAAGAGGCAGAAAAGGTCTGTAGCAATAAGGAGAGGTACTGGGGAGCCTTTGCAGAGTGCAGAGCTGAGATTAGCACTTACGCGGTGGCACCGCTCCGACGAGATGAACAGGGACCTGTGCCCCATGCCATGGCAGCGAGATTCGGAAAGATGAAGTGTTTCTTTACCTGAAATAGATGGCTCTTACTTACGAGTCACTGTGATTCCTGACAGATCGCACGGAGCTTGGTCTGCGAGTGCTGGCTGCCAGGGAAGGCGCACGCGCTTAGCTCCCCATCCTTCAAAAGGAGAAGGCGGATTATCTCTAAAACTTAAGAGAAATAGAAGTTCCCGTTACTTAATTTGCAGCAAATACTGAGCCATTGTTGGGGAACAAGAAAGTGAAGAGTCACTGTCCTTATTGTGTCTCTACGTTGAGACAGAAAGAGGCTGTAGTTCCCTTATAGCTGTCACCATCTTTTAAAACAATCTGTATTTCCAGTTTTTCCATCTACACCCCAAAATAGGGCGTTTCTAATTGACGCTCTGAGAACAATAATTTTTCTTATCATTAGAGAGCCATCACAAAGCAAAAAGTGGAGGCAAAAGATGCTGTCAGAGCACACTGTGAAAGCTGTTTGTGTCCGCGCAGTGATGAGCCCTCAAAATGTCACCCCAGCGTTGGGGCTGGCGACGTCTCCGCAGCGCCCTGCGCTCTCTCGGCAGGATCTGTCAGGGAGTAAACTTCATGCCGTAATTCACAGTAGTTACGCTCTGTCTCCTCCTCAAGAGTCACTTCGTTACCCATTTGTCTGGAGTTTGGAAGAGTTTGAAATCTGTCGATGAATTCTTGCTGGACACACCTCAGCGTGAACCCTCTGGCCAACCCTCCCTCCCTCCCCCCCCAGCATCACCTTCGCAAAAGCCATGGAACTTTTCCAAAGCCTTACTGGCAGAATTTCAAGGAGAAGCATCTGCTGCTGGTGTCATTAGTTGAGTTTTCAGCGACGTTTTGGGGCATATCTAGCAATGAGGGTCAGGCAGGTACATCCATACTAACGGACGTGCCGGGCATGTCTGGTACAATAATGGCTATTTTGTATTTTAAATAAGATTGCTATCATTCTGCTATTAATTGGAAGAAATTATGTGACACAGAGAGGCTGAGCGTGCTATGAACAATCTTAAATCTCCGTAGCCTCAGCAGTGATGGAATTACATGCTTTTGATACCTAAATTGTTCAGTTATTTCAAACAGCCCAGCGGCACGGGCGGTATCAGCCTGCACAGACGGGTGAAGCAATTAGCCAGCAATTCATCCCTTGCTTGATAAGGGCATTGCTTTTTGTCTTTTAGAAAAATAACGTTATATATGACTCTGTTCTATAACTTTAGGTAGTCTTGTCTAAGACCCTGCCTTTTTTCAGACCACAGACCCAGCGGGGTTGTTGGGAAAAAAAGGGTCTTGGAGAGAAGCAGATGGGAATGAAGGGAGAACTGTTTAAGCTGCACAACATAAACCTTTCCCAGGAGCGGCTGCTGTTGATGGAATTGGGCCGGGGCTGAGCAGCGCTTGCTGTGAGCAGCCCTGAGACATATTCCTGGGGCTCCAGGGGACCCTCCCGAGCGTTCCCCTTCTTGCGAGCCCTTTCTCTTCCAGGTATTTTTTGTGTTACCCGGCACCGTGCGTGCGGGCAGGGACAGACTACCCTTGTTCGAAGCCGTGTTTCCTTTGTGCTGCTTCTGCACCCTCCCCTGAGTGGGGAAAATACCGTGCTGCGGCGGGAGGCAGGTGGGAGACACGGTGCCGGCGGGGCGAGCATCGCTTCCCCCACCTCCTTCAAAGAAGATGTATGGCCTCATCCCGGGCACCCTGGTGAAATAGCCGTGATGAGAATATTTCCTGCTCCATCACACGTTTAGCCTTATGTTTTTCAAGGCACCGAGTTTTGCTGTTGCACAAAATACGAACTTTTTATTACCAGGAGCTGAGTCACTGTGCAGCTGCCTCAGATCTGAGAGGTTTCATTGCAAATATAATTTGTATGAGCTTCCCAGCTGCCGTTCCAAGCTCCCTAAAAAAAAAAAAAGGTGGTCTTGCGTGAACTTGACTGTCTGAACTTTCTCCCGGGAAGGCAAATGCAGTGATTTATATGGTACAAAGAGACAGCACTGCCCCACACCTCTGCAGATAACAGCGGTGAGCAAGAAGGGACAAAATCTCCAAACTGTGTGAGTTACTGAGCCCTGCAGTTCAGTAATTCAGTGAAGTCGGTGCGTTTGCTGTCTCGTGGCGCACCGAGGCAGTCTGGCTTCCATTCGTGGTCCAAAGCAGGGTTAATGGGAGAGAAGGGGTGCCAAATGCAGACGAGCCGGTACCTATTGCAAACAACGTCTGTGCTGGAACCAGTAATTTAATGGTTGTCGGTGGGGAAAGAGCCAGGGCTGTGGGGTTTTTCTCCACAGTGAGGGACAACTTTTCCAAGGTTATTTGAACTGAGAGGACTATGTTGTCCTTCAAAGATACTCTTAGTGGTAGTAAGGGTATCACGTCTGTCTCTGAGATGGATTTGCCAGGCTCTAAGGCACTCCATTAGAAGTTGGACAGTCTTTATAAGCGAGAGCATAAGGCAATCGAGTTGCTTATTCATCCTTGGGTTAGGAGGTTATAAATGCCTTGATTGCACTAAAGCAAACTCTTTTTGCCCGTCTCACCCTGGGAAGCCTCCTCTCCCTCCGGAGCTGCAGGGAGCCATGGGTGCGATGGCGCTGCCCGCACTCCCTGCACGCTCCGTCTGCCTCTGCTGAGAATTCACATCACCAGGTCACGGTGTCCCCAAGCTTAAAAGTTTTTGAATTTACGACAAGAAGCTCTCCACATCCGCCCAGACCTAGCAGAGGCCCATGCGGAATGGGCCGGGGGGCCACGCTGTGCCCAGCCCAGCATCTCTGCTCCGTCAGGGCGCCTGACCAATTCCGGTTCTCCACCTCTCTTCTAGGAAGCTTGAACGTTTACCTGCGGTTGAAAGGGCAGACGGCGATAGAGAACCCCTTGTGGTCTTCAAGTGGAAATAAGGGACAGCACTGGAACCAAGCTCGCGTTAATATAAACCCCCCGACTTCATTTCAGGTAATGGCTTGTGCATCGCTTCATGGTGCACAAGCACCGCACACCGGGAGCGGGAATGTTCGGGGTTTGGAAGGGGGGACCTGTGTACGCTGAGCCTTTCCTTCCGACACAGGATTTCACAGCTTCATTTCAGCGCTGAAAGCTGCGTTACGGACAGATAATTGCTCTCCTTGCTGTAAATAGGTGAGCACCGTAGAGCTTAATACTGCGCGCTTTAATGGCAGAACAGCAGCTCTTTGCGTGAGGACGAAATGTCTGTCAGTTTTCAGAAGAAGCTGTTAGCCGAAATAAAACATTTTTTTACTTCAGATTAGCAACTGGAATGTGTAATTCCTTCCGATGAAAAAATATTTCGCGTCCACAGCGTAGTGCCTGTGTTAGTGGTCTCTTGAAATACATGAATTTTCCGCAGCAAAGGGAATGATCTCGGGGTCTTTGCTGGAAGGTCCCGACGCAGCAGCGCTGCCCGCCCGGAGCTCCCGGTACGGCAGAGCTGCGCGAGCTACGCGAGCCCTGACAGCTTTTCACACGTTTCCTTTTCGGTCTGGCAGTGAGATGCTGGCAGACTCTTGTGGGCAGTTCTCGTTCACGCTGCGAGCGGTTTGTAGCTGGAACGGACCCAAAAAGGCAGCTGCCGCGGGTGAGCCCTCCCCGTGTCTGAGGCTGGCGGGGAAGGCGGGGGTCACATGCTGTGCCCCGCGGCGCGGTGGCCTCCGGGCTCCTCTGTCCCCTCCCTGCAACCTCCCGGTCCCCTGGGGAGGGGGGGCAAGTCAAAACTGCTATCTTAAATGTGCAGACTGGGATTTACTCTATGGATAATTGCTGATCCTGACCCTTTGCTTTTATTTCCATGCGTGAGAGGCAATGACAGAAATGATTTGGCATAGGTGATCGCAGGAGCGTTGCGTGGGGGGAGATTAGAGGAAAACTGAAGGAGAGGGATACGTGAAGAATAGCGTTACGTGACGTTTGAGTGGAACGAAGTGGCAGGACCGGGGAGGAGGAGTGCAGAGAAGAGGGATACGAGTGATAAAGTGCACTCAGAGCGTGGGGCCAAGTAGAAGGGAGCTGGTCAGAGTGGGTGAGCTTCGTGTTGGTGAAGTCAGGGTAAACCCAAGAAGCGTGAACAGTGAAGGGGAGAAAAATGATTTAGTGTCTGAACATAATAAATGGACTGGTAGAGGGAGTTCAACTTCATCTGGGGAAGCTGAAACCGAAGTGATCGCAGCTGTGTCTGAGAGGGATTCCTGAGACCTGGCCAGGCTTTAGCAGAAGCAGGAGAAGGACAAGGACATCAGCTCCAGGCAGAGAGATACAAAGGATTTGGCACCAGCAATGGAGAGGAGTGGAGGAGGGTGATGGGGTGCAAACCTGGGCTCATCCCATCAGCATGGAGAGGATGGCACGGGCTTGGGTGGAGGGTGATGGGGTGCAAACCTGGGCTCACCCCATCAGCATGGAGAGGATGGCACGGGCTTGGGTGGAGGGTGATGGGGTGCAAACCTGGGCTCATCCCATCAGCATGGAGAGGATGGCACGGGCTTGGGTGGAAGGGCGAGCTGGGGAGTCTGCCTTGCACGGGGCAGCTGTGGTGAGGCACGGGCAGAGCAGGTACCCAGGCTGCTGCTTCCACCGTGGAATCTGAGCATCGGCCCTTGCGCGGGGCCGACTTCCAGAAAAGTTACGGGGGTCACTTCTGCTACTGGTGCAGCTCGCTCACGTTGCTTTGAAGCCACCTTCACTGGGGCCACCAGCTGGTACACAAAATGGAGGCTCCTCTGCTTGGCTGTTTTTCACCTTTTACATTGTCGTGTTTAGAGGCTTCCGCGTAAAACGAACGTAAAGCCATAAAGCTCTGCACAAATATAACAAATAAATGTCAGAGTGGTTGGAACCTTAAATTACATTTTTAGCAGCTCTTGCATCAAACAAACTTTATTTTCCATTTAGGAGTCTAAGTAGGAAAGAATATAAACCTCCCAGTTAAATTTAAGGAGAGTGAATTGAAGTGAATCTTTGCAGTAAAACAGTACACTGACACAGAAATTAAAACTTTTTATAGGTTAATTTATATGAGTAAAAGTGCAGCCCAGATTTGTTTTATACCTTCCCAGTCCCCGAGATATATAACAGAGCTTCAGTCATGAAGAACTGAGAGGGCTACCGTGCTTGGAATCAGAAAAAGCATTGCATAAAAGCCATCTCAGTGAGATATTCACTTATGAAGTATTTTTAAAGAGGAAACACAAATAAAGAGAGCACGTGGGAGTGATACATTGCGTGCTGGCATCCCGCAAGATGTCAGTTTAGTTCAGAGTTGCGCAGGAGCCGCCGGCCTATAGCCGTGCTTTCCTCGGCACCTCCTTGTGTCAAAGACATTTTTTGCAAAAGAGGGACTGATCTGCCCTGGAGTAAATGACTCTGACGGACAACTGAGATTTTCAGCCCCCTACAGCAAGTGTAAGGGTTTACGCCCTTGTCATCACCCTGGTCGGCTGGGGGCATTCATGAGGCTCCTCTCTACTTATTAGGAGACTGGCCAGAAGGTAAAATCTGTCTGAAATCCTGCTGAGGAGGCACAAGCTGAATCCCCCGGAGGCACTGGGGGTAACTCCAGAGGCGCTGTAGGGGCTAATTCCCACTTCCCCTGTCAAGGGAGCAGAGCGGCTTTTGCTGCGTCCCTCTATTCTTCAGCTAAATGCAGTATTTTTAACAGCTTTGTAAAGCCACGGACATGCAGATAATAGGTTTTGCAGGGTACTGATAGGGAATTCTGATCATCTGGCACCGCCTGCCAATCGCTGCGAGCTGCAGGCGGGATCGTGCTCCGTGCCGTGCCAACACTCATCTGCGGTGATTTGTTCCGAGCATGTGGCCAAGCTGGCTAATAACAACCCCTCTCTGAGGCCCATAAAGCGCGCTGCCAAATGCCGATTTTAATTAAATGCTGGCCGTTGTATTTGTATAGAGTCCTTTTGTCTGGAAACAGTGTTTTTTCGTTATCAGGAAAGATTTGACTTTAAACTCCATTGACTGGTGACGTGCCTGCTGCCAAAGGAGCAGGAGGGCAAGCTCTACTTTGGGGGAGGAGAGAAGACACTTTCCTTTCGAGCTGAACGCTTCCCACCGTCAGAGGTAGAGTCGAAAAATCGTCAGAGGGATAATTACTTGAGACACTGTTTTCAGACAACAGGGTAAATTATGGGAAAACTTACTGTTTTCCCAATTACAGTTCCCTGTTGCATTGAGATCCACCTTGTTATAGTAATTAACCTACGGCGTCGCGCTTCAATAAAATACCGATGGAGTCTCCCGCTCCAAATGCAGAGCTTTCACGTTTATCTAGTGCTCCCAGCGCAGACCTTGCCACCTGGCTTAGGACACACCAGGCGGGCTCTAAATACGTGCTTTATGTTGCCAGCTTATGGCTGCAGGGTCAGGCACCTACTGGGGATGCTCAGCCTCAGGAAAAGGAAGGAGATGAGATGTGTCTGTGGCCAAGGCTGGGGGACAAGGCCAAGGTTGAGGGACGTGCCCTCCGCGGAACGGCGGAGCGGAGAATTGCCCGTGCAATGCGACGTCTGGTGGCATCACGCACCGTTGCGATACGGTCCTTGGGTGATACGCATCCGGCTGGACCAGCTACCGACCCCTGTGATCTACGGGGTCATCTTCCACTGCCCTGAGTGTTTACTCGTCGTTGATAATGAAAGGTATTCATTTCAAATGAGCAGCTCTGGTTAAACTGCATTAATGAGCGAAGAAACGTCAGAAGCTGCCAAAAAAAGAGGCTTGGATCTGTGTCCTCCTGAAATCAATGACAAGAGAGAGCCCATCCGAGTGCCCCAGACATCTCCCTGATGCAGTTAGATCATTATGAACAGTAATTTAAGTATTTTGCTCCAGATGGAATTAATATTTTTTTTTCAAATTGACTCTACCCCCAAGAGTTAATGTCTCCATTAGCGCCGCAGCACGCCCTTATAAAATTCATTGAATTTCATGCATATATTGTTGCAGATTAAAGTTAAAAAACTTGTCATCCAAGTTAACCAAAAATACTTAAAAGGACTGAGGAGGGGGGGGAAAGGGAAAGGAGAGATAACTGTGCAAATGGTGCTGCTTGGGAAATATATTCCTTACGTAATTCCTTCATCTCTTTAGAAAGGCTTTGAAGTTTTCTAGTGAATAAATTTCTCGCAACACAGAATGAGTCCACTCTCCGGCAAAGCTAATTAAGCAGCAGTATGGCAGAACAGCATCACAGCGGCTTTGGGGAAGGAGAGCGGATAACTTTGTTTCTTCAGTACAGTAGTAATCCATGGCTGATAACAAACATTATGGCAAATAATCTTACCGACCTTGCAACAAGCCATCCATCTCCACACAGGCACCATTTCCTCTCCCAGCTGTAGCCGTTGGGGTTTCAGACTAGGAATATTTGACAGAAGGGGATTAATAGAAATGTCATTTCAAGATGCCTTGAAATCACCGGCATCCATTTAGCAGAGGTTAAAGCCTTAAAGAGGAATAAAATCTCTACCCTGACCCTCTCTATGATAAAACACGTCGCAATGTTCTCTGATAAATATGAAACCAATCCTAGAAGGGATCAAAGCTTCTAGACGTGATGATGAGCCACTAAAAGGGCCAGAGGAAAATCAGGGCTGTCACTGTCCTCAATCCCTGCTGCAGCAGGAGATCTTGGAGGTTAAAATCCACCAAGGTGATCCAGGAAATCCCCATGGCACTTCAGGGGATTCGAATTACTGTGAGGGGGGTGAGCCCCTGGCCCAGGTTGCCCAGAGAAGCTGTGGCTGCCCCATCCCTGGAGGGGTTCAAGGCCAGGCTGGACGGGGCTTGGAGCAACCTGGGCTGGTGGGAGGTGTCCCTGCCCATGGGGCAGGAACTAGGTGATCTTTAAGATCCCTTCCAACCCAAACCATTCTACAATTCTGTGAATCACAGGTAGTCCCTTTCCAACCCCTTGAGATAAATTTAGCCTTTGCGTTATGGGTGAAGGAACACCAACCTGGCTCCTGAAAGGTTTCTCCCAAGCTTTGATGGGCCACGGGAAGGTTGCAGGATGGCATCTCCTCTCCTCCTCCTGCCATCAGGGAGGTGCCACCGGGGTGCAGATGAGTGAGTCCAGTGTGGGAGATGAGGTGGGAGGGACTGGTTGGGCCACCTTCAAGAGCCAGAAACCTCACGTTACTGTGGAGTTTTTCTGGCTCCTGTGTCTTTTCATGCCGTCTGTGGTCGAGTAGATGCTCAGTCCTCCAACACCTTGCAGATGCTGTTCTTCAAGCTGTGCCTCTGCTGTTCGCTTCAGGTGGCAGGAGTTTCTGGGAAAAAACACCCCAAATCTCTTTAAAACTTTTCCTCCATTTAATCCTGCTCTTTGCTGCAGCAGTTTCGTACTTACATAAATACACACGTTACAGTTAGTGGCAAAGCTGACCTGGAGACACCGGGAAGACAACTAGGCAGATGATGAGCAGATCTGCTATTTTTCAGCCCATTTTGAAGTGCAAAAGCCTCCACAGGTCACACGTCCTCTGTGTTCACCTTACTAGTATGTGTGAACTCGGTTGCACTTTTCTGCACGATGTACCTTATTCCAAGCCCATCCGTGTCGTTTAATGACGCACAAAATGCAGCTGAACGTTTTCCATTCGTCACCCTCTGATCTGCTTGTTCTTTATTTTTTTGCAGCTCATATTTGAAGGGATCCGGGGCCCTGGCATCGAAGGTGATATTGCTATTGATGATGTGTCAATTGTGGAAGGAGAGTGTATGAAATCAGACCAACCGGCCAACAGTAAGTGCCTCTTCCATGCTGGGGGGGGGGAAGCAAATTGCTTCTCGTGGTTATAAGTTTGAGACTCCTTCTAAAACGGATTGTCTCCAGGAGAACAATGTATTGTTCGGTTCAGCTGGAGAGGCTTAAAGTGAAAAGTTTTCCTTGGAAGCAAGCTCTGGAGTCAAAACGTTGCTGTTGTTCAGCTAGGGCGATGCTGGTTTAGCAGCCGTGCGAGTGAAAGGCTGGTGGGCGTTCGGCGGAGGGGAGGGCGGGGGGCTGCTCTCGGCGGCGGGGCTGGGGTGGGCGGCCGGGATTCGACATGGGCAGACAGATACAGCAATGTTAAAAAAATTGTTCAGGGGGTCCAAACAATATGAAATTAATGAATAACAGTGTTGGGATTCCCTGTGGACCTTGTTTCATCCCTCCACCCCCACGTGTGCATTACAATACAGACCTAAACCACGCAGCCAAGTGGGTTTTTATCCCAACATCTCCTGCCTCCTTCATTTGGCGAGTGCCGTTCTCATCCCCTCTTTGTAGGAGGTGACCTTGCAGAGCGTCCCTGTAGAGACCGGGGCTCTGCCAGAGAAGGTTGGTGGCACTTGGTGTGACACCGAGCTGTCCTCCACCCCGTTGTCCTCCCTGGCTGCCTCGGCGTTGGTGTGCAGGACAGGTTATGGTGGCCAAGACTTTTATCTTCCGAGCCTTGTAGCGATGCTGACTGTGTCTGGGCAGCTCTTTAATTCTACCTTTTTCCCCCCTTTTTGTAGATTTACGATCAGGTGCTGTTGGGACATTAGCGCATATACGACTTATCCCAGTTATCATCCTCATGTCTGTCTTAAGTCATCAGAGGTGACCTTATCCTGGCAGAGGCTACAAAAGATTCACCAGGCACTGGCATGAAGAAAGAGTCTTTGTAAAATGGACATTTAAAAACAAACTACCAAAGATTCCTCCACTGACTGACTCAAAAGTTAAATAAATACATAAATAAATAAAAAAAAAAATAATTAAAAAGCACTGGGGACATAAAAGGCATCACAGGAGTGTAACTCACTATGAACCACGCGTGAGAACGGGATCTGGCCTAAGTAAGGAAGAGACCTTCAGGTGCTTTTGTGGTCAATAATGAATACAGCATCGTCTGGTTGAACTCTCGGAAAAGAGCTATAGAAACCCTTGTCAAAGCACAAAGTCATGGCTGGTTTTGTTTCAAATGAATAGTTTGCTTGTTACCATGGAAACCTAATGGCCTGCCAAAAAAAAAAAAAGGGAAGGAGAGAGAGAGGAAATAAAAACAAAAGCAGAGAGAGAGAGAGAGAGAAACACCTCACTGTAAACAGGGTATGTGAAGAGCTGGCGTTCATTTTCCCTTCGAGAAGGTTTTTAGTATAGAGTTAAATAAACGTAGGCCCTTTCTACTTTGGCTGTCACCTCCCCTAGAGAATAACCCTAAACCAGAGCTGTTTTAAGACATTTCTGTTTCATTTCTCATGGCTATGCTTGATAACTGTATGCTGTCTCCTTTTGCATGCATTACTATCCAGGATGTGCGACCTGGGCTTACATATTACACAGGCTTATCGGAGTTTGCTTGCGGCCACTCGAACACCCCTCTCCCCTCCCCAACTGAGTCATCTGTTCTAATGAAGTGAAGAAACCAAACCACCGTCTTTTATAAATTGCCATGGAAACCAAGTGCCTTCAATGAAACAAGCCTGATTTAAAAAATAAAAAAAAAAAAAAATAATAAAAAAAAAAAAATAAAAAAAAAAAATGATAATAGTAGTTTCAACACAGAAGCTTGCACTGCTAAAATGTGGTTTGTGCAAACTATTTTCTAAACAAACTACGGAGCCTGGGTGTGCAGACTGCAGGCAAGGAGACGAAGCCGCTTCTGGAGATGGATGGACCTAAGCTGCTGCGTAAGCCCTTTCGGATGAGATGTTTGTTGTTTAACCTTCCAGACAGCCATGGCCTTTCAGCTTATTATCCATTAGAAAATAGCTTCCATTGGTCCTGGAAATGGGAGCAGCACTCTCTTTTTTTTTTTTTTTTGTTGTTGTTGTTGTTTTTTCAGGTTATCAAGTGGGTCAACCAGAGGAAAAGGTTGTTAAGATACACTTAGCGCAGAAGGTGGTAGAACTTCACACAGAAGTGATTTCTTACTCTGACCTCCATTGGCAAGGCGGCCGGCCCCGGCGGGACGGGGAGGCGCGCGCGGGGGACGGCGGCGCCGACCGAGACACCACCAAAGCCCAGAGCTCCCTGCAGACCTGGCGCCCGCCGAGCACCCAGGGTGCCGTGCCCCTGCCCTGCAGCCAGACTCTGAGCAGATCGCGAAAGATTATTTTGTTATTGTAGCGAAATAAAAAAAAAAAATAAATAAAAAAATGAAAAAAAAAAAATCCACTTTTACAACAACGAGAAAAAAAAAAATATAAAAGCTGTACAAATGGTTTTGAGCTACCCGAACACCTACCGTTAGCCAGCCGGTTTTCCACTGCGTTGTAAAGTTCCCTTACAGTTGGTTATGACAATTTGAAGACCTTTTTCCTTAAATTATCTCAGCTTTTAACTTCATTTCAAAAAAAAAAAAAAAAAAGACTTTTGTCTAAAGAAGAGTATTATTATTATAATTATTATAATTATTATTATTATTATTCTGTGTTCTCTCGACACCCTAGGATTAAAAGAAAACCTGATATGCAAGTAATTGGAGTACAAACACGAAAACAAACGAGTATAATATTTGCAAATATGAGTATAAAAAGCACAACGAGATGCAGTAAAACAATGACAAGGCTTGATTTTTTTTATTCTGTAGAGAAATGTTTGTGCAAATTCAGTAATTCAACTGAAGAGATAATTTTACAGCTATGTTCAATAAAGCCTCTTTCCAGGTAAGGTATGCCAAGTGGTGCGTGTGTTTGTTGAGCAACGTGACCCGGATGGGTGCGACTGGGATGGCTTGGTTTTTCCCCTGGTAAACTGGTGTTGTCCGAAGATGTAATGGTCCGTACCGGTGATGCTCGGGGGCTGGAGCGTGCTGAGGATGCTGCTGGGTCCCTGGTTTGTAGGCGGTTGGTGGTGTCCGTAATCCCCCGCACCGCGGCGGGAAGGCTGCTCCGAAGACGGTGGGAGCTCTTGAGTCTGGATAGACTGTGAGGTTTGACAGCCTTAAAAAAAACCAACCAAACAAACAAACAAAAAAAAAGCAGATTTCCCGCTGGCAAGCACTGGATTTAAATTGCGGATGGAGGACCAGGTCAGGTATGGTGAGACCTTGACACAGATTTTTTGCGTAGAAGGTTGGTGTGTCTCGTAATTCAGGATTTGTGGAACCCAAAATGTCGCATGTCTCCTCCCGCTGATCTCTCCTGAAAGCCACAGGACTGCGGGATCGTCCGAGAGGCTTCTCTGTGGGCTTTTTGGCGTGAGTGTCGTCGGAGGGGCTGGCTTTGCCCGAGGCTGCTGAGGAGCCCTGCCAGAAGTGGATGCGCGGGGTTTTTTTTGCAAGAGACTCTCCTGTTACATTTCCTCTCCCATCTCTGACCATCGTTTGATCTGGGCGGCTCCTTTTTTGCTCATTTTCCAGTCAGCAGCAGCTGCCGCAATGCTCCGGGCTGGAGCCGGGCTGGAGCCGCAGTCGGTGCTGCACGAGGTCCCCACCGCTCGGCGACCGGCATCACTTCGCCACGCTAAGCTGATGACAAACCTCATTCTGCTGTATTTTATGACACCCAATTCCACTGTCCTGAGCAGATGAAACAGGGAATATGGAAAAAAAAAAAAGAGAACGGCCATCTGTCGATCGTTTTGAAGTAAAATGTGAAATGTTCCATTTCCTTTAAAATATTTTCCTGTGTTTCCCTCGAATTTATCCCTTCCAAAAATAGACTCAACGTAAAGTGAAATTTGGAGGCCTGTTGGTCAGCACGAGCCAGGAGAAGCATCTTCGAAGCGCCGGGCAGAGCTGGGGCCGCGGGGCTGGCGGCGGCGTGACGGGGGACTCCGCGGGAAGGGAGGACTTGGAAAGCGGCCTGCGATGTCCTCTCGAGCTCGGGCAGCTGCGGCGGAGGCAGCCTGAGGATACTGGAACGGAGAGCGTGCTTGCGTGTTGAGGTCCCAAGCTAAGACTGCAAACTGAAATCCCTGTTTCCTCTTTGCACTTTGATTTTTCTTTCCCTTGGTCGAGGACCATGTTGAGTGTTTGATACAGGTTTTCGACTGACCGCAGTCGTCCTCTTTCAGGGCAGGATAATCTGTTTGTCCTCAAAAGCCCAGGCCTTTGTGCGAAGGGAAATTGATTTCCCATGCCTATTTTGGTTTTGCTCTGCTTGCTTGGGTGCAGAAGAAGGTGCTAAGAAAAGCTGTTTTTCAGGTATTGATTTAGGAGTGGTGTTATCTTCCTTTACGTTCCCAGTGTAAACCACTGAGAAGGCAATGGGATTTTACTGTGTCTGGGCCATGAGCAAGAAGTACAAACTGAGCTATGTATTTTCTAGCCTTGATTTTTATTTTTATTTTTTATTTTTCATCCCGGTGTGAAAACGAATGTAGTATTTGTGAAATCTTTGGACTGACAATCAGACAAAGGGAGTTTGAACTGGCGGCTTTTCTATGAGATTTAGTAAACGCTATGACTCAGTTCCTGCGTAACCGATCTAGTAATGTTTCTGATGGATTTTTAAATCGGACATCAAACACATAGTTGTGCAAATGTGGACTTTGCAGCAGCAGCTGCAACACTTGGCTGTTGGGATCAGGGGCCGCGATTTCTGTGGGGGTGGCTGTGGGAGTGAGATGGGTGTTCCAAGGCAGAGGTAGGTGGAGCCTGTGATTAATTTTCCGGTTGTTTTAAATTCTTCCTCAGAATGCTCGGGGAGAATAAGGACATTATTAGAGTACTCCCCTTTCATTGCCTCCAACAAAGCGATGCAAGTTCGTTGCTGTCCCAAAGCACGTAGTTTGAATGCGAAATCCCACATACAATTACGAGGTACTTTGATCTCGCTGTGCTACCAACCCACCACTTCTCCAGCCAGGCTTGAATCCTGGACGGGACGCAAGGAAGGATAAAAGAGCATAGACTAAAAGGGGGCAAACACATTACAAATCACACTACAAATGCACAATTAGGATTTGATGGCAGGAGCACGTCCTTGGGAGCCCAGCAAAGTGGTGATGGCTTATGTGATGAAGGCATTAACTCGTGGAGGATCTTTACACTGAGCTTATCTCGTGTCAGCTAGTTTTTGGAGACTGTTATCTGTCAGGCCCACAGCAATCCTTAGAAATGTGAAATTTCCTCTTAATTTTGGGAAGGAATTGCTGGTTCGCCCAAATGAGATGGAGCTACAGCTGCCAGTCCCCGAGCGGCTGCAAGCCCCACGCACAGGGACCAACCTCCGCCGACGCCGGAGCAGTTTCCTTCTTGACACCCAGCTCTCGAATCCCTGGTGTAAGTGGCGTCATTTAGTTTGAACAGCTTTTTGGGGCAATTAGGATCCCCAAACTTTAAAACAGAGTTAATCAGTTAAAACGTCAGCTTTTTGTTCAAGTTTGGTTTCTCTTTTACTGCCTTGTAAGGTCAGTGAAATCCCTTTGTAGTGGGTAGTTTAGTCAGAATGATCCAATTTTTTCCCACCCTTACTGGAAGAGGCTTACCTGGTTTTATTTTTGGAGAGTTTACTCACTAGTAATGTTTTTTCATGTATCAAAGGATAATTGAAACTCTCTTCCTCCCTGAGAAGAGCTGTGATCCATCAGAAGAATGGCTTTCTAGAGCAGCTCAATAAAAAAGATACAGTTTGGTATTTTAAGCACTCTCTGCCTATATATGCTAATAAAGAGATCAGGTGCCATCTGGATTAATTCTTGTATTTTCCCATAAAACTATAAAAAGCTATAAAAAAGCTTATTATTACATTTCTGGGTTTTTTTCTTCCCAACAAAGCAACGCCACAGGAGCGTGCTCCCTCATTTTTGGCTGCCCCGTCTCAGCAGCACAGGAGGAATTAAACCAGCAGGTACTGACCATTTGATTTTCCTTCGTGCAAAGGAGCTTAGAGACCCACAGCCCATGCAATCCTGCAGTCCTGGGACCTTCGGTCTTCGGAATTTTTATGTCATCTTTCCCTAAACCCCAACCCCAGTGTCACCCCGTAGACCCCATGGGAACGTGCCGTGGTAAGGGAAGGTGCTCTGCGGGACTCGTGCTGGGGAGGGATGTGCTGGGCGCTCCTGCTGCCGGCGACCACCCACCATGCCCCTGCTCACAAATTCATCGGCCTTAAAACCCGTTAAAAGGTAGAAGAGGGAGGATGCGTTCGATTTTTGCGCCTTACGCTGGTCGTGAGGTGGTTGCAAAACCTCGCCGCTGGGTGGTTTGCCACCCCCGTTCCTGCCCAGCGGAGATGTGTTCATGGCCAGTTTAGAGTCATTTGTTCTTGTGCCAGTAACTTTAAAACATATTTTCCTCCCTTTCTGTTGTTAAGCTCCTCATGCTCTGTACCCTCAGACCACCTTCAGGTCCCCCTTTTGGCTGTTTTTGGCCACAATGAAGTATCTCTGGGATAGAAAAGATAAATATTAAAAACTATGAGCTGTTATTAACCCAAACACAGGATACTTGGGATAGTACGTCCTGGTGTGACATACTAAAATACAACATAGTTTTCCTTTGTATCTGTCAGATTAGGGAGCTTGTACTATGAGCTTTCTATTATGGGAAGGATGTTTTATTTCCGCCCAAAAAAACCCACATCCAAAGTCTGTGAAGGTGTCACCTCACTTATGCTTGAGCGCTTCTGGAGAGCAAGTCTTTCAGAGGTTTCAGTGGTGACACTGAGACTTTCCTTTAATAAAATATGATCTTACCCGTATCTCTCAGAGAAATAGTTGTGTTATAACGGGACTACTCAAGTGAGAACAAAGTGGTCAAGTCATCAGAGAATGCCACGACACTGTCCATGTGGGGAGTAATTCCCTCCTCCCTGTGTGCCTCTTCTCAAACACCCAAAAACATCCAAGTTCAGCAGTGAGCTCCCAGTCGTTCACCACATTTTGTGACTTAATGAGAGCAACTCTAGTGTTCGATTAAAACTCTGTGTTGGACACCTGACAGGAAACTGAAACATAAATAGGACAATTATGTTTGCGTTCCCCCTGTAGATGTGTCTCCATGCATCTGGTAACCTCACCTAACATGGTCTCGCCTCGCTGGTTCTTTGTATGACGTGATCAGGTTGAATGTCACCTTATTGGAGCCTACCAGGGACCTATGACGGGTGATTTGCCATGAATTTCCTTCCGTTTCTATTCTCTGTATGTTTTTTTTTCCATTGAGAAAGAGACTTGAATGTTGGCAAGTGCTTGGACAAATGAATATTCATGTAGCTTTGCTCACTGCTAAGGTCATGGCTGGCATCTGGAGAAGCATCACCACCGATTCCTCGGGATCCAGGATCTTTGCATGCAACAAGTCTTTGCCTTCCGCAGGCTGGAGGTTTGCAGTCCTCTGCCCATGGGGCAGAAACAGGAACACTGCAACAACCGCGACTGCAAATCTATTGAATCGGTTTTGAAAGATTTGACCACGAAAGAGATTGGAGACGCACACGTTACTGCGAGTAAGAATTAGCAGCCTCAGCACCTTCTCAGGAAAGATCAGATGCGCTTCTGCTTGCACACTACCAACTGCAAAGGGAAAAAATCTGTGTGTTTGTGTGTGTAAATATTATATAAATAGCTGTAATTGTATGTATTTAATGTATATATAATGATTATTACATTTTAACGATCTCAAGTATTGTATATAGCCAAAACTTGGTCTCTTATTTTACTAGCACACCCACTGTAGATTTATTTTTTGTCATTGTTGTTGATGTATCTGGTTAAATTACAAACTGGTCTCACTTTTACCTCGAAGGGTATATGTTCTTTATGTACATTTTATAAAGAAAAAAAAAAAATCACTCAGTATTTTTGGTTACCTTTTCAATTGCCAGCAGTATTTTCTGTCTTGTCCTCTTCGGCTGCATGCTGCCTTTGCTCCTGCCCCCGGATCCACGGCGGTGAAGGGCGGAGGGCGGTCGGGAGGGACTGCGTTTGGTGGGCAATATTTCGTGCTTGATGAGTCCCGGCCTTCCTGAGAGATGTAAGAAAGGACTGTCTCTCCCCATCCCATCCCTCCACCTCTTGCTAGGTACTGAACGGTTTTGATTAGCCCATGAAGAAGCCATGCCACCCTCTTCCCTATTGGGGCCTTTCCTTCCCTTGCTTGGTGCCAGCAGAGTAAGAAGGTTTAACCCGGCGATACAAACAGTTGAGGGTTGAAGTCCACTTCTTTGACTTTCCATAATGCCCACACAATCCCTGTGAAGCAAAACAGGAGAAACCTGCATGAAGATGTGTGTGCCATGCCAGAGCAGGCCCTTTCAGAGCACTCCTCCCCATGCCAGCCATGTGGGTATAGACGACATGGGCACACACAACTATCCAGCTGTGCGTACCTGCCTCTGTGTACTGCTCTGGTGTAGCAAAGCATCTCCACGTCCAACCTGCACCTTACTGCATGACAAGGCCGGGTTTGTCAAGGTCAGTGGCTCTGTGGTCCAGTGTGGGGGTTGCCCATTTGGACCTCAGCAGTCGTGGGGTTGGTGCCCATTCCCTGCTGCAGGCACGACGTGGGGATTTCTGTTTCTTGTCCAGCTCTTCTATTGAAACTGCAGTTTGGGGTCAGGAGCTACCACCGTCTCTGGACATGTACAGCACAACCAGGCACGCTTTTAATCAAGGGGTTTCCAGAGCACTGTAACGTGAAGAATTAGAAGAGTTATTTCTTCCTGAAGTATGGTATCAGCTCATTTAAGAATGCGAAGGCTCCAGATTTTCACTGGCTAGCTACTACATAATCTGAAAAGGCCTAAGTAGACCATTAGACTTCTCTGGTGTTGGGTAAAGTGCTGCTCTCCGATTTGCCCGTGCTGTGTGTCCATGGCGCGCTGCTGGAGAAATGAATGCGCAAAGAGCAAACCAGCACTGAAGAGGGAGCCCTCGCTGGGGTTCCCTCTGCAGCGGCGTTGCGTTGGTCTGCGTGGAGATGATAAACTTTTTTTTACAACCCTTCAAAATTAAAAGTCTATTCTTATTGTAGGTGAAATGAGGCGACAAATCTACATACGTACTTTGCTTCTTGTTACGTTTTGCAAACGCTGACATTTCTTTGCCCTTTTCAGTTATGGTGGGTGCCTCCGTCATTTTCATGATCAGATTTGTGACTGTCAGCTGTCAGCTTCTAAGCATGTGTTCAAATTAATTCACAAGATAAAACTCAGAGTTTCCAGACAAGTCTTACTCTCCGGTGACCTGCACCACAGGCGCTGACAAACAGCAGCACTGAAATTCACAGCATCAAAAAAGAACTATGCCGGTCTCTTAAAAAAGAATTCCACTATCCCACTGGATCTCACAAGCTGGAACCCTTTCCCTCATCCTATCCCTAGGATATTCAGTACTCACACTGATGGGCCAAAGCATTTTCTTTACTTTATTCCAAACACGTTGACCTGCTCCTCCTTCCCCTCATAGGAATTATGTCTTAGCTCCACACTGGGCCAAGAGGAGATCCAAGGGGACATACCATGGAATATGAAGACAGACAGTATTTATATTACTGTTGGAAGTATTATATATATTGGGGTTCTAATTGTCAAGCGGCTGAACGTGAGCCAGCGGTGTGCCCAGGTGGCCAAGAAAGCCAATGGCATCCTGGCTTGTATTAGAAATAGTGTGACCAGCAGAAGGAGGGAGGTGATTGTCCCCCTGCACTCAGCACTGGTGAGGCCACACCTCGAGTATTGTGTCCGGTTTTGGGCACCTCAATACGAGAGAGATCTCGAGGTGCTGGAGCGAGGGCAGAGGAGGGCAACGGAGCTGGGGAAGGGCCTGGAGAATAAATCTGATGAGGAGCCATTGAAGGAGCTGGGACTGTTTAGTGTGAGGAAGAGGAGGCTGAGGGGAGACCTCATCACTCTCTACAGCTACTTGAAAGGACATTGTAGAGAGGTTGGGGCTGGTCTCTTCTCACAGGTAATTAGCGATAGAACAAGAGGGAAGGGGTTAAAGCTGCAGCAGGGGAGGTTTAGGCTGGACATTAGGAAAAAATTCTTCCCAGAAAGAGTGGTCAGACCCTGGAATAGGCTGCCCAGGGAGGTGGTGGAGTCACCATCCCTGAGTGTGTTTCAGACTCCTTTAGATGTGGTGTTGGGGGATACGGTGTAAGGGAGAACTTTGTAGAGTGGGGTTGATGGTTGGACTCGATGATCCCAAGGGTCTCTTCCAACCTGAATGATTCTATGGTTCTATGATTCTATGATATATATTGTATTTACAGCCCAGCTGAGCGAGCTATCCACTGTCAAATGGAGGTGCTCTGCACCCTTGCCTGCAGTTGCCACCCTGTCTCCAATCTGCCTAAGGGACCAAGACCTGAACCCCACTGTCCCCATCCCACCCAGTTCCGTAAAGGTTTGCGGAGGTTGGTAAGACTGCCACAAACACCGATGCAAAAATATTTGGTTTTGGCATTGGTTTCCTGATAAAAACACTATTAAGTTCGTTGGATAGATTTTCCCTGACTTTTAGTTTATGGGAACTTTTTATCTGTGGGAACAAGACTGTTTCCAAGTAGGATTCGCTGTGCCGGAGTGGCAAGCCGAGCCTGTAAGACAGACTGCGTGCATGGATCAATGCCCGCTCCCAGTCAGTTGCTGATTTCCGCGGAGCTGGTGTATTAGTGCTCCGGGCGTGAGCGTCAAAGGAAGTCGAGCTGCCGGGACTGTCAGATGTGTCTCCCTGGGGAATGCTTTTTATTATTGTTGGAGGGTTTTTTTTAGTATGTTGCTTTTTTTTTTTTTTTTTTTTTTAAGTGACAGGAGGACAGGGGTGTATTTGCAAGGATTAAAGTATTACTCTAGTGGCTCGAGGCCTTTCACAATCCCTGTTATTTGCTCTAATCCCACCAGAATACAATGCTTCTCTCATATTCCTTAATTAGGGAGTGAAAATTAATAAAAAAAATAAGCTATAAAAACTGACAATCTGATGAGGGGTGTAAATCCCAATTTATTTTGGGTGCAGCAAAAATTTGTGGTTCTGCTGAGCTCAGTAATACTTGACATTTTCAGCCTAACTCCTCAGGGAGGAAGGCCTACACAATCCTGCGGGTAGTTTTGTGTATCTCTGTCCTTTCATTTTAATAAATCCTGAAATTTCTGTCCCATTTCAAATAGGCTCGAAAGGCAGTTGAGATCACAGTGACGATTTCTTTATTTAAAGGTGGGAATTTTTTTTTTTTTTTTAAATGAGCCACCAGGTGAGGATGTTTTGTTACGGCTCCCTGAGGAGGGGGAGGCCGCGGTGAATCTCTCTCGAGCGGGGGGAAAAGTTAGTGGCCAGCAGAAAATCCAGCCAGGGAAAACGCATGACAAGCGGCCAGATTTTCAGTGCCGTTCTCCCAAACACCTGGCAGAGCTCGTGGCCTGGAGACTTTCTGCCTCTGCCATCTTCATAGAGAGGGGCAGAAGGGAATCGTGGAAGGATTCAAAGAGGGTTCGCACGGGGAGAGACAAAGTCAAAGCTCTTCAAGCCTGGAGAGGAGGCACTGAGAGGGGATGTGACAGGGGTCTGTGAAATCTGGCAGGGAACGGAGAAGGGGTCGGAATGATTGCTCCTATTTCTCATAATCCAGCAAGAATAACTTGGCCTTACAATAGCTTTTCCTCCCAAGTTTGCATCAATGTGCAGCACAGCTTGCACCGATACAGCGCCGTCCTTTCGGGCTGCAGTCTGGCCGCCTTGTCCGGCGTTTTCCCAGCTATTTCCCAGGAGATCCCACAGGCAAGCACCTTCTGGTATGAAATTAGAATAGAATAGAATAGGATAGAATAGAATAGAACAGAACAGAACAGAACAGAATAGGAGCAGAAGTCTTTTCAGTTGGAAGGGACCTACAACGATCATCTAGTCCAACTGCCTGACCACTTCAGGGCTGACCGAAAGTTAAACCATGTTATTAAGGACATTGTCCAAATGCCTCTTAAACACTGACAGACTTGGGGCATCCACCACCTCTCTAGGAAGCCTGTTCCAGGGTTTGACCACCGTCTCGGTAAAGAAATGCTTCCTAATGTCCAGTCTCAACCTCCTCTGACACAGCTTTGAACCATTCCCACGCGTCCTGTCACTGGATCCCAGCGAGAAGAGATCAGCACTTCCCTCTCCATGTCCCCTCCTCGGGAAGCTGTAGAGAGCCATCAGGTCGCCCCTCAGCCTCCTTTTCTCCAAACAAGACAAACCCAAAGTCCTCAGCCGCTTCTCAGAGGACATTCCTTCCAGTCCCTCCACCAGCTTTGTTGCCCTCCTCTGGATGCACGTCCTCCCCTTCCTGGCTAGCAATGAGCAAAGGCAAACAGTAACTTTTGGCAAATGCAGTCCAGGACTTGGACCAGGACATTCAGGTTCTCTTCCTGAGGACCAGGACCTCCTCAGAACCTCTCTTCAGGCTGATGAACGTCTGGTAACAGATGGGCTTTTCTACCCTGATGTCCTCCGCATTCTTCCTCTGGTTATTATCGTCTCTGACACCTCTCCTGTGACGCTATTCGTCCGATTCCCTTGTGAAACATCCCTGATGCCCTCTTGCACCTTCACCTCATTTCATTATCCTTGGAGAGACCCTTTCAAGGGCTTAATAATGTCCTTAGACTCCCCTTTCCTTACAGAAACTGAGAAATAAGAGAAATACAAATCCTGGTTTCTCTTTAAAGGACAAAATTTTCAAAAACTTACTAATAGGTTGTCTTCATTGCTAATCGGTGATAATTGCATCCTGTGTGAAGGCACTGAGAGAGACTGACTGAGGCTTAAATAGCCTCTAAACCTCGTTCTAATTGTCATTATGAGTCCGGCTGCTCGCTCAGCAAGAGGCTTCTCAGTGCAAGTCCCATTCCCTGCTGGGTTTGAACACAGACGAATACTAATATGGAGCTAATGCAGGGGAGATTGTCCACTTGAAAGAAAAGAAAGTATTTGATTTGATTTAAAAAAAAAATAAATCAAGAGCTCTTTTTAATTAAAGAGACTTATTTAACAGGATAACTGGCGGAAAGTGCAGTCTGACATTTTCCGTTTGATTCAGTCTAGGGAACATCTGGGACAGCATCCCTTCGTGTGCGTCCCTGGGTGTTTGTTCGATATTGGGTATAATGAGGCTGCCTGATAGCAGCACTGGATGCAAATTCGATATTAGTGCTGTTCCCAGTAACAACAGCATTGTAATAAGGATAGCGGTGCTCTGTGGGATGTGGGAGGTGTCAGGAAGAGAGGCAGTGTCTGTCAGAGGCTGGGCTCTGGGTAATGAAGCCATAATCACATTTCTAAAAATAAAGGAAAATAGGAGGGTGCTGTGATTTTTACCTGTCATTGAGTCTCAGTGGGTAGAGGCAACGCTCTGAAGCTGGGACTGGCCCTGTGGGCCTGGGCACAGCGTGGCTGGTGGGTGGCTGCGGGTCTCGTAGCTGTCCCCACACTACGTGTGAAAGCTTGCCATGCCAGGGACCGACCGTGAAAGCACCATGTTCAGCAAAAAGTGCTTTGGGGGCTAGAGGACCACGCGTCCCAACACGGGTCAACATTGCGAGGGCTTGAATACTAGTGCTAGTCATGCCACCCAGTTTAAAAAGACTCCAGGTATGTCTGTGAGAGTTTTAATACCAGATCAAGTCCACTTCACCCGTGAGAAACAAATGCAGATGTGCCCACTTGTGGATACTTGGATTCAGTGTCTATCAAAGAGGTGTCTCAGTTTCCTGCTTATCCTCACAGGACATTTGAAGTAGGAGGAAAAGGGGACAACAAGAGCAAATCCCTTATGAGCTAGAGCAGCCCTTTGCTAGCAAAATTAGCAAGTTAGTAAGAGTGATTAATCTTATATTCTCAGTATTTTATTGGGAAATCAAGAGGTTACTAGAGGAGGAGAACAAGGTTCCCTTTGTCTGACCTGGAAAACAGGGGCACTGCCAAAACCAACCAGTGAGCATCAGGCTGCTGGGAATCCATGGAAGCTTATTGCTATGCTGCATAGGGTATCCAATATCCAACCCCTCCCGGCCTCCTTTGGGACCAGCACTGCCCCCAGAGGAGCTGCATTAGTTACACTAATCCTGGAAGTAGGATGCGATTTGGTAGCAGTGTGCAGATGGAAATATTAAAACGGCTTGCCAGGAGCACTGGTGAGTTCACCATCGGTTTGGGTGTCTCAGGTGAGATTAGATTTCATCATAAAAGAAGGGCTTTATCCCAGGAAGAGAAATCCATCCGTGCTCAGCCTTTGTGGTCCTCTTTGACTCTGGGGTCTGTGACTCCCCGCCAGCTCCCATCCAGCCCTCACGGGGGAGAGGGGAAAGAGGAAAGCCTGTCCTGCCCTAAGCATGCTCTGAACACGTGAAGACTGTGATTATAATCAAATCCCATGTCCTGTGGCTTCAGGCAATTGCTTGCAGGTGCCAGGAAGGAATTCACCTCCAAACACAGCTGCTCACACTCGATCTGTGTTTGCTGGCTGTTAAGCTGAAGCAGCAGAGATTTGCCACAGCTGGAGGTGGACAGGGTGGCTGCGCAGGTTCTACTTGTGGCTGCTCTCTCTGGGTTCCCGGCAGATGGTTCTCGTTGACATTCATAAGGTAAACTGGCATATTTGCAGGTCCTGCAGGAATTTTTGACCAGGTGGAGCAAATAGAGATTGTTTTGTTCTTCCCTGCCTTCCTCCCCAGGACAGGCTGGCATGGGTCATCTATTCAATTCCCTGCCCATGCATCCATGGCGCGTCGGTCTCCTGTGGCACAGAACAGCTTATCCTTTTGCAAAGAATGAAAGATTTCCATTTACTTACTGCCATGAGAGTGGATGTAGGGGTTTCCAATGAAGTTTAATGGTCTGTGACATTCAGGTTATGATCCAGCTGATCTAAGAATGTCATCTGCACTTAAACCATGTGAATTTTTTCCTAGTGTAGACACTAGCCTCACAGCAGAAGTATATTTTTCAAATGAGCAATCAGGTGGGATTTTATATTTTTTATGTGTTTAAAGGCAGAAACAGTGTCAGGCAACGCGTGCCTTCCTCAGGCTTTTATAGACCTGTAAAATGAGGCCCTACCTAGCTAGGACTTCTCTGTTTATCTAATTCCAAGATTAAAATCTCACAAATCCATCATCCTGCTCTGGGAATGGAGAGATACACAGGACTAGGGTTTGTAGAGCAGTTGTCAAAATTTGGCTTTGGAGATAACAATATTTAAGTCGCCTTGTGTGGAGAATTTATGATTCCAGTTGATCTGTTTCCATGAGCTGCTGTCATCTACTGACCAGTATGTCTTACCACAATGTGGTCGAAGCCAAGCGTGTGAACACTTTAAATAAATATGGCAGCAGCTGTCAACTTTACGGGGACCAGCCCCATCACTGCGTTCATCCTCCTTCCTCCACTCCTTCCCTGCAAGATCGCTCTTTCTCTGCCCACCCGCTGTCTCCAGCGCTGCTGCCACGGCCTCTCCACCTCGTTGGACTTTGGGTGACATTGAGGCGTGAAGCAACTTGGGCAAGAAGGAAGCTGAAGTCCCTGAGACCTTTTTGAAGCGGACGGAGGCTGTGAAATCTGTCCCAAGAGGATGGAACGCTGCAGTGAACGGTCCAAGGAGTCTGCAAGGGAGAGGTCGGCTGGGATGCTGGAGCTGAGGGCAAGGACAGGGGTGTGGAGACAGGAGCTGGGGTTGAGATTAGGATGTGGCCCTGAAGGGAAAGAAAGGGTTGGCCAGTGTTTGGGTCCTCAGATGGTGCGTGGTGATCAGGCTGCTGACTGGCACTGGTGCTGACTCCCTCCTCCTGGCTAATCTGTCCTCCCTCCCTGTGAGAAACGAGGACCAGCAGCAGCGAGAGGCTAGAGGGGACGCTGGGGTGAGGTTGCAAACCCATACCTTAGCCTAGGACAGGACGAGAGAGACTGCATTCCTGCTGTCAGCTTCTGCCCTGGTCCAGCAGGGGTGTTGTGGCTGAATGCGCAGGGCTTTATCTGATAGAGGTTTTGGCACAAGATTCCAAAATTGCAATGAAAATAACCTCTGGCCAGCTACCACTTAGTCCTGGCGTTGCCTGCACGCTCTAACCATGGCCCTACCACCACCCCTTGCAGCCTTTGCATACCACATATCGTTTCCGAGCCTGCCAAGAACTTTTGGAGTTTTGGCAGGTTTAGCCAGGCTTTTATGCCCAAGCCGACCCTCTTCATGGATCCGTGGTGTGCAGCCGTAGTCCGTTGCCAGCAGGACTGTGCTCCCTGCAAACCCAGCTCTAGCCAGTTCCTTCTAATGAGCGCTCCCGCGCCGTACCGCATTGCCTCTCATCACGGCCTCTGCAATGGAGAGGCCAGATGAGTCCAGATGGTGGCTTCTCCCCTGATTGCGTTTGGCCTGTTCGGCAAAAATCACGAAATTCGCAGCATCAAAGAGCGTGACCACCCAAGGCAGCACGGCTGTGCCACCTCCGGCGTAGCGGCTGCGGTTGAAGCAGGGAGCGCTCCCGGGGCCAGTAAAGCAGTGTGTGTCCTTCAGGGCAAAAGGCGGGGGGCAAGAACTTTGGAGCTAAGTGCCTCTTGCAGAGTACATCCCCCCCGCCCCAAGTACCTCTATGCAGCCTAGGGGAAGCACGGATCTGGCTCCTTTTGCAAGGTGATGACGTGATTCATGGACATACCCCCTGGGACAATGACAACCCCTTCAGAGAAGCCTGAAGAGTCGGTACCTCAGTAAATCTTCCTTCAGTTTTATTAATTGATTTGAATTCTTCCTCTGCTGATATGCGGAGGACTATATTTTCTTGCTTTGTCGTCGTTCCTAATGAAAATCTTCTCACATCTGGGACGTATATTATACACCTAGCTGGCATATTAAATGCACTTCCTCTATAATATAGAGATTTTCTTTTTTATTTAAGATGAAAAATTAATTGAACAACTAATCTTCCCACTTCTGCTGTTGCTGCATGTAGTGAAACTTAATTTCATTACCAAAAGTACATTTTCCATTTCACTTTTTAAGTGGTATATTTATTTTTCTAATAAACCTTAATTTTAGTCCCTTAAGGAACACGATCATATTGAGATCCAGACTAAATTGTGAATTTTGCTTTGAGTTGTAGACATTAGTCAGAATGTATTAGATTTATTGGTTCTTTTGATTAACCTTAAAGCAGACAAGATTTCATAAGTAACCATCTCTGGAAGAATTTTTCTTTTTTTTTTATGTACATTAATCAGTTTTCCAGGCACACCTCCATGTGCTGGCTGTATTGCTCAGGTTTCTTTTCATCTTGGTTACTTTAATCCAATGGAAAACTCTTGTCGATTCTAATTATTCCAGCTTTGGATGAGTCTTCAGAGTCCTACGGACTCCCATTATGCTCCGCTTTGAAATAACTTGGAAAATGCAACTGAAGTCCTTAATGCTGCCAGATTTATGCATATGCTCAGTTCTGCTCAAGTGAATAATCCCCTGGAAGTGATCACGTTCATGTACTCACGTGCCTAAATCTCTGGGACCTGGGACCTTACGGGTATGTCCATCAGGCAGCACACTTCAGAGACCCAAACTGCTGGCCTGACCCGACGTAGGTCTAGAAAACATCGTGCAGCGCAACTTTATTAGAGTTTATAGAGTCTGGATGCAAAAAAAGGCATGTTTTCCCTCTAGCGCCCCTGAGCCAACAAATCCTGCGTCTTGGCTGTGCTGGTTTTTCTCTCAAGATCCCTCTGCCTCCAGTTGTGAGATGGATCCTTGCTGAGAAACTCCGATGGCTCCATGCTTTTGCTATCCTTTCCAAAGGCCTCATGAGCAGCACGCTAGTATATCCACCATTTTCTTGGTTTTCCTTTTTATATATTTAGGACCAGATGCCAGCTGAACTTTGTAGGTTGTTTTTTTTTTTCCCCTCTCTTTCTTTTAAACCAGAAGTCATTGCTTATTCCTTTTCATCTAGGCAGAAATTATTTTAAATTCTTTCCAATTGCTCTATTTCATTCATTCAAATAGATTATAATTGAGATCTGAGATTTTCCTTTGACATATGAGAAAGGCCAAGATTATCTCCTGCTGAAAATCACACCTGGCTCCAAACTTCAAAACCAGTTTGAGCCTCAGTTCCTTGTTGGAGATGCAGTCAAAGGGAAGAAATGGAAATACTCCAGTAAGAAATTGTCATGGAATTCCTGGACTGAAACACAGGGTTTAGGCTACATCTCAACATCTAGTTGAAAATTCATTTATTTGCTTTTCTTCGGGAAAAGAAAAACAAACAAACAAACAAACCAACAAATCAAACCAAAAACAAACAATAAAACAACAGACTAGGTTTAATGTGGATTAGAAAAGAGGAGTTAGTATGCTCTCCATCGGCACTGTGTCCTTTGCTGAGCAGGAGGTGTAAGAAGATAAAGTGGGTGTCAGGAGAGGAAGAGATGCTTACTCCACTTACTGGTAAAATATCATTTCCCGGTGAAGAACGCATTGACTTCCTTAGTGCAGAAGTAAACCATGATTCATCCCTGTGCTGGGGTTGTTAGGGAATGTGTCAACGCAAGATGGATGTAACTACTGCGGTCTGCTCAGCGCTGATTAACAGCAGGCTGGAAAATTGTGTTCAGTTTGGGGCATCACACAGCTCCTGTACAAGTCAGGAAATACCCAGAGAAGCGGGATGTCCTCCAGGGCACTGCCGTGAATGAAAAACTGTTTGAGTAACTTGGCCGTTCTCCTGAGGGAAGGTGCGAGAACTGGCTTTGTCTTGCCTGGAAGAGAGACGACAGAAGGGGATGTGATAAACCTTTTGTCAAGGAGGTATCAGCAGACATCGATGTGGCCCACAAGATGAGTAGGGTGACCTGGTGGTCACCTGAGTGATGGCGACCAGTAGTCCTGGATCGCTAGAGAACAGAGATTAATAAGGCTGTGGATCTTGTAGCATCTGAGAGCTAAGGTGAGCGCTGGAGATGAGGCTGTGTATCATGAAACCATTCCCAGCTGTGACAGTGAAATCACCAGGAGGCCACCTCTATGGAGAGATATCCTTAGGAGCAGATTACACCTGGCCTGGCCCAGGGGCACCTGTCCAAGCCTCAATGCAAGAGCTGCGGTGGATGTGTTTGCTGGTCAACTTGGGTTGTGTACCGTCCTTTTAGCTGTTTTTTAGCTTTTAGCTGTTTTGACAATGGTGACGTGCACGACCAAAAGTGGTTTGATGTGACGAGATCTAGTTAGGAGCCTTCTAAGAGATGGGATGTCAAGGGATAGGGTTGCTGGAAAACGCTAGTAAATATTATTGAATTATTCCTGGGCTGTATCACTTCTAATTGTTTTTAGAGAAGAAGTCAGTCTGGGCTTCCCAGCCAGGTACTTTATGGAGATTTTCCCGTGCCCTTCTCCAGGGCTTTGCTTAGAGCTCTTTAGGAGGTTTAGTAATAAATCTTCAAATTAACAAATTTTTAATGAAGAGTCCAATGGCCATATCCTAGAGGATATATGGCCCATGAATGGAAACAGTTTGTTTTTCCTCATTGTAAATCAAGGTAGCTCACTCTTGTGTGAAAAAATTCTCCATTACTCAAAGAAAGAACGGTGAGAATCATTTTCAAGGCCAGTAAGCCACTTAGAGAGACAAGTAGGCATAGCAGCTCATGAAAGATGCCCTGGATTTTTTGCTGATCTAAAGATACTGGGAACCAGCCAGCCAGCTGAGTGACAATTATTTAAAAAACTGAAGATCTGCTTGTCCTTTTTCATGTTTTTTCCCCTTTCCTGAGAGTCATAAAGAACTAATGATGAACAAGAAGGGACACCTTCTTTAAAATGCACCAGGTGTCCTGAGGATTTGAGGAGTCACTCCTGTGATTTCCTTCAGCTGAGCACTGACCGCTCCCAGCTGTTACTTGTTTTGTCTGGAATCACTTAACACTAATTTAAGTGGAAAACAAAGACAACTTTCCTTACGGGTGTGCTTTTCTTTCACCAGGGCTGAGCTTCCTGAAGAGTGACTCCTCCTTGTGTGATGTTTTAATGCAAGTGGGGCAAGTTTGATAGAAGTATTGTAACTTGAAGCAGAAATTCAGAGCACTTTACCAACTTGCACATTGAAGACTTCATGTTCCTCTATTACCTTTGGATTCTGCCTTATAAATTGTGATTAAGACACGTCTTCCAGAAAGGTATTTAGGCTTTAAGATTTTAAGAGATTAAAAACAAGCATTTTGCCTGGCAGTTGATCTTTCCAGTTAATGACTTGCGCTACTAAAATGCTGTGATTTACTTCAGTTCTGATTTTTGTCAGATTCAGGTGGAAACAACTTGCTATGCTTTATCTCTACTACGTTAAAAAGATTACTTCTATTGTATGTTCTCACTTGCCGTATGAGTGAATCTTAGCATCTCTTGGGTCTCCTTCTTTTCAAGAGTATTTCTGAGCAAACTAAACCATAGTCTTTAGGTCTGTCGTTTTAAGGTGGCTTTGGTACGGTGAACTTATCGTACCACTGAAATGCGAAGAGTCACACGACCACAAAATCTGTGCATGTGAGAGCAGGACCAAAGTCTCCGAGTAGGACCAAAATCTCAGAGTCGGCTGCTGATTTAGTAGCCATGAAACACTGATGAACACGGGACGGGTATGGTTACAGCGATGTCTGCCACCTTCCAGCCAGACAGGGAGTTTATTCACTCTATCTACTTGCAAATGAAGCCAGGGTAGTTCTGAATGTCTGTATTATAAATGAGAAGAATTTAGATTGTTTATATCTCTGTGTTTAAGAAACCATTGACCAGTTAAAGCTGGTGTCTTTTCCCTTGTCGTCTGTCTCTGCTCTGTGGGTAGAAACCCTGGTGTGCCTTTAACCAGGGGACGCGTATCTCAGCTGTAGCCCACATCTGTGCTGTTGCACCTCAGCTTTTCTGAGGTACCCAAACTGGCTTGCTTAAAGGTAGGTGAGGAAACTTCTGCCTCCACTGGACTGTGGACATATGCAGATTTCTAAAGAAAATTATCGTTGACCTGCCAGATGAGGCCTTCTATAATTTGCCTATAGACAAATTCCTTTTCCTGGGCACCCTGGCTAAAAAGAAGCTGAAATATCCTTGAGGAGAAAAGCCGTCTTTCCTGCAAAAGTATGTTGTGATTGAGTCAGAAGATGAAATTCTGACTTTAACTGATGGACGGCTAGTATCAGCTTCCTATATTATTAGAAAGTCCAAACTTCATCAAAGCCCCGTATACCCCTTACATCTCAAATGAGAAACTATACATTTGTGAGCCAAATCTAAAACTGATAATCTCTTGTATTGTTTAAATATAGCTTTCCTTCTAGGTGAGAACTGTGCGTTTCTGCATGCTGGAAATAAGATCCATGTCTCGTCTGATTTCATATCCTGTTACAAACTGTAGGAGATACGGGGGGGGAAAATGCACTAGTGGGAAGCTGAGGTACGTACAGACTAGGTCAAAGCACTTTATAAATACCAATTTATTTTTTTTTTCCTAATGTAATGCATCTGCATAAAGAGGAGGAAGATATTCTGGAAAGCTAAAAATGCCTAGGTAAGATGCAAGTTTGAAACTTAAATACCTTGTTTAACAGAGGAACCTTTTTCAAAGATTTGCATCAATTTTGAAGCACGACTCTTGCCTTGAATAAGACTTTAAAATCCTCCAGCTGAAAAATACGTTAGATTTCTAAAGTGGTATCACCGTCCGCAGGCCGAACAAACTTACCAGGGCAACTCACGATGCTGAAAACGTTTAGTTTAACCGGTTTGAATGACAGGGTCACTGCTTTCAAAAGTGCCCCGAGATGAAAGATCCCTGTTCCCTCGCAGAGTCCTAAAAGTGAATTAAACTTTTTACAGATGCTTTGGGTTGTCCCTGCAGTTTGACAACAAAATGCTCATGGTAATCCCTTGCGAGTCTGTGTGCGAGCGTTTGGTACGTGCTGGTAAAATTTGTTTTATTTATACTTCATAGCTGAAGTGTTAATAACACAGGCGCATACTTCTAGGGAATTCACGTGGTCTTACAGCTCCCGCCTGGCTGCTTAAGGACACCACGCGTCTGATTGTTCTCTCCAAGGTGAAGCTGACCTAAAAAAGGAGTTTCTCTTAAAAGTAGTAATCTAGTACTCTCCGGACTCTGAACGGTGATAACTTACATTTTTATCTCCTCCTGACTATATTGTAGTTATGAATCTAGCTAACTTGATTTAGTTTTTAGAATTTAACTAGCGCCTTGGCGAAGTTATTTTTTTGTGTTATCAAAATAGCCAATGGGAATAGCCTGCCCAGCACCGGCATTTAAACGCTTTAGTGTTTAAAATACATTTAAAAACAAAGCAATCTGTATTTCACTGAAAAACCCAAGTGTGTAATTAAAGCGCAGATTACGTTTAAAACAAGATCAGCTCTAGAGAAAAACTGGGCTAAAGCGAAGTGAGCCGAAACCAGTGTGAGGATTGGGCTGGACTGGTTTTAGGGGGGCTCCAGGTCAAACCCTGTTGTGCTCGTGGCTGCCGAGTTCCGCTGTCTGCGACAGGCCCTGGAAAGCTGAAAACTGCTGGGAAAAATCTCCCCCTTTATCTATTGTTCGATACACGCGCCTTAATTCTTGATTAATAACGATTTACCGGTGCAAGTACGTAAATAATTTACTGAATCCTAATTGAGTTTGTAATGGCCGCTGTGAAGCATCAAATAGGCCGGTACTGGGTTCCCCCTGTGACCACCGGGGCCTTCTGAGGACCGGTCTGCGCTTCAGCGAGGCTGGTTCTCTGCTCTTGCAGTAACGTCAAGGAGTTATTTATCAGAGCTCTTTGGGTGCCTTTAATTGTGATTTATCAAGTTCGCTGACTCTAATGTTGACGTGATAATCTGTTTTTTGGTATATTTTTCTCTATTCATTCTTGAAGTCCTTTATCCTCCTTCCACCCCCCACCCCCCCCCCCCCCACTTCCTTTCATCATTTATGTAATGAATTGGAATATTTAGATCTTTCACACCGCAATTATGTCAGCACAAGCTGACATTGCTGTCTCTTTCAGCAGAGCTGTTAAGCATTAGTCAACAAGATGACTACGGAAAAACAGAGATTCTTCTGTTTAATCTCTGAAAAACTTTGTTTCCAAGTACGTATGGGTATAAACTGTTTTCCTAACTACTTTTCAGTATGGGTTGAATCAGGAAGATGGATATGTCATTTATAACTACTTTAAATTGCTCTGGATTGAAATAATTCCATCAGTGACAGTTTTCACGGCAAGCTGGATTCACGCACTAGAGCGTTTATATATTCTGGAAGGTTCCCTAGGGACAGCGTACTACTTAATGACAGCCCAGATCCTGTCCCGACTAACGAATTGCCTCTATTTTGTCAAATAGTACATGGGTACCTATTGGACCTGGATTCATTCCCTATGCATAGTGGAATTGGATGTGGTCAGGCCAAAATCTACAAAAATTGCTCTTTATTGCCTTCATTTTCAGAGGGGGATGATGCAGGGCTGCACTCTTAGCCTTTGGGGGTTGCCTAGACGTGCAGCAAGCTTTCGTGTGGCGTGCAACGAAATTATTGCTTCCCTCGCTCTGTGAGTCTTTTCCCCCACGTGTTGTTTTTGAAATGCAGTGGCTCTGTTAAGTGAAATGTGTGACATTAACGCAGAATTAGTGAGGAGTGAATGAAATTCCCCAGGGATGTGCTTTAGGGGGACTGTTGTCTCGAATATCGCTCTTTTGCTCAACGTGAAGCCTTCCTACGCGGAAAGAGCGGGCTCCTTGGGTTATCTGCCGTGTCCCTGGGACAGTGAATTCAGCATTCAGGATGTCTAGCGAAAAGGCAGAACTTCATTCACGGAATACTCTGTAATGAGTTGGGTTCACTGAAGATTAAATGTTTTCCTTTTTACGAAGTCTTTAAATAACATGCTCCCATATTTAAAAAAAGAAAATATCCTCTAAACAAACCCAAAACGAAACAAATAAAACCAAACAAATGACAGGAAACCAAACAAACAAAAGCTTCAGGCTTAGCTCTGCTTTTGGCTGTGGCAGTATAAATGCGCAGTGATTTGGCGTCAGTGACAGAAACTACATCTCCATGCCCCTGGTCAGTGCAAGAGCAGAACTGGACCTGCATCTTGTCTTCTGCTGTATGCTCTTTTGTTTGCCTTTATACTGTAGTAGGCAGGTATAAATTGCTTCCGTTGTATCTAATAGTCTGCGGCTAAGGAGCAGGGGGGAAAAAGGAATGTGCTGAAGTGATTGCAAAACCTAAAAATATTCTGAAGCCCGTGGAAATTAACTCACCCATGGAACTGTTGAAGAAGTCTGTTCAAGCACCATCTGGTGAGGGCAGAGGTCTTCTCGCTATCATGACAAAAGGCCACAGCCCTCCATTGTATGATCTTTTTGGACTAACTTTATTGGTACTGACTGATGGCTTTCACCGGTGGGAAGAAGTGTCTAACCTGACGAACAAACTATGTAAAGAGAATTTATTTTGACACTGGAATATTTCACACTTGAATATGACTCCGTGTGTTGCCAACGCCATGCAGGGAACAGCTGAGGTTATCCCACTGTAATATTAGTGCCTTGTGCTCTGAAAAATAGTGCATCTGTTAAAATTGGTACCCTGTTAATACCAGCGTGCCTTTGAGGGATGTGGCTGTATCTATGGTCACCTCAAAAAAAAGATTTAGAAGTTACAGTGAACTTAAAGTAATGCAGTTAAAAAATTTTAGAAATAAGCCAACAATAGAATATATGTTTCTCCCTTTTTTTTTTTTTAATAAGTTTTCATAGGCAACACCCTGAGACTGATGAGATAACTTACGCCTCTCAAAGCCTTTCTTCTCGTACTCTAGGAGCTGCTCTGTTAGATACTCCATCTTGGGAATGGAAAATTATTTTCCTTATTTCCATGCCAGAACTTTCAGCCAATTAGGCAATTTAATTAGCTGAACGTTCTTCAGTGGCCTTGAATCCTTGGTAAGCAAGTAAACAATACGGATTTTACCGTTTGTTTGAAATCTCGCGCTTCATGCAAGTGATGGAGATGCTGCTTTGTTCTGCTGCTTCTCTTTTACAGCCTTAAGAAAATCACTGTCTAATCCGAGAAAATTGACCTGAAAGCTGACGGGAGGTTATGATGCTGTTTCTCTGTTGGGGACAGGGGGTACCTGTGTTGTACCACAGCAGAGGAGCATTGATGGGAGGTGCCAGTAAGAGGTTCGTTCTCAGACCAGCGATGGTTACGAGCATTTCCAGTGGTGTTTCTGTGGAAAGCAGGGGTGCTGAGCCCTGGTGTGCCCCGGTGTGAGCGATCTATGAGCCACGTCCGTTGCATAGTACTGGAACCCCGAGCAGTGCTACACCAGCCCTTACTTTCATTTACCTGCATTAAATATGCCTGAAAAAAAAGTCTTCTCATCCATTTTTGCAATGTTTCAGGTAAAACAATGGAATTTGCCAGGTTTTCATTTTAGCAAGAAAAAAATATTGCATTTTTCTTCCCATTATTGATGTAAACTGGTACCTTCTCCCTACTATTTCTGCATGAGACCCCAAGAGACGGAAATATTTTCACCATCCCCATCCATAGATCAGAAGTTGGGGATCAAGTTGTGTCTCACAGGCCATGTGGGGGTGGCAAACATCAACTCGTCATCCCTATTAAAAAAATAAAATAAAAAATAGAGTTTTGAGTAGTTGAAAGAGATTAGCAGAATTGCAAGATCTTCCAATATCATAACGTCTCACTGCATTCCTTTAAATTGTCCTTAGAATTGTAGCTGGCAACAGCAGAAAACTATTAATTAAAAGAACGCCAGGTATCAACTTCAGCTTCTGCTGCTTCTGAACTGCTTCAGCAGCAAAAACAGTTCCGTGGAAATGATGGGGATTCTGGGACACGCCCCCAGTTTGGTGTCGGCAGCGATGGGGGGCAGGGGGTCTGCAGGCCCAGCTCGGGTGGGTTTGTGTCCCCTGAGATGCGTTGGTGCGTTTTATGCGATGCACACTCCAAAGCAGGTGTTCAGCGTTATTTCCTGGTGGCCTTTGCTGGTGCCGGCTGTACTCCCATAGCCGTACCCAGAACAGCTTTTAACACATTTTCCAATTTACCAAATGACAGATTTAGTGGTGCGTTGAGAAGCCAATGGAAAGTAAAAAGGGTCTGAACTAGCACAGAAAAATACCTCTCCTCCTCCGCTGTTTACAGCAGAGCGATGTGTTGACCTCGGCAATCTGGGTCACATTCCCAAAATAGTAAAATACCATCTTTGGCTTATTATTTCTTTCTCATTTTCTTTTGGTTCTTTTTGCCCCTGGGATGAGGTGTCCAGGCCAGGGCTCATGCACCGCAGCACCTCTTTTGTCAAAAGGCTTCTATAATTTTAAAAAAAAAAAAAAAAAGACTTCAGGAGACTCATAGGTGCCCTCACAATTTTCCATGTCTTCAGTCGAGGTGGCATTGCTCATCTTCTCTCCAATATACAGGAAAAAAAGACCCTGTGAAAGAGAGATCAATTATATTCTGATGTTTATCAAAGGAATGTCTACCCTGAGACTCACCTAATTTTCAATGGAAAATAAATGTTTTTTTAAAAGATTACTCAGTTTAAGCATGATTTCGTAGAACACAATATACTTGTTTCACTGATTTTTTTTTTTTTTTTTTTTTTTTTTTTCTAAATTTTAAAAACCCATGGTTTTTGGTTTGTTTTTTAAATGGGAAAAACATAAGCTGAAGTTGGAACATATCATTCGACTCTTCCCCCACCACCCCACCCCCCCCCCGGAGGCTTTCCTTCATCAAAGGGTCTAAAAGAAAAGAATGGGTAATTTTCAGGAATATCTCAAGGAGTTTTACAGAGGGGAAAGGTCTTTAATTTGTTCATTCCAAAAAAGCCGCCCAGTTTGGTCAGCTCCAAGAAGAGCCATGTGACAGCAGTGGGGCACGATGGGCACAACCTTATTCTTTTTGTCATAGCCTGAGGCTTTAGACAGCACCAAATATAGGCCTGTAGCCAACTGTACGTATTTAAGGAACATCAAATATAAGCTGTCCTAAACTCTGTTTATTTCTGTTAGTATTTCATATTCTGCCTCTGGGTCCTCTTGCTATTTATAAAAACTTCCACTCGTGTGGACTTCCTTATGTGACCGCTGCCATGTTCTACTATATTTTTCTAGTAGGTTTTACGTACAGTGCAATACAAAATGTTAATGATATAATTGATACTGATACGGTATGTAATGCATATGTTTGTTAGGAAGCTGCAACGTGTTGCAATGTAATGCAAAACAATACAATAATTCTCCATTAGAAAAGCCTCGTTTTATGAAAGAGACTGTGGCATGCGGGAAGAGGTTTTGCAGAGCACTCGAGCACCTCGCGTCCATCGATGTCAGTTTTGGGTTCCCTAAGTGGAATTTCGAAGGTAAGTCATATCTCAAGATGCAGGAGGATGCACAGGTGGGATCTGCAATGGTCAAGAAAGGATCTCGCTCCACTACTCTTTACTGAGACTTGTGGACCCAACTGGATCAGGCCCTTCTTCCCAGTAAGACCCAAATCATATACACTTAATGAAGCAACTCTCCAGTTTGTGCACATGCCTATAGGTCTGCCTACATCTTTCCATGCCTGAGTTTGCTAGCAAATATGGCCGTTAGGAACTTAATCCTTGTTCTCTTCACCACTTTTCATCAGCTTAAAGAGGAGACATTGGAAAAGCCTGTGTCCAACCCGCTGTCGTGGGTGCTCACTTGCATCCAAGCCCAGGGAGCTGAAGGGAAGTGGGGTATCTTCCTGCCAGGGGGCAAAATCATGAAGAGTGGGTGTCTCCTGATGCTGTTGAGCCTACCTTCACCCAGTGGTGAGGAGCTCCTCTTCAAAACCCAGCTCATCTCCATGAGTGGGTGTTGAAGCCTTTGCAGCATGCTGGATAACCCACCAGGGTTTGACCCCTTCTCCTGGCTGGCACGGTTTGACTGGGATATTTATTTCATAGAATGGTTTGGATTGGAAAGGATCTTAAAGATCATCTAGTCCCAACCCCCCTGCCATGGGCAGGGACACCTCCCATTAGACCAGGTTGCCCAAAAAAAAACCAACAAAGCCATTACAACAGTAAGCCATTGCAGCAGCTGGCACTTTATATAAATGTGTGCATTAATAAATAAACCACCTTCTCTGGGAAGTTGCTTTTAGGAGCTCAAGATTTATGTATCTGAGTGGGATGCTTGTTACAGAGAGAGACTTTAATGTACTTCAGTGGCGCAGAGGAGCAGAATGCAAATGGAGGTCTTGCACCAAGGACGTCCTCGGAGCAGGAAACTGAAGCAATGCCAGCAGCGTGCCCATGGGATTGCATGGGCCTGTGATTAATGGCATTAGTTAGGGCGTTGGGAGGGAGCAACAAGGTGTCTTTTGGCTGTTTGGGTGCGGGTTTGGGTTTGAGCAGGGGGTGGAAGGTGCAAATGTAACCTCAGGGGTGTTTTTGGGAAGCTGAGAAAAATTCATGGGCGTGACCCACTGGCTGCCCTCCACCAGGAGTTGGTCCTGATGGGAAGGCAAGCAGAAAACGCCTCCATGTGGCTGGGAAAACCCATCACCGTGTGAACGTGGGCATGGCACACGTGGGCCATCCCTGCTGTCCTGTGTGCTCTCCCTGGCGCCGGTCTGGGACGGGGCAAGGTGGGATGTGCTGGGTGTGCAGTAACCTTCGACTTTATTTCTTCCAGTATCCATGGATTTCAGTCTGCTTTATGTACCAGGGATGAGGATTTCATAATCCTTGAAAAATTTATAGTGAAGTCTCTGCTCAGATTTTGTATTTTCATTCTTGTAACTTGAATTCTTCTTATTCTTCCTAACCACATTTAGTCCTTTTTTCCCCACCGAGTCTCTTCTGGCAATGAATTTCTTAGGATGACTGTGCATTGTGCAGGACAATATTTACCTCTTAGGGCAAGCTAGACTTCGGGCTAACTCAGCCTCTCCGCACCTTTGTAGGGTACTCGCGAGAGCCGCAGTGAAAGCCGAAGTGTCTCCCTGCCTGCTCTCCCAAACTGGTGCTGGTTCATCCTGTGTCACCGTCAGCAGCGAGGCAGCTCCATCACAGAGTCTGCCTTGTATTTAAATATTTGGACTTTCATTAATTCAGTTGCCTCACTGAGTTGTTTCCCAAACAAAGCGGTAATGCCCAACAAAGGTATTCATAATTCATAGCAAAGTGTTAGAATGCAAATGGTATCTTTTCCTTTTCTTTAAATTCATTCAACGTATCTATTTTCCTTTGAATTGATTTGTAAGAGTTCTTAGCAGGTTGATATATAATTCATAAACCATTTTTACTTTTTTTTTATATTCCTTAAGATGATTTGATTACTTCTTTCTTATCTCGGATTCTTTCCTCGCTTTCTCTGGCAAAAGTAGCACTAGTTGTTATGGTAATTTCTCTGTCCTACTAGTTTTGGGATATTTCCCCCCTTCCCCTTCTCTCTGAGAAGAAACTTTTAGTGTGTTTTCAGACCCCTTCGCTGCTCGGCCGCTCCTTTGCGCTGAGCAGAGGCTGCAGGAAACACCTGGAGACAAACTGTGAGGAGCATTTCCCAGGCTCTCTCCAAGATTTGCCAGCCCCAGGGACACCTTCCATCCACACGCAGGTACCGCTGGCTCCTTGTCACAGCTGCTGGCCGTGCACCTCGTGCTGTGGGACCGGGGGGGGTGGGACAGACCCAGTCCCACCGGGGTGAGGTGGGACCCCAACCCCATCTCCATCACCCCACCATCCAAAAGAAGAGAGAGCACAATTCCTGTGAGGAGCGGCTGAGGGAGCTGGGGGTGTTCAGCCTGGAGAAGAGGGGGCTGAGGGGAGACCTTCTCGCTCTCTACAGCTCCCTGAAAGGAGGGGGCAGCCAGGGGGTGTCAGTCTCTTCTCCCAAGGAACAGGCAATAAGACAAGAGGAAACGGCCTCAAGTTGCGCCAGGGCAGGTTTAGGATGGATATTCAGAAAAATTTCTTCACCAAAAGTGTCGTCAAGCATTGGAAGAGGCTGCCCAGGGCAGTGGTGGAGTCGCCGTCCCTGGAGGTATTTAGAAGCCGGGCAGACGCGGTGCTGAGGGACATGGGGTAGTGATCGTATGATGATTTTAAAGGTCTATTCCAGCCATAACGGTTCTATGATAAAAAAGAAATTAAAAATAAAAGTAGAGCAAGTAATGCCCCCAGGTTTGTACCTAGCAGCTTTTCCATGTCCCACCAGCCTAGTAGGTCCCAGCCAGCTCTCCTGGGAGAGCTGAGCCATGGGAGCGAGAGGGTGGGTGAGGGTCCAAGCTTGTAAATTCACTGAAATCTGCATTTAAACATAAATAACTTATAACTGCAAGGTGAGTGGAAAGAGCACATGAGGTTTAGCATTTTGATTTCTTTTTTTTTATTTTTTTTTTAATATATAACTCTGTAATGTTCCCATTACACTATGCCTCTCATACTAGGAGGTCCTATCCAAGGTGTCATTTCTAGGAAGCTTCATCTCTTTTGCTGGCTTTGCTCGTGCAGTAGGAAAATGGGCACGTGTCTGTCACAGCTCTAGTCTTCGACTGAATTGGTGTTTCTTAGACCAATACATATAAATGACCACAGGCGTAGCCCAGGTCCCCCCTCCGCATCCCTGTCTGCATTCACCAAAAATGACGGATCCCCTGCAGGGGAATTACTGCCACTGCCTGTCTGCTGCAGGGAAAAAACTGCTCGGCTCACAGAGTTTAAACCAAATCAGCGCTGAAGTGGTTTATTGATTTATTAACAACATTTAATTAACTGGCAATCAGTGAAATACTGGTGATCCAACAGGTAAGTCACAGTGCTAGACACCCACAAAATGGTGATAAATGCATAGAAACTTCTGAATACCTGTCTTTAATCCCAGAAAGTTGTATTTACACACGCACACGTGCACAACAACAGAGGAGATGTGTATACAAGTGCCTCCCTGAATGTGGTGTCCAACAGGAAGGCTGCGCTCTGCGGCCTTGGAGAGGTTGTGATGGCATCTGGGCTGCTTCTGGTAGCATCAAACCAGCTTTTACCTCTTTCCACCCCTCGGTCTTTTCCCACTGTTACAAATGTTCATGCCTCTTTGCTGCCTTTTCTCAAGCTTCTTAATTTCCAAAGCCTTTTTGTGATCACTAGTTTACTGTTTAATCCAGGTGACGGTCATCTTCTTCCAAACCACGGTCAGCTTTGGGCCCCAACGTGCTCCAGTTTAGTGCGTTTGCCCACCCCCACGTGATTTGCTCCCTTTGTGCCAGGTGGTTTTATCCATGTCATTTGCCAAGGATGGGACAGAGGAGCCCCCTCCACCACCATGTTCTACACCCAACCACGGGCTCTTTGGGGTGGAGGTGGACATTCAGCAATGGTGAAACCTGCTCTGCAAAGCGCTCCTGCCTCCAGGGAAATCCAAAGGAGTAAAGCTGTTCCCTGGTGAGTGTTGCTTCGGTGGCGGCGAGGTGTTTCTCTCCTGGCAGACAAGGTAAGCACAGACACTCACACTCATCGGCACCTCGTGCCTTTGAGCCACAAGTCTCAGATCGTTTGCGTGTCTCCACCACAACAGAGGTCCATAAAGCCACAGAAGCCTGAGTCCGTTGGCAGCGCTACCAGTCTAGTATTTGGTTTGCTACTCAAGGGACTGCTTTCAGGTGAGATGTACCCCGTGAGCGAAATTAGAAACGCTGGGGAATAGAGCAAGAGTAGTTTTTTATTTATTGTTGCTGCAACAATGCAACTAGGTCTGAAATAGGAAACTTCTGCTCCAATTAAAAGAACACAAAAGCCAACTCAATGAAATAGAAACACAAGGAGCAAAAACCAAATAGATGTTTCCAGTATTAAGTTGACGGTGAAGTTTCCAAGAGTCTCTGGTAGCAGCCGTTGAGGGAAAAGAGGGAGCGAAGTGCATCTTTTTCCCCCATCATGAAATCTCAAAACAAAATGCAACATAAAATAACCACGCGCCCCCTCTGCCACGTGTGTGAGGTATGGTGAGACGTTCCAGCCTGTGCTCCCAGCCCGCAGAATTAGCATATAAAGCCATTCACTACGAAACTGATAATCTGCAGCACGACCTTGGTTTTTGCCGCTTTAAGAGAGCGGGCTGAGGGCCAAGTTCTTTTGTGCTGTGTGCTGTTCTTTAACAAACATAAATAATACATGTTCAGGAGGAAAAGAAAAGCTATTAGCAAACACACAGGCAGCAATTGGGGCCCGCAGTAGGTGCATAATTTATTCCTCTCATTTTTCTTCCAAACTGAAAAAGAAGGGGTTGGGGGGCATCAACTTGTTCCAACGTTGAGTTAATTACCTCAAGCATTCTAAAGCATTCGCTTTACAAATATTTGTGCAATACTGATTTGATATATCTAATTTATACCCTATTCAATAAATTACTGTTGTAGTCCCTCATGACCTGGCTAACAATCTGCCACGTTGGTTGAGCTTTCTCACCTTGCTGACTTGGTTTTGGGGTTGGGGGGGGGGGTGTTTCAATTACTAAATCAGCATCCATTGGCATAAGTCCAACGATGAGCACGTCAGCTTTGTTGCAATTTATATTATTATTACTACTATCACTATTATTATTACTATTATCACTATTACTATTACTATGATTATTGTTACTACTTGCAGGTAGACCTTGTTGCTTTCCATCAGGAAGTTTTTAAATTTTTTTTTTTTTTTTGGCTTGACTGGTGTTCAGATGTGTGTGTAGGGGCAAAATTGCTTCTAGGGTGACTTGAGTGGCTTGTGAGTAGCAGTGCGAGGGGTTTGGGGATGCACGGCGGGAGCAGGAGGGTAGGAGAGGTCCCTCTCCCAGCTCCAGCCCGGGTGCCCCGTGAGCGTACGTCAGCTCAGAACAGAGCAGAGTTCATGTGTCTGCGGTGGTTAAGTTGCTTATGGCTGACAATGGTTATAGGAATTTTAATTTGTATTCCAGGAGCGCAGGGAGAACCGGCATTTAGTGCTGTTCTGAAAACCCCATCCACAATGCGCTTACTCCTTGCAGCAATTTCCTTTCTTCTACGCTTCATTTTGTTCTGGAGGCTGGGGACAAACTCCTTCTGCAGGAGTAGAGGTGAAAATGTTTCCCAACTAAAATCTTTCACGTTGGCTGTTACTTCTCTTTCCTTCATTTAATTTCATACTTTCAACCTCTTGTGCTTAAATGTTAGCGTTTATATCAGCCCACATAGTTTAAAATCTTTCTTCTTCTAGACTCAGCCTGGGGACCCGCAGGTAAGTAGGTTTGCCTCATTTCTTTCCAACTAATGGAAAACAAATGAATAGCCGTATATTAGAAACAACCCATATTCTACTCATCATAAAACACACCCCTCATAATGTGGCAGAGCATACCAAGATGCACTGGGCTTTGGAGAAAGCTGGCAATAGCAAAAATTATCCCAGAGCATCACGTAATTCAGCAACATCTGCAGTAACAAAAATTCCACAGTGCAGCAAGAGGCTTAGTTACTGGACGCTGCTGCTGCAACAAAGCAAGATGTAAGAGAGAGGATTGCAAAGGACAGGGAAATGTATGATTAACTGATCTCCAAACCCAGGAACGCACCTACTGTAGGATCAAATAATGCAATACATTTCCATGGACTCGGGCAGCTTACTTTAAAGTCAATATGAGACGATTTTATGGGGGAAGGCAGGAAACAAGTAATCCGTCACGTGAAGAAATATGAAACTGCTCAAAATAGTTCTGAGAAAGATGGTGGTTATTTTGGAGTTTACCCCGAATCCACGTTGAATTCGTTCTGTAGTAGGCTTGTCAGGCTACACACCCTGGGAGGAATGAGCTGGAGCCTCCTATCCACGCGCTGAAGTCCACCTCTGGAAACAGACCGAGTCTCTGGGTTGAACCAGAGAGCTCTGGAAGGCAGTGGAAGGACTGGTATTTCAAATACGGAGAGCTGGGCTCAGTCCCAGCCTCAGCTGGAGATCCCTCGCCACCATGGCTGCCTGGGTGCCCCAGTGCCAGAGGTCTCTTTTAAGCGTCAGTTCTTGGGTAACATCTCGTACAGTGCAACACCAGCCATGGCTGGAGTTCGGTAATACAAGCCCAGAATGAGAGGTTGGGGTGTCTCTGATAAGTAGCTGCTCAAGCAAAACTATTTTCTTTGAGAGCCTGTGTCTTTTTGCATTGTGTGCCTGTATTTTGTGGGTGAAATATAAGGCTTAACCTCTTAAACTGTACAGGCTGGTTTCAGGCATGCCAAGTTTCCACGGCCCAGAAGGTCTAACACCTCTGAAAAGCATAGTAATCCCCTGGGTGCTTAACTACATGGCTTTAAATACCTTAACTCTTCCTTTTAGTAGTGCAAGACAAACACAGATCTCGTGAATTCAAACCTAAACCTTATGAAGGTTTTGTATTCCTTATGCAGGTGTTTTGAGTCATAGTTACTCGTATTGGGCAGTGCTAGTGAGAAGCCAGTCAACGAGAGCGTGAGGAGTTCACTATGACTGCCGTGGGGCTGGTGACTGCCACTGATACTTCAGAAAGAAACGGGAGTGTGGCCTTTCCTAGATCTCCATGAAAACTTCCCAGCTGACAAAAAAGGAAAACTTATTTTTTTTAATTTCAAACTAAAAAAAGCTGTTGTTCGCGTTTCCGTGCAGAACAGGACATTTTAAATGAAATGAAAATTGTACAGAGATTTTGCTTAAAAAAAAAAAAAAAAACCCACCATAGGTTGTTCTCTGACAAAAGTATTTTGCAAGAACTCTTCTCTTAGCCATAACTCTAATAATAGCTCAAGATATATAGTCCATGCTGTAATTACACTAAAAATGTACACTAACCTTACAACACAACAGTTGTGCTATTTTCCTTTACAGATTACAAGAGAACAACACTGACATTTTGCCATGTGCCCTGATGACATTCAGCGTCTCATAGGATTGGGCTGAACAAAGCCTCAACATTCATCTTGCATTGCTCGGTTTTTATAATGGTCTTTGGCGTTTTTGATTGGCATTAACAGCTTGACGTTGTTAGGAGAGAGAGAGGAGCTTTTCATTGTCTATAATTATGAGACAGTAGATTTGATGCAGGATGAATCAATAATTCTATTTCAAGTGAATACTCAAATTTGTAGCTTTTTATTCCAAGAAATATGACATATATTCAAAGAAGGCATCATTAAATAAAAGTAGTGATAATTGCCTGCCTCTCTTAAAAAAGAAGAAATAGTTGACCCTGCATATAAATTTTCCCTCAAGGAATCCATTAGTCTTTTTTTATGTTAGTTAGCACAGTTGGTAATAATGATTCAGAGAATAAATGAACTAATAGCTTTATGCATGATCTGGGGTGACAGACCTGAAAGGGCTGGGAAGAATTCATATAGGAACCGGTGTATGTCATTTGCTGTCAAATGCCATTTTGACTTTTAGCACAGAATCATAGAAACGCAGAATTATTTGGATTGGAAGGGACTTTAAAGGCCATCTAGTTCCACCCCCCCTGCCCTGGGTAGGTTTCCCACCAGCCCAGGTTGCTCCAAGCCCCGTCCAACCTGGCCTTGAACCCCTCCAGGGATGGGGCAGCCACAGCTTCTCTGGGCAACCTGGGCCAGGGGCTCACCCCCCTCACAGCAAAGAATTTCTTCCCAATATCTCATCTACATCTCCCCTCTTTCAGTTCAAAGCTGTTCCCTCTGTGTCCTCGTGGAGCAGAGGGGCAGAATCACCTACCTTGACCTGCTGGACGCACTTTTTTGTATGCAGACCAGGATACAGTTGGCTTTCTAGGCTGCAAGCACACATTGCTGACTTAATTCCATTTTTTCACCCACCAAAATCCCACAGCCCTTCTCAGGAGGGAGAAGGCGGGGGCAGGGCAGTAGCTCCAATGTAGATGGTCCTGCTATCATGGATGAGTTCAGGAACTGCATGCTGCTCTTTGCTCTGGCTGAGTCGCTCTCGTGCCCAGGCGGAGGGATGACCAGCTCCAGCGGACACCTCCGCATGGTTGCACTTGGTGGCGAGGGGATCAGACAAGGTCTGCGAGAGCCAAGCTTTTCACAGCCCTAGAGGCATCAGCTTGCGCAGGAAGGCTCTCCAGCTTCCCAGAAGCCAGTCTAAAGCACCAGAGTGCTTGTTAGAGCAGAGAAAAAAAATACTTTTATTGTTGCTGACGTACCAGATAAATATACTACTATCAACTCTTATTCAGCAATTGTCCTTAATTTGCATCCATGATCCCTGCATTCAAATGATGAAATCTTCCCATTACTTCTCCCCGACTAACATACATCTGTTCTCCTTTTTCTTCTCTCATTTCTAAGCCTTTAGAGATCATATTTTCCATCTTCGTTTGGCAATTCAAGAACTAAAAGCTTTCTTCTTATCCTAAATGAGAGATGAAAATGCGATGCTAAAACACCCCCTGAGGACTCACCACGTCTCTGACGCAGGGATCCACTATTGTACGTCCTGGCACTGCTGGTTTGGCAGGGAACACCCAGGAGAGCTTCTCCCACCCGGGACCCGCTGCCTCCCTCACCCCCGGCATGGCTCAAGCTTTTTGCGGTTTTACAGACTTATCGCAGCTCCACCAACATCTCCAGGCCTTCCGAGACCACGGTAACTTCTCTGGATTGAGATGTGCCCCATTAAGTCCAAAAATAGCTGAAGGAAGTTCTGAAACAAGGGTGATTGAATGATGATGTTCGCAGAAGCAGAGAGGCATACGGAGGAATGAAAGCAGATCATTTGCAGATTAGCAGTAAAACTTGTACACTTGGGGGATATAGCAATACTCAGTCTGCCGGAGAGCTGAATTCTCTACTAATTAAAAGCACAATATTTCAGACAAAATTTCCCTAAAACCTAGAACTGAAGGAGTCTTTACTGCAGCCTCTGCAGGAATGGTGGCACTCAACCCTGCCGAGCCAGCGGGAGCAGAAGGAGGGACAGGCACTGTCAGTCTTCAGCCGATTGGGTTTCAACCCAAATTTGGGTTTTCAGCCCAGCCCTGGGTAGCACCTTCTTTTTTTAATGGTTTCTGAATCTAGGTGTGCTACAAAAAACATTAAGCAGTCATCAACCCTGACTTCATGACAGTGAGGGAAGGAGGAAAATGCCTCTTCGATTAAAAGAATAACGGCATGCAAAAGAATCAACCTCCTAGAATAAACAGTGGTAGTTCAAAATGTTATTTTGGTATGGTATAAACCACATCATTACATTGCTGGCTGAATACGTAAAGAAGTTAATAGTTTGATAGAAATAATTTTATTATTGAAACATTATCAGCAAGTATATCATAAAACTCCCCTCTTAAATTTCAGAGCAAAGGGATCTGGAATGTAAAAGTCTTTTTATGCCATCAAAATGTGTGAAGGTCTGCCTACCACCCCTGGGAAGAGAGTGAGGGACAGATCCGAGGTTATCTGTACAAAACTGTAAATTCAGGACCAGTTTTAACAGCGTCGTCTTTAGTAAATTCATCTCTATGTTTGATTGAGTTCTGAAACACAGGCAGAAACACGTAAGTGTTGAGAAATTGATCCCTGTCTCTCTCTTACTCTTTCCCTCTGGAAATTCATTAAGTTTCAATGGACTAATTCTTAAATTAAAGCACTTGTTTTAAAATACTTTAAGTCACAGTAGCCAATGACTATAAATGTGTTTCAGCTGAATTGACTATTTTTTTTCCTGAGAGACATTTGCGCGTAAGACGCGTGGGATTTGTCATGGCAGACTACAGAGGGCGTAGGAATGGCCGCGGTTAGAATGTGATTACACGTAATTTAGAGCAGTATTGATAGGTTGGGTATTGACAGAACAAGAGACTAAAAATGATTAAGGAGCAGGGTGGATTACCTTCATGACGGCAGAGGTAAGGTCATATCTCCAGCTCTCTGGGGGACCTGGACACCAAAGGAGAAGAGAACGAATCCCTGAGGCAAGGGAAGTTCAGCCTGAGCACTAGGGAAAGCACAAATCCCGTTAGATGGTGCAACGGCCCAGAGGAACCGCTGGGTGAAAGTTGGAGGGATTCGCAATACTGTCCTTCTTTCTCAACAAGAAAATGAATCGTTGAATATTATTATTGAAGAGGAAATGACACAAGACAGAAGCTCCTAATAAATCACTATCTGATTGGATTCACTGGAGCCAAAAAATTAACCATGGGGGAAAAAAATTGCTCAGTGCTGCAGCTTAGACAGTAGGTTCTCAGATGCACGGATTTTTTTCCTATTTCCTTTTAGCAAGCCATGCTCAGTCATTATTCATTGCTAAGGTGTCCACATCTCCCATTCATAAACTCTTGTCGGGCTGTTTGATGTTATATCTGCTCTGCTGAAACCATCCGCCCTCTCCCCAGCCTCCAGCTAAAGAGAAAAGTTAGTAAAGCAGAAATTTTAGCGCCTGTTGGAGGGATTTTCAGCCAGACACACAAGAGGGAGCTATGCTGTGAGCTTACACTTACCAAAAAACTGCCCAGGGAAGGATTTTAAAAACATACAATACCCACGCTAATAGGTATCTCCTTAGTAAGCTTTACGCGCTACAGTGAAGAGATCCATTTGCTTTGTTGTCAAATGTGTCTTTTTCTGGGGCTCGTGATTCTTGTCTCACTCTCGCAAGCGTATCGCTCTTATTCTGCACTTCTGGAGCCCTGCATTGCAGTCAGAAATCCATAGGTTTCCCTCCAAGTAGTGTAAACACTGAGGGGGGCTCCTGCATCCTAAGCCAGTAGATCCTCCTCCAGCTGTTAGAAGGTGCGTTACCATTTCCTGCCCCAAACACACCCCCGGGCTGGGGGGCGGCAGGCAGCCTGTGACAGGATGGCAGACAAACGCCAGTCGCCAAGAAGGCTCAAAATAGATCAGCAACGGGTTTTGTTTGGAGTATTTTCAAGCTAAGCCACCTTCTCCGAGATTTCAGCAGTGAAAGGGAGGGAGCGGAGCAGAAAAGATTTCTTGGAGGTTGCCTTTCAGAGCTGTCCCTTGACCAAAACCTCTGTTCTTCTCTAGTCGTCTTGTTTATCTCCCCTTTCTTTTTCACTATCAAATATCCTGAAAAAGGGAGGTAGTCGAAGGCCTAAGTAAGTTGTTCATCTTTCTGTCTCTACTGTGATGAGCAGCGAAGTCATACTGTGACTGGCAGCACTGGCATGGAGGTGTTGGTGGAGAAGCCAGACGTGTCATACTCAGCAAAGTTAAGAGGTCAAGATTTAAACAAAATGTTTACAGGAAAACAGGTGATTTAATTTAATTCATCAGCTGCAGCAAAGTCTTTTTCTCCCCGCCCCCCCTCACCCTGCCCTTTCCTTTTAACACCCCAAGAAGAAAGGTGTAGGAATATTGTTGTTCCTTTGGTGTGTCATGAAAATAAAGAGAAGAGACGGGGAGGGGAGAGGACGGGGCTTTCCCCAAAGGCTAGACTTCTTGTCAAGAAAGATAAAAGTGATGAAAAATGAGGGGGTCATGGGGCAGACTTACATGTTGATGAAAAATATTTAACACAGATTTCTCATTTTCCTCTCTGTGACACACTGCCTCCTCCGTGAAATTATTTCTAGATTTGCTTCCCATGTTCCCTGCTCTGCCATTGAAAGATAAATATTGCATCTCCCAGGTTTGATCATCATGGCTGCATAGGTTTTTGTCTCCCACAAAGGATATATCTTCCCAGAGTTCAACAGCTCTTTGTGACTTGTCAGGTTTCTAATGTAATGTGTATTCAATATATTTAAAGTTTATTTTATAACGGCCAAGATACTCCTGGACTACTCTTTCCCCTTTTAATGTGATTGTGGTTCTCAGCCAGGTGGACTTCCCTATGGTGCAATTCTTTCCCGCTGCGGGACAGAGGAGTAGGATGGGCACATGGTACTAACAGATTTCTATTTCATTCCTAAATCCTTTTCACCTCGGATACACAGTGACCAACTGCTTTGATTGTTTGCAGTATTAGTAATTTTATTGTTGTCCTGGGTAGGAGACCAAAAGAGGTCCTGGGAGTGTAGAAAGCTATTCAGTTATGTTGAACTTGGGCTGATGGCTCAATGGTCAAGAAGAAAAATCTGGGATACTCATGTGGGGACAGGGAGACACAGCCTGGAAGCTGAGGAGTTGTTGGAAGTAGCTGAACTTATGCTTGAAGTCACTGTGGTTAAGGTGGAGAGGAAGGAAAAGGAGTCCTACAGTATCTAGTCCTATGGTGCCTACACGGAGAACCGGGAGAGGGGAGGGTGAGGGCTGCGGGGAGGAGAGACAAGTGAGGACACAACAGCAAAAAGGTTCTCGCTGCGTATTTTTAAAGACAGCTCTGAGGTTACGAAGGACGAAGCTGATGTCTGGACTTGGTGCCAAAGAGGGAAGTGGAGCCATTGGGGCTGCCCTTTTTAAGATGCAAAAGTCTAAAGTATGCTTCTGTCATGCAAACATCAGCCAGAGGACAATGAGACATGAAAGCAGAGAATAATAAGGGCATTAAGGAGGATATGAGGGGGGTTGTGGAAGGGTGGACTGCTGCAGGGTGAAGGGACCAGGAGGAAAAGTAGAGGAGAAACACCTGTGAAGCATCTGTGAGCATCTGTGAGCGAGAGGAAAGAGGGACTCATACCTGGTGATGAGAATTTTATTTACCAGAATGGATGAAAAACAACAACAAAAAAGAAACAGGACAGTCAATCTGATGCACAAAGCATTCAAATCTCATGCAAAATCAGAATACTCAGTAGGGGATTCCTGTCTCTAACCATTGCTCTCTGGCACCTCATTAGGTCTGGACCCTTAGATAATATCTCACAATCTGCTAAGTGTGTCTTTTCTCCTACTGCTGCTAATAATCCCCTGTGAGGTTGTGTGATGAGCTGTGGCATTTTGTATCCTTGGACCTCAGCTCCCAGCTAATCTATTTGTCAAGTATCTCAATTATTTTAAAAGCAATCACTCCCTTTTCTGTCAGCGTGTGCTTTTGTCTCCTGCTGGGCAGCCCAGCACAGTAGGTCTGTGTCCTGGTAGAGACCACACAGGGAAACTCCTTTTCAACTGCAATAGTGTTCTCTTCTGATCTAGCCGATACTGTTCTCCATGATTTATTAAGTGTGGGCTCTAATAATTTGCGATCTGCCATTGCAGCTCTGCGAAATTAATACTTGTGGCGTTTTCCTTGCGGTATAAATTCGATCACTAATCCCCTTTCTACCCGCGGAGTTCTGGCCAGCAGAAGTCGGAGAGCTCGTTCCAGGCGCTCTGAAGGACTTTGCCGTGATAGATATCTTTCGCTTGCATCGTGTCATGCCTGAGCTTGAATCATTATTGTCAGTAGCTCAAGGCCTCAGAGATATTGCCAGTTTTAAACATTTTAATGCTATTTTGCAGTAACTCTCCTCTAAAACCATGCAGTATCGCTACACAGAGCGGTGCACAGTGAGTAGAAAATGTCATAATTCCCAGTAAGCAGTAAAATACTTTTTCGCCTACAAAGGAGAAGCGCTGGTATTGCGGCGGTGCTCTTGTCTTGATCCGAACTGTGAAATCTTGATGCGTCCCGTGTTTGCAAGCTTGCCGATTTGTGCTGTATCCTGCTTCGCTGCGTTTGCCGTGCAGAGCTCTCGTCCCGCAGCCTGGCACACCTAGTCCTGCCAGCGGGAGCCCCCGGGCACGGCGAGGGGCTCAGCCACGCTCTGGGGGCAGGACGCCTTGGGACCAGCCACGCTCCTCGCCCAGAGCCCATCCATCATCTCCTGCCGCAGCCCCATCACTGGGAAACCTGAGGCCGCTCCTACAGGAGGGTGGATAACAGCCGGACGGGTGAGGATTTTAGGTGGTACTTGGCACACCACGAAATGCCTTCCTCTCAAGGAATGAGGAATTGCGCTTTGCCATGACCAGCATGCCTAATCACTGCCTGGAAGACTGGAATGTCACAGTCTGGCTGGATTGCAAATACAGGTTTACAAAACCAATATATATTTTAAATACCGCAAAGGCAGCACCAGGCATGCTGCTGCAGTTCACGGAACTAGCATTATTCATGTCTGGAGCACTCCTTACCTTAAGAATGTACTTTTCCTTTGGCTTCACGATGATATTTCTGTACTGTATTTCTAGGTACAGCAGGTTCGGTCTCCACCGGCACTCACGCTGAGCGCTGACTCTCTCCTCGCTAATGATCATTTTGCTTTTCGGGAGCGCACGGATCGCTGTTAGCTTTGCTCTCCACATGAACTCCCGCTTTAAACTGGGATACCTTTTCAAATCCATAGGACGGCACCAGACTTCTGCAGCAGCGCCTGTTTCGGTAACCCCCTCCTGCTATTACAGTTCTCCCTTGTTTCTGCCTCCGTCACAGCACTGGCAAATGGCTTGTTTATACCCACTGATTTTTGTTCTCCTGATGTTTGTTCCTCCTCGCTGTGGTTCCCAGTAGGGAATAAACTCATGGCTTTTCTCTCTCTGCTGCAAACCTCGCACTTGAGCCGAAGAACTAAAACGGGTGGTGAAGTGCTGTGCATCCATGCGAGCCGCTAGCGGGGGAGCGTAGAACGCTTTCTTGCTTTGCTGTGGGGCAATGTGTGTGTGTCCCAGCCGGAAAGGCTCTGGCAATTTTGGAGAGGCAGAAGGTCTCCCACCCGCAACGAGCGGTGCCTTTCCCTGCGCAATGGGACAACCGCGGTGGCTTCTCACGCTGCGGTGTCATCTGCACGTGTCGCTGCCTGCCACGGAGCTCCAGGGATTGCTTCAGCTTTACGCACCCCGTGGCCTTACAGCCACCCAGTGCGTCCTCCCCAGCGTAAACGCAAACAGGTTCCTCCGGGCAGAGTGGAATGAGTACTGGAGCAAACCGGCCCCCCAGCTGCTCAGTGAGAGCAGTTGAGAAAATCGCATACCCAAATGTTGGGAAAAAAGTGCCAATGTTTCAAACTCCTCGCATCAGAAATCCTCCCGTTACAGATGAAACAGACACATATTGGCCTAGCGGTTTTATAGTAGCAAATTGCAACAATAAAAAAAAAAATCATTAAAAACTTATTGGATACGTCTAAGGCCACTGGTGTGCGATTGCTCGTCTCATTAACCACATTAATATCCTTTATGTAACAAATTTCAGTTTCAGCGACTGTAATTCATGTACGGCATAGGAAGAAGATGATTAAACACTAAAAGCAAAGTGCGGTTATTCGGAAGCAGCTACTTCACTGCATCTCCCTCTGTGGCAGCGGCGGGACTCGCACTGGGCAGAAGGACAAGCCGGATGCGGCGGATGCCGTGGTGTCCCAGCCCTGCTGCCCCAGGAGCCGCCTCGGAATCAGCGCGGCCTCGGCAAACGACAGGGTCCGTTCTCAGGCCTCATTCAAATCACAGCCTCCGTTTCTAATGCAATGCGGAGCTTTTTCACTGCGATGTAACACTGCAATAGGGAGAGATCTCCTTGTAGAGTAAAGTCAGCACAGGGAAAATATAAATATATATCTAGCTGGTTAATATTTTTTTTAAAGTTTCGGGAATGGAATTGGAATATTTTAAAATAACAGCCTATTAATTTCTCCTTCTTTGACCTTCTTTTTCTATTATTTATCTAGCTTCAATATTTCTTCCCTCTGTTTGCTGGCTTGTTTCAGAAGTCTACCTCATCTTGCACAGTGAATTCATCATTTTGGTTCAGGTCATTAATCTCTGCTTTTCCTTCAAAAGATAATATATGTTTAATGGCTGGGTAATGTAACAGGCAGTGAGACAGAAGTATTTGCCACATTTTTGAAGGACGTTAGAATAATGCTCCTCCAAATTTATTTAGATCTCTACATCTCATTTGTAAGACGTTCAATGGTCTTTCAATGATTTAATGGGTTTATATGGTCTATCATTATTTTGGGAAGGGATATAACCACCCCCCCACCACCACCCCCAGGAAATAAGTCAACAGCTTCTAGAGAGGAGTGAGAAAATGTATTTTTCTTATTATATTTCTTATTTATTTATTGCAGGACTTCCAACTTTTTCTTCCCTACCACTGTGCAATAGCTCGTCTCGAAGCTGGCAGAGTCGGGGCTCCCTCTGTGCAGCCCTCAAAGCACACGGGACGCAGCTGGCATCCCGGGGGCTACGGACAAGGGAGGTGGGCAACAGGAACATAGGAGGGACATGGGAACTGGTGACGTGAGGCACAGTGTGTACGTACGTACTGATCATATATACATATATGTATACACACAGTATAATGTTACGGAGCACTAGCTCTGCCCTGCACTTGGATTTGAGTTCGGTAGCGCAGGTTCTCCTGCAGGCCACTGAAAGGGGTGGTGAGGACCAGCTTTAAACCAGCCCAGGGAAAATGTTTCGGATAGGGGTGCTCTGCCCCCAGGGTGGTGGGTTGGAAGGTGGAAGCCGTGGTTAGTCCTGTCATCCCCCCCCAGCAGGTTGCCCATGCTCTGAACGTGCCACGGCTCCCCAGACAAAATCATCTGTGCAAGGTGGACTGGGACATTTGCACAGACCAGGAGACATCTGCCTTTACTGCCCACCTCAGCTGGATGCTAAAGGGAGCACCGTGACCATCAGGGTTCAGGTTCGTCTGGAGGAACAGTAAGAACACTTTTTGTTCCTATCATTGAAGCTGTGACAGCTCAAAAAACACAAAAAAATGATAATTTCTCTGGGACAGGAAAGTTCCTATCTGTCCCCTGGCTGGCTGTCACTAGGAGAAGGAGGGAGAAGGTGCTTCCTTTTCTTATATTTCACCCAAACACTACATAAATGTCACAAAAGAGACCGGTTGCCTCAGTAAATGATTCAGACTATGTCTGGGGTTAATAGCTAATGTGTAATTATTAATGAGTTTTCATGTTATTGTGCAATTAAGCAGCATCTGGGGTTTTTTTTCATTTCAATTAAGGTCCATAAAGTTGTAGAATAGCCCTATGGTTCAGGAACATGATAATGGTGAATCTGAGTCTTCTCCCACAGAGTAGGATCTAGTTCTTGTCTGCATTAAAAAAAAAAAAGAGAGAGAAGAAGAATTATTGTGAAATAGGCCACATTTTCTATTCTTTATCTTGAAGAGAAGAAAAATGCTTTCCAGTTCTGCAAATGTACCTTGCTCCCAGGTGGGGTGGTGGCAGGGGACAGCAATGTCCATGTCAAACATACAGAACTGAAGGCCAAAGGGTAATTAGAAATATCATAAAAATAATTTGTATGCTCAACTTGCTGTAAGTCCTGGACATCTTAAGAAGCAAATATTACCGTGGTTGTTTTTCCTAAGGAAAGCAACTGTGAAGGGAGGACAGTTCATATATGTGAGGTTTCCACTATTACTTTGGAAAAGGCCTGTAGCTAAACCTTTAAATCTGCTGCATTTTTGTAAGCTGAAAAGCAAAACGCGGCCACCATTATTGTCACTCTCCAAGCAGTTTATAGCTTAGGGAAAACAGGAAACTGTAGCACTAGTTCGTTTGTGGGAAGGTCTGAGAAAAAACAGACCACGACCACGTCCTCGTCCCTTGGAGGACTCCTTGGTCCATGCCGTCCTTCTGTGTCATACAGGGCAGCATGGTCTCATCCTTCTTCTCACCCTGGCCCCGGAGTTTATACGCGAGCGGCTTTTACCGACAAGAATTGTTTAAACCAAAAGGACTACAGGAGTAGTAAGAACAACGAGATCGAATATACGGGCAGGAAGAAGGGTAAAGTTATAATATTAGACAGCAGCGTACAAGCCAGCAATGTGTCCTTGTGGCCACCAGCCTCCTGGGCTGCACCAGGCAGAGCGTGGCCAGCAGGTCGATGGGGGGGTCCTGCCCCTCTGCTCGGCACTGGAGAGACCCAGCTGGGGTGCCGGGTCCAGTGCTGGGCTCCCCAGGATGACAGAGACACGGGCTGCGGGAGAGAGCCCAGCTCTGGGCCACAGAGATGATGAAGGGACGGGAGCATTGATCGTGTGGGGAAAGGCTGAGAGCTGAGAAGAGAAGGCTCAGGGGGGTCTCACCCACTGCCTGACGGGGGGCAGTAATGGAGATGGAGCCAGGCTCTCCTCAATGGTGACCAGTGACAGGAGCACGGGCACAAATTAAAAAACACAGGAATTTCCTCTTAAACATATGGAAAAAAAAAAAAATTATCATGAGGGTTGCCCACAGAGACTGTAGAGTCTCCTTCCCTGGAGACAGTCAAACCCTGTTGGACACAGCACTGAACAACCTGCTCTCACTGCCCCTTGGATGAGACGATCTCCAGAGCTGCCTCCAACCTCAGCAATTCCGTGATCCTGCGTGTCTCTGTGAAGTTTTCTTTTTTCCAAAACAAATTCAGTCTAACTTTTAAATTTGGTGGCCAGTCACTTTCTGTAACTCCATTTTGCTCCACAGAAGGTATATCCACGTAGATGAAAGAGAACGTGGCTCTTCCTGGATTTATTAATCTGTCCATTTTACATTAGCTATCTGTGCAAAATCATGAGTATTTCTCATATCGAACTTCTTATGGTGAAACATATGGTTTTGTACATGATGTGAGAATAATCTCCAGTTTCTAAATTCTATCTAGACACAGACGTGAATACCCGATAGGAGCAAAGGAAATTTGAAAGCAGTTTAGACTAAGCCTCGGGTATAATAATCTGCAAATGAAATGCAAATTCCTCTCAGCAGGAGTGCAATATACTGTTGTCTCAACAGGGGTACTATTTACTGTTGCTTTGGAAACAGTTAGGAGGGGAAGCGTGGTCCATTGCTTAGGCAGAGTGTAAAAGGCAGCTCATCCCATCATTCTGTTTGACTTCCAAGCCTGGATTTTGGAAGCGGAGTGTTTGCCATCAAAGGCTGGGTTGTGCAGTCATTAATAGTAATTCCATTTGTACGGAGCCCTATGGAAGCCTCTGTTCGCTCCTGTATCTGTAACCAGAGTCACAACCACCTTTCATATCCCTGAGTGAAGATGCTTCGAGGTACCCCCAGAGCACGCGTGGACTGCACCGCTGATGAGCGATACAGCATTTGTTATAACCAAACTATTGACTTATATTTGCCACCGTTATGTTGCTGCTGGATGGCCCGTAAGCAGCCCGATAGCTGTTGCATCCACAAACATTCAGCCCTTCGCCCCCCCGGTGCCCAGCGCTCCGCCTGGGAGCTTTTCACCCTGCCATCTTTATGGCTGCAGATAGGGATAATATATACAGATTTCCTGCATCGGAACCTGCAGCCTGCAGCAGCTACAGAGCAAAAAACATAACTAGAACTGTAATCTGCAACTCATAGCCAATAAAAAGGTAATTCTTATCCTCCATTTAATTAATATTTGTACCAAGAGAATTGTTAAAATCTGGGCATCTGTTATTGTCTGCAGTTTCATTACTTTAAATGTTGATAAAGTTTGTCTCAGATATTGCAAATCCTTCAGATAATAAAGCAACTATAAAGATTCTATTGCTGCTAATATTCCTTTTTATCTTTGCTCAAGTTAATGTTTAAATCTGTGCTTTGCGTTACGCGCATTGGCAGGATGTGTTTCACCACCGATTTCTGTGACCCCAGAATTCCATCTGCTAATCCGAAGACTTGTGAAAGTTTTTTCTTTTCAGTTATTTGGTCAGCAGAAGCACATTTTCTCAGTAAGTGATCTTGATTTTTCTCAGTAAGTGATCAGAAGAAGACAGAACTGAGGTATGCAGCGTATGTGGGGATTTCCCCTTTATTCAGCCATTAAGAACGAATCCATCCTTTATTCAGCACTAGATTTTAGCTAAATTGTTGGGTTAGGCATAACACGGGAGCACAAACGCTCCTGGTTTAAGGACATTTGACTCCCTTTCTTTAACCTGCTTCAGTAACAGGAAGGGATAGAGGCGTGTTTGTGAAGTGCTTCGAGACGTGATGAGGGAAACTGAGAGGGATTATTATTTATTATGGCAGCGAAGTGACAAGCATTGTAAATGTGTGGATGGGACCGACGTCTACCATCTCGTGAAAGAGAATCAATACTCTGTGTTCAGCGTTCCAATATTTTCATAAATAATCGGTTCAAGCATTCAGAGCAATCAAGCTCACTTTTTAAGTGTCATTAATCATAATTTCTTAACTGATCAGGCAGTAATGTCAGAATAATAGTAACAACAAAAGACTGTAGGGAAATATGCTGTTTTAAGCATGTGGAAGATCTTCTGAAGTTAATTTCAATTCAATTTAATTGCTTTAATGAATGTCAGAATGGAAATGGAGTGCAGTTTTCTTTCTTTTCTTCCCGAATTTCCTAGGTACCATTAAAAAAATGACATTTTTCATTGTGCAGTGCTTTGCATGGCAGAGATTTTAAAATAAATAAGTAAGTGTGTTATGCCATCAAGTGTCATTAACTGTCATAAATCATGAGGATTGCTGGTTGAGACTGAAAGGAGGTAATATTCTATAACACTAATTTATAAAAGACCAAGAACTCTACTAGTCCCCTGACTCTACTGACACAAAATACTTAGCATATAAGATAAACAAAATAAGAAAAATGAATGGCAAAGCAAGTCCCAAAGAGTTACAAAAATGGCAGAGTTCAGCATCATGAGCTTAAATTTTATGACTCGGAATTTATTTTCTTTTATGTTAAGTAACAATTTTGCGTATTTATTATCAATAATTATTATTGCAATGCTACAGATGCCTTAGCCAAGACAACCAACTTAGCACAGCGAGCGTGGAGCTACACCTGGCACCGCAGGCTCTCTTCCGAAGCGCTGACGGCCTCGGTGCTCCAGATGCCAAAAGGGGAGAGGCAGAAAACGCTGCTGTTCTCGTTACATGGGTAGGAAATTCACCCTAGATCAGAGACAGGACCATGTTTCCAATATTCAGGCTCGTATCAAAATCCAAGACCATCATTTCACATCTGATTTCAGAAAGCTTAAGTATATAAAAGTTCGCGTTAACTTATAATGTACACCACATGAAGAGAGAGGATACTTGGGTGAGTTAGAAATGAGCACACAGATAAATCCTTTTATGCAAATGGTGTATGTATTTCAAAAAGTCCCCTCCAGTGCTTTTAACCAGGCATGAGACTTTTTTAGCACTGGAGCGTGTCCAGAGAAGGGCAACGGAGCTGGTGAGGGGTCTGGAGCACAATTCCTGTGAAGAGCGGCTGAGGGAGCTGGGGGTGTTCAGCCTGGAGAAGAGGGGGCTGAGGGGAGACCTTCTCGCTCTCTACAGCTCCCTGAAAGGAGGGGGCAGCCAGGGGGGGGTCGGGCTCTTCTCCCAAGGAACAGGTGATGGGACAAGAGGAAACGTTTTCAAGTTGTGCCAGGGGAGGTTTAGGATGGATATTAGGAAAAATTTCTTCATGGAAAGTGTCGTCAAGCATTGGAAGAGGCTGCCCAGGGCAGTGGTGGAATCGCCACCCCTGGAGGTATTTAAAAGACGGGCAGATGATGTGCTGCGGGACATGGGGTAGTGGTAACTTGGGAGCCTTAGGTTAATGGTTGGACTCAATGATCTTAAAGGTCTCTTCCAACCAAAACAATTCTATGTCTTCATGGATGAACAAGAGACGGAGAAGGAAGAGCAGAATGAAACCGTGGCACTCAGAGGAAGCCAGAAACTCAGAGATGGGTGTAGGTTGCCCTCTCTGTGTACGGTGGAAAATAGGGAAGAAAATCCAAGTCATTCTATGATTTAATATGATTTAATTCAAGTAAAAATGCCTAGTTACATAGTCTAAAGACAGTTTGTTTTTTAAAAATAATAAATAATTGGACCAAAATTTGCATGTGAGAAGGATCTATTGCTTGAATAAAATAACAGAGCTATTCTGGCTGCTATCCCTTTCTCAAATGAGAGAGACTTTGGTATGGGAAGAAGGAAAGAAACCAAATAATGGAAGGAGAGCATCCTTGTGGAGAGGCTGTCAGAGTTTGCTTTTCATTTATTCACGTGTAAATCACAGCCACCTTGCCATTCTTACACTGCAATAGCACCATTCCAGAGGCAGCACTTTTCTCTCTGTCTTTCCAGTACTTCTCTCATCTTTTTTCCTGTGTCTTTCTTCTTTTCTTGCAGTGATGATGGTGAACCGGGACCCGCTTCAACCCTTCCTCCCCAGGAGAAGGATATTGATGGAGAAGGATATTGATGGAGAGGGACCACCCAGACTTACTAACATCACGGAGCAAGAAGGGAGCTGGCGTTTTGGTCGACATCTTCTTGTGGTGTCCTTCAGACACTCCAAACTTGTCCATGAGCAGAGAGATGGTGTGCTTACCCCTTGGTATGACCATTTCTTCACGTCCTTTAAGTCTGCTCTATTAAAGCCAGATAACAGCAATAGCTACAGTCAGTGACAGCTCAGAATGAAGTCAGAACATCTTTGCATTTGGCTAATGAGTGGCTTGAGAAAACAGAAAACTTCAGTTAATATTCTTAATATAGAGCCTCTGAGCAATCCTAGTTGTTCCTCTGTATAACCACTCGATTTTGACTTCAACTATTCCTGTGTCTTGCCCCGATTCACTTTCCCTCATATTTATTAGTAAATAATTCCCAGTTTGTTGTGCATTTCTTACAGTGTCTATCAGGGTAATCACACAAACTGGTGTCTCTGTGCTTATAACCTGGTTTCGCCTTTACAGCAGTAGTGTTATTGGAATGTATCTGTCTTCTTAATATCACCGTTTCTATAAATATGAACAGCAATCTTCCCAAAAGCAGATAATCCCCATCAGTGTAATGACAAGACAGTTTTTTTCCAACCACTTTAATCCATTATGAAAGTTCGAGAGCCATACGGTCATTAGAAAATATATCTCAGAGGGACCTCGGGAGGTCATCTTTTCCATCTCCCTGCTATCAAACAGGATCATAAGCTCCTAAGCAATCCTCGGGTTATTTTTGTCAAACATAAAAAAAATTCTTTAGTATCGCCACTAATAATGGTTTCACAGCCGCCCCTTATTATGTCCCAGATTCTCCGTTTCATCATCTGCATGTTAAGGAAAATTTTGGGAGTACTAAATCCAGGAAGGCCCTTGGCAGGACACATTTCACGTGCCCTAAAATAGACCAGTGATAACTAATCTCGGAGTGTTTCAGCTGATGGCCCATCAATACTCTGGCGATTTCACCTTCACCATATTTCGTTCATGGGAATGTCAGGTACAACTGTGTAAAAAGAGCTGCTAGAGCAAAAATAGTGACTCTCTTCCAATTACACTTTTGATAACAGAAGATTTGTTGGCTTGACACCACTGCCTTTGAGAAAATCACATTGGATGTTTTATCATCTTACTCTCCTCCTACCACTTATAAATAGATTGCTAAACAACGTCCTTCTTTACGGAGGTTATGCTGATAAGTCTATAGTTCTGTCTCCTTATCTTTCCTCTTTTTAAAGAGAAGTCCTGCATTCGCTCTTTCCTGTACCTTGGGGACCTTACCAGCCCTTTCTGAGTTTTCCAAGGTAATCACTAACGGTTTAGAAATTGCTGTGTTTAGTTCACTAAGTGCTCCGATGGATTTCACCAGGTCTTGATGAGTTGAATATTTATAACTCAGATTAATGTTGCACTGATCCTGTGTTGTGTTGTTGTTAGCTACATTAATATTAATTCTCAGAAGAAAGTAATAAGTATTCATGTTTTTTTTTCATGAAGACTGAGAAAACTTCAAACATTCAAGCTGCCTTCTTGTTTGTTATTTCTTCTTGCCCATGAAATAACAAAATGGCATTTTTCTGTCTGTCGTTACTTCTGGTGTCTTACTGCTGCTTTGTCTTAAGTTCTTGCCAGCCGTAACTCTTTTTGCTCCTAATTCCTCCCTGTTCTCTGCCTTTTTGCTTTTGCTCTTATTTTATCCTAGCCCCGGGGGCGTGAGGTGGTGAGCGACTGCTTGCACAGCTGAACGTTTTCCAAACACCCCACGGCAGCCCTGAAGTCAGACCCGGGAGCGTGGCCAGGGACCTGGCTGTCCCCTGGGGTGCAGAGGCTGTACACAGCCTGCGTGGGCCTCCGTCTCCACCGTCTCACAGAGGATCTCCCTGGGGTATGATCAGCCTTCCACACGGGGGCAAGCTCTTTTAAAATAGGCATTTGGGTGTAGAAATGGTGGTTTTCCTGGGCGCTCATTTCCTTGGGAAATTTTACCTACTGAGATTGTGTAAATCCGTCTAGATGAAAAGGACTTCGTACAATGTTCTCAGCATCTCTCTTCCCCCCCTTTCTTTTCTTTTCGTGATTAATTAATTAGAATGGATAACGCCTTTATACAAATCCAATAGTAAATATTTCCATAGGACATTGTTGCTCCATTCCCACAAAGTCATTGAATTTGGCTTTAGAACCTCATTTGGCTTCTTATAGCCTCATCCAGCTTGAGCTCCAGCAGCAGATGCTTTTCCACTAGAATGAGTCTGGCTACCAGCACTGCTCAACAAGCATTTTTATTGGACTGTGAAAGGTTTCTCCAGCCAAACGTACTTGAAATTCAAACAAAGGGCTCATAGTTACCCAGCATCCATTATGCAAGTTAACTGAAGAAATACTCTTCCCCTGGGCAGGTGTTGAAAGCCAGGCCTCCTAAGACCTAAGCCTGGGAGAGAGTTGTCATGCCTCTTGTACCGCGACTATGTTATATTAAAATGTAATTTAACTGAGAATCTGAGTTTTCCTTACTAGCCTCAGTAATATTAGTAATGTCATTTTTTGCACAAATCTTGTCTACATTTTAATGCTCAGGAGACGGTGGAGGAGTTATTATGTATAATATACCTTGTTTTGGATGTTTTAATATTTAAAGGATGAATATGCTTCATACCCTGCAGGCATTCATCTATTAAAATGCCAGTGTAATGGATCTAAAAGCTTTGGCAGGGAGAAGAATGGGAATTTTTTCCTTTCTTTGAGCAAGATTGTCTTGTCTTGAAAATGATGGATCATCCAGAACAGAGAATGGGAATTGATACCTGAGATATGGCTCTGTTATGGTTAAGTGAAATTTATCATGCTCTGCAGCAGGAGAAATTGTTGTATTTTTTCTCACAATGCATTTAATGCAGCTGGTAATTTAAGAAAGTAGATATGAATTCTCCTGGAACACGGAGACAAAAAACTTCCCCTCTGCAGGTGACTGCAAACTGTGCTTTCCCTCAAGCCGAAAGCAGGCTGAAACATTCGCTGTGGTGAAACCATAGACCTTTGGTGAAGAAAGTACAATCCCAAAGTATAGTAGTATTTGTCTGTTTGTAAGAAGCAGTGGGTACATGACTGCTCATATAATCATACCACTAGCTCGGACAACAAATCTGAGCATTTCCCAGGCTTTGGCTACATAACAAGTTGTCCAGTGTAGTTCCTTTTCTTCAACGGGAAACAAGAAGTGATAAAATCTTTAATGTAATGAGAAGTGTGGTAACACAAATCCATAAAAAGCAATTACTATGTGATTTCAGTCTATGCAAACTGATGGTTCCTTATAACTAAGAATCCATGCCTAGTTTATTCTAACTCAGAACTGTAAATTCTACTCTAAAATGTTTTTAATTGTCTATTTTGTCCCATTGATGAAAAGATTGTTTCTCAATAAAATACCAGATATTTGTTCAGAGCGTGTAAGTTGGGGCTGCTTTCCTGTTTTGACTATATTGCATAATTCAAGAATTTGAGAGAATGTAATTTTAAAAAGGACTATTTAAGAAAATACACGATTACTTACAAGTGAGGGTTTATATATTGTTCTATTTTCTTTTTGCCCTTAGCATAACTTCACTCTTTGTACTGTAATTTGGTACTGAGGAATGGAATGAGCAAAGACGCAAGTTGTTTAGCTGTTCAGATCTGCTAAATGAAAAATAATCACTTCCAACAAAGAAGAGACATTATTAGGTACTCACAACATATGCTTTTACAGATTATTATCATGCCAGCAACCTTTCTCTTAATTTGTTTCACTGACTATATGTGGACAGAAAGCGATCTCTGATTTTCTCCAAATTCATCAAGGTGCTCCTGGAGTAATCATTTCTCGTTCGGAGTTTGAGTGCTCCGCTCAGCTAGCACATTTGTCACGCCTGACACCAGGCTATGAAACCTCACGGCTCTCCATGAGGTGTCGAAAAGCAAGGAGAACCTCTACGCACCGGGAGACACTCAAGGAGCTACAAGTCCATAAAAGTGCGTTAACTCTTGCACTGTCATAGCGAGAGGGACGTTGTAGACTTCAACAGCGTCTTATTGCCCGCGGGCTTGGGCGTTCGCTCCGGTACTTAGAGAATATTTGGCAAAATGGACACCAGAGAGCATGGATAACCAAAACTCCTCTTCCTAAGCTCAGAGCAATCTTTGGCACAATTAGCCCTGCCAGTTTAATGCAGGGGGTATTTATGAAACTTAGGAAATGTTCAAGGACACACGCATGCACACAGTAAAATCCCACAGAGGCAGCAAAAAGTGGGCAGACTGCGCTCATGGATAAAAGGGAGTATGGGAATGGCTGCTAAGAGAAGCCAAATGGAGCAAGGACGAGGCAGTGCCCAGAGGGCAGTGGTAGCGTTTCTTAAAAATTGAATATGAGGCCTTTGCAGGAGGTAGATCACATGGAAAACACAGACGTATCCAGCAGGTATCTTTTTGCTGTTGTAGGTGGAAGGAGAGTTTCATCCTTGTCAGCAAGACAGATGTGAGACAGTATCTGCTAAAATCAAACACCACAGATGAAAGGATACAAGCATCCCAAAGGAAAATGTTGAGGAGGTCTGCGAAACACTACTTTGCTTTGAAGCAAAGCTGGGTTAAACTTAACAGTCAGCTGTTTTGCAGAATTGTCCTAATGCTTTAAAAAAGACGGAGAGGTGATCCAAAGGAAAAATCGAGAAGCCAGAATGGTTAATATGGAAGTTTTCTTTTTTTTTTTCCCCCTGATACCAGCAAGGTAGGTCTAAAAAGAAAGAATTAATACATGTTTAGACAATAAAGTCTGGTTTCATGGGAGGCAGTTTTGGTCATCTTCTTCTGTTGTTGTCTTCTTATGGGGGGGTGTGTTTTCATGACAATCAGCGTACCAACAATTCAGTATTGGATTTTCCAAAGGAGAGCGTTCCCTGCTCCAGTGTCTACAGTGTCAGTAACACAAGAACCATTTGTGGACATGCAGCAGCATGTCCTTTTCCTCAGGTAAAATGGAGAATTGCTGGTTCATACATGAAGGTCTTGCCCGAAGAGCTGACAGCCTTCTCCAGAAGACCTGCTGAATTTCTTGCTCTGGGATCAAGTATTCTTTTTGCTTTGCAGTCTCACGTAGCTAAAATTGAATGACCCCATTTAGAAAGAATGAGAGAAAGGTACATTGGGATGTTTTTACAATAACTCGGTTATTAGTATCATTAATTCCATATCACTATTAATATTGAAAGAATATGCAATGCCCATGCAAACTGGAAGAGGGACAACTTGTTGACCGTAATGGACTGTCATAGCTTGGTAATCTGAATTGCTTGCTACATTCATTTCTTTATTTGGAAAGTCTTCAGATAAAGAAGAGATTTGTCTGTTTTCCTGAAAAAAAAAACCAAACCTTGTAATACTGGGAAATTATTGTAACAACCCTACTTTCAGGCAATGAGCATGATCAAATGTCAAACCCAGGGTTTAGCCGGTCTGCACTGGAAAACGATGTTTGTCCTGGATGATGTTGCCAGATTACCATCTTTCTGCAGATGTCTGAAGGGCTTTAGAGGATAGATATTGGCTAGTAAAGTGGCATTCTTTAGTAGACACAGGTACACCTCGTATGGTGGTACACATAGTCCTACTGGGTGCCAGATTTGGGACCAGGAAGGAATATTCCCTGCTGTGACGCTGAAGACCCTGCTGCTCCACCTCACCACAGAAGCTCTTCTCTTCATTAGAGGGCGTGTATAGACTCCAACCAGCTACCTTAGCCCTCTGCACACCCCGACCTGGTTCAAATTTGGGTCTTACCTGCATGAAGGTGAGCAGACTGCGTCCCTGAAATTACAGAAATGTCATGATTTATTACTCCAGTTTCAGCAGGATAGCAAACCATCTTTTTTATGATCACTGTTCAGGGCAAAACATATTTATAGGTATTACGTTTGGGTTTTTTGTGTTGGGTGTTTTTTTTCCCAGAAAAAAAAAAAAAGAAAAAGGTTTATGGTTTATTTACACATCCATGCAAAGCTTACTTACAGATGTGGGATTTAAAGAATAGTGCAAAATGTAGGGGAGGTCTTAAACAAGTGCATCCCGAAATAGGTATATCGGGAAGTGCTTAGGAGAGCTGAAGAAGAGCTTTTAGTGGATGTGATGCTGTAGAGGTTGGCATCAGGAGTTCACATATTACTCTTCACAAAGAAGCAGAGAGAGTGTACAGAGCTTTTGATCTTCCATCTAGCAAATCCATGGAGCAACACTCAAGAAACAGGTCCGTCAGCTAAAGGTTAATACTTTCAAAGGGCTTATTGGAAGGTAACGATTGTGTGCTTGAGGTATTTCAGCATCTTTCTGTGCCTACTTCTAATTCCCTAATGAAACCACTGAAAGAAAAAGCTGACTTTTAGAAAACTTTCGGTGGGACTCAGCAAAACTGTTTTAATGATCAGCTCATGCTTATATATATACTGAGGTGGCTTAGATATATAATTATAATATATATGTGTATACTTATATATATATAAATGTGGCTGAGGCTGGAGACACATATATGCATGTGGATCAGCAGGAATTGCATAGCTTATAAATAAAACAGGAGTGAACGTGTTTTTTTTTTTTTAAAAAATCTCTATTTTACTTGCTTTAGATTTATTTTTTAAATCAAAAGGAAGAGGATAAAATCATCCAGTTAATTCAGTCATATGATGACTTCAGCAGAGATACTTAAAAGGAGCGCCAAAAAGCCCAACCAGAAGAAATGTGCTTTTTCTTCTTTATACTTGTGACTTACCTCATTCTTTTCTAGGCTTCCTAAGGCTAGGCTTCTGTGTTCAGACCATTATACTCTAAATTCGTAGCCTTTCCTTATCACTCCACCCTACACATATTAGACTTTGAACAAATAAACAGATGGCAAATAGAAAATAGATGGATAATTCTTGCTATTTCATGTTGGTGCCTGAAGCAGCACAAATTTCTTCATCGAGCACATCAATGACCAGAGTTCGCTGTACATGAAGGACCAAGCCGTCTCTCAGTATTAGACAGTTTGTACTATTTCTGTCTTTTGGCTTTGTGCAGTATTCAAACCACTCCCTCAGCAACAAAATACCCAAGAAATTATTTTTGCCTTCATGGCCCAGGACCATCACTAGGTACCAAGATTCTCAAAAAAGACAAATAAAAGAGTAAGGCAAAAAGAATATAAGGGATGATCAGAAGAGAAATAAGAGAAGTTAAAAAGAACAGGGAGAAGGCAGAATCCTTTCTAGTGTCTCAATTCAACCACGTGTCTGTACGTAGCATGCGAGGACAGGAGGAGAGTCCTATATATATTCATCTTCTTTGGTCGAGAGAGCCAAAGAGACCAAGTTGCTGCCCTGCTGTGAGCCGCAGTTCACATTTCTCCTTGGCTCTGTGGCTGGTGGTCTCAGACATACCACAGTGGCCTTAGGCATGTGCCAGGATGTGGAGAAATGGAAGTTGGCTTCAAAGTTGGCCACCACCAAGATGTCCAGGAGGACCAGGAGCCACAGATGCATGCGCCATCTCTTCGTCCTGAGCTGCAGTGAGCCTCCTTCATCATCTGAGTTCAGATGCTTGATCAACACTACAACGTCCTCTGCAGAAAGCGACCCTCCCGTTAAGTGATGGAAGCTGTGGGCAGGTGGGTAAGTCTGCTCTACAACTTCTTGCGTTTGACCTACGTCTTCATGACAGCTGAACTCTTCTTTTTACTAGGTTGCACACAACCTCCACGTCATTTTGTCTTTTCCTAGTAAAACTAAAGAGCAGTAAGTTGTGCTTTAAAAAAAATATTCAATAGCCTTTTAAAAAATCATAGAGCCATTAAGGAGATGGCAATAATGTAACATACTGAAGCAATTTACAAAAATCATAAAAATAAGTCCAAGAAATCTTTGTCTCAGTCAACCACAGGCTGCGTATGTATTTCCATGAAAATACCAACATAATTCAGCCTGAAAAGCAAATGGTTGCAATATTCTCACTTTGTCTTTTAAATACCTTATGCAATCAGAAATCAACCTCGTTGATTGACTTCGCTAACTGATTACGTATAAAATATAGTTTAAAAAAAATCCTTCTAACTCTACAATTTCAGTCACTTCTGATTCAAACAGCTGGCTGAGTTAGTTATTTTTCTTTCAAAGAAAAAAAAAAACCTTACATTTTCGCCTGCTACTTAAACTGAAAATTTGGTCGTATCATTTTTAAAAAAAACAACAACAACAACAACAAAAAAACCCTAGCAATCCCCCCCCCCCTTCAATAATGTTTCTCTATTTTGGGATGAAAAGTAAGCAATACACATTCATATTTTACGCTCTTTTTACACTACTCGCCAAGCATTTATTTACCAACTGGAGTAATACAATAATACAGGCTGTGTTCTTCTCTATTCTAAACTCTCTGTTAAAATTAAATGAAAATCTAAAAATTCTGAACTGAAAAATTAGGATTGGCTAGAAGGATATGCTTGGATTTTGCATGCATTGCCAATAACCACCCAAGCCCGTTAGTGACTTCACTAAGTTAATGTGTTGGTGAATACGGAGCTGGATTCGGGTTAGTCACACATGCAGAACACCCCAAAGCTGGAGACACAGAACTGTTGGTTGAAAGCCTACAGCAATTTAACCCAGCAACTCCAGCTCCCTGAATCCAGCAGGACCGAGGAAGGGCACAAGGTGAGGACGAAGGCCACAGAAATTAGCAGTTGTTTCACCTCATTGCAAAGGAGTGAAAAAATTAGCAATCATATGATGGGGCAAAATCAGAAGGTACGAAGTCCGCGATGAGATCCTGCAGACAAAGAAACATCAAGGAATCATTCTGTTGAGTATGTTGGTAGTTAAATAAGAGCAAACTGGCCCTCCAGCAATGGAGGTATGAAAATTTATCATCTGATAATGCAGGGAAGGTCAAGATTTGTAACACTTTTTTTATAATTCAACCTCTGCTAACTTCAATTCCTGCAAAAACACTGGAACGTATCCTGAAACAAGGCACTGACAAAGACTTAGAAGATGTCAAGGAAGGAAGGAAGAGCCAATGTGGATCGGTCAGATCATGTCACACTGATCTAATTTATTTTTGTGATATTGTAATGGGCTCTATGGATGGAGGAACATCTTATCTTTTGATTTAGAAAGGCTTTTGACCCTGACTTTCATGATACTTGTGTAAGTAGAATGAAGGAATACGGTCTAGAGGAAACTACTGAGTGACAAGTGAAAAAATGGTAGCAAAACATACACAGCTTATCAGAGCCTGTAAATTGGAAAAAATAATTTCCATTGGGATTTTGTCTGGTGGCACAGAAGAAAACATAAATAACAACACCAGGTCATCTATGAAATCTCCAAGTCTATTTTAACAGTTCCTAGAGGGGGCCCATCTCAAGCCCCAGAATGTCAGACCAGGTTTCCCATATGATAGATTACGTGCTGGTTAGCGTAGACTGAGATTTCCACAGCTGGGACACTACTCTGACATAACGACTGCTTTGCTAGAGTCTTGTTAGATGTGGCTCAGAAAAAAATAGATGACAAAGGTACAGCCAGTAGAGATCAGATAAAAAACATACATAGGCTGGTGGATTGTCTCCTGGGGAAAGTGTAGTACCTTCCGCCCTGAGTTATGAATGCTTTAAGGATAAGTGGGCACGCTTCACAAAGTAGCAGTACATCTTTTTCTGTATTTCCAAATTCTCATTGCAATAGGAGAGGATGAAGATGTGTGTGGTGACTCTGTACCACCTCAGCAAACCCAGAGCACTCCGGCAGCTGAGTTAAGGTGCTTCTCCAGACCAGCCTTCCTGCGCCTTGGGAGATGCTTCCCCACGAAACGCAAAAAGCATGAAAAAAAAAGGCAAACATCTGATTATTCTGGAGCAGATCCATCTGCCCGGCTAGTCTGGATCCCAGTGATAAAATATCGTAAAGGTGATCGATTCCAGCTTTCACCAGAAAGGAAATTAGCTGTAAATGCTGGCCAAAGGAGCAGCTTTCCTTTTATTTCTGGAAGCTAAATGCTTCCAGGCACTGTGTCTTGCAGCTGGAAATGCTAAACTATTATTTGTCTCATCTTATCAACATCACTGAAGTGTGAAGGGAAACAAGAGTGAATTATGACTGTAAACTCGGGCCCTCGCAAACGACAGAAAGTAAATAACACAGTTTTATAGCCTGCAATATCACTGCACCAGATAGTCCTGAGAAATGTGTCTGAATAAGGTAGGAGCTAACCAAAGTACAGCCTACTTTCAAAATCAGAAAAAAAAAAAAAAAAAAAAAAAAAGAGTTATTTTCTCTCCTGAATGTTTCTTTACAAATTTCTGAATTTCTGGTGCTTTTTTTTTTTTATGGCACTTAGATGTCATAAATGTAAGTATATGCCAGTATACTTTCTTCATTCTATTTGTGTTGCCTATGCTTACCTTTATTATTATTATAATTACCATTATTACATCCACTTAGGAAAAAAAAAAAGAAAAAAGAAAATTATTTTTGGAAGAGGTCACCACTGGTTTGGTTTTGCAGAACTTGGTTGGGGGGGAGTAAGGCTTTTGTGGCGCTCTGTAAGGCATGTCACGTTCAGATGGCTTCCGTCCTTCCTTCCGTCTCTCCTGTACGGTACATCTCGACGTCTCGGTCCCGAAAGCTGGCGGAGGCGGCACGTGTGGCTGGGCTGGTGTCTGCGAGAGGGGACCCCAGCTGGGAGAGGGGGGACGGCACGGGCAAACGTGAAGCGGTCTGAGCGATTCCTCCCTATTTCTCCAAAGTCCTGGACAGATCTATTTTCTTTCATGAAATTGGCTGATCGATTCTTAAACCCACGTCTATTTTTACCACCCGCGGTGTCCCGGGGCGGAGTTGCGCCAGGGCTGCGCGCCGTGTGAGGCAGCTCCGCTTTCCCTCTGTCCGCAACAGAGCACCTGCTGGCTTCGTGCTGCTATGGATTTCACGGAGATATTGAGCCAGGCTGGCGGAAACACAGCGTAGGGAAGTGAAGAACCGCTCCGTAACCTGCATTTCTGGTGCAGCATCACGCCGGGAGATGTTTGCCACCGAGTCTGTCCCTCCATCCCGGGAGCTGCCTGCGTTGCCTCCATGCTCCCTCTAAAAGCAGACTTGCCCTTAATCTTTTGGCAGGAGACAACCCAGCTAATGTTTACCTGCTGTATCTCCAACCCTTCTCTTGTTCTGCCAACAGGACAATATTTGCAGCTTCCCGCGTCGGCGCTGGTTTTGTTGGCTGTTGCCCCGGGGGCGGCGAGGAGCCCGCCAGACCCCCGGCCTCCCCAACACGCCGCAGCGCAACGAAAACACTCGCTTTTGAGCAAATCAAAGCCAGCGCCCCGCTGCAGGCACGCCGAAGGACGCAGGGGTCAGCCTTTCTCATCCTCGTGTTCGTGACACACAGGTAGGGCTCCTCCATTTTCGTTCAATCCCACAGAAATTGAATACAAATCAAAACACGGGCTCTCCACTGTGCGTAGTGTTCTGTTATAAATCACACGGGGGGAAAAAAAAAAAAAAACAAAACACAAAAAACCACAACACCTCCTTCCCCTGCAGCTATGCCAGCTTTAAGGATGCCTGGAATAGAGTGACAGTGATTTTTTTTTAACACTTATTTCTCATTTTGCATGTGCCAGCGCAGGAGCGGTGCAGGCAGCAGCCTGGCTGTTTGCCGGGGCGTTTTACTTACTGCCAGGCATGAAGTGTTTTGCCAGCTTGTATTAAACCTCTGTATTTAAGGAAAGGGAAATATATTCCAGAGGAAAAATTGATAGTTTGAACTGTATTGCAAACAGCAATGAAAAAAAGGCGGCAAAAAGGAGATCGTACGTGCGTGTGTGTTTAGATCAATGTAAATGTATCATTTACTGCCAATGACAACAAAACCTTCAAGTCTGACATTTTTGAACACGTTATAGTTGTTTCTTTTTAATGCAGGTGTGGGTTATTGGCTGAAACCGGCTTTTTTTTCCCATTAGCTTCTTCAGTTTGAGGAATTTGGAATTTTCTGGTCAAAAATATTTGGTTAAAAAATAATGAGTCTGCCGCAGTCTCAGCGGGCACTGACAGGACCCAGCATCGCCAGGTGGCATCGAGAGCTTCCCCGGCCGGGAACACTTCTCCTGCTGCTTCTAAACCTGAAAAAAACAAAGCTTTAACCAAAAATCCGTTCCCTTTCTTTTATTAGGAAACTGCGAAGGAATCTGCAGTGTGGTTGTGAGGAGAGGCTCCGTCATGAGGATGGATTACAAGAACTAAGAGTTTCTGAGCTATTTTTTTATTATTTTACTTACAGTGGAAAGAATAAATGCTGCTTTGCAACTTAAATGAATATTTAGAAATTTCTACTTAAAGCCTGTAGAAATGAGATTCTTAATTGTTCCCCAAATTCAGTTTTAAGCAATTCTGCTTTTAACGTAAATATGAAATCTAAAACTAAAATGGTTTTCCTTGGAACAGCCAGGACTTCTCCTTCAAAATGTTGGTATAAAAAGCGGTAGAATTAGCATGAAAAATATAAAGCCAGGGTTTCTGAATGTTAAGTTTCCTATTTTTTCACTAATAAAATATAGAAGGGTAATGTCAAAATTGTAAAAAAGAGACTTTGTCAAGGACTTAAATGGAAAATGAAATGAGAGTTGAGCATCATTCAATAGGAATTACATGTGCTGTAAGAAACCGATGGGAAAACACCTTTAATTTACACTTCTGATCAGAAGCAAAATACTGATATTAACTTTCTACAAAATTAACTCTGAAACCGCTCAGGAAACTGATTTCTTTATTTGGCAGTTCAACAACAACAAACCCGAAATAATAGTATTAATAATAATAATATTAATAATAATCCTGACAAAACACAATTCGTTTTTTAACTATTTAGCACAAGTAATGGCTTACATACAGACCTTGGCATCCCTTGACACACTCGGTTGTGCTTCATTTCCGTTCCACGCTTCCCTGTTTGAAACACATTTCCCCCGTCTCACAGCAGACCAGCAGCACCACACTGGCCAACGGCAGCGTAAATGCTGTACCACATGGGTATCTAAATGTCACCTCGTGGCAGGATTTTCTTTTTTCATTTTTTCAAGACAAATGGAATTGGAGCAAAAGTAATAAAATAGCTATTTAAATGGCTGCAAGAGAATTCCTACGGAGTTACTTTCTGAACAGCACAAGAGAAAGCCCAGTAGCAACAGGAGTCGCATCGTCGGCTGAGGAAGAGCAGAAGAAGAACTACTGATCTTTTTGGTAGCGAATGGGAGGTGGAAGATGAGAACGACAAGTTTAGAAAGACCCGGGGCAGTAGGGCGTACCCAGGAGAACCGCATGGCGATGTCGTACCGGGGGCGCAGGAAAGTCTCGTCCCTATAACAAGTATGTGACTAGCAGAATTATTTTCAATTTTCACCAAAAATAATATAATTCTGCCTGGCTTTGCCTTTATCGTTTCATGTTATCCCCTAAATTGACTGTAATCATTGCGGAAAGCTCTTTGTGGTACAGAGAACAGAAAGGGAAAGAAACCAAAACCAGAGTACAAAGCCTTGATCATCACCAATCTGGCCCCGGTTGATTGTAGTGTTATACTTCCCTATTAAACGTCCTAATGGGCAAGGTATCTATTGCCGATTGAAAAAGAATATCTTTCTCCACTGTTTGCCTGACACTGTGGGTAACAGCACCGCCATACGATCTGTTAGCGAGAACCAGATAGAAATTTCCATACTGAATAAGCCTCAAAGAACTCAGGTCACAAAAATTCAGAACAGCAGATTTTGATGGCCCCTGTGCTAAGGAGAAGACGGCCTTGTCCTTCTGCCTTCCTCATTTATGTACGCACTTACCAGGTCGTACGTATTTATGTGCTTGTGTTCGCATGTGGGTGCCTCTACACAAGTTCAGCTGCTGCAATCACCATCCCCACATCAGCGGCAATTATTCAAAAGGCACGTACCTCTGGGGTGCTCAGGTATGCGCTGTGCTGCCTTTTCTTAGCGCGTAAAAGACTCTCTTGCTGCTGAGTCTGGAGGCAGCATATAAATCACTGACAGACTAATGATATGTACCAGCGAGGGGGGCAATACATCATCAGAAAGTTTCAGGTGTCTGTGTTTCTGTGCCTGAGAGCTTTAGCTATTCCTAAACCAGCAGGCTGCTTCAGGATCATACGATCACAGAATGGTTTGGGTTGGAAGGGACCTTAAAGCCCACCCAGTGTCCCCCCCTGCCCTGGGCAGGGACACCTCCCACCAGCCCAGGTTGCTCCAAGCCCCGTCCAGCCTGGCCTTGAACCCCTCCAGGGATGGGGCAGCCACAGCTTCTCTGGGCAACCTGGGCCAGGGGCTCACCCCCCCTCACAGCAAAGAATTTCTGCCTCAGATCTCATCTAAATCTCCCCTCTTCCAGTGTAAAACTGTTCCCCCTCACCCTATCATTCCACTCCCTGATCCAGAGTCCCTCCCCAGCTTTCCTGGAGCCCCTTGAGGGACTGGCAGGGGCTGGAAGGTCTCCCCGGAGCCTTCTCTTCTCCAGGCTGAACCCCCCCAGCTCTCTCAGCCTGTCCTCACAGCAGAGGGGCTCCAGCCCTCCCAGCATCTCCGGGGCCTCCTCTGGACTCTGGATCCACGCAGTCTTTGGACCAAACTGGGCAGTGTTCGCCCCTTCTCCTCCCACCAGCGCTGGGGCACTCAGTGTCTTGCCCCCACCAGCCCGACCAGCATCATCAGGCCTCTTCTGAAGTGTTCAAGTTGATCCCCAGCCTGGATACAACCATGCCCCTGATTGCACGCTTCAGCCAGCGGTAGTTAATTAATCACCGGAACAATTTAGCGAAGGTAGAGGTAAATTCTCCATTCTGTCGCTTTGGTTCTCCAGCCCCGTTTCGCCCAGCCTGGGTTGATTCACGCTCCAGCAGCCTGTGCTATGTGGAAGGACAAACCATGGGACTTCAGCGGTTGCCTCGTGTTTTATAACCTGTACATCTGAACCAGTGCCAGGAGTCTTTGGAACTCGTCTGATTTTCCCCATGACTGTGTTACAGCTTCTTTTCTGCTTTTTCCTGTCAGGCTCTTGCTCTCTAGTGTTTGTCAACAAGATCCTAATCTATAATTCAATTTAACCACTTTGATTTTCTCTCTTAATGGACAGGCTGGTGAGAGACTGTGATGTATCCGAGACTGGACTAAAATGTAAATTAGCTTAACCAAATCTTTGCTTTTAATTAAAATAATTGTTTTGCTGTGTTTCTTACATTCTTGAGGATATTCAGCCTGTGGGTGAGTAAATTAAATTTAAGGGTGTGTAATTCACATTGTATTTTTCATTGGCCTCTGAGTCATAGCTTGTTTTTAATCTTAATTAGAACTGCAGTTCCTCTAAACAAGCAAAACGTGTCATAACAACTTAACACATTATGGGGCTGGCTGATAAAGCTGGTGCTCAGAAAAGAGTGGCATCGTGCCGTGCAGGACAGCCTGGGGGAGCAGCCATCACCCTCTTAACCAACGACGACTTTGTAGATGTTGATGTGCCAGGAAAAAGAGATCTGCTGCCCCTGGGCAACGGCAGCAGCTCAACCGCTGGGTCTTGAGTTGCGATGGCGAAGGGTCAACAACTAGAACTGACACCACAACATGCCAAGGTAGACCTACCTTACCTGGAGATACCTTGTCGTGTCGAGCCTGTTAATAAACTCAAATAAACCAAAATGAACTTCTTTCTCCGCCGGCAGGAGAGCCAACGCCCAGGCTGCTCTGCTCTGCGTGGTCGATCAGTGCTCCCCGTGTTGAAGCAGAAGCTACGGGCTGAGCTGGAACCTGGGTGCTCAGTGAGATGTCACGGTTTGAAAAATGTTATTATTTAGAATTATTTAGTATCTGTTGGGTGTGAGTGTTAGGGTTTAATTGGAGACACAACACTCAGAACAGGGAGGGTAACACCACCTTAAAGATTGTAGTGAGGTTTCTGATTGCTGGGGAGGTTTTTGGTAGGTGGGAGTATACACACCAGGATACTACACAACTGGGTGCCCCTCCAGAGCCACCATGAGCAGGCACTAACCATGGGAAACCAGCTCTAATGATAAGCAGTCCTCGTGTTATCCTAATGCTGGACTGTCCACTTCAGCATCATTAGGGAGCTCATAAAGTCATGATAAAGCTCAGCGCCAGGTGACGGTGGAGCTGAAACACCAATATTCTTTGGTCCCAATGACGCACTTTTGTCCTACGGCTACATAGGAAGTTATTTGCTCTGCTGTTAACGAGGACAGATTCCTTATTAACCCGTTGGGATCCTTATGTCCCTGTTGGAACCTCTCTGACAGTATGAGCCCTAAAAGTGGCAAAGAAGAGAAGGAAAAAGGGCTGGAAGAAGCACTCTAAATGCCAGGTCTTCCAGGAGGGAGGGCTTTAAATTTATTAAGTATCTTATAAAAAATGAAATCTTACAAATTTTGGGTTGCCTTTGTTGTTTGTTTTCGCTTCCCATTCTTATTGTGTTATTGGAATAAAAGGAAGTGAAAGGGAGAAAAGAGGAAAAAAAAACTAATAGAGAAAAACAAAGAAAGGGGGAAGAAAAACGCCAAATAATAGAAAGTAATGTTAATAAAGTATTCCTGAAGTGCTTTAAATGAAAACGAGAATGGAACTTTAGTCCTCTTTTTTAACACTGTAAAGAAAATTGATTTTGAAAATTTCAATTTACAGGTGTTTCCCCCCGCCCCGCCCCAGCTCTTATCGTGCCCTAGGGGACACAACGCTCTGCCAGTGAGTAACAAGAGTCAAGAATATTGAATCTCTCACCTCTTGGTACAGAGATGTAGTGCAGCTTTTGGACAATTAGAACAATAATCTGTCAGTATCGCTTACCAAACAATAGGGTTCTTTGGTAAAGAAATATAATTTTCATGTAGTGCAAACACAGTTCTTTTCCCAAACTACCTCAGAATAACCATTTTGCGAGAGAACAGGTGGCTGCGGAGAACAAGGTCGGCGCAGTACAGAATGGCAGACATTACACGGGATAAGCTCAGAGCAGCAAAATAAACCAAAAGCATTATCTGAATTTGTTAATAAAACTTCATATTTCTATACTGCTAAGGCCTTTCTGCAGATTTAGAGCTTAAATTCACAATACCCATATGCACATTGACCACCCCCAACAAAAGCCTTGTGAAATGCCTGCTGCAAAACATGAATTTAAAAAAAAAAACAGAAAGAGCAGAGATCAGATGTGGTAGCTTTTAGGTGATGGACAAGAGAAAAATGGAGTGTTGCCAGTCCCGTGGTTTGAGCAGTGCCGCTCCGGCCACGTGTGGGGAGCATCTTCCAGCTCCGGTGAGCGAGGAGGGAGCTGAGTCCAGGTCAACAACCGTGTTGTACGTGCAGGTGGGACTGCTGGAGGCTGCCAACGGGAAACCTCTTATTGCTCATGGCCCTTCAGTGATGGAAAAGGGAAAAGGGGGAAGGGAAGGGAAGGGAAGGGAAGGGAAGGGAAGGGAAGGGAAGGGAAGGGAAGGGAAGGGAAGGGAAGGGAAGGGAAGGGAAGGGAAGGGAAGGGAAGGGAAGGGAAGGGAAGGGACGGGAAGGGAAGGTAAGGGAAGGGAAGGGAAGGTAAGGGGAAAAGAAAAGAAAAGATAAGAAAATATAATAAAAAAGAAAAGAAAAGAAAAGAAAAGAAAAGAAAAGAAAAGAAAAGAAAAGAAAAGAAAAGAAAAGAAAAGAAAAGAAAAGAAAAGAAAAGAAAAGAAAAGAAAAGAAAAGAAAAGAAAAGAAAAGAAAAGAAAAGAAAAGAAAAGAAAAGAGAAAAAAGAAAAAGACTTTGCTTCTGTCTTTCAAGTGGAACACAAAGCACAGCAGAAAAATCTATTTTAGGACTACAAAAAAACCCCAACCCTCAACATTTTAGGAAGCTGATCAGAAGAAGAAAATAGCTGTAAAAATACCACGTGTCAAGTTTCTGTATTACAGCAGTACAATTGTTGAAGATCACAGTGAATACATCCATGAAGGACCAGAGCTGAAATGTTGCTAAGCAGCATCACAGTCCTAATCCCTGAAGTGGCATTCGAAACCAGGATGGCCTCTACGAATTGCAGGAGAGCTTTCTTCCCGTCCCACCTCGCCGGCTCGTTTTCATTCAGGGTGGTGGAGGCCGCAAACTTTACGACTTCCTCTTAAACTGAGCTTTTGAGCTGTGTTCCCCAGACTATTCCAAGGTGCTAAACCCTCGGCAGAGGCGAGCTGTCGCGCTGGATGGTGACTGATGACCGACTGGTGACCTGCTCACAGACAGAGCATCCTCCGGCTGGTTTATCCCAGCCGGTACTCATTAAAGAGACAACTCAGGCAACAAGAAGTAGAAAAAAGACATATACTTTACAAGATTTTGCACAAGTTATTTTAATTTGGAACTGAATTTGCATGAGAAGGGTACGAACACCTGAGTGATTTTAATATGCAGATCCTTTGGGGAGTTTGGCAGAACAGCTTTCAGGCAGAGCTGGAAATTCATGTTTTAATACACTTGGAAGCTAATGCAAAAAATACACGTTGGACACATTACACTGGTGGCTTTCAAGCGTCTTCACTCGTAGTCCCAATTCTGTCATAATTCCCCTCTTGTTACCATCTCCAGGCTCATGACACTGAGCCCCTGCAATAACACCGGGAACCCCTGCATTAATATTTTTTTTTTGTTTTCTTTGGCTCCTTTGTTTTTCCTTTTCTGCTTATTCCTTCTAAAACTTATATTGGGAAGTAACCCTGCAAAGGCTGTGGCCTTCCGCTGGAAGCTCCAGCAAGTACCTTGGTGAAGGCTGTCCAGACAACAGCTGCTGTCACACCACAGACCTATTGCCACACATCTCCCCAGGCAGATCCGCACACATTCGGATCTACTTTAATCTCATGTTTAAATCCTCTAACACACAGCCTGTCCAGCACGCAGACTTCACACGCTAACCAAGCATGTGGGGGGGGGATGTTCCTCATCGCTCCTCCCCACTGGAGCATTGGGCCACGTTGTCCTGTGCTATGTGGGTGTCCCCACGCTGTGCTGGCTGTATCCCTCCTACAGCAGGGGACATTCCATACACGTCCTCAGATTCTTCCCCTGTTGGTCGTATAGGAGACAACATGCAGGGCTAGAGGGATTCTGCCCCTCTCCTCAGAGAGACCCCCACCTGGAGTACTGCATCCAACTCGGGGTGAAGTGGTCTCACAAATTCATAGCACAGCATTAAGCGCCTAAAGTATCTGGGGCTGGGAGGAAGGGTATCTGAAAGTATCTAACAGGGACCATAAATAAACCAGTGAATGCGTCCCGGTGATCCCAAGCCTGAGAAGTCCTTCTGCAATTGGTGTTCGGGCGACCGAGGAACCTGGAGAGGATCCAACCTTGCCAGTGTGCAACACTCTGCTGGCATTTGGTGGGTCTCTGGTCCTGACAGGACGATACAGCTCCCCCAAAACATAGTCTTAAGTTTCTTCTGAGCTCCATCTTTCCCACCTGAGTTGATTTCTGTGCTGTCCTTTGTCACATCTCTCTGCATAAAACATTAATCTACTGAGAGGAGAAAGAGATGCAGCAGCTCCAGTGGATAACTATTTTATTCAGGGCTTTGCTGGGGTTCCTACAGGGAAATGAAATGCCTTATGACGAGCATCTTACGGAAGACACTGGAAAACTGGCTGAGACGACCAGCAACCTGAGGGATTTCTGCAAGGGCAACTGGGGGATGGTGCGGTATTTGTTCACCTGGCAACAAGAACCTCAGTGTTCCTCTTGAATGTTGTGCTGCGGTGAAAGAGGTGAAAGAAGGAAGGGAATTACAGTATTTCAAACAGTAAGAAGAGCAGACTGAAAAGATTAACGAGGAGTCTATAGTCAGCCTTAGTGATAGGGCTTGCTTGCAGTTAATTCAGCTGTATTTACCTTATTGATCTCAAGCAAGGCCATGGAAGAGCACTCTCAGGAGATCCGATGGGTGTTTCTGGCCCACACAGCGCTGGCTCAATGTCAGATCATACTGAAATCATAATAACGGAGATTCTTCAGCCTTCATAGAACTGCACAGAAACAGCTAATCAAAATTTAATTCATGAAATATCACGGCCTTACCGTTGCAGTTTAACCCTCACCCCCGCAATGACACATCACCAAGCTCTTCTAGGCAAAGCACACTATAAAAGAACAATAGTTCACGTGCTTGTTTTATTTCTTTATGCAAATACTGTCCGTATGCTCTAGGTGCTGTGAGGGTCACACACAGACAAGAAAATTCGTGTTCAAATGTAACCAATATGCAGCGGTGAAACTCAGGCTGATCCAGTACCAGCACACCAGGAAACAGAATAATTCAATTCGCCTTCCCTTTCTCTTACCAGAGGGAACCAGAGGTGATTTCAAGATAAGCACAGACAGTCAAGGAAATCATTCAGATATTCCTTTTTTTCCAGAGAAATGCATCCCGACAGCTATGAAGGGAGGAGTAGGCTGAAGGAACGCTGCCGAGAGACGCCGTCCGTCCTGCAAGCTCCCAGCCTCCCGAAGGGACCGCAGGTCCTGGGCACAGGCTGGGGCCCCTCGGCACCGCAGCCGACAGCCCATCGTCTGCGACGAGGCCGTCATTGTGACCTCGAAGAAAGTTAAAGCGCAGCTCTGGAGGGGGTGCGCAATTGAGGAGTCATGTCACGGGCACGGCTTGAGCTCCAATGCTCTCCCCCATGGAAACCCCCCGCCCCGCCGCGGTGACCCCAGCAGATGTGGCAGGATGCAGCGGGGATGGGTAAAATCTGCTCCTCACCTGTGCGGGGAACCAGATGAACGCCCAGCAGTGCACATCAACCGCTTTCTACATAAAAAAGAAGCAATCCCGCCCTGAAGATCCTCCATGCTGGTGTCCCGTCCGCAGGTGAGCGACAGCAGGTGCCGGGGACATCTGCGCAGGAGGGGTCCCCTCCGCCCCCCGACACCCTCCTCGCCGCCAGCAAGAAGCAGTTTAAGCGATTTCCAAATCAGCATTTTTAATGGGCTCTGAAGGACCCACCTCCCATGAGTACGGCTAATCCTTTCTGAAAACATTTCTATTTTGGGAAACTCACTTTGACAGTAAAGTCATAATTAAATTATTTATTGCACGTTTCCCTGCTTTCAGGAGCCTGAGTTTAGCTGAACTCAGCATTTCGAAGGAGAGTCACCAGATGACTTCAGCTTGCGAGCAGAAGTGCTTTTCTTTGTATTTGGGGTTTTTTTGTTCTCTTTGCCTTTTACCGTGTCAGAGCTGTGGTAGTTTCCTGTGCACATCTGTGAGCCCCTGGGCTTGGGGCAAGATTTACCTGGTAAAAAGTAAAAGGGTTTTTTTTGCTCCTGAGTGCTCTTTCCTCATTCTTGGACGTGTTGCCATAAAGAAAAAGGTACTGTGAGGATGTAGCAGAATATTTATTTGATATATGTAACTTTTTGCAGTGTACAGATCCCTCTGGGGAGATGGGAAAGTGGTTCAGGCAGTCCCTAATATTTTGGCACGAGGTACCAAACTGCACTCGCTCAGTCCCCAGGGTGCCGAAATGAGGTAGGTAACTGCTGATCCCCAACCCAAAGGTCCTCCTGGCCAGTGAACTGGAATAAAGAGATTATCCTTTTCCACTGCTGGGGCTCTGGGATCAGCTTTAGAGGGAGTGAGCTGGGTAAGGAGCGCTGCCCTGGCCTCCTGGATGGTGGCCAAGCCGCTGAAAGGCATCTTTGCATCGCTACTGCCTCCAGCGGGACACCGAAAACGAGCCAGGATGCAACCAGAGATAACCTCAGTGAAAAGAGAGCCCTCGTTTCCACCAGCAGAAATGCGTTTCAGCTGAGCACTCAGCTTGAAATCCACACAAGCCTGCAATCTAAGTGCTTGTCCATCAGTCTTCCGCCATGGATTTAATTTGCATCTTTTAAATGAACTGTGTTTAAGGAATGGAGATGAAATGGCACTAACAGCACAACATTTTCTGGCGCTGTCTGCTGCTTTTCATTACAAAAAATCTAGGTCAAGATTATTTTAAAAGTAGCTTTCCAAGTGAGAAGTACCAGTCAGACATAGAACATTTGCCTGAAAATAGCTAATATAAAATAGGTACAAACCTGCCAGATAAGCACAGGGTGCAAAAACATTGTTCCTGCTCTCAGTAATGTCTCAGCGGCTTCCTCGCACATAAAAACTAGCTGTAATCACACATTTTACTTTACTTCTCTCTATCACACTGATGGCCAATTTATCCACAGCAGCATATTTACAGGCCTGTTTACCGAATTGAAATTCTTCTCCAGAGCGGATGCTACACTGCCTCGGAGCGCGATAGGATTTAATTGAAGCAGCGTGAGAGAGCTGATGAATGGGATGCTTGCAACGAGGGGACTGGAGCTGGGGCAGAATTTCAATGGAGGAATTAAAAAAACTGCGTTAGCCATTCTTAGCAGGTAGCAGAGATGATTCAGGATCATCTTCCAAGCGTGTAGACCCAAAGCTATTTACTTCAAACTATTGACAGACACCCTATTTCCAATCACGCACAAAAGTTCTCGCAGTTTAATTTGGTGTTGGATGGTGATATACGTGTGCACATGCAGATGATGTGTAAGACATTCAAGATACTGACAGAGAATACCAAGAGCTTGTGTAAATTGTGAAAGATGGGCAACACAAAGACTTTTTGGTTTTGTTTTCTTTCTTATGTATTCCAGACATGCCAGTGTCTGTACTACAGTTCCTAACTCCACCCTGTAAATGCCATAAACCGTCTGTGCTCATCTTTGGGACCAAAGCGACGTAGGGCTATGGTCCATTCGGATACCTTTTATGGCGGTGCACTGGGGAAAAAGGAGTACTCTGACGTTCCCCATTCCTTTGCAGAGTTTTTCTCTTAGGGACCACTGTTTCATCAGGTACCAGGTTTCAGAGCAACCCAGGGGAGCCTGTAAACATCCCCACCCAGTGTGGTTTCTGTGAGGACCACAGACCTGTGACCACAGAGGTACTCTCTTTTGAGACAAAGCTATTAGGTCCTTCCCCGTGGCGATGGACATCATCTTTGTCTCTAAATTGGAGAAGCATGGATTTGACAGATGGACCACTCGGTGGATAAGGAATTCGCTGGATCGCCACACTCAAAGAGTTGTGGTCAATGGCTCGATGTCCAAGTGGCAACCAGTGATGAGTGGCGTTCCTCAGGGGTCGGTACTGGAACCAGTGCTGTTTAACATCTTTGCCACCGACATGGACAGTGGGAGCGAGTTTGCCACCAAGCTGTGTGGAGTGGTCGACATGCTGGAGGGAAGGGATGTCATCCAGAGGGACCTGGACAGGCTGCAGAGGTGGGCCTGTGCAAACCTCATGAAGTTCAACAAGGCCAAGTGCAAGGTCCAGTTGTTCTTGCCAGCTTCTAGACAACCATCCAGGCCAAACTGAAAGGGGTTTGCTCTCCTAAACTAAGGACCGGATAAGGACCACATCAGCTTTGCTGAAGCTCTTCCTTCTTGAAGCCCTTCCACACCAGGCACAGGGGATTGCTAGTATGAACATTCACTTCCGTCATGTCTTTCCCGCCAGAAGTTGAGATCGATCCTTGATGAGTCCAAATTTTTCCTTCACTCTCATTACTGAAGTAATTATCATCAATATAAAAGAGTTGTCTTACTTATCCCTAGTCTGGAAACATCTATTAAAATATAAATTAAAAACCACTTGAAGTGCAGAGTCAAGAACAGTTAAAGATATAAATGGATTGAAAGATGGAAACTAACGGTTAAGGAATCTGAATGTCTCAACTCTGTCTACACATTAATAACATTCATAGCAATTGAGGCATTTCACTTTTTCTGTGAATAAAACCTTGCTGGGTTTTTTTTTAAGATCTATTTTAAAATATCTGTGTATTATTCTATCTGTCTTTCTTATCTGAAAAGGCTGTTCAGGGTACACTCATTCTCATCAGATGAATAGCAAACCTACATTATGTGACCATTCTGACTTACAGTATTTATTATTTTCCGTCGTGTATTTTTCTATCTAAAACATTTACATGGACATTTAGTACAATTATTTATTCTGGAGTATGTAGTAGAGAAAAAGCTGATCTATTTATCTAAATGTTATTATGTGCGGTAGAAAAAATCATTTTCCCAGCTGAAGCCTGGTTTCATAAAAGAAAATTGGTCATTTTATTTATTTAATTTTTCTTCTCAGCAGTTACCAGAAATTCAAAATGACAATTTATAGTACAATAGACCCATTATTATGCGTCTGTAATAACTTGTGGCAGTGGGTAGTTTATGGAAATCTGTGCTTTGGAGGTGTTTTTTGTAATGGCAGAACATCAGAAATTATTCTGAACGTTGCCCACAATGTTGTCTTGAAATATATTGAAAGTATCTGTGGATTGAATCAGAGTCCTCCCAGAAGAGCCAGAAAATGCTAATTAAAATTCAATAGTTTTTTCATTACCTTCACAAATGCAAATAATGTACTCTAAACACTTGCAAATAAGTGTTATTGATCCTTCTGAGTCAAAGCAGCTTCAGTGCTAATAGGACTCTCTGGTCGCCTTCCTCCAGCGCAGAGATTAATTGTACTCACTTAGATCCTGGTAGCCCCAAGCTGTCCCAGCCCGGTGAGTGTCCACACCTCGGAAACCGTGCCCGTCTGAGGATGTGATTTTGCACAAAGCTAAGGCAGGAAATGTTTCCTCTCTTTTAACGTGTTGACTTAGAAAGGGCTGCACTCCCCCACGAACGCAGCTGAACTGGCACAAGAAATCTGAAAATCAAGAAAATCTGGAAATTAAAAACGTTTGGTTTTGAACAGAGCACAGACAAAGCTATCGAGGAGAAACTCACAAGTGTGTTTGGACCAGACTGAAAATTACGTTTCAGTAAACTGAAATCTGTTATTTAATTTGTTTTTCCCTGTTTAACTACCCATTGGAGCAGTCATTTTGAAACAGAAGATACAAAGTCAAACCCACTTCATTCTCCTGAGTTAGCTTGTTTGTCTTCCAACAGCAAAAATAATAAAAATCAGCGTATCTCTGTCAATTACTTTAACTTCTATTTACATGATTCCATGGACCAAGTCAGGATGCAAGGATGGATGGACACGGCTGTGGGATCGGACCCACATTCAGTGCTGACCGGGGGAGCAAAAGCGGTGGTAAATGACAAGGTCTGCTGGGCTGGGGAGGGCAGAGACACAAAAGGCTTTAAAAGGAGTTACAAGGTGCTCGCGTAGAGGTTGTTTTTCAGCCTGTAACCATCTGGCAGAGGATGTCACCACCTGGCAAGGCAGGGCTAACAGCAGGACTCAACAAAGACGGACCCTCCCGGTACTTTCCACAGGATTAGCTTCGTTGCAGTGGAAAAAAAAAAAAAATAAACATAGTTCTGCTTGTGTTAGTTAAAAGTTGGGGAAGTCAGAACTGACTGCAGAAAATCGCTGCTCATTGAAGCGGAGCTGTTAGTGGGAGTTGGAGTGTTGCACACACCTTGCTGCAGCTGAGCCACCGTACGGCAGCAAAGGCATTTATCCATCCCAGTGGGATTTTTTTCAAATGTGCAAAAGGAAACATGGGAAGCTACAAAAGGTTGGGGGAACATCAAAATGAGTCTTTTCTTGTTGCAGGAAAAGTCTCAGTAAGTCTGTGGGGGGAAAAAAATATCACAAAAGTAAAGAAAACCGAGCTTTGATATATTTGACAATTTAGATACAGTATATAAAATGGTCTAAATCATGGAAAACACTTATAAAGCATGGAAACATTTATAAAAAAGGCCTTTTTATAGGCCTTTACATATGCTGCTGCCTTGAATTAGCTTGCTTTAAGTGGTTGGAGAGTTTCAGATTCCTTGTGGACCTCTGAGGTATTTAACAGTATTGCGCCATACAGGAGATGTTAGTTAAGTCTAAAACATAATGTTTCTCCTCTGGTTCACAATCCAGCTGACACTCCAGGCTTCCATAAAAACTTTTTTTTTTTTTTTTTAAATTAAAAAGCGTTCTGTCACTCTAAATTGCTTTCCTATGTGTTTTCATCTTGAAAACAGCAGGTGGATGTGAACAAGCCCAAGCCTATTTTTATTTCCTGGTAATTCCCACATGTACGAGGCTTGCAAGGTAACATTCAGGGAACGTGCTGATGCTGGTGAGCAGGAGACCTGTAGGAAAAACTCGACAGACTTTGGGAAAAATAGGCAGAGTTTTAATTTGAAATTAAAACATAGTTGGCAGAAAGACACCACAGTCCGACACCAGTGTAGTTCTCATTACGGTCGGTAATTCTGGTTTCAATGGACTAAACTTTCTTGGTCAACCTTAGATCAATCAAGTTTAAAATGAAGCCACACACGCAAGCTGCGGCTGCCCCATCCCTGGAGGGGTTCAAGGCCAGGCTGGACGGGGCTTGGAGCAACCTGGGCTGGTGGGGGGTGTCCCTGCCCAGGGCAGGGGGTGGCACTGGGTGGGCTTTAATGTCCCTCCCAACCCAAACCATTCTGTGATTGTATGATCTCTAGCTTTTTTTCATGGGAGTTTTCTTATCTAAAATAGAGAACTATATTTTCTGTTTTGGGCAAAATGTTCTGAAGGGCTGAGGTGCTGCAGTGCCCAGGGTCATTCATGGACCGAGCTGCGCCTGCACGCCCTGCATCTGGGCAGCTGCGGGGATGCTGCAGGCATGATGGCACGCATCGGTCCTGCCCGTCCCGCAGAGCCTCTCTGGCTGTCCCGTGGGTGAGGAGGACGTGGAACCGCAGCTCTGCATAATGCTAGTCGTGGGGTGAGGTCACCGAAATAGGCTGAGAAAATCTCCCAGGCTAGCCATGAAATGACAAAACTGCAGGTCTTCTTATTTGTACTCCAGTAAAAAAAAAAAAAAGCATAACAACTCTAATGTGTAAGGATGGAACCAAACCCTGTAACTATTTCCCCCTAGAATTTGTTTTGACTTACACAATAAAGATAGCTCATCCTGCTTTAAAAACAAAAAGGCAGATTGATGGATTTTAGACACTTTCACCATGTAGCAACAGCTGAACCATTTTTGGAATCACAGTTTTGGACAGAAAGGGCTAAACTTCCCCTGAAAGCTACTTGCAAACCAACGGTTGCTCTGTTGCTAGCCCAGGGGATATATGCCACTTGCAGGGGAAGGTATTACTGGGGATGAATGCGGAACGCGCCAGGCGTTCAGGCTAACATTACCATTTCCTATGGCAAGTGTTTTACCCGCTGAACGTCTGCTCCATCCATCCTCAAAAGGAAGGAATAAACACAGAGAAGTACAAAGAGAGCACTCAGGTAAAATAAGAAGCTGTAATTCTTGACTAACCACCTAAAAAGAACATTTTTCTCCTGAAGATACTGCACTCAAAGAATACCGGCAGAAAATGAGACTTCTGCAAGGACATAAATGCCCCTTTTGAGCTCCGTGCTGAACGGAGCCTCGAGACCTCTTCTCCCCTCCACGCGCCAAGGCACCCAGGGACGACCAGGCAGTCACAGCGCTGGCCTGGGCTGCAAAACCGTACCTAAACCCCAAGTCAGTAACAAAAGAGAAGCAATTCAGATGAGCCAAGCTTTGGGCTGTAAGTTAGGGAAGTGAAGCAAAGCGGTTCCAAGAATGATGAATTGCCGCGAAAATCAACTTTAAGGCACAATATGCATTTGTAATAAACGAGCACAGTAAGAAACACTAAATATAATGAGTGAAATATAACAGTAGAGAAATTAAGGCAGTTTTCTCTTCCTCTGAACAACCTGAGAAATTTTTCTCGGCGTTTTCGGGAGCAGCGTGTTCTGCTCCCTGCACAGCGTGAGAGCCGGGGACCGGCCTCCGGCAGCTCCGGCTGGGCCACCAACCTGGCCGTGTCGCACGGCAGAGGAGGGTTGCGGCTCTCACCCATCACTCAACACCCAGCTGAGAAAGCCCCGGTTGTGCCTTTGCAGGCTGCTCGTTTTCTGCATGTCTATTTATATATTTTTTTTTTTTTTGGAGTGCTTTATTCTTAGAAGAAAAGCTTTGTGGCTGAACCGCTTATTCTACAACCAAAGCACGTGCCAAGTATATTCCTCTCCCTTTCCTCAACAGATTTATAGGACTGCATTTCTTCTTTATTTGAAAGTTCATTTTTCACGGCGGATGCAGCACATGGGAGCCAACCCCAGCAATTTACAGCCGGGGAGGCGCCGGGAGGTGGCAGCGGGCTCCCTGCCAGCTCCACGGGACAACGGGCTCGGGGTGAGGGCAGGAAAGCGATGCTGTGTCTCACCCTGGAGGGGAAGAGATCCTACAGCAAGTCACTAACCGCCAAGCTAACCAAAGGGCCACGGCAGGTAAGCTTTGGCCTCCTGCCCTAGCTGGTGCCCACCTCCCTCATCAAACCCCAGTTCTTTCCTTGCATAAAATTGCTTCACGTGAAACATAAGTAGCCAGAGGATGGGGACAAGAGACTGAGCTGTACTTCAAGCACAGAGGTTGGTTAAAAACAAGCCCGTCTAACGTGTAATTTAGAGGGTAGTAAGGCTGGATTCAACGCTTAGAGCAAGTAGAAGGAGCTGCCTGACCTTGGATGCATGTACTGGTCCATAGGTAGCAACCCAGAGCCTTTATGCGTATAAACCTGCGTGGTTTCATTGACTTCAGCTATTTGTGCCCTGGTTTTGCCCCAGAGCACAAGGAGCCTCGGCCGAGGCAGGAGCTGGCCCCTTGTTTTGCTCACCGGGCTCAGGTTGCAGGACAAGAGGTTTTTAGTGTAGCTGACAATTTCAGAAATTGATTCTTTTGTGCATATAAATGTGAACGCTCCAACCCTGTTCCTACAGAAAAATAAGCCCGTCCCTTGCTGGGAGGCAGCACGGAGATGGGCCAGAGTCCAGAGGAGCTCCTGCTGCTCTCCCTGCTCCCCGTATTGACAAGATGGAAATTGTACTTCTACTATTTGAGCATGTTCTGGCAGCGTACTGGAATTAACAGAAATGCACTTGCATTTGTTGGTCTCCCTCTCCCCTTCCCCCTCAATTAACTGCGTTGCGATATAAATGCACCCCTGCGTAACATCAGAGGTTTAAGACGCGATGTACCTGTTCAGAGCACTACTTCACGTAGAGCATTATCCCATCTCATGGCAGACGCCAAAAGGGATGCCCAGGGAAGAAGATAACTGCCGCACTTCTCCAGGTTCCTCATCCCACTTCCAACGGCTCACTGAGAGGCACAGACTTCCTTCTTGCCAGTAAACTTCTCCGGTTTCCAGATTCGCAACGAATTTGAGCTTTGGCAAAGAAAACACGAGTAAGTGCTTCAAGTTTTCTGCAGATTTGATGTCCTAATTCTTAACGATCTCTCTGCTCGCTACACACACTGCTGTGTGTTCTTCTTTCCTTGCATTTCTGTGGGATGGGACCGGGGCTCTGACCAAAGAGCATCCCACAGGAACTGAAGGGGGGCAGCTGATGGTCAACAATTCCTGCCTTTTCCTACCTGCACTACAACAAATCCTCTCTGCGGAGAGACAGTGCTGATGCCAGCCACGTATGCAGGGCAGTTTATATAGACTCTGCTTAGCCATTTTCAGGTGAAAATGGCATTTGAACACACTCAACACCACCAGTGAAGTGCCTTGTGAAGCCATGGCTGTCAGGGGTGACAGCAGGCGTAGGACGTGCGCTGGCCTCCTCCTGTCACACGTGGTAGAGAGCCCACTCCGCCAGCGCCTCCGCCAGCCTGAGATCACGCCACTGTTCAGCTCACTCCTTTTTGGTTTTTTTCCCCAGAAGCTTCAAGAGGTTGTGAAATTGGATGAGCAGGAAAACACATTTTACACTGTCAAGAATGAGATCACATGAAAATAGAAGCACAGAATGGTTTGGGCTGGAAGGGACCTTAAAGACCATCTCATTCCACCCCCCTGCCCTGGGCAGGGACACCTCCCACCAGCCCAGGTTGCTCCAAGCCCCGTCCAGCCTGGCCTTGAACCCCTCCAGGGATGGGGCAGCCACAGCTTCTCTGGGCAACCTGGGCCAGGGGCTCACCACCCTCACAGCAAAGGATTTCTGCCTCAGATCTCATCTAAATCTCCCCTCTTTCAGTTTAAAGCGGTTCCCCCTCGTTCTATCACTCCATTCCCTGATCAGTAGTCCCTCCCTGTCTCTCCTGTAACCCCTTTAGGGACTGGAAAGCCACTAGAAAACTGATGCGTTAACATTAACTGGTTCGCTTTTAGCTCACGTGTCCTCAGAGCGTCCCCTGCGCCACTGGGCTGAGGTATGATCCATAGGTCCTTGCATATGGTGGTCTGTTTTCATGGGATATTCTCCAAGATGGGATTTCCACCCGAACACGTGCTGGGAGCAGCCCCATGCGCAGAGGCAGCACCCTCTGAAGAATACGCCGACGAAGCCCTTTGAGGTCGCTGCGAGTGGTACCTGGAATAATTCAAAATTAGACGGTGTATCGCCGGGTTTGGCATTTTCTAACTGCGGCAGCTATTTTTAGCATTTACACAGCTAAGGACCCACCTGAACCATCCCCTCGGCAGCTCCGGGTCCGTGCGCTGCCTCAGCTCGGGATGCAGCCCCAGCAGAAGGCGACGCTCGGCGCCGCCGGGCGCAGGAACCCCACGCGGAAGGCAGCGAGGTCCGTCTCCCTGACACATACACGCTGTGCCGGCTCCGAAGGATAGCGGAGGGGGCTGGCAAAGGGAAAACGGTATCCTGCAGGATTTCAGAGCTCAGATTTTCATAAAAATTTGCAAGCGGGACTGTCAGGCAGTGCCAGGACGCACGGTTCCGCTGGTGCTGCATTGAGGTATGGCGGAGGCTGTGGAGCTGCAGTGAACAGCTGCAGATATAAACGCCTCAAGTCCTACCGCTGACTGTAAAGTACAATAAATTGTTACCTAGGACAGAGAACAAACACAGTGGTTCAGTTTTTGGAATATTTTTTGCACTTTAAAGAAATGCTGGTTCTAGAAACCAGAGGTAAAACTGCAAACGAGAGATTGGTCAGAATTTGATTAGGAATTAGTTATTCGACTACTTTTAATCTCTAGTCTTGAGCCATTTATTATTCTCTCCTCAAATGGACAGCTCAAATTGAATAATTATATAAATTACAATATGCACTAACTTCAATGGACAATTGGATTTGGCTTCTCCACCACATCTTTCCTTTCCTGTGTCACAGTGACTCGTATTAAGAAGAGAAATAGTGTGGACGAGCCAACTTTTTTTTTTTTTTTTTTTTCCCCAGGCAGAGAGACATTTCATCTTCTGCATTGTGTAAAACAAAGCAAACTTATGAATCTCTAGCATTTTGAGGATGAATGTCCCAACGCCATCTACCGAGATGGTCTAAATGTCTTGGTTTAGAGCGGAAGAGCTCAGTTCATTTTAACTGTAGTTCACTGGATGGATCTGGACAGGCTGGACCGATGGGCTGAGGCCAATGGTATGAGGTTCAACAAGGCCAAGTGCCGGGTCCTGCACTTGGGTCACAACAACCCCATGGACGCTACAGGATTGGGGCGGAGTGGTTCAAAAGCTGCCCGGCAGAAAAGGACCTGGGGGTGTTGGTGGACGGCCGGCTGAATATGAGCCAGCAGGGTGCCCAGGTGGCCAAGAAGGCCAACAGCATCCTGGCCTGTATCAGGAATAGTGTGGTGAGTCGGACTAGGGAAGTGATCATCCCCCTGGACTCGGCACTGGTGAGGCCCCACCTCGAGTCCTGCGTTCAGTTTTGGGCCCCTCACTACAAGAAGGACATTGAGGTGTTGGAGCGTGTCCAGACAAGGGCTACAAAGCTGGTGAGGGGTCTGGAGGACAAACCTTATGAGGAACGACTGAGGGAGCTGGGGTTGTTCAGCCTGGAGAAGAGGAGGCTGAGGGGAGACCTTCTCACCCTCTACAACTACCTGAAAGGAGGCTGTAGAGAGATGGGGGCCGACCTCTTCTCCCTGGTGACAAGTGATAGGACAAGAGGAAACGGGCTCAAGTTATGGCAGGGGAGGTTTAGATTGGATATTAGGAAACATTTTTTCACTGAAAGGGTTATTAAACACTGGAATAGGCTGCCCAGGGAGGTGGTGGATTCACCATCCCTGGAGGTGTTTAAAAAAAGGGTAGATGTGGTACTTAGGGACATGGTTTAGAAGTGGTTTTTGTCAGGGTAGGTTAATGGTTGGATTTGATGATCTTGAAGGTCCCTTCCAACCTCAGCAATTCTATGATTCTATGATTTATGGAGGTCACCTGGGTGGAAGGCAGTCTGCTGGCTCAGGCTCTGCCCCGAGGACAGGCTCTGCACACCCATCCCGCAGCAGGCAGGAATCGCTCCCCAGCTGCCCGCAGAGGGGCTGGGAGGCCGGCAGAGAAATACGGGCTCTCCTGGAAGGAACGAGAGGAAAAAAAATGACGTGCCTGGGAATTTGATGAGACCTGGGGGACTTGGTGTGGGAGAAGTGGTGCAGAGACCGCGACTGGGCTGAAAAAATAAAAATATTCTATTTCAATTCTCAGTGACCTGAAAGAAAATACCTCAGTAAGATCTTCTTTTTTATTAGGAGGAGGGCAAAATTCCCAGAGACAATTTCAGTTCTGGAGGAACACTGTTTCATTCAACTGAAATGAAATGCCTGGAAAAAAAAAAGCATTCAGCCAAAGAAAATTATTCTTTGTAGCTGCCATGAGCAGAGCACAAGGAGTTAAACTTTCGGGTGTTGTAGCGGATCCAATGTACAGCCTGGTCTCCTCAGCGTTCAGCTTAATTTTAATATTCCTATTTTTCTGGAGTTCCCTATAAGTTTTTCCAAGGTGCATTGAAAGGAAGAAGGATGTAGTGATGGAAACGCTATTTTGCGTGTCCATGAAAACAACATTAAAAGCTTCAATTTTGTTGGCTTACCCCAATATTAGGATTGTGGTCCCAGGCCGCCTCCTGGGCTGCAATGAGAAACAGCAAGAGCTGCGCAAACCTCCTCTCCCTCCTCTTTTCTCCAGAGGGAGACAGGGCAAGAGCTGTTTTGGCTTTGTCAGGTCCCCTAAGTTGGCATGGTAAAGCGTATTTTCCCCATACGAAATCTGTTAATCAGCACAAAAAGGAACCATTATAATTAGCTTTTCTTTAGACCATATTCTGATCGTTTAAGATGTGAGGAATTTTCCCTTGCACATTATTTGCTTTTACCTCCACACAGCTAATGTTCTACTTAACAGAGCTGATGCATAAACTACTTTGAATGGCTTTTCAGCTGTTAACGTTGGGAACAACTTAATTAGGCATGGTGAATTGGAAATGACCTTGTGGATCTTGTAATGCCTTCTGCGAGGCGATTGCCATCCTGCAGTAGCCACGTGCTCCTCAGCACTGCTTTTTCTTTCACCTTTAATAGCCATGAATATAATTTAATATGGAATAGCTATGTAATAATCTAAGTGCAGGCTGTGACTTGTTCAGTACAGTGAGGTGATCATGCCTTGGACTGTAAGACTTTTTATGTAAATGCACGATTTAATTAAGGGATGTGGAAAAAAAACCCGCCCAAAACACCAGGAAAATGGTAAAACAATATATGCACAGCTTTATAAGCATATTCTGGCTAGACGTGTCCTCGCAGTCTGTGGTCGGAGCAAGCAAAAGAAGCACTGAAGAGCGGAAGGCCTGTGGTTTGGGAGGAGAGGGAAGGAGGTTTAGAGGCCAGGGATGTAGGGCCTTACAGGGGGAAAACTCCCAGCACAGCTGGGACTCCCTCACGGCAGCGATGTGCCGTAGGACCACGGTTTGCAAACCAGGCGACACACTGCCATCGGAGGGATGGGAGAAGAAGAGTTTCCTAGAGTTATCTCAGAGGCCCCAAAGCATAACAGGTAATAAACCTTTTATTCCAACACAACTCCTATCCATGATATGACGAATGCGGAAATGGAGGCTAAACTAAGGATTCAGGAGATACTACTGAAGCCAAAAAAAGCTCAAGAAACGTCATTTGAACAACTCCCAGGCTGATGTGCGCAGGAGACAGCTATTTGGCGAGATAAAATCTGAAATTCTGGATTGTAATATATAAAATAGTACTAGAATATAAATCTTGACGAAACAATTAGTCTTCTTTCTAGTATGAAATGCAGTTTGCAGCATATTAAAATTCCGACAAGCTCCATCTGCTTAAACTTTGCTTCCTTGTAATTTAATTACACAAGGTATCCGTGCCTGAGTCATTAACAGCATTATGAATAATGTGACTCATTAGCAGTGGCCTACATGTGCTGTTTGTTTCTTTTTTCCCTGAGATATGTATCAGTCAGTTACAAAGATTTATATTTTGACAATCCCCATCTGGGCTATTCTAATACAGTTTTCCCGGACGTATTTATTCTGTTTCAGTGAGTAAGGCACGTTGCAATCTTTCTCTGAGGTATGGGAACAGCTTTATAAATGCTCAGACAGATGTGTAGTTCCACAGTGTTAGCAGAGTTGCATTTTCTCCAAATAAAACTGCCTTTTTACAACCGCAAGCAATATCCTCTCTGTTTCTGTTGGTGCTGCTTCAGTCAATATTTTGACTCTTTCTTCCCTTCAGCTGGGATTGTATCTTTGCAGACAGGCAGCAAAACAGCCAAACAAGCAAACAAATAGATGGATAAATAAATAAATAGCATTTCCGTGGACAGGCAGTATTAAAAATAGGAAAAAATAGAAATTTCCTAAAAATGTTTAATGCCAGGCAAACAAGTTAATGGCTTCAAGAAAATTTTACATAGTTCAAAACATGACCTGTCCCAGCGGCAGTAAGTTTCTTTGGTAGCTTGTTTTCCTAGAGTTATCTCTTCAAGTAATATAAACGCGATCACGTTATAGACCTCAAGGGCTTTTAGAGGAGAGCAGGGCATCACTTAACTGACTGCCAGCGAGGAGCGATTGCTAACTAAAATCTTGTCCTGCTAACAGGGTCTGTTTTCACACGCGCTTCCTAATCCATTCAGCATTCTGCATATGTCAAACCTCATGCAAGCAGACAGGTTTAGTCACCCGAAATAAGAAAAAAGATGTTTTCCAGCAAGTCTCACTGCATATTCGCACTATTATTCTTTTACCCAGCTGCTCCTGTTGGCTGTGGTTTGCTGGACGCTGCAGCAGGTGAACTTTTGGTCTGAAATGATTTAGCCAAGGAGAGTTTTACACAGCTAACCTGATTTTCTTTTACGTTGTGGATTAGAGATAAGAAAGCTGGCAATTAATACATTTTCTAATGCCATGACTGAATCATTGTCAATGTAGGTGACACCGTGCCGAGCTGGGATGACCTCTGGCGTTCCCTTGCAGGCCTGTCCATGATGCCATGGTGCAGAGCACAGTTCTGTCCATACGGCAGGTATGTGTCTAACAAACTGTGCATTGCTGCCCATAGCTCTACTTTTTTAAATGCCAACGCCACCACGTACAGAACAGCCCCCAAGACACAAACTGTCTGGATATCAGAAACCTTCCCCTTGACAAAGCCAACAGCGGGTGGCATGGAGAGGAAGAAGGTGCATGAAGATTGGGGTTTTGATCTAGCTCTGTAAACCAGGGTGAAAAGGAAGACCAATTTGATGAAAAAGGTGCCAGAGTTGAAGCTGGAGAGAATTTCTTCTTATGAGAAGAACCTATTTTTGTTCCTGCAGCTGGTGGGAAGCAGGATCCCTCACGCCTTAGGGTGTAAAGGCGTTTTAAACACAACTTTAGCCTGAGTAGATGCAGCGTACTTTGCTCCTCACAAGGTAAATTTTTCAAGAATGGTAACAAATGTCTTGTCAGAAGGGCTAAAGCAGCTGGCAGTCGAGCCAAACCGATGCTCTCATAGTGTCCACTGCAAACATGCCCCATCCTCTTGACATGGTTGAAAGTTGCTCTCTGGAGGCAGCAGAACACATGGACAGCCCCATAATTTGTCCCCAAAGTCCCCTGTCTCAAGGAGAGATATCGGTATTGCAAAAGCAGAGTGGGTCCCTCAGATCCTCATCAGTCTACACTCTCAAGCAATTTCATGCCTATTAATCTCCGGATACACTTATTAACTCCCAGGGGAGGTCCCAAGCGGTCGCAGGGCCAGTCTGGGGACAGCAATGCTGCTGGAAGTGGTTTCAGATGGAAACTTTTCCTTTCTGGAAAACTCTATGCATTGGAATTCTTGAGGAATTAAGGGGTGACCAATTGGGTCTGAATCATCACAAATAACACAATTGCTATGTAAATGCAACGTTTGTTTCTTGCTAAAATTTAGGCAGTTTTCTGGTTATTGTTTGAAACAGCAGGAGCCTTTCTGGAAAAAAAAAAAAAAAAAGAGCAGTAACTGAGCTTCCCAGGAGCTGCCACATGATGGACAGCCAGGACTTGAACCCACAACCTCTCCATTACTCTAAGTCAAATGTCTTGGCTGATCAGATGGGTTTTTTATGTCTACCTGATGAACACAACATCTGTACAGATATTCTTCCAAGAACACTTCATGCGTACGTGCTTTGAGAAGCAATGGAGAGAATGCAATAAATATGGTAACTAGCAGGTGATGAGGAATCCGATGAAAATAAATTCAATACGGCTACGAAGACTAAATGAATGTCTTAGTACATATATAAATCTTCTGCTATTTATTAAGTCCTGCAAAGATTTATTAAATTTTGGATGGCTTGAGAAATACAAAAGAACTGTAATAATAAGAGAGAGGGGATTGCATATAATTCACATTTTAATAATGGTCAAATGGGTTGATTATATCTTTTCTGATATGATGAATATTACAGAATATTATATAAACTAATATTTGCGGAAAATTTATGCAACTCAAAGATGTTCAGATGGTTCAACCTTAAACAATAAAAATAAATCATTTCGAAGCCTGAAATATCTTTGGCATCGAGGTTTCTACTTTAAAAGTATATGATTTCAGCATTATTTTTATCAGAATCACTTTTTTTTTTTTAGAACTTAAATTTAATTTATGCAGATGCACTGATCAGAGATACGTGCAACAAGGGCTTCCCTCAAAGCAAGAGAAGGTGGCACTGACTGCACAGAACCCTGAGAGAGACCAAGGCACTGCTCAGCAGCCAGCGCCATGAAGGCCACATCCAAAGAAACGCCATGAAGACCACATCCAAAGAAATGCCATGAAGGCCACACCCAAAGAAACGCCATGAAGGCCACATCCAAAGAAATGCCATGAAGGCCACATCCAAAGAAACGCCATGAAGGCCACATCCAAAGAAACGCCATGAAGGCCACATCCAAAGAAAGAAATATGAGGAGGCAGAAAGGGGAAACGGCAACTTAAATAACTAGCCACGGTCTGTTCAGGTGTAAGGTAACACATGCACAAATGGGAGTGAAAATATGTGGCTGAATCGTGGCTAGATCTTGTAGGTGTTTTGCTTGGAAACATCTCCTGGAATCTTATGGTAGAGCAAGATGTCAGGTACTCTAAAAAGACGCCACTCAACTAGAATGCGCTCTAGAGCTGCAAAAAAATAATGCTGAAATGATAATATAGAACTGTAGGGAAAAATGGCCGCTTGAAAATATCCCATCAAATGGAAAGAGAGCAGCTATCAAGCTGATTTTCCTGTGTCCTAATTGTTTTATCTGAAAAAGATGGGAAGAACCAGATTCTGCCCTCAGACACAAAGCGCACGGGCACAGTGCTGGTCCCTCGCGGCTGCTCGCATGTGCAGGCTTGGACAAGACTTTTGAGGAAATTCCTCTGAGCTTGCAAAGAGAGAGCAGGTCACCCTGCGAGCCTTTCTTTGCTGGAGGGCAGGAACTTACCAACTGAAATGCCGGGCCATTTGCTGTGCAGTAACACTCTTGTCACCAAAAGAAGCTGACAATTCCAAACCTTCACTTACATCACAAGCAGCTTTGGATGAAACAGTGATTAAATATTCCTAGTAGCAAGAAAGTTTACTGGATGGCTATGGGACCTCTTGATAAGGAAGAGGAAATGACTTGACTGAAGGATGGTGAAGTAGCTGGAAAGGGAAAGGATGGGGTTTTGATTCGCCTTTCCTTTTAAAATACAATGCAAAATTTCTTTATCCAAGGGCACTTGTCACGGGAGCTTAGAATGAGGCCTTGGCAGACACTGAAGTCTCTGAGGAAGTGATGAAAAAAACCCAGAAAAAAGTCAAGAACACTAAACCCCAAGGAGTAAAAATTCTGAGGGTTGTGAAAGAAATAAATTACAAAATAATTGAGATAATAGGAAATAAAGTCCCATTCCTTCGCTCTGGTGAGATATGATACACATGAGGACTGCAATGCTAACTTCTTTAAAGAGAAGATGTATAAAATAAGCTATGGATATTAGCATATTACACTAATATCACTGAATGCATATTGCACAATTATCTCTGCCCGGCACAGATAACTCTACATACACTTGTTGTTTAAACATCTGAGAAAAGTGTTTTCCCCTGTAAGATCTGAAGGTCACTTGTATTCCCTTCTTCCTCAGAAAAGCAGGAAAAATACAAAACCCAAGAGTAGGTCGCTGCTTCTCTGCAATATTGATAGATGGATTTCCAAACGTGTTTTCTAGATTTAAGTATATTTAAATGGCTGATTTTGCCAACTTGTATACTTGAACAATAAAATGCCTCCGGTAATGTCTTTGTATGTGCTAATGGTATGTTCCTGGAATGTATATCCTGTATGAACAAACTGAAGAGGCAATTTCATAAACTCTTGAAAAATTACATTATTTTTGTCACACAAAAAAGATTTTGAATGCATGGGTGTCCAGGAAAGCCAACAACAAGAAAAAAATCTTCGTGAGGACAGCTTCTCCGTACAGACATGAGATTACGGACCACGCCAGTGGGAACAAGCATGTGAGTTAATTTAATCAACACGTGAACCGTTTGCAGAGTTGGACTAATTTTATCTGAATTTACCATAGAAGACATTTGCAAAGGACTGCACACTCATGGACGGAGACAGGGATGAAGTTCCACTGACTGCTCGGCCAAGTGGCCTAATCCAGGAGAGAAGGTGCACACCTTGTCTGAATAGTTAGTGAAGTTTGTGAGGCCAGCCAAGAAAAATGCTTGTAAGGAGGTGATTTGGCTTATTGCGAAATCTTCTAAAAAGTTTATGGAATAACGAGGATCGTGTCAGGGGTGACAGGGACGTGACGGACAGTTTTGCACTGGTCCTTTGCAAAAAGCTGGAGGTGGTTGGTCTCCAGCCGCCACATCCGCGGGAGGGGAGGCAGCAGGGAGGCTCAGCGCCCGTGCTCGCCCTGCCCGCTCGCACACGGCACGCACTGGCACCGGGTTGTGTTTGTTGCAGCGATGGTGTGGGCTGTGCGCACCCTGTGTGGAGTAAGTTTATAGAAAGGATTTCACAATGAAGTGCTAAAGCAGCAGGACATCGAACTCAACGCAGGAGTTCATGTTACACCTGCATTCTTATTAATACCAACTGTTAATGAAATGCAGAGAAGAATAATTCCATTGTGCTGTTAGTGCTTATCCCGTATGAGCCTCGGAAGCTGCTTTTGCTCCATTGTTCTTCTATGCTTTGGCATAATTGAGTTTTATAATTGTCGATATTAATGTTTTCCTATCCTCCCTGGCCTTTACTATCCCCAACAGACATTATCTGGGGCTTGGCACGACAGCGAAATATATTAGTTATGTGGTTTATCCTGCCTACCTTCTTGATTAAAATCTGTTGATTAAAAGTCTTTAATAGAGCTGGAAAATGTGGCTGCTCTCTCCCTTCCCTATGGGAGGAAGGACGTTTACTAAACGCACTGTCAGAAACACCAGCTTTCCACGGCTTGTCCAACAGCCAAAAACCACAACCCTTTTGTAAACAGCTGCCCATGAGAATGAATTAAAGTATCTGTGGCATGAACTAGGTGCCTTATTTCATAACAAGAAATAAAGAGAAAGCGCTGGGTGGGAGTGTGGAGACAGGCTGGGCAGCAGCAGGGAGGGGGATGCATTTCTGCATCAAACTGGCCTTTTTTGCTGCTGTGAAATTCTTTAAACCCCAGTGACCACGGTATCTTCAGCAAAGCTGGGAGCGACAGCTGGCAGAGAGGAAAAAGACGTTTGAACCAGGCCCTGAACCCAGCATTAAAACACTTTGTGGATGGGCTGCTTAACCCTCTCTTGAAAGCCAGCCCGGGCTCTGACTCACGGAGACATGTCATCTACCCACCTGCAGAGGCCACGAGCACCACTGAGGCTGCCCCCGGCTGCTGGCCTGTCCTGGATGCTGAAGACTTTGGAAGATCCGGTGTAAGAACCAGGTCTAGGCTGCTCCAGGAACGTTGAGCCTGTAGGGACGCGACAGCTTTGCTACACCGTCAACCAGCGGCCAAGGTCCATTCTATCCTGTAGACAGACAGAGCAGAAATCCGGTCATAATAAAACTCTTCTACTAAGATAAGAAACTATTTTAGCCTAAGGCTCCTACTTGGTTTCTTTTCACTCCATCAAATAATAAAAAAAAAATAATCCATCAGTATTAAGTATTTAAAAACCAAATGTGGAAAGGAAAATACTTTTGTTCATGGTCATTTTCAGGTTTATATTTCTCTTCACGAGATTCTGGAAACTGATACTGGTTAAACGTTATTCTTGTAATGAAAATTCATCCTTTAAAATGAAGCTTTGATCAGCAGCTATTTTTCTGCAAGGCAGACGGCGGCCTCATGAAGATTCATCTCAGCCTAATGCACAGAAACAGTGCAGGACCCGAGGAGAGTTTTCCAACCGTAATGCTGAGAACTTTCTCATTTATTATCTGTCATGCATTTTTTTTCTATTGTTATTACTGCTGATTGCAAAGATTTTTAATGCCTTCTTTGTAATCAGCACTCTTTCCTCCTTATTTATTCATTAATGCCACAGCTCATATTTGTGATCTCAAAATCGTTCCCATGGTGACAAATGGGTAATGTCACAAAAGCTGGATTGTAAAATAACCGCACGGACAGGGCAGGAACTCTGGCAAAGTGCAAATGGAATAGCTGCTGGTTACCCACAAATACCCTAATAACCAGTAATGAAGGCAAAGGAAATGTAGGCAATTCAGTAGGTATTTTGAATAACGAATAGTAATTCTTAATCTTCCAAATGTGGCAATGCTTTCTCTTCATGTGGAGAAAATGATGATACGCGATGTGAGCTGTAATTCTCGTGCAAAAATATTGCCTACAGGTGGTGGGATGCAAAGATTTCCATCCAGACCCGTACCCTGTGCTTCTGCTTTGCGGGCGCGTGAGCCGAGGCCATTACCTTCTGGGCTGGTGAAGCTCTAGGAGGCAACTGTTTAGTGGAGTTGTACTCCATACGTAGCATCAAAATTCAGCTTAATTCCTCCTTTATTACCGCTCATTTATCGATCGCGGGCCCCTCTGCAGCTCTCCAGACACAAAGCCCTCCCAAGCAGGTACAGGCTCCACCTGGGTGCACCTCCCTGGGTTGCCATTACAAATTCTGCTACATGACTGAAAAAGGTGAGCTGAAGCTAATTAAAGGACATTGATCTACCCGAAAAATCCTGTGGCTGAAAATTGTAAAATTTTAAATGAAAATTGATTTTATGGTGAGTTTTTTCTTCGTCCCAGAAAAATCAGTAAAAGAGGATTTTTAAACAGCGTTATGAGCGCGTAGGCAAAGGAACTGTTCTTACAAAAAAACCAAAAACCCAACAAAACACCCTAGAAAGATCTTTGTGTTCAGGACAGCAGAAAAACACAAGCTGTAGCACATGAGAATTTTTCAATCCGGCACTTTTTTGGCACCGTACCTCTCCTGAGCCCCAGTTTTCAAAACCCACCTCTGCTCCCAGGTCTGCAGCGTGTCAAAGCGGCCAGCACGCACATTCTTGTACTTCTCTAAAAAAAAAAAAATAAAAAAAATACAATCAGTATATTTCAATATATTCATGCTCGGGTATTATTAACTGCTTTTGCAATAGTTTTTTTTCTCATTTCCCACTTCCCAGGAGGACACACTCTCAACTTCGTGGTGGTGAGACAGTGGGTTTCCTTCCCATTTAAAGCTGCAGGATCTAATCCTTTCCTGCGAATGTTGTGTCTTGTTCAGGGATTCATCTCAGTCGCATCAAGCTCCAAAAGGGCTGTCACAAACACGCCTACGTGGCCAGAGGGTATTCTACAGGTACGTTACAGGAAGAAGCGTGACTCAGTGGGCGCAGAAAAAGGAGCTCTCAAGGGCCAAAGCAACACCTGCAGATGGCACTTTTGAAATATTAAGGAGCAAAAGCAACTTCACGCCTTTGCCTTAAGAACTGAACTATTAATTCATTGCTACTGAGGAAATGAGTTACCCTTGGCAGAAGAGTTTAACCTCAAGTGTTCTGCATGGAGAAACCACTCATGGGTGGGGTGTTTTCTTTTCAAATGTCTTCTGCTCTGATTTTTTCCCCCCCTGTGCATTAACGTCAGCTTCCAGCAATTAATTTTGGAGCATTCACCGTGTATCCTTCAGAAATCAGCGGCTATTGATCAGCAAAATGCTGACTGGTGACACCCTACCTTGCAGTTTGCGCTTTCCCTCGGCTGCGTTTGCAGCGCTGAAACGCCGTCTCTTGGCAGCAGGTCTTCGGATGCCGCTCCACCAAGGTCAGCAAAGGGGACAGGCTGGGGGGACTCCAGGAGAGCCTGAGACCTTTTTAAGGTGAAAGCAATGCCGAAGTAACCGTAATGCAGGAATGCAGCATCCAGACACGGTTATATCCCGAGTCTTCTGCATCGAACCCTTGTGATCTAATAGGTGCTTAATTACCTTATAGAGTATTCCTGTATAATTCGGTCTAATCAGAGAAAAATTACTTTCAACACTAGCATATATTTCTATTTCCTCATATAATACTCAAGATTACTCAGTATAAATGACCACACGCTTTTACCGGAACTCTTCCTTTCCCAGTGGAAATTCCAGCATCTTCCTTATGGTCCACAATTTCTACCCAGCAGCAACACTGATGTAAATCTGCATTATTTTCCACAAAAGGAATGGAGCTTCTAAAACGTTATACTTCTACAACTTCCCCTAATATATTCTTTTGTAGGAGGTGCTTCCTGTTTACGAAGCATCAGATAAAGTGTGCAAATATCAAATTCAATGAGGTCTGTGTAATGAAGGGCTACAAAGGGGAACTGAACGCAACGCCCCCAGTGTTCGTCATGTTACACCCGGGAAAGCCCCCAGACACCGTCCCTGCAAACAGCGAGGAGCGCAGCGGCGGCTACGCACCTTTCAGGCGTGGTGGGGACAGCCAAGCCGTGCTGAATTCCTCCGAAGGAAGCCTGAGAAGGAAATACTGGTCCTGCTTCAGAGAGCAGAGTTCTACTCACAAAGGCCCTGCAAAATTATGGTTCTTCAGAGACAGCCTTTGCACGAGCCCCACTGTCGCCGATCCGCACACCTGTAACATGGGGAGGCAGCACGGGAAGGAAGATTTCTTTATCCTTTCTCCTACACTGTCCATCAGCTGGTGGAAAATTTAATAGTGGCCAATTAAGGACTTTTTGGTAACGATATGCAGTCGGTTCATTCGCTCCCTGGTACCTCCCACACCTGAGGAGCGGCCCTGTCCTCCCTCCCTTCTCCAGTAATTGCTCCCTCCCCTGAAGTTTCTCCATCACATTAATTTTTCTCTCAGGAAAAAAACTAAAAAATATTTTAGGCAATTTTATGCCCTTAGGAATTTCCAGTTCATCGTTCCACTGCTGTGCCCTGACCTAGCAGAAAGCCCTCATTAGTCTGCCTCTTCTCTCCCCCGCCTTGGGACAAGATGGCTGGCACTGTCTTTGCATGCTAACTTCCACAGCGTAAGACAGTTAAATATTCATTTTGCAATTATGGGAACGGTGTCTTTCTAAACGATCAGCAAGTTAAAATAAACGTTATTTTTGTTACACGTAGTTACCTGGCAGCTGAAGAGCAGCTGGTAATTAACATCTTGAACGAGCCAGCGTCCTGCCAGCGTCCCTCCTCAGTTTTGGATGGGACCATTCCGTGATGCAGTTCTGCACCTTTTAAACTCATCCTTGTTAAAATATTTTTGCTGCGACAACGGTCACCGCCACTGGCCAACTGTCAATGAAGACCATTTGCTCTCTGAACTGCTCTTTCTTTAAGACAGACATCAGAACGCTTCACCTAGTCTCCGATAGCTATGTCGCAACACTTTTGTGGTGTATAAAGTGTAGAAATATCCGTTTGTTCCACGGTAAAAAAAGAAATTTGGAAATACAGCTGCCAAATTCTGACATGGATTTAGAAGAAACCTTTTCTGCACCATCCCGTTTCTGTGTTCTCTCCGCAAGGCATTAGCCAGCACCGACCCAGGCAGGACTGCATCACAGGCGGCATTAGAGCCGGAGGAGAACCTCACGGGCTAAAGAGGACCTCATGGCTTTGGGCAGCTATTAAAATTTGTAAATTAATGCTCTAATTGTGCAGAGTCTGTCAGTGCTTACAAGCAAGAAAGTCTGGCTTTAAGTGGCTTCCCCCTTTTCTCTTGCCACATCCTTCATTCCTTACTCAAGATTTTTTGCAATATCCCTGACAATTTACGTGAGTACAACTGTGGAAGGTAGTTAACATCTGGTCTTAATTTTCATTGTCCTGACAGACTCTTCAGCTCCTATCCAATAGGAACATATGCACTCACACGCTGTTATGGGAAAAATATGGGAAATGGAAAAGAAGTGCTGAAGCATTACTAACAGAGCAAATCTGATACTTGCAGATGATGACAGGAGACTGGTCTTCATTCTGTCGCAGCTGACCTCGCTGTTGTCCCACTCCCTCACTTTCCATGCTGTTCCGCTTGCCATTTTTCAGATGAGTTTATCTGGGCTTTGGCAGGCAACAAACTGGAAGTCAAACAAAATTGCAAAACCAGTGACAGCTGAAGCTGCAACCAGGACCGCGTGCACCCATCTGCTGGAAACTCAGAGCCCCCCAGACACTGTGCTCGTTTGGAGGAGACCTTCTTTCCACATCTATGCTGCACCTGGGTTCCTTTTTTCAATCTACTTATTAAAATAATGCCTTGGAGGATTAATCGGCGTAGGTACCCACCAGCTTAAGGCAGCTGGTGCTAGTTCTTACTATACACTACACAAGTGAGCCAAGTCCTGTATTGCCCAGATTTTGTTTTATGTCCAGTTTCTGAATCCCTTCACAATGCCTCTGACTGTAGGAAATAATTGACCAGCTGTTCTTCCATCAGATGCAACAGTATAGGCTGCAACAACAACAACAAAACTATTTAGGAGTATAGAAGATGGCAGTTAGCACAGAGAAATCATTAAACCCCTCACTTTCCGTTGTGACATGCATCCCAGTGCTTACACCAGATGAAGAGCGTTCATGGTAACAGCACTACTGGTTCTAGAAGCTCTTTGAGCACCGACAGAGATTGTAAACCGGAAACTGTTTGACAAACAGGTAGGTTGGAAAAAGGGGAACAAGAAATACAAGATTCATCCACATCGCTGCACCCGCATCATTTTGTCTTTAAGGTACGTCTTGGGGATGAGTCAGTGAAAGAAGACACCATCCAAGTCCTGAACACCGGGAGAGAGGTTCTTGTCACCCCTTGTGACTTTGTTTTCTTTGCCCTTTTTGATTTTCTGCTGTTTCTAAAATGTTAGCTTTTGTACAAGAAATAAAACGGGCAAAACTAAGACTTTGAATTACTTATTAATGCTAAGCATAAAGCAGCATTAAAACTCAGCAGAGTTTTGGTTTATGGTTGGGGAGGTTTTTTAGGAGTGCGGTTTGTCTCTAAACAGCAAATCTGACACCCTTCTAGATGGGTGGCACCATGACCACCAGTCCTCGCCTCAACTCCTGCCCCATGGAGCCCACCCGAAAGCGGGAGCTCGGGTTTCTGCTGCCTGCGGGCAGCGTCTGGCAGTGAAACCATGTCTTGGAAAGGCCTCCTGCCCCCCACGCTTTATTCTTACAATCCAGGAGAGAATTACAGATCAAAGGAAAGACAATGCAGCTTTGTCTAATCTTGACGCTTTTGTAACTCTATCAGCTTCTGCCAAGCCCCTCAGGACTCCTGTTTGCCATGGGAGTTAGAGGTCTAAATATATCTTTGAGGAGCAGGTCTTCATCTTTCTGTTCTATGGGAAGGATTGTGCTCACCACCATCAAATTCCCCCAAACTTTTTTGCTGCCTAAACTGCGAAGTCTCCAGGGTGAGAATCCTTCTCGGGGTGGACGGGGGCTGCGCTCTGAACCAACTGCAGAGCAGGTGGTCCTCAGGTGCGATTCATCCCCTCCTAAGGGGCCTGTCTGAGGTAGGTAGAAGGACATTTTTCCCCTAGAAGCATGTTTCTCGTTGAGTGCAGTAGGGAACTACTTTTAAACTACGTGCCTTAAATTAAGTCCGGTGATACGAATACCACCATTTGCTTTCAAAAAATTTAGGACACATGGATACTTACACCCTGGCCTTCCTGGAGCTGCAGAGGGATGCAGGCCCCCACCTCCTCTTGAGGAAATAGGACGTGGCTGCAGAGGGTTTCTGTTATAGCCAGGACACGCTGTGCAGAGGCACAGTCCCACCTGCACCACACAACGCCCTTGTAGGTCAGTGAGCACGAACGGGTCTGAGCGGCGAAGAGAAGTTGGATGTTCTACCTTCTCGTTTGTCCAGGATCTGCCACCACCAGTGACCTCCTCACGTACGCAGGGACAGGGAAGGCAGAGAAGCCTCTTCAAGGGTGAAGCAATTTCAGGAGGAGGATGCCTTACCGTGTACCCAAAGCATCTGCGGCGCGGTGTTGGAAGTCACGGTGGAGAGCACGTAGTGGAACGTGGGAAAATAAATACATGACACGAACCTGCGGACTCATTTGTTTTGTTCCAGGCAGTGGTCTGAACAGAACCCTCAGACGTCCCGGGAGACACCAGGGCTCTCTTTGCCGGCCGGCTTCAGCGAGGTTGGCACTTCCATTACCGCGTCCTGACGGACAGCCCCGCGGTGGGGAACTGACTGCAGCAGCTACGCCAAAATAAGTTGTTTTGCAGCAATTCTCTGGAAGCAGCTTCCCGCGCCCCATTGTACGGACACTCCTGGCTGGAATAAACTTGCTTCTCTCTGAGCAATTAGTGCGGTCGCTACCTGAATGAGCAGAGCGCGCTGCCAGGGGATCTACCCCAGAAAGCTGCACGCCTGAGCCTCCGCTGGCCGCCTGCGTGCCAACGAGCTCCAAGCAACGCTGGCAGTGATGCCAGACTGTATATGTCACTATATTAGCTTTACATTAACGGTCAAGCAAGTAAAAACACACCCATCAATTACTTATTACACGAGAGAAACAGCACAGTATTTCTGCAGGGTGTCCACACACCCCGTGCCCATTACAGGTGTATTTATAGCACACAAAAAAAAAAGGTTATTCCTGCACTGAAGTGCTTTCAAGCCCAATAGATCTGACAGAAGCTGGGAGAAAAGAAGAGTTATTACACCCATTTTTCCCTTTTAGAGTCGAGGGCTAAATAGACTAAATAACATGCCAGGCAGTCAGCAGCAAAGCGCAAATCCTTCTGTCATTTACAGGCCCAAAATGGGATGCTGCCAGGATGCTCCTTCGAAACCAGTCCGTTTACAGGCTGTGAATCGCTGTTTATTCCAAGCGCACGTTTTTTTGCCCGATATTTCTTTCTCTGAGACGTTGGAAAGCAGGGCTCGGAAAGTGCCCCGTCAGCACTTCGATAACGAAGGTCACTTCTTTTGCTGACTCCTGTTGAAGGGGTCCCTGGGTACCATTTCAGTTACGGGCAGCTCAGCCAGCAGACATGCTTTCCTTTTTCCCTTTTCTTTTGGTTTCTTTTTTTTTTTTTTTTTTTCTTTTTCCAGCGTTTCATAGTCCAAAGCACCTGATTAAGTCAGCACTCTCTGCATAGCTCTCAGGCAGCTGTATGATTAGCCTCTGAATGTATTTTAAGCTGATATATGCTGAACTGCTGTGATCTTCCATAAATTCTTTTATTACTATGAGAAGCAACTACCCATTTAATAAGGACAGTCTCCATTAATTCTATGATCTCACAATACCCCAATACTTTTTTCAGGGGAAAAAAAAGACAAACCTTTCACCTTGGAATTCTAATAATTAAATTATTTTTGCTTTTCCCACCCTTACCTTTGTGTAGACCCTCTTTTGCTGCGATAGGCGAGACATGATATGGTTTATCTCACCCACCCCTCAGCCCTGCTTGTGTCAATGTGTGTCAGGCAAGTAGATTTCAGTCAGTCTGGAGAAGTGAGCGATCAGCCTATTAAACAGGGAAAAACACAAGTACTGACCCGTCAGCAGATGGTTCAAGAAAGGAGATGCTCCTTCATGGCAGAGTGGACACCTAAACCAAGCAGAAGAGGGAACCGAGGAAGGCGAAAGCAAGAGTGCAGCCAGGTTAACATGCTGCAGAAAGACCCAGATCAGTGAGAGGAGACAACGGGGAGGCAGTTCTTTAACCTATTCCCTTCCCTTCTACCAAACATTGCTGCTGGAGCTCCCCGCTCTGCAGAGGACTCCGCAAGCCGGACCTCTGCAGTTGGCTTCCAGCGTCTTCATGGTGGGCTTCAGTTACAGCCCAGCTCCCAGCAAAGCCCCGGCCGTGCTCACAGCTCAGGGCAATGCGATTATCCAGGCCCGGAGCTCAGCAAATCACTCGCGTTTCTAGGCCGGAAAGAAAAGCACGTGGTAAAGGATGTGAAAATTCTCAGAAGTCCTGAAAAGCAACACACCTTAAATCCCATAAATGCTGCAAGAAAACCTTGAGAGAGCTGATGAGTCAGCTGAAACCTGGCTTTGGACTGCAGCATCTCCCAGGAGAGGGGTGTTTGCTGAAAGACCATTAGGAAAGACAAGAAAAGAACAGAGCTTACAACGAAGCTTTCAAATGAGGATGAATGTGTTTATCAGTGGTCAGCGATGAACCTTTGATGTGCCTTGGAGGAGCAGAGATCTCATGCATAAAACATAATTGCCGTACCGGGCCCTGATACGGAGTCACTGTTAACGCGATGCGTTTTGCATTCGCATCAAGGCATGACAAACCTGCTAGTGTTTATTCCAAAATACAAAAATAATCCTGCATCTAGTCTCCAGGACTACCCTGCTCACAGCCTCCCTCATACAGAAACCGTTTGATTAGAGTAAATAAAGCGATTCAAGAAAGATATACAGTATTCATGAAGTGCAAGCAGAAAAACAAGGAGTAAAAATATGACAGGTTTTGTACCTGGGAGAGGTAGAGGTTTAGATTTTAAAAGGGCTTAGGCATAAATTGTAACACGTGAGCGTTGCCAGACCTAAGTCACATTTGCATTGTGCTGGGCTCGTACATACCCACGTGAAGGCAGAGATGACCTGAGCAGCTTAGGTTATAAAAAGGTAAATAATACAAATAAATAAAGCAAAGTAAACCTGGTGGCATTCCAGAATTAATCCGCAAATTGAAACTCTATCCTCTAGAAACAGTCTTTCCTCAATTTGGGGGTTCCTTGCTCTCGAGCCTGATTGTATTTTTTGATCTTTTCTGGAGACCTGGATATACCATCGCTTCAGCATTAATCCGAAGCAGCAGTCTACCACCCAGCCAGCACAGACTATGCCTAATCATCGCTGTCCTGGATAATTTTTCTCTCTCTTTTAGACAGGGGGCTTTAATAAAAACAACTGCTAAGCTGTCACTGCAGAGGCCTCTCTGAAGTCATGGCTAGTTGACCTGAATGGCTGCTTGTGTTGCACGCCATTAACATGGCCGATGGACAGCATTTCTACTTTGCTGTCTTCCTGCTTTCACTCTTCTCTCGCGGACAGTTTTTTTGTCCTAAATAACGCTTCACCCAGACCTCCAGCTGGAAACCGCGAACAGGAAGATCAAGGAGCTGCTCCCTTCCTCAGTGATGTCTTGTAGAACTTTGCACTTGAAGCTTCTGTGGGATCCAACATTCCCAAGTGTTTGATCCAAGAGTTCCAAGTGCACTTCTGTAAATAATGCAGGTTATCATCAGTATTCTTGAAGGGTAAATGGCATGCGCACACTTCCAGCTGCAATGGGAATTTGCTCCCTTCCAGCTGCAATGGGAATTTGCCCTTTTGATCTTTCTCTTGCAGCTACAGCTAACTCGGCCACGGTGTCATGACACGTGGGTCACTGCCATGGTTGAGTATCCTGCGTTAGCGCTCCTCTATTTAGTAAAGCTGAGGCAAGAGGCTAAATGAAGAGGATTTGTCTCCTGGAACTGCCAAGGCTCTCAATGAATCACATACTGTTAGCTGCAATGATCTTCTCAGGTTTCTTAGTATGGATGCAATTTTTATTTTATTTTTAATTGAGAAGTGTATTTCAAAAGGACGGGGAGTGCGACAAATTTCTTGATTCCTACAGATTGATGAGGGATGGAAATGTGACAGGGTAGAATTACAGCAGAATAGGAAGAAGAGTGAGGACAAGTACGTTGCTCTGTTGTTCGTTTGCTTTTTATGAGTGGTTTTATTGCCTCTTTCTATTGCCTAATCTGTGAAGAGGTGTTAGAAATTAAAAAAAAGCAGAAATACAGCCATAACAGGCGTGCTGAAATGCTGCCAAATATGACAAAGAAGTAAGACACAAGCACATCCGTCAAGAAATTAAAACTGTTTAAAACGAATAAGGCGAAATCCTGGCATTGTCTTTGGCTTGTCCAAGGCCCATCTTGTGGGTGTGTTGTCTCCTGTAGCCTAGAAGCTCAGCAATCAGAATGAAAGGCGTTGCTGGAAATCTTCGGCTTTTCCACAAGTAGGTTCCCTCTTGCTTTAATAAAAATTATCTGTTTTGTCCTAGATAATGCTACTCTGATTTAAGTGAATATCCAGCAAAGGATGTTCTCCAAAAATACTTCAGTAGAGGTGGGTTTTTTAATTTAAAATCACTCATAATGGAACTGAATCAAGTGAAAGAAAAATTGCCCTAAACTTCCCTGTTTCTTTAAGAAAGTTGTCAGTCCTACTAAAACGCATCGTTTAGCCCTTCAAGGAAGGTCTGTACCCTTTCCAATAAAATGGTAATTTTTAAAGTGCTGACACTTCAAAATATTCCAGGATATTCCCCTAAAAAATACTGTTTGAGCATTTTAAAATGTCCCACTAGAATCTCATATTTCCCAAAACGATATTTACAGTATAGTGATTTCTTTGTGCTTGGAAGAATTACTCTTGATTTATTCTGATTGATTCTGATTCTGCTTTACATCTCATAATGTAAGAAATTGGTCTTTATTATTGGTAATTCTCCTGACAGCGTTGAGCTGATTCTTATTGCTGTTAACAGCCCAAAGAGTAACACGTTAATGGTCCACAGCTTTGCCTGAGGAAGGCCAACTAACGAACCGGTTGTTTATGGCTGGTAATGATTGATTTGTCAGTGATTATATTGTTTAATTCAGCAGCGGCATGAATCAAAGATGACACTTTTTTCTTTTTAGGCTGTCACTTGGGCTTTAGTGCTCTTCATGGTAATGGGTGGTGAAGGGTGTTTATTGTGATGGCCTTTCTCCATGTTTCCTTCTTACAGCGCTGCCATAAACTATTTTTTAGTGCATGGGGCTACGAACATAAACAGCTGATGATTGAATTGTGCAGAGAAGGAAAAGGCCCCAGACATTAACCTCGCCATGATAGCCAGCTTGGACGCGGCGCTATGCGTTCTTGGAGCTCAGCCGTGGGGTCGGGTTCAACACGAGGCCGTATGTCAGCTGAGACAGAATAGCTGTCCCTATGGGTGCGCAGCAACAAACGGGCTAATTCAACCTCACTCAGGCTGCCGCAAAGTGGGTTTAAACAAGTCAAATGACTCCACGGTGGAAGGCGTGCCCATGAGCAGCTCTTGAGGCTCAGCTGATGTGTGCCAATCCATTTAGTCTCAACAATTCAATCAGGCTTTTTACCAGCCGGTTACATCAAAGTTGCTTCACACAACTTTGGCAGCATGAAGGAACCATAAAAAATATAAATTATGGGTTGATGCGGTTTCAGTCACTTCAAGGATCATTTAAATGCTCGTGGAGGTATAAAGGGATCTCAGTGCAGCATCACGCTGGGTCCTGCACTTGGGTCATAACAACTCCATGAATGCTACAGGTCTGGGGCAGAGTGGCAGGAGAGCTGCTCAGTGGAAAAGGACCTGGGGGTGTTGGTCAACAGCCACCTGAACATGAGCCAGCAGTGTGCCCAGGTGGCCAAGAAGGCCAACAGCATCCTGGCCTGTATCAGGAACAGTGTGGCCAGCAGGACTAGAGAAGCGGTGGACCCCCTTGTCCTCAGCACTGGCGAGGCCCCACCTCGAGTGCTGTGTCCAGTTTTGGGCCCCTCACTACAAGAAAGACACTGAGGTGCTGTAGCGTGTCCAGAGAAGGGCAATGGAGCTGGTGAGGGGTCAGGAATGGAGAGGGCAGCGGGGACGGCCCTGCCAGCAAGGTACGGCTGCAGTGCATGCAGCGGTGTGATCTAGCGATGCACAATACCTGGTATTATTTCTGGTGGCCGGGGGTTTCCATTCTCATGCTGCTTTGCTTGTTGGGCTGCAGACCAATAGAGCTGATTTCCGTAACAAACTGAGGTTACTGAAGACACGTTTCTGTTACTTCTTCATTTACAAGTGTCTAGACTCACGGGAGAATAAGGACATGTGAAGAGTGACAGCCCACCAACCTTCATCCCCTCCAGAGCTTCTCAGAAGCTCCATCTTCTTCCACTGGAAGAAGCTTCTTCCATCGTAGAAGCTTCCATTCTTCTCAGAAGCTCCATCTCCCCATGCACGAGCTGCTATACAGGGGCTGTGCTGCAGAGCAGCCTCCCCCCCTCGCTCTGGAGAGAGAGACTGCCAGGAGCCTTTTGGAACGCTAGATCTGTTCACATCTCCCCATCAGCCCCATGGAGGGTATGAACAAGGTGAAAAGCAGAGGACAGACCCAGAGTTTGAAAACTTTGCTTCACTGCTTTGAAAGGGCTTTGCCTTCTGGACAGTATTACCCAAGTCTCATGACCAGCTGTCATTAATTTCCCTCCACATGACTGTAGGCAAAGGGAAAAGGCTTTATTCACCTCTTTGACACACAAAAAAAAGCCGTTTATCTCTGATGCAGGCACAAAAAAAGACGTTGCCACCTACACATCATCAAAATCTGATGTTCAAGTGCTTTTGGAAAATTTCTTTGCTGAAGTCTACAAAAAGGCTTTTTTTCCAGTACTGTGCAAGCCCAGATATATAGCTGGAAATTCTCTTCACCAAAATAGAGACCGCAGCACTACCATTTCAGCTAGCCAGATTCAGTGACTCTGTTCTCTGCTGTCTCCAGACGTGTAATTGCAAGATGATTAATAGCACAGTAAAAAAGACAGATTCTTCATTGCCAGGGTAGCATAACCGCTCGCACTTCAAACACACAAAACCGACAGAAAATAAAAATCCTTCGGCTGCTATTACTTCACAGACCAATTTAACGGAAACGTTCATGAATTAACCAGGACAGAATTGCTTCACAGACAGCCTGTTTGTGGAAAAAAACAACTTCTTTCAGGCTTTTTTTTGTTTTGTTTTTGTTTTTTTTTTTTTTTTTTCCAAAAAGCCTCTTGTGCCTACTTCACAAACTTTCAGATTTGATGCCACGTAGAATATTTGCAGAAAAAAGATATTTTTTTTAAAACAAACTTTCAGCAATGATACCAGCTTGACCAGTGCTAACTGTTTGATAATACGACATCACTAGTGAAATCACTGTTTTCCGAACCAATATATATCTAGGAGTGAAATATTGCATTTTCCCACCTGTTGCTTTGCTCTTGTTTCAACAACACATGCCTTAGAAAACAAGGTTACATATTTACGAGCCGCTAATGAGTTCACACTTCTCTCCAACCTGTTCCCCAAAGGAAAATAACTAACCAGACCACATGAAATCTCAGCATATTCTTAAACTCGGAGACATGTCGGTCAGTCTGGTGAATATATATATCCCTTTGTTTAAAGAGGAACGAGAGAGCTTACAGGTCTGCGCATAAATACTCGTATATCAAAATCAACTAGTTTTTGTTTTCTTTTTTTTTAAATGTGTAAATATAGTGGAAATGCTGGGAATTACTTGATACAAAGGGATGAAACGGTGTGATCAAACCACAGATTAGCTATTTTTCTTTCCTGAACGTAATTAAGATCTCTTCAATTCAGAGAATTGCAGCAGGAACCCGATTTCAAGTTGCTTATTACAACTTATTAGGAGGGAGGAGGGACACAAACGCCCCTCTTGCAGCTGTGCGTTTTGGGTGGGTACATCAGAGGATTTGGACAGGGATAGTGTTCAGGTGCTTCTTTAATGAGCTGTAAAAGCCAGCATGCACGGCGGGCAGGCTGGGAATGCCAGGAGAAAAAACGATACCAGACGTGTGCAATGGCAAAGTCCCATCTTGTTTTCTGCTTCACTTTCAGCTACATTTACTTCGCAGTGACATCGCCTAGAGCAACTCTTAAAATTCTCCCCTGTTCTCTTCGCCCCCCTTCCCCAAACCCAAACTCCTGCAGTTCAGCTCAGTTTTGCAGCGAAGTGAATAATTAACCCTGCCACACACAGCGGTACCAAACGAAAAAAGGGTTTTCAAGGCCAGCCTTGACCTGGGACTTATCAAAGTTTGCATCCTGCCTTGGATTACTTTGAATTACTGAGGGCTGCATTTCTACCAACTTCAGTCTGAGGCAGCAGTAAGACACTGGGTCCAATTTTAGCTATTTTAGCTTCAGAGAAGGCCACCTGACCCACCTACAGCAAATCCCACCTTTCTGTTCATGCTTGAAAGACAAAGGGGAAGGCAGGAGCGTGCTGAAAGTCAACAGAGTGAGGCTGCGTGAGAGCAGAAGCGAAAAGAGCAAGAAAACAAAATACAGGGTATTGGAGACGCGTGAACCAGAGTGGCCAGCAAGGAGAGGAGGAAAGCTGGGGAGATAGATGGAGAGACAAGAGGCAGAAAACCAGCAGGAAGGCGACACAGGGAGAGCATAACCAGGAACAGAGCACGTATGTTCTGGCAGTGACATCCCACCGCATTGTCCAAAGCATGAAAATTGTCCATGCAAAAGTACATAGCAAACTCCAAGGAGAGAAATGAGGAAAGATGGAAGGATAACAAGGCAAAAGGATGAAGTCCAGTTCACACGGCAACAGTAGATTGGATCCATAATGTTTTTCATTATTGTCAGGGCCCTGGGAGCACTAATATGCTTTAATGGTCCCTGATCAGCTACCACCATGCCCACGCCCATGCCCAACCATGGACCATGGTGCTCCAGACCCTGGCCTGCAGACTGACTGCCCAGCTTGACCTTGGACATCACCCATCACCACAAACTTGTCTGATGGTTTGATCTCTTGGTTAAACCTCACTTGTTGCCTTGTCGTTGCCTGATGATCACCAGACTGTCAATAGGAGCTGCCGCTGTCACCCGTCTGCTCACCCGCCCCATACCATGGTGGGACAAGCTCCAGCTGCTGGGCTTCCCACCCTGCCCACCATACCGCACTTGGATCCCCATCCTCTAGGGAGCAGCCGGCCCATGCTGCTCCCTGACACTGATGTAGGAAAGGTCTGAGAGCTGCTCACCTCACCCCCATTGGACTTGGGGTTTGAAACCGCGAGTGTCTGTTTGCTCTGGTGGGTGTATCACTTCTCTTGGCCTTCTCCACAAGCTAGCAGGAGCTAAGGAGTTAAGTACCGAAACCAGCCCTCTCTCAAAAACCACAGCAGATGGCATATGTTTCCATTACCCATGATCAAATAGACATAGCATTTACCTTGGATCTGAAGACTACTGGGTGTTTTAAACCTTTTGGCTACAAGTCTCTTCATCCTTCCAGTTAAATCTCCTCTAATTTGCAGTTCAAGGTTCTCTAAAAGACATCTTCTAGATAAATCAATTAATGTGCGTGCAGTAGAAATCTCTGGGGGCTGCAGGAGGCCAAGACTGACGAGCATAGGCGACTTGTGTTAAGAAACATCCTTCCAAGCTGTGACTTTGCTTCACAGCAGCTCTGCAGAACCAGTTTCTATTAAGTTGAAGTGGTCTCTGCTCCCTGCACCTGGAAGCTTGCCTGGATGGAAACTCTCCCCTGCGTCTCAGTGAGCAACAACACAAAATAGTGAAACTGAAATCAGCGTTTGCAGGTATTCATTTCACCCTCTCCTTCTCCAGCAGAACCTGTGAAAAGACTGTAACACAGAAATCCTTACACAGAAACCCTAAATTTGTGAAGTTCAAGGCAAGCGGGCAAGCTCCATTCAAGCCCCCATAGAATTTGATTGAGGAACCAAACTAAACTGGGAAGTGATTAATCATTGCCTATAGGTACCAAACTCACACCTACCAACTCATTGAGCTCTGTCTCCGAGCACGTAGCTTCTCCGTTGCTGAGATAGACACCGTGGCTTTTGGCCATCAATCCACACACTTAAAATTCATTGACTTCTGCTGTGGAAATAGGACAGGTAAAATATAGCCTTTGATTTTCAGGCTGCTTCCCTGTTTTCCTAGGTCCCTGGAGCGCTCTGCCTTTCTCTAAAGCTTTTTGTTGTTGTTGTTTGGGTAGGGTTCTTTTACATTACTGTTTCTCCAAAAGTCAGGCTTTATTTATAGAGGACTAAAACAAAAAATTGGAAGCAATGTGGAATCAAACATTGAAAGGGTCACAAAGAGCACATGCTCCAGCCTCATCAGTAGGGGTACCACTCTTTTGCTTCTCCTATTTTATAGAAATAACTTTCATCTCTTTGACCACAGTCACTGAACTGAAACTTGTAAAGTGTCACAGGAGTTTGTTTGGGTTTTGGCCCCCAGTGCTGTAATGTTTGATGTCTAGAAATAAATTGTTTGTGTCACAGAAGACAATGTCGCCCAGGAAAAGCAAGAGCAAAGACACCGGTGAGGAGGGAAGTTCTGGGGCGTGAGGAAGCCGGGGTATCAGCTAGGGGGCAGGAACATGTAAAGCACGGAAATCCCACTCCCATCCTGCACATCCCAGGGAAGCTCATGCTGCAGAGCAAAGCTGATTCTGGCTGCAGGAACCAAAGGCAGTAGGGAAAACAAGCTGGATTCCTCCTGTCCGACAACCTTCTACAGCCCTGGGAAGGATCCAGGCCGGCAGTCTTTCTTGGCCCTGTCTGAGCACTGGTGGTGTCAGACACCACAAATTCAGCCGTCCCGGCACACGGCAATGGGAGCTTACCAGAACCGGATAACTTAAAGTAAAGCTCAAAGGAACAACGCAGCCTCACTTTGTGAAACCTCAGTGACCACCTACACAAAAGATCCAGACCGCACTCTCACATGGCAGCACCAGCAAGCATCCATCTCCAGGGGTCCTCCGCTGGAGAACCAATGTAAAATAAACACCAACATTTATTTTCCATCTACTAACCACACCGGTGGCTTGGTGGCAGGGGTGACGCAGTCCTGCAGACGTGAGACACATAGGGTACGTCTGGTGCCAAGTCTAGGAAGTGCTTCTCACCCCAGGAGAAAGGTCCATCGCTAAACCCAGCTGTGATGGTTTTGGGTAAGTGCTCTGGCTTCCTCCAGCATTGTCTCCTAGCAAAAGTCTTCTGGATAATTCAAGTACTCCACAGGAGAAAAGTCACGTCATGTCTCTCTTTTGAACTGAATCTTCACCAGAAAAGGTGGTCTCCATCCATGCTCAGATCAGATCCAACCCCTAATCCATTTTGAGCCTGTATCTAAGGTCAGTGGCATCCAAAGCACACTTAGTGAACGTCGGCTGTGGTTGGAGGAGCTCCAAGGTCATGAGATTGTGCTTTTTGCTCTCCATTGGCAGGCGGGAGCTGCAGCTCACTGTGAAGTAAAGCATCAGACTCTGGGTTAATCAACAGTTTTAATTCATGTCCCTCTGTGTCGCCGCATCAGCCCATTTGCTCATACAGGTGATCTTTGCTATTACTCCGAAGGCTCCATCTTCCCAAGAGCACACCTGGGGGAAGTTTAGATACTGGGCAACGAGTAAAGAATCCAGAGTAATGCCTGAACTGTGAAAATTCTGTGGATTTTTTCTTACCATCAAAGGGAGAGGGATAAAATCTGAGAGTAGGCTTATAGAGCTGTAAAATAGGACAGAATTTGGCTATTAAAATACAAATTACTGCTAAATCCCATGAAAAAAGGGATAAAGCCAGGAACACTAGAACTAGATCTAATCAGCAATATCTAATTAAAACTTATATGGAAGGTTTCAATGGGCATTAGCAATGATTTGAATTCAGTCTGGCATTTACGAGCTTTCATCAGTGTATCCTTGTGCATATGCAGAGACACACATATATAAAAATTTACTGAATGTGCTACATATACTCCAGGCAGAGCAAGCAGGCAAGGATGTTGGATAATTCTGATCCGTTGGATTAGCTCAGACAAATGGAGCTTTTGCTTTTGTATTGTTCCATCTAAATAAGATCAACGCAGGAAAGTGGGGGTGGGAACAGATCAGATGCACGGTTAAAGTGATGCTCGGAGAGGAACTGCTCGGATGACAAGCTCTGGGATCAGGACACTCGAAGGACGGCTGCATGGTGGGGGTGGTGACAAAAGAACAGCCCTGATGAGGCTGCTTTGAACTTCTGCACGCTGGAAGTACCAGAAGCGACCCAAAATCTCCGCTTCCTGTCTCGCTGGCATTAATTTTACGTAGCTTCATCTCTTCAGAGCTACGCACTCGCGTTCCTAACAAAACTCCTGTTGCGTTTTATCATTTAAATCTGTTAAGTCAACCTCAAAGCTGTTATCACATTTGTGCTCCCGCGAGGCAGGCTAGAGATGGCGCTGAGCGCAGGGCAGGACGGTGCCGGCGGTGGCCGGGGCAAGCCAGGGGCCAGGGAACGGGAGAAGGGACCAGCCGGAGCTGTGCTCGGAGCACGGCCACTAAACCCTCTACGAACCCAGGGCCATGGCATCCCAAAGACGGCACCCAAAATTAAGGAATGCTTTTCATTTGATCTCTTTGAGTCTCCATGTGCAAAGGAGAGAACCTGCAGCTAGTGCAGGAGCCCCTCCACACCCACGAAATTTTCCCATCAAGAGCCAGGTTTGAATTCTGCTCAGCACACGGATGCTGAAGCCATGGACTGTGCAAACAGCATAAAGTAAACCAGAGCAGGGGTGCTGAGTGAGGACCGTCACTTCTCTGCCCCTCAGAGGGTCCTTGGTGGAGGAAAAAGGGACCACGTCCCTAAATGCTGTGCCACAATGCATGTCCCTAAAGAAGAACGAATGAAACCCCTCAATTCTGCCCCAGCTTCCTGAGGAACTGTCCCCGTAACTTTCACCAATGGTTTTTAAAACACGTTTTGGGTGGTACACATGCACACATAGAGTCAAAGACTCCTAGTAACCTAACCTGTCCTTTCCAAAAATAACATTTCCTTTATTTTCAGTTATTTCCAAGGAGCTCACCACAGCTAACCTGCTCAAAGACCCAGCCCGGAGTCCCCAGATTGCCACAGCTTCGCTTTCCTGAGGCACAAAACTCCCGGGCACCGGCAGGGAGAGTTAGAGCCATTAGCTGCTTCTCCACAAAAACCCAGCACAGAAAGCGTTAGAGCTCCAAGTCCTATTGATCTTACCAAGCGACTTGAAACAACAATTAACCTTTCTAACTATGCGTCTTTCTTTAAAATGCATCTCGGTTGCTTTTCAAAGTTTGCTTTTAAAAATTAATGAATCGATGCAATTTTACATCTATTGACCAATTTAAAATGTCAAGGTTGTGGTAGGAGAGAACACTGAAGAGATGCAAATCTTGTTATGCAGGCACACGGGCGCTGTTTTGTCGGACACTTGACTCTGAACACTCAGCTTTCAGCTTCGGTTCCTTTCTTTTTAGGTTTTATCTCCTTTAATTCTCTTCAGCGAGCATAGCAGATGTCATATGCATTCGTAGCACCTTGGAAAACATCCCAGTCTTATTTAGAAGTGTGCGTGCTTGTGCGCATTCCCAGTTATGAGGACGAAATCTGTCACACACAGCATTTATTATTTAGATAGGGGCCCGGCACTTTGCTTTCATTCAGGGATATGAGTACAGCTATTTAGGGCTGAGATCTACAAGCTCCTCAGCAAACTCAAAGTCCTACCAGGATGCAGTCCTTACTTAGATCCCCATCTTGAAGCAGCTTTTTTATTCCCTAACCACTCATTAACGGTCTACTAGAGATTTCTTGCACCTTTTCCTCTTCACTATCTACAAGACAGGCACTTTACAGAGAGAAGATAAAACACCCCTCGCCCCAAAGACACTGCGACATCTGAGTGTAAGAGAAAGAAAGGAACCAAGGCAGTATATTCGTGTCAATTTTAACTGTGATTATTTTTTTCCTCCATAACAACATGTAGTCTCTGTCTACGGGAGCCCCCTTTGCTGAGGCTGCCAAACAGCTGGCGCAATTATCTGCTGATTAACGCGGGGCAACAAATCGGTTGGGTTTTCAACCACCTAGACAGCATGGCACAACCTAGATTACTCAAGGTTAGAAGCACCTACCCATGTAGATTTGATGCCGGCAAACACCCATGTTTTAAGACTTCAAATTAGCTAAATTACCATTCGCTTCAGTGGTGGTTTGCTTAATTGAAAGTACAGACTGAAATTCTTGATAAAGTCCAGAGCTCTTCGTGTCTCAGGACTCCTCCACTGTGTTTGTGTCGCCTCCTGGTTAAAGTTGGTAAGGCAAAGGCAAAAAAAGAAAAAAAAAAAGCCCCCAAACTCCTCTCTTTATTGTAAGGAACAATATCCACAGAGTGGTGATGAAATCGCCACTTCAGATATCTGTATTCCTTGAATTGAAACAAAAACCCTAATAATCAGGATCCAGTCCAACTACTAATAAACCAGTGAAATGCCCTCCAGAAATTCAGTGGGACGCAGATGAAGACAAAGCAGCTTCCAAGAGGAATTCGCAATGCAAAGAGTCTCAAGCCTTCTCTCCTGCTCTGGTGACTGTCCACATCTTCCCCCGGGGAGATATTTCCTCTCACCCTCTCATTCCACTTTGATTTCCACAAGTTTCATCTTTCCCTTAGCTGCTTTCTCCCCCTCCAAAGGACATGCCAGGGACACCCCTGTCCCGTGTCGTGCCTGCCTGATGGCCAGGTGAGCTTTGCTGAGCGCCTTCAGTGAGCAAACAGCCTTCGGAGGCACAGGAAACCGCACACAAAACCCCATTTTTTTTCTCCCAAAGGCATAACACATTGGCCACATGCAAGTGGCTTTTCCCGGGGAACGGGAACCCAAATCTCCAAGAGAAGACCTGCTAAAATTGAACTTCCATCTTGAAGGCATGAGGTAGTTAGCTTATTTCCGTTTAAGCTTATTGAGCTTGTTTCACCTCAATACAAGCAGCACTGTTATTTTAATAGAGACTAAATGAAATCTTTTCCTCTAGGCTCATTCCCGTGCCCCAGGGATGTCCAGCCGGCGGCGGCAGCCCTGGCCGGAGGCACCCTGCTTCTCCCCGGTGGCTCCGCAAGGCGTGCGGGACACAGCGCAGAGGACGCAGCCTCCACACCCTGCTCCGTGCTTCCTAAAGAAACATCTGGCTGCCTTAAAATACACGAAAATGAAAAACTTAGGCTTCACAATGCGGAGGGGGGGAAAGTCTGTATGCATCTTAATAACAGGCTAAAGTAGCTTATAATTAGCTCATACTACGAGCACCGATGAAGGAAAAATCTTAACGAAAAAGGAAGACTGAATTTTAAATGAATTAAGGTGATAGGAATGATCTGCATTTACTTGTCCTATAGATTAGTTTGCTGACTACTTCTTTTTCTTTTTTCCTGGAGGGCCTTTTAATTATGCATAGAAATCTCATCAAATACAGATGAAGAAGGTCAGAACAATTAGTATAAAACAAACACTTCAGCATAATGCACCATAATGATTATTTTCGCAACAATCAGTTAGCAAGCTCCAAGAACGTTTGATGCATTTTAAACTAAGTCATTATCAGATTTTCCAAATAATTATAACAACAATTCAGCAAACCACCAAGCTAAGCTCCCTGCGTAAGGCTGTATTCTTTCAACTGGCTCTTCCTGGGTCACCAAATTTGCTTCACTCACTGGCCTCACCGAAGGAGCTGCAACTTGCCACAAACCACGCTCAGAAAGGAGACACAGGAGTGTTAAGTAACTTGGTAGTAATGTACAGATTTAGTTTACTGTTGCTGTCATTTTTTAATCTTTATAAGCCATCTCAACTCCAAAAACTTCATATTTTCACGGTTTTGTCGCATTGCAGCTGTTCAGATAAACCTGGCGTGGCAAGGTTCTGATCCTGGAGGATCTTCTGATCCTGGAGGCCGAAAGCCGCGGCACCTCCATGCCACGGGCAGGATCCGCTCAGCTCAGCCCCAGCTCTCCGCGGCGCCGAGGAGCCCGTCTGCTCTCAGCTGTAGGCACACGGTGAGGAATGAACAACATTTGCAAACACGAAAGCCAGCATTTCTTTGCTCTTATTTTGGGATCGTTTTCTACTATCAGATATAGGTCAAACTCCTGCAAAGCCAGATTTTCTTACATGGGAATTTTGGCCTTTCCAGGGCTCTGTTGCCCACCTGCACAAATAACTTAAAGTCTCCCCTGCCATCCCTGCCTGCCTTCATCCCACGCACTCTGAAGTGTCCACAGGGCAGTTAAAAAAGCAACAGCAAGAAGGAAAAACAGGAAGCAGGACTGGAAAAGAGATAGAACATTACATTTCAAGCTTTAACCAAGTCTTAACTTCACCAACTTTATGCTCAGCGCTGCTGGAGACAGGAGCCCTCAGCCTGTGCTAATGAGAAACTGTGCTCCCAAAAGGCTCGCCAGGTTATAAGCTGCCAAGTTTTAGTTCATTTTTCAGGAATGGTCATGGTTGTTTTGCTGCTCGCTGCCCAACCACCACGTGCTCCAGCACAGCAAACCCAACAGCGGTCCTTCTCTCGGTCACAGCTCCATAGACGCGCCGTTGCTGTCCATGCAGCGCGATTGAAGCGCTTTTGATACCACCTTGCTGGAGAGGCAGCTTCTTGTCCTTGGGAAGCCTCAGCAGATCAGTGGTGACAGGGGAGGAAGCATAGGTAGAGATCTCATGCAATAAAATCCCAGAGGACTTCAGAGACAACAGGCATCAATCAAGGAGACCTTGGAAATGGAGTCAAACCTCCCTGCAAATGTCCCTGCTCCAAAGCCAGTCGACACCTACTTTTGTGCCGTGCTGATTTAAGGGCGTGCAGACCAGGGAATGGCTACGAAAACTGCCTCAGCTTTTTCTGCCAAAAATGTGGTTTCACTAAACTGGAGAACCACAGTACTACAGGTACCAGTTCAGTGGCTTTTCCTAATGACACACAAACCTCTCTTGACCTCCCACCACGACCATTACGCCCCCCCGACCCTTACGGTGCTGCAGGTGGTGCGCTCAGTGCCTGGGCATTGCATAAAAGTTATTTTCCTGGAGGAACCAAGGTGTGTGTAATACCTGAAGTCCTTTGTGTGGTGCACTCGAGTTGTGCATGTGTGTGATCCACCACCGGTGCTGTGAAGTCGGTGGGTGCACAGGAGTCACTGAACATCAGAAGAAACAAGAGAAGTTGTCAGGAAGGCAATATGCCCTTGGCATGATGGCTTTCACTCCCCACACACCTACCAGGCACAAGGGATGTGTTTCAAATATATTTCAAATATCTGAGAATAACAACGGGAAACGTCCCTGTAATTCAAAGTAAATGGGTATTTGTAGGTTATTAGTTACAAGAATGACCTTTTTATACACCAGTGTTGAGAGAGAGATTGTGCCTTTAGGGTCTACTCCAGAGCACACCAGGAGTTAATGGGAGTCTGTCCATTAGCTGTAAGGGGTTGCGTTGGCCCTTTTCAAACAGGGCTGTGCATTGCAAAGGTGAGGAGGACAGGGGACGGAGGGAGGGTTGGGAAGGAGAAGGATGGAGGATTCATGCGGATGCTCCCCCGACACACCCCGTACCTGCGTGCACAGTGACACCCCGACAGCCACCAGAAGACCTGCCACTTCTGTGGCTCTGTCGCTTGTTTTTTGAGATGGCCGAGGCAACGGCTTACACAGTCCCTGGATGTCTGGAAAGCTGCAGTTGCCATCGGCCACGTGTCTGTCCCAGTCGCCTGTTTGTGAACTGCCTCCCATGACTTTTTATTGTTTGTACAGTCTTGGAACAGTTTGGAATTAATGTCTTACTGATTTATGCTACATTAATAGTAAGTCACCAGAGGAAATGTAAATAATTTTTCAAATGGATGCTGTAAATCTCCTTGATTAAGTCTACAGTTAAATTTTGGCAAAGAGCTTATACTCTTGCTTATAACTGGCTCATTAGCCTTTATCTTGATTTTCATTAACTGTGCACAGACCAAAACACCATGGTGATGGTTTTCTTAAACAAAAAGAACAAAGCAGCGGCCTACTCCTCTGCACAGTGCTCGAGAGGGCCGCGCATCCAGTGCTTCAAGGAGGAAGGGCAGCAAAATCTTCGCGGCCAATTGCTAATAAAACACATGACATTCACTGGGAAGGCTCCCTCGCTTCTGAAAATCTGATCGTCCCTGCAGCCTCCTCTCTTTCCTCCTGTGCTCCTCATGCTGCCTCCGGAGCTCCACCTCTGTGCCAGGCTGCTGCCCCTCACCTTTGCATCTCCTTGACCATGAGCAATAACAAGCAGCAATTCACACACGAAACCTTCTGCCTGGTACCCACTCGAAGATAACGTACAGCCTTCAGCTTGGAAGACCTCTGTCCCCTTTCACACGGCGCAGCACAAAGAGTACCCGAGGGATCTAGCGCCGAATCACGATTTCCACAAACAAGCGAAGCATCAGAGAGACGTTCGCATCTCCCTGAGGGATGCGCAGCTCCACCAGACCCCAGGAAAAGTCTTAGGGAGTACCTCTCTTTCCATGACCGCAACATACTCCCACGCTCAGAAATGCCGTGTCACACAGACAATTTCTGATCTGCACTATGTGCAGCATGTAGTCAGCAGTAAATAATTTAGGACCTCCTTTAATGCTCTTTACTACCGAGGAGAAGACTCCTATGAAGCACAGTAGGAATCAGCTTGCAGAGTGGCACGGCAGCTCACAAACCAGAGCACCCTTGTGGAGACCAAGTCACTCCCAAAGCGTGGACACTCTGCATGTCTCATAAAGGGCCTTTCCTTTCCTTCTGACCCAGAGCTGACCCCGAAACTTCAACTGGTAGAAGTTCAGTCACCCACGTGAACCCTGCCTGGATGACCTGGCACGATCAGCCACGTGACAAACAGATTTTTATTGATACAAATAGTACTTAGAGCACCATCCACCAGCTATGCCGGTTGATTCTGACTTTGCTGAGAACACTTTGCTTTTTCCCCTAAAACATTTAGCGGCAGTAAATCTCACACAGCCAACATCTGGCAGCTAGGAAAAATGAGTTGTTTTTCAAGGGGTTTACTGGAATACCTCGGTCTTCATTATGCTTGTCTGAAACAGTCATAGTCCCCTGACTTTACACATAATCATCCACAGAAATGGCATTAGATTCATGATGCTGATGATATGATGGAGAAGAAAGAGCAATATTAGTGATTTTCTCCCTAGAGAATACACTTCAGTATTGGAATTTACATCAGGACTGAAACTCTGTCCCTTCCTCTCCCTCCTTCTGCCTTCTCCCCACCTCCTCCCTTTCCCAAGCAAAAGGCACGTTCTTGCATCTGGATAAGCTGAAATGCAACCATGCAGAAGACAGAAACAAAATAAACCACCCCACTGCCCCCTACTCGGCCTATAATGTGCCGTATTGGTCTCCTCAAAACACCCATGTAAAAGTCAGACTCCTCTATTTGAGGACAGAAAGTGGGATATTCCCTTCCTTTCCGATGCAGAGACAGGTCAGCAGGAGCAAGTCTCCAGTGGGAGCTACGCCATTACGAGAGTGCGGAGATCCCCAGACCTCTCCATTCACGCACTTCCATCAGGTGTGGCCCTCACTTATCCCTTCTTTGACCAAAAATACCTTATATTTTCAGAATTCTGAACTCACTTTATCATCACAGTCCTTTTTAGTTTGCTTTTAAGTGGCTTCCTAAGAACCTATTATATGTTCATACAATATCTTGCATAGTTGGGGCCTGTTCCAAAAGTTTAACTCCCAGGTACCTAATTATTACAAAAGCACTCGCCAGCTTAAAAAATATGATAGTATACTGTACATTTCTGTAGATACATTGTTTTACATAAATCTCCCACTGTGATGAAGGCCATTTTCTGTACTAACAACTGGCCCTAAGTTCTGTCCCACAAGACCTCTGCTACCCTGTCCAGCCGTCCACACGCTCACACGGCCTGTAGGAGTATCTGCACCACTTGTTTGGGTTTTGCCTCCTACCTCCACATCTTCCCTTATTTATTTTTTTTTTTTCACTTGGATTGTGTGAATAACCCAGGCAAGGGGTGCCTTCAATGTATTTAATATCTCAGATAAAGTATGATCCTTGCTCCAAGAAAGGGGATGGTTTGTTTTATATATTCTCACTAACTACAGACAATTCTCCCCTGCTTCTAAATCTGAGTATTGGTGCAGCCCTTCAGGCTCAGGGACTGAACAATATGCCTGTTCCTCTACAAACTTGAGTTTGTAGGAGTAGATTATGTGTATATGTAAAACACACTTGCATATCTACATACACATATATATACACGTACGTGTATTGTAGATTATGTGTCTATATAAAACCAAATCAATAAAAGAACTCTGTGCTAACGTACCTGTTACATGGAGATCCATCACCAACACCTGCAAACGGGAACGCTGTGCTCACTGCTTCAGAAGATGAATTTTATAGACAAGCTCACTGGGTTAATGCCTATATCATGTTCTTTCCTTCTATTCTCGGCATGTTTTTATGTCTCCAGATCTCAGCCACCTCATTGCTTTGCTTGTTATTTTTGAAATACAATTACGAGAACGCTGAAAGGAAAGGTGAGCGGAGGACACTGTCAGCTACTGAACTGTGCAATGGGGAAGTGATCAACCTGAGTTTGGTCCACTTAATTTTCAGCCAACATAACGAGTACATTTGTTTTGCTGTTCTTTCAAGCTTTGTTGTCAAGGATACAAGAATATCCTCTATGTCAGAAGATGAATCTATTATAAAGAACTACTTTTCACTGGCATTTACTCAATCAAACTTGACATGAAGGCAGCATCTGTCCGATAATTTTTTACTTAAAGTCAAGTCATTATTTATAATATCAGCTCAACAACAAAAAACATAAATCTTTCTGAAAGCCAGCTAAAGTGACATTGAATGCTACTTATTTTTTGTCTGTGAAATGTCAGAAGCAAGGGCTCTGTAGCGGTCGTGCACTGATATATTCTCTTATGATTGAGGTGAAGGGTTCAAATGCAGCATAGACAACACGGGAGAGAGAAAGTTTGACGACCTACATGCACAGGACCACCGTAAACGTGGCTACTGAAGCTCTCAGCGAAGAGGTGGGATGGTTGTTCCCAGCCTGTAAGCAGCACCTCCGACACGCAGGCTGCACGTCCCGGCCCAAACGCTCTTGTTCCGTCACCTACATCCTGTGATGAGGTACGTTACGCAGCGCATCGTCACAAATCGGTGTACGTTATCGCAAGCTGCTTCTGCTTAAAAAACGGCCCTGTCTGCGAGCTCTGCCCGGCACAACCTGCTAAACCCGCACCAGCTGCACACGCAGCAGAGCTACAGTCTTTATTACCTTTCCATCAGTCACTGACCACTTGTTTGAAAATTAAAACATTAGCTGTTCGCTCCCTGCTCTCGTTTGAGGCACAAATTGGGATCTAAGAAGAGGGTTTATGGCAAATATGTGTCTCGGGCAGCATTTAACCCTCTTGCTCCCACAGGTGACGGCACAGGGAGGCTGACAGACCATCAAGATTTTTTTCTACAAAAGCATGTTTTTAGAAGCAGTCTCTCTCCACACCAGGAACGACTGAGATCTTTTAATTCTTAAGCAGTTCAGAAAAGCACTGACAGTAGAATATATCAAAAATATATCTTGCTAGCCAAACCCGATTGGTTTTTTGGGTGTTTTTTTTTTTTTCAATAGACTTATCAAAGCAGATTCAAGGAATGTGTATTATATCTGGAGTGAAGTGGCAGATACTGTCTCAGAGAAATTCTACCTTGAAAACTAATTAAATAGGCTTAGATAGAAGCACTTTCATGTGGGATGGAAATTAATTGAAAGGCGGCATACAAAAGGTAATGATGAATATTAATGTGCTGAGTTGGTGGCAATATCTAATAGGGTGAGATTTTTATCTTCTGTGGACAGGGAAATATTACAGAAAGACATTAAAAACCATGTGATTTCAATTAAGGGAAAATCAGGTTAATACACACATAAGCTTGGAAGGAAACACGCTCAACAGAAGCGTGAACTGTTAAAGCGAGTAGAGATCTACTTACTGTGACCAGCCAGGGTAGAGCGGTAGATGTCCAGGGTGAGCACTGACCGCCCACGGCGCCAGTCTTTCCTTCATTCATGTCCATGTGAGGCCACACCACCGAAAACAGAGCTGCTGAGGACTCCGATGGGTGCTGGGGAGCCCATGGGCACCGTGTCCACAATGCAACCTGGAGGCACGCAAACGCCTGGTGGGACTCCCGGCGGCAGACGGGGATGCAACGCACTGCAGGGGTTCAGAGACATCACTCCTTCGCCTGTTCCTTCAATGCGATGCACCTGATTACGCATCACATAAATGATTAATATACATATAAATACATGTTCTTCATGATAGAAGTTATAGCCGATTATCTCCCCTTCTTCAGAAACTATTAAGGAAACACACAAGACAAACCACTACTGTTTCACTCGAGGGTTTTTTTTCAGTTACTCCATATTGTCACATGCACATACATAAGTTTTCCTTAAATGAATTCCAGGACGTTTAAAAATTATGGTATGAGAAGAAGTTCCATTTTACTATTTTGCATTAAAAGCATATAAATAGCACACGCTTGTGTGCGGAAACCTCCCTCCCTCAAAGACAACTATAGCAAAACACTTGAAATCTTATCCTGGAAGATGGGGTAACACCGATTGCTCTGGAAGGGCAGGTGATTTCTGAGAGACGTCACAGGGAATGGCAGCCTCAGGTGACAATTCATTTTGCAGAACGTGGGCAATTCCCACCTAAGAATCAGTAGGTGGAGAACATGCCCGACCTTGCCAGGAAAACAGCTCCTGGCCGAGCTCTTCAGTGACACCTCATATCACAAATGTTCGATTTTCTATAAAGCGTGTGGCAATAAACTCCCACAGCTCTCACTGTAAGTCTTGGACTCTGTTTGCATGAGCAGGTGCCGCTCAGGAGTCTCAGGTCTGCGCTCAGCAGCCCATCACCGCAGTATCTGTCATGGTATGGACCACCTCTGGGGAGATGCTTGGACTGGTCACAGAAGGGATGGCCAAAGGAGCACAACCAGCATAACCTCTTCCATCCAGAAACATCCTCAGACCAACTGAGCCGTGCTTAAACTACATTAATAAGAAAATTGGCTAAGTGCTGCTATTAAAAGTACGTGCTCACATATATGCTTGGGCAGAAAGATTCTTTTTTCACTGACTACAAACACTGGTGGAATAACTAATCTGTTCTCAAACATCTTCTGCCCTAAGTCAAGCACAGGACATTATGGGAAGGTACAAGGAACACAATTTATGGCCAGAGGAACAGCTAACAGAGCCAGCCCAGAGACCCTTGCATTCATTTTGAAGTTGGTCCAGTAAATTGGAAAAGCAGTTCAGGGAATAATTAAAGATCAGAGCAGTCTCTTTGGCAGAAGATGAGGGAAATAAAACAGGGCCGCAAGACTCATCAGTTCTCCAAACTGTTTGAGACTTTTCTTTGAGCCAAGATCTGTAATGGGGAAACGTTCAGGAGGTCAGAAACCTGCAAGTGGGAAATAACAACTTTGCACCTTTCGGGTTATGCTGGGACTACTGTGGCTGAAAACTAGAAGCTTTTTCCAAAGGCATGAATCACATTCAGTGGTCACTTATTCATGGTAAAAAAATATAAGGTAGTCCTCAGTCAAACACAGAAGGTCAGGCAGAAGCTTAGAAATAATTTTCTAGAGCTGCCTGAAAACCAGAACGCTATTTCTCAGAAAAAAAAAGCAGAAAAATTTCATTATCGCTTGTTTTTACCTGAGCCCAAAGACAACCTAGGTCTCCTGGAACTCCTCGTCCAGCATGGACAAGGTCCTCAGCTGAGGGGTGGAAATGTGGCAGCACATTCCCTGAATCTGCTGGGAAAGGATGCTGAAGGTGGCCGGGAGGAGCGGGAGCCTCCCGAGCCGCTCCGTCATGCACGTTCCAAGCAGGTTCGCTGCCGAGCGCTTTCTGCCGGATCGTGCACTCAAAAACCTGGTGTTTCGCACACCTCCGTTTGCTAATCACCCACGCGACGGTACTCCAGCCTGCTTTGGCACACCTCCGGCATTTAATGTCTTTAAATATTGACAGATGGATTGTTCTCTCCTGTTACTCGGTGAAAGCTGGGAGCATACTGCTAAGCTGATTAAAAGAAAGGGGATCACCAGCTAAATCCATTTCTTTCTGACTTCTAAATGTGGAAGTACCTTCTCATTGCTCAAGGGATATATTTTTCTAAAAGACCTGGCTCCTGAACTAGCAGTACAAACACTCCCTGGATGCTCTTATAAGGAGCAGACTTTCTTCTTGTTCTGCTCAAAGAGATCTCCCCCCTCCTTATCCTGCTGGGTAAAAAGAGATATTTGGGTTTTGTCTCACCTTGCAAAAGAAAGAATCAATTTTGTTCTTTCATTGGGGGGGTGGGGGGGGGGGGGGTGGGGGAGAAAAGAGAGTAATTGACAAAGCCTGCTACTTAAAAGGAAAATTGTTTAGCACCTCAAGGTCCAAAGTTACAGCAAACCACGCACTGATCTGAAGAGACAAAAGGGAAACGCGGGCACCGGGAAATAAAGAGGCTGTTTGAGCCTCCCCCAGCAGGTGAGTGGCGAAGCCAAGAGCACCCAGTGCTTCTGCCTCTGTCGTGTCGTGCCTTGTTCCCGGGGCCAGATCAAAAGGGTATTTAGTTAATAGCAGCCTTTATTTTTCTGCCCCAGAAAACACTAATCAATGGTAGGGTCGTGAGCCTAGAAGTGCCGCTGAAACGACGTCCTGACCAGAGGAAAGCTTGGGAACCACTCGTTTTCTTTTCCTATTCACGTGCCAATATTATACCTGCAGTGGATTGTAAGATTCTGCTGTAATCAAATGCATTTTGAGTGTAAATACACCTTAAACTGGACGTTTACACCTGTTGATCTCTGTGGAGGGCTGAGAGCGCTGAGGCTGGCAAGTGCCCGTGCCCAGCCTCACCTCCGCCCTGTGAGCAAACGCCTTGTCCCAGACGAGTATGTTCCGTGTGTTCCCAACTGTCCGCAGGGTCGCTCCACTGTTCATCGACCCAATAAAAATTACCAAACAGAAGTTTCCACTTTTTTTTTTTTTTAACTGGAAGCTTACAGCGTGCAGGTAAATGAAGATGGAAAACAAGTCAAGGGAAACCAAAATTAACATCACTCTTCTAAGAACGTACAGGCATGAATATGTATGATACGTTAGAGATTTGACTGACGAATGACCCGTAACTCATCAGAAGTAATGGCTTACACTGAGTAATGGAGGCTCCTCTTTCAAGATGAAACATTAGTCACTTAAATGCCTTCCACATCACACCGCAAAAAATCTTTTGCTTATTTAATTTAAGTACTGTTTTCTTTATAAGAATTTAAAAAAAAAAATGTTCCTTGTTTAAATATGCTGCCCTATGAGTCAAAATAAATACTCCAGCCCCTATTTCCTTGCATCGCCTTTGGCTTTGCTGCCATTGCTTTGTCAGCGCTCGGCAGTTCTTTGTTTGAAGAGGGGAAGGGGGCCCATTCCCCGTCATCCAGGAGAGAGATGAGAAATACCACAGCTCCCCCGGGCAGGCAGAGCCGGAGGACGGGCTCAGCCGCGGGAGCCAGGATATTGCGCAGACCCAGTAAATTCTGTGAGAGACATTCCTCTGTGCCTGTGGATCCACAAAGGATGAACAAACAGTGGCATTGCCTGTTGCATTATATACGTTTAAGACGTTGGAGGCTTTTTCACCCAAAGTCAGCCACACGCGTGTTTTGTCTTTCTGCAGTGTCTCAGCCAAAGCCATGAAGCCAGGACTGCTGGGTCTTGGCAAAGCAAGAGCTTGGGTCAGGTAGTCAGGAGAAGAGATGGTGCCTCCAGACTTGTTCAGCGTTGGTCACTGGGCAAATCCAGACTTGTTTTTCCTGATTAAGAAGTATTGAGGAACATTGTCCATGCAAAACTTTAATGCAACGTGATGCATTTCTCTGTGTTTGCTCTGGAAAGCGATGACTTTGTCCCACACATTTTTCATAACCAATTCAAATTCTCACAATTTAATTTAATCTTTCTCTCCCTGTTTGCTCATTAACCTCACGTAAAGCTATCCACGTCACCACGTCTACCTGCCCTTCACCACCACCGGTGCTTCAAAGCCAACGTCACACTCCTCTTGAGCTGCCAGAGGAGGAGAACAGGCAGAGAGCTGCAGTGTCTCCTGCCTCCTCCATGCTCCACACCTCCGAGCTTCTCAGGAACCCTTCCCTCCCAGACTGTCACGACTCGGCCAGTTGTGAAATGAGAAAGGCCCTGTGTCGTCCTTACCGTTCATTAAGTAAAACTGATTTTGTAAAGGTAATTTTGCTAAGGGTTTCACCGAAGACTGAAGCAAATGTCATCTGAGGTCAGCTTTTCTACTCCGGTTTACAAAGCGGCACTGGAAAACCAACCGCATAATGGTTTATGCTGCACTGTATTGCATTTGCTATTTGATGGTCTGGTAACACTTTAATAGTCTTGAATGAACGTTTAATTTAGATTTAATAGGGCAGCTTCTCTGTTGTAATTAAATATCAATTGATTGTTAAAAGAGCACTTGCTAGATTTAATATATAAGAGATAAACCTGGTTTGCTATATAATTAACTCAGAACACAACAATAAAAGTGCAATTAAATTTCTAGAACACGGAACTTGCAAAAAAGTTTATCAAGTTGGGGGACGTGAGAGGAATTAAATAAAAATTATGTTAAAAATTGTGCTTAATAGCGATCCTAAGAGATAATAATTAATTTGGTTAACTATTGATGATTTTGACCTTCAATGTAGAAATTCCTTTGAGATGGAAATCAAACAATGAAAGTGACTGCTCCCACCAGGTGTTGCTGGTATCCAGAGACAGTTTTCTTCAAACAGCTATAGAAAAAATGTCAGGCATCTAGTGCAATTTTAATGTCTTCTTCTACATTAATAGTTAGTGTTTATCATAGCTGCGCTTTAAAAAAAAAAAAATCAGCCTTTTAAATATTTAAATTCACCATAATTTACAAATAGTTAATTAATTCCCATTCTATTTTTCTTTTATTTGCTTTTCCCATAACTCCTGCAGATTTTTTTTTTTTTATAGGGTCTGTCACTTAAAAGTGGAACAACCTAAAAAACCAGTGTTTTTCAAACACAAAGCGGTGGCTCTGACTGTCCAGCATGAAAAGCCATCCATGTGCAGAGCATTAATCCTACATCAGAATCAGCCTCCCCCAAACTAGCTAGAGAAAAGACAAAATCATAAATGATGCAAGCATCTTGGAAATTTATCTCAAAGCATGTTTACGTGGCTGGCTTTGCTCTCACCTTCCATGACATACGCAAGGCCCCTCGCTACGAAATGAAGGTATTTTCTCATTACAAGACATCACCAAGACTCTCTTCGCAACTACGCCGCCCACACGCGTCTTGCAAAGCGGCGACCGTGCCTCCAGCACGCCTTCCTCCCCCCAACACACGCCGCACACCCAACCCAAACAACAACACAGCAGAACATCAACAACTTCTGTTCTGCCCATGGTGCCTGGCACAGACAGCACAACCCGCTGCTTACCGGCCACCTTCAATCATTTTTCTTCCATTCAAATTCAAGCTTCTTCAATAAATGCCATTTAAAATAAAGCAGCCGTTGTTCCATTCCGGGACACCCCCGCCCTGAATGCCGTCGGTGTGTGTGACACCGCTGCACCGGCCATGCCACGGGCAGACCCCCGGCTGTCGCAGAGCAGGGGTAGGAATCAGCGGCGTGTTTGGCCGGACACGGGGGGAGCAGAGCGAAGTGACGCCTGTGTCCACACACCATCACCATTGCAGGTGGGGCTCGCCTGCCCCAGCCACAGCTACCCGGTTTCATGCCGACAAATCCCACAGATGCAGGCTTGAGCGCGTCGAAATATTTATTTTTTATTTTCTTTATGGGACTTCTTTTTCATTTTCCTTGAAATTACCTGTCAAAACCATTCCACGTGTTCGACAAAAAAAGTAAAACCAAGATTGATTTTTAAGTGGAGTCTTTTCCAGAAAAGCTCGAGAAGGATACGTTTTATGCAATGAAAATAGAATTGCTAATGGCTGGAAAGTCTTTTGGGGTGCTGGTGCACTGTGCGAAGGATGGCAGAAGCAGGAAGGAAAGAGAGATGGATGCGCAGGCCAGCGCGATGGGCAAAGAGGACATTAATGATGGCTCTTGTCACACAGCCCCTTCGGGTGCTGTGACTTTGGGAAGAGGGGTTGGACTGAGTCCAGTTCTGGGCTACTGTGTCCAGTGCTGGGCTCCCCAGGTCAAGAGAGACAAGGAACTGCTGGAGACAGTCCAGCGGAGGCTAAAAAGGTGACGAGGGACGGGAGCATCTCTGTGCTGAGGAAAGGCTGAGAGCCCTGGGGCTGTTCAGCTGGAGAAGAGCAGACTGAGAGGGGATCCCATCAGCGCTGAGCAATGTTTTAACGGGCTGGGGGCAAGAGGACGGGGACAGACTCTTCTCAGTGGTGCCCAGCGACAGGACAAGGGGCAACGAGCACAAACTAGAACAGGGGAAATTCCATCCGAACATGAGGAGCATCTTTGAGGGTGGCAGAGCCCTGGCACAGGCTGCCCAGAGAGGTGGTGGAGTCTCCATCTCTGGAGACATCCCAAACCCGCCTGGACGCGTTCCTGTCTCACCTGCTCTGGGTGACCCTGCTCTGGCAGGGGGTTGGATGGGATGATCTCCAGAGGTCCCTTCCAACCCCCGCCATTCTGTGATTCTGTGACTTCCTTTTAATTCACATTTTTCCCACTGAACGTGAGAGAAGCACGGATTAAAAAACGACTCCAGCGACAGGAGTGCTGAGCGCAGAGAGGACAGCCTCTTCAATCACGCCGCTTGCTTTTGTCCAGATCGTGCTTTCAGATGAGTCCGGGTAGAAATGAAGTGGAACATGATAAGTTTTCTTGCAGCCGCCATACCCTGGCCAGAGAGCTCCGGGTTTATTCATGCTTTAGAGGCGTAACAAGCCCGTGTTTACAGCACGCTGGAGCCAGCTGGGATGACACAGTAGAAGCAGACTTACCTGCAGGCTCACTTTTATTAGAGCTTGAAAAGCCAGTGAGCAGTGAGCCGGGAAGCAAATACTACTGCTTAAGAGACAACGGCACATTTCAGAACACAGTATAAAATAACGGAGCAAATTCATCACCAGTCGAGCTCTGCCAGCACCGGCAGCTCTTGTTCCTCTGTTCCCAGGTGGAAACTCGCCTTTAGGAGTATTTGCGTGGCTGGGATGTTTGAGAGGAACTGAGCAGAGCAGAAAATATGGTGGGTGTTGGTAAACAAGAGGGCTGGCTGCAGGCGTTGCGGTGCCCGACGTACAGAGCAGCGCGTGTCCCTGCGTGTGTGCCCGTGCGCGGACACCCAGCCCCTGGGCACCTCTCCATCTGCCCAAACCACCGCTGCCTCCCCGGGAGCGAGGACCAGACCATCAGCCACTTCTCTTCATTACTGTTAACCAGCCATCACAAAGGCAAGATTTACAGAGATCGCTTTTATTTGGCCGAAATACCCTGCATCAAAGAGACAGTTTTTGGACCTCCTGCAACAATGATGGCTAAAGCATCCCTGCATCTTTATTTTCCATGAAAAATGCGCTTGTCCAACCAATCCCTAAAAGCCTGGTCCTTTAGCACACACACTCTTAGGGCAAGGAGCGGCTCTTGCTAGGGACTTAAAATCATAGAATCATAGAATAATCTGGGTTGGAAGAGATCTTTAAGATCATCAGGTCTGCCGCAGCGAAACCCCAAACTGGATAAAACCTCTAAACTCCATGCTAATATAAACATTTGGTACTAAAGCAAAAACCTTCATTAAGGCCAAAAACATCCCGTAATTACTCAGTACAGACAAAGGCACAACTGAGAAACGTCCCTCTCAATGGCTGGAGAGAAAAATCTGACGACTCATTCCTAAAACTCAAGAACTGCAGCCATTAAATAACACGGGGGACAACTGCTGCGGCAGGCAACTCTTCCTTCCGCTGACAAGCTTTTTGCCCTAAATCACTTCCCAGTCTCAACTGTGTGATGTAAAAACCGAAACGGAACAAAGCACTCACCTGCCGTTACTTTTAGCACAACAGCAAGGATGCGCTTGGACTTTCGTGTTTGATTTTTGGGTCTTACTTGCATATCTTAGTTCTCCCCAAAACGCTTGTAGAAAATCAGCACCAACCTTCTGCAACTCACAGGGCACAATTTACCAGTGCATAAATCTTACTTTCACATAGCTCAGAAGTAGCAAAGCTTAAAGGCTTTGCAGCGGAGAACCAAACTGATCCAGCTCTCTGGAGAGTTAATGCAAAATCTCCCATTGACTTTTATAGGCATTAGAGCCGACCCTCGGCTGACTTTCTAATCTACAAAGGGAAAATGATTGAGATTTCCAGAAAATTGGCTCAGCATTATTTCAGCTCTAGAAATGTTTCTGCTCGGAAACAGTAGACTTTGCATGTTTTTCTCCCAATCCAAAGATAAAACTGTTCCCATAAAAAATACTTTGTTAAAATGCTCTTTGGAGAAGGTCCCATCCTTGAAAGGTGCATTTGCTAAGGATATCTCAGAAGTGACTTTCTCATTTGAGATCACCTCATTTACACCAGAGTGGTAATTGCTCATATCATTACTTTCTAAGTAGGCAGTAACTTTCTTTCTCCTTCCTTTCCTCCTGCCAAAAACCTTCCCACTCCTGTCTTTATAGCTACTTTTCTCCCCCCCTCCAACCTTTTATTATAGCAAGGAACTAATTAAAACACGAACATTTCTAGCACTAGCACAACAGGAAGGATATAGATCAAGAATACAGCATCAAGAAATATTAAAATTAAGGTTGTTCTTGTAACTTGCCTGGTGCTCCTTTTTCCCGGGAACCAACCATGGTTCCAAGCAGAAGCTTCAGCCCTTTCCTCCGGAGGCGCAGGATGAGCTGTCCTGCTATTCGGGCGCATCTGTGGGCAAGTTCAGGGGACGGGCCTCTCCTCCTAATGAAAGGAAACGGACAGTAATTTCTTAAAACGTAGCAACCGGATTGTCAAGCTGAAATTTTAATGAGAGAAGACAGGCAGAAAATCTTAATTTTCAGAATACATGCAGGTATGCAAGTCCTCAGCCTTCATAGAATCATAGAATCATAGCGGACTAGCGTTATTTTAGTAGATCAGCTTTTGCTTGTTTTATTTACTTTTCAAGATAGGAAGACCACAACGACGAGGAGAACTTCAAACTTCAGGAAAAGCCTCTCCCTCACCACCCCTTAAAAAAAAAATCATTTACTGTGAAAATGGGTTCTTTACTTATTTAAATACTTTCATTTTAGGGACTTGGTTTAGTGGTGGGCTTGGCAGTGTTGGTCTATGGCTGAACGTGATGATCTTAAAGGTCTTTTCCAACCTAAACGATTCTATGACTTTGATACGGTAACACATCCTCACTGAAGCATTACCCCAAACCTGTGGCATTTTCCCTTTCCGAGGGAGGTTCCGAAAATGCACACGTACAGAAAATTAGAGCCGTACAAATCAATCGGCGGCAGGATGCTCCCGCTGCCGCTCAGATTTCCTCCACCTTCTTCTCTATTTAGGGCTCTGGAAAATTTCTGTAAGTGGAGAGCTTGGCTGCAGCCTCTCCACTAACAAGCAGCTTCATTAGCATTCACTTTACATCAGCAGAAACGAAGCTTCCTTTATTTTTTTTTTCCTTGCGGGAAGAACAAACAAAAGCTTTATTATTCTCTGCATTGTCTGCAGAAGTCAGGCAACTCATTGGCTTCAGCGAAGATCAAATATTAATGCCATATTCCAAGCAGGATTTTTGAAGCTATCAGCATCTCGTGCTCGTTGAAAACAGTGGCTGGAGAAAACTCTTTGCAGAGAAGTCCTTTAAAGTCTGTGATGCTCGCAGATGAAAAACAGTAGGTTGTTGAATGTAATTTTTGAAGAAAGCGGGGGAACCTTTGGTAGGCCAGGCAGAAACCCCTGCCAAATGATCAGCGTGGAAACCGGCAGAGGCAGGGATTCATTTTCACTTGTGGAGCTTCAGAAACGAGCAGGGGGAGAGCCCGGGGTTTGCTGGCCCCCGGGGGTGCACCAGCCACGGTGCCAGGTTAGAGTTTCCACCTAATCCCATCCCACAGCCGCTGGATTAAGACAGACAAGATGTGAGAAGTAGTGACAGCATCCTCAGCTCTACTAAAACCACCCCCATCACTATGCCAGTCTGCAGGCGGTGACAGTTATTGCCAGAAAATAACAACTTCTTTTGTCTTTTTTTACATTTTGCCCCCTCTTAATCCTTGGCGGTGGAGGCAGACGCTTGCATTGCTTATATTCCCACCAATCCCCGTGACGCGTGAGGGATCCGGGGAGGAGGGAGGAAGGATGAAGACCACAAGAGTGGGATGGACCTCCAGCCTCAGAGAGGAGATAGATGGAGATTTCCGATAGAAGTAGGAGTATTTTCATGCTTTTGGCTGAGTGTCTTTTGTTGGTTCACTCCTGGTCTTAGCGTTAGTGCCTCCCTAGGACAGCTAAGTGCTGCTCCTCATGGGAGAAGCGGCATAAACTCCAGAAGAAATCTCTGCTGCAGCCCTACAGACACCTCCCGAAGCAGAAGGCATTGCAGACCTCTACCAGCTGCTGAGAGAAGAGGAAAGAGCCTTCATTTCTGGGTAAAGTTTAGTGCCCGTCTCCTCCCACCACTGCCAGAGCAGACCGGGCGGTGGGCGGCCGTGGCCCAACTGCTGACAGCATCTGACCCGGCCACGCAATACCCCAGGGGACGAGTCACAACCCTCCCTCTGAACCAGGGACTGGCTGCACCCTGTGCTCAGACATATGGCCAGACCCCTCAGCCTTTGCTCTTGTGGCACCTACCCCAAGCTTATTTAGCTTATTTCAGACACCATAAGGAGGTGGAGAATTCTGTTTGCTTTCTTAGAAAAAACCAACATGCAATAAAAATTCCAACTGGATTTTCCTACTCCTGTTGACTTGCCAGCTCGTATCAGGAGCATCTTTCTGAATTTCCAGGAGCCTGTGTGCCTAAACACCTCGACGCTCAATTTTTTTCCAGTGTCATCACCGAGTCAAACCATTTTGCTCAGAAGAGTAAGAATTCACGATGTTCAAATAAATTTGCTATTCATGATACGATCATCCTCACAGTCTTTTCCAACCCTGGCAGAGTAATCACAGTCACCCAGGTGTTCACCACCCCGACTCCCTCCCCACCCTGCCCATGTCAGCTGCTGAAATCTCTTAGGAAATATTACCTAAAAGTGATTTAAACACAAGAATGACCATCCTGGGTCAGACCAGAGGTTCAACCAGGCTAAACTCCCGTTCCCAGGCATGGCCATGGCTAACCCAGCTTCTAGCTTGGGGATCTGCTGAGCAGGAGGTGTGACAAAAGCCGCTGCATACGCTACAAATCCTTTTCAAAGGACATGAGTTTCCCTGTGGAACTGCTGGGAATAAAAAAGACTATTTAAACTCTTTGGAGAACAGTGTTATAATTTACAACAAAAGTACCCTCAAAATCTTTCAAGGAGGGACCACGAACACCACATGCGTTCCCCCTCAGAGGTAGATGTATTTTGTTTCCAAAGAGGACCGCTTTCATTAGGCTGGCTACTAATTAAACCGTTTTTTACATTGCTGGATTTAAAAACAGATTTCTTACTCCTACTGCTTTCATTGTACATCACAAAGAGTCCAGAATTTATTCTTTCAAAGTCCTTAACAACCCCTCACAGCTCTGCAACATCCGAGATCACAGCGAAGTAAAGCAAGAACAAAGTTATAGCGAATGCAAATGTTAGCGCGAGGCCGCGCTTCGTCTTCCCCTTCGGCGGGGCTGCCGAGAGCAGGCGCTGAGCAATGGATCTGCTGCTCTCAGTCGTCAAAACCCTGCAACTGCACACACCTGCACAGCAGTCACCTGCGTGCGGCACCGCACCCCGCACAGCTCGCAGCGGCGACGGAGGCAGGTCGCACTCCTTTTCATTTTTTCTCCCATTCTCTCCGAAAAGCAGCCATAAACCATGATGAAACAGATGTTGGTAGGGAGCAGCGCAGGGACGTCCGATGGCATCAAACCTTTAACAGACAAAACCTACGCAAAACTCTGCTACGCTTTTATGCGCAGGCAATCTGCATTTTATACTCCATTGGCTGTTATTGTGTTCCAAGGACAGTCGGCGCAGGAAGAACGACAGCTTTAGCAGGCTGGGGAAAAATCTGAATGTGCAGTTTCCACTCCAAAGCAATACTTCTGCCTTCGGGATGCCCCAGTTGCTCTTCTTCACCATCCGCTATCTGTACCTGGGCTTAGCTTTTTTGGACCCACATGGCATTATACGAACCTTGAAAATGCTAACAACGTGGTTTTGCAGCACGGGATCTCCTCATTTCTCCATAACTCTTGGTATGGACATTGGAGCACCCAGCCACCTCTGGGCTGGCCAAGATTTTACAGGAATCAGGTTAAATAAGCACAGGAAAAGGAGTGATCTCCAGCTCCAAGCACTGACAGTGCAGGCAGACCCTCAATCAATGCCCCTGTTTCTTAGAAGCAGCAGCATGGCACAGTGAAATTAAGGGCTCCTGTCAAAAAGGAATACCATTTGTGGAGAATACAGGCATTTACCTTTCACAGAGTGATCACTAAAACCTGCTTTATTCCAGCAATATGTCACCAACATCACACAGGTACCAAAGGCTTTTCTGCCTCCTCTGCCTGACATGCTGCCACCGACGTCCTTGCCTAGCAAATAATAAATAACGTTCAAAATAATAAACGAGTCTGTCTTCCAGATGGATATGCACAGCGTGGGCACCCTCGCCCTGTCTCAGAGAGACATCTTAGTGTGGGGAAAAGCCACAGCCCTATCTGCTGCATTTCCAAAAATTCCAGAATTCCAATATGACACGCCCTGTGCTGTGAACCCCTTCCCTGGGGCTTCCCCTCCCATGGCAGCACAGAGGCCAGAGTGACTTCTGCTTGGGAAGGCTGTTCTCGAGCACCGGCTCCGAAAAACGAGAAACGCAATCGAGACGTTGAAAGCCCAAAGGGAGATGTGACGGAGCAGGAGCTGCAGGCAGCCTGCGGGGCCGCCGCCGCCGCAGAGCCCGTGGCAGCTTTACGGGGGCTTTACAAGCTTTTCTGCCATTTCCCATTTGGCAAAGCTGGATCTGCACAGCTCCGTTCCCAGACGCGCACTGGTGTGTGGGTAAGCAAAGGGAATGATGGAGGACTGGCGTCTCCCTCCCACTGCCCCTGTGCATTTTGATATCAACGTTTCATCCTCTTGGATTACTCTGAATCCACAGGGATATCCTCCGCACTCGGAGCCTCCTCAAATAATCTGCAGTGGGGAGTGATCCAGACAGAGCTGCAGCAAAGAGGGAGACGTGAGGGGAAGAGCGCTCCTCCAAGGCACAGTCCTCTTGGGAATTCCAATGGATTTACAGGCTTTAAAGCATCTCTCCGTCCCTGCATTAGTACGACACCTCACCCCTTCACATGTGTGTGTGTGTATATATATATGTATTTTATACATATATATATACACAAATATATATATATACACATACATATATATGTAAATACCACTGTATGGGGAGGGAGAGAGAAGCAGAAGGAAGAGGAGAAAGACAGACCACAGACGAGGATCCAGACCAATAGCCATATCAAACATGTACCTGTCCTGCCAACTCCTTTGCCAGCCTGGCACTAATATTAAGTAAGAAAAATCTGGCTCGTAGCAGCACGCACGAGTGCTTCAGTGACCTTAAGATGACATTAATTTGTTGCGGCTTCTTAAAGTAGATTTCAATTATTGCAGATTTTTTAATACCAATGGGGAAAACACAGAAGCCTGTCAGTATTGGCTGATTTGAAATGTGATGTAATTATCATCAAGCCTTAGTAAAGGATTTTAAATTAAAGACAACTTGGTCTGTAAATACTTTGTGTCTAGATTATTGTTCTCTTTTCCTAACGGCTTTTGGCACAGGCCTTGTCAGTGGTTTATTGTACAACCCTTTGGCTGCGACAGTGTCTTCTATGAATAAATCATACACTTCACTAAGCACCAGACGATGGCAAAATGCAACAGCAGATGAAATAAGCAATAAAGAACCATTACAGCTGCCTGTTCTCCTCTGCAGGTTTACATCACCATCTGATTTAATTTCCTATTTGTAAAGGCGCAGCTCACTGCAATGCCATTCTGAAATAAAATCATAAATGTTCACACGGGCACAAATGAAAAGTGAGGCACCTGCTTGGTTACGAGGTATTTACTCCCTCAGCAACGTTGTTCAGCATCTTATTTGTACGCTTGGGTCAGAAAGACACTGGAGGATTTAGAGAGGATGAAATACCTTGGGCATATTACTGCCACGGCTTCAGGATCCTAGACCTGTCTGTATCCTGCGGTTTAGACCTGCTTTTACCACGTAAAAGAAATGGAACTAGCAAGGGGAGGGGATAAAACAGACTACACATGCATTTCTGTTCTGGGCTCAGTGGTGACGCTGAGCTTACCTGACTCTGGAGCTGGAAAACATGAAGTGTTGCTCTGGCACTAGAGAGGAGCAGCTCTGCCCCGTGCTCAGGACCTCAGTGCACCCCAAACCAGCTGAGTCTCTTCTTCACAGCACACAAGAGCAAGGCTACACGACTTCCTCTGGGACACAACGGGTGAGAAGAGCAAGGTCAGGCGCATAACTCAGCCCCTCTTTGCTTGTCCGCTGCATCCTTACAGCTTAACACCTTCCTGACCCATCAGGCCATGAAACAGTCATCTGGGTATCGGCAAAGGCAAAGCTTTGGGGGATGTCACCATGCACTGGAGACAACACCATCCATAAGAGCTGGAGCAGCTGTTCTGCAGTCTTCTTGCGGAAAGCTGGTGCTTAGCAGAATTGATTTTGGTCTCCAGTCATTTTCCCTATTTCTCCTCCTAGCCATCCTTCATAAATGTGAGTGGCTGTTACCATGTGGACATTTTCTCCGACCACATTTGTTTCAGAAAGGCTCTGAGCAGACATGCAGCTATGGTATGCCACAGCTTGATACCACTGTAAGCGGATTGAATTTTGTCAAGGAAAAATACAACTGAAAAAATCATCCACTTACTGAGATGTTTAAATAAGCCTTCACGTGCCTCTCCTCTATGTTTCCTCCAGAGGAAAATACCATCCCTGACATTCAGTGTATTGTCAAGGGAGAACAGTGGGGATAAATAAGACAAAATGGATCCTAGACCCAAGCCTGCTCACCTGCAGCCGCCTGCCTTCACCCCTGCACACAAAGCATCTGCCAAGCCCATCAGGCAATCAGCTCATCGATAACCCTGCCAGCAGGAACAAATACCTGGCTATGCACGGAAATCTGGACTTCTCAGGCCTTCGCATGACATCGGGGGTGGACCTGGTGGGGAGCAGGGAAAGGAGCACAGCAGCGCAGGGGTATCTTTCCTGCTCCCGGATGACGTCTAGTGAAAGGCTGTGATTTAGCTTTAGCAACAGAAAAATGGCTTCTGCCAGTATTGCCTCTCCCAGGCTCCTCTTCCTCCCCACAACGAAGGGAAGTGTCCCAGGAGGAGCCTTGGCTGACACGTCTGGCTTTATTCTAAAGGCTCCACTTCTGGTCGGGTTACTCAATTAGAACAAGCATCTGCTTCATTTGTCAGGCTCATGCAGCCCATTGCACGCCCGCTCCCCGGGCAGCTGCGTTCCCATGCCCACGGTCACTGCGGTGTTTGCAGGGGAAGGTTTTACCTGGCTGCTGGAGACAGCTGCCAACAGAGCCTTTACTCAGCAAAGCGCCAGAAAAACACCATTTTTTTTCAGCACGCACAACGTAGCTCCGACCTGGGGAGCAGCCACACATTCCTGCTGCAATTTAATGCTCACCAACGCGGAGGTTTTTCAATGCTGCACCACTGAAACCTTCCGTGTGAGTATCAACCTGTGAAATCCCCAGGGAGCTTCTGGACAGAATTTCCATGTAATGTCTCTGCAATGGTAAAGCACAGCCCTAACATTCCTCCAGGAAGGTATTTTTGGTTTACAGTTAGAACACAAGCACTGACCTTTCAAAACATGGTTTTTATCTAGTAAAGCTGAGATAGGGACAAGCAAATGGGAAGCTCACAGCTACGTACTGATGTATATTTACCACCGGCTCCTGTTAAACTAACAGGACTCCCAAGAGCCTCAGCTGCTGTGAACGGGGACAGTTTTACTGACATCACCTTTGGCGCAGAGTCCAACCTGTCTGGGGTCAGCCCTCTGCTCCAAGAATTAAGGAGACCCCAGACACAATTCCACCCCTCCTTTTGCTAGTCCTTCTCCAATCTTGAGCCACCCCCTCCCATCTTCTTCACAGGGAACTGCCAACCATCCCCTGGGGAGCTCAGTGAGAGCAAAATGGTGCTATCGTACGGAATCACAGAATCCCAGAAGGGTGGGGGTTGGAAGGGACCCTTGGAGATCATCTAGTCCAACCCTCTGCCAGAGCAGGGTCACCCAGAGCAGGTTGGACGCCTGGTTCAACAACATTTACTTTATACAAATACTTTGCTAAGTCTTGTCCCTCTTTTAGCCTGAGCACTTACCCATTTGCTAACCGTGTCGGCTGCTGCTGTTTTCGGCAGAGAGAAGGGCAGAGGAGCACTCGGGGCCTCAGCCATCTCCGAGTCCCCCCTCTGCGCTCATCCAGTCGTGAACCAGAAGTTTCCTGGGCCTCCTGGTGCAGCTAATGCAGCTCCACATGGCCCTTCTGAGTGCCCTTCTACTTGACCCTTGCCTCGTGCTTTTGTCTTTCTGCTTTTTCCTCTATGCTTACAGTGCTCTCCTACGCTCTTGTTTTTCAGAAAGCTTATCCGCTTTTTATTTTCTGTACAATTCCTTTTTGCTCAGAGTCAATAAAAGAGCTCATGATTTAGCCACTACCCTTCTTATTGCTCCTCTGCATTGGGATGGATTGTACGTGTGCCCTTCGTAGCCTTTTTAAAGAACTGCCAACTTTCCTGAATTCCTTTTTTCATTTGGGCTTGTTTCCCAAAGGCTCTTACCTACCAGTTCTGAGCTTATTGGACTTTGCTCTCTTGAAGGTCATTGGGGTTTTTTCCTTGGTTTTTGGGAGGTGTTTTTTTCCCCGTTTTCTGCACTTTTTATTCTTTGATAGCCTTGCTACAGACTGTGACCTCTGTATTTCATGGTCATGCTCATAAGTCACCTTCTACCTTCATGTTCTCGGCCAGCTCATCCCGCCACTCCAAATCAAAGCTGGAAGTTCCCATGTTCTTATCTAAACTGCGTATTCGAATATTGGCTCTAACAGCCTTTTCTGGGTGGCTCAACAGCCTTTCAGCAGCCAGCTCCCCCCATCCCCAGGACTGGAAATCACCGCAGGATTTTTGGTTTCATGCAAGCCAGAGGACCTGGTCAGGGGTTTATCGAGCAGCCCTCCGTTGTCAGTAGGTTAGCTGCTGCTGGGGCACCACCAGCCACAAACACAGAGCCTGGATGAAGGCAGCGAGCTCCAGGCATCCTTTCCTGCCCCCCAAAGCCCTGTGGGCTCTCGCCTTTGAGCCTGGAGAGAAACAAAAATCCTACTGTTCTGCTATCCGTGGATAATAATTGCACAGATACTTGCAAGCCTGATAACTCAATTAAATGTTGATTTGTTGATACAGCGCAGAAGTGAGAAGGGGGTTTTGTGGGTTTTGAGGGGCTTGGAGGAGGGGGGTTGCCCGGTACCAGCGGTGTGGTTAAACACCAAGCCAGCACAAGGGTTATCCTCGCAAGCCCTTACCCACTCGTCACTAATAGCCCAGGGAAAAGCTGACAGCGGGTGAGCACCAGCCATGGGCCACCCTGCCGAGCGTTTGGGATCACAGCCCAGGCCAGGCTTCAGAATCGCTCAGCACCTTTTTAGGTGTATAAGCAGGAAACTAATTCCTCTTAAAGTGAACTCCTTTTTAAAGTGAACCTCCTTGGGTTTTTTTCCACATTACTTTTACACGCTACTTTTAAAAAAGTAGTGGTTGTGCGGCAAAGGCTTACTGGAGAGGGGAAACAGAAGAGAGAAAATCTCAGTTCTCCCTCAAGCACCTATAGCTTTAATCCTTTTCTACTACACTAAAAAAAAAAATGAAGCATTCAACGAGGAACAAACACCGGAGAATAACAGCAGATGAGGTTGAGCTGTGTTAGTGACCTGATATATAGCCTTGGTTAAATTACTTTGTCTTTCTAAACGCAGCCTTCTGCCCGTGAAAGGGAAGGCCTGCTCCCCGCAGAGAGGAGCAGGGAGGATGCGTTATTCAGGCCGAAGCAGTAAGTGTTATAAAGGTGCTCACAGACTCCCCACGTGAATTGCTGGAGACATCAGGATTTGGCATCAAACCTTTGAGGAAAAGTTCCCAAAAGAGAAATATTTCCTAATAGAAGCAACCATACAGTGGGGGTCTGGAGAGAGAGAAAAGGGGGATTCTTCCATGGCCATTTTTTAAAAATGGAGAAATGTTTTTAGGTTTAATTTATTGTTTCTATTGCGCTGCTCCAGTGTTTCCAGACCCACAAACTACTGCGTTCTCCAACTGCTGTCGTGGAGATCACACTGCAAACAGGCAGCTGCAAATACTATAATTGCTTACTTCTTGGAGACAAGCTTTAAATTATTCCAAACTTATGACACAATTCAGCAGCTCCTGTAGGTTGTAAAGCAACCGCAAAGAAAACAATGAAAAGTTTGAACAGACCGTACTGCACTTTCTATTCCGGGTGGCAGAACAGGAATGCGAGTTACTGGGCTTCTGCTCTTGCAAGACTGTCTTTTGTAACATGCACTTATAAATTTTTAAGAGCTTCTCATGTAGCTACGAAACACCAAACACAGAAAATGCATTTGGCAGAAGCCTATGAATGTCAGCAAGATGTTAAGGATGATAAAATCAGTCACCTGTTTTAGTGCCTGCTGTTAACTCCAAAAGCTTTAAGTGCTGTAAGAGGTCAGGTAGAATGAAGAAACGTTTGGTTTCCTTCTCAACAACAATTATAATATTAAATGCACTTTAAGATGTCAGGATCTGAGGACGGTAGGGCATATTTATTTGCAAAATGATGTATCTTGTATAAAGTGGCATAAAACAGAAACCCATATCTGCTTTATAAAGACTTTGCATACAATTAACACTCCCATAAGTACTGGTGAAGAAACACTTGTTTGGACAGTCCTCAGAGCCATGGATTTATAGCACCATAATGGGGGAACACAGAACTTTTTGTCTTTCTCTTCCCAGCCATCCCCAGAGCCATCACCTCCTCCCCCAGCCCCCCCGAGCAGCCCCGTCCCCCAGCCCCGCTCTGTCCCCTTGCCACCCCGTGGAGGTGTTCTCCTTCCAGGACACCGGAGTCACGTCCTTGTAACGCCGGTCCTGCTTTGATAAATCCACATCTTCACCTCTTCACCTGCCTCCCATCCTCTCTTTAACCCTGCCGACTCAGATGTCCTTATTTATGTTCTGAACTCACTCTTACTTCTTCTCCACTCTCCACCGACTGCTGCACGCAGGTTTTTTCAGAAATATCTATCTGGATCTCCAGGCACCTAAAGACCTTCACAAATCTCACCCACGGTCGCTTTATGCTTAGGGACAGCCCTTTCTCTTGTATTTTTTTCACCTTAGAGCTTTTTAACCAATTGAAGGATCTGAGATAACCAACCTCCATAGGAATTCAGACGGGAATAACTCACACAGGCATCTGACACACACCATTACATCTCACGCAGCTCTGGCTTCCACATCGCCAAACAGCCCAAGCCTACTCTTACCAAGGACACGTTTCCCAGGGAATTTAAGAAGCCAGTTAGATGGTTTTATCACTGCCGTTTAGTGGTGGTGTGCTCTCTCTCTGGCCACATCCCTCGCTATTAATAAGGCAGAAGTGACCAGCTTTGGAGCGCACACGGATTCATAAATCCTGCCCAGTAGCGCTGAAGCTGCTGAATACACAGATGTCTGATTTGGAAACTGCTCTTGTTATCAAGGGGAGAGAAAAGCAGTGGTTTAAGGTCTGCAGTAACCCCTAGAGCTTCACCAATATTTTTTTTTCAGAGAGTTGAGGCTTTCCAGGAGCATCGCTTTTTGTCTTTATTACTGTCTGGCAACATGCGTAGTTGCAACTATCCCAAAGCTGCAGAAGGGATGAGCTCCAGACAACGTCACCAGCAGCATCTGTCATCTTTTAGTCACTCTGCCTGAACACACCGGGAGCCTTCCCTCTAATCCAGACTGACAGTCCAAAACCGTCTTTTGAAATGGGGTCTGTATTATTTGTTCATGCATTTTCCTCTGGATTTTCTCAAATTCCCATTAGCAAACACTCAAGCCCTTAAGTTGGCTTGACTAAACAAACGTTTGGCTCTGTGAAGCCACTGGCGCACGTTACAAGGCTATTTTACCTTCCTATACACCCTGCTCATTAATACGTTTAGTCGCAAGGTTCCCAGGAAAGGGCTGGTACCTGGGTAGTTTCAGGAAGAACAGAGGCTGTAAAGCTGTTCCCGTTTCCCATTGTAGAGCTAGTTGCAAAAAGATGGAGGTCTTCCTTTTTATTTAATTTCTTTTACCTGTTAGAGCTGCAGCAGAGAAAAGTACCTAAGCTGGCTTAACAGACGGCTTTCTAAATGCTAACTCAGTAACAAATTTGACCTCACCCCTGAATGCAGGAAACAACGGGGTCCTCGGCATCAGCCGGTTTTCCTGTTATTATGGAGAGGATCCGGCTGCGAGCGGGTACACACGGTGAGCGCTGCGAATACACCGGGTCAGGAGATGGTCTTTGCTGCACGAAGATCCAGAAGATTCTCTGGAATCTTCTCTGTTTAAATAAAACGGAGAAGTAGTGGGTGCAAGACCACCAGCCAAGCACGGGGAGACTGGGCATGTTGTTCAAGGTACAGCCTAGTGCTCAGTCACTGGGGCCACCAACTTCCCTGAGAATAAGCCCAGGGAGAGTCACATTGCGCTGACTTTAACTCTCCTGCCAGCTGATGCTGGTGGCGGGGATCATTTTGCACTATTTCTCATGCTTGAGCTTCAGGGACCAAGCCCTACGCACAGAGGACTTGCAAAACTGTGGTCCCAGGAAAGTTTTCGTGATCCTAATTGTTTTTTCAAAGATCCCCAAGTACAGAGTATTAGGTATGTGCAAAATTAACAGAAATGTCACGCGCTTCAATTAATTCAAACTTACATGAGCAATAAATGCACCATTTGCATTATTACTAACACATACAATTTAGAGGCATGTTTGGATATGAATCTAACATGATAGCTTTAGTAAGTTAATGAGATAATTGCTAAACATGCTAATTGATTTTTAATTACAGAGAGCGAAGCTTGCAGCGGAGCCAAGACTGGCAGACTTCTCTGTCATTAGAGAACAAAAGGAACTTCAGCAACGCTTCTGCATCCCCAGACTCAGACACGTCCTCTTTTCTGCACCTTCTTCTCCAAGCCTTTTACAAACCCACCGAGATTTCCCCATCCTCCGATGTGACCTCGCATCAAGCCGGGAACCCAAAGTGTTGCCGCCACTGGGGGGGTGACTCCTCTTGTCCCACCAAGGAGGGCTGACTTTGGGCGTTCGGCCACACTAGGGGAGCGGGGCATTGCCTCACCTCCCACCGCTGCGGCCTCACCCCCCAGGGGAGGTGGGCGCCCCCAGGGAGGATGCACAGCTTTCCTCGAGCCTGCCAAGGGCGCCTGTTTAGAAAGGATCAAAATCACCATAGAAACAAAGCAGCTGCTGTCTGTTGGTAGTAGTCTATATTATTTATAAAGTCTCTTCTTCTATTTGCCACCAACGTCCCGGAGATCTGCAAGCCCGTCTTTGCGCCACCTTGGCTTTGGCAGTCACCCCAATGAGATTTTTTTCCAGTGACTGAGAGCAAGGCGCTCGATTCACGCTCCTCACGCGTGAAATTCTGCCCTGGCTGCGCTGTTATCTATGCAACAAACACACTGCTTTAAAAACAGCTCAAAGGCTCTGCCTTTTGCATTGCTCTGTGTGCATTTGACCATGAGATGTCACATTATTTTCACCTGTACTTGTTCAACAGAACCCTGAAATCAAGGCATGAGAACAGTTTTAGAAACAAAGGGAGCTTTGGCTCTTGACGGGGTTTTTAGCAAGAGGGACCTGAAGAAGAACATCTGTTCCACCTTCCTCTGCAACCCCGGCCTGACCAAAACCCTGCAGCACATCAGAGTCAGCTTTCTCCTTCCACAGCAGAAGGAAACTGTCACCCATTTACTTCTTATGAACCGAAGAGCACGGTCTGAGCCCGAGACAGCCCAAGGGCTGGCCGAAGAGAAGGACTTCTTCAGTCCAAAGTGCCTGGGACTGGCCAGTGGGCAGGAGAGCTCCGGTAGCCAGGCTGTGCTGGCAGGATCATGGCTTGAAGGGCTTTCAAGCTTGACTCACCCCTGGTGAGCAGATGAGTCTGGCTCTGGTTCACCCATGAGAGGTGGAGCGCATCAGAAAGAAGCTGATAACGGCATCCTGTATTTCTGGCTAACAAAAGCCGGTTGCTGATAGTCCCTATCTGCCACAGAGGTGACAGGAGATGCACACACAGCAAAGCACGAGGCACAGAGAGAGCATGGACAGAGGAAAGGGGAGAAAATTTGCTTGGGCTTGTGCAGTGTCGGGGCAAAATAAGGAATTTAATGCTAAACATTGAGACTGCTGCAAAGTTCTCCAAAGTGCCAAGAATCTGTGTGGAGGAACAACATCTCTAAATAAAAATGTCATTCTCTTCAAGACATAAACCAAATCTCTGGTGGGAGCATCTCTGGACCAGCAGAGCGCTCTCCGGAGGGGCAGAAGCCCCCACCCCAAACAGAGCCTAATTCCCAGTTTCCTTAACACTCCTTAAGACTGCTCCAGGCTATATCCTCCCTCCATCCTACTTAGCCTGTGAATGAGATTCAGGAGGGGAAACCAGGGCTCTTCTCCTTCCTCAGCTCCCCCACGCATAGCAGAAGCAGAGCTGCTGGCTGTCGCGGTGTCCAAGCCGATGCAGGGAATTGTGCATCTTGAGGTGCGTATTTGCTCCAAGCAAACAGGCGAGATTGGAGGGTTCTGCAGAAGGAATTCTGCTGGCACATACTGGGATGGCGTAAAGCCCCGGCATCTGAACTTCACAGATGCGTTGAGGGCAGCTCTCGCACAGCATGGGAAACCACCTGAGAATGCACCTACTTTTCCTTTACAAACGTGGCATTTCTGGGCTGGCTTGTGCTAGACCAAGAGAGATTATGAAACTACTGAGAAGCTACATAAAAGATCTGGGGAGGCCTGATTACTGCACGCATCTGAGACGTGAAATACAGCTTAAAACGTATTACTCCAATACTGCAGCCACATCCAAGAAGGCAAATTTCTGACAGTATATTGGCTATTTCTTTTACTTTACTTCATACTTCGAAAAATTGTGTTTCCAGAGAAAGCTCTCAAGTGCAAGAATCCAATATTCATGTCCCAGGAACAATTTTCTCATTCGCATGTAAAAAAGATTTCTTTCCAGTAAGATTTCTCCCAGCTAAGTGTCTCGGAGGAATATCCAGTGGAAATGCCAGGGATCGGTTCTCAAATTATGCGTGACCTTTCCTTTGGCTCCCATTTTCCGCCATGACCACCCCAAATCCCCATCTGTGCATACTCCAGACCAGTCAGCACCAGTTCAGCCACGGATGAGCTGGTGTGCGTGTCTGAGGTTAGATCTTTCTGATCAGCCACCAAAACTACCCCTCAGATAAAATGATTCATCCCGTGCACCATCTCGGGAAGGAACCGGAGGGGAATGTGACTTTGACAGGGAATTTAAAGGCTCGGTGCTGCCCTCATTTTGCCACCCTGGGCTGCAGGATCCTTCCTACTGGAAAGCTTGCTTATGCTGTAGCCTGCAAGGGCATGCCAGGGCATAGCCTAAAGTAATTAATATCAACCCAGACTTCAGTGGCCAGGAAGAAACTCAGCCAAGATGTTTGTCTGTAGCTAAAACAGTGATTGAAAGTGCAAAAAATAAAAGGTTCAGGAAACATCCCAGGCCCTACCGAGATTGGTGCTTTATTCTTTTATTCTGTATCACTCCAGCATCCATCCATGTCAATATTTTCCCTGGCATTCACTACACCATACTGCCACTGTCCAGGCACTTCCCTCTGCCTATTTCACCCCGCCTGGGTCATGACTGAACATTTGTATTTACGCAAATGTAACACCCTTACGAAAACAAATCCTTACTTGTGAACAAAGCAAACTAAATCAGCCGAGGCTCAAATGCTGCATTTTACCTCAAGCTATGGGATCGATCAACAGAAAGGAGGACGGAAAATGATGCTCCAGACTGTTCCTCGGTGTTGTTTGAACCCTTGAGACTCATTGCACAGCTGTGTAGCAAAAACACACACCCATATTTCATCCTCCCCTTTCCACCTCTGTAGTAAACACCATTTACTAAAAGCTTGTTTTTAGCTCCCTTTCTTCCAAACCCTGCGTGCAGCATGTCTGATAACTCGCTCTCTTCTTCATCTTTTTGGCCACACGCCTTTCCCAAGCCTCTCTAAGCTCAGCCCGCTAGAGCTCGACACCGACGCCTGATCACATCCGCATTTCCCACTACAGCATCCCGCGGCGGGTGGTGACACGGTGTCCTGCCCGGCCATCACACCAGGGATGCTCCGCGTCGGGGGAGTGGGTTTGCAGACAATCACACATCAAAACAGCAAAGCAGGTAGGAACGGAGAAAGCAGATCTCTGTGATTCGACGTGAAAACAACTGATTTATGCTAGTTAAGGGGTAATAGTTTGTAACTGGAAGAGGGGAGATTTAGATGAGATCTGAGGAAGAAATTCTTGGCTGTGAGGGGGGTGAGCCCCTGGCCCAGGCTGCCCAGAGAAGCTGTGGCTGCCCCATCCCTGGAGGGGTTCAAGGCCAGGTTGGACGGGGCTTGGAGCAACCTGGGCTGGTGGGAGGTGTCCCTGCCCAGGGCAGGGGGGGGACTAGATATCCTTTTTAGGTCCCTTCCAACCCAAATCATTCTATGATTTGCTGGCACTACGTGCAAGCAACGGATTTCCTAATAATTCCCCTTCCACAGGAACACGCCGGGTCTGGCACAGCAGAAACCCCAGCCACACAGGGTGGCTCGGCGCAGCTCTTTGTCACTCTGCAAGCAGGGGCGAGTGCAGCTGGGCAGGGTTTTTTAAAGCTGTATTTGAATAAAAATAAGCATTCATACCTCGGGAAGCCCAGGGGCACCGGGGCAGTTGACTGATGGACGGATGAGGCGCAGCAGCGAGTTAACGCAGTGGGATCTGCTGCGGGAAACGAGAGGAACATCCACAGCAAAAGCACACGGCCACTGTCCCCAGCCCATGCGCTGCCACAGCGAGGGGATGCGGAGCACCCCCTACCCCTTAAATTCGCTTTCTGGTCTTAAAAAAGGCAAAGTGACAATGAAATGGACCGCCTGTGGTTTACGTGGTCCCTAGGCACGCAGAGATGCAATGGCCACGCGAGTGACGCTCTGCCGGTGGGAGGGGGGATGAGACGGGAAATAAAAACTTGGGTGGGGGTAAGGGGGGCAATGCCAATAGGACTCCACCACGCAGCCGAAATCACGAGACAGCCAAAGCAAAAATAAGAGCTATTTCAGAAGGCTTCAGCAAAAATATTATTTCCACCTCAAGGGAAATCCTTTTGCTTTCTTTTACAGAAGACAGTTACCTAAGGCCTGGCTTTATATATAAGAACGATGTCTTAGCAGGCTTTCTTTTTTGTTTTAGTTTTGTTCGTCTTGTTCACATTTTTTTATTCTTTCTTTTCCTTCAGAACAACCCACTGCTTTTTGGAGCTTTTGCAGTGAGAGGACTGTTTGGGCAGAGTGAGACCCAGCACGTACCATGCCAGAGGAGCAGTGTCCCAGGAGATGGCTGGCAATTCAGAACAGCCGCCAAAAAATGCAGAAAAGAACAGTTTCGTATATCTTATTTGAAATTCTGTCCCACTATGGCAATGGGAGCTTTGAGCGTTGGCTCCAACGAGAATGGGATTTCAACTTCAGCCTTTAAAAGCCAGCATTTGGATTATTAAAACCCTTGTGCCACTCACAGGGCTGTTATAAATTGCAAGCAATGCTGCCTTTACTGATGAATGAACTGCAGAAGGATTTATTGAGACAAGGTCTGAAACTGGCCGCTTGGCTGAACCGCCTGGATCCCGCTCTGCTCGTGCTCAACACCCCCATCGTCCCTGCCGGATCCCTGCCAAATGCCAAAAGGTACGGGATTCATTTGACCACCCAGACTGCGGCGAGAGTGCTGTTGGGAAAGGAGATGATTGAGCACACCCTGGGACATGCCGAGGTGTTTGCATGGAGGATCGCACACGTTTTGAAGGCAGGAAAGCCGTGAAGAAAGGAGACCCACCGTGTCCTGCGACACCAGAGGTAAGCCCACCAGGTAACGCATATGCAGGATGCCTCGGAGAACTGCCCGAGTGGGAGGGACTTCCACCTGTTTTTTTTAGAAAACTGAGCCAGAAAAAGACCTCAATATTGTAATTCTGTTTCAGCAATATCAGATGAATGGCCTCAAGTTGTGCCAGGGGAGGTTTAGGATAGATATTAGGAAAAATTTTTACGCTGAAAGGGTTATTAAGCATTGGAACAGGCTGCCCGGGGAAGGGGTTGAGGCACCATCCCTGGAGGTATTTAAAAGACGGGCAGATACAGTGCTTAGAGATACGGTTTAGTGATGGGTTTTGTCAGAGTTGGGTTGATGGTTGGACTCAATCTGAAAGGTCCCTTCCAACCTGGGCGATTCTGTGGTTCTATGCAACTTCTAGAGACATCACTGATGCTTCTGGATAGATGCTGGCAGATGGAACTGTTGTTTCTTTAATATTTTCTTGCAGTGTTTGCTCTTAACTACTGGTATAGCAACGTGTTAAATATCGTACAGGTAGAGGAGAGGGGGAAATACGTAAAGGGTTTGTAACTAGAGGAGAAGGTGCAAATTGCCAGCGTGGGTCAGAGGAGGTTCCCCTGGCCCGGCCTCGCTGCTGGCAGCAGCTGGCTGAGGGGGTTGAGGAAGGGACGGTGCCTCATGGTGGCCCTCAGCACACCCTCCCAACCTCCAGCACTCCCGTCTAACACCCTCCTCAACCGGGGGTTGTACCTGCATCTTTACTTTTAGTTAACGACAGGTTCATTAACATACCACAAGCAGGGTATGTTGTTACTACCATTGAATAGCTGTAGAAGACCGAGGCTCACATACCTTTCTCTTTTCCCAAATAAGCCCTCCCAAGCCTTACTGTTAGATCACATCAGTGAAAAACACCTGAAATGATTAAGCACTGACCAGCTTTTGGATCTGAAAAAATGTTGGCAGCGGAAAACTACGGAAGAGCTTTCTGGCAGCCTCAGCTAGAGACCAGCGTATGCTCTGTATTCATTAATGAACTGCGAGTACAACAAAATAACAAATCCGCTCTTTTCTCCTCTTAAATGCTGCCAGGAAGATTGACAAAACGGATGAGAGATTTATTTAGGACAATATAGTTCACGCAGCGATCCACGTGCAGGGAAGCTGAGTGTCTAAATACAGCTGAGTACGTGGCCAGACGTGCCCGGGGAGACGACACGGGTAACCCCTACAAGACTGAAACCTGCCCCCCGAAATCACTGACTCTCAATAAAACACGTTCCTAGCCCGCAAGAAGAATAACACGAGTTCGCAGAGCGACGCCGTGGCCAACAGGGCCGATGGGACTGGAGGCGGGGGAAGGAGAGAAGCGTTCGGTGCGTCGGGCGAAGGGGCAAGGACACGGCCCTTGGCTGGGACGCCTCTGCCGAGCCTCCAGGATCCGCTTTGGGCTGAAGCCTAAGAACATTAAAGAGCAGAACTGTAACCGGCTTTGCAGCTCACTCGCTCGGCATAGAGGACATTTCTCCACGAGGCTGAAAAATTTACACTCACTGGTATTTCTTAACACATTAGGATTGCAAAGGTCACTGCCTGGAGCTGGTAAGCCTTTCGGTTTACCTCTTTAATGCTCGGTTTTCACATGTTAGGGTTTTGTGTTTGGTTTTTTTTCTCTGCAGCTATAACGAAAATCTAGTCCAACCCCCCTGCAGTGAGCAGGGACATCTTCAACTAGATCAGGTTGATCTAATTGCTCATCCATCCTAAACCTCCCCTGGCGCAACTTGAGGCCGTTTCCTCTTGTCCCATCGCCTGTTCCTTGGGAGAAGAGCCCGACCCCCCCTGGCTGCCCCCTCCTTTCAGGGAGCTGTAGAGAGCGAGAAGGTCTCCCCTCAGCCCCCTCTTCTCCAGGCTGAACACCCCCAGCTCCCTCAGCCGCTCCCCACAGGACTTGTGCTCTACACTACAAGTGCAAGGCTCTTTCTCTTCCAGCTGAATGTTTGGTTTCATTAACCTTGAAAGACTCTTGCCCAATTACCTCTACAGCCATCTCTCACAACAACACTAGTGTCACACTGTAAATTAGGCAATTTTTCATCCATCTGGTTCCTCTAATGCCAAATTTTTGTTGCTATCTGGAATACCCTTCCGAGGGGACACCTCTCCTATTCTTTATAAAATGGATTCATTGGAAATAATTCTGGTTTGACAATTGAGTTCTGATGTCTGAGCCTTAGGGCTCATTTTTAATTGCTGCAATTTTTCCATTTGTTAGCGACACCTACTCTAAATGTTTGTAAAATCCATTAATTTGTCCAGGGAAAAATAATTCCCTAATACATCTTTCCCACTAAATTCCTATCATGTGACTTGTGATTCTCCGGTATGGACTAAACTTTTAATAGAGAAATTGCATATAGTAGCTTCCTATATTTTGTATTTAAAAAAAATTTAAAAAATGTAACGGAAGTATTTGAATTCCCAGACTAGAGTTCTGCATAATTGTCTGATTTTGGCATGAGACCTTTGGGTAAAGCTTTTAAAACACAGAATCATATTCAAAATCTGTCCATCCAAACAACTTAAAGTAAAAATCAGGGCTGCTGAGAAAGAAATTCTTCAGTTAACCTCAATAAAATATTTTACCTTTCAGGAACAGGTTCCTTCTGATCCCAAAGTTTAACAGCTATCTTATTCAATGGTACTTAGGGTTAATAAACCTTCAGAAACTAGGTTTAAATACCAACATTTCTTTTAATCCTGCTAAACTCTTAACCTCCTACATCAGCTACTCCTCTAATCCAAACTGGTACTCCGTGCCGCGTTGAGCAAACACCTCTGTTTCTTCATTTTTTAACCAGGTCTAATATATTTAACGGCAGGTGTTTGGGTGGGTTTTTTCCCCTTCCACGCAAGGTTAGCGGTTCCAAGATCACTAATCTTGGATCCATAAACTACTGCTTTATGCAGATACGGAACATTCAGGTGGCACCTGTGACAGAGAGCATTTGCCCATTTTCTGCTTTCCTGAGAGATTTACGAAGGCAGCAGGAAGAAGCGTGCGCCTGACGCGGGCACAAAGTCAAATATGCTTTAAGAAGTGATGAGAGCCAGTTTATACAAGACGGGCAGTTTTACATCCTGGGCCCACAATATTTTCATCTGGTACCAAAGGTCCTTAAGTCAAATATAACCGTGGTCTCATTCCCTCTCCAGATAATACCAAACTTGGGTCTTGAATGACCATCTTATACCGCACGGAGCTGTGAATGCCTGCCCATGCTATTGGCATTTATCTGTCTGGTCTTTTTGTCCTGGTGTACACAAGCGGGGGAAGCCAGGAACAGGAATACCTATTTACCAAAGAAAGGAACAGGAAAAGAGCAAAAACAAGGGGGAATCAAAAAAAAAAAATAAAAAAAGGCTATTATCTAAAGCAGAGAATTTCTGATATTTTTCCATTTTGCTTGGTCAAACTGAAACCTGCAGAACGGAGGAGGTAGCTGCATTTACATAAACTATTCCAGCAACAGAAATAATCCGGGATTAATGCAACACTGGAAGCTGCCCTGGCACCACCAGCACACCGTCCTCCGCAGGAAGCGACGTACCGTTCTCTGCAGTGTGAATGCTACTGCGCAGTACTGTTTTGGCATCAGAAAAACCATCTCAAAGAGTAGCCGGAAAAATTTTCTGCCTAATCAACAGGTTTATTAAAAAAAAAAAAAAAAAATCATTTCTGGACATTTAGCAAGTTCCTAAATCCATTGCTACCCCGAGGCTCTCTCAAGCAGCACCCCAAATTCCAGTACTTCATTTGTCACTGCGAAAATAATAAACTAAAAAAAGATACCTTATACATCTCTTATATCCATACTTCTTAACTTAAGCTTTGACTATTGCAGTCTGTTTAGGTGAAAAAGCACACAGGAAATGTAACAAAGAGGGGTATTTTAGCTCCTGGCATTGTAGTATTTTCTTAATTATGCTGGGATTTATCATGATTTTTCAATGTATTTATAGACTCTGATTAAAGAAAAATACACAGAATATCTTCTGTAATTTCATTTCAGCTGAACAGTGAGAATTAATTCTGAAGGTCGATAGCGATACCTGCCTTCTAAGTAGAAGATGAGCCAGAATCCTGGTGTAAATCAGGAGCCATCCAGCTCTGTAACACATTGGGGTGCAAAGTCAGAGTTCAGTGGTTCCAAACAGCGGTTGCTTTTCTTCCAAATTTCCAAATGCCATTGCCATTTTCAATCCCTAATAGCTAAAATGGCAGTTTAGGACAGGGAAAATTTTTCATAGAATGGTAAATTACACGCAGACTGCAGAATAATAATGGTATTTAGTGCTTACAGCACACAATGCTTCACAGTTTCAAAGCACCGTGTTTACGAGTGTCAGCTCAAGACAGAAATATGATGCCTTAGGTCTGTTAAGTTCTATTTAACTCCTCCAGATGCTACTAACATGTCCCATAGCTCCTGTCCAGCTCTGGCCTGGTCTGGCCCAAGCCAGCACAGAGGTGCAGAGAGGTGAGCACTGGGGTCTCACCATGCCATTTCAAATGGCATCCCCATTCGGGAGCGAAGAAAGGAAAGATTAATTCACGCGGAAGGTGGAGTTGCAATACCTAAAACAGTCCTTTCAACGGGAATTGTGGCACGTGAACCCTCGTTCTCGATGAACTACAGAATTCATATTATCCATGGTCATCAACGTGCCCCAGGAACACCAGCTCACAGACAGCTCCCCAACATGTGCTGGTTTTACAGCCTGATAGAGCTGCTGATCGTGTGTAGAAAAAAATATTTGAATTATTTAATGTATTATTTGCATTATTTAATACAAGTTTATATTATTTAATACAAGCTGCCATCTCCACTCAGGGAACAGTCAGTGACTCAGATTGCAGAAGACCACACGGCAGAACCAAGTCAAGTCACCAGAGAAAATCCCTTGGCCATGTGAAAATACCTACGGAGCCTCCTAACGCAGAGGAGAACCTCTCCGGCCGCCCTCTCACCAGGGGATCAGAGATTGACAGGATTTACTCATTTCTGCACTCTGTACTGGATACACAAACACCACTTTGTCCTTCAAGCTCCTTCCCCTGCCCCACACGTTGGTCTGTGCACAGCCATCACTACATACCGCCCACGGATTAAAGACCGGGCGCAACACCGGATCCCCACAGATATGTTTCTGTTAAATACTGATGAGGAGGGGCAGCAGCCAGGTCGGGTCAGAAGTCCTACTAATACAGATGGGCTGGAAACTGAGTGTAACTGAGGGGGTCCCTACCTCCACCAGCGAGCAGCCCTTCACACCAACAGTCCAGCAAACTCAAAACTCCTCTCAAGCACGAACTGAATACCCCAATGCCTCCTTTCACACCGCCAGACGCAGACTGCCTAGGAGGAGGAAATCCATTAATGCAATTGAGACAAGCTAGGAAGAAAAGCTTTAGAAAAAAACCCACTGCCTACTGAAGAGTTGTTTTGCTGTTACATTAAGAGTATGCCCATAGCCCGTCTGAGCAGAACATCTCCTGAACACCACCGCATCTTTCCCTGCTGCTTCACGTGGTCAGAAATTGCAATGTGGCCACGTTCACCCCGCTCAAACGCTGGATGAGGACGTGCCCAGGACACTAGGTAGTCCCAGCAGTGCACAGCTTTCCAGGCATGCTGCCTGATGTACCAAGCGTCTAAGGCTGGAATAAGCTTTTGGATGTCAAGATGTGGTGTCCCACCTAAGCCAGCATCTCTCCTGACCACATCATCATCTATAGTGGCAGTGAATCTGGTCTTGGGTGGCTAGGGAGATGAGAGGGGAGAGGCTTCGAGAGCTTTAGAAGGCTGAGAAGGGAGATGTGTACTACAAATATCAATTTCTTCATCCTTAGAAAAGAGAAATAAAGAAGTCAGTCTGTACTCACGCCCGTTTGACTGCAGCGGGAGAGGCCGAGGGCTGCGAACATCGCACTTCATCCTGACAGCAGCAGCCGGACGACGTTTGCACGTCCGACTCCTGATGGAGGAGGGCAGGGAGCGGGCACAGGGCAGGAGTAATCACACTGCTGGCGTTTAATATTGCTTCTGCAGAGAAAGGGGAGAGGTCACTATGAGTTTAATCCCAGCACAGAGGAAGAATATTCATGTTCACATATCAGAAAAAGCACGTTAATGCTATTTACAGACCCTTGCCACTGTAAAACCGTGGATGTGACTCGGTGGACTCATGTCTTCTAATGCGAGGCCAAAATCTATGTTCACCGAAGTAATGACGGTTTCTTTCCCAGCGTGCAGCTGACTGTACGAGATCCCCTGTGTCTCCTTTTCCCTGCATTGTAATATCTAAAAGTGGGAACCGAGGCCTAAGCGACAAGCATCATCCTTACTCCTGGCTGCTCACTAGAAAAGGCCATTATTTTTTCTTTTTGAAGTATCAGGTACTTACATAATTACATCACACAGAGCAGAAAATGAAAAATAATTCAAAATACTCCACCTACCAGGCGCCTACATACTTTAAGCCATCTCCATGCGTTTGCTGTTTCAGCTCTCTAAAGAAGAAAAAGGAAAAGTTCAACCCAACCATCTCAGAGAAGCCGTATAACACCCTTTGCATTGCGTGAAGATTTGGGGATCATTTAAGTTTATTTTGATATATAACCTTATGGCTGGGGTCTGATTTATTTTGCACTGCAGAATGGAGCTAAAGTTCTTGAAGGCTGTGAATGTTCAGATATAAAAAACCAAATAAATAAATAAATGAAGCTCCAACCTGTATCTAGCACCACTTCACTGGTGTCTGCAAATACAACAGTTGCGTAGCAGAAATACGTATAACACGAAGGAAGAATTCTCTCCTAACTTCTTCATGGCTGGAAGTCAACCTCTATTAGTCAAGGTCAGCAGGCCAGATCCAGCCTTCAGGTCCTTTCAAAAAAAAAAAAAAAAAAAAAGTGTTTTATTCTGGCAAATTGGAATTAGGGCTGGAGTGTAGCAAGACCCACCAGAGCACTTTTTCCGAGCACGGATCTGCCTCCGCAGACTGTTGCCTGTGGCCATATTCCTGTGCCCTGCTGAACTCCTGGTAAAGTACATGATTTCCAGCTAATGCGTTTTCCTTCGCGGATCCTGATGCAAAGGGTACCTGTACCTTGTAATACGTGGTGGCTTGTACATGTCTGCATACAATGATATGACACTATTTTACAAGCTTTTAAAAATACCTTCAGACCTTCACAGTTTTAACACGTAGTATTTTAACATTAGATATTCACTAAAGAATTTCCGATGCCCAGGCGCTACTTCTCCCCAAAAAATAAAAAGTATTTCTACTCTTCCATGAAATAACTTTTTCAAAAACACTCTTTAAAAGTAAATTTTTGAGCGTGCAGGGACCACGGCTCAAATCATTGCCCAGAAGGGGAGCTGTTTCTTCCCAACCCAGCTCCTTTTGGCCGGATTCGGTACACGAGCCCTTGTCCTTGATGCTCTCCTGAAAAGGACTGATCCCTTGGAAAAGCTCTCTTCTCCCGCCAGCCCAGCGGGCAGAATGCTTAACTGCCGTGCCATAGCGTGGGGCAAGGGCTACGATGCGGCTGGAACACCAGCGTAAATCTTACACCGCTTTCTAATTAAAAGCACATAACTATTCACAAGGGTATCCAGGACCTGCCACGGCTCTGTCACACAGCAGGCAAGTCTAAGATGAATGACCCGATAACTCTTTTTCTGAGTGAGATTCATAGCGGGTCCTGCAGGCTGTCGTGTAACTTCGCCACAGTGACTGGCCAAAGAATTACTGACCAATTTTAAGCTCAGAAAAGACCACTACATCAGTCTGATCTCTTCCGCTGCACAATCCATTAAATTTTATCCTGCTACTCCTGTACAGAGCCCGTGCTTGTCTCTGCCTACGGCATACATTCATGGCATCTTTAACAAGAACTTGGTTCCTTTTGCCGCACTTTATCATTATTTTTGCAGGTGACCACACTTGACCCTTTTGTTCATTAGCACATTAGACCTTGATCAGCCTTTTCAAATTTATTCACTAATGTGAGCTCTACTTTACTTACTTGTTTTACCAGTTAATAAATTGTTACACCAAAAATCCCCTCAGTCTTTTATTTTAGGTCATCGGGGAGCAAGCTATCCAGACCTGTTGATTTAAAATTATTTTTTATTTATAGGTATTATGTAGTATCCATTGCACTGCAAAGCGAAATAACTGCACACTAAATGAGTGCATCTGCTTCTTTCCAAGCAAAACCCAGAAGCAGTTCATAGATATCAGTATTAATAACCTTTCCGTTTCCATCTGGTAACAAGACAACACCACTCTCGGGATTACTTTTTGTTCTGGTAAGGAGGAAGCAAAAAGCAGTTGGTCAAAGCCAGCAGCAGAGGTGGCATCTCGCTGAAGATACTCAGCGCTGTAACGGGCAACACGGAAGAGCTTGAAAAGCCTACAGGCTATGAAAACTCATTCAGTGTCTTGAAATACACGGACATTAGAAGATGCGCTCTGGAAGGATGGCCCAGTTCACAAAAGCTCGCGATCCGAGCGTGCTACAACCATAACGCGCTGGCAAAGGGCAGCCCTTCAAACCCCGACGCGCCACCGCCTGCACCGCGCGCCCTCGCAGGGGAGCGCGGCCATTCCAAGAAGGGACGAGCTGGACGGGCGTTACTGAGGTAACGATAATACCTGATTACCTTTCTTCTCCCTTAGCAGCTCCAAAAAACCCAAATATCTGAAATAATTCACAACAGATATCTCTCTTATAGGGACTTCATATATTTACAAAATTTAGATACAGGTTTTGTTGGGCACATTTTACTCATGTTTTTTGTAATAATCCTCAATTTCTCAAAATTCCAGTTTCAGTATTTCTTTTCCTTCTCTCTTTATGAAATAAAAAGTTAAAAGGATTTAAGAGCAAAGGTTCTAAGCGTCAAAAGCCACCCATAACTACATGTAAGACTACATATTACACTAAGCTATTTAACACAAGAATTATCGGCAACCCCCCCCCCGCCCCCCGCTTTGTATAAAATCCCCCTCTGCTTGGTGTACAGAGACATTAAAAGCAGTAAGAAGGTTTCTAAAAATCCCTCTAGCCCCAGGGTGCTCTTTCCCATCTATTCCCATCCATTTGCTCAAATGGCCTCAGGGACACAAAATTCTCTCTGTAACTCAAGAAAGTAAATGTTGATTTACTGTGAAATATCTCCTGCGGCTCACTACCCTATAGCAAAGGCAACATTATTTATTCTGTTAAGTAAAATAAAGTTATTGTAAGGTAGCAATGGAAAATTTGCACTATTTTCTTGAATGTTGTTTTGTTATCCTTCAATGGCCTGCAGCACCTGCACTTTCTTGCTGTTTAATGCAAACGGGCATTTGCCCTTATACTCTAACGGGCTCCACACTGGGGCTCTTCTACCTCATCCTTTGTCGAAATTGTTACTCAGACAGTGATTTTTCACTGCCTGCAAGTGTTCCTCTGAAGAAGTTATGCACAAAACTGCAACAATACCTTTTTTTAAAAAAAAAACTTTCATAAGGAGTCGTGAAAACGAAAGGTAGTTCGAAATCATTAATTTTCTGAACCTTCACAAACAGTCACGCACCGTTTGCCAGATCAAGAGCATTACAGTGAATATAATACAGTGCGCGTGGAAACAGAGAAGGGAGGAAGGAAGAGTGCACAAGCAAGCTTCATAACCCTTCGCATCAACGCAAGGGAAGTGCAAAGTGAAATTATACTATCAAACACCATCACTGGAAGGTATAGAATCATAGAACTGTAGGGTTGGAAGGGACCTCTGGAGATCATTCCGTCCAACCCCCTGCCACAGCAGGGGCACCCAGAGCAGGTGGCACAGGAACGCGTCCAGGTGGGTTTGGGATGTCTCCAGAGTTGGAGACTCCCCCACCTCTCTGGGCAGCCTGTGCCAGGGCTCTGCCACCCTCACAGCAAAGAAGTTCCTCCTCGTGTTTAGGTGGAACTTATGGTCAAGTTTGTGCCTGTTACCCCTTGTCCTGTCCCCAGGCACCACTGAAAAGAGCCTGGCCCCATCCTCCTGACACCCACCCTTTAATTATTTATAAGCGTTAATAAGGTCCCCCCTCAGCCGTCTTTTTTCCAGACTGAAGAGACCCAAATCCCTCAGCCTTTCCTCATAAGAGAGGTGTTCCAGTCCCCTCAGCATCTTCGTATGAACACGAGGAGTGTTATGCCATGGAGGCGAACAAAACAGGAGGATGCTGCCTCCGAGACCAATAGCACAGAGCGGGATCTGGGAGCAACGGGTGGATACAGTACCCTTAGCAACTTGTGCGATGTTCCAGAAAAACAGATGCCCTAATGTTGATGGCAGGTACCAGGCTCAGCGTTTTGAGCTCTGAAATTCTCCTGCAGCCTGCTCGCTGGGCTCATAAAACACGACTGTCACGCCATCGGATTATTTGAATGAATACAGCAGTAGTTGTATCTCCTTCTGTGACCTTTCTACAGCCTGTTATTGATCATCACTAATGTTACCAAAGACAACATTTTTAATAAAGATGTATGAAATAAACTCAACGTATAAAAATAATAATGATAGCGATACTAGCTCTGGCAGGGACATAAATTCATTTTTTGGAAAGGATTACCACCCCGAAACAGGTTATTCCTTCCAAGAGGATTTGGGTAATAACTTTAACCTGCTGTATTTGGAAGTCTCTTTTTGCGAAGTGGATATCAGCAAATCATGGAATAATCTCATTTGGGAGGGATTTCTGGGGGTCTCTAGTCCATCTGCTCAAAGAGACAGACCCATTTGGGCCAGCAGTATCTTTGCCCCATTATTTTAATTTATATCTTATTCTTGATCTCCGGTGCTAAATCGTTCTCTTCTCCACTGAAAATCTGCAAAGTTTCCAAAGTGCTAATTTGGAGGAACCCCTGACTTGCAAGAAATGTTGGATCTCTGTCCCTGACCCTCAAGCACCCATCCCTCTGCTGGGCTTTGAGCAGGAAACTCAGCGGGCTGCGTTTCTCCTCGCCATGGATAAACTGATCCCTTCTTCTTAATTGCCATTCCTTCCTGAACTTCGGTTGGCAGCGCTGACAAAGGCTTAGAAGCAGAACATGGCAAGCTGTTTGAATTACAAGGGGTTTTCTAATACTTTCTTTAACCATTTTCCTAGAAATCTTTGTAACCCCCCACTCAAATGTTGTGGCGTTGCAGGTATGAGACAGCCCGACCTCTACAACTACCCATTACTGGCCAAAATCTAACATTAACACGAAACTCTGCTCTTCCGTGGAGGGGAAACCTGCATAGTTAATTGTGAAGAAATTATTCTGTTGGAATAACTGGCTGCAGGTGCTCGTTACAGGAAAGATATTAGAAAATACTAATTCCTTTTCCAAAGAGTTACAGCATTATAATTTATGAAGGTAGCATTCTTTTAACTAGTTGTAATGATGAAGGATTGCGTTCACAGATGGGACGATAAGATGCCTGAAGGTGCTCTTCCAATTACGAGCAGGTTATCTGGGCAGCGTTAGGGCAATGCCACTTTATCTGGAGTGATGGAAGATCAAATAAAGGCTATCACTGCCTTACAAATACAAAACACCGAGGCTTGCGGTGTCGAGGGCTGATGATTAATAAGAGGTCTAAGTTAGAATTTGTAATTACGAGTCTACTATAACAATAAGAAAAATCATAAACATGGAAAGAAAACTGGGGCAACTGTCATGCTTTTGGAGTGTTAAATTGTGGCTCGAACTTTGCTGCTTTAGGAGTGTTAAATCGCACCCCACTTTGCTGCTCTCACCTCCCTGCTGACAGCCGGGGACCTTCACTCAGGGACCCAGGAGCAGAGACAAACGTCCCCCCCGCCCTCCTACCAACCTTGTCACTGCGAGGGCGACCGAGCGCTGGCACAGGTTGACCAGGGAGGCTGTGGAGTCTCCATCCCTGGAGATACTCAAAAGCTGTCTGGACACGGTTCTGAGCAACCGGTGGCCCTGCTTCAGCAGGGGGAGTTGGAGCAGATGACCTCCAGTGCCCTTCCAAACTGAACCATCCTGTGATATATCATCTGATAGCTTCCATCCACCCGACTCCATCAGAGAGAACAGGATGAAAGGCATTTCTTGTGACAGCTTCTCCTCCTAAAGAACCACAGACTCGTATTTGATCATACAGGAAAATCAATTCCCTTGTGCCATTCTGCTTCCAGCAGTAAGGAAGGTCTAGAGTCCAACTTCCGATCAGTTGCTTTCCAGGAAGGTAATTTTCTTAGTGTACTTATATTTGCAAGATTGAAGTAATTTAGGGAAAGGACCATACCTTTCTTGAAAGCCATAGCGCGTTTGCTATCGTGACATTACATCCCAAAGGAATCTGCAAGTTTCAGCCTGAATGTTACTATTAGTGAATAATATGGTTATGGCAGGAATGAAGAGACAGCCCTCTGACACGCAGTCTTGCCATGCTTTATCAAACAAATGCAAACTTTGAATTTTGAGACAACTTCTGGTTTGTTTGCTTCCTTCTGTAGCTTCTTTGGTGGTTGCACTCACGGTGGGAGCTGGCGCAGGACAACCGGCTCTGTCACCACGTTTCTTTAACCAGAGACAATACCCCAAGGCCTGGAGCCACCAGGGACACAGGGTCTGGAAGAGGGGCCGCCCGCAGGCTGACTGCACGCCGGTCACAGCTGCCTCTGCTGCAGCACTGCTGTACGCAGGGCGACAAAACAGACGACTCCGGGGGTTTCCTAATCTGACACATGGCCAGTCTCTTACAACATCATCGCTTTGCAAAGCCTAGATACAAGCTGGGAAAGAAGCAAAACCTTCAAACTCAAAACTTAATCCGTGGTCATACGCGGTCAGCTGGTCTGGCATCGCTAAGCCTCTAAACGTGCAAGTGAACCTGGGTCAGCCGCAGCAGGTGAGAACCGTTGCTCCTTCCCGCATAGACGGGCTCCAAGAACAGAAGTAGACGTTTCAGACCTTACAATCCCTATAACGCAGACGGTACTTTCAAAGCTTGAAACTCTCTCAATAAATCCACTAAAATCCCTTTTATTCCCTTCCCGCACCAGCAGCCAATAAACCAGCAAATTTTAGATGGGGGTCCTTTGAACCCATCCCAGGTTGCCTGTGGAGGAGCGCTAAAATGGATAAACCACAGGCACTTTTAACCCCCCATTTATTTGGAATACCAAATACGTCAAATGGAATTTCTATTAACGTGTACATTAAATACTCACAGGTGGCATATGAAACAGGTCTAGATGCTTTTTTCAGAAAATTGAGCTGATAGAGTTTACGAGTCCCGTGTAGCAACCTGCACGTACGATGGGATTCAGAAAGCCGGGTGGGTAATTACTGGCAGCCATGGTCTGCAGTTCCTACACACACACAGCTCACAAACCCTTCCTGTCTAAATCTGTCCTTTCCTTGTGTGTTAATTCCTTAGGAGATCTTGATATTTGAGCTTCGCGAATATGAAGTTGGGTTCTGCACGGAGCTGTAGGAGCTCTGCACTCCGCATGCCCTCGGCGAGGGGAGCTGCACTGCAGTTCATGAGCTTGGCTGGGTGTGAGCCCATGGATGCACGCTCAGCTGTTCCCCTGTGCTTAATGAAGGTCACAAAAGCCAGTGAGAGCTGTAATATGTTCTTATTTGCACACCCAGGTTGAATAATCCTGTTCACTTGTGTGCCTCACTAGCTTGTTGCACCGCGATTCAGGAGTACTAGAAAAGAGAGTTATTTTGTTGGTCCAAAACTTGTACAATGAGAACAAAAAAATGATCCCTCAAAGCTTTTTTGTCTGATAATTAATCTTGCTAGAAGACTACACTGGTAAATAAATAAATAAGTCTCCCAAAGCTGCTGTTCAAGGTCTTCTCTGCCAGTCATCCACTACCCAAGTCCTACTACTTCCTGAAGGTGAACGCTCAAGAATATGCATAATTCACACGCTATCTCTGTTTATCAGGCTCACCATCACCCAGCACGTTCCCTTCCTCCCCTTGAAAATCTTTTCAGACTCAAGCCTCCAAGAGCAGACACGAAGGAAGAAAAACAGACTTATCAACACCAGACTTACCTCCATGTCTCTGCGCCGGGTGTGAAGCGTCCATATAGAATGCCAACAGAAACAGAATATATGGAAAATGGCAGGAGACAGAATTTGCACGTGTTTTGTTGTTCGTTGGCTTAAAATATCTGCCAGCACAAGCTCAGGGTTTAGCCTCAAGTATAGGAGGTAGTGCAGAAACCACCTTCGCTGCGCAGAGGGACGAACACAAAATGGTCAATGCCTGGAGCAGGAAGGTCAAACGCCAGAAGGCATCCCCAAAGCATCTCTTATCACTGCGAAGAAGGTAAGGTACTGTGCTCCATTAAAAACCGTAAAGCTCTAAACCTGTCTTTCCAGAATCCCTTTGTCCACGTGATTATAAAATAGTTGGTGAAGACTTAACATTTCCCATTATTTCTACAAAGCCTTACCCTAGTTGATATCAACGCGGTGAGCCCACACTTGGTTCTTCCCTGCTCTGCACTTCACAACGCAGATCACGCCAAAGCAGAGCAAGTTTGAAGAAGTTGCTAAGGTCAAAATCTTGCAGCCATTTGCACTATAATTACAGACTTCATGAACTGCACAGTAGAGACTACAGCACAGCCCGCACGGGGCCTCCGGGCAGGAGCACGCAGACCGCCTCCAGCTGAAAATACCACCAAACAAACTCCAGACCTCTTACCGCAAGGACAACTGGACACCAAGGGCTACGCAGAGAGACTCAACGCAGGCTGTGGTCCTTACCTAAACACGCATCTTAGCATCACGTAAGTGACTCAAAAGGGAGTTCATTTTACATTAGTCCAGACAGTACAAAGCTCAAGGGGAACAGGATGAATTCCAGTCTAGAAGCCTGTCTGTGCCACAGCTTCATCGCTTGGGCCAGTATCAAAAGTGAACTGAGTATAAGGGCCAGGAAGATCTCAAATAGGTTGAAGTGAGATGAGCCATAGCTACAGCCAGAAATCCACCCAGCAGCTGTGAGCCGGGCATTAAACCTCCTCAGACAGATACTGGTCAGATTTATCTTGTAAACCATAAGAAAATACTAGAGAAGCTGCACTTCAACCATAAAGGAGAATTTCATGCTTGTTAAAGGCTTTGTAGATAGCTTCCCATAGTAAAATGAGCAAATCGGAGAGAGACCAATTTAAAAGTCTTTCTGTAAGGCGTCAATATTTACTAACAACAGAAACCTGCGACTACATCCACATCTCATTTAAATTAACACGCTTCTGCTGGTGAAATGACATCACTCAAGACGAGCTCAAGGCATAAACAGCTGTGACCAGTGCAGAATTAGCATCGTCTCATGTACGGAGAGCCCTGCCTCGTCCCTCCCTCCCTGTGAACCCAGTACACCTACTAAAGCGAAGCTGATCTGGCGCCAGTGGAAGGACATTTCCCATTGACCAATTGAACCAGACCAAACAACGCACCGGTTGCCAAGTGGAGAAGGAGGATACAGCAGCGCTGCTGATCCGGGCAGCTTTCCCACTCCTGCTATGACTGACGGCGAAAAGAACGACGCTGGAGAGCAACCAGAAAAAGTCCTGGTGATATAAGTGTGTCCCAACTACAGGACACTTAAATAAATAAATTCTTTACTGAATCCTTCCTGTTTCAATATAGCTGTGCAGCTACATGACCTTATGTGTCATGGCGAGCAAGTAACATCAGCTCCCAGAATAATAGAATGTCCAAGAAACGCGTGGGTATGCGAATAAAGGAGGGTAGAGTGAGATTAAATGGAAATGTATAACCTCTGAATACTGCACTGGAGAAATTCAGGCTTAAAGATGTGTAGGAAGCTGTGTGCCGATTTATTTATTTTTTTATGGGAGAAAATACCTTATTTGACAATCTTCAAAGAATTCATTGGCTTTGTTCATCAAAAAGGAAAAACGAGAGGGAATGTTATAAACATGTAAGCACTTCCATGGGGAGAAGTGAAAACTGCTTTAATCTCATGAAGAAAGGCATGGTAAGAAGCAATGGTTGGAAACTGAAACTAAAACCAGGGAAATTAAAACCAGAAAAAAGGATTTTTTTTTTTTTTTTTCCCCAAAAAAAAGGATAATAATCACAGGAAGAGACTATTAATCACTGGAACATTTCTTTTACACACAAAGAAGGAAGTCCAATGTCACATAGCTCAGCCCAGGCTAGGTCTCAGTCAAACAGAGCCGGAGGCAGCTCACCCCTAATAAAAACGTACAGAAAGTCTTTTCCAAGTTTGGGTCTCTTTTTGGCAAGGTGTCACCGCAATTGGCTGGTCTGGATGAGTCCCACCACCGGCAGGATGGGATGTTTTATATTGGGAAGTTCAGAAGCAAGCGTGACATGGACTCCAGGGGAGTCTGAGTGGCCTTTAACCAGCACCAAGGTATCGGTACAGCCAGGTGGTGGCTCCTGGTGGGGACGTGGGATGGGAAGGTGGCACCTCTGCCCTGAGGCGGCTGTCTCACGGGGACCCTGCCTGCGGTGGGGCTCTGCAGCGCTTGACGAGCTGAGGCTCACCTTCCTGAAGGTGAGCATGAACGCCCAGCGCCCTGCGATTCAAATTCTGTGCAGTCTCTCCGAAACTTCACACAAATTTATCTAAGGACTTTGTGCCAAGTTGAAAGAATCAAGTGAAAAACGGTTACGGTTTGGTCCGTGGCTGGGAATATTCATTTCCACATCAGCATTCTAGTCTCACCCCTATTTTAGGGCAAAATCATGAGATCGAAAACCAAGTGCTCAAAAGTTAAAGAACAGGCAGGTAATCCGATCACTAAAAATAAAAAGATTTGGAAGCACATTCATAAGGAAATATTAGCAGTTACCATAAATGCTGTAAATTCGAAGCAGATGTAGATAAGGGACAAAAAGCAAAAATAGCAAGTTTTCAAAGATAAACTGAGGTTTATCCATGTTATTTCACATAAATAAACCCCCTGCTCCCTGATAAATCCACAGGGGGTAGGGATTCATTTCCAAAGCCCTGCTGGAGGATGTCGCTATGTGATTCCCATTAACACCACGGCTAAATCTCTGCGCACCACTCCAAACGTCTCGCCCCAGGAGTAAGCAGGGAGTGACAATGCAGTTCCAAGATACAGCCAAGGGGCGGTGAAAGACGCGAGTTACCAAATGCTATCTGTAATTAAGGACCGAAAACACCTTTTCGTGGAAGTGAATTGCAAAAATATAAGCAGCAAATAGGAACGGATTGTTAAATATGTTTTGATAACATCAGACTTTGTGGAAATGGTACATTAAGGTCAGCGACAGCCCACCAGGGACACTAGGGGAAGATAATTTGGGACAGAGAATTAATTGTTTATACTGGATTTACAAAGTGTTTTTCTGCTCGTTCCTGAGAATATCAGGTAATTTTCAGCAAAGCAGAAAGAAGTCTCCTTTAAAAACAAAGAAAAATTGCTCCCCGCCTTCATTTTCTAAAATGCGCTCTCCCCTGAAACAAACGAGATTTTGTGATGTCATCTAGAATGTAATGTCACAAGGAGAATTAGCAAAGAGTGATACTGGAGGGGTGAATGTAAGAATGATGAGAGAAATTTAATTAGACTTGAAAAAGTTAATGAGAAGTTGTGTATAATACATGAAAAAAGCAACAAAGATTTCAATAAGTAGGAGAGGCATTTCATCAAAGATTTTGCCGCTGACTAATTATAAAAGTAATTAAAACAGTGTTTGTATGAAGCCCCTGTCTGGAGGGGAGAACAATAGGATACGTAGAGGGATAAATGGATAAGAGTTTAAAGCAGAGGCATTAATCAGAAAGTGAGAGTAAAGGATTCCCCCCGTTCTAACGAACCTTAGTTAATTGCTGCACCATTTCAAACCAAGCTTTTGCATTGGGAAGAAACGTTTAACTCCGCTTGCATTGTGGAGGTTAATCTCTTATAAATTACTCTCTGAAATAGCTGCAACTACAGGAAAAAAACAGGAAAAATAGATTGCATTAAACAGCTAAAATATATCCAGTCGCTGCCAGAAAAAAAATGAAACTTTGAAGAAGAAAAAAGATAAATCTGGAAGAGTCGGTTAGACCACGGGGAGGATGTAAAGAAGGATTTCCACCTCCAGTGTCTACAGGATACAGGAAGGAGAAATGCTCGTGCTGAAAACGCCTTTATCAAACACACCATTTCCCTGTGGCCCCCCCAGAACAGGGTGAGAGCGTGGGGTCGGAGGGGAGCCAGCCCGAGCCCGGCTTCGCACGGAGGCGGGGAGTCCTCAGGAGGGAGAGGGGCAGGAGAACTCAGGCACACGCAGCATTTGCAGAGAGAACATACTTCTCTCTGCCCTGATAAGCTCCTTAAAGGTTTTCCAAAGATAAAAACACATCTAAGTGAACATAACACATCTCTAGCATAATAGCCTTTACAGCAAACCAAATATTCAATGTGTCACAAGAGGTGAAAACGCACATCTCTTAAAACTAAAAACTATTAATCTGATCAAAGGCACTCACTTCACAGCCCGAAGCCTGAAAAGAGAATGGTAATTAAAGTGACTTCCAACAGGTAGGACTGTTAGAAGTTAGGAAGATTGCTTCGGCAGAGGAAGGGCGGTGAAATGCCTCCTGCGCGGCTGCGAGCGCTGGTGTCCGCCAAGGGAGGGAATGGGAACGGGCTGGGGATCATTGGGTTGTGGGTGGCACAGAGAGCCCAGGGAAGATGGACCTCAAGCAATCCAACCGGTCAGGGCTGAATTCATCATCTGAACAGGCAGACCCGTGTCATTTTCTAATAAAAAAAAAAAAAAAAAGAAAAAAAAGTTGTGTGTTTACTTTAAGGAAAAAGTAATTCAAAAATATTATAAGTTAAAGAGAAGAACTATTGCCAGGTGACAGTAGCAGGAGAAATGAGCAGTAGATGGAACACATTGATGTTGGGGTATGCTACAGAGAGCAACTTTCTGTAGCTGTGCTGTCGTATTTCAAATGTCTTAAAAACGAGCCTAGTGAAGCAAGAGAACATTGAGGACATAAACGTGGAGTTTCCCCAAGGCATTTTGTGGTGTTTGAGCCTGACTCAGCGGGGAGGTGAGTCGCCCTGTGCCACAGCAAGCTGCCTATTCAGCCAAACCTGCTGCCAACACGAAATAACACGCCTTTACGGTGCCGCGACAATGTGGTGCAGTTAAAGGTCCAACCTTTCGGTTTTACTGGGAAGGGTTCACCTGTGCCTCCTACTTGTTAATGTACTGCCATGTCGTTCTTACCAGAGCAGAAAGAGGGTAAACAATTCTCCACCAAAAATATATGGAAGGGGAAACGAGCAAAACAAATAGTGCTTCCATGAAAATGCTCAAAAGCATAAAAACATTTTTTCTCTGTCAAAAGCTGATAAACCTTCAGATGAAAGATTCTAGTAAAAACATGTCATTTGCCTGATGATTCATTTAGGAGGTCACTTAATTGACCTTCGTTGCTTGTTTTGTCATTAAGAACCTGAAATACGCATCACAGATCAAAGAAACCCTTCAGCCTAGCTCTGCCCATCCGAACTCCATCCCTGACCCAAGCCAGGTCCCTTCCCTGCCTCTCCCCACCGCCCCGCAGCAGGAACGGCTCCTCACGCGCTGCCGAGCCAGGGAGGAAAAACGCATTCTGCAAAGAGCCAGGCGGAAAGACGAGGGGACCACAAACCACAGGTGATGCTTCCCTTGTGCCTTCTGGGCACCTTCCATGTCCCCCACAGGCACCCTCCTCCGGAGGTCCCGTTAGAAGCAACGGGCTGGGTTCTCTTTGCTTTGAGCATATTGGCAGCAAACATGGGGCCAGTTAACGATGGTCTGGGAAGCACGGCTTTGCCTGCAAGGCTGACAACCGCAGGTCAACCCGTAGATAGAAATGTGGCTCCAAAACTCATTCCAGGTATAACAGGAGCAATCAATATCAGAATAACGCCTGGGGTTTAATTCCACCCAGCAGGTCCCTGGATCCACCTGCCTCCTCACGCGCTTTTTCTGCATCTGTTGCTCTCAGCACCCACTTTTTAACGTTACCCCCTTTCACACCTCCTCCGACTGTACAGCACCTCACGCAACGGGACGCAGCTAGTCGCAAATCTATAGGCATTGCCATGACCTCACGATGAAGATACCACCAAAGATGCAAGGATGGCACATACTTGACTTGTTCCTCTGCTACCGAGCCACACTGCCAGGAGCGCTTCCGCCTTCCCAGTCTCTTCAGCATCTCCATTTTCCATCCTGTAGCTCTTCCCAGCTCGTGCTGGCGATGGACGTGCTCTCTCCGGTGTGGGATATCCAGGCTGTGCTGACCTCCTTCTATATTGCAAGGGGAAAGAAAGGAAAAAAAAAATGGTATTTTTGAATCATAACTAAACTTTTTGTCTCAAACTTCTGCATTCCTGTGTGAAAACGTGGTTCTAGCTTTTATTTCCTAGCACTAGAGAATTCCGTAATACACTGCACTCATACATAAAGTCATGAAAAAGGAAACAGCTTCCCACTGCAACTAAAATGCCTTGATGTGGCACACACTAAACACAGAAAAAACAACAGTGGGTTTTTTTATCTTCTAAACACCCCTGCCATCTTACAGGGATTTACTTATTAATGTCTATTATGAGCACAAAGATAATACACAAGCACAGCATTCTTCCATATTTTATAAAACAAGGAAAAAACAGTCACTGCAGATGAAGCTGCCATTAATTCTGCTTAAAGGGGAAACCAAAATGTCTGACAGCTTTAGTAAGTAAGAAAACAACAATCTGCACGGTAGTAAAGGTATTGTGGCACCTACTGCCAAACTGTCATCCTCTTTTTCAGACCAGGCATGCTCTTCTTCCTGATAAAATGATAACGAGAAAAACTGGGCTTCCTAATTTTGTTCAATCACTTTGACGCTTTTCCACCAGTTTCTAGAACTTGTCAGCTCCTGCTTTTTCCCGCGTAAGCAGCCCCGTTGCTTCACAGGACATGGATTTACACTGAAACCCAGCAGTCCAGCATATCGCTTTGGATCTCCTTACGTTTCCACGGGCATGAAATTTGTGATGCTGAGTTGAAAAAGTTGCTAGTGGTTCTTAGAGCAGAGACTCCCCTCTCTTCTTTACCAGCTTTTCTGGCTCATCCACTGGTCTCGTTTTTCCCCCCGATGCCATTTACTGTTTTGTCCTTTGCAGGGAGAGCCCCAGCAGCGTCCAGGCAGCGCTGCAGCTGTGGGCCTTTCTCCTCCAAAGGTTTTTGCTCCAGCAGCTCTGACCATCCAGGTGCTCCAGCTTGGACGAGGAGCAGGAGCTCTTGAGCACCAGAAGAGAGGTGCTTACTCATTTCACCTACCTCCAGAAACTACGTGGTCCTCAAACGTAAGCGGCCTGGCTGCTGGTCTCTAAAGTAGATCTGCCTCACAGCTCCCTGGGCAGGCACACACGTGAAGAAATCTCCCGTGGAGATGCTGAACGAGCTGATGAAAGAGAGGAAGCTGACACATCTGGTGATCTCTGTCAGAGGAAAACCTCAAAGGACTTCCAAGACAGAGATGGGTAGAGCCACAGGCAGTGTTTCGTGAGGGAAGGATGAAGAACGTGACAAGAAGATGTCAGTGCTGTAACTGGGAGAGCGGTAGAAGATGGGAGATGGAGACAATCGCTGGCAAGGGAGCTGGACTGTCTCAGGGATAAGGAGGAGTGCCCACAAGCAGAGAAGTCAAGGAGCTTTATTAAAACAGCAAGAGCAGATGATGGGCAGGAAAGAGGAAGACAGAAGGTGGCTGGAGCAGGGGAGCACAAAATGGGAAAGAAGATGCAGAGCTGCTCAAAAGCAAAGGAGAAGCTGGAAGGGAAAGTGGAGAGAAACAGTACAAATAGGAGACAAGGTCACCATCACTATCACTACCCTCTAACCTGAAGCAGTGAAGCCTGGAGAAACAGAAAGCTGCTGCAGATCAGCACCTGATGAAAGGCTTGTGGGACAGTTTGGACCTGGGTTATTGCTCAGTGTTGTGGTGGCGAGGGCAAGAGAAGAGAGGAAAGAGAGAGGGAAGAGCAGCAGGGAGAGGGGAACGATGGCGGACATGAGTGTGGTAGACGGAGAGAGGGCCACTGAGGTGTGTGGAGGGTGAAACCTGGATTTTCAGTGATTTGGGACAGTGGGAAAATTAGACTGAAGTAGGCAGAAGGGATGTGTAGAGCTGTTGGGGAGCATGGAAAGGGAAGGACAACCACACTGAGAAAACGTGCACCAAATGTGTGGAGAGAGGGAAGGAAGCAGACAGGCTTTGGGTGAAGGAAAGAACGATGTTGACTTGGTGAGACCACCCTAATGCAAAATACATCAATAATCCTACAGACATGTTCCCTTACTCTGGCTTTAGGAAGCACGTGTATCTTGGGATCAGGCAGCTGAGGTCCGTCTCTGTTGGGTTCAAGCTTGACTAGTTTATGAGACACATCTCTGATGTGGCTGCCTACAGCGGCGAGGCCAAACTTTAAGACTCAGCAAGTCTTTTTCTGATCCTATTCCCGATCCTGTTCCCCTATTTCTTTTGAACATTTCCCAGCTGCGTACTCGATTGTCACATCGTCAGCAACACCCTTTGAACTCTCCAGGACTAGGCTGCTCCTGTGCTTCTGGGCTTGTTTTCTCTCCTTTCAGAATCATAAGCACCTTCAAACTAAATATGAAAAATTAACTGAGATGAGAAAATTATGCCAAACCTGACTTGAAAAGACCTTCATTTCATAAGAAAACTAGAATTAAAGTTCTCTTACCATTTGTTTTTAGTAGATAGGCTTTAGTACTGGGCAGAATGCCAGAATTACTGCGAAGTTTTGAAACACTAAAACCTTTCCTTTTTCATGTGAATCACATTTTTAACATCTAAATTTTACCTCTTAGAAATCACTGGCAGACGTTAAATCATTTTAGACACCATAATTAAAAACAGATTAATAGTCACTCAAGATGAGTCTCCTATCAATAAGCAACAAACTAAGGGAACACCATAAGGACCAGAATAAAAATACAGTTGCAGGGCGCACGGCAAAGCATTTAAATACGTCTTCTTCCTAAGGGTTGGTATTCCTGCGTGCAGCCACACAGCTCCCGGGATAGACCGGAGTAGTGAAATGAGCACACGTGGAAAACAAGCCCAGTTGCTTAACCTTCACTCTAAGAGATTAATTTTATTAACAACCCCAATATTCTGTTCCTGCATTGCTTTTTGACTCTCATTCACAAGAATTAAAATCTTGGAATATAGAATTATCTTGGACACTGGAAAAGGCTGGGAATAGACTTTTTTCCAAGTCAGGAAACAACATTTTACCCAGCAAAGATTTATCCCTACATATCACAAGATAAAAAAAAAAAAGGGTGGAGGGGGGAGTATTTGTTATCCAATGTGGAAAATTGCAAGATATCCCACTGAAAAAGAGTCAGCGTGTTACCGAAAGACAGGGTGAAGAACCGCTGCACAGGCTGCAGTTCTGCAGGGCGTTGTGTGCACGTTACTGAGAGTCACAAACTAAACGTGAATCAGAAATGGGATGTTACTGCAAAGACGACAAACAGGCCCTGGAATGTCTCGGCTGCAGCAGAAACTTGGAAGCCGAAGAAGTAACGCTCTGTGCCCCTGGGTGCCGGAGCACTGCACGCAGTCCACCGACGATGTGGGTATGGGGGGAGTGAGGCCAAAGAAAGGCAACGGGTACAGTCCAAAACCAATCACAAATAAGAAAAAAACCCACATGTATGACATACAAGGAAAGAACGGACAAATTAGGATTTTTAAACAAAACGAAGACAGATGGTACAGACAGTTCTCAAGGTCATAGAAGGCTGTTGTAGGCTCACACGTAAGGGAGCCAGGGAGAAAGAACTCAGTGCATGATACATTCTGAATGCAATACTCCCCCTCTTCTTTGACTTCCTTCCCTAATGCCATCCATCTCCAGAGGTTTCCAGTAGCACTACTGTGCTGGATAACACAAAAGCGTATGACATTGCCTGCCCAGTCTGTTTAAGAGGCCTATTAATACCCCAGAGTAACAAAAGTTTCCTGCAGAGTTGGAGAAATGGTCTGATGCCTAATAAAACTGTCTCAACTGGCGCAGACTAAAAGAGAGCAGTCCACATTGCTTTCCCAAAGCTAAAGCACAAAATTCAAGACCATAATTACATGAGTCAGGCAAAGACACCTGGATAGTAGGGAGAGCTTTAACTCAACAATGACTTTATAGCGCAATCCAAGAGCCGGCAATTGAAATGGAAAAGGAAACACAAAACATTCAAGTGTGGAATGAGATACAAAATGACAGAAAAGGTAGTTAGAAACCTAAAGAAATGGATTTGCTCATTTTTCCAGTGCTTCAAGACTTAGAACTGAAACTGGAGGTCTGAGAGAAAGAAAGAGAGTGAAGTAGGTCTCAGCTCCAGCTGGCTCTGGGAGCTCGAGCAGAGGCAGAAGGGATGACTGAGCCTCTTTGAGAAGGAGATGTTTTGCGTTGAAACTCTTCTGATGGTTCATCCCACAAGATGAAGGACAAGCCTGCTGGGAACTCACTCCCCATCTGACCTTACAGCGTTGCACGCTCTCCTCTGACAGCAGATGTTGAGTGCTGGATGTTGCATTAGAAACCAGGAGGCTTGATTTCATTATCTCTTTTGCAGGAGTCCTGAGTGACCACCAGCCATCCATTTACTCGCTTTGCACCTTTGTGATACACGATTAATAAAGTGAAGAGTCTGGCCTGTACCGCGGCATACACGTATCAACAACAAACACTGACAGACAACAGGCATTCGTGATTCAGTACCACTGGGGATACATAATCTTTACTATTTATAAGCCACCAAAAAGCTTGCTGAAATCAACTAAGCCACATTCCTTAACACAAAAGACACTTTGAATGACAGTTAGAGGTGCTCCTGCATCTGCGTTCAAGGGACAGTAACACAAAAAGGGGTTCCCAGCCATTCTCGCAGACAGCACTGGGGTTACTGCAGAATACAAATAATTTCGATCTTTCCAATGAGAATAACAACAGTAAGAGGAGCGTACAAAAAAAAGTCTGATTTATTAATCTAATAGCTCGTGCCCGCTTTTCACTTTATCAGTCTTGGAAATATTAGCAATTTATTCCAACGATCGCCAAGAAAAGTATTTCTGCCTTTGTCCTGCTCCACCTGTAGGCTAAAGCTAATTAATGCAACACGGCAAGAAAATGTCAGGATGAATGATCAGGCTTTCGCTACACCAAGTATGCATCTTCCTGGCTCAGCCGGAGTTTCAAAGACTGCTCACAAACGTCCACAGGCCAATCCGAGTCGGAGGAAAGGATGAAGCTGTCAGAGAGGTGAAAGATGAGCGGTGCCTAGTGCAACAGCAGTCGGAATGAGAAGAGCTGAGGAATATGCAGGCGATGGATGTCCGCAGGGAAATGGTGGCAGGCTGTTCTCAGCCAAAGTACAGTGAAGAGGAAAAAAACCAACGAGCTCATTGACTTTCTCCTGAACTGAGCCCCACCAAAAAAACCAAAACAAAACAAAACCCCAAAAAAGCCACAAACCAAAACCAAACCAATCTGAACTTTTTGAGCCCAAGAAACCTATGATTTCATTGTAGATAATTCCAGGGGAAAAAAAAAAAAAAATAAAGCAAAAGCCCCAAGTATTAATGGAACAAGATGGGGCAGTTGAGGGACTGGTATAGACAGCTGCTCTCCTGCCTGAAACACCTTCTTCCCTGTGCATCTCTATGGATATTTCCCCACAGCGGAAACCCTACATCCATACAGCCGGGGTCTGTTACACTTCTAGCAAATAAATCCCCATCACAGCGCCGTTGCTTCCAACACCGAATGCCCTCCCTCCTTTTTAAACAGACCTTGCAAGATTCTCCGAAGGTACACCATCTGCTAACTCCCCAAAACATTGTATTTGCCGCCTGTCATTCACTTCCAACAAAACTGCTTCAGATTTCGCTTCTTCTAACCTGCCAGGTGTTTTGCAGAAGAAGTCACACCTTCCCTCCGGTGAAGCAACGCAAATCAGCCAGAACAGCATCTGCATTTTACTTTCTGTTCAAAACAAACAATTCCAGCCAAATCAATGCAGACCTCTTACTTAGATGAACAAAATGTAACGTTTCATCTTTCAAAAGGCAGCGTGCTATATAATTAATTTAATATTAAAGAATTTTAATACGTGCAGAGTTTTGCAGGGTTTTCTATTTGGTAACTGCATTAGGTTTATGGAACTTCCCTGAAAAATAAAACTTCCAAATGAAACAAAGCTTTAATAGAATTTACAGCTGGAACTCAATTATGGCAAGCTATTTTTTATGCTTTGTAGACTAAGCTGATACTTCGCTGTCATTGGTTTATAAAAATAAATCATAAACTCTACAGAAATCATTAAGATATATGCAATTACAATCCTCAAGACAGCACTAAAGAAAAATAGAGCAGGAAACAGAATTGTAATTATGTTATTTTCTCTTCTGTCCCCAAGCCCCAGATATTGCATTGCTTCCACTTTTATCTCCAGTTTAATAGGCGATACTTGCTCATCACGGTGTAAATACACATTAGCCCCCCTAACAATCGGAAGCCTGATCCAGTAGACATTTAAGCACAAGAACAATTTAACCGTGAGCTCAGTAAATTCATCAGCACTTAGAGCTCTTAAATTCAGCTTAGACATCTTCTGTAAGAGACGCACAAAGAACGGCTTTCATGAACCCGCTGCACTGAGGAATCACCTCCAGTCCGCGTGACACAAGAAGGAGGTCCATCAGACAACCTCGGCCGACTGCTTTAGCTTTCGGCCCCAAGCACCACCAGGCTGGCTGGGGATGTCCCCTCTTCCCCACCCACACCTCCTCCAACTACGGTGCCACTACCTACGTCTGTAAAGCTCCTCATGTGCTTTATCGTGTTTGAGAGATGGCCTAGATAACCACATACCAGTGGAGGAAATGAAAAGGAATTTTGCTGGGAATCAACTACCCACCTTGAGAGTTTTTGGCTTTGTCTTTGCCTACAGCTACTTTCCCTGTAAGAAGGCACCATATACAGCAAACTGTCCTTCAAGGTCTATCTAAACAGGCTTAGGTGGAAAAATCAAGGACTGAAAAAGTCAGTTCCACTCAGGACAATCTCATGTGAAATGAAGTTTTGGAAGAAATCTGTAGCGACCAGCTCCATCCATCTACAACCTTATCCTTGTCAAGCTACTTATACTTTCTTTCCTAAAATTAAGTTCTAAAATCCCCTAATAACTATGAGATTGTATGTGGTTCATAAAGGCTTCTCCACTTTCAGACAGATTCCATAAATCATGATACCTAATAAATATTTAATTTAATTTTATTTTTTGCCTGAGATCTTGGGGCTGTTCCTTATTTTCATATAGCTTACCGCTAATCACAGCGATGGACAAATATGCATACGCGCACACACAAATTCCATAGATGAATGAAGAAAATTACGTGTCGCGTACTGTCCTGCTGGTCCCAGCATGGTATCCAGTGATGAATTCCCAGCATACCTGAGCCAATCTTAAAGAACACGCAAAGCACAAAAATAAATTAAAACAAAGACAATTCAAGACATGTATTATTTGCAGTCAGACAATAGCAAGCCAAACACCCCATTGGTTGAGCGAGGTATTTAAAAGTAGCCTTTGCACCCATGAAATCCTCAAACTCCCTGCTTAATTAGACAACTGACCTGATGAGACGGCTACGCTGCCTGCATAACCACCGAGTTTTCAGGGGGTCTGTTTTCACTGTTGCTTTTAAACAATGCTCAGCCAGGCTCTCAAAAACATAACTGCATAAATAATCAGCTTCATAATTAAACAACCGTGCAGAAAGACTGCAGCAAAAGTAGAACAAGTGCCTCCAGCACACTCTGACAAAGACTGCAGGACAGCAGGACCTTCAGCAGGAGGGGTGTGCTGGAGCCCAGGACTGACATACCCCCCTCCCCAGATGCCTGCCCAGGAGTGGGAGCTCAGGCGTCCCTCCCCACGGGAAAGGAGGGCACCTGCGCCCACCTCCCGTGCCTAGATGATCTAGGAATGAGGTGAACCACCTCAGTCCCCAAAGCCCGTCTATAACTACCCACAGCATGAAGGACCTGACGCCCACCAAACACATCAATGGGTACAACTGAGTCTTCCTGCGCAGCTGAAACCCGCCGGGTGTCACAGTGTCCCTCCTCCCTGCCCCACCTTGGGCACAAAGATGCTCTGGGGACCAAAAGCCCCTTCTGCTGTTAGGCACCCTTGGGGGGCCGAGGTGAGGGCAACCCCAGGTTTGACTCTCAGGGCTATTTCCTTTTTTTTTTTGTTATTTTTTTTTTCCCAAATCATCTTAAAACCTCTTCCTTCAGCTCTGGCCCCACATAGACAACTCCTCTAGCTGGGAACAGCAGATGGCTGTGACACACCAAGCTACAGCTCCTGCCAGCGCTGCTACATCTCCCTCCTCCACAGAAGCACGGTTTCCCAAAGCCAGACACCAGGGGTTTTCATGTTTAAGTCAGACTGTAAATCCACAAGCAATCCCGTGGCCATTGCATGCGGCTCTGCTGCAGTCTTAGGAGCCCTGGAGATGCAAACCAAGGGCAAGGCTGCATTAGGAAAACCATGGCTCCTCGCAGCTGACCGCCTTTACCCTCGCTTATTGCTGTGTTGGCTCCACACCGCCTCAGGCACCCAGAGCCCTTCACAATTGCCAAAAGAAAAGCTTCTGGCAGCAAAAAAAAACCCCAAAGCTTTCTCCTGGAGTTAATCTAAGCAGAAAATCCCCTGGTATCGCTCTTTGGCACTCTATAGCTTATGTCAGTACTTTTGCCTTCATGCATCGCTCATCACTAGTTCAGTAAGGTGCTGCGGGGCAGCATCTTCCCTTCCCAGAGAACTCATGTGCTCTTTACAGTCACCTTGCTGCTGTTCAGGTGGCAGCAGAAAAGGCGCAGCAACCAGCCCCACCAGTTGCGCGAACAGACAAGCAAGCGCTGTGTCTGCAGGTCCGACGGCACCCTCAGCTCTGCTGCTCTTCCGTAAAGAACAGAGGCAAGAGCCTGTGAAAATTCAGGTGTGACGAACCCCTACAGATCATCACAAGCCTCTACACCATGTCAACACTGAGAAACCAAACGTGATAGTCAACAGATCTCACAGCCAGGGAAATACCTCCCTTAGATTACAGACGCTAGCAACAGGGTAGGAGAAGATGAGAAGAGACGCTAAAGCACATACAACTGTATTATAGTCTCTGACATTTAGTAACAATGCATTTTACCGTAAGGAAATATCCAACCATCTTACAGCGAAACTTAACCAACACACATACTCCAAGCCTCTAGCATGGGAAGGTTTTTTCTGTACATCCCACAGAATCATGAAATCCAGGTCAGAAAGGGACCTACAAGAGGTCTCCGGTTCAGCCCTCATCAAAGCAAGGCTGACTTTGAAGTTGGATCTAACTTGAAAATCAGGTCAGGTTGCTCAGGGCCTTGTCCAGTTGAGTTTTGATCTCCGAGACTGGAGATCAAACATCATCTCTGAGCCCCTGTTAAAGTCTGTCTGCTGGCATGGTGGATTTTATTCTCCTGATATCTAACTTCCCTTCTTGAAACTTGTGTTCCCTGCGTCTCATCCCATCACTGTGCAACTCCGAGAAGTTCTCCAGCAGGACCTGCAGGTCCTTCTCCGCAGAGCCGATTCCAGCCTGCATGGCACAGGGGGTTCGCCCTCCCCAGGGACAGGGCTTTGCATTTACCTTTGTTGAAACCCCACAGCATTCCTGGCAGTCCATTTCTCCAGCACGTCCTGGCTCCTGAGAGACAGCCCTGATCCTCCTTTTAAGAAAGCCTTGACTTACAGTGTTTTCTACAGTCATAGTCATACGAGCGTATCCTTTCTCCCTTCCTGTCATTTGCTCCATCCCTTTGTTAGTTCTTTCTACAACTAGTTAGATATTATATCTAGAACTAGTTAGATATTGTGGAGAAATTCTTTGCTGTGAGGGGGGTGAGCCCCTGGCCCAGGTTGCCCAGAGAAGCTGTGGCTGCCCCATTCCTGGAGGGGTTCAAGGCCAGGCTGGACGGGGCTTGGAGCAACCTGGGCTGGTGGGAGGTGTCCCTGCCCAGGGCAGGGGGTGGCACTGGCTGGGCTTTAAGGTCCCTTCCCACCCAAACCATTCTGTGATTCTATATTTGGCCGAATAATTCGCTGTCAGAACAGCAAAACACCACCCAGCTGTCCCTGCAATGCAGAGACCTTTCCCTGAGGATCCTTCCCCATGTCCCCTTGCAGCAGGGCAGATGTTATTTCATCAAGTTTTTGGGATGCAGCAGTACAAGATAGCAAGCAGGTGCCTGCTGTTGGAAAGAAGCATCCACAATCAGTGAGGCAGCAGAGCCCCGTCATCCTCCCCACCATCCCCATGAAAGGCCGTGCCACGGCGCTGGAGCGCTCCCTGCCAACAGCATGGTCCATGCCTGGCACCGGAGGGAGCATCGCGGAGGGAAGTGCACCAGGAGTACTGCGGATACACACCGCAGGAACTGCAGGCTGGCAACCGCTGCTTGTCATCACCAAACCTGCTGCTGCTAAAACATTTCTCCATCTCCCTGAAGAGTTCAGAACTAGATGATTCCCCGAGGTGTGAAAAAGCAGCAGTAACAGCTGTATACATTAGCACACTTTTACCAGTTTTTTAATGTATTTTCTTTGGGGGTGGTGAGCAGACAGTAAGGGCAAGCAGAGGGCAGGACGGGAGGGAGGAAGGCATGGAATAATTTATGTGGCAGTGGTCAACTGTATGAGATTTGCATTCAGCTAAGCAATTGCAGACAGACGATAACGCTGCAGAGAGCACAGCCTGGCAGAGGGCTTGGAGCTGAATTTCGTTTTCAAAAGCAGAGGTTGCGGACAGCCGCACGCATCCTTCTGCAGTCTGGCCTTTCTCACAACAAACACCCATATGGTCCAAGCGCGCGGGATCTCGGTCTACCACAGCTGCGGGCGACACGGCAGATGTCTCCTCAGTCTCTCAGTAAGGGAGCTGAAATGAGACGAGGAACAGAGAAACATGCTGAAGAGTTTTCCTCCAACCATTTTCCCTTTTCCCCTCTTTTTCTACCACGTTGTAGGAAGGACCCACAAATTACAGTTTGCTCCTGCCAACTCGCTGTTCGGGTGGGAAGCTCCTCGGCCATCTTGTATGGCTGATAAGGAGAAGGCCACTCTAAACCTCATTCACTGCTCGTCAGAAGTGGAAAGCATTACTTGAAATCGGCACGATGTGCACGCCAGGTCTATGTCACCTGAACACAGCTCCCACCTCGCAGCCACATGCGGCATGCAGTGGGTGAGATAAGCACACGCACGCCAAGGAGGTAAGCCCCACACAAGTAGGAGTAAAATGAAGTAAATTAATTTCTCCTTTCAGAAAGAGCGCTGTACAAACTCCTCATTGCTCACGAAGGCGATCTGTGGGCGGTTCTCCAGACCGGCGATCAGTCTGCAGCTCTGAAAAACACCCCTTATTCCTTATCAACTCCTTCCCTTAAACAGAATGCGGAGTAAAATGGCTTCAGTTAAAAAGTTCCCTTTGCAGTTCTAGCAGCATGCACTTCTCCTAAAGGCACATCATTAGATATGACTACTTCAGCCAGAGGCATTATATCCTTTGAAGAAAACTCTTCTTGGAGCGAAAGCATTCATTACAGCTTTGCACAGTGTCTATCCCCATCACATCCTGGGCTTGCTGTGGAAATCTACACACTGGAGTAAAGCAAACAGGAGAGACAGAACAGCAAATACATGACAATAATGATCCTGCCTGAAGTAAATGGCTTCCCAGAATTACTCTTGGAGGCAAAATTCATTAAATCCAAACAATCTCAGATCCTGATTCAGTTGCTCACATAAAGGCGTTTAGTGCTGTTTGAGGCACCTCAGAGTCCATCAGAAACCACCCTGGGATATAGCCCACGACCTACAGGAGACATCTGCCCTCCTGACACCTGCTCCCGCCACCGCAGGGTACCGCGGGGCCGCTCGAAGAGATGCTTATGTTCGGGCACCCTTCCTCTCAGACGCGCTCGTTTCTTTTCAGTTCCCGAAGTGTACTGTTTTCTCAACTTCCTCTTTCTTGTGCAGCGCTGCTCTTTTCACAGTTGGACGAATGCTCAGCATGTGTCTTGTTCTCACTTCATCCATATTTTTATAGTCTCCTCATCAACTCTGTTCTGGTTTTGGTTTCCAAGGCGGAGGAGCAGCCACCCTCCCTCAGCTCCTGTCCCTGCCGGGTCACTGCCAACAGGGGCGAGCCAACACAGTTCTCGTACTAATCCCTACCCTTTTCCTCACTACTGAATTTTATTCCTGTAACATTTTGCTTATACTGCACCGTAAACCAAATTTTAAAACGAAATCCAAATTACATGCCCAGAAGTACTTTTTTCTGTACTAAAAGAAAAAAACCACCTCTTTATTATCTTCATAGTGTCATCCAAGTACACGTTTCAGTGATGCTCAAAAGATGTTTCGAAACACCTTGTGGCCCAGGGAGTCCCACGTTTGTTCTCTGATGAGTATCTCCAAAGCCGCTCTGTAGCTCAGAGGAGGGTGGAGCGACACACCTGTGAGAGGAACAGTTGCTGGAAAGCACTAGAGCAAATCACTGAACAGGCAACAGCAATATCTAAGGGTTTAACGCGGTGACAGAACACCGGCAGCACACATCTGCTAAAACCAGAGTCAAACTCATCTGATTTTCTTTGCTAACATTGCTCACGACAATGGGCCTTGTGGCCAGAGGAGCAGTAGACAGACAACAAGTCAATTTTTTTCAGAGACTTCTGACAGTACCTCTCATGACAGCAACTATATTCTCATTCCGCAAAGTACTTTGGGAGAAAACTCCATGAACCTTGTTAAGCTGACAGAGCAAGGGAAGAAGTATAATTTCCTGATTTTTGTGATTCCATTCACTGCTTTCCTAAATGAGCACGAGGAAAGAATAGAAAAGGAAATCTACAAAATCCACAGAAGACAAGAAGGCAGCACATATCACAAGCACCTTTGGAGACCGGGAACAAAATCTCAGTTGCACTGGCAGTTGAGAGAGATCACCCAAACGGGAGAAAGCGATGGGGTGAAATTCAACAAGCACAAGTACAAAAGCTCTACCTTTGAGTAAAACTAAAATATACAGGAGAAAGAGGACTGAGAACCTTTAGCTGATTGCACCGCCAGAAATTGCAGGGAGAGGGTTTAAACAGATCACAAAAGAGAAGGAAACGTCACGCCGAGCGTTATTAATTGGACCACTGGATAGCAAACATTGGAGGCAATTACCCGGTTCTGTGCAGCCCTGGTGAGGTCTGGAGCGCACCGTCCGGTCATTAGCACTGCTCTTACAAAAAATCTACACTAATTGGAAAGTGTCAAGTAGAGGAAAAGCGACAGATTTAGGGCATGTGATTTCTGAGGCAAGATTGGAAAAGTAACATAGGAGAACACTGAAGGGAAATAGGCTCCCAACATGTAAAACACCCTGGTTAAAAGAGGGTCATCAGCTCTTCTCCGTCCCCCTGGCTTGCAGATTAGAAGTAACTGGAAAAAGATTCATACAAGATTTAGAGGCAATAATGGCAAGAAGTTTCTAACTAAAAGGTAGTAAAATCCTGGAACAGCCACCTTGGGACAACGCGATTCCCCTCCATTATGGGTTTTACTGGCATTTTAGCATCTCTCAAAAAGGTCTGAGTCGCCAGCAGCTCCCTCGAAGGCCGGCGGCTCCCTGTGCTTCCTCCACCGGGAGCTCCCACGGGCAACGGCACCGCCCCGGCCTGGGCTCCGCTGAAGTTACGGAGGCAGAAAAACTAAAGTTCAAAGTTATACTTTGTCCTCAACTGGGAGTGAAGCTCTCCCAGCCTCGTGCTTTGGTTGCCATCCTGCCTCTGAAATCTCCCTGCTAACCCTGGCGCAGACCTTTCCGTCAATTGTATTTTTCTCACCGTGTTAGTAATTTCAAGAGATAAACATCGTAAGAAGGACAGCAGGGATACGCTGCTTCTAAACACGTATCCATGTATTTGTAATCACGCATGTGGTGGTTACATATTTAAATGAAAAATCAGGTTAACAGAAAAGCAGGAAAAGATATTTCTTTTACTTTAAGTAAAAATCCCAATATGTAAAACGTCAACAATTCTGAATAAAATTTGCTAAGAAAGCTTTTGATAAATGAAGTTCTGAACTAAGCCTACAATAAGGGCATTTGTTTTGTTTGGTTTTACCTGTTCTAATTGTGAAAATTTGAGAAACGTCTTTACTAAATTCAGGTATACGGAAAACCAATACTACGATGTAGCCTTTCCAATATGCATCCATTATTTAAAAAATAACAGTGAAATACTAAACATTTATGAGGTTTTGTTTTCTTTGCTCTTCTGACAGTAATATATTAAAATTATACTACATTTGCACTATTGATTTCACTTTTGCTTGTACAGTAGATATAAAATAAATTAGTTGCACATTAAGTCAGCACAGGCTGAGAAGCTAATTGTTTGCGTGGTTTGTGAAATAGAAGCTATGATTTTCTCCAATACAGATTAAAAAAAAACCGACAAGAAAACCACAACACAAAAAGCAGCAAAATGTAAGGCTCCACTGATCATGGAGCTTACACCCATTACTTAAAATACAATAGAAATAAAACAATGTACGGTAGGGTTCCTCCGTTATCTGCACTATTGGTTTATTACAGCAGGGCCAACGACGTTGCTCCTGCATCTGTAACAATAGTGTAAATATGTCCTTATCACGAGGCTTAATTCTGAGTGCTGCTAAGTGACAAGTTCCAAAGTTAATTTGGTCAGTTCATTTTCACTTTACTGCCCAAATGACTTCCTATTCCAGGCATCCAGCTCCTGCTCAGACCTCGCATGCATAACAAATTTTACTGGTTTAGGGAGATCATTTTTTAAATTGATTTTTTTTTCAAACCAATCCAGCCCCTGTAATGGTTGAATCAATTCACAACTGGGTGGCTCATATCAATACAGTGGGCAAATTCAGCCAATATCAACAAGCCCGCACTAAATGCCTTCAAGAATGGCCACGCGAGTGCTGCAGCCGCCCAGCTAAATCTGTCCAACGTCTCTTAAAGCAGAGCCTCTCAGATAGGGTAATCAACGAGCCGTCCCACCAGTCTTCCCTCCTCTTCCCCGGTAAATCCATGCCACTGTCACTCAGACAATTTCCACTGGTCCCCTTGAAAACACGTGGGCTGATCCAAACCGCAGTAGCTCCACAGGAGCCAAAGGAGCCAAGCTGTTCTGTAACGTCGGAGGATCGGCACATGGCCATCCGCGGAAGCCATTCACATTAACGTTAGCCGAGTCCCACGTACCAGGACTAATATACCATTTAAATCTAGGAAAACTGCCTCATGTTTCTGGTCTAATACTCTGAAATTGATACACACTATCATCTTTGGGAAAAGGGACAAAGTGACCTTTCAAAAACTAGAAAAAACTCCACCTCCTAATCTGAATAAGAAAGAAAGGTTGTACCTACAATCTTTTAAGTATGATAGAGACAAGCACATAAATTCAACTGACCAAGGAAAGGCAATTAGAGTGATGGATTACAGCAAATTCAATAGAGATGTGAAATATTGAGACAACTCTCAAATACAAATTATTGCACAAAATTACCCTCAGCCCTCTAAGACTTTTCAGAAAATTAGTCATTCACATCACCAGCACGTTTGGACCGTATGCCAGAATGGCTTTTTCCACCCTAATGTTAGCTGAACATCACAGCATCGTTATGCAGCGAGCATCTCAACCAGACGAGGGACAAGGGCTTCTCCTCATTCCGCAGTAGACAACTTCTCCCCGTCTTCCAGCTAAAACTCACCTCTGTGAGCAGGTGGGAATTAGTTACATGGACTTATTTTACAAACGCTGAGGACTTGGCAAAATTTCCAAGTAGAATCATAGAATCTTCATGGCTGGAAAAGACCTTTGAGATCATCGAGTCCAACCATACACACACAAAAAACCCCTACAACCTCTGCCACTAGAGCATGCCCCGAAGTGCCAAATCCAGACGCCTCTTAAATACCTCTAGGGGTGGTGACTCAACCCCCTCCCTGGGCAGGCGGCTCCAGGGCCTGACCACTCTTTCAGTAAAGTAATTCTTCCTAATATCCAATCTAACCCTCCCCTGCCGCAGCTTCAGACCATTTCCTCTGGTCCTGTCATTATTCACCTGGGAGAAGAGGCCAACACCCTCCTCTCTACACCCTCCTTTCAGGTAGTTGTAGAGGGCCATGAGGTCTCCCCTCAGCCTCCTCTTCTCCAAACTGAACACCCCCAGCTCCCTCAGCCTCTCCTCACACGACTTGGTCTCCAGACCCCTCACCAGCTTGGTCGCTCTCCTCTGGACACGCTCCAGCACCTCAATGTCCCTCTTGTCCAGAGGGGCCCAGAACTGAACACAGCGCTCGAGGTGAGGCCTCACCGGTGCCGAGTACAGAGGCACCATCACTTCCCTGCTCCTGCTGGCCATGCTGCTCCTGATACAAGCCAGGATGCTGTTGGCCTTCTTGGCCACCTGGGCACACTGCTGGCTCATGTTAAGCTGGCCGTCCACCATCACCCCCAGGTCCTTTTCTGCCGGGCAGCTTTCCAGCTACTCTTCCCTGAGCCTGTAGTGTTGCTTGGGGTTGTTGTGACCGAAATGCAGGACCCGGCACTTGGCCTTATTAAACCTCATACAATTGGCCTTGGCCCATGGATCCAGCCTGTCCAGGTCCCTCTGTAGAGCCTTCCTACCCTCACGCAGATCAACACTCCCACCTGGTTTGGTGTCGTCTGCGAACTTACTGAGGGTGCAGTCAATCCCCTCATCCAGATTATTGATAAAGATACTAAACAAAACTGGCCCCAAAACTGAGCCCTGAGGGACACCACTGGTGACCGGCCGCCAAGAGGATTTCACCCCATTAATCACAACTCTCTGGGCACGGCCATCCAGCCAGTTTTTAACCCAGCGAAGAGTGCACTTGTCTATGACATGATTCGACAGCTTCTCCAGGAGAATGCTGTGGGGGGTGGTATCAAAGTAGAGGGGAAGGGAGGGAAAGAGCACTTGTTTCTACAGGATTTCTGGGAGCTATGCAGCACAGCAAAAGACAAAGTCTGGCTACATCTGGGAAGTGTAGTCCTACAACCCAACCTTGAGAAAGCCTTCTCTTACGTACATCCCCTTTTCCAAGTGAGAGCATTGGGTGTTCTTTTCCTGATACAGCAATATCTTACACTTATCTAAAGTTTTCCAACTGAATATCACAACAGCAAAGGAAATAACTGGTAAATTTCTGCAGAATACCCAGATTTTTCTCCAGAATATCAAAAAATACATCAGGCAGCTCCTGCTTGCAGGGACTGGACAACGTGCCTTCTTTCTCCGGGGGAATTTCCTCTGATCCCGTGCTAGGTAGCACATCCACAGCACACCTGATGCTTTCAGAAAGCAGCAGCCCTGCTGTACATGCACACCAACGGTGGCTGCGCGATGGGAGGAGAGTGGTTTGGAACCTAGAAGGCAGCACTGGCCAGCCTTGCCCCAAAGCGTAGGAGTGGTTGGCGTGCCTTGGGATCACAAGCACTCTTTGCCAGTTGGTTTTCCATGCTTTATGGAGGCAAGAGTGTTTGCTAATTAAAAGATGTGTTTATTTGACAACAGGGATGCAGGCAAACAGTATCTGCGATTGAAGATTCAAAGTGCCACCCAAATTGCCTCCAGATGCTGTCCTTCAGTGGAAGATAATAAAGAAATAAATAAAAGTCTTTCCTAAGATGATGAAGAGCTGGAAGTACCAAGACAAACACCAGCAGGTCTTTGTGCTCTCTCTCCAGCCCAGACAAGCGCTCTTCCCTCTTTACAGACCCAGTACAAGCAACAGGAGGAGTGGTGAGTTTTGACAGATGATGTAGTGTAAGACCAACACCCAGACTAATAAAGATGTGTGCCCGCAGCAGCACGGGGACCGAGGAGTAGCTCTCGTCCTTCAACAGGAGGATCCGCTCTTCTTGAGAGAAGTGGCTGCTTTGCTCTGGACTGAGGGGAGAGCGATTGCCAATGACCGATCCAGGCAGGGCAGCAGCTAGGAGTAAGCCATGAGCCCCCAGAAAAGATGCTAAGCTTTGCTCAAGGTAGCCTTAGCCCCTCCCCTTCCTCTTAGCCCTAAACCTGAGCTACGTAACACAGGGCTGTCATCCCATGTCAGATCACAAGCCAGGACGTCCTTCCTGGAGAGGGTGGTGGTAGCAGCAACCACAGTGGTAGACCTTCTTCAACAACCCTGTTCAGAACCACATCCTCCCCAAGACCTTCTTCAAGGCCCCTGTTCATAGCTGTGTCCTCTCCCTCCTTTTCCCTTTCTTCCCTCTTTTTATTTTTTTTTTTTTTTGCCACTGGAGCAGAGCACACATCCACGAGCTGCAGCCACGCGAATCCTACCCACACGTCTCTGTTTGTTTAATTTGGGTAAAGCAGGACACTTTGCTAACACCATAAAGAAAGAGATTTGAAAACAGATCCTGGTAATAACACTAACATCAATTTTCTGACATCAGATCAGAAGGCTTTCAATCGATATTTGTCAGGGAACGTGAAGTACTATTTTCTTAACACCAGTAGATAGTAAGTTTTTACCTTTTAATATAGTTCCACCTGCATTTTCGCCAAAAAGATGATACACTGCAGCCATACAGTTATTATGAATCAGATCCAAAGTGAAACAAAGGAAACAGAAATCCTCAGAAACTTCAACAGGCTGCAGGTGAAGTGTTACATCCCAATCAGCTCCAGAGATTTGCTCAGCTCGCTTTCTCTTTCTAACCTGCTGCAGTCTCCGATATGGTCTATAGAATTGTAGGAGAGCAAGGACCACGATCTCTCTTAAATTGGCCTCAGCAGATTTACCTCATTTCCCCCCCCAATTTTCAGTGTTTTCAGCAGCAAATTTACAAGCTTTGCTTTATACACTGCACAGCATTAAGCAAATGAGACTACAAACTCGCTCATGTTTTTCTCACATTGAAATGTAAATAATTTTATGCAATTTAAATAATTCAACTAAATCTAAATTGCATGAGTCCGCATGGTGATTGCATGTCAAAGCATTTTGTCATTTTCCCAAATTCTTGCTCGTTTCATTACTTTAGACCCCCAAAAGAGTCCTGTGGAACAGTTTTAGATCAACATAATTCCAAGAGTCAGATCTCTAACCTGACTACTGACGTCTCAAAATTCAAGTTCCCAGGAGCTTCTGAACAAGCTTCTTTCCATCTCATTCCTAGAAGGAGGCATCCAACTTTTTTTTTTTTTAGACCCAAGTGCCCTTGAGCATGCATAGACACAAGTGCAGGAGGTGAATCCTTGGAAGGCTTTGAGGGGAAGGCTCCTCTGGAGATCTCCAGGCCACCTCTGCTCAAAGCCAGACCAGGCTGCTCAGGGTCTCACGCTGCCATTTTGAAAGTCTTCAGGGATGGGGATCACACAGCCTCTCTGGCACCTTATGCCAGGAAGAATTTTTTTCCTGGCATCCAGCTGGGATTTCCCATCCTGCAACTTGTCTTTTACCATTCACCTTTGAGGAGAGTCTTGCTCCATCTTCTCCGTCACTCAGCTTTAAGTTGGGTGATCCTTCCTCAACTTTCCTTTCTCCTGGCTGAACAACTTGAACAGTTTGTCAAACTTGGCAAGGGTGCTCCCCACCCTCCGAATTACTGATGAGAACGTACTGACACACCAGTAAGTTCCCATCAGTATTTCACCTTTCAGCAATGCCACTCATAACGGCTTTCTGCTTACACTTTAGATCACCCATCATTAGACTTTGAGTCCAACAACTAGAGAATTTAAGTCAACAGGGAAGTGCTCAGTGAGTCCTAGTCATCCCTAAGCAGCCTTTGCAACAGAATTCCAGGTTGCTTTCTTGTCTTCAGTGCATAAATTCCAACAAAGTAATATTTCAGGAGGCTAAATAACTTCTCTAGTCCTCACAATCAGGCCTTAATCCTGCTGACACTTGAAGGTATTTACCTCCACGTAAATGATTTCAATAAAGCAATGGGACTCCTACACCAAGGAGCACATAAATCAGCATAAATCAACACGCTTCCCAAGTATGTCCTTGTTGATAATCTCAAGTAAGGAGAATGATTATAAAAAGCAAATTCTGCATGAAGAAAAAAATCTTAGAGGAACACTTTTAAAAATTTATTTCTGTAGGTCCTATAAATAGTCTATACAATACCAAAACAGATATAATTGTCTTGTCAGATTTGGGATAGTTTTTATTTGTTGATAACGTCTGTATGGGATAACAAAACTTCCAACTTGACCCTGTTATTGTCAACTACAGGGAGTAAATGAGGTGTTTATTCAAGCCAGTATCTCTACAAGGCTTGGTGTGCTGCTAAATAAGGGATTTTGACAGATCAATGTGTTGTTGAAAAAAAAAGAGAATGAACAGATTTCATTAAGTGGGTAAGTTCCGTCAAAGGAATTAGAAATCTTGGGTTCCAAAGGGTTCCACAACCCAGGAGAGAAAGCTGAACATAAGGCAAGGCTTTAGGAGCATGAGGGCAGGGAAACTCATACATGCAAAGCATGCGTTATTTGTAAGACTGCTACTGAAACTAGCCCAGTCTTTGAACCAAAATAAAAGAATAGAATTAAACTGTTGGAACAAGCAGCCAAGCGGTGGCTCCTTTGGGAAAAGCCAGCATTTCTCTCTGCGCGTTCTGCCTCAGCCAAAACCGAGCTACTGGTGGTGTCACAGGGCTTCATACATGAAACGTCACGCGACGTTTCTCAGGAGTCATTAGGTGAGCTAATTGGCCCTTCCGACTTCACACCTCATTTGTTTCACATCCCGTCACACTTATGAAACAACAGTTGTTTATCAAAAATTCACGCAGCTCAGGGGAGAAAGTGAGGGATATCAATAAAACAAAACACAAACAAAACACAGGAAAGAGTTTTACAGTGTCCAAATGAAACCCACAGCCCAACAACAGGCTGGAATGTCTCAGGTCAGATTTGTATGAGAAAGGTTTTATAATGAATAGAAATATTCACCAGCTTTAAGTAGGCACCCACGGTAGAGACAAAGCACTGAAAACAAAAAAAAAAACAATAATGAAAACAGTTACACTAGTATTATTACTAATAGTTTTAGATGAAACAAAATGATTCATTATATTTAAGCTCAGAGTATCTTCAAACAAAATTGAAGTGAACTTTGTAATGATGCATTAGACAATTGCAAAACAACAGAATGGTATTGTTTTGAAAGGCCTGAAACAGAGAACTAATGTCTGAATTTCAAAGAAACACACTTCTTTCTTTTCATACCACAGCAATTTGATTAAATCTACCCGAAACATAAAAAAAACAAAACCACACATTAGACAAGAAAAAAAACCAACCCACAGCTTAGATGCAGAACTTGAGCTGTCTACAAATCTTAGAGACCATAAGCAGCCAGGCTTTCATTCAGGAGATTATAACGAGCCAGCAGTTGACCTACCAGGACCACCGGCGTGCAAACGGGCACAGGGAAAGCCATTTGCAGACTGCTTAATTACAGGGAGAATATTTGATAATGCACCTCCACAATTTCCCCTCTGTCTAAGGGAGAATAATTTTCCCATAATCTTTGCAGACACTGAGCAATAGGTGGCCTCGGAAAACCACCTGACATCTTAATCCTATATTTTGCCGCAAATGACATAATAACCTAAACACAAACTTTATCCGCAAGGAGCCGTTTTGAAGACTGCTATGATGGTACTAATACCAAGGAGAGACACAGTCTGCCAAGGAGAGCAGTCTAAATGCTCTCATAAAAGCCCACAATAGGCTGGGATGGAGCAGCGATAAAGCCGTGTACTGTCGTGTGCTTCCAGATTAATGAGTCGCTGCAACACGGGATGTGCCCTTCGGGTTCTCCTATTGCTTTCCACGTCCTCTTTCAGTGTCTGCTTTTAACCCAGCAAAATACACACTTAAATAAACATAAAATAAGCTTTAGAAATTGTTTGTACTTGCTGCTTCCAGAAGGAGCAACAGATTCGGTTGTTTAAAAGGACTTGCCTCCACCCCACACAAACCCACCCTGTAACAAAAATCATGTAATCGGTATCATCAAAGCATCCTTCCCTCGTGATTACGTTTCATTTGTTTTCACCACTAACTTTTAACAGCATGAAACCTCATTTCTGAGCTAATCAATTAGTTTGGATTTATTTCCCCCCTTTTATCACAGCCCTGCCCCACACACAGTCCCAGGTGGAATTTCGGTAACTGGGAACGGTCAATTCCACTGGGATTTTCGGCAAGTGGCAGCATGCTCTTGGAGATGCAGGAGCTCAACTTCAACACTGGCTTTCCCCCAGGAAAGACGCTATCCGGCCTACTATAAACCAACAGATCAATTACTAAAAAAACCAGAAGCCTAATTCAAAGATTAAGTATCTCCTCAACTACCTTCTTAACGCGATGGCACTTGAAACGGCTCGTTAGTGCAAAGGCCAAATTTGCTGTTAACCCAGTGAGACGTGTCTGGCAAGCAAGTGAATTTTGAAGCAATGCATAACGACCTTCGGCCCTGCCTTGGGATCACTGAAAGGATGGGTGAGCAGGGGGGAATCAGCGATCACCCATCACTCCCCACAGCCTATTCGCATGTGTGAAACACTTAGGATTTATTTCTGGCACTCCCAGAAAAACAGAGTTTCTGGCAGTTCTGCGCTTTGCCCCATGTACACAAACCACCATGGGAAGTGTCCAATATAACTCAGAAAGCTTTACATTCCCACCCGGACACGGCCCTCTGGCAGCCAGTCACCCCTCTCTCTTCAACACTCGGAGAAGGTTTCGGGTATATCTGTGCCACAAACATTGCAGGACGCATCCTCAAGGGTGATGAAGTGCTTGATGAAGTTCTCATCGTGTATTACAGCTTAATAACAAGAATACAATACATCAGCGATTTATTTTGAGCTGGGGACTGGTGGATGCGCTCTTTTATCAAGTTCGTTACTGTAATAGCTGCTCACCTTCCAACACTACACGAAAAAATACGATTGATTATTTTCATATTCCATCCCCAAAGACGCGAGTAGTAGCAGTGTTTTATTATTTCAGCAGGATAGTTCAACGATCGGGGCCAAGGGGCCTTTGCAATCGAGAAGCAAATCCCTACGTCAGGCTTTACGTGCTGCAGGAAGTCGGCGCTGAAGCGTGAGGGCAGCGGCGGGGGCTGGCGGGAGCTCTGCGGCAGACAGGACCGGCCACCTCATTCCCTAACTTAACGCAGGCCAGCAGCTTTGCCTCTGGAACCACGTGACGTTTTACAGTTCAGATGCAGGAAGAAAATTAGTACTACAGAAAGTTACCCAATTTTATATCACAAATGCTTACCTTTTTTTTTTTTTTTTTTTTAAACTACCCTACAGGTTGTGCCATGTACTCCCAGCTTTTGGTGAATTTTACCGTTTTTTTTTTTTATATAGCATTATGAAAACATCTCTGTAATGTAATTTCTACCATTAGCATGAAATCAAATTCAGTATGTTTGGAGCGGGATTTCCTCATTCTTAACATTTTACAGTCAAGGCTACACGCTAAAACCCGAAGGCACCAGGCTGCGATGGCAGAAGCAGCGCGTTGGCTCTATGCCTTTAAGACAGGCTAAACAGATATTAGATGTACTAAACAGGTTTTGACTATAGACATTTTCCTGGCCAGGTCGATGACACCTCATGAAACTGATTTTATTACACATGATAATCTTTCTTCTACTTACTGACGCTAGCCTTCTCTGTCTTTTGAGTTTAAAGTCAAACAGGAGGAAGACTCCCAGCTTGCAAAGAGCTTCTGAACACTCTCCTCTTTTCTCAAGTCCATTTCCTCGTGCAAAACAATAAAGCAGACAACATTTTGGTGGCCATCTCATTTTCCTGAGACCTAGCACCTACGGTTCCTTCTTTTAGCACTTCGTCCCATTTCAAACACACCAGGATACTGGATTTCCTTGATGACCCCGAGGTTCAGATGTAGTTTTCAGTGTGGCGTTTCCCCCACCTTGAAACCCACAGGCCGCCTCCTGCGTTGGCGGGGAGGCATCTGCGGAAGGCGAAGCTATGCTGAGCCGCTGAACAGAGTTGTCAGCAGTTGCCTTATGCAATTTTTAAGTAAGTAAAATTGACCATGTCAATGGCTACAAACTTCAAGCAATGCTTTTTTTTTTTTTTATTCTCTCTCTCCATTCTGGTATTCTACTAGATGCACTCGCTAACCTCAGCTCATTACCTATTTATGCTTAGCTTTTAGCATTTTTTCCCTCCATCATTACCAGTATTAATAGTTTCACCCTTTTTATACACCATTATGGTCTCATAAACTTCTGAGTTACTCTAAGTTATTACATTATATATTCAGGCAGTCATACCTCTTCTGTTTAAATAAGCTTTTGTTTATCTAATACAACCCTTCTCCTTGAAATTCATCACCTGTTTTTCTTAGCCTCCACACATCTTCCATGGCTTTCTTTGTGGGTTTTTGTTATTGTTGAGGTTGTTTGTGTTTTCTTTTGCTAAGTTCTTAATTTCGTACACTCCAAACACCATGAGCACATATGACTAAGGGGGGGGCGAGGGGGAGAAAAAGAAAAAAGGCAGACATGCTATTTGTACCATACACAGAAGAAAGACAGTGCCCATATTTCCATTTGAATTTCCAGCAAGTGGAGCACGGCGTATTGGCGTGTACTAACCCATTAAATGAGGTACCGCAAATGACATTAGGTCTCATCAGACAAGATCTGGAAGAAGGGGCAGACAGTGAGCTGATAAGGTTGCAGGGAATTTATTCAACATAATCAAATTACTCCTGCTTGTGAAGATTTGAAGGGCAATAAAATGGTGGATGAAATTCAGAATCTGTCATTACAAAATAGCGCACATAAGAAATAAAAGTCTGTACCTTTTGTACACAAGAACAGCTATTGCATTAGCCGTTTCTCCAGGAAAGAGACTGCAGAGGCACTGCAGAAAGGTTCAAACAGCAGCTCAAAACCCAGCAGCAGACAAAAAGACAGCTAGAATACCCAAAGAACAAACAATAAGAAATAAATTAAAAAAAAAAAAATATGTGCCCACATCCTGGGCACTTCCTTCAGTGGGGGCCAACCCCTTTGTTGCAGGACAATACACCTACATGAGATGAAGGATGCTGAAAGAGCTACAGGATGAGAGACTATATAGATTCCTTAGCTCGAGAAAAGGCCAATGGAGATGATGATACGGCAAAGGCCATTCCCATCTTGATAGGTGTGCAGAGATCGATTACAAGGTTGATTGATTGAATAAGGAATGATTATTCCTCGTTCTTCTGAACACAGCAACCGAGTACATGCACCGAAATTATCAGGTAGTTTTAAAACTACCTGGAAGTAGTAGCCCCTGGAAGACTAAACGTGTAAGATACAAAAGCTCACGCTACAAACTACCACTCCAGATGTGCTCTGGAAGACGTGCACTCCCATCCCCACTGAAAGCTGTAATTCAGCTGGTGCTGCAAAACACCCTACAGCAGCAGACGCAGCCCTTTCCAACCCGAGCTTGAAAGATGACATTCCTCATTGAATAAAAGGCAGTGCCACGCAGTAGTAGAGCCGGTAATGAACGTACAATCCCATGCAATGCAGGACGTCCAAGGTCATCTCCTAGAGGAATTAGGTGTGAGCAATGGACAGGTGCTTTCAAAGTCAGCGGCCACTGGGCACCTAAATGCACCCCAGCCCCCAGTACACTGGAGGCTTTACCAACCCCGCGCTGTTCTCCGACCCCGTTTGTTCGGAATTCGTTGAGCCCCGCGTCTCACAGCTATAGCCATCCTTCAGATCAGCTCTGTCCTACCTGACCATCGTGACTGCAAAACCTCCTGCGCAGACAGAGCCAAGTCTCGAGCATCCACAGACTATAAACATTATTCTTAGCTTTCACCTCCATTAAGACAGTAATTGATCTGCATTTCCAGGAGATCAGCCACAGCTTAAACACCCTCTTATTTCCCTCCTCTTTCCTTCTTGCTTTCGCCCTCTGCAGCATTTTTTCATCTCTTCCTCGTGCCCTGTACCACATGAAGAATGAATCAGCTATGCCACTGCCTGCTACCCAGACACTAACTCCAAGCGCCGTGGCAGCCCATAGATGTTCGCTGATTAGTATAGTTGATTTTAACCCACTGTAAATACTTGTAAAGGAAAACATTTGAGCATGCCGTGCCAAGCCAGTTTTGATCTTAATCGCTTAGTGCCCAAGCATGGCATGCAGCAGGAACAGCCACACATCAAAGTAGCAATAAAAATAATTTTATATTCCTAACAGGATTTTTTCCAGCGGTATAACATTTAATAGAGATTTTTAATTTATTGTAAATAAATGACGCATGAAATACTTTTTATGCCTGAAACATTAGATGTAAAATTGCATGGGCAAAAATAATCTGATTTTACTGTAACTGAACAGATTCTAACTACTTTAAGCCCCACGTGCATCATTAAGCAACATCAGTGATACCTCCCACACTTTCCAATTAATGGCTCCTAGATGAAGATTCCCTCCCCCACCCCGTGCCGTACAGTCCCCCATTATCCAATACATAAACAGCCTGGGTTTGTCGCTGTCTGTGGCTTTGTATTGAAATTCTGGGTGTTAAAATAATGCGACACAGACTGCTTCCCACAGCAGGTCCCCGCTACCACCTTTGCACAACAAAGCCTGAAGACATCTACTGTCCCTCCTGCTTTGGGTTTCACCTAAAAGCAGTTTGGCTTGGCTGCAGCCTCCAAGTTTACAGCACAGACCCAAAGCGTGACCACAGTCCGGGAGAGAGGCACCTCTGACTGCCTTTTTTTGTTTAAATTTCAACACTGGGGGCAAGATAACAGCAACAACACAGGGCGTTTTTTAACAACCACCTTCTCAGCTGCTAGTGGGCTCAGGACCGCTCAGAGGAGATTTAGATGAGGTATTAGAAAGAAATTTTCACTGTGAGGGGGGTGAGCCCCTGGCCCAGGTTGCCCAGAGAAGCTGTGGCTGCCCCATCCCTGGAGGGGTTCAAGGCCAGGTTGGACGGGGCTTGGAGCAACCTGGGCTGCTGGGAGGTGTCCCTGCCCATGGGTCCCTCTCCCTTGATCCCACCCCTCACCGTAACTTTTTCACCATGTGAAGCTTCTGGTACCCGGTAAGAAGACCTTATACCTGAGCAGGATTCGCTGCTGAGGCATCTCTCCTCCCTTCAGCCAGCCATTTTCACAGCACTTGTAGGAACTCACACACCTTTGTGACCCCTCCGGCATCCTTCAAATGGGACTAAAAGAAGTGATGAGCTCCAAAACCGCAAATGGAGGCTGGAGAAGCTGGACAAACAGGCACCCCTTACGTGCTTGGGTCTCACATACCATCCCACCAGGAACTTTCAAAGAGAAATCAGTAAGCAATGAAGGCAGATGCTGTTTTGTAAGAGTCTCCACAGTTAGAAGTCACAGTCTCCAACAGGCCCTCAGACACACTGAGGTCGTAAACACACACAAACGCTCTTCAAACTGAAATACAGCAAACAGCTCTGGAACAAGAAATTCCCAACTTGAAATGCGTCTTCACCACCACTCAAATAAACATCTCCGAGCAGAGCTGTGAGCATCTGCGTATCCACCAACCCCGCTTCCAGGTACCCCGCTTCACACAGTGCGCCAAAAGCTCCGCATACGCCAAAGTAAATCACCACCAACCGCCTGAATAAAGTCATCCCACCTGAACAGAGGAAAAATAAGCCTGGATGGCAGCAGATGAGCACTTCTGACAAAGCAATCACTATTTCAGAGGTATCAGTCCAGATTCTTATGGAAGATGGACAAAACAAGAGAAAGATGGTTTTGAGAGATGAAATTTGTAATTCTGCTTGCTGCCAAAACCCATGACATCAAGAAACTAATACAACACCATACAACCCCTTTGACCCAGTGTCTCTGGGTTTGGTAGGCTATATACTGGTCTGTCTCTCTGTTCCAGGTCTGAGGATCTGCCTTGCCTGATTTTTCCCTCCCTGCACAGCTGGTCTATCTATAAACCCCATCTCCTCAAAGCAATCCGATTTCTGGCTTTGTTTCCACTAGAGACCACACTAAGAGGAAGGTTATTACCCCAGTTTTTTGGTATTTTCCCTTACCAGCTGTTACTGACTCCGATCACAAACCATCTTCTCACATCACGTGAGGGTGGGAAAGGAGGATAAAGCCTGTCCCTAAGAGGTGGCCCCGGGCCGGCTGCATGAGTTGTCTGCAGATGTAGAGCCCGTTGTTACGGAACGTGCTGTTCCTCCATGCCCACACCCGTAAGAAGGGACTACTCCTTTCCAAGAAGGTGGTCACTCTGGTTAACCCCAGCCACCAACCACCACAGCACACAGCAATAAGTGATTGTACCACCAAACAGGGTTTTCTATCCAGGTTTTCACCTCCAACGTGCAAAGGAGCATCAGACTTCATTGCAGCTGTTTACACAAAAAGCCCTGTGCGTCTTAGGTTGACTCCTGCCATCCCCAGAAACTCTTCTTCCAGACTGAAGCACTTTGAGCAGAGCTCCTCCAAGGAGCGAGATTGTCAGGCTACTGCCCTCCCCTTGGCAAGAACTAACTGGGTCAGAGTTCTGTGAAAAGCGTCTAAAAGCACAAGATGCGGCACAGGCACCGGGGGACAGGATTTTAGGTCAGTCCAAACAGCAGCAGCGCTGCAGCCAGCCATCCGCCATCCTTCCGTGCCTCGCGGTAGTGAAGCCTGAATGAAAACCATGAGTGCTGGAAATGAAAACCAGGAGGAAATAGCAGCGTATAGACTAGGGGGAAGAAAAAAAAAAAAAAAAAAAAGAGAGAAAAAGCACAAACACACAACCCCCCCAAGGACTCACTTTACAAGAAAGTCTTTTGACAAGAAATCCATTTTTACAGGAATCAGGCAGAGTTTAGAAGAATAGGTATTGAACATTAACCCAAGATAAAAAGTGACCACTGACCCAGCACAGCAGGCAAGGGAAAAAACACTGCTTCTTCCACATAAGCATCCTTGCTTTTGGCCATTGGACACAGTGCGAGTGGAAGGAAGGATAGACACTGACGAAAAAAGAAGTTTTCTGAACAGTCAAACACCTTCCAACACAGGGGAGTGCCCCAGACGCGAGAGCCCCCGGAGGCAGGGACACAAGATTCTGCGAGTCCCCACTGCAACATTACGGAGAGACTGGGGAAGCACCAGCGAGAGCAGGCGGTGGGGATGCCAGGCCACAGTGTAGCTGAAGGGGTACATAAAAGGGATGCAGAAGAGGCTCGTACACCTCTTTGTGGGCTTTGCTGTACAGTAGGGTCCGAGAAGCTCGTCCAGAGAGACCACAAGATGCCAGGAACATAGACTGCTCCGGAATTTGCTTACAAATGCAGAGATTTCATTCTTAATGCGAGTCAAAGAGCAAGGCTGGTGGCTTTGCCCTTTGTGACCAGCTGCGGCAGCCAGAGCCACTGGAAAGCCTTCAAATTGGTTTTTAAAAATCAGTGTTTCTTCTCCATTAGTTTTTAAAACATATGCAGATTGTGGGATAATTGCTGCATGCTGTAAATCGTGACTACAATGAGTAATTCACCTTCACAGCAGACAGAATACAGACTAAACACTGGGCTCAGCACCGGGTGGCTTTTCCAGGAACAAACCCTCAAGATTCAGCCAACAAGGGAAGGGTCAGCACAGCGCCAGTGATCCATCAGCACAACTTACCCTCTTGTACTCCAGAGGGAGAGAAACGCTCCACGAGAATGAAAACACCAAAAATAGAGAAAGCCAGCGTCCATGCAGCTCAGTCTGGTCTCCAGCGACAGCGGTGGGAGATACCACCAGACGCAGCTTGTTCTCAAGTTTTTACATTAATTTGTCTAATCCTTTTCATACCTGTCTGTGGGTTTTGTCATTCCCAAGTGCCTCTTCCTCACTTCTGTCATCAAACAGTCCCACCGATTCCCTTGATGGCTTCCCACTTCTACGACCAGCTTGAGCATCCCTTAAAGGGTGCTCTTTGAATCCTTTTTTCCTAGCCATCTTAATTTCCTCTTTTCGTCTGCCATGATTTATGGTTGGACTCGATCTGAAAGGTCCCTTCCAACCTAGACAGTTCTACGATTCTGTAATTTACAGACTCCAGTTCTCTGCAATTTTGAGGGGAGACAAAATTCATAACCTTTCAAGATCAAAACTCATTTCTCTGGCATTTCCCAAAACGTTGCAATAGCATAAATTCATCAGCAGAAGGGGAGAGGTATCAACACAATAATTGCCTTAAACAGCGTTTCTATTTCCTCAGGCTTGGGATGGTGGTCCTGTGCAATTCCCTCCAGGGTATCCCACGCTGACGAAGGCAGTACAGAAGTCCAGCTCTGCCCTTCAAGAGAGCTGCGCTCACCATTTCCAACGAGGAACCACCGAGTGAACACAGAGGGTCCAGCTTTTTGTTCTTACGATTACAGCAGATGCTGCCCATTGTTATGGTTTCGATACAAACCAACGACTTCAATGCATTTATAGCCTGACTCAAGCAAATGTATCCATGGGACCACAAAAACAAGATTTCCGGGTAGTGTCCATGCAAAAGCAGCAGCTTAGATAAGGGAGAATCAATGCCGCTTTGAAGGTGTTAGAATGAAGTATTGGTATTTTAAGTCTACATTAACACTAATGGCAAAACTATAAATCACGGGCAGGCTTAATAAAAAGGATCCTGTCTTGTGACTGCTCAGAAGTAGTCTTTGATTGATTTTTGGCATCAGTCAGGTAATTCTGAGATCAATAGGACACAAAATCTACCTATTTGCTTGTTAGCAGCAGAATTAGACTTTGTAACACAGACTCGCTGCTTATAAAGCCTGTTTTGCGTGTAAAGAACGTGCATCTGCTAGCTACGGGATTGAACTTATTTTATACAAGTTGTTTGATATAAAATTAAGTTTAATTTAGAACCCCCTTAAATTTCTATATGCTTATACTTCAACTCAGCCCAATGAATAAGCCAACTGGTAAAAAAAAACTTATAACCAGAAAATCACAAGGATTTTAAAAAAGTTAATGCATAACCATAATAATCCGTACCGTGGCTCCCCAAATACAGCTGCAGACTGACACAAAACAAGCTGTTTCTGCCAGGTAAGACTGCTCTGAAATTGGCTGCTGACAATTACAAGAAAGGCCACGTGTATTTGTAAAGCACTTAAGTGCTGGAGCAATACCTCAAGGGATTTTTAAGTTGACCTGGGAAAGGTGCATGGCAACGAAAGTGAAAACCAATTCAGAAAACTGCCCTTGGGGCGCCACCCGTGCGACAGTTAGATTTGACCAATGTGGTCTGCGTATGTTGCGGAAATCACGTTCAGATGTGCAGGATCCAGTGCCGTACCCATCTCTCTTGGATCAAGGAGGCCAGAAATATGGGAAAACCAGAATATTTTGTGCCAGAGTCCCTGGAATATACTTATACACATCAAGAGACAGAAAGCTGTGAATACCTCCAATCTTCTTAAAGACAAGATGTGTTGAGTCTCTACTGAGACCTCCAAACCAACATGTCATGAAAGCATCCCTTAGATAAGCACCAAAACCAATGGATATTACTTCCGATCAGCAACGGCGTTCTCCATCCATGAGATTTTGGGACAGGCTACCACTGCAGACTTCAGCTGGGTAAACCCTAGCCCTTCTCACAGTTGCTGTCAGCACATTTCTGCCAAAGGAGCACAAGGAGGCAGGCACTCATCACGTCAAAACTCTTCTCACTTGTCTCAGAGAGATTCTACAGAGATGAGGTTTTTGCCTAACATTCGGTATTCAGGAACCTCCATCTTTTCAGCAGGTTTAAGACACTTTTTTTTTTTCCCATGCAAATTGATTAATAGCTCTTGTTCACATACAGGAGGGACAGCCCCAAATTAAAAACTAAAGCAGCACGCTAGGAAATCACTACGATACCACGCAGTTATCAACATTTCCAACACTTTCCACATCAGTATGACCTGACTACGACTGAGATATGAAAATTGTTCTCAATGTTGCTGGGAAGCAGAGAGGAGCAGGAAGCTTCTGAAAAGGAAGAGGGATCTGTAGTGCTAGGGAGCAACTCTTTGGTGATGGGAGTTTCATAGATAACTCCACACACCGCTGAGGTGAGCCTCATCTAGTGATCCCAGCCACCACTTTTACTCTGAAAGCGTAGAAAAATGGACAATTTCCAAGCTACAGTAAATTCTTTATCACGCAAACCCTTGTCTCCTCTGCTGCATGCCACAAACACACACACACAAATCCCTCTTGCCCTCATTTTTGCCAGATTTATGCAACCCATCTGTTCTGCTAAACTGTTTCTAGCTTTTAAAGCCCAAGTAATTGCTTTTTTTCCCTCCCCATGTGCTTTATATGTATTTATGATAATTTTACTTTTTCTAGCTAAATATCCCGTTTTCTGCAGAACCAGTCATATTAATCAGAATGTCCGAACGGCATGAAGCAGCCAGAAGACCTCCAATGGGCAGAACACCTCTGCTTCCAAGCAAGCTGCCATGCAGAGGTCAAAAGGATAAACCGAAATCCTAGGCGTTTGGTGTCCCTTGTGGAGGAGGTGTAACCGTGCACGGGCAGAGCTGGTGAAGAATTCATCACAAGCGTTCAGCCCAGGCTAATTACTCTCCTGCCCAATGCAGAAGGAGAACTGGAAAAACTGGAAAGAATACAGCAGCAGAATACGCTGCAAGCGTGACGAGGTGGTGGCTCCAGGGCACAAGTGGATGAAGAGAAGGGTGATGCCAATTATCTGCAGAGACCTAACGAGCCCCTACGAAGGGCTGAGGAAGGAGACGGAGTTCCTTCCCCCTTGGAAACCCGGCCTCCCAGTTTCATATTTCCAGCGATGCTCTTCTGGTTTGGGGTAGGCGATATAATCTGCTCCTCGTCAGCAACGCCAACATACAACTTCTGAAGTGCCAGTGAGGAGAAACTGCTTTGTTTCCTCTCTCGACAACACAAGCCACCCTCTGGAAGGAGTGGGATTTTATATCACCAACCTTTCAGTTTATGGAAAGGCCGATCGGATTACAGCACATAATTCAAACGTGTTTCGGGATAATTGTGACTGGTGCATTGAGAGCACACAGAAGAAAACCATAAATTATGATTCTGAGGTAGTCAAAACAAGGAAGACAAGATGAGGATGAGACAAGGTCCAGGAGAAATTGTGGCTACATTGCCACTTAATATTGCAAGATTTGGGGCCATCTTTTGCAATAATACATGCTTTAGAAAACATCTATGTTTTCCTCAGTATCCAAGCTATTTCTATCCTGCTTATAACAAGCTCCGTTAAATACGTGAGAAAGCCTAGGAGAGCATTTTGGGAGAGTCAAGAAATCTATTAACCAATATCCAAAGTTTACTGACATTTCCAACCGCACAAGTATTTCAGCAAATATCAAGACGCAACTTTGGGGACTGCGCTGCCGTAACAAGGCAATAAAGAGAGGCACTTTGTGTCAGATTCTCACCCCCGGAGGAAGATAATATTTAATAAGCGCTCAGACAATAAATTCCCAGAAGTTTCCTAGTACTTTGATGTTTCAATAATTACCTCCCATTAGCGCCATTCCTAAACGATCAACATCTAGACAAGGTACCGCCTGGAGGCAGAGACTGTTAGCAAAACCCAAACCCAGTCGGAGAATTTACATCAGGAAAGAGGAGCAGAACACCCCAGGCTTTATCTAGAGACTCAGATTAATGCAGAAGGAAAAGCATCTGTGCTGGTCTCGCTGCTGGGCTGGTCACAGTGGAAAAATACACTGGATTGAAGTAGCGACTGCTGCAAATCACCTTCAAGTTTGCGAGGAGTGCCTGGCCCTGTGGTTTGCCAGCCTTTAGCTGTTCAGCCGAGAGGCAGACGGTTCCCTACGGCTGCCCTCTAATCCCTGATGGGTACCACCTTCCGGAGCAGCCGAGTCCATTTCTCTGTCACGTGCTTTTACAAAAAAAGAGTTGGTGACTATGCAATGTCATGGCTAATCCAATGAAATGGATTATAAAAATATTTTATGATCCGCAGATTAAAACACCTTGCCCGTGAATGTTTACATAGCAGTTGCTGAAAGCGCGTGCCTATCTACTAGCACGTTGAGCATTTTTAAAATCTTTGACTGCAAAAAAGTGATAAGTAGGTGCTTAAACATCGGTTGCTGAAATGCTACAGGTCACACTTTACGGCAAACAGAAGAAACTGATGAAAACTTTTTTTTACAAGATTGACTATTACAGGGAATGGGTTCCTGGATTTTAAACGTTACAGCTCAAATTGGAAAGATCTTTGGAAAGCATTATCTGGTCTGTGAGTTACAGGAAGAGTGACTTATAGCTGTCATTTAATTAAAAGACTGTCCTCCACAGTCACAATGATTTATAGTTGTACAACCCTGCCACACAGATTGCAAAGAAAAATTGCAGAGTTTTTCCTGCTTGAGCTGCTGATGAGCACCAGGCTTCTGTTACGTGTGTGGGCATCAGTGGCCATTGGAATACTAGGATGAGCTTCCAGCCTATGAAAATGGAAAATAATCAGATTAGGAACGAAGAATATGTATATTTTTGAGTTTTCAGATGGCTCAGCACTGAATGCAGGAACAGTCTCTCACCCAGTGACATTAGTGTGGGTCCCCCAAAGCCACATGGGACTCGTGGCATAATTCTGAAAGAGCTCACGCTGAAAGTTACCTCTTTTCTCTCCCACTTCTAAAATTCTTAAGGCACTGGGAGAGGGAAAAGAGTGATGTACCCTGAGATATAACCAAAGAGAACTACATCAAACGTCAGAGAGACAAATCTGGCAGTGTCAGGTCTAGTTCTTATTTTATCCCCTTATCTTCTAGCATTCCTATCGTTGTGTTGACCGTGCTGCATGTTTCCATCAACCTAGGAAGAGCCAAGTGCTACACTTCAGGTTCACACAGAATCACAGAATGGTTTGGGGGTTGGAAGGGACCTTAAAGGCCACCCAGTGCCACCCCCTGCCCTGGGCAGGGACACCTCCCACCAGCCCAGGTTGCTCCAAGCCCCGTCCAACCTGGCCTTGAACCCCTCCAGGGATGGGGCAGCCACAGCTTCTCTGGGCAGCCTGGGCCAGGGGCTCACCACCTTCAAAGCTGTTCTAGCTGTACACATATGGAAGATGAAGCTATACAAACACCTTGCTGCCCAGGCTTGTTCCACATACAGGAATGTGCAGATCATGAACACATTCCCTCTTAAAAATTTCTGCTTAAAAAAAAAAAAATCATTTCAGCTATGGACTCCCTTTAACACAAAGTGGGGCTTAAAATTATTTCATTAAAGATTTTCAGTAATTTCTGTGGCTCTTTTATTAGCTTTCTTTGGGTTAATCTTAACTTGCGTACCAGAGCAAGTAGGTCATCCTAGAAACTTTCATCTCATCGCTACCTGTACTGCAGTTGAAAGGAATGGGTTGAGAATACCCAGCAAGCCTCCTCCGTATTATCAGCCAAGAGAAGGACATAGAAAAGACCTGGATCAGAATTTCAAAATATCTTTAAATTAAATTAACGAAAGGAAGTATTCAGACCTACCATATGATGTGGAATTAATGACACGATTGCATTAAGGCTTAATGGAGCTATTAGGAAAGTTTGCTCATTGAAGAGAAAGAAAAGGAGAGTGGAGAGAATGGGAGAGCGGTAGGAAAAGCGTCATTTGTTAATGGTAGGAGGTGCCTCATATTATTAATATTCTGATACAGGCAGCTACCAGGACTAGAAGAACCAGGCTTAGAAATAAAAATATATGAAATATTCTTTTATATCCAAACGTACATTCAGAAAGAAGAGAATAAGGACTTCCCAGAAGCTGACTGAAGAGTTTCTCACCCATAATTGTTCATGCTCTGGAGGCAGATCTTCACCTGCTAGAAGTGTACATCAGCATATCAGTGCAGACGAATGAGATTCACTCTCGGTGACAAGCCTTCAATGACATCCCACAACAGCTTAATTCCTGTACTTTTTGATACAAAATACTGTAACCCCTCTACTCCAGAGGAAAGGCTTCAGAAGAGCCATTGAACACAAACAGGCCTACACCACTAACGCCTGGAATATTCCAGACGAATGTTATGATAGGTTAACAACTTTCTTTTCTCCAACTGGAACTACCTCATCAAATTATTCATCCACAAGATGTGGCTAATTATACTGATACCAACTAATGGCAAGTAACCAATCTCCAATGAAGTAAGCAAAGTATAAATAAGTACAATCAGCACTAATCTGAAACCGATGAAAGCAGAGTTCATAAATTTGGGTTAGAAAACCAGAACTGTACAGCACTCTTCCTGGAACACCTTACTGAGAGGCAACAAACTTTGGGTACCCAGCAGCAGAGGTGATGAGAGTCATCAGAAGTCCTTGGCAAGCATTTAATAGAGCAGTCTGGCTTTTGTTCCTAAACAAAGACCAAGAGCAAAGTCCTCCACATATGAAAAATACAGCCTTATTCTCTTTCTTTGACTTTTAGTAGGGATTGGTACTAGACCAGAGGCCTCCGCTCTTTAAGCCATCCCGATCTGGAACTGCTGGTAAAACCTCAGCAAGAGAGTACACGTCCACCACCTCCAAGGAAAAAGGCAAACATGCCAACAGCCAACGCCACGCATTTAACGGCACGGACTACCGCACAGCGTGCACAAGAATCAGAAGAGCTCAAGCGAGAATGAAAGAAAAGCCTTGTAAAGAGATTTGTACACGTTTCTACGGGATGGTCCACCTCGATCCGCATGACACGAGCAAGAGGGGAAAACCATGCTGAGAATTAAATATGTTGTTAGTGTCATCCAGCCTGAAAACCAGCCATTAGGAACAGAATAGTGGAGAGCAGATATGGCACAGCTGCTGCTATTTGCAACACAGAGCATAAGGAGAAGATGTGTTTGCTTCCTAGGAATTTTCACACTTTCACCAAAAGTGCTTTTCACCAGAAGTCACAACTAGCTGCACATCAATCACAATGCAGAAGTGCTCTCAAAAAGAGCCCTGGGAGCACTCTACTCGCTCCAGCATCCTGGTGGTAGCAGTAAACGCCACTGAAAATGAAGAGCCAGGGGCTCGCAGGGCAGACTCGGCACGCTGCGTGGCTTCACTCCGGCCAGGTGGCAGCTGGGACTTTGCACCGATTGTGTCTGGTAAATTAACAATGCTTGTGCTTGTCCTCAGCTTCTATCTATAATAAATCTAGATATCAGGTTGACAACAGTGCCCAGTGATACTTGGGACAGCTTTAAATGAAGTACCTGGAACACTAACAGAGCATGGAAGAAGTCACGTACCTTTGAGGGCTCAACATAAACACACACTGCAAACCGGAATGAGTTTGGAAAATCTCGTTTGGGCATTACAAAGCACCTATTTAGGACAGCACACAGTTTGGTTGGGCTCATCCACCTTGTCAAGCCTGGCGTAGCTGAAGGCTGTCTGCTCCCGTTAGCCCAGGTGGCTCCAGGCAGTTCAGGTGTCCCCAAGTCACACCGCAGCCCGGAGAAGGGGCACTCAGCTGTGTGCCATCGCACGAGCTGGGATTACACTGTTCAGTTATTGTACTCCCCACAGGGTCCTCCCAAGGATGCTTTGAGACAACATTGCTCTACACAGTTGCAAAACATGAAGTCTTCTCCACACTCGAGCTATCAAAATCAATAAGTTCGCAATTGCCACCTTATGTCTATCACACTTCACTAAATCCCTTAATTATTTTCTTCTAGGAGTACATGGGTCATTTAGGTAATTAAATCAAATCCTCTCTCATCAAAGGACACTACGCCACTAAATCCCATTGACAAGCTCATTGTACTCCATCTTACAACCACTACAGGCTTCACCTTCTCACCCCTTTGCTCTCACTGAGAAGTTGTTCCGGGACTTCACGTTAAATTGTTCACGCTCAGATCGCCATCAAAGGCCTAAGACTGTTCAGAGACATAATTTTTGAGTCTTCCACTCCCAAGGCTGTCAGAATATAAAATTACTCTTAACAGTACCTCACATCAAAATGAATACAGGTGAAAGACACACTGATATCCTTTCATAAGGCTTTGAGGTCTACAACACACCCCAGATCTTCACAGTGACCAGAGTACTACCCTACGTCATCAGCAAGGACATTTTTCAGTATTACCACTGGAAGCACGTCACAAAGGCCATAAAATATTTCCAGGTATGACCCAGCACAGACGGTGCCACCAGAGGCACGTACCCACGCAGCACAACCAAGCTGGGAGAAGAGAAGCCGCAGCCTCAGCCCGTTCCAAGGGACTCCTACACAATTAGGACACCCTGACCCAAGGACACAAGCCACACACCAGCAGCGTGGCCTTTCCGTTTCTGCAGGACATAAGAGCAGAGCTAACGGCACCCCGGGAGGACGGGCCAGCTCGGAGCCGGAGCAGAGGAGCCCAGTGGTGCCTCTACCCACCTCGGCACCTCCGGCTCCACAAAGCTTAGCACCACCAACTAAGCAGAGCGAGGAGGCTTGCAACCCAGAAGGCAAATAAAACCAGAACATTTCACAATTTAAGGCAGTTTCATGGACTTTTAGATTTGACTCAGGATTTTTTTTTTTTTTTAAGTGCTTGGGGCTGGCTATACAGTAACTGTGGAGACATCAATATTGAAGCAGCCCAGCTCCTCCAAATTCGTTTGAGCATCAGTAGATGCTTACTTTGCCCTGTAATTTATCCAAACTAATAGGCCGGTCGTAATTGCACATCTGCTCTGTGCTGGTACCTGTGAGGAGGTGGTCGGCTGCTTTCCCTGCTCCCGTACTCGCTGCACTGCCGGGGAACGGGGCAGCAGAGTTCACAACCGGCTACTTGCACTCTGTTCTACCAACAGCTTCAGCATTGCCTGGAACACTCCTCTGAGTACACCCGACAGGACAGGGATGTTGCTGGTATCCCGAGTAATTCTATGAGCTTTCTTCATTTAACGAAACATGGTTTATACCCCATTTTGCTGCAAACAGCTCAGCAAGTTTAAAAAAAAAACCCAAACAATTAGCATTTAGAGTCATACAACTATATCCAGGATGAAATTACAGTTCAGCATTCATCACGTCTCTCACATAAGGGACTTGGTCCCTTCCACACTGGGAAATGTTAATTAACATGACAGGCTTTGCACCAGACTCAAAGTAAACCAGGACTTCGGATCTGGGAGAGAAGAGCCAGGCAGTTACACCTTTTCATGGATCCAAACGTGAACACTGGAAATGCAATTAAGGAAGAGGAGATGCACGCTCCCACAGGCACTTTGCCAGGGATGCTCCTCAAGACCAAGGCTTGGTACCCAACTCCTTGCCAAGCCCTGCTCATAACCTCCAGAACCCACCGGCCACCCCTGGAAGCAAAAGCCCTAACATTTGGGTTTTGAGACACAAACCTGCGCCATCCCAGGCCCAGCAGGGCCCTAAGCACCAACACAAAACATCCTCAGATCCACCCGCTTCCACCTTCTGCCCAGGGATGCGTCAGCCGCCGCAGCAGGCTGTCAGATAGACTCTAGTCTTGGACACGTGGGATATTTTGTCCGCTCAGAGAAAAAAAATAAAATAAACTAAACATTTCTAAGATTAGCAGCAAAATGCCCCTGGTCACTAACGTCACGCTCATGCAAAGGACTCCCTTGGCAGCCGGTTGTTTCCGACTCTGCCCGGAGCAGCTCTGGTTTGCTCCTGTCCTTAAATAACCCCACGTCACCAGCGAGGTCCCTGTTCTCCCCAGGCATCGGGCCACAGGCCAAGCTGCGCGTGGACGGAGCCAGAGCAGACGGACCCAGCCTTCGTCAGGCTCCGACGTACGGGCCTCTCAGCAGCTCTTCAGAGAGCATCCCAAGCCTAAGGAACAGGAAGCATTTGCAAAACACCGCCGAGAAATCCTTTGGCATTTCATACCCACTTTCATTTGCTGCAAGTTTTCCCATTTTATTTACATTGCACATCTACAGGAAAATCCAGATAGCGGTACGTGCAAAAGTCTAACTTTTGCAGTTTCCTCTGCGTGTCACTTCAGCTAACCCCTGGTACCACTGGGGACAGAATATCTAAATAAATTGGCAGTTGTCAGTTTGGGTTTTTTTCCCTTTTTTCCAAATGCGCGTTGAAGCATTTACTTCACAGGTGTGCTAACTTCCAAAGAAGATATTTTTTATCTACCCTAATGATGAGATTTTCACGGGAGATCTTCGTACCACAAACTGAATGAAGCTGAATTTTAGTAGAGACCTCAAATAAAAAAATTGCTAGTATGATTTTATTTTTTTTTCCCCCCAAGTCAGTTTTAAGTAAATAAACCCCCTCCCCAAGAAACCTGACTCACAGGAAACATACCTGATAGCCAGCTTGGCTGCTTGTATATACAATTTCCTTGAGCAGACACGAAACAATATTTTGCATTTCTATTTAGAGCTTTTATTTACCAGGAAAGCTGATTTGCTGTTCCTCCAGTACTGGGGGAAAGCAAAATATTTTAGAAATAGTTCTTGGCAGAAGTTTTAATGCATTTCTTCCAGTGAAAGACTGCCATTGCTGTATAGCGGAGACATCCGCCACCCGTGCCTTCCCTCTGCGGGTAATGAAACAGAAGAGCAGACAGGATCCATCCGGCAGTACTTTTGACCCCACATGCCTTTTTTTCTTAATTTTTTTTTTTTAAAAATGATATTTTCCTAGAATGGTTTCTATCCTCCCACCCCGGCCTCCTCCCCCCGAGCCAGCTCCCCCTTTCCCGAGAAGGGTGCATTGAACAGATCCGCTGCCAACGTACTGCGCCTTATCATCGCTACGGCCGAAATGTCAGGAAGCTAAAAGGATACGCAGCCATTATGTAGGCCTTCAGAGCTCAGCTTTTTGTAGGAATTCAGAGGTTGGGTGGTGTGTTTTTTTTTCTTTTTAAAATCTAGTTGAAAGAAAAAGTGAAAAAACCTCTTCTCCAGTCTCTGCTTCAATTCCCATAGGAATTTGTTGAGCAGAAATGTGTGTTCTCGGGGATTTCTAGACACGGCATGTTGGGAGAGGCTATTTTCTGCCCAGTGCTGGGCGCAGCCCCACCTGCGGGTCCCCCACCAGCCTCGTGCAAAAGGGGCTCCTCAGACTTCACACATCCCCTGAGCACTTCTAAAAAAAAAAAAAAAAACAACCCAAAACACACAAAAAAAACCCCAAAGAGAAAAAAGGCATATTTTCCCCTATAGACATTAGAATAATACCGATACCAGAATCCTCCCAGTTCCCATCACCTACTGCCCAGGGTGGGAGGGATCCTGGTGTCCAAGGAGGGCTGAGGAGCAGAGCTGTGCTCACGGGGGGCATGCTCTCGGCCGTGGTGGGGGCCAGAAGCCGGGGGGTGCAGCCCGAACCCCACTGCCTGCAGCAACTGCATCTCTCCCAGCAAAGCACCAGCGCTCGAGTGGCCGGTCTCGGCCTTCCTTCCGCAACGAAAGCAATCCATCAACCGTTTCCCCTGTTTTCTTGCAGGCACAAATCCTGCAATCACACCAGGTGAGCGCTCTGCTTATCATAATTTTTAAACCTGCAATTTTTTATTTATTTTTTTTTAATTGCTATAATTATCAAAACATAGTTTTAAGCCAAGAGCTTGCTAATGGTTTAAGACCAGAAGGACGCGGCACCAACATCCAGCCCAGGGAAGGCTGACGGCCCTTCAGACTCCCACTGGCTTTAAGAGAAGCCGAATTACACCTTTAGTTTATGGGTAACCCCCCAGGCTGGGCACGGCCCCCAGGAGCTGGCGCTGCAGGAGTGGCCGCGGCTGGTGGCCGCACGGCGAGATGACTGTGCCATCTAGCTGCAGTCGCCGCCGAGCTTCAGCACACCATGCCAACCCGGAACACTTCAAACAGCGCTGCTTTCCGGATAAAAAAATCGTATCATTCATTTCATCCGTGCCACGCTGGATATTAACGTATGCAGAGGAGGTTACTTTAGCCAAGAAGTGAATTATTACCGAGAAGAACCAGTCAAGCATGTAGTTGATAGGAATATTCATTTTCCTTTTAGTTACAGCTTTCTTCTATTACAAGCGTAGTTAGCATTAAGATTGCCATTTTGTGTCGCTTGTTTCTGCACTGTTTTATGTCTAGTCATGTAAATCCCGCTCTCTCACCAAAATATATCAGCCCCCCTACGTCTATCTGATGCCTCCCCTCTTCCTGGTCCCGCGTGCCACATCCCGGCAGCCGTAGCATCCGCGAGCGCACAGCAGCTGATTTTACGAGATGTGGGGGGGCGACGGGGCTCAGCTCACCATTTCGGCAGCAAACACAGCCTTCAGAACGAAAACGCGACGGCATGGGGTTTGATTCGTCTGCACTGAGGATTATTTTAACGATGCAGAAGCAAGCTAAATATATTTTTAATTTCATATTTTAATTTGTCAAGAGCATCTCCGTGGCTTTTAAAATGAGATTTAAAGTGCATTTTATTCCGCCAGGAATAAATTCAGTCACTGGCTAAAATTAGATTAGTGGCTCCAGTGCCTGATTAGCAATAGGCTTGGAGGCTGCATTTTGGGATGTTCTGGGCCACATCTCATCAGCCCATCTTTAAGTAGCTTTCTCTGTTGATAGACGATTTATCCATGAAGGGGAGGATTCAGGAACAAGACACAAATACAGGAGATGTTTCCCTAGTTTATAACCCCTCTGCGGGAAGCTGGGAAAGGACAGAGTGATTCCATCAGGCACCCTCCAAAGAAACCCGTGGTGCACGTGGGATCTGAGCACTGCTCACAGCTCTCCTCCACCACCCAGGGAGATGTCCAGACGTGGACACCTCGTCTAGTGGGAGGTGTCCCTGCCCACGGCAGCGGGGTTGGAACTAGACGGTCTTTAAGGTTCCTTCCAGCCCAAACCATTCTGTGACGGCGAGAGGCACCCCGCAGCCCTTGGCAAGGGAGAACCTAGCAAGATTAGGGCTCTGCAGCCAGGGAAGAGGAGGATACGAAGCCTACAAAAGCACAACTAGATAGCAAATGGTTCTAAATCCCAAACTAGCCAAGACCAGCCCTGCTTCCTGCAGTCTGAGGGGTTTCTCTGGGCACCTCCACTCTCCATGTTGCTCCAGCAAGCAACAGCTGTGGCGTGAGCGGCACAGCCGACCACGCTGACCACAGGAGCACTGTCACGGGCAAGAGGAGCTGGTGCACGTGGTCTCCAGCGCTGCACACAGCGGCACACGCTGCCCAGCCCCGCTGGGGCAAGGCACAGGAACCGAGGGACAAGCAGCACTCTGCATTTCCCCGGCGGCCAGCTCAAAACAACCCAATCGCATTGCATTTACAAGAAAATGTAACGCTTGTAAAATACTGTTAGAGTGATAGTTTCTACATTTGGAAGACATTAACTAATTACTTTCCTCCAATTTCCTGTTAAAATATAAAAGCAAGTTTAAGGTCCTGCCCCTAAACCTTGCCTGGGGTCCAAATATTTTGATCCATATGCCCAAGAACATATGACTCCTCCCAAGCCCCTTGAGGAAAAGGTAACTGCTGTGTTAACCAAGACCTTCTCCTGAGGCCACCTCCACAGTCACAGCTCCAGCTCTGAACTCCTGGGAAAGCATCTCCCACCACATGGACAAGGGTATCTGCCCACGCTCACACAACCACCCCCAGCCCTCCGGTAGCAGCAGCAATGCCATTCCAAGTGGGATGTCCTGCTGGAAGTGTGGCACACACAGGAATGGCGTCCTTCAAAAGCTTGGTTGAGGCAACTCCCATCAAATATCACCAGGGTCGAAGGGCTGAAATAGCCTTTAGCCCATGTCTACGATAATCACAAACAGCTCGTTAGCAGCACAGCCGACACATCCCACCCTCCAAACCCCAACATGATAGTTCAGCCTCGACTACACATTTCTCACTAATGTTTGCCAACCAACAATTTTCTGCCTCTGGCAAAATGATTGTCAGAAATACCCAGGAATATGAAAAATTGACAACAGTTGCTGGATGCTAAGTATTGTTCATGCTTGATTGCTGTAGTGGCACATCATAGGCTTTGAAAGACAGTTAGGCATTTGTTGCCATCATTAATATGGAGTGAGTTTATCATCCGACCTCCGAGTTTCCTTTCTCATTTTCCCTTATGTTCTCTTACTACACAGCCATTCATTTCTCATTTACATTTTTTTTTCTTAACAGTACAATGATTTGCAAAATTAAATTCATTCAAACTTTTTACTGTCCTCATTTCCACGTATCTTGTATTGTTTTTATGACCATGACAGGGCTGGCTTTGGCTTCTATTTCATCTTGAAACGTTTTACAGGACCTCAGGAGCGCTCTTGTTTTTCATTTTCTTCCTCATTAATAGATACATAATCACCACATGATAGTGTTCCAAACTCTTTGGTTTTTATAAGCCTATATTAAAAAAAGAATCTCTGTTTTTTGGCAAAAGATACCTAATCCTGCGTCTCCCCATGGCTGGGTGAACTTGGCAAAAAGAGCATAAGACCATCTGTCTCGTGGTTCCTTATCCTCTTCAGTGTATCAGACTGAAAATCTGAGCTCAAATCTCACCCAATCCTACGTGCTTTTACTTCACGTGTTATTTTATGAAGTTTAAGATGCTGAGCTCAGCACAGAAGCAAGCTTTACTGTAGTGCTCGTGTAAGGTTAGAGAAATGAAATTATGACAATGATTTCGAGTATTTTAGTACTGCATGTTGTATTTCAATATCCTACCAAGGCCAGTAGTAAAACTAAGGCCAGTTAACTACACAGATCCCAAACAGCAAACTTTCTTTTGTGTAAAGACATAAAACTGGGGGGAAAAAACCTAAACCCCAGAGCACGGCTAGGGAAGAAAGAAGCACCACTGCATAAGAAGAAATTTTTCAGGTCAAACCAAGTCCCATGAACGCAGGAGAATTTCGAATGTGATTTGAAGGAACAGACCAGCTAACCCAGGGAGAAACATGCTGAAACTTTTAAGAATGTTCCAGTACCCTGAGTATTCAAAATAACCTAAGCTTACAAAAACACTTTAAATTACCCATAAGGAGGTTTAAAAAAAAAAAATACACACACAAAACTGACATCCTACCTCATCCAAGGAGAATTTAGAACTAGATATTCAGGAGTATCCAAGCCACTAACTTCTTTTGAAAGGCTGGATACATAATTTGGAAGTTTAAGTAAAGACTAAAAACTCACTTTAAAAAAAAAAAAATCAGTCCCCCAGAATACTGCAACATTTTCCCTCTATTTTCTGCATTCTTAGTGGCTGGCTTTTCACAAGAATTTGAAACTAGCTCAAACAGAGTCAGACATCTTTCAAGCACCAACGTATATTTTAACGACATCCCAAACACGGGATGTTCTTCATCCCTGGTTGGCAGCAGCTCCCGTGACGCAGAGATGCCTGACCGACACCGGAGCGGATCATCCCTGGCTTCACGGGTCTGGGACGTCACCATTTTCCACATGACTGGGGGTGAGCTGAGCAAAGCTCCTCTCCTTCCCATCTTGCAGAAGCTCCAATGTTCTTCTTCGCTCCCCACAGATACCTACGTACCTGCCCTGAAACGCACTTAGCTGAGCACGAGCTCCCTGCTAAGAACCTCAACCTACCGAAATCCAGCTGATGTAGGCACGAGCGACTGCCACCACCTCCTATAGGCAGCTCTGTAGCGTAAACACCATTAACATCCCTGCACTGTCTTGATCCAGCCTTCTTCCAGGCTTTCCCCTGAAGGTCTCCCTGTCCCTTGCGAGGTCCAGCACAGCTAAACTGCTTTCTCAAGAGATCTTCTCTCCGAGAGCTGCAAAGTTCTTGCCCATTCCTGGTGTCTCCCCTTTCCCTCCCGCAGAAAACAAGCCACATGTGGGGTTCCTTCACTCTTATTCCCTACAACGGCGCCTGAGCAGCGTTTGCCTGGGCAGCCCAGACTTACTCCCCAGCATACGGAACCTGCCCCGTTCACGTTTCCCAGCTAGAAGTGCAGCCTCCACAACCGAGATGCTTTCTCCAGTTCAAACGAAGGGCAAGGACAGTCTCATTTTCCTTTGCACTGACACAAATGTTGCATTACAGCAACAACAAACATGTTAAGGAGCAATTTTCACCCCCCCGAACTAGACAGGACAGAGTGAGAGTTGGATTTTTTTTTCCTCTCTAACCTCATTACTGCTGATTAAAGAACACTTAAAAGTTTAAATTGCTTTTTTAAGCCTGTTCTAATTACGATCATCTCCTTTCCTGTAGTAGCTACAGCAAAGAAATTAACCTTAACTTGCATTATGCCAGATGACTTTCACCTTGGTGCACACGTAACTTACAACAGGCTCAGCTGGCTAGTTACAGTTTCTGCAGTGCCTGGATGAAAGTTATGAGAGATATAAAAATAATCAAATGTTTCTTTAAATGGGTGTACATTATAGGCCCTCGATTCAGCAATAAAGCCACTGTGAAAGCTTTGGCTTCCTTGGTTTGATTGCAAGGGGACAAGAGGACGGCAGGGAGCACACGAGGCTGCTCTCTCCTCTGGCAGAAGTACGGTAGGGAGCTCCGGACCCATCCTCACCACGGCAAACAGAAAAATTAAGGAGTGAGGAACCTCTCTACAGTAATGGGAAAATGTGTTTGCATTGTCATAACTATGAAAACCTACAGAAAAGCCCAGATTTATAAATAAAAATAATATATTTTTTTAGACCAACCAGATAGTTGCAAAATGTAAACAGAGTTTCAGACAGTCCCTGTGTCGGGTCACTAATTTGTTTTCCAGCTAGGCAATCCATTCATTTTGCACGTGCTTACAAGAGGTAAAAACTTTAATTTGATCAACAAGCGTAGCTGGAGAGGGCAGGCAAGCCCTCAGATACACAAGTACTCAGCCACATGCAGCGCCGAGGTTGGGATGTGTAACTTGAAGTTAATCCAACAGAATTAGAAGGGGCAATGACAGAACAGAGGGAATACGGAGTTGTGGTCAACAGCCTGACACTCAGGTGGAGACCGCTGGTGAGTGGTGTCCTTCCTGGGTCTTCTTGACCATCTGCTGAAGGACGCCTCTCACAGGGATCTCCAACACTACTAAAACTCTTGGATTACAAATGGAATCATGGCGGCTCAGCCCAGAGCCGAGCCACTAAATTGATGACTGTAAGGTTCCCCACTCAAAGCTATTAAACCACCCAGAACCCAGCAGCCTTTAAATATACCTGTAAGTTCCCATGGAAAGCTATTACAAGAGCCATTTCCTAATGGTTTTCTATCATTACGGCAATTTTCTTTCTAAAGCATTTTCCATAAACCAACTGTAGCAGCACCATATGCAATTAGTTGAAAGAAAACCAAAACAAAACACGAAACAACTTTGCAAAATACAGCTTCCCTCTCTTCCCCAACATCGATGCGCAAAAGGGTTGGCTACTGGCTGGGGTGAAATCGGGGGGCGATAAGTAACGCTGCTTACTGTGAAGAGTTGGTCTAGGCTTCAAACCAATCCGCATGTCTAGCACGGACACGGGACACGTCAGAACTCTCAGCTGCAGCAAGTGTAACCTTAATTTTGTCTAATGCTATAGTTCGTGTTCATTACCACGTCTGCTAAGCTCCCTTTGTTCAGCATGCTCCCGTACTCACACCGTGCGGCATTCCCACCGCAGAGAAGGCGACTGCACTGTTCGCTGTAATCCCATCAAAGGCGGCGAAGTTACGCTACCCATCAACTCGGCCCAAGAGACGTCATTAGCGACTGTACTGAAATCCTTCCTTTGGCTGTAATCAACTTTAGAAATAAAAATAAAGCAATGCATAAAATCAAGTTGTTTCTTATAAATCTTGATGTCAGAAGACCCAAACTGGGAAGGACCCTGCTCCTAACCTGCTCACTAACATTGTTTTCGAATCTTTTTGCAGAATATCTCCAAGTTTTTGGTACTACTCTATCCAGACGGGTGAACAATTCATTCAACATAAAAATTGTAGGATTCCTTCATTTCTTCTACCCACTTGAGGGCCTCCTCTGTGAGGAAGGACACTCACGTAGCTCCTTTGAGCTGGACCTGACCCTCACCCAACAGGAGTTGCACATGCACAACCCCAAATGCTTCCCAAGCATTTTTGGGAAGCAAGTTAACAAGACTTTTCTCACCTAAACTGAGCTGTAAAAGTGTTGTGCGTCTAACTCAAGTTTTTTTTTTTTGTTTGTTTTTTTTTTTTTTTTTTTTTTTTTTTTTTTTAACTTGAGCTCCCTTCATAAGCCACAGGTCAGACCCTGCAGAGGGTGGCGCCCACATACTCAGGGCCCACCATCAGCCCCTCCAAAGGCTGACTCTGCCAGAGGAGGCGTTTTGGAAAGGCTGGAAGGATCACCCTGTTGGCCCGCATTAACAGGACCTCCCCGTTAGCCACGGAGGGAGTCTTACCCCAGCCATTAGACAAGCTTAAACCAGAGATCAGCGACAGGGATGCACATGGTCAGCTGTGGAAGGCTGTGCCTGAAGTCCTAGCCCTGCCCATGGTTTGTGTTCACCATAAGGGAATGGAGCCACATAAGCTGCCCGCCCTCCTCCATGTGCCTGAACAGAGCTTCCAGGGGTATGTCATGCTTGTAACGACAGCCTTGGTACCACAGCGCATCTTTGGATGGTTTTGTCTCTCAGACACATCCAGAGCTCCTTCACACGAGAGCTAACGACATACTGTATATTTGAATGTCGCTGTGCTGTTCCTTCGTAGCAGAAGCCCGCGCTGGCATTAGCCATGTTGACACAAAGAAACTTGCAGTTTTAATTCAATAATATATAGAAATTGATAGAATTTAGGGAGTAATTTTTTTTCTTCTCCTTGTTCCAAGGAAATAATAGTAGCATATTCCAATAGGAGTAAAGCAGTAACTGCTATTGGTAGCACAAATCATTGCAAGTGCTCATGATACCACTAGTGTTATCTTCTCTGGTGCATTGTTTTTTTTAACGAAAGCATAGCTCTGTACTCCTGCACAGATACACTTACGCCTCTGCACTTTATATCTAAACATAAAGAGAAAAGCTCTCTGTTTTGTGTTCCCCTTCCTGAAATAGCTCACCTCCAAACGGGCAGGAGTCAGTTCATGTTAGAGTTATAAAGCCACCAAGAAGAGGGATAAGATTCATTATGGCTCCATGTCTTCTGCAATAACACATCCCATGGAAGCGTAACAAGTTGCATCATTCTGCATTTAAAGGTGTAAGGAAGAGCTGTGAGAGTTTGGGCAGGCTGGGGGGCGGGCAGGCTGGAGCGGAGAACTGGAGCCTCCACAAAGGGGAAAACCCAACAGCTCAGCTTTATCTAACAGAGGGACGCTTTCGAAAACGAGTCGACACCTTCTAGCGTCCATGGGTCACCTGTTCGTACTCTGTGAGGTACAGCCATAGCCTTATACAGCTGGCAGTACCAAGCAGTTGTTGTATGTGCAATGAAATATTTCCAACCAAACCGAAGATGGGGTACAGAGAAGCAGACGCAGTACAAGGGCAGAGCAGCGGGGACCTGGGGTGCAGTGGGGGGGGGTCAGAGGTGCGGGGAGATGAGAGATGGGCACAGGCGGGCACATGAGACCCCACAGCTGCTAACTGCCCACCCACGGTCAATTAAAGAAAGGCACAGCTAGGGCTGGACAAAGCTAGTTTTTGGGGTAAAAGAAACTATTTCTTTGCCGTATCCAGTAAATCGGGACGTGACACAGAGCTGAAGACCCGTGGAGAAGGAAAGAGGTACAAAGGCGTGTTGGCAGTCACATCAAAACGAGCAGGTGGGTCTGGTGCGAGGAAGGAGCCACCAGCACGGGCATCGCGCTCCTCCTGGCAAAGGAGCCCTGATGTGACACCCCAGGGCCAGCCCCAAGGCGAAACCCTGACCAAAGCACCCAGGGCAGCTGGGACTAAAACACCACAAAAAGGGGTAGAAACTAAGTGTGCTTAACAATTTTAACCGCATTACTATGGAAACTGTTTCTGCACAGATATTTCTCTTTCTGTAATAAATATCTATCTGGACTCCTGCCAATTCTTGCATTAAGCTGTTAAGATTTCAATTATACTAACAACCAAGTTTTTCGCTTTATGTTTATATGATGCATTTCCTTGAGATTGAGCATAACAGGTTTATAAAGGCCATTGAGAAGGGCCTTAGAAACACACGGCATTGTTCCAGTAAGTGGTCTAAGCAACATAAACCCCAAGGTTTTCATGCAATAATCTGCACATCCCATTTAGCCCATTTTAAAAGAATAAGAAACGCAGCGAGGGACCAGATGACGAGAGCCTTAGAGGCTGATCAGCTAATGATCAGGGCAACCAGGGTCCGTACTTGGCTTTCTGCTTCCTAACATGAAGTTACAAAATGAAAAATATTTCACTTTTGGAGAAATTGAGGATTTGGAAGATCAGAAATAGTTTTTGAAGGTCAGAAGTGGCCCAATTGACTTGAGTGTCCTCAGTGAGAAAATCTCAGCAACAGCTTGAGACCTGGCTGTGGCAGCTGCAGGCTGCGTCCTTCCCTCTGCTTTTAGCCCTTTCCTTCCTTTGCTATTTTAGCGCATATCAGATAGATTCAGTCCATTAGTTTAAAAAGACTTGGGATACGTACAACCAGGATAAAAAACACAAGTACAAGATGATGTAACCTCCAAAGATATGTGGCGATATTACTTTGAATTCCAGCAAAACTCTGTGTCCTTTTTTTTATGGACTACATTTAAGATGTCCATGAAAGCTAACAAATAACAGCAAAAACCATTTTTTATGAAGGTTTTTTTTTAAAATTTTTTTTTTTTTATGAAGTCTGCAGAAGAAAGGTAGGGCTTGAACACCAACAAGTCTCTGTGCTAATGGCATTACCCTGAGAAAACTCCACTACGTACCGCTCCAAAAAGCATCTGGTCCTTCACAAGCGTGTTTAAAAAATAAAACCAAACACACAAAACCAAACAACAAGAGCTATTCCCAGTAATGCACATCCGCTCTACTTGGACCAAAATAATCCCACTAGCAAGAACTTGCACCAACGCTAGAGAGCACTGAACCGAGCAACGCAGCACTAGGCTTCTCTGTCGTTTTCAACATCTAATTCAGATCTTTAGTTTAAACTATAAAATGCTGCACAATCAGCTATACCACCGCATTTCCTAATCTGCCAGAGGTCTTTCTACATTAAGGACCTTAAATATGACAGCTTAATAATGTAACATGCTTTTAAAATTTCAGTTCTGCCTTAAATTACATAATAATATAAGAAGCAGTAATAAAAGATAGGCTTAAGAAGCGTGTATCAAGTTCTAAGCAAAGAAAACCCACCGCCAAATGCGAATTAACAGATCAACATTTACTATTTATACTGAACTTTCAGCTTCGTTAGTAATTGAGCTTTTGGAGATTAAAGGGAAGTACTTTTAAAGGGTATAGCAGTCTGTTTTGCTACTTTCCCTCTCACACCGTAACGGAAATAATTGCCAAAAAAATCCTTTCAAGACAAAAAAAATATAATTACAGATTGTAATTCACAATGAAATTAAAGGCTTTTGGAAAATCAGTTCACTTCAGAGAGAAAATTCACTCGCTCCCACAAAAATTACACTACAGAAATGAGTAGGGGTAAAGCTCCGGGCAGATGCCTCCTGCTGCAAAACCCCCCTGGAATGAGCCAAGGGAGCGTCCCAGCCGCCTCCGCGCTGTGCTCTACAGAGCAGCATCCAGCCAAGGGCTCTTCAGGGAAAAGTTGGATTAATTTCATGGGACCAGGGTGTCCGGAAAGCGTGAGGTTTGACAGCGGTCCAAGTACCCCAGATCCTGGGGTTTCAGGCAACAGAAATCAAGTACTTTCTATTTAGAAAAAAAAAAAAAAAAGAGGGCTGGTGTCTGCGGATGAGTTTACAGCAGTGCAGCGGTAACAGCCCTTCAGCACATGAAAACAGCATCTTTAAGACTTCAGCGGGATGCAAGTATAACGGGTTATGGTCTTCAGAAGACATGAATGGTTATCCAAGCCACGGTTCAAGGCCATAATCTAACACAGCCCGTGGGACCTTACTCTGCAGCACGCCCATCCGAGGGGGAAGGGCCGCCTGTAAGGCAGGGTGAGGCACAGTCTCCCAGAGAGCACAATTAATGCCACTATCAGCAACTACCTTTGTGAAACTAACACCTGGGCACTGGAGCGAGAGGCCCTGCCACGAGTCAGCCTGGAACACTTCTCTAGCGTGAAAAAAAGAGTGGCTGGTAAGTAACAACTCTCCGATTCAGAGCCTTGATTTTGTTACATTACCAGTGATTGTCGTGATTCAGTGAAGCAGCTCAACACATACTTAAAATCCTATCGACTGAAGTATATACTTCAATTTCCCTGAAGCGCTCTGCTGAGTCTGTGCGCTGCCTGCTCAATAGTCATCTCTCTCCTCGGAAGAGTTACGCACTCCAGATTGGCACAAAAACCTGCACGTCACAAGCTTAATTAACAGAGTTGAACCAACGTTCCTTTGCAAGGACACAAATGAAAGAGGGGGGAGCACACAACCCGCCTCCGTTTCCCCACGTAAGGTCTTGTAATTGTCGGTTGGCCCGTTGGTGCTTGTAGATGACTTCGAATCAATGAAAGACCCAATCAGGAAAAAAAAAAAAAAAGAAGACAAACAGGTGCCAAGGTCTTGATTACCAGGACAAACACCAGCAGCAGCTCCCTCCTCTGCATAAGAGCACGGCGAAGAGGCCAACCATGACCTTGGTACCTCAGGCCCATGTCTGCCATACCAGCAAAGAGCTGGTGGATGAAGAACTGGAGCCAAGTGACCTCCAACACCAGGAGACTTTGGAGGGGCAGTCATGACCCCTGTGCTCTGCTCACCTCTGGACATAGGACTCCCTTCTGCCTCAGAGTCACTCTTACTCTAATAAATTGTCACAGGGAAGCAGAACCTGAATGTGGCACATGATCAAATAACACATTGCTGGGACACGTTACTACACAAGTTATTGTTAAGTCAAATTTACAAAGTGATTGATGCAAATTCAATTAACATAGGTGATCATCCTGTATTCTCCTGAGAACAGGCAGCATACGGATTCTGGAAAGGCAGTAGCTACATTTTTTTCATCATTTAATTTTAGCTAAGAAAAAAAACACAGGCTCTTTGATGCAACACAACTTTCAGAGCCAGCTTCATTCGTTTGTAAAGACAGAGCACCCCTATGGCCTACACGATAGCTCTCCTGTTTTGCACTGGTAACAGTCTATAGGATCTAGTTGATCCGATAGCATTGTACTGAATACTTTAACTTTTTCTTCTTTGTGGATCTGGTTTTCTTTTAACATTGCAGCTCTTGCAAACCCTATTGATTATTAATTACCTATGCAACCTATATAGCTAGATATAAACCTGAGGAGGGGAAACAGAAGATTAACTCCAAGTGCTCTTTCACATACAGATGAATTTGAAGATACGGGAGAATAAAGCTTGGATCTTAAAAGGTCAAGCCTGGAGAGACTGTTGATTTTTGGACAGCCACCACAACCTCCTGCTCAGCCAGGCTGGGGAAGAAGGCTACCTCGGCACTTCTTGAAGAAGTTGAATAAAGTTCACTACCTTTGCTAAAGAGCAAGAGGAGGCAGGAGTTTGCTGAAGCTTCGTGCTCTTTATACTTTATTATTGACTTCCTGACATAAAATGGAAGGTTCTTAGCTAATGTCAATACTGATTTTCTTCCATTCAACATACCTCTGCTTTTTTTTAATCTCACCAAATCACAGCTAACTTGTTTTCTCCCCTCCCAAAAATGCTTCCCAGAAGTGCCCTCATCCAGGTTCCCATTGTAAACTTTGGATTTGTCCCAACCTGAGGCAAATCCCCGGCTTCTCCTTTCTCAGGCAGCAGCAGGGGAGGAACAGCAGAGCAAGTCAGAAAAAACAAACTGGGCTTTATATTCCAAACGTTTTTATAGTTTCAGTGGGAGCCACAGAAAGGTGTTTCTCCAATCCCCACCCGCCTAAGCTTTCCCAACAACCACACTGTGATGCTTCTGCCTCCTCTAGAGGATACAAACTAGAAACAGCCTCTCTTTCAAGATATTTAAGTTTTAAGAGGTGGATTTTCAGAGTTTTATAGAGAATTAATCAAGTAACAACTTCTCTGCTTAAAGGGAGTTAACCAACCAGCTCTTTCCTGAACCCTGCCGAGGAGCCAAGGTGGTTATTGCACTCCTCAGGAGCTCTCCTCAGTTTGAAGAAACTGTCCTTTCCCGAGTGCGTTTCATGATAGGTCTTACTTCCCAAATGGTTGTATCTTGGGAGCTTTCTGCCTCACCACTCTGGAAGGTGCTCACAGCCACCTGGTGGCCCCAATGAAGAAGACCAGCCCATGCAAGGTCATTTCAGCCCTACCTATTGACGGCAGAGTCCAGAAGTGCTCCCCAGCAGAGTGACACAGTGTGACATCCAGGTGACGAGGAGCCACAGCAGCTTCTCACACCCGCAAGGTCCTGAAGAGCCGCAGCTCTCACCAGCCCTTGCAACTTAACCCTGGTACAGACCCATAGACAATGGGTGCGACTGCTGCTGGCGCATCTCACCCACCTACCCCAGCTGAACACCCTGCACTGAGGAGTGTCACTTTACCTGAGAGCAAACAGAGGCGTAATCCCCTCTATGCGGGTGGGTAGATCTACCTAAAGTCAAGGAGGAACCAGGCAGCAGAGTCAGAACTCGCACAGAGGCCCCTCCGCATCTTCTAATGGGTTACGTCAACCATTTTCCTTCATCCAAAAAGTACCCACTTTCAAACTACTGGAGTTTCATGTGTACAAATGCCAGTGCAAGAGCCTGGCTCTGCATCATAACACACGGCAGCAGAGGTGATCCCACTCAGCGGTTACCCAAGCAGAGAGGTGCATTTAATTGTCAAGTTTCATACCCCATCTGCTGGCTGCGTGCCTCGTTATCTCTTATTTCACACTTACAGAGCCATTTAGGGCAGGAGCTGCCCTCCTCACAGCACAACAAAGCTCTAATTGGGATATTTTTGGACTGTTCCCTCAAGGAAAGGAAAGAATGCTGGAAGCCTTCAGTCATTCCCCTCATCCTCAGGCAGGAGAACGGGACCACACTGGAGCCATGACAATTAGTCTTGAGGAAGCGTTTACGGGCACAACTCAATCCCAAGCCCCTGCTGCATGCCAGTGTGACACTGCAGGGCTGGGGCTGGCAACGCTACACCATAATAAAGAGCAAACTCAGGCAGAGGTTTTACATCTTCGGGACAGGAAGATTGAGCTCCGATCCAAAGGAGACTCCTCAGGTCAGAAGATCAGACGCGATCCTGTGGGTGACCTCCTGGTGGAGAACCCCAGCATCTCCCCAGAGACCCTTCTCTCTTGCTGCCCTTCAGCTCTCCTCCACCGCCCTCCATTCCCCCACGTACACCAGAACACTGCAATTATTCCAACACAATTTCTATCAATATTTCTTTCTATCGTTCAGTCAGATTATTAGGGACATCAAGCAAAACCAGGAAGGCTGGAACAGGTGTTTTTTTTCCTAGTACCCATTGCGGTCATGCAGCCTCTTGCGGAAAGGGAAGGCAGCAGTGTGACACCAGGTGGGGGAGACCCGGAGCCACGCCAGCTCCCTCAAACCCCTCTCCTGATACCTGGTACACCCGCTGGGACTCAACCACTCGCCCTCAAACCCTGCAGAACAGTATGAAACAAGGATTTCTCCTGCACAAAAAGGGACAGTAAAGCTGTTTCCCTTCATACACATTTCTGCTCCCACCTTCTCCGAAGCACCCTCCATCTGATCTTGCAGCTACTTTTTGAAGTTACTGGGCCTGGATTGTCCCTGGATTCAGTGTAGAGCTATACTGAATCTCTTCACTACAATAGCATACAAATTAGAGTTTCCATGCAATTTGGCAATCAAGGCAGTGCTGCAAGATAACCTACCAACATCTCTTACTGATACTTAAAAATTCCTGAGGTGCAGTGTTGAGAAAAGTCAATAAAACAGTCAGGAAACCCAACCAAAACTGGAAAGGGCATTAAAATACCCAGTCCCAGCTGTGCAGCCTGTGGTCACTCAAAGAGCAACCCAGCCAACACGGCCGGAGTGGGCTGGGGGGTGCCAGGTCTCACCAACAAAACCCTAATTACAGTGGAAATAAAAACACACTTTCCGTTCTCAAACACAGACCAAGTTTGTAGAACTTACTCATTTATGATGTTTTCTCTTGTCATTAATTAATATCAGATTGAATTCCCTAATATTACATTATTGTTAACATATTAAAAGAGGCAGAATTTTGTAGGCTCCTTCCCATCAGGCAAGAACATAATTACCCCTTATCTTTCAACACAGCCAAACCCAGTAAACACAATTACAAAAATTTATGTTCACTGGAGTGTGAAAAAATAAGTCATAAAATTAATATCGTATTTATCCTGTTCCTTTTAGTAGTTATTAGAATGCACCAGTGATTCCTTGACTCTTCGTTTTTACAGCAGCTTTTGGCTGGAATTAATTTTGACTTTAGTTTCCTTTCCTGCTTGTTTACAAAGTTTTTCACATTTCTCAGAATTAGACTGACTTCCAGCCATAACCAAGTGCTTTCTCTTTTCTTTGATAAGAAAATAAGGTTGCAGCAGCTGTTCAAGAACTGTTTGCTGCTAAAGGAGGTGGGAAAAGTCGTTATTTCCCTTCAGTTGTTGTAGATTATGCTCATTCCATCCCCCAAATAAACAATTTTGACAGTCGTATACCAGCAAGACAATTGACAATTGCTACCCTATAGATCCCTGCCCTGTAGATCTCTCTCATACCCCTCTTGTGTCTCTTATCAGGCTGAACATTTTTACCAGGTCTTTCCATGCAGAGACCTCTCCATGGCTTGGGCCATCCTTGTCCATAAACACGCCCATCTGTTCCTCTGCAGAGCACCAAAGAGACTCCTCGGCCACCCAAAGCAGCGGGATCTATACCTAGTGCAGAACCCAGGGGAGATGCGTCCTGCTGGGGCAAAGCACAAGCAGCCAGGGACACGCTGCATCGGAGGAGGGCGTTTGCTGCACCGGCTCCTCTGTCATCTAATAAGCCACTAAGTACGCCAAGCAAGACATTTCTTCACTAAAACACCTCTAAACGCATCTCATTTCTGTGCTTGGCTTCAGTATCTGGAAACAGCTGAAGGTATGTTCTCAGAGGAAATGGAGGCTTTAAAGTTGATAATGCACCTTTATGAAGTTTTTCAGTGTTACCCAGTTAGTCAAGTATTAAATGAATGCCTCCGTTTCATCTCTGTGTTTACAAAACAAACTCCAGCAGAATGGCATTTTTCAAGCTGTCAGGTTCAGTGCCGGTAAAGAAAAGTATAACGCAACGAAAAGGAAGCAAAGTCTTCATTGTAATCCCCTGCTCTCTCCTCTGGATTCCCAATGCAAAAGGGGAAAAAAAATTGCTTTATTACACACAGACTAATAACACTGCTGCTGCTGAGTTACCCGCATGGTTATAGCTCTTTGACCATCTTGAACTGTTGCACTTCAAACATTTCGAAGAAGTGTGATCAGAAGACAGCCAATGCTGCAAACAAAACATCAGGACCACTCAAAATGACAAGGCTCCACTTTGAAGAGCAGAGGTGCCACCAACAAGTCATTACCATTACTGTTATGGAGGAAAAAAATAACTCAATGTATTTATCTATCTTCTTTCCTCCTGCTCCCTGCAGTCCAAGGATATACTTTTGTCATGACTTCGACAATAGCCACGATAACCAGGTTTCCTTTTTTTTTATTCTTGCCTTTAAACCTCATCCCAGTTTCATTATTATTTTATTATTCTTATTTTTGGTTAAGTTCATGAGCAAGACATTTCCCATAAGGGAAGACAACACTGCTAATGGTCCTCACTTTGAAGCAAACAGGAGAAGAAGCAGTTGTATGGGAGTGATTGATGTACTTTCTTAATTAAATCAGCTGTCAGAGCACTGAAAGAGAAACGCACACCTGACGGAAACACGTACATCATGCGGAAAGAGAATCTCAGAGACCACACGCGTTGCGAGCTCTGCGGGTAGTGATTTTTCCCGTGGTGCTGGAGGGGAACAGGCAAATAGCGGATGCCAGGACATCGGCTGGGGCAGACGCACGTTTCCATGTGGGCACAGCTCAGAGAGGCAGGAGCATCAGTGAGCACCTGGGCAGGGATGGAAGTCTGACACAGGCTGGTTTTGGGAAGCCCATGAAAAATTGTGTTTTTTCTCCTCCCTATCTATAATTATACTTTCCTAAAAGACCAGTATGAAGTCCTGCTTGATAATGCCAGCTGAAAAGCCTGTAGCTGCAATGATGCCTTTTCTTACCCTTTCTTAAATGAAGATATCATATTTACAGCCCTCCAGTCTCACAGCTCCATCCCTATACTCCTGTGAAAATACCCAAAGAATATGAAAAAAAAAAAGCCTACTGAGGTTATTACTGAAGTGCATACTCCTTCAGAAATTTGGAAAGGAGATGACCAGACTCTCCAGGAACAAACACATTAAGTTCCTTGATATTTACTTTCACCCCATTATCCCTAGAAGGCCAGCGATTCCCCTCTCAGTTTATAACCGACTGCTAAGCCTGCCAAGAACTTTGTTTTATTAATCCTGTCTGGTTTGCCATAAGCATACTGCACAGCGCCTAGATGGGTAGACTAAAAGTGATCTTAACCAATAAAGTTGAAGTACCTCTGGTAAATATTGCTTTTAAAGAAGTCATTTACAAGCTTGACACTACCCAGCAATGCCTTAAATAAAACAAAGCACCTCATTGTATGGAATGGTCTTGAAGGAGGGAAAATAAGTAAATATACGATGCCTCTGAAATTCAAAGCAAGGCTTTTCATTTATCAAAGTTTAGCCTGGGCACGTCTGGGTCCCGGCCAGCCCCGCCGAGCGGTGGGCAGGGAGCGAGCATCAGGCACTGGGCACCTCCAGCACGAAGAGCATTTCTATACCCTCGGCAGCGCCGGGGACCAGGGGGTCGCTGGGGTGGGATATGCCCCCTCCTCACGCCGCACCGAGCCCTGCGCTGCAGGTGTGGATGTACCGGACACCAATGTGCAAGAAAATATTCCAAAGGCAGTGCCAAACCAATCATTGGGAAAGACACATACTGTTTTCTTGTGTCCTCTCCCTAAATGTAGCAAAGAAACCTACATTTAAGAGTTCCTAAGAGCGGGATGGTAGCTGTTGTCACCTCCCATAGCCTTGGTGACATTATCAGCCTGCAGAGAACGTCGTTTGCACACTCACAGCACGAACAGAGAAGTTACGATTCTGCAGCTTTGCTTTTGTTCTGCGTTGCAGGATGTCCCCAGAGAAGCTCTGCAATTAGGACTCATTCCTAATGCACTTTATTCTTCTGAAGTTTTCCTCAAGTTTCATGAGGTTTTAACAGCAGCTGAATTTCTGTTCAAACATTCCTATTCCCTGCATAAAAGGCTTTTTGCACTACAACAGCTTTGGTTTTTTTCTTAAATATAGCCTTTAAACTTAAGCAGACCTTAAAGACGTTGTGGTCTCTTCATTTTTAGTAGTCCTCAGAGAGGTCGTTCTCATCTTTGAGATTCATGAAATGGTTATTTTAGCATTGCTAGATAAGCAATTAATTCCCCAATTAATATAAATATTTTATATGCAACTGGGTTCTTATTTGAATAAGCAATTATGTTAAGATCCTTTGATCCCAAATTAGTACAAAAAACATCCTGGCATAAGGAAATTATTCTAGAAGTTTTTGTTTAGATATAAACTATCTGCATGTGCAGAAGGGGAACACATATTCACGCTACAGAATTTATAGGAGTAATTAGAGTGCTTCAGGAAATCCCTGCACAGGTTTTCAATGGAGCTGCCTCCCCCTCTTCCCTTGAAGGTGCTGGAAAACATCCACCTGGATGAGATCGCCTGCTAGAGCAGGGGAGAGCAAGAGTCCCGCACCTTGGGAAGACAGTCGTATTGACCCTATTGCTTTGAAACAATCAAAAGCCATAATAAAAAAAATATCCACTGTCATCTTCTAAGAGAGTTTGGATGAGAAAACCCACAGGTGAACTGTAGGCCACCAGTCCGCGTTCTCAGTCCAGGGAAAGGGTTCCGAGGCTGTTCTGCATTGTTTATAGGGAAGAAACTGTTAGGATCACGCTTCTTTTTGGATGTGATCCACTGGCCTCAGAGCAGCAGGTGTAAATAACAAACTTGCTAAAAATTACTATAATCTATGTTACAGTTTCACTAATCACCTCCAGTGTGATCCCACTGTGGTCCATTCTGCCCCCGCTGGGCCAGGTCGTCTATCTCCGACCCAGCTGCGTGGCAGTCCCAGCAGCGAGGACAGGGATGCTGGTCACACCAGCCTACATCCCAGACTTCCACAGAACAGCCCTTGCCCTGGTGGGCGCTGCCATCTCTTGTACATCAAGGGACCCCACTGGAGCACCTTCGCCAAGAGCTCAGGCTCAGCCTGTTCTTCCCACAGCTGTGGAGGAATCAGCCTCTGCATGGCTGACCCCCAAAAATGGGTCAAGAACCCCCCAAAAATGTTGCTAGACATCGGGTCAAGAAAAGAGGAGAGAACAGTCTAAATAAACATCACTGACACACCGTAACTGCTCAGCAAATAAACCGCAGTTCATCGTTTCTGCTTTGTGAATCATAAGCAGAGATTACAAGCTACAAAGACTGACAAACCAGCATTGTTTTCAATCTTTAAACCACAAGGAAAGGTCACAAAGATAACTGCTGCAAGAAAAGATCACAGGTCAAAAGAAATATTTTTTTTTGGCTTGAAATACAGAAAAAAGTTGGCAGTGGTATGAGTTAAAGAGTGTACATTTAATTTTGTCTCAAATTCACACAAAATATTACATATATATGAAAGGTATAGTTGTGAAAACCACCTTCCAACCCTTACAGTTCTCATTCCATTTTTAGGAGCAGATGCTGTTTGGGGTGGGGGGGCGTAGCAGGATTTCTGTGCTGTGAAAAGCAATACCGTCAGAGGCGCACAGGCAGAGCTCAGTCTCATTGTCTTCACTGGTTTTGGATGTTATCGTACACACCTGGCGTCAGCCACGCACACGAGGTAAAGCCAGTGTATATGAAAACAAACCACGTCTGCAGCGCGATGATTTCTAACTTAAAAATACCTGATATTCATCAGCGAAACTCGATTGTTAAACAGCTTTTGACTAAATGGAAAGTACCGGAGGAAACCCTGGAAACACTGACAGGCCAAAGCCCGAGGTTACAATAAATGAAAACTTTTGACAAAAATGAATGTTCAGGTTCTGGGTACCGACTAAAATAAGACATTGTTTTTAATGTCAACGGTTTTCATTTTCACTTATCCTTTTCATGAGATGTAATTTAGTTTCATGACAATCTAATATTTTCCTCAGTAAGTTGGAGAATAAAGGAAATTAATAGTGGCTGCTATTATTAAACAAAAATCCTATCAAGAGTAGACTACCTGCATTTTGGCAAAGATATTTTTGCTACTGGGTTACATTTCCAAGTAGCAGCAAGATAAAGATATATCTAGATAATCGCAGAGCTGCTCTCTTTCCCATGAAAGGTTGGACCAGATGATTTCTGAGTTCTCTTCCAATTCTACTCTTCTACAATTCTCTAATTTTCAAGTCCACTGTGAATCTGGAGCTAAAGAAGTCACATTCACCATTTAGAGCAAGAAGTTTGGTCAGTTTGACCTTGCTCGTGTTCCACCCAACGTCAAAGATAGGAATCACCCGCCAGATGTCACCTAAGTACCACCAAACAGCCACAGGGGAGAACTGAGGAGAGCGCACTTGCCTTTGTATTTTTTTGAAAAATATTAACATTTTGAAACCATAAAAGCAAAAACTTAAAGCTTACTGAAAGTTTACAGTTCACAGTAATTTGTTTAAAGCATTTTTGGTGCTGACCACAAGCTGTTTTACAAAAGGCACCAGGCGGAGCACGACTCGAGGAAGGCATTAACACCACCGCAGTTGAACGCGACCACGGCCGGCTACGACAGAGCTGGGAACCCAACTGAGAGCCAGTTGTCCAGGCTCCTTCTGATTTTTAGAGACAGGCGGGCACCTGAAGGGCAGGGAGGCTGGGGAGCAGATATGTTTGATTTTCTTTCCTGGGCTGGCACCACGTAGGTGGCTGCTGAAGATCAAGCCCCAAGCTCACGCGGTGACTGCCACCTCCTCACTCGCGGCTCCCAGGGGGACGGGATCAGGTCAGAGCAATACACAGACCCGTGGTGAGCAGGGGACAGGAGAACGTGGCCATGCTGAGAGGGGCCAGTGAGCAGGGGGGGCTGCTCTGCAAGGGGCTGGTAACCCCCACCCCCTACCACCGCAGCCCAGCTGCGTCTGTTGGGAAACAAGTTGGGTCCTGTGCTTGCAGCACCCACCACGTTGCCTGCAAGGCCACCAAAAACTGGACATCTGAACTGCTGCCTGGAAGAGGAGGATTTTACATAGGAGTTCCTAACTTATGGGGTTATAGAACTGCTCTCTGCTGTGCTGCTGGCACCACAAAGGGGTTTTTGTGGAGCTGCTCTGGCAAATTACTCCCCAAAGGAAAAGCAAACAACTGCTGCCTTATTTGAGTCAAAACGCACCTCACCTGCTGCAACTTGATCCGCAGTAAAAACAGGCTCTCTGAAGTTACATTTATAAATACCAAAACCACCATTTCAGTCCAAGCTCATCGCCTTCTCCCCAGCCCCACCAAAGAGCAAACCCAAAGGCCCAGCTGGAGCCGATTAACCACAGCGAGGTGACAGTGCCATTCTTTTGAAACAGTCATTTCTTCTAGTAGCCTAGAAAAAGAAGCCTTTCCCCTATCTTAACATTGTATTTTCCCCCTGAATTACCAAATGAAAACACATTTTCACTCTGCAGAAGTTATTATTAGAAGGGGACTTATCTCGTGAAGCGAGCAGCCAGTCCCAGGGCTGCTCTATGCTACAGGCTCATCTGATTAACATTTTGAGATCCTACATTAAAAAAAGAAAGCACTAAGTATAACGTTCCTAGGTGTCTCTCTGTAATTCCAGAGAAAGAGCACTATAATACCCAAACGGCATTTAATCCGGCACTAAAAACATCAGCACATAATACCCACAACAGCAAGAAGCAAGTTCTGGGGGAGCTCAGCCTCCCCTCATTAAAACCAACCATTCATTCTTCCCTAGCACATAAACACGCGGGGAAAGCTGAAATGCCAGAGAAAAAGCAATAGAAACCTTAACCAGAAGGGAAAAAAAAATAATAAATGCACAAGGCACAACACTCACCAGGTCTAAGAGACAGCAGGAGAGGGCTGTCCCCAGGGCACCCACAGCTCTCCCATACCTCCCCTCTGCTCCAGGACATCAACCCAGCCCCACACCCTGATTATATGGTTTCCTTGATGAAAACTGAAAACACCTGGGTTTAATTTTCAAGGAGAGTGTTGCTGCAATCATGGGGCACCTGCTCCAGACCTCGCTGCCGCTGGGCAGCCCGGGCTGAGCACCCCTGGGCTCCCACCGTGTGTCCTGCTGGGTGCCATGGGGTGCTCTGCACCCCTGGGGACCTCACATGGGATGTCCAGCACATCCATTGTGCTGGGAAATAGCTCAAAATATTCTACTGGTCTTTAATATACCCACTTTAAAGGTGGTTTTGTTCTATACGTACTCTTGCGATACATTCCCCTTTTCAGGGTGAAAATCCTTGTCAGTCACCAGAATTCCCAGCAAGAGGCATGACCTGATTGATACCCAAAATCACCAACAAAACCAGGCTATAGCAGTTTAACAGTTGGGGAAATAAAGCTACGAGGAAGATAATCCACGGTCACAGTGCTCCCGTTTGTCAGGAGGGATTGGAGTAAGACTCCGGTGTGTGTCCCGGCCGGTGGGGAGAAGCCACTGATCTCCCTGGGCCAAGGCTGAGACAAGAACCTGTGCTTGCGTTTGCTCTCAGGTGCCAGGCACAGGCCCACGGCTGCCGTCACACCCCCGACGCACATTCTTATTTTTTAAGAATAAAAGGCCTACCAATATGAGAAAAGTTTAGTGCTCCTTAGCCATCTCCCGAGCCACAGCTTAATCTCTGCTTCTGTTCCTTAAATGTCTCAATTTGCATAAAATTGTCTGCAAACAATTAAAGTTAATTAAGATAATTTATCACTTGAAAGTAAAGCATCTTATCAGCAGGTATCAGCCTGTAAAGCAAACAAAGAATTAGTTCTAGGAAAATAGTTGGGGCCTTATTACCCTGTTAGACATGAAGTGACAAAAAATAATTTTTTTATGATGCTTTCTGTTTGGTTTGGGTGCTATGTGTTCCAAAGTAATTAACTGCAATTAGCTAATCATCCTCTATAGTAACTTCATTTCTGACTCTACACTGTAGTATTGACTCATTTACACTTTGGCAGCCTTCCCGCATATAAACTGTGATAAAAAAGTTTTGATAACAGCCCTAAGTTCTTCCCTGTGAGCAGAAATGGGATGTTGGGAAGAGCTTTGATTGCACACACAGTGGTACCTGTTCTGCCCCGAAAGATGGAAAAGAAAAAGGAAAATATTCTGCTCCATACAAGGAGTCGGGCTGGGCCGTGTCCTGCCGTCACAGGGATGCTCCTCTCCCGTGCTACAGCCCCACCTTTTTGCCAATATGTTGCCTCTTCTTTAGTTCCGCTGCTTCCAAAGAGTTTCCATTGCAGACTCCATACACAGAGTCTTTGTGATGTTGCCCAGAGCTTCATGTGCAAAATGCGTCCCCTGTGTCCAAAGGGACTGTGAAAATAATGCACTTTTGTGAAAAACCAGCCTGGTAACGAGTCCCAGTTCCACCTGCAGAGACGACACCATGCACAAGCAAACACAATGCAAACAGTCACCCATTTCTCTGGACGGAACGGTGAGAACTTTTAAAATCAAATTATGATCATAATAATAACAGAGACCATATTTAACTTGCATTTGTGAGATTAGTTACGTGTCAGCATTCCCAAGGGCACCAACCCGTCAGGCTAAACCAACTTTTGCTGCACAAAAACTGCTAAAAGCAACCAGGAACAGTCATTTTTAAAATTAATTTAAAACAATTCCTGGAAGCGCCATGGGAAAAGGCAAATCATTGAACGGCCACATCATTAGCCACAGCAGCCGCGCTGCAGTCAGGCGCCGCACGCCCGGGTTCGGAACAGCCACGCAACGGACTCCCCGGGAGGGCTCCCCTGGGCCAGGTCCAGCGGATGGCAATAGATCATCCCCCGAAAAAGGCCCGTTCCTCCCCTCCGGCTCTGCCTGGTGACACCTTATGCATTTCAACGTGGCGCTGAGGGACGTGGTTTCGTGGTGGGCTTGGCAGTGTGAGGCTAACGCTTGGACTCGATGATCTTAAGCCTCTTTTCCCACCTAAACGATTCTGTGAGTCTGTGATTTCTCCTCCGCTGTCTTCTTTCTCCCCTTTGCCTCTGACCCCAGGCTGCAGCATCTCTCCGCCAGGGCCAGACAGGCACAGCCTGGACCCTGCCCCAGCTCTGCCCGCCCTGCCTGCACCTCTGCCCTGCCCTCACCCACCTCCCACCGGCTCCTGCCCATCCACACCCAAAACCAGGAGGATGCTCCCTCTCCTGTTCACCTCCGGACTCTCACGTCCCAGCCATCCTCCTCGCATGCTCTGCTGCTTCACAGCAGGGACCGACGATGGCATTTCACAGGAGAAAGATGTGCCGGCGAGATGTGCGAGGGGGAGAGGAGATTTCTCCAGCACCAGGTGAGGAGAGGCAGCAAGCCAAAATGTGGTCGGGCTGCTGCCAGCCATGTTGCTACAGTGACACCGTGTGTCCCTCGGTCTTCCTGGTGGGATTGAACTGTCCCCGCACAGTGGCTGGGGGAAAAACAAGAGAAGAAGGATGAGCCAGTCAGAAATACATCCTGGCCCTGAGAACAACGTGCGCTGAATTTATGTCACTCCTTCCACATCCACAGCTCCTCCTGGCTGTCTTCTTCCTGCTTTTATTGCTCAGGAGGGAAAGGAACGTTCTGAGAGAAAGAAACGGTGCTGAGATTTCTCACCTTGCCACAAGGGTGTAAAGGGTCAAGATTTCCAGTGGCTGGAGCAGCAGGTATTTCAGTGCAGGGACCATCCTGTACTGGTGGGACACCAGCCATCTCCCTGCTGTGCCCATCGCTGCTGGGGGGCAGCTGTGCCGGGACATACTCCGAGTCAGCCCTGTTCGTGTCCTCTGGCAGCTTTGTCATCGGCCGTGCAGACCAAAACCTGCTCCAGAAGCATGGGGAGCTCCACCAGTGCCGTGTGTCCCCTGGAGGCGCCCTCCCAGCCCAGCCCCTACCTGCCCCATCCTCCTGGCCAGGATCACCTCCAGAGGGCCCATACGAGGGGACCGCCATCCCCCGGGGAGGTCACAGATGGTGAATGCTGAGCCCCTGGGAGAACATCCCGGTTTTCTCCCCGCGGGGCTGTCGGCGGCAGCAGTACGGCCAGAGCTGCGGCGGCTCCCCATGGCGCTGCAGGGTTCAGCAGTTCTTCCCAACCTGTTACACAGCAGCAAAGCGCTTGATTATCTCTTCCTCGGGCATGGCCCCTCAACAGCAAGACAGACACTGAGCTGCTGGAGCATGTCCAGAGAAGGGCAACGGAGCTGGTGAGGGGTGTGGAGCACAATTCCTGTGAGGAGCGGCTGAGGGAGCTGGGGGTGTTCAGCCTGGAGAAGAGGAGGCTGAGGGGAGACCTTCTCACTCTCTCCAGCTCCCTGAAAGGAGGGGGCAGCCAGGGGGCGGTTGTTAGTGGTGGTTTTGGCAGTGTTAGGTTGACGGTTGGACAAAATCTGATCAAGCCATTCTCCTTCAGCTGAACACAAATGAATGGCTTTTGCAAAATTAATACTAAACTGAAGGAAAGCTAGGAATGACCCTCTCGTTGGGCCCAGCCATCTAGAGAAGGAGCGGTTTAATTAAGCATTGCCCTGATGATGGAGGGCCACTACATTGCCATGGCAACTGGACTCTGCTCGCCACCTGGACCAGCCCTGGGAAGCCGAGCTGCGGATTAGAGCTGCGTGACACCAGGGGAAGGGGCTTTCCAGGCAGCAAAGCAACGTCCTGATGGCAACTCACAGGTACAGATAAAAAGATATGAACATGCGCCACGGAAATACCTACAGCTTCTTGGAGACAAAGTGCAGCATCACCGTGCCGAGACACGGATTTGGTTGCGGCTCTGATCCATTTTTGCAATATTAGCTTGGGAAAACAGACGAATTTCCAGAATCCAGTCTTTCAGTGGTCACCTAGAGACAACCAGACCAAGTCTGGGGGTAACTGGCCATTGGCTTCCACTCCGAGAGGTGCTTCTCCAGCCCCCGGCACGGCAGGCACGAGCCCAGGGCTCCACACACTAACAGCAAAGGGCTTTCCGCTGCTTTCAGAGGAATAAGGAGATACTCAGATTTGTGAGTGGCTTTCAGCAAAGACCGAAAAAAAATGTTCAGATTGCAAACGGGTAAAAAAAAAATTTTTGTACTCTTCCTTCCAAAAAAACCCTTCCTCACACTATTTTAGCTTCCTGGCTTATCTGTCTTTCCCAGTTCCCAGCAGTTTAACGCAGGTTACTAATGCAACTTACCTTCAAGTCTTTGCCGTGGCTTATGGCTTCCCATCCAGCTGGTTTGAATCGCAATTGTGAAATGCACACACCACCCCCGTTTCCCATTTAATTTAAAAGCAGACAACATTAAAGTCGCAGATTTTATTTTTAAAGACAGCTTGCAGTTCAATCTATTGAGAAACATGGTTGTTTTGTTTACTTTTTAACTGGGGTGACCACCTTTTCTGCTGTTGTTTCAAGGTTGACAGTGATTTAAACTTGGTGTATTTTTACAACCTGCACCTAATCCAGGGTATAAATCATTCTGAAGGACATTTATTTCTGCCTGTCATTTCAGAGGAAGATGCTATTAAAGCTGCGCTCAGTACAATGTGCAATTCAAAAATTTGTTGCTGATGACTTCAACATGCATTACATTTTCATTAGCTACAGAGAGAGGCAGCGGCAGGGAGGAACGCCAGCCGATTCATCCGAGTAAATGATAATTGTTTTCCCCTCATCTAAGAGCATGTCACTGGTTTTTCTTCATTAATAAAAGGACTTCTGCATTTTAACCGCACCCCATTTTTTTTAATAGAGACCAAGTAGATTGGGCTCATTGGACACGTATGTAGGAAACGCAGAGATATCGCTCTGCTTTCCACAATCACCTTCGCCTGCAGGACAGACATTTTGGAGATGGTCTGACCAGGCTTAGGCAACAGTGAGAAAGGTTTGAGCCACGCCTCATCATCTCCCCTCCGTGCCAAGAGCGAAGAGCACAACGTGTCTTAGAGCCATGCATGGCACACAGCACTGCTGGTGGACACGTGCCCCCGGATAGCAACCTGGCCATGTCTATCCCCAAACATGAGATGTCTGTCTGTTTTTAAATGTGTCTTGAGGAAACCCTAAGGCTACTCTTCTTAGAGTCATACAATCATTTTGGTTGGAAGAGACCTTTAAGATCATCAAGTCCAACCGTTACCCTGGCACCGCCAAGTTACCACTAAACCATGTCCCTGAGCACCACATCTACATGTCTTTTAAACATCTCCAAGGGTGGCGACTCAACCAGTTCTTCTCCAAAGGAAATTCCACCAGGGACCCTTCGCCAGGACCCCAGTGCTGCAGAACAGCAGCGCTCTGGGATGAGTGCAGACCCCCAAAGTTAGGGTCTCCTTTAGAAACGGCTTCTTAAGTTTTCCCATCACATGCTGATGTGGGTCTCTGACCCATTGCCCCCACACCGCAGGTGCCCAAGGGGCAGCAGGCCTGGCTGTGACTCGCAGGTCCTGGTGAGGGACTGCGGTCCCACCTCCTTCACCGGTTCTGCTTTTAAGCACAGCCACGGGCTGGAGACACAGTGGTGGGAGCCAGCACCACCCAAAACCCACCCAAGCTGTTGGCTTTTAGGGAGTGCACAGAGAGAAAGCGTTGCCTCCTGCAAGGAACGGAAATGTGTAGCTGCTGGAGATTATAGTCGCAGTATTTTCGGATCTGGTTAACTGAAGAGCCTGTTACGGCACTTGCTGTGAAGCGTTGAGCACTGAGGATGAGCGGGGATGAGCAGTGAAGGGGTCTGGAAGGAGCTCTAAGATCTCCCCGGAGCCTTCTCTCCTCCAGGCTGAACCCCCCCAGCTCTCTCAGCCTGTCCTCACAGCAGAGGGGCTCCAGCCCTCCCAGCATCTCCGGGGCCTCCTCTGGCCCCGCTCCAGCAGCTCCGTGTCCTTCTGCTGTTGGTGCCCCAGAGCTGGAGGCAGCGCTGCAGGGGGGGTCTCCCCCCAGTAGAGCAGAGGGTACCCTAACAGCCTTTAGCACAAGCACTTCTGCGGCACAATCGCCAGCGGTGGTGTTATCAGGACGGGTAGCTGCCCAGAAGGCTTTAATCCACATTTCTATCCCACCAGAGGATGCTGCAGCGCAGTGCTGCAGGGGGTCTGGCCCACGGGCGGGGGGAGTCTGGCGGGCCCCTCTATCACCTCGTCTCAAACAGGATTTGTAATCCCACCCCAGAGATTTGGAGCGAATTGATGGAATGTGAATCTTCCGATCTTTGAGACGTCTTTGACAGGAACAGTAAGGCCATGGCAGACTGGAAAGCGTATTGCCACCAGGGCATCACCGTCACACAGCGGGTACCAGTTTAACCCAGCTGCCAGTCTTGTCATCGCCTTTCATGTCTTAGTGGAGCTTTGCAGTGGAGACATTCTCCAGGGAATAATAACAATAATAATAGTAATAGTTAAAGAAAGCAAAGGCCAATAATTTTAGTTAATTACCAGGCTGCTGTTGAGTTTTCCAGATGTAGTGCAGCCCTCACTCTGCAGACCCATCGTACACACACCAAGTCCTAATGTGACGCCCGACAGATACCTCTTGACGTGTCTGAATCAATGCAGTTAAATGCCAATGGGAGGATTTCTTATATTATTTTTAAGAGCACAAAGCAAAAGTTACAGGTACAAATCCCATTAATAACCAATTTGAAACTATAGCCTGCAAAGCCCATTAAATCCAGAAAGATATACTTAAGGCAAAAACTAAAACTATTTGAACTTTGCAGTGTCTGAGAGGCCAATTTAATTGAACAGCAAACAGAGCATTTCTAATCCAGCCCAGGTGAGAAAAGAGAGAGCAAAAAGGACACGCATTTAAAAGAGAAGGAAAATAAATAGCAGAAAGGCGCAGAGAGTAATGGACCCAAGAGAGCGGTGCTGCACGGGGTTTGCGGAAGAGACTCCAGCACAAGACCAGTGTCAGATCACTGCCACTTCAGCAGACTTCAGAGGCACCTTTGAAATGGTCAACTTGACTTTCAAAGGTCTTGGTGGGTTCATGGCCTGGAAAGCAGCCTTCCTACGCAGACAGGGCAGTGCACACCCACACACTGTCCCCACCAACTGCTCAAAAACCAACCTGGCCACCAAAGAGCCCCAACCAAGCCCCGACCTGTGGCAGCAGCAGATGACCTGCACCAACTGCCCCCAGCATTGTGGCCGTGGTGGGGCATCATTCGGGTGCCCAGAGAGGTGGTAGATGCCCCATCCCTGGAAACATCCAATGCCGGGTTGGATGGGGCTTTGAGCAACCTGATCTAGTTGAAGATGTCCCTGATCATGGCAGGGGGCTGGACTAGGTGACCTTTAAAGGTCCCTTCCAACCCAAACCATTCCATGATCCTATGATTCTGTGATCCCCTCCTGACCTCCCTGGAGGGCAGCTCCGTGGCACAGCTTGTCTCCCACGCCGCTTAGGGGTGACCCCGAGCTTGGACATGGCCCTGGGAGCACAGGCACTGGCTGCCTCCTACATACAGCAGCCCTCGGTGCCTGGGGAACCACAGGCTCCCTTCCACGGGGAAGCCACCACAAAATAAATGGCCAGGCCTCCAGGGGGCTGGGGCCTGGATGTGTTACAAGGATCCATTTCAGTAAAAGCCCTGTTCACTTCTCAGCCACTGTCTCCCACCACCAAAGAGACTTTTGGCTTTCCTTTTTTATTGAAAAATCTTTGGTTATCCCTATTGGCTGTGATAGGTTTTGGAAGAGATCACTAAAAATCCAGAACCAACTGTTGCCAAACCCACAGTTATTCTCCCTTCATTTTTTTTTCTCCCCGGCCACTTCAAACGATGTAATTTTTTGTAAAAAGAAAGATGACTCTTTTTCCTGCTTGCAATTCTGCAAATACTGAGTGCCGCCACTTAATAAAATCACGGCGGGTTAAAACCTGAGTGAGAGGAGAAACGGAGCATGATAACTGTTCCCTCCGCAAAGGAAAAGCACGTACATTCAGGCAGGGCTGCAGAGCACGGACGAATACCAATACTTTGACTCTGATGTGTATCTGTTACACGCTGGCTCAGAATTGTAATGTTTTATAAGCAGAATGCATTAGCTCCTCAGCACTAATGCTATAATGAATACATCCATGCTGATAATGTATATATGAATCCAGAAGTTGCCTCTTCAGATAGGTAGTGTCATCAAAACAGCACTTCATGGAAAATTCCTAATATCCTCCTTGATTGTAACACGCCGCTGACTAAATGAGGCAAGGAAAGAGCCCGTGCCGGCGCTCCTGGCTGCAGCGCAGCCTCTCCCCCAGCACGTGCCTCGGAGGAGGTGAGATACGGAGCCGGGGCGGGAGCGAGTCCCGGCCGCGTGCAGGTGACTCTGAGGTGAAGGAGATCAGCCTTCCCCGCTTCAGTTATTCACACTGGCATCCCAAAGCATTTTGGGATCATGGAGGCACTTGCAGCACGACTCCATTCTCGCCGTGCCCCAGCCCATGCAACTGGGAAAGGCTGAGCCATGGAATGACACCGCTCCTTGCATGCAACTTCGGATACCCAGGCACACAGCCGGAGCAGGGCTCCCCAAAACACTGCTTTGGGCAGTTTCCTTCGGAAAACACCTGTGATGGTGCCGTGACCCATGGCCAGCCCCCTCCCCAGCATCACACCTCCCATCCCCGAAGGAGCCCGAGGGTGGGAGGAGGCACAGGCTGGGGCTGGGGGCTTCCCGGGGGATCCCCAGCAAGGCCTCCAGCCTGGCAGCCAGGAGCGAGCTGTCCCCCACAAACCCCAGGATTTGGAAACAAACCCCAATTCAGGCCATTTACTAAAGTCTTCTAGAAGTGGATGGATACGTCCGAGCCCTGGCAGCCCTCTTTCCAAATCCATGTCTGCTGCCTGCAGGCACTCCGCGGCAAAGGAGCTGTGCCAGTGCCACCCCCGTCCCGCAGAGGCCTGGGACCTCGGTGACCAGGGCACGGCACTGACCGGCACCGTCCCCTGCGGCCGCTGCTGGGCTCCTCCAGCGAACAGATCCGGGACTTCGCTAAACGGAGTGCCACAAGGAACAGCCTTTTCTGCTAGAATAGCAAGGTAAAAACAAATAAATAGGCAAGGCAATGCTCAAGCACTAATTAAGGAGTGGGTTTGTGCTGTCGCGCCAGTCACTCAGTGAGAAGATGGATAACGTGCTTCCACAACAGCGCTGTGCAAATTTAGCATCTTCCCGGCCTGCCATCAGAATTATAACAGCAAAACCCTTGATTTCCCTTCTTTCAGGCGATATGGCTGAGCTGAATTTATTTATGTTATTTATTTATATTTTCCAGGTGAGAGGAAAAAAAGCGGGAAAACTATTCCCAAACTCCCCCGCTCAGCGGCAGGAGCTCAGGCACACGCGGCTTGGCGACGGCGGGAGATGTCCCGTGGCAGCAGCGCTGTGTGTCGCACACACCATGGCTCCTCGGGAGCCGCCGTGAGAGCCCGCCTCCGCTGCCAGCCCGCTTTTAGAAACCTGCCTTTGGTATGAAATTGCTGGGCTCCACAGAAATCCCCCCGTACTATAAATTTCCTCTTTCACTGGAAAACTGTGGCTCTGAAATGCAAACTCCGAGGTCCCGGGAGAGCAGACCCAAAAAGCCCGTCCCGTGTCCAGCCCTGGCACGAGCAGCTTCGCTGCAGAGCACAAGCCGTGCCATTGCGATTCGCAGTGAAAAAAAACAACTTTGCCATTCAGCGGCTCGACGGCGTGCGCTCGGCTTCACGCATCCCCATAGCCCGGCATCGCTGATGAGTCCTTTATGCATTCCATTTACAAAGCATAATTATTTCAAGAGCTGATAGTGAAGCTATCCATCAAACCATTAATGCTGCTCCGCTCCCTAGTGAATGCTTGAAATCCACACGCTCCGCTCCGTATGTAATTTTAAGTAAAGACTATACTGAACTTTCACAGCATTAAATGCGCTACGGAGACAGCTATGGTAAATGATCCTCTGGATAGTCCTGGAAGTACTTGCTAGATATTCCCCATTGTAAACTTTTTCTGAAACATTGAAGACTTTGGGGAAAATCATTAAAAAACACATTTGGTTCACGATTTCCAAAGTGGATGTATTTCCAATTCCCCAAACAAGAAAAAGGCTCTTGGGTCTACTGAATAATGACAGATGATGTGCTCTACGCAGTCTTTATAATTAAATGCAAATGTCAGTGCATAAGAGAAAATAAAAACGGACAAAGGAGATGAGAATTTCTTAGCGTGTGCCCGCACTGCATCGCTGCGCCCGAGAGCACGTTAGGTGGAAAGATTTGGGGTGAGAGAGACGCAGATCTTCTGCTAACGTTCTGGAAAGCCATTCTGGGTGCAAAGTGGAAATAAAATCAGTTACACAGCTTAAAATATTTATGAAAATAACTAGCACATGTACACATATAAAAGAGAGAGGGGGAATGCAACTATTATAATCATTTGTTTCAATAATACTAATTACTTTGCTGCAATTAAACATACAGCAGAAATGCTGCACGGCGGCAGACTTGCCAAGGATTAAACATCATTAAAGCTAAAATAAAGCCTTTAAAAGATGCACAAACAAGGTGATAAGCAGCTGCCCTGTCCCCTCCGGTGGGAGACTGCATCCCGCCGGCAGCAGGAGCGAGGTGGGACAAAGAGGGGCCGGGAGGAGAGCACGTGGTCCAGGGCTGGGCGCGATGCAGCATCGCACCCCGTCGGCCGCGGGGCGACAGCAGACCTGAGAGACGGCAGAAGAGGGTTTCTGGAGAAGTAACACACTCAGAAACTGGTATCTTTGTCATAGTTCCCGTTCCTCCATCTGGCAAAACGCCACTTATGTTTGAAGGACTCGGAGACAACCAGCGCAGTGCCAATCCGTCGGCAGCAAGTGCCCGATCCACGTGGCAGAGGACAGGCGCCTGTCAGCCGACATGAAACGTGAGGGATGGAAATCAAACAGGAGCCGGGCTGCATTTCCGCTCGATGTGTTTCATCCCTGCCCCGCACAGACGGGAAGCCAGGGGCGGGCGGGGACCAGCCAACCCCACGGGGGGGAGAGCGCATCGCGGAGCGCGGGGGACACAAGGTAACGGAGAACCGGAGCTGAGACCAAATCGCTGCCATCGGGAAAGGCAGGAGGAAAGTGCCAATTCTGAGAAATACAGGAAAGCCTTTCAGACATCACCTCGGAAAAACACAGATGCCTCTGTTTCAGTTTCCATCGTCTGGAAGCACAAGAAGGACACGGAGCTGTTGGAGCGGGGCCAGAGGAGGCCCCGGAGATGCTGGGAGGGCTGGAGCCCCTCTGCTGTGGGGACAGGCTGAGAGAGCTGGGGGGGTTCAGCCTGGAGAAGAGAAGGCTCCGGGGAGACCTTCCAGCCCCTTCCAGTCCCTAAAGGGGCTCCAGGAAAGCTGGGGAGGGACTCTGGATCAGGCAGGAGAGCCATCGGACGAGGGGGAAGGGTTTTACACTGAAAGAGAGGAGATTTGGATGAGATATTGGGAAGAAATTCTTTGCTGTGAGGGTGGTGAGCCCCTGGCCCAGGTTGCCCAGAGAAGCTGTGGCTGCCCCATCCCTGGAGGGGTTCAAGGCCAGGCTGGACGGGGCTTGGAGCAACCTGGGCTGGTGGGAGGTGTCCCTGCCCAGGGCAGGGGGTGGCACTGGGTGGGCTTTAAGGTCCCTTCCAACCCAAACCATTCTATGAATCTATGAAGCACAACCACCACCCTCAGCTCATCCCTCTCCTGCCCCGCAGACACCGCGGCTCCTCCCCGCCAGCCACAGCCTGAAGGCAGAGGATGCGCACACAGAAGAAAGGAGGGGATGTGAGATTAATAACTCCTGGTTATTGTCAGCTGAAGGACTTACACTCAGAGCAGAGGGCTATAAATTAGAGGAATTATGTACCAAATGTCAACACTGTATAAAGGAAATCAAATAATTAGCAGCAAGAATCTGACCTGAAGTATGAGTATCAATTTTAGTCTACAAGTCTCATTTTGCTCATTTAACTGACCAACGCAATTAATAACTTTTACAAGAGGACGTGATTCGGGGGGGCATTAGCAGGCATTTCCCCCACAGCCCTACAACTGCTCTGTGCTGTGCTGCAGGTCAGCACCGCGGGGGCCGAACATTTACTAACTAAACCCCGTACACTTACCCAGAATCGAAGAAAAAAAGATCCAAATGGCTGGGAGGGAACGGGATTTCAGATGAAAACTCCAGCTGCAAAGAACCGGAGCCGGAGAGGGAGGAGAGATGAAAGCTTCTATTCAGCCCCACGCTCTCCACGAGGAATTCACTACAGTTTATCGAAGCAGCCGGGGATATTTTCAGCGCAGCCCATTTAAAACCAAACTACCTCAAAGCTTGTACGTGAACCTCTAGGTTCTGAGTAAGAGGGGGGAGAAAAAAAAAGAACAACAACAAAATAAAGAAAGGCTTCTTTATGGAAAATTGGTGATACACTTTCAAGCATCCCTGTGTGTTTCTCACTGTGCTGGAAAATATAAGAAGGGGCCACTTAGAGATGAGGCTTTAGTACAGTTCAGAAGCGATGTATTATTTGTTTTTCTTCTCATTCTTCTCTTTCCCGTCTCCTCTCCTGTGGCTGTAACAGATGCAGAGGGTCCGTCTGACACAGGCAGCACCAGATGGCATTAACTTAGTGCAAAACTGTTTTCTTTTCTAGAAAGACTTTGTTGATGTCCCTCACAACTTCAGTCAAGTTCACTTCATTAAATCAGCTCTGTGTGTTAAAATCTGATCTCTGGACATAACGGCCCACCACAAGGAACTCTCAGATTCAGAGACTTTGTTTTAACGAATCAACAGAGTCACGTGGCCAGATCTGCACCGCAATCTTGAGCGGCGTTAAGCAGCACTGCGGTTGCTGCCAATCTGTCCCAGGTTCTACAGAAAACTTCTTTTCCTTGGCCAGAGGGAGCTTCTCCATCACCCAAAGGGGGGAAAACAGTGCATTTGTCCACTGCCGTTTCCTGGGCAGCATCCCCTGGTTTGTTTAAAGGTTCAACTCTGAGCCAGGGAAGGGCTCCACCAGCTGAGCGGGGCTGTCACTCTCATACAGCCGTATTTATGAGAAGATCAGGGTCTGCACGTCTTCAAACAGCACGAACAGCAAACTTCGAACACGTGATACTCAAAATGTCCGAGATGAAACAGTGAGCAGGTACCTGAGCCCAGGAGATGGTCCTGACGTGGCCCGCGCTGACAACATGGGCATGCGCTACCGCGGGAGAGTTTTGCAACTGAGGTTTCAGCTTCAGAAGATATTTTTGGGCTGCAGATGTAACAGGAGAACACTGCGAGGATACCAACAACGCGAAAAGAAATGAATGGTCATAGTGAACTAAACTGGAAATACCAAGAGAGATTAGTGAAGAGATGTAGAGCATCGAGGTGAAAAATTATAAGAAAAATGATCTGAAGTTCTGGCAGCAAAAAGCTGTCGATTAACTCTGTTTTCACCACATTTAATCTCAGATAAATTTAATTTAGAAGAGGTTGCATTATAACTGAGGTGAGGAAAGGGTACACTGCCATTTCTCACCAGCAAATGTCTCCCCCCGCATCTTCTTGGGACCTTTCCACCAGGTGGGGCAGGAACTGGCTGAGGGTTTCCTCACTGTGGCTTGTCAAGGACTCAGTCCAAACTCTGATTCAGGTTCTCAAGGTGTCAAGTTTCCTCTTATTCTGTGCGTAAGTGTGTAATGCAAACAAGCATGCCAACTACTGCAAGTGTCATCATCCCCGTACAGACCACACGAGCTTATGAAAGATGGTCAATCAAGGAAAATTAAACAAAAAAATGCAGATAAGAGTTTTTGCTTATGAAACTCCTCAGTTGCAGATGTCCAGCAGCAAGCCAGACTAGTGGAAATATCACTCTAAATTTGTCTGCGTCTCTTCTTCACTAAGTCACTGTGGGAATGAGAGCACCGGGAGAGATGGAGTTGGGATCCGATGCAAACACAAGTGATCTCAGGCTCTGATAACCGCCACCCACAAAGTTCTAGCAGGTACGCTACTGAATCATTGCCAAGGGACCATTCTGTACTTATTCATTGCTAAATAGGCCTTAAAAATCCGGTGTAATTTGCTCTTCAGCAATATCCAAACTGCACGTTTGACTCGAGAAGAGAACCCCCCGTGACTCGAGAGCGCAGCACCGCAGCCAGCCCAAAGCAATTATCAGCTTCCCAAAATAGAAGCCAGAATGGATTGTGCCAGCTCAGGTACCAGAAACTCTGAGCTGAGTCCTACCAGCTCCAAATTACTCTCGTAGCATGTTGCAAACACTTTGAAGCCAAATGGAAGATTCCCTCTGGCTTATAAAAATTCACTGAAATATACCCCTTGTTAATTTGTTGGCTAAACATTGCAAACTTGACAAGTACCACAGGGCAAAAGTCAACCATTGCATACCATGTGATTTTTGTTAAGATATTAAATTTGCAAGAGAACAGCCTTTCCCATAACCTTAGAGATTAAAAAGATGGTGAATATTTTGCTATAATTGGTCTTACTCCTATTTGTACTGCATTTATGAATAATATTAATTCACACACAATTTAAGCCATATGGTGGAAAGAAAACTAAAAAGTTACAAGAAGAAAATTAGCTGTTGATATGTTTTGCATGTCTGGAAAATTTCCTTGTTAGGTTTCACGTTATAAATCGTTTTTAGCTTTAAATAAAAGCAAATACAATTTTTTTTTTTTTTAAGATGGAAAACAAATTCTTCATTGTCTCTGCAGAAGAATAGCCGCTAATATCACTACCAAGTTCAACTGGAGAGAGCGATGTGCTTGCCAAGATGTACCAGTTCAGTCCTTCACAGACTGGCCGAGGTTGGCAGGGACCTCTGGAGATGATCTGGTCTGTCCACCCAGCTCCAGCAGGGTCACCCAGAGCCAGCTGCCCAAAATCGTGTCTGGTCGGGTTTTGAGCCTCTCCAAGGATGGAGACGCCACGACCTCTCTGGGCAACCTGCGCCAGTGTTCAACACAGGAGAAAAGTGTTTTCTTGTGTTCACATGGAACGTCATGGTTTTTAATACGTGCCCATTGCCTCTTGCCCTGTCAGTGGGCATCACGGAGGGAAGCCTGGCTCCATCTTCATCATTCCCTACCACCAGGTGTTTATCCACGGGGATAAGACTTCCTTGGCTCTCCTGTAAGCAAGATGCTCCAGTCCACAATACTTATGACTCTTCCAACAAAAAAAAAAAAAAACAACAAAACCTGTCCAAAAAAAGGATACTTATGGGCAAAGTAGGTATTTATAATTAATATATTTCGAAATCATTCTCTCATCTCTCAGCAAAGATCCTTCAAAGAAAGACAACATCTGAATATAGTCCTGAGCATCCTGCACACCCATGGCCTGACGACTACTGGACTGCATCTCTAGCAAGGGGTCCCCGCGGGGGTTAATGTGGTTACACACACTCCCCTGGTATCTGACCGGGGGTTTTATTGTCCTTTTGCAGCAGAACCACAACAGCCCATATAAAGGGAAAATGGCAGCAGAGGTTCAGCTGCCGTTGGGGGACCCGGAGCATGTCAGATTGTTAAACCTCCCGGTAAATGCCCAGGAAGGTTACAAACGGAGTTTAACTGTGTTCTGCTAAACTCCTCAAGAGAGGAGTCGCCCCGTCAGTCTAGATGAACATCAGCAGAAACCTTGGCTGGGTTTGCCTGCTTCCTACATCTACTTAAGGGAAATTTCCTCTTGCTGTTGTCATCTACTGTGCAACGTGAATTGTACTCAAAAGGGCATTTTGGAAAATAGATCCAACCCCGTTTAGAGAAATCAATTCTCTTTGTGTTCCTTTAAGTTGAATTAAATGAGACTAATGTGGTTTAAAAGTTCTTGAGCAATACAATTAATGCCATTACAACTCAGTAGTTTGCAATATTGTCTTCACAACTGAAATGGAATTGGTTTTCCCAGGACTAAGGGGAATTCCTGCATTTCTAACGGGAGACATTTAGCAGACACATATGCTTTCTAGAGGTTCTCTCTCACTTGTAAACATTGTAAGGTACTTATTCCATGGGCGCAATGCAGCTTTCACCATGGCACAGCTGGTTTTTCTGGTATTTGCCCAGCAACACTTCCCATGGACCCATTTGTGACTTTGCCAAGCTTTCTCTCCGCCTGCTGCTTAAAAGCTCTAGGAGGTTTAATAATAGATAACAACTCATGTAGCATTAGCATGATTAAATGCTCAAGCAAAAGATTACCCAAGTTAAAATGACCAGATATCTAAATTCAGCAGGGACAATTCTAATTTTTTTAGCTCATCAGACTGACTTTTCCAAGTATCCACTTTGTCTCACTTTTACCCTAGGGCTTGTCTTTGTCTTAGCAGCCGTCCTGTTTTTCTAACCGCCCTGCCATCAAACCTAACACGCTCCTCGGTTCCAGCTGTATTCCGGCTTCCTCACCTTAGCAGTGGTTATTGTACAGAACGGTGCAGAAGTCTCAGGTGCGACCCAAGCACCTGCTCCTGGTGACTTCTCACACGTACCTGTGCTGTCACAGTGCTGGTCTGATTTGCCACTTTCTCACCTAAAACAAACAGAGGGTTTGTCCCCAGGGCATGATGCAGCGGGGTGCAGGAATCATCAGCACAGCCGTATGTCCCTCTTGCTGGGACGTACAGGAACACAGCATCTTCAGCCAGGTCGCTTCTGTTCCGCAGGCGTCAGATGCTGCTAGATGCCAGACATCGCATGGTCCTCAACAACTACTGTATCTATACATACGGCTGCATGCGTAACGGTGGCACCCATCTGTGGGTCTATGCACAGACAGCCACATCCAGGTGGTTACCTGAGGCCCCTTAAAGGCGCAAAATTCAGGTGACCCATATGAGAGTCACTGCAGGAGAAGGAGAACTGTGTCCCTAAAACGCCCACTCCTCTCCAGTGATTAGGAAGGACAGTGGGGTCCTATAGGATAAAGTCTCCTTATGGCCAGGAGAAATCTAGCTGATGGTGACACTGAGCCCTGGGGTGTGATGAACGTCATCCTCAAGCAGGTGTCTCCACCTGCTCAGATGAACCGTGCTCGAAACGCACCTGCTTCCTTCCCAGGGAAGGGGGCTGAGCGTGGCCAGCTCGGCTGCGGTTGGGCTACCAAAGGTCAGCAGAGCAGCCCCTGCACAGCCAGCCCGGCTGCAGCTGCGGTGCTGGTGGTTTCCACCATGACCATCCATCCTTGCTCCACACCATGAGCTGCCTGATGCCTACAGGGCACTTCATCTTCAGCAGTATCTTCTGACCTCACCCTCAGTTTTGTGCAATGACAGTGGTTTCACTGAGTTACTTCGTTGTAAATGAAGGCAGAACCATGATTGCAGTGGAGTACTCCATTGGAAGTGCTCAGGTGGGGACTTTGGATGGGTCTCACCAAGAAGAAATGTCTCCTCAAGGGAATGGAATTCACAGGCAAGCGGGAGAAAGGGCAGCTGCACACGAATGGGGCCATAGTCTTGTAAGTCCCTCACTCTGGGTGTCATCACTGAACATGTTGCAGCAAGGGCGAGCAGAGATGATGAACAGGAAAGGAGCCGACCTCTCCTCGGAGGCTCAGGATCAAGATAATTAGTGAACTCATTACCCCTTTTGTGAACACAGACTTGTCTCCTTTTAATCCTGTACCTTGGTACAAAAACAGAGGACCTTTTGGTAAAACGAAATGTCAGTAAATTCAGGATATGTAATGGGAAAAGTTGCTTCACACACCACATGAAATTGCTGCCACCCCTGGGCATCGCAGTGTAGCTGCTCTTTTGTTTTCTTGTTTTAAGGGACAGGTAATTTCCATCCCACTCATATATAATTTCCAGTTCTCCGACCACCACCAGTCACGTTTCAGGGCAGCACTGATCACCAGCTGCCGCGAAGAGAGACTTTCCCCATAAAACATGTAATTCTGGTCCTGGTGACTGCAGGGGGGTCTCTGGCAGAACTCACAGGCTCTTGATGAAGGGGGTGTTGAACAAAACAATAGGAAGCCAAAATCACAATGTTAAATCCCTGGAAATTATCATGGTTATAAAGTAACTGTCAGACTGTATTTGCTAGGAGCTTTCTTAATACAAATAAACCTTTCAAGGCAACGTGGGCTAATCAGATACTACTCTTAACGGGTGACTGCAGAGCAGCCTAAACACGCCTGATCTCGAGTTTTGCATAAAAGACACGAGAAAAATCTGTTGCTTTACACCGTGTCGGAATGAACCAAGGGAGCGCTCAGAAGTCGAGGGTGGCTTTTGCTTTGCGTTTTTTGATTCATTAAAAGCACCAGCTGCAAATCCTGGGACTCAGTTCAAGCCCACGGGGAGAAATTCCGCAAGACTACAGCGTGCTACACGCCGTGGCCATATCCTTTCAATTCAGAACCACCGTGCCCGCCGCTGAAATCCCGGTGAAAAGAACGTCAGCAAAAGTAGCCCTTCTCCCTGGGAAATGAGACTGAGAGCAGGAATGTAATAACGAGCTGCAGGGCATTTTATCTCATCAGCGGTGACATGGACAAGAAGAAAATCTTATCTAGAATATTAGAAAGTTATTAAACACATAACATCACTGCCCAGTTTTGGGGTGGTTTTTTCAATGGCTCACAGTGTACGTTGGTGATTTCCCTGCTCTGAACACGCTGGGCACATGCTTGAACGGAAGCAGAGTGCTACCAACCACTATTTTTACGTTTGAAATACGATGTGCTTCAACACCTTTACAAACTTGACGACTGTAGTCCCTGCAGGCATTGCCTACACGAGGAAAACCGAAGAACGCCAAAACGCATGTGCAAGGACTGGTCCACGTGTGCCGGGGTGGGCACCGCCAGGTCAGCGTGACCGCAATTTCTGTACAGGCACGAACAAGCTCTTCGTGAACAAATCAGATAAAGCACATCCTGGGCTGCTTTCTCCCAACCTGCTGGTTTCGCGCTGGCACCGCGTGAGCTGACTGCTTTCATCTAAACGTGTTGGAAACCAAAGCCAAAAATCACGAACGTACTGAGGTTCCCAAAGCCCCTTTAGGAGCTCACCTTTCCAACGCCTTCGCCTGCAACTGAGCTGCTTTTTGCTGGGGTTTTTTCAACCTATATAGAATCATAGAATTGTCTAGGTTGGAAGGGGCCTAGGATTAGCCTTAGAAATGGAGTATCTCATTTTGGAGTCTCTGCATCATTACTCCAGTGAGAGATTTTGTGTCTTTTTGCCACACCTCCTATAAAGGATGGAGAACCAGCAAACCTTTTTTACTAATTTCAAAAAAATCACCACACCGAGACACTAGCGAAGCAATTCCCTGCATTTCTGCTGCAACGCCAGGATCTATATGAAGCTGTTGGTCTCTGTGTTTCAAATATTAATAGTTAAATATGGACCCAAAAGGTAAATGCTCGTCCTATGAGCCTAATGATTCTCCTGGAGAGGTGAAGACTTCCTTAAAGAGCTTCGGCACAGAGCTGTCGACACGGGATAACTGCATTTCACTGACTGCAATTAGGATGGAAGTAGAAAAAAGTGTCAAGAAAAGTAACGAATAGGGCAATTTATTTCTCCTTTTCCTATCCCCACCTTCCATGCCCCTCTTTAGGCTCACATGTCTTCACAAGCAATTAATTCTTGTGATATGTCATTTTAACAACTGCTCACACTTTTAAAGAACATTTTCAGTGAAAAGAAACCCATGAAAAAATGCTGCTTCTTTTTAAAAAGTTGCAGTGGAAAATGGAAAATATTTTACTTTTCTCATGAACTTTTAACTGATTTTTTTTCTGGTTTTTTTTTTTTTTAATGTTTCATGGGCTGTGAGAGTTGTTTTCCCTTTAACAGTCACAGAATCATCCCCTGCCAACCAAATTATCTCTTTGTTATTAGATAAATCATTAAGGATTCAGACAATTCATGACTTGCAGGCTTTCTTCAGAGGGAGCTGGATTTGGTCGCCCATTCATTCATGTCACTGGGATGCAGAATTGGACAGGGGCGAATGAAGCTTTGAGGCCAAAGGAGGAGAATTCTGTTGTCTATCATAAACCGTGCATTAAAGTTTAAGCAACCACCATCGGACTGCTCTATTTGTTGGAGAGACACGTATATTTCAGACTTTGCAGTTGAATAACACAAGGGCACTCGTCCCACCGCACACTACAGGAGACTGAAGAAACGTACACTCAACACTTGGAGGTGAGAACTTTCAGATATTGAAGTTCTCCATCAACTTAATATCTCAACAGGCTTTACTCAGATGAAAATCACATATTGGGAAAAAGGAACATTATCATACCAAACTTAAGCATGCAATCCCACACCACCAGCTTGAAACATTACTGATTACTTAATTTTTTGCTCAGTAAAACTACATAAAGCTGCACAACGGTAGGTCAGATGATTCAAATTAGATGTTAAAAAATGCTGTTCTCTTAGGCAATTGAAGGCACTGGAGTGTAAAACAAGATCGTATTTGTTCGAACCGGCTGAGAGGGAATTCTGTGATTTTCCATTACGGTGCGTCCCTTCCGACAGAGCTGCTGCCTGCCCCAGCCCGCGCACACACTCCGTCTGCCACGTGCGCCGGCTCCTGACAGCTCACAGTGACTCTCACACACCAGTTTCTGAAATTTTCATGCATGAAGGAACATAGCATTTACTCCTCACCTGCCAGTTAGGCTACATCACATACCACTGCAATTACAATTTGGAATTGAGATACCGACACGTTAACAGTTGTTCTTTTCCATTACAGGGGGAAGCACTTGCACCCTGCTACGCCACAGCCCAGGCCGTGACTTTGCTGATATTCTCTAGTGCTCTGACAAATTAAATGGCCTTGAAGTTTCCTCCTGTTGACCATGAATGTCATATGTCTTTTATTATATTCTTAAAAATAAAAGACAAATACTGTGATGCCTTGTTTCTTTCATATTCCGTACATCACCTCTGATACGGGGATTGAAAACTGGCGTATGGACCCTAGTTATTTGGAGTAAACTCACTGGAGGCTATTTTCTGAACACAGAGGCAGTTTCTCATATGAGAACTTTTCCTAACTCTTGCAGATCAAGCGAAGCAAGGTCTCCTACTAAACAGCGTAATTTCCCATTTGTCTGTTTTGCTGTCACTCATTCAAAAACTTCAGGTAATTTTCCAAGTCTTCAGGGGCCCAAGATTACAGAATTCAATGGAAAGCAGAAAAACAGAAAAACTGAATTCACTGGAAATGGTGCCGTGTGCTGCAAGCCAGTCTCAGCTCCACCCTCCTCCTGCTCCGCAGATCCAGGCGCTGGAGGCTCATGCACAGCCAGGAGTATAACGGAAAGAAGAGGTTTGGGGGAAATATATGTCTGAAAGCGAAAGAATAACTAAAGGTCCTTGATAACAATTAAGAAAACCAGGGACTCCCAAAGAAGAGAGAAACTGAGGAACGATTCTACGAAGTGCACCAGAGAGCTGGGAAGAAGAAACGGGGTAAGTTCAGGAGTAAGCGAGGATTAAACAAGGACGTGGGAGATGGTCCAAGGGTCAGTGAGCTGCAAGAGGCCAGTGAGAAGGGAAGAGGCAAGCGGGGAAGGGATGGCAGACATGGGATGCAGAGACCCTGGGGCTGCACGAAGGGAGGATGACAGTTCCCTGGAGTTCGGGAAGCAGACAGAGATGGGAGGACAACTGGTGGGGGACAAACCATGCCAGAAGCTCCTTGAGGCTACTACGTAGTTGTCCTAACAGAGCTAGGATGTGTTCTGCTCCTAAGATAAATGTCTCGTTTTTGTCATCACCCTGGAGATGCAGCTCTCAAACGGCCGGCATTTCAGCTGCTTTTGTGTTTGCATCCCAAACCACTGAGCTCAAAGTGGTTTGGGAATTCTGGGGTTTAGTCACCTGGGGAGCCACGGCAGCTGACACTAACCACTCTGAGGAGGAAAGACATGGAAATCAACTGTCTTAGCAGAAGTAGCCGATGCCAACATACATCATCCGAATAGCTGGCTCGTGGCATCATTCTGCTGCAGCCTGCATCAGACGCACACTCCAGACCCAAGAGGGCACCGCACCACACCTAGGAGCCTTTCTGCTGTGAGCCCTTGTGAGCCACCACTGTCTTCATATCACGGTCTGGACATAATGTTTCAAACACAGGCCAAAGCCAATAATTAGCTTAGTGTGTAATTACTTCTTTCAGTAAGACCGCAGTTCATATTCTGGGAGGAATTTCTTTCCTGAAGGGCTTCTGAGGGTTTTGCAACTACGGAATGTAATTTGTTAACTGTTAATAACTGCCAAATTAGCTAATTCATTAAGAGTTAAAAATAACTCATCCATGTCAACACTAATCAACGAGTTACCGGTAAATTCAAAAACGGAAAAGAAAAAAAAAAAAATATATACCTCTTTCTCTAGTCCGAGACAGTCAGTGGGGAGGACAGCTGTTACTGGTGAGGACCAGAGATTTCAAAGGAATGGGGTCTCACTGCTCCACAACCTGCATGGACCAGAACGGCTGTTGAGCTCGTGGGTTGCAAACCCCCTGGCACTGCCTTTCCTGCCTCAGCTGGTACCACCTTCCCCGAGCCGGAACACCCTCCTCTTTCTGAGGTCTCAAACCCCTTCTTCCTAACCTCTCTTTTATTCCAGCTGATACCTCCCAGCCCTGTTCCCCTCGAGAAGACGGACCACTCCATGCTCCACCATTCCCCACCCACCGGACACGTCCACCTCAGAGTGCACCACAGCTGCTGGTGCTGCGACACTCCTGTACCCCAGGATCACTCCTGCCCTCTGGGAGCTTGCTCACCAGTTAGTACTGGTTTGGGCTTTCCTTTTTTTGAGCGTTGCATGAGGAATTGTTTTAGAGCTGAGCCCTTTTCCTAACACAAAATGACAAGATTGACTGATACCTATAGACTCCCTGGTGAACGATGACACTAGATGATGCTAGAAGCTAAGTGGAAATAAATGTACAACTACTGTGCAAATCATTCCCATTTATGAGACCTCTGGATAAATTTGCAGGTTTTGTGGATGCTAGAAAGAAAGTCCTCGCTGTGCGCTGGTTCTCTTCCCCTCTACAAATATCATTTCTTTCTTCTGCTCTCCTATGACCACTGCACCCTGACTGTGCGTAAATATTTTATCTTGAAAGTCATTTTATTGTACCCTGTATCGCGTGGCAAGGCATCTGAACAACAGGCAGACCGAGGGAAGCAATTTAACAGAGGGTAGCATCTCTCAGTGGATTTGAAAAGAAGATCACATTCACTTGGTGAGATAAGGAAAGCAAATTGACTGCAGGACTATGGGGGAAATCTCTGAGCGTTGGAAGTCTAATTTGGGTTTATCCCCAAATATAGCCAGAGCAGTTCCAAGGGACTGCAGCCGCAGCGACTCCGGCGGCAGAGTGTTCACTAATTAAGAGCCCGGTCCCCGCGTGACTCGCTGCTGAGCACAACCTCCGACCTCCGCTGCGGCTGTGACAAAGCCAGAAGAGCTCTGACACTCAGAAAACTGCGGCTCTTTCACAAAGGCGTGAAGGAAACGTATAAAAGAAAAGACAAACCATAACCTATCACGCAACGCGTGTTTCGGACGGATTTCCAGTCACTGCAGCCAACTGTAACTGCATTATGCGGCGCGATCTCCCTTTCACACTGCTCGCAATGCGCCCGCGCGCCGTGACGGAACGGCGCAGCTTTATCTCCAAACCCAGACAACACAAAGCGCCCTGATAAGGGTAAAGAATTTGTTTACTTCTAATGGATTTCTGCCACTGCAAAGAGAAATAAATGTCCTGTCAATTTTAAATACATATATATACCTACATTATCTATGGTATTAATTCGAGGAAGCAAAAGCTGTCTAATAAGAAGCTGTAACATTTATTTAAACTTCACAATGTACTCAATGACAAAGAGGTACATGCATATTCACAGACCCTATACCAACTTCAAGGTTTCTGTAATCAATTCTATTATTTTGAAATATTGTTTGAGGACATTTATTATCTCTTTGGGTCAAAACAAAAATAGAGTCTTACAATACTGTTACATACTGCAAATACTGTAGCCGGGTCAAAAAACAAAGTTTACAGACTTTACGAAGCTTTAACCTTGGTAAAGCAGATACTGGCACTCCTCTCCAGGCAGTATGCTGCAGGATGATCACTTATCTGAGAACTCAATCCAAAAAGCATCCAAATCAGTAGCAAGACACCTTTAAAGATAAATCTTTGCCAATTACCTGAAATGAGAGTTACCCGCAGAGAGACTTGTCAGGTGCTAATCTGCTACGTGGAGACCTATAAGAATACATAACATGAAAATCTATCATCCCCAAGAGTACTTGGCTAAACTCAGGAAAGAAATGGCTGCAGTGATACAGGAGAAGGAACTGCAACTAAAAGCAATGAAAGAAGGACAGGTAAATGTTCAGAGAAGTGGGAGCAGAGAGGAATGAGCTGCTGATGGTGGGAAACCCGCAGAGGAGAGTGGAATGGGCTTTCTGTGATGCAAAGCTAAAGGTCCTTCCTAGAGCTCAGCGAGACTGGTGAGTCAAGGGACATGTGCGACTCAAACCTCTGCCTTCACCAAGACAAAACTCTGCAAAACTTCGGTGTGTTTAATCAGCCAACACTTGCAGCCTAACGTTTACAGCTTCACATTAGACTGACCCCCCGCCTTACAGAATCACTGAATGGTTTGGGTTGGAAGGGACCTTAAAGATCATCTCGTTCCACCCCCCTGCCCTGGGCAGGGACACCTCCCACCAGCCCAGGCTGCTCCAAGCCCCGTCCAGCCTGGCCTTGAACCCCTCCAGGGACGGGGCAGCCACAGCTTCTCTGGGCAACCTGCACATAACAGTGCATGTAACGCAGTGGCCATGGTGGCCACTGAGCACTCAAAATTATTTCCATGGGAGTCAATAAAATGAAACAGTCGTCAGTAGGAAAGAAGGGAAACCTTAGTCAGAGAGGAAAACTTTCACAGGAAGCTACATGGGAGAACACATTTTAAGGATCAAAAGGATCAGTAAGGAGATGGGTATGGAGGTGAACACAGGGTTGACTGCTCAGCCAAGAATGCCTGTGACATGATGGATTTAACTGAAGCACATCTGGATCTCAAAAATAACTAGGGCTGAACGATGGGTTACAAAGATTGGTTAAAATGCACCACTCTCATCTGAGAGGGAGCCGGCTTATACGTCACAGCCAGAGATAAGAGAGATGAACTATGTATTAGGGCAGTGTGGGACAGAGTTTTATGGGATGAAAATTGCAAACGGTCATGGTAACAACTTCATCACAGAAGAGGATGACAGACCATCAGCGAGGCTGGGGAGGGCAAGGAGAGAAACCAGATGAAAATGGCATCTCTGGGAGAAGAGTATTATTATTAACTGAGAACCGTAACTGTTCAGATGTAAAATGTTAACTCCGGGTGCACCGAGTGGAAAGGGCAGTCAGACGTGGCCATGTTGTCACTGGTGGATCTCCACCTGCAAAGCATCGGTGGAGACGGCCAAGAGCTCACAAATCCATCTGCTGGTCTGTCCCACGGCTCTCCGGGACACTGTGGCCCTGCTCAACCCATGGGCTTCACACTCATCAAGACACACAAGGCACAGCTGTAGGCTCATGACCCAGGACGTGGTACCCCAAGGACCAAGGGGACTTCCACTGACAGCAGTGCTCCGCCACAAGCGTTTCGCACCGCAGATCGCACTGTGCCCCCCGTCCCTGTGCACGGCACGGCGTGGGAGCCGGGGGGAGCAAGGGGCTGATCTGTCTGGTGAAAATGTGAGACGGGAGTAGATGGAGGTGAGGGAGAAGGGCAGAAAGCAAACGGGATGCTAAGAAGAAAGAAAAATACGAATTTGTTGGTGAGGGATGTCAGCTAGCAGATCTGATCACATTTTCTGGTTTCTCATTTTTTCAGTAAAAGTTGTTCATACAAAAAAATGAGATTTCAGGGCAGGATATTATTAACATTTGGTTATTTATTTAAGTAGTAAAGTCTGGAAAAGTTTGGGTAAGGATGTTATCCCATTTTTCATGTTGCGCTTTATTCTCTTGGCTCACCGGACAAGTGAAAAATGAAAGAGAAAATCAAAGAAAAAGAGAGACCACGGGGAGCTGCACCCAGACACGCTCAGGATGTGCTTTTTCTGCTGCCCAGCTTTGAGCGGTCTCTCTGCCCCGCAGGGGACTGTCCCAGCACCACCCGAGCAGGTTTTCTCTCCTGCTGTGCGTGTTCTGCTCCTGTTGATAGACTTTCTGAGGGGAGGAGGCTCGTGTGGCCTGGCCGCTGCCATCTGCCAGGCCCCTGCTTCTGACTCAGTCCTACAAAACACAAAGGGACATGATGGGAGGATCAAAGGTACAACGAAGTCCATACGCCTTTGGTGAAAATCAGCGGCTGAAGAAGAAAGAGCTCAAAGGTGGTGCCCAGATGGAGGCAAACGCAGGAAAAGCTCACTCGTTATATTGGTGGCTGCCAAAAGGCCAACTAGCACGACACGGGCCAGCTAATCAGTACCTGGGGCTCTGTGAACCGGCTGGGACCTTGCGCTGTCTCTTGCTCCCTGTGAAGGGACGTGGGTGAGGGCCTGGGGTCAGCAAGGGGACGTTGGGGAGCAAAGTGACAGTAGGTGGCCAGGCACCACGTTCTGCAGAACTTGCGGCCATCGTTTCCCTTTTACCTCTGTCGCTCTCCAACCAGGTGTCTGCAGGATGCACAGCACCGTTGCATCTGGATTATTCTCTTCCATCGCCATACTGATTCACGCATATCTCCCCGGGTCGGGGGTCAGTCAGCCTTTGCCAAAAGAATAATTTATGTGAACTTTAAACATTTTCCAAAAGAGAAAATCTGTGGCGGAGGAAGAGACAGGCCAGCACAGTGGACATCTGCTTCTGTGGGCACCTCCTGGCTGTGGTGGGTCTCCGGTGGGTCCTGACTCGGGAAGCATCTGCGGTCCCGCGTTATCTGTCGTTCAGAGCGTTTCCTAGGGACAACTTGACATTTCGGAGCTTCCACCCCTCCCCATGACACTGTTCAATGGCAACTGTCACATAAATGGATTCTACTTAAAATTCAGGTTTAGTAATGGAGTCATGTTGAGAAAACCTCAGGGTGCCTCTAAGATTTAAATTCAGGAAAACCGTCAATGTCAGCCCATCAAACTGTTTACAACAAAAACAGTCTACCTCAAATGGCAAATGAATTGTTTTATCTCCTTTGTCAGGGGCTTGCTGCATATAATTTAACACGACAAAGCACAGCACTGGACTTGGAGAATAATAAAAACAGATGGAGCACTTTCTCATTTCTGTGACCTTTTTGTTCCTTGACTTGAATCAGGCAGTAAATCAGCTGCACTAAGTAACTAGTGCTCCCTATACACACCTGCTCGCTTCCCGAAGCACAGGCAACCTTTCCTGCTAGGCTGTTCAGTTTAATGGTATATCTCCCTCACATCACACAGATGCGACTTGATGCTGACGGTGCTCCGTAAACTGTGCTAATGGAACCTCAAGGCAACCTTGAACAACGAAACACAACCTTGAACATCAAGCTGACAAATAACAACTCGGCTTCAGCTGTTACGATGGCAAAGGAAGCCTTGAAAACGTGAGCAGGGTCATCCCGAGCAAGTCCCGTGTTCTCTCTGCCCAAACTCCCTGTTGGCAAACGAGTTGGTGTTGGAAAGGGATACGTATGAGCAGAGATGGTGGCGTAGACGTGGATGTGATAATCAGTGCTATAGAGGATGAAAATTCTGCTTCTTGAGGGAGATTTCCCGTTTGTTACAACCTGCCACAAACCTACACCTGTCCAGACCTTTCAAGACCTAATGATTTAACACGTTCGGCATCAAGGAAGACATCTCCCTGTGACAGTAATGAAACAGTGGTGTCTTTCCTACTGTGTCACTCCGTATGAAAAGTCATTTCCAAACGAAAAACATTTTGCCATTTTTGGAGCAAAGGGGGATCCTTTGGCAGTCAGAGAATTCTTGGAAGTTTTTCCATTTACAGGTAATGCCCCTTCTGACAGGATACTCTTCCAAACTTTTTTCCAAAGAGCTGTAGCTCTTAGTGCTATCCATCTGCAGGGTCTACACAAAAGCTCTACAAACTTTTACACTTCCATCCAACTGTGCAGCTCTCGTTTGAACTTTTTAAATAGATGCACTTAGGAAACTAAACTTTTTATGTCTCCTTACTCATTAACTGTGGAAGACTGATCTTTTGTCTCGGCTCAGTTTGGCTCCTTTGTGTGTGATCTGTATGAGCTGGAGTCCGGCTGGCCAGGCCACCAGTCACCTAATCCAATTACTGCAGTCCAATTACCACATTGTGTTCCTCTTCTCCTTGTCATGGACCTTATGACTTCTTCATGCAAGATGAAAGACACCTTTTAAACCTTAGCACAAATTAGTTCACATATTAATGTTGCCCAGATCTGTCTAGATCCCTCTGCCCGATCAGCGCCTTTTCACCTTACACTAAGGTTTCTGGTAAGGGTGAAAGTAAAGCACAATTACAGCAAGTGTGTGAAACTGCCACGCTTCAGTTTCTGTACAGAGTGCAGCCTGGGCTGCTATGAATAATGAACATACAGCACTGGGGGAAAAAACCACCCTTTTTGGTTTGGACCGAAAGGTATTGAGGCCATCAGATTACAGCAGCCAAACGCCCAGGACAGACGACTATTACCAAATTCCACAGAGCAAACACAGCCTGCTTAACCGCCAGGGACCAGGTCATTATCACGACACGACAATCACAACAGCAGGAGCCCTACACCAGCAAAGAAGCAGGATGAAGAGTTGTCGGCTACAGAATAACACTGAGAGATGAGAATCCTCACCTCTGGTCCTTGGAGGAGAAAAGTCATTCTTTGAGAGACCACCAAGAGGAGTTTTCTTGGGTGCACCCACCTTACACAAAATACCATAAAGAGAACCATACGATCCTCTAGAAACCATTGGTGAAGGAACCCGATACCTTTTGGCGTCCCCTTTACGCCACCCGGCTCTGCTCCAACGTCCCTTTCTCACGACCAAAGCGCTGAAGCTGCCGTGGCGCAGCACGGAGCGCCCGTGAGCTCTTCACCGAGTGCTTCGCGCCGGTCCTCGGGTACAGCTCAGCACGTGGCCATCTCACGAGACTGGGGCAGTCAGACCCCCGTGAGATGGCCCACCATGCAATGGCATCAGCGCACGAGGAGAGGGGTGGGACCTCTGCTTTATTCTGAATTTTATTGCTGATGGGTCAGCCACTGGAGAAAAGTTTTAAATGCCATGGACCTTCTTTGTGTTGCTGTTAGAGATTTAAAGGTTACCGCAACTATTTTTGTAAAGATGCTATGAGACATAGAATTCATCTTGGACCTGTAAAACTAAGAGTTGCCTGATTAACATTTGTTGATTACAATATAACATGATCACAGCTTCTATACAACCCTGCAATATATTCCACAGAACAGTGGGAGCCCATAAATGTACACCTGTTAATCAGGAATGAAATTCCACAACAATAAAAGCTGTGCAGCTGGGTCCTGATCCAAAGCTTACAGAAACCAAGGGAGACGCTTTTGTTTTCTATGAGCCCGGGACAAGCTTCCCATTACCTCCCAACACCAGCATCTAAATCACGCGCATTTCACGCTGTTCTTTGTAAGTGGTTTTGTTCATTTAGAGCTCTGATACTGACAGCGTAAACAATATTCATTAATAAGAAAACAAATGATTTGCCAGTACTGTAGGGGTTTCAATGAATTTTAGATTTTCAAAACAATATCTCTTGGTCTGTATGAATTACAGTAGCAAATCAATTTGCCTTGATTCTGGGTATCCATTTATTTGGTTGCTTCTAATAAAATGAACGCCAAGTATATATTAGTCTAACAGTTTATTTACACCACTTTTCACAAAGGTATAAACAGAGACTGAAAGCAAACTCCGTACGTGGGAAAGCTGTTACGAGTCTGAACAGGCATTTGGTGACGCTGGAGCGGCTGGAGGAGGCCAGGGAATTGGCACCTGCTTCCTACAGTGTCAGGAGGACTCGGGCACCTTAATTTTTAGGTTCCTTTGAAACACCATCCGGCATTGATTGAGGGGATGCTGCTGGTAATGTTAATGACTCGCTAACAGCAACACATTAGCAAACCTTTCTGACTGTACGCCCACTGGCTATGCCCTAAACATGCTGATGACAAGAAGAAAGTGCTTCTCACTCGAGCAGAGATAATACTTCGACAGCCAAGAAGAAATGGGACGGCCGCCTGCTGCTTGTATTTGCATCCAATCTGTCCGCAGTGGGGAGCCCCGGCGGCGGCGAGCGCTCGCTCCGCACCACTTCCCAACCTCGCTCCAGACAAGGAGCCTCTACGTAAGCTCACGAGGTCAAATTCATCCCTGACGTAAAACTGCTCACTGCAGGAGGATCTCACTGAGACTGGTTTTGGCCATTACTGCTTCAATACTTCTCAGTCTCCTATTTCTTTTACTGAGCTCTGCTCAGGTTTTGGCTTCGTCAAAGCCAAAACCTGCAGCTGCGTTTTTTTCTAGACTTCTGTTGGCCATGATACAAACTTATTTGGGCTCTGCTGACATGATGAACACAAGCAACCAAGTAAAATCTAGTCTTTTCTAGATCTACTGTTGCAGTTTTCCTCACACTGGGCTTATTCCCCATCCCTGGAAACATTCCAGGCCAGGCTGGACAGGGCTCTGAGCAACCTGGTCCAGTTGAAGATGTCCCTGCTCACTGCAGGGGGGTTGGACTAGGTGGCCCTTAAAGGTCCCTTCCCACCCAAACCATTCTGCGATTCTATGATTCTATTATGTTTTATTCTCAGGGGCTTAATCTGGAGCTGAAACACATTCTGAAAAGAAAAAAAAAAAAGGATAATAAAAAATCTGAATGTATTACAAATCACTGCACTGTTCTAGGGAGAAAGAGATGATAAAATATTTTTACGTACAACAGTTGGAAGACATTACATTACATCAAGCATGCCTCTCAGAATGTTCTTGTTGACAGTGCTGTCACATTGTTGAAAGATAAAAAAAGTTTCTAAACACTACCAAGTAACAGCTGGCTACCGAAAAAGATTTTCTGGAAAATCCACCAACGTGCAGGTACGTCTGCTGCTGGGAAAGGGCACAACTGGGGACATTAAACTGAGCCTTATAAAGGCTGGCACTGAATTTTGTTTTGTTTTGTTTTTTTTTAAAGTAAAGGCTAATTTTTCCCTTCAGCACAAAACTATAAAACATTATTTTGGCAGTGGGTTGTGCAGTACAGGATCTCAGAAAGGAAAAAGAAGAGAATTAAGATGAAGCCAAGCTGTGAGCAGAGGAACACTAATATCTAAGGGCAAGCTCCCATCACACGCTTTCCCACAAGTCAACATTTGATCCTTCTCCTCGTCAGCTTTGGCTGAAATGTCCAGAAGATTCAACATTTATTAACTGGGGGAAAACAGCTTTTTCACAGACATCCCGTTTCCTTAGAGATCTGGGCTGAACGCAACAGAAAATGAAGCACTGAGCCTCAGCTACTCCTGTGCTAGACTTCCCATGACAGACCCCTGAAAATGCTTTGTACTCGTAATATAATATTAAAATCAATTAAAAAAACTCCTCTTTCCTTAATTAAGGCCAAACGCATGTGCGAAACTATTTGACAGATTTTTCAATAATTTAGCCAGAGTGGAAAGATGGAAAGAGAAGATCGCATTTGAAGGTATTTAAAGCCCAGCATGACAAGCAGCTAATCTGAATAGAAATGGCAGATGTTTTTCCTCTGTGTCCAACAGGCGGAATTGCCTAAAGATTAGGGAACAAACACTGCGGTGCAGCTGACGGGGACGCGGGAACACGGCTGGGCAGATGGCACGCTCCACCTGACTGTGCACCGTGGTGGGCCTCCACGGGGGCTCCTGGGCGCCGCTCTCCATCACCCCCTCGCCCGCTCCTCCTCCCGGGACGCTGGCCCCCGCGGGTTAGTGCCAGCTGAGCCCATCTTCCAGCCACCCCTCTACAGAGCACAGGACCGCACGCCACGGCTTTCCACAGAGGTAGGGATGGGCAGGTAACATCCTTTGGCTTCTGAAATTTAAATTTTCCACCTGATCAGCCAGAAGGAGCAACCGGAGCAGGGCTTGCGCATTTTGTTTTGTTTTAACACTTCTAGGGATGTGCCAAGGAAACTCAGGGGAACCCAGTCAGTCATTTGTACCAGCTTCATCCTTTAAGAGCCTGTTTCAATTTCTGCTTCATGCTCTGTTTTCTACTAAGAATGATTATGTGCGAGAAAATCCCTAAACGTCACCTGTGTTTTGGCAAACGCGGTTGCACAATACAGCTCTGCAATGACAACGTGCAGCGTAGATTGTGCTGCCAATATAAATCAATGAGGTTAGTCCAATTTAACTGGAAATGAGATAAACAAGAGAATTTCAAGCAGAGTGCTTCTCTTCCACAGGGCACATCTCCAAAACGACGTTTGCATTCCCTCGGAGCCCCCCCACAGCACCAGTCCGGCGCCTGGACAAACCCACCTTGGTTCCACCGGTGGATCCGCAGTCCAGCCCAGCTCCTGCCCAGGTATGGTGGGCACTGGGCGATACACCGGGATGCACCGGGATACAGCTGAACGGTGCCCGCTTTGTACTGCCCACAGACCGTGGCTGATACACCAACGTCAGCAAATGTCAATATCTCTTGTAAAAGGAGTGGAGTTAGGTTCAGGACTGCACGACAGACCCATGAGAAACCCAACACAGGAGTCTTGGGACTGACATTCTAGGGGACGCTGAAGCGTGAGATGCCCCATAGCCTGCAGCCCCCTGCCTGGAACGGACACTTCTTCAGAGCCAAACTCTGCAAATCAACTGCCAAAAATTACAATACCAGCCCCCACCTGGGAGCCCGCACGAGAGGCTGCAGTTAAGGAAAGGCAGTGGGATCGACTAAATGGAGACCAGAATCCAGCTCCCAGAGAACAAGCGAGAGACTCTGCATCTTCACCAGCTTTAAACCACAAAGGAGTCAGTGGAGAGAGCATTAGAGCATCTGGAGTCCGTGACCACGAAGAGTCAGACCTCTAAAGCCGCACGCCTCCTGGAAGTACCCATAGCCTTAGTGTTGCCTGTCTCCTGCCAGGGAAATGATTAACGTGAACTCAGAGAGCAGCTCCCTTACCAGCAAACACTCCTCACCTGAAGAGCAAGCAAACACGCGACTAATGGGATGAATTTTCCCTGCCCAGGCGTACGCGTGTATGCGATGGAGAACTCGCCCTTAACAAAGATGCTGCCCTGCCCTGAGCAGGCTGATGAATATTAATGGCCATGTACCACCAACCCCCCCCCAGGAGCTGAGGAAGCAGTTCCAAAACACGGTGTAAGGCTTCCTAAGGAAGATTCGCAGCCTTCGGCACTTCTTTATCCAGTTCAAACAGGCCAGGCTGCCTCGCAGACTCCGACTGCCTCAGATGGTGATAGACAGAGAAACTGTAAGTTCCCAGAGATAAAGCTGATCCACCTGGACCATGGCTAAAGGCTGCTGCACGGCGAGGCAGTGGCTCTGCATGGGGGGACTCACCTCCCCCTTGCAGCAGACTCCGACCCTGCCCCACCACCTCCCTCTGCCGCTGAGGACTCCCAAAGGTGGCAGGAGATAGGGACTTTGGGCTGGATTAATGCTATTCTGGTAAATGTTCTTTGAACCCTCACTTTGCACGTGCAGAGATTCGGAGAGGGGAGCAGGAGCACTTCACTGGGATTGTTTTGCTCCAGACTCAGAAGCCTTTGCAAGCCCAGCTGGAGTCGATGGGCAGCCAATGGAAACTGCACATCGTGGCTGAAAACCAGGCACAGGTCATCGTAAATTGAGCCCCAGCAAAATCCAGGCGAGGGTTTATTTCTAGATTCTACCTGATCTGTTACTCTATAACTTGAATTTTAAAAGATTTACATGTATTTATTGTATATGGCATTAAAAAATCATTCATAGGGAAGACTCGTTTCAAAATTGCCCTTTTGTCCCACATTTGCGCACAAGTGCATTGAAGTATCATGTCAATGAAATGAAAATTCAATGAGAGTTTCATTTCAAAAGCAGGAAGCATTTGAAAGGAATAGCCTAGATATTTCTTCAGAGATCTTGACTTTTGAACAAAAGAACTAGTCTAAATCAATTCAGAGTCCTACAAGGATCTTATTTTATAACTTACGAGCCCATATCCCACAGCCCTGAGGTGCTCAGGCCGGGTCGTGCCCATTAGCAAAGCTGTTGGGTTTATCTATAATCTGGGGTGGTTAAGATACCGTTGTTCTGGTGATTTCTGCACAAACCAGACACGCTCCCAGGACCCCTCACAAGGCTTCCCAATGCCATTTGCTCAGGATACAGCAACACCTAACGGGAATAATCAGCCCTGTGTTTAAGCTCTTTATCTGCACTGTCCTTTGCCTATGATGCCTGCCATTGACAGCAGCAGGGCCAGGGGCTCACCACCCTCACAGCCAAGAATTTCTAAATCTCCCCTTTTTCAGTGTAAAACCGTTCTCCCTCGTCCCATGGCTCCCCTCCCTGATCCAGAGTCCCTCCCCAGCTTTCCCAGAGCCCCTTTAGGGACTGGAAGGGGCTGGAAGGTCTCCCCGGAGCCTTCTCTTCTCCAGGCTGAACGCCCCCAGCTCTCTCAGCCTGTCCTCACGGTGGAGGGGCTCCAGCTTGGGACAGTCCCAAGTCAGCAAGAATGGAAATGAAGATGCCCAAGTCCCCGAATGGTCCAAGCAGGAGCAGTTGGTGGGTCTGGGCGCCTTGGGGTCAGGTCACATCTGAACGGAGGGTTTCCATGACCAGTTGTGTATTGAGGCATTTTCAGCCCTAGCTCTGCTTGAGATTAATCATTTTGTAACTGCTCCTACTTTTCATACCAGTTTCTAGTAGTAAGGGGGAAATATCTCTTCCCCTTCCTGGGGTGCTGTGCGCTCCTCTCCAGCTGAGTGGTTGGAAAAGGCCATCTCATTGCCCTCAAGCCTGTCTGCTTTCAGACAAAATTAACTTGTGGTCAGAAGCAACCGGAGCCTGCCTGGCTGAGCGTGCGCTGGAGCGGATGCAGGAGCGCTCACAGCCATGGTGGGGACCTCCAGCCGCTCACAAAGCAGAGCCCAGCTCAGCCCGTGATAAAACCCTCCTCAGCACTGTGTAATGCCGGCACAAATTCATCCTTAAGAGCTTATTCACCAAGTTTACACAAATACACCTCTTTGGCAGGATCTGCTGCTCTTCATTTCACACCACTTGACTGTTGGCAGAGTATCTCGACACGCTCAGTGTTTCGCAGTCACTCTGGTCCTTTCAGTGAAGTACATCACCTTTTCATCCCTCTCTCTGCGCTCAGATGATGCAGACATCCATATTTCACTTCTTGAACTTTTCTAATAATCACCAAGAACGGCATATCTGCAACACAGCTTCAGAGGATTCATGTTCTGTTCACTTTATCACCCGCGGGTAATCTTAAAAGACATTTCTTCTCCTGACACATATCAATAAATTAGTCCTTTCCACAAGGACAAAAGCAAAATTCCTATATTTTTTTGGGTCCGCCAGTCAAAGTTTTGCCCTCCCCAGTTATTCACCAGACAATTATTCTTGGAGCTTTTCTAGGATAACTAAAATTTTCCTTACTTGTGCTGGAGACCGCCCTAACCAACACAGTTTATCACAGCTTTGACACCTCTCTGGCCCTTTCCATCCTCAGGCAGATCAAACGCAGCACTGTACTCATGACCTTCAGCATACAACACATGTGACCAGCAAAATTGCCCATAACGTGCCTGAAGCATGAGACGGCAGAATTTAAGCGCTCATCTTTCTTTTACTGCATACAAGAAAAAGGACTTACCCTGAGTTTGTCAATTAAGAAGGCCATTTCTCAGGATCACTCATAATTAGTCACTATTCACCTATATATTCACGTAGAAGCGCACGAACCCCTTGCCCCCAGCAGATGAACCTTACATGACTTCACTCTTACCATCAAAGACATTTCTGGCAGAAAGAGAAAATCACCAAGAAGAACTTTTGCATGCTGTAGGTTTTTGATCTGGAGGGACCACTCTGCGCTACTGTGGCTCTGGAGTTGATCACCGATTGCCCTGCCCCAGTCCCATTTGAATTTGCAAGCCACTCTTTTATTTTAACACAGGGAGACCTTATCCACACGGATAAATACCTGTTGGGAGGGAATGAAGGTGACGGAGCCAGGCTCCTCTCAGCGGTGCCCACTGACAGGGCAAAAGGCACAAATTAAAAAACAGAAAATTCGTGAGCAGTGTTTTCTGTGCTGCCTCCAGCTCCCAGCCCGTTTCTGTGGGCTCTCCTTGTGGCTTCTGTGACTCTGTGAAAGAAAATCCCTTCCATGGTTTTCCATGTCCACTGTCCCCATCCCATCCTACCATGCCCAACGTGATACAGAGAAAAATCAGCCTCCCGGCCCGGTTGCATTTTCTGTGCCTTTCTCCACAAAGCTAGAAGGAATCCCAAGGCATTACGCTAATCGATTTGGAAACATTAAACTGCCCCCCGCTGTACGCACACATCTCTGTCTCACCTCTGCTGAGCACGGGCAGCTCCCAGGGGGCAGGGATCACGTCTGGGAGAAAGGCAAAACCGAGGCAGGCATCCCCGCAGCCCTTGGGCCAGCGAGAGCCCCCGCTGCACGGGGCTAATCGAGAAGAGGAGGGTGCTTTCACGCCATGGAGAACCGAAGCCTCAGCGCCACCGGGAGAGCCCAGGATGGAGGAGCACGGAGCGGGGCTGGGAGCGGGAGGCAGCGGAGCAGACGCCGCTCACGCCTGCATTGCACACCAGCCAAAGCGCTCCGCAGCAGCCAGCCCCGAGGCTGTGCCGGGAGAGCTGCCTTTAGCGTATCTCCAGTTCCTAGATATGGGCAACATCACCCACTTATACACCCCTCACCACTGGGTGACTGTGGCAAGTTCGGCGCAAAGGGGAAAGAAAAGGTCTGAAGAGAGGAAGAGGCTCAAAAGCGGAGCTGAAAGCTTGATTTACTCTCCTGAGAATGAGCCGTTAGCAGAGAAGCAGGCTAAACCCACACATGGAGACTCCACCTCTCGTACGCCACAGGCCATATTCACTTCCCCAGAACTTCTGGCTGTGAAACAGCGAAGGCCATAACAGCACACCGCAGGGATGCGGCTCTGCCTGCTGCCCGCGGGCCCTGCGGCAGGCCGGGACCAAACGCCCTTCCAACCTCCACGGGGGCTTTACACCACGCGTGTAAAATCTATGCCAAATATATCATAGTGCTCATTAACATAAACAAACCTGACGCTTTTAATGTATTTCATCTACTTCTGAGCCTAAAATTGGGTTCGCGTGCACCCCAGACACAGACCTGCCCCGGCTAGCCTAACATTTACAAAGAAAAGATAGAGCAAGACTGGAGGAAACAGACACAAGAACCTCATGAAATGGTCATGTTGAAATATGCACGTACTCTCCAAGCAGCAGCTGGGGAAGGACTGGGTGCTTTTTTCTTTTAACATTAAACAAACAAATTCCTTTCCCTCTGCCCTTCAGGTCACAGATTCAATTTAGTATTCTTATCCTCCTGCATCCACGGGGGAGAATAATTGACTCAGAGAGTGAGTGAATGGACTGCATAAGCATATAATTTTGTTAATTTTTAGGTCATTATCTGCTAGTGAATATACGAGCCAGCTCGAGCTTGCAGTTGATATAAAATTCTGAAGACAAACGCTTTTGAAAGTAAGCTCTTAAATGATTAACTTACAAACACAAGTTTAAGCCACTAATTACAATAATGCAAAACTTTTCAACTATTACACAGAGAAGTCATCAAGGAAAACCTGCTTTTCCTCAACAGTAGAGACTGAAGAACCAATACTGCCTGATACTACCTTATGTCACAGTGCTACCCAGAGGTGCTTGCCTGTGGTCTACTTTTGGGGGGGAAAAAATGGGGCAGAAGAAAGCAGAAAGCAGCATTAGACTTTGTCTCTTTTTCTACGTCTGTCACATCTCTCTTTTTCTTTTTTGTGGGCATAAAAATTATCTGTGAGCAGATAAGGAGTCAGGAACCGAGCCCAGCAGAAGGACACTGGGATGGTCGTGATTAGGGGAACTCAGGCTTGCTCACCCTTGGGGAAAAAAAAAGCTACAGAAGGATCCATTTACCGGTTTCTCTGCTGAAACAGAGAAAACTTCCCTGACTTTTCTCAGAAGGACAGTGTAAAGACTTTGCTCCCCGTGCTTCTACAAGGTCTGGTCCATGAACACGACTCTGGACCCTGCAGCGAAACAAATTGGCTGAACTCATGAATATTTGTGTATTCTCCTGTGCCACTGCGCTTGACTAAGGCCGTGTGTTCCTGTGTGTGTCTCATGAGAGCCCCAGATGTCTGCAAAGATGCTTTCCCACCTCATCCCTAGAAAGTCTGTCCAGTTTCAGGACAGTCACTGGTCTGCCAGCGAGTCTCCTGCCTGCCTCCGTCAGGCCAGAGGGAAAAGGGCTTGGATGGGGACTATCGGAGAGGAAGGTGGCAGAGATGGTGCCCAGAGGAAGGAAACTCCTGAGGTGCAACCAGGTTGATGGTTGACGTTCTGCACTGCAGGGGAAGGGAGAGGCAGCAGCAGAAGCCGGGAGGAGGAGATGTGCTGGGGGAGAGGAACGGTGACATCCCTGCCCAACGTGGCCTCCCAAAGTCTCCCAAGCAGACCTGAAAGCCCACATCCCTCTCCCCGGAGCCGTGCTGCCCACCGCCCCTGGAGCAGCCCTGCGAGGTGCTGCTGCCCCACCGCTGCCTTGCGGGATCCGAAACAGGGCGCAAGGCTTTTTAGCCAGACTGCAAAATGCAAACCACATTATTTTTTGTATCAGTAAAACAATTATTAATACTTGAAAACAAGCTGTAATCTATTCACATATAATTTCTAGCTTCGCTGTCAATGAGCTAATTTAAATTTTAAAAAAGTTTGCAGCTCCCTAATTAAATTTGCTAAAAGCGTTTCTCTTATCAGAAACATAACGACTGGCGTAATTCAGTTTTGGCAGTTGCCTAAGTATAACAACCTCCCTTATGTTAAACCCAGGAGTTACGACTCCACAGCAGCACCATTCCGTGCGTGTCTCAGCGTTAGCTCAAACCACGGCCGACCCAAACACGCTCCCCACACACTTCCTCGTTACAACAGTTTGCACATCATTTTCGCAGAAGTTTTACGATACCGCAGTAAAACTGACAACCAGTAAATGAAGTTCTCTCTTTTTATGCAAGCTCACCAGGTTCTTCGCTAAATGTTCCGTTTTAATTGTATTTTGTTATGAATAATGGTGCGAACAGAGCTTGATCAAAAAACTTAGTGTCTGAAGGGTCTGAGCTGGCTGGATGCTGTGTGGCTGCTGCCGAGCAGGGGTTGTGGATGGACTTGATGGTCTTAAACGTCTTTTCCAACCTATGATTCTGGATCTGATCCATCCTCTGCTTTTGCCTTGCTCCAGCCATCCGGTGGCATCTGCCCTGGCCCTTCCTTCAGCTCTACGCACCGTCCCCCTCCAAGAGTGCTAAACACTCTGTTCGCAGTCACCGCATAAAGCTTCTCCCCCGAGCCCATAGGCCAGGCTGTCACCTCAGCTGCACTCATGGCCAGACAGCAGCTCAGTCTTGCTCACTTTTTCTCTCTTGAGCAATCTCTCTAAGTTACAGCTCTTCACATCCACCCACACAGGTAAGACTATCAGCAGCGTTCTCGTCTTGATCATTGCAACATCCCTTTTGGGACCTTGACAAATGCAAACTCAACCTATTAAAAAAACGCCGCAAAGTCTGTTTTTCCAGGCTCTCACATCCATCGCATCTCCCTGGCAGCGCTCCCTTCTCTAGCGCGAGCGTCAGTGGGGCAGTGCTGAACTTTCAAGGCTTCACAAATTCTCCGCACCTCCCCGTTCCCAGCTAGTCAATACTGGAAAAGCAACCTCTGCTGATATATATTGAGATATATATATAAAAATATCAAAACTGATACTAATAACAACTTCCCCCGAGGTCTGTAGAGCTGCACGGTCCATAAGGACCCCCTTTTGGCTCAACAAATCCAGACCTGGATGGTGAATCATGAGGCTGGGGACAGGTTGCTCGGAGCGAGCTGGAGTTTAGTTTGGGTTTCCCTGTGGGATTTCACAAAGCAACGCTGCAGACAGGAAGCACGTAGGATTTCTTCTCTTCATAAGATGCCCTGGAGCGCGCCTCAGCTCCTGATAAAAATCAAATGACAGCTTGGATTCTTTTTCAAAACTTTTCTGTAGATCTTGATCTTTAGATCCTTAGCAGAGCACATCACAAATTATTAATAAGTGAATTACATTTCCCCATGCCCTTTATTAGACTGCTCATCAGAGCCAAACCTTCAAAGTCCGAAAAGTGTAATGACTGAAAAGGGACAGGTTATTTATAAAGCTATAAAAACTTGTCATTAATGACGGTTTAAAGGCAGTGAGTGTATATACAGATCATTTCTAGAAGTAGTCCAGACAATTGCAATAGCATCTCTAATTACAGAAGGAGATAAATGATTAATAAACTTCTTTCAAACAGAAAGTAGAAACAAACTGCCCACCTCCTGGCGAGCTTGCAGCCCGCGCGCCAAGCGGAGGAAAGAAAAGGCTGAGCAGATAACACCCCAACCCTTCGTGGCGCCTCGGCCCGGGCAGGGGACCTACTGCAGAAGCTGCAAAGGCGGCGAGCGCTGCCGTCAGCTCCCCGGGGGTCTCTCCCCCTCCTAAGCCAGGCTGGAAAGGTCAGGATGTCAGGAAACCCACCTCTTTGCTATTTTCTTTCGACACCATCTTACCCAGCTTGAATTCCCAGGAGAACACATTATCTTGTCCTTTGTCTTGCGAAACACCGAATTAAAGAAATCTTGTTAGCGTCATTAAAAATCTCAACAACCTCGCCATTATAAAAGACCGTGTTAATTATTCCCGGGTTTCACCTTTCCTATAACAAGTCTCTTCATGAAAACGACAAACAAGAGGTTCCCGTCACGCAATCAGAGCGCACGCCGTAACGCCGCCACCTTCCCCACCCGCGCCCATCAGCTTCTTTTATCTCATTACTTCTGAGTAGTAGATGCATACGTTAATGGCTTTGTAGAGCAATTTATGAAGAATAATAGACTGCTTAACTGCAACAGCGCAGTTGAAATATAAGCTTTGAACCTTCACAGCGATTATACTGTAGGAGGAGAGAAAATTAAAGGTTCATTATCACGGAGAAAATGATGATAAGACAAACAGTTCCTGTAATTATTGATGGGCTTATCATTGATAAATAGGCTGTTGAAATGAGCACTGAGGAGGTTTGCATCAAAGTGAGCACGGTCATGGGTAACCTACTGGCAGAGATCAATAATATCCACAATGGATAAGCAGAGAGAGGCTGCATTTCCTCGTCGTTAATCACTTCCCCATTGGAAAATGCCATGTTTATCCATGTAAATGGAATTTCAACAAGGCAAACATTAATTCTACACACTTGTTTTTCCCTAAAGTTTTACAGAAAAACTACATGGACAAACAGCAGTGTTTGTAGATCTCTCTGAATACAAAGTGCGTCTGTTGGGGTTTTCGTGGCCAGACATAATTAAAAAATCTCGATTTGTCAGGGCTTTTCCCATCCACAGCAAACTACCTTGAAATATAAAGCGCTGCTTCCCACTGACAGCAATCAGTTCCACTATGAACTGGGCAGTTTTCTTTCATCTCAGGTTTCTTCCTTTTGACTCGCCAGTAGAATTTTTAGTTTCAAATCTAGCTAATATCTCAACCTGTAAAATGCTTGAGGGAACGCAGTTTGGAGTACAATAATTATGGCCTGGTATAACCAAGAGTGGCAGTGTCACTCTCCCTGGTCACACAGGGAGGCATCTCCCAGGGGAGCACTCAGCTTTCTCCAGCCCCGAAAGCCGTCCTTCGCAGGACCACACACCTCAACCAGGGCTTCCCTCTCCCACCTGCTCCTTGATGTGAGTTTCCAAACACACTTCACCAGGTTTCGCAGTTTCTATGCCCTGACTTCAGGCATCCTGTTCACATTACTATCCGTTACTTTCAAATTTTCAAAATTCATTTCAGATATGAAATATTTGACTCACAAAATGTCAAAACCAATTCTTAAGTACATATGTTTTAAAAGCAGCTTTTTCTGTCGAAAAACATCCCCCTGCACAGTGTTTGATCAACTGTACATGCCAACCGTGTACATCCCAGCACGTCCATCCAGGCCGCTATTCACACTGTTATTTTTACTTCCTCGATTTGCAGATGTAATAAATGGAATGTGATGCCCTGTTTTAGATTTAACAGTGACATTTTACTCCCAGGTTTTTATTAAATCCTGCCCCTTCTTTGACATGCTCACCTACCTCTCCTTCAAAAGACGTTTCTCTGCTTGTTTTCTGTTCCTCCGGCAATGCCCAGCCTTCTGCTCCTCTGTTCACAACAGAAACCGCTGCCAGGCACCGAGGAGGGGATCCAGGAATTCTGTCCATCATCTCCTGTGACCAAAACAGAGACAAGACCATTTACCTCTTCACAGCATTATGATAAACTTGTGCTTTTCTTGCCTTCCCTTTCGTAGGCTACAGGAGCTGCAGTCTCTTGACGTGCAAACGTCCATCTCGTCCATCACCTGATGTCCTAACTTTGCTCCCTGGTTTCCCACACCGAGCGTTGATGCTGTTTTTGCTCGGGAAGAGGTTCGCCCGCAGGGATGCGGCGGTGTCACGGCGGGAGGCTCTGCTCTCCCTCGCAGTGCCGGAGGGAGCCCACGGCCCCGCGCCACGGGGACGGGGCACTTGCAGCTCACGAACACGCTTGCGGGGATGCAGCACAGTTGGAGTCAACCAGCTCCGAACAACTCGAGGTGTTCAAGAGCCGGGGACCACCCACCGCTGCTGCAGCAGCTCTCTCGTCCCCCATCCCGGCTGTGGTCACCCCCCTTATTCCCCAAGAAGACACCCCCTCTAGCACTGGGGTTACAGCACAGATTGGGATGTTTGCTCCGGACTAGCAGCATGATTTTTCCAGCAGAAGCTCGCAGAGCGGCAAACCTGCCCACAAACACCCAAAATTATCACAGTCTGGCACTAAACCCACTGCTCAGGTGTCCCGAAAGCCCTCAGCAGCCACGCCGTGACAGCAGCAGGGCTTGCGCGGTGCCGCTTCCGCCGCTCCGACAAAAGATGCCAGAAATGGTGGCAGAGGCATTTCAGCTACAATCGGAGCTTCCCTGGCACAGCAAATCTCGATGACCGCCCGCGGATGGCTGGAATGAGTTAATGTCGGGTGGCGGAGGCGGCCCTGCTGGCAGGGACAGGGGGACAGGGGACGATCAGCTCCGCTGGTGGGAAGTTCACTCTGACTTGCCCAAGGGAGAAACACGGTGATGGCCTCAGTTGTTTCAAATGCTGCATTTTTTTCTTCATTTTAGCGTAACAGCCACCCTGCCCTTTAAAATCCCTGTTCAGTCATGACAAAATCAAACTGGAGGTCATTCAGGGCTTGTTCTGAATACCTGCAGTACTTCACACCCGTTACCTCTGCAAACTCTATAAATGCTGCAAAATAAAGGAGGTGCGTTTCTGAGAAGTCTTGATGCCACTAATCAAATTAATATTTAACCCCATTATATTAAAATTATGAGATATACACCCAGATTGCAAGGTTAATTGTGTTTTAGGAGTAGGCCTGCCCTGCAGGCAGCACAGTATGTACACTGCTGCAAACGTGCATGACTGATTATGATTAAAACCAATGTTTTTCTCCAGTTCAAATTCTAAATACGGTTGGTTTATTAAATGTTTTGTAAATTCATTTATGCAGCAAGCACCTGACACCCGCTTAGCACACTACAAAGGTTGTATTTTATAATAAGATTGTAAATTTTATTATAATTCTAGAGATCTGTAAATCTACAAGGCAGAAGAAGCAAGCTCACATTTACAGAAGAGGTAGAAGTGGTTATTTATCACTGGAAAGAATGAGACCAGGTTCCCGGGAGTATCCAGAGGGATGACACCAGCTGAGGGCCGAGTCCAACATCGCATTTGTCAGCGGCTCCATCAGCTAGATGCCACTTGGCTACGGACGGTGGCAAGTGGCCAGACAAGCTAGGTATGAAAAGTTGGTGTAATAAGTCAAAGAGATACCAATTTATTCAATCAGAACAATGGTAAAATTTGGGAAATCTTTTCCTCCGCATCCCCAGTTTTGCGTTACCCTGAGTGAGGGCGGATTTGTGTCGGAGTCGGTGAGAGGAATCAAGCCAAGCAGCCATGGAAAGTGAAACAGAGGGTTCGAGCCATCCCCAGAAGCTACACTGAAATACACATATACAAACCCAGGAACATGGAGAACAAAGACCAAGTGCAAGGTCCTCCATCTGGGTCAGGGCAATCCCAAGCACCGATAAGGGCTGGGCAGTGACTGGCTTGAGAGCAGCCCTGAAGAAAAGGACTTGGGGGTGCTGGTGGACGAGAGGCTCAACACGAGCCGTCAGTGTGCACTTGCAGCCCAGAAAGCCAGTCGTATCCTGGGCTGCATCAGGAGAAGCGTGGCCAGCAGGTCGAGGGAGGTGACTCTCCCCCTCTGCTCCACTCTCGTGAGACCCCACCTGGAGTACTGCGTCCAGTTCTGGAGCCCCTATTACAAGAGAGATATGGACGTGCTGGAACGTGTCCAGAGAAGGGCCACGAGGATTATCAGAGGGCTGGAGCACCTCTCCTGTGAGGACAGGCTGAGAGAGTTGGGGTTGTTCAGTCTGGAGAAAAGGCTCCGGGGAGACCTCATAGTGGCCTACCAGGATCTTAAGGGGGCCTACAAGAAAGCTGGTGAGGGACTTTTTAGGATGTCGGGTAATGGTAGGACTAGAGGGAATAAGTTAAAACTAGAGATTGGTCAATTCAGACTGGACATTAGGAAGTTCTTCACCATGAGGGTGGTGAGACACTGGAACAGGTTGCCCAGAGAGGTGGTGGAAGCCCCATCCCTGGAAGTTTTTAAGGCCAGACTGGCTGAGGCTCTGAGCAACCTGATCGAGTTGGAAATGTCCCTGCCCATGGCAGGGGGGTTGGAACTAGATGATCTTTATGGTCCTTTCCAGCCCTAACAATTCTATGATTCTGTGATTCTAAAAGCACAGCACCATAAACCTTCAGAAGAGCTGTTGGCTCAAGCTGCTTGCTGCCTGGAGAGAGGGAAGCGGAACTTAATTTGTGAAGAAGAAAAAGAGTTTGTGATCCACAACCCCCTTTACATTTGGCAGATTTAGTCTCCTACCTACTTTTTAGCACTATTTTGTTTAGCACTGTAATAATCTTAAAGAAGCTGTTATTATCAATAATTGCCTTAAGTAAAAGAAAGAATGCTTTTACTAAAGGAGGTCCCTGACACATCCACAATGCCATCGATGATCCTGCAGAGCAAACAGGACAAGGTCCCTGTCCTGAGTAAACTGCAGGTGAGAACAGAAACCGCGCGAGGCCAAAAACCTGCAATTCAGTTCCCTGAACTCCAGCTGGCAAACACCTTCTTTGTAACAGCGGGGGTAAGAGCTTTGCACGGGAACAGGATTTTAGAAGGGACTGGTTAGATGAAAAAATAATTGCTGCTGACAGAGCAGGCAGGGCACTGCAGCACCTCCACTTCAGCAGCACTGCTTTTTGTGCTGCCGGACAGGTATAAAAGCTGACAAATATACAGGCTGGCTGTGGGAAAGGGGCAGTGATCCAGCACTGCCAAATAACGTGGAACCTAACGTTACGGTGACAGATGGGCACTGGGAGCCACCAGAAAAGTCACAGACGTCCAAAAAATACGGAGCACTGCCTCAGAACTGAGTCTGGAGCACAGGGCTCAAATCTCCCAATCTGCCACGGCTTGGGAGGAAGGGAGAGGGAGGAACATCCTTCTCCTGGCTTGTAGCATCAACAAGTTATAACTTGGTGTCAGACCATCTACTCCAGGCATCAGGCTAACGGGCAATGGAGCGACAGCCCCATCCATCCATCACCTGCTCCCATCCAGCGAGCGCAGCATCCCCGTCCTCCCTCATCCCTCCAGAGCCCTTGGGAGCCCACGAGCAGGGAGGTTCTTACACCGTCTCACCTTGCTGGAACACATACGTCCACATCCCAACTGCATCCTTCAACTGCAAACCCTCCAGAGGCAGGTGCACTAATTACGTGGTGCGAAGGTGCCGCGCACGCTTTGGGGCACTAAAATAACACCCACAAATTAATGCTTCCAAGCTGCGAAAACTGTCTCAGTGCCGGCACTGGAGAAGCATGAAGACAAGTTATTACTGTCATTATGGTTCTCCTCACAGCGCAGCTATGCAGGGAGAAACGACAAGGGCGGGGGGAAAAACCCAAAATGGAATTAAAACTTTAAAACAGTGAATTTCTAATTTCTTCTGAACAACCACGGAGCTGTTCCCATGACGCAATGCCATGTGCTAAACCTACCAAGTGGGATGCGATACTCTGCCAGCGCTGCTGAAGATTTGTTGCTGTATCTTGTCTCAAGGCTTTTCCCTTGTAACCTCATGGCAACTCCGACAGCCCAGCCGGGAGTTCCCACCGCCGCTGGAGTTCAGCCAGCAAGGGCTGGAGATGTCAGCAGGGGACAGCCGGTGGTTCCGTTGGGATAAGCACTTAAGTATGACTACAGCCAAGAGAAACGGCTTTTCAAGAAGTACCTGCCTCGTTAGGCCCATGAAATCAGCTAGAGAAAACCACGAAGCAAAAGAAAACCCACGGAGAAGCCAAGCTTTGGTGCGCTCCCTGGGTGCTGGGAGGGACTTCAGGTACATCTCTGGAGGGACAGGGAAGCGGACGCAGCACATCCCAGACAACACACGGCATCGGTGCCCAGCACACCCCTCCCCGCCCAAGGCCAGCCCAGCCCCGCGCTTCGCTGGGTGACAAATGCAAACGAGAGTTGGTAATTGGTTCCCTTCAGGAAACACACGCCAGAGTTTCCCAGTTGGATGGAAAAGCAGAAAGTCAAGACCTGAATCTGGCAAACAATTTATCCTTTAATTTCTTCTGTATGAGAACTGGAGATCTTGGACTGTCCCTGGCAGCTAAAAAACAAATTGCAATGGGCAAGAGACATCCAGGTTGCCCATTGCCCCTGCCAGGCCATCGGGGAATGGGAAATACTTCATTTTGTGTTTCCTTCCCATCCAAAGGGAAATACTTCGTGTTGCGGTTCCTTCGCCCACGAGTAGGATGTAGGAAGCAGAAGAGAGACACACACCGCTTCATTGTTCTCAGTTCCCCAAATCCACATGAGGTGCCACAATTTCATAAAGTCTCAGAGAAGATAAGCTCTTTTTACTGTCTTAATTCAACCCCGCGTTTAACACCGAGCGTTCGGGCTGAGCGCTGCAGTGCTCTTCTGCCTGGGGGCGGTTTCCCTGCGAGGGACGCAGCAGGTGCGCCGACCACGGCACGGGGACGGGAGACAGGGTGACGGGACACACGAGTGCTTCTCAGAGCCCGCAAACCCTCCTACACCTGTCTGCGTTATAAATCCAATGTTAATAATGTTTTCCCTCTAATTCTCCACACCTTCCTCCTTGCTCAAACTACTTTTCCCGTCCTGCCCACGCCAGAGAGCAGACAAACCGCTTTCAGGTGGCGAGCGTGGCAATGGTGTACTTGAAAGGCAGAGGCAATTCTAGCAGGGGAAGAAGGCTGCTGCCCACGTCAGACATCGTGTCAGCCCAGTACCACATTTCCTGCACAGTTTGGGACTGAAACTGCCGTTTCTGTCTCGCTCAGCATCGTTTCAAACTCGCTCTGCATCGTTTCAAACTCGCTCTGCAGCCCACATTTATGTAATATTACCATTGACACACCCAAGGAGCAGAAAGCAGCGTATAATTAAAATCAAACTTTTAGCAGTTGACAACTGATCCTTTGGCTGCAAATTGTATTTGCAATGTCTGATTGTCAAAAATGTATGTCCGTACCGATTTCCGTAGACAAAGCCAAGCTCCCACTCAAAGGGTACGTGGTCCCGATGGTGCACCGGGAGAAGGCAGACGACGCACGGTGTTGCTGCCCAGGCCGGGCCGGGAGACGCTGCTGAATCCCGTGAGCGGTGCCAGGTAGAGGCAGGTCCCCTCCTGTCCCTGTCTCATGACACGCTGCTGGTGCCCTCGAAAGGTCTCGCCCAGGCGCCTTTCCCAGAGCTCAGCCTTTTGCAACAGAGTGCGAATGACGAAGGGATGCGACGGACTAAACCCACCACCTCTAAGAGCCTTTCCAGCTATTTTTCTTTTTTTTTTTTTTTTTTTAATTTGAAGGAAAACTATTAACAAAATTAAGCTGCTTGAATTACTCCGGATTATGTGGCGATACCTGTCAGAAAGCAAGCCCCGTATGACCCGTAGCCTAGAGGAGGATGTAGCATTAGGTCACTAATGGTTGCAAGATGCAAATTGCTGCCACGAAGCGGGCTGCGCTTCCATCCGCCTTTACCTCTGCAATTTCCCCAAACAACTCCATCTGCCAATTAAATGCAGAAAGTCATGCTGCGACCATTTTGACCCAAACCTCTCAGAGGTTCTAAAAAGGTCGGTTGGTTTGCTTCCAAAACTGTCACCGAGCTATTATTTTATTTTTATTTTTTTCCCCCCAGGATGGGAAAGTAATCCTTTTTTTCCCCCTCTGTGTCTCGGGGGCAGAGCTGCGCTGCAGTTCCCAACGGAGGCTGGCCTCCTGCTTGGTGTTGCTGAGATAATTTTCTGGCTTTTTCTAGACTTCTGGCTCCAAGCACATTGGGAGCCTGTAAAGTGCCAAAGCTACTAGTTACCATCAAGCAACGCACTCCGAGGTCCAGAGCTGCCACCTGCGCCGAGTGGCCTCCTGCGCATCCCCTCACCCAAGCGATGCCTGCAGAAGCACCCAACCAAAGGGTGCAGCATCTCACCACGCTTCTCACGTGACACGGTGAGATGGAGACGGGGCTCCCAGCAGCTGCACTGCGGGTGATGGAGTCCCTGCTCTTCACGCAGCCGTGGGCTTTTCCCGAGCTCTGGCTGCTCCTGCAGGGTTTACCCCAGCAGAGAGATGGGGAAAAATGGATAGAGCTTAGAGAACTGCCTGTAAATTTAGGTGGCCTGCTTGTCCCTTGGCACATAGCCCAAGTTGGAGGAAGCCTTTGCTGTTAAACATCGTGGACTCACATGTTGTTAAAACTGTGTGATATTTCATGGTTGGTTTTTGAAGTGTCATACCGAGAATCCCCAACTTCCCCAGTCCTCCCCAGTTAGCACGCACTGTGGCCAAACTGCCCTTCCAGCCAGCTTGCTGCGACCCGGCTCCATCTCAGAGGAGAAGGAGGGTCACCAGAATGGCCCCGCAAAGAAATGGAGCTGACGGTACAACCTGCCTTTAGCACACACTACTGAATTAACAGATAGCCCTTTCCTTGCGGCGCTGTCATGATCTGTTGGTCATGGCTGCCAAAGCTGTTGAACATGACCCTACCCAAGAAGCCTTCACTTATGTACACACATTGACGCTAAGAAGAAGAAGAAGAAGATAACCCAGAGTTACTTGATTCCTGTAAGACCTAGACGAGGCTGGGGATGCACTTGGAGGGACCAGTCCATAGTGTTGCACGGGTGGGACCTCCTGCTCAAGCAAGTACCAGTTTTGTGACTCTGAGCAATTCAAAACTACGGACGGATAACAGAGGGAAAAAATAGCTTTACAGTTGTACTCGCAGTGTCCTTCCCTACATCCAAAGGGCTTTTCATTAGTTATTAGATTAATTTCCTCATTCCACTCTAACTACAATGTAGGGAGGTTAATTTATTACCGGTTTTGTATTAGTCAAAGAGTCTTAAAAAACACTGATGAAAAAAAAGACTTTGAGGCCAATTCCTAATGAGAGCTTGTGTCATCTCTAAACTCCTATTGAACTTCCAGATCCCCTTTGAAGCAGCAAAGTACTTTAAAAAGTTTCCTAAGGTGACATAAAACTTTCAGTTTTATACATTTTACAATAAACTATATTTTTCTGCCGAACCCATGTGGAGATCTGAAACTATCAAGCAACAAGTCTGCCTATTAGAGCCCCTGTCTTTTGTTGGATATTTCACTCGCATTAACTAGGAAATTGCTCAGCCCCATTGTCGATAAGATAAATGTCTTCTCCCTGGAAAATCTTAGCAGATTTTAATAGCAGATTCCGCCTCGTAGTTTCTTGTTTCTTTCTAGATATATCATAATTGTATCTGCTTTGAAGTTCTTTATCTTGCTTTATCCTTTCTTCTTTAAGGAGCAATTTCTTGATATTTCTCGTGCTGGAACTAGCCTTTATGTAGAAGAAGTCTGAAAGTACAAAGAATAAAAGTGTCCAGCCTTGCAGAACTGTGAGCATCTGTCTAATAGAAATGTCTGCAGTTTTTCAAAAACAGGGAAACCATGTTACTGCCTTTCAAGTCTCCCCGGATTGTCAACGCATTGTGAAACGGAGTCTTAGAATGACATCTTGGTTTTGCATTCAGTCTCTCTGGGCCCAGCCCTGGGGAGGACTGAGTACTCTTGATGCAAAGCGTACGTAGCTGTAAATACCATCTGTAGAGCTACTGAAGATACTTTTGAGCAGCTGCTGGAAAGTAAAAACCAGACCCAACTCTGTCCAAAAGGGAAATTTGAGAAGTCCACATTTTCTACACTACAAATACATTTTTCACAAAAGCCATTGTGCTACCATTTTGTGGTGAGAAGATACCACAGAGCCTGGGCACCCGGACAGCCCAGAGGAGAACCAACCAGAGGAGATGGCTGCTTTCCCAGGCTAGATGTCCTCCTGTGAGCCAACCCATTAACCCACACGGAACGAGCCAGGCCACCAGGCACCAGGGGAAGAGCTCAGCCACGTGGGGAAAAGGGGTATCGAGCACTTCATACTCCCAAGGCCTTCTCCAGGCACACAAACTGGAGCCACAGCCTGGGTTAAGACAAGTCCGAATTGCATTAAGATGGGCACCCCCAGGCCTGGATCCTTCTCAGGCAGCTTTGGGAAGCCAGCCGAGGAGGCTGAGTGAGAAACACAGCGTTCTCAGCACCCCACTATAGCCCACAGGCAAATGCAGATACCTGCACCAACACTGACCCACCAGCCATCACAGCGTCCTCAGAGGTGGCCTACTGCTCCCCATTGGCAGGAGAGGGATCTTCCCAGGTCTCGGGGTCTCTCCTCAGCATCTTCCATTTCCAACCTCCCTTCCAAATCCGTAATTTTACTTTTTCTTCACTCAGCGGTAATATACAGAGATCCTTGAGCTTGCTGGCTGCACTTCTGGCATCCAGGGCCAGCCTCTGTTCAGGAGCACAAGCTCAGGTGATGCAAGGTCCTGCACACAGCATGGACACAGCAGCTGGAGGTTTCATGCCCTGCCATGCACTAGAAACACGGCAAAGTCACCCATTCTTTGGGGAAAAGGACAGCCTTTGCTGGGTTGAGATAGGAAGGAAGAAAGCAGGGACCTAACTCGGATTATAGAAGATCCGTTCTCACATTCGCTTTCCAGTTTGTCCCAGTGGTGTTTCCCTGCACCGCTGGCCGTGTCCCACAGGAGGGTGCGCGGGGCTGCAGCAAAGGCTGCTTTTAGCACTTCCAGCAGCACAAACCCCACTTGAAGAGGGAAGTGGCAGGTGGGCTACAGAACTGCTGTGCCAGTATTAGCTACTGATGTGAGTATTAAGAGAACATAACTTTTTTCCCATAAAATATTTAGGCTACAACACATACATATTTATTACTTTTAATCAAACAGAATGAGAAAGTTCTCCTTGCTTCAGCTTTTGGAAACCAAAACAAGGCCGACCTGACAACTGCTACCTGCTTTCTTTCCAGAAAGGAAATAAAAACTTTGGGGAAGAATAAATGTTCTACGAGAGATGGTTTGGGAACCACTGCCAGATACAGGCTCAGTTTGCCAAGAGGAATTAAGGTGAGGGAGTCCCCATGCTCTGGCCACCAAGTAGGGCTGGTTTCTTTCCTTCATCTTCTGTTCGCATTTTCTGTGTGGACCGTACGCTCCCCCACATTCTCCCTGTAAACCACGCTGATCCATTGTAGTTGGCACTGTAGCATAACAAAGGTACCGGCCATCGCTGCCATGGCTCCGCGGCGAGGAGCAGAGCTCAGGCGGGCCACCGACACCGCCGAGGGGCAAACAGAAAGGTACCCACAGCTGAACAAAATTACACAATTCTACTCCCTGCGAGTAAACAAAATCACTTATTCTTGAAAATCAAAAGGTAATCACACTCTCTTCAAATTGTGTGAAAGGACGGAAACTGGATCCCTGTTCCTAAGACATTAATCAAATCCAGACTCAATTTAATGATGTTAACAGTCATCCTTAGCTTTCAGAACCGCTCAAAGGGCTTCTACTGGAGTTATTTGATCTCAGGCTTTTTGTTCACTTTTCGGCAGTATTTTAGAGAGTCTATAATGTCTGAGAAGCTTCATGTTCTGAATAGGGAAGGAATCACAGGACTATTACTATTTATCACTTTTTTTCTACTCAAACTTAAATTACATGCACAAAACTTCAGGATGATATGAGGCACATAAATGCCCATATTTAGTATTTTGATTAGTCACAGAAGAAAGCAAATCATGAGCTTGTCTATATAAGTTGCCAAGCTGCTGACAAAGTCTTTCAGAAATAAGGCTGCAAAATAATGAAGTCTAGCTCATGAATGAAGTGTGTGTCAAGGTAGGACAGCGTTCCCTTCAGCATTATAAACAGTGCTTTGATGAAAGTTTCATAAACGGTTTAATTTTTCTCTTTTATCTTCTCTCACACTCCCCTCTCTACAGCCTCTCTTTCTTCCGAGCAGCATCCGCAGAGGAACAGATGGTTCAGGAGATGGGAGATCCCTCCTGAAGGTTACAGGCAAAGGCTTCTCCCTGGCTCGGTGGAAGAGAGACAGCTCAGTTATAGGGGTATCGGACACGACCAGAGAGACAACCAGCCCTGGCCCCGGCACATGGACACTCCCAGGGACAGCACGGCATCTTCGTTTGGACAGAAATGGCTTAACGGAAGCTATCGGTCTGTGTGAGACGCCCACCATCCCCTGGTGGAACCGCTCTGCTCCGGAGGAAGGGTTGAGTATTCACTGAGATGTAACCTAGAGGAGGAAAAACACCCTCTGAAATGGAAATGATGACACTGAACTTCAGAGAGAGGACATTAGGATTCTAGCTTTTCTTGAGTAATGTTTATTTATAAGTGGAGGTGTACTACCACAGGAGATTAAAAGCTTGCCCAGCTCCAGAAATCCTCTGGCCCTGTGACTCAAAAAGCTGCTTTGGAAATGACAGTTCACAACCATGCATTGTCGTCACCTACGGCTGGTCTTCTCCTCCATATACCCCTTTCCTCTAGGGACTCAACTTCAAGCTCATCCCTCTGACCCATGCCACAGCCCCACCTTTGGCATCTCTTTTTTTCTTCCTATTTTCTGAAAAATTTGGCTTGCTTGCTCTCTGTCTTCCTCCACGCAGTTCGTGAGCAGTGTGAGAACTTCACAGCCATAACAGCTGGTGCTTCCATCCCATCGGGTAAACGGTGCCTCGTCCTGTTGACGCAGCACGGAAGAGGCAGAAGGCACCACGCCAGCCCCTGGGGAGAGGAGGCAGGACCTCTGGGGGACCCCAGCTCACCTGGATCCCCGCAGAACAAGAAGGAGCCCCCTGCTGGGGCTGTGCCCTCTCCCGCCCGGGAGAACTGAATGCAGAGCTGGGCGCAGGGCAGAGCGCCTGCACCACCGCAGTCACCTACCAGTGATGCCAACGATGGATAAATGGGGACGAGGAGACGTGCTTTGGCTCACTTCAGGGCGCCTCTGACGCCGCATCATTGCATGCCCTTTACAACAAAAAGTACGCAAGCTGCCTTCCCCCCCCCCATCCCACCCACCGCAGGACCCTGCCTGAGCCCCATCGCTTCCACCTCCAAACACTTGCTGCCACAGGAAAGCGAAGCTGCGGGGATCTCCGCCTCTCTCACACTAATTCCACTTCCAGCAAGCCAGCAGTTGTTGCTATCAGAATTACATGCAGATATTACAGACTTTCATTCAGAGCATTACAAGAATTGCTATAATCTCTTGATTCTTCCTTTGCTCCTTATCGTACTGGTTCAGCTCTTGCCTGCTTCATACAGTTGCTGTCTTTGTATTGCCCTTTGTTCAAATTTGCATTCAGACAACAATTAGAGGACTCTGCATGGCACATTTGCACCCTATCACAGGAGCACTTATTTCTCTGGAAGGCTGGCAGCAACCTGAAACAGCACTTCTTTTATTAACGGGGAACCACTGGAAGGATCACTGTGTTCCTGGAGTAACAACGGGGCTTTTGTCTTTGGCAACCAGAGGCAGGCCACAAAGAAGGGTCCCTGATTGGCATAGTGACTCTGTTCATTGATCATCCACGGTAAATCCTGGCTATGGATTACACAAAAACCATAAAACTGCTTTCTTAGACATACCCTCCTCCTTTCATTGTGTGCTTCAAAGTCTCCACACGCGGCCAGCCCCCGGGAAGGCACGGCACAGTCTGTCCTGGTGGAGACTTGAGGCTTGCAAAGAACAACTGCGGCAGAAGAGAAAGAGAGCCCCCTTTGAAATATGAAAGGGGAAAATGTGCGAGCCCTTCCCTCTCCCCACCGTGGGCTCCCACTTCCTTGTCCCAGCTAAAGCTAAGAAGGAAAAAATATACTTTAAGAGAAAGATTCCTTTGAAACGAGGCAGAACAGGGTTACAGAGAGATGAAGACGATGGCTTATGATAAGGGCACAGTCAGCAAGGAGCAGTAACGTTGGGAACAATGGAAATTTCACGGGTACGAGATCTGAGCGCAGGCGAGGCTGCTGAACCTCCAGCGCAGGCAGCTGGGTGAAGAGGTGCCCTGGCTTCACTGGGACTTTTCCTTCCTGTTATTTTACTGATAACGGGGAGGGGATGAGAGACAGCAGAAATCATCAAGAATATCCTGATCGAACAGGAAAACTACAGAAGTATATAACAATTGTGCCATCTCTGGTTCCCCACAATCAGCCAGAATCTTCTGCTGAGCTGACTCTCAAACGAGCGCTTCACAAACCAGGTGTGTGTTTGTAGATACAGGGAGTGACAGGCGATGGGGTGATAAAACACTGATTTTAAGAGGATGGTACCCTGAAGGGACACATCGAATACAGTTCTCTTGAGGCCTTTAAAACTTTTGAAGTTCAATACAAAGATAACTTTTTTTTTTTAGGTGACATGAGCGTTACAGAGATTATACGTTAACGAGAAATTGGGAGTGGTGCCTAACGAAGTCATCTTGACCTTCGGCAGGGCAGCACCCTGCCATGGCATCGCTCCCTGCCCAGCACTCCCACATCCCAGCTCCCCAGCATCCCGACGGCAGGACAGCCCGCAGGACAGGGGGCTGCCGTGCCCGGAGAGAAAACAGCTTTTCACTAGGGAACTGGCACAGGCGCTCCAGTCCTCCTTCGGGTAGGAAACAGAGGGCGCAACTTTCAAGTCTAATTAATTATGGTAATGTAATTAAACAATTTCAAAGGGGGATCTTAGCAAGGGTGAACAGTAGGATCCCTATAAGGGGTTAGCAGTAGGGAAGGTCAACGGAGGACTCTAATATCAGAGAATGACAGAATCACAGAACAGTTTGGGTTGGAAGGGACCTTAAAGATTATCCAATTCCACCCCCTGCCCTGGGCAGGGACACCTCCCACCAGCCCAGGTTGCTCCAAGCCCCGTCCAGCCTGGCCTTGAACCCCTCCAGGGATGGGGCAGCCACTATACATCTGTATCAGACAGCAATATTGGCACTGATTTCCATTTTTCATCTCCAGCGGAGTTAAGAGCTGTTTTCCAGTCCTCTCCTGGAAGCTGTGCTGTGGGACTCCCCTGAGGATCAGGACTGAGAGGCCAAGAACAAACCACTCTCCCATTTCGCTGAAGCTGCCTTGTTTACACGCTTCAACCACCTACGACACAGTCAAAACTGGAAAGGCAAAACAAATGAAAAACTCAGAGCAGAAACAGTCCATTTCTGTTTGGAATCCCTCCCTGTTTGTGCACGAAGCCCACCAGGACCATGGCGCTCCTGCAAAGCCTGCTCATGGTGCAGCATTTTCTGGAGGGCAGTGCTTAAACGGAGAAATAAATCTACCTGGACGCTCATCTTCCACCTTTCTCCCCGTGCTCACTGCCGCGCCGCAGCGCCCAACACAGTAACGTATGCCGTAAAATCTGGGGGGAACTCAAGAGGAGAGCTGGGCTCCAAGGGCACAAGGAGAAAATTACATTGTCCCACCAGCGTCCTGCCGGATCCAGCTCGGGACAGGGCTGGCACAGTTAAGGGGGGTGGGAGGAGAAAACCCAGATTAGACTGAAGCTCCGGTGCTCTTCTGCCTCCATTAACAGATTACGCATATTGGAAAGATGATTATTGCAAAAACCGCTTGCATTGGTAATCTTTTCTGGGAGGTACGTGAGCGTCCTAAAGAGTCTTTTAAATCGAGATGGGCCTAAATTGAAGATGCTTTTTGGTTCAGGTTAATTTCTTTTTCTAATGGTTAGATGCTGCCTACTGTAGCAAGCAGAGCAGTCCCCTCTTCCTAAGTACTGTGGTAGCACGCAATTATAGTTACTGTAATTGAACAATTAATGTTTCCAGCGAAAATGCCTACTTGAAAGCATTTTATTTCTGTCATAAATTTGTAGTGGGTTGAAACCCTCAGCAAAGGCAGGAGAGGGGACCCACCTCCCCATCCCTGGGCTGTGCTGCTGCCTGCCCATCGCCCCCCCTCCCTCCCCCCATCCCAAAGAACAATTATTAACATAAGGATGGGCACCGCCTACCGAAACAAAACATTTTGACAGCTCCAACATTAATCATGTTCTTTGTACCACATCCACCACCTATTATCATTAATATTTGCAGATAATACTGAAAGCTTTTGTCCCTCTCATAAACAAACAGCTGTAATTATAACAATAGTTATTAATATCGGTGCTAATAGTACTATTGTTACTGTATGATTTCTTAATCATGTATCAAGCTTACAATATAGCAAATACCAACTTCATTCTAGATGCCAATTAGCTCCAAAGAAGACAAACATATTTATGTAGATTTATGCAAACACTAAAAGAAACTCATCCCCATACACAGGCTACCTTACATTTTAGGTTCCTATGGCTACAGCTCGTAACAGCAACGTGTGCTGAGCTTACACGACATCAGTTGCAAACAATTAGCACCAGCTGAATCAGCCCAGGTTAGCCCAAGACTTGATTTTTTGGTGCAGTTTTCAGATGCCATGAAATCACAGATGCTGGTACTTGAAAAGATTGAGCGAGAACCCACCTACCCCTCTTCCTCGGGGCAGAACCAACCGCACCCAAGCCCATCACCAGCAGATGTTCATGGGAGCACTCACATTTCATATTGCACACTAATTATCTATACAGCATCAATTTAATCTAGGGCAGGGATTTTCACACTTCGCTGCGTCCCATCTCCCGTCATTTACCATTACATCCTACTCAGCCAAGAGCTGGAAGACACAGCAATAATATAGATGTTTGTTGCCTTTGACTCTTCATGTCACCAACACCTTGCTCAGGCATGCAAACACGCCGCAATTAGGGCTACATTATATCAAAAGCCAAAATATTCCAAAGCAGCTGCTTTTGCCTTCTCTTTTCCCAACCAACGACAGCCAGTGTAGTCATCTTCTTCCCATAACCCTGCTTTTCCTACTGACCTCCTCAAGGATAAGACTTTACAGGAATTCCCCCCAAAATGGCCCTGCAGAGTTTCAGGGCGGCCCACATTTCTGAAACACGATAATTAACAATTTTTTGCCATTTGTTCATACACGACAATACTAGAAGAAAGAAGAGCACCCAATCCCTAAAGGGTGAGCCAAGGGCCAGCCATGGACACAAGCTGCACAGCCTTGGTGGGCACACAGTGAGTATCCACAGGATCTCTGCTGGAGGCCAGGCCAGGCGATGGGCAAGGTTGCTGTGTTGCCACCAACATCAACTCCAGTGCCCATGTTCATCTTTGGATATGAACGCCTGAGAAGGGCGATTACAGTTCCTACCTGGCCCCTTCAGCTTCAGACCCTTCTCAGGCCACCAGTCTCATGGTGGAAGTCATCAGATGACCTCGCTACAAGGTAGAAGAAACTTATTGATAAACTCCCCTCAGGCATTGATAAAGCCTGGGCAAAACTGTCAGTGTTGAAGATCCATCCCAAAGTCCAATGTTTAGATAGCTGCAGAGACAAAGCACAGAAACAAAGACGAGCTGAGCAGCTGGGAAGAGCCCCCCCCCTCCAGTGCTGTCCTCTGCATCCCAGGATACATCCCAACAGGCAGAGTCACCATCATCTACTGTCACTCGAACCAAAGAGCCCAGGACAAAGTCACGCACGTGTTTCTCCCCGTGTCCTGACCCGCTGTGAGAGGCAGCGCTGAGCGAACACCACACCGAGGGCTGGCTCTTTTGGAGTCCCACAGATCTCCCTCATCAAATATGTTTGTTACCTAATGCTGCGGATACACAGGGCTGTGGTGAAAGTGTTTCTTGGCTTACCTACAGCTTGTACAAAACTGCTATTTTGTTATTCATTAAACGTCTAAATAAATAACGTACTGCTGTGCTTCTCTGTATTTATTTATCATTATTATTATTTTTTGTAATTTGGATATGAGAATTTGAAAAATGTAAAAGTTTTACACATGAACTTAACTGGATATTTAATCCTCTCTGCAAGCTTGTGTATAGGTTTCATTCCTTAAGGCCCTGGTGCATAATTAACAGGCCCCGCTCCCATCACGGTTTTCTGTTAGAAAAGACTCTGGATGTTATCAGAAAACACCTTCTCTAATTTTAGTATGCAAAATTCTGATTACATTATGAATTTTTTATTTCTTAATTCTTTACCATTTTTATTCACCCTCTGGGTACTGAAATATAATTAATTCTGCTTTACTTTTTCTAATAGATTTATGTGTATTATCATACATATTAAATTTTCACTTCTGTAACTTTTTTCATTTTTATTGCTTCCCGCACTGACAACGTTCACTTCATTAAAAACATGTAATCCCTGAGCTGTGATCAAGACATAATTGCACTTTTTTTTTATTATAATAACATGCATGTTCTTGATATTTTATTAGTGAAACCCCCGTTATGCTTGTACAACTCAGAGCAACCCCCCAGCCTGCAAGTGGGCTCCAGGCGAAGGCGTTGGGGCAGCGGTGGGACCAGTTCACGGGCAGTGGAGATGATCATGCTCCGAGAAAACAATAAAATACTGCCTTCCCCCCCCCCCCCCCCAATTCCTTTGCACCATTCTGCATAGACCAAGACCAAGACTGTCTTCACAGCCTTGACCTTGATTTAGGAACCGTTCTACGATTGTAAATAAGGGGGCAGAGGGACTTCTGTAGTGGAATAAAGCTCGGGTGAGCTCTTCACCTTCTGGACAACGATTTCCAGTTGTACGCAGCTCTCACTTACCAGTGAAGACTGCAGTAGAACCCCTGACCCTCTTCTTGGTTTGTTTTTCACTTTGTTTGTTGTATTTTTTTTTTACAGTTTATAGTCTGTTACACAACGTGCTGTATGCTCGCCTGCCCGGGCAGGGCCCCAGACCAGCAGCGGCTGATCCAACCTACACAAGGCACCTAACGGCAAGGGGGCCCGAGCCACCGCCACCCTGTAACACAGCCCACGCTGGCCAGTGGTATCCCAGCAGTTTACAGTAATTTCTTTAAAGTCCGTAATCTGTGTTCCCAGGAGGCACAGATAAGCACCGATGGTCTGTTAGAGCAATAGCGATAGTTCCTTCAGTTGTTTGCTTAGAAAATCCCTGAAAGCCCAAAACTGGACTGCACAGACCCACAACCAGCAAACCAGAGTGCTGCACGGGGCCCAGAACAGAGGAAAAAGGGTTTTGGAGGCACAACTGGGACAGTTTGTGTGGTTTGGCCCCAGATAGAAGAGCTCTTCTGCTCCCCCTCTGCTGGATTACTTCTGTCACTACCTTTGACATCAGCAGAAAAGCCACACTGTGGGTTCGCTCGTGTTTCAAATGACAATTAAAGGGAAGAGACCTCAAGACAAAAAGACTGAAGATGCCTAAGAAGCTCCCCTGCTACTAACCTGTGATCTGCCAAACCGCGACGCCGTGGAGAACCAGCACTTGGTCCCAGCTCTGCCAGGGCAGGGTTTGGAATACGGACAGAAAACAGTGCATGGGAATGATTAAAAATAGAACTGAAAATCAAGAACACAATAATAACAGCTTAGCACAGGTATTTTAGGTCACCTTAGCTTTATACAGACCGAGTGGAAGCCACCTGGTTGGAAAAAAGCAAATAAACTTGGATTTTCCACAAGTAAAAGGACAGGAGAAATCTTTGTATTTTTTACCCTAAGGTAAGACAATCGTGTCCGATGGATTAAGACTTTTTTAAAAATTATTTTTAACATAAAAAGAGGGTCAGGCTCCAGAACGCATTCCTCTCTCTGAGCCGACATTCCCCGCAGAGCTCCCATGGGCAGCCGTGCAGCCTCCTCTGGGAGCCCCCGCCGAGCCGCAGCACCTTCCTGCCCCTGCAGGCAGCTCCCCAGGCTGTGATTTTTGGAAGAATCGCCACCGCTGATCTCATTTAAGCATTTTTCTTCTTTCGCACTTATTTTTATTTTCATTCTGTCGTCACATAATCACCATTTCCACACATTTCGTATCAGCGTAAGCACAAATCCTATCATATTCTTATCGTATTCTCCAATGGAATTGGTAGGTAAAATTATTTCCATCTGCTAAAGCAAAAGCTTTGTTTCTTCCTTGGGCTCCTGGTTTCCCAGGGGCGCGCTGGGACGGCACCAACTGCAGCAGTGACAAGTGCCACTTGTCACCCCAGGAGCAGTACCGCAGCATCTCCCAACTTGTTTGCTCAGCAACACCGCGGCTGTCAAGTGGTATTTTCTACGTCTCTTCTTGATGGTTCTACACTCAAAGCCTCCTGCAAGCGGAGCAGAGACCACCCCTGTCCCCGAGCCCTGTAGCTCAAACCGCTCCCAAGGGCCATTCCTGGCTCTTCACCCGACCCCGGCCAGATCTCTGACATCTCCCACGAGATGTGCTTGTCCATCAGACCGCCCTGGGCATCAGCAACAAGAGACCCCACCGCTTCATGGGAAGGTGATGCTACAGCAGCTTTTTCGAGCAATGATGAAGGTCACGGCGTTACTACCACGACTAGGAAAAGCCCACACATCTCCTTCAGTGTTTGGTACCACTTTTGTTCTTACTGTATTTTTATAACCTTTTCCACTTGCATCTTCCTCCCTCTGGAATACTTTCTCACCTGCTGAGGTATTCATAGGTTTTGGCTGCTTAGGTCCAACCCGTCACCTCCTTGGGTTATAAATGGTGCCTCTTTGCTGTGTTTAAAAGCACCACGATACCAGTCTCCGTGGGGTTACAGAAATACAATGAGAACATCAAGAAAAGGTTTAAAAGGACAAATTAAGGTAAATTAAGGATTGAGAAGAACCTGAGCAAGAGATCATTTTGTACTGTCCCCACAAGAACTGGAAGCTGTTAAGGCCAGCTGTACAGACCAGAAGCACCGGTCAAACAAAACAGGAGAGGCCGCACCAGTAGCATGGGAAGTGGGCGGCACAGATTTGTTTGTGCTGGCTGGAAAAATTGAAGTGATGGGACTTAACTTCAGCCCCACACTGCCAGGGAACTTTAACTGCTCAGGGACTTCCAGATGTGGACATCACTCAATATATTTTCCCTGGGAATCTCTTCTGGCATTGATTTAAGGTCTGTAACATTATTACGTGTTATTTTTTAAAAGCTTTTAATCCACCGTTAAACCCCCTGTTTGCAGACATGAGCTGAGCGTGGATACAGCAACGCCTGTCACTCATGTTAGGATAAAACCTGGGTCGCTGCCCACCGGGTTTGTAGGGTCTTGAGAAAGGATCTCAAGAGGGAATTTTGCTAAGTTACTGCTCAGTTACTGCTCGCCAACACGGAGCCCCTCTCAGCCTTCTTCCCCGAGCCCTCTTGAGAGGAGCGGTGCCCGCCCTGTGACAGCAGCCTCTGAGAGGGACCTCATACGCGCACGGCAAACAATTACAATTATTGAGACACAGACAGCAAACAAGGATGCTGCTGTAGCCTGATGCCTTGAAGCAAAGCCCAGCAGAAGCAAGGAGAGGAGAAGGTACGTAAGTAAGACTAATACAATGAATCCCATTTTTCAACAGGAGCGTTTTGTGTACTTTCGTGTTTAGCTCATTGCTTTGTTGATGGCAAGCCAGCGTGACAGGCAGTAAGTGTCATTTCAGTTATGATAAAATATTGGAAGCTATCAGGCATTGTGAGCACAGGCGAAATTAAATTTACAAATGAGAGTGATATGGGAAGTGAACAGCAGCTCGACTCTAAAACCTGCATTCCAGACACGGCACATGATGTGCGGACACTGCGCCATGTCTGGTTCCTCCAGCCCCTGCCACGTTAGCCCCTTCAACAAATGCAGCAGGCCACTTAAAAATAAACACATGAATAAATAAAAAGGTTCATTCCCAAGAGCCGCACGGTCCAGCCGCTGCCATGGTCTGCCAGCACAGCAGCTCCTGCCCAGCGCCCGGCAAGGACGGCGGGGGACGGTAACACGCACCAGCAAGTCCCCAGCAACCCGCCGTTCTGAGGCAGGAGATGGGATCTTTTGGTCCTCCTGTGTCTGTTCCTGGCATCCTGACAGGCTGGGAATAATATTTTTAAATGCACCTTTTAAATCATTCTACTGTGTAACCACTGATGGCTGCAGTAAAATGAACTCTCTGGGCTCTTGCCTCATGAGCGGGAAGGGAAGGCAGCCAGCCCAGAGCGCACGGACCAGACACACCACTCACAAGCACGCAGGGGAACAGGAGAGGAGAGAAATAATGATCAACATCGGATGGAGACGCTGAGATCTAGGTCCTGTCTCACTGCAGAAATGGGCTTGAAATGGCAACGCCAGGAACTGCGGAGCTGCCAACTGCATACGGAGGTGGCTTCAATGACACTTTAAATCCTTCTTTTTACTTGTGGTGATGATTATCCCTACGGTCATTTAAAGTGAAAGGCTCAGAAATTCTCCTTCAATAGGCAGGAATAACCAGTACATAAGGATCTGAAGCCACACGGTCCAGCAGACCTCCACCTCCACACCCTGGGGAGCATCTTCAAAGCATATATTCTTACTACGAGGGCTTCCCCACACAGAGCAGAAGAAGAAAAACCAATCAGCAACCCCTGACTTATCACCGCATCTCAAACCCAGGTCTCACAGCAGCCACAGCCTCAGCCTTCACCTCCTCCAGCCTGCGACCACCAAATCCAGGTGCCACAAGCCACACCTGAGTGTGGAAGGGCTCATGCAGCTCACACACCTTTATGCCCTCACACCTCCGCGGGGCTTGGGGGGCTGGCAGGGCAGGGGAATTACACCAGCCCAGCACCCCTTTAAAATATTGTCATGGTTTGGGTTGGACTGGCCACCGAGACGAACTACAGATGCTCCCCCCACCTCTCTCTGCAAGGAGAGGGGGAGAAGCTTGTGAGCCTTACTCTTTGCAGACTCAGACGGTTATTTCACTTGAAGTCTTCAGAAAATGTGTATTGGAAACATTTCGCCTGCAGTAGTCCGCTGCAAGATTGATGGTTATAACTGTGGCCAGCACAGGAATGTTCTCTAAATAACAACTTAAAGGCAGGTAGTCCTCCGGCTGCAAGCGGCATGTCTGTTGCTTCACCAGCTGAAATACTGACGACTAACAGAGGTATTTCACAGACAAAGTGACACTGGGACCGGGCTCTACTGCAGAGCAGGGGCCGGAGATATTTACTGTGCAAAAGACAACTTTGTGGCACCTGCCGAAGGGTGCCCCAGCGAGCAGAGCCGCAGAGAACGTCACCCCACCAGAGCCTCCTCCGTCACCTACAAGAAAAGGCCCCACCGGCTCTGAAGGAACAGGCTGGCTGCCACCCCACGGCCTTGTCCCTCACAGAACTGACACGGCTGTCCCAGCTCCGGACAGACGCTGCGTTTCAGGCTGGCGTGAGAGTCCCCGAGAGCTCTGGCAAGAGCAGCCTGGGAGGGAGCGCGGCCTCCGGCCCCACCAGCGGGGCCAGCGTTAGCCCCGGTGCTCCTCAAACCTGGGTGATGTCCTCAAACCGCCCAGAAAGGAAGGGCACAGCTAAGGCTTCACTTTCCAATGCTCATGGGGTTCACCTATTGCTTCCTGCTAAATTATGAGCTCTTCCAAAATAGATTAAATAGGAATTTTAAAATGCTAGTGTTGAACATGATGCATTTTGTTACATTTTACCTGGCTGTAACTCCTTTCGCTGCTTAAATGGCCGCTCCTCCAATATATCCCCTCCTCCTGCTTGGCCTCTGAACTTTGGCCAGTTCTTAGCAGAAAAGCTCTGGGCTGAAATCCCGAGACATTTTTGTTCAGGCTGGCAGCCCCGAGGGCCCCCCAGCATCCCCATCCCTTCTCCCTGGGGGCTCCCTTCAGCACATAATGCAGGAGGTCACCACACAAACGGGTGGCCAACGCTTTCTGATACATCATCTTTGCCCAGCAAGGCTAATTAAAAGCTAGTGACATTTCTGTAATTAACTGCTTACTATTCTGAATATAAGGGGGGGGGGGGGGGGGGGGGGGCAGGGCATTAAATGGCCCTATGATGTTAGATCAACATTTTATCAAAGAGCTTCAAAAATGCTGTGCGGGTTCATGCGTCCCACAGTCACATGGAGAATCAGAACGAAATTATAGCACAAATTTAACTTCTGCCTATTCCCTCCGGGTCCATTTTTAATCTCTTGCGCTAGGTTTAGTGATTGAATGCTGGCACTGTGATTTTAGACGGCAGCAGCACCTACGGCTGAATTCACAGTACCCTGCCGGTGTCTTCAGTCACTTGTGAGCTTTGCTAGACGGTGTCTGCACAGGCTGAGCTTCTCCTCTCACAGTCTGTGCCTTTGGGCTCATTTCACCCACGTCGGGATGGCTATTAGCAGTTTTGGAGCAGACTGACTTATTTTATATTTAAAAAAAACCCTGTCATTGCCCAGCATAACCTGCTTTATGGCAAGGACTTTATACAGGCACAGCACTTAGCCAGCTTCAGGAAAATCTCAGATTTGCCAAATTCTGTGTTTCTTGGCAGGGGCGGGGGAATAAAATAAAATCATTTCACTTCAGTTCATCTGACTGACACATGATGAAGTCTCCACCCGGGGCACTCTCCCTGCATTCCCTCCACCCTGTGCCACACACCGCCGGAACAGGGACTCACGGGGCCACACGGATTTCTGTGACGATGGAAAGCTGGCAGCAGGACGCTGCGGAGCAGCACCGAGGGCAGGCGAAGCAAAGCAGCCCAGGGCTCCTCACCCAGCGAGTGCCGGGCAGCCCGGGCACGAGGGGAGGGGGAAAACCCGGCACAGCCCTGCAAAAAGCCTGTGTATCTCTATGATAATAAACGGCCCCAAGAATTATACAACCCCCTAGAAAAAAAATCTACAGATTAAATCAGGGTTTTACAAGACCTGATTTAATTCTGGCCTTTTATTTCTTTTTATTCTTGCTAGTATTAATTTGATTTAATTCTGGCTCCTCCAAGCTTGAATTTTTCCATACCATTAATGCACTTCTAATGCAGTTTTCTGCAGGTCCAGTATCACACCGTAGCTAATTCTAATTAATAACACTCACAGAACTATACAAATTCCTCTGTATCCACTATAAGAGGCCCAAAATCTAACCAACTTGTGAAAAACACAGTGTAGGTAATTGGTTAATTAAACCGCTGTGTATTTCACCCTGCATGGCAGGATGTTGGCTACAGGAAACAGGACACTGAGCTCCAGAAATTAATGGAGTTAGGGGAGAGCAATCCATAACATCTGACTGACAGACCAAGGTACACCTTATTTATTAACAGAATCTATACCCAAATGGAGGCCAGCATACTGATGGAGAGCTTCATTAAAAAATAGTGTCAGTCCCACATTATCTAAATTACACTTAGATCCAAGCTTAATTGCGTTGGATTAGCCTAAACAGGAGTCCCCTCTCAGAAAATAATGAGCTTCATACCTGACACCGGAAGGGATGGGGATGAATTCAAGAGTGCTTTGACTCTTAATCAGGCAATTACATTCTCTTCTTGCTCCTGAATTAATTAAAAGAAGAAAATAGCTACAGCATTAAGACATTTTTACAATAAAAACAGATTCATGGCCGTTTGTAAGAGGCAGAGTGACCCATACAAATAGATTTCCTGAGACTCCCAAAGACCAGTCCCCAGCTGATTCCTCCCCCTGAAGTGGTGCAACGGGGGCTCCCCTTCAAGTACTGACACCTGAGACTCATCCTATCTCTTCCTGCAAGGCTTCTAGCAAAGCCTTGCGAAAGTAAGAAGTTTTTCTTAAACTTTTAAAAGGAATAAAAATCTTCCCGCCTCCACTGAGCTCACCTTGACCATTCAGAGCCCTTCATGCACCGGCCCAACCCTGGAAAAACCCCCTCCCGGGCTGAGCTGCCGGCAAGCGGGGCCTGACCCCCCCCCCTCCAACGTGTCCCGGGAGCAGTTGGAGACAGCGTGCGAAGAAGCCCCTGCCCGCTCTGCACAGGCTGACGGAACTATCGGTGAGCGGAGGAGGAAGGGCCAGCTGGTCTCCAACCTCCTTTTAGACTTTTTGCGAAGTCGCAGATACACCCATGTGAAATTTCAGTTTCACGGGAGACAATCCCACAGCAATCGCCTCCTGCCAGAGCCATCCCCTTTGAGGGTTCAGGAATCACATCCGAGATGGGAAACGAAGCAAAGCTCTTCTACATCGCCTCATGGATCTAAAGTGCTGGAGCATCCAGCCCCCGCAGCACATCCATGAACCCCAGAACAAGCCAGGCCATCATTTAAGTTTCTTTTTTGTTTTGGAAATAAAACGCAAGGGGTTTTTTGCTCACTGAATGAGTGGAGCCCATCAAGGCGGCAATATACAACATGTGTGTGCTAACACACTCTGGATGTGCGCTCATTAATGGCTGCCTCAATCCACAGAGACGCAGCAAGGTGAATGTAGCATAAAAGCATTTTTCCCCCCTTTTTTCCCCCCAGTTTACAGCCCTCAGCTGGTGTGACACCAGAGCCCCAGTGATCACCGTGATCGCTACGGGAGGAAGCTCAATACGGGCTGCACACCACGCAGGGGGCATTGCTCACGGCACATGGCTGAAGAGGAAAAAAGGCGAGAATAGTAAAGTTTTGAAGTCAAAAGCAAGCGAATGTAACTCCCTCCTCTGCCCGCAGGCCCTCACCTCACCCAGCCGTACCCAGGGCACGTCGCGCAGACCCACCGATCAGAGTCCCGCAGGGAGAGAACAGAAAGCGAGTCTTCTGGTGTGCCAGCCACCCCCCCAGCTCGGCGCCACCAGCAACGTGCCGCAGGGACACTGTCCCCTCACTGTATTCCTTGATGAATACGTCTGATGAGACTGGACCCACTACTGACCCCTGGGGAACACCGCTAGCTCCAGGCCTCCGACTGGACTCTGTGCCATATGGCCTTCATTCACCCCCACAAAATGACAGAAAACAGGAAAAAAGGAGCAGTGGGAGTTTGCACAGCCCGGGGTCCCCAGGAGGCAGCGGCTCCAGGGCTTTGCGCAGCCGGCGACACTTCTCAAATCACATCTCGCAAACAGGCACGGTTAATGCCCAGCCCTGACGGCAGCAAGACACGCGGTACATGACAAAATGCACCAAGAAAGGCAGTGAATCACAAAGTAATCAGAAAAGTACCGTAAATCTACCCCAGCCTACACCAGAGGAGGGCTCTTTGCTGCAGTAAACATGCCAGCGCCAGAAATTCCCCTGCGGTTCCTTGGGTTTTGGGGGATTTTTTTTTTAGGTAGGGTCTTGTGTACCAGCACTGCCTGAGAAGCGATGGGTCACAGGTAAGCTCTGCCTGGGCTGGTGGGGGGTGTCCCTGCCCGGGGCAGGGGGGTGGGACTGGGTGGGCTTTCAGGTCCCTTCCAACCCAAACCTTTCTGTGATTCCTTCAGGCATGCGGGTCAGGCTGAGAAAAAGACTGCAAAGGTCTCACTATAAATGCCGCTGGCGAGGGGACACCTGGGTGGAACAGCCCCCCAGCATTTCAGTGTTTAATTTCGGGAACAGGGGTTCCAAGGATTTGCAGAATAAACCTGGACGATGCTGCCCTGACAGAGCCGGCGACCGCAGCTCGACGAAGGCAGGCAGGGAGCCGCAGTGCGCTGGGAGCAACATTTGCTGGGGCCCCGGAGCCAGGCACGCGTCCTGAAAGGCTGCCATAAATTATAAATCTGCGTATGTGCAGTGGAAAAGATGACCCATTAGCAAACCTTTCAAATATAGATAGCCTCCCAGGAGACAGGGTTGTACATTATTCACAGAAATAACCCTGACGGCACAAAGATTTGTAGAGCATTTCAATTGCCCTGAGATAATTAAGAATTTGTTCAGTGAACAAAAGTGGAAACCTAAAAATCACAGCAGCTGAACAAATTATTCCAAAATCTGCCTCATTTATTTCATGGTGATGTAGATTTGCAGAAAATTAACATAAAGATGCAACTTCTGTAGCTTATGTTAAGCTGGGAAATACGAAAAAGCAAAGATCTGTGCCATGGATCTCCGGGAGTCGCTTTGCACAGATCTCGGCACCTCCGCTCGGAACTTCTGCTGTACGCCAACCTTGAGTGAAACTTCACCCCATCTCTTGAAAAACTACCTATATTGGATTCAGAGCACAGCTGTGGCAGTAACCGTACTCGGTGTATATCCAGTCTGCAGTTTTCATTTCCGATCTCTGTGACTGACGACTTTTAACATCACCCAAACCCTTCTGGTTAGAGCGTGGCTTTGGAGACACAGCTCACTGCCCCGTGGAGCAGACCTACCACCCAAACACGCAGTCCTTTGCCAGAGGGTGTCTCATTCGAGGTTGACTGTCATGTTCCCAGGTAGCCAACATCAGACGACACACCTAACACTGTATTCCCAAAAGCAAATAGCAGGAACCGCTCAGCGATACACGCAGTGCCCTTGAATTTCACACCAGCCCTTATTTTAACCATGACAGGAGTGGCACCTGGCTTGTAACTTCATGCAGCATGTACAGACTTTGTAACGATCCCTAAAATCTCCGCTTTATGTGTTGGTTTGGTTTTTTTCCTGAGAAAGCAGAGTGTGTACCATTTTTGCTTTCTTTAGAAGAGGAAGCTGCCGTTTCAGCGTGATGAAGCGAGCACTGCCCTCACGCACCTGGCGCGCCGACAGCACATCAAAAGCCACCCGCTGCTGCTTCCATCCACCTCCAGCCTGCAGAGGGGCAAGGAAGATGCAGGGATGAAATTCGTGCAGCAACCCAAAATAAAAACAAGCCAAACATGGGGTACCTGCGGCAGGAGCATCCCAGAGAGCAGCACTGGGTCTGTCACCCGCATGCTTCACACTTTCCGTTTGTCTGTTTGTTGTTGTTTTTTTCCAAACACCCTTTCAAATCGCCACTTTGGCATTAAATCAACAGTAGCACCGCTCCTAGGCTCCCACGTGCCAGCTTGTGTTCCCAAGGCGTTGCAGGCCCCATGGTGGCCACGCAGACCTCTGGGGCTGCCATTCCCTCCCCAGCGTGCCAGGGGCTGGTGGCCTCCACGCTCCCAGCCCAAAAGCCCTCTGGGCCACCACAGCGCTGCTGCCGGCATTTGGGGAACTGGTGGAGCAGCGAGCTCCAGCAAATCCTGTCAGAATTAACGTACAAGTAGACATGCTCATTAACATCCTCCCTCAAATAAGGGCTGCCTGGCTACGGCGGCGTTACAGAGACGCTATTTATTGTCACTGGGGGGGATGCAAGTCTGAAAGGCAAGTGATGGACCAGGACATGGAGCCTGCTAGCACAGGGAGACTGCGCACACCACCTCCTGCCCCGCCAGCCTGGAGGTCCCACAGCCACAACAACTACTGGAAACACATAGATATGGGTACCCTGCACCCACGTACCTCTGGCCCACCAGAGACCCATGGTGTCAGTATTGGTATACCAGCAACACAGGGTAGACCTTTTCCATGCATGTTAAACAAAACTCTCCAGAAAGGTTCGTTGAGGCGCCACAGTTGGTTACAAACCCATCACCAATCCACCCGTCAGCTCCAAGGAGTTTTAATGCTCCTGTCATTATGCTGCTGCTGATTTCCCTTATTGTGCTTTCAGGTCAGGGCACAAGAGAGAGTCTATCAAAACCCAAGTGTAATTAGTAATCTGTGAAGTGCTTGTAGGGTCACAAACCCATCAGCCCCCTAACCTCTCCCAAGGCAGGCGTCCCACCAGGGCTGATTTCAGATGCAGCCCAACAGCTCGTCCCGTGCCAAGCCTCCTCCCCGTAGCTCCCCAGCAGCTCTCAGTGCTGCCTCTCACACCAGCACCCAAGCCTGCCGGCCATTAGAGGATTTTCCATCACATACATCTTTCCTGCAACCCTCAAGAGATCCCAAGCACAGGCAGAAACATCCCTGCACCTGCAGACTGAGAAGAGCCAGGATGGAGCTGATGCTGCAACAAGCTGGGCCAGCCTGAGATGGTCCGTTCTCCACCCCAAGGACAACATGCTCACACGAAACAAGCTCTCTTACCCGTGCTATTGTCTTACTAATGAAGATCTTATGCTCGTTGGTTGTGGGTTGGTACCCAACTGTCCCTCCGACTGCAACCCGTGCGCTAGGCTATGGACTGGCAGGTTGGTCACTTCCACACCCCGCGGCTGTGTCTCGCATAAACGACTTGTGAATGTACCTGCATCAGAGCTATTGCAGTACTGCAAAGGGATATAAAGTGTGCAGTAACACTCATTTTCTACATGAGTTTCTACACGTGCATTTCGACATTGTTAAGACACCTATAAAAGTATAAACAGAGAAGTAAAGTCGATATAAAGGTTGAGGCAATGATGTATTAAGTAGATCCCTGCTACAATAACCATTTGAATTATGTCCAGCTCTTTCACTTACTTGTCAGAGGGATCGCAGAGCTTTCTTTGATTCAGATTGTTCAAAATAACCCCAGAACAGACCAACAGGCCCAAACTTCACAACAGTTAAGCTGGTGCACCAACATCTCGCACTGGACACCCTTCCCCCACACCAAGGTCACGGCGTCACCTCCTGAATCTGCTTCTGGTGTAGGGCTGCAGGTAACGAGCCACTCACCTGGACCTGCTCCAGAAAGTGTGGAGTTTTGTAGCAAACCTCACACACTGCTGGTTTCTGGCAGGGTTTTTTTTCCCAAATTATCGCTAGGCGGGATAGCCGAGGTTCGCTCTGCCTCGCACTCACTGCGAGCTGAGGTGCCAGACGGACAGTGACCATGTCCTACGCCATCTCAGCTCCCTCAGCTCTGCAAGCCTCTGTTTCCAGAATCCAGGGGCTTCAAGACCACATCATAAATCAGTACCAAAGGATGGGAATGGCCCTGCACCGTCTGTTAGATCACCTCACATCTGATTTCTGGGCAGAGAAAGCCTGAGGGATCAACAGGAAGGAGCTACACAAAACAAAATAAGTCACAGCAAACCTCTCATCTGTGGGGCTAAACTGCAGCGTTAGAGAAGGGGAATGAGTAAGGAACCAAAGAGGTAGAGAAACAATACAATGCTTAAGCAATCCCATGAACAAATATGCAATTAAAAGAGCACAAAAATCCAGACATCTGCTGCAGAGGAGACAAGGGTGGTGGGGTCCCTGCAAAGTAGGGAGGGTGGAGGTAATTACTCCCTACCACACAATTATCTCCTTCAAACACATCTTCCTAAGCATTTTAAATTCTTTTGAAAATTCTTTTGACAATGAAAAAAAAACAACAAACCAACACACCAAACAAAAAAAAAAAAAGAAGGAAAAAAAAAGAGATAGAGGAGATAATGCTCCTGTTGGCCAGTTAAGTTCATATAATACTGTTGGAAAAACCTGGTAGAACAAAATGATTGTCAGGCAGACACTTGAGCTTCTTTATTTAAAGTAAGTAAATTAATGAAAAAAATCTTGTTTCACAAAGTAGACATCCCTGGGGTTTTCAGGCATCAATTAAACACTACAAAAAGTCAATATGACTCACTGAATTCTTGAAGCAAGTAAACCCTGGGAAATTCAACACCTATTGAACAGAGCCCTTAGCAACTAGCACTTGATACTGGAGAAACTGAAATTAGACATCAAAATTCATTGTAAGTGCCTAAATGAGGGTGAGTCATCGCCACTACTTTACTTGTTAACATTCAACTGTTTGGCCCAATCTGGAAACCTCAGACTGCACTATAAGCCCCTCTTTTTTTTTTTGGCAGGGGGTTTGGACTAGATGATCAAAGAATCATGGAATGGTTAGAGTTGGAAGGGATCTTAAAGATCATCTAGATCATTTAGCTCTGCTAACCTGAGTTCTCTATGTTCCTCCCAGCCTACCCGTCCTTTCTTCTGCCCTCTGTAGGCTTCCTTTTTGTGACTGAGATTGTCCAGGAGCTCCTTGTTCATCCATGCACGCTTCCTGGTGATTTTGCCTGACTTCCTCTTTGTTGGGATGCATTACTCCCGGGCTTAGACGAGGTGATCCTTGAATATTAGCCAGCTTTCTTAGGCCCCTCTCCCCTCCAGGGCTTTATCCCATGGTACTCCCCCAAGCAGAACCCTGAAGAGACCAAAGTCTGCTCTCAAGTCCAGGGCAGTCAGCTTGCTGTGTGCCCCCCTCGCTGCCCCAAGGATCTTGAGCTCCACCATCTCATGGTCACTGCAGCCAAGGCTGACCTTCAGCTTCACATTCCCCACCAGCCCCCTCCTTCTTGGTGAGAACAAGGTCCAGCACAGCACCTCTCCTCATTGGCTCCTCTATCACTTGGAGAAGGAAATTATCATCAATGCATTCCAGGAACTTCCTGGATTGCTTATGCCCTGTTGTGTTGTCCTTCCATCAGAGTGGTTGAAGTCCCCCATTAGGACCAGGGCTTGTGAACATGACGCTGCTCCTATTTGTCTATGGAGGGCCTCATCTGCTTGGTCTTCCTGGTCAGGTGGCCTGTAGCAGACTCCCACTGTTCCATCACCTGTCCCTGCCCTCCCTTTAATTCTCACCCATAAACTCTCAGTCACTTCCTCATCCATCCCCAGGCAGAGCCCTATAGTACTTCAGGAGAAGCTTCAGTTGGTTTTCACAAGTGTAGATAGCTATCAGGAAAGGTAACGTGCTTGGATATACCTATCCTCAATAAGCGCACCAGGAGAGCCTTCAGGATATTTCAGTAATTCATTAAGGAAAAAAACAACAAAAGTTATCTCTGCAAACCCTCTGGGGACCTCTCCAGCATCCAGATCAGGTTAGAGCCGGTAGAGGGTAGGGCTTAAAACTCCACTCATTTTGCCTGTAATAATCAAATGTGAAGCTCTGTCAGGTAGAAGACTTCATATTAAAAAGATGAAAACTAATTTCACTCCTGCATATTGCTGTGATATTATATTTTTATAATAAAAATACAGAAGAGAAGCTGCGTAATTTCCAGCGGAAGATCATGAGACAGAGAAATCAACAGTACCGAAGCCTGAGAAATTCCCTTGCAAGGGCCATCCCCCAGCTAATCAACATGCACCGAGCAGATAATAAGGGAAGATATATCTGGTTTTTGCTAATCAGTGCTAAAGCCACAGATTAGCATTATAAATAGTTCATTACGGCTGGGAAAGGCTTATTGCCAGCTCGTACGGCCCATGCCAGGCGCCACAGCTGAACAAATGAAAACACAACTGCTAATCTGGTTAGTTCAGCTCCCGTCAAAACCATGCACGGTTAGTTGTGATAACAGAGTCCGGGATGCCGGTCTGGGACCCAAATGACACAATGCAGAGGTAAAGTTTTGTTGTCACTGGCTAAAAGGAAACCGTGGAGTTTGCACAGACGTAACTCTCTGCACAAGTCCCGCAGTAATGAAGAGCTCCAAGAAGATGCTCCAAGCAGCTGCAGCTTTGAGGGCTGATGGAGAGAGTCGGAGCAAATTCCAAGGGCATCTGCTCACCCAGAGCAAAACAGAGTGTGTTGCCTCAACTCACAAGGGCAGGATGGAAGGGAATTATTAATTCCACCTCCTACCGTTTCCAGCACTTCAGGAGGTTATTCCCAGCAAGGGAGCACTTGGTTTCAAATCTGCTTCCAAAAAATCTTCACCTGTTAAATTCCTCAGAAAGATGCGTTAAGAAGAAAAACTTCCCAGGAAAGCAAGTGAAAGCTTTTTAGTGAAGAGGGAATATATTTATTTTTCAATAATAAAGCCTAAAACAGTGACAAAGCCACAAGGGTCAGAATAAAGCCAGTGTTCCTCCATTAAGGAGAGCAATGTCTCTTCTCTGATGTCTCTGAAGACGCACAGTTAGTCAGGCGTGCATCTTTCCAGGCTATTCTTCACAATGAATTTTTTAAATCAGTCATTGAAATCACAGGCAGAAGAAACAACCAACCATTTGGATGTACAGTGATTTTAAAAGCAAAATGCCAAATCCACATGTATTAGTATTAATTCACATCACAGATCAAGGAAGAGTACTAACTGTAGAGCTGTTTCTGTAGGAACTCAAAGGAAAATGAGAGGCATTTCCAGCATAAGAGGACATTGATTTCCCCAGCACAGATTATTTCCCTTCCTTTACTGTATTTCCTAGCAGCAGCAGATTCACGGCTTAACCCTTGGGCGTACTCCTGCTCTTCTCTTCATCAGCCAAACGAACCTTATGTCCAGACATCTCTAACAACCTGAGCGGGCTGAAGCTGTTATCCACAAGTGCAGGGTGAGGAGATCCGCATTAACACAACCTCCGCATCACCGTTTGAAACGTGGTGCCTTCAGAAATCCCTGCCCACAGACCATAAGTCCCCCACAACCCTGGCACCTCCCGCTGACGGCTATTTCCCAGATACCCCACCCTAGGCAGCACGGAGCCAGCTTTAGAAAGCCACCTGCATCAAGACTGTCCCTTGCCAGGTGAGGAAGAAAATCATAGAATCGTCTAGGTTGGAAGGGACCTTTCAGATCGAGTCCAACCACCAACCTAACACTGCCAAACCCACCACTAACCCATGTCCCTCAGCATAACACCTACACGTTTTTTAAATACCGCTAGGGATGGCGATTCCACCCCTTCCCTGGGCAGTCAGAGAAGTCAAGCCATATTCTTGGAGATCCTCCTGCCCAGTGACACTACACTTGCAGTGGGGCGAGGGTGGTGGATCTGAGGTTCACAAGCCTTGTTTCATAGACATGGGAGAGCAAGTCAAGCCCTGGAGCTGTAAGCCAGCCATCAAACCACAGGCCAGCTGCTCCAGTCAGCTCTCATTTGTGGGAAAACTGGCTCCATGCAATCTCCAGCACTCAGGAAACAAGTCCTACCGCAACGCAGAGTGCCACGGTTTCAGATCATCCTTTTCCTCCTCCAGCCCATTTGCTATTTTACACTGAGACTGAAGATCTTGTGCAAAATGGATTGTCATTTTTCCTTATTTGTACAGAACTGGAGCAATGGGGCCCTCATCCACCACGGAGCTTCCTGAGCAGTAAAGACTTACAAAGAGTGAGCAGTAACGGTGCCACCAAGCAGCCTTTTCAGTGGGGGAGAAAACAACACAACTCACAGCCAGCACCGCAGCCTTCCCAGCACGGGCAGCGAGAAGAGCACCCTCTCCCTACCCAGCCACAGGTCCCTTTCGCTTTCCCCACTCTCCAAATCCAAAGCCGATTATTTCGTTACGAGGCATTTGAAGCCCCACACAAGAAAGCAAAGCCCAGACTGGTGGAGGCAGCTCTGCCCAGCAACTTCCAGCCCCAGTACTTAAGCTTTGGCCTCCAGTGTGCATTTGCAGCTCCCCACCTCTGGAAGGGATTCCACAAGGGTTTCTACAGCTATTAGAAGTGTAAAACAGCTGCTGTCAGTGCAACAAACCGATCCCACAACAGCAGGATTTGCTGACTGCACAAGGCAAGTACAGCCAAAAATAACAGGAAGAAATCAGCACAACTGAGATGCTGCAGCAAGGAAGAATACAACAGAAATAGGTTAAAAATGAGCTTCTCATGCAGCATGGAAAACCAAGTAATAAAATAAAGTCCAAGACGAATTGGTTGTGAAGATGGACATTTCACCATGTCATCCAGGTTACGTAAATAAATCTTGGGGCTGTGCTGGCGTTTGGAATTGTGTGAACATCAGGAGCCTTGCTGCAAGAGCAGCTGTGACACTGAGACACTCGAAGCACACACCATTACTTGCTTTAATTCATCAGCATCACCAGGCTGGACCACCGAATGCTTTTGGGCAACAGTCTCAAATGATTTGAGACTGCCGGAGTGCACTAAAGAACCTATCAAAAACAAAGGGGCAGAAGTAATGTAGGATTTGGAAGCATATTCACACACCAAGAACTGGATAACGTAAGATATTGAGCACAACATCTAAACTGCTGTGCCCATGCAGCAAGTCACGGGCAAAGCAGAAGCAGCAGGAGGAAGGAGAGCTTTGTATAGCATAGGATTTAGGGTGCTCACCAGGCCTGTAACAGCCCCTTTGAGAGTTCTGCACCCCAACCAAAGCAGAGCAAGGCAGCTCCTGGGTGTCAGGCGGGTCTTTGCAGGTTTAAGGATGACATATGAGGCCTTTTGGTACCTTTAGTCTTTACATTAAGAAAGTCTGCACATTAAAGAAGAGAAGACAGTACTCGTTCCGTCATATGATTTTGAATGGCATGCAGGCCACATGTGAAGACTGAGAGGATTAGTGGGATTAACAGATTGCTCTTCTCAACCCAACAAACCTGGGCAAGCACCTCCCCGTTTGGTGCTGAGCCTCCCAGAAATGGGACAACAGGCTCAGGGAGAGAGAAGGCGTATCGTGTTGGCAGGACTCTTACCCACACCCAAGGCAGGAGGCAAAGCCCGTGGAGGATGGGTGACCCACAGCACCTCCAGGACACCTCTTCCCATGTCCTCAGCTGTTGCTCACAGCCTCCATCACACCGGGCTGTGCTGGTCGTGGTGCATGCAGCCCACACGTTCAATATATCCATGTGAAAAGCTGGCAAACATACAGAAATCCAAGACCTACTCTGCATGTGCAAGTGATTTCAATAAGTAATGTACTGTAAGAAAAAAATGAAACAGCCTGCAATGCTTAATTTATTAACCTTGTTCCCACCGGGAACAGGTATGGAACCAATCACGGTTGGGTTCATTTTGTCTGTTCCTATCTGTTCACCAACATGCGGTGCAAAATTCCAGGTAGTGTAAGAAGGTGACACTAATTAGTTGGCAGCGCGATCCTACAATCTGTCCTGCCGCACAGCCTTCCCGCACAGCCCAGCTGGGGCCAAACCCGCCGGCGACCCGGAGAAATCATCCTCTGCCAGACAGCCCCAGCCCAAGGCTGGAAGTTTTACAGGAACGTTGTGCGGATGCAGTGCGAGGGATTTCCACCAGCTACGCAGCCACAGGGAAGCCTGCTGCGGTGAGTAGTACAGGGACGCGGGGGGAGGCTCTACTTAGGCTGGACCTAGCAATAGCAATAATTAAGTTGAATATTCCTACAGATTTTGTTAAAACAAAGGCAATTTTAATGTCTGTTAGCAGGGTTTGCCCACACTCCTGCATGCTTTCAGAGAGGGCACGACAGAAAGGATTACACCGGAATTAGTTACTGCCAAACCAGCATCCAGTACCTTTTTTCCTCTCTCTTTTCTGGTCAGAAGCCACAATGTAAATGTTTAATGAGTGTAATAACTTTCCTATACAATTCTTGCCATAGATGACTATTTGTTTAGACAGAACCTCTTACATCATCTTCTAAAGGCAAATATTAGCAAAACAACAACTATTTGAAGCTGCTGATGCCATCTCCTATAATCTTCTGTCTTCACTTTCAAAGAGACATTTTCTCCCTACGATAAATAAATTCCTAGCATTACAGGTTAGCACAAATACTCTCGTAACGCAGACGCCTTTACGAGCAAGACTCACTGGTAAACTAGCATTAATGTGCCACCATGTAAACATCACAAAATCAATCTTTTTCAAAAATTGGCCAGCAAACACCACCAAGCATGGCAAAGCTAAGTATGACACAGAGAGAGGCCACCCCGGCACACGCAGCTTGTACCCGACCAGCTGGGAATTGAAGTTGTCTTTCAAATCCCAGTTTCCCTGCTTAGTAACCAACCTCTTCCCAAGGCCTTTGCTGTAGTACCCTCCCTTGTCACTCCAGAATACGTTAGCCATGAATAAAAGATGCTACAGGCAAGGTCAAACGATGGGTCAATTTGGAATCGGAGCAGCCACGCAACGTTTTTTGCGGCACTTGACCTCTAAATCCCATTGTCACACAACAAAATCACCTGTTCCAGACACGGGCTGAGCTCAGTAGAACGGATGCTCCACACCTTCCAACTCCCCTGGGAGCACGGGTCAGCTTTAAAAATTCCCCTCGTTACCCACGAGGCCTCAGCGGTTAATTCCCCCGTGATGCGGGCTGCAGAGGAGGGACGCAGCGCGGGGTCTGTGCCCAGCAGGGCTGCTCGGGGCTCGCTGCAACCGGCGCATCAGAAATTGAAAGATGCAGCACTTCGGAGGAACTCTTACAGTTTGGGATTTTTTTTTTTCCTGATTCTTAAGAGAGTAGAGATGTGCAAGGTACATTCATAGTTGTACAGCTTCCACTCGACTCGGGGAAATTCTTCTTCAGAAATAAGTGAAACCATTTAAGCGAGAGGCGTCCGAGCAGTCGGGCAGCACGGAGCGCACTCCGGGGGATTTGTAGCTTTCTGACAGACGCTGTGTTTGATAAAAATTTTCTGATCTAGTAAGTGATCTGTCATTATAACTGCTTCAAAGAAGAAAATAAAAAGCTGCTGTATATATTAGCTATAACTTTACAATCAATAAAGAGCAACGTTTGCTTGGGACTTGATCCAGGCCTCTGTTTTTATCTGAAAGTATTTGCCAGGCAGACGGATACCAAAAGAGGGAGAAGGGTCTACCAAGCGTGATTCTCTATTAATGCTTTTGGATTGTATTCAGGTAAAGCCATCTTGGCCAACACCAGAAACTATCTCCTCCAGCAATGCAGTTATTTTTTCCTAAGAAGTTCCTGATATCTTAAAGAAACGTATAAATTATGCTCTGCTTACACCTAGGCTGGGATTTAAGGTTGAGCACCCGGCAAAGAGGGAGGTCTGTGCCGCAGCCCCCTCGCCATGGCCAGCAGGGCTGTCAGGGCTGGCCACCCGCCCGTGCCCTGCCAGCCCCGAGAGGAGACAGCCCCGCACCGCAGGGTCCCACCACCAGGCATGGCCAAAACACCCAGCTGGGGGGCTTCAGAGCTCCCGACACAGCTCATCCTGCTGTTAGTATTTTGGTTCCTAGAATGGTTTAGGCTGGAATGGACCTTAAAGACCATCTAGTTCCAACCCCCTGCCATGGGCAGGGACACCTCCCACTAGCCCCAGAAGAACCCACAAAATTAAAATCTCCATGCCAAAGTCAAGTGACTTGCTCCCTCCTCCCGGTTAACGCAGGGCCTCCCCGCCATACCGATCAGGTCAGGGAAGCTTCAAACTCCTGGGCCCTCATTCGTGGAAGCTCAATGAAAGATCTTTAGAGTTTTTTCTAATCCAACTGTAATTATAACTTGAATTTTAACTCATAGAATTAATCAAAACTATTGAAACATGCAAACAGGAATTACGAAATGTACATTCTCCTATTTCTCTTCCAAACTCCCATTAATTCATGGATATTCAGAAGTTTAGGATATCACAGGAAGGCATTTGTAATGGATTTCTTTTAAGTGTGGGATCAAAACAAAAAAAAAAAAAAAAATCCTTAGGTTACAAACCCCCTGTGCCAGATGGGCAGATTACATAGTAAGAAAGCCCATCATCTTTTCCCAGCCTAAAATAAGAAGCAATAAGCGACTGACGGCAAACTAGAGCCAACAGAGAAAAAAAAAAAAGTCTTCATACCTTAGGATTCAGTTTTTCCTTTGTTGACTACAGTTTGCTGCCAATCATTTACAGCTTTTCTTTATTTGAGGTAGGGGAAAAGGCTGCTGTCTCCTTCCCAAGCAAGCCGTCTGTTTTCCTGCGTGCACTTTCTACCCGAGGTATTTAAATGTTCTCATCTTGTACTTAACAGAAATATATAATAAACCTCCCAATTACCTTCCACCCTTTTAAATGTCAAGCCAATCAAAAGGTTGAAAGGGGAAAATTAAAGCCTATTTTCAGAAGAGCACACTTACTAATGTATCGCTGACCTTCAAGAGAAGAGTAAGATAACGCAACTTTCCTCAGCACGCACCCTGGCTTCCAGCCCACACGATGAGTTCACAAACGTGGGGTCTGTTGCAAAAATGACTCTTAGAAGATTTAATGAGATTTAATCTAGGTATCTACCTAAAACTGCGATATCTGATGGGTTCTGGTTTCAGTATTACCTCTGTGACTTTGATTAGCTGCAAGATCATTTTGACTGGGAGGAGCAAAGGGAGAAGAGAAGCCAGATTGGTTATCAGAAGGGCTGTTCAGGATGTCTGTAAAGACAGGGGCATTTGAGATCCATCTACATCCCGATTTCGTTAGAAACGAGGGCAATGTGGGGCTTGCCCACACCGCTACGCAGCAAGAGGGGCGCGGGGACGAAACCGGACTGTGAGGAGCTGCCACTGCAAAACTCTTCCCAGCAAGGCATGACTTGCATACGGCTCCCCGTCTGGTAAGGCAAGGATCAGGCATTTCTACCAATACACTTTTTTTAGGCCTTTTTAGGCATATTAGAACAAGAGAGTAAAAGTATGTATAGGAGAAAGCAAAATGCTCACTGGATGGAACAAAGCAAGGGCCTGTTCGATGTGGGTGTTATGAATATCTTAATCCTTTGCAAGACACCATCACTCAGAACACATGCACGCACATCTGGGCTATGAGAATCGGTGGCGATTTCTCCCTCAGGCTTGGCCCAGCAGCTCCTATGACTCCCCCCTCCATGAACCCAACCCCGGTAGGAGCAGCAGCATCCGCACGGAGCCACCAGTGCCACCTCTAGCCTGCTTCCCCGGCGGATTCCCCGCTGTCCGCACAGAGCACAGCGCCGTCCCACAGCCCAGCTGTCTGACCCAGACCGTCATCGCGGAGCTTGGCCGGGGAGACTACGGCTCCTCAGGATCTGCATTCAAACTCTGCAAGCATTGAGATCAAGAAAAATCCCTTTTCCAGAAAGGAAGAGCCACACAGAAAAAAAAAAACATAGCGCCCTCTTAAAAATCACATTTATCCATAGTTCACTTTGTGCATATGCCATTTTGTTCCACACGTGGCAAATCTTGTGATTTCAAGAAGCCTCACGTAGGGACGGTTTTGCAGCAATGCACAGAATACAGCCTCAAGCATCTTCCCACGCACATGGCAGGCGGCTACAAATCCCAGCCCGGCCCAGCAACTGCTAATCCCTCAATACTCAGCCCGTCACACAGGGATGAGGTGAGCTATTTTTAATATCTTTGTGTGACGGTATTTCCATTCCACAGTGCAGGACTAAGGGCAGAGGGTGGGAGGTGCCATTTGGGCTCCTAGTACCTCCTGACACATGACTTCCCTCCCCACATAGCAGGGAGCATCGCTAACGAACCCGCTGACGAGGCCAGGAAAGGAGGGCTGCTGCAGCCTGAAGCATGGTGTCCCCTGTCCTTGGGCCGTACACGTGCCAGCAGCCACAGGAACCATCACACAGCCCCGTAAATTTACACAAACTTAAAGAGATTTTGTTTTCTTTGCTGCCTTGGCTCTTGAAATTTATTAACGTGGCACTAGATGTCCCCAAGAGTAGTGCCTGCCAAGTCCATTCCCTCTCTCTAAAGCCACATTATAAATCATACGCCAGGAGAACATCCCAAATGCTGATGACTGGGGGTTACGGCAGTGATGAGCGCTGCCAGGAAGATAAATGGATTGTCCTCCCCAGGTCCCAGCAGAAGAGTCCAAACACACCGCTGCCCTGCCAGGGCTGCCACTCACACCGGGGGATGTTTATAGGAGCGATCACCATCTCCGCACTGGTCGTTACCACAATTAACGAAGGGATGGGTCAGTGGTTCATAGCCCCAGATTTAACAGTAGTAACAAGAAAGGCCTTCATTAAGACAGTTTCTTCCATTAGAGCACAAGAAAACTATGATTAGTTCTACATTCAGATAGAGAAAAACAATTTCTAGTTGCTACAAACCTTCTGAGGCTGAAGCAGTTCTGCCAAGTTACCCATTCGCTTGTTTGCTGCCTTTTGAGCATTTCTTAAATGGAGCTGTTAGCAATTTAGCCTCTCAAGACACAATGCAGTTAATTAACCCCATGACAGGAGAAGAAGGATTTGTAAGACCAGGCTGGACGCAGAGGACTCACCCATCCTGCCCCACCAGCACAGCCCTGGGCAACCTGCGCTGCGCCAGCAGGTCACTGGAGGCTCCTTCCAAGGGACATAGCCACCAGGCACCCAGACTGGCCAGGGACACCCGGCTGTGCTGAGTGATGGCCTGTGTGTTACGGGGAGCTCTCTGTCCACTCTGCATTGGGTAAGAAAGAATGGGAAGGCTCTTTACATAAGGATTGTCCCAATTTGATCCGTGTTGTCTAATGAAATGTCTGGGAAGAAATTGGATGAGTTTCTGTGAATAAAGCAAGAGCGAGGGAGCATGTATCCGAAAGATGTATAGTACTGGGAGAAACCTCACGTGGACATGAATTAGTCATGAATTAATTTAAACTGGAAGCAACAAGAAAAGCCCCAGGCCTCACAGGAGGGGAGCTCTGTGTTCCCAAATGCAGCATGGGGCCTGGGCACCCGACTGCTGGGAGGCAGAGGTTGACAAGCTCGCATCCACAGCCCTGCAACAGGACACAGAAACGCTGGAGCAAGACATGAAAGCTTATGTCACAAGTCTAGGGGAGGATGATCCGGCATCACCCCAACAACTTGCAAAATACAAGTGCCAATTAAAGAGTTAAACCCACTCGCAGAAGGCATGGTATGGAGACAGAGACTTTTAAATGCTTGCTTTTTTCTTTTCTTCTCCTCCCCCCCACCCCAAACCAATGCTGTTAGCACTGGAAAAATTCAGAAGAGCAAAACCACAAAGAAATGCCTTCAAAGCAGAGGCAGTGGGGGCAGGCAGAGCACCCACGGCTCAGACACCCAGGCACAAGGGTCCCTGGGTGCCCAGGCTCCTTCGCGGTCCCTGCAGAGGGTGGTGCCAGCGTGCGGCTGCTGTCGAGGACCACGAGTGCCATCTGCAGCACAGCCCCCTGCTGCCGCGCAGCATCCTCGGCACCAACCCGGCTCTGGAACGCCGGGACACTGCTGACCGGCTCCACCAGCCAGGTTTAGGTTGGAAGGGACCTTGAAGACTATCTCGTTCCAACCACCCTGCCCTGGGCAGGGACACCTCCCACTAGACCAGGCTGCTCAAAGCCCCGCCCAACCTGGTGCAGGGTGGGTTTCGCTATTAAAAAGCAGAGGAGCAAAACCTAACATCTTCAAACTGGAAGAGGGAAGATTTAGATTCAATACGAGGAAGTAATTTTTCACTGTGAGGGTGGTGAGCCCTTGGCCCAGGTTGTCCAGAGAAGCTGTGGCTGCCCCATCCCTGGAGGGGTTCAAGGCCAGGTTGCAGCTCTTCATCTATAGATTGTTCCTTTTTCAGGCTTCATGCAGATTTGTCACCACAGCAACTGTCCCATGTTATCCCAATTTTGAGACTTCTAACATTTAAAATTTGTTCCTGGGGTGGTGTGCCCCAGGGCCAGCACAGCGGGGGGAACCCCCGGAGCAGCCGAGCAGCCGTCATGCCGAGGAGAGCTGGGCATCGTCGGGCACCCCAGCCTGTGACCTGCTCCTGGAGCTGGGACAGGAGCACAAGAACCATCCCTGAACCACACACACCCTCCTTGTCCCACTTGCCACTGCATCAGGCAGAGGCCTGTGTAGGAAGGCTCTCTTCACCCTCAGAAAGAAACGAGGTCCCAGCCTGGTCAGAGGACAGCACAGGAAGGCAGATGGGAGATGAACCTTGACCAGAAGTGGAGTGAGGGGGGAGGAGAAGAGGCACATTCCTCTTCCCATCCTGCTTTTCTTGCTTTCCTCCGCATCGACACAATAAGTATAAACTCAGCATTAGTAGATCTGGGGCATCTAGTAGTCCCCAGGGACCCATTCAGAGTTAATTTAACCATTAGTATAACCCCAGAAATCAGGAGTAATGGATGCTTTGCAAATCCACTTGGATTTCCTCCTCTGAGGAGTGCATCAGATCTCCTTGCTTATACATCACATTCATGTCTCAGTAAAGTTGGGCCACGTGCTTTCAATAAACCACTTTGTAACACTTAGCCACTGAAAACCTAATTAGTTATCTCTGCTGAAGGCTTCAGCTCAGCATATCTGCCAGGGGAAGAGCTGGGTAGATTCCGAGGAGCATCACTGCCTGATGAAGGGCCAAGCAAAGCTCCATTAGTGTATTTGTCACGCTCATCCCTCCTGTCCAGGCTAAGCTGGTGGGTTGAATATAACCCATGCAAGAAGTTTTACAGAAGTGACAGGGTTTTTTAATCCCCATTGATTTATTGTGAAACAGGAAGCGTCAGAATAGCTTCCATGGAGAAGCGGATTATTTCCCCAAATCTCTCCTGCCCTTCAGTTAAATCTTTTCCTGGAGAAAGAAATAAAAGTAATAAAAAAGAAACCATTCAGCCTTTTTTTCGTAAAGGAGGAAAAATTTCAACCCATATAACTTGGAAACAGTTTCTTCCTCAGATGCATTTCTAAGGTGGAACTGTTGACTCATCGCTTACGCCTGGCTGGGCAGGAGGAGAAGAGGAGTGAACGGGTGCGAGCCCTGCCACCACACTGCTAGGGTGGGTGACACCGCGCTCTCGCAGGGCCCGAGCGGGCTGGGCAGGGGACTGGGAGGAGGCACCTCACCCCAGGCTCGCCGGAGCCCTGCTCCGAGACCGCGGCCTTTCTGTCCTTCGTGCCTCAGTTTCCCCATCTGCCAGCCTGTCTCCTTTCCAAGAGCACGCTGGGCTCCATGGATGAACCATGCCGCGCAGGACAGAGTTTCCTTCCGTAGCCAAACGGTGCTTTTTCCTTCATAGCAAAAGAAATAATAAAATTCAAGTTTCAGCGTTATATAGTGCGACAGCCTCCAGGAAAGTGATACTTTCCTGATGTTCCCTGCCAGGATGACTCAACATGGCCCAGCAGACACTGGTCCCAGGTGAGACTGCCCAGGGGAATGGTGTTCCCGCAGCCAGACCCTTTCACCACACAGCCAAGCACCCGCTGCTCCCCGGCCCCAGCGCCAGGCAGAGCAAGGGGTTTGTGCTCGGGGCCATCCATCAGGCCTGGGGGATCTGCACATCTTTAAAGAGAAGCAGTTATTAAGTTCTGTAAGACAGCAGCAAGTGAGATGGGTTCCTGTGCTTGACTTCCCCAGAAAGGGCTGGGAGGAGGACGCAAAGAAAGGCTTTAATTGGTCCCTTGAGGGGCCTGCTGACAGATCGCAGGGCTGGTGAAGAAGACACCCGCATCCCCTCCTGCTCAGGCTGGCCCAGCAGCCCAGAAACCTGCCTCCCTTCTCTCGGGAGGAATCCAGAGCTGCAGCACTGAGGGCCCAGCTTCTGCTATTAGGCAGTTCTGCTTGGATAATTACTTTTAATACAGATATCTGGGGAGAAAAGCAAGGAGACCCATCCAGTCAGGGAGGCAACCCAAGAGCAGCACAGCCTTAGGAAGACAGGGACAGCAGGGAGGTGAAAGCCTCCAGCCTTACGGCTTCTTGGTCCCCGGTGACGACCATGACCGTCCCCATCCCTTTCGTGAGCCTCAGACGCCCCCGAGCCCATCTGTCCCGATTCCCCTCCATCAGCTCAGGATGGACACTCCTGCCACCCCTCCAGGGTGACCCCAGCCAGCAGCACTGGGGAAAACCTGTTCTGGCGACGACCAAACCCAAGACCTGGCAGTTATACCCCAGGCTGGAGACCACAGGAATCTTTCAGCAGAAATAACACACTATTTCCAACTAATGGAGGTATTTTCCTAAGACAGACATGGCCTCCCACACCCAAAACAGCAGCTTCCTACGTTCTGTGCCACGGCACACACAAAGCTCCTTCCCTTCAGCAGGGATCGGAGGGGTAACATGCCCCAGCAGACCAGATTTTTAACTCTCGGATATTACCCAGCTCTTCACACCCAAAGGGTTCATTTGCTGACAAACCACTCAGGCTGAAAATAGATTTTTATAACTCTAAGAATTCAAAACTCAGGTTATGGTATAGTCAGTCTGTCAAAAACCAAACCTGCCAGTTCTTCCCCGATGGAAGACGACTGGCTTTCCGGAGCGCAGGTATTGCTGAGACATTCTTGCCAAGCTTCCTTAACCTCAGCTCTGCAGCAGCATCTACCTTTGCTCAGTTAAATACAAACGATGACTCAGTGCAAGGTGGGGAAGGGGCATGCACACAGCTGGCCCACGGCTTACAGAAGAGGCAGAGAAGTCACAACTCATTTCTTATCAATAAAACCCTTCAAAAATTAGAACTATGCAGTAAAACACAAGAGAAGGTTGGGCTTTCCTAAAGCCCAGTATCTTTTCATATTCAAGTCAATTTTATTTAAACTTGTCAGTTACCATTAAAAAAAATAAAAGTCAGAGAAAGCAAAGCTTATTTTAATGGCAAATCCTAAAGTCTTTTCAAATCTCTCAAGCAATATTTATCTGTTTGGAAGAATATTGGTAATGATTATGCTAATAAAAATCAATTTGTGACAATTACTTAACTTCTCCCATTCTTGGAATTAAAGTTTTATGTTGTATTTTCTTCTAAATCAAGTAATTGATCCTCACATGAATTAGAATTATACCAGCTCGCAAAATCCAAAGACTAATTGAATAGTTAACAAAGTGTTCAATAAACTTCACACCTTAGTATCATACCCGTTAAAACTGCTTAATTAGATTTTGCTCCTTGCATAAATAGCTGTAAATGCAGACCGCTTAGTTTCACTTTTCATTTAACTTCATTCTCTAAGCACATTAACAAAATAACTAAGTGCTTATCAGATTTCTTTACATTTTTCACAATATAGGGCTGATTGCGCCAGCTGAAAGATTATAAAATATTTTTAAGTGCTTATCAATCAGCTCTACCACAGCCAAAGCCCGGGTACACCAGACTCAGCTCAGCTCAGCACTTCAGCGCCCGCTCAGCCCCTGCTCACCTCTCAGTATATAGGCAGGGGCTCTGCTCAATCACAGCTTTCCACACGCGCGCCCCCAAGAACTGCCGCGGGTTTATTTCCTTGAGCCTTTTCAGGGCTCTGCCTTCTGTTCTCCACCCCCACACCTGGTCTACCTCTGCTGTATTTTATTCACCTTTAAAACTGTATCATACGATATCCTCCTTCCCCTGTTTTCATTCATTTTTTCGTGAGCAGGAAAGCCGTGTTTGTGCCGTATTTGGGGCATCCCTGCTGGCCCCCGTCTCCACACCACCAGACCGCTCCAGCGGTTTGCCATCTGCATCTATAGGGAGAAGGTCCCTGCAGCCCCAGCAGATGCCTTCCCATCACACACTTCCCAAGGACAGGATGAGAAGTTTACCTTTACAAGCCATCCATCCCAACAGCAACACAGACCGTACCACCATTCATTTTGAGTTTTGCCATTATATTTTGCCCCCAATACTTTTCTTCCGGGCTCTCCAGAGCTGTGGTGGCGGCCAGGCAGCGGAGCAGGCTGAAGGACCAGCAGCGCTCAGCAGCTGGGCACAGGCTGAGAATTTCCCAGGGACACACACCCCAGCAGCACACGATGCTGAGGAAGAAAGCAGCAAACAAGGCTCCTCACCAGAATGAAACTTCCTCAGCCCTTCTGGAAGTTTCCCCAGAACACACAAGCAAGACCAGCCAACCCAACAGCTAGAAGGTCTGCATCACCGCCACGCCGTGACCCACGCTCTCCCCTCAGCCCCTCACGGCTGCTGCACAGGAAGGGTGGGCAAAAGTTATAGCATGGGGCAGAAGGAGCATCCCTCCCCGGGGGGGGGGAAGATGGCCCCTCCTGCCGCTGGGGAGGGCTCAGCTGATGCCCCAAGGGCTTTGACTGTCCCAGTTAAAGGCCATCCTCTGCACAACCACTGCACGGTCCACAGTGACCCACAGCCGCCTGCTCACCAATCCTCACCTTAACAATGCTCCATAGTTTGGGAGCACAGCACTTACAGTGAATTCACATCACCTAACACAGAGCTCAGCGCTTCCCTCCTCCTCAGCACCCTCCATACCGGGGTCTACCCCTCCGTACCTGCTCTCCCCTCACACCAGTGCGGCGGCTTCATTCCCAGCACAGCACGCTCCATCCCTTCCAGCCGCCTCCCCAGCATCCCGCCGACCAAACCCAGGACGTGGCCTTTGCCGGCAGCTCTCGCTCCGTCTCACACCAAAGCTCTTTCAAAAGGCGCTTTCCCAGGCCCAGCAGAGTCAGCAAGGAACCATCTCCTTCCCCACACACTCAGGAGAACATCCCCGGGTCTGCTCAGCCAACGTCCCACCAGCGCCCCCACTAAAAGCCTCCTCCCCCCGGCTGATGAGGCAGAGGGCAATTAGCGGTGATAACGAGCACTCAGAGCCCCACCTGTGCCCAGGCTGGGGGGGAAGCACAGGAATTGGCTCTGGTCTGAGGCTCCTCTCCGCTAATCACTTTGTCAGATGTTTCTTGTTACCTTTAACATGCTTATCATTAATTACCACCCCCACCCCCTCTTTCATTTTTGACATTCATCCATAGTGTAACTGGTGTGGCAGCCTCAAAGCCATGATCTCTTTAGGGAGACTATAAGAAATTCACTTCCACCATAACATCTTATAGACATTGCTCTCATTAAGTATAAAAATTTTATGGAATGCACTAAAGTTGGTGCACACATCAGCAGCTTTTCAAACATAAACATCTTGGACCCTTTTAAGACATTTCTTTCTAAAGATCAAGCAGCGTTTGGTCACACTGAGAACTACGTGCCAAGAAAACATACATTTTAATTAATTTCAAAAAAATAGTCAAGCACAGCTCTAAAACACTTTTTGAAACTAGATGTATATTGATTTTTTTAGCCTACACAAAAATTCATTGTGCAAACAATGTGCCTGTGGTATAATTAATACTGTATCTTTCAAGGATATTGAAATAACTGCTTCAGAAGGAAGAATTTAGTAGAAGAGTAGGAGTGAGCTTCACTTACACACGGGAAGTTGCACACCATGGGGATGCCCAGCAAGAACACCTGAGCTTTCAGTCATGCCCCTGGGTGGGGGCAATTTTTAACACAGCCTGGGGTTCGTTAATCCAGCCCGGAGCAGCTGCTGCTCCCTCCTCATCTCTCCAGAGGGCACTCAGCTGTGGGGAGCCGGGGCGTCTGCTGCTGCTCTGCCCAGGAGCGCCCCGGAGCCGAGCGATGCCAAAAAGGGAGTCTACAGGGAATACATCACAGCGCTCCCAGTAATTGTGTGGATCTTCTGGGCCAAAAGTATTTTAGCGCCCCTAGTTCATGTGTAGCTTAATTCTCTGAATCTGTATTTGAAACTTTTATCTTCTTATTTTCTCATTGCTCCTTATTCTCTTTCAGATGGATTTTGCAGAGATCCTCAGTCTTGGTCATTACAAAATCTCACATGTGAGACTCCTCAGAGCTTTGCAGCAATGTGAGGAAAGCTGAATGTGATTTTTTAGGACAATGTATCGCCCTTAATAAGGATATCATCCGGACACATCCTCTGATGCAGCCCAGGCATCACCGTGATCTCTCTAAGCCCGATGAAGATGCTTATCTGGAGTCTGCGCAGCACCTAAGAGCAGCCAAGGTCTTGTTTGGGCACTACAGCTGCCTGGCACCCCTGCTCGCCGGTTACACTACCTCTGGTCAATCCGTGTTTCTTTTATATCTGCATTTCACTGGGCAGTGAGTTTCTTTCCACTGAATTGCAGTTTCGCACTAACATTCCTAAAATGCCAGCGGTTCCTCCCGCCCTCCGAAACGGTCATCAGCTTCAGCGGAGGGAACTGTCAGACCTCACTACGTAAATCAGCACTGCAGACCACCTTTTCCTGATGCCCGAGTCTCTCTCCTCAAATCGCTAATATTTCCAAAAGAAAAAATAGCAGGAAGTTAAGTGTGCAGGTAGTTTCCGCTCCCAGCTGGAGAGAGCAAAACAATTAGCCCTGGAAGCTTTACTCTCCCAGGGAGAAGTATCCTCGGCTCCTTTTACGCTGCAAATAAGTAGATTTATACACGACAGCATGTGTTAATGACAGCAACAGTAACTAAAATGAGCCTGGTAACACCTGACCAAAGCCTGCAAGCACTCAAGAGACCAACCACGTCATTGTGAAAGACAATCAAAGCCAACTAGTGCATTCAGTTACTAATTTTATGAGCTTGAGTCAAAGCCCACAAAGTTGGTGTCTTTTTTCCGCTGATTTGCAGTGATGCCCACTGAGGGTAGAGCGAAAACAGGCATTAATGAATTATTTCAGTGTCTTTTTGTGAGCAGCTCAGCCACACGTCCCCCCTGAGCGTCACGAGCCAAGGGGACCATGCTCCCGCCCCCCCACAGCGCAGGGTCCCACCAGCCTCCCACCAGGGAGCCATCGATGGGGAGGCGGAGAGCTGCCGTCGGGCGCATTAAATACCAGCACAGAGCAGTCTGCCCTTCTCCATCATTTCAGGAATATTCTGCTTTTTTTATGAACCCAAACCAAACCCAAGGGTAATGAACAGAACACCCTTTGCCATCAAATATGCTAGCGTTGATTACTGGTTGTGTTCTCTATTGAAAAGGATTAATCGATACTGTCAATCGTGAGTTGTACGTGTGCTGCCAACAGACCTTTGGAAGATGAAAGACATCTGGACAAAAGATAAAAATTGTGAAATGAAAGAAATAGGGTATTTCTTTTTTTTCTACCTATCTTCCTGTCTTCCCTGCACAGGAAAATCACTCACCCAATTAGTTATTTGGTATCTAAGCTTAGTTGGTATAAACCACTTTCTCCTGCAACTCCTTTCCAGCAAACACAGCAAGATGAGGGTGGCGATACCAAGTGGTGTAGTGGGGTTTGGATAAGGGACAATATGTAAAAAATCTTTGAGATTACATTAGAAATATTTCTTTCTCTAAGTGCTTTTATAGAAATTGTTGAATGTTCTGGCTGAGTTTAAAAGAAAAGGAAATAATTGAGGGGAAAAGCTGTCAGTGAAAAAATTCAATTCATACTGTTAAAACTTTGCAAGGAAAAACAAATCTCACGACGAAAACGCTGACAACACAAAGCTGTGTCACTTGCCTTAGCTGCAACTTCTTACAGTTTTACAAAAGTAAGAGTAATGGGTTATTTTCCCAGCCTCTATACTTCAGAACAGCCTTTATTTTATTTCTTTGTCTTCTTTCTCTCCAGGTTCAAGCCATAAGAAGTCACTACATACACTATGATAAGTAACGTGAACATGTATGGGTGGAGAAGACAAACAGTACGGCACCTGGCCATACACAGCACCACCAAGATGAAACATCTGAAGATTACAAGTAGTCTTCCAGGGCAGGTCCCCTGTGAGCTCAATGGCTACACCATCACCAGGGACGGGGAGGTCCCCCCAAAGCCAGACAGATGTCCTCCAGCAGTGCCACCAGCCACCCCACCAGCCCAACTCCTCTGATTCCAGCAGACTTGCATTGGGAATGGGTTTCCTCCACATCCTACGGAAACCTGCACCGACATCAACCCCTGCATCCACATCCCATCATCACCAGAGGTGCTCAAGCGCAGGGAAGCAGGAGCAGGACTTTGCGGAGACACTGCTGCTGCACTGTCGGAGGGTCGTTACCTGGGTCAAGAGCTCTTTACAATGCTGGAGGCTCGGGTTAATTACCACTTCAGCGAGCCAGCGGAGGCAAAGGTCTTAAAGACAGTGTGATTAATCATTAAAACACATCCAACCTTGAAACGTGCTTGCAGCTTTCCCCAGGTCTCCTGTGTGGAAGGCGGGCAGCAGGAGCCGGAGTGCTGCTGAGCAGCGCTGAGAGGGGAGATCTCCATCTCGGACTAACGAAGCTGGGGGCCAGGCCCTGCTGGGAGACACTCCGTTTGCATCTTGGACTCGCAAAGCTCCTTCAGAGGAATCTCCTCCTTGTGCCGGAGCTCAGGGAACGGCGCTGTGAGCACAGAGAGTACGAACCCCCCCGAGAGCGTGTGCTCACGGCCTTTCCCGGGGACTGCTCTTCTCCCACATACCCGCTGTCACCACCATTGACAAAAGCTGTCCTCCCCTCATCCTCATCCTCATCCTCATCCCCCCTGCTCTTACCAATGCTCTCTCAGAGGGACAGCAGTAGCTGCTCAGCACTCCAGACAGACCGCTGCAAACCCCCGGGAGTGAACCTGTCTCAACAGCATCGGCATCAGGAACAGCGTGAGGGACAGCGTGAGGGACATCACAAGGGACATCACGAGGGACAGCGTGAGGGACAGCACGCTGCAGACAGCTCCAGGTTCCTTTCCAGTCTTTCGTAGCCACCAGTAAGACTTTGTTCAAATTTCCCTTGTTATAAATGACCAAAATCAGACACAAAAAGCAAGGGAATTTACATCTTTGTTTAAGACTCTTTGTTCCATTTCTGTAGCTGTCTCAATACGGCAGCACAAAAATTAAGTGAACAGTTTATTAATCAAACAGCAGCAGATGCAACAGGAAGGCCACGGGAGTGCCCGGGTGGGAGGTGGGGACTTTGGAAGCTGTCACAGGGGATGGTGCCGCCCCTCAGGCACCACCTTCTCCTGCAGAGGCGCTGAGCTTCCCAGGCTCCCTCCTGGCAATGCAGAGATGCTGTAAAACTCGTTTTACAATCCTAATTTGCTACCACATTGGCCTCCTAAATACCTTGCCCTCGACATAAGAAAACTGCATGTTTTCTGCATTTGTAAAGTATTTCCTAGAGACACATTAATGGCTGAAGAGGAAAAAAAAACTTGAGAAAGCCAGAAAGCCTGCCTTCTCTCCATTAAAAGCTCCAGAAACTTCACACATACAGCTTGGATGTATAATGCAAGGAAAGACTTTGAGACTCATCACAGACTTTGCTCAGGGAATAAACACCACAAGAAGTGGTGAAACCTATCCTCAGCTGAAATCCCCGGGGCCGCAGAGGGAAAAACCTCATCCAGGACAGAGGGCCCTGGAGATGCTGGGAGGGCTGGAGCCCCTCTGCTGTGAGGACAGGCTGAGAGAGCTGGGGGGGTTCAGCCTGGAGAAGAGAAGGCTCCGGGGAGACCTTCCAGCCCCTTCCAGTCCCTCAAGGGGCTCCAGGAAAGCTGGGGAGGGACTCCGGATCACGGAGGGGAGCCATGGGATGAGGGGGAAGGGTTTTACACTGAAAGAGGGGAGATTTAGATGAGATGTGAGGAAGAAATTCTTTGCTGTGAGGGGGGTGAGCCCCTGGCCCAGGCTGCCCAGAGAAGCTGTGGCTGCCCCATCCCTGGAGGGGTTCAAGGCCAGGTTGGACGGGGCTTGGAGCAACCTGGGCTGGTGGGAGGTGTCCCTGCCCAGGGCAGGGGGGTGGAACTGGATGGTTGTTAAGGTCCCTTCCAACCCAAACCATTCTGTGATACCCTGCAATAAGCAGAGCAGGGGTGTGAAGGGCACTGACCTGGCCTACAAAGGATTCAACAAGCCATAGGTCTTCTACGTGAGTGATACGGAAACCCGGACTCGAGTATTGCTGGGGGGGATTGGGACGCAGGTGCAACAGCAGACTGCCTCCTGCATGACTGCAAACTTTTATTTGGAAAAGGGTCTTCAATTACCACATGACTAGAATGTAAGGATTTCAGAAAAACAGTTAATAGTGCTATATTGATGAAGGAAGTCCCACATGAAGAACACTAGAGCCTTTGGTTGCGCTTTGATGGATGCGTTTTCATGGGGCTAATCTCCCAGGTCTTTAAACACAGGTTTTTCTGACCCTCACCCGTCCGTAAGGGCCCCGAGGCTCGGTGCGTTCTGCTCCTCCTCCTGCGTCTGCGCTTACAGCCCAAACTACAGCAGAACAGACTAGTCCTGAGAACGCACGTAACATTGTAAAATACAGGCTTCCAAAAAAGCAACACAAAAGGGCCAATAAATCATGACACCGATTTGTTAAAAGCCCGATTAACACTTCAGCGCATTGGGTGGATTATTTTTGGAGAAAGCTTCCAACAGTCAAGACCTGCAACCACTTAAAACTTTTTATTGGCAAAACCAATCGACCTGCCAACATTAAGCACAAGGTATTTAACAGCATTAACCACCCCATTATCCATTTCCTCACTTATCATGTTCTCTCGTATATAGAGTTTTATTGTGCTTTTGCTTCCAGCTCCATTAAATGCTGGTGAAATCACAGTTTTTTAGAAGATCAAAAATACCAGGCTGCTAAGGACAGAGGCAAAGGAACCCAGATTATATTTAACTCACTTGCAAATTTGTCATTTAAGCTGCTAAAGCCATTAATTTGAAGGCATGATATGCCCATCATTTTAATTTGGGGTTCATTTAAGCTACATGTACATAAAAGAAGTAATTCCCAGCCTTTACTTCATGTTATCACACAGATGCATTGCAGAACCAGTGCTAAAAGGATATGAGAGCAGGCACCTCTTAACTTTGCTGTAATTTAACAGAGCGGTAATTAAACTCAATCTCATGGCATTAACTTGCTCTATGTGATGCAAAATAAATTCTGAAAATAGCATTTCTTTTTAACAAAGTAATTGTAAAAGCTTGAAGCGGCTTTAGCAGTCGAACAGCCGTGCCTTTGCACTGACCCCCCGGAGCAGCGTCACCCTCCTGCTGCCCGGTCCCAGCGCCGGGGGGTCACCCACCGACCTCCCCGACGTGTGCTGAAGGGTCCCCAGGCGGAGCACCGTCCCACCGCCAGCGCTGGGAGCCGGGCTGCTGCTGCTGCTGCTCTTCTCCAGAGCTCCCGAATGGCTACAGCTCCCGGGCCACAACTCCTCCACCCGTCAGTGCCTGCGACGGGCTGCTCCTGCAGAGCTCTTGGGGTCAGAGAAGGTGCCTTAAAGGTGGCGCTGGATTATTCACATCTCGGTTACAGGCATGCGAACACCTCAGGGGAGAAAACCACCAGCCGAAAACAGAAAGAATTACTTGCAGAGCACCTTGGTCTTGCCCCAGGGGAACCAGGAGTCTTTCCCCACTCGCCCTCACGCCTAAGCACTGATTTCAGCCAACACCAGAATTTTGGGTTATATGTTACAGCTTGCAGGTCTCGACCACTGAGAAGGCTTGCAAGAAGAGCTGGCTGTCTCCATCCCTGGTCGCAGAAACAAGTAAAGTGAGGTGCTTTGTGTGCAGCCTGGCTTCAGGGGGCTGCGGGTGGCCGGTGGCCAGTCCTGCTGCAGACAGACACAGCCTTTTCCTCCCTCTTGGCGCCCAGCGTGAAGAAAAAACCCTCCGCTCGTGCCCCTGCTACCTCTGAAAAGCAGACCTTTGAAATGATCCTTGGCGTAAGCAATGCCAACCATAAAACCCTAGCTGCAATTCTACAGAGATCCTGCAAAATTCTAGGAAAAAATGTGATGGTGGTTGTTACAACTTGAAGCACTTGTTAATGTCACATGCCGCCAATACCAGACGCATACTGAGCTCCGATAGATGTTGGAGGCTGCAAACATCAATCACCACTTAGAGCAAAGCGCCAGTAGCTTTTATTGAAATGAATCTTTTGATCACATTAGAACTTTTCTCCGTGTGGATCATTTTTTAATTAAATTTAAAATAAGGTAATTGCCCACTTCAGTTGTTAAGATTCTCTGGGGGACACTTGCAATACTAACCGCGATTCCCTAACACGGGGATTGCCAGATGCAGCGTTCCGGATTGATCCACAATGGGGCACATTAAAAATCAAAATCCAAAGAGAGATTAGTACTCCTTTTCCAATTTAACATCTTAAAATGACTATTTTGGAACTTTTAAAGGCCTAATGAGACGTGTGTGTTACGGTTGGTGAAATAAAAGCTAAGGCGAATTGCTAGAGAAAGCAGTCTGGCAGAAGCACGTGGCTCACAGCCCCAGCCCAGAGGCAGACCAGGTACGAGATCAGCAGTTCCTTGGATCACCAGTTCCACCAAAACCTGTCTAGCCGTTAGGAGCAGCTGGTGTCGTTTGGAGGCCTCCAGCTCTGCCTCCCGTCCCTCTGCTCCAGGTCGCTCTCTCGAAGATACACACCATAAGCAGCTCGACTACTTATTTCCTTGCTATGTGCAATCAATCTGTAGCACTATCATTGATAAAGAATATCCAAAAAAATTGAATGAAGAGTACCAAGACTGAGACTGACTACCTAAAAATCAACATTTTATATCTTTGGTGCATATCCTTCTTTCTTACTAATATGACTGTGACACTAGCAGAGGAACAATGGGGTTCAATAGCCCTATCGCTGGGTACAGGATTTTTGGTGGCAAGAAACACAAATATAATTGTTTTGCTCTATTTCCGAACACATAACATTTATGGACAGAGCACTTCAAACGACATGGAATGCACAAGTGCTGGGCTCCTAAACAGGAGAGGTTATTTGGGTCCCTGACACCTTCTCTGCTCCCCCTGTTAAACCATAGCAGCTTCCATCTCTAATGGAGAGGTTTATGCAGATAGCATCGAGCTGTAAGTAAAGAACCCATAAGATATTTAGGGAAGCAATTCTTCCTGCTCCTAATCCTGCCAACACCAATTTCAGATAAAAACCATAAAACTCAGCAGTTTCTATTGGAACGGATTTAGCTTTTACGCTAGCATGTAGGGGGAGAGAAACCCAAAGCCTCAGAGCACTATGCTTGCAGGGGGACACACGCTTTGTTATGACTCATGGGGTTCTCAGAGACAGGAAACTCATCCCCTCCAAATTTCTTCCGTTGGGCTTTATGTTACAGCACCAGGCTATCAGCTGCGTACAGAGCAGAACAGAAACGAGCGGTGCCTCTGCCAGGGGACAATTAAACAGGGGAGTTGTCACCCTGATTTACAGCAATGCAGCTAATAAACCTGGGAATGGCACCACGCCTGAACCTCTTCCCACAGAAAAAAGATGGGAAGTCGAAGGAGGGTATTCCTCAAATCTCTAAAATCCTGGAGAGCAGCAGAGAATGCAATGGTGTCAGACACCTACGCTGGCTGGTAGGTGAGAATAAAGATGCAGAAGAAGTAGTACATAGTGCAAGGCACTAGAAAGCACCAGGAGGAAAGGAATTTTACAAGTACATAACCTGCTGGGTCAGTTACATGTCAAAACAAATTCAACTTTTTTCTTTTTCTTTATTTTTCAGATTTTTTTTTAAGTTTTCCTTTTCTGTTGCCTCTGTTTGAAAGATAATCCAAATGCAGAACTGTCTGGCACTTATCTGAGAAGCCGCAGAGCCCACGGTCAGGAACCATAACCTCGCCCCACGACGCTTCCCCTCCTCTCCAGGAAAACTGCAAAGCTACTAGAGAATCCTCGGCCAACAATTTCTGTGGCTCGATTTAAAAGCACGGGCAGAGGAATCATTCTCAAAGGCTGCTGGGAATTTCCACACGCCAGCTGGCTGCCTCCCACTCAAGCTGGAGGGGGCCTGGAACAACGTAGGGTCCCCCACGCTATTTATCCTGCCCAGGACAACATCTCTGCCACCTCTGTGCGGGGGGTATAGGCGAGCCAGGACGTGATTGCCACCATCTACGGAGCAGGACGGGACCGCGCCGTGCAGGCAGCGAGAGCAGCGTCTCTCACTCAACCTGTAGCGGGGAGAATCGCTCCATGAAAAGGTCTTTCCTTCTCCAAACGTGCCCGTGTTTAACTACAGTCCCACTGAAATCAATGGCGCTTCTCATGGATATAAAATTAAATGTCTGTGTTTGTGCCCGTGGAGCCCAAACACACAAACATTTTATGCCATCTGAAAGTTGTATTAATATGGAGATCATTGCGGAAAGCACCAGGGGATATTATGCTTTTATTATATCTAACATATGGAAAACATTTTATTATATGAGACACAACATAATCATTATAATTGAATACTATCAAATGAAAAATCCCATATGCGTCTGAAAACTGTGCACCACTGTAATTACAAATGGAAACTAAGAGCATTAAGAATTAAGAGGCTGGCAAAAATTATTGTTTTGCTCCATTTTGTTAGCTTTGCAATCCGGGCAGCATTTCCTCAGCAAGATGAGTTCTTGCCGAAAAAGCTGTTAAGTGCACCAGCAAGGGAGCGGAAAATGTTTTATATAAGGAGGAATTCTATTTTTCAAGCTCCAGATATACAAGATAGCAAGTGGCCCATCAAAATTTTGCTCTTGAAATGAAAATCTACTCTGGCAGAGGCCTTGAGTATTTTCTAATGTACTTACAGACTCCTCTGTCCTTGCTCTGTTTGTTCAATCAGAGCAATACAAAAAAAATAAGCTGAGACAGGTTTGGACCAAAGGCCTATTCTAATATTAAATGTGAAAAATATGTATCATCTCATATGTTTTCAGCCAAATGGAGACTGGTACCCACACAGCCTGGTGGGGACGTGCCCCGGGGTGCCGCAGCCGTGGAGCATTCGGCAGAAGAGCTGGGACGGGAGGCACAGCTGGGACCCTGTCCCCGTCCCTACCCTACACTCGCCAAACCCACGCTGGGGGGCCAGTGAGCAAAGGCAGGACCCCTGAAATAACGGGGAATGCCGCTATCGGGGGGCTGGGTGATGGAGCAGCAGCCTGGCTCACACCAACGGCGAGCACAAAGGTACGCGGCACTGAAGCCGTCAGTCTGTATTCGTCACATCCCGTATGAAGACAGGGAATGACAAAGTTCTGAAGGAAATTTGCCATCTAGGAGGATGGAGGCAGCTGCCAAGACCACGAAGCAGGAGGTCAAAGCAGGCAGTTTGCTTCATTCTAGACAACCTGGCATCCACGTGAAACCAGGATATGGGTTTGCAAAAGCCGGGGGACTCGGGGCGCTGGGCTGGTCCCAGTTTCAGAGGTTTGGGTTTCCTCATGGCTGCACTGGCTTCCCTGTCTCCTCTCAGCGTGAGATCCGTTCTTACAGGCCCAACGGGAGGAAGAGACCCGAAGGATGTCCCCGAGGCAGCTCCATCCCACACCCGCTCAGCCCAGCGGCAGGAGACGAGGTTACCCCCGGCCAGCCCCCCTCCCCACAGCCCTACACACCTCCTGCCAGAGGTCACCACCCCACCAAGAGGTCCTCGCTGACCCAGTTCACACTGTCTGCACAACCAGCAGAGACCACAGATGTGAGGACTCGGCAGTAAGGCTGGAATGGCAACCCTCCAGCCGGCACTGCCACCAGCATGGACGTACAGAAGACCAAGAGGACATTAAATGGCATTAGCCCATTGCTCACAAGGACCAGACACTAGACAGACCTCGGCGTCACTAGATAAACCATTGCAGCTTGTCAGCCGGCTTGCAAAGAACTCCTGGGGTCCTGCAGAAGGAAACAGGTCTGTCCCAAAGATCATGGCACTCTGATGGAGGACACAAAGAGGGCAGTGAGGGTCCATCTACTGTGTCCATCCACAGTGAAGTTACCCAAGAGTACTCTCCACACCAGTATTTGGCCAAGTGCTATTGGGAAGCTTAGTCCCAGGCAGCTAACAGGTAGGACAACAGGGGGGTGATCCAAGGTGAAGGTGGAGACGTTCCATTTGGAAATCACTGTGCGATCCCTGTCCTGCACGGTCTGTGCCAAGGTCACCGCGTCTCCAGGGTAAACACACTCCCTCAGCTGCCGGGTGAGCTCCTCTCACCTCATTTTTGCAGTTTGGGCTTCTGGAATCGCCAGTGGCAAGACATCAGCATGTCCTGTGCAGGCTGGTCCCCCCCTGGCTTCTCTCTGGGCCGGCAGGAGGAGGCGATGGAGCTCACGCTCCCAGCAAGGTGGCTCCATGGCTACTCCTTGGCTTCGACCCGGGGAGACACAGCCCGGGGCTGCCACAACCTCTGCGCTCACGAGCAGGGCTTTTTTCAAAAATCAGTTGAGATATAAATTTCAGTTCAGTTCTGATACTCTTGATTGCTGCTTGCAGAAAAACATAAATAATTAATTGCATTAGAGAACTGTCACTTGGCCCCAATTTTGCTTCACCTGAAGTAAAAAATGACCACTTTAAAGACAAAAAATTGGCAGGCACTTAATCTTTATTCAGTGCTGCTGTCTTTTCCCCTGCTTTAAAAAACCTGCTTCTCCATGTACCAAGTAATTACATTTGAAGAGTATTAGCCATCCTAACGCCCGGTGATTTATCAATGGTGATAGCATGTTATGCCCCTCAGAAGAGGAGGAGGGTGCCACTGAGTCACTTACGAAATTAATAGCAACTATGGCAGATCCTAGAAGGCCCACAGAACTTTGCCAAGACTGACCCACAACAACTTCAAGACCATTTTTAAAGGCCACATAAAAGCATTATTATTTTTTTATCTTACAAGCAAAGCATCAAGATATGGAGGGGACATGAGAGGTTTGTTTGAGTAAAGTAAGATCTCATCCCCATTTCCACTGGATCTTTAGGCACATGCATAGAACAGCACTGATGGGATCAAGCAGAGCTTCTTCCAGCCCTTCTCAGCAGTAAAGGTCAGTTCATTACCTGATCAGCAAAGAAGAAAGCTATCCTGCAGCCTCCGAATGCGCACATCCACACTCACTTCTGCTGCGTGCAGCAGCGCACTGATGCTAACAGTTATACCGGAGAACCTCGTTAGGATAACGCTGCTCGTTATTGCCTGTGGGCTCTGACACAGCAGCAATAAATCCACCTTCAGACTGCTAAAAATCATGCAGTACAGCATTTTCCAAGAAGGCTGATGGAAAATGAAAGGAATGACAGTGCACCGATATCGCTAGATTCTGCACTCCCTGAAGAAGCAGCTGGGAATGACACAAGAAGAAATGTTTCCAGGACGTGAGAGTTAATTCGCAACTGTAAACTACTACTAATTGTAAACGTGGGGTGGCTCGAGCAACAGCCTCGGAGCTCATTTATTCCCATCACCTCTCCATATATGTCCCAGGGGGGGAATTATTATTGAACGATAAGAATGAAAACAAGTATTAAGCTGCAGAAAAAGGTTTATTACCCTCACAGTTGGAAAACCAATACACTTCAGAAAGGCACTTTTAACTTTAGACAGTTTCAAATTAGAATCTTTATTCATCTGCCCGTTTTGCAAAGTAGCTTCACTCCGTGAAAAAAACACTGGATTTGAACCCAAGCAAGCAGCAGTCAGCTCTGCCACCCCCCCGAGAGCCTGGCCCAGAGCACCCCCGGGCTCCGGCCCTGCCTGCAGGACGCAGATAGTCATCTACATTGAAGTTAGTCTCTGTTTCATGAAGTGAGGCTGTTTGGAGGATAACATCTACAGATACTGGTTCCTGAAGGGTCTCGTGTACATTCAGACATGAATTGGCGATTACAAGTTAAAGGGTAGTTAAGATATTGTCTGGAAGAAAGTGCAATGGTGCCTCCATCAGAAGAACAAACCACATGCCTTAGAACAGTGTCACCTTAGGCCGATGCACCAAATATACTGAATGCAGCATGGCACCACGTTTCCTGTCTGACCTGATAAATGGCTCTCCTTCTAATCTGCGCGGGGATTAAAGTCTTCAGATTATCTGTACTACCACAAATAAATTACGTGTTTGTTTTAATGACTTTGAAATTTCCCTCTGACAAATTCTAAGGGTATAAAAATCTCAGAAATCTTGCAGGAAGATAAACAGTCGTGTTTTAATAATCATAATTCACAAAGCAGACAACGCTTGGGTTTAAATCGAAGCACAGCATCGTTCTGCCAAAAGAGGGAGAGAGGGAGCGTGGGGAGCATCGTGCTGACCATCTCCTAAGCACGGCGAGTTCAGGTGGGCGCCAGGGTGTACAGCAGGTACTCTGAGATGGCTGGACACAATTTAACGTCCCAGAGGAGGATTTCTAGGCAGCTCCCCCTCATGCCAAAGCCTTTGTATTTCAGCCCGAGCGGCAGAGCACCACGGGGAGGATGGCACAACCTCAGATCAGAGACACCTCGCCAAAAACTAACGTCTCACCAACAGGACGTGCAGGGCTGACTCATACAGCATCTCTCCTGGGAAATACACAACCCCTCAGATGTCACCACTCTGACTGTACCTCACTGATGGTGCCACAGCCTCTACTATGAGGGGGAAACCGAAATCCAGCCCTCCCTTGTCTGTGGAAAGGGAGTTAAGGTCAAGTTGCCAGAAAGATCATTATTTTCTTGTGTAAGAAGACACAAAGCAGTGTACCTACTGGAATAATCCTAAATTTTCACCCTGTGCTGGCTGAACCAGGAACAAGGGTCCCCAAAAAAGACCATCCTAATGAGCAAGGGACAGGGGCCCTCAAAACTGAATGCTGCAGCAACGATGGTTCTCCTGGGCGAGTGAGTACCATCTGTTAGAGGAGGACAGCGCGCTGCAAAGGAACCTACGTACACAGCTCTGCCTTCCCCAGCTCCCGCACAATACCTCTTTCCTAGTGTTGCACTTGAAGGTAAGACCAAAACAGACCTGAGCACTGCAAATAGATTGGATTCACCCTCCAAAGGCACTAAGGCCAAGGTGTGGGCAGAAGCACAAGGCTTTCACGAGGCACTGCTGCTCAGCAGAGGGATGAGGGCTGCGGAGGCTGCTCCTCTTCTCCTTGCACCTACAGCCTGCACTCCCAGGGAGCCCCGGGCCTTGCTGCACGCCACGAAGGCTTTCTGCGGCAGAGAAAGGCATTTTCCTGCTTTCTTCAGGCAGGGAGGGCTGTCCTCAAGATGCCAACTAAGGAGTTGCCCAAAATAGCTTTCCAAGGTATGTTCCACTAAGGTTTTCTCAGGAAGGGGCAGGTGTTTGCAAGTGTGCTGAACATCTCCCAGCTGTCCCACCAAAGTGACCCGGGGTTCTCCAGAGCTGTAAGACATGAGCTACTGCCCGCTGCTGTAACAAATCATTGCTTCCGAAATCAGACCACTAACTGTAGAACTGAAGACACTCAGTAACATGCAAGAGACAGTCAGGCTCATAAGGGTGGGAGGGTCTAACAATTGTTTCTGGCAGAAACCAGCAGTTTTCATCACCAGTTTTCCCTGTCCTTGGTCTCACTCCAGGCCTTTCTCTCTCCTTCATCTCTGAGCACTTTATGAAGAGCTAAAATTAACCCTTAGTTTCAGTGAGGAAGAAGTCCAGTGCCCTAAAAAATCAAGACTCACCTTCAAGAGCAAATAAAAGCATTCATCTTTCACTGGCAATGAAATCAGTTTACCTGAAGGACTGATTTTTACCAAGTTATTAAATCTGAGACTCACAGTATTAGATAACTCAGTTGCCTTTTATTTCTGGATTTGAACCATCAAGTGGCAGAAGGGGAAATGAAAATGACAGAAAAGAAAAACTCTTCTGAGGACATAATGGTCCATTAAGCAAAATTTTAAACCAACTTGTCTTTGGTTCTCTATTGCTCAGACACAATTCCATTCCTTCCCTTCAGGCTGTTATTAACACTTTTATAATGAGTAACTAAAATAAAGCTCAAGTGAATAAATATGCCCAAGGCATTTTGTTATTTCTGCAATTAGAGACAAACTGCCACAGTAAAGCTAAAAGCATTTGGGAAATTATATTCAAGGAAACACTTACCATAACTACAGTAATCCTTGGGCTGCTCTTAGCAACCGCAGCGAATGCTGTGAGAAGCTGGGTCTCTGGCATTACCCACCGCTGAAGGACAATTTGTCATCTGCTATGGCACTGCGTGGCACGGCAAAATTCAATAGTGAAGAGGATCGAAGTTCTGAGAAGTCTTGTATTGGCAGCACTATTCACAAGTTGCCATGTGGCTTAAAAAAAGAATGTCAAACCCCAAACTATTTATTCCTCTGAGGAGAAGCATTTGCTCAGGTGGGAAGAGGCGCTGGCAGGGGAGAGCCCCCTCATCAGCCCACCTGCCCACAGGGCAAATCCCACCGCATAAAATACAGACCCTGAATAACCCCCCCCCCGGCAGGTGTTGGTCAAAGTTCTGGTTTGTTTTATTGTTCATAAATCTTTGACCGCCAGCAAGCAGGAAGAAGAGCCTAAAGGCTCTTCCGACATGATACTGGCCACGAAGACGAGACCCTGGGTGCCGAGCGCCCTGAGCCCTGGGCCGGGGGGGGAGGCTCTGAGGGGTCAGAGCCGCAGAACCGCGGTGTGAGCCTCCCAGTTCTCACCAGCCCACAGGCGGCCTGTCTTTGTCACCCCTGGGTGACAGGGATTTATATCAGATATCGGAACTCACTACTGTGACTTTAGCACTACATGCCCCCAGGGCATCGTGCCCAGCATTGCAGGTAACTATTACATTAACTTAGTAATTATTTATTCCAGCAAAAGTCAAAGGGAATTTATTCTTGGAAGAAAGGACGGTAGAAAAAGGGAGAGTAACGGGCAGCCTGGTTTTACAAAAAGCTAATTTTCTTCTGTGACTGGCTAACAGGCTTTTGGAAAACAGAAGGCACTAAATGTCATTTATTTGGACTTTAATAATGCTTCTGAGGCTCTTCTGCGTGACATTGCAGAGCAAGGTAAGGAAACGTGGTCTGGATGAAACAAGGAAGAGGTAGGAAGCCAGAAGATCATACTGAGAGCGCAGTTATCCCTGACCCTGGGGGCACGCCGGGTGTGCTTCTGCATCTCTCTGCCTCCGATACTATTTGACTTTTCCCTTAATGGCCTGGATGACAAAAACCAGCACATGTATGACAGGCACAGCTGAGCCCCATCGGCCTGAAAGCAGCTTGGTCAATCAGACTGAGAATTCAAAAGAATCGTGACAACCGGAAAAAAGATTTGAAAAAAAATATTTCAGTTGAAGACTGAGAAGTGTCCAGTGCTCCAGGAAGCAGGACAAGCTGGGGAGACAACGGGCGAGCCAGCAGCACCTCAGAAAGGGGCTGGGTTTGCGGTGGGTTGCAGTATTAGTCAGCAATTCCCAGCCATCAGGGCAACATGCAAATGTCAGGCTGGGATGCAGGAAGAGCAGGGTGCTGAGAGAGGGCTGTGGAGCGGTCCTGTTCTCTTCAGCATCGTCCCTCTCCGTGTGGTGTGGCCTCGCAGAGGACCCGCTTCCATGACCATGGTCCTGCCCAGGCCCCAGGGGGGTCGGCAGAGGCATCAGGAAGCAGCTTTGAAGCGTGATGGCTCTGGGCTGAGCTGGCACACGGGCTTGGACAGGTTAAGCCTGACGCCACGCCAGCTGCTTACGGCCACAGCCGTAAGGGGGTCCGGAGTAATCGCCTCGGGGACCAGACTGCTCCTCCCAACGAAGGTCCCAAAGATATTATACCCTCTACACAGTGTCCCCTGCCTTCAGTCACCTAATCCTCTCCTTGTTCGGTACAGTAACAGCAGGGTAGTTGTCCTTCCTTTGGCACTGACTTGCAACCTGATTTCGCAACCTGACCTGCAAACACCTGATTTTGATTAACTTGTTTGATTAAGAAAGTTTGATTAACTTGTCTAAAAAGCCCCCATTTGACAGACGCGATCCATAACTGCTGCATGCCGGTGACCTCGGTCCTTGTTTCTCTCTCCAGGAGGACAAGACACTCGGGAGCACAGCACAGTTCAGTCTCTATGTTTCTAACACATGTTGATGATGGACTCCAATTGCCTCTGTAGTAATTTGGGTTGTTCTTGCATTTTATGGGCTTTGCATAAATTGCCTTACAGCAAAATGCTGTCTGGGAAATTAAAGGGCTGCTCCTTTTCTCTTTCAGATTCAGATCTTGAGCTCTTAGGTTTCGTCGTCTTCTCCCTTTGCCCTTAGCAAATCAAGCGCAGTTTCAATTTTGACAGTAATTTCTCTTCAAAGAACAAAATAATTGATCAGGAAGCAATTTGCAAATGTGTCTCAAAGAGACTGTAACCTGAATGAGAACATCTAACTGCATGGAAGCAGAATAGCAAAAGTTTACTGAGAATAATTTCTGTTTCCCCAGGATCAATGAGGATGAAGTGTCTGTGTGAGCCAGTGCCCCCACAGGCAGCAGCCAGACATCTCAGAGGTGATGCGCATCTAGAAGGGATTTGACCCTTCCACAAGAGCTAGGAATTCAAACTGGTATCCTTAAGGCACTTGCTAATTCCTTAGCAACCTCCCTCTCGCAGTGAATGCAGTTTATGGCAGGATCCGCACATGTTTATTTTGCTTTTGCACAATGAAATGCCAGTGCAGTGGAAGGGGTACGGCGAGAGGCGCGCTCCAGTGTATCATAGAATCACGGAATGGTTTGGGTTGGAAGGGACCTTAAAGCCCACCCAGTGCCACCCCCTGCCCTGGGCAGGGACACCTCCCACCAGCCCAGGTTGCTCCAAGCCCCGTCCAACCTGGCCTTGAACCCCTCCAGGGATGGGGCAGCCACAGCTTCTCTGGGCAACCTGGGCCAGGGGCTCACCACCCTCACAGTGAAATATTTCTTCCTGAGATCTCATCTCAGTCTCCCCTCTTCCAGTTTGAAGCCATTACCCCTCATGCTGTCACTACATGCCCTTGTAAAAAGTCCCTCTTCAGCCTCTTTTTGTACCTGGAAGGCATCCCAGCACAGCCACAGCTCAACCCGCTGGATGCCAACCTGAGCACAAACAGTGGCTTCTCGCTCTGGCAGTGAGAACAGGAGGGGAAAGAGGAACCAAGCTGCACGCAGGTGACATGGCCACGGTCAGGAACGAACCTTTCAGAGGCTGCAAAAAGCCAACTAGATAAATCCACAGAAGAAAAATCCATGAAGAAATGTTAAGCACAGAGATACCACGGCTGATTCAGAAGGTCCCTAAGCCATAACCTGCTGAAGGCTAAGGGAATACACTGCAAAAATATCATTATAGACCCTGCTGTTATTATAGCGTTCCCCAAGCACCCCTGGCCATTACCTGCTGCCGGAGGTGGTCGCGGGGCTGCACGGACGGAGCTTTGGCCTGGCTGCTCCGAGCTCGTGGAGGTAAAAGCTGCTCGGGCTGGTGGTTCGGACCCAGGGAGTGGAAACGTCGTGCTGCCTCTCCTGCCCGTCTGCTAGCGAGGCTACAAAGATAGAGCAGTAATTGGTGTACATTGCTGGAAGATTAATAACCACTTGAAACATCTAATGACATTGCATTTCATGCTATGGTCTGAGGGACATAATCTGCCCATGATCCACACAAAAGCTGGTTTATAAATCAGTTAACAGTCATCAAAAGCAGCATTGATAACAAATGCGTTATTTTTAGTATTAATGTATTACAGCACTTTAATTCAAAAGAATTTTGGTTTTGTCACTTATAAATGCAATCCTTATCTCTCCTTGCAGTGGTAAAACATCATTTTAGTATGATAAATGTGAAACGCTCTGTATTTTTCTACTTACAGTGTTTTTGTTGCTGGATAGATAATTACTTATAACACGGCTCCCTCAGATATTACTGAAAAGTGTGCAGAAAATATCTGGATTCATGTTCAATCACTCAAAATGTTCATTCCATATAAAAGGCTAATTTCACTCCAGGCTTTAGACCTACATATATATTATCAGACCATTTCCACAAATTGTGACTTGATCAGGCTGCAGATAATACGCACAGAGACCACGTCTGCTGCATGCCAATGCCTGACGCAAACTTCTTGAACACTAAACTTTTCTTCCCTTCCAGCCGTGACTCTGGGGACGATGCCAGTGCCTGTCACCTCTGGGTCTGAACTTGCAATAGGCTGAGGCCAAAACGGATACAAATATGTCTAAAAGCATCACCCAAGACCACCAAGAAAAGGCACGGGAAGAAGAACTGAGTCTCCTTCCTATTCCACACCGTGCCATGACCCCCATAAGCAACCGGAACGATTCACCCACACCTGGCAGCATGATGCCCGCGTTCAAGTGGTTGTTCCTGGATTTAACGATTCCTCTGTAACACAAGGAGGGTGTAAATTGTCCCTGCCCTTCATGGCAAGAGTTAGTTTGCTGCCTGTGTCAGCCCGTCTCCCCCGAGCAGCGACGCAGGAGGCGTGGAGAAGCCCTGCTCGCTTGGCACCTGGGAGCGCTGCCCTGTCGGCTGTGGGAGGGCAAAGCTGCAGCGGGGACAAGCAGCACCTGCTTCTCTGGTGGCAGGATGCTGCACAGAGCCCAAAGGGACACCGCCGTATAAAGGCAAGCCCTGCATTTCCAGGCGCAGGAGGAGCCGTGTCAGGCTCTGCGCGCAGGGGACCCTGGGCGCTGCCTCTCGGCCGCAGGTTTGCGGGGAGCCACTGGAAGGTGTCCCTGGCTGCAGCAGAGACACACTGCTCTGGTCTTATGTGATGTGACATATCGGCTGACACATTTTATTCGGTATGTCATACCCTCACTTGGGGAGGCTCACAAATGAAATCACAGCTGTCAACCATCCAAATTAAAAATAAATCACTTCGCTGACCCTTGAGCCCAAGCTGACAAGTCATTCCCCACCCGTGTTGGCTCAGTTTCCAATCCTCTGCTATCATCTCTGCCCTAATTTATTTCCAGCGCTGGCCCAGCAAAGCCAGCTCTACCCAGCCTCAGCCGCCGGGCGCCACCCCCACGTGTGGTGAGGGTGGTGGTGGCAGTGCCCCCAGCCACGCGGGGGGCTCAGGGGAGGTGGGACGGGTGGGACGTGCTGGGACCAGGCTGGGGGAGCCCTGCTGGGTCCGGACACGGCTCCTGCTGGCTGTGGAGCTGCTGTTCAGGTGGCGGTTTGGGGAGTGTGAACAAGGGGGCTTGTCAGAGCCAGCCCAGCACCCATGACCCAGTGGATCAGGCCCTGCCTGTGTCCCCTCCTTAAGCAGCTGGAGAACACCCTACGGACAGGCCCTGGTACTCATGGGTGGTGTTAAACACCTCCGTGTCTGCCAGATGGGCACTATGGCTGGGTACAAGCAATCCGGGTGATTTCTGGAGTGCATTAAAGAGAATTTCATGATGCAAGTGTTTGATGAAATGACGAGGGTAGATGCTCTGTTGGACCTGCTACTCAAATGAGGAAGAGAACTGTTGGATGATGCAATCTCGCATGCAGTGACCAGGAGAAAATATAACTGTGGGCTTCAGAAGAAAATCATTTTAGTCTCTTCATGGACCTACTTGGTAGTATCTGATGAGACTATGCCGCCTGGGGGGGGCAAAGAGGCCCAGGACTCACTAGTGGTCAAGGACAGCCTTCTCAAAGCACGAGAAGGGTTCATTCCAATGCACAAAAAGTCAAGCAAGTGTGGCAAAAGGCCAGCAGGGCTGAATGTGAAGCTCCTGACTGGGCTCAAACACAACAGAGAAACATACAGAAGGTGGGCAGGGCATAGGGACAACAGGCTGCTTGGAAAGAAAACCAAAGGCACTGCCTGTACGTACAGGAGTGGAGTCAGGAAAGCCAAAGCCCGGCCGGGGTTGAAGGTAGCAGGGCAGGAGACAGGCAGCAAGACAGGTTGCTGTAAGTACACCACTACCAAAGGGAAGGAGAATGTGGGCCCACTGGTCAGTGGGGCAGGGGAGCTAGTGACAAGTGACAAGAGAAGGCTGAGGACTCAGTGCCGCCTTTGCCTCAGTTTTCACAGGTAAGGCTTGTCCTCGGGCCTCCCAGGTCCCTCAGCCTTCCAGTAGTCTGCGGGAGAGAAGCAGTGTCCAAAGCAGAGGAACAGAGTCACTGGTCACTTGGACGCACACAAGTCCATGGGACTCCCTTGGGCTGTAGCGTAGCAGCAGGCCCAGAGGCCCACCCTCTTCTGCACCTGGAGCACCACAGCTGGGGGCTGTGTCCGGTTTGGGCTCCCTTCTACAAATAGGGTACAGACATACCTGCTGCCTGACAATGTGTACACCAAGTTTATTTTTACTTATCTCACTCTTTGTTTGCCTTTCTGTCCTGTAGACTGGCACTCTGAACCCTTAGTCAGATCTCTCCGTAAATGAAGGCAACTGAGAAGAACCAATGTTTTTAATAAAATTATTTCAGACTGTATCCACAGAAAATGATATCATGGTTACAGATGAAAACCCTGAACTGTGCTTTCCATTTCATGTTCTGAGTAAGAAAAGAAACTCCTGTATATTCTAATAGTGAAACTCATCAGGAACTCATCTTTCCCAGTAAACTGCTGCTAGGATGTTTAGCAGCATCAAAAAGACCTTCAAATAGACTATTTAGCAAATAGCCTTGCTTATGAGAGCTGAAAGATTTGGCAACGTTTAGTAATTTATGTCCTGCTTTTTTTAGGGGTAGGTAATAAATCAAAGAAGGTATTTTACCTGAAGATATGGAGAGAGAAGGTGCTGTCTACTCTGCACCTTCATTATTTGTCTTCAGCTTCAAAGCATACAGCCAGTTGAAAGCTCCAAAAGGGACATATAATGATGCCCCGTAATCAGCAGAGTAATCATGAGATGGCTGTGTTACATTACTCTCTCCAGAATATTAATGGAGTGAGGACATTGGAGACTGATGTGCAACAAGGGTTTAAAATCCTTCCAAACGGTTTCTTAGTCCATTATTTCTGATGCCGTGCCACTCTGTTATCCAGGCTGAGAACAGCAGGAGGAAGGCAGACACATAATATTCGCTGCCGTTGAGAAGCGGTGCAGCCTGTGTCTCCTCCCTGCTGCACCTCCCTTCCTCAAAGAGCCACACATGCAGAAATGAAATACTCTGTGTTAAAAAGCAGCATGGTTTTGACCTCCAGAACCGATCCTGGACTCGCTGGCCAGAGAGGTGCCAGGTAGCCAAGGACATGAACTTCAGCCACATGAAGTCCCGATGGATGTGCTCTCCCCTGCTCGGCCGGCTGGGAGCTGCGGTCAGGCCTTGCACGAAGCAGGCGCAGCACCTTGTGCCTCCTCTGCCCACCCTGCACGGACAATGGACTGGGACCGCCCTGTGCCCCCCAGCACTTAGGGACATCCCCTCCAGGAACCTGTGGTGCCCTGGGCTGTGTCTGGCAGGACGCGCGCCCGCAGGTGAGCAGCGCGGATGAGGACCAGGTCTGGATTTGCAGATGGGCTCAGACCACACTTAGAGGGCTCTAGAGGACGCACTAGCAATAAGGAGGGGGATTCTGTCGATGAATTTTTGAGTAACTGCCTTCAGTCAGGAAGCACAAGTGCTCTCCCAGAAGACATCAGGCATTTGATGCATTGAGCAGATATCCCCAAACCTGCGGGGAGCAGGAGAACCAGATTCCACAAACCTGCTGGGAGCAGGGGAACCATTTCCAGTGCTGGGTTGGACTGGTCAGGGGCATAGAAAGGTGATATGAGACCTGGGAAAGACAACCACTCCTCGGCAAAGTGCCTTCAGAGGCCCAGATCCAAACGGTGGCTTGTTTGGTATTGCCCAGATGCGCAGTTGGAAATGCAAAGGGAAAACTACTCACTCCGCCCCTGGGTCGGGAGGAAGAAGACGTGCTAAGAGCCTCAGACTAAGACTAAGAGCATCAGCTGGATTATCCACATCGAAAACTTAACTTTCACTAAAGAAAATACTAATTTCAAGTAACTGTACAGGAGATAACAGCTCTCGTTTAACAACAGCACGCAGAAATCCGGGCTGGTTAATGCCGGGGGCAGAGCAGCACGGGTAGAGCAGGGATGTGCTGCAGTTCGGCCGGCTCAGCCCCGGGCTGCTGCTCCCCGGGGTGTGCGGGGCCAGCGGGCCGGCAGCGAGGACAGGACAGGCGTCCCGGGCAGAGCGGGGCAGTTACATCGCTCAAATCTCAAATAAACTCCAGTCTCTGCCCTCACGGCTTTTTTTCCACGAAAGACTATTTTCAAAAACAGAATTCAGAAGAATGATTGGTTTATGCTGAAAAGTGCTCATTCAAAAGGCACAGCACTCCAGCTGAGCACGTCAAACAAAATACGTTCCATCACCAATGTTGCTCTGGTATCTTGGCACAGCCACCCAAATACGCGCTAACGCCACCCCACCCACACACCGATCCCCAGTGCATACACCATAATCCCTCACATAGCCAGGGATGCCACGGAACCCTAACGAGAGCGATGCACAAGGCATCACAGGAGATGAATCCAACCCAAATCCCGCTCTTAGGAGTCAGCACGACACAACGCCCCGGCAGCATTTCCAGCCTTAGCCAAATGTTTCCATTTTTCAGGTTTTGCCTGGAAGTCAAGGTCATCCCTGGACACATCTCACAATAAATGTTTACAATTTCCCCACAATCACAGAAAAATTAATTTTTAGAAAGTTCTTTCTGTAATTTATTTCAAGTTAGTTTGTCAGGGAAGAGAGGTTTGTTGCTTCACAGTGTTCTGGTATTTCATTCAGTGCCATTCTCTAGTTAAGCTGTACTAATGACTCTAACTCTTACCAACTTATTTCTTTCCATAAGTCAAACGAGGGCTGGTGAGCCGACTAACACAGACTGGAAGGGATTCTCTCTGACCTCTCAGTCTTCACTCTAGCAACGTCTCTCCCCTGATCTAATTTATTCTCCACCGAGTGGTAAAAAAATATGAAAAAGAGCAAGTCAAATTGATGTAGAGGCTTCATGGAGCTGAAAACTGCTTCACACGCTCCCATTAATTGCGTTTTTCTCTCCTAGCCTCTTTGCATGCAATTTTGACTCCCTGAGAGGGAAGCATTTGCAGAGGTAAGGCGGTACAAAAGACAGAGGTCAATATTGTAGATATTCTTCTGGGCAGCCCTGAAAGTTTTCCAAATTGTCTGTGTGTGTGTTGCCATGACAGCGGCGCGGGTGCTGCTGAGGCCCTGCAGCCCACTGACCCGTGGCTCCCCAGTGCTGGACGTTGGAAGGCACCTCTGGAGGTCTCCCTGTCCAAGCCTCTGCTCCAGCAGCGCCGACTTTTGATGCAGAGGGGGGAGCAGCTGATGCCAAAAGAGTTTTCACCTCCCCAGAGGTCCTCCAAGTCCTCCAAGACCCCAGGGGTCCTCCAGGCAATTTCAAACCCTGACATAGACTTTAAGGTCTTTCATGAGGTGAAACAAGTGGAGAAGAGAATCCATCACAACCTACCACACTGCACTTAGGACACTGCAGCTCAGGAATCAGAGAATCACAGAATCATAGGATCGTTGAGGTTGGAAGGGACCTTTCAGATCATCGAGTCCAACCATCAACCTAACACTGCCAAACCCACCACTGAACCATGTCGCTAGAGAGAAGGCTTATTGCTTTTGTTGATTTTAAAGTCTGGTCCTTCACAGGATGAACACCGATGTTTCTTCTCTGGTGGGAAAGGCTGGGAGGTCCATTCTGCAGGACAAGTCCATGGCACACCCTGCCTGGAGAAAGCGTCTGCATCAGGATCCACACGAGGAGCTGACACATCTCGTCCCACCTGCCCTGTGGTGCTAGTGCAAGTGGAAGAAACAACTATTTTCTGTCCTCTCTAAGGATCTTTGGCATTATTCCTACCAACTGGTGCTTGGCACAGAGCAGGACGTGAAATGAAGACTGTTCTCGCCACCTGGTGCTGCTGCTGGTAATTACAGGAGAGCAGTTCTGGGATGCCGCAGCATTAGGCTTCATCTGCCTAATGCTCAGGGAAATTGCGCATGGGACTGGGCTACTGTAACTGCCATCAGAGGAACCAGATGGAGAAAACCGTCTTGGAGCCCTGTTGAGTGCCACCCAGGAGCAACACTGGTGACAACACTGCTGTAGTGCCATCTCCAGGGAGGACAGGAAACAGTTGCTGTTTCTCCCATTTGCATCAGCACTGCAACGTGGATGGGATGGGACGGGACGGGACAGGACGGGATGGGATGGGATGGGATGGGACAGGATGGGATGGGACAGGATGGTGTGGGATGTGTGGCTCAGTGCAGATGCATTCCCCAGGCTGGGTATCATCTGATCTGTTTACACAGGTGAATCTGCTCGTGTGATGGGAGCTCCTCTCCACCACGGCACACTCGTGCCCTCGCTGCAGAAATGGTTCCTTCAGACTGCGGAGAGCAAACCCCAGAGCATGATCCGCATGGGAAGTTCCAGATGGGGACCTCTCAGCATCATGCCTGTGTGAATTTGGGGCGACAGTGACATCCTGAGGATTTCATAGATTCTCTTTCAGTGTTTTGAATTTCTTCACCCTGGTGCTCTGCGCCCTGACTTTGGAGCCCGGGAATGATCCCAGGGCTGCCATCACACACCGTTGAGAGCATTCGCAGGAGGGCTGGGAGGTGTGAACACCGCAGACAAGTGTGGTTTCGAGGTTGTACCACATCTCCCCACTCCCTTCCCCACTGAGGACCCAGTGCTCACCAGCAGGCTGGCCAAAAACGAGCGGACCTGAGAGAGGACTTTGGCCTGCTATTAATTAACTCTACTGGATTTGACAGGAAAGGAAGTAGCAGACAACCAAGAGGGCAGAATCAGCATCTGGAGCAATTCAATTTGAAATTAATTACATAAATTATGTAATGAGAAAAGATTAGCTAAATTAGTGTTTCTGCATGAACTCAGAATGCAGACAGCATGACCGCAGCCTGTGCCCTGAGCGCACTCCTGCTACGCATTAACACTCTCCCCAGTATCTCATTTGGTGTATTTGGCGACCGAAATATTTCAAGTTTCAGACAGCTCCTGCCGGAGTACCCGGTGGCACCTCCGTGACAGCGAGACCGTCAGTGCCACTCACCGCCGAACTCCAAGCTCAACGTGAGGGAAGCGTCATCTCGAGCTGACACCGTCGGGTAATGGCTGACCTTGGGCTGCTTCTGAAGAAAATGAATTAGCTTACAGAGGCAGTCAAGTGGAAAGCTGAAACTATCATTTTCCAAAGATATTCAAGGTAAAAAGCCTCAGGGACAATCTTTTGTCAGTTTCTGAGACTTGATTAACTGCCTTAATTCCACATGATTAATGACTTCCAAATCTCAGGAGACCCAAGTCTCTGTACGCATCATATGACTGGAGTGTCTTCAAAAAGCCCTTCTCCAAAGACCCCTATGAGCTGCTCGAGAGCCACAGCCACCGGTGCCCCCGACATTCCGTACAACCCTGTGCCTTCCTAATGCAGCATCTTCCTCCTCCCGTCCCAGCCGCAGCGGGGATGCAGAGAGATCCCACTCAGCAGGGAGGGGAAGCCCAGGCAGCACCTTTCAGTCTTGCAACCTAAAGCCGTTGCCAAAATGCAAATGGAAAGAGGAGAATACGAAAAGAGAGAAGGAAGCACTGGCCTCGTCACTTCATATGACTTGCCACATCAGCATGTGTTCTCCAAATGAATACCGCTTGTTTCACAGTAATGGTAAATATTGTGACGTTGAACGTTTGGACTTCTTATTATAAACAAAATGAAATTAATGTATTGAATGAGTCTGAAATGGTTAAGCACACATGCACCACACGGGTCTTACACAAGACATTAGTAAAACACTGGTAGCTGAATCATTAATCACTTGTCGAAGGTTAAAACAGTAGAGCCTCCAGTAAAAACGCACAGCGTTTTATGCAGCACAAGGTAATGGATAAAAAATTCATCCTGTTTCTGCCCTCGTTAATAGAATGTGAGAACTGTGCATCTACAGGATCTATAAATAAACTACCAAGGCTGACTTGCTTCTACTGTACTTAATGGTAGGAAATTGCATAAAAGAGCTGCTGGGGCAGGTGGTGACCTTGAGCAGCTGATGTGAGGAGAATACAGAGGGCTGGTTGTGCTCCCCCGAGGGGGGCTCCTGAGCGAGGCGATTGCAGGAAGTGCACAGCGGAGCTGTGATCTGATTTGTGTTACGGAGAGTGAGAACGCAGCTCACATGAGCGGCTCACTGAATTACGCATGGACTGGATGATTATTTTTATTTATTTATATTTATACAGAAGACAAAAGTGCTGCACAGATCAATAGAGTTTGTATTCTCAGAGCGAAACACAAAACCTGGCTCTGTGGAAACAGCTATTGAACTTCACCGGGCACCCACTCGCGCTCTTATTTATTTGGACCATTTTCCATTAAATGCCTCAGAGCTTTTGCTGTTAAATGAATCCCTGCTGACTAAGGCCGGGGCAGGCAGTTTCCACTAGCACAGGGGCAGCAGCTCACCTCCGCAGATGTTCTGGGCGCTGGGTGGCCTCTTCCCTCCGCGGGCAGAGTCCTCACGCCCTTGGGAGAAGAGTGTGAAGCTGAATTTGCAATCCCTGCCACAGCCCCGCAGTGCCCGTGCCCGACCCTGCTCCCAGCAGGGAAAACATTTGATAAATGGAGAACACCTTTACATCTAAGGAACTATTTCCCATTGCTTATACCTTGGACAAGCTTTCGGCATCTCAGTTTACACTTGCTATGCTAGGTCAGTCCCGAGCTGATCTTTCTGGAACATTTCCACTGCAACAAGTAGGCTCTTTTTAAGAAAGACAGCAGAGAATGCCCCATCCCTGGAGGGGTTCAAGGCCAGGCTGGACGGGGCTTGGAGCAACCTGGGCTGGTGGGAGGTGTCCCTGCCCAGGGCAGGGGGGTTGGAATGAGATGCTCTTTAAGGCCCCTTCTAACTCTAACCATTTTATGACTCTATGAGAAAAAATGTTGCTCTCTCTATCTTAAATTCATTGTGGAGCAGGCTTTGTAGGGCAGAAGAAAATCCACTCAGATTTGTCCCAAAAAAGCTTTGGAAAATGGCAGTTAATAGATTTTCCAGTGAAATTCTTTTTTAGTAGCAGTGTAAAGCCCTCAGAGATCCCTTCTGCCCTGGGCACGCTCCTCTGGGAGCTGCAGCTGAGGAATGCTGTGGGGTGGCCCCTGGCAGTGACCAGAGAGTCCACCTGCCCGGCGACAAGGGGACAAGCCATGAGATTTGTGGGGCTTGAAGGAAAAGGGCAAGGAGACAATGAGGGAAATGCAAGGGGGAGATGGAGATGGCCTGTGCGGCGGAAGGAGACTGGGAATCAGCGTGCGGGGAAGCCAGGGAGGAAAGATCTGGGAGCAAACTGGGAATGCCCGGGCAGGGAGAAACCTGAGACAGAAAGGTAAGTCTGAGGCAGCTCGTCGGGGGGAACCCGTGCAGGTGAGGGAGGGAGAAGGTCCAGGGTCTGGCCGAGGAGCTGGGAGGATGGGGATGGGAACTGGAAGAGAAAGGAGAGCACTGGGTTGAGAAACCTGGAAGGACCAGGCTTATGTATAGAAACGTGCAGGGACTGGAATGATGAGGGAGGACGAAGACAAGCAAAGAGCAGTAAAAAGCTCCTGAGTGTGGGGAAAAAGGGCAGTGCTTACTGGACCACCGCCTCCAGCTGGGAGCAAAACCCAAGATCCCTGTGCCTCACCGTCTGCCAGCATCCCGCAGGAACACGCACCTCCTCCTCCCCTCGAGTGCTGGTGGACACAATCTTTAATTACTTTTTTTTTTTGCACGAGGTCAAGACCCTGCAGTGGTAAAAGATCTCGGAATGAATACTGGTATGTTGTGCCCATTGCAAGATCTAGGGATTCCATTTTGCTAAAATGCAAACCAGGAAATCACAGGAACAGAAACCGGAGCTGAAAGAGTGGGGACTCTGTGAAATGCCACTGCTTCGCTGAATCCAGAGAGAAAGTTAAAAGTGCACTTCTCTCTGCTGGCTCTCCAACCTTCGCCTGGGGTTTGCAAGTCAAGTTAGGTTCTTGTTGACTCACGTATCTGCAGGGAACCATGACTGCAAGTCAAATTCTGCTCTGTTTCACACGCAGATTCTCAGCAGCCTTTGGAGACACCAGAGGAAGCTGACACAACACCTATTCTCCATTCTTTGCTCCAGAAGTGTTATTTCCATCTGCCTTCTGGCCAACCGTGTCTTAGAAAACAGTAACCACCAACTCCTTCTGCTGTTGCTGCAACGGGAATGTCACACATCAGCAGGGAAACGGCACTCTGTGGACATCGGGAAAGATGAAGCTGCTTTCCCCCGATGCCGACGTCAGCGCTGCCTGCAGGCGCTCTGAGCACGTCACAGCAACAAGCCCGGCTCCTGCAGGGAGCTCTCGTCATCTCCTGCTCTCTGGGGCACTGCCCAATTTTGGGATGTCAGCTCCAATCCAGTCCCTTAAAACCAGCAAGACAAATGTTAACCCTTGGTTAACATACTAAACCTTTGCAAGACAAATGTTAACCCTTTGCTGAGTCTTAGTCCTTCAACTTGGAGTTAATCTGGAATGCTCCAAACACTTTGCAATAGCCAGGAAAAGAAGCATTTTAATGCTTTTGGATGTGAACTTAAGTTTCCCAAACATGTGGAAAACAAAGGCGTCCCCAAAACTCGAATGCGAACATGACGATGGTCAGTGTGGCATGGTGGGACAGGCAGTAATATGCCTGTGACTATTTAAATGTGTTTAGTAGATGGCTTTGGGATGGTCACTCCTGTACCCCCAGCTTAGTCTCATGTTCTAAAAGATAATGAAAAAAAGGGTTAGTGACACTGGACTCGCTTGTAGCGTCTGTGTGACTTGCAGATGGCAAGTACTGTACAGACTGGGGTATTACAGGGCTCTGCCAGCACTAAGCTGGTCACTACCCTGTGGCATTGCCAAAACCATTCTTCTTCTCCCAGACAACATGGATCTCACTGAGACAGAAATGACTGACCATTCCCAGTTCAGAGTTATCCCAGGCTTTTTATGATCATTGCGCTTCCTTAAGATACCTGCACTATTATGAGTTTTAGTGCCAGTCCAAATTAAATTCATTTTACAATACGTATTTATTTTCCTGGTTCTTAATAGAACAATTTGGAAACCTACTGGACACCTCGAACAACAATACTATTTTTTCTTTATGGCAACAAAATGGGTTCTTTGCCTTCCTTTTCTCAGGGAGAAGTGTCAGCACGGGCAGCACCCCAGCTTGCATATAAGAATGTATTTTGTTTACATGCTGTTTGCACACAAAACTCTTCAGGAGTTTAGCATTTCCAAGCTGTCATTTTGTCACAGTACTGTCTGTTATTTATAACTCCTTATACTAGGGGAAGGGGTGAGGAATACAAATTGAATATCAAGTGAAATTTACTTTGTCTCCCCTATAGTGAGCAAAGAAAACCTGACTCATCTTATTGTGATTTCATGAGCCACGGCATGAGCTGGTGAAAAAATCCCCAGTAATGTTACTCAGCACTACCACGGAGTGCTGGGCTCTTCTTTTAGTCTTCATTTTAGCCAAAACTGTAGAAAAGCTCGAGAATACATGGCCAGCAACACAGCCTTTGTGGCTGGAAGAGCACTGATGTTGCTTCCAGACGGAAAAGTTTCTTCATTGCTCTCCCTTCGCTCCTGTCTCTCCACACCTTAAGTACACCCGTGGCTCTTCTTTCCTAATAACTGGTTTTACAGCTGTTTCTCAGTCTGAAGTGACAAACATACTTGTGATACTATGATGATTTCCTACAGGTATCCCAAATGATTTGGGGAGAGAGAACACACTGAGATGACGAGAACGTAGGGAGGAAACAATGTCCTTATCGTGCCACATGCCACTATGAATAAAGACCTTGGAAGAAAAAGTATCATTAATGCAGCTTAGGCGATGCTGGGTTTGCAGGTGTGCCAGCATCAGGGGAATACACTACAATGGAGGCTGGCTGCTGAGGAAAGAATAGGAAGAGTTGACAAGAGAACTTGTGGGAATTCAAATCAGTCCCTTCCCGTTCTGTTTTAAAATGGCTTGGTGTCCTCAGGAGGCTGCACAGCCGGGTACGGTTCAAATGCACAGTTCAAATGAGGCACAACTCCTGCAGCCAAAGTGGATAAACAGCAAGGAAGGAACTTGTCCCATCATCATTATTTCACTCCAAAGCATGTTTACTGTCACCACAGAGATGATTCAGCTCTGAGTGCTGCGGCACTGAAGGCTGCAAACACACAAACACAGACAGTCTCAGCAAACAAGAGTAAGGAAAGTGATTTTTGAGTTCATTTTACAGAGGACTAATGCAGAGGAGAAGGAATCCTCCAAAAGATGCTGGCCTTTCTGCATTAGGTTACTGCCTCTGTCTTACGGGATTGCTGATGTGCATAGAGCGCGTACCAAACCGCCTGCCCACTCCCACATAAAGTGGACTCCAGGACTCGGACATCCCACAGCTGTGCTGATGACAGCCCCGTCCTCCCCCTGCATCCAGGCTGCTCCGTTCCCGGGGACAGAGCCATGTCTAAAGAATGCCAAGGGGCTGCTTTGAATTTCCCATCTAATCTCTTGCAAAAAAACAAGTCAGAAAACATTCCCTACAGGCCCAGAAATTCTGGTGGAGCAGAGAAATGTCCCTCAAAAAGCCCGTCAGGCCTTGCGTGACGACACCCAGGCCAGAAGAGCTGCCGCAGCCCATGAGCCAGGATCTGCCCTGGAGCACTGGGAAGGCCAGGCAGCCGCGGCTTCCCTCGCCCTGTCCTCCCGAGGACAGAGGGGACACCCATCGGTCCCAAGCAGCCACCAGCTGCTGGTACAAAACAGGCTTTGTCACCTCATCTTCCAGCCCCCATGGCTCACGAGCGCGCTGTCATCAGACAGCAGTCCCCGGCAGCTCCCTTTCCACAACGGGTCGAAAATAGCAATGCCATTTAGCAAAGCAAACTTTAGCTGATAGCGTAATTAATGTGAGACAGCCATGAAGATATCCTTAGGAGGATCAGCAACATTTGCCACGGTGTTAAATCCTGCTGTCAGCACGGTGAGAAATACGCTAAAAATATAGCGACGGTGGCGGCAGGCAGCACCGCCTGTGTGCAGCGATCCTGCCCGCATCCCGCGGGCTGGGGCCGGTCAGAGAACGAGATGGGATATTGCTGCTTCCTCACCTCTGTTTCTACTGCTCTTCATGTTCTAAAGGAATACCGCGAGTGAAAGCAGAGCTGAAATTGAGATTTCAGGGGTTTGCAAAGCAATATTTTCCGAGGAAAGCATGTACCATGAAGTTGCAATGTTTTGAAGCCCTTCCCAGCTGCGAAGGAAGGTAGCTGTTTGCCCAGTTTAACTCATAAACCCTGAGGAAAGAGATCTTACAAGGGATGCTCTCCTCTCTGTACGAAAACATAGATTTGATCTGTCAGCATCTGTATCAATCAAATGATAGTTCATGCCTTAATTTCGCCAGCAGGGATCACTCTGAGGAGCTGAAAGGGCACCATCCGGCAAGTTTTAAGTGTTTGTGAAAAAGGCGGCCCTTCTTTATTGCAGAAGACACCTCTAAAGAATAAAAACTACTTCGAGAAACCATCACTTCCTAAAATAGAAACTTTTAGTTCTGCAGCGTCTAGAAGAGTAAAATTTCAGAATCTCTTTTTATACCTTTTGCTAATTCTTTAAAAAGAAGCCAGAGAATAACTCAGTAACTTTCTATAATGAGTCTAATAGTCAAATTCTGTTCCTTTCCTTTTTTTGGTTATCTATTCATAGGCGGAGCTGATTTTGTCTAATAAGAGGGCAAGAATCAGGAATACTCCAAAAACACCCAAACCAACCCCACCACAGATCAGTTCGTGGGATGCAGAGGTCTGGACACCGTTCCAGGTGACTCGGAAGGGCCTTACCCGGCCCCACAGCGCGTCCTTCGCACGCTCACGCACCCAGACCCTGAAGAGCGCTGAGCCGCAGCCACGCACCGTGCACAGCACATTTTGCCGGCTTCAGAGAGCACAACCTCAGCCTAACCACTAGTTCTGACAATTGTTGCTTTGTTCTATCTATCTCACAGAGTAAACCCCAAATTAAACCAATAACCATTACTATGTTGTTCCGAAAAGTACAAGAAAGTCCTCAGTGTGTCTGGCTCTAGCAAGGTTTTCATAATTAAACAATACTCAGAATGTATTTTTTCTGTATTTACACAGTAAGACCCAAATGTTACAAAAAACCTGGTTTCTGCAGAGTAGCTCCATAGTAAAGAATGCAACAGCAAAAATCTTTGGTATTAATCCCATTCATTAAAAACACGACAAATGAAGGTTTTCTTGTCCGAAACATCTTTCAGCTGTGCCCATTTTGCAAACATCTTGGGCTTCAATTCAGTAAAAAATAAAACAGGACTAAAGCACACAGATACATTGCCACATCATTATTTCTGTTGTTATTGTATAAAATTGACACCCTGAGCTAACTTTGAGCACCAAAACCAATGGCCAGTGAACTGGTGCGCCATGCATAACGCATGAGTCCTTCCCAGCCAAATCAGCGCAGCTCGGTGATGAAGATGCATCACCTCTGTTGTTAAGGTGTGAGCCTTGTCTGCCCAGCCAGCTCACTGGTTTGAAAGCAATCCTTGTCCCACGGCCGGTCTGTATCCCTGGTGTCTGCTCTAGGAGCACTGGGTTATTTGGATGCACACGCTGAAGTTTGGCAATAAGCTACCACTGAGCTGCACAGGCACAGGGCGCCCCAGCGAGCTGAGGCAGAACAGGCAGTCCTGCTCAACACCTTCTATCTGGGCATTTCAGGGGCACAAATAGACGAAAACATCCTCAAAAATAGAGAACAAGTGAGACAAGAAACAGAGCACAGGAGAGAGCAGGAGGAGGAGAGAAGATTGCTGTAGACTTCCAGCCAGAAACCCTGGCTCTGGTGTCACTGGGCCAGCCAGAGTGACCGCAGTCAGGCCACTTAGTGATGAGTGGCCCCAGAATCAGGGTTAAAGCCTTGCTCTGCCCTAGGCTGCCCCAGAGCTCTCCAGCACAGAGCCGAGCGCCCGCGCTCACAGGATTGCCTCACCGCAGGGAGCCTTCTTTGCACAAAAGCGAGACCCTCTCGGACGCGGTTTCTGCGTGAGCCCTCTGCCCTAAGGTGTCCTCACAAGGACTGAGAGGAGAGATGCAGCAGACCTGCTGCACTGTCCCTTTTACATGGCTCAGTCTTGCACAGGGGCCTCCTCTTCCTATTCAACTGCTGGAGTGACATGGAAAGGGACTCAACGTCATTAAACACAATTAATATCTGTACTGTAATAAACTGTCACGCAGTAGCTCACTGTACAATGCAGCCCTACACAGAAGCTGGCATATGACATTCATGGCATGACACTGTCCTGAAAACCCGTGTAAGCTGGGCTCCGTGAGCAGAGATCTATGGCAATGACATCTTCTTGACGGCGTACATTTTCTGGCTGCACACTCCAGTTTTAATACAGCACTGTATTACCAAAACCCTTCTACCATTTGGGGAGCGTGGGACTTGTCTAGAGAGTGTAAAAGTAATACTAAGGTATTTAGAAAAATCCAGACGAGTTCTGAACAAAGTTCTCAGCAGAGCAAATTAGCCCCAAAAGGCCGGAGTGCTAACACAGGCGTCTTGTAACGGCACCCGAGGCCTCTCATGCGCAACCTGACACTGAGCTGCATTCCCGGCCCAACGCCTTCCCCTTCCTACCTGCTCTGAAATGTGTTTCATCCCAGCTCCTCCTGGCTGGGAGCAGGAACAAAGAGGAGGGATGTTTCTGTGGTGCTACTGCTTCCTTTGGAAATTTAATAACAACTTTAGAAAAAGATTAAAGGGTGTTTTAATCAACTTCAAACAGACAACGGATGTTGGCTTTAATAAAAATGAGTTACGAAAAAGAAGGGAATAACAAGAATTAATTAGGGGATGCTGCGCGAAGAAAAGTCCAGAAATCTGACATTTCCTCACCATTACTTTACAGATCAGCGGCCCCTCAGGACAGGTGGATACTCTTTCTTTCCCTGTTTTTAATAAAGACAGCATCACATTGGTAACGCTGCTACAGAAAGCACAGATCATTAGCTATGATAGATAAATAGCTATAGATCATATAGCTATTAGTTTAGTAGCGTAAACACAGCCGTCAAAGTCATCACTCCAGCTCCTAGAAGCATCTCTTAGAGCCTAGCACAGGTGCCAGGGAACATTGGTTCTGGTACTTTGGGGAGCAAGGTGATGGGGAATCAGCAGGGAAAAGAAATATTGCCACGTGAATGATGGAATGTGGACTGACCATCTTTTTTCTTTAGCAAGAGCAATAGACACTATGGCAGGGCTCTGAGTGACCTCCTCTAGCACAGCGACCCCCCCACAGTACTAGTGAAAAGGATCAGAAATAGGCATCGCTGATGTGCACAAGTCACCCCCTGCATATGCTGCACACCCCGCAGGACTGCTGAGCTCCCTCCTGGAACACGGAGAAGCACTCCAGCACAAAATACTGCAATGGGAAAACTTCACAATAAAAGTAAAATGATATCTAGAAGCAGCAGATATAAAACCAATACAGAAAGCTAAACTCACTGCTTGCTCTTCTAAATACATGGACTTGGAACAGAAGACAGAATGACTGTAAAATATTATATGTAGAGTCATGGAAGGGGAGGTGCTAGGAAGTAATTTAGGGACATGGTTTAGTGGTAACTTGGCAGTGCTAGGTTAACGGTTGGACCCGATGACCTTAAAGGTCTTTTCCAACCTAAATAATGTTACGATTCCATGATTCTGTGATTCTAATTCAGAAGTATTCAGCCCCCTAAATGACAGGCGGCTTTTCCCACAGTCAGGCAGGACTGCAGGATGCCAAAGCTTGCAGCACAGAATCCTTTAGCTTTGTTAAGCCCATTAATTAAGCAGGCTTCAGGAGCCGCTCCCCTCATCTCCACGAGGAACTGCCCCGTGCAACCAGTGCAGACCCTTGTGGGTAACAGATCCCTGCAGCTGGGGGTCTGATCCCCCCTGGGATCTCGGGGCATCAAGCCGTACTGGGAACCGGCCATCCCATGGTCACAACGCTGCTGCCAGTGACCACAGCCCTGAAGCAATGCAACCCCACACTGGGATGAAGACATCCCAAGGGACACCGGAGCAAGACGTACCGAGTAGCCATAGCAACCCACAGTGGCTATTTTCCTTCTTACTGTATTAGTGCTTTTCTCTTGTGCTACTGATTTTCTATCATACTGTATAAGCTGCAGGCCCAATGGATCTCCAGCCAGCTGAGATGCTAATGTCCTTTGAAAATAATTTTATTAATAGGTTTTCTTCTCATCATCCTAAAAGCGCTGCAGTTAACTTGGATTTTCTCTAAAAAGGACAAAGAAAGGAAAAAGATGCCACCAGTGCTTAGTCTCACCGGACAGCAAGCAGCTATAACCATTTCTGTGTGTTACTCCCATTCACTAGTCTTATCTGAAAATGACTGGCCAGGATTTGGCCAGGATTCCCATGAGTGGGAGAGCTGGGCAGTCGCAGGCAGCTCCCGCCGGAGCTACGGGCTCCTCCTCTGCCCCAGGAGCAGCCAGTGGTCCTCTTGGGGAAGCCGTGGTGGGGAGAGTGCACCTGGTGGTGGGACAGGAGGGCACCGGAGGTCACAGGAGCTCCTCTCGGCAAGGCGAGGACCGCAGGACTCAGACTTTACACCTCAGGACAAGAGGAAAACCATGCAACTGAAACTAAATTTCATCATAAATGGACTGATGAGCCCCACCTTCACAAAAGAAGAGGCAGGTCATTCTGTCATAATTGGCTGCATCTTGCAGAATCTTAATGACTTATTTATTTATTATTTATTTACTAGTCATGTTAGAATGTGAGGAAGAGGGAACAGAGTGAAGAAAAGCAAGAGAAATTTATTTAAAATTTATAATAATGCATACTCCCTGTCGTGCCGCATTAGAGCGCTGCCAGGCAAGCACTAAACTGTGATGTTCTACGAGAGTTAACTAAATGCGAGGAAACCAATGTGTCATTTTTTTATACCTGTACCTAAGGAGCAGGAACGCTTACCCCGGCAAAGGGTGAGCTGCCAGCACAGGATTTAACCTCAGCAGCGCGCTGGCACCGCACTGAGCCATGCCTGACACTGCAGCAGCAACAGCCACTGGCCCCGAACCCCGCTGCTGAGGGACTGACTTCATCTTCTCATCATAAACACGGCAGTAAATAGGCTACGTGGGCTAACACCTACCACTACCGAATCACAGTGCTGGGCTCACTGGAAGGATGCGTGACTGCTATCCACAAAATTTTAATTCCCTCAGATATTTTATTATTCATAGTTCTTCTGTGCCATACCAATGGCAAGCCATCTATATGACTCTGAGACCTCAAAAACCCAAACCATAAACATATTTACATTCCTCCACATAGCTGCTTCATGCAAAGTAAATTGCCAAAGAGCATAGTAATGCATTCCGCTTAAAAAGGCTTGTTTGCACTTGTTTCCTTGAAGGAGTTTGAAAATGTTCTTTCTCCCTTCCCTTTAAATGGCAGTTTGGAATTAGTATGCCATTGTGCGGATCAAGGCCATTTGGAAGAATATAAAATATTCAATTAATAAGACTCTGGAATATTTAATCATGACATTGAAATGCTAAGGACTGCATTAACATTTATTATTCTCTATAAAGGAAGGATCTCCAGCACTCTGCCTGCAACTGTTCCGTAATAGCTCTTTAGAGCTCGATGTGGGTTTTTGAACTCTTTCCTAAACCAATGCTGAAAGGCAGTATTAATGCAGATTAAGCTAAATTTCATAACCACTAGAGTAACACTCCAAGAGAGAGTGAAATTACTAGCTTTTGATTTAAAAAAACTGGGAGAAACATTTTTTTTTCCATTTTCAATTAGCAGAGCTTAGATGGCAGAGAATTATGCAGGCGAGTCTTTCCCCTCCTGGTTTAGGCCACGATGAAGAGCAAGGAGATGCCAAGGACTGCAGATCCCAGTCAGAGCGGGAATGTACCAGAGAGACACATAACTCCAGAGGGAGACGACCATTTGGATGCCACTAAATGAGTCCTTCTTCAGGGTTTCAAATATTTACATCACCTTCAGCCGCTTGGCACATCAGTTTGCTGCATTTCATCATGTGATTCAGGCGAAGAACAAAAGCTGGGGCTTCTACGGATTCTTCAGAGATACACAATTGCTCAATCACCTCACACACCTGGTCCAAACAGCCAAATAATTAGACACTATCTATTAGGGAAGATGCTCAACAAAGATGAATCTGCCCTACTCTCACAATTTACGTCACCAATCAGAAGACACCAACACAGCAAGTATTTTCATTTGTATAATACAGAGTCATCTGCCAAAAATCAAGCGATGCAGCCCTACCTAGTGTGGGTAATTCCCCAGCATGGATAATACGAAGGGAGGTTTATCCACCTCCTCCCCCGTTCCTGACCCACTCTCCCATGGCATGATGCTTGTCCCACAAAAGCCCCTGCTTCCGCCTTGGGTGACACAAGGACATGGGCTAGACAAGGACTCACTTTCAAAGAACAGAATCATCAAAGGGATTTGTGTTACCTAAGACACAGGTTACGTATGGAAATCTAACATTACCCCTGAACCCATCCGAAGTTTGATTCTGTTGGTTTTGGAGAGTCCCAACTTCTGCTGGGACTGTGTAAGGCTCTTGTAAGGACGCTCACTGCCTCAGAGGAAGGCGCCACCACCTCCTAGGATCGGGCCCAAGCCTTGCACCAAAGCCCATGGTCAAGCCACTTTGTCTGGACTCTGCATTGACACCGCATTTGACACATGCGTGAAAAAGGCAAGGAACAAAACCCACATCTGAGAAAATTACAGAGGTCGTTCTGATTGTGAAAGCAGCTTCAGAGCCCAACTCCCTTCAGCTGGGAAAGAAGATTCTCTGAGATAATGGGCCTGGAAATGGGGTTTCCTTCTTTACAGGCAAGTATTAATGTACTTAGGTAGCATTAAATGTCTTTCCCAAGGAACTTCAACTCCGTGCGTTCCCGTACTAGACATACTTGTGAATGGAAGGCTGGAAGACCAATGGAGCAAAATAAAACACACACACATCATGCCTGTGGGACTTTATTTAGATAAAGCTACGCTGAAGCCCTGACCACAGTTACTTAGAAGGTATCTTGATTCCTCTGCCTAACTTTATTAAGCCACCTGTACAGCATTTAAGAGTTCTCTTTTTGACTGATGGCAAAACTGATTCTAGACCCCCCCAACTGAACTGTGCAGAGTTTCTCCTACTTTGCAAGGGAGTGAAAATCAATTGGAAGTGAAAGATATTACAGATGACATTAAATTACCTTTTTTAGAACAGATAGCACACTCAATATGGATCTTCACCAAAGAGTCACTGAAATAAAAACTGGTAGTAATATTTCAACCTTGGCCTTGATAAAAACCAGAGCACGTCAAAGAAAGGCTTGAGAGAAGTGAAGAATCATGGGCTTCATTCTAATGAAAAGATCTGTAAATATGGCTTTTGATTTCGTAAGTTTCTTACGAAAGGAGCAAACTTAAGAAAACTGGGCTGAGGAGTTCATAGCCATCGGTGAGAGGAAAGTCTGAAGATGCTAGAACTCCCAGTGCAGCAAGCTGAAAAACAAGTAGGACCATTTATACGAACCAGCCTCTTGCACGAGGGTATTGGGAATACAGCATCCACAGCTGCTGCTTTGAAAATTGGTGGAAAATGTATGGACCACCTGACATCTCAGAGGGCATACAGGGAAATATTATGGGATTGTCAGAACTGTCAAAAACCCAGTGAGTTCAGACCTTGCAAATGGCAGAAAAACAACGGCAAGCCCATCAGACGAAGCACGGGACTGGCCTGAGACGGGGGAATTCTCACGGCCAGCCCTGGCAACACCAACATAGTGACGCCGGGCTCCATCTCCTAAACCAAACGCTTTAGCAGGATTTATTAGCTCGAGGAGCCATGCCACTCCGCATGTGTCAGCAGGCCAGCAAGAGCCCTGCTGGAGGAGAGACTTCTGCACCACGCTCACAGCACGACCCAGACAGACCCTCAAAGAGCTCAGCTTACTTCAGTCAGAAAGAAAAAAAAAACGCAAAAAAAGGCTGTAAGAGAACATTTTTCCTCAGTGTATTCAGGGATACAAACATCATGGAGGGAGAAGAGTTGTTAAAATTAAAAGGCAAAAATGTTTGCACAATAGTAAGCGGTATAAAACAGTCATAAATGCAGGCTGGAAATCTGAAGATTGATTTATAATCCTGATGGCACTGAGATTTTGCAACAGCCTCTCAGCAGTAGTGGTAGAGACAAAAAACCCTCTGCCTTGCTTTAAGATGCAGTTTTCTCAGCCCAAAAGGATAATTATATGAGAGGGGCTTGTTAAAAAGGTTGGCCAGGATGTGCAAACCAGAACTATCTTACATCAGTACCAGCGCTAGAGAGGTCCCCATCTGGGCGTCAGCTGAGTACGTGGTTACCTGTATGTTCACAGGCAGTCCCAGGGCAGCAAATTGGCTCATACAGTTAAAGTCAAGCACCCGCTGAAGCCAGATTTATGCCACCATGCATAACTCCACTGGCAATTCAAGCTCGCTGTCAGGAGTCTGAGGCCAGGAGGTTGGCTGCTTTTTGGATCACCAAACAGCTCCCTGCACTTCCACTCCAGTTTTATGGTCTGAATGGAGTTATTGATTGGAAAGGTTCCTCCACTGCCTCTCACTTTCACGCCAAGCAACCCCAAACATTTATCAGCGATTTTATTCTGGAAAAGGTATGAAAGAACTAAAATTCAGTAGAAAAGCCGTTACAAGGGGAAAGGGGAGTGAAGGAGAGCCACCCTGTGATCCCGGCCCTGCTGTTAGCTCTGCCTGAGCTCCTCAGAGAAGGGACCATTCCCCAGCAGTCAATACTTGGGCCAATACTGTCTCCCATCCTCATTAAGGACGCGGGTGATGACACACAGCACAGCCCCAGCAAGCTTGCAGATGATACAAAATCAGGAAGGGCAGTTGATAGCCCAGATGGGTCTGCTGCCATTCCAAGGGACCTGGACAGGCTGGAGAAATGGGCTGAGAGGGATCTCCTGGAGCTGAACAAAGTGAAAAGCAAAGTCCTGCAACTGGGGAGGAATAACCCCATGTGCCAATATATGCCAGGGCCGACTGGCTGGAAAGCACTTGGCAGAGAAGGACCTGGGGGGTCCTGGTGTACAAGTTGAACACAACCCAGCAGCCTGGCAAAGATGGCCTGCATCAGGCAGAGTGCCAGCGGTCGAGGGAGGGGGCTTACGTGGAGAGGGTCCAGCAAAGGCCGACAAGGATGATGAAGGGACTGGAGCACCCCTCATACAGGGAGAGGCTGAGAGAGCTGGGACTGCGCGGCCTGGAGAAGAGAAGCCTCAGGGAGATCTCATCAATGTATACAAACACCTGGCAGGAGGCTGTAAAGGAGCCGGAGCCGGGCTCTCCTCCGTGGCACCCAGGGAAAGGACAAGAGACAACGGGCACAAATTGAAATACATGAAATGTCACCTAAACATAAGAAAAAACTTTTCGCAGTGTAAGGGTGATTGAACACTGGGACAGGTTGCCTGGAGAGGTTTTGGAATGTCCACCCTTGGAGACAGTGAAAACCCACCTGGACACAACCCAGAGCAACCTGCTCAAACTGCCCCTGCTCTGAGCAGAGTATCCTCTGACATCCTCCAACTCCAACGCTCTGATTTATCCAGGGGATGGCTCTAACATGCACCAGGAACTGCAGCAGGCTGGACTGCCTGAGCGAGCCATCCCAGAGACGCATCGCAGCTGCTCGGAAAAGTTAATCTTCCCACATGGAGATGCTGCACAGCTTTGTGCAGGAAACTGAAAAAATGGGAAATCTGGAAACCTGGAGGGTGATCTGGACCTAAACTGGATTGTATGAGCTCTCAGACCTGAAAGATATTCTCTCCCAGACAGATGCCTGAGCAAACAGTGCATTTGGCAAACATCCAAGGGACTTGTAAAATGATGTACTAAAAAAATGGCAACACCAATTTTAAATTGTTTTAAGTGCTCACCAATGACTAATTTGCAGGTAGACAACATCTACTTTGCAAATGGCTTTATAATTTGTGTTGTGTTAAAAGCAAGCATTAGCATGGCTAAAGATTCCTGCATTTTGCTAGATCGAAATGTCTCCTAAGTGACAAAAATAGAAGGAGGCACTGATGAACTTGTCCCTCACAGACATTGCTTTCCCTTTTCTAACACACAATGCATACGTATTTAACATCCATAAATATCAGTGCTATTGCAATTTGGTATTATTTAAAAGCAGCTGCATACGCTTTACAGGCACTAGACTGGCCAAGCACTTTATTTTTAAATCGTTTAAATTGTTTTGAATTGTTTAGCACATGCCTTGGGCAGATGTCCCTGGGGGTCAGCCTGGAACAGTATCTGAAGAAGGGGAACTTCTCCATCCTTCCTGTGTGGCAAGACCATCAAGACCCACGTGGGGCTCTGGGAGCTCCTGCGGACACCAGGCACAGGCAGAGGACAGGACAGGAGGTGACCGGGCTGAATTTACCCCCTTCAGGCCATGCTGGGGTGACTGATGAGAAGCTGTTACTAATCCTCAGCTAAGAGATATTCTGCTTCTCAGCTGAGAGAGATTCAGTTGCTGTTCACAGGGGCAGGGGACACACACTCCAGCTTGTCCAGTGCCAAGGTGAAACCTGCCTCATGGAGCGCAGGAGTCACGGAAGCCTGTCCTGCATCTTCTTTCCATGCCAATGTAAAGATGGTTTTTCTGTGTTCAGAGCTCCCACTCCACAGCCTGTGCCCACTAACCAGCCCACTGCCCCACCAGCAGCAACACCAGGCCCCTTACTCCAGCAGTCAGCATTACGTGCTACAGGCCGTTAGTTCCCTGTACCTCACTATTTTACCCACAATCACGCAAACACTTTTGGATTTCTCTTTTTGCAGCAGTGCCTTTCAGGGCCACCTTGGCCTCTGGCTCCAGGGGGCCGTGCTGCTCCACACCTCCCAAACTGGGACATTTCCTCTGCTCCCACCTTGTTCTCACCTGCTTCCCCCCCGCGGTCACTCTCAGCCCTCTCCTAACCCTCGCTGCCTCCCTGGACACATCGCTGCCTGCAGAGATGCGGGTACAGAGAGATGAGGCGCCCGGTGAGGCTCCGAGGCAGCAGCAGATGCAATGCCAAGTCCCACAGGGCTCTCACAGTTGTAGGAAAAGGCTGATCAATCAGAGAGGGTTCATCAAAGAGCCAGGAGAACCATTAAAGAATTTGGAAGTTTGCCTTAGAGAAAGAGGCTTGAGAAGTTGCTCTATTTAGCTTACCAAAGAAGATGAAGGAAAGAGCCTATCACAGTCTATACAAATCAGCCTGTGAATGAAACCTGCAGCACAAACTCTCCCATGTAACAGGGTAGGGAAGGACCATCACCTGCGCTGGACAGACAGGCAGATCGCCTGCCAGGAACTGCCCGTTTGCCCTCGCAATGATGTAAAAATACAGCCCACGTCTTAACACTCCTTAAGAGTCGAAGCCTGAAGGCTGAAATTAGACAACTTTGTGACAGTAACAGGAAAATCTGGGGGGGGGGGGGGGGGGGGGTGTGGTGTAGGTGCGGTGTGTGTGCAAGTAGTTGCTGGAGCAGCAGAATCGTGGATGTGATGGAATGAAGAACATGAGCCCATCCTGCAGGTTGGACCTCGGCCACACTTGTCCCCCAGCTCTGCTCTGACAGCAGCAAGAGGAGATGCTCTCTGAGGGGGTGGCGAACAGGGCCACTCTCAGTTGTCCACCCTCCCACACCTCCAGCACCCACCACCACTGGACCGGGATGTCAACAGGTGGGCGCTGACGACTCCTCTTTGGACTGGTCTCTGTCAGAGGGGATTTTAAGTTGACTGGATGCATTTCTAAATAAAGTGGAACAGAGGAACGGACTTTATCACACAAGGGATTGGGCCGTGTGGTCACAGCCACCCCTCCCTGCCTTCCCCCAGTGAGCAGCACAGGTAAGTGCTCTCAGTGACACTGCAAAGCGATTCCTCTCAGCTCCCGGGCAGAAGCGAAGTGAAGACGGCAATGTTGTTGTGCAGCTCACTCTTTCTCTGAAAGCACCTCACACCTAAAACCTTTTCTGGGTAGGTATTTCTCAAGTGCAAAGAACAGATTTAAAAACACATAAAAAACCCAAGCCATAACCATAATTTTCTCTCTGAGATTTCTGCAGACTAACAGGCCCTGGCTAACGCCACTGATGAAGACAGAAATGCGCTGCAGGACTGGGTCTGCACAGGCAAACTGGTTTGTGCCCTGAGAGCGTGCCAAGGTGGCACGGCCGCACGCTCCCCTGCACACGTACTCATTACCCCAGCACCCACTGACAGCTACGGTCAGAGCCAGGGCACTGCCCCCACAGACCTCCGCTCCGACCCACGGCGAGGCCACTGAGCCCCCCGACAATACCGGCCTCAGACCTCCAGCCCCATCACACTCTCGGATCAGTCACTCAAACTGACGTCTGAATGGGGTCAGTATGTTTCTTCTCTGCTTTCATTCCCAAGGCTGGAAACCCTTTGGACCAGGAATTCACTTGCTGATCTTTGTCCAGCATACAGGACAAATCACCTCTACTACAAAGGAATGCAAGAATCAAAGGTTTGTGTAGCTCAGCACCCTGGCTCTGATGCTGGCCTAAGCAGGTATCTTGGGGAAAAGACAAAACCAGGAAAACCACAGGGGACTCTGCCCAAAACGCTGTCCTAGTTTGCACCCTTTTAGGTCAGGGACTTCTTCAACTGCATAAGTTTTGATATATTTGTTACTTTTGAGGTGATTCTCTTCCATGAATGGAACCAAACTGCAATACAAATAACACATTGCTAGAAGAATATCACTGCAAAATTCATTTGCTGTAAGACAATCCCAGTTATGAGCCACAGGGATTTTTAAACTCTTACGTTACTTTTGCATAACTTCTTGCAAAATCGTGCACAAGTTATGAAATTGTGAAAACATCTCACCTATCAGGGAAATAGTGTCAAACTCTGTAATCACAATGAGCTCTTTCCTAATAACAGGCATCATAAATCTGTCTCCTAAATAAAAATCAGACACGTTTCCTTACAATTAATGGAAATTACTTCAGTGATCACTTATGAAATACACATGAAAGATGAGGAAAGTTACAGAAACAAGTAAAAATAAAGAAACTCTAACGAATAAGGTAAAGGACAACAAGGATGTTTTAAAATAACCATAGCAGGGGAAATTATTCTAATAGCTTACATCCCTTATTGGGAATGGATACCGTAATGACTGGTGTTAGAGAAAGCATTCAACAAATCGTGATCTGTGCTTGTAAAGATAGTGAGCGGGCCATTCACTTTTTGCAGTGATAACAAAAATATTCTCTATTTGACAACGACCGTGTAACTAAGCAGATTATTAACCAACGACAACCAAAGCTAATCACAGACGATGTTTAAGATACTTTAAAGCCATTTTTGTGAGTAGATTTCCAAAGCAGTTCCTTGGCTAATTACCTCAATGTTTACCAAACCTGTCCCCCCAAGGGAAGGACAGAGGAGCAGGGGCCTGGAGAAGCAGAGGGCTGTCACCCTGTGACTGAAAGGGACAAGCTGGATGCCCCCGAAAGCTCCCGAGTGGTTCACATGGCAGAGCAGACAGGCAACATGAGGCAGGCTGACAGTCAGGGAGCTCGGATAGTAGCATTGACTACCAACATGTTGTGAAATTGATTGGATTTTATTAAAAACTAGACCTGAATAAGCCAAATGCCTTACAGGAAACATCTTATGTCAGAATTGCAATTATAAACCAAACTGGATATTCTCATATCAAGCATCTGAGGACATGCAGAGAAAGACGCTCCCAGTAAGGACATGAAGCTCTTCCTGCTCCTGTGCAGGCTAAGTGCTGCTCTCATTAGAGAAGAGCTGAGGGCAGCTCTGATCGTCTGCTTCAAAAACACAAACTCAAGACACACCAGCCTAGAATCAGCAGCAAAGTGACATGGTTTAGTGCCTCCAGCTGAGACAAAGCCTGAGACAAACCGTGACAGCTCTCTAGAGATACACAGGGGAGAAAAGAACAGCAAAAGGAGGGAATTCAATAAGCTAAAGGGCAGGGCCAGCACAAGAAGCAAAAGTTAAAAATGGGCTATGGGTACATTTACACTGGGAACAAGAAGGCAGCATCTGATCGCTAGAGAAGAACTATTGAGGAATACGCTCCAGTGGCAACAGTATGGCAACAGGAAAAATAAGCAACTAGTTAAAAAATGAGCTCAGCTTATGACAACAGCAGGACAGGGCTGAAAGCAACAATTCCGGAGTCCTTTATGGTACATGGTCCTCAGGACAGGTTATGGCTGATCCCAAGGGAAGGTGCTGAAGGGTTGGCTCATGTGTCTAAGTGGGGAACCTCGGATGCACAGGCAGGAGAACCGAGACCAGGGGGAGCAACTGGCACTGCCGGTGTATACACCCCTGCAAACCATCTTTTATGGAGGGGCTGGAGACCCACAATTCAATCTCCAAGTGGCCTCTGCAAAAGCAACAGGAAGATCTGAGATCTGGAAAACCTGCCCGGCATGGGGCGATGAGAGCAGCTTTTCATATGTCAGTTAATAGGGTGAAAGGATGGGACCTCTTCACCACCTGCACGGGCCGAATGTTCCTGGCATTGGCTGCTCTTGCTCCAGCTGAGAAAGGAAGCATTTGGAAACTAAACAACTTCAGGTAGCTTGTAAAGTACACGATTTTAACACGGAGTTTCCAGGCATTGGAACAATTTAGTAAGGATTGTGGTTGGTTTCCCAAACAGATCAGAAATCACTCCACAGACAGTGCTGAGCCCTCCTACAAGCCAATGGGTCCAACTGAAACTAACCGGGACAGGAATTTCTACGGCTGGCATGACAGGAAAATTCCGAGTGCATAGCCAAATACTCCTCTCATCTCCGGATCTGCGAGAGCAAGTGTAAGCGGCAGCAGAACGGAGCAGGAGAGCAGGCACAGCTTTCAAAAGACAAGACAAGCTTAGCTTTGTGCACCAACAACACAATTTCCTGAACCCTTGCTCACGCTTGTGTTTCTAAGAATCACGGGGGGGGGCATATTTAAATGCTAACCATTGCAAGCATTATGAACAACCACGTTTTTAGCAGCAGCACATTTGTGGCAGAGCTGTGTGCTGGCCTGAGACCCTGCTCCCCAGGCGGGCGAAGCAGGGAAGGTGGCTCCTGCCATCTCGTGGACACCAGCCCTTCGGCAGCACATCAAAGCCTTCCACGGAATGCAGAGCTGTCCCTTCTTCAGGACATCCTCTGGAAACACTCCTCAGGTGGGCCTTCCCACCTGAATGGAGAAGAAGATCCTCTCTGACGTGAGGAACCCCCCTATCAGTGCACCTATGGCATCAGGGAGAAATGCACCATCTGTTTATGGATTTTGTGAGACTTCGCACAGCACAGCGAGGCTTCAAAGGAAATACTTGGCATTTAGTGGCTGATCCTTAGAGCTTAGCTATTTCTGCCTCTACGCCTAAGACAGTGGGACCGTTTATGACAAAATCCGATTTTGAAAGGTTTTATGAAGTAGATAATCTCTAAGCAATAAAGTATTTTAAAGACTCTTCTTGTACCTTGCTTATGCAAAATGTTACAAAGGTCAAAGAAACTGTAATTTCTTATACATCATTCAAATGTATCTTTGTAAAACAAGTTCTGAAGTAGCTCCTTTTAGAGTTTAAAATAAGTATCTTGATAATGTTTGAATAACAGCACTAATTTGGTTTTGAACTTTTTTAAAACTTGCTTAGCCAAATTAGCATGTTACCAGCTTAATACTGTAGCTGAAGACATTTAGCTCATTAATGGGATCTCCACGCACCAAACAAAACTGGATCAGACTTCATACTGGATACTTTTCTATTATGGCAATGAATAGGCCTTGGAAATTTTAATTAGCATACTTAACAAAAGTAATTTAAGGCTTTAAGTGTTTTTTTGCTTCATCTATAAGAAGTTAGAAATTTCCAAACCAGCAAGTATCCCTCCCCTGAGCCTGCTCCTAAGCCACTAAAACCTAGAGCTCTCGGCGTTCAGCAGGTGGGGAATCACAGCACACACATTTTCACAGTTAAGCAAACATTCCCTCGTTCCTACTTTCTTGTCCATTCTGTCTTCTCTGCCTGGTTCTCTCTGTCACCTGAGGAAAATCCACCCATGCTCCAGGCCCTCCCTGCCGGCTGCAACAGTCATCTCTTGGCACCCCACTGGTTCTGCCTCGGTCCTCATTTACCTCTACACAACATCGCTCTCATTCCAAACCCCAAACCCAGCTGCCATTTCTGGGTTGCTGGCTTGTAGATCAGACAGTAGATGGGCAACTACCTAATACTAGGGCAAACGGAGAGAAAAGACCCACGTCTCTTCCCCCTATCTGCTCACCACTCTTTTCCCTCCAAACTTGAGTTTCTCCATTACTGTGACCGACATGAGCCAATGAACCCAAAATCTCTGGCCAGAAGTACAGGGCGCGGGAGGGATGGAACAGCAACACGGCTGTGGAGATACAGCACACCAGCACATCTTGGTTCCTTATGAAACCAGCCAGAACCCCTTCTGTCTAGACCATGGGGAAGCTGAAAGCACTGCTCACCACCCTGACCAACGCTGCCTCATTGCTTTTCTCAAATCCATCCCATCCACCTACTGTCTTCTGTCTTACACACAGCTTACATGCCTCTAGAGCACTTCGCACACGGCCTGGCATAAGCAGTCCTGACCCATCACTGTACGTTATGAACAGAATTATAAAAATGAAACAAGTGTGCTCTAGCATTTCTGAGGAGGCATTCTCTCCTGACCCCGGTTTGCTGAGTGGATGTCCTGAAACAAGAGTATTTACCATTTTTATAGCTCTTTAGCTTATCTATCACGTAATCACAGCTATCCCGAGTACTCCTCTAGAGGTCACATTTGTTCCTCCATCAGTATTCCTGTGACGATTCACCAGAGAGAACTAGAGAAGTGATACACAGCCTGCAAGTAACACCAAGGAGTACAACAACGTGGTAAAAGCAATTTCAAGGCTAAGGCAGGAACATTTTCTTATCTCAGTGTGACCCTGCCAGTGAATTGGTCTGTGCTATAGCTTGGCTCTGAGATTCATGAAACAGTATTTGGTATTCCTGTTGGAGCAAGCCAAGGCCAGTACGCGGCTGTAAATGCTCCAGCCAAGGCAGGCTCCCTGCTGGGCACTCGTAGGGAGGAATTCACTTTGTCTGACTTCAGCCATCTGCAGCACGAACTTTTGCACCTGCATGGATCATCTCTACATACCCAGGGGAAAGAAAAAGGCACTGAGCCATCTACTTTCACACAGCTTCATGGGCTACTTTGCCTCTCCTTCGACTATAGAGGAAACCAAGGGAAACAGGCTCAGTGGGTGTCTCTGACAACTTCTACCTGCAGGGACAGCCACAGCCTTAGAAAACCCATGCCCTTAGGAGACAAAAGATATGGTGAAAAAAGGGGGAAGGGGAAAGGAAGAGGGAGGGACCCCCTTTAATGTGAGCTGTGCAGGCTTGCACTTGCAGTGGGAAAGGGAACAAAGGTTTGTAAAAGGAAGTGTTGAGGGGAAAGGTGTGAAAAGGTGAAACACTGAAGCAACCCAAACAGAAATTATCATATTGATCAATGAAGGAACATGCTATGGCCATCGTACCACACACACAAATATAATGCCAATACCACAGCGGAAACTGCTGTTTTAGAAGCGGATCCCACTGGTAGGCAAAACAGGGAAGCACAGGACATTCCATGCACCATGAGTTCCCTCTGATCTCTAAAATTAAAAGCAGGAATTGGGAAGGGAAAGGGGTAGAGTACATAGCTGAAAGGTGCTGAGAAGAGGGGCGAGGGCTGCACCATCAGGGAACATACAGATAGAGCTCTTTGAGCTTTGCTATGCACCATGGAAGGACCAGCCAGGGACATGGGGCTCCTCTTCCACCCTCCCTTCTGCATGCCCCGCTCCTGCACACCCCACCACCCTCCTCCTGCTCTGCCAGCTTCTCTTTTTAGCCTGAGAGCTGCTGCACCACGCAGCACTAACAGAACACAGCCAGGGAGCACAATCAGCTCTGCTTGGCCTGGGACTTCTTGTGCTAGAGAAGCAGCTAACACAGGCGCCAGGCATGTCCTCAATCGGGGAAATGAGACAGTCTCAAGCAGCAGCTGTCATGGCTGGTATCTGCAGGCCCAGAGTATTCAGCTCTGTTGCGCTGCTTCCTGACAGTATCATCAGAAAGCTGTAATTCTTTTTTATCCTCTCTTTTTATTCCTCCATAAGCGCTTGTTTCATCACAGCCCTGAAATGTAATTATCACTGGAAACTTAGAATTAAACAGAACCAACCCCATCTTCCCTGCTAACAGTTATCTTAATAGACGAAATGGCTTCTACAAACATCCTCGCTCAGAGGAATGAGGAGTAATTTGGTTTATCTGAATGTTGACTGCACTTCTGTTCCTATCTGTCTGCAAGGTACTCTACCTGGTCCAGTCCTTTCTCTTTTCTGTATCTCAGTTGCATCCCAGCTCTTCACTTTTTCAAGTCTTTGCTCTAGTGACAAAGAGGGACAACATCTCAAAATCCTGAGCCTGGGAGCCTGATGCATGACCTGTGGGTGTATGAGACAATCAAAGTGCTGACTGTGCCACTTGGCCACTCCTCAGCACTTATGCTTTGCCTCTCTCCTTTCTGCTCAGCATTCTGGGTTTTGTTTCTGGTCTGCCCACTGCCTCGTACCAGTCCTTCTGACTGCTGGTCTGACATTTACCTTAAATTAGAGGTTCTTCAGTCTCCTGACATTCAACCCAGGGCCCTGATCATGCTTCTGCCTTTGATTCAACATGCCTTTGGCTCCCCTAGCTTCTTCTTGCTCACAACTTAGGTCCTAATTTTGGCCTTGGCTATCTTTGGCCTCTGGTTTCAAGCCTCTTCCTGCTCAGCCCCTAATCTTCGATCCCAACTGCCCACAGCTTGGCTGCGATTCCCTATCAGGCCTCACTCCTCCTCCCCAGGGATGCAGGCTATCTCACTGGCTTTATGGAACCAGTAAGCCAACCCCAGCCTGTCCTCCATGATGTCTTCCAGGAAAGCGTGGCTCTCTTCTGTTTTCTTTTGAGCTTCCCAAAAGTGTAACAAATACACTGCCAAACAACAGGGAAACAGTACGGGAACTTTAAAAAAAAAAATGAACAGGGGCTATTGAGAGACTCTTATTAAAGAGCAGATTGCTCAGAGAAATAACAATGAAAAGGATGTGAATGGTTACTAAGGGAGATGGACCTGGCATGGCAATAGGCAATATTGAGATGCCTAGCAGAAGAATAAACAGGAACAAAAATAAAAGCCCCAGAGAACAGCACAAGGCACATGGCTCTGAGCACCGTTGCTAAATCAGCAGGAGAAGAGTTCACAGAAATCCAATTAGCAAGGCCAGAAGCAGGAAGAGCAGGCCAGAATGTCAATTAGCACATGAAACAGCCAGCAAGAAGATGGAATGTAATGAACACATTCAACCAGAACGGGAAACACAGGCAAGCCAAAGGGAAGCATGCATGGTAAGGACAGAAACGGCTGGCTACTCCTAAAGAGGAAAAAACAGTCTGAAATGTTTAAAACAAGAATCCAGCAGCAGCAGCAGGGTTAGAGGGGTGAGCGAGCTGTACAAGGCATACATCACACCAACCCATAGTCTAACCCACTACAAATGCACAGACTTAAACACAGGTCTTGGGATAACTTCAGCAGCAAACTAACTCCTGTTCAGTCCAAGAGCATTCCTCAGAGCTCCTGACAATTCCCCCTTGTCTGAAGGAGCTTACCCTGTCCCAGATCTTTCACCAACCCTGGCCTCCCTTCAGGCTCCCCATGGTAGATAATCCTATGCCATTCTCACTCTCTACAGGCTTCTCTCATGTGTCCCAGAAGACGCAGATTTATTTCATGTATTACTTAGCTAATCAGTGGTGTTGCTTCCACACCTCTCCTCCAGAAGCCAATTCCAGTAGTCACAGCGAGGGGTGCAAAACGACACCCACACCTCCTAGGCCAACTCTTCTCCTACAAGAGTGGGACAACGTCAAAACAACCAACCTCCCCCCAAGACTGAGTAACAGATCTTTGCTAATAGCACAGTCAGACAGATTCCCAATGGGCACTAATTAATATCACCTTCTCGGCTCACGTTGACGTTCTTTCCAGCAGCTCCAGAACTGGAGCAGTAGCTCTAAATCTGATTGTTGACTTCGCAAAAAGAGCAAAGCACTATTTCAGTCAGTCAGTCCAACAGCTCCATCCATCTTTCCTGAAGGATTTAGAACAGAAGCACATTTCTGAAAGTCTTATTTTATTTTTTTTTTAAATGGTCTGATGGTATGGTCGAAAGATCACAAACACAGCCAGCATTCCATCTAGAAAGTCTTCTGAGGCAATATAAAACCAGACCCACTTCTTTCTTCTCTTTCTATATTTTCATCTTCTCCACCTACTGCAGAATATTCTAAAGAACATGTTAGCACACGGGTTAACGCAGTCCATGTCAGTCAAGCTTTCAGTCCATTATTTGTCTGAATATCTCTTCAGTCACAAATAAAGTTTGAATAAAGGGCAAATCTTTCACAACAAAACAAATTAGTTACACTACTACATTTGCAACCAAACCAACAAACCAAACTTCCATCCAAAATTACTAAATAAGCATGAACAAGATGAATGTAAATGAATTCACCATTACAAAAATGAGAGCAAAATTTATGCACCAAATAATAAATTCCATATATCCACTGCTGAATAGAACTGCCTGCAAAATCCTCTTATGGCGTCTGCCTGGTGACTTACAGCTGTCAAAATCTCACATCAAGTTTTGCTGATCATAAGGTGACACATGGCTCTTAAATGACTGCAACTGCTCTACTCAAATGGTGTTCACACAGTAATCTTGCTCGCTATTCTATATGAAAGAGAAATATGGTGACATGCTGCACCAAGACGGGATACTGGTAAGCAGCAGAACAAGGCTGGCTTCCAGTGTGGTCTCTGCTTGTCAAAACACTTAATTTGCTAAAAAGCCAGACAGGGACCCCAGCCGGGGAGGGGAGGTCTGAAGACCCAGAGTGAAGAGCCCTGGCAGAGGGTGTGCGGAGCCTCCCAGGAAACTCACCGTGTTACTGATCACCTTTCACAGCACTCATCTAGGCCACATCTGGCTTCAGAGAACAACATTCAAGTCTTATTTCAGAGTAAACCCGTCAATTAGAAAGACATTTCCCAAAGAAATATATGGGCCAAAGAAAGTTCTTCAAAAGATTCTCCTCACATCAGCTTCTCTTCTCACTGTTTTGAGTTCACTACAATTCGATACAGCCATAACACCGTGTTTTACTGAAATCATGAGCAATTCCGTTTAGGAGGAACACTGACATATAGCCTTAGCTTAGTGTTCATGGCGGAGGCTGTGACACTACCCATGGGAGATCACAGGTCTAGACTCCTTTGCTCAGAAGCTGCTTTCAGGAGTCAGCACAGCATGGAGCTATACATGTAAATCTCATTGACTGTCCCTGAAGTACATTAGAAGAATGAACCACTGTGAAAATATAACAATGAGAAAGAAACAGTAAGAATTAAGGGGCTACTGGTAACTCTGAATTTTAATGATAGAATATTTTTTAAGAGTGAGAAAAGAACTAGAAAAGCAGCAGAGAGCTGAAGATCACGCCCACAACAGAAGATCCATCAAGTTTTGTTTAGGACAACGCCACAGGGAGGATGTAGAGCAAATATTAAGAAACGGTATAGCTGAATTGTAGTGGTGGGGAGGGAACAGACAGAGAGGTTTGAAAGAATAATAAGAAAAAGTTCCTGCACAAAACATGATGCTTAAGCCAAGAACTTTCCTGCACGCACAGCTTTCCAGAGGCTCACTGCACCCACTTTCTCTTCTTTAACTGGGGGAGCCGCTCAGAAGCACGTGAAACCCTCACCAAGAGGCTCCGAGGCCACATAACCTTGGATGCTTGGAAGCATGCCAAAACGTGCTTCTCACTGAACTATTTTCTTTACAGCTTATGACCCCCCTCCCCGGAGACACACCTACCTCTGCTCCTTAACACTGACAGCTCTGTACCTGGCTTTTTCTCTGCATACGAATTCTTAGAGATTTTGGGTAGCAGGAAGCACAGGATCATTGTCAGCTATATAGTCTGGGCCACTAATTAGCGCATGCATTTCCTGTAAGAAGCCCAAAGATTTGAATTACCAAAAAAAAAATTAAGTCGCAAAATACTAAATAGAACCCCAAACCATCCAGCATAACTACTTTTTTTTTTTTTGTAAATTTAGCTATGCTGTATTAATGGGCATTTAGTCAATTACAGCAAACACTGTGGTCATTTCTCACCCCAAACTGAATTTCTAAGCATCAGGCACACCTGATGCCAATGTGCCATTAACCAGGAGAGTCCAGCTGCCGGGAAAAGCCGGTGATTTCTGTTTTATGCATTTTGCAAATAACTTCCCTCCTTTCCCACTTGAAATATGAAACTCTACCACTTAATCTTTTGGTGAGGACAGCGAGAGAGTAGTTTGCCTGTGCTTTCAGTGCTCTAATTACACCCCCCATTTAAACTAACGGTTTTCTACTGGAGCGACTGTTATCTTTTGAAAAATCTGCAGGTAGTTAGAGCTCGGGCTCGCTTTGCAGCCCGGGTGCTGGGAGTTGATACCGCTCACCCGTGCTGGAGCACTTCACACCCGTTTTCCCTGCTGTGGCTCCCCCCGGGGGCAGCAGCGAGCCGCCCCGCGCCCACGGCTGCGCTCCGGCCTGCTCCCTCCCGCGGGCCCCGGCCCCGCTCCCTGAGGGGCTGCGGCTCCCTCCCCACCCCAGCGCCCTGCTCCAGGGGCCGTCCCCAGCCTGTCACCTTTCCCTGGCAGGCTCATCCTCCGAACGCGGACGGCGCCGCGCTCCTTTAAGGCCCACGCAGTGCTCCTGGCAAGCAGCGAGCTTAGGGGCCCTATCCACCACCCTCTCGCCAGTAGCTCGTGGCGGCTGCTGCCTCCCCAGCACCGCAAAGCCATCTCCACACACACCTACAGGAGCACACACCCACCGCTCCCCCTTCCCGCCCACCCGGCAATTGCCTCAGCCGCTAACGGCCGCCCGCGCCTCAGCGGCGCCGGGCCACGCCCCGGGGGCGGGGCGGAGCGGACCGCACCACCGCGCCAGGGGTGCCCGCTCCCCACGCGCCGCTCCGCAGTCGCCGCCGGCAGCGTTTTTCCCCCCGCGCCCCGTTCGCGCCGGCCGGGCGGGCCGTGACGCCACGCGCCCTCGCCACCAATCGGGGTGCGGCGGCCCGCTCAAATCCTCGCAGGGCGGCAGTGGGCTGGGCGGCGGCGCGCGTAGGGCCTGAGGGAACAGGCTACTCCACCGGCTGCCGCCGTCGTGAGCGGCCGCGGCCGGGCCTGGCGGAGAGATGATCGTGACGCCCAGCCGGTACGCCGGCTGCCGGCCGGGAGAACTGCCGTTCCGCTCGGTGTCCCTCAACAGTATCCCCGCGGGCACGCTGACCCCACTGAAGGAGCTCCTGAGGCGTCAGGGCGCCCCCGGGGTCGGCGCGGAGCCGGCGGACCGCGGGGAGAAGAGGCCGGAGGCGGGCAGCGGCCTCCAGTCCAAGTCGGTGGCGGGCGGCGCCAGCGGCCCGGAGCTGCTGGGTGTCAGCGACATCCTGGCCGGCCCCAGGCTGAAGCGCCGGGCCTGCGAGCCGCCCGCCCGCGAGTCCCCGGCCAAAATCTTCCAGCAGATGAAGGCCAGGGCCCAGCGGCAGCAGCGAGGCTGCGGCAGCGACTCCATCCTGACTCCCATCGGGCACCCCGCGGCCGCTCCGCCAAGGCTTCCGAAGCCTGTGACAGCAGAGAGTCGTCAGGGACCTGCCGAGGTGGCTGGGAGCTGTGTCCGGCCGGGAAAAGGTTTGTTTCTCCGCGGAAGAATATTAATCCTTATGTTTAGGTGTCATATTTAATCTTTAGCTTGGTATGGCTTCCTCTGTGTTGGGCTTCTGACTCTTCCAGGGTCTGGAAAAAGCAGCCAGTGTGCATTCATAGGTGTAAAAAATATTGGTTCAAGCTGCCTGCTGTTTTTAGTGGGGGGTTATTGAGTTGTCCAGATAGACATGGTGACCAGTGATGTCCCTTAGGGGTCCATACTGGGACCAGTACTGTTCAATATCTTCATCAATGATATGGACAGTGGGATTGAGGACACCTTCAGCAAGTTTGCAGACAACTCCAAGGTGAGTGATGTGGTTGATGTGCCTGAGGGACAGGATGCCATCCAGAGGGACCTGGACAGGCTTGAGAAGTGAGCCTGTGTGAACTTCCTGAGGTTCAACAAGGCCAAGTGCAAGGTCCTGCACTTAGGTCAGGGCAATCTGTGGTATCCATATGGGCTGGGGGATGAAGGCATGGAGGGCAGCCCTGAGGAGAAGGACTTGGGGGTGTTGGTGGATGAGAAGCTCAACAAGAGCCAGCAATGTGTGCTGGCAGCCCAGAAACCCCCCTCAGCCTGGGCTGCATCCCCAGCAGCGTGGGCAGCAGGGCGAGGGGGGGATTCTGCCCCTCTGCTCCGCTCGGGGGAGACCCCCCTGCAGCGCTGCCTCCAGCTCTGGGGCACCAACAGCAGAAGGACGTGGAGCTGCTGGAGCGGGGCCGGAGGAGGCCCCGGAGATGCTGGGAGGGCTGGAGCCCCTCTGCTGTGAGGACAGGCTGAGAGAGCTGGGGGGGTTCAGCCTGGAGAAGAGAAGGCTCCGCGGAGACCTTCCAGTCCCTAAAGGGGCTCCGGGAAAGCTGGGGAGGGACTCTGGATCAGGGACTGGAATGATAGGACAAGGGGGAACGATTTTAAACTGAAAGAGGGGAGATTTAGATGAGATCTGAGGAAGAAATTCTTTGCTGTGAGGGTGGTGAGCCCCTGGCCCAGGTTGCCCAGAGAGGTGGCAGATGCCTGGAAACATTCAAGGCCAGGTTGGATGAAGCTTTGAGCAACCTGGTCTAGTGGAAGATGTCCCTGCTCATTGCAGGGGGCTTGGAACTAGATGACCTTTAAAGGTCCCTTCCAAGCCAAACTATTCTACAATTCTGTATTTTTCATGAAAATTGAAAGCTCCTAAAGTTTTCTTTCCTTTTTAACAACAGATTTATGAAAGGTATATTTTTGCCCTTGCATCATCACATCACAAATTGATAATGACTTTTGATTGAATATCAAAAGGAGTTAGTATTGGTGCTGCTTGTTAGACCTTACTGCTGTGAAACCCACCCCATTTGTAGGCATCTCCAAACTCCTGTTTCTCCCTGTGGGTTGGGTTATGCCCAGACACACCTGAGGGTGTTTCTCACACAGAGCTGAGTCAATGTAATGACTAACCCCCTGATGAAAAGGGAAAGGTTGCATTGCCCATCCATCTTGGGAAAGAAAAGAAAACATAGTGTTGAATAGTGGAGTTTGTCTTAGGAAGTATGTTCTTTGCTTCTCCTGCCTCTCACATGAAAATGGTTTTCTTCCCCATATTCAAAGGCTTTTTTGTATTATTATTTTCCAGAAGTAGTTTGCACTCAGATTCCTAAGAAACAAACCGTGAAAGCACAAACCGCACACCCTCTTGTACTGGAATCCCCTCAGAAGTTCTTCTTGCGTGTAAAGCGGAAACTGCAGCAGCAACAGCAAAAAGGTACTTGGTATTGCTCTTTAAAAACACTTCAGAAACTTCCTTGAATTCAGGGTTTCTGTTCTTGCTTATAATCTCTCATGTGCTTTGGCAAAGTATCATTCTTCTTTCTTTGTAGTCTGCATGCAGTGGAAAACAGAGGAAGAAACCTGCGAATCTGCCTTTTCAGACCTGGAGATGGCATTAGACTTGGTCTAACTCTGCTTTAGGGCTGTGGGCTTCTGACCTGGAAGCTTGACAGCATTAGTCTGAGTGCATTATCTCCTGTGATGACAACAGCTATCTGCCTTTGGGCTCCTCATGGGTTAAGAGTTCTTTAGAGACCAGGTGTAACACTTTGCTGCTGGAATGTGAAACTTAGTGGAAAAACCTGAACGTCTTATTTGCTGGCTTTCTGCACCCACCCCCCCCAGCTTTTAATACATAAGGAGAAAAGGTTCAGTTCTGTGAGAAATTCTCTTGTATTTGGTTTTTTTCCATATTGCTACTTGATAGCAACCTTGTATATGCTTCTATCATGTAATTCAGTTTTGAAAATGCAGATGAAGAAAATGATGCATGCCAAAGTCTTAGTAGTGTTCAACTTAAATTAAGCTCAGTTTTGATCTGAGAAGTCACACCCTGATGCTTGTAGCACCAGCATGGCTACAAGTCCAGATTTTGAAGTCTGGAAAGATGGAAATATTTGAGACGTTGGGTTTTGGGAAAACAGATTTTTTGTTCTGCAAGGAGGATTCATTAAAGAAAAGATAGGAAGAATCGTGAACATATACTATTAGAAGATATGGTGTACATTAGCTTGGTTTTGGGGGAAAGTGGGATATCTCTAAGTCTTTAACAGCACGGGTATTGATCTGGTGGTGAGGAAAAGCTAGTCCAAACAAATTCAGAGAGTGGCTTGCTGTTAACATTAACAACTGAAATAGGCTGTGCTTTCACAATTGTGTAATGCTCATCAGTACAAACTCTGCTTATTAGAGATGGAGCTAACTTTATGAATGTATTTGTATTAGTTCTCAAATATCACTAATTTCTTTGTGTGTGTTGTTGTTGTTTTTTGTAATGGGCAGGTCCAATACCTTCACACCCAATCAAGCAGAACATTCCTCCTTCCACAGCTACAGAAAAGCCACTAGTCAAATCTGCTCTTGCTGAGCCACTCAGGAATGATCCTGCAGGGTATGTGGCCACTAATAAGGATGATCAGGATGATTTCCTTGTGGAATCAATGGATGCTGATGATGAAATGTCTCAAAATACTGACTCTGTGATTTTATGCCCTGCCCCTTTTAAAAATGGGGATCAGTTAGAAGAAAGGTGGAGAAATGGAGAAGTAAAAGGTACTGAACTTCATCAAGATGGAAGAGAATTGCAGCCAAGCAATAAGCAAGCTGCTCTTGGAGAAGAGAAGATACTGGAGACTAATTCTCAAAAGCCCTCGCAGTGCTTATGTAGTATTATGCTCTCTTCTCCCAAAGTCCACATTCCAAGGAAGCAAAAGCCGAAAGAAGGCTATAAGGTCCCTTTGGATAAACCTCGTACAGATCCAGTTGCTGACAAAGCAGACGAAGAGGTGGGAGAACTTACTTAATACTTTAGGGCAACTGATATATTCCCATGGGCTGCTTGTTGCTCGTAGTTGCAATTTATTTATTTTTTTCTTGTCAAAAGTAATGAGCACTCAGAAGAGAATAAACTATTATTTTATTAGATTGTATTTGTAAACGCTTCCCCTTCAAAAGGATTTCTTTTTTCCCTGTACTCTGAGATGACAATGTTCAGGGGTTGGTTTTTTGGTTTGTTGTGGGTTGTTTTTTTGTTTTTTTTTTTGTAGAAAAGAAGGCCTCTTGGTTTAGTATTCACAAGCCACAGTGTGGGCTGAAAGAGTTCTCTACTGGAGAGGAGGCTGAAAGACCCTCCTATGTCATCTCTTTAATATGTTAATTGCCGTGTGTTGGCATGATGGACATGAAACAAATCACTGGCCACTCCAGCTCTTGGCTGCCTCTGCAAAGCCAGGGAGGAGAGATCTTTCCTAGCTGTTGGCCAGGGCTGGTTCTACAGTTACCTGAGCTTGTACAGCTGATGGGGAGGTGAAAGCCTTGGCTCTCCTACAGAATATCCAAACTCCTGTTGAATGAAGTGGGACAAGAATCTTTCCCTAGGAGACTAGCCTGCAGATCTTCTTTTCAATTTAATACATGCTTGGCAGTATTAACAACATCCTGAATAAATCTGGAGGAAAGCAGCGTATTTTGAAGCGTGCCGTGTTTAGCCTAGGAAACGGGTGGCAGCATACCTTCCTAAGGGTTGTTTCCTTTGCTCCCTGGAGAAATCTGTGGGACAACAGTCCTCTCCAAGTTCAGCAAGTTAATTGTTTTGTTCTCCCTCACCATTGTCAAGCATGTTTGATATGTTTTCCTGTATTTAGAAAAAGCTACCTTTATGCTTTGATTTAAATAAGGAATAGATATCTGTTAATATTTAAGATTTGTAGGTGAGTAGAAGCAGCTGAAAGATGTTACGGGATGCTACAGATCTGAGCATCAGGTGGTGGCTGACTGTGTGTCAGGTGCCTTTCCTCAGTCAGGGTTAGATCATTGGTAAGATCCTTAGTGAAGTCAAGGCTGCTGGTCAAAAGGTGAACATCATTAAAGAAATGATCTGGAGTTTATCAACTGGAGTTGTGAGGAGAAATAGTGATAGTTTCAGATGTTAAAAAATTGTTTTAGAAAAAAAGCTTCTCTGAAAACGATGTCGTATGTTTCACACACAGTTTTCCAACTGCAACTGAAGTGCAACTGGCTTGGTGGCTTTGTAATGCAAAATGGAGGTACCGCAGCTGTGTGTGTGTCAGTAGTTTGCAATATCAGATTTCAATTTCTGTCTAAACTTTCATTTCAATATTTCAATTGAAATTCAATTCCGTTTCAATACTGTCTAAATTTTAGCAATAATGTAGCTTATAAATTCAGTTTTATTTTTTCATGGGTAACTTTTTACTGAACAGTAACAGAGGACAAATGACAAAGTGCAAGAGGTATGGCATAGTGTTGGTATTTTTTTGTGAGGAGCTTTTTGGATCTGCTAGAGATCTTGGCCAATGCCATTGTCTTCTGGGGGTCAACATTCATTACTCAAAAGTTTCTGTAATTTAAATTCCTATCTTCACTTGTGTATTAGACTCCAGCTTTATTGTGCTTCACCAATTATATATATATAACGGTTGTTTTCAGTTTTTCTGGTCTGGAGGATGGTGCCTATATATCAGGTTATACAGGAGTTAACTTCTATTTTGCTAATGCCTTAGTGATGTTGCATAGCTTAGTCTAATTTAAAAATGACTTTCTTTTTTGTAACAGAAAAACATCTGCCTAACCAGTTGGAGAATTAAAGTGATGGATGGTAACACTGCAATATTTGTTGAAGGAAAACGGAAGTAAGAAGTTGTTAGTAACTACCTAACACAGTTACTTACCTACTGAAAGCTCAGAACCTCCCTGACAGCAGTAGCACTCTGAAGGGAAGTAATTCAGCAGGCTTACTGAGAGATGGTGGAGGCCACTCGAGTAATCCTGTGGAAAATAGACATTTGACCTGCGTAACGGTACTTCTGTAACTTGCATAGTGGTATCACTGCAATAATGAGCTGGGTGGAGTCCTTTAGTCCATTTTGCTTCTGCAGCCTAATGTTCTGTGACTAATATTTGCAGTAGCTGACATGTTCATTTTGTCCCGCCCAAGTATTAGACAAGGCCAGAACTGTTTCTCTTCCAAACTAAGAAAAGAAAAACCTAGCACGATTTGCCAGTGTCTGTGTCGCTCATAAAATATGTAACACTGCCAGTCTCATACGGAATATCAATATTCTAGTTTTAAATGCCTTCTTTTATGAAAACAATGTTTTATTTCTGTTATTCATGTTATCTGTCTTTTCTTAGAGATATGAAAGATCTGCATTGGCACAGTAACGCGATTGTGGAACGCATAGCGCACAACCAAGTTCGAACATCATCTGGCAGTATCTACTTGCTGCAGGGAAACATAGATTCAGCTTCGATGAGAAAAGAGGGTAAGAAGATGATTTTAATGTGACATTACAGACCAAGATGGGCTTTAGATTTCTGACTGAATATACTGCTGAAGCGAATGTTTTGCCTTAGCCTGCTAATTGGGCTCAGTGTTGAGCAGGTTCATAGACTGTGGAAAAGAACATGAGCTGGAAAGCAGCAGCTGCAGTCTGATGTTGCTAAGCTGCATTGGGATGGTAAGAACAGGGAAAGCTTCTGCTCCTTGCTCCCAGGAAGTTAGTGCTGTCTCCACATACTGATGTCTATAATTAATGACCCCTCCATTGACTTTTCTATGAAGTACGCTGTTCTTTTAAACTGGGGAAGCCTGTCTCTTTCCAGTGTTTAAAGATGTAGGGAGCTTCGGAGGTCCTTACAAAACCATGATTGTACTGGATGTTATTTCTGCCCTTTCTGATTCAAAGTATTTCTCAGCTATCGTTAAGGCTACTTTTGTTTCAAACAGGATTTCCCTACCGTTTCATCAAGAGATTTACATACGGGTTTTCCAAAAAGTGGAAGGAATATGTTGAAGAGTTTCTGGAGGAAAAAAGAAGGTAATTTCTTTGGAGATTCTGTTTCATTGCAATGTTCTCTTGAGATTTTGCTTTTTAAGAATACTATACCAGAGGAGTATAAAAGCTTGTAGATGTGTGCATGAAGACTATGTTCCAAGCTGGTCACCGCTTTGGAAGGATAACCTTTTACCTTTCTTCATTACACTGCTTTGGTTTTGTTCCACTTCTTTGCATAGTCTGAAGCACAGGCAAAGGGTGTCACTGATGTTGTTTACATAAGTTAATGTGCTGTTAAAGGACAACTTTTTCATAAGTTTATTACTTCTTTTCTTAAACTCCAAACTGTTAGGAAAGAACGAAAACAAAATACTGATGAGGATGAAAACGAAGAGAGTGACCCAGTGGTGGGTACGAATGTGTTGAAAAATGCAGAAGACTCAGCAAGAAATGCAAAGAAACCTGAAACCAGAAACACCACCTATGAAGTATTACCGAAGAATGATGAAAACACCTGTGAGTATTTAATAATCCTTTTCCTTGGAAAAAAGTTGGGGTTTTTTTTGAAAGGTGTTTTACCCAGCAAAAGATATTAGATATCTGTCTGGTTTGTATCTCGTTAACTAGGCTGTATGGAAGAGGGAACAAACTAAATGGGTGAAGTTCTTTGCTTAGACTGCAAGGATCAAGAGCGTTGATGCATTTCTGTATTTCTGGTTTGCTGATCCCACCAGCTACAAGAAGTGCTCAGGGGCTGTCCTGAGGGCTAACCCTGGGAAAGGAGCAGGAGTCTGGCTTGATCTGTAGCAGCTGAAGGCAGTGACTCCAGAGCTGGCTATTCGGACAGCAAGCTTGACTTAATTTTTCTCCAGTTGCTCTTTTGCTTAACGTACTCTCTTCTTAGTCCTTCTGGGATGCCCATGGGATTTAACACTTCCATCAAGGCTCCATCCTTGGGACTTCTCTCCTGCAATGCCCACCAGTGTTAGCTAGGTTAGTTTTAACTCGTGTCAAGTCCTTGAGCAGGTTTATTTTATGGCATCTTAATGTTTTTGCCACAGTTGAGGCACAGAGAGTGATAACAACTGGGGATGGATGGAAAGGATCATGAAAAAACTTATTACATTGGCTTTGTTTCCAAAGGAAACAGTTGTGAAGCTATAACCTACTGACCCAACTGTTTTTTCTTGTAATGCAATCCCAGCTTTGTTAGGAATGCCAATAGCTTTTGCTTTTACCTTTGACTTTTTAATATCTTGTCATAGGTTCCAATAGGGCTTTGGCCAAACAGCATTGTACTATTTGTTAATACTGTAATCAGATTTTCTTGCTTACACAATAAAAGCTGTTGTTTTTTTTCCTTTCATTAGTTAGAATTTGTCCAGTGTGGCAACTTCTGTTTATCGTTCTACTTCCCTGTATGAATTTTACAGTATTTATAACCTTCTAAACAAAGTAAAAATAAAAAGCTCACAACAGTAAATTTTCTAATTTGTGAAGATCATTACTTCAATCATGTTAAGGTATGCTTATTTCTAACCTGAACACTTTTAAAAGAACAACATAACGTTGTGGTAAGTTTTATACTTTCTGTGTAATCAGCGCAAATGAGCTGTTTTAAGCGCAGTATTGCTCCTATGCTTGTGAGTCTGCAAAGCTGAATTTTCGGTACAATATTTGGGACAAAACTATTTTGTGTTTTTTCTTGTAGATGTAACCCCAAGTCGCAATTCCATATTGAATGACTCAAACGGAGTTTACACGCGTAGTGGCCGTCTTGTCAAACCACCATTAAGTTTCTGGTGTGGGCAACGTGAGGTTGTTGATCAGAAACTAAATGTTACTATAGAACAAGGTGGAATAGACTATCTGAGCATGGTAAGATTCTTATGCGTATTGCTACTTAAATGTATCGTACATACAATGAATAAACTTGGCCAGGCAGCTAACAGAAAGACTCTGGCTCTTAGTACCTGAGGAGGCAGGAAATCTTGAAGACACAATAAAAATATTTTAAAACAAATTAAAAAAAAGTCTTAATCTCTGTATTATCAGATAATTGTTATTGTCTGTAAAATAGGGATAATGGGGAATTACTTCTGGAAAAATAAGTGGTTTTTTGAAAGATAAATAGATGAAATGGGAAGTTGCACACAGGTAGTGGTTTGGGTACAGAGGTTTCCCAAGTGAAATGCTTTCTGTAGCACTGTAATGCTGAGTCCATGCCACAGTGTGTGATCGCACAAGGGAGGCCAGTGCTGCCGGTGAGCTCGTCTCCATCGCTGCTCTCCTCCCTTCTCCCCTTCCTCTGTGGGGCTTCAAACTCAGCAGGGGCCGGTATTTCCTCATTTCTTGTATCCTGATCTGTCCAGGCCACCCCAGTTCTGAGTGAGGTGTGCTGTTCTGATTTATTATGATGCTTTAAGCAACTCTGATAATACTCTGATAAGGAGTGAAGGAAAACAGCATTCTTTGTAGTTGTGAACTTCTTTTTTTTAACCTCTGAGACTAGTCAGTCCTATGGCATGGGGGATGTACTGTTAGTCATCAGGTGCAGCAGTGGAGATGTACCTACAGTTTACCGCCGGCTCAAGCAGTTCTAGGTGTTAAGGTTTGAACTTGTGTTTTAGAATATTTAAATTTAAAGGGAGCCTGGCTAAGTTGCTTTGGTTGCATGCATTTGTATAAACACCTGTGTTCATCAAATAGTATTTAGTAGATGCTGGTCAATGTAGGCGACTTTTAAATCTACCCATTCTGTAAACATTTGGCTTTTTCAGAGCTGGCGTCGGTAGGCTTGATATGTAATCTCTTGCAGAAGTTTAGATTAAATTGTTTTATTTTGAAGATGTTTAGTAGTGAAAAATTCCAAAGACAGACCAGTTCCACTTCTAAGAAGAATAAAAGAAAGGAAGTAATGAAGACAACAGAAGAAACAGCAAAAATCCAAAGTAAAGGTAAATAAAAAAAAATTTTATTTTTTTTAAGTTATTGACTAGAACCAGTAGAACCATGAGTTGGGTTCTGGAGCAGTATGGTGATGTCCTGATAATGTAAAGAAATTATTTCAGTCTCTTAATGGTCGATTGCTGCTTCTGTGAAGAATTGCCAGAATAGCTAGTTTTACAGCTCCAAATATAAACTACATTTGTAAATCACTTCTTTATTTACAGAATGGGAATGTGCAGATTTCTTTCCAGAAATGGAAATGAAAGGATTATGGTCTTTTGAAGTTTCTGCTCCTATCCTTCGGGTCTCTCAACATGGCTATTACATGTGACTTGGGAGAGCCTGAAGAGAAGCAGAGTTCACCACTCCTGTGAACTGGTGCTCTGGCTTTACTTTTTAAGCTGGATGAATTCAAATAAATGAAATGCCTAGGTAGGCAAAAAAAGTGTATTAGCAGAGTATTAAAAGTTTATTTTTAATACAATTTGGAACACAATAGAACCCTGAAAACAACATAGAATAAAACGTAGAAGTTTCTTTTTTAAAGCAACTGTAATGCTTCCTGCAGAAAAGCTATTTGCAGCATGAGTAAAGCTTTTGGAGTGTTAGTGTTTGCTCAGTCTCAGTCCTGGCACTTCAGCAACGCTTTCTGTTTACCGTTTTATTCTCTATCTGCTCAATACTTCCACGTTCCCTTTTTGTAGCCTCAATAATCCTACTTCTTTTAGTCATTTGGAGGTAGTCTGTCATGGGAGTGAACTGGGCAGGAACAAGGATGCTCTGCTGCTGGCCACGCTCCCTTGGAGCGGAGGGACGCTTGCTCAGAATGAATTCAGTCCTTATGACCGGTTTCATGCTGTGTCATCTTTGTAAGAGTTGTGTGTAAATGTGTTTTCTCTGCTGCTTGACTGCTATGCAGAGGAGCGGCCTGCCTGCTGGGACATGCTGTCATGTCTGTATTGTGCAGCCTCTTGTTCCTGACAAATTTAATCCCAAATACATAGGAGTGTGAGGGCAGAAGGCCTTTACTTGATCCTTCTGAGATACACGTGTGGGAGAGGAGGTGTAGCAATCTCGGGAAGCTTCACTAGGTGCTGGCTTTACTCAGATCATGTTTGGTTAAGTTATGGACATCCCTTAAGAGCAGAAATGAGTTTATAGTTGTCTGTTGGCTAAATCTTTAGAAATGGGTTGTGGACAGCCTGTGCTACATGTCTCTTAAACGGGGAAGGGGCAGGCAGTACAGAGCATCATGAAACGTTTCCTGGCATCACCAATTTCTCTCGAAAGCGACATTTTGCTGTGTTTCTTAGGGAAGCAGTGTTTACTTTATTTTCGTATCCCAAGGTGACCATTCAACAGAATATCTCCTTGTCCTGAAGAGTCAGTGTGGGGAGAGGGTTCTGCAGAAGGTGGGGAGCTGCAGCTGGCAGTGTGCTGCTTGTCTCTTCCTGCAGGCTCCAGCCTCTGTAACAGAAATGAGTTCACAGATCTTAACAAGCATGGGATGCACGGCACCCCGCAGCAGGCTAGTCTCGGCTTGTCAGAGAACACAGTAACGACTGACATTAGTGTATGATATTACACTGACATCCTCTCTTTCAGGGGAAAACCATGAAAAAGGAGTAAGCTCCAAAAAAGGAACAGAGTCCGCTGGAAGCAAGAAAGCCAGGCGCTTCGTCTCAGATGATGATGAAAGTGATCATGTGGTCAATAGTACAAAAACTAAAACGCAGCTTTCCATTAGGTTGACTCCCTTAAGAACTGATGTACTAAACAAAGCCAACTATAACAGCAGAATCCCAGGAATGACAGAGAAAAAGAGAGGAACAGAATATGGAGAATTGATTATGTATCAGCAGGCTTACAAGTACTCTTTAAGGTCATCCAAACAACTTCAAGACAAGCATTTAGCAGAAGAAATGTCAAGCAAAGATGGGGAAGAGGAATCCAGTGAAGACACCCCACTGTCTATCAAAAGGAAAAATAAACCTTTCTCTGAAAAAGTGACTCAGAACTCGGAATCTTCCTCTAACTGTAAAAGTTCACAGGATGATGCAAACAAGGTATTGTGTGAACCAAGGACAGTAAAACACTCCACTGCCTCCCATAATGTGCCATTGAGGCAAAGTCTGCCCGGATCCAGTGACGGTTCTGACGTACATGAGGGAAAAAAGTCTAGTATGTCCCATCTGCCTTCTCAGGCAAGGATAACACGTAGCAGAACCAACCCTCCAAGGTATTTGCTTGAATCTGACACTGAGTCTGAAACCAGTGAAGAGGAATTTCAAGTAAAAGAAAAGAATAAAAAAGTATCTGATAAAAACCCAAATAGTAAAGGTTCTAATGCTGCCAAGTCTTCAGCAACAAAAGCAAGAGAACCCGAGACGGAAAAGGTGCAGAAGTCTCTAGAACTTTTTCCACGGGTGACCGATGGCTGGTCTGAAAAGGAATTACAGAAGCTCCACAGGCAAGTGGTTGCCCTGTCTTCCTAGGGAGAGAGATTCCCTCGGACATTGGGAGGCATGATATACTGGAGGGTTTGGATAGTCTGGATTTTTCAGATTCTGTCTCTTTCCTGTTATTTAAAGGTTTCCTTTAGGTTTTAATTCCATGTTACAAAGTAAATTTTGTTAACAAATTAAAAAATTTCCCAAAGGAAATAAAGGAGACAGCTGAGTATTTTCTAAAGTAACCGTAGATGCGTGAGCCTGCAGCAGCCCCTACCACTGTCATCAGTGGAAAGTGGGAGAAACACAGATATGAGGCAAAATTTTGTGAATTTGTGTTTTCAAAAACACATACTTAATCTTATTAGAAATTATAAACATTCCTAAGAGTAACACTGAAAAACATGGTTAGGTAAATTATATGGTAAAAGTATTCATATTTATGGTTTAGACAGCAAGGCAGAGGTAGCATATTCTCTCCCCGATGGAATAAAGTGTTAAACATGAGGTGTTTAGGTATTTAAGTTTTGTAAAGGGGAGATTAACTGCAAGAATGTTTAAATAATGCATCGTCCAGTTACTTAAACTACTGGGTAGTATTTAATAGGTACATTAAGTAATAAAATGACCATGGCTGGTTTTGTTTCTTTTAGATTAGAAACCTGAAAAGGCATGAGCTCATGTCTTGGGGGGTAGAAGTCACCTGCTGCAAATAAAGAAGACCTGTATCTTGTAATGGAGCTGTTAGCTAAAATTGTTCAAATTTGCATGTTTTAAAACATCTGGACAAGACACCAGAGACAAGACTGTCTGCGTCCAAGGCACAGTGTCCTTTCTCAGGAGGCAGCTGGTCTCTGGAGTATTGCGTAGGCTCTCTGGCATGACGAGGGTTGTGGCGTTGCTCTCTCGGCAGGGCTGTCGCTTCCTTCCCAAAGCACAAGAACGGCTTCTGGGTGGAGGTCGCCATGGCGGTGGGCTCTCGCTCTGCTGAAGAATGCCATCAGAAGTATGTCGAAGAACAACAGGTGAAAAGTTCCAAAACACATGCCAAGAAGAGCACCACTTCAGGAAAAGCAGAACAGAAAGGTACTGACATCTTGGTTCTGGGTATTTTGGTGTCTTTAAAGAATTTTGAATTCAGTATTTATTATGTAATGAGAGGTACAGAGATAAATACGTATCAGAGTCCAACAGTGAAGAAGGCTGTCTTCTGTAGCATGAAGGTTTGTTGCGGAGCTTGGAGGGTGTCATAAATGATTGAAACTACAAGAAGAGAAAGGATATTTTTAGTCTTCTAGTTTTTTGGCCTGATGAGAAGACTTAAACTGGCCTTGCCACCTAAGGGAAAATAGCTATTTATATCTTAAGAGGCTGTTGGAGGCCTAGTAGATAACAAGCTCTGCGTAGAGCTGCCTATCCAAAAGGGATAATGGGGTGCTTGGATGTGCTCAGGGCAGTGTGGAGTGAGAACAGCAAAGTTACTTCCTCTGGTGTCTGGCACTGATGTGCCTGTTGGTGTTTTCTGTCCAGTTCTGAATAAGTAATTCACGTTTACAGAAAGGAATTCATGTTTATAGTGAGTATGCCCTGAAGTGAAAGGCACAGGATGCTCAATCCAGTTATTTAACACAGGGAAGGTTACAATGACTTGGCAAGTGCTTAGGTGAGGAAAGCCAAAGATGGCTCTGCTGATGTTTCTCGGCGGTTAAAGCTGTGCATCAGTCTCCACTTACTGAAAGCATTAAAATCACTTTTTCTGTCCAGGTGAGGAGATCCAGCTTACTCACAGTTACTGGACTTCACACGGGAATGCTTGGCTCCAGTTCTGTAGCCTCCGTAACGCAGAACAGAGGAGATGATCTCGGGGGTTGCCCTGCCCTGAAAGTCAGGCAAGGCTGATTTTTGTGCAGACTTGGAAAAGCAGCGGATTGAGAGTTCAGGCCCAGAACAGCACACTTCATTTTTACTTGAATGTTTCTTTGAAATGTTTGTTGCAGTTACAGAATTTGTGTGAGAATCTGCTGGGTATCAGTTTTGTAAGGAATCTTATTCAGCTTTGATAGTGGTGGCATTGTTCTTGAGCATTTTCGAGCATAGTTAGGAACCATGTTATTTTGCCTATTATCATGGTATCAAAATTCCCTGCACTTCTGTGATTATGCAAGCTCTTTCTAATGTTACTGTTCATTTCTCCCCTGGTGATATCCTACAGAGAATTTTTTCCTGTTTCACCCTGACATTATCAGGCTGCAGACTCCTCTATCAAGAAGAGACAGCTGTTCTGGTTACTGAGCGTTCGTAAAGGGTCAGTCTGCCGCAGTGGTTTTCAGATGCTTTGCTTTGAGGAAAACCATGTTTGGGACCTCTCGGATTCACCTGGGCCTTTCAGTGCTAAGACACTCTAAAATGACTGTAGCAAAGCACTAAATCCACTCTTGCGTGATGCTTGGCAAGGATCTTCCTTGGCAGTTAGGAGCTGTTTGTTGGCCTTCTCTCAGAAGGCAAGTGCATCCTGTTAACGATGAATCTTAGCACAGATACAAAAATACTTGGTTCTTCTGATAATCTGTGAATTGTGGATTCATTTTCTTCTTCACTTGACTGACTGCATAAGCAGCTATTTTAGTTTTTGTCTGAAAGTGAGGATATTGGGAAGGTGTTCTTCTAAATTTGCCCCAAAAGTGACTTGTAAGGAAAAGCAGAGGATAGGAATGCACACATCAGTGGAAGTGGCAAAGCCCTTTCTTTCCTTTAAGTAGGTTTAATGGCTTGTCATTTAGGTGTGGTAATTGGGTTAAGGTTGGCTTGTACAGTTGTATCCTTTGCAAAAGTCTCAGATGTGCATTCCATAAACCTCGTGTCAAGGATGCTAAATGAGTTGCTGTGCAGCGCAGCCTTTGTTTGAGCACTTTATGCCTCTTGACATGGGTGACATATCTTGGTGTCTTTTGTCTATGAAATGCAGATGCAGGGATAATTCTGTTAAAATCGTAATAAAATAGCTGATGTATGTACGACACTTGCAATGGCTATGTAAGGCTCTACAGTAAGCTTCTGATCAAGGTGTAGTAGTGCAATTCTTTTTGAAAGCCTAAATTGTATAAGAAGTCAAAGAATCACAAAGAAGCTATAGACATCTCTGCAAAGGAAAGACCGGACTCTGTATCACTAGCATTGATTGCAGTTAGCAAATTTTAAAACCATGCTACATAACTGATGTCTTAGAACAATTAATATTTTGATTCATGCAGATAAGAAAGAGCCGGTTGCGATAACTGCCAAAGTGGGAACCTTAAAAAGAAAGCAGCAGATGAGAGATTTCCTGGACCATTTGCCAAAGGACAACCACGATGACATTTTCACTGCAACCCCCTTTCAGAACAGAAGAGTAAAGGTAAATCTGGGCAAAGAGTGTACATCTGCGCATGCTTTTCTGCTTGATATGTCAAGGGTGTGTTACAAGTCTGCTGGTTCAGTTCCATCAATAAAACCTTGTGGATGTAGGGGAAGATGCTTATTTCCTTGATTTGTTTTTGCAATACTTGGACCGCTGTCAGCGAGAACACATGGAACGTGGCTTCTGCAGACGAGGATTACCACTGAACGGATGTGTAAAACCTGTCTCTGGTGGGGTGTCCTTTCCGCCTCTGCGGGCGGAACTTGTGACACTGTGAAGCATCGGTTGTGCAGTGATATTGCTGTCCTGGGACTGCCCGTTGGATCCTTGTGCTGTGGAACTGCTTATTTTCTAAAGTCTCTCCTCTCAGCACATCTCACGTTTAAACCCACTTCTCTCTCGATGCTGTTCAGGGGTGGGTGTCTCTGGGAGTTGTGGTGTTCTCTCACCCTGGCCCTTGCCCATCCTTTACTCACTCTCCGGTTGGGCTGAGGAGCGGCCCTGCTCCCCTGGTTGGGCTGGTTTTAGCTGGAGGAGTGCCCTCCCCAGGCAGCCCTGGACATGCAGCAGATGCAGCAGCAGAGCTGAGAGCGTTACACTTCCCGTGATAAACCTCTGCTTCGCTGTGGTGAAGCACAGCTATGCACTCCAGGTGTTAGACTATTTAGTTAAGACTCTTTCCTTTTTTAAAGAGAAAACCACTCATTTATCAAGAGAATAATTTATTTTTTTTCCCTGTAGACAATTTTTGAGGTATATTTCATGATGCATCTTTCTTCTTGCTGTTTTCTGACCAAACTAGTGCTCCCTGTTAAAACCAGCGCCTCAGTTCCAGCAAGGACTCCAAAGGGCATCTAGGTGTCTTGATACGTTTGTTCTTTTGTGGGTTTTCTTTGTGGCAACAGTGTGTTTCTTACTCTGGCACGCGTCCAGCGTGGGGTAAGGCCATGGCTCACTGGGAAGTGGATGCTTAAGCAGCAGTAACTTCATGGATTTCTATAAACTGTGGAGTGCTATGGAGAAATCCCCATGACTAGTGTGAGTGGGTGAGCTGTTAAAAGAATTGGTGTCCATGGCCAAGACACCCTGTTTTTGCAGAGGGATTCTCCAAGAGACTCTTCCTTTGGTAGAACACGGTTTCAGTCAGTGATTCAATATGATTCTCCTTTTCTTTTTTCTTTTTTTTTCCAAATTCATTTTGCCTAGCTTGTGCTGTGCAAAAGCAACTAACCTCCTTCTGTTGTGCATGGTGAGAGGTATACCTCCGGAGATAAATCCTGTGTATTTCAGAGTCATGAGCTGATTCCCCTTCCGTGATCGAGTCCAGCCCTCCCTTGGATCTGCGCAGACTCTTCACATCTGCAATTTCTTGTGCTGAGTTCCAGAGCTGAATTGTTTGCTCTGTGAAGCAGCGTAATCTTTTATTTGATCTGAACTTATATCTGCTGACTTTGTTCTTCTCTCCTCGTGGGGAAGAGACGGGGAACAACTGTCTGGTCCCTGTTCACCCCTGATGCTAGTTATAGCTCCCCCACCCCAGGACCTGCTGTGCTTTTGATCATCTGTGTTTGTCCTCTCCGAACCTCTCCAGTTCTCCTCTCCCTTCAAGATGGAAGGACCAGTCCACTGAGTAATCCTGAAATCCTCCTCCTGAGTCGTAATGGTCAGCTTTGAGCTTGCAATTTTAATCAGAAATTATTTTTTGAATCATTTGGCTGTAGTAGCAGCCAAAAAAGGCCAGCAAAATGTTAGGCACCAAGGGGAGGAGTATTAAGAGCAAGATGGAGGCATCATTTGTCTGCTGTGTTGAGCCCTCGCATACCTGCACCCTGTGTACTGTGCATTGCTGGCCTCTGTGTCTCATGAGGGACGTAGTGGAGTCAAAAACGCAGCTGAAGTGAGGAAGGGAATGGAGCGACCGCCTGTTGAGGAGCGAATAGTCTGGGACTCCTCCCTTTGGGGAGGGGGGGGCATGATCAAGGTTCAGAGTTGTGAAGAGACTGTGTCCTGTCACCACTCTGAGACAGACCTGTGAGAAGCCTTTTCAGCAGACTTTTGTTAAAACAGGCAGGTCATTGATTGCTCTGATGTGGCTTTGTAGTTGCCAATGTTCCGGGGAAGCCTGGATGATGATGACGACTTTGCACTTACGGACAACCCCATAACGCCTTCCTCGGCTGTCTTCCCTGTGGCAAAAACCCCTCAGTGCGAGCATATCAGCCCTGGTATGCTGGTGCCCATCAACAGGTAGGAGCTGCTGCTGCTGTCCCTCTACTAACCTTTGCCTCTCTCGTTTTCCCCAAGATTGTTTTTTGTCTCCTGAGAAAGATCACTGATGGAACTGGGACACCAGTTCACCTCCAGACTCGGAGCATGCATCCCGCAGTGCTTGAGCGATGTGTTTAGAGAAAGCTTGTTCCTTCAACAGCATGTGCAGTTTGAGCTACTCGACTAAGCGTGGGCAACAAAAACAATGCCAATTGCAGGTCCTTTTACTCTTGGAAGGGGCTGTGATTTGGGCTTCAGCCTCAGCAGAGGTTTCTCTGCTCATTTTGAGTCTTAAAGCTGTTAACGAAATTGCTTCAGGCTTTACTGAAACAAACTGGAATCACCTTGAAGCTTGCAGAGTAACTGGCATTTTATCTAAAGGACAAGAAACAAACATCATCTGGGAAGGTGATGAAGCTTTGTCTGATACTTGCATTAGGAGATCTAGCATGTGATCTAATTAACCACTTCTGTGGTGTTATACCCCCAGAGCTGCTGGTATATTTAATTGACCAACTGTTTTTAATGGCCATGCTGATTTTCTTTCTGAATGAGAGCTGTATCTATGATGCCTTTAACCGTATCCAGCGGATTCTGTAGGCAGCACAGCAGTGATGCTAATGTGCTCGATTACACCTGCAGGAATGATTATGACAGGCACATGTTCCGGATGCAGAAGAATGCACAGGGCAGCAGAGGCACCTGGGACAAGGTCAAGAAGAAGTCGGTAATGCTGGTTTCCTTCAATGTTGCCTAGTTCCACCTTAATGATGCAGAGCTTTGCTAAGCAGCAGCAAAAGAATCCCAGAATCACAGACCAGTCCTGTATATTCAAGACAGAAAACAGGAATGCTCCCCTTCTTCCTCCTAGACTTCTAGGTTTTGTATCTATTTCTCTTGGAGAAAAGTTCCATTTGTTAGAAAAGAGCTATTTATCGTCAGGATTGAATACGCTGCTTTTTTTCAGGATTTGTAACTGCTTTTCAATTCTGTGATCTCTAGGTACAGTAAGTTCCTGCTATGTTCTTCGGTTCAGTGGGAAAGGAAACAATGCTGCTCACCTTCTGTCAGATTGTCCCTGAATTTATGTATTTATTTCTTCAGTATCCTAGATTTTGTAATTCTTCTGGCTTTTCCATGAAAAGCTGAGATCCCAGAAGCAGAAAAATGGCTTGTGCCTCCAGTTCAGTGAAAGCATGTGTGGTAGTTGGACAGCTTAAATTTACATAAGGGTGTAGTGTAGTGATAGGGCAACTTAACTCCAGTGTGGGAGGGGGGCGGTGCCAGTTCCCCCAGCTGTTCTGAGGCCCCTGTGCTGGTGCGTAGCAGCTGTCTGAGCAGAGCCTTTTTCTCCTTTTCATCAGGCTGGAGGCGTGCTTGCTACGCCAGCTTCGCACAGAACCGACTTCACTTCCAATAGCAGTAAGTATTCCTTGTTTCTCCTTCTTCATTTCAGGCTCCTTCACTTTCATGTTGCCACTGGCTTGTTGGGGGGCCACAGTCTATGTGTCTAATAATTTTTCCACAGTTGTTTCTCGTAAGAGCCTTTGCTTTTTGGACCTTCTGTAACTGCTCGTCCAGCTCAGGCACATGCCAATAATCCCTGTTTTCTTATTGCAGAAGTGAAGCAGAAGTCTGTTGTAGGGAAGCTCTTTGTGGCTGAGGCAGCAGATTCATCAGATGAAGAACAGGATGATTCCTCTTTTTCTGTATAATGAACTCTGGATTTTACTAACTCAACACTGACATGTCTCTTGTGTGAAACACAGGGGTTTGGCCACCCCTCTGAGGGTCCTGTGGTGTTAAGAGTTTGGTTTGGAAAGCTTGACCTGCAGTGTTTTTTATGTGTTTTAACACTGTTCTCTTGCTGCCTCTCCAGCAATGTTTGTCATTTTCCATGTGTACAAAGTGGCACTTTCTTGCCCAGGCTCTTCTTCCTATGGCCCTGTTTCTCCTGGGGGAGGGAGAAATGTACTCAGATACCGATTATGGGCAAGTTTTCATCCTCATTTTAAGATGATAAAGATAAGATAAAATATCTTTTTGGCTGTACAATAAACTTATAATGGTACAGTCTGTAACTAAAGTGGAAGTGCTTTTTAATTTCCTCTATTGAGAGTTTGAATTTTTACATTGCCTTAATGTAATAAAAAAGGACAAGCTTATTTTACTCATATATGGATCAGACTCTTCGGGGAGGAGAAGCAGGCTTGACAAGTGATCCATCAGCCTTGTTTCAGTTAGCTGGGCCTCTATGTTTTCATCCTCTCTTGTTTTTAGATAGACATGGATGGTGACCCCAGCCTGGTGCTGGTCTGTGCTGTGTCAGCAACGTTATTTATCTCTGCTCATGGCCCTTGCTCCTGTACAGGCCCCTTCATGAAGTCGCTGCAGAAAGGGCTGGGAAGGAATAAAAATACGAAGTTCTTTTTCTGAGCAGCCACGGGGCGGCAGCAGCGAGCTGCGGGCTGGAGGGAGGTGGCAGCCGGAGGGAAGGGGGAAGCAATGGCCACAGCGCTGGAGATACGGAGGTGGCAGCTGTGGGGCCACCTAAGGGCCAACTGGCTGCCCTGGGCCCATCCATCTCTCCTTCAAACCTAGCAAGCCCTTCAGTGTTTGGGCAAGAAGCATAAGGAATACCACTAGTTCCCTTTTTTCCTAGGAAACAAGGGTACCAATCTTGCCGTAACTGCAGGTAGGCGCCTTCCCCTCTGTTACCACCTTCCTGCTTAAGCCAGAAAGCTGTACTTTGTCAAAACACTTCAGCCATTATTCTCATTTCTAAGGGCATTTTGGAATGACCATACCCAGCCTTCGCTCTACGCATTCACCCTGACAGCTGTGGAGGTGTGGGTCTGTGTGGCACAGCAGGCAAGTGTGGGATCCTGCTCGAGGCAGAGGGGTGGGAGTGCCCAGCAGAGAGCCAAAGTGGCTGTAGGATACCAAAAGCCCTGATGTTTCTGCAAGATTTATTTACATATTTTACAGTGAATCAAAACTCAGTAAAGTGCAGTTAAAAGAAAAGACCCTGGGAGTCCAGAAACCAAGCTTCGCTCCCCTCAGCTCTTGGCAGCTGCGTTGTTGCTTCTCCCCTTCACGCAGAGGTCCTGGGGCAGCATCTGTGTGTCAAACCTGTAGTGGAGGTAGCGGTAGATCTCCTCCGCCTTCTGCTGGCTGACCTGGGCACCCGCAGCAATGTCCAGCGGGGAGCTGTAAGAGACCACAGCAGGAGGGCACCTCACCTTTTGGAGTCCAGTAGGCAATACTGGGACAAAAGCGGAAATCACCAGTGGGCAAGAAACATCCACTGTGAAGAGAGGAATAGAAATGCTATGAGCTGCTGGCAGTCACCTCTCTCCAGGTTCCTGAGGGCTGTGAGCACACCAGCCTAAGCAAGCCTCAGAGCACTGCAGAGAAAAGGGAAGGGCACAGAAGGGGAGAGGAAAAGGTACAGCTGTTGTTAGGGGGGATGGTGGAAACAGAGCCCATGTCATTGCCCTGATCTGCTCAGCTGGAAGAGACTGAGAACAGCATAAAGAGCAGGGCAGGACTGGGGCCGAGACAGGAAAGCTCCTGGGGAGCTCCGGCAGTAACAGAAAGGTGCAGAAAGGATCTCTGAGCAACTACCCCAGCGGGAGGTTGTGGATGAGACAGAGGAGCGAAAGGAAAGTCAGGCCTCAAAGCACTTGCTGTTACCTGTTGACCATCTTCTTCACGGAGTCAAAGTGATGGCACACGTTGAGAGCAGCCAGATAGCTCAGATTAGGAATACTCAGGTAGAAGTTGAGCATTTCCCGTTTGTGACCCTCCACCTCCGTTGGCACGCGAATGGCAGCGCCTTTTCTTTGCTCCACCAAAGCCAGGTCTTTCAGCAAACCAGCAGTTTCCTCTTGGCAAGAGCTAAAAAGAATTCGGACCCCAGCCTGGACCAAGGCCGAGAGCACACTGTCATAGTACTGCGTCCTCTGGAAAAAGCGTGTCGTTTCTCCTGCAGAGTGAGAATCTCAGTGAGATTTTACTTTAAGAAGTGCTAGATGACTGCGAAAAATCTCATTGTTTGCAAAGCCAAACTGCTCAAAGATCCCCGGCTTTGAGAACTCACAAACAAAAACAAGATGAGGGAAACCATCTCACGGAAAGGAGGCAGCAGGGGTCATGGGAGCAGGATTTACTCGGTTATTGAGAGGCAGACTTTAGGAATTTACACTGAAAATGCAAATTAAACATCGTTAGGAGAGGGGAGTGGGAGGAACACGTGGTAAGTGATGAACAACAGGACAGATGATAGAAATGAGAAGAGGTTTTGTAAAGCTACAAAAGTAAGAATGCACTCAAACTCTGTGTCAAACGAGAAACAAGCAGCACTCTGGCAACAGCGTCATGAGAAAAACTGGACAAAACGCTGAAAACAAATGCCACCTTCAGCGACGAGGTAGAAAGGCAGCTCAAACACAATCCACTTATCTACAGCTTCCGCTGAGAAACTACATCTTCGGTGACCAATTCTATCATTGTTTCCATATCCAAACCATCAATAAATTAGATTTATGTCACAAAAACAAAGCTGCATCCACGACAATTTGATTTCAATAGTGGAGGTTTATATCCCAGAACATCTGTAATTTCATTGGAGCTGGGAGCTCCAGTTCCATCTGCTGTGAAGCAGGTGCAAGCAAGACCTCTCCATTATTTTCTAGGTGGCACTGAAAATAGACGGCATTAGTAAAGTCATTTGATTGCGTAACTTGGATCTTGGGATTAAAACAAATGGCTTGGCCAAACTATGTAATATAAAGAAATAGTCCTGAATTTTCCACAAATGTTTAATCAGTTCAGGAGGTGACTTTGAGACTGCTCTGTTCTGTGCTTTGTGACGCAAGGCAATAGCTCAAACATGGGTTTCCCAAAGTAGCTCTTTGTAGCAGCTCTCTTTTTGTCTTTTTCTAAAAACTGATTTCATGCAGCTAATTCTCTTTCACTTGTCCCAGCAGCAGCCATTACCGGTTTGGTCTCTCCGCTCTGGAGGTGGACTCAGCAGGTGGGATGGTGTGCACAGGAGCTACCACTCACTGGCGCTAAGCCCTGAGAGGGTTCCCATAGTTTGACAGATGCCACTCGTTACGTCACTGCTAGAAAAAACACTTGAGTCCACTATTATTCTAGTGCTGAGCACAGATAAGATTGTGACTTGTTCCTTTATTGTACTATTCTCACCTTGTTGAAATCTGTCCTGAAGTTGGGGGGTTTCTGCACATATTAATATAGTCAGTTATAAATGTTTGAGTTAATAATTACTGAAGCAGGGAAAAGCAAGTTAAGTAATGAATCCCTCTGGATCCAGTTGTGTATTTCTGCCTATATTAAATGGTCCTCAAAAGCAAAACAAATTGTAATGCTCAGCTGGTGACCTTATTAATGTAAGATTCCTACAGAGACTAGAATACAGGTTTTCAATCTACTTTCCATCCCATATTATACACAAAGCCAGTGTGGCCAGTGCAAGCCTTGAGCAGACCAGTGCATCCCCATGCCACCCCCGCCTGGGAACTCCTACCTGATTTAATCCTGTCCTTCTCCACAATCACACATATTCTCTCAAACATGCTCTGCAGGCGCTGGAGCCGCTGGGTGACTTTATTCCTGTTCACAGAGTTCAGCAATTCTGACAGAAATTTCCTTTCCACGGCCATGCGGTTGCTGACGACGTAATCGCTGCTGCTCAGCGAGCAAACCTGCACCTTCACCCTGTGAACAGCCTTCAAGGCAGAAATCACCTCTGCGCCAGAGGAGATCTCCCGGCTGTCGACCAGAATAACGAGTGGAGAGTTTTTCTCCAGAGGGTCGCGTGACAACAGAGCTGTAGCTGGAGAGGGGTTTGTGGAAGCTGAGCGAGGTGGAACTGAAGTGTTCCTGCAGGTGTTCTTCAAAGAACTTTCCACCTGTAAATGATGAAAATCACAAAGTATTTCTAAGAGATCAGAGAAGCATAAGACCAAAGAAAAGCATGCCAACAAAAAAAGATTATTTCCAAATACTGATGCTTAACAGATACACTTTGTTCCCCTTTTATTTTTCAAAAAATCCAATTAATAAAGTCTTTTAAAAAAGGTATTTTTTTGATATTGCAAAACACAAACACTTTCAGATTAACACTTTAATCCCCTATAAACAATCTCCCAAATTGGCTGATCTAATTATTTAGCACCTTGAATGACAAAAGCATGCAGCCTTCAGTAACAAGTTCAACAAAACTGAATACTGTAAACACTACAAGTCAGGCAGAAAAGTGTAAAAGATCAGGAATCCAACCTGGGACTATGAAGGGTGTTAATTTAGGAGAGTGAACAAATATTTTATAACTACAAACGCCAAAGAATTAGCGGACACTCTCTACTATTTGAAATAGATCCATATTCCTCCATGGCTGTCAGACTCAAGACAGTATCTAATCCACACGTTTTATTTACTGACTGCTGAGATACTCTCCAAGTGACCCTGTGAGTACAGAAGCTTCCTATACTGAAGAGAAGGGAGCCGATGTAAAGCAGTACCCGCAGACCCTGCTCCTTTGTCACCAGGAGCACCTTCACCCTTGCTGCGGTATCGCTGACGGCCCTCAAAACAAGAGGCTCCCACCACCTGGGCTTCTCTAGCAAAACATGAGACGAGAGGAAGGTCCTTGTTTTGAATTAACACCAACCTCAGTGGGAGCCTGGAGATCCTCCTTCCCCGAATCAGAGCTAGCGACAGCTGGTGGAAAGCGTGTGCTCCCGACTTGATGGTCTGTGTGAAAATCCAGCAGTTCAGACACTGAAGCTTTCAAGCCGAGAAGCATCTCACTCTTAGTCTCCGCAGACTGATGAACACTGGTTTCCCCAGCAGTTTTTGTGCACTGCGCAGAGCAGACTGAAGGCAATGACTTGGGTAACTCAGCATTTTCCTGTCCTGCGCTGGAACAGTCTGTTTTCGTGGGCTTCTCATTGCTGACGCTTGTTTCTTCCCCACTGGAATCACTGAGAACAATAATTCGGGATGGTTTCTTCTTTTGCGTGGGGATAGAGTAGTTCTCTTCCATCCTGGCCTGGTTTAATTTTTTTCTGCGGCGAGTGAGGTATTGTTTTTTTCCACTAACAAAACTCTCATTATTTAGGAGATCAAAATTCACGCACATTTCCTCCTCACTCAATTCACTTTTTTTGCAAGTTTCCTCTTCCTCCTCTCCGACACAGAAACTGTCTTCTGCGTAAGTCTGGTCTTGCTCAGGAATCTGTCGGGCGAGAAAAAAACCAAACCCATTAAGTTTTGAAACCCTGTAATGATCTTGCTCCTCCTCTCCATAAAGGCACTTGGCTTATCCAGTGCATCCTACACGAGAGTACTGTGGGGCCCAGGGGCTCCTCACACCTCTCAGACCTCCCATGCTGAACCTGCTTGGCAGTTGTGGAGCTACTTCCATGGCGGGCCCGACACGCTCCCAGCCGTGCCTGCAGCGAGTGTACACACAGATCTCGGTCAGGCCCCTCATGCCTCACCAGAAAGCTTTTAATGGGAATATTAATTGTATCGCAGGAGAAGTGAGACTCGCTCACTAATACTGCTCAAACAGACGGGAATCTCCTTGGTGTATCTCTGCACAGGGGGAAGGACTCTGAACCGCCACGCTTGCACACTGGGGACAAGCTGCGGTTTTGCCTGAAGACAGGCAGATTCCACACCTTGTACGGCAGGTGACGCACAGTCAGAATTTCTCAAGGACAGCAGTCATTTTGTTTCATACCTGTGAGAAAATTTCCATGGCGTTGAATTCACGGTGAACCATTTTGTATCTATTGCCAAGAGCTGGACTACGCACAGATTTGAGGTAAACTCCTTTCATCTCACAGTCTAAATTAAAACAAGAAGATAAAAGAGAATACAGAATTAATAAGCATATAATTTTGAATTCATTATTGATACATCGTGTTTTCCATATTAAGAAATTCCTTTATAGTCACACAAAACAAAAATTTGAAGTTCTCCAGACATCTCAGAAAATCCCAAAGCAAAGGAGTAGGTGGACCCAGCTTGCCGTCATGGAGGCTGCCATGTGGAAGGTTTTCTCCGTAGGCAGAGCTCCAGATGCCCGCAGCAGGGAGAAGGGCAACATTAACCACAGCAAACCCAAACCACTCCGTTTTCCGTGTTGCAAGTCTCTCCCAAAGCAGACACAACTGATTTCAGAGACTGGATGAGAACGGGGTGGTTTCATTGAAGCCCACACAGGATCTTACAGGGAAGAACTCACAATTTCAGTGGAGGAGAAAAATCCTCAACAATATCCGGGAATCTTAAATTGTAGTAAGACGATTGCCTCATGCACATATTCCAGGGAAAGATCAGGTTCATAAGCACAGGGGTAAATAAACCATCTTGCCCAAAAACCAGCACTACCTTCTCAATTCTGTCAGTATCAATACTGCAATTTTATCTTTAACATTCAAATTGTTATTTCATGTCATATTTTAAGTCTCTCTATAACAGAAGACCTGAAAGATTCAGAAATTTCTAAGTGAAATAGAAAATTGTGTTTCTGTTCAATCATAATGGTGTAAGAGGGGGAGGTTGACTCTTAGTGAGAGGCGATCTCCTACCCCCGCAACCCTCGAAGAACTGGCTCCAGCCCCCCCAAAGCTATGGCACAGCAGAGACTCCAGCGAGGAACTTACTACATAAGAAAACCATGTGAATTAAACCAGATAATGGATTTACCCCAGCTGAGGAGGTTACTGCTTCGTAGCTGACACATGCTGACATACCAACTGACCGAATGGCCGTGCCTCTTGTACACCATTTGCTAAGCAACACCCCTTATCTTAAAACCACAAACAACTCTCCTCATTCACCGTTTAACACTTGCGTGATCTCCACATCATCATTCAGGAACTGAGCAAGGGAAGAGTTCAGCTCCTTCTCTGTGTCATCGCTCTCATCAGATGAAACATCATCTGCATCTTGCTGGGACAGCTCAGCTTCTTCATCTAAAAACTGCCTTGCTGCATGCTAAAAGAGAAAAAAATCCAAACAAAATTGTAGTTAGAAGCTGGCCCCCAATTAACTAATGCACACAAGTGTGTGGCCCACCAGCACAGAGGGTGAAGCTGGTGTCCATCTCCAGTGCTGGCCAGAGGTAACCACAGCGTGCAGCACCCTCTGCACTAGACCAGTCAGTAGGACAGGCAGAGTTCGCTAACACATTGTAGCTAAGCTACCCAAAAATAGTATGTTATTTTTTAACTTATAAATCTAGTTTTATTAATTTTATTTGTTTTCAAAAATCTGTTCTGATTTTGAAGAGCTGGATTGCTCTGAACCCAAGCCCACTAGAGACTTCCGATACAGACTTCACGCTGGTTTGCCCTTTTCTGTTTAGGTCTTAGGACTGTTCGTGAATTCATCAGACAATGCAACTCATTATTGAGAAAATGCTCGTCTTTGGGGAAGATAAGGCACTTCACGTGTGAACTGTAGTCCGGGAGACATGATACAAACCTTGGTACTAAGTTCCATCAAAAACAGACAACAAAACATTCACAAGAATGTACACGGAAACTAAATGAATTCAGGAGGATGTTTTGTCAGAGATACTTTGTATTAAATACTTTGTATTTTTCTCTTATAATTTCAGCTATAAAGTACTAAAGTAAAACATGAAAAAAAACAAAAAACATTGTGTCCCAGTTACTCCAAAAGAATGATTCTTTGCCTTCAAAATACTTTGAATGAAAAGCACAAGGCTGTAAATTGTTCAGTACATGGAAGACAAGGGCATCTTGTGCTAAAATAAGTGACATCTCCGATTTTCAAATTTTTCTAAGTCTTTTAATTATTTGCTTACACCAATCAGTAAGCCTGAATGACAGGCATTATTAATAGTTGCTTTTCTAGAACAGTTTTGATTATTTTGAAACACACTGGAGGTCACCTGTTTACAGGAGAGAACTCTCAATGCTATTGCCAATTAGTCTTAATCCTTCTTATTTGTGAAGGACTACGGAGAGGACAAACCCTGCAGCGTGAAAAGCACAAAGACACCAGAAACTAACAGTCAAGAGTCTGGTCACACTTGGAAACAACAAGTTACCAGGTTCTTCAACTATTTATTGAATCTTTGAATTCAGCCAGTGGCTGTTTTGGTCGCCTTGGACTTCTCACAATCTCCGTTAATCTAATTGCGGATCTCTGCTGCACTTACAACTCCATTGCCTGCACGTCTGGCAGAACACCCGAACCGGCGGTGGACTGATCAGAATGATTTTCATGTCTCGGGTCTCCTGTGGATCTGGAATTCTGGCATGTTCATCACTATGGATGTTTAGGTAAGATGATATGCGAAGGCAGGGTAGAATTTCATAAGCATACATGCTCTCTTTCCATGAACCTTTTGGTCTCCCATTAAGAAAATGTTTAAATAAAATTGTTTTTTTCATCACCGATACTATAGGGAAGTCTCCATAATGAAGATTATCTTTAAAACATTAAAAATATCTAACATAATGTGCCCTGGAGCCCTGATTAGAGTAATTTCTGCTTAGCCATCCATGCATATTTAAAAGCTTTTTCACTTACTATGAATATATAATTCTGGCCCTGCATCTTCTCCTGCATCCATTCCTGATGCAGTGACAGATTAAAGTGTAAAATACGAAGTTAAGATTTAAGCTTTGGGGTAGAGGGATCATTGCTGTCTTAATATGTTCAAGGTTGAAACCATTAGAGTAGGTGGTAAATTCATACGAACAAGTATCTACTAGCGAGAACCTGAGCTTCCTGAGTCCAACTAATCTTTGAGTGTCTTCGACTCATGATGTAAATTGTTATTTTGCTTCAGAACTTTATTATGCAGGGCCCTGCACATCCCTCTGAAAGTCAGGCAATAGATGTGAGATTATCCAGTGTTTCAAGATGTGATCTCAAATGTTTGCGATAAACTTGTGTGAAATAGCTGTGAGCCTCAACCCTCCTAAACAATGTCTTGAAAACAAACAACTGCCCAACTGTGTGCCTGCCGCAACACAGTTGTAGCATGAGATCCTACAAAGGCCATAAAACAGACAGAAGCTCCATTTTTAGGCCATAAAATATACACAAGATCCAGAATGAGTGTCTCAATGACACAGCAAATTTTTGTCTTACATATGTGAAACCACTGCTCAACATTTCTGGCATTTTCATGTTTTTTAAAAATTCCAATATAGACAAATTATAAAATACTTTCAAGTTCATTGTTGCAGTTTGAACAGAAAGTAAAACCTCACAAAGTCTCCTTCTGTCTTTTTGGGGGGTTTTCTTTGGCAACGTGTGCCGCTCATGTTCAAAGACGCATTCTTCAGAGCCAGGTTTGCAATGTTGCAAATGTGCGCTTACACACACGACACAGCACGGCAGTTTTCTACACTGCAACTTCAATGCCAGCTGCTCCAAATACGACCTTCAACGTATTAAGAGAGACACATAACGGCACATACCTTGTACGTAAAATTGCTCTTCACCTTTTGCCGTTTGGTACTTCTCAGCTGGTTTGTGTTACGAGCTGCCGAGCTGCTACTTCTGGTCCTCCTTGAGTTCTTCTGAAAATCCATGCTGTCATCACTGGACACGTCTGACTGGAGGAACATTTCACAAACACTTCAATAAAGACTAAAGCAACCAATATTTTAATTACACAGTCATCCTTCAACATCTGGGGCTTTTAAGCAACACCTGATTTTTTGTGATTGATTTGCTATGGTAAAATAATGCAATAATGCTAATCATCTTATTAAATACAAAAGGAACAGAAAAAAAACATGTTATTTGGAAGAAAAATCAGGTAAAGTGTGACATGATTATTTTTTTTTTTGATTCAAAGCTTTGTGGAAGAAAGGTTATTTTACTGCCTTTCACAAAGGGAGAGGCTCAGCTCTCCTGCCTATAACAATATTTCACTGCCAAACAACAACCCCACAGTCGTCTGTGGAGACCTCGGGAAAGAGCTGAAGGAAGGAAAGCAATTACATTCTAATATGCCTTAGGTCAGATGGCATAAAATATTTTTAATAAGAACGCTTGCCTACTGACTGGAGAAAGAGGTAATGTTTAAATATATACTCCATAAATGAGCTTGCATTATTTTTCTTCTGTCTCACCAAAGCACTTACTGACCATGTTAAGTGGCTGTCGGCGTTTTCTGATGGCACGAATCGGCGATTCAAAGTCACTATCGTTCATACCCTATGTGAACAGAAAGAAGTATAATTGCAAAGGGCATTTCTTGTCATTTTGCTTCTCATCTTTTTTGTTTGTTTTTTTTTTTTTTTCTTTTTTCTTTTTCTAAGACTCACATCAGGAGACTTCAAAACATTCTTTTTTTTCCTATTTTTTCTCTGGAAAACAATCTCTTCTTCACTCTCACTGCTGGTTCCTACAGTAAAAATAGTAAACAACATTCACAAGAAAATGCCTTGTTCACAATACAATATTGCTATAACTGAGCAATCAAAATCTGTCTCTCTTATAAAAGTACCTACAAAGGAGATTACTTATTGATCTATGTGGCAAATATTGTTCTCTTTAGCCTTGTTAATCAAAATAAATAATCTCCAGCTGAGATGTACAATAAATCCTACTTCCCAGGAGAGCCTCCGAGTGGAAGTGATTACCCCGCCAGTACAGATAGAGGAAAAAGGGAGGTGAGAAATGAAACCAAGAGAAGTCGTCCTTAAAAGTTGAGTAAGAGTTACACTTCTGGAAGCATTTTGTAACACACGTCCCTTTGGGTGCACTGAAACAAACCCAGAACTCACTAAAACGTCTTCTCGCCAATTCCTTTTCAAACAACCCCAGCAGTTTTTGTTTTTACAAAGTTTTTACCTTTATGAAATACAAATCTTCCTTCGCATCCTGTATGACAAAGGCCCAGTGCTGGCCGAGCCCTGGGACTGGGTGCGATGGGTGTGCTGCCCCCCGCGGCACGCTCCCTGCCCCACAGCAGGCTGGGCATTAACTGGGAGGTGGAGGGTGGAGAGTTGGTTCTGACTAAATCGCTCAAATGTCTGAATATCTTTATGGAAAAACAGTATTCCCCAACATTCCACTTCTAAAATAACCTATTTAAATACCAGTAACTATCATTTCAACAACACACACTGCCCGGGGAGGTATTCGAGACCCGACCAGACAAAGCCCTCAACAACCTGATCCAGGTTCAGCACTAACCCTGCAATTCTAAAACAGCAATTTGTTTCTTTTTGTGGTTTTGGTTTTGTCTCTTTTGGTGTTTTGGGTTGTTTGGTTTTGTTTGGTTTTTTTTGTTTTGTTTTGTTTTTTTTAATGTGGAGTTTCTATTCCTCAGGAACAATGACAGGAAAAGAAGGCGGCATGGATTCAGGGACCAAAGTGCAACAGATGCAGGTGATTATGGGTCAGATAGTGAGAAGCTTAAGAAAGGGCTGTGAAGGCAGCTCTGGTCACAGAGTTATGTCTGGCATGGCTGCACTGTTAGCACCTGTGCAGAGGTATGTGAGGTTTAATTCCGAATATTTCCTCCAGCACGTGTGCATGCATTTCAGCCTCAAATGGCTGAGCGCATATGCAGGGTTTAGATTCTGGAAAGTCTCATTGACCCAGCTTCTAATATTACAACCATTATTCCCTTTTCCTTTTGTCCTTCCCACCTAAGTCATAAACCAAACTGAGGATCCAAAAGATACTGGATTCTGTTTAAATAAACATGAAGGTATTAAGTAACTGTACCACTGAAATCCCTACCTGCAGCAGGAGACACACGTGAGCTACGAAGGGTGGTGTCTTCCAGGGTTTCAGTTCTTCCTAAAGGGGAATCAAGGGCATCCACAGCTGAACTCCCAAAGTTCTGCCTACATGGGCTTTTATTTACTTTATCTGTGAGAGGCACCTCTGGAATTTCCTCCCTGGCACTAGAGAAGACATTCATAGGAATTCTTTTGACAGCTTGAATATTCATAACCTTTTGACTTGTTGGGGTGGGAAGTGCAGAAGCCAAAGCTTCAGGTGATGCATTTCCCGTTCTCATGGCTCCTGCCTCCAAGAAAGGTCCTGCAGCGGCAGCAGCCTCAGCCCCTTCTCTGGCACTCGCGGTCCTGCTCTGGAATGGCAACGGTGTGGAAATGGCTCCTCTGTCAAGACTTCTGCAATCCCATTTTGGTGATGTTTCAAGTCTGGAGATATCGTTTAGTAATTTTTTTTTATCTTCAGTGGATTTAACATCTGCACAACTCCCCAAGGCATTGTTGAATTTTCTGGTATTATTTGTATTTATATTTTCTTCAAAGACTTCACTCTCACACTCTTCGATGGAAAATCCCAGATCAAAGGTAACAGAAAACAGTTCTTGAGAACAGTCATAAAGATCATCATTATCCAGGGCCTGCTCGGTCACACTAATATCTCCTGACCCTTCCATGGTGGTGGTTTTACCGATTATTGGCTGCTCCTTGGGGGTTCTGTGGGTGTCCTTGCAACATACCTCCAAGGGAAACCATGCGGGGCCGTGCTCTGGGGCTGGCCCAGCACCACTCCCACCACAGCCTGACCTGACTAAGTGCTTGTTGCTCATGGAAAAACTCACATTATTTGTGTCATCAAGGTGTTCATCTTCGAACAAATGTAAACTCTTCTCTTCATCAATAATCACATTTCTCTTGTTCACTTCGAGATGTTCTTTATCTTTTTGAACAAAATACTTACTTGAAGGGTTATTTGTCAGAGTGTGACTTACTGTTGGAGCTTTCTTTTGGATTTCAGTCAACTCTTCATTGTCAAACAGACTGTCAAAGCTGCCACTGAAGTGAAGTTCCTCTTTGGCTTTAACAGCAGCAGTCTCAGCAGATGATGCAGTTTTTGAAAAGCAGGTACTTACAGAAGCCCACAATTCACTGGTGACTTTCAGTTCAGGATTTTCAGAGACCAGCAGTGAACGGTCAGCTTCTGAGGACGCAGGAAAGCCTCTGCCCTGCAGCTCCTCTGAATAACTACCAGAAATAGCTTTTTGAAAAGGACATAGTGTTTCTTCATTTCTCATCGTGTTTTCAAAATCATAAAGTTTATTCAAAGAGGGAGGAGATTGTGATAAAAGCGTTTTCACATGGGAAAACACTTGCTTTAACCAAGAGGGCTCCTCAGATGGTCTCACAAGTGCGAATGAATCCACGTATGATTCAGGAAGATAAAATAAGTCAGAGGACACAGGTGATTTCTCAACTGTGAAGCTACTATAACCCGAATCTGCATGGTTTGTCTCCAGTGACGTACAAGCTTTATCTACAGTTTTGTATTCCTTTGTTGCTGCACTTTCATGACTTATAGTACTTTCACTGTTGTCGCATAAGTCAATAAATTCATTTAAGTCAAATGTCACCTCTAGTTCCTCATCCTTTTGACTGCCCCAGTCAGTATTTTCACCCAGAGCAAGTCTTTTTGCTGAGCAAGAAGTTGAAGTGTTACTATCTGTGGGCAACGCAGATCCTAAATTCAGTCCAGAAGTTCTTGTAGGACTCTTTGGTTTTGTTACTTTAAATGTGGCAAAGAATTCACTCCTGCTATCATTTGTATCCGTTAAAAACGGTTTTACTTTTGATCTGTGTGCCATGTCTTTTCTGGATGAGCGTGCTTTCTGATCAAATGTGGAGCTGGTCATGGAAAGATGCCTTTTATTCCTTTGAACATTAACATCTTCAAGACGTAAGTGAGGCTGAATCTCCAGTTCATAGCTGCAATCTCCCTGGTGACAAACACAGTGCAATATTTACTGTAAATACATACAGGCTTACAGTGACTTGTCATAAGGATATTTAAAACAAGTGACAAAGGTTTTTATGCTCCTAAAGGTTATTAAAAAGGAGAAAAAAAAAGGCAAACTGCTTTGCATTTAAGGTCACAACTTTCAAACAAAACATTTACTGGCAGCAACTGCAAATCCACACTTGGGTAGTCAAACCATCAAACCTGAATGTTTTAGAAAGACCAAAAGATACCATGCGTAAATAACGATGGCATTTACCAGAGCACCAAGGCACAATATTCTGCGCTGTCGTGCAGTTAAGATGCAGTTCTTAGAACATTAACAGCAAGCAATGTCACTGAGCTAATACAACCTGCAAGGTCCTATGTCCTGGGACGGGCTACTGCTTGCAGGCTGTAGCTCCGGAGCACCAGCAAATCGCCAAAGATGCTGTGAGCAAAAGAAACCCTTATTCAAGCACAAGTGAGCCTAGAGTTCTTCGTTCTCTTTGTACTGTTGTTGTAATTCGGCTATTGCCATTGATGGCACAGGAAGAACTTCTCACTTACGTGCTCTGAACTTTTTTTTTTTTCACAGATGGTTATTAATCTTCCGTTCAAAAAGGCACTGACCTAGGCAACCAGCTCTTTTACAAATACACTTGAAAACAGTACAACAGACATTGCCATCACTCCCAGAGAGGTATCCATACAAGGACTGCCTGGATTGAAAAGCTACTTATTTATTGTCTTTCTCACTCTATCTTTTAAATTAAGATTTCAAAATTAATGCATGCAATCTCCAAAAGGAAGAGTAGGGGTCAAATGAGGCTCTGAAAGCAATGGCTTGAAATACTCCTTCAAAGTTCAAACCTGTTTCACAAATGAAAAATAAAAATGAACATGTAAGATCTAAACAGATGGTACAATTATTTTTTAGCAGCTCAGTCAGATGAATCCCTAGACTCATTAATCCCTGAAATTAAACAAGGTATCTTTACAGAATAGTGTGTGATAAAACTGACTTCTGCAATAAGAGGCTACCTGCTTCCTATACGAGTAACATTCTCCAAAAGTCTTACCATCTATATAAATAGGAAAAACATGAGGTCCTCATCATTATAACCTCCTGAACCCTCCTCACCGTCCCATGAGAATATTATTAGAGCAGTTCTACTTCAGCTTGTGCTAGCCATGCTGACAGTCACTCTCCAAACTCCACATCTGTATCTCCCAGTAGCGTACAGTAACCTCCCATCTTGCTCTAGCTCTTCACAAGCCAGACCCGTCACTGCCCACCATAGGTACCCAACCAACGCGCAGACTCTTCTCCTGGGGGCATAACCCCTCATCTTCATTCAGAGAGAATAGGACTTATCACTTCTTCAACACTCGGCCTCTCTGCAATTGAGTTCCTAAGAAAGTTTCCAGAGCTGTTCTAACCAATGACACCGTGACACCAACATCTTGATAAAACTGGGACCCCTGGGACATCTCTTCCAAAAGAGACTGTGAAGAAATTAAACAGCTGGGGTTTCCACAAATGATAGACCTGAAGCTGCTGTTAAACAACCTTTTACTGCTACACTCCTTACAGGAGCCAGAGGAGTCAATCATGGAAAACAAGGTTTGAAAAATACTCTGGAAAGTCATTTTATCCGATTACACAAAGCAGAAATAGCCATACCTAAACTTGCTGCTGCCTGGCTGTGACACACGCGACTGTGTGTGCCCAGCGCAGCAGGAGAACACCTGGGGAGGGAGTTCAGGTGCTAGAGATTCATCTCTAAAGGGCTGTGAAACCCCTACTCCATTTGTCACTACAGAAGATGTTACTCAGCTGCTACACACTTATTGCCTATGCTTAGGCTACCCATTTATAAACATATCCAAAAAACCTAAGAGTTATGATTTTTTAAGAAGAGATCTCCAAGGAGATCCCCAGACTATACAGGCTGACTTGTAAGAAGTCTTAATACCAAAATAGTGAAGAAAACAATTATTATGTAAGGGTTAAAGGATTATTCTGATACGTGTGTGTTCTAAATAATTAGTTTCCCTCAAGCTCAGTCAAAACTCAGAATCAAGATATGGAAGTCTTTGTATGAAATCAAAGAGGAGAAACAAACAACAACCAACAAAACCTGGTCTAATTAACTTCACAAATATCATCTGAGGAGATTACACATTTGGTTTACAAGATAACGGTGTTGATAATGATATGTTTAGATTTATGTAAGTAATGACTGAATGTTGCATAATATTTCAATTAAAGTATTCAAGCATTATAAGAACACAACTTATATTAAATGGATTAAAGATTGATTAGCTGCCAAACCACTAAGCCTTATTGAAACAGAAGTAGGTGATGCTCTTCCCACCCAATACACTCCTAAGAGGCACAGCGCAGATCATTCTTGGCCCTAGATTATTCTGCATTTTTTTAAGTAACCCAAAGTAAAGCAAAACCATTCAAATCTGCAGGAAAAGATGAGGGTTGTGAATAGGTAAAAGGATAATTCAAATCACGACTAGACCAGAGACAGAGCACATAAGAGCAAATCATTTATCTTTTCATATGGCCAAACATGAAGTTGTACGTTTAGGACAGTAAGAGGTAACAGAACTGTATCATGTCATCCAAAGCACCTAAAGAAACTCAGGAATGAAGTTCCTGAATTGGTAACAGTGGCATGTAACCTCTTGCTGACATACCTCAGGAACCAGGAGGTGGCAAACGTGATGCCATTTTTTCATCGTCAAGGAGGAACCTAATAGGTTGCTAACCTTATCTCCATACTGAATGTATCAGTATAAGCTATAACAGATAATGTAATTATCGGATGAGTCTTCTTCAGAAGCTTCAATCTTGCTTTTGAAAATAAAAAATCAGATGTAAAAAACCCATTAGATTTCTTTAAAGACACCAACAAGCAGAAACATTGAGAAGCTCTCATGCGTATCATCTTCCCAGCTTTCTGAAAGGCTTTCAAAAAGTCCCTGCCAAAATCCTTAAAGACACTGCATAGAATGGTTTAGGTTGGAAGGGTCCTTCTCCTCAGGGCTGCTCTCCACCCAGCTTGGATTCGTGCTTGGGATTGCCCTGACCCATATGCAGGACCCTGCACCTGGCCTTGTTGAACTTCATGAGGTTCACATAGGCCCACCTCTCAAGCCTGCCAAAGATGGCATCCCTTCCCTCCAGCGTGTCGACCGCACCACACAGCTTGATGTCATTGGCAAACTTGCCGAGGGTGCACTCGATCCCACTGTTCACGTCGCCCACAAAGACGTTAAACAGCACCAGTCCCGGTACTGACCCCTGAGGAACGCCACTCATCACGGGTCACCACTTGGACATAGAGCCATTGCCCACAACCCTTTGAGTGCAACCGTCTAGCCAGTCCCTTACGCATCCATCAAATCCACGTCTCTCCAATTTAGAGACAAAGATGTTGTGCAGCGGAGTGTCAAATGCTTCGCACAAGTTCAGGTAGATGACGTTAGTTGCTCTTCTCTTATCCTTAACTTGAACTTACCCTTGTCCTTAACTTAAACAGAGAGTGCAAGACAGGGAAATTTCTTGCATGGATAAGTAATTGGGTACAACAGAGAAACAGGAGGAGTGAGGAGCCATTAGAGCAAAGAACTTCATTAGGCCACCGCATATATCCATGATTATGTTCTAATTTGGGAAAAGAGGGAAGAAAAAAAAAAAAAAAAGAAAAGAAAAGAAAAAAAGCAAAGTCTAGCAGAAGTGCTGTGTGCCAGGACAACAGTCCAGAGACAAATTTAGCATCTAGGACAAACTGGAGTAACCTAATTTCAGGCTTACGTGGAGTTATATAACTGCTCCAGTTCAACTTGGTCACTCAAAATACTTTCTCCCAAACAAAATACTTTTGTGAGTATACAGTGAGCCTAGTTAATTCTGATGGAATGAAAGGACAGAATTATAATTATCACATTTTAGCCTGAATGTGTACACCTCGTAGAATCTTAAATTACCTGATCAGCTCTTCTATAGCCTAGTAAGATCCAGTGTGTACCAGCTACTCAGTAACTAGGTCATGCAGGAGTAAAAAAACAGGCATCTCTCTTATATTATTGTACTCAATTAATGACCTTGCTTACAATTACTGATTCAGTTGAAAAAGCAATAGTTTTTTTAATATAGAAACTAGAAAGGAAAAAGTAAACTTAGGATATTAGAATTTTCATTTCTAATAAATATATGCATATATACACACATACATTTTAATTCACACATTTAAATTTAAGGCATCTAATATCAAAATTAAAATTAACCTCTCTCTCCTCATAAGCTGCTTTGGATGTTCATTTTCTAACGAGATTCAGATGTCTGCCAAAACCCTGGTGATTTTGCTATTTAAAAATTAAAAGATACATCTGCAAACAGATACAATACAGAACGTAGCAATTATAACTTCTTTAATTGAAAGCCTGATTGAAACAGAGGGAAAAGCAGCATGAACAACCAGCAACCAGCACTTAAGTGTTTTCTGACACAAACCAGAACCTATCTTCAGAACTGGCTTTTTGTTAGATCTAGGGAAGAAAGGCTTTGGGATTTTCAGCTTTCATACCACGTGTTAAAGCCCGTGGAGCCGACGCTGCCGATATAGTTAGTTACATGGGTATATTTTCTGGTTAACTTCTGTTTTAGCATGAATATTACCAAAAACTACAACAGTAAGGCTGGTGGTTTTCACACAGTATTTTGAGTAGGTAGAGCAGGTATCAAAGCAGCATATTCCAATCTATTCAAATGAGAAGTGGTTACAATTGTCGCCTTGTAGGTGATCAGTTGATCCCCTAAATACTGAAGGGAAAACCCTTGTGTTTGCCCTCGCGCAGGATCCTCAACCTGTGGAAGAGCCCCTTTCGCATATCCTGGAAACAAAATGTTGTGCTTCAAATGCTGTCAGCCGTGCCCATTCTCCCCCACTGCCCACAAACAATTTTTAAAGTTTACAAATACCTCCTAGGCTATAATTATTGTTTTTAATACATGGGATATGTTAGCACACACTCACTGAGGAAGCCAAACTGCCCTTTGGTTGCAATGGGAGGCTTCTGGAGGACAGAGAAATGGAAGCGTGCAGTCCTCCTCCAGCTCCTCCAGAGACAGCGTCTGCCTTTCAAGAGTCCTGCTCACCTGCCCAACAAACTGGGCAGTAGGCAGTAAAATACTATGTTCTGCTGAAATGGTTTAACATAAAAATATGTACTATACAGCACTTATTTGTGCCCAGTAATGAGACTGAAGCACAAGATTGCAAGAGGACAAACAGCCACAGCTGTCAGACAAAGGCTGCTCTAACTCAGTGTGTTGTATGTGACCAAGAACCAAGAAAGTGTAGAAATAAAGAAATTATAGAATGCTCTTTCCCCAAAATGCGTCCATCTGCCCACTCAGGTTATTTGATGTGAGCTTACACTGGCTAAAAATTATGCCTACACCAATGCCCTGAACGGCAGTAGATTAACTTTCACTGTATACAAGGTCAGGGCATATGACATATTTTTACCATAACAGAATTTTTTCTGCTTCATTTTATACTACTTTTCCTACTGATTTCTGAAATTCCTATCCCTTTTCTGAGCAACAGCGATCATTAAACTAATGTTTACCCAGAAGTATCCAAAACAACTCTTTCCTGGCTAAGGCAGCTTTCTCCACTCAATTTCAAACTTACTGGTACAGAATTTAACTCTCCAGCTTTTTAGAACTTGCTCACATGGTAATTCTTTTTGAAATTTATTACCATCTTTTACTTTTATCACCAAAAATATTTTACTGCTGTAAAAATCATCCCTTTTCTAGACCATTTAGCAAACAGGTTAAACAATTTTGCTGCTTAGCTGCTACCTGAGTACAGGCCATTATTTATACCTTTCAGGAACTAGTTAATGAACAGAATAATCAATCCCTCCTTTTCCATGATTGCTTAGTTTCCAGAAGAGACTCTGGGGGAAGGAACACCATCAAAAACTTTGTTTGGAAGTTCAAGTATATTCCATCAGATGACCCTTAAAAATATATTTAGTTGATTCACTAAAGAAGCCTCTTCCTAACAATATCAGGTCATAGATGTATCTACTAATTCTCTTGCTGTTTTGCTTTCGGGCAGCGCGCCTGGAATGAATCACGAACTCTCCCATGCAGCCACCCAACACCTTTTTCAAAACCCCAGGCAGCACCTGACACCTCCTGCTCCTGAGACACCAGGCTGCGCCGAGCGCTGGGAATCCTTGAAGGGTTACCATCTGCTCCTGCTTAGAGCAACTGGCTACTTCTCGTTTATCTGCTTCTACTTATTTTGCTGATACTCTAATTGGAGAGAGCATCTGTCTATACAGCAAACAGCTACACAATAAAAACACTCAAGAGATCCCTAAAAAGGAAGATTGACTAGCAAAATACAGGGTATGTACCCTAGTGATTCTGGGAACAGGTATCATTAGGTATCATTAAAGAGGCTACAGAGGCAAAAGTGAATGTTGAAGAACATCTGAAGTGTCAGAAAATATATTAATCTCTGGTTTAGTAACTCCGTATTTTAGAAAACTCTCTGGACAGAAGTGACAGCTAGTTAGTATTAGAGGTGTCTGACCTCGCACCCACAGATGGTTCTGTTATCTGGCATCACAGAGAGGTTACCGCTGACATTTACTCTTTGACTTCCTTAGCCTGGGGTGTCCCGTGCTAAGAATTGTGGAAATCTACAGGGGAGGGGGGAAACCTACCACACTACAGGGAGATACACAGCAATGACCTGGATACCGGTGTGTCATTTCCATGAAAATATGGATAGCGAAACATTCCTGAACCCCACTGACCATGGTCATTTCTTAAGTTTACTGCATTTCCATGCCAATATTAAAAATACAAGCAGCAACAAGTATATCCAAGCGGATAGCAGGACCGTTGCATCTAAAAGTAGTTTTTCAACTACAGCAGCAGTTCATTGTTCTAAATAAATGTGATTATATTCCACCAAACTTTGTCACCAGTGCATTATTACAATATTAAAAACAATATTAAAATATTATCCCCTCTCAAAACATGAATAGTATCTTCAAGGAGCTTTGGTGTATAGTAGCTCCTACACGAGTCCCAAGACTCTGCGAATGGATTGCCAGTTCATACTTGGCACACTGACTGCCAAAGAGCTTTGCCAAATCAGTCTCCTGTAAGAGCTTAAGGAACAACCAACTGATTATTCACAGACATAAATAACATAAATATTTTGACAGTTTGTGAAATACAGCATACAACTATTTTAAACTCAGAAACCTAAGTGCAAAATTTACATGTGTGCGTACAGACACACACATCCCTAAACAAATAAAATAACAATGGAACAAACCCAACAAAAGCCAACAGCAGCCAGAACAGGTACGTGCTGTACAATTCTCCTGCCAGCAGGGCGGGAGCTCAGGAGCACATCCATTAGCAATAAACCCCCCAGAAGGCCGGCAGCGACATACCATACCACAGAGTGCGCATCAAGTTTCTCTTGGCTGTAGATTTAAGTTGGCAACCCTATATCCCATACCTGATATTCTGTTTCCACAAGATGTTATATTACGGCACATTTTGCAGAAAACTGAGATCATTTAACTTAGGCGGGAAGACTATTTTTGGCTGGTCTGCCTGAACCCGAGGCACAAGGGCTGTGGAAGGCTTTCACGCAGCGCTGCAGAGGAACACCGAGTCACCCCTAAACAGGGCAGAAATGCTAGCTCAAATTAACACAGCTAAACCCTTCCAGGTGCCACACAATCTGCCCAATCCCTTGGCCCATGCACATGGCTGACACCCCAGAATCCTTTGCCTCTTACTTCTCCATTCTCACTGCAAAGGATCATTAAAAACAGAAAGCACCTGCAATTAAAGGTCTGAACAATCTTACCTGGGTCTCAATTAGCGTTCAGGCTCAAATCATTTGGCAACAAGATCAGAAGAATCAATATGGCACAAAGAAAGTATTTTAATTGGAGAGCTGAGATTTTTGGTCTTGTGGGCTCTCCCTGGCAGCCTTACTGGCTGAGAACAGAACAAATGTCCTGCCGCCCTCCCCTGGGACGCGTGCTCCCCTTGGGTTTTCTGCAGTAAAGAACAAGCCGGGCCACCTCTGCTGAGCTTTCTTTTGAGGATCCCAAGACAGCGCATTTTCTCTGATTATCTGTTCTCTGCTGATCAAGCCAGATTTGGTGCCCAGACAATACATAGCACCCCACAGTTCAAACCAGCAGTTCCACAGATGTGTCAGTCCGTCTGCCATAAACACTGTAACGGAACATCATTTACCATCTAAAATTATTTGTTACTGGCTGGGAAGAAGCCTCACCACATCTCATATCAGGATTTTAACCCGAGACATACTACTGGCAATGAAGGTAAAAAAATAAATAAAAATGTTTTATTGTCCTTACTTGAACCATTTTTAACTTTGCATTCAGTGTCTCCTGGAAAAAAAGTCACAGCTGGCTGGGAACACTGTGTTTTACCCCCCAAACAGGTCTGATTTAAAACTTCAAAATCATGGAAAGACTTTTATTTGGAATTTTAAGGTATCCTGGGAACACTTTCCCTGCTGCCAGGCATTTCACCCCATGAATCCTTCAAAGCAATCTAAGACAGGGAATAAATGACAGATGATTTTAGTGGCAGTTGCTGTGGGTTCATCTTCTAAACCCTGTTTCCCAAGGTGCGTGGTACCAGAGATTACTTGGGTGAAAAAGAGAGAGAATCTTTTGAGTGGGAGTCTTTGGGTTTTCTTTTGTCTTTCTAGGGATAATAATTAACCTGACTGTAACTTCACACTGCCAACTCTGAAGTGGGAAATAGACACCCATAGTCACCCTCCCACATTTGACAATATTCTGACTTTTACAAAGTCCCTAAGAATTGCCTGCCTCCCAGGGAATAAAAAACAATGCACTCACACTTCAATATTTCCTGTTACTTATCCTCAGAAACCTGGACAAATAGCATTTCAACAAAAATGATTACTTTGCCCTGACCTTGTTTCCAAACAGTACAGTTTAATTTTCAAAAATGCTCATAAAAGCTATTGAATTATTTTGCATAAGGACAACTTGATTTGTTACCATGTTACACAAAAAATCCCTGCTCGTAGCTAGCAGAAAATCCAATCCCATCTGCCCACTTCTCGTTGCTGTAGTAATAAAGCCACACGGGCATTAAGGGCTTTTCTGCAGTGGATGTGCCTGTCGCAGGCTTCATATTTGGGATTTCTTTTACTTTTATTTTTTTCTTTTGATTGTGCCAACTTCTTCTCTAAGTTTTTAAGAGCATATAAATACAATATACAATTTTTTTCCCAAACATTTTCACTTCATCTATTTAAAAATATCAAAGCCTTTTCACTGACTTTTTAAAATTTATTATGCAAAACACAATTGCATAGGAAGTTTCTTGGAATCATGGAATGAGTACAAGGAAAGGAAAGCTACATATCAGTGAATTCCTGAGCTTTCTTCTGTAACAGAAAACAAAACACTCATAAAGAACATATAAATACCTCCTAAACTGGCTCGTATTAAGTTATTGCTAATCTCTGAATGAGATTCTTCCCAAGAAATAATTAGTTTCATCAGAAGCTTCTAGATCATTTGGTTATTCATAGTAAAATAATGATTTGCCTGTTTTTATCTTTTATCCCTCAGTAAGAAAACAATCAATAGAACTGTGAAGTTCAATATCTTAGTTATTTAAGGAAATAGCTTTGACTCGTATTTGTCTTAAATCCCTCTGCTATTAAGAACTGTAAATTAACGTCAGACAGATTAGCAGTGGTATATTTGGCAATAGAATATTTATAGTAGGAACTTGGATGCACAGTACATACATGCAAAACCCTTTGACTCACCGCTAAAACAATTCTTGTTTCCATCCACTTATTTTCATATAAGACTAACATTTTAGGTAGATTTTTACAGGCTTAACTTCTGCTAAAGGTAAATTTCCCGGAGGCTGGAGTAATATTCCTTTATGCTGTCCCACTGTTTAATAACAGCACTTCCTACAATTTCAAACCACATCTAAACACTACGGGAAAGCCAAGCTTCTGAAAGTTTAAACTTGCTATAGAAACATCCTTCACCAAGGATGCCTCGGTCAAAGGGGTGTGTAAACCAGCAAGCCTGAATTAAGCCCACCCCAGCCTGAGTGCGTATATTCAGCACACACAACGCACCCGGGGATACGTTAATCCAGGCCCAGCAGAAGCACAGAGCTCACGCAGAGGCAGTAGCAGCCTCAGCCCCGAACTGCCCGTGCCTGGAGCAAGCACAGCGCGTCTGGGGGTCTCGCTGCGAAACGGAGCAGGACACTAAACGGGGTTAGATCCAAATCTGGTAGAAAAGCGTGATTCTAAATCTCACGGTTTTCCCAGTCGTATGCTGAACCGAACTGCTCATGAAAATACAGTGGCAGAGAAACACATGGGGCCGGTGTTGCACAGGCAGCTCTTTCAGTGGGTGGAATTTTGCCCGCACAGCATCAGTCAGGAGTACAGCCAAGACACAACCACCTAGGAAAACATGCCTTAGTAGGTGTGCAGAAATTCAAAGCATTTTCTACAAACCTCTAAGTTTCTTTAATTTTGCTCCACTTCTGCATTTTTTAATTAATATTTTCTCCTAAGAACAAACACTCTACAATACAAAAAAAAAGAAAAAAAAAATCAGTGTAGTAGTTACTGCCAAAGTAAACCATCCATGCCTCCCCACAGGTCTGGCTATGGGCAACATGGCATAATCGGGTTTTGGCAAAGCTTGCTTGATTTCTGAAAGATCCTGATGTGAACAATTTCATATGCATAGTGTTAGGAATAGTATATAGTACGATATGGTAGGAATACTATATCATAAGGAAAACCTAAATGTCTGAAATTACAATACTACATGAATGTTATATTTATTCCAATTTTAAGTTAAAGTACAAACTTCAAATCAAACTAGTAAGAAAACATTCAAGCTTTCAAGCAAATATCCCAAGAAGCACACAGAACGCAGAGGGATGAAGAACTCAAGACCGCCTTTTATGAAGATGTAACTAGCTTTGGGGGCAAGAGAAGGGCAGCGGATGTTCTTTACCTTGACTTTACCAGGGTTCTGACACATTCCCATAGCTAAGCTTGTGAGATGTTGGACCACCATGATTAAATCATTTTGAGGACTGGTATGAAGTCCTGGCAGCAGCCAGCTGCTAGGAGCGTTTCTCAGAGTTTCTTAGTGTTTAACATTTTTATTACTGACCTTGACTACAGCACAGAGAGCACATTCAGTAAGTTTGCAGATGATACCAGGGGAGGGGAAGCAGGTGACATGCTTGAGGGCAGGGGTGCTGTCCAGAGGTTCCTCAACAAGATGACAGAAACCTCACAACAGAAAAATAAGACAGCAGTGTGCCCTTGTGGCAACAAAGACGATCGCACCTGGGCTCCATTAGCAGGACAGTAGCCAGCAGGACAAGGAAAGTGATTATTCTCCTCTGTTCATCCTCTGTGAGGCCACATCTGGAGTGTTTAGGCTAGTTTTGGGGCCCCAGTACAAGGAATATCTTGGACTGGATCAAGTCCAGCAGAGGCGGCCAAAACTGTCCTGGGGCTGGAGCACAAGGCGGTACAGGGCAGACAAGGGAACTCTGTTCAGCCTTAAGAAGGGGATCTCATTGCCATCTTTATCTAGTGTAAGAGCAGAGGGAAGACAGAGCCGGGCTTCCTGGAGCATACACAGCAGAGAGCAGAGGCAGGTGAGCTGGCTGTCTCATTCCTGCGAGGGACACTAGGCAGACCTATCTCTGTAAAAGTTCTGTAAAAGCTCGCTTGTGAAAGCAAGCATTTGACATTCCACCTTGCTTATCATTTTTGGCACCTACTTTGGCAGAGCTTGGGGAAGAAGACTGAAGACTTGCTTGGTGACTAACAAATTTGCTCTATAAATTATTTTTAAGGGCGTTAAATGTTGGTTTAGCATCTATAACTTTGAAGGCACTCGGGAACCCGAACAGACTTCTGGTATCGATACACTTTCACAAAAGGAACTGAAGTCACAAATACTTCAAGTGCCTGAGTTGGTGGTGGGGAGGGAGGTCATCAATTAGAAGAGAAATCCCAAATTTTTTAACCATTTCTTTGCCCTTTGACTTCCTTCAGCTCTCTATACCTGAACTCTCCCCAAAGTCCTCTCTCTGTCAGTACGTTCTTGGCCGTAGCTCAGGAACACAGACTCTCAAAGAAGTCAAGAATGCCGTTGTTCTGTGATGAAGTGGAGAAGCTTATCTTAGCTCTGGAAGTCTATTTACAATTTTCCATTAATACACTTTCCTAGCAAGGAGTACAACTACAATGTCTCTATTCTCTTCCTTGATTAGTCCAGTTATTCAGAAAACTCTGACAGCTTAGCAACAGATTCTGATGACCTAGAAAACTTCAACACTCTAAAAAGCAATGTGTGTGGAACGTAAAAGAGCTAAACTGGAGGGAAAAAAAGAGTGTGGTGAACAACTGAAGTCTTCAGGTACTTCAACAGATCCACCTCTACACACATCTTATTGTACGTGCCTTTCATTGTAAAGGCGTATCTGCTATCCATAACTGATAGCAAAAAAAATTCTCATCTCCCAAATGGTTTTCATCCCTGTTAGTTTGACTGCCCTCCTCTTATCCTTTAACACTTAGGAGCAATTAAATTTTTAATTACAGCTTCCACAGAAAACAAACCAAAAAGCCTCAATACACAACCACCTTAAAACTTGCATTACATTCTGGCATTATTTTTATGTGATTCATTTAATGTACAAAATTATTTCCGATTCCTATTACACTCCGGAATAGTTCTAATATCATTCTTGGTGACCTTGCTCCTTGACACATATAGTTCTTGCATTTAATGTCTTTTTGTAAAAAATTGACACTTGGATCCCTTAAAAAAAAAAAAAGATGATTTATGGGTGGGACTTTTTTTCTGTTTAGGGAAACACTAACTGTTTTTAAACAGCTTCTGTGGAACAGATTAAGAATTACAGAATACCAGTGGGATACATCTAGAAACAAAATTAAATACAGGTTATCCATTCCACAATAACTAACTTAGCCCCATGCAAACATTTCTCCGCTTTTTGTTTCCACTGACCAGCCAGAACTAGAGCACTTATTATGTTTTAATTAGTCTGACCGTGCATTAAATACTTGTTGCATGTTTACAGCCAGCCAAATGTAAACACCTTACCTGTTCATGTCTCATTAGCTCTATCATTTCCATAACACCGATAAAATGGTAGCAACGGTCGGAGTGATCAACCATGGATGTAGGAAAAGGACGGTTCTGCCAAATTCTCCATTCAGACAAGGAAAGTTCATGAGCTGCCTCCTCTTTATGTTTCTGCAGTTTGAAATTAAGATTGGCAAGGAGATTTTAATCACAAAATTGTTTAGCAAAAATAATGTCTACTTCTCTGGTAGGGACCATAAATACTCCTAATGCAGGAAAGTATTTAAACATTATCACAAATGTTTAAGTCCAGTTTAAATAAAAACAATTCTGTGTTTTGTGTTGTCACACCTTTTCAAGGAAGACAGGTTAAGTGGTGAAATGACACAAACGCTCCAAATTTTTTCTCTGAATCAGAAAAGAGCTTGTAAAACTTGAGCTTTTCTTTCAGTGACACTTTTATATTTCTATAAACAAGGGGATGAAAACGTGTGGATACAATACCATCGTGAATACAGTATCCTGCATGGAATTCTTAGAAACAGGAACAGAACTTAATGGATACTGAGAGACTTTTTAATGCATTTTTAATTTACAGAGCTAACCTCAAAGGCCCATTTCAAACACCTAACCCCTACATTCTAACCTCAAAAACCTACATAGAATTCTCAAAATTGCATTTTTAATACAGACCTCCTTCAAATTCTTAGCTAACTTTGTTACTCAGGGTATCCTTTAGGCCTCATGTCAAAGGAAACATTACATTTAGGTTATACTCACTGATACTTCTTCCAGGTTTTCTAAGGTTTCAAACCGAGTTTGAGGCAATATTGGTTCTTTTACTCCATCACTCTCCTTAATCCTGTAAAGTCTGTCCCATATTTCAAATTCCTCAGGTGACAGAGACCAATTCTCATGACAGTGTATCTGCTTTTGGCCTATGGGGAAAAAAACAGTAACAGAAAAATGTTACCTACTTGAAGAAAGAGGATACGCAGAATAAAAAGAACTTTGTATGATACCAATCAAAAGAAAAAACACCTTCTCTGTGCCACAAGCATAACCAGATATAGAGAATCTGATGTCTAAAACAAGTTTCAAAACAGTGTTGTATGTGTTATAATTATGGATAAATCTAATAAACAATTTTTTGGGGAGAAGGCATCATATAAACAAAGATATAAATGGATAGCAAGGAAAAACAATAGAGGCTCATGTGTTTTATTTCAACTCGTAACTGCAAGTGGGAAATATAGGCCACCTGTGAGCACCGATGCTAGAAAGAAACAAAATAAGTGCTCATATGGCACCTTACTGAAGACAAGGGCCTGGTGCTGCTTGGCTCTGAGCGAGTACGCTCCAGTGCCAACGAGGAAAGGGAGTCATTTTTGGCAGGCTGACAGCAAGCCTCAATACCAACGCTATCCAAACAAATGCCAAATCCCTCAAAACAGCCAGCCGTGTGAATGGCAAAGGAGCGTGCAAAGAATCCTTGTTAAGAATGTGCATAGTTTCAGCCCAGATGTACAAACCTTGGAGAAAAAAATAATTAAGTTAATTTGGCAATCACTCTGCAGACAGGATTTGGGATGAATCTGCAGCCAACGCTCTATTCTGAATTAATGCCATGTAAGAGGAATCAGCTTGTACCTCTCAATCCTCTCAAATTACAATTGCCAGAGACTGTGTCTTCACAGGATGGTGTGACAATGTGTATTAGAGACTCAAAAACACATGCCTGAGAGTTCAGAGCACTCGGTTCAAGTCCTGTTCAGAAAAAGTCTTTCACAGCTGGAAAAAACTAACCAACACTGAAGTTCTTCAAGGTTATCGTTAAAAACAAAACAAAACAAAAACCCAGAAGATCAATATTGCTACTAAAATATTTTTGACTCTACATCCAGGAGATGTTACGCTCCTTTATAGCTAACACACAGTTCAAGTAGTGGAGGAAAAAAATAGAGTTCTGAAGGCAAAGAAAATTAAGAACACTTATCAGAAAAGCATATCTCACAGCCTTTCCTGTTGTTTATAAGAATAGTTAAGTATTAGGTCTGCTCTAGCAGTTAATATCCAGCACCCACACACCAAGACAGAATATGTCAATCTCTAATTAGCATGGAGTTCTGGACCGCGTTGCCTGGCCAAGGTAGAAGGAAATGCCAGGAAGAGTCCTCAGTTGTAACCGAACCCTAATGCCCTTGGTCAGTCCAAAGTGACTTCTACTGCCTCACTTAAGATTTACCTTCATAACCAAGAAGCAAAAAGATGGCCTACCAAGGAACTGAGAATGCATTTTCAAACAGCAAGTTGTTAAGACAGGAAAAAGTGGGCACCAGTGAAAAGCTTCATAGACAAACAGATCTAGTTTGGGTTCCCTCTTGCTCTTGAGGATGATTGTCCAGACAGTGCACTGAAGCCTTCCCTAACACCTCTGGTGATGGACCGTTGCCATCCAGACACATCCAGGGACACACTGAGAACAACAGATGACTTCAGTTCTCTGTGTTACAGCTCCAGAGGAGACCTCCTTTTGACAAGGTCAAGAGGATCCTGCGATACCACCTGCCCACGTAATACATGGTGCAACTCTACACAGGCATGAAGGCCTCCAGCAGCTGGCAAAATTCAGTAACAGATACTTCCAAAGCTCTGGGCTTTCTCTTTCTGAGCTGAGAAAGTATTTTTGGCTATCAAGAAAATGAGCAAACACCAACAGGTCTCCCTAGAGAGGGGAATGGAAGTGTTCATAGAGCCTGAAAAGGGGGAGTAAAGTAATTGTGAAGAGCCAGGAGAAGAATAATTCATAAAATGAAATTTCATCTAGACAAATGCAATGCAAAAGAAAAACAAAAGAAATCATTGATAGCTTGAAATGACATTCAGCTACCAGAACAACAGGCTATGGCAAGAGCACATTTTAATGTATGTTAGCTATTTTCTGCCATGCCCATTGTGGTTTCCTACCTCTCACAGAGCAGGGAGTTTGGCAGAGAACTTGCAAAGATAATAATGTTAGAGATGATTATCTAGATCTTTCAGCTCTTTCACCTTTTCATTTATCTTGTAGGATAGTTATTCTCATTTTATAAAGTAAAAAAAGATGAGCACAAAAACATGAGCTGTCTCCAAAGATACCTGTTCAGAGATTTTTCCTCCACTGAGACCAAGCCTTTTTAAGCACAAATCTATTATTTCTTAAATGCTTTTTGATTTTACTGAACTTACTAATATGCTACTCAATTTCAGCAAACTCTTAAAAAAAAACCCCAACCCTATAAACAAACAAAAAAAAAAACAGAGAGAAAAGAATCTCAAATTAGAATGGGATTTTTGTTCTTGTTGCTGTACTTTTGGAAGAAAAGCTCCTACACCTGAGGAACACACTTGGTTAGCAATGGGGCAAGACAAGAATAATGTGTCCTTCGGGTACTGAGAAACATGAAATTTATGAAATAGGTTTTGAAGTGGAAGGATAGTGTAAAATTAATAGAAATTGGTTCAAATTAGGAAGACCAGGAAATATTTAATTTTGACTAGAAATGAAGGAGAATGCTTGAAATTACTACGATACTTCAATTTCTGTGCACATCTATTCTTCCATGGACAAACCTGAAGAACCTCAAGAGCAAATGACAAGTAAGCGAGCATAAATAAGACAATGCACAGCTTATTCACTACTGCTACTTTTTTCAATTTTCTAATGTGGAAGCGGGCACTGAAATAAGGAGAGGCGAAAACGCAAGAAATAAAGACCTTTCTTTCTCTTCTTTTTGAGATTTATCTTGAATATCATTAAAATCAGAAACAGACACTTGCTTCATACAGTAATGAAGGCGACTTCAACACAAAGCTGGTGCTCAATAATTTGCACTCATGTAAGACTTGTTTACAAGACGGGCGGTCAATCACGTTCATCTTCAGCAGCTGATAGACCTCCCCGCGCACGAGGCACTGCAATTGTGGTGGCTGCTAACCTATTTCACACAAAAGGAACCTGGTAATTACAGCCTTTGAAGTGCTGTTCCCTCAGCAGGAAGCATATTCAGCATATTATCTTCTTTATGCACTTACTGCCTTTCATTTCTATTTTCTAGGACAGACTTACATTCTAAAACTATTATTTTAATTCCATGTTTTGCTCTGCTTATTTTCTTGCAAGTTGTGTCTGTTTATCCTATCCTCGCTTTCCCTCACTGGTGGCCATCTGGCCACCCCCTGGGCTGTGCACAAGCCCCAGATAAGCATGCCTTACAGCAGGCTCCAGAGGCATAATGGGAGACGTCGTCATTAGGATCATCATCACGGCGGTGTCTGCAGCACACCCATACTTACAAAGAGTTTGGGGTGAGGATGGCACGTACACATTGAGTTATCAATACTAATTCTTCTCCATTACTTTTCTACCCTGCAAAATGGGAGATAGCATGAAATGGTTTGGAGGCCAAAGGGGAAGCTCGTGTTTTCCTGCACGGTTTTGTAGTTTCCTTCCCATTTCTATGTTCACCCTTTTGTTTGCCCTGGACAGTGTTTGAAAAGAGATCGGATGTAGGTGATCAGAAGCATTTAGAAAACACTAACACTGAAGTCCAACTACTCAGATTCTGAAATATGAAGTTTCCCAAGGCTTTTAGGAGATTCTTCTTTCAAGAAGTTGCAACTGGTCTTTATAGAAAGCACTTAACCAAAGAGATTGAGCACAACCATTTCCAAGTATTTACAAAACTTAGCTCTTTCTTCCTATCTTATAATTTTGTTCAGTTTACTGAGCATTTCAGTACCGTGTAACTGCATCAACTAAAGAGCCAGTTCTCTTTTTAGATTCATTTTCCTCCAAGGGTGTGTGCAATTCATAAATATCCTACCCTTGATTTCTCCTTCTCCTCAAAATCCTTTAGTTTTCAAGCATTTCTGTTCTATCATCATTTACAAAGGTATAAGACATATTTTTCTTGTATTAACAAAAACATTAAGCCTAACTGTTAAAGCTCAAAACCAGATTTGGTATAGAATTATCACTAAACATTTAAGTGACAATTATGCCACCTGACATTGGTATATCAGAATCCTTCAGAAGACATCATGAACATTTGCCTCTTCTGTTTGTAGCTGGAGTTTCTGACCTTCAGTCACTGACTCCATGAGAAGCTCTATTACAAAAGATGAAATAAATGTCTGATTTCAAGTACGGGTATTTAAGGACAGAACTGCAATTTGAGGATGTTAAAGGAAAAGGATGAGGAACCAAAGCAGCAGTCAGCACGGTACCACAGCTTCAGCTGACAGAAATTACATTTTTGCTAGAGACCCACAACTCGTGTGAGCACGCAGTTTTGATATGCTGTAATACAACAACATGAGATAGCAGCTTACGCAGCGCTTAGAAAAACACCATAATCCTCTTACCAGTGACACAGGAAAAGAGAGCAGATTTATGCTGGAGGGAACTAGATCTTCTCTCTTTGGAAAGCATTCTTGAATTGCTTGGTTCATATTTTTCAGCAGTAATAAACATTTTATGCAATTTGGGATTTATGCCTTCTGGAATCATACGTGGGCTATGCTGGTAGAAATGAAGCATTTTGTTTCCTGAAATAGCTTTGTGGATGCTCCTTTTGTTAGACTGGCTTTGATTATAAGTCTGTAAAAGAGAAGATAAATCATACATTGTTGGATTGTTTTTTCGATCTCAAGTAAGAGAACACCTGAGTGACTGTGGGGCTTCTCATTTTTTATTCTGTCATCAAATTTTGGTTTTTTTTTTTTTCTTTTCTTCCCCAAACACAACTGAAACAAAATATGATGCAAGGCCCTGAGAACCAACTATACACCCTCTTCTGTGAATATGGTCACGTAGGTCAACATCGCTGCTCGTTCAAGTTCTTGAACTACAAGTTCAGGACTTCCTGTATGCCTCCACATTATGGTAACCAAAGCAGGGAGGGGAAAGGAACAGAAGGACATAGATGAAAACAACAAGCAATAAGGTTGTATTGGAAATCTGATAATCAATATATTAAAACATAGCTACTAAGGTTTTTTTTGTTTTTTGGTTTTGTTTTTTTTCAAGAGCTTCTAAACTAAAACATCTAAGTCAAATTAAACTTGAATTATCATCCTTTTGTGCCTAGGTAAAACATTCAAAGCAAACGTAACAAAAAGCAAGGAAGTACCTTGAAGGAAGTACTACAGAACAGTGATTGGTGCAAAAAATACAAAATATAAAATAATGTACGGCTTTTTTACACTCTGTAAGGAGATGAGAAGTAGGCACAGCACTTGAGAGGAAAAGAAACACAGCCCTCGCCTGGGGAATTTACAATCTGCAATAGATACAGGGATGATGTAAATTAGATTATATCAGAAACAAAGAAAGGAGGTCAAGCAAAAAAAGGCACAAGATTATTTGTTAATGTCATACATGCTCCAAGTCCTTTTAATTACACTCCATTTTTATTCTGCAGTAGAGAAACCAAGACAAAGACAGAAAAACTAAGGAAAGAAAGTGGTCCCCTCTCTGAACATTTCTTGCCCTAATACTCTTCCAGCCTCTGTGGCAGGGCGCCGGCGCAGAGAGCGTGCCCAGTTAGGCAGCCTACGTGTTATGTGTGTGACAGCATGGCAGCTCTGTCCTTTTGAGAGAAGGGTCTCTGGAAGCCAGGATTAGAGGAGACAGACACAAAAAGATGCTCTCTGACTAAACCTGGAAGAGGTTAATGACTAGCTCTATTATACTGTCCCTCAGGTATTCCAATAACTATATTTTAAGCATAGAACAGGCAAAAAAGTATTTTTATGGAAAAAAAAATTGTATTACCAAAGTAATTGGTTAACAGAATTGTTACTTTAGTGTTACTGAGACAGTACGTTTCCTTTTCCTTTGTTTCACAGAGTGTCAGCTTGGCCTGACAGGAGCCCGAGAGGCTGTGAGCTCCCCGTGCCCTTCTCTTTGCACCGGTTCAAATCTGCAGGTAACGGCCCCCGTCCAGGCTGACGCACACGCAGCGGAGCTGTCACAAGATGTTAAAAAACTCCGAATCACAACACTGTACATCTTGGAATATGGCCGAACTAGAAAGGTAGAAGACTGGGAAGCTGAACTCTCGGGGAACCCAGGGCATTAGCAACGGCATGACATCCGCTGCAGGGCTGAGACACAGTGCGCTTCCATGTGCCTTCTACGATGGCATGACTGGATGGATAGATGAGGGGAGGGCGGTAGATGTGGTCTATCTTGACTTAAGCAAGGCGTTCGACACGGTCTCCCACAGCATCCTCATAGGGAAGCTTAGGAAGAGTGGGCTAGATGAAAGGACAGTAAGATGGATAGAAAACTGGTTGAAAGACAGAGCTCAGAGGGTCGTGATTAGGGGCACGGAGTCTAGTTGGAGGCCAGCGACGAGTGGTGTTCCCCAAGGGTCAGTACTGGGTCCAGTCCTCTTCAATATATTCATCAATGACCTGGATGAGGGGATAGAGTGCACCCTCAGCAACTTTGCTGATGACACAAAGCTGGGGGGTGGCTGACACACCGGAAGGCTGTGCCACCATACAGAGAGACCTGGACAGGTTGGAGATCTGGGCAGAGAGAAACCTTATAAAATTCAACAAGGGCAAGTGTAGGGTGCTGCACCTGGGGAGGAATAACCCCATGCACCAGGACAGGTTGGGGGTGACCTGCTGGAGAGCAGCTCTGTGGAAAGAGACCTGGGAGTCCTGGGGGACAACAGGATGACCATGAGCCAGCGATGGGCCCTTGTGGCCAAGAAGGCCAATGGCATCCTGGGGTGCATCAAGAAGAGTGTGGCCAGCAGGTCAAGGGAGGTCATCCTCCCCCTCTGCTCTGCCTTGGTGAGGCCACACCTGGAGTACTGTGTCCAGTTCTGGGCTCCCCGGTTCAAGAGGGACAGGGAACTGCTGGAGAGGGTGCAGCAGAGAGTTACAAAGATGATTAGGGGACTGGAACACCTCTCTTATGAGGAAAGGCTGAGGGATTTGGGATTTATATCAACGCTTATAAATACTTAAAGGGTGGGTGTCAGGAGGATGGGGCCAGGCTCTTTTCAGTGGTGCCCGGGGACAGGACAAGAGGTGATGGGCACAAACTTGAGCATAGGAAGTTCCACCTAGACATGAGGAGGAACTTCTTTCCTTTGAGGGTGGCAGAGCACTGGAACAGGCTGCCCAGAGAGGTGGTGGAGTCTCCAACTCTGGAGACATTCAAAACCCACCTGGACGCATTCCTGTGTAACCTGCTCTAGGTGACCCTGCTCTGGCAGGGGGTTGGACTAGATGATCTCCAGAGGTCCCTTCCAACCCTATGGTTCTATGATTCTATGATAGCTGAACTGGGCAGGGAACACGCGGAGAGGAGAGAATCGGAACAGAGTAATAGACACTGCTGCAACAGAAATTCCTCTCTAGCTTCAAACTTACGGACCTGTATTCTCCAATTTTTCCCAACAGAATTTCTTAAACAGCTTTATAATTGACTTGGTTTGATTTTAAAAAAAAAAAAAAGAACACAACAAAAAACCCAACCACACACAAATTACACAAATTCGCACAAATTAATATGAGACCATTAATTACTTAGCTTCAAGTTATGTGATGGGGAAGAATCTCCACATTAACAGATCTGGAAGGAGATTCACTTAAAAAAAAAAAAAAACCCAAAGCAACAACACCAAAAACAAAAAAAGCCCAACCAAAACCAACCAAACAAAGCCAATATTGTTCAGCAATTAAATTCATTTCATGATCTCAACCCCCCCAGAAGTATGTAAAATTACTATGCTACCTGGGGGAATGTTCTGCTTCAAAGATTTCTGAGAAAACCTGAAGAACCCAGTAATCCAACTATTTATGTGAAACTGCAAGGAATTTAAGGGACAATTTTAATATCTCATTACAGAGCAGAACTTTCAGTAGCAACCAGTCTTCATAAGCAGCATGAAAAAATATCTATTTACAAATACCATTCACTTTTATAATTTTTAACTCTCATCCCTTCAAAGCAGCTGTTTTTACTCAGGCAGGATTCTTTGGGCCCTCATTTAGAATTAAATCCCTGCTACCTACAAATTTAAAACACAGGCAAAACATCGACTGGAATAGATGAACTAATAGCAAGACTCTGAAATGTTGGTATTACAGTCAGCTTACACAAATCTCAGGCTTCTCTATCATGAAACCTGATTTAACTCAGAACCAACCTCGCAAGTGAACAAAACCAGCAAAGAACAAAATCCATTTTCAGGCAGAACAGTGAGGTGCACCCTAAAAATGCCTCGTGTTCCAACAGGGGTTGCACAAGGAAAGTGTAAAGCTGCAGGTTGATGTTACTCCGCAACCGCTCTCACCATGGAGCAACGTCAAGAGGCACTGGTGTGTCTCCTCCTCTCTAACCCTCGCCCTGACAGCTCCCTTGGATCACACCCAGCGGGTGCAGCTGCAGCACAGCTGAAGATGGCTTCTCCCAGCTTACAGCTCCTGCCTTAGTTTTCCACTGGTACATTAGTTTCCCAAGGGGCAGCCTGCACTCAGAGACAATTAATTATACTCCGAGTTGAGTGCTGAGGTTCAGGAATTTAGCAAAAGTAGATTTCCACTTAAGCTGATCTCTTCAGACCTCATACGCAAGTCCACTACCACTAAGCACTTGACTGAAAGCTCAGTGTCGTCAGCAGTTCAGAGTGAGACGCTGCCAGTCCTCCCACTCACAGAGCTCCATCCCCATCTCCTCTTCCACACGTTGCTCTGTACCCTTGGCAGAAACCCTGTAGTTTCTGAGTTCCAGTTTATCCTTTACAAAACAAGTGTTATTAAGAACAAAGGCTTGAAGCCCTTCACACTGAGAAAGTGCACATATTTTTAGAATACTGGGGATTACTCTACTTTCCTGTAGGGACAGGGAGATGTTGCTAGGAGTGCTCAGGACTGCAGCGAGCTTTAATGCACAGTGTATATTTTCCCGGAACAGACAAAACAAGTCTGTTTTCCCTGCAAGAAGAAAGCCACACACTCACCCGTTCCTCCCGCCCTTCGGCGAGGATGACGACGATCCTGCCCTGCCTCCTGCGCCCCGTTCGGCCCATCCTCTGCACAAGGCGAACCGGGCTTTTCTGGGCGTCAAAGCAGATGATGAGATCAACTTCTCCAATGTCTAAGCCTTCTTCCCCAACACAGGTAGAGACCAGAGTGTTATACCCACCTTCACGAAAGCGTTTTACCACCTGAATAAATAATTAGATTTAACAGGTTAGCCAGAAAGCCCCTTATACACACTTTGCAGAGTGTTTCCTAGGTTCAGACAGAAGTTGAAATAATTTATATTTTAAAGCTACAAAACTCAGTTGTTCTGAATTTGTCAACTAATTTGTTGTAATCAAATACCATGCACTAATGTTATCAACATATCAACTCTTCAATTCTAAAATAAAGGAAAAAAGCACACCTTATTCTGACTCCAACCATGGCATTCTTCTAAAATTTATCTTCCCAACATTGCAATTAAATTTTTATTATTTTTTTTAAACTTTGCTAGATCAATGTTTAAGGATATATCTTAGTTTTTCTACCTACAAGAAAAAAAAAAATCCCCTAAGCAAGTATTTGAATATTTCCCCAGATTTTCAAATATATGAAAGTTATCGTTTGTTAATATAATGTAAATGTACAAAATATTTCTACTTATGCGTTCCGTTCAGTGAGTATAATTTTGGATACTCTGAAAGCAATTGAACTACATTGGAATTTCCTAATGACACTTTGGAGTTCGGTCACTGCCATACAATCTCTATTGGTACTCAGGTAGTTAGTTATACAATTAATACTCTTTGTCACTATTTCCTAATACACCTCTCATTTTTTCTTTACCTCAAGTTGTTCCTTTTGTGTGAAGCCTTTTGTGCTCTTTCCTGTGGAATGACCAACAAAGGTCATCACTCTAACAACCGGACTGAGCCGGGAAAGCATGTCTGCAATTTCTTGCACACTATCTCGAAACGATGAGAAGATCATCACTCTGGTATCCACAGTGTCCACGGATGTGCTTTCAGTCGTGACTTGATCTGTTTGATTTTAAGAAGCCAAAAAACATTTTTATGCATGATTATAAAATAATTACCAATAAAAAAGTAAGGACAGGTCATCCCATAAGCTACATATTCACAGCTCTCATCTCACTTTATGGGAAGATTTTGTCCAAGTACACTGCATTATGATTTTTTCCAAAGAAATTTTCTTTAAAAGAGATTTCATTTAAAGAAAAAAGAAGATTTAAGCAAATAAATAAAGAACCAGTGGAGAAAACTGACAATTAGGAGCCCCTCAGCCTATTTAGACCAACATCCCAGACAACACTCTGAGATGTATCTGCTCAAACAATCCCTCTCTGGAATCAAAGCAGTATTCTAATTTTGAAGAAATTACAATAAGTATGGTGAGAATGTCTTATATTTGAGGTACCATTACTAATGTTACTTTGAAAAGCTCAGGTGTGATGGCAAGTGTCTTTAAAACTTTATTTTAAAGTTTAAGATGCCTTCTTCCAAAGCGCCTACAATGGGACTTAAATCTGCTACTTAAATGCCCAGAGTCAGATGAGGTTACCACTGTCACCATTAGTCTAGGACACAGCATGGTGGAATAAAAGAGATGTATACCAACTTCCGAGGATTTGCTACAGCAAGTTGTGTCTACTTCTACAGCTTAGGATTCTCATGACAGCAGAAATGTGCAAAAACTTCCCTTAATATCATAATCTGTTGCTTCTGAATGATCTGTCATCACAACTGGTTATAGCTCTCATTTCAACAGCAAAGATAACATTGCCTTTTTCAAAGAAAAAGGAAAAATAATTGCCTTTGACCAAACCCACGTTCCTTATGTTATACCATCACAGTTTTGTCTTCTGGGTACTCAACTATTTTATTTTTTTCTTCATTTTTAAACATGCAACAGTGCCTGCCTTCATAAGCACAAGCAAAAGCTATCTAAGCAACATGCAAGTCTTGAACAGTCAGCTTCTGTTTATCCCATCCAAATAATAGACAAACATGCTACGAAGTACAAACCTAATATGTTAAAACAGAGAATCTCTAAAAGGACAGAATGAAGAACTGAAACTGGCCCAGCTTGCATGCATTACCTAGACATAGCCCTCAGGTGAAATCAAATAGATTTCCAGGGATAAAGATCTCCTCTTTTACACAATTCTCCACAAAACACCTTTATCTCATTAAAAGAAAGGTTAGACAAGGAATTAAAATTCTCAAGACGGAACGTGTAAAAAGATGTTTCCCTGAACATATGAAGTCACCTGGTGCTTGACAACAGTTTCATGTGATGCCCGTAATTCCAGTACCAAGCTGCTTCTTGAAGTTAAAGCATTAACTGCAACAGAGAAGTATATACATCTTTCCGATCAACTGTCAGAAATTCCAGTTTAGTTTTCAGCTGTGCATATCTACATGCAGAAATGCTTTCAGCAGCTTAAGGCAAAAAGCAGAAGCTGAAGCTAAGCATTGTCCCCTTTTCTTTTTAAGCTGAGCCTTGAACGCACAGGTAGATCATGAAGTTGGCTACCTCCGGTCAAAACAAATGTGACTCTTGAGGCTGACAGCCAAGGAGGTCAGACACGAGGATCTCCAGAGGTCCCTTCCAAATAGTCTAAATTATTCTATGATACTCTACTTCATGGTTTCAGTAAATTGCAGGTGATACAGGGGGTCACCTGTCAAGCACAGAAACCAGTCCCCAGTGAAGGCCTAGAAATGAAATGGTGAATATGATTCGGTATTTTTAGCTAGAAAACAGATAATTGCAACACTGATATAATGTGTTTTGCATAATTTGCCATCCTGAGCAGACTGACAAGCTATATATTTCAGAATAAGTGCAGGCTGGATATATCTTACTTACATGAGTTCATATTATTCTCCTCCACTAGTTTTATTCTGAACAACATTATTCTGTATCTATCTTTAGCATATTCTCATGACTTGAATAGCAATAATGCTCAGCAGCATCTCTCCCTGTATTGTAAAAAAATATTGTACTGCCGCCATCACCTCCTTCACCTTATCCAAAACCAGGCTTAGAAAATGCAATACATTAGCAGCCCATAATCAACCTGATGAGTGATCCAGGTATGGAAGATTAGCTGGGAGAAGCTCATTATGCTCAGCCAACATTTCTTAAGGGCTGCCCAGAATGTTATTGCGCACTTACCTGAATTGCTGGTAAGTGCTTCGTGCAAAGCAGGGGCAGCAGCTACGTGGCCAGGAAACCCAAACTTAACCTGCTTGATCACTAGTTAGAAATGGTTCTGAGTTGGCACAGGCAACTTGGCACCACTCCCACAATTCTCATTTGAGGTTTCACTTCAAACGGAGCAACGAGAGCTAGTCTTGTTCTGATATGGCTAACGACTCGGGTTATTAATACTCTCCTTTTCTGTCCCAAATGTAGGGCTTTTCAAGGAAAATACTTTGCAGAAGTAGTTATGCGTTTTAAAAATTACCCAGGCATGAACACAGTAAATTACGATTCAGAGTAGTTCAGCAATGCATAATTGGAACAAAGCAGGGTTAAGTTCAGGGGGTTGGTTTGCTTCTGGTTTGGTTTTCTGTTTTGTTTTGTTTTTTTTTTTTCCTAGAGATACTAGGGAAATAATAATGATTTAGGCTTTTATTTCAGAGCCTTCTGATGGAGGAAAGATACATGTGATTATGTTTGGAGTCTTAACAAGTACTCAAGTTTTTGTTGACAGACTCATGACAAATTCTTGTCTGGAGGAGGGAGAAATGAGGACACGGGCGTGTACTCCAGAGTCCAAAACCAGAATGTACGGCGTAGCTACTCATGTGCATGTGAATTTAGAGTTTACTTGCAAGAAACAGGGAGGAAGGGTAGAAATACAGGTTGTGGGTTATTACTCAAAAGGCATCACCAGAGACGCTAAGACACAGTGAATAATAAGGCAAATAAATAAATTCACAGTGTCTCCCTGTTTGTGTCACTGCCCAGTGCAGTTGGGGTGGAGATGCACAAGCTCAGGGAGACACCAGCAGGAGCTTCCTACATTTCCTAAGTTACTAGAATGCCTCCAACTTTGTGATCAGACCATGAATTGTAAAGTGCTTTCTGGCCTTGCGTTATACACAAAGATTTCAGGACTGGTTGGTTGTACTTGCGTTAAATTTAACGACATGCACCTAGAGAACTGTGTTCAGGACACTGCTTTACATTCCCCCTGGCCTTGCTTTGCATGTCAGTTACGAGGGTAAAGGAGGTTACAGGGATGGGAAGCAAGGAAGGACAGCAAGAAAACCTAACGTACCCAGCTCAAGCTATGACTGGATATGCTACCACAGCTCACCAATTGCACTATAAAAGATTATGTATTTCTTCCTGCACAGTTACTGTAATTTTGTATTTGTAACAGTAAAGACTTACGGTTCATGCCTACTCACTTCTGAGGATCATGCACACAGACACAAAACACAAAATCCAAACATTTGTATATTAATTACCTGTTAGTAATATTAAAGAGACATGTCTGACCAGTATTGCAAGGAAAAACATATCTGATGGGATTCATATGACAGCAAAATCCATGCTATCAAAAGAAGATGAAAGAGTATCAAATCTGAAGCCTAGTTACAGTAACTCCAGTACAGAATATAGAATTCGAAAACAAAAGGCAATAGCTTAGAAAGATGTTGTTACAGGAAACAAGACAGAGGCAGGGAGGACAGAAAGAAGTATGAATGGAAAGGGGAAAAAATAAGGAAAGAAAAAAGAAGAAAGTAATTTGATTAAATACATTTGGACATATAAACTAACAAAAATAGAAATGAGGAAATTTAAGTGGCTGCTACTTTCTAGCAGGCAATTTAAGTGTATTCTGAGAATCCAACATCTAAGACAGAAAAAAAATTACCAAAACCAACCAAACAAAAAATCAAAAAAAATCAACCCAAAACAAAACAGAAGGGCAGGTCAGAAATTATCAGAACTTCACAAAGCACAAAGATCCAAACAGACACGGAAAATAGTGAAGAACTTGCAAAAAACAAACAAACAAAAAATTGTTACTCATGTCATCATTCCAAAAGCAACAACTGGATCAAGAAGCTGAAATTCCTAAAACCAGAGACATCAAAATGATTGTGAATACTTTGCTTCATAATCTCATGCTACCGCATGACATATTTTTGTTCTCCCTTTCGCTCAAGACAAAAAAGAATGAGAGACAGATGTATGTAACTGAAGGTTTTAAACTTCAAATCGATGCCTCAGAATTTGTCATTCTTGGCCAACAGGCTGGATACCAGAACTTTTATCCTTAAGCTCCATAAATATCTAACTTTGCAGGAGGTAATGGTAGCGCTGCACTGAGAGATGGTTTCCAGAACAAACCCTATGCCTATGAAAATCACGAGACATAGGAGCACTGGAATGAGTTTACTATCACTATTTTACTAAGCTGCTAGAAAAGGTTGTATCAAATTAATAACAATAACTTATAGAATGTTTCTCCTTAAAGAAACATTATGGTATAGTTCTTCTAAAGAGGACTTTTCCACACAGAAGACAGAGAAACATACAAAACAATAAAGAACTTGAACAAATTAGGAAATAAATTGGTAGGAAATTACTTGTTTTCATCCACAGGTTCAACTGTTCAGATACTTTTTCTTTGAGTTGTTGGTACTTACCAGAAGATCCCTTTTTCCAGGATTTGAAGTGTCCTATTACAATTTCCTCCAATTTCCTTAATTTTGGATGGCTGTAGATAAAATCCTTTTTATTTTCAAACACTGCAAAGGAAATAAAGCAATTAAAGATGTAAGCAAACCTGCAACAAGTAGGAAGGCTTAGTGAACTTAATTTCCTCTCATTATAATTCTTTGGGTCAGACATACAAATTCCTGACACTAGTTATAATTGCATTCACCTAAACAAACTAGTAAACTACTTAGGGAAGCACATTTGCTAAACCCAGTTTTTGGGAAAGTGTTGTTACTTTCACACTGTAAAATATATAGAGTTAAACAGTAATATTTTAACCTTTTCTTTTTTTAAAGCAAAACTTCAAACATAGAAACCTTGTTCGAAAGTAGCTAAAACCACTGAGAGAATACAGACAGACAGATAAACAAATAAGAGTCTGGGGAAAACAACCTGGAATAAAGAATACTAGCCGAGAATATCACAACAAAGAGCTTCCAGCATCTACAAACTATGTAGAGCTATCTACTGTTTCATTTAAACAGAATGTAAACATTCTGTCTTTAAAAGGGAAATACTGACCTGTTTTACTCTTGTAAACACTTCCATTCGCTGAAGGCAGCAATGTGTCTGAAAACATGTCTGTAAGCTGCTGATATAGCTTCATGAAGTCCTCATTACGACCAAGTTCATTCTTCGTGCGGGTTAACCCTTTGTAAAAAAAATTGAAATATCTTAGTATTTAATCTCTGGAGTGAATATAATATTTGCCGCCCAAAAGACAAGCTTTCTCAGAAGTAGCAAGCTCCTTTCAAGAGCTGAAAGATACGTTTGCTTTCGAAAATGTAATAAACATTGTTTGGCATCAATATTTTTCAGGGAAGATGCCATTATAGAATTTAAACATGAAAACATGAATTTAAACATGAAAAACATATGTATAAACAGACACCTGGTCCTGTGGGTAAACTAAAAGTTTTACATCAACCATTTAGCACTAGAAAGGCATCCAATCCAGAAACATTGAGGATGGTGAGACACCGGAACAGGTTGCCCAGAAAGTCATGGCTGTCCCATCCCTGGAGGTGTTCAAGGCCAGGCTGGATGGGGCTCGGAGCAACCTGGGCTGGTGGGAGGTGTCCCTCTAGACCAGGTTCCCACCTCTAGTGGGAGGTGACCCTCTAGGGGGGTTGGAGCGAGATGATCTTGACAGGTCCCCTCCAACCCAAACCATTCCATGATTCTATCAGTGCTGACAGTTACCCACAGAGAAAGGAACCTAGACAAAAAGCTAGAATTAGCAAGTTTCTTGAATGATTTTATATCAATGTTGAAAACAATTTTGTTCTACTCAAACCAGAAATCAAACTTAGCAGAATTGGTACAAAAGACCTATTTATTAGGACTACTTTCCATCAGCCATCTTTCAGACAGCCTGACTAGATAATCATTGTAGGACCCTTCCAACTGAAAGATTCTATTCTCTTCAAATATTCTGTTCTATTCAATAGCAGGCAGGGATTTAAGGAATCTGAGAAACTAGGAAATACATTAAATGCTCTTGGGTGCCTAAGTCTAACAGCAGCACTATACCATCAGAAATGTAAAAATCTGCATGTGTGAAAGTAATAATTGCAAAAATGTCAAAAGCATAAAATTAATAAGAAATTATTAGCATATGCATACCATAAAATATATCTACAGATATTCTATAATATGAAGCAAGCACTGTATGCTTTTGGTTCAGATGTAGGACAAGGCAGTGTCATTTGAATTAAGCACTGCTGTAGGCAAAGTAGCTTTTGTAAGTTACCACATTACACAGCGAAGTGTAAACCAAAATGAAGCAAGAAGCCCGAGAGGCACACCGTGGGGTAATCAGAACCACTGGAACCTTCCCCTCCCACATCCCTTGTTTAGAACACTTGCTGTTGGACTGACACTGCCAAGTGGAAATTTTCTGCCTCAAAAAAGATGTCAGTACCAAACCAGGTCTTACTGATAGCAATGATGACCCAAAGGGTCTAAAAATGACTGGGGAGAGTTGCAAAAGACTCACAATGGTCAGGGAGGGAATTTGGAAGATAAACTGAGGCCAGAACAGAAAACAGCTTTCCATTTTGCTTAGCAAGGATGGAAGATGTTGCACACCTAGGATAGAAATTCTAGTGTGATGTGTCCAAACCTATAATCTTCTGGCAAAAGCACTTCAAACTCATGCATACAGGAGGTTTGCTTTAGAGGGAGAAATTTCTTTACAAGACCAAACAATTTCTTAGTTTAAGCTGTTTAATGGTTCTTCTCCATCTTTCCAGAGATATTACTGTCACTTACTCTGAGTTCTGTTTGTGCCTCATTCTTTTTGGAACTGCTGCCATATAAACACGTTTGCTTTCCCAAATATACTCTATCTTTAACACTGTGCCAGTGTATTTCCAATAGGGATGAAGGGGAACAAAATACCAATTGCATTTGCAACTCATCCGTTATATAAGCTGTTTGTGCAAAACTAGCCATACAGATGGGGTACATTAAATGAGAAGGAGTGGAGACAAAAGGAAGGATGGTTCTGAAGACATTTCACCTTTTGATCCATCCATAATTCCAAAAAGGTAGATAAATAATGACCGTACTCCCATTTGCAGCAGCAACTCATAACCATGATATAAACTGATACAAAGTGCAAAATCTCCTTCAATTATGCCTTGATGCATTCCCTGTAAAACAAAACAGAGTCATCATTAAATTAGGAAGTTGATAAGCAGTAAGAATCACACAGCAATTCTTATGACAAAAGTAAGATTGACATCCGAGAAACCACACCAAAGCACAAATACTGCACTACCAGCTGTCTATCAAAACCACCAGGAAACAGGTTACATAGTCCTTAATGATCAATGAAAGCAATCTTCTTCCACCTTCAAATGATCTCCAAAACACCTGTATTATCTTCCAAGATTTGCTCATTACTTTCTGATGCAGCAACCCTCAAAATCTGATAGCTGAACCATCCATCAGCATTTGGCAAAGTTTCTGGCATGTCTACCCAGGCTACAAAATTTAAGGCAGGAAAGCTGGCTTGCCTGCTGTGAAGTGTATTGCCCAATGGTCTTCAGGGTACACATCTCTTTGATTTCCTTGGTTTTTGTTTTGTTAGGTAATATTCTTCTTTACGTTTGCAAAATTGGAACGCTCCATGACAATTTACAGAAAAATAGGAGCAGTGATATAGTTTTGAGGGGAAAGTGTAAATTTGGCAGTCAGTAATTACAATCTTAAGTTGTCAAAATAATTCAGTTGTAAACGGAGTTCTTAATCTTTCCTTAATTTTCCTATATTAGCATTAAGAAACGTGGAGCAAGTGGACATATTTTATTCCAGGGCTAAAACCAGAATGTTACAAAGGAAATTTAACTTAAAATGTGTCAGGAGACTTTGTACACTATGGAGTATTAATATTTACTCACTACTTTAATAACATGAAATAAAAACATTTACCACACATTGTGAAGATGGGTTTTTTCTGTATTGATCTCTTGCTAGAATTATCTGGTACTTTGTAAGGCTGGGAATATCCCGCCTTGCTAAAACTCCTATTTTAATCAGACGTCCAGCAAATGTTTCTAGCACCTGCAACAAAACACAGAAGTATACAAGAGATGTGAAGGTATGTATATTTAGCTCTTTAAAGTAGTTTTGTTGGATAAAACTTACACAACAGAACACAAGAAGCTCACTTATTTTAATCGAAACACAGAATTTTTCAAAACAGACTGGACTGATTCCTAAATAATTTGTTACTGTGCCAGATGACAACCTGGTGCTCTTCTTCAGTGTAAGGTTCTCCACTATCGGGATGTCTCTAGGCTATTTTTCAAAATTTTTTCTAAGATGAGCCGAATTTTTACAACTTGGTTCCCTGACGATTTGTGTCCTCGATCCTTCTGCCCCCAGGATAACCCCATATCCATCAAACCAAGGGGTGGAAACACACACTGTGCTTTTGTAATGGCACAAGTACTGACGGAGCAGACAGGATGTGAAATGGGACAGGTAACCAGCTACTGAACTCACGCTGCAGCTCCCTCTCTTACTGTAACCCTAAATTCAACAGTGTTTCAGCCTCAGGAAAACTTGTGTTCATCTCTGAGAAGTGTAAATTATGGCAGGCGGAGGCCAGCCAACAGGTGAGAAGGTTGTGTGCAGAAGGGATAGAGTTGGGAGACACGAGCAGAGAGGAATGAGTGCCCATCAGACAGGCCCAGCACAGCAGCGTGCCCCATTTCCTTCAGAAGGCACGCCAAAAGGCAACTTGTTTTCATACATCACATGTACCTGCTTTCCACATCGGTGAAACAAGGGAACTGACCTGCACTAATTCATCTTAATCTTGTTTTTCCTCTTGTTTCTTAGCCTTAGGTGGTCAGGATGTTTTTCATAGACTTAGTTTTGCATGAGCGCTAACTCTGTAATAATTGGAGTAATCAGATTTGTTCTACAAAAATTACTTACCATCTGTTGGCCAGCTTGGCTAGTAGCACTAAAAACATCTCTAGTGCACAATAACAAGCTGCTCCAAAGGCAGCGTCTACTTAGTTTGACAGCAGCTCGTTCCTGATGGCTGCTTATATGCATACAGTGTTTTCCGAGTCTTCTGGGCATTTTCCCACCAGTTGAGCTGGGCTGCGCTAGAGAAGGCTAGAGCATAGCAGATGCCTAAGCCCTTTGCTGCTCTTCTTTCAGCCCACTGAAAACCAAGTCCAACAGAACCAATAAAAACAGCTCTAATTTTCAGGCCTCAAACAATACTGACCTGTCTTCAGCTTGTGAAAACAAAATCAAGACAAGAAAGTCAACTGTAAAAGCACAATGCATGTTTATACACTAAGTAACAGCACCCCATTTGTCTTCTTCACACATTTAGTGTATGCTGGGTTTTTAAAGCCTGATAGGATGCACAAATATTATTAACAACCACACTCTCCTCATACCCTGTCAATGCAGTGGCAGCCTAGTTTAACTCCCCTCTGCTGCTTTGATTATTTTATAGTTTGGTACTCCTTTAGCTTCTTACTCTGTGTACAGTGCCGACATGGCACCAAGTGGCAAATCCTGAGTAAAGGGGTGGGAATAATTGCCATCATCAACTACAGCGGCATTAATCCCCCAAAGAATCAAACATGCAAAGAGAACTTTGGAAGGGTGAATGAGCACTTGTGAAAGCACCAGCCAAACTGAGGAAACAACGTGCTGGGTAATTTCCACGCTGCCCGCTCCGTGCCTGCAGGTCTTCAAAAACAGCGAGCTGGAGTCAGCAGGCTAAGCAGATTATAACAGATAAAGGCTGCCGAGAAATAATAGAAACAAAGGCTAAATTCTGAATGCTCTGGTGCATCTTGGGCTGCTCCTCTTCCCTACTCTGGGCTTCAGGGTCTCAGGTGGCTTGTTGTTTTGCTCAGCAGAGCCCAGCTCGGACCACTGGCTCCCAGGCAGAGGGAATCGGGCGATGCCCGCAGGAGCACTGGGGAAGCTCTGGGCACAGCTCCAAAGGCAGGACAGTGCTGTGGAGCACTGCCTGCTCCGCTCCACAGCTCCCAGGAGCTTTGCTGTCAGACCCAATGCCAACCTGCGCCCAATAGCCCCAGGCACCCCCGAGCCCTGTCTTCAGCTTTGACGGTATCTACAGGGAGCCTGGGCCATGGAAAAGCACAGCACCATCCAGAGATGCCATCCTGGAGCATGCCTGCTAATTAAGACTAATGCACTAATTAGATCAAATAAACCACTAACAACAAGCAAACACCAATTGGAAAATACAATATTGCTAGGAATTTCCAGAGGAAAGGCGGGGTGGGGGAAGTAAATCAAGTTATCTTTTTCTTAAAACGCAGTCAAAAACATTCACCAAGCCACTTGGAAGTCTAAATGCACAAGAGATTAATTTCTCATATTTGGTTTAGTTTTAAGAATTTAAAATTCAAAACTTTGTCTTTTACCGAACAGTTTGTTGTTGTTACGTTGTTTTTAAATCTGGCCTGCATCTGACAAGCCACCTCTACAAGGACAGAGCCAGCAACGTCTGTGCCAGCTTATAAATAAAGATATTAAAAAAAAAAAAAAAAAAGGAGAAAAGAAAATGTTGACCATGCAAGGGTAACTCAGTGCTTTTTATTTTAATGGGATATCACTGAAATAGCATTTTAGCCTCCCATCGAACAGTTGGGCATGAGGACACCTGAAATGCTGAAGATCAAGCTTAACCTATGTCTCTAATAGTGGAAATGCAGTCAGTCCTCTGAACACAAACATGATTCTCCAGAAATTAAATTAATGTTTTAATTAAAAAGTAATGCCCACAAATATATATTCAGCACTGGTTTATTATTTCCCATACTTGTTGCGTAGCTTTTTAGAAAAGGAATTACCATTAAATATACTTTTGTGTTTCATCCCTTGACCTAGTTTATACATGTAAGAAAATTATATTGTCACTGTTTGATCAATGTACACCCCTGTCTGATTTAATCATCCTCTGCAAAACAACCCAAGGAAGACTATTATGAAAGACAGCAGGATCCAGTCACCTGGAGCTTCAAAACTAATAAGGAACAGTAAACATGACCTACTTAGAAGAGATACAGAAACAAGCACTACTCAGAGCTATTACATTTATCTTGCCTCCATACCTTTATTTTTAATTAAAAAGATAATACTTCTGGAAAGTCTCCTCAATCTTTCCAAAACATTTAAGTCTTATGTTACCCTTTAAAAACAGAACTGTAGAATTAATTTAAATTAATTGCTTACTAGGACTTGTGGCTTTTCTAGCTCACTAAATTGAGTTCAAAAAGCCGACAGACTTATTACCAATATATAAAAGACAACTGGTAAACTTATCCCATACTGCACTAAACTTACAAAGAACATAAGGTTTTGCTGAACAAAGTATCTTCCCCAGCAAAATCACGCTGCTTTTTGAAGCTTGTACTGAAGTTAGTGTAGGACCTGTCGTTTGGAGCTACGACATTAGCTGAGGGCTACCATGTGTAGTACAGGCAGAACTGGCAAGGCGAAGAACTGTTACTCTTTCAGCTACACCCTAACTAAAACCTGCTGTTAATCTGTTTTCTCTTGGCACAATAAAAAACAAAGGTTCTAAACAACGACCTGGCCTAATTATTTACTGCAGATTTGCAAGCATTCTTTACCAAAGAAACCAAGAAATCTCCCATGCATAAATAACGGTTTGTATTGCATTTCTGTCAGAGCAGAGGAGACGGTTGAAAGAAACCAGCCACTAAGTAGACCATACCTTCATGAAACAAAGACTGCAAATCCACTTCTAGCCCCAGGAAAGGTGAACTACAGAAGCTCTCCCCAGCGCTCCCAGCCTCCATGGATGCACCTGACTGGCTTTATACACTCACACTGCACTTCAATGGAGCTGCCCCTTCCCTTCATCACCTTCCCCTGCCGTCCCAACTCACCCGGCTCCAGCATCTTCAATGCACAATAAGCCACAGACTCCTTCCAGATGTGCTGGGGCAGACGCAGAATCGGCGTGCAACAAAATGAGACTACGTTGTGCGTTGGTGAGGTAACATCACACCTACAGCTGTGCAGGAACATTAATGTGCCCCACTGGTCTGCCTTAACCAGGGACCACTAAAACCGGGAGTAGGGCAGCAACACAGGCAGCTCCAGAGCACAAATCCAGGTTTCAGTTGTAGCTGTGCATCACACGGACATCACGCTGCTCCTGCTCCAGATGTTCAAATTTTCAACAAAGGGAGCGAAGGAAAGGGGAAAGAAGAGACTTCTTCCAGGCTCTAGCCCACCACCCATAGCTGGAAAGGCAGCTCAGAAGGTGTATTTATCACAAGTCTTCACGATAGAGTTGTGAAAGTACTGTCCTGGGGGAGAGCAAACCAATTTTGCAGTAAGCCATGAAATCAACCAAAGCCTAGTTCTAGAGCATTCATTGCCTTGTTGTAGGACTGAAACTAGAAGGGTTTGGGTTTCACAGTGTGCTGCCTTGAGAGGCGTCAGTGTGATAACCTAATATTCCCGAAAGTAACTCCAGGAGGAAGCCCCAGGAGCAGAACATGATTAGTCTCTGCCAACCATAACCCCAGGGTGAGTGAGAGAGTCTTGAGACTATCAAGAAGAAAGTACCCGTGGTCGCAGAGCTCAGCGGTGACCAGAGAACAGCCAGCCCCACAGCTGTAGGAGCACATCCACAGATCAGCTTGGGCAGCTTACACATACCCTTTCACCAACTGCAAAGAAACTTTTCGGGCACAGAGTACATAAAGTTTATGTATAGAGTGAGAACAGTTTATTGTAACGTTTGATGAAGCCTCTCAAATCACAGTATACTACTCAAAGAAGGGACGGAGGACAATTATTAACATAAAAAAAATGTGTTTATGACAGAGAAGGCAACTGAGAAAGGCATTTGGAGCTACAACTAGTGCTCAGTTTTAGTTATTCTCCCTGTAAAGCTTTGGAGTCACGACAAAGACAAACAAACTCTAAACATGAGGGAGAAAAGTGCTATTTTGTAAGCGTTCTACTGACATTTTCTTACCTTCCCAATAATGAAAATAAAGGAACAGGGACACAGCAGGGTACAGTGTTTTTAAGCTGACCTTATAATTCTCCAAAACCAATACCGATCAACCTAGTAATGATCTTGGCGCCTCTGAAAGTTTTGTTGTCAAGTTTATATTAACTCATTCAGACACTTCCCAGTCTTCCCACTCTCCAGAGATCTGTTACCCATTGAACATACACCGCTCTTCCCTGGAAGCTGGTATTCACCAGAAAGATACATAGTTTGTCCTCTTCCAACATCTTGATTTTCTCCTATTACAGCATTTTTCATTTCTTAAAGTTACAAAAAAAGATGGCCTACAGTTTTTACTTTTCAATTAATTTCACTGAGAACATTTTTACCCTTACCCAGGAAGTCATAAGAAAGAAGTGCCTTTTCAATATCAATCTGCCATTCAGTAAATGTCAGCACTTTGCCATGAGACAGAAAGAAGCATCTTATGGAGGATGTTTCATATCCTCAATTTGCAAGGCTGAATATTTTTCTTTTATATTTAGAGATATAACCTGCCAGGAAAGCACCAAGAATACAGCACTACCAAAACTACTTTCTTTCAAGAGTGACTATTTATTAGCCAGCAGTTGCACACAAAATTAACGAGTTGTAGGGTGGAAAAAAACTACAAATACAGCAAAAATCAGCTTTGTTCAACCCCAGTAACAATAATGGTTTCCTGGAAGAAATCTCCAAGAGCCAGGATGCCCTCACTTGGTAGCAATAATCCAACTTCCAAAATTACATGGAAAATTCCTTACCCACAAAACTGCAGTCAGTGTTTGCACTGCACTAAAACATAACTTAAGACACTACCTGTGTCATGGATAGATTCACGTTGTGCCTAACTTTAAGGTACCTACCCCACAGCAATGTAGCTGCTCCACGAATAAAGTGCAACAGTACCTTTGTGAGGAAAATCTGATAACTGCCAAAAAAATACAGTCTGCTTCAGCACATTTTTGATGAATCTTGTGATTCTGTACACTAGGTAGTTGGCCATCAAATCAAATCATCAGACAACCAAACATTTAAGCAAGCATCATTTCCAACATTTGTCAAGAAATTGCCTTCTCAGTGAATTTCAGATCAGAGAAGAGTCTGTGATGCTGCCCACAACTAAGAGGCCAAACATGCTCCCAGTGGAACTATCTGCCTCACTGCAACCAGTGCATTCCACTTTTCTTAAAAAAAAAAAAAAAAAAAAAAAAAACAACCCACATGCTAAATTCATTAGGAAAGAACTGTTCTCTCAGGACATCCCCACTGGCATTTTTCATCCATTTGCAAATTCTCCAAGAAACAACAGTCCTTGGCTGGTCAGCTTTGGCTGTGAGAAGGAACACTTTGTAGGAACAGGCAGATTCAGGCTGTGATGTCAGAATTACACGTCAGGACCTGCATGCCTCTGGCTTCTAAGGCAATTACTGCTTCATCATCACACCAAGATCAGCCCCTGGGACTAGGTAACTAAAGTTGATCCTGTCAGAAAGATACTGATCAGAAAAAAAAAAAGAGGGGGTGGGGGGGTGGGGGGGTGGGAAGATTAAGCATCACATCACAGAGTCAACAGTTACATCCCTAACCTTTGGTTTCCTCCCGCAAGCATCTCAACAGTGTAGGGGAGAGGACTATTTTCCTATTATTCTAAAATTCTAAAGGCCCAGAGGTTCCCCTTTCCTGCCTGCAAAACAAAACAAAAAAAAAGGACCACAACACTTATTTCACATTAAAGTTGGAAGGAAAGACACCACAAATAGAACCACGTGCTCCACGCAGATTCCTGATTCAAATTCAGATCCTGCTTGTCCACAGCCATCCCCATAACAGGTCTGCTCCTCCATCTCTTTCTCATAAAGGCTTGCCCCAGCAATGGCAAAATTGGGCAGCTGTCAACTTCCAAAGATGGACTTTCAATAACAAAATGAGCCATGGTTTTTACACTCCTAACTGCAGCCAGTTTGGAATGACCTTGCAGGTACTGCTGAATAAAATGAAAGATCTGTCTTTAAAGCATGGTTTGAAAATATTAAAAGAAAATCATAATAAAGAAGGATTAACAGGGCATGAAGAGCAGTGGGGAAAAAAGATGATGAAGGGAACAGCTAGCAAAAACAGCACGAGTTAAAGTGAAAAAACGTAGGAAACACGAACTTTTTTAGGATCTACACTGCTTGGATGCTACAGCGCCGGGTGAAGCCACAGAGCATGAGGACCGCTAGTAAAGCGGCCCCTTGCCGGAGCTCTGCCCTGCTCCACCAGCGAGGGGCGCAGTGCGGGCCGCCGCACATCCCGCCCTCCCTGCCGGCAGGGCATTGCCCGGCGGCGGGCGGGCAGAGGCGGGGTCCCCTCCGCCCTCAAATCCCTGGCAGGGCGAGCCCTTCATAAAGCGGCGCGGCGGCGGCAGCGCGACCAGCCCGCTCCCCGGCTCGGCTCGGCGCGATGGAGACGGGCGGGTGCCGCATGGGCGGCACGGAGGCCGGGCGGCCCGGCCATGATCACGCTGGAGGACCTGGACGGGATGCCGAGGAGAGCCCGGACTCGGCGTACCACAGCAACGGCAGCAGCCTGGAGGAGGAGGCCGAGCGGATGGAGGACGAGGAGCAGGAGCGGGCTGCTGAGCTACTGGCAAGCGTGTGCAGGGGGCACCAGTGGACGTGCCCCGGGTAAGAGTCGGCCGGGCCGCGCTAAGACGCTTACGCCCACAGCAGCCCGCTGGGCTTTGGGGGATTAGGGAGCGGCGTTTCGGGGCTTACCGGCCGGTACCGTAACCTTCCCGGGGACTTCTGACCTTCAGCGCAGGGTGTCCCTCTCGGCAGCCCCCCACGCTTCAGCGATGCTGGTGACGGGTTCTCCACGGGGAATGGGACCCCCGCAAACCTCCCCCTTCTCCAGAGAGAGCCTGTCGTCGGGGCTGGCACCCAGCTGTCCCCAGAGGGAGGTGTGGGGCAGGGCCAGGGGAAAACGGCCCCATCTGCCCCTCCTTCACCCCCGGCCAGTCTGGGGAAGGGGCTGGGGTGAGGGGAGAGGTGGTACAGCATAGGGTGTTGCCATCACCCATTGCATTTCCGCCACTTCTGATACACACAGTCCGAGCTAAAGTGCTGCACAGGGAGATTCAAAAGATTTTCTAACAGAAAGCAGATGTAGTAGTGGTGGGTTGACCTGTTCGAACTAAAAAGGACTGATTTGAGTTTCAGTCTTAATTAAAAAATGAAGTTGGCTGCCTGCAAAAGCATTCGTCTTAAGAATCTCTCCTCACTGTAGCTATCCAAGAAGTAGTTCTTTAAAGAAAGATGGTTGAATTGAAAGATAGCACAGCATAAATAAGCAAAAGGATTGACTTTGCTTTTTGACAGTACGCCTCCCAGGCTTATCTTACTAAGAAACTGTTTATTTTCAATTTTAAGAAAGACTGAAGAATCTGAAATATTGTAACAAGTCAGATAACTCATAACAAGCAGCAGAGATAACTGCAAACTTAGCTCTTTCAGAAACTCTAACTGATCTGCACTGTCCTGTGTAGAGAAGTACAGAAAGTTCCTTAGCATCTCTACTGCTCAGATAAATCACCTTCTAAGACAAGGGGAAGCAGCAAAACCTTCAACAGTCTGCACTAGACACTACCAAAATGAAACGACTGTTACTGGAAAACTTCTTCTAGATTCCAACACAGCAAGGGGGGCACAACCTCCTTTCAAGTCATGCCTAGAAGTCTCCGCTTATCTTTCTAATGTTTTAACAATGCAAATCAACGCCCCGTCAGGTACTAACAGAAGGGCAAGCTCAGTCTGAACAGAGCTCCCTGGCTTGCCTTGTTCTCGCTGCCCGCAGGAGGGGTCCTTGTGCCATCCCGTCCCTCCGGGAGACGCAGGTTTTCATCTGTAATCAGTGCATCATGTCTGACAGCTTTGGGGTCTACAGGGGCACAGAGGGAGGGGGAGAGGGGTTCCCTATTTAAGGCATGAAGCATGAACACACAGACATAAGTTGTTCCTTAAGAGTAGCTTTGTGTATCAGAAAATAAGATTCTTTCCCACAAACTTATCTGGTATTCTGATACACAGGAATTTCAATGCCCTGTTTCACTGAGATTTATGAGGCAGGATATCAAGTCTAGGAAATATGTCAAAGGTAGTATTTTACCACATTTTAGCTACTGTAGTATAAAAGGTTTACCCTGTAATGCTACACAAGCGTTACAAAAATCTAAATGGAAGATTTTCTCAGATATCGTCCAGGCTATAGGTCAAGAGTGACTGCATCTCAACTAGAACAGCCTAGGAGTTTGCCAGATTAGTTTATGTGGTCCATTCAAAGTTCAAGCTAACTGTCAGCATCCATGCTAGTAGCCAGCAGCTGAAGAGTACTCGAGCCTCAGGGAACACAGAGAGGAAACGGAGCTTGACTTTCTGGGAGGAGAAATCCTCCAGTTACAGGGAGCAAACCACCTCTCTTGACTGCTGTGTCCCATCCAAGCAGCTGGTGTCAATGCCCAGCCATGATTTAAGAAAATACAAGAACTTTACCTGGCCAGCTATTGACTGCCAGCCTGGTAACTGTGCAGAGCACTCGAGACCTTAACAACAGAATGTATATTTCCTGTAGTCTAGAGGTAAAATCTGCAAAATAAGAACATTATCAAGCCTCTCATCAATAATTCTGGACTGCCACAAGCTCTGATACCTGTTTTGTTCTATGGTGACAACATACCTTTCAAATGATTACTTACTCTGTAGCTTTGTTAGTACCTTTTAAGGGTTACAGGAACACAGTAAGCATCCTAGAAAAATCTAAGATTTTGTGAGATGTGAACAACAGATATTTACATGGCTGGCATTTCAATTTATCACTGTTAACAGATCTTAATCCTATAGACTGACTGGCCTATGCCAAACCTTGCAACAAAAAGGTAAAAGAAAATGAAAGGTGCAGGAAGGTATAAGCTAACTTTCTTGGCTTGAAAACTCCATTGTATCTACTCCCAGTAGAAGCAGAAACATGCTACAGCATGTTTACCTTCGATTTCTCAATTCTAATTTCAATACAGCACAGTCATTAACAAGCAAGCTCAGGAAAGTTGCTACCCATCAAAACCATCTACTTGCTAAAGCATAAAGTTGTCGAAAGATACTCAGTGTACAAAGCAGCATGCACTGAGCTCAGGTACCCAGGCTCCACATTAAACTTCAGACCTGGAATCGCAGGTGGTTTTCCATCTGTTCCAATGTATGTCCCCTGCTGAGGGGCCACTGGACAGCCGTAACCTCTGTGGCTGACGGAAGTATGCAGGGAAGGACTGCAGAGCCCCCATCGCTGGGTCATCCCCAGACTGCAGCCTCACGCCACAGCCCACCCCAGCCCAGTACTGACCCTGCTTGCACCTCCCAGAGCTGTTCCCCGATTGCTCTAAGGTGCACGTCTAGTGCTTCTTTTCAGCATGAAGGTTTTGGTTCCCAGCATTACAAAGGCTGTCTCCTCCGCTCTAGAATGACAAAGTTGTATGTGCATGTACATCACGTAAGGGCACAGCTGACAAGTACATCCCACTTCAGAGACACTCCCAACAGGTCTGATCAGACACAAATTAAGACATACACATTTAAATACTGTTCAATCTTGATGCTATGCACAAGGCTTGTCAAAGGTGCCTCATCTATATAAACCCTTTGTAAAGATTTGCCTCTTGCATAATACCTACCTATAGTAGCAACTGCAATCACAATTTTGAAATTTAATTAACAAGCCTTTACACTGCTACAACTTGTCTTGCCTTTCGTCACACCAGTATTCAAGTTTGCAAGCTTGGACTGACAGATGACATGCAAATCATGCAACTCACTTGGCTTTTAGGCAGTATAATAATATATATAGTATAGTTTTGTGCAGGTTAAAATATTTATAATCCAAATGTTATACTGTCATGCCTGACAGGCATGGATTCATGAACTGAAGAATAAAACTCCCAAAAGGACTTTAATTAGTTGTAATTTCTATCCTGTGCATTAATATGGAATAAATTTAAAAAAAAGAAAAATATAAATCCCCATGTTTATCAATAAAGGAATCTAATAATAGAGTTAACTTTTCTAGAGTCCTAAAAACGTTTCCTAATTCTTGAATACTCTGTGGAAAATTCAGTGCTGAAGTCTAAGCTACTTATAATTTTCTCAGCCTCCAAAGAGATCAATTTTACATGTCAGTTATTACTTACATTTTAAATGTTTCCCAATTACATTAAAAAAAAAAAGTTTAACTAAGTATAGCTTTCTCCCCTTTATTAAAAGGATCTTTACTATTGCAAATAGTCTTAAAACTAAAACCCCCGCACTGGATGCCAGGAGATGTAGGTTTGATTCCCAGCTCAGCTACAGATTTACTAAGTGACCTAGGCCAGTTAATTCTCCTACATCTTAATTCTCCTCTTCTCTGAAACGTGGATAAGACTCTCTTCCCCCATCATCCTGCCTTTTCCACTAAAGATACTTGAGGCACTTAAAACACCCAGGAGAAGGCTCTTACTTCAGTTGAACCTCTAGTCCTTTCATGCATGTCTGATACATACCATGAGGTAGTATGGCAGAAATTCACATCCAAACTTTCAAACACTGTATATAAAAATTAAGTTTCTCAACCTCTATCAAAATACACAAGTGCTTCTATTACTTCAGCTTGAAAGGCAAGGGACTAACTCTTGTGGAAGAGATGCTTTCCATTCCTAAGACTAACCTTATATCCAGAGTTTCCAAGCCTGTCTGTTAGGGATCAACTTCTAAGCAGAATTTATTTATGAACTGCAGCTGGAATTGACGTGAAAGCAACCATAGTTGCAAATACACCTAATCCAACCATATTTAAATCACAAAACTGAAGCAGAACAGAAATACTAGAATATACTAGTATTATATATGCAAGTATAATGTATTTGCTCCTTCTATCCATTTGAGCTTGGCTGGGAAGTGTAACGATTAATACAGACTAGACGATTGCTAGGGTCACTACACCTAGAAACAGAGAATAAGTTCTCTATGTAATTTCTTACAAAATGTGAGAATCACTCAAATGCACATTCCAGTTCCATCTCAGTTTTGGTAAGCGAGCATGTAGGTGCTTACAGTTCTTCAACATAGTCAAGCATTAACACTCTCCTTCACATAATGATCCGCCACGAAAATGCAAGAGCTCAGATCAGAAGTGATGACGCATGTTAGACTGTGCTCCGAGCCCTCCTTCTTCCAAAGGGCAAGACAACAGACAACAGCAAACCTAAGAAGCATGCAAAACTCTTGGTGTCCCTATTAGTCACATAAAGGTGGTACGTTCCACTTAAATTTTACTAGTGCTTTATGGTAACTATGAATATTTAAGAACATTGAACCACTCTATTTCTTTCTATTTCTTTCTTTATGGTAATGGAACCATAACACTGAAACGTTTCAATTTTGCTAAATGTTAATACTCACTCTAAGTCAACAGTTTTCTGTCCCTTCCAAACTGAAATAAACCCTTTAATCTAATATACTTGGTATCTAATCGGACAGCACATATGTATAAAACCACTATGCAACAAAAAGCAATTGTGTTCAATTAGCACAAATCTATGTTCTAATTTCTTTGTTAAAAAATCATGTCTTCTTAAGACACAGTTCTTCAGTGAAGTATACACTAAGGAATTTTAAGTTTCCTCATCTTGTATTTCTTTAGCTTAACGGGACACTTTTCTCCTCCCTCACCTATACTTTCTTCGATCCCCCCTCCACACCCCACCTTCGCTTTCTCCCCTCCAGCCTGAGCACATCGGGCTCTCCAGCCCCTCCCGTGCTTCACCCTGCCCTAACCAGGCGGGCACCCTCCACAAATTATCCTGAGTTCCTCATGCCACTGCTGTACCATGAGGCCCCAAACCAGGCACAGCAGGGGAAATGCAGCTTCATGAGCACTGGACAGAACTGTCAGTCATGCCCTTGAGCAGCTGGCTGCAGTCTTGCTGACACAGCCCCGTGCGTGCCCTGTTCTGTGATGTCTCCTTCTGAAGCTACAAACAAAAGCTCATCTTCTCTTCCACTTCTTAATGAAGATATTTGTTTGCCTTTGGTTTTGAAATCCTGCCCTCCTGTAAGGTCTTACTACAAGGGCATGCATTAAAAAAAAAGTAAATATTACACAATTCACTTAAGACCCAGAACTCCACTTTGCATACAGAGGAGTGGGATCACCACAGCATCTCAGCTGGAACACGCTCTCCATCAGTTTCAGCTCTAATGCTCCAGAGACTGCAAGTAGGAGTGAATCGCAGCGGAAAGCAGCATGATAGTGGGGCAAGCATAGCAACAGGGCAGCATGGCTAGCACAGCATCAGCGGCTCGCCCACTGCGGCCTCTGAGCACCAACACGGGCCTCACACCCAACATATGTCCTGACTACTGAGTAGCACTGAAATGTGTGTAATATCAAGTGCTAAAGTAGAATATTAGACATAAACACCATTTGGAAGTAACAAAAGTTTCCACAGTAATATTTCCTTGAACAAGAGCAGCCAACTCAATTTACTTCTTCATGTGGATACACATTAATCCAACACCAGAAGAGTTAGAAGAGTTGCTAGAATCGGCAGTGTCATCTGCACAGAGACAAAAGTCCGTTAATCTTTCCTATTAATATTGAAGCGCAAACTAAACTTGTTAAAAACACAAAATCGCCTGAAGTTTAACTAAGAGGAAGTAGAATGAGACACATAACCTTCTTATTTCTACAGCTTCACCTCTAAAACTGGAAATGTGTGATTTTGTTGCAGACATGGCAGAGCCATTCAGCAGCTGACTCGGAACAACAGCCCCCAGGAGAGACAGACCATCCCCTTCACTCTCATCCAGCGCAAGAAAAGGTACCGTTTCCCTTCCCAGCTGAGCTTGGAACAGTGTTTTCAGTACTCATACCTAGCTCACAAAAATATGCTTCTTTATAAAATTATTTAGCAATTTAGGATTTTAACATCATAAGTGCGAAGCATTGTAACTGGATAACTACAGATAATTTTAACATCTCAACATTTTTACATGCATGAATTTTTCTTTTTTGTAAGGTAGAAACTATCACAAAAGTCAGAAGATGGTCAGGAATTACAGTCTTTGTGACCTTTGGAATTAATTTAACAAAACCCCTTATATTTTGACATTTGAAATAAAATGCCTATTTTCTTCATTTAAATCAATGCATTTGCTTCTTTACACAATCACATTAATAAAACCTTAGCAAATACTTGAAAGAGATTAATATTTGAAATTAAAATGTAACATGTACTTTCATATCATGGGTCATTATCAAACAAAGCAGAAATTTGCAAACCCATCTTACCCTCTAATGAAAAACTGAAATTGACATCCAGCAAATTGCTTACAGCTCAGGAAATGCGCAAACTGTCTAACCTTAAATACATGACAAATCTTTATGGACCACGTATGAAGAACTCTTGTCACATTTCTTTTAAATAGATCTATATAATTCAAATTTGGAAATATCACAATTTGAATGAGTGTATCTCATCCACATAGTTTGGGACTCCTGACTATTTATGTTGTGATTAAATGCTTGAAAGCAATTTCTCAGTGCTACTGTAATACTGCAGATAAAAAAAACGAGGTTATTCAGTGTTAATTGCAACTAGATGTTTAATACTGCAAGTCCAAGAGATGACCTACTTCCTTATGTTAAAGGAGACTACCTAGAAGTCTGCTGAAACAAATTTTGGTCCAAGATCAGCGGCATATCCCTTCTTGATTTATGCTAGGAAGGATTAAAATTCACAGGTTCCTTTCAAGATCATTTCACTGACACTTGAAAAAAAGATGCAATTATTCCTGTACTCGAGTAAGATGCATACGCTGCACTGGGTTTGGATATCTACTTATTGAATGCCGCCTTGAACCTTGAAATGAAGCACACATGAACCAAGTATTAAACAGAATGAGCCTAAGGTACAGCTGACATTGAGACTTAAAAATCATTCCTAATGCTTGCCGTTCTCCTGGTCATACACCTAAAGAAGTTGATTTCCTTATTCTACAAGTAATATTGTAGCATATGTATTTGTTGTATACAAATACAACCTATCTGTATACATTTTTGTATTTGTATACATTTCCAATTTGCACACAGATACAATGTATTGTATTTGTATACAACAAATATTGTTTGACTTCTATTTGTTTGCTTGGGTTTTTTAGGTGATTAACTTAAAATACAAAATTATTCTCTTATTGTGTTTGCAGTTTGGAGATCTGCTTTATGAAAAACGTCAGTATGGAAAAGCCAAATGGGCTTGTATAAAAATGAAAGAAAAACAGTACGAACAGAGCATATGCCTTGGATTCATGAAGCTTATGAGGTACATTTGTGAGCAGAATTCCTCAGGTAATTGGTACCACAATTCTAGATTAAGTTAAAACATTATATTTATGCACTAGCTTGTCCTAATTGGGGCAGATAGTTTATTAGCTTTTCCCAAATCCTCCACCTGGTCTATTGGGACATTTCCAGCAATGCAGCCTTTCCAGCAGAGTCTGAGCCAAAGTGCTGCTCCCTCTGCACACATGCTAGAGGAGAACATCTGCGGGAAGCAATCACTGCTTCCAAGGGCACTGTGACCATTACAACTGGCTGGGAACTGACACTGGCTGGTTTTGGAGGCTGTCAGCTATAAATTAGGCTTTTGCTACACAATTTTAGTGGTTTATTTTCCACAGCAGTACTGAAATCGCCTGCTCTAAGAACTTACTCGGAGTGTAATGCCAAGAGAGACCATAATGTTTGTCTCTGGTTTGAGTTCATGATACTCAATTTGTGCATGTCTGAATGGACACCAAAAATTTCTGTGTCTGAAGCATATTTTCCAGAAAGATAATCCAGTTTTAACTCAAGTACTTTAAAATAATGGCAAGTCCACCATGTCCTGATAGCTTGTGCCTGCATGAAAAATGTGCACCTAGTTTCCCAATGCAGTTTAATGTGGTTTCAACTGCCAGCCATCCGTTCCCATTTTTTTTAATTCTCCGGTTGATTAAAAAGTATTGCAATGCCTGGTGTTTTGTTCTGTAATAGTACACGTTGTAATCAAGTCAACCCTTACTTTTCTTTCCAAGAAACTGAAAACATTGATCATGAAAGCTCTTCTTTAATCAGGTATTTTCCCCACTCTCCCCATTCTTTTAACACTTGAGCATAATTTAAAAGTAATTTTGGCTCCAGAACAACGCAGCTTTGTTTTCAAACTGTGTACAGAAGCAACATGCCCACTCATAGACATCACTGCTACCTGCACAGTCAAAACAGTCAACCTTTTCCTAGAACATTGCAAAAATATAGCAACATGTTTGATAACAGCAAGTCCTAAATTAATTCACAATGCAGCCCCCTTATCTTGCCTACATTCTTTGTTCCCAAATATTTGAAACATGACACAAGGTCAGTTTACAAGATAAACACAGGGAAGGAAGTTAAGTCAAACTCCTTGCCCTACATGAAGACAAGAGAGCTCATCAAATACCACGTTTTAGACACACATGCGCAATATTGCGCATGTCAGTTTTAGTTATGTACGCACACACACAAACTACAAGGCATAATAAAATGCTACTTCCACTTGGAATATACAACTGTATTTTCTAAAATATCCTACTGAATTCCTTTTAGTAATGACATTCCTGTTGCTCCACGGTACTCAGTTTATATTGTTCCGCTTGGGTTCAGAAGTCAAGCACACCATGTAGACCTCCTTTTACATTTTCTAAAAAGTCATGTATGTCTCCTCAGGACTGTACTTGGGGATAACAATACCCATTGTGACCATAGTCCATACGAATGAATCTCAATCGGAGATGACACAGGCAGTGACAGTAGCATACTACCTGCCTGAAGCGCTGCAGGACGAGCCACCTCATCCTTTTGACTCTGACATAATCATTGAAGAATGGCCTTCTACTATTGTTTATAGTAGGTAAGAAATATTTCAATTCTGTTCTAGTAAAATCTGTAAAAAGATGGTAGTTTTCAATTTGGGCATGTTACATCTTTAAATCAAGGTCTAAAGGCTAACAAACAGGAGAACTTGATTTTTAGTAATTGTTAAAAGTTGCCTGCTTTACGAGACTGGGATATTCAGGAAATAATGGTTACCGTCTTACTTGGGAAAACATGCAGCTGTAAATGTGAGATACAAACTCAAAACACAGACTATTCTGTGTAGCTAGGAACAAAGTATCTGCCATGTCACTGAAAATGTTCAGAAAAAAACTGTTATGTGTATGAGATCAGTCAGGGAGTCATTTGCGAAACACGACTAAATAATTTATGAGGAGTCATTTCTAGTCTCTGGAAAACTGTGGATTTTAAAAAGAGCTTGATATGAAGTTTTCCTTTACAGGAGCTTTAGAGGAATCACCAATGAAGACTCTATAATGAGAGAAATAAACCTGTTGGCGGAAATTCTGGAGAGTCCCGAGTTATGTTTGCAGGATACATTCATCATTGCAGGATATACAAATCCAGCTGCTGCCAACCGACACAATGAGATATGTTTCCTTCAGAGACCATAGCCTCCCCTTTCCGATGCTTGTCACTCACAAAAATCAGTGCTGATTTACAGGGGAATCATGTAAGGCTACACATCAAACCCTCAAAGATTTTAGAATTGTGGATTTTGGCCAGTTAGCAAGGCAATCACTTCAACTTAATAATCCAACAGAGGTAACACCTGAAACATACAGTTTCCTATGTCAACTTTTACAGTTTTTACACAATTTTTATGGAGATTTTTAGCACTTTTAAAGTTAGTTCACCTTATCTTTACAAGATAAGGCAGACGGAGACCTCTCTCCTTGTCCACTTATTAGCAGCTCTAGACTGCTTGTGGCCTGGGACAGTCCCAGGGGAGATCCTGGAGCCCCTGCCCTGGGCACCCAGTGCTGCACCAGCTACACAAAGACCCTCTTGGGGCCTTCAGTGGCTATGCTGCAGAAAAAGAATGTTCAGGTCTTAATCTCCGAAGAGAACTACCAGATATAGACCACTGGGATTAAACCAAGGAGCAAACTAGACCAATGCTGACTGCTTTTAATGTCATCATCTGTGGAGCAGAGATTCTTAATGCTTACCTCAAAAAGCATTCAACCAAAGTACTTCTAACCTTGAGAAGAAAGCAAGGAAGCAGAACAGTCCTAATGCTCATTGAAGTTTTGTTAGCAAAAGTTACAGGTTTTCTTAATCACACACTCATAGTAATCCCATGACTATATTTGGCATTTCTAAATAGAAATTGGTTATTCTTAACTCTTCAGTTTCCCGAACACTTTCATCTTATGACTTTGCTAAGTGTTAAAACACTACAGCTGAAGTATTCGTTCAGTACTTTTTACACTTGTCTGGCAGTACCACATTGTTAATGTTATAATTGATACAATATTTCACAGAAAAAAAATTTGAGCTGGAAGTGACCTCTGGCAGTCGCCTGGTGCTGCGCTGCTGGCAGAGCGGGCTGCTCAGGGCCTCACACTGCTGGATTTTGAGCGTCTCCAGGGATTGGGAGCCTGTAACCCTCTAGGCCCCATTCCAGTATCTGACCACCCTCACTGTGAAAATTTTTCTTCCTAATACCTAATTTTCCCTGTTGCAGCTTGTTTCTTTTATCCATATGATAATTCTGGAAGTAGACAGCTGCTAGTGTAGCACGCTGTGATCGAAAGACAAGCCCACATCATTCTTCATGCATGAGGAGGTCTGAAAGCAGCACTCACGCTTTGCTGTGTTCTGCAGCTACAGAGCACCTACTGCACTTTAGAATCAGGGTAGCAAACAGTTTTGCTTTCAACCAAAAATCCCTTCCTAAAGTCTCCCCTCACAGATGTGATGGTAGAGTTTAATCTTAATAGAATTAAAGATCTTTTTATATAAAAATTCATTAATTATATCACCAGCGTTATTTATTGATTATACGATTTAGGATTTAGGCTTTAAATACCACTTTTGTGTTACTGAGTTACAACATACAAGACAGCACCCAGAAACAGTGTCTGCTAGCTTACAGTAGCGTTAATTGGCAAACACAACGGATTTATGGAGTACTTCTGACTGAATAAACATACAGGTCTCAAGAACTTTAAAGCCTCCGGGTTCCACAAGGCTCTCTGCTGCACAAAACTGACTTTATGCTTAACCTCAAATCTCTTGCGGAGCAGCAGGATCGCGGGGGGGGGGGGGGCGGCTGGCCCTGCCTGGCCCTGCTTAAGCGTGCCCAAGGCGCTCTCTGGTGGTGGCTGCCCTCAGAGACTCTGGGGAGGCAGCAAGAAGGGGAAAAGGAAAAGAAAAAAATAAAAATTAAAAAAAAAAAAAAAAAAAAAGAGAGAGAGAGAAGGTTTCGTTTAAACGCAAACAAACTGATAAGTCTTTGTGGGGAGAAAACCAACCAGAAAAAGCAATCCTCACTTTCTTCTTCTGAATGTCCGTTATCCCTAGTTGTTCAGCTATCCCGCACTAGTCCGGCACAGACCTTTGTATTGCCACAAATTAATGGGATGTTAAACTGTTGGGGGGCAATCTCAAAAAAGACTGTGGGACTGGGGGCTTTCTTATTCCAACCAGAAAGCTACCAAATCTGGTTTGCCAGGTGACAGCAGAAATGCTTGTGCCAGTTGTGGCACAACTCGGAACCGCTTTGTCTGATGTGCCAACTTAGATAAACATCGAAGTATTTCTTACTGAACAGAACGAGACAATGAAGGTACCTGTCACATCTTTTATTCCTCTTTGTTTGTTCAAGATGCAGGATCATAGCCAGGGAAAAAAATTCAGACTTCCTTTTCAGTATGTTGAATTGTTTCTTGTTTGATTTTTATTTATGTTGCTTCTTATTTATTTTTAACATTTCCTCAGATTGTTGGAAATGCCAGCCAGTATTAAAGTGAAAGCTAACAATTTAATGGAAAACATTAGTTTTTAAAAACTGAGTTGAGTAGAGGGCCCAGGGAGGCATTAAATAACAGGTTCTGTTTTGCCCTCATCCCCCACAAGATTTTTGTAAGAGCAAATAAAAACAATTTTCACCTTTGACATGATGTTATGGTAAAATAAAGAAGTTTCTGTAATTTGATTGCTTTTGCCAGTTATAGAAATTATTTTAAGGCTTTAGCACAGCAAACGTCAAATAGCTATTGGAAGCAGTTAAATCCTCTCACCATAAAGTACCAGTTTGTACATACTTTGCATTTTAAATGTCTATCGCAAAAAGCATTTGCTATATCTTATGTCTCTTTCCATAGGCAATCTTCACCTAAATACTTCTGTGACTCAGCTACTTGTGGGTACATTATAGAAACATTCTTGTTACTGAAATATAAAAATAAGGTATTTATCTGAATGTGCTGATATCCTAACCACAGCAAAGTGTTCAGTGTTGTTTTATGTAAAACTGTGAATTCCAAGATAGTATTTATTTTGACTTATGTTAGACGGCTTCTGCTGCTGAGAAAGAACCAATTAATCTCGAGTTTGAAGATACACTTTATGGCTATGGAACATTGTACCAACTTCTGTAACCAGCCCTCACAAGCATGGGCACAAAGAATTGTGTTTTTTCACTAACACACAATAAATTTTACTTCATAGTTACACCAGTGAATGCCAAGGAAACGTTACTATTACTCAGATACATTACTTCAGAAAGCTTGCAAACATTATGTCAAGCTTCACTACCTAACTCCTGTTACCAGAATAGGTATGTTATTATCCATCTGTGGCTCTACTTTGTAAGCCATTAATTAATGGATTTTCATTTTAATTTGAAGTTATTTGATTTCCACTATTCAAAGGAGATAATAAAACAGAATTCACCCATATTTTGGAAGATTAAATGACGTAGCCTTAACAGATAAATGTTGTCCTGCATACTGTGTATTTTTCGAACAAGCATTAGTGCCTAAGAAGTTTATTCCAGCTATTGCGATACTCAGGGCCTTGCTTATTGTATGTATACAACTATAAAAATAATTTTTATGGCATTGTTGCGTTATGCTGTTTTACACTGTCCTTCATTTTCACTGAAATGTCGTCTTGTTTACTGTTACTGTTTATCAAAATTAAAGATAATGATTTTATTGTGCAGAGTACACCTGGCTTTCATTTTGCAACAGACATACGAGTCCTTTTGCTATTTTTCCTTTGAATGGGAACAGCAGAAGTCACAAGTTGCTATTCTGATTCTACGAAAGCCATTTAAGCCCCCCAAAAATTAAATAACTTTCAAAAGACACACATTCTTTGAAATAAACAGGTACATTTGGAGCTATGTGTCTACGGGCTGCAGCCAGCAGGCCTGCTAGCAAACTCACTCCTCCTGACTGCAGAAGCCATCTGCAACCCCTTTTCTGTCAAGCACCCAGCACAGTCCCCCACAACTCTTATAGCAGCACAGACTGGGGTAGGACTGGTTTCAGAACCAAGCTGGAGAGAAGTTCTTAAAGAGTGACATATGTATTGGAGCTTTCTCCTAAATCCCAATGCCATTCAGAACATACTCCATGACTGATTCTTTTGGCAGGGGACAAGGATAATGCAACATCTACTGGTTGCTCCTGTGGCTGCACTCACATCTCTATCCTGATCTCAAACCGCTCAGAAGCCAAACCACAGGAGCACAGCAAACAGTGTAACTTAATTTCAGGGCATGGCCGATGTCCATTGCTGTGCTGCAGAAAACTGCACAACCACAGAAACACCTCAGCAGGAGCCACTTCTGAAAGTGCTGGGGTCTCTAAGACTAAGGCTTGGCTTGCCCCTGAACACTGGAAAAGGCGGGGGCACTATCCTTCCACACTCTCTGTATTGTTACAAGTCATATTTTCTACGTAAAGCAGTAGCAATACAAATGCAAATACCAGATCAAAGAGAGGAAATAGAAACCACTGAAGCCGCAGTGACGATTTAGTCCAGGTTTGTCTATACTCCTCAATTACACCAGATTAGCCAAACCTGCATGCTTATTTCAGCTTAAATCTCAAGTGAAACACCTCAGATTGAAAGCTCATATTGAGTGCAGGGATTTAGAGGCACCTGTAGTGATGCAAAACTATCTTTAAAGTTCTTGCTAGCTTATCAGTGGAACTTCCTCATTTAAATATGCTCTCAGGTTACTGGATTGAAAACAGGTGAACTAAATCTAGAAAATGAACAAACAAGTTTGACAGTGGTCTTCACATAAACACCAAAATCATTAACTTTAATCAAAAACATACTCTAAAGCCAACAGTATGATACTAACGTAATCCTATTTTTTTTGTCTCTTACCAAAAAAAAAAGAACATACACTTTGAATGTTTCAAAGCAGTATTTTATGTAATACCATTTGTCTACCAGTACCTTACTTAGAAGATGCAGACCGTTAAGTTGTCATTGACTTGCTAACAGTGCTGGTCCCTGCTAATCTGTCCTAAATTTGGACATTACCTACTGGTAAAAAAGAAGAGAAAAAACCCAAACCCCAAAACCCAAACAAACAAGATCAAGGGGAACTAAGTACACTTACACATGACTTAAAGCTCTAAAGGATATTCTTAATCAGAGGAAATGCTTCAGTCAGTATACAGTTTTCATAAGGCTGGCAATAACCCAGACAACACAAGCATGGTCATTCTCAACATCTTAATACTACTAAATTCAGCCAAATTAAGAAGCCCTAAGCTTATGTCTCATGGCAATTTTGCAAGGACTCCTGCAAGAGGATGAGAAAACTAATTCAATTTTAAGTTTTCCATCAGAGCTCTTCAAGTTTTTGCAAGGTAATAGCTAGCATTGGTGGAAAGTGAAACTGCAGCTGCTAAAGTTGAAACAAGTTTCTTTCTTTGCCTTATACTCAAAAGCAAAATTAATTGAATAGGAAAGTGTTACCTTTATAAGTTATTGCTAGTCTAGACAGAGGTGTTAAAATAGGAAGGGAGATTATATATTTAGTGACACTGTCTGTTTAACAACAAAGAAATGCAACAACTCACCTGGATGTAAGCATTCTGAATTTCTACCAATTCTTCACCAAGTGGAACAACAATTTTCTCCACTTGTCTCTCATGAGAATAAGGCTGAATTTCTGGAGAATCTTCAGCACATAGTTCTATCTGAGCAATGAGTAAGTTGGAAATAACTTGCTGCACAGCCTGTTTGAGAAGCCACAAAAAAAAGACTGTATTTGCTCGTTAACACTCTGACAACAAAAGTCAATATCACGTGAAAGTAACTACTTCCATATTTTAGCAGGCCTTGAATATAATTGTAAGGAAAAGGTACCTACTAACTATATATGAAAAATGAAAGACTCTCCAGTTAAAGATCTCAAGTAGTATATAAAGAGTCAATATGGCAAGCTCCTGAATCCAAAAAGCATGCTACTGCACGAGGGCTGGAGTGACAGAACTTTCCCTTTGGCTTTGGGTGCCCCATTAAATACCCGCTGAGAAGTAACCTAGAGTTAGGAGCTTAAACTGAATTTGGCTGTCCATCCGCCTTAGACTGAAAACCTCAGCCTTATTTATATTTACCCAATATAGTACACTGAACAGAGCATGAAAGCCATTTTGCATTGAGAGTATATTCTTTTTGGTTCAAGTGGGTTTGTACTCTCAAAAACCAGCAGGTATTATTTCCTTTTAGAAAGGTCAGGAAATAAATAATACAAAGTCGACAGCATGAAAAAGACAAACACTCACTAAGTAATGGATTGATTAAGTTTTATGTGGAATTCTAAGACTTCAGTATCCTGCACAATGTTCGAACGGTACCAAATGGTATTAAACATAGCTTCTACTGAAACTTTATTATTCCAGCCACGCAAGTTGATTTGACTCACCTTTGTATCACTGCCTGGTGTGGCACTTAGGGCCAAGATCCGAAATTGATTTGTATATTTGCTTAGTTCCCTTACAACCTAAGAACAGGGAAGATTCCATTAATATCCTTAAAGGAGATTATTTGCTGCCACAAACTATATTGATGAAAATATCCACTAAGTAGAGTGAGCTTAACAAAATATTCTAAAAAAAGTATATCTAAATTCAAATGGGAACCAGGAACTATGCACAACTCCAAATGTATTCAGTCAGTTTCTCCAGTATATAAAACTAACTTTCTTTTAGGTCACATATTGCTATGAGATTAAGCCATGATAACACAACAAAACTCTTTGCTAATCAATGCAGAACCCAATTTTAAAAAGAAACCTTGAACTCATTTTACTAAGAACTTTACCAAAAAAAGATGCACTTTTTTCTGGAAAAAATACCTCTCCCTTTTAAGAGCTATTCAAACATAGCAAACACACCAGAGTACATGTGCAAATACAAATACATCCAAAAGAAACATCATAGTGACTTTTTTTAAAAATTGCCCAATTAAAAAAAAAACAACCATGTTTAAACAAAAATTACAATTTTATTCAGACATTAAAAAAATTCCCACCTTGCCTTACCAAGTTTTACTACAGCTTTTATGTAGAAACAAGGCACTGACAATGCAGAGGACTGTTTGATCTCTTTCAAACAAAGCTAAGGACCTATATGACAACAGTGACACTTTATGGAGATCCTGTAAATGATTTGGGGGGAGTTTTTTTGTAATTGTGAGATAAGAGTGGGGTGACTCCAGCATTACCTGACAGTAGGCGTGATTTCCAAGGGCTTTGTGGGCTTCATCAATAACTAAACATTTAATCTCCACAGCAGGACACGTCCCACGAGAGAGATCATTCACCATTATTTGAGGTGTAAGGAAAAAGACTCTCTTGGTAGCCCAAAGTTCCCTCCGATTGAGGGCTTGGGTTCCCCCTGAAAATTAAAGAAATAACATTAGCAAACTGTTCTGCTGAGAACACACCATGACCTGAGAGCAACAGCAGAACTCCGACAGGGCTAGCAGACATATGTTGGCTTTGGGAAATGAGCGCCTTTTAAAATAGCATGCACCTTGATGCTATTCCCATTTTTAGGGGAAAAAAAAAAAACGCAAATACAATGACCAGGAAGATTTTTTTACATTAAAACACTATATCCAGAGATGCAGAAAACAAGGCTAGAAAACTCAAGATAGGCCCTAGCCCCCCGCAGCCCCACACCTAACCTACCCCTCCTCTGACAGAAGGCTCTGCTTAAGAACAGGTGACGGATTTGGTCATTAAGGCTGTTACTTCAGTCAGCAACAAACTGCAGTTCATGAGGTTAGAAAAAAGGGGGGGAAAAAAGCCGTTATCCTTTGCCTTAAGTTTCATACAGAGCATATTTTCTGTGCAGACATTTAAATCTCCGCGCGGAAGCCCCAAGGCTGTATGGCCCACAGGGCTGCACCCCAGAGCTCCAGAAAATATCTCCGAGTGCTCCATCACCCTTACACTGGTGACCTGGGGTTTTAACTATTCCAAAAAAAACCCTGAAGTTAAGCCCTGAAAAGCTTCTCGCTCTAAAAAAAAGACTCTTTTTTTTTTTTTTTTCCTTGCACTGTGGCTTTTCACGTGGCTTGCCCTTGCCTTTAAGCAAAGCAGCCTCGATGGCGAACATCTGAGGCGACCCCCGAGCACGACGCTCCCCGTCCCTTACCTGTCATCTCGGCCATGTGCTGGGCCGGGATGCCCATAACGCGGGCACAGGCCTCCATCTGCTGGGCCACCAGCGGCTTGGTTGGAGCGAGGAAGAGCACCTTGCCGGAGGGGAACCAGCGGTAGAAGTTGTACATGACGACGGCGGCCACGAAGGTCTTGCCCAGCCCGGTGGGCAAGCAGACCAGCGTGTTGGCCAGCAAAGAGGCGCGGGCCATCCGCAACTGGTAGCCGCGCTCCGGGTAGTTGGTGGGGTAGATCCAAATGGACCCCACCGCCGCGCTGAAACCCCCCACCGGGCTCGGGTCCGCCGCCGCGGCCGCTGCCAACAGCAGCTCATCGTCTTCTTCTTCATCCTCCTCCTCCTTCTTCTTCTTCTTCTCCGTTGTCTTCCCGCACGCCACCCGCCAGGCCTGAGGTAAAGTTCGCTGCCGCCCGCCGCTCATCCTCCCTCAGGGCACGGCCGCTCCGCGCGGCTCCCGCCCGCTCTGAAGTAACGCGCGCCGAGGCGCAGCGTCCTCCATTTTCTCTCAGCGCCGCCGCTTGAAAACCCCGCGGGAGCCGCCGCAGGGACGGAGGGGTGGGACCGGAGACGGCTCGCCGTCTCCGGTCCCACCCCTCCGTCCCTGCGGCGGCTCCCGCGGGGCCGACGGGAAGGCTGGGCGGTGCGTGAGGAGGAGGAGGAGGGAGAGGTGGTGGCGGTGGCGGGCGGGAAAATGGCGGCGGCGGCGGGTCCGGCGCAGCCCTGGAGCGCTGAGGAGCTGCGGAGCGAGGCGCTGCCCAAGAAGGATATCATCAAGTTCCTTCAGGAGCACGCAGCCCAGGCGGTAAGGGGTGGGTGTGTGGAAGGGGGTCCCCTCTTCTGTGCGTCCCTCCCTCAACCGGCGTGTCTTGTAGTTCCTGGCGGAGCACAAGCTGCTGGGGCAGGTGAAGAACGTGGCGAAGACGGCGAATAAGGAGCAGCTCATCGCGGCCTACACGCAGCTCTTCCACACGCAGGTTTGGAACTGGGGCGGTGGGGGCCGGCGGCCGGGGGTCGGGTGGTGGCTGATGGCTGATGCCCCTCTGCCTCCCCGCAGCGGTTCAAGGGCACGGACGGCGCGGAGAAGGCGGCGGAGAAGGCGAAGCCCGCCAAGGCGGAGGAGGCCAAGGGGAAAGCGGCGAAGCCCGAGGAAGCCGTAGAGGAGGTGGGTGCAGTAGCCCCTGACTCACGTCATTTGGGCAACTTCGTGGGTGGATTTCAGTGGTGCCCGGTGACAGGATGAGGGGCGACGGGCACAGACTGAAACATGGGAAGTTCCATCTCAAAATGAAGAGAAACCTCTTTCCTTTGAGGGTGCCAGAGCACTGGAAGAGGCTGCCCAGAGAGGCTGTGGAGTCTCCTTCTCTGGAGATATTCAGACCCCACCATGGATGCGTTCCTGTCCAACCTGCTCTGGGTGACCCTGCTTTGGCAGGAGGTTGGACTGGATGAGCTCCAGGGGTCCCTTCCAACCCCACGTTCTGTGGGCCAGCCAGATTATCCAGGTCTTCGAAAACCTGATGACCGTAAGAAGTCTGGTACCATGCCTTCAGCTTACCCAGCTTCTCTAACGTAACTAGTGATGGGCACTGTGCCTCCCTCCCAAAGCTTCTGCCTTTGCTGAAAACTGCACCTACGCTGCTACGTTTTCCCCAAATATTACAGCCCTGTGATATCACGTGAGCGTGCCGTTCACTAACACTGCATCTGTTCATTCGGTGCCTTGGACTAGCTCGTTGTTCCATCTTGAATGTAGTTGGTCTGAGACTAGTTAATGCAGCAGTCATAACTCTTGTTTTTATAAACTTAGGGGCCGCCAAAGTATACAAAATCAATTTTAAAGAAGGGTGATAAAACCAACTTCCCGAAGAAAGGGGACACTGTTCATTGCTGGTATACAGGAAAACTACAGGATGGAACAGTCTTCGATACCAATATTCAAACAAGTAAGGTCACGTATATACTGTTTGGCTTTTGTCGCAAATGCGGGTAGAGGAAATTAGCTGGACTCATTAAGCAGCCTTGGGCAGGCACTCCCTTACGGAAGGTGTGTGTGGCGGGAGTCCTGACAAACTGCTTTTACCATGGTGGTGTTGAGCTGACTGGCGCTGTCCCTGCAGTCTGCTCCCGGAGCCTGATTTTCCATGAGGAAGCGCAGAGCAGTATTTTAGGACTGGCTGGTGTCAAGTGACAGTGCTGCGTCTTGCCAGAGGTCACGTCTGGCATTCTCCAGCCATACATAATGTGAAATGCAGGGATTTAATCAGGGCTGAAACTACTTGGGAGGAAAGATGGTTCCTCCTCCGGGAGCTCCCTTTATCTATGGAACTTGAGCACCAACAGCGTAAATAGCTTCTCTAAATAGACACGTCTTGGTGTGCTTCTGTAATAAACCCTGAAGCGTGGAGGCACTGGACTGAGAGTGATTTGAAGTAGTCTGGTGTTCCGTATCTACTGCAGAGAAGTCTGCTGGTGTTTTTGTGGCAGTTTCTCAATCAGGGGATTTAGGTACATGAAATTCTGCAGTCTTAGAAACGCTTTTCCTGCAGCGATGTCCAAGAGTGAGAGGAACAGCAGGGCTGTCACTGCAATACTGTCTGTGAGCCATCGTACTTGTTCTGTGTTCCATATTGACTTTTTTTGGTTCACTAATGTGTTTATGACTTGTACCGTCAACTGTAGTAATTCAGAAATGAGTCTTGGAGTTCAGTGGATCAGTATCTGAAAGATGCTCATCAGCTTTAGCTCTTGGTGCAACTTGCACGTTTAATAACATTTTTAGTGCACAGTTTTTAGTGCACTTTTCTTCTAGAAACCTGATAATGGGCTGAAAATAATACGGTAAGAACAGATGTTTATATAAAACATGATTTAATAGTAACTTTAGATAGAAGCATGGAATGTGCTGGTGTGATGTTAAAGCAAATGCACATAAAACTGTCTTTCAGGTTCAAAGAAGAAAAAAGCAGCCAAACCTCTAAGTTTCAAAGTTGGCGTAGGAAAAGTAATCAGAGGTGTAAGTAAACCATTAATGACTCCCTCAGAATCCAAAAAATTTTCATTCCGCAGGATTTATGACCAGGGTGCAAATTTTGAGCTGCTGTTCTTGTTTCTGGTGGAGGTAAAAAGGCAATTTGAAAGGGTTTACATCCGCAGGAGTAGTATTTGTTCTTTATGGATGCGTTCATCCATCTGCAGTGTCATTCCTCTCGTTAAGTAGCATGTGGAACACGGTGTAACGTGTTACACAGACACTGGTGTGAACTTGGCGTGTCTGGGAGATACCAGCTGATGTGCAAAGCAAAGGAGGTGCTTAACTCTGGCTGTGGCTGAGCCAGTGGTGAAACGGGCGTCTGTCTGCACGAGGCAAGAATGCAAGAAGGGTCTTACGCTTACCTGACTCTAAACAAAACAAACCTGACCCAGCATAATCTTCCATGCTGCTGCTGTGCAGGAAAAAGGCCTTTATGGGTGAAGGGATTGGCACTGGGAGGGGGAAATGTCCCTGGGCTTGTGGCCAGTACTGCAGAAGCAGGAGTCGCCTGGGTTTTCTGTAGCCTCTTGGCTCCCGTGTCTGTGTGGCTGCCAGGTATCCTCCTCACACAGTTACAGGGCGTGAGCTGCAGCTGCTCATTGCGAAGTGTTGATACAGCGCTAAACACAACACAGGCTTCGGGCAGTGCGAGCGAGTCCTGAAGAGGGACAAGCACTGAAATAAAATTAGTCTTTAAGCATCAGCCTTAAATAAAGGGTAATCCACTGATACTGCACCACGGCAGGGAAACGTGAGGCAGAGAGACAAACCCCTTGGTACTGTGTGTGGTGGTCTGCTGGGAAGCGCTTTTGGAAACTGAGGATACTTCCTTAGAAACAAGCGTGTTACTGCATTGGTTCACGAGTATCATCACAACGTAAAAGCAGGAATCTGCACTGCCAAGTACAGCGCAGGCTAACGCGGGAGCAGGGAACATCCGCCAAAGGGGATGTTTCTTCCCACAAATCAAAAGGTGAAGCTACCGCACAGCACACGCTGGGGTGGGTGAGCGCGCTGGAGAAAATGACGCAGTATTCACTCACAGCAGCAAACGGGAGAGGCATGTGAAATGCACTTTCCCTTAAGCTCTCTAAGACTGCTGTGTTCTTCTGTGGTTTGTTTGAGTTTGTTCTGGTTTGGTTTTCAGTGGGATGAAGCTCTCTTAACCATGAGTAAAGGAGAGAAGGCTCAGCTGGAGATTGAACCTGAGTGGGCATATGGCAAGAAAGGGCAGCCCGATGCTAAGTATCCTTTCACAACTAATGACTCATTAAGCAACTTGGAACTGCTTGGTGGAATAAAGTGCTTTATGGATAGGGCTGTAATGGGGGAGCGGTCACTTGGCACCCATAGCAGGCTTAGAATGTTAACAGTACAAAAAAAATTCAGTGAACTTAATGGACGGATGCAACTGCCCGTTTGTTCTGAAGAAAAACTCCTGTAGGGAGTACTGCAGGGGAGAACGCGCTGTGTTTGCTGCTGGCATTTTTATTCTAGCTGCTTCCAAATGCTTTATTAAGACGTGTGTCTAAGTAAAGGGCTATCCACGGAACTGGGACTGAGCGTCTCATGACAGCTGGGCTTAGACACCAGCTGTGGCTCCACACTGAATCAGGGATGTTAAAACAGGGCAGTGAAATACAAAACTGACACATGAGAAACAGGACAGGTGCTAACTCACTTAACACGGATGATGTGATAACTGTGGGCTGAGGTTTTTTTTAAGCTTCCTTAACGTGTGCCAACAGGATTCCACCAAATGCAAAACTTTTCTTTGAAGTGGAATTGGTGGATATTGAATGAAATCAAGACTTTCCTTGGCTGCTGGGAATCCATTTCCGATCAAGAAAGCTTCTGACAATGCAGTTTTGCTCTTGTAACTTCAGGATATAGTTACAACTGTGGCCTTGTACTGAAATCAAGTTTGTTTTCCCTGTCCCCAACTGCTGTACAGTAACACACCACTAAAGAAAACATAGTTTATACGTGCAAGTGACTGCACTTCTTTGTGTGTACGATCACCTTAAAGCTTCTTTCTCTTACTGTGGGGGGAAAATGGCACAGATCTCCAGCAAATTGTGAAAGGAGAACTAGGCCCCTCCGGAACAGCCAGGCCTGTCATGAGCCCAGGCTGTACTGAGCGAGCTTTCACTGTAAAGCATTTACTGCGACACTCGAGTCCTCAGCACGTCCTTGCCCTTTGGTGTAGCTGTCAAGTTTTACAACAGCGCTCGCCCTACAATTTCAGATAACCTAAAAGAGTAGGAGAGGGGAAGAGGAAAAAAGTGTACATTTATACTCTAGGCACTGCATTTCTCTTTTAAAGGTGTTTTATAGACGTGTCAGTCATGATGCCCCCCTTTCTAGAAGGGAACCCTACGTGTTCCTGTACCTCAGCCACAGAAATTTGTGCAGGTGTTGAGCTGAGACTCTGGCTTGAATAAGGCAACCCAAGAAAGCTCAGAGAACTACTGAATTCCTTGCTTTTATTACAAAAATGGGAATGATCACTTTGATCAAAATGAAAAAAGTTTGCTCACACTGCGTACATGAAAAACTCTAAATACAAAAATCATCCCAAACACAGTTTGTGCTTTTTAAAAAAGAATGCAACATCATTTTGCACCGTGTTTTAATTTTTGACCCCCACATAGAATAGAAAATACATACCGCAGCTTGCAAAGGCTGCATCATACTCTGACGAGTTTCAGTTGTAACGAGATAAAGCAGCAGTCTGGGAGCTGCTGGCTGGGACAGGGAAAGGGATATCGTGATGGAGCAGGTCGTGACACTGCGGCTGGAGCACAGAGCAGGAGGTTACAGCTCTGCTCCCACCAGCGCCCCCGACCTGCTCCTGTCCTGCAGCAGCCAGCAGCGGTACCCAGCACTGCTCGGCACAACGGCTTCCAAAAAAACAACCAAAACCTACAGCTGTACTGATTAAGTCTATGGAATCATTATGGGGCTGAAAAAAATTCTTCAGATATCTCCATAAATTAGTGCAGGGAAATAAAAAAAAATAAAATGCATTTATGGTAAACTAGAATTGTAGAGAGATACCATTTATCAGTTACCAGCACACAAGTCTTGCGTCACACATACCCTGTGAACATCGGCTCGTTTCACATGCAAAAGACCAAAAAGCAGGTATTACAACAGTTCTTTCACATCCCTAAATTAGAAAAATATAATTTTTTTTTTATTCCATCTTTGTTGAAACTGCAGCACAGTGAACTTCACTCACTCTTCGGATCAAGTTGGATGATAATACTGTCCATAATTCCAGGCATTCTGGTAATTGTACTAGAAAACAAACACAACATAATAGTGTAAGTCAGACTGCCCACGCTGCAGAAGAGCGCTGGTAACAAGCCACGATCTCTCGTTCAGAAGGGCACAGCTGAGTTCTCCCTTTGGCAACTGCAATGGTTCTAAAGAGTGGCCAGCGTGGCTGTGCCCGTGTCGCCGTGCCCACGTCACCCCCAGAACGTTGGGGTGTCAGCCCCTCTGTAGCGAGGCCCTGCCCGCAGCTCGTGCCTCAGGCTGGGAACAAGCCAGGAGTTCCTCGGCAGCCCCTGAATTCCCAACCACCTGAAAACTCTGCTGGGAGTCAGCTTTGCTCCAGAGGCAAAGCTGAAGTGGGGTTCAGTTCGAGTCCAGGGTCAGGTTTGTACCCAGGGTCTGTGCAGAGGCTGGTACTGGTGCCCATAGTGGTTTTAGTCCCTTGATAAACACGTGTGTGGCAAGTCTGAAAACACAGGACGGGTCAGAGGTTCACTAACCCTCAGATCCCCTCTGGTTCCTGCTCTGTGGCTCCACCTCACTTCCCTTTCAACAGATTCTCCTAAGAGGGAGGAAGAAGGGAGGGAACAGAAGGTAACGGACACCTGAACTGTCTGTGTTCTGGCTCCACATCCACTGTTATGGCACAGCCCCAAATTAAACTGCTTCAGCCAAAGTCCCAGTTGGACGCTGTACAACTCACAGAACCCACACCCAGATGTTACAGGAACTACTACTTGGAGGAAGTAAATCAGCACCCCAAGGCAAGTCTCCTGGGCAAAACGCTGCAGCACACAACGGGTCTATTGCCCTCAGCCAGCAATGCCCTTCAGTGCTGTCCCGCAGCCCTTCACTCAAAGAGCTACCCACCAAACCGCTCATCTTCCGCCACAGGAGGAATATTTTACACTTGCATAGCAGACCAAAGAGGAATCAACAAAAACAGGAGCTAAATTTTCACTCCCAAGCTTTCCTCACCAACTGATGCTGGGCCATAGACAGATAAATCCACCGGGAAAACCCCAACACACGTACAGTCAGACTGCGCGCGCTCGAGGAAGTAGCCAAAGCAACACCCACCTGGTACCAGGCGTTGTAGTTATACGCAGCCTGGTTGACTTGCATGTCTCCGTCCATCATCTGCGCTGATGCCAAAGTTGGGTCGTCTGTGAGCATTTTCTTTTCATCTGGCTCCTCTGATCTGTGAAGAGGATATTTGCTTGTAAATGGTATTTTAGATGAAATTCTAAGCATGTCTTTGTGTGAGAAGTGTTGTAACAGATAAGGGTAAATAGTATTTTCAAACTTGGTGCCCTGCTGGGCTTCAGAACAGCAGTCTGGTTTTTAAAGTGTTCTGGTGCTCAGACTGAGAGCTACAGCATGTTTCTGCTTAGAGATTGAGTTATTTTTACCAGGACTGTTTAGCTTTTCTGTGAAACATAACTCTAACGTTTACTTTCCAATAAATCTGTTTCCAAATATTTAAGCCAACAGTATAGCCCTAGTTGTATACACTTCAAGTGATTTAAGACAACAGTGATTTTGTTCTTGCAAGCAGTAGGTTTAAAGCTGAAAAACGTATGTGTAAATATTCAAAAACTAAACACGTAGTCCCTGAGATTGTTCTTGGAACTGTTTTTAAAGCCTTTCCAAAGTGCTTTGTCTCAGCTCTAGTTGGTGTAGTACGTGTTCCAGCTACCCCACGCTGCGTCACCTATCGAGTTCGTTTATCCCCTCAGGTGAGCAGCTTCCTACCCGTTCTCTGCCCTCCTCTTTAAAGAATCCTGCTCCTTCAGGAGGGCTTGATGTTCATCATAGGCGTCCAGAAGCCTGAAGGAGACAGAAACAAATAAAGCTTTGCTCACCATTTTCATGTCAACACTTTAAACACGTGAGCAACCATTTTAAAGTGTCTACTTCAAACTGTACGAATACAAAAACATTCTAAACCAAACCCAGTCATAATCAAATTTTAATCAGTGATCCACCATGAAGATGGGAAAGCCAAAAAAATGAATTTGAAGGGGGATTCCACAACGCATATTGAAGAATTTTGTTAGCTCAGAAATTCCCAGCTTGCTCAGCTTTTATCACACTTCATGCAGTTCTTTTATAAGGAAGTTTTCTCAAACTTATTTGTGATACAGCTGCTTCTTTCAGTAACTGCATTCCCTCAGCTGCACACTGATGCCATCCATAGCAGCACTGATACTTAGGAATCAACATTTCTTTAAATACTGGAAATTAGCACTAGACAAAATTATTGCAATTCCAAAGTATCACCTACAGCCTTTTCCCAAACAACACGGGAAGTAGACGTATATTTAATGCAGCACAGAAGAGCCATACTATTTATATCTCAAGTATAACCACATGTTGCTGAGTGAAAGAGTAATACTTCTGTTTCCTAGCTAAAATTCCCATGGATAGCCAGCTATCGTTTAATCTGCTGCATCCCACAGCTTACAATATTCTGTCAATATTACTCTTGGTGAAAACCATTTCTTGTATTTATTCTGTGCTCTAGTATTGCTTGGGAACTGCAGACTTCAATTTTGTTTGGTCTGTCTACGATCCCAAAGTTGCGACGCCTGGCTACCACGCAAGTTAGAGCGTTCAGTCAGCAGAAACTAAGGACCAGCTATTGTTAAAAACATACAAAGCAGAAAAACTAACTCATGCTTAGTCCTCCCAGGTTAATTAGCTGCACATTGTAAATAAACACTTGTTTTACAATAGAGAGTTAAGAGGAAAAAAAGTGTATCTAGTATTTAATTAGGAAGTTGCACTTCTAGTATCTGATCCTCCCGCCTAAGTGTCCAGCACTGTTAATACTTCTGAACACAGGAAATCAAACCAATGCAGATGTGGACACCTCAAGCAGCAGCTCTCAGGGTACGGAGTATCAAATTATACCTGTATCACAAAACATCTCACATTCTCTTTGAGGAACATCCCCCTTTAGGAGACTTAGCAAGAGAAAACTACAGCAAGAAATTACGGGCAGCAGAACTTTGCTCTATGAGGCATTGGGTATTTCAGAAAAAAAAGGGTTAATTTTGTGAAAAGAGGTTCCTATTTAAAGGTAGGGATTTGGTTTAGAAAAGCAGCTATCCTTCAGTGAAGAGCTGATGGCACAGAGGAAACAATTTAATGGATGCCACTAACCCTACCCCTTCCCTGCTACTCCTACAAGCAGCCTTGTGGTGACCCTAATTTGGCCACTGCACAGATTACATCTTACTTGTTTACATCAGAACCAAAATCTTCCAGAAATTCCACTTTTCGCTGAGAAAACGTAATTCTCATTTTTATAGATAATGCGCCGTTGACAGCTTTATCAAAACAGCTCAGGATGTTTTCTTCGTTTTGCTTGAGATCGCCGCTGTACTCCATTTCAAGTAAGTTGAGATAGAGTTTCGTATTTTCCTGCGCAAAAGATGTATTAGAACTCGTACATCTGTCACGTTAGGTATGTAACACTGAATGTCTGTCTACTAGATGCATACTAGAACATTTACATCATAAATATATGCTGAAATTGTCAATAAAAATATTTTCTTTTTACATTGGTCATCTTTGACCTGGTTTGTTTCACAATTAGATCAGAAGTGATCTAACACTACAAAAGGAGATGTCACCCCTTGCTAACAGTAAGCTAATAGCATTTGGAGTGCCAAATATTTCTGCGGTTATACAGAATGATCTACAAGTACCGTCTACATGATCAATTTTGTTCACCTTGAGATGTGAACACAATTTAAGATCCTAAAAAGGAAAAATGAAGGTATGAAGCACATAGTGCTTCTGATGAAAAAAAAAATAAATCTGCAGACTTCCAGATTTGGAAGCTGCAAATACGGCAACATCAGTTTAGAGGGACTGGTGTCTCCATGTCGTAATGAAACATTACATACAGTTACAATTCCTGTCATCATTGTTGCCATACTTTCAAAAAAAATAGTTCTGAAAGAGAGAAAACTACCAGGATTTATTTTTTTTTTTTTAATACAGCAAAGAGGGAACACATACTTTGTCAATTTCTATGGCTTCTGACAGCACTTTTCTTGCCTTTGGAAGATTTTTCTGTACTTTGAAGAGGTGTCGAGCTAATTTGATGGCATAAAACGACGATTCACTAATTGATTTGGCATTCCTAACAGCATCTTCAAGCAGGTGTTCAGCTTCTTCCATGTTTCCATGTCTGCGTTCTAAGCTTACTCTTCGCAAACGAATCATTGCTAGCCCTAGAATACACTCTTCAAATGTTTTCAAGATTCTTCTTGCTTCATCGATGTTGCCTAAAACACCGGTGAAGATGCTTTAAGATATGAGACATCCAACAGCCTCTTAAAACCAGAATCCCTCCCAGCAAAAACGAAGGCTGCTCTTACCCTGCTGCTCCTCAAAGGCAGCCCACAGCATGTGAACCATTGGTTTCTTAGGAAGGTGTATTGTGCAAGCCCTGCTGTAGACATGCCTCACTCCTTCAATACTATGATTCTCCATGTATTTGGCATACTATAGTTGAAAACAGAGCAGAGATTGAAAAGTTTAAAGCTTGTATTTGTCTTTAAAAACATGCCAGAACGATAAAATTCTTTTGTTTAAACCCATTCAGCACCTTTATTGAACCACTAGACTAGTTTCTGTAAGGAAGGACGTAGAGAGGCAACGAAGTTGGCATATGCAGCAGTCAAATCTGGTTGCAAGCAGACCATCTCCTAATGCAACAGATATAGTTATATATGAACAACATTCCACAAGAGTACAAAAGGTTAGTCACTAGATCAATGTATGCCATCGGCAGGAGATGGGTGGTAAACCACTTCCCTTACCTTAATCCAAAAGTCCTCATAGAGGGCACATGAAATAACACATCTTTCAAAGAGGACCACAACTCGTTCATGAGTGCCATTTTCTATCTCAAATTCTAAGTACTCTTTCCAGTTTTTCAGCTGAATTTTCTCCAGGGGTTTTACATGAAAGTAAGGCCTCTTTATCTGCAAGAGTCACAGTACGGCAACTTGTGACTAATAAGCATACCACCAAGTTGCTTAAAAAAGAAAAAAAAAAAAAACAAACAGCCACACACCATTCAGGTAATGCCATTTAAATCAACAGGACTTCGGAATGATACATCATTATCTATTCAAATAATAGTTCTGCTGGGTTACCCAAGTACTGATGAAGAGATGTTGCTGACAAATACATTCTAGGCTAGTAACTTATTTTTCTAGAAAGCTTTTTGAGTGCAAGTGTTTACAGAAGCTGAGAAAGAACTCAGTGCAGTTAATCCCTTGCAAACCTGCGGTCACAACATAACAAGGACATCATAAACAACAATGGGTATTGTCCACATATATACATACAACTAAAGTACTTACTGTTGTACTAGCGCATATCCTACAAATTAAATTCAAAATTTGGTTGAGAATCAGGACAAGGAAAGGCAGAGCATTGAGCTGAACTTCATATTAATTATTTACATTAAGCTGATTATTCCAAAAGCTAGCGAGATTGAATTTGTATTGATGACTACAAGAGGAGCCAGGTGGGACAGAGTTCAGCACAGAAAATTTACACATTGCTTTGAACTGAACGTAGCAAAGCATGCTTCCAGAGACCTTTTGCTTTTTCTCTCTTCATCACACAAATTTAATCCTTTTTAGGATAGGCTTACCTTTTCAATTAGAATTACCTTCACCTCCTTGTTATTTTGCAATGCCTCAGATGCATAAGGCAGTACTACCTTACACAGCATTTCATGCATGTATATTTAACGACAGTGTAGTAAACAATACACCATCTTGCCTCTCTCCAAACACTGCTTAAAGATTTTTAAATCGTCAGATAACAGTTGGCCTCACAAGTTGCCTATTCACATGAAGAATGGCAGAGAAGAAAAACTCAATCTTTGTTCAAAACCCGCAACAGTTGAAATTATAATGCCTGTTATTCAAAATTCCTAGCTCCTAGTCTTATGTTCAAAACTCTTGCACGTGCTCCCTCCTAGAAAAAACGAACTTACCGCTTCTTCAAACGTCCACCTCTTACTGACTTCATGTTCATTGTGGTTAAACATTTCTTGATGAATCTCAATGATCCTGTGCCTCATATTTTCGATCTCAGTGATTAGCTAAAACACAATTTTTAAAAATGTAACACAGGTAGACACCATAACAGCTTTGTAAATGCATTTTATGACGACAGTGATATGTATAAATTAAAAGTATCACAGATGCATTAAATGTTACCCTAAGCAGCTAGGGGAAGGGACAGGGTGCTGCCCTGATGGTGCCTCGGCCCTTACTGCAACCCAGCTGAACTGGTTTTCTATCTGAAGTTTTGCTCTACGTTAAGGACGATTGAGATTAAAGGTGAATTTGGATCCAAATCAAACTTGGTTTCAGAACATATACATTTTCAGAGCCAGCAATTCCTTTGGACGGTTCCAAGTTTCCATATGCCTGTGAAGGTTATGAACCCGCACAGACCATTCATTCCTAAAGTTCTGTACATCACTTCTTTCACTGTTGAACTCCATTTCTTTGATACCTATGAAAACACTGGAAAGATACATCCTGTAGACAAGAGCAGCTATCACCTGAGCCAAAGTGCAATGATACGCAAGAAAACTATGGCAACACCTCAGCTACAGATAGACTACATTGCCTGCAAATCAACTCATCTTTCAGCCACAGAGTAAGGCAAGATATGCTGATGGACGTCCCCTACGTATGTACCTTGGCAGGGTCAGTTATGTCTTCAGTACCAGAGGGCAGGTCGTCTCCAGGTTGCGCATCCTCCCCGCTATGGCCGTTCACAGACGCCAGTTCTCTGCGCAGCTGAACAAACTGCTCAGTAGTCAGAAGGTCTCGAGGCAAGTTGTTCTGTATGTGCTCTTTAAACCTAATAGTTAGAAACAAGTCAACACAAGTTTGATGGTTTACGTTTCAATATTCTGCACAACCAGAGCACAATAATCCTAGAGGGGTTCTGCATTACATTTTTGATCTAGAACGACACTGGCAATGCAACTGCTGACAATATACAGACAAAACGCAACTTCTACTATCTATCAGACTTCAAAAGCTTCGCATTTCAAAGAGAAATGAAATGGCAACAAACTTCAGTGGCGAAGACAGACCACTTGCCATGTAAAATTGATGGCAAAGGACAAGACCAGTTTTAGAGGAAGATACTTTATTTCCAAAACTAAAAGGCCTGTAGAAATTACAGGGAAGACTGGTGCATAATTTAACTAAGGTTTCTCATGCCCCGTTTACCTCTCTATATTAATTCTGCTACCTAAAACTTAACAAAATATTTCTCTTTAGCCAATTAAATTAATGTTTCACCACACGTGAGTATCGCTTAAGGAATTAAAAGTTCAAAACTGCTCATTCTGATTTTTCAAAGACGTCCTCAGTTCTTCCTCACAATTCCAAGGCCTTCCTTTATTCCACAGTAGAATTTGTGAATTTATGTGAACCCAAATTCTTAAAAAGTGTATCAGTACTTCAAAACAATCCGTCAAACTGTATGAGTATGTAAATAAGTAAGTATATAAAACTCAGTAACTAATTCTTGTTCCAAGTGAATATTTTCACATTTACAGAAATAGGTTAGTGTGTGCTTAAGAAATTCATAGCATTAACTAAATCTTTGTTCTCTCTTTACCTCTGGAAGTGATGACTGTAGAGTTGTGTTGGAATTCCAAGGATGCGGTCATAGATGGATGTAACTTCCCTTAGGTTTCCCTGTTCGTTTTCCCAGTTTATATACATTTCCCATAGTCTGTCAGAACGGAAATCTGTCCCAGCAGCTAACACTGCGTGTTCGTATGCTCTGAAAAATGAAATAATTTTACAGTTGTTTCTGGATGTGGTGACAGAACAAGGAAGAAAAGTTCTGACTCTTATTTAAAGATTATGACCATCCTCATTTACTCGCAACCACACTTACATTCATTATTTAAATTCTTCAAAGTATTTTCTAGATATCTGTAGCAAGGTATCTAAAAATTCCAGAAGTTCGCACTCACATTTTTCCCCCTACCACAACAGAATAAATAAAGGCATGAGAAAACCCCCTTGCAGGAACACAAGATATTAGGAAAATGCGGTTTTTACCACTTATCTCTTATAAAGATTCTAAAACCATTACTTAGCAGTTTAACACACAAAAGCTATACATCAATCATGCAGCTAGAAGCTGCTTCAGTTTAAGTTCAATTAAGGTTGTGTGTCAAACTTCAGTCCAACCTCTTACTCTAACCAAGACCACTGCCAGCAACAGATGAGGTCAGACATGTTCTAGCCATACCCTCCAATGAATTTAATTCCAAAAATTCTATGGGGAACCCGTTCCAGTGCTACACCAAGTACTTCCTAACATCTAGTCTGAAGCTGTCATCACAACCTTTGACCCTTGTACCACACTGTATTGTCTACCCCTTCTTACAGAATTTGGTTCCATCATCTCTTAAAAGTCCTTACAGTACCTGCAGGCTGGTACCAGCTCGCCCCTTACCTCAAACTGGTAACACTGCCATTAGACTGTACGTACGGGCTTCTCGTACCACTTAGTCTTGCTGCCAACTTACCCTCGAATAGTACTGTTAGTTTCAGGATCAGCAGGGTCCAAGGTCTCCTTTAAGAAGTTTATATAATGTATCCAAAGATCAACACTAAGAGGAATTGCCTGAAGCCCTCTGCGATAAACCTATGAAGAGAACATGAACTGTACTTCAAATACTTAATGGCGTCCTAATAGAGAGGCAACACTGTGTTATCCGGTGAACCTTAGAAATACTAATTACTGGAATTTTGTTTAAATAATCTACCATTACCATTTGGGTGGAGGTTGGATAGAACATGGCAATGTTCTGATCTCCACGTGCAGAGTCTTGATCTTCAAAGCGCAGCGGTCCCTGCATTCTGACCAGGTTGTGTGGGCAGGCTTTGGGGTACAGACCATAGGGCACAGACCCATTAGAGCATCATTGACAGCGTCTGACCAAAAATGCAATAAGATGTAGCAATTGTGACCAGCAAACCAACTATATTGTTTTGAAAATGAGTAATAAATGTAAGTGACAGAAAAGCCCTGCCCTACTTGTTAAGCTGCAGTGTAATACAGAGGCTTGCACTGCAAAGCTTGACAAACTGTAGAGGTTTAACGCACCTGCCAACAAAGAGAAAAAACATTAGCTACAAATGCCACAGACGTGACAAGTGCAAACAAAATCCCTACAAACCTGACCATACATGACAGGTACTGGCAGCCAAATGACTTGCGGTAGGTTAGTCATTATTTGGCTAACAGGACCAATGGCAATAGCTGTGCCCAGCTACCTACATACCTCATCAGACTGCTTAACATTGTCGTGTCGCTTTTCAAGGTCTGCATACTTTTTCCAATATCCATAGCAATATGGATAATGCGTGAAAAACCTGTCAAATGCTTTCCTGGCAGCTGGTAGGTGGTTCTGCAAGAAATGCACAATAAAAGCAATGAATCCTTTCCTTAAAAAAACCTTCACGTTATTTTTCAAAACAATTACTGTTTTTACATTGTCTCAAAAGCAATTGTTTTTATTTTGTGATCTTTGCTGACGACACTGGCAAGGGTAACTGTCTTAAAACAGTGTCTAGGAAAGTCTGATGTATAGGTCTAGATGTGTCACTGGAATATCCATGACTTGTTTTGGGTTTGTTTGTTTATTTCTGGAAGGCTAAGGAAAAAGGGGGCATGTACTAACCTCCTGCTCTACATACTGTAGTAGATATACCCATCCTGTGAAATCCTGGGGATTGTCCTCTACTACTTTCCAAAACTTGTCAAAATCTGGAGGGAAGCAAGCCTCAATATCTGTTGTCTGTAAACTTTCAATATTTGGAATTTCACTCTCCTGCGTGTTCTCTTCATTCAAGTCAGGGGAACTATCAGGTGACTGTTCCATCTCAGTTACACTCATAATTTCTGTACTGAAGTCCATATGCTGTTCTTCTGTTGCTGTTTCAGCGCCATTGTCTGTGCTGTCATTGCTTACAGTCGGCTTCTCCTCCTCTGTACTTTCTGTGTTCTCCATGGCTAAGCTTACTGCTGTTCCGTAGTACTAGGTCCTGTGGAAATAAAAAGGTTCAGTATTCATGCAGTGAAGATTTAAGTAGAACTTGGGCATGAATTCTCAGCCAAGAGTCTCACAAGTGCTTCTGGCATCCATGTATTTCACCACAGACCTTTATCGATTGAATCTACTTCACTCTTGAGCCTAATTCACAATTAAGGACAGGTTAATAGCAGTCATACTTTGTAACAGCTGCAAATACAAATCACTGTGTTTTTTCTAAAAACTAGCGCAAGTAGCTATCAAGGTATGAAACTGAACCAATACAGTTTTCTTGCACAAGTCTAGCAGAAGTTTAATACAAATAAAGAATTACATTCAAATATATTCAATTCTCCTACTTAATACAAATCAGTAACTTCTTCACAAAATAAATATATGTTAAATTGTACCCTCAACACTGAGCTGAACTGGATTAAGCAATAACTGTGCAAAGCAAAGAATTTCTATCAGCACTGGACTCAGTCCACATTAACGATGTCTGCATAAACTAACCAGCATCAGAGGGCCACAAATAATGTTTAGGCTAGCCACTGACACGCAGTCACTTGCTCCCACACACAACTCGGATATCAGGGGTTCCTCCTGCCCCTCAGGACAGACTCCATCTTCCTCCCACTCTTCATTTTGATCTTCCTGCCAAATGCTGATGCCCAGCCCTACTCTCCTCTGCAAAGGCCCGTCCAGCCTAACCCGGCTGCGTGCTGCTCTGCCAAATAGCACTCAACCTGGGCATAAGGCACTCCGCTGAACCTTCTCCACGTTCGAGCCAGGTCCCAATGACTAACAGGTTCTAGATAACACAATACCCAGCTCTTAGCTGTGAATACAATAGCTCTTAGCTGTGAATCTATTCTGGATGAAGAACAGTGCGAGACCATCATCCCCAAATGCACTGAAGCAACTGCCACTCCTATTCCCCCTCACTTCTCCTCAGAGGAGGTGACAACAAGTAAGTTTAGCATTAAAAAAAAAAAAAAAAAAAACACAACAGTCCCCATCCCACTCTATCTCCAGAATTCTTTCCTACTGAAAGCCTGAAAAGAGAACAAACAGACCGCTTGCTTTTACTTCAACAAATACATCGATGAGCCATCAATAATATAGTTCAGTGAAAAAAATGACAGAAAGGAGAAATATCTATACCCTATCTTCATAGGTTCATAATCCTAAAACAGTTTGGGTTGGAAGGGACCTTCAGCAGCTTCCACGCCTGAGATAACAGTTCATGTTTTCATAGGAATTCACCAAGCCAAGCACCTTTGGCATAGTGTTAAAGGGTCCACATGGTCTACTCCACAAGTTGTCTGAAAACTGTTTTTTTAAAAGTAGTTATTTTGATTCTGCACTGTATACATTGTCTGGCAATCACATAAACACAATTTCTTTTCTTTAAGGTACCCAGTTCATAATTTTATAACTTTATATGGTAACTGTTCATAAAAATGAACTGTTCATGCCATTTAAGAGTCACATGAATGCAATATGACTACACAGAGCACTATACTGCTTGTGTTCTACAGGAAAAGGGGATGCTTGTGTAAGACAAGCAGTTTATTTCATTAATGACCTGTTCTTCCCCACATCCTGGGCCACTCTAGAAAGCCTGAATCTAAAGCCAGCTTCTTTAGCGAGTGTTGGAGATGTGCCTTCAATATTACGAATAAATATAATTTATAAGCTAATAATATCAAAGTAGTGTCACTATGCCTTTACCAGGGCAACACACAGAAGAGATCTGCACAATTAAAACAGCTGCTACCATTCAGAGCTTACCTCTGGTAGAGATTATACAACCAAGGCATAAGAGGAGTGTGTTATGCACACAGCAGCCCCAAAACTTGGAAATGATAGTTTAAAGGATGTTTACAGCTCTAAAATTTTATAAAGCTAATGCAATTGTTTTTAAACATGCAGTAATTTATGACTGAAACTTATTCTGAAATTTGACAGATGTTTTCCCCCTCTAGCCAATTCGGAAGATGTATTCCAGTTTAAAAAATAACTCCCCCAAATCTAGCTGTCTTCAGGGGGAGAGAAAAAAAGAAAGAGGGAGAAGGAGTACTGGACCACCTCTGCACACAACATTTCAAACAGAATCTAAGTTTATTTGACAGTTCGCTTCCAACTGAAGGCATTCCAGAACACCTGCAGGGAATCCTGGCCTATCCCAAACTCTTCCAGTAACTGAAGGCTACAGCTGACAGGATCAGCCCTGCCTGGTACCAGAGGAATGCCCCGCAATCCAGGGAGCTGCGACGGCAGCAGGCACCAAGCTGGTGCACATCCAGCACAGACAACCACCAACCGGAGTAACTTAATTCCAGGAGTTTTTACATCACTCAGGCTAAATAACTAAATAGGAATATCAGATAACTACACCCACCAGCTTTAAATAATTTATGTCTGCGTATATAATTTAGCCTATTTCAATCAAATGTTTATTGCATACAATACTGGCATTTATAAATATGAACTAATGGAAAACATCTAGGAAAAAACCCAAGTGGGCAACACCATGGCATTTCAAGCCTCACTCAAAGCCTCCCCAGCTCTACGAACCTTTCACCACCACAGTGAGCGGCTACCCGGGCGGCACCAGCCCAGCCCCTCACAGCTCCTGCCCAAAGACTGATGCTTTGGTGGCCAAAGGATAGCAATCATACAACAGTTTGTGTTAGAAGGGACCTTAAAGACCACCCAGTGGCACCCCCCTGCCCTGGGCAGGGACACCTCCCACCAGCCCAGGTTGCTCCAAGCCCCGTCCAGCCCGGCCTTGAACCCCTCCAGGGATGGGGCAGCCACAGCTTCTCTGGGCAACCTGGGCCAGGGGCTCACCACCCTCACAGCAAAGAATTTCTTCCTCACATCTCATCTAAATCTCCCCTCTTTCAGTTTAAAACCGTTCCCCCTCGTCCCGTGGCTCCCCTCCCTAGCTTTCCTGGAGCCCCTTTAGAGGCTAGGACTCTAAGGTGTCCCCGGACTCGACTCTTCTCCAGGCTACGATGTAATAAACCGTTCGGCACTCAAAGGTTGTGAGCTGGCCTATTACTGCTCAGAGGTTTACCAGCTGTTATAGCACATACATATTTGCCCCAGTAAGTGAAGTCCGCGGGCAGGCCGGTTCCCCAGGTGCCCGTTAACGGCCGGCCAGGCGAAGGGCTGCAGGAGGCGGCGGTGCCTGCCTCAGCCGGCGAAGAGAGCGCCCGCACCCCCCCCAACACTCCCTTCCCTCAGGCACACCCCGCCCTCCGCCGCGACTCCCGGCCGGGCCCAGGCCGCCACCCGCCTCAGCCTCCCGCCGGGCCGGGCCCAGTCCTCCCCCCGGCGAGGCGCGCACCCCCAGGGCCGAGTGGGGGTCGCCGGCCGCCTCCCCCCGCAGAAGGCCGCCGCTCCCCGGCTCTCCCCGCGCTGGTCCCCCGCCCCATCCCCCGTACCTGCCGCGGGGCCGCCGCCCGCCCGCTGACTGACCGCGCGCCCGCCGCCGTTGGGCCCCAGGAAGAGCGGACGGCGCGTGCGCGCAGGGCACCGCGCATGCGCCACGCGCACGCGCCCGCCGCGCTCCCACCCCCCCTGCCAAATGGCGCCGCGCTTTCCCCTCCCGCCTTCCCCGCTCAGGCAAGGAGGCGGCGGCCCATACAGAAATAAATCCATTTATTCGCCTCGGGCTCTCGTGTAAAACGCGTACAGTAACGGCAGCGGGGGGGGGGGGGGGGGCGCGCGCAGCCGCTTTAGCGGGCTGCTAAGGGAAGGGGAGACAGGGGAAGGGTTAAGCGGGAAAAGGGGAGATGAGAAGGGGGAAGAGGGAGGAAAAGAGAAGGGGGGAAAGCGGAACGAGGGAGGAAAAGGGAAGGGGAACACAGGAGGGGGTAAGGAGGAAAAGAGAGTGGGGGAGGGGGAAGGGGGAGGCTCGTTTCCCCGGCGCAGGTGGCCATGCTTCGCCATGAGCGTGCCCAGCCACCAAGCCAACGTTCCCGTGCCCCTGCAGCAGCCACAGCAAGCTAACACTGCGCAGCGGTGTAAGTAGATTAAAAAAATACATATCTTTCACAAATACCACACAAAACCGTGTTGTACTGTATAATTATCTCCAGGATTTTCTTCCACGTAGCAAGCTTAGTGCTAAAACAAGTCAGAACATGACTATGCGTAAGTGTGTTTATTCATTAGCAATCTGACGTCCACAGGCCGCTGTGCTGTATCGATGCAGAGGAGCAGGAGTGACCGCCCTGGCCCCAGCACGGCCCAGCGCGCTGCAGGCTCTCCGACAGCGGCCATTCTGCGTGGGGAACGCAGGCACCGGCAATGCGGGGATGGTCCCGCGTCTCCCTGTAAACAGCTGTCCGTCTGTCCCAGCCAGGCGGCTGATTGAGTTTCACGCGTGCACAGAGATCGTAAGTTTAGGTTGCTATCTCCAGAAATTCTTCTAAACTCTTCTTGATGTGCGGTGGCTGAGATGCAGCATGAGTTAACAGACTTGGACCCATCTGTGCAAAAAGTGCTCTCGATAATTTTGCTGTGGCTGTCCGGATGTTTCCTCCGGCTCCAGGCAAAGAGCCGCTGTTCGTCATATTTCCCAGGAGGTGCCAAAGGACAACTAGAACTTTTTGCTCCACAGCGTAAGGCTTCCGTGGGTATAACTCTGTAACAAGATCTGCAAGAAGGACAGCGGGTCATCACACAGTGTTTGAAGACTATTTTTAAAATACAATTCAGAAGCGATCCCCTGCTTTGAGAGGTGTTTAAAAGCACTTAATGTCAAATCATCTTCTCAAAGCATCGAATGAAGGAATGCTGTGCACAAGAGCTTGTCTGCTGTTGCAACAGCACCAGTGCTCTGATAAAAAAAATACTGAATTTCCCTACAAACACCCCTTTTATCCTCTTCTCAAGAGTTTACACAGCGGCACTGGTACTGCTGATAATTACAATTTTCCATTAAATTAAAACAGTAAAAGAAAGTGGTTCTTGAGGTTGTTTTTTTTAGTTAGGATTATCACAGGACCTTTATTTCTAGCAGTGCACTGTGTAACATCTGATATTTTATGATTTCCTGTCTACCTCAGAAATACGTGGGAGATATTTGCATTTAAGAAACAAAGTAGCCTTATGCTATAAATATACATAGGATGAAGCATTTTCCCTATACTTAAGACAATTACATCATGAATAAAGTATTTAACTGGCAAATGTTTTGCTGCCAGAGTGTGTATGGACTCTTCTCATCTATGTAATACAAACTGCTCCAAAAAATCCCAGCAAGAAATGAACTGTTTAGAGGTTGGTGACTAATAACGCATTCAGAAAGCGTAAATTTAGGAGTATTTCAAGAACAGAGTGTCCATTATGTTACTGAGTTCAATTTCATAGCGACTACACACACAACTACTCTAGAAGTAAGCCAAATAATGGCTGTTTGGTTCAGTTACATTTCCTATAAAGACAGCCCTTTTTCGCTTAAAACATCAAAGCAAAATTCAGCGCTTTTGCTAGTAATAGCACACGTATGTGAATTCTAATTAAAATTTGTCTTCAATTTTTAAACCAAATTTGCCTTGAAATTCCTGACACCAGTTTTGGAAGACAACCATTATGAAGTCTGCCATCGTTGTGGTGACTGCAGCTCACTTGCCAGCTTGTCTCCTTCACCCCTGAACGCCAATATATATTATCAAGAGCCTTAAGACGAGAACAAAACCAACCGCAAAAAGTAAAAAGCTACAGAAGTAAAATTCAGGAGCCAGTAGGAGCCAGCCTTAGAGAACAGTGTGTTTGCTGTGCTGGGAAAGCTCAGAAGAAGCAGTCACTCGTTCCTTTCGTCTCTTCTGGCGAGAGTACGAGTGAGTACTGTGGGAGGGAACGGGCCCTGAAGGAGGGGAGGCAGGCGAGCCCCTGCTGGCGCTGCGCAGGAGCAGAGGCTGGCCCATCGGGGAGAGGTACGTCCCACTCGGTCACCGATGGAACGAAACTCATTACAAAACAAAACTCATGCTCTGATTTCATATTAAAATTATTATAAGCTTAAGGCATTTATACATCTTCCAGGTACTTATACATCTCCCATCTGACTATATAATAATGATCTTTTTTCTTTTGTCAGCAATAGCTTCAATTTGCATTAGAAGGGGGTGAAACTGACAACTGCTGCACCATTAGTGCCCACAATCTACTGTGACAGAAGGGAAAATATACAGCCACCACCGTCCTACAATGAATTTGCCCAACTGGGACGGTACACAAACAAGCAAACACACAAAGTAAAACATCACTTTACCAGCAAGCTTTTCTGTCATGTCTTGTTTTGCTTTTCCATTCAGAAACTGGGCTTTTGTGCAGAATGGCTGGAGGAGCAAATAGTTGTCTAAATGCAAGGAACAAAATACATTAAAATTCTTAATCAGAAAATTAAACAGTCCAGAAATAAACACAATATGGAAAAATGTAAGTAAGAACCTTACTTATATATTAACTTCAAAAAACACAGCGATGTATTTAAGGGCATAAAAGCATAAAAAGATCCTCTTAACAAGCCCTAACTGCTAGAATCTGGTAGAGCACAGCATATTAATCTACTGAAAATACTAACATTCTGCTCCAAAGCTAAAATAGTTGAGGAAGGAAAATAGTTGTGGCATACACAAATCAGCAAGAATCTAGTTCCTTGACCTGTTGAAGAGATTCAGCAGTGTGACAAGCTTCCGGATAGTGAAACACAGAATCACGCGGACTGGCAGAGGTGGGAAGGGACCTCTGGAGATCATCTGGTCCAAGCCCCTGCTCAGGCAGGGCCACTGCAGCCAGCTGCCCAGGACCACGTCCAGATGGCTTCTGAGTATCTCCAAGAATGGAGACTCCACAGCCGACCCGGGCAACCTGTGCCAGCGCTCGGTCACCTTCACATCAAAAACCACCTGCTGTGGAAAAATAACAAAAGCCCCTCCGTGCTCCTGACAAGTCCAGCTAGCTGTATTTCTTTATTGGACTGGCAAATACTGAGATGACTTGTGTGGTTTAGAAAGTGCGAGAATGAAACCAATGATTCATTACACAACATAATGACTGGATGGAAACTACTGGAAAGAGTAACTCTTTCAATTTAGAATTTAATCAATACAATTAAAACTCTTTAAAATTAAGAGAGAGTAAATTACTTACCTAAGTGTTGACATAGAGCCTGAATAACGTTTGTGGCAGCTGCATAAATCCCTGGATTTTTGGAGTTCAGGTTGTTGTCTACCATGGCAGGAATTAACATGTTGATCACAGGTGACAAACTGTCTTTCAGCAACGGAATCATCTTGTGCATTGTCTCCAGAGCAACCTGATTTACTTTACTGTTTGAGTCATGTAAGCGAGACTTGAAAGCATCGAAGATCTGAAAAAGTATCCAAACAGCATTCATCAGAATTAACAAGTAATTGTTTAAGGTGGATATTACGTTTCCTGCTTTATTGTTACATTTTAGTTGTCCATCTTAGCAAACAATGGCTCCGATATGCAAATACCTGAGATACTTTTTTTAGCAAGTAAAACATATTTGATATTTTCATACTGTGTATTACTCAACTGTATCTCACCTCGTCTGACTCTGAATCACTCCTATGCAATGTAATGGAGGAAAACTAGCCACCTGTAACTTTCACTGACTCGTTTTTTCTGCAAGCATTTTTAGCAAGACATAGCTCCATTTAGCAAAAAGAATGTTTTAAATGTTTAAAAACCATTCCCAGTGGAGATATTGTGAAGTTCCATAGAAGCATTTCACAGTTGCACAGCAGAGAGACTGCACTGTTAGAAGACAATCTTGGTTTTCCTCTCATTATATCTATCTTTAGTTTACAACTGTTGGACCTCATCACAGTATTTTTCTCCTAAAGCACTTCCTTTCCTATTAGAAAGGATACTTACCTTAAGCTTTATCATAATAAATAAAGACCTTTCCTCACCACCTCCCAGACAAACAGAGCAGGCGGAACTCGCAGCTGTGCTTCAGAGACAGTTTTCCAGATCTCAGTTAATCCTTGCTGCTCTTTTTGTAACCTGTTCCAATATTTTGATATTTACTCAGCAGTGGCATGAAAAACTGCAGGCAGTATTGCAGAAGTAATTCAAAGGGGGCTATCTCTAAGTGAAAATTTTCATCTTCTTCCTCCTGTTTACTTCCTTTACTACCTTTGTAGCTTACACACCTCCCCCTTGAGCACACCTCACCTGTTCCTCAACATCTGCCTGTTGATCAGACATTCTTATGAAAGAGGGAGCCAAGATTTTTTATCAGAAAACTCTGTGACACAACTTCAAAGACCTTTGAAATAAAATGTCTTCATACAGTTACCTTCACAATGTTTGCAACAACAAAGCCTTGATTGTTCTCTGTGTCTGATAACAGCTGCTTAATGCCATTTAGTCGATCGCGGAAGTCTTTTGCATTCAATAAACCTATGATGTCTTTAACATATTCTTCATTTTCTAGTGAACTACGAGGAGCTGTTTTTCTTGGGACTTCACGGGCTTCTGTAGTCTCTCTGTTGGAATAAAAAATTATTCAGTGAACGCATAAGCAAGGTGAGACAGAAGTCTTTAATCTCAGCCGTTCTCTTTCCATCTAAGTGCAAACACGAGCGGTAAACAGAAAATCTTCTGATAAAGGACTTTCACTTTCAACACGGTGATTTAAAAAAAATATAATCACCTAATAGTAATCGTTGTTCCTGAAGTCTCAATATACGTTCCACTCTCCATGCATACACACCTCAAGTGGGCAGGAGCCCTGTGCTGCTGCCTGTTTCTGTACCAGAGCCGGGGGGGGCTGTGACCCCTAACAGTTGTGAACGTCCCTATTCCTTTACTCTCAAAGTACTTCAAACACTTTTTACACACCGATCCCAGTCTAGGTGGCACCTAAGCAACGTGCCATGCTGAGGTGGAAGTTCAACAACTCCACATAGAATATTTTGAGACAATTTTTCTGTAGCATGTAATCTTATTAGACAGTCATGGGAAGAATTATAAAACCTGAAGAATCTGTCCAGGAAAGTATCCTGCATTTACAGACCAGCCCACACAGAGTTTCTAGCTCATTGCTAATTCGTGGACAGAAGTCTTTGATGGAGAACGGAATAAACATCTTTCTTGCATTTTCAAATTCAAACCTCTCGGGTCTGTGAGAACAAAAGGCAGCATCAAAATCTCCTGCCCCGCTAGAAGACAAAACAGAAAACTAAAACTGGACAGAGTATGCTCTAAAACCTTCAGCATCCCCACTTGGGATCTAACTACATACTTGGTGTCCAGATAAGCGCACAAATAGATAACTTGTACTGCAGCTATCATTAGGCATGACTTTTCTACAGAGTCTGAACAGCAGTATCTTGAACGGATGGTGATGTGGATCCACCGTGAATTCCAAGTGTTTTGTGTACTGTGCATATTCTCATAGGCAGTCAATGGACAAATTAGCTATAAAATGCACAAATATTACCAGTTACCCTATTTAAAAGGGTTTATCTGGGACATGTCAAGTTTTCCCTTTTCCTTCAGGTATGTCTAATTTTCACAACCCTGTTGCGAACGTTTCTACACTCCCTTCTTGCGGCGAGGCTGTTATCCTAGAGGTCAAGTTACTACCAGGGTAACACAGGGAAGATCGTTACCTGTCAGTGATGTTGAGAGCATCTCTGGAAGTAGACGATGACCTCGAATGTCCAACACTACCAGTATGGGAACGTCGTCCTTTTGCTGAGGGTGTATCTAATGGCATCTCCCCCAAACCCTGCACAAAGGTGCAACCGTTAATTAACACAGCTGTTAATGAACAGTTCTGCACTGCTGGAGACGCTGTGAAAGCAGGTCTGACAGCCATGCAAAGTAGGGGAGCAAAGCACATTGGATCCCACGTATCTGCAGGGAGTACAGGCAGGCACGGGGCAGCACCTTCCATGCTGTAGTCACTCCATGACTTGTCTTACTCCAAATGCACTCCCCCATTCCCTGCAGGTTCCCTGGTCACACCTGACGGCCACTAGTACATGTTTACATTTCTCAGCTGTTAAACAAGAGCTTTTCCACATACCTTTTCACGTAGATTGCTAACAGATTCCCTAATGTAAGGCAAATCCTTGGCCGGCACATACTTTTCAAGCGTTTTATCAAAATCAGGGTGAGTCATCGTAGTGAAGAGCATCTTTCGACCATAATACCTGCAGGGCAACAGACCACGACATACGCATCATAAACACAGATTTGCTTTGTAACTCTATTGATAATTATAGGTGTGTAATTCCAAAATATAAAAGTGCAGGAAGATTGCTATCTACATATGTAACCAGACACCCTTTTCACCCTCCCACAAAGAAACTGTGCTCAAGAATCACTAGTTAATCAACAACCAAGCAAATTAATGAGAACAGTCTTCCATTTCAGCCATCTTTCAATAGGATGGTGCAGCCTTGTCAGCCAGCCAGCGTGGATCCCAGGGCCAGCGCTCCCTCCCGGCCTGTATCTCGTCTCTGCCCGGCAGAGTGTGTCCCTTGAGCCCCTCCTGCTGCTGCAGCCAGGCTTGGCACAGCTGAACAGTCTCGGCAGTGCCAGGGTAATGCTTTGACTCGATGCTCTTAAGGGTCTTTTCCAACCTTGTTATGGTTTGAGGAACCCACAACAATTTATTGTCATTTAGACAATTATTCTCTCACCCAATGACCCCTCCCCACCCAGGAAAGGGAATCGGGGAAAGCCAAGGAAACCCGAGGGTTGAAACATAAACAGATTTAACAGAATAAGACTAGATAATTAACATTAATAATACTGAAGAACCAGTATTGATCCCAATACCAATATAAAATACACAAGGACTATCCCCAGCCCATTCCCCCAGCGGGAGCCGTGCGCTCCCCCCAGGGACAGCCAATGTGGGACCCTGCGAGCGCCGCGGCTGCGGGAGGAAGGGAAGGGCTCAGGGCTCCGGCACCGGAGTGAAGAGTTCTTGGGATCGTGGCCATCAAAGGAGAGAGAGAGAACTCCTCAGCAAACTTTCTAATTTATATTGGATGTGACGTTGATGGTATGAAATAACCCTGTTGGCAGCTTGGGTCAAGCGCCGGGGTCTCGCTCCTCCTCGTCCCTGCCCCTGGTGAGCTCGAAAGCACTGAGACCTTGAAACCCACACACCAGGGCTGGCTATAAAGTAAATATTTTCACAAATTTGGACACCAGAATTTTAAAAGTGCAGTTTTCCCAAGCATTAGAAGACAAATTAGTCCTGTGTTGCTCAAACCAGGACAAACCTAAATGACTCTCTGTTTCTATCCCCTGTCGCTGCAGAGGAACACACGCTGGGCTGTGCAGAGATTTCAGCCACCTGGAATGTGCTTATCTTAACTATTAACCGTACTGACCTTGTTTGCTGGGAACTATCCTGTGCAAACCTGGCTATTGCAGGGAAAATCCGATCAGCGACAACTTTAGTTCCGGAGAGAATCCGCTCTGGTCCCATGCGCTCTACAATGTCCGAGAGGTGCTGGGCTGTGCATCTTCTCACCGCCGAATGCAGGTGGCTACAGAAAACACAGCTGCTCAGTAAGAACTCATCACAGGAGCTAAATACTATTTATGTGCTCTACCAAATCTAGTATACAAGTTTTCTTTTTTCATCTTTAGCATAATCTACAACTAGGACACTGCTGATATGCAGACACTTATTCTGGCTGTATAGAAAAGTCATTGTGGAGCAAAGACAAATAACTTTATTTAAAAGGATTTGATTAAATTTGATTTCACTCACTTAAAATCCCAAACTACAAGAATGCAAATGAAAAATGAAAAATTATTTTTGTTTGAAGTCAGTTTTAACCTCTAAATGCAGCTTTTCAATTAATAAAACCAGTAATTTTCTTATTTTTAGAATTTAGTTTCTAATTTTCCTTAAAATAATTGTAAAATATTTTAGAAACCACAGTACTACGTGTTCCTTCCACCAACTTTAAGAAAAACTCGTCCCTGTGCTCAGTAACACATCTTACGTATTTTATATCAATTTAAAATTAAATAAAGGAGTATTCCGTTGACTTCTAAAAATCTTGTGGAAGTCTATTTTCTACAAAACAGGGGCCATTAAACACCTGTGCTGATAAAAATGAGAGGAAAGCTGGAATCAATTTTCAAACTCATGCAGCAAACTAACCTTTTATATAAAGTCTGCTGCACCTGCTGATCCCACATGTTTTCAGAGTACGCAATTCTGCAAATTCAAACTTTTCCAGTTTCATTTTTATCTTTGGATTAAAAAATCCTACTTTGAGGACAGTTTCGCTGCACTCGATGAGACGCGTATGGTTCATCGTTCACAGGGAAAACCAGGTTTAAAGGAGAGAGCTAAAGGAAGAATGGACCTGGTAAACCACATCAGTGGCTCCCCAGCTTTGCAGTTCGATGTGAACCTCCAGCCTTCTTCCTGAACGCCCGTCTCCCCGTTTCACCCAGATCTGCCTTTTCTCTGGTTCCACGGACTACTGCTGGGAAAGCCCTCCTCAGCTGCTGGCGGCCCTGGCTGGTGTCAGTGCTGCCCTCGTGCCCGTCTGGGGAGAAGGGACCAGCCCCACACTAACTCCGGCCGCTCCACCCGCGGGAAACGGAGAACCGGGAGGCTTGAAGACCTCACTCCACAGAAGCAAATAAGCCCCCGCTCCCCACCCATGCCCGCTGCTCCTGCAAAACTGCTGGAAAACTTTCTGTATGCACATAAGACCTTAGAACAATTCATACAGACAAGAAACAAGATTTTAAAGTTTTTGAAATACCATCACCTTCAGACCTAGCCCTGGAATCATGCTCTGGGACCAAGCATCTATCCATAGAGCTGAGTTTACAGCAATAGTCTTTAGGGCAGCATCTCACAAAAGCAAACAAAAATGCTTTTAATTATTCTTGTTGGTAAAGTCAAAACCAACTTTGTAGCTGATGAAGAATCAGTATATATGCCTGCTCAGGGTTGCAAGTGTTAATACTTATGATCGCAGTAGGTTTCAAATGTGTTGAGCAGAAAAATAAGAAAACTTTAAAAGGTCTTTGAACCGTAGGCAAAACCATAACTGTTAACTTCAATATGTAAGTTGTGGGGAATACAAACAACTCAATATAAAACCAAATTTAGAGAAGCTGTCTTTGCGCATAGCTGTGTCAAACATAACCTTTCTACTTTCTACTGTACTGCAGACACGTATCATTTTTTCCCAAATTCCCACTTTTGAAAGCTAATTCTCAGATTTGCTGTTACAGCCTGTACCGAGGATAGCTCCAGATGTGCCGCAGGGGCTCTGCTGCTAACACGGCCAAAGCTAGAACAGCTGTAACGCATGGTGCCATTTAGGCCGTCCACCGAAGGTCATGTATTAAAAACATACTGTATGCCATGATTCAGACACTGCTTTGACTGAAGTCTTCTTAGCCGTGAAGAAATTAATCCCTGCTTCAAATACTGTATGCAGACTCACAGCTCAGATACATTTTCAGGTATCTTAAGGCATCAAAATTATCTGAGTGGACAAACTGGAGGGGTCAAAACTTTACAGGTCTAGAAAACGCATAAGGCTCGGTCAGTGTGTCTGAGTGTGCCACTGAAACGGCAGAGATCAGATGTAGCCAGTTGTGATCACGAGCATTGCTTGGCCAGGGATTTCTGAAGAAAAGATGGGAATTCATAAACAGACCACTTTACATGGCTTTCGAATGAAAGCAATATGCCATTACTGTCTGCCACTCTTAAATTCACCAAAACAACTATGTGCGGGCATGACTTATAAATAATTTAAATCCCAAGGCCGATATTTGCCTTTCAGTTTAAAGTTCAGGTAGTTGTAGTATGGCTTTCAGGAGACAGAATCAATACATTCTACAACAGCCAGCTTCCCAGGAAACAAAACATTTTGAATCAAGACTAACTCTTATGATTTGTAGCTGTGCAGAAAGTCTAAGGATTGATTTATAATGTGGCATCTGAAATATTTAATGGAAGGGATAGGCTACGAGAAATGTAGCTTATTAAATGTCATCTAAGTGATGAGAGCTAAAGAGACCAAGTACAAGTAGGTATATATCTAACACACCGGACTGCCTGATGGCTTGATTAAGTGTTGCTGTTAGAGTGAATGAGGATAGAAAAGAAAAAGAGCGACATACATAACAGGGAGAGTGAAAGGAATGTAACTTCTACTAGAGACTGAGGTGAGCTACAGGGCAGAAGCAAACCATGCAACCAGAAATGGAGGCTTGTCATGCTTGAGGCACTCAAGAAAATAATGGCCACCACCACTGTAAAGGAAAATAAAACGCAGACAAAAAGACTATTAACCAGCCAAGTCTAGAGAAGAACAGGAAATCAACCGAGACAGCTGCAGCTAGAGAATTGTAAGTTATAAATCATCTTTCGACATAAGAAGTAGAGCTGGAAACTGAAAAAGAGAGGCATTGGATTGCAGGGCAAGCGAAGAACAAGAATGCTGTGCGGGCTTTACAGGGCAGAGCAGAAGAGCAGTTTCCTATGAATAGGATACTAACAGCGAACAAAGTTACTGAAGAGTTGCAAAATTACCAGAAAATACACCAAGCTCCAAAATCAACAGCCAACTTTTTACATGACGTCCAGAAAGAAACAGGGGGGCCACATTCTACTGTTACGCCAACAAACATTGCCCTGGGTAGAAGCTTTGCAGAGCTGACTTACTATATTTTCAAATTTCTGCCTATTTTATTTTGATTTTTTTAAAAAAAGGACTATATTTGATAAATTTAATCTAGGCACAAGTTATTTCTTTATAAAGTCTTTATAAGAATTACCTTTGCCCTCCATTTATAAGAGAACAAAGTGCACGTGCTGGAGTCACATTATTAACCATAGCCTTCAGTGCTTTGTCTACCTCTTCCCTTATAAATGTGTTGGATTCACCAGCTTTGTGCAAAAGGACTTTTACTGTATTATCTAGTTCTTGATCCATGCTCTTTTTCAGGTAGGTGAACAAATCCCCTAAACAGACCACAGCAGCTCGAGAAACACCTGAGCGTAAATTCTTGACCTGCACACAGGAAAAACCCAAACAAACAATGAATAATGTTTACAAAATATACTTTAAAATAAGTCAAGCTTAATGTTTCCCCTTGTAATTTTTAAGTAACATTAAAAGCAACTGAGAAATACATTTCTAACTTGATTCACAACGTGCGAGAATTAAAATATATACCCATGAAAAAGAATATAAAGTTACAATCTAAATTTTTTCAGTTTCTTAGCAAATCAGATCAAATGTTGGTATCTGAAGCATGAGCTGCTTTACTGAATGACAGGCTCATCCTTTTGAGACCATCCAACAGGAAAACTGCCCACCGCTGAACGTTTCACTTCAGTGTATCTCAGAGCTATAAAATACATATACGCACATACAGTCAGCGAAATATTCTGATAGTAAAATTTAACCTCTTGAGCCACAGCCAGACTCGTTTCATGTAGCTTTGCAGTCAGAATAGTCGCGTGGTAGGCAGACAAACATCTAACAAAGTTCAGACCTTCAATTTTCTTCTCCCTATATAAAAAACAAGATATTTAAATCCAAAACATTTGCAAATTTTCATAAAAACATTAAACCACAGAATTCGAAGACACCAAATAGCAAACCAATAAGATTGTAAAATAAAGCAATGACTTATAACACAGGAAATTCTTTCAAAGTGAGTCTTTCTCTTCATGTGGTAGTAGGAGTATTTTAGCACACCAGGCTGTGAATTCCTTCCTACAGTTCTGTCCACAGCTTGCTCTAGCAGCAATTAAAGGATTACTTTCCTTCCCCGAGTGGAAAAGGCAGCAGCACTGCAGCCCCATTTCGCCAGTCAGAGCCCAGTGCAGCCCCACCTCCCACAGAAAAAGGCGAGAAGGTATCGGTGGGGGCCCGCCAGACCACTGCCGAAACTCAGCCATCTCTGCCAGCCTCTGAAAGCTCAGCTATTAAGCCTCAATTTACAACAGTTACAGTTTAATCTAGATTTGTACCGAAAAAAAAAACCCCTTTCTTCTTTTTTCTCCTGTATCACTTGCAACCCTCCTCACTGTTTTTCACATTGTGTCCATTTTGCTGGTGTTTTTTTAAAGTAAGTGATCAAAATAAACGCCTTCCACGTTGCGTTCAGGTTGTAGGCAGATGTTGACACCCACCAGTCCTCATCAGCTAGAAGCGTCAAGGCTTCTGCCAGCGCCGTTTCTGGTTTTGCAAAGGGCTGCAGCTCTGAGGGGTCCATTATTTCTGGGCTGTGGGGGACTGATGGGGCCCGGTCTTTATAGCGTCCTCGTGCCCCAAGAGACATTTCATCTGCAAAGCGGTGAAGCATAACAAATAATTAGCATTATCTGAAGAAACGAATTCATTCAAAGTAAGGAAAGATAGGAAGTTTGGGGTATAGACTGCTGCTACTGAGGGACCAGGTTTTCAACAAGACAGTTACATCCACAATCGTTCAGCATCTCATTCAGGTCAATTAATTTTCTGCAAACAACCACCACTTCAAAATCGCAAACACAAATGCAGTGGGTTGTTTAATGTAAAAACAGATGCAGAATGTGCTAAATCACAGTGAGGTAAGACACAGTATGGTAAAATTTAATGAGACACTTCAAAAATTCTAAAGACCTTTGACCATCATCAGAATGAGCTACTCTGAAAAGATCTCTACTGCCCATTTTCAAGGCATCTTGGTGACGAAACGCACACGGAAATGTTTTGCTTGGAGAGAGAAGGGGTTGGAAGAGAGTCGATTTGCCATTAATACATTACATCATTTAAGTTTCTGAGCAAATAGCAAATCTTCTCATGTTTCAAACATCCTCCCAACAAATTATAGGTGAAAAATGTTTCAAGGGGGCAGTGATGAATTCCGATCCCCTCCACCACCACCCCAAAGTCCTCATCTTCCAGAGCACCTTGGGACTGACCACTGCACAGATGAATCATATTAAACCTGATCGTATTTTGGAACCATCCCACTTCACATATCCAAATATTTTAACTGTCTTTAGTTTACTGTGGCAGCTTACCAGAATCTAGCAAGGCCGAACATTTTGTCTTCTTCAAACTGGATGTTCTTTTTAACGAAGTATTCAAGGTCGCGTTTTCTAATGACAAAGGTGCATTTCTTGATGATGTTAATATATCCCCATAGAGATTTAACTCTAGAAAATAGAAGGAAAAGTCCAAACTACAACAACAACAAATCACAAAAAGGGAAAAACTAATATTTACAGTCCTAGTTTGTCTTCTGAAATTTTTCTTAACTGCAGTCTTACAAGTATTTCCCATAAGCACTTTACTCTCCAATTTGCATTATAAGACTGTAACAAATGACTAAAGAGTAAACTGCAGTGTAAAACTAATCCCAGTAATACCTTATGTCCCATTAGGCAGTCATGATTTTTGGTAATTATCACAGAATTTTAATTTCAGCAGCATTTACTAGTATGTTACTCATTTAGACAAACACTAAACCTCACTTTCTGTTGTCATTTTCTCTGGTTCATTCAGTTTAAGTCTTTCCCAAGGGTATTCTTCCTTTTCCTTTTCTTGAAGGTCTTTGACTTCCTGATGGTCTTTATGACTCTGTTCCTTCTCTTCTCTTTTCTTCCGCTTCATCTTTTCCTGGGCAGATTTTGACATGGTGACTTTTATCTGCAGAAAATTAACGCACCCATTGTGATATGCAATACAATTTAATGCGCAAGTTACCCAATAACTTGTTACCCAGTTCTTGAGACTGCCTAAGGTAAGCATGTAAAATTACTGTTTTCCCCATTATTCTACAAAGCAAAAGGCAATTATTCATATAAATATTACATCAAATCCTGAAAAGAGCTGAATGTGTGCTTTCTGCATAAGTAGTTCTATAAGCAAAGAGAAGCAACATTCCAAGTTTAAACACTTAAGGGAAATAATAATTAACTCTAAAATATCTGAACAGTTAGAGGATTAAGGTCTAAAAGAAAAGTCTTCTATTTCTCTGGCAGCGTTGTGTTGTTTCCTAGAATTTTAAGTAACACACACAGAGTCTACACTAACTCACTCACATTTAAGCACACAGGGGTTTTTTAACAGTGGTCTTCAACAGTGTGATCTGTGTGTGATCCTTTTCTCGTACATGTTTAGGACAATTAGGGTTCTTCATGAAAGCTCAGTAACACCTACTAATGTTCTTCCATTTTCTCCTTTGAATTTGATCCTTCCAAGTATTCATGCCTTCAGCGGCAATCAGAAAATTAAGACACTGTTTATCATCAGCTTAAAGTTTTAGTAATCTTAAAATTTGAATGATTTTATTATTTAATACATAATTCAATGCACTTATTTTAAATGCTTTCAGAAAGACTTGTGATTTTTGTTTCAAATTTTTTTAAATTTGTATCACTCCTTCATTCAGATAAATCTCCCTCCATTCAGTGACAGATGTAAATACCACTCGACAAAGCAGCACCGCTCCTCATGAAGCCGTACTACGGGACAGATATTCAGACAGTATTTTTTAACAAACTTACGAATGGAGCCAGATTAATAAACTAATCTAGAAAACAAGACATGCTCAAACCCAGGCAGTTCCTCTCCTTCCACATTTCTGGGCGCTGTGTGGGTCAGAGGACATTTTCCAGCTCCACACCTCCTGCAGCCCTTCTCCCAGAGACGTCGCGTTCGGTGGGGACGCTTCTGACATGGCAATTTGTGGCTACAAAATATGCAGGTGGAACCCAAAGACAAAGCCAGGAGAAGCAGCGTGATGGCTACGGGCTGCCTTGGCGTGTGAGGTGCAGATCCCAGCACAGCACAGTCTGACCAGCGCAGGAATTGCACCGCGCTCTCCTCCGGGCTTGTGCCGTGGGTACTAAGATTTTGGGAGATGGGTCTTTCTCAGCTGTTCCTGCTGAAGTTGTTATTGCATTTATAGAGAGGTGCACACGTACGTGAACAGGAGCCTGACATTGTACACCCAAATAGATTTAGCTCAGACAGTAACCTACAGACTTGGGCAGGAAATGACTTTTTTTGCACTCACTGCATCCCCACTAAACATGCAGTTGCTTACACAAAGAAGAAAAGCTTCCATAACAGAGACCTAAAAAAGATATAATATTTTAAGGTCTAATTGTTAATCATTCATCCAGGGTAGCAAAACTATGGTTCAGTGCTCTTCTTTGATTCCAGCAGTGCCTTGAAAACGGGTCTTAGGATCAGCTACTGAAGTACTGGCAGATACTGGTGGATCTATACAGTGCTTAAAGAGATCCTCATATCATTGTTTTTTTTAAATCTAAAATATCACAGGACCAAAAAACAATTTACACAGTCCGCTTAATTTGATATCAACAGTCTTGGTAATTGGTGCCATTTGTAATGGCCCATTTGAGATGTGAACACTAGTTTCCTATGCCAAGCCCAAATTTATTTCCCATGTTGGTACTAATCAACAAGTGACACAACAGTCCTGTTTTATTTCAGCTGCATGGACAATCTGCAGTAAGTCACCTTACGGACAAAACGTAACCCATTCTTTATTTAACACTTCTTACAAAAATAACCACAGAATGGGTTAGGTTAGAAGGGACCTTAAAGATCATCTAATTCCAACCCCCTGCCAGGGGCAGCGTGATACCCAACATAATGCTGAATTACAAGAAATTTCTGGTTTAGGCTTAATATAACATTCTGCAAACATTAGAAGAAACCAACGTGTTCTCATCGCTGTTTGCAAAATGGTTCAATAAGCAGTCAGAGCAAAAATCCGCATGTCGTCAACATGTTGATAAATTGTTAATCCAGCTTTAGTCTTCACCTGGTAACGGAACTCAGCGAATAACACCAATGAAAGGACTTGTATACTATTGCAAGTCACCTGAGCTATGAATTAATCTATTCTAATCAAAACGGATTTAATCAAAAAATCTTCTTTACCGTAACATAGAGACTACAAAACTATAGTCAGTCGTATTCATACATATAAAAACAGGAAGGAAGACAACAAAATGGTTCTGAAATTCTTACCTCCTTTTCACTTTCAACATGGAAATGAGATGCGCTGCTCTGCGGGACGCTTCTCCCGCGGGTGCCTGATGAGGGCTCAGGCTCCTCCTGGCCATCTCCATTCGCTACACACGCTGCGGACTGGCTGTACGTTCGCGCAGAAGGAGGACTTCCAAAAACACCTGAAAGGCATACCGTGTTGTGCCCTCACCAAAATAATCCTCTTGCTCAGCAGAACTTAGTAAAAACTAAAGGAAACCAAAAGTAATTCAAGAAGATAAAAACATTGCTATTGTACTATTAGTGCCAATTTCCACTCAAAAGTACTCTTGCCGAGTAGGATGGATGCACGTACAGGAGTGCGCCGGGCTGGAGCCACGACCCAGCCCTCACAGTTTGCTGCCATTCTGTGTTGGAATGGAACAGCATATCCAGTAACTGCAAAACTTCCAAGCATAATTCCTTTTAATCCCATAGGAACTGGAGATTCTTCAAAACCTAAACGCTGTAAGGGATCTACTTCTCCTTTTCCCACTCTATTAAAGTACACTTTCCCTCATTTTAAAAACACGACAGGAGATCATTTTAGTTTTGCAATACCTTTACCAACAATTACAACTGCATCTTCAGACAGGACACTTGGTGAAATGAAATCTAGATTGTTCATCTCTGGAAAACCAGACATTGACTCCGCAAGACCTTAAAATAAAATAAAATAAAAAAAATATCACACAGAGTAAATCATGTAGTTTATGCTTTGGTACATGTTGTATTTTTCTAAAATGTCATCATACACTGACATCTGAATTTATCACTTGTATGAATCAGTATGTTCTCAAGTTACTGAAGTTAACGGGATTTAATAAATATTGATAACCTCAAAATCATGGAAAGCATATAGCAAATAAAATTTCTGCCAAAAGATCAAAAAGAAAACCAATGTTTGTAAGAGGATTTTTAACTAAACTGATTCCACTGAAAAAAAAACAGAAGTTTCTAACTCACTTGGTGGAAGTATAAGTGTTTCTTATGTAATTCAGTACAATTGAATCAAAACAGAATTTGCTAAAATATTTTTTCTCCAAGCAGCACTTAATCCTGTTTCTCACATAAATTATGAGTCCCCCAAATTCTTCACCAAAGTGGATGCCACATTATTTACTTCTATATTGGCTACACTAGTTGCAAATAAAAATGTACACAGAAAATTCTGATGTAGGGAACAGTAGCTCCTAGAATGCATTAAAATGACACAGTTAAAACTGTAATGTAAAGTATAGTAGTTTAAATTCTTTAATTTTAGCAATGAACAACAGAGTAATTTAAAACCACACTTTTAAATCTCTTCATTTATTCAGAGTGAGATATACAACAATCTGGTCCTCTGTCCGTGCCATATACTATCACTTGACGTTTAATTTTAACTGGCAGTCGAGTTTCAGTTAATGTCAGGAAAAACCCCAACTCGTTAGTGTAAGTATAAAGACTTGGAAAGAGGAAACCAAGCTAAACACCTTGAAAGGTATTTTCTACAAAACCTGTTTTACAAAAGGCTATTCACAGCCCCAGTTTTTGCCATAAGTGAAGCTCAGATGAATAGCAATGTAGCAAACTCACAAACCTTTGGCATGCTTAACATTTCTTTGGTGCTCCTTATTTTGACTTTTAAAAATAGCACGTGGCATTTCTCCTTGCTTCTTCTCCTCATAATCTCCACATCCATTGCCACAGTTCAAACGTTGCCCAACTATGCTAACATTAGAAGTCCCCTTATCATCAAATGCTAGCCACGCAAAAGGAAAAAAAAATCAAATATTAAAGAAAAAAAAAAATCATTTTTCCTGTGTACGACAGGATTCTTAAATAGTTACATTTTCTGAAATTTTTAAACTCTTTAAAAAACACAAGAAAGCTAGAGGAGGAGCCACAGAACAGCTGACCCAACTGACGGGCAATCCAGTTCCCAGGACTGTAGCAGGGCAAATAATGTATTTGGAAGCAGCCACCAGAAAAGGGTATAATCAGAGAAATGCGTCTCCTTTTATGACACAGCAACAGCCCTTGTGGGCAGGAAAGAAGTGAGAGATGCCATGTATCACCCCAGGTACACGTGTGCAGAGCAGTTACCAAAAGCTCCCTTCTCCACACGGAGGGATGCATCAAGCGGGGCTGTGCTGCAGTCTGTCCGGGACCCAGTACTGCCCAGCATTTCACCCCAGCAGCTGGATAATTAAGCAGCATCCTGAACTCAAATAAAAGTCAGCGAACGGGAAGCACACACGCACGAGTTCCTTCTCACCTGCAGTACTGCAGTATAATCTCAATCTGACCAAACAGCGCCTAGCAATTACCTTTTTTAAGTGCTGAAGAGGCATGAGCTCATCAAACAAGTAACAGACACATCAAGTGACCGTTCTGCTCCACCAAGGAAGCGAGGTACACATTGGTATGCACAGCGAAATACCTGCGCTGGAGTTATCTTCTGCCACATTCGGGTCTCTGCCTCTTGCTGAAGATACTCTTGCAGGCTGTGATTTGCTGCCAAGTAGTGGAAAGGTGTCTGACCTGTTAAAGTATAGAACAAATTTTTATAAATACAATCATACACACTAGTCAGAGCCCAGTTAGATAACACTTAGTAGCAAAGACATCAATAGATTTCAGTTTCTCCTCCCCAGCAACAGTCAGTCAGTAATAAAATGGAAACAGTTCACGATTCGCAATAAAAAACATCTACATTGTTGTCTTCTTATCGCAGAAAACCAACCCATTCCTTCTTCAGTTTCTGAGCTATAATAAGCAAACATTATCCTTCCTCTTCCCTCATTCTCCTTCTTACTCATTTGTTTAGGCTACAGTTCACATACCTCCTATGGCAGGCTAAAGTCTTCATGAAATATTTACTCCCCTCGGCAGTACTGCACTAACCGCACTGCGTTGCCGTGGCTGCACAGGGGACCTCGTTCACATGAAAAGCCAGCACAAACGACAATAATACAATTAAGCAGCTACTGTACAGAGCAATGTATTTGTAGACAGGAAATAATTCACATATAAAAATCAAGCTATTAAGCAAAGCAATCTTATATGAAAAATATGTTACAGACATCACTGCCTTTAAGATTTAACTAAGACCAGCAGAGACCGCGGGTGAGAATTCCAAAGCAGCGTCAACATCCCAGTTCCACTCACGTTGTTCTCCTCCTCTGGGGGCCTGTGGACACGGGGGAAGTCAGGGACTCCTGGCTGTAAACCCCGCTTTCGCTGCAGGAGCCCGCGCCGGGGGAGGAAGCGTGGGAGGGGGAATCCACGGACAGATCCAGTTTAACAGCAGAATCGGGACTTTCCAGATCTGAAATGTTGCTGCTTAGCTTTGCCCTCTTCTTAGCTGCGCTGTTTCGTAGAGATCTGAGTGAATTCTGCATCTAAACAGGATTGAAAACAAAATGACAGGGTTTATTCATTGCATAGGGAAAAAGCTTTTTTAAGCAAAAGAAAGGATGTTTCCGAGTGTTCAGTTCCCGGGAGTTCGCTGCCCATGCCTCTGCTGGGCAACGGGACCGAATCTTTATATAGGTTATGCAGGATTATAACTGTGCCTTTCACTGTTTCGCTTCACAAGAATAAACATGCTATTAAACGCAAATTCCCACAGACACTGTATCCTAGCTTCGTTTTGCAAAACACAAGAACAGATTCCCGCAAAAAAAAAATCAGCCGCTCTTGTCTTTTTTAATAGACTAAAGGAAGTGTTTGATGGCTGCTAACACGCACAACTGGGAGGTCAGGCTTTTCACATCTGAACTGCACAAAGATGCAAAATATGCAGGAGGGAATCCTGAAAACTGTGCCTAGCAAGCAGAGCTCCTACTCAAATAAGCAGGAAAATCTCTGCTGCATATTCTCTCCTCTTTTTATCACATACATGTGATGTAAAAAAATTCTTCCCCTACCTGTTTAGCACCTAAATTACTTTCAGCAGTGACTCCAGGATGGAAGATCAAGACAGTAAGGCAAAGCAATTAAGTCCTACTGCAACTGCTCTCAGATCCACAGGGACTAAAGACAGGATTTGAAATTCAAACAATGTCTGTGAGCTGTGACCGAAATACAGACGTGTTGCACGGGATCACGCAGGGAAGATCATACAAAATGCCGCCACACTTGACACCTCTGCCTCTCACGTAATCAACACTGCAGCGGTGTCGATCGTACTGGTGAGCGTAGTGTGGGTGCAGTTCCACCTCCCCACCACCTCCTGAAGTAATCCACCATGCCTCCGCTGAATTCTTCTGCGTTGGGCACTGGTGCGGCTGTTTGGTATTTCTCAAACATCAGAGAGACTTGAGCAACAGGGCGAGCGACAGGGTCCTTCGGCAGGCGCTGGGCACACGCTGACATACACACGGGCTCCATGCACTGGGGGATCCCACCGGACAACCCACACAATGGCCATCTCCAGCTACACCGGCTGCAGAGTATTTCACGGACCAGTAAAGTGAAATGCAACAACAAGTCTAACAAGTCTCACGGGTCACAGAAAGTACGTATTTTTAAAGGTATTAAATATTTCAAATATTTTCTAAGTCACAGGTTGATTGGCACGCTCAAAGCACTGCCCACAGAATACACATAACTGGCCCAAATTATTACTAGTGGATTTCCACGTGCAGGAGGGACGCTGACCTGCCAAGCCTAACACCAAACAGGTCTGTGCCGTATCAAACGGCTGCAGGTGACACCACGCTCACCCAGCCACACGTCACCTCTTCGCATTTTACTCCATGAAAACCTGACCGAATTCTGCGAGAGCTGAGACACGCCGGGTGGGTATTGAGGACAGCCGAGGACACTCCCAGGCTGAGTCAAATCAGTTATTCCTTATTTTGTACCCTTTGCTATAACTAAAGAGAGGATTCCTACTTAAACCTGGCATGAAATTTAACATGAAGTCCAGATAACGAGAACAGAAGCTGTATAAAGGCCCATAGCTCTGCCTGGGTACTACGGAAACCGAAAACATTACAACTTTGGCTCTGAGAAAAACAAGGGAAATTAAAATGTCTGGAACACGCAAAGGGTGCTTCAGCACTGGTATTTACTGCTTGACTTAGCTTCTACCAGACACCCAACAGTACCTCATTGAAAACCTGCTGTAATGATGACAGTATCACAAAATTTAAGCAGAAACACTATTTTCTGGCTCTTGTTTAGGGGAAAAAATAAAAAGCGTGCAATATATCAACTGTTAAAAGTGTGTTATGGCACATTTAAACCAACCTCTTCTTGATCCACCTCCTCGTCATCAACACTGAGCTCCGAAAGATCAGCCACAAGCTTCCTGTCAGCTTCGTTCAGCCACGTGTCCTCACACTCCTGCTTTCTCCACTTTGTCAGGTTTAGTTCCACCCTGTCGGGCAGGGGGCTGGCCAGGCGGGGAATGGGGGGGACGGGTCTGGCCCCGGGCAGGCTCCGGCGGGAGGCCGGGTGTCTCACCAAGGTGGGTTTCAGCTGCAGAGGAGAATGTTTCTCCTGCACGCTCTCCCCTGCAGAAGACACGAGCAGATGTCAGTCCTTGGGAGGGGTGGCAGGAACGCAGCACTCGCCACAACAAACTTCATGGCTCATTTCTGTATCACACCAGAAAACTCCTTGTACAATGACGTGAGTGTTAAAAAACATACTGATGTGTGCAATTTTATTTACTATTATAAACACATTTCAAGGACACGTTGTTTGGCCAAGTATGAGGAAATCTGAACAAAACCAGCAAGAACATAAAACCAGCTGTACTGAGTTGGGCGAAAGGCCTGTCTCCTAACAGGATAATTAACCAACTCGGTTGGTTTGTAATTGCAACTGGGGCATTGCACAATCCCCCACTTCCCTGCCACTGTAGGTTTGCTGACCGCTGCTTCAAGCCTCTCAAAATGCAAACCTGAAATCCGTTGCCATTATACTGACAACATTCCTACCTGTATTGTCTCCTGACTTTGGACTGAGAAGCTGCTTCTGCGAACCAGGCTTAGGCAGTCCTTCAAAGCTTTTCAGAGGCCAGGAGCTGGAGAAGCTCATGGTACTGTCTTGTGACTTCTTTGGAGAGTGGGCTGGAGAGGAGCCGTGCTTTGGGCTGCTCCTGGGTGATGGCAGAGGGTAAGAGGGCAGGATGAAGGCCCCCTGGCTTGCACTAGGGCCTTGGAAGGACATGGTGTGCTCTGCTTGATTGCAAAAACTTCTCTGGGTCTTGCTGGAAAAATTTAGGCTGGCACAAACTGAGCAAAGAAAAAGAGAATGGTATTTGTGGCAATTAGCCCCTTTTAGAGCTCTTATAATAATAATTTACAATGAAATAATAGACCTTCTAGACAGTCAAAACTGAAGGTCAGCATTTTACCCAAGCAAACAGACAAATCAGCTTATTTCACTTTGCAAATTGCATTGTCCCTCAAAATATCAACTTCCTTTCTCTTCATTTGATCAAATGACTTTGAGCCTAAGCTATTGTGCAGTCTCGTTTTGAAGAGCTATTTTTAAAAAATGAATGATGGAAGTAGATTGAACATGGCACATACCTTTGTCTTGTTGACAGTTATTTAATCCTAAAAATTGTAAATCAGAGTCCACACTGCCACTTTTCCCACGTGTCTGTGTGTATCCAAGCGTTCCACATTTCCCTGAAATTTGCGGCTGATGAGAGCCCATAGCACCTTTCAAAAGAAAAACACAAATAACTCGATAAATACTTAACATAGAGTAATTCAATGACAAATATGCAATAATATTTAACAGCGAATTAAGACTCTAACTTTCAGTGCAGAATATAACTCCTTTGAAAGTCTTTAATTCAAGAGTTTCTAAGCAACCTCTTAAAACTCTTGGTAGGCACGAACTGCAGAAACGGCTGGCTGTTCTTGCAGGGCACTTTTCCAGCTGAGAATTGTAGGGGGTCAGAAGAAAAACCCAGGACAATCCCCTCTTTGAATATATGCCAATAAAGGGAAGACAACACCTTAAAAGCCCCAAACACAGTGAGTTTCTTTAGCGTGATGTCACTGCTAGCACAGCAGAGAGCAAACTTTGCATGCCACACATGTCAGCGCTCCTCCGACACAGCCGCGAATACACCCTGCTGCCAAGGGAAGGGAGTAAATCAGGTCTGGTCTTGCCCGCTCTTTGCACATGCCTTTTGGCTATTAAAATCCAAATCACTGAATCTATGTTGCTAGTGCACATTAAGTGGAGCATTGTACCTACAGTCTTCTACAGACCTGGTTTTGAAAAGCAAGACATTTTTCATTTTTTTAAAACAATCTTTAGAGCTCACTCTTCAGCCAGCTTTCTACCCTCGCTGCTTATACAAGGCAAAAAAGGGTAACATGCAAATCTAGAATACTTATGCCCTGATCTGCTCTCCTGAAGAGCCCACCATACCTAAATATGACCTTTATGCCCTGATCTGCTCTCCTGAAGAGCCCACCATACCTAAATATGACCTTCCCAACATGCCGCCCAGTTTATGGTATTTCATTCCCCGCTGCCACTATCAGCTAACCCTTGACAGCATACCTTTTAGGATAATAACTGCTATTCTAGCCAACAACGTATTCCCGCCCCAAAGTTGGTAAAATTCTGTGTCTCCTTTTAATTTACTGCTTTATCTGCAATTCACGTTGTATTTTACAGTGTGAAAGAAGGTTGGTTGAATTACTCTGTCGCTGATCTACATGGTACTTCTTTTCCCTCATTCCACAAAAGCACCGGACAGCTCTGTATCTCAGGGACCTCCCGAGCCCTTTTGTTCAACACATCCCTTTACACAACACACTAGTTCTTTCTGGCCTTGCTGCCTGCAAAAAAAGTGGATTTATAAACTCTCTGGGGTCTATCTAAATTAGTGAAAATCTGGAAAAGAGAGATCTCAGTCCTGAGCTGGCGGACACTTCTCCAGGGGCAGGAGCGGGACCGCTGCCGCTTGCTTCAGCTGGAGACACAGCCCTGTGCCCAGTGCTCAATTCTTCTTAGTAAATGAAAATAAGTAACAAAACAAACAATCAACGAATGATAAATAATGCTTACGAAGCTACAAATTCATGCTCAGGTTCTTCTACATCTATTTTGTAAACAGCAGATCAAACACTTTTCTGTGTTAATACTCACCAGCACAAACAGAAGAATGCTCGGAGTTAAAATCTATACTATTCTGAAATAAATTCCTTGAAGCTCTTTTTCTACTAAAAAATAACTCATCGCTGACTGGTACTCCTTGAGGGGGCCTTAACTTTGGAGAATGAAGAAAATCACTGGATGTAGAGAACTGTGGGGAAAAAAGGAAAATAAAGAAACATTCATGTGCGGGAAATGAATGCACAAGCCTTTTCGGTACAAACAGCAGGAATACCCGCGTGACTTCGTCACCGAGACCCCACCGCAGCCCAGAGCTGTCTCTCCACAATAAAGCTCCACAAACCACTGTCAATATGTTTAAGAAGACACAACTGACGGAAAATAGAGGTTTTTCTTCCCTATCACTTAGATAATGAAAAGCCAGAGCGTGTGTACGTGAGCTGTATCTTCCACCCACAGAAGGGAATGGGATTCATCACGCATACATCCACAGAGAAACGAACAAGGAGAGCAAAAAGCAGGAAAGGCTCCTATAAAAAGACGAGCAGAGCACAGGGCTGGTGGTGGTGGGGCAGCGCAGGAGCTCGCGGGTCCGGCTGTCCCTGCCCCAGGGAGCCACTGCCCGGGCAACCGCAGGGGTGGGCGACGGGAGCCACAAAAGGCACCGAAATGAGCGCCCATGACCACAAACCACCTGGGCACAGGCAGATGCTCTGCTGCCGTATTCCACGGTGGGCTGGGTGCCCCGCGGCAGGGGTGCCACGGCATGGCGAGGAGGGCAGAGGTGTCCCCAGAGCCATGGGCACCCGCGGGGCTGGGGCACGGCGTGGGTGACTTCGAACTTGTCCCTCTGCGGCCAGCTCGGGGCAGGTAACTGCCTAAACCCTAACCACTACCCGAGATTTAAAAACAACTAATTCTGTTTTCCAACAACTAATTCTATTTTTCAGGCCAATGGGTCAAAACCTCAAACCCTTCACACGAAAAAACTCGGAGAATTTTTTGAAACCTTGCAATGTAGCACAGAGCGCCGTGGCTCATCAGTACAAACTGCCTGACCTCCTTTCTTAATAAAAGTCAGCTGATTTTTAAATGCAAAACATGCTGATGAAGGTTTTCTTTCCCCAGCTACCCGATACTTCCAAGTATTTTAAGCATTAGAAAGCATTTCAGTTGGTTTCCAGTTCTCGCTCTAATACATGTTGACACTATTCACACTGAAGGAAAAAAACCAACAAGAACTGGTAGAGAGTTGCAGAACTTGTCAGTTTCAGAAATTAAACACTAACATTTTGAATTATGTGAATTAAGCTATGTTCAGTGTTTAAACAGACAGCAGTTACTTGAAATGTGAAAAAAGTATGCTTCAGATTTACTCTAAAAGCCGTATCTGGTAATATCAGCACCTTGTAATGAGAACCAGGTATAATTAAAGGAAAAATATGAATAATCTAAATACTTAGCAAAGAAAAGATCATGCTTTAAATACAGGTTTCTTGCTTTCTGATTTAAGTAGTAAAATCAGTAATTGAAATCATTTCCAGGCTATATTAACTCTGCTCTCCCCTTTCACAGACAAGGCTCCACACTGAGGTCAAAAGAGAAGCCTGAACAGAAATGGAAATATTTATTCAGTATTGGAAAGAACAGCATCATGTTAAGCCTAAAAACCTCCTTTACTCAATATACTGATTGTGCGAGTGTAGAATTAGTAGTCTAACACGTACACAGTACGTTCATTTATAAAAATATCAATTTTTTAATTGCACCGAAGATCTCAGTTCACCGTAAAGATGGATTCTGAAGCCGGGAACTCCACACGAACTCTTGCACTATGAAACCGCAGCTCTCCATCAGTCCGTAATTCACTTTCCCCTCGCTTCACAGCCTGGCCCGCACAATGCAACCTGTGTTCGCCAGTGAGAAACCAGTAACGGCAAACTGGGCAGGGACACGGCACAGCCCAGCCTGGGGAGCAGCCGGCGGCCAGCCCTGCTCGGTGCCCGCGCACAGCAGAGAGCGCGGTAAGGCGACACACTACGACGTCAAATGACTGGGTCAAATAAACAGCAGCTAAATGCTCTAATATCTTGATGAGGTTTAATCTAATACTTCATATTTTAATGGGTGTTCACAAAAGCATCATAAAATTAAGCATAGCCAGGATTTAAAACTTGAAGTGGCACAGTCATGACACGACTAGGATGGCTATTAGCATATTCTAGTTGATTTCAGATCATTATAATACTTATTTTGTCACATAAGATCTTAAAAATAGATATCTTTTTTATGGATATGGAATATAGACAAAAAGCTTTAAGAGTTTCCGCAAAACCTTCAGGTCCCTTCCAAGTAAAGAAGATTCACAACACGTTAGCAAGATATAAGCCAAGAGAAATTAAATCTCCCTACCCTACCAATGAGACTCCTCTTGAAAAAATAATTTTCACAATTCAAAGTTTTAAACTATGTACTTTTAATTCTGCTCCCTCTAACACTGTTCCCCCTTAAAAAAGAAAAAAACAACTCACACATAGTACCTGTTAGCAGTAGATAAACAAGTGAAGCAGCAATTTGCCTGTATTTCCATCTAGTGCTTTAAAACCCCAAGCGGTTCCCAAAGGGGCGGCTGCTCATCCCTGCACCAGGCGCCAAGGTACACAGCGACGTGGCCACAGGCCGGAATGGAACAGCCTCCTGTTCCTGGGAGGGCTTTTGTGGTTAAGAAAAATGGCAAAAATTTCGTCTTTACTTACAAAAATGCACGTTGCAATTCACTGTTAGGCACTGCATTTCGTGTGCTCCAAGTTCGGCAGATGTGATCCACGTCAGCCGCAGAGCAAGGCAAACTCTCCAGCGTGCAGCACCTTAAGCACATCCACCAAAATGCTCAAAAGCTTAAAACTTTACATAAAATCTTCCTCCCTGAAAGCCAGTGCTAATGCAGGACCCGACTTTTTAATTGGCCTTCAGGGATTAGACTCTCACTTAAAACATTTGTGTGCAACTGCTCAGTTCAACACATACAGCAGCGAGTGACAACTTAAGGAGCCTCGATAGAAAATGGATCACCTGGATCCCATTTTTAATGAAGATGGCAGCAGGAATCCAGCGGGTATGAAACACTTTAGCAAGACCAGAACAGGGAATAAGAAGTTTCACAAAGAATAAGAAACAAGTTCTGATTGCTGCATATACAGTAAGAACAACAAGTTAAACGACAGCAGTAGTGGTAACACTCCACACTATGCCGGCCTTGTATCGCCCGGGTACCCTGAGGAACACTAACTTTACTTTACAAACGAGAAAAAGAACAGCAGCCGAATGGGTGATTTGTTCCAGCAGGTGAGAGCTCGGCATTGCTTCCTGCTTCTGCGATCAGCTGGATAGAAAACATCTTTTTCAATCTGCACATCTTTCAGTTCGTAAATGAAAGTTCTACCTGTGCCAAGTACTTACGCCCTATTTTCCATACAGACAAAACAATATATGCAGAAGGAGCAAGTTGCACAACGCTGACATGATTGTACAACTTTGCTCAGTCGCTGCAATCCCAGTTACAGGAATAAAAACTGTCTGGTTTCTCACAGAGAAATTATAATTACAGCAATTATAAACTGGCTAAACGCAGGCATGCAGAGTGGTGGCAAATAAATGCAAACCTAAAGCTGCCAGATTTTTCTCTGAAGTAGACGGCAGACGTTGGCAAAAGGATTTCTCAAAAGGTTTCAGGTTCATTTAAATTCCACTAGTATCACCAATGTCGGAAAACAGCCATCCACCACAAGAAACAGTACCTTGGCTACCACAGCCCAGCCCCGGCGAGTGACCCAGCACCGACAAACGCTCCGGTCTCACATCCCCGTCCCAGCTGAGCAGCGGCACTGGATGAGCCGAAAGCTCCTTCTAATCAAATACCCAGCAGCCACCTATAACCTGCTCCCAGGGAAGAGATCGACAATAACACAAATATATAACGTTATCTCCCCAAAATACTCTCCCCGCCCCGAGAAAAACCACGGTTCCCACCCCAGAGGCTGACACCTCAACTCACCGCGGAAGAGCAGCGTTACCCCGCAGACAGGTCAGACCCTATGGCCCTCTAACCCTCGCTATCGCGGCGGAAAACAAAGAGCGTTTGTTTCATAAAACTAATTTCCCAGATCGTTTGAAACTCACTAAGGTCTCCATGAAGTCCAGCTATTTAGTTCTTTGGTTATCAGATCAGTATGCAAATGGGGAATAATTCCACACACTTTGCCAAGCAGTGCAGTTCTGTAAAACCGCATGTATTTCATGTTTACTTTGCAACACGGCTTAAAACTTCAGTAAAATGTTCAAATGCTCTTGCTTCCCCCCGAAGAGCACTGCTTTCAACAGCAGGTACAGGGACCCACAGCGCTTGTGTTTCACAGGGGAGAAACATGAAGGTGACTCTTATCCTGCAGTAATTACCGAGCAGGGTATGTTTTACATCCAGCACACTACATTTTCTGGGCAAACGCAGGTAGGTTTAGGTACCAAAAGCCCAGCGAGGAACTCCGGCACCGGCAGCCGATTTTGTGGCAATCAGCTCATTCATGTTTCAGCAGGGCAGCGCAGCCAGGGAGGTCTACAGAGCGAGTAACATTTAGGTTTCTAAAAATTGCTTTTGTACCCCAAACTGCAGAGTGGTTTTGTTCCGATAGCTTGCTTAAATTGGACTGGTAGAAGATGAGGGTTAAAAGGGGAACAGAGGGTTGCCAGTGCAGTGCTCTTAAACTCCTTTGTGTGACCTCTCACCAACGGCACAAACCATTGGAGAATGCAACGTGTCTGGTCACAGCAGCTAATTCCAATTACTTAACGTCAGCACCCAAAAGATCAGTAGATCATGTCAAGTCCTAAAGAAAACAACATCAACGTTTACTTCAGAGTAGGATCTGGTCTGGTTCAGATTGGAATTGTTTACACTTTCCAAGGCTAAGCCCAAGGAACAGGAGCAGACACAGTACATCAGTGTCTCCAGGGAGAGAACACTCACTTCAGCGCCTTCAGACAACTCGATCCATTGGATTTACAGATAACAAAGCAACCATCGCCAGCCTGGCTCTGCCAGCTCCGACTAGAAATGAACGGCACCTTACAGAAGTACAAAGGAAAATACTCATTTATATCCACCCTGCGTTGCCAGTATTTCCTACCTCTAGCAAACAAAGCACTCCTCTCATGCTGTTATAAGGCTCCTCTAAGTATACGCTTCAGAATGTAAAACTGCAGGTACTTTTTTTTTTAAAAAAAAGTTACCATTTTATTAATTTAGCTAGAAACCAGAGAAGCTTCAGCCTACCGATGCAAGCCAAGTGGTGACAGCAACCACCTGTCCCATGTGAGGAGGAGGTCAGGCTACTCCAATTTGGCTTTGGAAGAGGGTCGAGTCAAAGGCAGAGCCTGTCTGGTAGCTTTGACAGATGTGTGGAAACGGAAAGGCTGAAAGAACAGTTGCTATATATAAAGCACTATATAAAAGCACTATATAAAGCACTGAAGCATGAAATCATGCACTTTAACCAACAGACACTAGTTGTCAGAAATAAGACTCACAGATGAAATAAAGACTGGTACAAATACTTTATTTAATGACCTTTTTGAGGAGCGTGTGCCATATTTTGTAAGCACACCTGAAGGCAGAACACTGCTGAGCTGTCACTGGTGCAAAATTCCATGCCTGCGTGACTTATCCCAAGTCAGCCGCAGCATTGGGGCATGGTGGCTCCTCGGGTGACCAAACAGTCCCGCTGCACTCACCGCGTCTCTCCGGGCCTTTGGTGGCACTCTCTGGCTCCGAAAGAGACATCTGGAGGCACTGGTTTCCCGAGAAAGGCCCTGCAGTGTCTACCTGCCATGCTTTCTTCTGCTGTCACAACTAGGGAGAGGACTCCTCTCCAAGCACAGGACAAGGGCATCCCCTGGATGTTGAGGCAGTGGCAGTTCAAGCATCTCTCACTTTAGAGCTTCTCACTAAGGGGTCTGTAAGGCTGAACATAACTACGGTCTCACGCTAACCTACAAACTAAGAGAAACTCTGCGCTTGCATCTCTAGCGCCGAGCTAACCATCATTAGCTGGTGACATCTCCACCCCTCGAGGTGGCAGCCACGCGTGTTACCACCCTCACAGCTGGACTTTGTGCAGGACAGATGCTTGGTTACGTTCTCAGCAGAGCCAGATCCCCCTTCTGAATCCTGCGGCATCGCTGGCAACCGTAATTTACAGATGGGCACAAACCAAATCCAGTTTCAAAGGACTTCAGAGGTTACAGAGAACTGTTTCATCAAGAACCCTATTTAACATCACTGACAGAAGCTGCATTTAAAGACAAACGCTCAAAGGCAATGTGCTTTACCTACATCACATTTTTAGTACACATTAACTTACACATGTTTTACCGCACATCTTATCTGATCAGGCAAGTCTAGACATGGCCTTGGACAATCACTGTGTAACATGACCCTAAAAATACTAGTAGAAAAACAACTTTAAACATTAAGCTAATTTCATGCATCCTTTCAGCCACAGAATGACTCCAAAAGTTAATTTTTAAGCAAATTCACTTCAAAGGAATGTCTGAATTAATAATTAATTTTTTATATTTACATGAACAAGTCAACTACCTGAATTTTATGCATCATATACCTTACCAAAAAGAGTTAAAAAGAGATACAGGGCTAACTTTATTCACCCCCCCGACTTTGATTGCTAAGTGCCCCAAGGAGAGGAGTTTTATTTATACAGCTTATGACAATCTCTTGCAGTTAACAAGGAATGTCTTCAAGCACAGGAAACACTGTCCAAGTTCGCTCGTCCCAGAGTGCCTTAAGTGAAAACACAATTCACCTACTTGCACCGAAGATACATACACACTACAGGATAAAAGCAGCCTCATGGCACAGACCTGACAAAAGAACCACCATCAGGAAGCCGGCACATACTGTACCAAAAATCACAAAGCCGGATAACAAGACGTCCCCTGCCCTGGAGAGCTTTACGATCCATTAGACAGATGTAACAGTAGGATAAGACAAATGATCAGGATGTGAGGACAGGGTAACAAAGCTGTCAGCATACAGCGATCAGATAAATATTTCAATACTTAAACCACCGTGCTGTTTAAAGTTCCATTACAGAAAACGTGGGTCTAGCCAATAGGACTCAGTATTGAAAAAATTCATTTCATCCTAAAATCAGGTCCTTGGTCACGAAGACAGCTCTCTAGGTTCTACCAGCCGCACAGACGAGCTCTCCATTGACCATGGGGCTGCTTAAACAATCACCACGTAGGCAACTCAAATGGATCCCTACTCTTTTTCTCCTTATGCACAATGATGAGCAGCCTTCCCTTCTAATGAAAAGCCTCCCTGACATACCACTTTTTTAAACAAGGCTCTTCCTTTCCTTCACAGAGGCCAAAGATGCGGTAGCTACATTAAATCATGCTTTTATCTTGCACTGGAGCACTGTTACAGCCAGACCTTATCTTTACCGATATCGAAGTGAAAAGGAATCATGGGAAGTTGAGAAATTGAGTGCCAGCACTATTTCATAGCGACAAACAAGTGCTCTTGGGCTGAACCAAATCTTTCAAATCCGCCAAATGCAAAATATTAGCTGCTGAGTTGTATCAGGCTTCAACTATCTCTTTGTAACTACAGGAACAACGCTTTTGACATTGTCCGCATCAGGCGACCTGTTACCACTAAAGCAAGCTGGTAATGCAGGCGTAATTCTGGTACCGCGTTCATCTGTGTCCAAGTCAAAATTGGGAACTTTCAAATTCTATCAAACATGACATCAAATGTTATTCATGTCAGTACTTACCTGCATGGAAGCAAAAAGCTATGTGGAGAGGAGTTATGCTTCAGTGTAAAAGGAATTCTGGTTAACTGAAGGTTTTTGGTTATTCAGACGTCTTTCAAGTAAAAGTGCACAAGGAGCACTAACATGTTTCCTTTGGTAGGGTGGAACTGATGAAGTCTTCAAATTCTGACACCCCAAAGTTATCGATGTGCTTTCTACCAACTTAAATATGCAAGAAAACAGTATAAAATGGAAGTGAGAGGCAAAGAGAACAAGTCAGAAAGCAGAGGGAAGAGATAAGAGCAAACAGATCTCTAGGAGGCACAAGATATCTTAGAAAAACAGTCATTAGATGAAAAAAAAAAAGTTCTTATTAAAAAGGAATAAATACAGTACGTGACAAAAAGGATTTTCTCCCTGTAGAAATATTTCCATTGTCACCTACTGTATACTGCGTGGCAGCAAAGCAAGGCTGGTTAACGTCACAGCTGGAGTCCCGGCAGAGCGGCAAAGGGAAAGAGATTTGGGAAAGCAACCTGCACCAGTAGTCATGAGCAGCTCCTGCTCAGAACCACGCTGTTACTGAATAAAGGCTGAAACTGATTCTGTTCTAATTCTGAAAAAATACATGGCACAAATATAAGTTCTGTATCTGTTCAAAAGTAGGAACAAAGTGAGACATTCAGCATAATACACAAGGATGTAAGAAGACAATCACAAAAGGAAAACGTTAATTCAAGCTTGAAGTATTTGCATGATGTTATGTAATTGGAAAATGCTTCCAAGGAGACAGGAAGAAAAACTGTCATCCCACGATTCAGTCACAGAGACAAATGCTGGGATGACGAAGAGACAGGCCCAGTGGCTGTCAGACGTGGGAAGTCGATCTGAAGGTCTTTGGTTTTTTCCTGTTAGGCTTTACATATGGGAGGTAACCAGCTGTCTTACAGGAGAGGTTCCTGCTTATGATTTGCCCACCTTTGACAGTAATACTGTAAACAAACCCAAAACCCCACACATGCACACTCAGCACTCCACATCCCCAGCAGCCAAACTGGTTTTCATCCCAATGTTATGAGATGGGATTTACGGCCATGAAGTTCATACTACACATATAAAAATACATATAGTCTAACAAACTTTTATCATATTAGTATCAAGGATGTTCCCTAGTAAAGCCAGTACCTCATTATGACTGCCTTGATGCCATGAATATGTAACTATTTCCCCAAGTCAGATTTAACTTGAAGTTCACACCATTTCTAAATGCCCTTTACATACACAACAACACAGAAACCATAAATTAATTGCTTTCTCTCCCTCTCTCCAGGGTTGGAAACTTTGGGCAATCCTCCCAATAATTTACAGGGATAAACATGTACAAAAATGTTAAAAAAAAAACCCTAAACAAAACCTCCTTTTCCACAGCATCTAACTGTGACATGGACAGAGGGCTGGCTCAGGCAGGGGACCTTCCACCATTCCAGGCAACAGCCAGGTTTTGGCGCCTGTGTTGGTTTGCTTTTTGTTCGCAGCCTACAGAACAACACAAATCCAGCCAGCAGCAAACAGCAGCAGTACAGAACTCATCCCAGATTGACAAGAGAATGCCGGCAATTAACTATTTGTTCTACAAATTGTATTAGTAATACTGAAAAGCTGTTTCAAAAAGAAAAACCTTCTTGCTCTAGAGGTGTTTCCTCCACAAGTTGTTGTGCAGACCCTATTTGCTTTGGCGATAACCCAAGGGAACTCAGTTGCCTAGTTCATCAACTCAAAAAGATACAGATCTCTTTAGGAGTCTGAATAAAGGTAATACATACACCAACGAAGGACGCAAGCCTGTGTGCATGCACGTATATACGTGAACTTCAAGGGGTTTACTGTACAACAGTGTTAACTCACGTTTCTTTTTATTAAAAGACTTCTTTAAAAGCTAGCCTTCACAAAGTAGCACTGCTCATGACTTCATCCAATACGGGAACAAGTTACTAAGCAACTAAGAATTAGATTCTGAATACGTAAATGTGGTAGTGAGGAAGTCTATTCTATACAGCTTTTGATTTTCTAAAAAGATCCACTTGCTTAAACTCACTTGCTGGAGATCAAGTTATGATAAATTAAACCTGTTCAGTTAAAAAAACAAACAAACAAAAACCAAACAAACCCAACTCCTCCCCCCCCCAAAAGAAACAAACACAAAAAAGCAGAAAACCCACCACGCACAGATACATGTCTTAAATGCACAGATGGTATCTAAACCAGATGTCACAGAACAGAACCACTGCAAAAGTAAAAGGGAACTGAACAATTTTTAAAGGTTCCTTCCCTTTGCAGCTGCCTACATGATCAGTAAGTGATAAAAGCAAAACTCAGGTCGATCAGAATTGCTATTTCAGCCTGACCTACATTTTTCTTAGTCAAATCAGACTGAGGAACAAGAGCCACATAGGCATTTGGCAAACCCCAGGTTTTATTAGAGGTCAGCACACTGCCAAAAAGCACCGCCTCAGCCCTACTCCAGAGCTCTGCCTTCAAAGCCTGAGCTGAAGCAATTTGTCAGTTTTCCTCCAAACAGCTTCTGTATTTAGGAAACTCTCTGCAGTCAGTCAGGTACTCTCAAACGCAAATATACAAACAGAAGCTCTGAAACAGCTTCCCCACTCTTCCCTGGGTTTTAGCTTGCCATTGTCAGAGACGGGTCACTAGGGTTAGACTTAAGAAGTGCCTCATGGAGTCCAGCTAACTTAAAAAAAAAATAGTTTTTTTTTGTTAGCGATTCGTTATCTGGTTCCTACTAGTGTTAAATGTGACATAAGGACTTCTCAAATTTGCCTTCCCAGATTGATGTACGTGTAGAGATCCTTGCGCACAAAATATCAGCAGTATCAGCCATACTTCACAAATACCTGACACTGAATAAACCTTTGACATCTTTCAAACCCCCCTTTGGAACATGCCTTGGAATAAATGAGCCCAGTGAGCTGAGTACATACCTGCTCCACACCCTTTGTGAAAGGCATCTTGACTCCTGAACCACCTTCCCTGTCTCCAGCATGCTCATTTTCCCAAGGCAGCTTGTTTTTTCCTTTACCCGCACTCAAGACTCTTCTTGGACTTACTCCTTGATCGACATATGCATCATGCAAGTTGGAGTTTTGCAGAGCATCGTCCCTTGCGTGATACCCACAGTAACTGTGTGCGCTCTGAGTCCTGTTGCCCATCAGCAACCACTCTGTATCTGCACCGGGGGTTAAACAGGACCCCCTGTTATGACCAGATGAGGGCAAGGGCACAGCATACTCTACAAACCCTTGGTCAACTAGCTTTGGCAAGGTCTTCCTGGCCAGCCTGGCCTGCACCGCATGCATCACCCCATCCCCATTGTCCTCAAGTTCCACGGCATCCACCGCTTTGAAGAGCAGGGTGGTTTTGTCTGGGCCCATGGAAGACGCCAGCACAGCAAACGCCTCCATGGCAGCATGCCGGACTCTGCGCTTGCTGTCCACCAGTGCTGGAGCCAGCCCAAACGCCAGCTTGGCCAAGTCCAGCTCCTCACTAGGGTAAGTGAGGAGGGCCACGATGCAGATGTTGACCACCTCCTCGCGGACTTTGGAGTTCTTGTGCTGCAGATGCTCCTGCTGCAGCAGCAGGCCCAGCACCGGCTGAGGACCCGCTGCCTTCATCAGCCGCAGGAACAGGCGGTTGTACTCCTGCCGGATGGCCAGTTTGTTGTCCCCCAGGACTTTAGCAGCGGCGGAGACCAGAGGTGCCAGGAAGGGCTGGACCTGGTCGCCCAGGCGCAGGGCGAGCAGATGGATCACCTCCAAAGCCCCGAGCACCACCTTGAAGTTGGAGTCATCAAGGAGGGTGTAGAGGAAGCTGATGAGCCCCAGGAGGCTGGGGGCTGGTGTGGAGGTCACCGCAGCCTGGCTGGCGCCCCCAACCACCCTCTTCAGATCCTCCACGGCTTGCGTGCGGTTCCTGTAGTCCTCCTGGTCCAGCAGCCGGGCATGCAGCTCCGGCGGCAACAGCCCCAACTTCAGGCCAGTGCCGCTGGGCTGGGCGGGGGGCGGTGGCGCCGTGCCCTCCCCCGCCGGCCGGCCCTCGGGCGGCAAGGGCTGGCCACTGGCCTCCCCGGGGCCTCCCAGCTGCCAGGCCAGGCTGCGGGAGAGCTCACCGAGGCCGCGGCGAGCGGCGGGGGGCGGCGTGAGGGCCCGCAGGGCGGCGGGGGGCGGCCGCGGGGGGCGGCCGGGCCCGCGGCGCCGCCCGCGCAGGGCCTCCCCGCGCAGGGCCGGCCGCGGCCCCCACGGCAGCTCCACGGCGACGGCAGCGTCGCCTTGTCCCGCCGCCCGCCCGCCGCGCTGGGGGCCGGCGGGCTCCTCCATGGCGCGGGCGGACGGCGGCAGGGCCAGGGCGGCGGCCATACCCCCGCCCCGGCAACGCGCCGCGCACAACACCGCCGTCGCCAGGGGCCGGCCCGCACCGCGCCTGCGCGGCGTCGACCACCGCGCGGCGGGCGGGGGGGCGTGATGGCGGGCTCAACGTCTCGCCGCCCCCCACCTCAGCCGCCGGCGCTGCGGGGCGAGAAGGCGCCGCTGCAGAATTCGGGAGCCGCGGGGCGGGAGGTGGAGGCGCCGGGGCCGCGCGGCCGGCGAAGCGGAACGGCCGCCACCCCCCGCACTCTGTGGGGAATGGTACTGCCCAGGCGCGGGGGGCTGTGGGTGCGCGGCCCTTCCCCGACGCCGATTGGTCGCGGGAGCGGGGCGGCGGCGCCCGGAAGTGACGCGTTGCCGTTGCCGGGCGCTGCCGTCGGAGCGGAGGCAAGTGAGGCGGCGGCGACCGCGGGTTAGGCCCTGCCGCGGCCTGGCTACCTCCGCCTGCAGGTGAGCCGGTCTCGGTCTCGGTCTCGGTCTCGGTCTCGGTCTCGGTCTCGGTCTCGGTCTCGGTCTCGGTCTCGGTCTCGGTCTCGGTCTCGGTCTCGGTCTCGGTCTCGGTCTCGGTCTCGGTCTCGGTCTCGGTCTCGGGTCCCGCGCCTATTTGCGGCGCGGCGGGGACCGCTGTATCCCGGCTCGGTGTGCAGAGTGCGGGCGGGATGGTGCAGCGCCGTGCCGGGGATTGGGAGCGGCCTCGAGCACTTGCCGCCCGCCCCGGAGAGATGTTGGTGAGAAGGGAGGGATGGAGAGTGGGTGGCGGTTCCGTCCCGGCGTACCGGCGGGGCGGCCGGTACTCAGGTGCTGGGCAGCCCCCTCCCGCGGTCTGCCCGGGGAGCGGCGGCGGCGGTGCGGGGGGGGAAACGTGCTTTGCCTCGGCCCCATGCGATGGGCCGGGACCGGAGTTTCAGCGCAGGGGTGAAGTGGAACGGTGTGGAGAACAAAATTTCACAAGCAAAGCAGTTTTGTGCTTGCACATAATTTCTTGCACTGTTCTTGTCGTGCAGAAAGTGGGTTTTGTGATTGTCGAGTGTTCAGGACTAAAGTTAGCTCGGCACTGAGGGCGGGCGCTTTTGAGGTTTTCTGCTGTCTAGTGAGTAACAAAACTGGACAAGCCACTTGCTGGCTCCAACCATTTTGTGGGCTAAATGAGGATCTGGCGAGCACTTTAATACCGCCCTGAAACAGAAAAGCGCCTGGGGCTCTTCCTGCTGTTTTCACATAAAGAAAACGCTGTGCTCTGCATCGTTTACTGAGCATCGCCGCATACCACGGCTTCTAAAACAGTAGTTCCTCAGTAAGCGAGCTTAGGTACTTACATTTCTGGTTAACCTTTTTATTTCCAATAACACTTTCCCTGCTGTTCACGGTAAGTTTTACCTACAGACTGTGAAAAGGATCTGATAGCCCAGAGCCTAGGGGCAACTGTTTAATTTGCATTGTAAGCACAAATGGTTGGACCAGCATGCGTTTTTCAGGGCTGGTTACTGTTTTGGCTTCTGAATTCTTGCTCAACAATAAAATAAATACATGCAAATGTGTGGTGTGGGCGAGCATTGCCGTGCAGGAGGCTTGTGAGGTACAGCAGTAGACCTCTCTACCAAGTTGGTACAAAAAGTTTTATTTCTGCAGAATAACTTATATACAGTTATTTATAACTGGTTTTACAGGTTTTGCATCTGAACTGTACCCATTCCTTTTTCCTTCCATTTGGTGTTACCTTGTGCTTTATGATTTCTGTGTATATGTACAATCAAGTTATGAACTGACTGCAAACAGAAATGGAACAGAAAGTGGTTTAGCTGCTGAACAGCTCTTTCCCCCCCACACCCCCCCATATAATTTCTGCTGCAAAAAATGTTGTTATATGGGAAATGTTGTTGTAGAGTCTTGACTTTTTCAGATATGCTTAAAATACTTTCTTTGAGATGGTTTTTTTTTTTTTTTTCCTGGCAGGGGGTTGTAATAGGAGAGGGATGAGCTTACTTATCTCTTAATGGCAAGAAGTTTTCTATCCCTAGCTGTAAGCCTTCACTTCTCTGTCAGTGCTATTATGTTCTGTATTTAAATGCTGGCAACTAATTTTATTCTTTCAGATTAAGCACTTTATAAGTAGGCTCACTGCAAATTAGATGTCAGTTAAGGAGCTGTAAAAATGATGAACTTCTTAATAATAAGATAAAAGAAGTGAGACCTTCAAGTTTGTGTAGTCATTTAGCAAATCAAAATGAAATAAGCTTTTCAGTTCAGAAATTGGATGGTTGCAGTGTTCTCTGTAAAACAATAGTTATATTTCCTCGTGGTCCCGGATTCTGACACATTCATACCCTCCACCCTCTCACCAGTATAATAATTGCATCTGAGTGAAGAACTGAAGAACTGCTTCTCCAACAGGTAGTGGTGGGCAGCACTGGTTGAATTTTAATGATACTGAAATTAGAGCAGGTATCATAGTGCCTTGCAGTGTCACGATGCAAACTAAAACTTCTTGGAAAAAGTGTTTGGGGGTTTTGTGGAGCGGTGGGTAGGAACGAGGATCCTTCTCTCTACCTTTACTAGTGATGTTGGGAAGCATGGGTAGCTGCCGGTGGTGGGAGGAGGTGGAAATGGTGATAGACACCAGGGTGCTCATCCTGGGAAGCACCTCACCAGCTCCCACCTCTCCACTGTGAAGGCAGGCCCAGCTCTTTCCCACATCTGATCTCTCCAGAAGGCTAGGGCACGTCCACTGGGGTTTTTATCTCACAGTGGAAGCTGCTCGGTGCGGTGAGGCAAGGATCTCTCCCATCTCCTCTGCCTGTTCAGAGTACAGTAACCTCTGCTGCAGCACCCCTTTTCCTGCAAGCCCGGGCCCCGCTGTCTCTGTGGGTCTTTTTTTGCCTCTTTGTGCAGAGAGAGGGACTTGCTGTTCCTGGCAAGAAAGGGAGGATGGAGGGCTGGTCCCCGCAGCACTGGGCGCAGGGGAAGCACAGCAGGGCTCGGCTGCCCCACAGCAGCACTAGGTGGCTGCAAGGCAAGTAGCACAAAGTAGTTGAAGAACTTTTAAAACTTTGTCTCAAATAAGCCAGTTCTGTTCTTTATTTATCTCTATTTTTATTTCAGGCACTGTTCAGTTCTCTCAAATATCTCATTAGAATCCCATCGTGTATTCATCACTTCAGATAATACGCATTTTACTCCAGAACAGGAAAAAAACCAGGGTGGTGGTTGTTTTTTTTAAGTCAAAGATTAATATAGCATACGCTATTAATAAACATTTGATTGTCCTGGATTTAACTTGCATGAAAAAGCATAGCGCATAAGGATCGAAGAAGTAAATTGGAAAGTAATAAACCTAATTAAGATAAAAGCAAAAATGGAAAAATATTTTTTAAATGTTATGTATGGCATGTCTAAGTAACACGAGTAACGAAGCTGTTGAAACGAAGCCCTGAGTAATGCGTTAAAAATTCTGTTTGTCACAGATGGACCAGTCGTCTCCAACCTACATGCTTGCCAACTTAACCCACTTGCATTCTGAACAGCTTCTGCAAGGCTTGAACCTCCTTCGCCAACATCACGAGCTCTGTGACATTATCCTCAGAGTTGGAGATGTCAAGATCCATGCCCACAAAGTGGTGCTTGCCAGCATCAGTCCATACTTCAAAGCCATGTTCACTGGGAACCTTTCGGAGAAGGAGAACTCAGAGGTGGAGTTCCAGTGCATCGACGAGGCGGCCCTGCAGGCTATTGTGGAGTATGCCTACACAGGAACGGTGTTCATCTCACAGGACACTGTAGAGTCGCTTCTTCCAGCTGCAAATCTTCTCCAGATCAAACTGGTAGTAAAGGAGTGTTGTGCATTTCTTGAAAGCCAGCTTGACCCTGGCAATTGCATCGGGATTTCTCGTTTTGCAGAGACCTATGGCTGCCATGACCTCTACTTGGCTGCTAACAAGTACATCTGTCAAAATTTTGAAGATGTTTGTCAGACGGAAGAATTTTTTGAGCTTACCCATTCTGAGTTGGATGAAATTGTTTCCAATGACTGCTTGAATGTTGTGACAGAAGAAACCGTCTTCTATGCACTAGAGTCCTGGATCAAGTACGATGTGCAGGAGCGACAGAAGTACTTAGCACAGCTGCTGCATTGCGTTCGGTTGCCGCTGCTGAGCGTTAAGTTTCTTACGAGGTTATATGAAGCAAACCATCTCATTCGTGATGACCATACTTGTAAACATCTGCTAAACGAGGCCCTAAAATACCACTTTATGCCTGAACACAGACTTTCCCACCAGACCATGCTGATGACACGACCTCGCTGCGCTCCTAAGGTTCTCTGTGCGGTAGGAGGAAAAGCTGGACTGTTTGCCTGCTTGGAAAGGTAAGTAATAGGTAAGGTTGTTGTAGCACTTGAGTGGTGTGATGTGACGCTCATGCGTGTTTGTTATCGCCCTGGGTTAGGATTAAGACAATCATTGAAGAGCTGTGGTTTGCAGGACGGTAGTTACTGCTTTCCTTCATCAGAACTTTTAAGCAGGTTTGGTTTTTTTAACAGGGACAAGCACTGAATTCAAAATGCTTTTTGATTCCATGAGTAGTCTTCAATGTTACGGGGTTTCATTTGTACCAACACAAATAGCTATAAAATCTTATCACTTTAATTCTGTCAATTGAAAATTTGGTTAATAAAAGTTTGTATGCTGCTACTTTATCCTTTCAGGTCTTTTCATTTTACATAAATTTACCCTGATCTATTGTTATTCCAGACAATCAAATCATAATATTTAACCTAATATATAACAAATATGCTTCCTGATAACTCAAAAGTCCTTGGAATTAAAATAGGCATAATCGGAGAAGGGCAAAAAGGTAATTCTTAGCAATGTCAGGTTCTTGGTCATAATGCAGTCATGACTTTAGCCTCAGTGCTGAGTAGGTATCCATATCCGTGCTGGCAGAAACAGGGAAATGCCCATCTTTCTTTACCCAGTTTTCAAAATGAACCTGCTCTTCTGCTGCTGGAGCACATCGCTGAGGCTAATGTAACAGAGAGAAAAACAGCCTTCTTCCCCATACTGGTATGGTTGGGTTTCCTTATAATATTGTATTAACGTATCCAGAAGTGGTAGTTAAACCATGTCTGCAGATATATGTGTACTTACACATACAGTGCTTTGATGCTGAATGTACCCTTAGCAGCTCAGTCCATGTTCTCTGGGTAAAGGCAGACTACCCAAACTGGTTCTACAGCTGAATTCTGGGATAATGTTTTACTCTGAGATATTATTTTCCATGACACTTCCATACTTGCATATTTATACATACGCTTAAAAACCTGGGAAGATCCATATGTTCTTTTTCCCTGTGTTTAGAGATGTTGTCAAAGTTATTTAAAGTTAACCTTCCTGATAATAGGGATCAATAGTAAACTAGATGTTGGGGCTCAGAATTGTTTGGTTTGTAGATTTAAAAAATAAAGGAGGTTTTGTGCTTAATAAAAAATCTGAATGAATAAGGTCATCCTCTGATATTCTTCGTCTCTGTTTCTTTCACAGTTTCTTCAATGATTGTAACAATATTACATACCAATGTAGTTTGGATTATTTTGATTTAAAAAAAAAAATGCTCTTTACTACTCTTCACCATGTTTTAATGCGTACAAAAATTTGCTCTTCCTTAATTTATTATTTCTATTCATCTTTCCTAAACTGTTGTTTCAGATAATACTCAAGTTTAAACAATTGCTCTTGACTTACAAAAAATACTCACAGATCGATTAAATAAATAATTCCCAATACAGTTAAAATTGTGAAGTAGAAAACCTTAATTCCACTATCCTCGTTATGCTTTTCATTTGTACTTGCAGGAAGGCTGGTTTTTCACTTACAGGTAGACACTCCTTCATAATAACAAAATTCCTTAGAAAACAGCAGTACTGAATATATTCTAAGTGCGCTGCTGCTGTCAAGAGCCAGTAGTCCCTGCTTCTGAGTTTGTAGTGGCTATCGGCTCTCCAGTGCTTTCATTTTCTTGTCTGTTTTTTGAATGGATTATATTTCCTGTGTACTAGATATTATTTTAAATGATGTAAGTAATTTATTAACTGAAGATTTGCTAGACTTTTTAAGTGCCAGGCTAGACCCACCGTACTTTAACACTGGGTATAATTAAAAGAAAATGCAAATAAGCAGTATTTTGAAAACAGATTTTTCAAATTAGTTTGTTCTACGTTGACATTTTGTTTAAATTGTATGGTGCATGTAAAACTTATAAAATTACAAATTGTACTTTCTGAATGTATATTTGTTAGTGTATGTATAGACATGTGCTTCTCCCTCTCTAATTCTCCTTTTCTCTTCCATCTCTGTGGCTGTTCTGACTTTTTTTTTTTCCCTCAGTTTACCCTTCTTATCCCTTTGGTTTGTATTTTTAGTTCACCCAATCACAGCCTACCTCCAAAAGCTGCTGTGGCATCAGCACTGTATTTATTGTCTTCCCTGGCCTTACCCACGATACTGTCCTGCCTTCTCCGCAGTCTGCCTGGTTCGTGCTTTCAGAATGCATCACTTCAGGTCTCAGGCTTGGTGCCGTGGCTACTTGCTGTGTTGCTGCATCACACTGTGAGGCCCTGGGTTTTTAATGCTTTAGAGAGTAAACAGCATTTGATTTTAGCTTATGTTTGGGCTATTGAAAGAGACAGCAAACATCGGATGGGACATGAAATCATCTTAAGACTGTGTTCCTTGATGCTCATTTGCACTTCACGGAAAGTTAGGTTTGCTCACATAATCTTTGTTTTTCTATTTCAGTGTTGAAATGTATTTTCCCCAGAATGACTCCTGGATAGGCCTGGCACCTCTTAGCATTCCCCGGTATGAATTTGGAATATGTGTCCTAGACCAGAAAATATATGTTGTAGGAGGGATTGCAACCCACGTATGTCAAGGCATCAGTTACCGAAAGCATGAGAATTCAGTGGAGTGCTGGGACCCCGACACGAACACTTGGACATCTCTTGAAAGGATGTTTGAGAGCCGGAGTACACTGGGAGTGGTAGTTCTGGCAGGAGAGCTCTACGCCTTAGGTGGCTATGATGGGCAGTCTTATTTACGAACTGTAGAGAAATACATTCCCAAAGTGAAGGAATGGCAGCTAGTGGCCCCGATGAACAAAACCAGAAGTTGTTTTGCTGCAGCTGTCTTGGATGGAATGATATATGCCATTGGTGGTTATGGTCCTGCCCATATGAACAGGTATGTGCTTTTGCCGTGTAGGTCGATGTCATAAGCTGGAAATCATCAAAACTTGCTATGAAGCTTGTGTTTGGCAGCCAATTAAAAAGTATTTTAAGATAGATTGGTAACCCACAGTGGGCCTCATTAATCCTTGTTCTGCAGTATCAGTCTGACAATTCAACTGGGAAATCTTGATTATAACTTATCTTTATATGTTCCAGCTCAGAGCTGCTTTGTTTGGGGTTTTTTTTTGTTGTTTTTTAAAAAAATCTTTAAGAAGGGAAAATGGTAAAGACAAAGACATATATGCGTGTTACTTAGTGAGGTGCTGCAAGACACCTAACCTCCTAGGCACCCAAGCTGGGTAACTCAGCAGATCAGTATTGTGCAGGTTTATTTGCTCGGGCTCCGAAGTAGCGTTCCTGTACCTGTGTCCAGGCACTGAGCCCTCGGGAGAGCTCGCTCAGCGCTCTGCCAGCACTATGGGAATCCTACCTCAAGCCTGCAAAATACTAGGATGCATGGCTAGCTTTAACATCAAAAACACTGATCTGAAATGAATAGGATTTTTCACGTGCTTAATACACACAAAATAAATCTATACCTCAGGTGGAATCTTTAAGTAGTCTTAATGGTAATAATAAAGTTCAGGATGATGGTTACTGGTGTGGCTCCTGGGTTGAAGTGGGCTTGTTTCAGACCTTACGTTCACAAGGAGTTTTCCTAGTACCAGCATGCTTTTAATTGCTCTGTTCCACATTGCTCCATATGGATGGACAGGGATATTTAGTTATGCAAAGAAATCATTTGTACTCTCTTTTCTTCATAAAAATGGGAACAAATCAGCCATATGTCCCTCCAGGAAGCAAATTTATAAACTACAAGTCTAAATAGCTAAATAAAGAATGAAAATTAAAACCTTGCTTATAGGAAGGGATGAACTGATTGTTTAACAGTGTAGTATAACAATATTGCACTAGTCATTACTTTTACTTACAATACTTGTACCAATACTTGGTACATTTTTATATGGAACAGTTTGTGAAGCAAAGGATTTGTTTCCAAATAGGAAAGTATATCTAAGTAGCTTTCATTTGGAAATGTGCTGTGCTGTTGTCCTCTGTGGTCACTCATAGCTCTGCTCCGTCTTTGTACCACACAGAACTGTGGGCTTTCGGAGTAGCTTAAGGAAAGCAAAGTCAGTAGTGGAGCAGAGCAGGGACACCAGGAGTTACTGTGGCACATTGGGGATGCTCACTCCACTGCAGCCTTGCACAGACCTTAAAAAAGGGAGATAACCAAGCCCTTGCTCTTGCCAGAAGTGGTTCCCAAAAGTTGAATGCTGAGTGTGCACAGGCCTGTGAAAGGTCAACTCGGTAACCTCCTTTCTGGAACTGTAAGACTTGGCACTGGAGCAATAGGAAATGTCTTTATCAAGCTGGTACCTTTAAAGGAAAAGCTCTTAACAACATCAAAATTCTGCAGTTCTGCAGTAGCCTTACTCCTTGTACCACATCTTCTCTCTTCCTCAGTCAGAAAGGGGTTGCCAGCATCTCCTGTAGAGTTACTGGAATCTGATATTTCATTATTTGCCTTCTTAAATTTAATTTATTTTTTATTGAATAATTTTGGTTTTGTTAATTATTCAAGAGTGCAAGTAATATGCCATGCCGTACAGTCATTAGGCTCATAGAGTCATAGCCGTTAGGCTCTAGCATGAAAAGCCGTCTGCTGTGTAATTAAGCACCTTTTCTCCAACTCCGCAGTGCTCCTGATTTGCTTTCCCCCTTGTGCTACTGAAGCTACACTTCGGACAGGGAATGGCTGCGTGCCATGAGTGTGTTAATGACTGACCATCTGTACAGCTCCAGTGATTAAAAAAATAATGGTGATGGTGATGATTCATTTCCATTTTATCCTGAAGGCCTCTTCTATCCTTAGTGTTTTGATCCGCCACCTCTTTATTGCTTTTCCTGTGCGATTAGCTCGCCATATTTTTTCCTCCCTGTTATTTTCAGGCAAGCCTCAAGGAAGCTTTTGATTTGATGCGTTACTCAAATAGACACACTTCAGATCTGCATTGTGTTCAGTTTTTCATGAGTTGCTTTTTCTATAAATAGCAGCAGTCATCGTTGAAAGCCCTTTCTGGTCTGAACCAGCTTTGAAAAATCTTGCTTTGTTGCAATATGTCACCTGAAGATCCAGGTCAGTGGCATAAGGACATTAGAGAAGCAGCCGAACTGCAGTTGCTGCATCAGGATGAAATATGTTAAAACTGCTTTTTGGCAACACTTTCTTGAGAACGTTCAGCTGCTTTGTGTTGTTGAAGGACCCTCGGATGTGGTTAATGTTTCTGAGGTGATAACGCTGCCTTTAGTTTCTTGTGTGCTACCATTGGATTGTGCAAAGCAGCCACGCCGCAGAATTTTTCATCCACTCAACACTTCTTTGTGTTGCATTATTCCTGTGTATGGTAATGTTGGTTGGCAGAACTAGATGTACCTCTGACAAATACTAAAATCGAAGCTTCACAATTGTTTCTTTGTATTTGCAGCATGGAGCGTTATGATCCAAGTAAAAACTCGTGGGAGACAGTCGCTTCGATGGCTGATAAGCGAATAAACTTTGGTGTTGGCGTCATGCTGGGCTTCATTTTTGTAGTAGGTGGACACAATGGTGTGTCTCATTTATCGAGCATTGAGAGATACGATCCTCATCAAAATCAGTGGACTGTATGTCGACCCATGAAGGAACCCAGAACAGGTAGGGACATGCAAAACTCTCAGCACTTAACTCAGATATCCTTTTGTAAATAAACTGCCGTTTGACCTGACAGAAGCTGCTATAAAGTCGCAATGACTTTTCTGCAGAGTATTGTACTTTGTCTGTGAATTGGGCCAAAGATTACTAATCAGCTCTGTGAAATGGAATATTTTTGCATTAATTTTGAGTTAATTTCAGCAATTCTCTGGTTACTGTTCTATTGTATTTTATTCTATGTTGAGACTCAATAGTGCATCCTTTCTTCTGTCTCCCTGACAAGGAGTATTGGAACAGAAGAATTTTGTGTTGTCATAGGAAAGGGCATGAGAAGAGTCAAAAAGGGAGTGTAAGACCTGAACAGGGAACAACTCTTCATTTACACCCATTTTCTTTAAAGACAGCCCAAAGAAGGGGGTACCGGAGGGTTCCAATTATGAGCAAAAATACTACTTGGTGGTCATGCAGTTTGGTTTTTTTCTTCCCAATAGGAGTTGGTGCAGCTGTAATCGATAACTACCTTTATGTCGTCGGTGGTCATTCGGGGTCATCCTACCTGAACACTGTACAGAAGTATGATCCCATCTCGGATACCTGGCTGGACTCTGCTGGGATGATGTACTGTCGATGCAATTTTGGTTTGACTGCACTTTGATGAAGAGCAGGACTTTATGGACCTGATGCAAAGATGGAACTTAATCTGCTTGGAAATAAGCCCTGCTAACAGAGACCATTAGCTGCGTTTTCTGAAGCTGGGAAGCTGGAGGAATGTGGTGAAGTTGGGATCGAAATGAGGAAGGATTTGTTTTCTTCCGATAACTGGCCTTTGTTGCTTTACTGACACAGGCAGAAGGCACGGAAAGCTTATTACCAGCTGGGTTTAGATAGCATCCTGTTAATGGCAGTGGATTTTAGAGAGTACTGTAAATGCCTGGGATACGGTTAGAAAACTTACTGTGTATCTAACCCTTTCACCTTCTAGAGCTTTTCTCTCTTCCTCCTGCCTACTCTGAAACATGAAGTTTACTGTGCTTGGGGTGAGAGGTGCGTGACTGCGGTGTGTGACTGGACAGTTGCTGATAGTTGCCTGGTTGTGTCTTCATATTAAGAAAATGCCAGTGCTTCATAATGTTTTTTTATGAACAGTAACTAAAGGGCTGCCTTGTTCCTGTATCTCAAGGTTTGTAAATAACAAATGCCATAGTATGTTGCCTGTATACTCTCCTTCGTTACCCGCTTACTGGTAGGAGGGCTGGGATGGTAATTAGTAACTACTTACAGAAATTTACAAGGCAAATTTATTGCCTCTTAACAAAATTTTTGGATCTGCTGAAGAGCAATCACAGTTTTTACTTTCCCTTATATATCCTTTTTGTGGATAAACGAGTGCTAGATTAAATGACTTAATCTTGCTAAGTCTGCTCTGTGTTTTCAAACGTAATGCAAGGAAAAATTACAACAGTAACGCATCAGAAGATGCCACAGCAGCATTCATAGCATGATATAAAATAAATATTCAGAAATGAATCTGTCCCATCCTTCTCCCAAGCACACTTTTGTTCATATTCCGTTTAACTTCCTTTTATAAAAGAATGTATGATTGCTTTCTCAGAGTGTTCAGATATAAAAATGGTGCTAAATGTAGGACTTAACGATAAGGCTGTTACTGATTTTAGTGCAGTATGCATAAAGCATGATTGTTTTGATTGTTCTAGTGTTTTTGTTCCTTTTTTGCTTGATGCATTCGTGCCTATGAAAACTGTCAAGAATGAGCTCTGTTTGTTACATTATTATTTTATTTTTCAGAAGATCTACGTTTGTTGTTCCTTTTCTCACAAATACATAACTAGGGAGAGAATAGTGAGATCCCGTCTTGGGTTTTTCAGACAGTTTTGCCTTTAACATGAGCTGCAATGAATGGGGGGCACAGGGTGAGGTGTGTGTCCTGGGGAGCGGAGTGCTGGAGGTCGGTGCCTCTGAGTAACCAGAATCTCAAGAGAGAGAACTTTGTGATAGCCCTAAACTTAGTGAAAATTTGGGCAGGTAAATAGAAAGTGATGCTGTGGGTTATAAACATTATTTAAAATAGATGACTGAATAAATACGGATTTTAGCTAATTTAGGATGTTTTGGTTTGTTTTCTGATTTTTAACTAGGAATCATAGTTATCTTGAATTTTCTGTTTTGATGTCTGTACGTGTATTGCCAGGCCTGGTACTGAAGAATTTTTTGCCTCCAGAGTTATTTTCCCCTTGTTTTAACATGTTAAATTAATGTTTGTTTCCCCTTGTTTTTCAAGTCCGTATAGTATTATTTTTGAAGGTGCAATAATATTTGAAATAGTTGCTTTAAAAGCCATTTCTTTATAAGTATGCGAAGAGGAGGTTTTTGAGTGTACTTGATTTATTCGGAGTTCCTGCAAAGCTAATTGCAGCCAGGCAAAGAGTGGTGTTCCTTGTTCTTCCATATGCTAATCTCAGATTTTAAACAGTCGAGGAGACGAGGGTGTCTTCACCGTAAAACATTATTCACAGATAACAGGTGTTTGCACAGATTATAGAATCCTGCATGTATTCTTCAAATTTGGTAGAATTAAGCAGGACTTTAAAAGCAAATAAAATTAGCAATGTCAGCGTTTTCAATGCAGTTTATTTGACCCACTAAGCATTCTAGTTATGTAGCAATAATAGTGTAATTGAATTATTCGAGTGAATCTGTTGATAGGACACAAGTAGCTACGTGGTTGTCTGTTGCGTGTTTGTGTATGGGGAGGTGGAAGGGGAGCAGTTCGGGGGCTTAGGGGGATGTTTCAGCCTGTTCCCTGGATCTCCTCCTGCTCTTCCGGGAAACACACATGCTGAATATTCCCATGTGCTGTTTGACCTCTTGGTCTCTTTCACAGAGATGCCATTGAGCATTATATTTTCCAATATACACCTGAGATCAAGACACTTAAACTAATATTAAAAAAGCAAAAATTGCTTGCTTTAAAGAGAAGTTTAGGCCTGTCACTGATACAAGGCTTTCCCCGCAGTTCGGTATATACCGTACCTTTTAGAGTTTAACTGCGATAGGAGTCCGTGAATGAAGATGCTCACATACATGTTCTGACTGGAGCTATTAGTAAACGCTCTTTTCAGTTAGCACAAAGTGTTGCGAGGTGTAGAAATCATTTTGATGATTCGTTGGAACAAAAAATCTCTAGGTCAGGGTTATTCAGTGTTTATATAAACATCTTTCATTTATGCAAGTCAAAGCACTTAAAGTTGCAAAATGTTTTATTCTCTTTCCTTCGGCAGTGGCAATGTTAAATTAGGTGATAGAGATTGACCCTGTACTTTGTAATGTGGCATTGCTAAATTTCAGATAGCAGCATAAACAATTTCTTATTCTCTAGGAATGGTATGGCGAATGATAAAAATACCTGATGAAATATAATGCTGTTATTTGATGAAGGGTTTAGCTAGATATGGGTCAAAGAGTGTATCAACCTAGGGATCACGTCACTAAAAATCATGCCATCTTCAGTTTCTGTTCTGGGTGCTTGTTGTCCTGTTCACTGAAGTGCTTGGTTCTGGGAAGATCAGACACAACAATCAGTTTAAATCTGCATTTAAAGAACAGTACTCTCATTGTAATGTCTGTCTTGCAGTTTAAAAATTAAGGACCTTCAAATAAGATGTCATACAACTATAAATTATCATCCAGTTCTATTTCTTAATCACTCAAAACTATCTGTAAAGCACTTTAAAATGGGTATGAGTTTATATGTGTACATACACTTCCTGAATTTCTGATTGTTTTTAATTAAGGTATTCATCTGTAAGCTGCTTGACAGTCTCTCCTACTAGGAATGCTTTTCTTTCGGAGGGGCAAATGTGTCCAGTGTGCGTTACAAACAGCTAACTTTCCGTGGGAGATAGCGTGTTACTTTTGTGAATTTGCCATCTGTAAGTCCCCATTCACTGTATGAAACAATGCAAAATGCCCAAGCTTGCCTTAAATTCTTGATATTTAACTGAAACGCAAAGAACTGGATGATAATTCCTATTTTTTTGCCTTATGCGCTGTGCTGTATTTTAAACCCAAGTATAACTATAATTTTTAGCAGGATTTAATAATTGTACAGAGAATACCAAATTGTACTCGGACTTGACCGGAGTGCTTTGGTTGGGAGTATAAAATGATACATGTAGTTTTGTGTATGTAGAGTGTTTCTATGTGTACATCTTTTTTAGCAGCAATGTTCTGGTTTTGTTATTGTTTACAAAAGTGGCATTTGAGTTTGACAGGAAAATAACTGTAACCTGCATTCTTGGTCTTTACTAGTGTTCTCAGTGTGTTTGCTCTTGTGATAATGCTCTGTAAGTATTGTTGTAACTATTTCATCCAATGTGAAACAATTTAGTAAATAAACCTGGGGAAAAACTTTATTTTTATACTTTCATTGGGTGAACATAAATATGCTGTAGGTCTCGTTTCCTAAGGCAGCGATGTCTTTGTGAGTTGTTACTGGAAAGCGGTGGTTCCAGCTGGAGCTAGGGGAGGTGGAGCAGGAGGGCTGAGCAGGCTGGAGCCCCTGGCCCCAGTAACACCTCACCAGGGCTTTGCCCCATTGGTGTTAGAAGCTCCCATGGAAGAGGATTTTAATATATGGCTTGTGATTTCCCGTCTGTCCCTGCAGCCGTAACTGTCGTCTCCCTGATGAATCGGCACCCATCGAAGGAACACACAGACCCGCTCGTCCCTGCTGTCCTTGGCAGAAGAGCACGCTCTAGAAAGCTCCTGTCCAAACCCGTCTCTCCTGGTGGGGACCCAGTGTCACTGACTGACTGCAGAGACGCAATCTCTTCAGGACCACAGGGCTTTGCAGCTAAGCGATTTTAGTTTATTGTTAGACAGCTCTTCACATTTGTATTTTTGGCAGTGGTTTCACTTCGGGTGATGGTTTACATGGAGTAACAACAGGCACCCCTCTCTCTGCCTTAGTGAAGTGGAAGTTTAAGGTTTGGCAATTGTGCGGTGAAATTATTTTTTCACTGGCTGCATCTAAATACAGGCAGGAATGGCTAATTTTTTTGCCATGGTTGAGGGCAGGGATTAGCGTGCTGAATTCTTTCTTGCCCAAGGCCTGAATTCAGCTTCTGGCCGCTGCTGTAGGAGACGCCACTCACCAGTGGTACTCGGAGGTGCTCAACAATACTGTCCGTAAAACACACGTAACTGTCATCTGGGAACTCCAGCTAGAAGAGACGCGGCCTGTTATAGTCTTAGCCATGCTGAAGCTGGCACAAAAGGAAAATACTCCAGCAATTTTCTTGAGGGAGGGGAAAAAAAAAAAATACTTCATTAATAAAAGACTTGCAGGTAATACCCATCAAGGATTTAGTTTTAGCTTTCCCTAAGTTTAAAGGTTGCTGTTATGCATTGATGTAGCGGGTACTTCAGAACACATTTGACAGGTAGCGCAGGTGAGGATTTTTCTAGTTTATGCTACAGTTAGTCATCTTTAAAAAAAAAAAAATATTGTGTCAGAAGAATACAAACGCCTTGCATAGCATTTGGCTTAAAACAGCACTGGGTAGTAGGACACACAGCTACTGTCCTCCTCCTCTTTCTTTGGGTCCCAACTACACTTAATAATAGACAGACCTTACTTTTAGGAATGCCCAGGAATATAATGGTAAAAGGACCATAACTTGGTTTTTAGCTGTCTGGCATGAAGTAGAGATGTCAAAAAAATAGAAAAAACCTGGTGCTTTATTTAAAAAAAAGGAGAAAAAGAAAAAAAAAAAGATATTTCTAAGCCCCCCCCATAGGTACATCTAGTGCCCATCGATCTGGGAGGCTGCAGTGCAGCGCCTCGGCACCTGGTACCCGGATTTAGCTGAATAGCCAGTGGTAACAGCTGAGAAGTAATAACTGGGAGATAGGACAGAATAAACTGGATTAGCATTGCGTGGAACTTCTCAAATGGTGACTTTCGTTGCTACTAAAGCAACCAATGCTCCCCAACCCCTCCGTCCCCTGGTGTGGGGCACTGCAGCCCCGTCCTTTGCCCGGGCTGCCTTGGCGCCTGTGGGCAAAGTACCCAGATGCCATTTTTATTGGCATAGGTTGTTCCGATAAGGTGCTCTCACATCATGGTGTGCTTGCTATTTTCTTATTTTATTGTACATTACTCTTCAACTAACTTGCTGTGTTTACACTATAATTCCCTGGCTCGTGCTCGTGACCCATATAAATGCAGACAGCCCCTCATAAGGCACACTGTGCTCGGGGACGGTGACAATTCCACTCCTTGGGTGGGTGTGACATGACTCTGCCGGCTCTTGAGACTATGGCTCTCCTTCTGCCTCCCCTGTGGAGCCGACACACTCATGGTGAGGTCGCCCTACAGCTGGGGACCCAAGGGACAGCGGGGCTGGGGAGGGTGAAGGGGAAAAGGAAGATGCTTCCGTTTCAAGACTTACTTTCTCAGACCAGGTAGAAGAGCGTTTCAGCAGAAGGGGAAGAGCCGGTGCGTCTCAGTTCTCTAGAGGGGAGAAAAAACACTTCTTTTTCCCTGTCTCACAGAGGCACGCGCCCAGGCTGTGTTCTCAGCTGGAGCTGTTAGAAATTCAAGTCCTGTGCATTTTGAAGTAGAAAAATGATATTGCTTTCGGTGATGTTATTTGAGAGTTAGAGTTGAGTGCATGCTTGAGTGCTTTATTTAATTGGAGACGAAATTCAAATACCAATAGCTTTGAGCTGCAAATGCCAGTACATATTTTAGCCCCAACACCTCCAGGCTGCGGAGCGGTTGTTCAGCCCATTATGGACGTTAGGAAGCAGCAGGTATTTCACGCTGGTGGGGGCCTGGATTTGCTGTGTAGAATCCCTCCACGCTCGTTGAACAATGCAGAGCCAAGAGATCTCATTCTGCATTATTAATAGGTATAGTTGGTGTATGCAAGATTAAATGCAGTAGTCTGTACCTATCAACTGCACTACTGCTGCGGGCAGCAGGGGGACCGTGAAGAAAGAACCAGGAGTCCTATTAAGTCCCTCTCCCCATCTCCTGAGAGCCACACCGCGCTTTCCCTGCCATCACCAGGATCTTGCCAAGGAATGCACCAGTGGCAGGGGCAAAGCTGCCCTGAGAGGCCATCCCAGTGGGGATCCATGGAACAGCTTGATTCCCAGGTCAGCCAGGGGTGAGCAGAGCAGGGATGAGCAGAAGTTGGGAGAGAGCTGGGACAGTTGGGGATGTTCAGCTGGAGAAGGCTCCAGGGAGACCTTTCAGCCCCTTCCAGTCCCTAAAGGGGCTCTAGGAAAGCTGGGGAGGGACTCTGGATCAGGGAGGGGAGCCGTAGGATGAGGGGTATTTCCCTAAATACCCCAAATAAAATGTTAGTGTTTTCAAATTACTAACATGTATATTGCCAGGAAAAATATGAGATGAAGTGTTTGCTTCCCTCTGCTCCCAGCACAGGTAAGTGTTTGAGTGACCAGGGGATGCTGAAAGCCCTGATCCCTCAGCTCCAAACTGCCTCTTATGCCAGTGGGGACCTGTGGGCTTGCAAACACCCACTGCTTCAGCCCAGGGAGGGTGGCTCTGGCGTGCCCACAGCGCGTCCAGAGGAGAGGCAGAGGGAGACTATTTTATACTCATGTTTATCATTTTTACACTCTCATATTCTCAGACAGGCACCCAGACTCCCCCCAAGCTTCAGGCTCCGCTCTGCTGTGTGGAGGGTGCTGTGAGAGTCCCAGGGCTGCGGCTGCGTTAGAGGCAATGGCTCAAGTGACATTGGGCTTGGGACAATGACAGCCCGGGAGGCTCAGGGACAGGGTTTTGGGGCAAAGAGGGGAGTTCAGCCCCCCTGCCTTGGCTCAAGGGCCACCTTGGCTATAAGGACAGGGGAGCGCCCTTGTCCCTGCCCAGGGCTGGTACCTGAACCCAGCATGGGAGATGATATTGAGTGGGGGGGGATTTATGGGGTGCCAAGGCCACCTCAGACCCAAGACAGGGTGTCAGAGGCTGCCAGGCTGCGGCCGGGTGCAGCTCCGGGTGATGCATGTACCTTCCTTGTCTGTTTTAATTCACTGTGTTTAGAAACCAGAGAAAATGCGAGCATTTCCCCCAGGGCTGAGCTTTCAAGCGCTGTTCTCAGGAAAAGGAAAAGCCTCTTGGTTTTTGCTTTAATTGCCAGCTCTTTTGCTGGGCGCCGGCAGGGAGCAGGACCCTGCAGTGGGGCTGGCCAGTCACTGGATGTCAGTGTTGACTCACGCAGGGACAGCCATGGCTGGGGTGCTCGGCCCCCCACGGCACCCCGGACCCCCGCTCCCAGCCGAGACCCCCCCTGCCATCCCCCTGATGGAGTGTTTGATAAAACCGGGCAACGCCACCCTCGCTGCCCCGTTCTCTCGTGGGGCTGTGGGGACAGTTGTTGGGGGTGGCCCATCACTGCTGTGTCAGGTGCGATGCTGCCAGGGCTTATGGGGGGCTCCCCGGGGGTCCAGGGCTGAGCCATGCACGCATTTCATCCCCTGCTAGAAACTGCTGTGCTGCGGGGGTCCCCAAGCTCCCCCCGGCATCCCTGGCCTCATCACCGGAATGCTGGTCACCCTGGGACACCCCCCCCCCCCATCTCCTTCCCTGTCCCCAGGTGTCCCTGCTACTGCAAGGCCACACGTGCCTGGCGAGGTGGGTAAGTGGGTCCTCAACAGCCCATCCTCCATGGCAGGGCCACCAGGAGCGATTTGGGGAGGGGGATGTGGGATGGGATCTGCTCCCCCTTTCCAGCAGCACCCCCTGATCCGCGGGTGCTCCTGGCTCCCAGGGAAGGGATGTGCCTTGTGGAAGTGTGCGTGGGGGAGCCAGGCGCTGCTGTGACCCCTCGCCCTGGGGGGCTGCAGGGGCAACCCAGCCCCAGCAGGGCACAGCCCCACGCAGGCAGTGCGGGGCTGGCAACGAGTCTCTGCAGATCCCAGCTACTGAGGCTGCCCTGTGGGGCTGAAAAAGAGCCCGAAATAGTACTGCTGGGTCTTAGTGGGACCCCGGCAGGGTCAGCCTGCAGCCCCAGAGCTCAGCGTGAGGATGGAGATGTGAAAAACACCTGGGCTTGGCCTGTGGTTAGAGGAGGAGGAGGAGGAGAAGGACTGGGGCTCTGCTGTGAGAGCAGGGTGCTGGAGAGCTGCAGGGAGGGCTGGCACCTCTGGTCTTCCCGGCTGCAGGAGGCACCAACACATCCCAGTACCACCTCTGGGAGAAGTGCTGAGGTCGGGCATCCCTGTACCGCCTCCTGAGAAGCGCTGAGATCAAGCACCCCAGATGCTCCCGCCCTAGGGGGGGTCACGCTGCCACAGGCTGCCCCCCTCTCCCACAGAGCCCACCCCCAGACCGGGGCCCTGGCAGGTGTAGAAATGCCCCGTAAGGGCTCGTGTTGGATGTCTGCAATGGGAGATGCTATCTGCTGGCTGGGACATGTCAAGCCTTGCAGCCAGGCTGTTGCAATAATGGGTTTTAGCTGGAATTAAAGGTATTAATGCACGACCGATCTCTTGCTGCAAAGCCTTCCACTGTGCCAGGGGGCTTACAAAGAGGTTTTTCTTCCCCTTCTCTTAGTCACCCGCAGAACCTGCTTTAACAAACGGGGCTCTTCCCAGCTGGAGTCGTGGCTCCCTGCCCACAGCCACGCAAGTGGGCACGGGGGCTCCCTGCTGCAGAGCCACGTTTTGATAACAGCCTCCATGGACCCCCACGGCAATCGGCTGCCTTGGCCTCTCATCTCGTCCTCCTCCACCCCCGAAGCGGGTTCTGGTGTCCAAGAGACTCTTTCCTGGGGCAGGCAGAGGCTTTCTGTGCCTGCACGTCTCTGTAGGGAATGGGAGCTCCTACCTCTACCTCTTGCTCCTGGTTCTCGCCTGCGGCTCTCCCTGTGGAACTGCTTTGGAGTTCTGGATCCATCCAGCTTTGCACGCCCCAGCGAGCATCTCTGCCTCGGCAGAGCTCCCACTTCTTCTGCACCTTTGCTCTCCTCACCCAAGAGCCCGCGGCACGACCCCAGTCTTGTTGCGCCGCCCCCCAGCCCCTCTCTAGACCTACCGACATATTAAATGGGAAAAAATCCTAGTTTTTGAAGCTGGCAGATGCCACCCACCCGGCCAAAGCCGCTGTTTGACTCCAGCCAGGCTCACACAGCACCAGTGCCAGCAGCGCAGCATCCAGCCCCTCTCATCTCCCGCTGGGCCAAAACCAGGGGCTACGAATAAGTGTCTCCTAAATAGAACATTCTGGCTTCGGCTTCATTCCCATGTGGTACCGGAAATAAAAGTTAATATTTGGAGGCATGCCGGTGCATACACAAAGTACGTCTTGAGTTTTCTCTGCCTTACTGTTAATTTTAAATCCTGAATTGTCCTAAATGAAAAGTACTTACTTGTGCAGATTAATTTGGAGAGCTAGAGATAATAACATTTTAGAAATTTAGCATGAATTTCCCAAAAGGTTTGTGGTTATTCACATTAAACTAATTCAGTTCAGGCTGGTACCCAACTAGGAAACACACACAGTGATGGTTTTTTTCTTCCAAGTCCCCACCAACCTTGGCGAGAAAGCTGTGAAAACAGTACGTGAAAAGAAGGAGCAGTGAAATCCCGGAGAGGGGAGGCTCTGCAGGCTGAACGCGCCCGGACCCAGGGGACCAGGTCTGGGTCCTGCTGGTTGGCAGGGTGGGAAAGGGAAGGAGAGGAGGGGCTGCAGGGGAGATGGCTGCTCTCTGCGGTGGCTTGGTCCCTGCGGTGGCTTCTTCCCTCCGCTGGCTTTGTCCCTGCGGTGGCTTGGTCCCTGTGGTGCCTCATCTGGGCTGCTGGGCACAGTGGGAGAAAGCATCCTGTTGCCCCAGAAACCTTCCCACGACTGTCCCCGTGCCTGAGGCTGCAGGAAAGGGCAAACACAGCAGGGACCGGAGGGGCTGAAGGCACCTCAGAAAAGGGACGTTTGGAGGTACAGCTCCAGGGAGGGTGCGGGCACCCCCTTGCCCACCCTGGTGCCCGGACCACCTTGCTCTGGACCATGGCATGGCTTGTCTGGGATGAGAAGGGCACGTCCATGGTGTGGCACTGTGATCACCAAAGCCATGTCAGCAGCTCAGCGCTGAGGAGAGCTGCCTTGGTTGCACCCAGTTCCTGGCATGGAGCTCCAGCTGCCCTCTGAGCCACGGCGGGCAGCAGTGACCAGCCGAGGGTCTCTGCAGCGGCAGAGGGGATGTGTTCCATGGGGACGAGCCATCCTTCACCGTGTCCCTGTCACTGGTGATGTCCAGGCAGTGCCAGCTTGCAGCAGAGTGAAGGATGGATTGAAGCTGGTGCCGGCATCCTGAGGACGGGCTGCTGGGATGGAGCACCGACGGTCCCAGTGCAGCGCGGGCAAGGACCAAATGCTGGCTGTGGGCAGAAATCATCCCCAGTGTGGGGACTGGGAGGGCACCAGTTTGTTTGTGCCAGCGCAGAGGTGACCCTCCGTGTGCCAGGGAAAGGGTGCAAAGGCTTTGCAGGGTGTTCCAGCACAAGACCTTGGGGCCCTCCTGCCGTCCCACCATCGACCTGCCCAGTGCCTCCCCGCAGCCCCCCGCTCCCCACCCCAGCGGTGCCCAGCCCGGGGCCCGGCTCGGTGGGACAGCTGAGCACATGCGGGTGTGGAGATTCGGCTTTTGCTTGATTTCTATCGAGGACACATAGGCATGGGAGAAAACTTCGGCAGCTCCCTGGTCTCTCTGGGACCTGTGCCGGCTCGGGGGCCAGGAGTCCAGTCCCCCTAGTGCTGGGGCTGGGAAGCAAGCGGCGCTTTTAGGGTGAGTGTCCTGCTCACTAAGTATTTTAAGGCACATCTGTGGGGGTGCCAGCTTGCTGGCGGTCCTGTCCCCATCGTCTTAAACAGCGAATGCTTTGTATTTCCACATCAGCACGGGCAGGATGGAGGGAGAGGAGAAAAGAATGAATATTTGCAAGAGTTTCTTTAATTACCATGAATCACTGCAGCATTTGAAATACTTGTCCTGCCTTTGATAGGATGAATAATACGCCGTGGTCAGCTATTAGCATTCGAGCCGGGTAGCGGGACGGAAGGGCTTCGGCAGTGGGAATAAAACGGCAGACAGCGTGCGCTGACAGCTGCGGGCGGCGCAGCAAATATTAAGGGTGGCAGCTGGAGAGGCCGGGAAAATGGCAATTCCCAGGTGTCCCCTCCCCAGCGCCGCGTCCCCTCCTTTGCATTCACCGCCAAGCCTCGCCGCCTCGCTCTTCTCCCAGCCACCAGCAACCGGCTCAGGCGGCAGTGGGGACAGCGGGGACAGGCCCCAGCAGGACAGTAGGGACACGGGGGTGTCCCTCCTGTCCCCACAGTGTGGCCGGCCAGCCTGGGAAGCACTGTGGGATGGCACATGGCACCTTCATCTTGCCGATCCACCGTCAGGCATCCCGGGGAGCAGCGGGGTCCACAGCCATGGGGCCACCACCCGCAGTCACAGCGGTGTCTGAAGCGGGAGGACTGGGCCCCACGGGTTAGGGCATCACCCAAACCCCTCAGCAGCACTTTTTTTTTGTTGTTGTTGTAATTTGGAGAATTAAAAATATGAGCCATCCTGGTAGCACAGTGCGCTCCTGGGGAAGCCGGTGCCTTCCCACCCACATCAGGTGGCACGTGGAGCTCCAGCCATTCCCACAAAACCTGGCGGCTGAGTCTTTCAGTCCAGCGCTGCTCGGAAAAGTACCCTGTTCCTGGCAGCAGTGTCTGGGGTGGGAATAACCCCTCCTCTGTCCTTGTCCTGCCCTGCCACAGCACGGGAGCTTGGGCCCGGAGGACCCACAGGATCCCACACTCTCCGGGGTCCCAGGCAGGCGCCAGCAAAATTGGTACCACAAACCATGGGGCCAGGCTTTTTTGTGCAGTAAAATGTGTAAGAGAAGGGACTGAAAAGGGGACTGTGGGGGGCAAAGGTGCAAGTCCATCAGCTCCTTGTTTTCTGTGGGCGTAGGCTCAGGTTTGGAAAAACTATCACACCTGTGAGAGCTCAGAGAAGCAGCGGGTTCACACAAGGTGTGCTTGGACCGTGCTGTGGCGCCCAGAAGCCAAAGGAGGAGCTGCATCCCGAGTCCCTGATTTGAGCCTGGATGTGGGACTTCTGTGGGGGCTGCGAAGGGATCCGGCGGCAGAAGCAGGGTTGTCCTGACAGAGAGGAGATGGAGCATGGGATGTGCAAGGAGCAGCAGGCACCGCTCCTGGAGATGCGTCTTGTCAGGTTTTAGACACGTTTTGGTGTTTTGCTGTAGTTTTCAGCCCTGTCCCACCTGGCTGCGCGTCAGCGATGGGGCTGCAGCCCACGGAGCCACAGCAGCTCCCGAGGCCGGGGGACAAGCCTGGGTCAGAGGGGCTGGAGCACTCACAGAAGTGGTAAATCTGGAGACAGATGCTGGGATTAACGAGAAGCAATTCCAGGGACAGGCTGAAAGAGGCTGGTGACATTTCATCCCTTTGAGCCTCTTGCCTTCCCGGCAGCGTCTGTGGGAGATTACATCTGCCTGCTGCGCTCCTCCCAGCTGAAGGATCCTCCAAGCTCCAGTAATGTGATTTGCACAGCGGATAGATGAGAGATCTCTAACTCTGCCCCACGTGATCTCCCGTGCCTGTGGTTCCTCAGAGAGCTCTGTCTTCACTGATGGTGTTCACTCATTACAGCTTTTCCCCAAGTTCCTCAGCCCCCTCTTTACTCAGGCCTAACACCAAAGAGGGCAACGCCAGCAGGTTTAGATTTTCGCTCTGAATTGCTGCTACAGGTTTCATTTATGAGTCAGAGCTGGGTTTTCCAAAACCATCCACAGTTTTTGGATGAGCAGCTCATTAGGCGAGTGGGAAAGGTTTGGATGCTCCGTTCCTATTAAGGTGGTCACCCGCCTCTCCCAAGCCCTTATGAAGGCTGGCAAACGGCTCTCAAAAAAGCAAAATGTGCTGATGGTGATGCAGAAGTGTTTGTCGGCCGCTGTGGCTCTGGCAGGCGGGCTTGGGGCTGGCAGGACCTCCGTGCCCGCTGTCCCACAGGCCCCCAGCCGCACCGCTCCTGCCGGCATCTCCTTTGCACAGGGATGCCCAAATACTGACCCTGGGAACGCCGTGCTGTAAGTATGTGAAGGCAACGAAGTCTGATTTGTGTCCTGTTACTAAAAAGCTGTCGGGAGGCTACGGAGTCGAAGAGCCCACTGTTAACCCTGGGAGGCATCTGTGTGTCTGGCTTTGGGTCCCTTTCTTCTGATGGCTTCTCTCTTCCCAGGGATATCACATTTTATCTGCATTCAGATTATTGCAGGATAAAAAACAGGCTAGCTGGCTTAATTTAAAGTGACAGACCTTATCACACAGTGTCACCCTGTATTTCCAAGAAGAGAAAGAGAAATAGAGTGAGAAAATGGGAAAAAAAGATCATTTTAATACTCCCTGGAGATGCTGTAAGATGAGCTGTGCCATGCGGGTGATTTGGGAGCCGTGGAGCCAGCGCTGGGCTCTGCACAGCCCGTTGTGGGGCTGGGGTGGCACTGCTTTGTAGGAATTCCAGCTTGGAGAGCCCCAGAGGGACCTGGAGGGACTGGGATGGGGGGGTGTGAGGCTTCCTACGACTGTGCTGGTCCCAGGGCAGTGCCGGGACCGGTGGCAGTGCCAGGAGTGATGGGGTGTATGGGGTCACGGGAAAAAACAGTGTCGGGAGCAGAAGGGGGGGATGAGGCTGGTGCCCCCCGGGCTCTGGAGAGTGTGCGGCTGATCCGGGCGGGAGCAGCTGGGGCCCTGCATGATGCCGGAGCAGCTTTGGGAGCTGGATGGCTGCCCTGGGGTGGGGGCGCGCTGTGGGACGCGGGGGGAGCGTTTTGGGGTTGCACGGGATTCATCCTGGGACATTCAGGGAGGACCCAAAGGTGGGGACAGGGATGGATACAGATGATCTGGGGGGGAACAAACGTGGGAAAAGAGAGCGGTAAGGGGACAGAAAGGGCCGGTCCCATGCAAAGGGTGGCTGTGGGTGCACTTGGCTGGCTGTGCCTGTTCCGGCTGCTTATGGCACAGCCTGTCCCCTGGGTGTGGGGCTCCCGGGGCCTGTGGGCACATGGGGGTCCCTGGGGCAGTGTCTGGAGCAGGGACGTGGGGGATTATGGACACGGGTGTGAGCAAAGATCCAGCCGGAGCAGCCAGAGGAGGTGCAGAGCCCTGGGGGTGCGTGTCTGTGTCCGTCTGTCTGCGTCTCTGTCTGTCCGCCTATTTTTAAAGCGCAGAGGTATTCAGTGACTTTTGCAAAGTCATCTCTGCGGGAGAGTTTGGGATTTGAGCGTCGCTCTGTGCTGGGAGGACGCACAGACGGTGTTGCAGTGTCCTTCAGCAGCCCTGCCCGCTCCTGCGCTGGGCGCCGGGGGACGCCCGCCGTACAGAGCCGGGGCCTCAGAACACAGGGCTATCCATTACCCCCGTTCTGGCATTAGGGTGGGGAGTTTCCTCTGGAGAGCTGCACCCGCGCTTACCTTCGATGTGGATCTGCTGATAGAAAACTTATTTTATTCTGCAGAAAGAAAAGAAAAAGAATATCTTATTCGGGGAATATCCGTTTTTAATTACTAAAAAAGAAAGAGCCTCACTCAGCAGAGAACTTGATTCAAGGTTGAAAATTTCTGAGAGGGAAGAAGATTGTGCTTAGAAAACAGGAGATTTTTCCTCTGGCTACAAAAGTATAAGAGCTCAAAAGAAAACTTACAGCATGGGCAAGCTCCTCCATCCCCAGAAAGAAAGGAAGGCATGACACTGCCTGCCTCCAGCTCCTGCTCCTGCTCCAGCTCCCATCCCTGTGTCCCGGGAGCCCTTGCAGCCAGCTCCCTGCCCTCGGCAGGGGATGGGGATGGTGTGTGGCAGGGGGCTGTGATATCTGGGTCCATGCAATGAAACTGCTGAAGGTCCCTCCTCACCCTCGGAGGGCGTTTGCTTTGCTTTGGTACCAGCGTGTCTGATTGCAGCTTTAGGGAGGCCGTAGAGCCCCTGAAAGCATCTCTGCGTGTTCCGTGGTGACTGATTAGCAGTGATTACTAATATCCCTGTGGGATGTGAGACCTCCAGGACTGCAAAGTCACCTGTGCACAACCGAAGGGTGTTGGGTGCCTTGATCCCGTACCGGTGGCAGCAAGGGCAGGGGCTGGGGTGGGCAGGGAGGCTCCCTGGTGGGGCCAGAAAACGCCCATGGCAGGGTGCCGGGGACACTGTGGCAGGGTGGCAGGGACACTGTGGGTGCCAGCCGGCTCCGGCAGCGCGGTGTCACCCTCCTCCCCAGGCTGCGGTGACCCCAAACCCCTAAAGCGCGAGAGCCCGCAGCCCGGCTGAGCTGAGGTGTAAACGCTGGCGGAGGCAGAGGGTACCCGATCTCCACGAGCAGCCGCAGCAGAGCCCTGAAGGGATTTGGGGTGTTTTCTAACAACCCCCGGGATAAGACACGGTATTAAACTCGAAAAATGTCGTGTGTGGGAATCAAATGGGGATTTTCCTTAGAGGTAAGGAGGACTTTGTACACAATGTTTTCGTGTGAGAGAAAGATAAAATAAATCCCTCAATATCTTCTGGCATTATTTTTTAAACGATGCATCAGTGCTGAAGTGGAGGAGGGTGCCAGCGCTGGGCTGGGCTGACGGGACGAGGGGAGGGTGAGAAAGCCCCGGGCTCAGCCCGTGCGATGGCAGCAGCACTGGGGGGGGCTGTCCCTGCTCGGGGTGAGCCCAGCAGCCCTTCGGCGATGGCCACGCCGGCTGGACGGGGCAGAAAGCGGGTTTTGGCAGCCCAGGCCAGAGCTAGTGATTTGTGCGGTGGGGAGGGGTCCGTGGAGAGCCCTGGCGCCCGGCCGGGCTGTTTGCTCACTGATGAGACTGTCACAGTTCTCAAGCAATTTGGGCAAAAGGATTTTAAGCTCTGAAGGGATCTTACATGTATCCCTGTGACATTTGACATGCTAATCTTATGGAAATAGATTAATTACAAATGCTATTTCTGTAGGCTTAACTTACTATCATGAGGTCATTGCTAAAGGATAAAAGCTGATGAGATTGTACTGAATAATAATGCAAGGCACAGGATTTCTCTGAACCATCAAGCAGCGAATTACAAGATTCACCGGCGGAGGACGGGGCAGGAATTAGCGGGGGCTGCAGCTCTGCCAGTCTCGGGTGCCCCTGACATTGTGGAGCAGCTCCGGGAAGCCGGAGTGTGGGACCAGCTCCCCCCCCGTAGATGGGGCTCTGTGGGGATACAATCCCCGGGAAGGGAGCTGGGAGGGCGGCTGGGTCGGGGGGATGCATCGGGGGGATGCTGAGGGCAGGCTGAGCCCCGCTGCCCGGGGGGGTCCAGCTCTGGACCTGAGCAGGGAGGTGGTGCGGGATGACGGCGGGGGGACGGGGGGTGGGCGGGAGGGAGCAGTGATGGGCAGTTGAAGCCGAGGACAGTCACAATCAGTAAGTGTAACCTCGCTATCTCACTTTTTCTCTCCCTCTCGACTTCTCTTTCTAATTCCAGGGGAATAATGCAGGCAGATGGGCGCTAATATTGGCCCTGTCATCGGAGCAGACGACGGAATTTGCTTTTAGTCATTTCCATTTCAGTTTATCTGGCGTCTGTGCCGTGGCAGCGTGTTGCCATGGGAATTGCCATGTGTAGGCAGGCAGCAGGCAGCGGGCATGTGAGGGGCACCGACTGCGCAGCCCCCGCTGTGCTGGGGACAGCGGGGACCGGGGGGCAGCCCAGGACCCTCCAGTGCGTGGTTGCTGGGACCCAGTGCCTTGTGGTGCCGTCCTCCGGCTCTGCGCCAGGAAAAATCTCTCTTGCAAGCACTGGCCTGGGGTGTTTGCCATCCACCCCTGGCATCACGCCATACCCCAGGTCCCCCGATTGATCCAGGGATGGATGGAGCCATGGGGGCTCTGAGCGTGGCACCATCCCACTGTCCTCCCCATCACAGCGCTGGTGTGGGGTTGGGTGGCTCCATGTAAGCAGAAGGATGAAGTCTGTCCTGTGCCATGGAGAAAGAGCAATGGGAAACAGGGGATCAGCTTTTGGCAGCCTCATAAATGTTGCCCGTGGCTCCCAGAAACCTCCTGACCAGGGGCTGGCTGCTGCAGGCGGGCTGTTCCTCTGCACTCGCTCTTGCCGGGTGTCAGTCATTTGAAGACATGAAGGAAAATGCACATCTGCCTCGTGGAGGGGTGTCAGTGGAGCTGTGACAGTGACATCCCGGCTGAGAAATGCTGATGCAGGAAATCACATTAGCCAGAAAGCACAGGTACCTACGCGGCACTGCACAGTGGAAGGATGTGGGAATGGATTCCCACCTCACTGTCAGAATCCCATCTGCCATCAGACATGTCTGGTCCTCGCAGCGGCAGGAGCAAGGCGTTCTCCTGGCTGTGCTGAGGAGAGACGGCGCCAGGGTGCACGGGGAGACGTGCTGGGTGGGCTTGCTGGCACCCCCAGCCTCACCTGAGCACCATCTCCTGGGCTTCACGCCAGCCCTGCCACCAGCGCCACCTTCCAGCGCGCTCTGTCTCTTCTAAATGAAATATGGAAATGCAGACACCATGTCCTTTGTCTCCTCAGAGGTGGTCCCTCGCCCTGTGCTGGGGGCTCGACACCAGTGCCGGGACCGTGGGGGTGCAGCGGTCCTGGAGCTGGAGGGTGCTGGAGCTGGAGGGTGCCTCCGCCGAGGGGCAGAGCCACAGGAGTATTTATTGCATATCATGTGTGTGCATTGGTGTTTGCTTTGTGGGGCATCAATAAACCCTTCCTTTGATTCCTGGTGCTTGTGTCTTAATAAAACCATCTCAAAGGGGTGCGGGGAGCTGCCCGTGATGGTGGGGGCTGTGCGTGTGACCCTCGTTGACGTGAGGTTCGAGTTTGCCCTTGGGAATCGAGCCGAGGGACGGGTAAAGCTTCCCTTCATCTTGCCCTGGGCTTCCAGCCCCTGAAGCTGCGGAGCAGCCCCCACGGCGCCCGGCAGATGGTAGCAAAGCTCCACGGCAGCCACGGCCGCAGCCCCCGGCGGGCTGGCGGGGGCAGCGCTGGCCGCCCATTAAACTGCTCCGAAATGCACTTCTTGCACGTCTTTCTGGAGCGGGAAAAGGTGCCTTTGCTCGGTCTCTCCCGGGAGCACGTTCCCAGCGCCGCCGCAGGCCCGAGCGGGGCCGGGGAGGGATGCTCATGGCACGGAGCCCGCGTTGGTGGCACCGGCGCTGCCGGGAGGTCCCCGCAGGGGTCACTCGGGGGGTTCGGGCGACAGCTCCTCACCTCCCTAAACCCCGCCAGAGCAGATTTACAACTTGGGAGCCGAGCACTGGCAAGTGTTTCCCGCAGAAAGCAGCGCGGGGGCATGAAAAGGCATTTCCAGTGGCACGTGACTCCCTGCCTTTTTAAATAGCATCAGCAAAGAGGAGATTTGTGGTTTGGCATCAGGGCGCCCGCAGGGAGCTACGTACAACAGGGCCAGCTGCGGTGGGGGTTAGGAGTTGCAGCAGTATGGACGGACAAAAATCACCAGCAAACTCAGCTAGTCCTGGTTTTATTGGAAACTCTCCCACCCGGAGCATCGCTGCTGGGTTTTGGGGGCACACAGGCGCCCAAGCAGAAACCTGCTGCCCCCAGGGAAAATTAAGAGCCAAGCTGGGAGCTACGGCACGTCCATGGAGCCTCCCCCCCGGGACGGTGATGGGAGATGGGACAGGGGTCCCATCAGCTGTGTCCCTCTTTCGTCCCGCCTGGGACACCGGTACATCAGGAACGAGGATACCGGTTTTGCTTTGAATTGCAAAGACGTGATTTTCCTTATAGCAAAAGAAATTAAGGTAATGGAAGAGGATCTCATTTGGCAGGAAGAATGCTATTAGTTTCAAAGAAGGTTCTAACAAGAGTAGGAAAAGTAACTGCTTCCGGTGATAATAATTACAGATACTTGATTTTTCTCCATTTGAACGTTCTAATGACTTTTAAAGCAGAATCAGTTTTGGGTTTTTTTTTCTTTCCAGAACATCTGAAACCTGAAAAGGTCTTTTCCCCCAGCGTTTTGTTTTCTTAGGAAAAAACCTGGAAAACACAAACAGACATGTAGAAATAACACTTCTGGAAAAGTGCTACTGAGAAGTGACAGCAGAATTACGTGACCTGAGGGTTGTGCTGCCTCCCCCTGCCATGGGCGGGTGGTGGACACTGTCCCCATCCCCATCCCACCGGCGGAACCTGACTGCCTGTGCCCAGGATGGGGCACCTGCATTTCCCCGGGGCAAAGAGCCATGGGGCTGGGGCAGGGACCCCTCTGGTGCCACCCGTGGGAGCTGCGGACACCTCCTGCAGGTGCTGGGGGTTTGGTGACCATCGGTCATTCCTGTTGAGGACCCACGGTCAGGGTTCACGACTCCCAGCCCAGCAGAGAGGGGTGTTTCTGGGGCTTCCCCGGCTCACTGTGGGATGCGCGGCAGTGACACGGACCTCGGCTCTGCTCTGGGGATCCACGGCCATGTCCCTCCTCGGGGAGGTGGGGATGGGGACGGCGGTCCCCACTGTCTCTGGGCCAGGCTGGAGCTGGCTGTGGGTGCGCTGCCCTCTGGTAAGGTAACCGAGTCTTGATCCACCTTGAGACCATGAGTGGCTGCATGAGGTGTGTCTGGAGAAGAGATGGGGACGTGAAGATCTCCTTCAGCCTGACCTTGGGCAGTGCCGAGCCCACGGGAGGCTCTGGACCCCATCCCCGTGCTGGGCTGATCCCCTGCCCCATCCCCAGTGCCTTTTCCCCCACTGAAAATACCAACGTAGATTTTATTCGGGGAAAAAGTGTTCAGTATTGGATAAGATAAATATTTCCAATTAACCTGATAACGAAGGACTGATTGATAGGACAAAACCATGAGGCACAGGAGTTGCTATTAGTGTGACATTTCAACCCTATTAGTCAGATTAAAAATCAGATGCACGGTGCTGCTGAAGGAGCCTGTGTCAGGGACTCGGCGCATTAATTTCCCTGGGAGGGTGTAAACAACCGCACGGAGGAAACAGGCACACAGATGCCAAATGCAAGGATCAGAGAGTGGGGAAAGGGGCACCTGCGGGTCTCCGGGCCCCAGGCACGGCACCGGAGATGGGTGTCTTTGTGCTACAGAGGGAACTGGGGATCTAATGTAGTCACACGTTTCAGGATCTGGCCTTCAAAATGGGAGAGAACCCATATTTTTGGATAAAACCGCTAAGTCTCGTGTTGCTCCCAGCAGCATTGTGCCACACACAGAGTTGCATGGTCCCTGCATCCTCCCCAGGCCCTGCTTTCAGGTGGACACCCAGAGATGCTCCCGGTGCTGCATCCCATGCTGTCACCGAGCGGTGACAGACCCTGGGGGGGTGTGCACCCCGGGGTGCAGGGTCCCCGGGGGATGAAGGGAAGTGGGGAGCACGACCAGGCTGTCTCGGATGTGGATATCTGCATGGCCAACGTCTGCAGATGGTCAGATAGCTCCTACCCTCACTTAAAAACAGTGTTAACAGTGGTCAGCCGTGGAAAGTGCTCCAAAAGCAGCCAGAGCCCACAGCCCATGAGCTGGGGTGTGCCTTCTCCTGACACTCGGCATCCTTCCCCGGGGATATCTGCACCCGCGTCCCTCCTCCGGGAGCAAGGCACGGCTGGGAGGCCATCCTGGGCAGAACCCCCCCCGCCGTGTGCGGCGTGCGAGCTGGCAGGACTGAAAATAAGATTGACTTGCTCTAGAATTAGGATTTGATCGCAAACAAATTGGCTCCTTCATTGCCTCTTCGCAGGAGCCAGGTTTACAAGATCATGTATATTAATAAACTCACATCCCTCTAAAATGTGATTACAAAACCCGTGTTTGCGATTCATTTTATGCAGTATAATTTGACATTCTCTGAGCAGAAGCATCGTTAAGAATTGTGTGTTTCAGGGAACATGTTTGGGTGAAAAGCTTCCAAAGTTCTTTGGCAGCTGCTTGCGACCTTCAGGTTTCCATCGGGCCACAGATTGCTGCCACAGCCAGACGTAATGTGCTAAAAATTGCCTTTTATCTGCCCCAAGAAGGTTCACGATTCTATTTGCGTGTCAATAAGCCAGCGGGGTCCAGCCACCTGCGTGGCACCTTTATTTCTGCCTGTCCTGAGCTTCCACCTGTGGGAGCAACCCAGAAAAAAATCCCAGGAAGGGCAGAAAATGGGATTTTTTTGCTACCAGAGTGATGGTGGGATGAGAGCTGGGGATGTCCCTGGGGCCACTGAAGCGGTGGAGGAGGACACGGCACCTGGAGGTCCCAGCAGCTGGCATGAAGCAGGGCCACGTCTTGGCGTGCATCGTGGAAGCTGGTGCACATGAGCGTGTTCCCGGCCCTCCAGCATCGCGCTGCTGCCCTGTGCCTTCCCGTCCTTGTATGACGAGGTGGAGAATGGCCATGGGAAGACGCTCATGTGACCTGCGTAAATCACCACCACCATTTGTTTCCCGAACCGAGACACAAAGAGCTGCCTGGCCATCAAACCGAACAGGCAGTTTTGGTTTTTTTTATCAAATTTCCTGCAGATTTCCTATAGAAAGAAGACAGGCGGAAGCGATGACACCGATTACTTGTTACATCATTAATATTTAACAGCTTGCTATAATAAAATATTTAAACTCAAATATATTGATTTTTAGCACTTTAATACAGTTGCAGCACAAACAGGATTAGCAAGGCCTCACACGCAGTACTTTAATTAAATCCATAAACCACGCTTTTTTAATAAACTTGCACATGAAACTTGATTTTAAATAAATGCTTTAAAATAGGCAGGATATTGGGGTGCACAGGAGGCTTCGCAGGGAGATTTGAGTTTGACCCGAGTGTGTCCCAAGCTGCTGGAGGGGACTCCAACCTGCCGTGGGACCTCGGTTCACGTTTTGTCCCCTCGAGAAAGAAATAATAAGAGTTTTAGCTAGAAATAACAAGAGTTTAAGGTGAGGTTCTGTGTTTTGCTGCCTTGAGGGGCTAAAGTGTCCCTAATGGTCCCTACACAGGGGCTGAGCAACCCCGAGACACAAGAGCAGGCACTTTTTTCCTAGTGTTTATTACTGACGGGGATGCTGAGCGTCCCCACGGACCTCAGCCCTCCGTGGGGCTCAACACCCTCCTGTCGCAAAGAGCTCTGGCAACCGCGCCGCCTCCTGAACAACGTAAAGGGCAGCAGGGTAGCCAATTCCCACCGATTTCCTATTCTATTCCTCTTTCAAAAATACTTATGTAATGTTGGTTTGCCTTTGGCTCTCCGGAGGCTCCCCCGATAACTGTTTTGATTGGCACAAGTTTTGAAGCTGATTACATGTCGTTGAGGGTATTTACGTCGCTTCGTGGGAAATGGTTGGTTTCTGTAGGCAGGGAAGCTGCAAACAGCAGCAGACGAGTCCCACGGGCTGAGCCGGGAAACGGGTGATGGGCGGCACGTTGGCTATCTGCCTGCTGGGGAAACCAGCCACGGAAAATAATTAAATCGCATTGCTGGAAGAGCCTGATTAAGAGAGAGAAACCATCACGGTCTTTGACAAGAAGACTCTATACGGACTCTTTTGCTTCAGACTTGTTGAAAGCAGCATTAAATGGTGAAAATGAAAAACCCAGCAGCTCGTCCCTGGCTTGGCCTGTGCCCCCCGACAGGATGCCTGTGGGTGCCCGCGGGGGCGAGGGAGGGGGGCTCCTTTTGCCCCAAGGTTGGATCTGACACCCAAGAGCTCCGGTGCTGTCCCAGTGGCCCTGCCACCCCAGAGGAGATGCCCAAATATGTCTCTGGAAGTCCCAGTTGTCCATGACGATGCAGCAGGAGCCTCTCTGGGAGCACGTGGAGAGGAGGCACCAGGACCCATCCAAATGACTTGTTTTATGCCCAAACGTGGGTCAGTCCTGAAACGGAGGTGGCCAAAGGGCTGGTGGGGCTGGAGCGGTGGCTGTAGGTGCCCCCGGGCGCGGGTGGTCTCGGTGTTTGGGACGCGGCGCTGCGTTGGCGCCGGCTGACGGGGCTGGAAGCTGTAGGTGTGGGACCGCCCGGGCTGGGGTCCTGCCGGAGCTTCCCTGCTCCCACCCCGCAGTCTCAAGCCAACCAAGGTCTGTGGGAATATTTGTTGTTGCTGCTCTTGGTTTTTTTTGCCGTTTCGCTTCTGCAACTTAAAAATGCTGAAACTAATTTAGCCGCCCGCATTTATTTTTACGAAGCTCCTGCGTGCCCAGGCTGCTTTGCCAATTACCTTCAGCTCAGGGAGATATTTTCCTGCTTAATTAAAGGAAAGAAGAAGAAAGCAGCCTGGGGCAGCCTGGACCAGAGCGGGGCTGGGGCAGACGGGGCCGGGCCCTCTCCCTGCCTGCCTGCCTTGGGGCTGCAGGGGCTGCACCGGCGGCCACCGGGGCCTGGGGACCCACGCCAGGGCCCAGGCACCGAGGGGATCCCGCCTGCAGGATGCTCTCAGGAAGGGATGGAGATTTTGCTCGGGTGCCTGATCAAAGCCCACAGCTTAAGCTCCCAAAACCCTTCCTGGATGCTGGGATTTTGTTTTAGCATTTTCTATCCCAGCTGTGGGTGTCTGGGAGGACATTACTAGCCAGCCCTTTGAATCCCACTAATATCTTTCCATATATTACCTTAATATCATTAGAAAAATGATCTCCTAGTATAACTAAGTGGTTTGGCATCTACACGGACGCCCTGGCAGAGTCCCCTGGCCGATAAGTTACACATTTGATTTCCTTTTTGCGCTGCAGTGCTTAGCTGCGTGCAACAGTCAGATTGGGCGGGGGGGTGGAATAGAAAGAGGAAGCAAAACCTGATTGTTGTTCCTCGTTGAGCTGCTATGACTTATTTTTAGTCTAAACATTATTTTTCCATTGGAAATGAAGTGATACGGTGGTTGCTAGCAGGAATGGAGCATGTTCATGGCCTGTTTGAGGCTGATCAGAAAATAAAACAGGTTGCACCCTCGCGGTGTGACCGCCCGGATGGTGCTGGAGGGCAGGAAGGTTGGACTCTTTGGACAAGGGACATCCCAGGAGGTGCAGAAGCAGCCCCCTCCCTGTGCAGGGCACAAGGCAGGGAGAGGTGACCCTGTGCCAAAGCAGAACATAGAAAAATTCAATGGTTTGGGTTGGAAGGGACATTATAAGGACATCTAGTCCCACCCCCCTGCCCTGGGCAGGGACACCTCCCACCAGACCAGGTTGCTCCAAGCCCCGTCCAACCTGGCCTTGAACCCCTCCAGGGATGGGGCAGCCACAGCTTCTCTGGGCAGCCTGGGCCAGGGGCTCACCACCCTCACAGCAAAGAATTTCTTCCTCAGATCTCATCTAAATCTCCCCTCTTTCAGTGTAAACCCATTCCCCCTATTCCCATGGCTCCCCTCCCTGATCCAGAGTCCCTCCCCAGCTTTCCTGGAGCCCCTTTAGGGACTGGAAGGGGCTCTAAGATCTCCCCGGAGCCTTCTCTCCTCCAGGCTGAACCCCCCCAGCTCTCTCAGCCTGTCCCCACAGCAGAGAGGCTCCAGCCCTCCCAGCATCTCCGGGCCCTCCTCCGGCCCCGCTCCAACAGCTCCGTGTCCTTGTGCTGTTGGTGCCCCAGAGCTGGAGGCAGCGCTGCAGGGGGGTCTCCCCAGGATTCGGCGTGTACCTAGCCAGCATTCTGTATTTAGACAAATGTGCAAATGACTAGATTTTGGAGTACACAAAGTTGCCTGTTCACAGAAAAAAAAAAAAAAAAGGAAAAAGAAAAAGAACAGCAGCTGTAAAAAATTGCATTTTTTAGACTCACTGTGGCCAAGAGCATCTTCTGGTTTAATGTGATCATTTATAATCTGAAGGCAGAAATCTCATGCAATTTGATTTACATGAAACAAGTCAGAAATAAATTTTATGAAGCTGGAGAACTATGAAATGTCAAACGCAAATGAATTGCCTGGAAGGAAAGGTGGTCTGGGACTTATGGCTGGTACCTGCATGGCCCCGTGGCTGGTCCAGAAGGCCATTCAAGGCGGAATTAATTAGTGGTGCTGAGCAGTGTAAGTGCACAGATGGTTCTTTAGGCATCTAATATTTCCTTTATTATGATCTGCTAAATCCAGGTAAGTGAAGCTGAGATATATGAACCCGGAGGCAGTTTCACATCTGATACTGGTGGAATTAGTTTAAAGGCAAGAAAGTGTTTCACATGAAGTGCAGTTTTTGAGACTCACCCTTTCCCTATGCAACCAGGAAAAGCAGACTCCAACCTATTTACTACAAGCAAACTTTAAATCAAGAGCAGGGAAGAGCACAAGAAGGGTGTAATGAACATTTTCCTTTTATATTCTGGGGCTTTATTTCTGCAGGTCTTTCCAGTATCAAATTTTTATGAAGTACCGGACTATCTTTTGCATATGACTTTAGGCAAGTTATGTTTGCCATGGCCATGCTCCATGGAGTGACTGCGGAAATATGCAAAATAAATGTTATGAAAGCAACATGATTAAATTTTCTGACAGTGGTTGCCACGATGTTCAGAAATGCATGAAATGAATGAGAATTGTTCATTGTTTTGTTATCTATGCCAGGTTGCCAGGGAGGAAGAAAAAAAAAAAGATTTCCTGAAAATTAAAATAATTTTTCAATATGTTAGATAAATATCAGTACTCTTGAAGAGGTGTTTGAGCAGGCATGAGAAATATTTCAATTTTTAAAAAATAGAAAGCTTAATGGAATGGGTGCGTGCGGGGGTTGGCTGTTTGCAGGCAGGGATGCTGCCTGGCCCAGGGCACCTGCTCCACGTGGTGGGAACGGGCTTCCAGGGCTGGTGGTTCCCTCGGCTGCGGCGATGCCCAAGGGTGTCCCACCACGCGGGGAGGGCACGGTTCATCTCCTCCGTGAAGAAACATCCCAAACTGGCCCAGGGTCCTATAAGCAGACCACTTTAAACCTAAAAATTTACTTTTTACTGCATCTCCATCCAAAAGAGGGGTGCTCATTCTCCCGCTGTCCTACATGGGAGCCCGTGGGGGAGCAGGAGAAACCCCCAGCTGAAGCTGTTGCCCTTCAGGCTGCTGTTTTGCACTGGGCACATCTAACCACGCTGCCGGTCTGTATCATTCCTTCCCCCATGAATAGCCAGCTAAACCTCAAACGCATTAAAATGGCAAGTGAATTTTGAATGCAGCCCAATATTTTATAGGTAATACTGTATCGTCTGTAATTTGCTTGGCCCAAAGCAGAGAAGTGGCTCATTGGCTGCACTGAAAATAAGGAAAAGATAATGCCAGGATTTTTCTTTTATTCTTGGTGATAAACTAGCTGAAAACCTGTGCCTTAACTGTCCTCATGAGCTGAGCCAGAGATCCTAAAAGCCCCGAGCGCTGTGCCGGTGCAGCCCAGGTGTGGGAAGGATGCGGCCATGTATATATGGGAATAACATAAAATCCCTGGGGCTGATGGGGCATCGCCTGTACCCGCTTTGGTCAGTGTCCTGAGAGGACACCGGCCACGTCTCACGGGAGGGAGATGCTGCAGAACTCTCAAAATGTTAATCAGTAATGCGGGAGGAGGGAACAGCTGCCCAGGCAAGAAAGTCAATAAGAGATCCAGTTCTGTCTGCCATGTATTTCGTGGCCGCCTCATTTTTCTTCATTAAACAGCACCCAACACTTGACAGTACATGCTTTTTCCACATGCAAGTTTTAGTAGTTAATGAAGACTTGCTTGCTAGGATATGAATAAATCACAGCAGCAGCTCCCCTGACTCTGTCAGGGTAGCACACATCAAACCAGCACAAGACACAAAGCCCTGCTTCGCTTCAGCAGGCTTCGCACGCAGCAAACGTGATTTATACCAACTTGTTGTGGCTCACAAACCATTTTTGTAGCTCTTCTTGGATGTATCCCATGCTCCAAGTGCATCCTGGGGTCTGGGGAGCCCTGTGCAGGAGGAGGCACGGCCACGGACCGTGCTGCTGCTGCTCCTCACAGCATCGGCAGTGAGCGGGCTTCTCCCAGGAGCCGTCTGCAGGCTCCGGTGACTGCGGCGGCGTGAGGAACGGCTTCGTGCGTGCCCTCCTGTCGCGGGTGGAGCCATGCAGCTCACTCGTCGAGAGAAACAGCGATACTTTTATTGATATAAAACAGGGATTTAACAAAGCTTGGTAGTAAACGCAACAGTGGTTTAACAAGATTCAAGACGGTGAGGCACACTGGGTTATTTACTGCATGGAGGCCAGGGTCAGACAGAGCTGTCAGGGAGACCCTCCCATCGAGCTGAGGTTCAGAAAGACCCCCTTTGCTTTCTAAGCTCCTTCTCAGAGACGAGTCTGGGAGCGGCTGGATCCAATCCCAGCCCCAGACTTGGTCAATGGTTTACGTCTAAAGGATTACATATGCGCAATCAATCCTTTATATCACTTGGCTAAGATCTGAAAGTTTAGCATGCTGTTAGTCACTTACCAGGGATTCATTGTGGCAAGGAATCTCTGGATCTCGAGGAGCAACCTCGAGCACTGTCCCTGCTCAAGGGGCCATTCAGGAGAGCTCCAAGGGCTCTTGGGCTGTTTGCTATTTATGGGGGTGAGATGATTGACCTACAGCCGTATTTGCACATTGGCCACAGAACCAGCATTGCTTGTTAGCCCTTGGCTATTGTGTTATCTGTCTCCCCGAAACCACGCTGAGGCAGATGGAGCCATCACGACTAGATGCACCCATGATGACCACCACGGGTGGTTCTCGCTTGGGCAGGGATATGGCAGATAAAGGTCAGGGTGGCTCCTGGGGAGGGGGAGCACCCCCTCACACTTCCTCTCGCCTGGGCTGGGCAGTGTGCTCGAATTGGCTTTTTAATGCAATAACTGGGGAGTGGAAGAGCTGACGGGGCTGAGCCGTGGGAGCCGGGGCCGTGGGGTAGCGTGGAGCATGTGGAGGAAGAAGGCGGTTTCTTTTGGAGAGGACGGGTTGTGTGCCTTCCCCGGTGCCGGCAGCGGAAGAAGCCCTGCTATTACTGTAAGGAGATTTGTTTTGCACGGGGGTGCTGATATATCTGTCTGATTTCCTGCTGTGCTCCAGGCAGTTGTTAAAGGGCATAAGTTTATTTGTTATGACTGCGGTAGTGCGCAACATTTTTTAACGACTCCGATAAGAGATTTAAGGGGAATGGAGATGAGAAAGGGAAAACATATTGGACTGCAATGCAAATCTCAGGCCTTGCAGATTTCTAAAATTGTTTTCCCTTCGGAAGGGAAATCATGATTAAATGTCCTCTGCAGCTTACTGTGGATTGCAATGAGTTTGAGTCCGCTCCTTTTTTCTATTCCTTCATGCACAGTTTCACTTTACAAACGCAGTAAAATACCATTTGCCTTTTCCTTTCTCCTACCCCTTCTCGGACGGGGGCTGCGCAGGGATGGACCAGGGCACGGGACCGCACCGAGCCCAGTGGCCAACCCCAACAACTCGGTGGCCACAGTTAATTCCCGCTTCCCCCTGACACGGGGATCTGCTTTTCTCTGCCTTCCCTCGGGAGCTCGTCTGGCCATGCAGATCCGTAACGAGCTCTTGTTCTCATTTGTAGCTTGCCAGCAGCGAGGGAATTCATGTAAATAGGTCAAGTATCACACACAGATCTGGGAGTCAGGGCCTTTATTCTGTCGAGAAGCAAAATCTGTGAATGTGAGGGAAATCTCTGCTGATGCCTCACTACGTAATTGTGAGATTGTTTGCTCTGGGGTTGCTGCTGTGGGGGTCCCGCTCTGCCCAGCCCCCCCCTCAGGTGACGTGTCCCTCACGTTTTATGAGACACATGGTGTATTTCTGCTAGAGCAATTTATTTATTTTTTGTTAAGTAGAGCATCCAGGTAACAATTTATGAAAATCTTGAGCCAGCTTCTTCCTTCCAGTGAGACACTTGAGCGTTTAGGAAAAAAGTCGAACTTACAAAGTTACTCTGACATTGTAATTTTTGCATAGCTAATAAACCATGGCCTCTTTAACTGAAAAGTGGGGATTTTCATGGAATGCTACCCTTTTCATTACTGCATACATCTTCGATTTAATTTGGCATGGGACGCATCAACCTTGGCTTTTGGAGACAAGGTTAGAGCCTGCAGAGCATGAAAATGAGTTCTTCTAAACACTTTTTTTCGGCCATTTGCTACTCTACTGGGTGCAGGTTTTGAAAGAACACAGGAACAGGAATTACATTTTACATGGTTTGGCATGAAATTATTAAAGGAGATGTAGTTCCTGCCCTCCATGGGAAACCATCTCATTTTTTTTCCCAAGAAGACAGAGCAATTTGAGCCAGAGAGTAAAGCTCTAGCTAATATGCATGTATTTTACTGAATATTTTGAAATATTCTCTTGTCCTGGAGTGCCTACAACGGTCTTCTGTTCCTCTTTGGAAAATATAATTTTCTCATTATTGCCAGATTATTGTTAAAAAGTGATGATTTAAAAGAAAATCATCTTTTAAAAGAAAAGAACAGCGTTGAGGTTAGGCTAGCTCTGCGGTCAAGCCTGTCGTGGGTATTTTGCCACCTTCTCTCCCCCGGGGGCGGGGGGGGGGGAGGTCCCTGCCATGGGCACCCGGCGTGCCAGAGGGAACCACGAGGGCTGTGCATGGCCAAGGTCCTGTTCCAACACAGGGAAGTGGTGGTTCCTATATTGTGGTCCTCAAGCAGGACGCAGCCCGGGAAACCACATCTCATCGTGGGTCTGAGCTGCCCGGAGCACAAAGCCAGAAGGACTTTCCTCTCCCCCCAACCCCATCCTTGTCCCCATCCCTGCGAGGCCCCGTCAGGGACATCCAGCCGCTCCTGGCTGATGCTCTGGCGTGCTGGCAGGTACATCAGCGTTTGCATTAAATAGCAGGGATGCTGCATCTATTAATTACCAGACTGGATAGACCCCGACCAAAGCAGAGCCGTGCCTTGCCCTGCGCTGTCAAACCGGCTGTTGGATGTGGTGAATCAGCCGGACCTTGGGCATCGCCGGCGGTGCGGCCGTGGAGCCCGGTGGGGACCCGATGGCAGGGCAGGTGGCAGCAGAGGGGACACAAGGCGGTGCACACACAGCATTATGAGATACAGCCTCTTTCCTCCGAAAAAGCCATTTCCTAGGGGCACCCACTGCATTTCCAGGATGAGATCCCGAGCCGCCTCATGGGTTTGATAATAAAGCATGTCACCAGGTTAAGTGCGGATTACCGGTGATTACGGATAGCAGGCTCACGCTGTGCTACTTCACTAGGGCTAATGAACTGAAGTGTTTATTTCATGCTCCATTTCTACACCTAAATGGCTGTAATATATAATGTGATTATTCCAGCCTTTCTCCAGCCGCACACTTATGGCCATAAGAAATGTGGAAAGTATCATTATTGGGAGAAAAGTGCTGCACATGTATTTCTGTGAGCTGATCATTAAGTGTTAAATCAGAACATTTACATGCTGTGGAAACAAGTAAACTGAGCAAAATAATATCTAAGGAATTACTAATACTTTATACTGTCATCTTAGAAAGTTGCAGCAATCGTTTGGGGCTATAATTAATGTATGTTCTGCCCACTCTTGAAAGTCTTAATATACTTTTGTCCTGATTTTGCCGTGACACACTCTTCAAGTTTTGTTATTTTCCTGTATGATTTATGGCCACATGACTCATTGTAAACCCTAAATATTGATAGGGTAGATGTGTACCTGCTGAATCACTTCTGTTCACTTTAATAGATTTACTGTGAGACTACCCAAAAAGCCTACAGCTCCTACGCTAGTGATGGCTGCTATTTTTCTCCATGGTGGCTCAGCTCTGGGGCTCAGAGAGGGGGGTCAAACCCTGGAACAGGCTTCCTAGAGAGGTGGTCGATGCCCCAAGTCTGTCAGCATTGAAGAGGCACTGGGACAATGTCCTTAATAACATGCTTTAACTTTTGGTTGGCCCTGAGGTGGTCAGGCTAGATGGTCATTGTAGGTCCCTTCCAACTGAAATATTCTATTAAAAAAATATATATCTATTATGGGATAGTTTTCTGTTATTTTCAACCTAGTGTATGTAAAAGTATGTATGCAATAACGCAGGCGTATGCTTATCTTACCGAATGGGCTTGTGTACAACTAATTGTGAGCACAAAATGATGGGCTGAGACAGACGATCCTCTTATGGTCTGTTTTTTTTTTACCACCCTCGTTCATCTCATACAGGCTTTAACGCAACCTATTCTGGACAGATAAAGCATTTGTGTCAAGCGGGATTTGCAGTTGATGTCTACCGCCACCCAGCTCGACTTAAGTGGAGACAGGTCAGCGGGTGGAACAGGAGAATTGGATCTGCTGTCTTGATTTCCATCTGCTCTGGCCATGAATGAAGAGCAGATGCCCACGCTGATATCATCACGTGTGCCAGCCTCCTCTGGCAGCGAGGACTATGAGGAGCACCTAACATTTTTTCTCTATCTCTTCCACACTGAAAAACACAAGAAAAGCACTTTTATTCTGTGTTTTACGTGGCGTGCTCCAGGTTTGTCACCCTTCCAACTTTGTTCCTGCACCAGGCTTCAGGATGACTGGATGAGAAGAGCTTTTCAGGTGCTGCCCAAGCTTTTTTGTAGTTGAAAAATGAGGAGAGTGTTCCACAGCACGGTCCGATGAAAGTGTTCACCCCAGTTTTCATGATCTACCAACGTGTTGGGCTATACCTTTGTTGAGACTTAGGCTGTTTTATCTCCATCTTGTTCAGTCTGCTGCTGAAAGCGAGTGCACTTCTTGCTTTGGAAGATGTTAGCTTCTGTGTGACAGTGAAAACTGAAGTGATCATTTACCTAAATCTTTCAAAGTCATAGTTTGCTTTTCAGATGGGTGCTGGCAATCCTGGAGTTCTGGTCATAGTTAGTATTTGGTAAAATAAAGCACAGATTCTTTTCAGTTGGAACTGAATTTTTGTTTCAACGTTTTTTGCAGTTATGTTTTAATCATTCTTTCCTACCACAGAATGATCAGATTTTGCCTGAATCGGACATCAGATTAATCTGAAATAAAGCTCAAAGTTTGACTTGTAAAACACTGGCAGCTCTAATTTCCTTCCTCGGGCAGAGAGCAGACTTCTCCATCACACGACTGGTAGAGAGCTGGGAAGGCGGTTTGGGGAGTCCCCTGCAGGGGGGGCTTGGCCAGCCGCCGCGGGCTTCACGTGAGCACGGTCAACACTGATGGGTGAAATTATGTCAGGCTAAAAAGCCCCCTTAAATGGGATCTTGCTTCAAGAACGCAAAGCACAGTGTATGCCGTTTACCACGACGGTGTACGGGACTTTACCTACGGTGTGCTCAAGCCCAGGTGGGTCCTCGGGGCAGGACTCGAGGAGGTGTGATGAGATGAGCTTTCGGCTCCAGCTGATTTTCCCTGCAATAACGTTTTACTATAAGAATCTGGAAAAAAATGCAAACTTCATTTTCAACAGAAATGGTTCAGAATGGGTAAGGCTTTTTAAATTTTGGAGCTGGTGGCGGGGGGGGGCTGTGGTGTGTCCACCGGTGGCTGTTTGCTAGAGCAGGTTAGAAAACATCTGTCAGGGTGTTCTTTCCTCAGTGCCATGGGTCAGATTAAATTACCTCTTGATCATTTTTCAAGATTTCTATTTCTGGACTCTAAATTGCACAAGATGTCTGCAAGTGAGCAAAATTCCATCGCAAATGGCTTCCCACTTTCACCCATCGCTAACCACTGTACTCAGAGGAACATGTTGTCAAATAGCAGATGGCATATTATTCTAGAAATAACTGATCGACATATGTTTACTTTAGACATAAAGACTATGTTTGAAATATTCAGGAATTATTTCATGTATGTATAAAGAAATAGTGTTTTCAAAAGGCTTGGCTCCCAGAGGGCACAATTAGCAGCTTCAAATATATAGGTGCAAATCAAAGTTCTGCTTCTCTACCTGGTTTCCACTCCTTGGAGTTGTGACTGCCTTGTCAAACAATTTCCTTTTTTACTGAACAACCAGTTCGGGTTAGAAAAATTCCCTGTTCTTAATGTTATTTGTGTTCCATCTGCTTCTAAACATTCAGGTACCGTACTGGTATAGGAGGACTTAAAATCCAGGTAGAGAGGGTGGTCAGAGTTAGACCTGGACTGCCTAACATTGGCGTCCCCGGGGCTGGATGCACAAGGATTACGTAGGTCAACACCGCAGGGAAAAGGCACAGGCTTCTCCCTTTTGTGCCTAAATTTGAATTGCAGCTGTGAATTGCTCCAGGTCCTTGTTTTTCACTTTCTGAAGTAGTGAGTACTGAATGTATTTTGAGGAAAATATATCAGAGATATAGACCAGAAAGCCAAAGTACTGCATACGCTACAAGTCACCAAAGGCTAGGGAAAAAAAATAATTTCATTTTTTAAATGGGTAACTGTAGTTTAGGCAGCCTGGATTTTAAAGAGAGAAGGATAATTCTGTACGAGCAGACGCAATATCTTCTGTAGGGAAGACCAAGCCATTGCTCTGACCCGTGCGGCGATGCCGCAGCAGCCCTCGGGAGCCGAGCACGGCTGCACAAAGCACCGGCACGCACCGGCACGCACCGCCGGAACGATGCTCGGCTGGGACCGGCGCAGCCTGCTCATGGCAACGACTGCGCATGAGAAAATATCCTTTGCAGGGTATTTCTAGCAAATATTCTGCAAAGGATATATTCTCAGTTAGAAAGCAGTAAAAAAGTTTAGGAAAAGGCTATGAGAACAAAAATAAAATTAGGAGATTTTTTCCACTAACATTTCTTCACAGCTGCTGGGCATGTAACGGCAGTCATACCATGTTCAATATCCGTCGGTGGATCTATTTTTCCTGAGTTTGTCTAGGCCTTTTGAAACTACTTATAATTTGGTTTCTGCAGTAGTCTGTGGAGGAGTGAGTTCCACAACTTAATTACGTACTATGTGATTAACTCCCCCTTAAGCTTTATCTTCGGCTTAATGCCTAATAATTTCACAAGATAACCTATAACCTCGGTAATGAAAAACTGTTCTCGCTCTTTGTGTCTCTCGGGAGCCAGAGCTTGTCTCCCGGCTGTCACATCCCGTCCCCAGGGCATTTCCTATCCAGGCTGGTCTGTCCGGGCACCCGGCAAGAAACCGTGCGCTGCTGTCCCCCAGCATCGCTTGGCTTACGTCACCCATTGCAGCAGTGAAATTTTGTAACTCAGCTGAATTATTTCTAATTACATACGGCTTTTGAGCACTGGGCTGGTTCCTTTACAATGCGAGATCCGCAATTGCTCTAACAGAGAAGTTGCTCTTATTTAGAGCCTAGCTCGATACATTTTTGGGATTTCTAATTGAATCACCTCTGATTTTGTTGACTTCAGTGAGGTTAGAATCAGGTCAGGAGGTATTTTCTCCAGCTGTTTCAAGGTAAAAGCAGTTAGCTCGTTTCTGCCCACTTTTTTCATACACAAGTTTCACAGCTTCACAAATACAATACAGAGCTCGACTGGGGCCTTCTACACTACAGCTGTAATTGGATTCACAAATCCAATTATGGCAGTTTATGGGGAGCACAACTTGAGCACAGATTTATCTTTTTCATCATTTTTCCACTTTCCGTCCTCCACATCCCGGAGTCTGAGGCTGCTGGATGAGGGACATGAGTAGAAAGAGTGGCAGATGACAACCTGCCGTGCTGAGATGTTAACTCTCGGAGGAACATGGTGGTTCCTACACGCAGGCTTCCTCATGCGACCCAGACCTTGCAGCTGGAGCAAGCTGGCAGTGTGGTGCAAAGCACTGATCAAGCTTTTTCCTGTGAAGGTGGATTATGTGTGGAAGTCAGACAACAACTGAGGAGCGCACATCCGTCCTGTAAGCAGGCATCAGAGGAGCCATATGTCTACGCAAGAGCCTGGATGCCAGGGATGGCCGCTGCAAAGGCACCGCAGCACAAAGCCAGTGGGGATCTGTGCCTACGAGAAGACTAATACCCATCCTTGGGGGTAACTTTCACCCTGGGCTGCCCACATTGAAGAGTGTCTTCAAATTTTGCTCACTCCAAGGTGATGGCCACATCAGCCCCACTGGAAATTATCTTGGTGGTCAAACTTCCAGAAATGTGTAGCAATTAGAAAGCCGGCCCCGAGAGGAAAGGGTGCACCTGCCCTGGGTATTGCCCAGTGTAGGATGAGCCCGTTTCATCACAGCCAAGCTGAAATTATAGAATCATAGAATCACAGAATGGTTTGGGTTGGAAGGGACCTTAAAGCCCACCCAGTGCCACCCCCTGCCCTGGGCAGGGACACCCCCCACCAGCCCAGGTTGCTCCAAGCCCCGTCCAACCTGGCCTTGAACCCCTCCAGGGACGGGGCAGCCACAAATGCTTGGGTGTTTTTGTTAGAGACAGAACTGCTGGAAACAGCACGTCTGTGAGTGATGGAAAAGTGACATTTCCTGGTGAAAATTCAGAGGATTAGTTCGTCCTCTGAGGAATGGGTGGGTTGGGACAGATCAAATCTGGGTGTGTAAATCCCATGTGATAAGAGCCTGAAGTGGTCAACAGATGCTTGGCTGTATTGCTGATGTGGCTCAAAGGTATTGCTCTTTGGCTCAAAGGGGGGGTACAGCTTCCTCTGAAGACGTGAGTGATTTACAGTTTTTCTTACAGGTTTTTATACTGTTTAATTGAAATCCAAAATAACGACCAAAAAACCTGGAACTTCATCATATATAACGAAGAAACCCCATGTGCAAACCTAAACTGTTTTCAGATGCTTTTATAAAATATGTCAGGTAAAAATCCCAAGCCTAACCATCCTAACAAGCTCAAAAAGGCCTCGTCTGATCCATGAAGGTGCGCATTTCTCCTGTGCTTATTGAAGTGAGAACCCAAGTGGCTACCACAAACATTAAATTTTACTTTCTTGGCAGGAAATTATTGTAATTTTGAGAACTTTTACCTTGGAGTCATTTCATAAGTAGATAAGAAAAAATGATATTGTTGTTGGCCTACTTTCAAAGAACGAAATTTCAAAGTGATTGATAGGTATTTTTTAAATATATATACACATATATCTGTATATACACAGATATCTAGCTCTAACCTGAAACAGCCAATAGCGATAACTCAAAGGAGAAAAGAAAGAGAGAACAAGATGGAAGAATTCTCCTGCTTTTATTCTGTTTCTATAGGGAGAAAATACAACCTCAGGGCCATAGTCCCCAGCAAAAGCACTTTTCTGAATTCCCTAGCCGAGGAATGGAGATTTAGCACTCAGCAAACGCAAACTGATTTCCACGAAATGTCAAACAAGGAGGTGATCTCTCTCCCCAAAGGACTACTTCTGAAATATAAAGCGCGAGACAGAGGATAAATATGCGAGCAGGCGGCGGCAGGAGCGCGCAGCTCAGCACGGCAAGCCGTGGCCTGGCCGATGGCAGGGTCTGGGCGGCCCTTGCTTTGCCTCCCCCGTCGGCATACGTGCGCAGCCTTCCCTTGTATCATCACGCGAGCCTTCGGTCTCACCCTGACGGTGTCGATGTGTAGCCTGGACCACCACTTAGCACTCCCCTTCTGCCATCCTTCCTCACCGGAACCAGCTTGCTGCAGTCTCTTTATGTATAATTTATATATATATTAAATATTTATATATTATATATAATATGTTTAATATTTATTCTAGATAATATAGTTTTCTGTTGGGTATGATATTTATACATATTTATTATATACAATATTTGTATATTATACACAATATATGTAATATGTCCATTCCAGCCGGAACAGGAATTTTGGGCTTTGCTGTGGCTGCTCCTGCGGCACCCAGGGAGCACGCTGTGAGACAGAGGAATATTGCTCTGAAGCTCAAGGCGGGAGCACCTGCAGCTCCTCCACCCGGCTGCTCTTTTGCCTTCGGAGGAGCGATTCCCTCTTCGTGGCTGAGGACGGGGGGGGGTGCGCTGGGCACCGGGGAGGGCTGCTGTGGCGGCAGGGGCAGATCCTCCATCCCGGGCTGGGGCACGCTTGGCATGGACAGAGCACTTGGGAATTTTCCTTGGGAAGGCTTGACAAGTCCACGGGGAATTTGTGCAGATTGTGACTTTCCTGTGGCTTTTCTGAGAGCAAAAAAAGGTCAACCATGTACTTGACTCCATGGTCAATCCTTCACAAAAGCTGAGGTTCCCCAGGGAGTTCTACAGTCTTGCAAAGGAATGAGAAAATGGCACTTTTTTCTCCAGCAGCATTTTTGGAAACATTTTATCTTCTATATGCATTTTATCTTCTATATGCTCCCTTTCAAGCTGTATAAAGCCACAGTGTTGGTATTGCAATCGCCGTGGCCCTTCAAGCAGGCTGATGCTGTTGCACTGAATGGATTTACCGTATGCTGCGAGGTGCTGCTGGATGACCTCCTGCACACCCCAATGTGGCTGCATCTTTAACACATGGGAAAGAAATACAATTTGCTGCAAGAAAATTCAAAAAGCCAACGAATATTGTGAGGTTTGGAAGAAAATTACTGATTACAAACCCCACCTTTCTACTAACATGATTTTCATCCTGCGTAAGGCTGCTGCACAGCCTTGGTGGCGTATACAAATACTTTTCTCTGCAGCCCAGAGTCCCGCGCCCTCTCCTGCGCCAGCAGCTGGGCGAGGTGCGCAGTGCGTGACGCGGAGGGAAGGGGACGGCGAGAAGCTCAGCTCAGATAGAAATTCAAAATGCCACCCCAAAGGAAAGCCTGGCTTGGCACATCTCCCATCAAAACCAGAACAGAAAAGCAATATAGAGCTAGACTTACACTAGGCGTGAACAATGGGAGCAAGCAATATAAAATATTCTATCCTATCCTATGCTATCCTATCCTATCCTAATCCTATCCTATCCTATCCTATCTTATCCTATTCTATCCTATCCTATTCTATTCTATTCTGCCCATCCTGTTTGCATTGGCCTCTCTGCTCCCCCCCCGCCCCCGCACAGCTCCACCTGCAGCCCTGCAGGATTTAGTCCTTTCCTAAAGCACCACCTCCGCGATGCTTGAGACGTCCTGAGCTGTTTACCCTGCAACATCGCTTTTCAAAGGCTGTTCTAAAGCCAAAGCAAACCCCTCTGTTTGTAGCATCAAGCTTTAAAGCACAAACCCTAAAACTTTATATTCCGGAAAGAAAACAGAAAATCCCAAGAGTTACTGTTGTTTTTTTAGATCCAATGACTCCAAGCCAATTTCATGAACACTGGCAGCCTTTTGACTTAATTTCATACAGTTGGATGTGGTTTTATTTCTGACTTTATTTCTGAAGGGCTACATAGTGCTTTTGGTGCTTTCCTTGAACCTGGGTTTTTATGTTTTTATGGATTTTAAAGGCAATTTACAGCAGCACTAAGCTACTGCTTTTTGAAGGGGGGGATTCCGGGAGAAGTGAGCATGAAAGTATAGTTTGTGTTGGAAATCTGCATCCTACTTTAAAATGCAAGTCCATTTGATGTTTTGAAGTTCTACTAAAGACAAAATGTTAGAAACCTGTATCATGACATGAAAGTAACTGGAAATATATACAAATCTAAAATAGAAATTATAAGTTAAAAGACAAAAGTATTTCTTCATGAGGGCTCCCAGGCTCCCTGGGTTACTGCCAGTCTCCCAGATATGCCATGAGCTGCCACTGCTGCACCCTTATCCTCCGGCTTCAAGCTGAGAGCTCTCTTTATAAGGCAGTTTTCACCAGCTATTGACCGATCATTGAGCTTTGTGGGACCCATTTGTGTCCGGGAGCCAGTGCCTCAATCCATCTCCCATAAAATCATCTTGTTTTCAAACAACGACGGTGCCTAAGCAGCATGCTGCACGCTCGTTCCTCAAAATATTGGTGTAGAATAACATTCTTGTGGGGTTTACCATAAAACTGAAATTACAGAGGCTTAATGGCTTTTTGCACTATTAAAGCTGATGTGACCATAACGGAAGGGTAAAAGAGCTCGAGTCCAGGCTGATCGTCAGCTGAGGCTCTCAAAGTTCATTATTTCCAGAATTAGGATCTCCAGACAGTTCCTTGCAGACAGATTTCTTTAGGAAGGAAACATCCTCTGCCAGTTTGCATTGTGGCCACTGGAAAACACGTTTTTAAAAGACCCCTTCGTTGTTGCCATCTTACTGCTCCGCGTTCTATCTCATACGTAAAATGACTTTGATAAGTCTTTAAAAAGACTTTGGTCTAGTTAAGACTTCAGAATTGTAAGTTAATGTCCTACACTGTTTCAGGTAGGGTTAGGAAAATGCATGCTAACAATAATTTCATGTCAAAGCAGTCCAAGGATTTTATCAATGAATTGTTGTAAAGGCTACTGTGTATCAGCTTTCTTTGGATTTCTAGTATGTTTTGCATTGTGAAAAAGGGATTTTGGGGAATAGGTTGCTGCTGTCGGGGGCAGCTGAAATGACTGAGCCAGCTTCTGCGTCAGCTGCCGCAGGCACGATGAGCCACAGGGAAAAAGAGGGATGGAGGGTTGGTGGGGTGGCAGCGCAGCCACTGTCACGCTTGCTGGTGTCACTGGGATGGCACACGCAGCCACCCCGGCTCCCCCGTGCCGAGGGGACCCTGCGCCTGGGGTCAGACCTGACCTCACTCAACATTGAGCCTGAACGTGAGCCGAGCTATTAGCACTCTTGAAATCCTCGTATTTGCAGAAAGGAGCCAAGAAGGGCAGGATGTTTGTTTTTCATTAGGTGAGGTCTGCTTTTACCTAGCAGACCAGCAAAAAGTGGACTTCACTTTTGGGGTTTATTTGAGATCATGAAGCAATTCATGTGAATGTCACTAAGTCCTGGGTGGTGCTGGGGAAAAGCTTACACGCTACCTGGTGAATCAAAGCAGTAGAAAAGCTGAGATCTGCGTTCACTGGAATTTATCCCAGGTGCCTCGATTATGTATTTCCATTTTTCCTTTTCTGTATGGACTGGGGGAGGTTTTTGGAGGCACAGGGATGAGACAGCGGCTGCCTCTGCTACCCCAGCTCTCCACGATGGCAGTGTTACCTTGGTGTTTCTAGCTTCTCTTTTTCCCTTGCCCCTACTTAACGTCACCTTTGGATGGGAATGTTTCAGTGGCTGTGAGCACATCAGCATTTTGCATGGGATGAGGAGGCCACTGCGGAGGGGAGCCAGCCCCTGCCAGGCGCGGTGCAGGGAGCCCCTTCCCCTGGAGGTGGTTGGATGTTCCTGGTGACTGACATTCGAAGCAAGGCGTTCAGGCTCAACCCAATAAAGAGGGATGGGTGAAAGTACCCATGGGAGTACTCCTATGCAGCTGGCAGCTGAAACACATTCATTGGCAATGCATCAGATTTTGACTTGGAGGACCCTCTCACAGCTGAAATCTAATGCAGGTCCTCCAGCTGAAGATGAAACGGGAATGAAAGCAGCGGGCTTATTAACTGAGATTTCTGCAAAAGTAGGGAGGATGCACCATGCTGGCCGGCCATCAGAGGGACAAAGCATAAAGGCTGGCGAACTCTCTTCCTGCCTGCTCCTACAAATGCCGTCTGAAAACACCCGGCCCCTTCTGAGCTTCTCTGCCAACCCCTCTGCACACCTGAGCCCTGCTTCTCACACAGGTGGGAAGAGCTGCTCGCTGCAGCGGGCTCTTCCTGATGCGGGGGGACTGCTGTGAGCTGCTGGTCCGCTGCCGGCCAGGAGCTGAGTCCTAGTATTGGCATGGATGAGGAGAAACGTGTATTCAGACTTTGGAATTCTGCATTAGCAATTCTCCTTGTGAGGTCTCAGGTTAGTGAGAAGGGTAGAGTTTAAGTGATTTTATGTGGTTGGAATGGTATGATATTACTCTTTTGGAACTGCCTTTTAAAAAATGATTTTGTCTGGAAATTGCAATGGGTACATGCTTCTGGAGGGCTGCTTATTTTGTTAAGTATGTCTGCCGTAATAGTCAATGGTCTTTTACTAAAAAAAGCAAAACAAAAAAAAGCAAACTACTTGTTAGTAATTAGAGTAGAAACTCTGTGTTCCTTCTTTTCTTTACTTGAGGTCAGGAAAATGTTCCTTAACAAGACTTACTGAGCACGGTGTGACGGGAGGCATGGGGATGGGTTTGGGAAGCGTGCTTTACCAGAAGACATCTCGGAGCCCTTCCCTGTTGAAAAGGGACTAAAGATGTGGCTTGATTGTGGCCTGTAAGAAAATCAATGTGCAGAACACTTCTGGTTTAGGAGATGAGCTTAACTCTGTAGGCATGGGGCCTACAGGATAGATGTGGAGGGAGTCTTGATCAGGGAGAGGAGCAAGGGGGATGGTTTTAAACTGAAAGAGGGGAGATTTAGATGAGATCTGAGGAAGAAATTCTTTGCTGTGAGGGGGGTGAGCCCCTGGCCCAGGCTGCCCAGAGAAGCTGTGGCTGCCCCATCCCTGGAGGGGTTCAAGGCCAGGTTGGACGGGGCTTGGAGCAACCTGGGCTGGTGGGAGGTGTCCCTGCCCAGGGCATGGGGTGGCACTGGGGGGGCTTTGAGGTCCCTTCCCACCCAAACCATTCCGTGATTCTATGAAAACATGCAGCAGAGAAGTTAGCATGGAGGAAGCAGCAGGAGAAACTGGGATGAGAAAGAGAGGAGTGAAACCTCCCTCCCTTCAGATCTCCAGCTGTGGAGCTGCTTGGTATTTTGGAGAGGGGATAGAGTAGGGTTGGGGTGTGGGAGATGGTGGGAATGCCTGCACATAGGCAGAGCACTGTGGCTCGGAGAGGGACAGCCAAAGGGGATATTGCTGGAGTCTGTGGGTCTTGTGTTTGTATATGTAAACCATTTTGTGGATCTAATTCCTAGGGTCTCGAGAAGGTAAAGTAGATATCTTACTGGTCTGTTGCATTTATTTAAATTGAAAAATAGGAATTTACCACTATTTTAGTGGGGCAACTCTTTGTGTTTTTCCTCTGTTACCTTCACAGCATATTCAAAGGAATGGGAATGATCCTTGGAAAACACGGCTCATTCAGCTGGAAGTCAAACCTTCCCAGATTTGTAGCAAAATAACAATTTGTTTTGCAGAGCACGGTTTTATAGCTGTTTGTTGTAATTGGCACATGAAGATGTGACAGAAAGGCACCCAGCTTTTGCCAATTTATCTGGCTCCTGCAATCTTCTTCTGCGAGCTGATTGCTAGCAAAGTGCAGTGGTACCTTCATTAGCTACCTTTGAACTTTCCCGGATGGAAGTGAGAAAGCAATTACTGTGTGTGCTGGGAGGAGGGGAAGGAAGGAGTTGTGTTTTCTTTTCATAATATTTCAGACAGTAGCCCAGAAGTGAGGATGGGAATTACATTTTTCCCCTCCTATTTCTGAACACAGACCAAATGCAAGATCTTGAACGCACCTGCAAATCCTAAATTACCATGTCCCATTGCCACTGGAACAATGTGTAGGGAAAGACCTCGGTGCACCTGTGCCGGCTGTGCAATGCCACGAGGCAGCAGGAGGATGGAAATGTGCCTTTTGGAAGGTCTGAGAAGGACCAGGCTGACACTATCCATCTGTGTAAAGGCTTGACGAATTAAAAACTGGATTTTCCTCATATTTATCAGTGCTGCTGCAGGTTTTGCATTCTGCCTAAATGAGATCTGCACCTTCAGACTGATCTTTCTAGTTCACTGTAGTCTCCAAACTCAAAGTATCTCACAGAGCTGCTGCCCTCACGAGGCAATACCTGTGAGGTGCCCGAGGAGAGCGAGCCTGTGGCGATGCAGGTGCCTTGCCAAGCAGCGCTGTGCTTTGGGAACTGGAGGTCTCGCAGAGTTAAATGGGAGCTGGACCCGGGAGCCCTCGCGCAGGCAGAAGCTCCACGGAGGCGGGTGGGAGTGCTGCCTGAGGAGGTGCTCGAGAGGTTGACTCTACACAAAACTTGGTGATGGGAATAGATAAAAGGGCAGACGGGTGCTGGGTGAACTGAAATCTCTTGCGGGGGGAAAACCAGCCACCCGAGGTGAGGCACTCAGCGAAGCCGGTCTGTTGGTCTAGCATCTCCGTGGTGCACTGCAGTGCTACCCTCATCAAGGTTGTTGAATAATTTAGGCGGGTTTATTTTACTTCTGTGGTTTGTTATCTTTACGTGTTTTCTCAGCTTCTGACTGAGGATCAGACAATTAACTGGGAAGCCCAGGAGGTTCAGGGAAAGCCCCCAGACTGCTCCGAGTCTGGGGCTTTTCTGCTGCTGGGCTCTCCCCAGCTCTGCTATTGATCCCTCACTGGCGGAAGACATCAGAATTAATAAAAAGCACTGCCAAAATCGAGGTGGGCGCCCAGCCTTTGCTTTACAGTGGCTCTTCCAAACTGTATTTTTCCTATGTCAATTTTCTGTCTTGCCAAAGAAACAGTTCCCCACCAGCTGCAGAGGAGTGCCTAGCTCCAGGGTGCCCTTGGTGCCCCCCCATCCTGTTTCTCCCCCCGTCCTCGTCCCCCCACGCCGAGCCTTGGGGCAGTGGCAGCCGGGAGCGGGGGTCAGCGTGGGCGCAGCGAGCGACTGTGAAAGCAGCTGCTGTTTTCAGGGCAACACGGGCCTTCTGCGAGGAGGGCACTGGGGAAAGGAGAAGGGAGAGAGGTTTGTTTCCCTCCAGCCTGAGCTCCGCGCTGGTGGTTGCAGGCTGCCGAGAGCGCTCCCACTCCTCGTGCAGCAATTAGCTCAGCGTTTCCTTATGCTCACAACTGCGAGCCATATGCTCAGCGCTGCTGTGTAATGAGCAGCATTCCCCGCACAATAAACTGCTGGAGAGTTTCACAAGGCGCAGGGGAGAGGGCTCTGCTGCAGCCAGGGAAGGGCTTACTGATGTCTGCGGCATTGCTGGCCCACCGTGGTGGCTGGGGACGCTCAGCCCAGGGCTTCTCCTGGTGGACTGGGTGCTTTGCCATGGTACAAGCCTGGTGCCCATGAGAGGGATGAAGCCTCTGTCCACAAGTGTGTTCCTGTGTGCGTGGGCACTGCAGTGACCGCTGCCGCCTCCTGCCCCAGCAGGGCAGGTGTCCTGGTGCTGACCATCACTAGAGGCACCAACCTCTTTATTTCTATTTGCCAAGATATTATTCACATTCTTCATCACCCTACCTCTTGCTATGTGACCGCCACCGTGTGCTTTGTACGCACTCCTTGCTCGGCATCACCACGCTGCGTAGAGCAGGGCTCTGAGGGGCCCTCCCCTGTGCTGACCTGGCACCGGCTCCTCTGCTGGGCTTTTGGGGGCAAGACGTAAAACTTAACCTGGCATCCTGCCCCCTTGGACTGGGCAGACATAAATCCCACTCTTTATGCAGCCTGTGAATGCAGCCAAGTGTCACTTTGCAGTTGGAAATCTTCTACCCATATTTGTTAAATAGTTTTAAAGGGTATTTATCTGTAGCATTAGAATGAGTAATTAAACTATTGAGAAGATTCTACTTGCTGGTCCCCAGAGGCAAGTGTCTCTTTTCAGGATGCATCTGCTGCTGCTGGGAAAGGCAGGAACCGGCTGTGGGCCCAATCCAGAACCTCTGAAATGAAAGGGAGACATTGCAAAGCCTCCGCAGACCAAGGGGTCTGGCTCTGCCGATGGCTCCGTGCGAGCCGGGGAGCAGCATGCCGCAGCAGGGAATACCTGAGCTCCATGGGGATGAGCTGGCTGTAAAAGCGTCACCCGGGGGAGGACCCCCAGTGACGCTGAGGGAACTAGAGGAATGCCAGAGTGGTCTGGCTGGTTTGCTCGGGCACCGTGAGCCTGCTTTGCTGAGGAGGCCGTTTACTGCAGCACGGAGGGGCAGAAGCCAGCTCCCACCACTGAGGACCGCATCCCTTCAGGGATGCTCACCTGGGGCACGAGCAGCGAGCGGGGCTGCCTGCCTGAAAGGCTGCGGCAGATTTTCCAAAGGAAAAAAAAAAACTTCACGGAGAAATCACATTGCGGATTCAGAAAGAGTTGGAAAGTTAAAACTGCATCTTCGAAACTCTTTTGTCCTGGCTGTCAAGCAGGCAGCAGATAACCCGAGCCCTTGCTGCCACCGTCAGCATTATAAAGGAGATCTTTACATGGGGATAAAGTGTTCTTCAGCAGTTCTGCTGGAGTATCAGGCACAAACAGACAGCTCAATACGCAGTGTGAATGCTTTTGAATATATTTTGGTCTTGAATAAATGAGTGGTTGTAGTGTCTGCTGCAAGAGGTTGTGAGTGCCTTAAAAATAAAAAGCAGTTATAGAACATGTTTTATTAACAGCCCATCAAAGTGTTTGGCAAGTAATGAATTGCATGTCACCGTGTTGCCCCGATGTAGTTACCGTCATAAAAGTTCACAGACAGCTTCAACTGTCTTCGGAGTTTTACTTTTTGTTACCCTCTGCCCTTGACGTAGAACCAAAGAATCACAGAATGGTTTGGGTGGGAAGGAACCTTAAGGCCCACCCAGTGCCACCCCCTGCCCTGGGCAGGGACACCCCCCACCAGCCCAGGTTGCTCCAAGCCCCGTCCAGCCTGGCCTTGAACCCCTCCAGGGATGGGGCAGCCACAGCTTCCCTGGGCAACCTGGGCCAGGGGCTCACCCCCCTCACAGCAAAGAATTTCTGCCTCAGATCTCATCTAAATCTCCTGCTTGTGCAGGAAGTGAGAAGGTGGAGACTTCTTTTGTAGATGACCGAACAGATACGTCACTTTACTCTTCCACCTACGTGGTTCTTGAGGATTTTGTTGCTTGTCTGGGTTATAACTCACTGTAATTATGAGTGTGCCCAATTATTAGATAGTAAATACCCATTTACCTCCTCCTCAGGAAGATGCAAACATGGCTTGCAGGCAGAGCAGGCTGAGAGGCAACGATTTCCCTGAAGTCTCATGGTGGATCTGCTGGAGGCAGAAACTGGCTCTCTGCTTCCCGAGACCCGGCCTGTGCCTCAGTGATGAATTATTCTTCCCCCAAGCTTTGTTTTTGCACAGCAGAAATAACAAAAATGCTGAAAGCTTACTAGGGATAGATATTTTTAAGTATCTCCATCAGGTATTTCTGACCCCCGATTCCTGGGGGCCAGCGCGTGTGGAGATGTCCCTGCCTCCTCCCCGCCGCGCCGCCAATGCCCATTTATTCTCATCGTAGCCAGTTTCAGCCGTAGCCTCATCTGCAATAACTGTCTGAATGCTGAAGGGAAAAGGAAGCTGAGCGTCTCTGGCATTTTAGAATAATGTGCCTTTTTTCATCTTGCCTAATTTAATGTGTGGTTCAGATGTTCCTGTCTGAGAGCTGTGATAGATCTTGCCTGTGCTGTGTAAGTGCTATATGGTCCGTGCTGCTCTGAGAGGAGCTCGTGGCTGTTCATGCCTCGGAATAAAATATGAGTATGTTTAAATCCTCCCCTTTACATTTTGCACAGCGGTTATTAGTGAAACCAATGTATTTTTTGGCAGTCTTCGCTATTACTTTGTGACTATTTGTGTTTAACTAATAGCCTTTCTTTTCCCCCCAAATTCTTCTGATATTCTGAGGCTTCAACAATACTCAAACCAGCAGTTTGCTGTAATGGCATGGCCTCATTAGGTTGATGCATTTCAACATACATACTAATAAGGCTGTCAGAAGAAGAAGGATACTTTATTTTGTTCTTCCCTGGGGTTGCCACTTGAAATAAGAGCAATTGCCAGTCGTGGGTGGTGGTTTCAGAGGGAGCCCGAGGAGGAGCGGGGGCAAAGGCACCGGGGGCACAGGGGGCTCCAGAGAAGCCGCTTGTCCGCAGGAGCAGCGCTTCTCCCTTGTCTACACATCCAACCACCCGCCCCGCAGAGAAACGAATTTCTCAGGTAGCACTTCTAAATTCGTAATTAACTCCAAGTCCATAATTTCTGAGTGTGGGTAGACGAACCGCTGCTCAGCTCAGCGAGCACTAAAAATAGAGCTGCAGAGAAACCCCATGCCAGCTCACGAGCTCTGTTACATTAAATGTTTAATTAACAAAATTTTACTGCATTACTTATGGCTGTGTCTTCAATCTATTGCTGTGTTTCATGAATGATACTAAGAAGCGTGCTCTTGTTTTGTCATGTTTGTCATAAACCCTAAATTAGATTTTTTGTTTTGTCGAGCAGACAACGCTGATGATTTTTTTTTTTGGAATGGGCTCTGGAAAAGGTCTTTCTTTCTTTCTCATTATAATGGGTCCGTCTATTTCTTTTGAGGCATTGGCTGTATAAATCTAAAAGCTCTCGTAATGCCTCATTTCAGCTTTAATAGTCATCCCAATTTTTCTTTTTTGTTTAGAAAATACAAGCGATGTAGAATTGCAGTACGTGTGCGTGAGCGGTGTCACCAGCCCCTGGCTGCCCGTCAGGAGCTGGCGCAGGCACGGCCACTTCTGCTGGTCCCCACGCCGGAGCGGGGACAGTGACTTACAGCAGCGTTGGCTCAGACAGCAAGAAATTCCTTAGCTGAAGCCCGTTGCTTTTGGAAGACAGGCTTTTGGATGTGAGCAGAGTAAAATTAGGAACTATCTGAAGGGGGCCTACAGGAAAGCTGGAGAGCGGCTTTTTACAGGGGCATGTAGTGATAAGATGAGGGGTAATAGCTTCAAACTGGAAGAGGGGAGATTTAGATGAGATCTGGGGAAGAAATCCTTTGCTGTGAGGGGGGTGAGCCCCTGGCCCAGGTTGCCCAGAGAAGCTGTGGCTGCCCCATCCCTGGAGGGGTTCAAGGCCAGGCTGGACGGGGCTTGGAGCAACCTGGGCTGGTGGGAGGTGTCCCTGCCCAGGGCACGGGGTGGCACTGGGGGGGCTTTAAGGTCCCTTCCCACCCAAACCGTTCTGTGATTCTATGAAACAGTTGGGCAGGACTGGCTCACTCTTCTCAATGGGGCTCAGACGGGTTCAAACTCTCATAAAGTGCTAAACTGTGGGTAAGGCGCTGACATTATTTCCATCCTGACAGTTCCTCCAAGGTTCTAGTTTTCTTTTAAAGAATTGTAGAAACATTTCAGAAAAATAAACCCAAGAGGGCTCCTCTCTTCACACTGGTCTGGGTCAGATCTTGCAGTTTTGGGTTCTCTTCCCTTTGCCCGTTTTTCATGTTCCTTGGCTGGCTGGCTGCTTGCCGATGACACCCCCAAGCTACGAGGCTGGCAACTGAGCTGGGTATTTTTTACAAAAGGAAAGTTTTGCCATTGCTGTTGATCCTTCCTCTAATGGGTTTTCATTTGCAGGTAAGAGGCGCTTGAAATCCCCTGCGTGACATGCTAAGAGCCGTGTTTACCGCTGAAGTCGGAGATGGCCTATCGCCTCCTAAGAGCATTCCCCACAAACTGGAGGTTTTCTGCCCGTGGCAGTGATTTCAGCTTGACACACTAATTGTGTGGTTTTGAGGAACTACTTAAGCATCGATGTTCGGAATGGCAGGAATGGAGCTGCTGGCCATTCCTCATTCTGCAGAATTCAGTTCAGAGCATTTCTTTTTAATTAGATCACTCTTTTGTTTTTGTTTTTATTTTATTTTATTTTATTTTATTTTATTTTATTTTATTTTATTTTATTTTATTTATCAATTGCTATAGCTGCAAGAAATAGTGAAATACATCAGTGAAAGAGATGACTTCCTCCTGCAGCCTGCCTCTCTTGTCAATAAAAATTATTATGTGCTCTGCTTTCCATAGGATTTTGGCCTCAAATGGAGTGCAGGCTCGGTGGGGACTTACCTTAATGCACAGCAATCAATATTTTCAATATTTTTCTTTTTTTTTTCTTTTTTTAATTGCTTAATTTCTGTCTCTGTTATGTACTGTTAAAAACCTGCTTTGAGCACATAATTCTTTTTCTGATGGGCATTATTTTGTTGATCTTCACCATCGATTTGAAGCTGAGCTTCACTCGGCCACGAAGCTTGAGTACTTGTGCCTGTTCCTGTGAAGGGTTCCCCCGTTGCCAGGGAAGATGAGGGCAGCGATGGAATAAGCTGGTCCTGGTCTCTAGATGCCAGGATTCACACCCCCATGCTCAGCACCCCATGCGGCTCCTACAGGTGCATCATTTGTACCACATTTTCCCTTCCTCGTTGCAGGAATGGAGCAGCAGCCACAGACGTGCTCGGCAGGCCCGCGTCCCGCGGTGGCGCCCGAGCCGTGGGTGCTGGCCTCGCCGTCGTGGGCTGCTGGGTTTGCTGAGACAGTGACACACACCGGTTTGCAGATCAAACACAACATCTGCTTAGCTGATGAGCTTTCAAACAGCCATTAGCTTTACAGATGCCACAAATCTGCTGATTGTTTGGATCCATCTTTACTTGTTACACCTCATTAGGCTCGAGCGGCGGAGCAGAATCGGCAGCGGAGTGAGACGGCGGGGACCGGCTGGGGAGGGGGAGGGATGCCCGCTCCTGCTCCCAGGTGGGCAGGGAGGGGCGAAGCTGACGATAGCTTAGAAGAACACACATCAAGCTTATTAAACACTACACTGAAAGGTAAACCTGGTTCTAATTCAAAGTTCAGTCCTGGTGTAATACGTAACACAAATTATGATACTTAGCAATTTCCATCTTCAAAGACCTTTATGGACGAATTTATTCTTGAGGCATCTTCATGAGGAAAAAATCTTTATTGTGGGGAAACTGAAGAAGTGATTTCTAAGCGCCTTGCCAAGGCTGAGGAGGACCCGTGCCAGCCCAGCTGGCTGCTCCACAGCCTTCCAGGGCCGTCTCAGCGGCAGCAGGACGGTCCGTGTCCTTGACACGTGTCACTACCTCCGCGGCCTGAAGCAGCTGTGGGTACAGCTTCAGGGGTAGTGGGACATGTAAGCGATACCCGGGGTGCTCCCAGGGTGCTGGGCAAGCTGGTGGTGGCTGCACACCATTAATAAGCTGGTCCTGGTCTCCAGATGACAGGCCAGGGGCGTGGGGCAAATGCAGCTTTAGGGTGAGTTTCTGGTTGCTCTGTTGTAGCAGTGCCAGTGGAGACTGCCAGAGGAATCGCAGGCAAAGCAGAAATGCCAGGGGCAGTGGTTCACCCCCGACTGCAAGGTCTGAAGGGTCAGTGGTGCCTGCCCTCTAAAGAAGGGCTGTTTTTTCTCTAAGATGTCACCAATATGCGTCGTTCTGTCTGTCTGTGCCGGGAAGCCCAGCCCTGCTGGGGGGCGACGGACGCGGGGGGCTGCAGGCACACCGGGGATGGGTCAAACAACTGACAAAAATTAATTTGCTGGGCAAGAAAACAGGTCGGGGCTGGGTAGGGTTATGGCATGAAAGAGTCTCACCACTGTAGGGGACGCAGCAGCTGCAGTGTTTGGTGGCACTCGGGCTATGCAGGTGTTTATGGAAAAGGTTTTTCTCCTATTATTTCACATCGCTCCATTTTAAAGTACACATTGCTTTAAACTAACACACTGCCTTCTATCGTGTGGCGGGTATTGCAAGCTGTATTACAGATGCATTTTGTGATAGGGTTGATTCCTACAAGCTAAAAAAACCCATTAATCCGTCATTGCTACAAGGGGGCTGAGATGTGCCCTCCTTTCTCCGTACAGAGGATACCGATTTATTTTTCCTTGGCCTTGTTCCAACTGCTTTGAATCCCTGTGGCATAAAAAGAAAATCTACTTTATTCTCTCCCTACTTGTGCAGCATATCCTGAAGGAAATAGCATAACAGAGTCTGGCGATAAGGGACTGTCTTATATACAACTGGCCGTACCTTGGTGCCGTAGTTTGGGCAGCTTTCGGCTCCTCTAACTGCCCCGGGGGCCAGCGATGCCCTGGGGACAGAAACCCAAGCAGATGGGTTGGTGTCTAGATCATCACACCTGGGGTAGCCATCACACAAACCATGAGCTGGTGCACCAGTCTTAGGCTGTGTTTTTCTTCATTTTACAGAAGTAATTGCCTGTTTTAATGAGTTTTCCGATGATTAGAGGATGACCGGGGGTCCTGCCTCGACTCCTGGCCGTCCCACGGGGCGCGGGGTGAGCCGCAGCCATGGACGCCTGGTGCGCGTGAACTGAAGAGCTGATCCCAATCAGCCTCGCGGGGATGGGGAGGATAATTAACATCTCCAAGCTTTTTATTAAGCTCTTCAGATGAAGGACAGTGGAAGAAAGGAGTCATCTACTTATTGTACTGCTTTTTTCCTTGAGCACCCCTGAATTTTCGTGCCATGACCGTAACACTGAGCAGTGGTGTAGTGTGCTGATGAGAAATCACCTTGTCTGGCCATGTCGCTCCTTCAGAGCCGCGTCCTGTTGGCAGGACCGGGCACGGCACGTCCTGCTGATGGTCACCGGGGCTGCCAGCCTGCAGCCTCCAGAGACACCAGCGCGTCCGGCGGTGCGGGGAGTGGGTGACACACACCGCACCCTCCCGGGGCGCACGCTGATGGTGCGCTGGAAGGTAATCAGTGCACGTGACAAACAAATAAACCGCTCAAAGCCTTTTTCAACAGCAAAGAGAATAGGAACAAACTAGAAATTCAAGCTTGGATACTTTATACTGCTCGTCACTCCCTTGTGAAAGCTGACAGGTGAAACACCACCTCTAATTCCCTAAACACCACCTCTAATTCCATCCTTTTCTGGGCTCTCCACGTCTGCGTTAATGCTTGGTGCTGAGGCTGGCTTCCCCAGCGAGTGCCTCCAGGAGCTTGTCAGCTGGCGGAGTTCATTTTCGATGATAATACTTTTTTCCTGTGAGATGGTATGGGTTTTATTCATAGGCTTGCTTCAGTAAAATGCTCACAGATTACTATTTTAAATACTCTCAGCCTGGCTCCTTGTACTTATTTTGTTTTACACACACATGTATTCTGCAGATAACACAGCGGAATTCAGCTTGTTTCATTAGAAGTGAAAGGAAGGCACCTCGGAGAGGCGCAATCTGCGCTCAGAAGTAATGAACTCTCGGCGAGCGAGGACAGCTTGTTCCCTCCCCGGCTGTTTATTTATTTATTTGCTTGTTTGCACGACGGCAGATGGATATCGGAGTGTGCTGGGCTGTGTTTCGCAGGGTAGGTGCAGAAGCCATCAAACACTGCTAAACCCGCGCTGGCGGGTCGTGGAGTCACGCAGGAGCGCAAGGAAGCGCAAGGAAGCGCAAGGAAGCGGGGTCCCATGGCCCGAGCCGGGAGAAGGTCGGGCTCTGAGCCGGACCAGCAGCCTGAGTGTCCTACTCGTGTCCCATAGGGAATAATTCTGCCTAAAACAAGTTCAAATGGGGAGCTTCTCCCCTGCTATGAGGCTAAAAGGATGGCTTAATTAGATGAGCAAGGCAGGAACTGACCGAGGATACGATTGCCTTGGAGAAATGCATTGAGGGCTGGACACCTGGGAGGGAAGGGAAATATTTATCCTGAAGGACAGTGCTGGCACAGGGACAAGTGGATTTAACGTTTCCAAGGATAAGTTTAGACTGGTAAGTAGAAGAAAGTTTCTGACATACAGAAAAATAAATTGTAGGATAGTTCCCAACAAGAAATGAGGGAAGAAAGGATGTATTTTATTTTAAGTTGAAGTTTACAAGTTCATGGAAAAAATCATGTGATGTGATCCCATGGGAATATATTAAATGTTCTAGATGGGTCCCATGTCTTTGCACAGGGAATGGATGGGCATTTACCGTGAATGGTCATGGGGGCCTAGGGAAATTATAATATATGATAATTACCCTATATGCGCCAAGTTAACAAAATTTTCCCAAAGACAATATTTTAGTAATTATTCTCAAAAGTAGCTTGCAGTACAGCCAAAACATACTCAGTGCTCTTCAGTATTACACTTTCTTCTTCCTGTGCTTATTTTTCCATACATGAACTTTATTCTTTGAATAATAAATGTACTTTGCTATACGTAAACAGTGAAAGTGACATATTAAAAGAAGACTGAATATTTACCTGAAGTTTAAACTTGTCATTCAATGATCTGATAATAAATGTCATAAGCTATTCAACTTTCAAATTAAATCCCTGAGCAAATGTTTTGAAAGAAGGTGCTGATTTGTCTATGTGTACTACTTTATTTGCTGGAAAATTTCAGTAACTAATTCATAGCACTTCTGCAAAAAACACCATATCAAGATTTTCCATTGACAAGTTGATCCAGTAATACAGGTTGATGAAGATGGTCTGATATCTTGAAGATTGAGTCATTTCCCAGCGTTCTATTTTTCTTGCTTTGAAATTGTCTCTATCTACTCTCTAAAAAGCCATTTTTATTGTGATGGGACTTTATTGCCTCATAATTTTGCAGGTTATTTACTGGGAATGAGAAAAGAATGAGTTTTAAAGAGATGTGATGGGCAAATGATGTATACCTCTCCTGTTTGCTATTTTTCTTTCAGTTATAGGTAACAAATTCCTTCTTCTAAGGCAAAGAAAATTCTACAAACCCCAAGAACCAATTCTACAAACCCAAGAAAATTCGACAAACCCCAAGAACCCCTCTCAGAGGACCCCTCGGTGCAGCAGCACCTACAGGCAAGAGGAGCGCCGAGGCTGCAGAAATCAGGCCAGTTCTTATTCACATCTGCTGCACGCAGTTTTTTGGAGGTGAAATATTGGCGACTCTTTCTCCAGCTTAGAGGAAGGGAACGGAGATCCACTGCAGTTAACTGCAAACGTTCAATAAGGATCTCTTTTTAAGCTGGAGCCAAGTTTCAGAAGGCTGCAGAAGCCCAGCAAACAGCGGTGGATTGCCTTTCTGACCCACCGCTCACCAGCTCCTTTTATCTGCTCAGGCTCACACGTCCCGGATCAAGGAGGCAATTTCCTTTACAGCAGCCCGGGATGTACAAGCCTCAATAAGCCAGCAGTCATCTCCGTTTTCAGGATCAGCGGACTACAAAGGGAGAAGAAAAAGAACAATTTAATAACATTTCTTTTCCATAGGCGGCTAAGCCTGGGCACGCGTTCTGTTCCTCAGCACGCGCGGCTTATCCCATTGGATGTGGGGAAGCTTCTGAGCAAAAAGGTGAGTTGAAATATGAAAGCACTGAAAGGAAGCCTAAAAAGAGAAAAAGTTCTCCCTTTTACCCTCTCTAAAATTCATAAGAAATGTGCTCAAAGCAGTTCATTGTTGTCTACCTCGCCGTGTTGTTAGGAGGCTGCGTACCACCCCGGGGTCCCTCTTGTTTCCAGTCTCTCTGTGGCAGAATTAAATAGACTCTCTACAGAAAAAGAAAAAAAAAGTGTAGAAAAGACCACTTTCAGGCTTAAAAACTTGTTTTCTATTCAGCATGCTATAGCACTGAACACTTCTTATTTCTTCTTTGCTGTGACAGCAGAAAATACCTCGGCAGTACTTTTTCTCCCCTGGAGCTGATATTGCAGCCCTGGAGCTGTGGGAGCCTCCGCGTCTCCCACAGCCCGTGGAAAGCCCCATCCCGACTGCAAAAGGCTCGCAGCAGTTCTCGGCTTTCTCCCTCAGCCCAGGACTGCTCCCGTTTACCCGTGCTGGGGTTTGGTGGGACGGACTCTGGACGCTGCAGCTGGAGCCTGGGAGCATCCCCCTGTGTCACTGCCCCAGGGCAGGGCTGCCCGGTCACCCGCGTCACTTTAAGCAAAGCTCCAGTGACATCTCACAGCCATTATTCTTACAGTACTTGACGTTTATATGTTTCTCCTCTTCTGACTGTATGAAGCACCAAGCTGGCCAGCGTGAGAGCTTGGGACAAGCCTCGTCCTCCTGCCACAGCAGTGAATTCAGAGCGACAGTTCACGGGCCGTTCCCAAAGCTGCAGACTTTTAACAGATACTTAATTTCTTCTCTCTTCAGATAACGTGTGCATTTTTGGAGTTTGTAGAGTTTGGAAGACAGGCATGTAGCCGCCTCGCTGGCTGCAGGCACCCTTCTCCACAGCTCTGGCACCAGCACTGGCCTGTGCCGCCCGCTCTTGTCTTGCACCGTCCCTTCCCACTGACTTTTCCAAAGGTGGAGAAAATTGCTGATCCTGAATTGCCTCAGCTAAGCACAAATCAAACTAAGCAAGGCACCAGTAAATAGAAAATTGATTTCAGATTTGTCTGCTTTGGGGCTGCTGGGTTTTACTCCACACATCAGAGAAGGAGCCTTAGACGGACAGATGGCACAGGACACCAGTGATCCCATCTGCTCCCAGGAAAGGTCACCGGCCCTCGGTGGGGTGCAATTACCCAGCAGGCAAAGGAGACATGTAGGAAAATTTTGTGGCAACATTTGGAAAATGGAAAATAGCACCGGAACAGTTCCAACAGCTTTGTACTTGCAGTCAGATGGGGCAAAGCACAGATCCTCCGGTCCTGGTGGTCAGAAAGAGCCTTCCCAGGAAGGAGGTGGTGGCAGGGTGAAGAGCTACACGTCTGCCAGCAAGCATGAGCCTCCGCCTCCATGTAAGGCCAAAAGCCACACTGCATGTCATGATGGGTGCTGGAGTCTGCTTTTCTAGGAACTACAGGACAAACAGTACGTGATAAGAGACTTTTTAAACAACTTATTGCATTTATAATGGTATGTGGCATAAAAATAACCTGTTTAGTGAGTAGATGCAGGCAGTTAAGGAGGAGACATATTTTCATTTTAATATGTGCCCTTCTCAAGGTGAGTTAATAGAGGCTTTTTGTAATGACCTAAATAAAACTTCGGTTTCTCCTGCCTGTAAGAACTCTGTATTTTTTATAATTCTTTCGGGTTTGTTATGGGAAAATCAGCCAAACCACAAACCAAACGTGTTGCAATGTCTTCTCTTGTAATTTCTGCACAAGCAGGAAGATGTTTGTACACTGTTAAATGAAGCAAACTGGAATAGCAGTAATGATTTGATAAGAATTTCCTAAGTATTCTCTGGCTTCTCTCTGCCATTAGCTAATTTGAGCCCGGACGGTTGCCATGGAGATCTGGCTAAGCAGGCAGCAGCCTGATGCTAACCGAGACACCGAGGGAGAGAAGGGAGAGCATGGGGGGTGCAGGATTTTTTTTGATCTTCTGCTGCCAGCCCATGTCTACACAGGCATTATGGGGGTACATGTGCCCTACTGGTAGAGGTTGGTTCATTCTGACCCTCTGATATCCCCGAGGGCACATCATGAGTGTCCTGCCTGGTGTCCGGGGGCAAATTTGTGAGACAGAGCATCCTCAGCACCCTCTCGGCTCCTCCACGCTGCCTGGCGGAGGCAGTGCCCTCCGTGGCAGGAATCCGACAGCCACACAGCCGCCTTGCTCGGAATTGCTAGTCCTCCTGCAAACCCCGGCATCTGGGGTTTTCGCTCCTGAGCAGTCCAGATTTTCACCATTTAGTGAGTCTCATCCCAGTGGTCTCTTCTAAAGCTATGTTTTGCATGCTTTCCATCTGTGGAGCCACAGGTAAAGGCATCTGTTGTCTCATGGAGGTCAAGTCAGCCGCAGCATGCTCAGCTGGCAGAAACATCTAGAATATCGTCTGCAACAATGGGAAGGAAAAAAAGAGGAAGAGTAAAACAGTAAATCTGCAGCGTGGAGGGCAAGCTGGTAGAGCCCTGCCAGGACATCGGAGGATACTTCAAATACATCAGCCAGGAGAGGCATGTAAGGCCTTGTATCAGTTTCTAAAGCACTTTTCTTTTACCGTTGTTTTCAGGACCTACCCTAAATTCCTTCTCAGATTTTCTTTGAGTCCTATCTAACTTATCCATCTTTTTTTCCCTAAAGCCTTCTAACTCTAGAGCTGGCTGCTATGCGCACAGTCTCACTGTTTGTGTTAACATCACCAGCCAGAGCCTTGAGGCAACCCTGAAGGGCACTGCTTTAAATGAAGTGAAATGCCTTTTGAAGGAGAGCCGATGCCCATGTGGATGTGGTGACAGCCACCACAGCTAGCAGCCTACAAGAGCTGCTGTGAGACAACACGGATGGGATTCACTAACAACAAGGGTGTACTCAAGCTATGTGAACAGCTTCTCTGGGAGGACTTTCCTCCATGACCTCTGCTCAACCTCCATCTCTCTATATGGTTCTTGGAGGAGCTCTTCTGTGGTCACTGCATGGATGACAGCAAGTGGTGGTGAACACTTGCTGCTGGGTCCTCCTCGCTGAACACGTGCTTGGAGCAGCACTTGAGGATGGAAAGTTTCTGGTAAGCAGCTTCGTTCAACACTGAGCTGGTCTGAAAGACTGCCTGGCCCATTGGCTCTGCAGTGGCTGTCGGTGCCGAGCTGGAGGGGGGGCGGTGGTTACGTGGGCTTGATGAAGAGTTTCGAAGGAGAAAAGCAGGAACGGGAGCATTAGTGTGAATACGATATATCAGACTAGTAGTGCAAGGGTTCCTAGGTGAAATGGCTATATCTGCTCACGGTGACTGATAATGTTATGATGACAATAACAGAGAAAGAAACATTAAATAGTTCCTAAATATAATTTAAAGCCATATCAGTGAATCATTTCTCACTAAGGAGAAGTCTTCTGATGACTAGAACTGTAAATTAATAATGAGTATATTCTTCTACAAAATAATGAGGCATCTGAGAAGCAAGTGGATGGAAATTATATTAGCTTGTGCTAAGCAGTGCTGTTATTGGCATGAGAAGTGCAGCTTTGATATCAGGAAAGTCAGGAAAGACACCGGCTCAGAGGAGAGCCAGCAGAAGGAAAGGAGGGTGTGAGTACGTCTCTTCGGAAAGGATGGTTAGTTCAAGAGTTAAGAAATAACCTAATCCTTGCCCCAAGTACCTACAGAAGTGTAGGTGTGCTAACAATACAGAGTGTTTGCACCTAGGAGATAAATGCCTAATGAGATCTAGTGACTGATGCTGAAACGAGACAAGTTCAGATCAGAAGTAAGAAATGACTGCAGGAAATGAAGTACTGCAACAACATAACAAGAGTTGTAACGGATTTTCCCTCACTGGAAATTAATAAAATCAAGATTGGATGCTTTCTTAAAAGCTACATGAGAATTAATTGAAGTTGTATGGTTTGTGTTATCCGTGTTCCTTTGGGCACTGTAACTTAAAATATTTTTCCCACACTACAGAACACAGCCCAGCCGAAAAGGACTTGGGGGTGTTGGTTGATAAGAAGTTCAACACGAGCTGGCAACGTGTGCTGGCAGCCCAGAACCCCCCCGCAGCCTGGGCTGCATCCCCCGCAGCGTGGGCAGCAGGGCGAGGGGGGGATTCTGCCCCTCTGCTCCGCTCTGTGAGACCCCCCTGCAGCGCTGCCTCCAGCTCTGGGGCACCAACAGCAGAAGGACACGGAGCTGTTGGAGCGGGGCCAGAGGAGGCCCCGGAGATGCTGGGAGGGCTGGAGCCTCTCTGCTCCTCAATCTCTGACCTGCATGAGCCAAATGCGCTGGGAGATGGAGGGTGATGAGGACAGTGATGCTGAGCAGGCAGAGGAGCGGTGGTGCCGCAGGAGGAGCAGTAGAGATGAGGCAGAGGATGGGCAGTGAGAAAGGGTGAACACAGCCTCCATCTATGCTGCTCCATCAAGGAGAGGAGCTTGTTGTGCAGCAATGTGGCTCAAAGAAAGATGCAGCAGAGAGGAAAGAGAAAACATGGAAAAGGCAGGCTATAAAGCTTGAAATCCCACCACACCTGGGCACCTAGCTGGAGCTGTGGCCTCTGCAGCATCTACCCATCACTTTCCTATTGAAAAGTGTGCTTTTTCTCATTGCCAGTGCAGAATTAAATCATGAAATGAGGCAGGGCTGAATGTCCAGGTGGAAGGAGTCCATATCTCCCCTGTCCCAAACTCTGCAGCGACGGCCAGGGTGGAGGCAGGGCTTGGGAGCTGACTGCCCTGCACCCAGAGGGACCCGCCATCTGAGCAGTGTGACTGGAGCATCCCCTTCCCAGCTGGACAAGTGGGACCTCTCCACTGGCCGAGGCACTGTGCCTTCATTACCTGCTATTATCACAGCAGCTTTTCACAGAATCAAAGGGTTATCCTGGTAAGTACCTTCCTGTTGACAATGTGGTTTCATTAAGCTGTGTCTCAGCTGGACTCATTCTGAAGCAGCCCAGGAAAGGTTTCAATATTCATCCTGGAGAAGCACTGAGATAATACAGGGACTTGCTGGCTCAGCTAATTTCTGCTCCCTGGTTTAATCCAGCTCACAGATAAATTATAGAGGATCTTTGAAATATCTCTCCTCCCTGCTAATTGATATGCCTCTCTGATGGCTCTGCGCTCGACATTAGCTAATAAGAATGGTAACCAAGTCACCTTGCACGGAGCTGAGTGATTTGTCCAGTGAATGCCATCAATCTTCCCTGGCCTCCGAACCTGCCCGGGGATGCCTGGCGCAGCTGTGCTCTCGGTGGGTTTGGGCCAGAACAAATATTGCCTCCTTTCTACATCTGTAAGAGCAGAGCATGGAAACAAGAGCGCCTGGCTGTGGTTTTTCGGTGTGTTCAAGACAGGTCCTGTAACGACCCCAGCTTTACGGGACCTATTGCAATACTGCACACTGTCGTTACCCCAGCGCTGCCGTGCCTCCCAGCTGTGCTCACTGAATCACAGAATCATAGAATGCCAGGTTGGAAGGGGCCCCAAGGGTCATCTGGTCCAACCTGGGTTGTGTTCAACTGAAGTCTCCTCCCAAAAGGCACCTTGCCTGCATTTGGAGCGAGGAACGTGGCTGAAGGCTGCTCAGGGTGGTTCTGCAGCCGAGGGCTCCTCCTTGGCTGGGTGCAGACTGCACCCAGCGAACAATGTGGGCTCTAAAGTTTCTTGGGTTTATTTTTCTGAAATGTTTCTACAATTCTTTAAAAGAAAACTAGAACCTTGGAGGAACTGTCAGGATGGAAATAATGTCAGCGCCTTACCCACAGTTTAGCACTTTATAGGTATTTGAACCTGTCTGAGCCTCATTGAGAAGAGTGAGCCAGTCCTGCCCAACTGTTTCATAGAATCACAGAACGGTTTGGGTGGGAAGGGACCTTAAAGCCCCCCCAGTGCCACCCCCTGCCCTGGGCAGGGACACCTCCCACCAGCCCAGGTTGCTCCAAGCCCTGTCCAGCCTGGCCTTGAACCCCTCCAGGGATGGGGCAGCCACAGCTTCTCTGGGCAACCTGGGCCAGGGGCTCACCCCCCTCACAGCCAAGAATTTCTTCCCCAGATCTCATCTAAATCTCCCCTCTTTCAGTTTAAAACTGTTACCCTTTGTCCTATTGCTCCACTCCCTGATAAAGAGTTTCTTACAAGACTTTGCTTCTTCCAGCTGGACATTTTTGCATCACTTGAGAACACTGGGAGATTACAGAATGTCCTTTCCTCTTCAGGGTTTTTTAATTAACATTTCTATTATCGAGCTTAATTAGCGCATCTCTGGCTTCCATCTGCTTTTCTCTGTTACAGCCTGCTGAAGACACTTTGGTACGACATTGTGCATCTTATCATGAAAAATAATAAATGAACATCGTAGTGTTCAGCTTACACAGCTTGAGCTGAAAGACCAGGCCTTGACGTCGAGAGGTAGCCGCTCCTTTTAGCTCCTGGTTTATTTCTAGGCTAAACTGGTTCTTTCTGATGTGCTGGTTAGAGAAACCGCATGTGCCAGGAGTACTGAGCCAATCAAGCACTGGGAGGAGAGATGCTCAGTTGTCCTCTGAGAGCCTGTCTAGACTGCTTCCCCCTCAGATGTGCATGAATCTCACCAGTTTTTGCTTGCAACGTTCGTGGGTTGCATTTACATCACAAAATCTGCTGCTCCCCACAGAAGAGGACAGAGCAACTAATGCGCAGCGACCTTTTCACAGTCTCCGAGGAGAGATGGGAGTTGCCAGCTTGACTTCTTTGATCCTAGCGGTTTCTGACAGGTGAGTGTAGGTATCAGCTCCCCCTTCACCTCCCATCAGTGGCAACCGCCCGTGCGCGCCCCGAGGCACCGCTCCCCCGTTTCTGGCATCCTCTGCCCAACTGACAACACAGCCCTCACCCACCGCTCTGTGGGCATCTTCCAGCTTCATCCTCCCCGCGGTGCCTGGGGCAAAAGCAGCTCTCAGAGGCTCACTGCCGCTCTCCGCAGCCGCCAGCTTTGCTGCGACCTCTGCTAGAGCTTTCTGGGGAAGCGCAGCGAGGGAGGGACTGGAAGTCAGGCACGGACACAGGCTTTGTGAGCACCGGTCCCTCCAGCCCGACCCTCACGCTCTTCTTTCCTGCTGGGCAGGCTGTGTGCCTGCGTTGCGGTCGGTGTGTGCTCACCCAGCGGGTGGGAAAGAAGAGAAGGAAGGGAGAGAGAAATCCTTGTGCTGCTCCATGCTGCAAGAAAATTTGTGAGCAGAAGTACTTCTGCTTACTGCCGACAAAGGGAATCTGTAAAGACGGCTGGTGGAGCATCCCCTCCATCCCCAGCGGCTGCTCCTGCCCAGACCATCCTCCCACCTCCTCCTGCCCCGAAGCAGCCTTTGCCGGTGCTGCCCCTCACACGTGAGTCCTCTCTTCACGCTGCGTCATGCCTGTGAGTCACCGACCGCATCGTGTAGCAAGTTGAGTTTTGTGGCAAAATTAGCTGCTTAATAAAATGTTTTCCATCCCCATTTCTTGGCTGTTTACTGCCAGGAAAAGGTGGTACAGAGAGTCCGTGTTCTTCTCGTCTGCTTTCCCAGGGACAGTCCTGCACAAGCTTCTCTACACGCCGCCGCTCTCAGGCGTTTCAGCTGAGGATGGCTGAAGGATCACCATGACTTTCTGGTGGGGGTTTCAGTGTGCAGGGTCCTGTTGAGTCCCCCCATATTTTCATTAGAAACACTCTGGGAACACACCTGGGCCTGGGGTGGTGGTAACACTATTGCTGCCAAGGGGCGTTTCGGGGGGAGGACTGGGTTAACACGTGTCCCAGACCAGGGTGCGCGTCTGTTTTCCATTTGCACTGCAAACGCTCCTCTGCTCTCGCTGATGTAGGAATTCACATTTACGTTCTTGTAAAACATAATAGTTTGAAAATGTAGCCCTTCCTCTGCTGTAAGTGCATTTCTATATTATTATATACATGTACATGTGTGTGTGCATGTGTGTAAGTACTGACTCTAATGGGCCCTAAGTAAGAATTTCCTTATTTCTTGCAGCCTGCTCTCAGGGCCCATTATCCAATACATCTGATAGAACTGATGGTTTCACACATTAAGTATTCTTTTTTCCTTCAAACTTTAAATTGAGTATTATGTTCATTTGAAGTATCTTTCAACCCAGACAAATGACCAAAGGCCAGGCAGTGTCTGTACCCTCCTATGCATTCTGCTTTGGGGAAGTGGCCTCAAGTTGCGCCAGGGGAGGTTTAGGATGGATATTAGGAAAAATGTCTTCACCAGAAGCGTTGTCAAGCACTGGAAGAGGCTGCCCAGGGAAGTGGTGGAATCTCCATTTAGGGTTTTAAAGCCAGGCAGACGTGGTGCTGAGGGACATGGGTTAGTGGTGGGTTTTGGCAGTGTTGGGTTGATGGTTGGACTTGATGATCTCAGACATCCCTTCCAACCCAGATGACCCTATCCTATCCTATCCTATCCTACCCTACCCTATCCTATCCTACCCTACCCTACCCTACCCTACCCTACCCTACCCTACCCTACCCTATCCTATCCTATCCTACCCTATCCTATCCTACCCTACCCTACCCTACCCTACCCTATCCTATCCTATCCTACCCTATCCTATCCTACCCTACCCTACCCTACCCTACCCTACCCTACCCTACCCTACCCTATCCTATCCTATCCTATCCTATCCTACCCTACCCTATCCTACCCTACCCTACCCTACCCTACCCTACCCTATCCTATCCTATCCTACCCTACCCTACCCTACCCTACCCTACCCTACCCTACCCTACCCTACCCTATCCTATCCTACCCTACCCTACCCTACCCTACCCTACCCTACCCTACCCTACCCTACCCTACCCTATCCTATCCTATCCTACCCTACCCTACCCTATCCTATCCTACCCTACCCTACCCTACCCTACCCTACCCTACCCTATCCTATCCTACCCTACCCTACCCTACCCTACCCTACCCTACCCTACCCTACCCTATCCTACCCTACCCTACCCTACCCTACCCTACCCTACCCTATCCTATCCTACCCTACCCTACCCTACCCTACCCTACCCTACCCTACCCTATCCTATCCTACCCTACCCTACCCTACCCTACCCTACCCTACCCTACCCTATCCTATCCTACCCTACCCTACCCTACCCTATCCTACCCTACCCTACCCTACCCTACCCTACCCTACCCTACCCTACCCTACCCTACCCTATCCTACCCTACCCTACCCTACCCTACCCTACCCTACCCTACCCTATCCTATCCTACCCTATCCTATCCTATCCTACCCTACCCTACCCTACCCTACCCTACCCTATCCTATCCTATCCTATCCTATCCTATCCTATCCTATCCTACCCTATCCTATCCTAAAGCTCAGAGGAGCCGCTCAGGATCCTGCCCGGCAGCTGCTCCCCTCCTGCCTGCTCAGGGCTGTGCTGATCTCCTTTCTTTTAGTCACTTCTGATGGTGCTGGCATAACCAGCTATGCAAATCACCACTTTTCCTGCTCTGAATGTTGTGCCTTCAAGCACCTAATTGTTAAGATATTGTCTCCTGATAAAAAAAAAAAAAATTATTGTATCTTTGACAGTTGTTTATCTTTTGAATAATCTGTTACAACACTATAAATAATCTACATAGATAAGGAGGTGTCGTATCATAAGAAAACCTTCAAAGCAAATGAAATGACAACTTGCGGAGGTGAGCTGAAACTTAAACTCCAGATGAAAGACTTACCACTGGTTCCCAAAACTTCTTCTGGAATGAACCAAGCCCACACATCCTGGGCACGAGGGAAAACTTGTGTTTGGCTCTGGGTTCCGTATCTCCACCCAACACGTGATTTGTGTCAGAGCTAGGTAAGGAGGTCGGCAACCGATGCCTGGAGCTGCTGTTTGGTGCTCGGTGGCCCTGCAGCGCACTGCAGTGTGGTGGCTCCGCTGACACTGGTCCCACGGACTTGATTTTGTGTCACTTCTCACCAGGCTTAGCAAGGACACGGTAACCATTCGCTGTGTTTGTACTAGTAAATAAAACAGGTCAAGGCCAGCGTTTTGGCTTCAGAGGGAAGTGTCATGGCACAACTCACGTCTGTACAGCAGAATGCCTTTCCCTGATGGACATGGTGGCTCTCAGGGGTCCTGTGCCCGTGATGCCCTGCAAATCTTGCCCCAGCCCACGGCAGGGAGCACACCAACAGTGGGCGAACTGGGGTGACTGGGGGACAGGGCTCAGGCTGCTCTCTGGCACTAATTAGTGCGGATGTGGCCCATGAGTGGGTTGAAGAGCAATCGATCAGGTAGCTGGTGTCACCAATGTGTATTATTGCCTAACCGTGTCACAGCTGGCTTACAAATAGCTCGTTCTTTGGCTTCGAAGCTGTGTTCTTGTTTGGATGGGGAGATTATTGATCTGTAAATATTTCATTGGCCAAACTTGCTATTGCTTCTTGCCACAGAACAGTATTTAAAGTACCGTAGTGTTACAGGGTCTTGCTAATTTACACAATCTTATATTCCCCTCAGCATACACTGAAAGTCTGAACAGGCAACACCCGTCTGACTGCGGCAGGAGTCGTCTCCCTTGGGAGGTGGAGCTGGGTAAGAGGGAAGGGTGGATGTTTTTTGGCGAGGTTTTAATCTCTGCAAAGCAACTTCACAGAATCACAGAATGGTTTGGGTTGGAAGGGACCTTAACGACCATCTCATTCCACCCCCTGCCCTGGGCAGGGACACCTCCCACCAGCCCAGGTTGCTCCAAGCCCCGTCCAACCTGGCCTTGAACCCCTCCAGGGATGGGGCAGCCACAGCTTCTCTGGGCAACCTGGGCCAGGGGCTCACCACCCTCCAGCAAAGAATTTCTTCCCAATATCTCATCTAAATCTCCCCTCTTTCAGTTTAAAACCCTTCCCCCTCGTCCCATGGCTCCCCTCCCTGATCCAGAGTCCCTCCCCAGCTTTCCTGGAGCCCCTTTAGGGACTGGAAGGGACTGGAAGGTCTCCCTGGAGCCTTCTCTTCTCCAGGCTGGACCCCCCCAACTCTCTCAGCCTGTCCTCACAGCAGAGGGGCTCCAGCCCTCCCAGCATCTCCGGGGCCTCCTCTGGCCCCGATCCAACAGGTCCATGTCCTACTCATGTTGGTGGCCCCAGAGCTGGATACATAATTAGGCAAAGAGGCAAGTTTGATGTTAAAATCACTCTGCTTTCTGTCCTGGCTCGTTGGCAGCAGACGGAGCGGTCTCGGGAGGACCCGCGTGCCCAGGAGGAGAGCAGAGGACGGGACGTTTGATGTCTCCTGGCTTGAGCCGTGGAGCTGCTCTTCTTGGGCTGCCCAGGGAAGGGAGGGCTGGTGCTCTGCAGGAGGTTATGCTGAATTTTGCTGAGTGGCCTCTGCGCATAAGTTTTAGCCATTTTGTTTGTATTCTGACACCAGGATAAACTTCAGGCAATATTTCTTGTCTCTTCAGCAGAAATTAATACATTTAGCAGTGACATCAAATATTCAGTACTAACAAGACAAGGGAAGAACCTTTACATAAGATAAAGCTGTTGGGCTAGATGGCAAAGATAAATCCAACACAAAAGATATTTCTTATTAAGCAGCTGGCCCACATGATTTGTTTCCTGCATTAGTGATGATGCATGGCTCCTATTCACATTAATAGGCAACCATAAAGTATTTTTGTCAGCTGAGTTTTACTCGGAGTTAAATAAAATATTATAGTTTATGACAGATTTAACAACAGGCATCAACTTTACAACATCCTGTTGCGCTTCTATAGCAGAACTGAACATATGTTTTTTTTAAAACGCCTCTAACGTATTGCATAAGCAATCACATTGTTGTGATAACATGACTTCTTAGCTTGATTACACTACAAGATGAGCTTTTAAGCTTTATGATAATGCCATAAAAGTCAGCAGCGAGATGAAACACCGAAACAGAAAGCAAATGCTGTTTTTTGCTGAACTTTAGTAGAGAATAAAGGCGTGTTGTTGAGCATGTCAGAAGAGAGATGCAGAGCCTGGAGTAGACGCCCGTCAATCGGGCAGCGATGCGGGGTGTCTGCGCTGCCAGCCTGGATGGGGGAGGATGGACTGGTGGCAGCGGGGGCTACTGGACATGTTTCCACCATGGCCATCCCTCGGCCAGCAGCTGCTCAGCGCGGGAGCGTGAGGATGAGCAGCAGGAACCGGGCAGGACTGGTACCCATCAGGAGAACAGCAGGAGACGCACCCGATTGTTAGTTTTCTTGCACAATCATGCAAAATTCTCTGATAAAGCATCTCAGCGCTTCACAGGCGCTGCTGCTGCGCCGTTGCCATCTGAGAAAAGCTGTTTTGAGGATGAGCCGTGCAAAGCAGAGAGCACCTTCCCCGTCCCCGAGAGCAATCGCGGCAGATGAAGGATCTCCGGGAAAAGGGGGTGTTTTTCTTGCTAAGTACCCAACTGCTGCGGAACGAGCTGCTGGGACAAGCCACCGAGAAACAGCGTGGATGCTCCATCTCCTGCGGTACTCACATCGAGCGTGGTTACACTTTTAGCAGGCGTGCTTTAGCTCAGCTTATCAAAGGGCTCTGGAATAAAAAGAAAAATTACAGCCCCCGAATACTGCTGTAAAGGGAGTAGGAATAAATTACCCAATGTTCCCTTCTGGCTTTGAGCCTGTAAGGTAAACTAATATTCTTCGATTTTATGTTGTAACTACCTCCAAAGGGCTCAACTTGTTATTTTCTAAAGGGAAGTCCAGTGAAAGCAATAGCTCTGTGGTCTAGGACTGAGCTGGTGCCCAGCTGCTTCCTGGGAAAACCTGAACAGGTGAAAGGCTTTCTCCATGTGGGATTTTTCATGAAAGCATTTCCATAATTCAATTTCTGTAGCTGCGCAGAACACTTGGTACACAATTAAAGCATAGATAAACAGCACACAAGGAGGGCTGCATTGCAATGCTCTGTTTTCTATTTTTGTTGTGTTTTTTTTTTTTAAATTTCAGAAACATGTCCTACAGCCTGTTTTGATGGAAGCTCTGAACTGCACATCACCTCTCTTCTCGGGGCAGCATCGTTCTGCCTTTTCACTTTTCAGAAACCTTTAGATAAGTCAAAATCACATTAATGTATCACTGCAAAATGTTTAAGCTCAGCGTAAACACAAAGCGTAAAGGCCAGGCTGGACGGGGCTTGGAGCAACCTGGGCTGGTGGGAGGTGTCCCTGCCCAGGGCAGGGGGTGGCACGGGGTGGGCTTTAAGGTCCCTTCCCACCCAAACTATTCTGTGATAAATCGCGGTTAATGTATTTCCTATTAATAGGCTTCTTAACCTCGCATTTCAAGTGGAATATTAAATTTTGTGGAGTTCAGAAACAAACTGTTTAATTGCTGGACACAAGATATATGTTGATCTTTTTCAGGAAAAAAAAAACAGAGTGAAAGCTGTGCTTTGTTTGTGATTAGAATTAATAAGATCAAAGCAAAATTTGGCATATTTAAGCAGCATTAATTCAAAGGAGCATTGCCAACAGCCTCTGCTCCGTCCATTTAGAATATTCTTTTCAAAATATTTAAGGAGCATTAAGCATTTTATTTTTTTATGTTCCCTCTTGCGATATTTCTCATCGGTATTGCATTATTCTGTTTCCACAGTTCAGAGATGTAGGATAATCAAACAGTAATAGCAAACAGCAATGGGTAAAGAAAAGAGGGTGAGTGGTTGGATGACAAGGTTAAAAAAAGAAGTCAAAGTGGATAAAATGATTCTGTGGAGTAACAGAGGAACCTTGGGGAGGGTGGGGAGGCGGTGGAAGTACGCGCATTTATTGCCCTCATATGGGTAAATGAGAATCAAATCAGTAGAAGAGACTTTATCTTCCAAGGGATAAATAAGACAAAAAAAGTTGCAATAATGGCAAGTCAATAACACTTCAGAGCAAAGCAGTCAAATGATTTATTTACCTGGCAGTCAGTTGATCAATAGGAGATAATGGTATTTTGAGTGTTTGGGTAAACAGGGAGAAGAACATTGTAAAGAATTGTTGTCTTTTTTGAGAAAGAGCCCTGAACTGAACACTTGTAAGTCAATTCAGTTTAAATTACAGTGCTTGAAAGAATTCAAAAGGCAGGCTGGGGCTACGTTGTTAATGAAGAGGCCAAACTTTCAATTGAGCTTTGAATTTCAAAGGGACAAACAGAGAAACTCAGAGAGTTTGTTAGTAAAGTTACGTGGCTGGAAGAACTCGGGGAGTTGAATATGGATAAAACCCCGATTTGTTTGAGTCCACAGTGCCAAAACTACGCAAAATTGGATCCCACGGTAACAAATGCAAATCCACCTCAGAAAGGGATTAGGGATAAGCAGAAAGTCTTCAACGACTGAAGGAAAGAACCGACCGTCAAATCCATCAGCTCCGAGGTCGGGAAATGTAGAGAGAAACGAGAAGCGCCTCAGGACAGGCTCAGCTGTGGCTCATAAGGGATATTAAACATTAAATGTTCATATAAATAAAAAGTTCATAAAAGTAAAAAGGAATAAATGAAGAAGTGGAGATTTTGTATACTGAGGGTGGACAGAATTTAAAGGTAATTTGCACACTGGCCAAGCGAAGTACATCTCTCTATTTTCAATAAGGATGGTTTATGTTTAACATAGGGATGAAGGGAATAAAACAGTTGCTACTGCACCAGATGGGATATTGCTGCTTAAATTGGAGAGGATGGATAATAATAAAAAGCCATTATATGACCAAGGAGATGAATAATTGCCATGGGGAGAGATGAAAAACAATATTGTTAGTGGAAGTCGTAGGCTGGAGGGAGTTACCGGTGGATTTTCTGAAAGACAAGTGTGAGAACCAATTTTATTTAATATTTTCATTAGCAATGCTGGCACAACAATAAGAAATATGCCAAGGGAATGTGTTGGTAATGGTGAGCTGGGAAGCATCCTTCTAATAGAGGAAGAGTTGGATGGTCTTCAGCACTGGAATAGCAGAAATGGGATAGATACTAGTATCTTAAGAAGTAATAATAAGAAGTAATAAGAAACACGGATTTAAACTGGAGACACTTTTAACTAGACAGTTATCTGCTCTTTTTTCTTGAGCTTTGCCTTGTGCCTCATACTGGGAAAATGTCAGCTCTCCTAAAGGCTTGATGTTTTCCTTATTTATCTTTATTCTCCTTATTTCCTTAGGTAGGTGACGAGCAGCTTTCCAAACTGGGTAATATTATATTCTTCTTATTTCTTTAGGCCTCTGTGTTTCTTATTCTCACTGGAAATCAGGGCTTTCTCTCTTAACCTCCAGTGGTCGTTTCTCAGCTCCGGCCAGCCCCCTCCCCTCCTCTGTCCTGGAGACCCCGCGGGCACCACGTGCGTCCCCACGCATCCCTGGCTCTCACACCTCTGAGCAAAGAACTTATTTTGCACCCTCTAATCCGGGCACTTCTTTTTGTTGTCAGACACACTTACCTACCTCCATACGTATTTCTGATGTGTAAAAATACAAGAATTAGGCGAACAGAAAACTGTCGAGTTGCAGCTGTAGGTACCCTCCTGTGGTGTTTGCGTGAGCAGACTTTTCCCAGCTATCATGTGCCTCTGTGTGCAGGGTGATTGCAAAGCATTACACTCCCTCCGCTTCTTGGTAATCTTTCCACTTCTGTGAATTAGCAGGGAAATCTATTAATAGCGATGCTAACTTAATCACTTTCTATCCATGGCTTTCCAAGCCTCTCTGAAAAGTTATCTCAGTATGAGCGTCCCTCTCCCTTCTTTTGCAGAGGGGAAGAGAGAGCACAGAGACGTCAGTAACGCATCTGGGCTCTCCTGCAGTGTCGGTGACGGGGCTGGAGGAGCAGCCAGGTCCGCTGCTCTGCTCAGCATGGAGCCTTCGGTAAAATCAGTCATCTGCTGTCCCTGCCCCTCTTTGCCATGCAGCACCAATGACCGCAACATCGGGTCCCAAGTGCGGGCTGTGTTTTGCATTTTGGAGAGAGTGAAGCCGCTATCGTTGCGGCTGGTGGAGGCTGAGACATGGCCATTGAGGCATGAGAAACTCTGTGGGAAAAGAAAATGTGCTGGCAATGAACGGAGCAGAAAACTCCTGTGTCCTGGGAGGGTCCTCGGAGAACTCACAGGCCTCCAGCAAAGGGAGGGGGTTATTTATTATTCTGTCCAGCACTTGTCCCCCATGGGCAGTGGGGCTTTTGGAGTGTCGGCCCATGAAGCCCATCCCGTTGCAGACCATACTGCTGTGCATCCCCGAGCTAACTGCAAAGAAGCGAGGAGATGCAGGAGATCCTTTTCCCACCTCTGTTGTTGTCCAGTTGCAGTATCCAACCCCTTAAAAAAACATTACCATATCTTGTATCTCTAGATGATAGGCTGGGCTTAACCAGTCTCCTCTGAAGCAGCTGGTTCTGAGGAGCATCTCTGAAGCTCGTCTGCTGTGAGGACAGGCTGAGAGAGCAGGGGGGGTCCAGCCTGGAGGAGAGAAGGCTCCGGGGAGACCTTCCAGCCCCTTCCAGTCCCTAAAGGGGCTCCAGGAAAGCTGGGGAGGGACTCTGGATCAGGGAGGGGAGCCATGGGACAAGGGGGAAGGGTTTTACACTGAAAGAGGGGAGATTTAGATGAGATGTGAGGAAGAAATTCTTTGCTGGAGGGTGGTGAGCCCCTGGCCCAGGTTGCCCAGAGAAGCTGTGGCTGCCCCATCCCTGGAGGGGTTCAAGGCCAGGTTGGACGGGGCTTGGAGCAGCCTGGGCTGGTGGGAGGTGTCCCTGCCCAGGGCAGGGGGTGGCACTGGGTGGGCTTTAAGGTCCCTTCCAACCCCAACCATTCTGTGATTCTATGGTTTCCACTCATAAGAGGTACAGGTCTCCTGCTGTAAAAATTACACTGATGGCTTTCCCCTCTTCAAGCTCAGTGGTGTGGAGCAAACTGAGTTAAAACCACTCCATATTCTTAGCTGTTTAATACCTGTGCAGCCATTAATTAACTGTGTGAAATCCCTGGAGGACTCATTCCTGTGGCTGCCCCACAGTGGAGGAAAACCCAGCGCAGCCGCAGGGCAGGGGCAGCTCCAGGGACAGCATCGCCCGACACCTGCTCAAACCAAGACAGTGCGTAACCCCCAGAATTCATATTTTCCAGAAAATTTGGACTATATTCATCTCTGGTCCTGGCAGCAGTGCAGTTATTGCTGCTCTCGGTGCAGGCACACAGCCCAACACCACGCTCCTTACCTTGGCGGCATCAAAGCCAGCTGGAAAAATTTGAGATTATTAGCACCACAAGTGAAAATTTTGATTAAAGAAATATGATCTCCGAGCAAGGTGGTGTGAGGAGCAACCACTGTTTCTGAAACAATAACAAATGCAAAACAGAGTCCCCAAAGAAAAAGCCTGAAACGATAATACTGCCTGGTACACATATTTCATGGGGATTTGAAAGTAGGTCTGGGTTTTGTTGATATGACAATATCAATCAATCTAATTAGATCTTTTTGCATAATCACAGAAAATTTGCATAAAAAGTATAGCCAGCCCAGGAGACAGATGAGAAAAACAAGGGTTGAGTGAAAAACAGAAACTTTTGAATTATAGCTATTTTTTTTAAGACTGCATCAATTGTGATGGAAAAAACTTGTACGAGTTGCAAAACCCGAGTGCCTGGAGTCTAGTCCTGAAAGAATGAAGAACATAGAGTACCTTTTAAGAATGAAAATAGGAAGATAAGTCCTAAAAACTTAAAAAGCTTCTCTGTGCTCCCGTGGAAGTACGTAGCTGAATATTTTCTGGCAATGTACTTGAATATTGAAAAATGCAAATTTAATTAAGATTTGTAGTGCAATGTTTCAAATTCATTAAATAAAATCAGGGAGAAGGATTTTTGGATGACAGCAGAGAGGCTGATTTGGGTTTTGCTTCACCTTTTGTACCTGAGGCGTGTTGAGCTCTTTCTTTAAGGATGTTTAAGTGGCTTGGCCAGGAGCCGTTTGGCCCAGGCAGGGAGATGCTCAGAGGTACCAGGTGGGCACAGCGTTGCCCTTCGTGGGCAAAGATGCTTTCCCCGAGCAGGGAGAGAAGTGCGGCTGCTTTGCTCCTGCTCCGTCTGGTGGTCATTCCTCCTGGTCCCTGCAGCCCTGGACCATTTCATAGACCTGAGCGCGTACAGCCTTTGAATATCTCCGTCTCTGGAGACATTCCAAACCCTCCTGGACGCGTTCCTGTCCATCCTGCTCTAGGTGAGCCTGCTTTGGCAGGGGGGTTGGACTAGATGATCTCCAGAGGTCCCTTCCAACCCCCACCATTCTCTGATTCTGTGACTATATTGGAAAAATAAGCACCAGAAAAGACTTAGCATCGAGTCCATCTGGTGTCCCTGTGGGGATGTAACTCAGATGCTGGGGTTTTGCTGGGGCAGACAGTGAGTTTGTGCTGAGCCAAGGCTTGGCGTGGCAGCGAGCTGCATCTCAGCAGCCTCTTCCCTGGAAAACAGCACCGTCCTCAGCTTTGGCGCGTGGCCATCAATGCCGTAGATGTCCCCAGCTGCCGAGGGGATGCTGCGCTCCCATCTGTCCCCTCTCCCCAGGCTGTGCCACAGCCCCTTGGGCAGGACGAGGGCAGCGCTTTCATCCAAGGTAAGGATGGAATGCTCCTCCAGGCAGAGCCGTTTTGTTAACAGCCTCATCAACCCGGCGCAGGCAGCACCGGGGGCTTTTCCCGTGTTACAGCTCCAGGAGAGCATCTCGGTACTGGGCATGTTCAGTGAAAAGGCGCTTTCTGTCATTACATCCACGTTAAAAGGACAGCAAGAGGCTTAGTTCTTAGCAACGCGTCAGAGTTGGCTGATGATGCTGAAATTTTTGCAGATCAGCTTCTAGCTTAAAACCAAGTTTCTGAAATCGTGGCTTTTATTAAGAGAAGATTTAAATTTGTTTTCCTTAATAGTATGTGTATTTGTTAAGTGACCTAGATTTTGATTAATGAAGTGAATAATATATTTTTCTCTAGCTGGAAGCTACTGAGTTATTTTTGTTTTCCTCTTTAATCCTGAAAATGGGTTAGCCTTTAGGTGGATATATAGATTCAAAAATACCAAGCTGATGATACAATGGCGTTATTGTTTAAGGAATTTAAGCATTTGCACGCGTGCACTTTTTTTTTTTTTCCTGCACAAAGATAATTCATGACAAAAGGATCGGAGAAAGTGGCTAGGCTGCGTATGCTTCAAAATGTATCCGAGCATTTCCTGGTTTGAATCCTGTCACATAGGCAGGCTACAGGCAGGTGATATGAAATGCACGTGGGTAACTACAGGCAGCTGGGGGCTGGCTCCCGTTCCCATGGTGAACACCCAAGATGTCCATAACCCTTAAAAAGCCTGCTGTGGGCTCCTGCACACTTCATGGGGTAAAACGCAGCAGAGCTGGGCTGGCTAAGCATGGGGGGTGTTTTTCTCAGGTCCTTGGGACAGCGCTGCTCAGCACTCTGGGATGTTCAGATGCCCCGGGCAGGTTTCGGATCCTGCCTGCGAGCCTGGGCGATGCTGCGATGGATCCTGGCTCTCAGCGGGAGGATGGGCACTCCAGTTCTGCTGTGCTTTCTTCATCTTTTATAAATAACACAACACACTTGCTGTCGTGGTTAGCAAATAGCAGCACTATTACAAAGATGCCCGAGGACTTTGTTATGTATTTCTAGATGTGCACGTTTTGCTTCTCAGAGGTTACAGCCCATGAGGCGCGTGGCACGGGCGAGATGGATGGCAATATTAACCACGCTGGTCTGAGGTACAATAGCTGTGCGTGCAGTTCCTAACTAATCAGTAAGAGTAATTATGTTTGCCACCAACCTAAATAGCGGTGAGTGAATGGGTTTTCCCAGTGAGACCAGAAACACCACGCAGTGGGTCACGCTGCACCGGCCGCAGTCAGTCAGACGCCAGGGTTAGGAGTTGGTAGGGGGCTGCAGCCATCCCCTCTCCAGGGACAGCAGGGCAGCAGCCACGGACTCACGGGGGTGGACGCAGCCCCCACAGAGGCAGCTTTGGGATGTGACTGCCATTGAGTCACAGCTGTCCCTCAAACCCTCCTTTCTCACGCTGCCTCCATATGACCAGCAATTCATCACCCACCTCGTGTCATGGGCCTGTGCAAACCTCAAGAACTTCAACAAGGCCAAGTGCAAGGTCCTGCACGTGGGTTGGGGCAATCCCAAGCACAAATCCAGGCTGGGTGGAGAATGGATTGAGAACAGCCCTGAGGAGAAGGCTTGGGGGTGCTGGTGGATGAAAAGCTCAACACAACCCAGCAATGTGTGCTGGCAGCCCAGAAAACCCCCCTTAGCCGGGGCTGCATCCCCAGCAGTGTGGGCAGCAGGGTGAGGGGGGGATTCTGCCCCCCTGCTCCGCTCTGTGAGACCCCCCTGCAGCGCTGCCTCCAGCTCTGGGGCACCAACAGCAGAAGGACACGGAGCTGTTGGAGCGGGGCCAGAGGAGGTGATGCTGACCCCAAGCCTCCCAGCAAGGGGCACCATAAAGTGCGTGTGGCCCTTCTAGGTCCTAATTGTCCTGTCCAACCCCACCTGGGGCCCCATCACCCTCACCAGCTCCACCTGGGGCCCCATCACCCTCACCAGCTCCACCTGGGGCCCCATCACCCTCACCAGCTCCACCTGGGGCCCCATCACCCTCACCAGCTCCACCTGAAGCCTCACCACCCTGCAACCCCACCCACCCTGGCCATGAGCTGAGCTCCATTTAAGCTCCAGCCTGGGTTCCAGCACTGGTTGGAGCTTTGTTGTTGGTGTGCCTGTGTGTAGGTTTCTGATTGAGCCCGGACACATGTTTTAAGTTCTTCTTTCTTCTGCTGCTCTGGATTCCAGACCTGGTGGGTCACCTTACGTTGGCTGAAGATGACCAGGCTCTCAGGGACACCTGTTGCTCTCCCCCACCTGCCCTGGCTGGGATGCTGCTGGATGCACCAGGTTGGTGAGGGCTTTTATTTTGCTGTGGTCACTCTAACCCCCAGCTCGTCATCTCCTATGGAGGAGCCCTATGCTTGGTGCTCCCTGGGAACACAGACAGTTGGCCAAAACCTTGTGACTTGTCGCTGGTCTGTTCTGTCTGTGCAAGGCCCTGTGGGCCTTTTCTCACGCTGATGTGCCCTGTTCTTGTTCCCCTGGAGGATGGGGCTGAGTGATCTGGCTCTTGCCCTGCTCTCTGTCTGAGGTGTGCTGTACTGATAAGCTCTTGTGTTTTTTGTTTCTCACTAGTCTGGCTGATGGCTTGAACACTTCTGTGTATGTTACTAAAAGATGGTGGAGAAAAATCCATTTGGTCTTTTGTGGAAATTCATGGCAGCTCTTGTGAGCCCTTTGCTACAAGAGTCTGTTTGGAGCTCAGCATCCTTTTGTGGGGTCCAATTAGATTTCTGTGATAAAATACCCCTTTCAGTGGTGTTGTGAGTAGCTTGATGGAAGCTATCCTAGCCCTTGGATGACAGAGATCTTCTGTGGGTCCTGTTGCCCCCTCAGCATTGCTGCTGACACTCCCAGGAACACTGCTGGTGGTGAGAAAGAGCATTTTGTTGAAAGATGAAGGAATGAGCTTCGTACAGGGCTTCTGGGGTGTAGCGGTGATTTGCATGTGTACAACACCCATCTGGCTTTCCATGCTGGTGGGACTCTTTATTGTGACAATTCAAGACTAAGAAAACCCAAAACCCCATCCAAACCTGCTTCCAGGTGTCGAGAGGTTCAAGTCTGCCGATCTTCCCAGATTCAAGTGCCTTTATTTGGCAGCTCAAATACTGGAGATCTTTGAGCTTGTCTAAACAACTGACCTTGGGTGTGGATCGGGGTTGGACTAGATGGCCTTTAAAGGTCCCTTCCAACCCAAACTGTTCTATGATTCTGCGCTATGAAATGCGTGTCAGTCTCTTGGGCTGTAACTTCTCATGTTCATGCGAGATAAGGCAGACAGGGAGAGGCTGAGCTGTCTCCCCTGTGGCTGCCTCTGTTTCTGGTTGAATATCTCATGGCTTGAGTTCTGCTTTTCTGAAAATCCCTAGTCTTGCAGCTCCTTTCAAGAAGCAACTGTTGCAGGCTCAGGAAACCCTGTGCCAGGTAGTGTCTCGGGTACCTTTGCTGCTGTGGGATGAGCCACCCACAGCTGGCTCCTCCTGGGAGTTTCTGCTCTGGCTTGTGAGGGTTTTACTTGGGGTTTCAGTCAAGCAGCTGGTTTAAGTCTTTAATTCAGCTGGTGTTGTTGCAAGGATTTCATTATAACTTGTTTTTCCCAGTGGCCCCCTTTCTTCAGTGCTTTAAAATAACAAGAGTAAAATGCGTCCGCCAGCCCCTGCACAGGTTGTGCTGCGGTGGCTCTGGTGGTCCCCAGGGCTTCGGGAAGCCAAGCGATCCTCGTGCCAGCAAGGCAATGCCACGCTGCCCCGTGGAAGGCCACCACGCGCCCAGGAGCTGGCTTTGCTGTGGTGTGCTCTGCAGGAGCATCGCTCTGGGTTGTGGCACAGGCGTTCACGCTTTCCTTGCTGTTGTTTTTTTTACCTGCTGTTTTTTAAGTCCAGAAGTAGGACAGAATGCAGCTTTTCCCAACCCTGCTGGTGGGTGTTTCTGGCAGGCTGACAGATAAGGCAATTTTTTTTTTTATTACCTGTGTTTCAATGCAAATTAGAGCTGCTGGCCCAGAAGGGATGAGGGATCCCCTGTGAGGGAGCAGCCTTTAAAGAAGACTTTTGTTATTAGGAGCTGGGCTGGTAACTAGTTCATCCAAGCTTTCAATTGTCTCCGGGCCCTGGGGGAAGGAAGAAGACTGGAAAAACTGCGACATGAAGACAAACAGCAAGTAACATTGGGAACTACAGGGTGGGTTTTTTTAAACTTCAAGACTTAGGAAATGCCTGAGAAAAAAAACAGTCTGTGTGCATGGGGATGAAGTTATTCTCTCCTGAGCATACAACATGACTGGTGTTTTAATTGGAGCTTTCTTTATGTAATTTCCTTGGCACGGTGTTCACTTGCCTCTCCTTGGAGCTGGTGCTTACAAGCGGACAAGGGCAGGTGGCCAACGTCGTTCTTCTGCTGAAAAATCAGAGTATGACCCTGTGTTAAAAATCTCCATCAAGTGTCTGTGATCCTGCAGGGACAAGTGTCTATTCCCAGAAATGAGGACGGGCAAACAGGCATTGCAGAACACCACAAATCCGAAAATGTTAGACTTCGGCAGTCCATCATCTGGCACTCAGGGAAATGAGCTGACTTTTGGGACTATAGATAAAGCTCATACAGAACTATGAATAATTAACTATGCTATATTAAATTTTTTTTTAAGTATTTCAGCATTTTTATACTGCATACACTTTGGAAATACTTGGCTGGAAGAAAAACTACCTTTGGTACAACCAGAAAGGTGTGCTGGAGAGGGCACGGGCACGCTCGCTTTAGCCTGGCTGCTCTCTGGGATTTCAGAGCCTTTCAGCCCGATGACCCTGCACAAAGATTTGCAGAGATCCAAACCCTGCGCCTGCTCGCTTGGCCCCGGGGCTCAGGAGCAGCTCAGCCGTGTGGGTGTGCGTGCCCCTCGTGGTGCCCTGGTTGGGGACAGCGTGGATCTGGCTGGCTCTTGGTGGCACTTTGACCCCTTTGAGGTCATTGGTGAAAAAAGCTGCCAGGTTTCAGGGCTTTTCAGCTGGCTCTGCAGCTGAGGCTGCTCCTGGGGGTGTTTTCCTTCTGCTGACTCGGGTGCGATGGGGCCATGCGTGGGGCTGGGCGATTGCATTGGAGCCAGTGATATTTTAAAACTAAGGAGGGGGTGGATGGTGTAGCTGGTCATCTCACTCTGACTGTTGCTGCTGCTACTGGCTGTTCCCAGGAGACCAAATACTCAAGTGAGTATTTATTCAGGAATGTTCTGACGAGGTCGGGGTGTGAAGCAAGCCCCAGCCCTTTGGCAGCCCCTCTGGGAGACAGGAGCATCCAACAGCCCACGGCCAACCTGGGCTGAGGTTTGGCTGGAGGAGGGTGCTGCTGCTGTTCCCGTAGGCTCAGAAGATAAATCACGGAGCCCATCACCCATGCTCATGTTTCACCTGGATCCAACAGCTTTTCCTAGAATTCAAGGACTAGAAATGATGTTTTCAATGCCTTTTAAAGGGCTTTTCAGGTGGGAATTATGATTACTTTTCCCTGCCATGGGAGCACTGGATCCTGCTGTTGATTAGGATGCTGAGCTTTTGAAGATGAAAGACTTTTCCAGTCCTGCGACTGCAGAGATAATTGTGGAGTAAGACTTTGTAAGGTGGAAGAGGCTTTGGAACTTGTAACTGGAGAGCTCATCTAGCGGTGGGTCCGGCCCCCTCCCTTGTACAGAGCTCCTTCCTCTCCTGCCAAAGTGGGGAGAAACAGGCAAAAATCATGCAAAATCTGCAGGGCCCCCGGGGCAGCGCTGTGACCCCCTGCCTGCAGCACACCTACCACGGAGCTGCCGGAGGAAGGACAGACCAGCTCACACACTGATAAAAATAATTGCTGATGCCGCTCATATAGTGACAGCGCGCATGTCCCGTAGCTGGTAATTCACTCGGCTCCGCTTGTCTCCTACATGTGACAGCCTTCTTTCATCTTGCTGTAATAGAGCAGGATGTTCTCTGCTCTGGGCGCTGCGGCTCAGCTCTGCTGTGGGGTGTCTGTGGGGCAGCGAGGGTGGGAGCAGCATCCATGGGGAGGCTCGGGAAGGCGGTCCTGCTGTGCCGGCAGGGACCCGGAGCCACGCAGAACAGCCCCGGGTCCCTCACCTGAGGCTCCTGTCATCTCTGAAGTGCAGATGAGTGTTTCAGCTGTGCAGCTGAACTCAAGGATAAATTCTTCATTATTTAAGCAAAGCTGCCTGAGGAGCAAATTTGGAATTCCCAGCCTATGAAAAATAGGAGAAAGGGATACTGTGTGTATTTTATACCATTCTGGAGTGGGCAAGCTGGGACTTGTTGACATGCCCCAGGAAGGCAGTACTGTCTGAAGGTGCCAGGTGCCACCCAAAATTAGGGAGCAGAAAACTAAAATACTCTGCCTTTAATCAGACAATTGCAAATGTAACATCATGTATTTTATGAAGATAAACCACATAACTGGAAGAGTGATACTGGAAAAGATTTAAGCCTGTATCTGCATGAATTGACCACCTTCTCCCTTGTAGGTACACCAATCCTATTTTCTTTGGTCCAAGCTTCTGGGCCTCAGGACCTTCCTCTCCTCCTTGAGCAGTGTCAGACTAAGCATTCCTGGCTCAATTCCTCATGCCAGGGTTTCTGTTCTTACCACTTCTAACCCAAAAGTATGGGAAGAATTTAAAGGAGGAAAAAAAGAAGTAGGATCTTCTCAGTTTGAGAGAGCTTGAAGACCCCCATGGAGACCCCCCCGAGGCTGCTAGAGCATCTTTGCTTTGCAAGCTGGGGACTTGTATTTGGAAATACTTTCTTCAGCCTCATTTTTAGGTATAGAAAACTCCTGTCCTTGTGGCTTGCTAGGTAACATAATTCCAGCAGTCTTGTTCAAAGAGATTTTAGTTGTAATGGAAATGAGCAAATTGCCAGTTTTATGCATTTTGGTTTTTATTACTGCTGAAGAGTAGACAGAGTAACTTGTGTCCTGACATTACCTGCATGCCGCGTGTTCACTGCTGGCCTCAAGTCTGTATAGATAATAGCTGTTATAAAAGTCCAAATGCACTTTATTGCCTTAATATTATATTCATCTAACAGCAATATTTCAAATTTCATTCTATTAAGAGTGTTTGGTTTTAAGTATTGCTTTCCTTAATGGCAAGTATTTTATAACTCGGGCCCTGGGTGAGGCTGTGGATGTGAGTTAGTGCTAGTGGATGAATTTCCCCAGAAGACCTTTAGGGTATTCTTTCTTTTTAGAATAGAGTCATTCCAGGGAACCAAGGTTTTATTTTAGACAGCAAGGATAGGAGTGACCCTGCAGCAGATGGCACAGGAACATGCCGCCTGGTTTTGGAGCTTTAGAACCAGTTAAAGATTTACAGTGCATCCAAAGTGCAGTGACACAAGATGTTTATAATTAAATCTCTGATTTGAGCTTGATGTGTTGTCTCTGAACTGTTTTCTAGACTGCAACACTTTCAGTTTCATAGCATTTGAAACCAAGAACTGTAATAATTTGCCATGAAGGAGAGAAGAAAACAGCCACAAGGCGTTCAAGTGGGCTGGAGAAAAGGTCCTTAACATTAAAGGTCCTCGCTGTTGGTGTTGCATGGTGTTGAGCAAGGACATAAATCTGTATTTCTTGTTCCCGATGAGTGACCTGACAGCCTACCTATTGGGTTTCTGGCTTGGGGGGGAGAAGGAAGGAGATTGCATGTCTTTCCTTGTCCTCCCCACCTTTCTCTTTCCCTCCAAAATGCTAGCACCGCAGTGCTGTGTGAGACTGGGACCTAATGCTGAGGATTTAAGCAAGGTCACTGGTCCTGGCCCCACAGGTGTCCGTCCCTGGTCACTTTGGTCAGTGCCCTAATGGCACTAAGCAGCACCAGCCGGCCCAGCTGTTCCCCTTGGGGTCTGGGGTAGGGACAAAGAAATGGTAGTGATGATCCGAGATCATTTAATTGTGAGTTGTTTGGAGTTAGGAAGATGGTCAAGCAAAGCAGATCCACGTTTTAGAAGCTGGCTTCTTTAAATTTTATTTTCAGTGTATCATATATAGGCTTTGGAAGGCAGCAAGGACCCCATGTGCCCGAGGAGCCGTGGTCTCCGGCTGCCGGCTTGCCATCCCCGAGCAATGACACGTCGCGTTTCCTCATGTCAGCTTGTATTTGGCGTATTCTTCACCACAATGCTCTTGGCTTTTCAGTGAAAAATAGATTAAGACAATCTGCAGTTTAGAGGTGCAATGGCACCTCATGTAGTCAAACGTGAGCGTGCTTCACGCCAGCCCGCGGGAGCATCGCCATGGGTGAGCAGCCCATTAGCTGGGTTCGTTAACGGGGGACGTGCCCGGGACCCCGCATGTGCGGTACCCTCAGCCCGGGCGTGTGGGGCTGTGGAGCCCCAGGGTGGCCCCATTCGCAGCCCCGAAGCAGCCAGCTGTCTGTCACAGCTGGTGCTTGAGGTGTTTCAGGTGCATTAATTTTTCAGCTGTTCTGAAAATTTTACCTAAAGTCCTTTTCCATTAGAGGGGAGGGAAAGGGGGCACATGGCAGGAGGTGAAGTGTTTCAAATCCCGACCTGAGCAGCAGATAGAACTCTGCGCCTTCTTCAAAGGTAACACCAATTCTACAGAGAGCCACTGTAGTCACTAACCTATTTGAGTGTGGATATTTGCTTTCATATTTTTTTTTAATTAAAAAGCTAAGCTGAGAGGATTACATGACTTTAAAAAAAAAAAAACCAAACTATTGAGCTAGAGTATTAAGTCATATTACTAAAAAAATCAAACATGACTTGGAGCTGCAAAGTCTGGTGGGGGAAGGAGAAAGGGCAATGGTGTATATAAATACATTTACATATCTTTGAAAAAAAATTTCAAGCATCCCAGTTCTAATCACTCCAGCTTAATCATTTTTAAGTACATATATTTTTGATTTAGCTGTTTACATACCCCTCTCTCTTTTTTTGTTTGGCAGATTTAATAATGTGCAGTGAAAACTTACTGATTCCTACTCCCTCCCGCATTCTCAGCCTCGTCTGTTAAAAGCAGCCGCAGTGGGAGGGTGCACGGCCCATCGCTTGGACCGCAGTCTGCGTTTATGGCTTGAGGTTATTCTGCTGTCGCCGCTGCCATGGCTGATGGGAGGCTTTTAAAATATTCACCATAAGGGCAAGGCTATGCCCCAAATGAAAAGACCAGTAAGGCTCCGCATAGCTGCCAAAAGGATGGCCTCCCCCTGGAGACCCACCCCGGCCAGGCTCTTCTGCTCCTGCTGGGCTGTTTGCTTATGGGGAGGTGAAAACACCATGGCTTTTTCCCTGCTGGCCTCGGCCAGTGCAACGCGTGCTCCCGTGCAAGGGGTGTTTTTGTAAGCTAAAGAAATGCTGTTTGGATTAGAAAATGGGAAAGCTGTAAATAAAGTAGAGACAGACCCAGGAGTGTGACTGATATGGGGCCAAATGGTCTCGCAAACAAGGTCTGTCACCCGCTGAAGGTGGGAGCGTGGGAGCTGCACAAACCAGGGAGAGCGGGAGCACGGCGTGAAGGGTAAAAAGCAACAGCTGGGAGTGGAGTGTGCTGGGGAGCTCCCCTGTGCGCTGGGGGATACGGCAATTAGTGAAGACACAAGCGGTCTGACCTGCAGGGAATGCCTCAAAAACACAAATGCCTTTGGGGATTCAGGCTGCTGGATGCTGGGCTTGTGCTGGTCTGGTCAGTGAAGCCAGAGTCTCGTTTAGGTAGAAGTAGAAGCTACGGGGTACAGGAAAAGCGTGGGGGGAACAATCAGGTACTTGAATTAAGGAATTGTCAAACAGGATTTTTTGGCCAAACTGAAAAAAAGGAAAGGGCTGAAGATGAAAGACAAAAGGTAAAAATGCATCAGTAAATTCTCATATCGGGCTCAGTGGCCCCAAAGCCAGAGACAAGGAAGAAAATACACCTCCTGGTCAGCGGTGTGTGGGGCTGCAGCCTGTGAGAGCACGTGGGCGGGATGGAGAGGATGCCATGCACCGAGCCGCAGCCCATGGCCTCTTACAGACCCATCCGTGCCTTCTGGGCTGAGGGACCTCAGCATCCTTGCATCCCATGGGAGAAACCTCTGCCTGGGTGTCCACACATGGAGATGCCCGCAGGCTGGTTGCCACTGGGTCCTGCTTCCCACAACACCCTCCGGTCATGGGAACTCCATAGCGCTGAATTTTTGGGAAGTATAGCAAGGATTTGACTAAGAACATTTGATGTAGGGTGTCTGGTTTGAAGTCCCGCTGCAGCACTTGTGCACTGTGTCGCATGCTGAAAGGCAGAAATTCGGGTCACCGGTGCCAAAGAGAAGGGTTTTGTCAAAAAGTGTGTGTAACACTCCTGGTGATGTGGAAATATCCGTGCTTTCCACCAAGCGGCCATGGTGCCATTTGCCCGGTGGCAGCTGGTGTTGGCACCACGCTGTCCCCGCAGCACTTCTCTCCAGGCTAATGGCCACTTTGGGGCATCTCCAGCGGAGTTAATTGCCGTGTATGCTGGCTGCTGAGCACGGGGAGACAGGGAGCCACTGTTATTTGGGTCTAGCAGTTGTTTTCTTTCACTTTCGAAGCCACCCAGGCAGTTTCTAGGCAGAAAGCTTTTTTTTTTTCCCCCTGCTCCTCTTCCCATAATCTCATGCTTTCCATCCACCTGCTGTGGGAAAGGCCACCGTGTCCAGCTGGCGTGGTCAGGCCAGCGGATGAGAAGAGCTGTGGCAGCAGTGGTGCTGGATGACGGCAGCTAAAGTCACTTTGGGTGGTTCTGCCCAAATTGGCTGTGGGCACCGGTGGTCACCTGGGGCCTGGCTGACCTGCGGACTTGCAGATTGTGGAGGCTTGTCTGCTGCGGTACGGGGGAAAAGTGTCAGTGTGGAGACAGGTACCAAGAGCATCGTGATGCAGCGTGGGGACGCTCATGGGGAGCACTGGCTCTGTTCCTCCTCGAGAGCATGTGGGAATGCAGTGTCTGGGGGTAGAAAATGGGTGGGAAAACTCCTGATTTCCATCTGCTCTTGCTGATGGTGCATAAGCCCATGCATGGTGTCCTCTCCTTGCCATCCTGCTCGGCTGGGGCTGGCTCGCAGGAGTACCCCCCAGCACGTCGGGGCAGCAGCACCATGTTGCTCCAGGGGTTAACAGTCCTCACCGGTAAAAAATATACCTGAAATTTCCCATTGCCCTGTTCTGCCTTCCTCTCCTGGAGTGAAGAGCAGTTAATCCCCAGGGCTTTCTCTGACGCGCTCTGCCTTCTTGCGTTTACGGCACATTCTCTAGATATCTTCTGCCCCTTCTGCAGATTGCCCTCATCCCTTTGAAATGAGGGCACGGGGGAGATAAATGGTATGTGTAGTGCCCTGTGGAGAATAAAATTGCTTTTTTCATGTTTGTTGCTCCTCCTCTCTTGTTGTGTCTTTGTTTCGACAGCCCTGTTGAGCTCTCTTGTCTTAATTTTGGGAAAGAGCTTGGCCCACAAAATGGGTCTTCGCAGTAGAGGCCAGCATCCTCACGTACAAGGACAGACAGGTACGTGTCTTTTCAGTCTTCAACTACAGACCCTCAGAGTGATTAATTCTGTGGGAAAGATTAAAAAAAAAAAAAACAAAAACAAAAACAAAACAGCTTCTCATGAAATACAGATGAACAGTTATAGCATCGGAAATGCAAAGGGTTAAATAACGCTTTCATTCTAAAATCCTGTATTCCCTCTCTTTGTAGATGGGGAAAGTTTCAAAAAGGAATATCTCTGCCTTTTGAAGAAGAAAACAACTTAACTGCGGTGGGCTGGCAGCCTGACCTCTGTGCTGGTGTTGAAGTCCTCTCCCGTTTCCCAAAGCTGAACTCGGACTGCTATGGCAAAGGTGACTGCTGGCAAAGTCAGAGGCTGCGTTTTCCCCTAAAATAGCTGTATCTTTATTTCTCAAATAACGGCCAGCTGTTATTTGCCTTCCTCCTGAAGCGGAAGGATGATTGCAGTAAGTGATCATGCTGACCATTCAAAATTAGAGGATATGTTCCAGGTTTGCTCTACAAACAGAGACACTTATCTGCTTTTGGTGCCACGGAATTGTGGGAATGAATTTGCATTTCATTGCCTTATAGAGGAAGTAGGAAAAAACAGAGCAAAAAAAAAAAAAACAAAACCAAAAAACCTGGAGTTGGGAAAAGAAACATAAATGGGGGTATGAAAACAGTGTTACGTACAGCACTGAAGGCAGTGACACTGCGGGACAGGCGATGTCACTGGAGCATCTCCTCAGTTTGATGAAGACCCAACTAACATCACGTTAGGTTTTGAGATTTCAAACTGCAATAGGACAAACAACGATGCTGCTAACAGCAATCCTCTCCAGCCATCCTTCTCCTTGTGTTACTCCCTCCTGATCAATGTAAGAGCTTGGATGGAGCGGTGCAGTCTGTTCCTTTTTTTCCTCTACCAATTAAATTAAAATTTTTGACATCTCGGCTCTGCAGAGGTTTTCAGTCCCGCATTCTCTTTGTTTACCGCATGTCACTGCAGCAGAGCTCGGGTGCTGCTTTCTCTGATCAAACTTTCTGTTTGACGTGAAATTTGACTTATTTGTATGAGAGTGGGTGATGCTGGAGGAGGACACGGCAGGGTCCAGCTGCCCAAGCCACACGTGCTCATCCCTTGGGTTCTTCTTTGGCGGCTTCAAAAGCTTGAAGTGCTCAAAGAGGAGCCTTGACTCTTGATGTCTCACTGAGAGGAGAAAGCACCTAATGTTTTCTTTCATTAGGTTAGGACAGCAGATAATCTGATTTATCCCAGTCTGTCCTAAAGTCCTCGGACGAAGCCCTGGCCGAGCCCAGGCTCGCTGCCTCGCAGTAACCCGCCTGCTCTTGGAGATGCCTCTTAATTTCTGTTTGATTTTGTTTGTAGGCTGGAGAGCTGCCACAGCTGCTGAAATTACAGATTTGGAAAGCGCAACAGAAAAATTGAGTTTGAATGTTTGAGAAGGAAGCAGATGCATCTCCTTCATTAAGGAAAGAAATGATTCAAAGGTGGGTAATGCATTTAAATAACAATTGAGAGGAAGCAACTGCTAAGCCAGCGGGGAAGCTTTGGGTAAAATTATATGTGGAAAAGTGTTATTTTCTTCCTGAAAGTGCAAATCTGGGTGAGTGGTCAGGGCTGGGTGCTGTGGAGAGACTTAGGGCACCAATCAGCTTAATTTTCCCCCTTCAAATAATTTCTGAATATAGATTTTTCAATTCTATATTGTTCCCTTGAAGTTAACGATAATCTAGAACTTTTTTTCTGCATAATGTATGTTGGCCTTTCCACTCATTAAACCCAAGATCACACCACGTAATTTAAATTTTTATCCAGAAATGATTTCCCCTCTCTGCTAAAGCCTTTGCTGAATGTCCATGGTGTAGATCTGAAATTCAATTACCTCTCCCCAGCAGCTGGGGTGATGAAGGCTGGAGAGAGCCAGAGGAAGTGTTTTGTTCAATTTTTATTACGGAACTAAATCAATCTCCATATGAAAGGACTTATATCTTAGTTGATGTAGGTTGCTTTCAGCCAAGATATCAATAAATCGTAGGTCAGTAAATGGAAAGCACTGAGGTGCTACCCTCCCAGAGCTCGCCCTCCCTGGTTTTCAGCTCCATCGTTGCGTAGGTTCGGATTGTCCTTCCTGGCCTGAAATATCTCAAGTGTTCAATGGAGACTGAGCAGTTCTCTCTCTGGTCCCTGCATTTGCAGTGAGAGCTTGAATTGGGAATGGGAGGCTGCCCATGTGAGGGATGGAGCGGGACCCCGTCAATCTGGGGAAGTTAGGGAATGCTGGCAGCTCTTTGCCTGGAGCGTGCCGGCTCACCAAGGTCTCTGCCAGCACTCGGAGGCCAATGTGGGGGACATCTGCAGTTCTCCCATCCTCCCATTGCCAGCACTGAAGTTCAAGCCTTTTCCACATCACGGTGCAAGGGAACCACTCCACAAGCTCTTTCAATGACAGCGTCAACAGAAAAGACCAAGAAATGAACCATTTCCTGGACACTTTCTTTTCCCCCAAAGCCAAGGCAGTGGCATGGGTGATGACAAGCCTTTCTCATGTCCCCTGTGGCTTCCTCCTGCCCTCTGGGACACCGTGGTCCCCTGAGCGAGACCCCAAAGCACCAGGCTGAACGTGACTGAGGGTTTTGGGACCAGCGGGAGTGTTTCAGCCTGGAAGAGAACTGCTCCTGTATCCTCCCTACGCTTACAGAAAAACAAAGGCAGGTTCAGTCAAGCGGTGGCACGCTGACATCTGTTTCTCTGTAATAATCCTGTGCTATATAATAATAAACCCACCGCGCTTCAAATCCACCAGGAGGAAAGCTGCTTATTAATGCAGACAAACGCACATTCTTCCTTCTTGTTGTTCCCTGTAAAACTTTAAGCATTTTGAAACTTGACTAGTCAGCTGTCTAGGAGGAGGCTGATTTGCATCCTTCAGTGTCCTAACGAGGCGGTGGAAGGGCTCTTCCACTGAGCCCAGCCCGAGTGTAAAACCTGGCGGAGGATGGGAGATTTTAGTTGGACTAACCTTCCTGATAACCTGAGTTGGTGAAACATTTTAATATATGAAACAGATTTCTTGGGAATGCATTTACTATTTTGCTGGGTTTCTGCTTTGTTAAATTATCATTGTATGAAACTTTAAAAGTCTGGAGCTCTTAGAAGTGGCATTAATTGCAATAACTGCTAGGTATTGCAAACGAAGCCCTGAAGGCGTGGGGTTTGAAAGAGCATGGCAGCTGCTTACCAGCCGGCTCTGCGGGAGCCGGGGGAGAAATCCAGGTACCTGGGAAGGGCGCACACCCTGGGACATGGGGTAGGAGAGGAGTCTCGAAGCCTGCGGATGAAATCGGTGCCGAAAACCGGTTGCAGGAGTGAGTTTCTGGTCCTGATTGTCTCGGAGACGGATACAGAAGATGGCAGCGCTGGAAGCTGGCTGCTGTCAGGAGGATGCATAAGAAGCTGCTCATAGTAATGACATAACCCTTGGGTAAAATAAAGACAAGACCTACCAACTGCTCTAAGAGCACAAGCGGAGCACAAATTCCAGTTCTTCTGTATGAAAACCGAGGCTCGCAGGCAGAGTGGCGGGTCTGCAGTTCCCTGCCCAGGGCTCCCTGGGTGCAGCTCCTTTAACCTGAAGTCAGGCTGAAGAAACGCACTCCTCATTCCTGGGAAATGCACTCATTCCTGGGTGTGGGACTTGATTCTGCAGGAGTCTTGGTTTGCGGCTGGTGTGGCAGCGCTCCCGGCTCTGCCAGGGTTTGCACCAAGGGCTTGGCAGCTCTTCCCTGCACCTAGAGATGCCTCTGCTGGTCCCAGCACCCTGGAATGCTATGCCCATATCCCCCCGGAATGCTATGCCCACATCACCCAGATGCTCACAAAGTACATCACCGGCTGATTTCCAGGGATTAACCAAATCACTTTTCCATGGTTTAGCCAAGTAGCTGGGATACATGCGCTAAAATCTTGAGATCCTTTTAGGCTAAGTGCTAAGGGCATGTGAAAGGAAGCGATAGCAGTGTCTCAGGATATTGAGGATTCCTTTTAGAGTATTGTTATAATTTCCACTTTCTTATTAAATCCTCTATGTGTGCCAAAGGGCAAAGATAAACTGACTGCGGTGTGTACATTCAGAAAGTGAAAAGTGGGATAGCCTAGAAATTACTGTGTTAAACTTCAGACAACTGCTAAATAAACCGGTTAGAGAATAATGTAAATTATAAATGGGAAAATAAATATCCCTGCATGCACACTAAGCCTGTGCTACAAAAGTTGTGTCTGTGCTAAGTGGATTTGTAGGGACTTTCTTCTAATGACCTAGAGAAAAGCTGTTCGGTGTTATTTTGATGCATCTGGAGGATGCGGATCCCACGAGCGCTGTCAGCTGGCGGATGTGTCGTGTGTCTGTGCCTGTCCCACCCCAAATCATGGGCTGTGGAGGTTCCTGCTGGCCAAGGTTGGTGCCAGCGGGCTGGGATGATGGCGAGAGGGAAGAGGGCCCTGCAGAAGGAGCATCACCCCTGGGTACCGGGCAGTGCCTGCCCCGCATCCCAGCAGCGGCAGCTCTGGCAGTGCAGACATCGGAGGTGAGGAGGAGCCCCACGCTGCTGCACACACCTATCCACACCACAGCTCCTCCACAAAACACAACTTTCCTTGTTGCTAAAAACCTCAAATGTTTTTTTTTTATGTAATGGTCTTTAATGCATTGATCCATGGCCCATCCTTTGCACAGGTACCCAGGAAGAGTCACTGCTGGGGCCGAGGCTCACCTGTGTTTTACCCGTTTTAGAGTGGTTTTGAGGAGACGGGCTGAAAACCCCAGCCCAGAGGTACACCCGCACCTCTGGGCAGGAAGGGCTGGGTGCGGGCACCTGAGATCCTTCTGATCGTGCCAGCATGTACCCTTCTCCCCAGCAGGTCAGCTTGGCCCTCGGTGCTACCTGCTGCCCTGCAGGTTTCCCCTGTGTGCGTTTGGTGTGGATTTTTTTTTTATGTATCTCTTTTGCCACAGAATATTTCTTTGTCCTTCAAGGACCAAGAAAATGCTTTAAAATAGCAGCTGAAGAAACAGCTAAAGGAAGTGGCATACAGAAGTGGGGTTTGTTGTTACAGGTGGGTTTGGATAAACCTATTCAATCAGATGCTCAATCTCTGATTTAATCGCCAGACCTCAATGGGGTGAGGCTCGGGGCTCTCCACGGGATGGGGTCTGGGTGCTGGCTCCAGTATAGGCACTTGGGCAACTTGTTTGGAGAGTGAATTTCTCAAGTTCTACTCAACATGCCACCATTAACTTATTTTTTTTTTCTCACTTGAAGTCACCTGGATTTCAAGTCCTTCATTTTTCTTTGCAAATTGTAAATTACGGAGAGTTCTCTCTCTCATCTTGGCTGGGTAGCTGTGGGAGGTGGTACCCAGCCTCACATCGCCCTTCGCGGGGGCTCCTCCGTGGGCCAGCGCTGCTCCGTCTCGCAGTGATGAGCTGGCATCCGGAAAAACCATCTTGGTTTGTGCTCTGGGCGTCTTCCATTTGTTGTGAGAGGCACTCGCTGGCTATTTGCCGTGGGAAATCCTTACTGAAGTTTAGGAGACCGTGCTAGGTGCACGTGAAGTTAAGCATTCTGCCCTGATAATCAACACAAAACAGGCAAGTTAAAAATATAAAAGCGACCTGCACATACAACTGTGCTAGTAGGAAATACAAGCAGCTCGTAGTGTATGAAATGGGTGCTATTTTATTTTAATTTATAGAATTGAGTCTTAGTTCTGAATACAAAAAGGGATGATTTGATGGATTCATCATAGCCATTTATATTCTAAATACTTACTTTCTTCACCATAGCTGTCTCAGGTTACATGAGGAATGTAAAGGTATTATATGCCATTTTTTTTAAGGCTATTTGTTTTCTTATTTTAAATACAGCCTTAGATGTACTTACTATTTTTGTGCAGGTACCTGGGAAATCGTAAATTCTGTGAGTGATTATGGAGGTTGCTCTGATTTGATGATAAAAGTTGATTATGCCTCACTGCAGCAGCAGAGCATACTGTCGGAGTAGGGATTTCTGGAGCGTTGCAATGCAGGAGGAAGGGTTTTTGCTGGGCGTTACTGAATATCCACAACAAGAGTAGATCTGGCAGTTGCATCTCCGACTTCTGACTGTCCTCTTGAATTGATAATTTTATTGCCTGAGCTTGGCAGATTTGCATTCCTTATTTTGCCTGTCCTCGGAAGAATGAACCTCGGGACAATGATTTATGTCGGCCCCGGCGCACGATGCCGAGGACGGTGGGGCGCAGACACCTTTCTGCACAGGCTGCTGCCGCCTCTTCCCACATGGCAGAGCCACGCCGGTGCCGGCAAAGTGCATGTCTTAAATGGCATTTCTTAAATGACGGCATTTCTTTGCTGTTGGAGGGTAAGGCATAAGTGAAATCTTTCAAACGGAGGTTAGTTACTGATTTTGTCATGCATGGCAATGACGTGACACCTCTGTTGCTGTAGAATTAAGGCAGATCTACACATCTGGCAGCGTCTCTCACGCGGACTGGCCCGAGCACATCTGTAGATGGCAAAGCTGAACATACACCGCTGGTTTTGGCAGATGTTGAAGGTCTGACGTGGGATAAATGGTACAGAGGAGAGTGACCAGGTGTAAGAAGCACGTCGCCTGCAGGTCCTGGGAGGAAAGCAAGATCCAGGCAGATGTTGAGTCAAACATCTGTAGTGGGTGGTGTAAGAGGGGAAGAGTAACTGAAGAGGCGGATAAATTAGATGGGATGGAAAAATCTGACTTACAGTTAGCTTTTCATGAAATAACTTCTTTTTAGTTTTGACAGGGCAACAGGTTTCCAGTAAAACTGGAAAAAATGGAAGAAAATCAGGGACCCTTTAAATTAGTGCAATTTCCCCCCACCCAGCCCCAGTACTTGCAGCCTGGCTTTAAATAATGTTTCTCCTCGCTTTTGCTGTGGTGGGGTAGGGTCTGGTTACCGAAGCAGTGGGCACTGTAATATGGACACAAGGCAGAGGAAGAGGCTGTGGGTGGACAAGCCTTTTCACTTTTAAATCCTCAGTCAGGCGGGCTCTCTCTGACTGGCCTCACTTCACCAGGTGTTTTTTGCCATTTATTACTGCCTTTTTTTAAATATATGTTCTGAAATTCGGATGTGTATATAATGGGGATGATATACAGTTGTACTTCAGACTGAATGTGAGCCATCTGTCAAAAACAAAAGCTAAATTCTGTGTAATAAAAGCCACAAAAAGATTGATATTTCCCATTAAAGGGAGGGCTGAAAAAAGCAATTTTGTTTATGGGCAAACCTCTGTCTGGCACATTTTTCATGTCATATAAAGATGGAAATCTCACCTTATGGCTATAGATTACTGCTATATTTCAGTTTTTGTAATTGTGGACAGATATGCATGCGCTTCTACGTTAAGAGAGATAATTCCCCATGTATTGTTGATAACAATGAGTCCGTTTGAATACATGTTGCTGCTGGTTCCTAAAGGCGTAGTATTTCCCGTTTGCTGCCTTTAGTCTCTCTGGAGAAGCACGTTATTCTAGTAATTTGATGGGTATGTGAAACTTTCGGTGCTTTTGGCTTATTTCAAACCATTCTGGGTATCTGCAATCTGGGTATTGCAGGGGGACTGGACTAGATGAACTTTAAAGGTCCTTTCCAACCCAAACCAGCCTATGATTCTGTGATCTGCAGATCCAAGGGGCAGGGAGGCTGCGAAAGGAGCGGCTTGGCTGGGGCAGGGACACAGGGATTGTATATCCCCACTTTACATCAGAGCGTGTGGAGTACTGAAGAAACAGCTCTGAGTGCCTCAGAATTGTGCAAACCCTTTAATTATTGACTACAGTGTTTTGTAAACGTCTTTTCCTTGAAACCACAAAGCCGCTGCAGAGCCGTTGCCTCTGGGGTAGGTACCCACGTGTGGGGGATGTGCAGCCTCAGGCTGACTTCTGCATCAACCCCCCCGGCGTCCTGGCAATCCCTGTACCTGTAACAGCAAGACAGACACTTCTTGCGTATTTATGCACCTCCTCTTAAAGGATAGCGGTGCTCTGACCCCACAGCTCTTGCATGTGTAAGTCACAAGAGGTTGCCTGGGTGGCTCTGGGCGGGTAATAGGATGGAGTTACCAGCCCAGGCTGGCAGGTTTCCTCATCTCTAGTGCAGGGCAGGTCAGACAACTGGAAAGGGAGGTGTTATTGTGTCTGCTCCCAAGTAATTCACGCAGTCCACGTAGGTCTGGGTAGTGCCTCTGAGACATCACCCGCTGCAGCCGCTGTACGGAGCTTCTCCCACAGAAGGCGCTGCAGTTGGAGCATCCTGCTCCCCTGCCGGTCTGGCTGGGGCTGGTCCAGAGAGGATCATCAGCCGGGGGGATCGAGGGGAGCCGAGCACAGGAGTGGGTGTCTGCTCTTTCCCACCCTGACCTGCAGGCTGGGAAGCGGGACAAGCACCTAATCCTGCAAAGCAGGTCCCCGGCTGCTGCCGGGGGTGCGCAGTGGGCTCCTCGCCTTGTCTGCTCTGCCCCGGCCAGGAGAAGGATGAGCTGTGGGTCTCTGGTGGCAGCCTGGACGGCGGCCATTCTCAGCAGAATTTTTTGTTTGCATCCATACAAAACCTCCTGCTGAAATGATTCTGCTGGAGTGGCTGGGTCACACATTCCTTCACAGACATTCGGGCAGTGTAATTTCACTGCGCCTGGCAATCAGGGCATATACAGGCTGTATGAATTGAGTTCTTATTAAAGACGCTTTGCTTTTTGAGTAATAATAGCTATGTTTACTGAAAGTGTCTTTCTAAGATAATGTCCCATGTTCTCTTTTTGCCTCTGTTTCTTGAGCCGTATTTCCTAACGGGGTTAAAGCCATCAGCTGGAAGGTAGGTGACACCTTTGGAGATGCTGGGGGGGCTGTGGGGCCAGGATGGCGGCATGCAATCACCTGTCTGCCCAGTCCCGGAGCTGGTGGCAGGCTCAGCTGTGGGTGTCTGATCCACAGCACTAGTTTTGCTCGTGGGATGCTGGGGCTTCTTCTGAGACTGGGCTGGGGATGGCAGCAAGGGCCTCAGTTAATCTTGCTGAGCTGCTCTCTCTCTATTTCTAAAGCACTTTTCTCCTCCGTGTGGTGACACCTCCTGACAATGTCACTGTTTTGAGGACATCTGCTAGGAAGCTCTTCCCAAAGAGAGGCCGGCGGTGCTGCTGTCCTCGGGAAATTTCTGTTCTCAGCTCCGTCTCAAGGCTCTGCTGGACACAGGTGAGCAAGAGGCAGCTGCCCGCAATGCGGGGCTGGTTTTATAGCCAGCAGCCAGTTCAGGCACGCATGTGACACGGAGGTTTTATCTAATGGGAGCTACGTTATGCCAGGCTTCATATTTTTCGCGTGCAGCATACTTACCCTCTGCCTGCTTGGCGCTGCTCAGTGCTCTCCATGGGCTCTGATGCTGGAAGACCGTGGGGCAGCCCAGGGCGATGCCTCCCCCCAGCATCGCCTGGCCGGCACGGAGAGATGGACCTTGGGCACCCCCTGCGCCCCCGGGGAAAGGCTGGCCTGGCTCGGGCTGTCAGTCTCTAACGTAAGCGAAAAGGTAATGCAGATTGCGCGGCTGTGCCTCTCCGAGGGTTTCGGTCCCTGCCTGATACAGAGGGATTTGATTTGGCTCCCTTGATCACGGAGGAAGTTCCCAAGGGAGAGTAAAAGCTGCCAGAGCAGCCAGGGGACTGTGACTCGCAAAGTAAACATTCGCAGTTTTAAATCTGAAAGGAAAAAAAAAAAAAAAGCCTGATTTGCAAGAAGGGTGGTTTCAAAATAAGGATTTTGTGATCTCTCGCTGGGTCTGGTGAGAGGCGGCGGGAAGACTGCAGGCTGCTCCCGTGCTCCGCATTTTAATCGGTCCTTCGTCTCCCTCGTCTGCTGCCGAGCCCGGTGCAGGGAGCTGCTCGGTCCAGCTGCCGTAGGTACCTGGTCACAGCCTCGGCTGTGTTCACGGAAAATAATCTCATTTAGAAAAACAAAGCTTTCCATCCCCTGCACGAAACCGTGCAGCTGTTTCTGGGGTCTTGCAGACCACCTTCCTATCTCCCCCGTGTCCCTCAGCGAGGGGAAATAGGCCCTCTTGGGCAAAGACCTCAAGCTGAAGCCCCCACAGCTTCTGGTGTCCCTGGCGCTGGGGGCTGATGGGCTGCCCCTGCAAGCAAAACCAGTTTTTGATCATTTTACCCAGATCTGCGAAGCAGAATGATGCATCTGCTTGGTTCAAGCACCAGTGACAAGACCTTCCAGTGAAGACCTGCCTTCCGCCTGTCCACAGCTTCAGCTGGGAGCGGAGTGGAGAACGTTGAGCTTACCCGCATCTAAAGATGTGCCTCCTTCCCCTTCAGGTGACTCTTCATCACTTGGATGATCAGCTTTAGATCACCAACTTACTGGCTTTATTGAAGTAATTTCAGTTTCAAACTGAAGAACAGCAACTTTAATAGTTTTTGTTCAATTAATAAATGGAAAATAGACTCAATGGGGAGATACTGTAGGCAAAAGAGTTTAATGTTAATGTTTTACTTCAGTAATAACTTCTCATTGTTAGTGAAATGGGTGGAAATAGTCAAGATGAGATGGTTTTTTTTGTAGCTTGAGAATGGACTATGGGCAATGGGCTGTGTGGCGCTGTGCAGTGCAGCACGATGCTAAACGCTGCCATGCCGAAATTGCATGCAATTAAATACTCATCAAACGCAACCATGGAGGATAAATTAACTCTACATGCTGCTAATAACTTCTTGTGGGGAAGTGAGTGAATTAAGTACTTAAATGATGGGGACAGAGGGGCAATCCGCCCGTGTCAGCGATGGGTGGTCCGTCGCCAGCCACCTGGGTGGAGGGATGGGTGAGATCCTGCCCGTCCCCCGGTGGGGTCCTGCCTCCACGCCGAGCCCAGGAGAGCCATGGCCACGGAGAGCTCTGAGGACAGTTGTTCCTCCATGTGTGTGCACCCTTATTCAAACTAAAGGACTGGGAGCCAGGACCTTATTTTGGGGTACAGGAACCCTGAGGCCGTTTCTTATGGCCATCCTGTGCCTCGCTGGGTGAGAGTCTCGCTTGCTGCCTCCTTTCTCCATCCATAGAACTGGCCCTGCTCAGCCTCCCCTAAACACGTCGGTCATGAGGAGCTCAGATTGCGGTGTGGAAATGGAGACAAATGTCTCAGCTCGGGAAAAGTGCTGTTCTTTCAGTGGCTGCAATGTGCTTCTCGTGCTTTGCTGGCTCGTCTCAGGCCCAGCTGAGGTGGGGCCGCATTTCCTCTGCCGCTTGTGCAGCTTGCTGTCGCACGTGGGAAGCTCTGCCAAGTATTTCTATTTTCCTCACCCGGGAAAACCAGGTTTTGGACGCATGGGGTGATTTCCACGTTAAAAGATGCAGCTTTGTGGCAGCGGGAGTATTTGTTCTGGAGTAATGAAGCAAGAGGCAAAGGGCTGTTGGGCTTGCTGGGGACGATGTGGCTTCCCCTCCTAAACGGCACCGGCTGCTGGGCACGGTGGTGGAGCACCATCCAGCCGAGGACCGTGCCCGGCCACCGCTCCCACCAGCAGCTTGTTGCTGCCATTTTGGAGTAATACTCGTTATCTGCATGGGTTGTCTTAATGGCGTATTTGTCTGGTCTATAACAGTGAGCGCCGCTTCTAATCAAAACAGAGTCTGGTGCATAAATATTTTACTCGCAGAAAATTGTCAGACCAAGCTTAGCAAATGCTGCTGGAAATCTATGAACTTTAAATAACTTCCACCTGTGAATACAGGCCCTATTTATTATCAGAAAAAAGCGATTAATGCTTTTGGTCAACACATCTAATTCAGTCTTACGCATCCCATCTGTCACCGAGTCACTCTGAGACAGTTAAACGCAGGAGTGGTGACATTTCATACATTTTAAATGTAATTTGTGGGCGATGTTTGCAAATTGGAGCTGCAGACATAATAAAGGGAGGTAAGATGATGCCCTCTGGGCCCTGCTCGTTTATCTTGCAGGTAGAGGGATGGTGACACGATGCCCCGCCGGGCGCCGGGGGGACCCCTGGTCCCCGCACCCATGGGCTGGCCCGAGGTTGCAGGAGGCAGAGGCGGGAGCTGTGCTGCTCGTTGAAGGGTCTCCTGACCATGGAATGAAAGTCCTGAGACTGATGCCTGATTTGCAGGTGCCTGTAGGCTCTCCAAATGTTATAAAAAAAAAAAAAAAAAGTCTTCTGTTAATACAGATCCGATTAGGGCAGTTCCAAATTCTGAAGAGGACAGTGATCGTGAGGTTCATGCTTCTATGCACATGTGTCTGGGGTGGGCTTTTTTTATATTTTTTTTGTAAACATTTTGCCATGCGCTTGCATTATCTGTCTGTCCCCTTTCCTGTCTCTTTGCTCTGCAGTTTCCAACCTGTTGATCAAGAGAAGCAAGGGCAAGCAGCTGGCACCCTCTGTAGATGTCCCCAGAATGTGAAGCATGGCTGTTGGTACCATCTTGGGGGACACCTGTGATGCCCGTGTGCTTTTCTGCTGCCCATCGCCCCTAGGAGCCAAGGACCTCTCTCGGCGCCTGCTGTCCCACGCACACACCGCAAGGGGAGACAGATGGGAACTGTGGTCTCCAAAGGGTTTGGAAACGGGTGGTGTTGCCCAAGGAGGTGTGTCACAGCAGAAGGTGGGGGTCCAGGTCTGGTGGGGTGGAGCCCGATGGGCTTCCCTGGGCAGGGGGGACTGGTGGTGCCCGCAGAGCTGGGTGCGCACCATCACCCAGTACTCTCCCTGTATCTCTCCGGTAATAACCACCCGTTTTAATACCATCAGATGGTAATGTTTAGAGAAATCGGTGCCTACACCTCCGGGGAAGTTGGCGTTAATTACGAATATTGGGTCAGCTGCTCAAAGAGCAGAGGAATCAGCTCGGACTGTCAAAGAAACCTTGTGCATTGAGTTGTGTTTCGCAAAAATTTTGGTGTCTGTGGGCAGGTGATAGCTCAGGTTATTTTTGTTGCTCAACAGGCAGTATAGGGCTACCTGTTTGAATATTCCGTAAAACATTCCTGGTTCCCTTGTCCAACAGCAGCAACAGGTCTGGGTCGAAAGTGCGGGAGAAGTTTTATCACAGCAAAAGGGTGGGAGAGATGAAAATGGCACTGGGGCTGGGCTCCGCCTCTGCAGCCGGAGCTTTGCTGGAGCGTGGGGTGTGATGTGGGGGTCCCTGCCGTCGTCCCCCCCGGGCACGCAGAGCAGCCTCGGGCAGCCCCTCGTCCTGGTGGGAGCAGGGGAGGGTGGTGGCACCCACCCCTCGGCCCCCGGGGCAGGAGGCAGCGCCAGCCGAGGGTAAGCATCAGGGGCGTCATGAACCGGGGGGAAAAAGTGAAGGGAAATCTAGAAGTTGGCTAGTTGAGAGTGACTTGGAATTGAAGGCAAACAGGTGGTTGTTTTGTTTTTTAATTTAATTTTTACTCTTCAGTGGAATCTGGTTTGTTTAAGGACATTTTCAAAGATACTTTTGATGCCCTCAATTCTTCTCCTGATAGAAGAAAACTACTCGTTATAATAATGTCCTGCAGTGCTTTTCTAATTAGTAGTCAATGTTAGTTCATATGTTGGACCATAACTACCCTAGCAAGACTAAATCGCATTTTCACTATAGCTATACATGTATTTAGCAAGTGAATTTTAAATCTTTATCTGCAGTGCCTTCTCTCTCATAATCTTTATACATCCAGTTTTGTAATAAATTAGAATCGGGATAGCTGTGGAGTGAAATCCAGTGGCAGCTGTATCTCAGTTCAGATTTGCATGCCCCTTGGGTGTTTTGCTTCACCAGGAATTCTTTTTCAAAGCCCTTTCTGAATTGAAAATTTAAAAAAAAAAAAAAATAGATGAGACAGAGCACATCTCCTTTGTGCAGTGTATGCTTTCATACCCTGATCGTTCCACAGATGAAACATTATGCTGGCTCCCTGATGCCATACTCTATGCTCGGTCCAAAATATTAAAAAATACCATATGTCTAAACCACAGATTGTTTCCTTTAACTTAAAATGTAGAAACTCTGGCAAGGTAAGAGCACGTCTGGCATCCTGACCCTCATGGGATGATTCAGGGGTGTGCTGTGGCAGAAGGACAGCTCTGGAGAGAGGACGGGGCAGCTTCTCTTGCAGCACCTCTGCGGGCGGTGGGGTCTCTGGGCTGGTTTCCCGCAGTCAGACGCAGAGACGGGAGCCGTCCTGGCCCTCTGAGGAGCAGCCGGCAGAGCCGCCCGGGCCACGGCTCCTCTGGCCCTGGGGGGCAATGCCCGTCCCTGAGCCGCTGAGGTGGCACCGGGAGCCGTTCTGGGTTTCCATCAGCTTGTAAGGACACTCTCTGCTTGTGCTGGCAGCTGGGACAGAGAATTTCACTGTATATTTGCTAAAACCTATCGATCTGACAACTAGTCTTGAGAAATTGTGAAGGTTTCTTTTCCCTCTTTATAATTTTTTCCTTTTTCTCTTGCACCAGAGGTTGCCTAAGTGGGATCAGAACAATGGCCAGGTTACTGGCTTGAACAGTTGTGTGCTGTTAGTGTTCAGCAGCTGTTCAAACACTTCAGTACAACAACAACCTCCAGGGATGTGACCAGCATTTAAAAACTAGAATCCTGTTGCACATAGAAATATTTGAAATTTTGAGTTGTTTGTGTTGTTTTTTTTTTTTTTGTTTAACCTAAGGATTTTCTTGCCTGTGCTTTTAGGGTAGGAACTTAGAGAGGTTGAAATCCAGCCTTTCCCATGAACCAGGAGCCTGAAGGGGTTTAGCATCGCAGACAATCCCCCCGATGACAGAGAGACCAGTGATTCCCCCCATCCCCCTGCTCCGCACACGGACCCTGGGGGCAGCAGACGGACTCTGACACCAAAGGGCCGGGCTGGGGTCTGGCCTGGGAGGGGGGCAGCTGAAGCAGGGGGAGCTTTAACCTTGCTTTGCTGTAGCCTGTATTAACGGTACCAAGCTCTGTTCTTCCATATGTTAAACATTTAGACACCATCAGGTAGACTTATGTGCAGCTATTTGCAAAGTGGTCCCTGACATGAATTAAAAAAACCTTCATAGGAAAGTTACAATCGGGGAATAGAAATAAAAAAAAGTAGTATTTAATAACTATTTACCATAAATATCTTCAGTGTAAATTAAGTTATAAACAGGATTGTGGAATATCACTAAGATTAAATGCATGATCACTATGAAAACCTCCCTTGCTGGATCCAATAAACCGCTTCTGGGTTTGGGATGTGCGGGTGCCCAGCACTAGGATAGAAGGGACTTGTTCTTCCATGGGTGTTGTGATTTTCCTTGTGGCACCAGTACAGTTAAACTTGAGCTGAACTCTACAGTGAGGATAAAAATCACGGAATTTTTCAGAGTTGGAAGGGACCTCTAGAGATCATCCAGTCCCACTCCCCTGCTAAAGCAGGGTTGCCCAGAGCACATCACTGAGGGCTGCATCCAGGTGGGTCTTGGAAGTCTCCAGAGAAGGGACTGCACATCCTCCCGGGGCAGCCTGTTCCAGGGCTCTGTCACCCTCACCGTGAAGAAGTTTTTCCTCATATTTGATTGGAACTTCCTGTGTTCCAGCCTGTGCCCGTTACCCCTCATCATGTTACTGGGAACCACTGAAAAGGGTCTGGCTCCATCCTCCTTAAACCCACCCTTAAGATACTTGCAAAAGATAAAAATGAAGCCCCTAAAGTAAAGCAGGGGGAAATGAGCTGGTTCAGGTAATATTAAGCAGAAAAATCTCCTCTGGATCTGAGTGATTTTGAACCTGTGAAAGGTTAGAAAAACATCCAAGGTATATCCCATTATCTGCTTCTCTCGCTTTCCTTTCTAGCCTGTCTTTTAAATGGTTTGCCGTGAACTGGCAGCAGCAAATGCACGTACCTGGTAACAAGGTCCATCACAAACGTAAAGGCAAGGAAGTGTCTCTCAGAGTAAGATTTCCAGATTTCATGCTTCTCTCTGAAGTCGGCAAAGGGATTTAATTCTGCCCTCTGGTCTCAACAAGAAACTGACAGCTCCTTTGGAAGACAAACCTGTGTTTTTATTTCCATTCACATGCATAAGAAAGTCGTGGTTTGGGGCAAAGAGGGTGCACACCTATATAAGTAAAGTCAAGAATGTGATGTTAGTATAATTAAAATCTTAGGAATCTAATAATTACGAATTTGGATCTAATTGTTACAGGGGAAAAAAAATAGTGCTGTTAAATTGTCACATTTTGCTCCCAACATCTCCGTGTGCTGGTGTCAGGGTCTCAGCCTGGGGCTGGCCCCGGGTGTCACGGCGACTGTCAGCCCTGGGCGTCCCTTGCTGAGACCAATGTGACGTCCACAGATTTTAAACGTGTTTTGCGTGGATGCACATCTGTCCCTCCGTGTGGGGAAGATGGCTGCGCCTCTAGAGTCATTAGTGTTTAATGAATCATAAAATTAATCGGTTAAGTTTTAGTGAATAGACCTCTGGCAAGGTCGGCTACGGACTATAAGAAGGTCCTTGTGTGGGATCCTCCTGTGAAGAGGGAAGAAGCCGCATCCCAGCATCCACAAAGCCAATCAGTGCGATGTAGGTCTTGTAAATCAAATTTGACTGTTTGCTGGTGGCCCCTAAGGAAGCTGTGATGCGATCAGTAATACATGATGTAAAATTGTCAAATCCTTTATGCATCTACACGCCCTTCTCTTTAAAAAACAAACAAAAAAAACAACCAAAAAACCCCCAGTTTTTATAAAGTGAGTAAAGAAGGGAAATGGTGAATTAAAGGTTCTTCTCAAGCTATTTTTCCACTACATTTCACAACTGTTTCTAATGTTAAATCATTGCGCTCCTAGCATACAATACGTTGTTATTATTTACAGGAGGGGGGTGGGGGGGAAGCAATATAACCTTGTGGTCTTTTTCCTAGTGAAATGTGTGTCTGGCAGATGCATGGAGCTATTAGGAAGGCTGGAGGAAGCGGGGCTGTGGGAAGCACGTTAGCGCAGCTTGCCGAACACCAGGGTTTTCTACGGTATGAGGAGGGGAGGTCGGGGCTGGAGGTTTGGACCGAACTGACTTTGTGCGGCTGAATAACCGGAGCGAGGTACCTCCCACAGGGAAGGAGAGTTTGTTTTTAACTGGGTAGAGGTAGGAAAAGTCTGTGTTCGTTGTTGGACTTGGACGTGTATGGATTGAACGTTGCAGATTTTTTTTACCTTAGTCAGGGGAATGACAGGTGTAATAGCACCCATCATTTTACCGAGATACTTATGAAATCCCCCAGAGCCTGCCGGTAATGGCTTCTTCTTAATAGGGGAGAGATGAAAAGTGGATAAATGGAATTTAGTGTCCTGCATGGGTATGTGACCACGTATGGATTTAAATGAATACAGAAAGAAAACGATTTGAGATTTAAAAAAAAAAAAAGAGCAATTCAGAGCTTCCTCTGAAGCAACGCTTGTACCGAGGGCTCATCCTGCTGTTTTGCAAGATCAAAGGATCACCGGTGTTACAAACGGGTGGGAGGTTTTTAATCGAAAACAAAATACTTCTTCGATTTTAATAATAGGAAAGGTAAACCTTGCTGGTTGGTTTTGGTCACAGTAACTTTGTGATTTTTTTTTTTTTTTAATAATTTCAGTTTGATCAGTCAGCTGTGATCCTAACAACAAGAAAGAGGGATCATTGGGTCTCCATCTGATGGTAGGATAATCTGATTGTCCACAACTCTGGAAAAAACAGCAGAATGATATTAAATTTGAATATGCATTTCTAAGAAAATGGAAACCTTTAAAACTAAGTAGACTTAATTTTGAAGGAAAACAAGCAGAGAAATTGAGCCAGGATCAGTTTTCTGTTTTGGCATCATGCTTTTTATAAATATTTCTTGTGGTTTCTATAATATACATATTTTACTGAAATAACAAGTTCTAATTTGTCTCTCCCTAGGCCCGAATTAACCCTTTTCATGAATATTACTCTTAGAGGAATTTGTGTCTTTTTATGCTTCGTTCTAATTAAGGATGAAAAACAACATCGAGATCTTTCAGAAGACTCAGCCTCAGCCCTACCCGTGAGATACCTCCTGGGTGCTCAGCGCGGCGCCCGGAATGACCCCTGGTCACCAGGGACCTTTGTGTGGCATTTCATCACGGAATCGACGGGAGCTGACAGAAAGGTTACAGCATTTCAACAGCCAGGCTGGGAAGGTAATTCTGAGTGGGATTGGAAAGACCATTGGAAAACATCTAGACCATGACTGAACGGCATGCAGCTAGAACAAGCTTTACCTAAGCTTTTGTGGTTTACAAGAAATTCAGTTTAATAAAGGCGTGTGTAACCTCTGCAAAGCACAGGGGCTCGCTTATTCAGGTTGGAAGTTCTGTTGTTTGCACATCATAAAAGAAAAAAAAAAAAAAAGAAAAACAAAACCAACCAAACAAACCAACCATAACTGGGCATCACTAAAGGGCTGGTGGATGCTTCCAGAACAGGGTGTCATTGATGCGACGTCTTCCTCCTCAGAGCAGACCCTGCTGTAAGAAAACGAGTGCACTGGGGTGCTCCGAAGTCCTGCTTTAGGGTGTCCACAGCGGAGTGACCCCCACGCAAAGCTCATCTGTAAGGATGAGGATCATTTGGGATGGTGTCCTCTGCGCGTGGCTGTCCTGCACGTCCGTGTGGGCTGCACTCAGGACACCTTTAGCCCCACTAATACCCCTTAGGGACCACCCGTCTCCCACCTTCCTGCGCACAGAGCGCTTGCCAAATCTCCCCTTTTCAGTTTCTCTGCTTTTAGCTTGATGGGAGCTTTCACCTGCAGCTTGAATCTTTGAATCCCATCTCAAGCCTTGCTTCTAGCCCTGAGTTGCTTTGAAACCATTTTAGATGTTTCAGTTCCTCTCTCTGTTTGCATTTTGGTTTTTCCTGCTCCTTTTCTCCTTTAATGAATTCCTCAAAGCAGATGGTCTTCAAACTCTGTCTCTTTCAACAGACATATTCTCTCATCTGAGAGAGATGTTTCTCTCATCTGAAGAGAGTACAAGGAGACTTTATTGCCTTGGGAAGGAACATACATACCCACAAAATGCACAATTTGCAGGGACTTTAATCCTGAGGCCTGCAGCAAGAAGGGGATGTGTTTGCTGTTGTTTGTGAGGCTGACCCGTTTTTCTGCCTTAGATCTGGGAAATCCTGAATTTTGGGGATCCATCTATGTGTTCAATCCAATTCTGGATGCAGGTAAGAGTCTTTTGGTCATGTCTGCAATACCGGAGGGGGACTTTTTCTCTCTGGGGCAGCAAAAGAAAGTAGCTTCTGCATCTCTGTTCCCTTCTGCCGTGTGATCCCCCAGCCCAAAGTAGTCTGGAGCATCCGGTTATGAGGATCCGGACTTGAAAGCAAAATCCATGTGTCACCTTCCTCCATGTCTTGTTCACTGAAGGGAGTGGGACTTCTCCCTCAAGGTCTGTTTCAGCTTGAGGTCTGTCTTCTCACGCCTCTCAGCCTGCCTGCCCCACCAAGCAGGACATGCACTGGGACCAGTCACAGCTGTTCTCCAGTGCAGTGGCATGGCCAAAGGATGTCCTCCTGTCTCCTGCTTTGATCTTGCTGTTTCGGCAATGGGATCAGTGCATCCTCTGACAGGAGGATCCTCTCCTTCAGTGTCCTTAGCCCCACTCCAGGCAGAGGTCCAAGCCCAACAGGTGCTCCTGCTGAAAGCTGACTCTAGAGTAATTTTTGGGGTGGTTTTGGGGTTTTTTTTGTTGTTGGGTTTTTTTTTTTCCCCAAACCTTCACATCTTCCTGCCCCCAGGAGCTGTCAGACTATTTTCTTCTTTGTTCAAGAATAAAGACTCTTCAGGAATTCCCATTGTCAGACAATTTTAGGGCTTCCACCAACCTCTGCAAGGAGGTGGCGGGTGAGCTCCAAGTACCACTGCAGTGAGTACCAAGTCCTCCTCTCGGTGAAAGACTCTGTGTCTACCGCTCCATCTTCACCTGCCTCTCTTCAAACCCAACCACCCGTAACCAGGTAGGTTCCCCTGGTGCATCCCTGCTGGGCTCCTGCTCAGCAAGTGACTGACTCTGCCAGATCCTGGGGTCAAGGACAGGTTTTCTTCTCTCTCACATGGTTTAGTTAATACTTAAAGCATCTTCAGATAACTTATTTGTGTAGTGGTAGGATTAGCAAGGCATAGACAAGGGAGGATGCTCAGAGAAAGAAATAATTGTACTCTTTCAGCATATGTTTATATCGTTTCTGTTTGATGTGTGCATCTCAGACTTGACTGCAAATCAGTAAAGCTGCAAAAACACCCTTAGATAATTTGACAGTAGGAAACCCTGATGGTGTGGCCTGTTGATGCACAGTCTCCAGATGCGTGGTTTATTGCCTGCAATGGTGTCGATTGCTTCTTATAATCCAGCCTCTCATTTGTATGAGCTCTAAACAGCACTGGGACATGCCAGCCCCTCTCCCATGCTTTAATTCCCCTCTCGGCAGCCTTTTCGGCAGGTTCTGTTGTTTCACAGGCATGCCAAGCTGTAACGTGGGCTTTGCGATCCTGGCACTACAACTGCCCCAGCCTCTCTGTCTGCTGTCCTTGCAACCCTTTCCTAGAAACCATCTCGGGAGAACCTGCTACAGCTCTCGCTGCTCTGCATGCAGGGAATTTGTCTTCTAGTAGTGGAAAACTCTCAAGGCTTCATTGTGGATGGGTAAGAAAACGCTGCACCTGAAGCCCTCACTGCTTTCTAAGAAATGCAGGCAAGTTGTGCTGGTTTTGGGGCAGACTATGGTCTTGTTTCCCCCCGGTGGTGTTTGGGATCCAGCAAACATCTGCAGCTAAATTCCCTTCCAAGTCGTGCCTCCTGGCAGGACAGCAGCCATGGCAGGTGCCCGCACACGGTTCCGTCTTCGGTGCCTCCAGGCCTTTCCTCTGCTAAGAAGGCTCGTTAACATGCAAACGCCTTGGAAATGGGAGCTGCTGGGAAGTGAGCTTGCTACCAGCGGCTTCATGTTCAGGTGGAGACTGACGCTGCCAGTAGGGTCCTCTGCATAAGCAAAGCCCACAAGTGGTGTAACCGACAGCAGACACGTTTGCTGCCTGCTGGCATCTCAAAATAGTTCAACTTGTCTGCTGACGTATGTAATACTTTTAGGTAGATACGTTGCATGTGGGAGGACTGAGATGGCTCCTGCAAGTTGTGTTAATTTAATATTGATTTCTTTGCAGCCCGGAGGACCAAGGAGGCCACACTGACTTGAGCACGGAGGATCTGGTAACCCATTCAGGTGTGTCTGGGAAGATCCACAGATATTTTTGCTTCGTCCCTTTCATTGCAAGAGTGTTGCAGAAGGTAAGTCACACTCCCAGGGAAGTTTATAGAAGGTTTAATTGCTTGGAAGGATCAAGGGTGGGGCAGTTTCAGGACCAGCACCTTACTTCAGATCAGACAGCCCGAGTTTCGGTTTTAGTACTAGATTTTTGCTGAGCATTCCTCACGTCGTGATGCTTGTGTTGTCCTCAGGGTTAAAGTGGACTGCTCTTCACCACCAAGAGATATTCTTTTTCGTTTGTTAATTCTCACTCATCTGCAACATTTTTCTGTGGGGGGAGATGCCCCCATGCAAAACATCCCGCGGGTGCGTGTTTAGAAGGGGAATGCCATCCTGCTGCAGCGCGCCAAATGCAAAGGAGATATTAATATTTAGTTATACGGCCTGGAGCTCGTATGTTCACATTGAATTGGAGATTACTTTTTCTTGCAGCCGGGTTGTTTATGGGTGGGAGTTGCGTGGTGCCTCCCACCTGAGATCCTGTACCCCCGGCGCCTGAGATACCCGCTCGGGCAGCTCCGGGACGCGGGTGTCCCTCCCGCTTCTCTGAATTCCTGCTATGTTTCTTCTACAAAGACAGGCATTTCTTTTGCTGACACAACAGCCATGGAAATTCCGGGATCCATGCGTATTTTGGGTGAGCTTCACTGCACGTGAAGTCACCTGCTGTTTCACTTAACCGGTTTGGTAAAGAAGCATTGTCCTCACGTCTGTCGGTGAGCACAAACTGTTACTAATCTCTATTAAATGAACTCCAAGCTGTAACTGCATTAGAGTATTTTAATTCATCTTCCTGGATAATATAATCTGTGGTCACTTGCTCAATTTTTGTGAATGCAAGTTTCTTATCTGCTCACTCTGATATTTAAATTCCCCCAAGCCATCTCTAACTGCTTCAGCAATAGGTTTTGCATACGTTTCACTCAGAAAACAAATGATACAACTATGTCAAAAAATTGTGAAAATAAGTTTCTGAATGCATACGTGCAACTACTTATGTCAAAAAGAGTTTATCAGTTTGTCCAGTCATTCCAGCAAGTACCACGTAACTTACCTTCGGCCGGACAGCACAGCGTACGTCTCAAGTGCTCATCTACAGCGTAACAATTGGTAAGTTGTTGTTAAAAACACTTTTTGCCATGATCACGGCTATTCAGCAGGCAGACAGGCCAGAGTCACCGAGCTGCTTGATATCAACTGGCTGCTCTAATGGGAGTGATTATGTATGTATATATGCACAGTTTGATAATAGGACTGAAAGGTCTGTGCCGGGATTGAATGGCTATTTTCTGTTTAAATATTGCCAGAGGGTTTTCTCGGGTCACTGATAGCTGTAACTTTTGAATCTTAAAATGAAGTTTTATTTTTCTCGAAAAGGAAGAAATTTAACATTCAGATGAAAAACTGTGTGGCTGTGGAAGTTCTGCTCAAGGTCTGGGAAGAGAAACTGAACTTGGAAGGGAGTTTTAGGGATATGAGGTACTGGAAATTAAAGTGGGATTATCAGCTCTTCTTCTACTGTTCCTATGAATAAAAACCTGTATGTTTTCTGTGCTCTTATAAGCCTGAAGCTTTCTTTTAAATTTCATACCGTTAAGCAAAAGATAGTGTAGAAGATTATAAATGCAGAAATCTTAATTACATGGAGAGTCCTGTTTGCTCGCTGATGCATAAGAAGTTCATACTGAGGACTTATATCTCAGTCGTGTCAGTTTAGTTTTATTTTATATCACGTTCTCCTACAAAAATTGCTTTCAGTTTTCCCGTGTGGCATCGGGTTCCCTATTTTCAGATATCGCTGCCTATAAGACCGAGTTAATAATCTAATAAAGGTTCTCTATTTGTAATTTGTTCTGATACAACGGTGTAAGTCTGCTGATCTGTATATCCACGGAAATCTTCTGTGGGTCAGGTCTTCCCCAGACCAGTATCACAAACTGGGAGTAATGGTGATTTCTAGTTTATATCAATGTCCCTCTTGCAGATTTAGCCAATAGTTCTTATTCTTCTGACTCGGGTCTTGCTCCCGGGCTGGGGGCTTGTGGTTCATCCTTGTTTCCCACCATGTCATAGTGACCAAAATGGCTTTGCCGAGGCAGAGCTTTCCAGGCCACCCTGGCACGTTCCCTGCACCAGGGCAGGACCTCCAGGTCCCCCTGGGAAAGCTGCCGGTGGGGATGGCTTGCCCTCCATGCAGTGCCCTCCACGGAGGAGGAGCCCCTCCTGGAGAACCGGGGGGATGCTCTGCTCCCTGTAATTACACCTATGAAATACTGAATGAATTGGGTTGATTGAGGGTCAGAAACTGGAATTTATTTTTTCACAAAATCAGTACCTGCTCCTCAGGTGGGGGCAATGTCCTGTCACTCAGTGTCAGCAGCACTGCCTAATCACTATGTGGATTCCCTCCAATTATTAGATTCCTGAATCCCCAAAGTGCTTTCGGAGGCGGTGTTTAGAAGTGCATTTAAATGCATTTACTGTTGTCAGTTCTGCTAAGTGCTCTTCTGGCTGCCTTCTATGAAAGCAAGAACAACACCGGTCATTTTGTTGTGTTTTGCTTGTTGTAAAGGCCCCTACTTTTAGCAGGTGAAGCTTTTCATTAGGCTGTTGTAGGAATAGTGTGAAAAAGATGTTATTTGCCAGCTGACCTGCCGTGTTGAGAGGAGAGAGGAGGTAAAGGGGAAATGAAAGGAAACAAACTGCTGTGTGAATCCTTCCAGCTGCGTCGTCCACACACCAACAGCTCAATGACAGCCAGGGTCCGGGAAGGGGGTTTGTTTCGCAGCTGTTGCTCTGCCGCAGATCTGGAACTCAAATACGGGGGAGTTTGCTGTGGGGCTCCATCAGCGCCATGAGAGCAGGGTTCATACCAGATCTGGCCAAAGACCCACCGGGGCTGAACCCTGCCTTGGCAGCAGGCCACAGCAGATGCTGAAGGAAGAGAATGATGGCCAGGATGGAGGATGGGGATGTTTTGCTGGCAGGCAGTCCCAGCATCTGTAAATCTGTAGCTTAGGGGCTTCCAGCATCAAGCAATCTTTTTGTCTTTAAAAGTGCTTGATGGGTTACTCTTCGGTGAATTTATCTAATTTCGTTTCGAACCCAATTATCTTTTTAACAAAAATAAGTGTTCGTTGTCCAACTCCTCCCTGACTACCTTCTGCCGTGACAAACACGTCCTACATGATACTGATAAACACAGATAGGAATGATTAATACCCCCAGTGAGCTGTGTTTCTTGGCATCCAAGGGATTTGCCAGCATTGAGGCAAACCAGATCACGTTTTGCTCAAGCTGGAACGCCCCAGTGGGTGGTCACCCCCGAGGGGATCGTGTCTGGGTGGCAGAGCTGCCGCCGGCGTGGTGTCACCGGTGTGTTCCTTGAAGGTCCATGACAAATTCTGGAGTCACTCATTCTGAGAAAGCCACTGAGTTTAAAACTCTCGGAGCTCAGTGCCCAAGTTCTTTGGAGCTGGGCAGGTGACAAGCCTCCGCGGGGCTGGCGATGCTCGGAGCCGGCTGAGATTCACCTCGCTTCCACACAGCTTCGATTGCTAATTGTTTCCTAAATATTCCAATTCATTTGTAAATCTCGTTGCCGTAGCAACAATAATTTCTATGCATTACGAATATCAGACACCTCTCGATTCAATTTGTTTTCCCTTGTTGCCATGGTGACAGACATTTTGTCAGAGTTACTTAGGGAGAGAGAAATCCGGAGACCTTGGCAGGGAAGGAGCTGCAGAAGGAGCCCCGCGGGAGCCCAGCCTCCCTCCCAGCCGCTCCTCTCCCCCCGTCTCCTCCTGCCCCGCTCCAGACGGGTTCTCCAGCTCCCAGCGAGCATTCCTTGGCTTGGAAGCAAACAGCCCTCTCGGCTGCTGCCCTGTCTCCATCCTCTTCACCTCCGAACTTGAGCGCGTCTCCTGGCCACTGCTAATGGCTGGGCTTTGGACCTCTTCCAGCCTGGCAGCCTTCAGCGCCTTTCTTCTCTGCCGTCCCTCGTGGTTTCTTGCCTTTAGATCCGGGTCTTTGGTCACCCCTCAGCCGTCCTGGGTTTTAGAGCAATGCCTGAAAAACAGGTTGGAAAGCTGCCTAGAAGTGTTTATCTGGTACGATCACTAGCGATGCAGAATAGGTGTGTTCTGAAAAATCTCAACAGCTCATTGAATTGCTTAAGTGGCAGATGAGGCCTTTGGAAACTCTGGCTGGCACTATCCAGCACGCAGCCTCTTTTTTTGTTCAGAATCGGTGCTGCTTCACAGTGGCAGTTCAGTGATGAACTCCCCGATCAATTTATCGAACCACTTTGGGGCACTCTGCCTTCTCCGCGCCTCCAGCTCGGCTCTCGGGCTGTCGGGCTCCGCTGCCCTGGGGGAGGTGGGCTCTCAAATGTCAGTGCTGCAGCCGATATGACTCTTAGTTCTTAGGACTGCATGAAATGCCTGGGGGGGAAGAAAAGTCACAATGAAAAAAAACAAAAACCCACAACAAAATCCAAGCAGTATTGGTTTCAATCATCCACACAGTGCAGGCTCCTCTAATCTCTTATTTGAAAAATAATGATGCCATTTTCAGATTGCATCCTGTTGAATCCATCTGTATTTGACAACCTAGGAAATAAAATAAAATAAAAAAAAAAATTGAAAGGATCTGTTATTAAACCTGAGAGTGCTCAAATTATAGGTGAGCTTTGGAAAACAAATGAATCTTCTGAGTATGAGTTAGGAACCTCCTCTGTGGGCTTGGAGGCCCAGAGGAGCCCAGGGCTGTGCTCCTCCGTGCTGCCTTTCCGCTGCTGTGGGAGGTTTCTGCTCCCTTACCCAGCCTGCAGTGGGAAACCCTGCGCTCTCCTTCCAAAATAATATGTAATACTTCCTGCATTAGAAACGTCCAGGCAGAGGAGCCAGAACACTGAAGCAGCAAGCTGACATCTGGCAAACTGAGGAAAATACCATGCGGCAGACAGACAAACGCTTCTGCGTGCCAACTGCTCCCTAAATCCATCCATCCCCTGCGCACGTACACGCAGGTGTAGTGCCTCGCTGTGTGTAATCCTGAGCTTCAGTATAGTGCTGCTCTACGTTTGAATATCAGCAAGTCAGGGAAATCCCCTGAAGAGAACCTTTTTCTTACATATTGAATATAACCAGAAAATATGATGCTGTGCTCTTCCTGAGTAAATCACGAGAAGCCGTTACTGGGATTTACAAGACCTGTCGCTCTGCCTTCCCCTGCACACTTACCTCCACTTGGTGGCAGCATTTTCCCTGTCTTCCCTCTCTTCCAGCGTTGGGAGTAGCTGTGGCTGCGTGCAAGGAGACGGTTCCCTATTAAATATGTGGTTGCATTGAACATGTACTTTTCCTCTGCGATGCAGTGAAGTTTGACACTCAGATCCTCCCTGGACTGGGTTTTCTGGCATTCTACTCACTTTCTTCTAATGAGAAGAAAGAACTTTCTTCTAGGAGAAGAAAAAAAGCTTAAAAACCTGGAAATGTTACCCCATGACCAGCTCTGCCTTGTCCCTCAGATGGGCTTGATGCCCTGCATAGATTTGACCCTTGAGGGAGGCGACAGTGGAGGGCCAGCACTCCGTCTGCCCCCAGAATAGTCCGAAATCTGATGTGGGTGAAGGGGAGCCTGGTGACAGGGCTTTCTGGCGCTCTTTTCCAGCCAGCTGCAGTTTCAGCAGATGAAGGCATCCCCGTGTCCTGCCTCAGCGATTTCTTCCCAGTTCCTGGCAAAAAGTGTTGGGGTGAAGGACTTGGAGTTAAGAGCGATGGCACAACATTTTTGGTGAGCGAGTTGCCTACGAGGCGGGAGAGGCAGGCACCCACGCTCTGGTGCAAGGTGACCCTTGGAGAGCCTCGTGCCCTCCCAGCCCCATCCTGGGCATCAGCACGGGCTGCTGGAGCAGAGCGCTGCTGGCTCTGCCTCCACGCGGAAGAGAGGAACGCTGCTGCTGGGGGACCGATTTCCACACCGCCGAGCGGGAGGGAAGGGGGTGTTCCCCGGGGAGAGAGGGAAGGCGATGCCGCAGGAGGAACGCTGTGCCCAGCCGGGGCAGTGCTGTGCCAGGAGAGGTTCTCTGCGGACGGTGCAGCTTCCTCGGAGCAGGACAGCAAGAGATGGATGTCAACATTGGCTTTATTTTTTATTCTAGCTATTAAAAATATATATGAATGCTCCACGTTGATAGTGCGCTGGTACATATTTTGCTCGTGCCACTTTTGGCTGTCATTAACCTTCTGTGGTCTGAACAACGCTGCAGCTGGTCGCGGTGAGGCCTGCTGTGCCGAGGCGCTGGCTGCTGTTTCTGTGCTGCACAGGTGCATCTCATTTTCTGCAGAGAAAAATTGCAGCACCACCTGCTGTAAATGAAATTATTGTAATATTAATTTTTTTTTTTTTTAATTGAAGCATGCCATTTATAAATAGCTTATCTGAAAGGCATTTACTGCTGTTCCCTTTCCTAACAGCAGCAGGCTTCCAATCACTGGAAACTCATGGTTATTAAAACACAGTAAATTGGTTTGTAAGTTAAAAACTCGTATTCTTTTCTAAAGGATTGATTGCCCTAGGGCCTGGCTGAGTTGTGAAATGGCAAGGGAAAGGAAACTTTTTCATCTCCTAATATCTCAAGGACATTGGTAACCTGGATTGTGGTGATAGTGTTTGTCATGGGTTGTTCCGCTCTTTGAAAACCACTTCTGCGGCCAGTACATCTGTGTTTTACCCAGAGACAGGACGGGAAAGGAAACCAGCAGAGAAATTCGCACGCATCCTGGTCAATCCCGGCGCTGACGGCTTTCCGCAGGGAGGCACGGCTGCTGGGCACTGCTCGCGGGTTCTTCCCTCTGAAATGGTTTCGCTTAGAAAAGCGCAGGCAGGTTGGTCCCCTGCTCCTGCGGCCGCGTCCACTGCCCCGGACACAGGCCATGGGGTGGGCGCTGGGCATCCTGCTGCTCCTCCTGAGAAGGGCGCTCGCTTTAAAAAGTCATTCTGCTTTAGAAGGAATCATAGAATTGTCCAGTTTGGAAGGGACCTTTAAGTTCGAGTCCACCCATTAACTAAACACTGCCCAAACCCCCACTACCCCATGTCCCTCAGCACCGCGTCTGCCCGGCTTTTAAACACCTCCAGGGATGGCGACTCCACCACTGCCCTGGGCAGCCTCTTCCAATGCTTGACAACCCTTTTGGTGAAGGAACTTTCCCTAATATCCATCCTAAACCTCCCCTGGCACAACTTGAGGCTGTTTCCTCTTGTCCCATCGCCTGTTCCTTGGGAGAAGAGCCCGACCCCCCCCTGGCTGCCCCCTCCTTTCAGGGAGCTGTAGAGAGCGAGAAGGTCTCCCCTCAGCCCCCTCTTCTCCAGGCTGAACACCCCCAGCTCCCTCAGCGGCTCCTCACAAGGCTTGTGCTCCAGACCCCTCACCAGCTCCGTTGCCCTTCTCTGGACTCGCTCCAGCACCTCAGTGTCTTTCTTGTAGTGAGGGGCCCAAAACTGGACACAGCACTGGAGGTGGGGCCTCACCAGCGCTGGGAAGCGGTGAAGCCAAAGATGAGGATGATAATAAGTCTTTAATGCCTTTGAGAGCTGGACAGAAGTATTGTTGGGAAGGCTCTATGGGACAGAGGTACAAGGTGGGGCTAAAATTGTCCACGTCTCATGCCTTTTCGGGCTGCCCTCCTGCCCATCCCTGGCAGATGGTGAATGTCACCCTACACTCACAGCGACGGAGGCCTGCCCCATGGATACTCTTCATCACTCAGCTGTACCAGATTTTCTAATTTTCTTCTAAGTTTGGGGTTTTTTTTTCCCCTTCAGGTGCTGTGGATGAGTGATGGGATCAGGCAGAGCCTCCCAAAAGCTGTGGCAGGGGGAGAAAAGGCCACGTCTCCTCGCGCTGCTCTGTGTTGCAAGGGAAGGGGGACATTCAAACCGGAGGAAAGCCGCGATGTCTGCGCTCAGTGCCACCAGCTTGCAGAGCTCCCCGGGACACATCGTCTGAGAAAGCCAAAAGCTCCGGCCGCCTCGTGCCGGTGCCGATCGGCGTGCAGCCAGGGTGAGTTGGAGACGGCAGACTTTATGATGGCTTTATAATTGCAAGGGCTACCCGTTCTAATGCTGTGCGTTAGAAATCATTATCTGGGATGAGAAATAAACCTCTTAACAGATTACTGTTGCAAAATGTATGATACGTGGCTTTCTTGGAAGCAGCCAGCTTCAGTCTCTGTCAAGAGTAGTGTAATTACTGTAATGAGCTTTTGGCAGGCTTTTTTGGAAGCGCGGTTCTTTTTATTCTTCTTCTGAGAAAGCAAAACAAATATGTGACTCTGGAAAAGGAAGGTCTCCTCCAAACCTCTTACCCCCACCTTCCTCAACGCCTACATGCACAAAATGAAAGAGGAGAGGGCTTTGCGAGTGTCTTGCTAATGACAGCTTTTCTTCCAAAGTGATGCCTCAGACTGTAAGCAGCTGCTTTTGGAGAATTCAACCTTGACAAGGCATCTGCTCCGACTGCTTTGGATGTGGCAGCGCTGGGGGAAGGGGGGGGTTTCATAGCGATTGCCTAAACTCCTGGAATTTTACAGTGAAAATAAAGCTAGAGGCAGGTGGCACGCGTCTCCTGAAGCAGCGAGGCCAGAGCTCGTGGTGGCATTGCAGAGAAGCAGCGAATCGTAGGATCACAGAAATAGCGGCTGAGTGCTAGACATAGTCCCAGACCCCCATAAAAGCTGTTACTGTCTTCCCACTTAAACACACGTTGTTCGTGGAAATACAATCACCGTGTGTATCATTCATTTAAATCACTATTCAAACCTGTGATTTCCCCTTTTCAACACCAGTGAGCCTGGCTCTCCGATTCTTTGCCTTTGGCCTTTTTTAACAACCAAGCACGTACAATGTTTAGGAGGAGCCTGTGCTTTGCTGGGAGAAGCGAGGTGCCGTCCCGGTGTCTGCGTGCGGCGCGGCCCACCGATGGTCCCCAGCAGGGACCAGCCTCCTCCCGGTCCTCTTTCCCATTGCAGCCGCTGTCAGCTGGTTTGGTGCAAAACCAGACGATTTGCCGTGGAAAATCACCACGTGGGAAACAAGGGGAGGGATGTCCCTTCCTGCAGAGGGGATGGTGTCCAGGCAGCCTTGCCCCCTGGTTAAATCTGCCCTGATCCCTGGGCTTTAAAACAGAAGTGCGGGTTGGTACCGTCTCTACAGGCTTTTGTCCACCCTGAAATAGTCCGGAGCACCAAACTGACCTGCTTTAATGTGGGTTTCAGTAGTTTACAGGGCTGTTAAACTTGAATTTACAAAGAACTTCTATAATAATAATATAATAACTTCTATAATAATAAGAAGTAAAGGTGAACGAGGGAACACTGCGTATGTCACCATGCTGCGGGGCTCTGTCCTACATGAGCGTACCATCCCCATTGCCGCCAGCTACTACCTTCCATGAACTTACTGTGCCAACGGCTTTTCCTGCCGATAACTTCTGCGCTCAGCTGAGGGGGACCGAAGGCAGAGCAGGGCACAGGGCTCTGCACCGGCGCCGGGAGGGATGGCACGGGCGGATGATGCTCCAGCCTTTGGCTGCAGCGCTGCCTCTTTGATCAGAAACGTCCAATCGCAGGGACCGCACTTGTTGTGGAGCCTCTCCGTGGGGCAGCATGGTCCCTTGGGACACCCAGGAGCCCAAACCTGCAGGAGCATTCCCAGCCTATGGCAAAGAAGGCAGGGGCAAAACTGGGAATTAGCGGAAAAATAGGCTGGACGGGCTGGGTATGACCACTCTGAACTTCAATTAGTGAAAGCCAAAGTGCTTGTTTTGATTTTCTTGTTAGCAGCAGTGCAGCCGCCGTGGCACCCGACGCTTTGGGCAGGAGGGAAGAGGGGCTGGGGCTGGGGAGCGCGGCACGGCTCGACATCCTCTGTCCCGGCTCGAGCTGCTTAGAATAATGTTCACAAATAGATGGACAGGTTTTTTGTTTTTTTTCTCCTTGTCAGCTGATGAATTGATGATTTATGAATGTATTTCTGTTATATGACTGGCTCTGCAGGCCTCTAAGGATTATTCATAATAAAAAGGATTGACAGAAAATAAGGAATGCAGAAGCCTTTCTAGCAGCTAATATTGCGGGTTTTCTTCCTCATGCTGCCAGCTCGATTTTCATGGCAGTAAAAAGTAGTGCCTCTGCAGTACAAAACTGATCCTGATGGCAAATTAGCCGCAGCCTCCCAGCTGGAGGAGGAGGATCCCGGGGATCAGCCAGCGTGTCAGCCAGCGCAGCCCGCTCCTAACAGGGGACTGGCATGTTTGTATGCACTTTGAAATAATTGGCACGAGGACTGGGTGTTCACAAGTTGAAATTGCATCTCCTGGGACCCTAGGACTGGAAAACGGACCCAGTTTCCAGCCGGTGATGCCACACGTGCCTGTCCCCAGCCCCACGCAGCTTCTCCCGGGGCTCTGCTGCCGCCGCCTGCTGCGGGGGCTCCTCCAGAGCCTCCTTCCTCTGGCCATCGAAAACCCTAGTCCGAATTTTATGGCTTGAAGCCACAAAATTTGAATACTTGGAGGATCCATACCTTGTGTTGGTTTTTCACCTGTCCTTGCTGTCCTCCCCGCGTGGGGACCCGGGAGCGTCCCCTGCCCTCCCTCGAGGCGGGGGTCCCGCAGCCCCCGGGGACCACCCGGCTCTGCCGGCTCCGCAGCGCCGGCCACGGGGGACCTCCTGCAGGTCTTCCAGGCTGACCTTGGCATTGCCTCGTGTTGAGGGCTTCTGTCGGAAACCTTAACACCCTGTAAAGCAGCTTATAGTGATCATGCCTCAACAGGAGCTTAACTTTAAGGGAAAGCTGCAGACTCAGGTAGCTGGATAACCCTTCGGCGCAAAACTTTGGACCTGGAAAAAGTAGTGCTGGCAGAACGATTTTGTTCACATTTTGCAATATTTTGATACTCTGAGAACTTCAGTTTTTGTGCTCTCTAGCTTAACCTGGTGCTTTGAGTCATCTGATGAAGGGTAGCTCCAGCAGCGACACCTTAGGAACGTTTTCTGAGGGGAAAAAACCAACCCCTTGTTTGTGTAACAGACTTGAAAACAAAGCAATTGCAGGCTACTCAGAGCATGATAACAGCCTGTGTAAAATGTATTTTGCTCACTACTGTCAGCTTTATTTAAATCTTCGCACTGATTGTTTTGCATTTAAGTATATTCTAATAGCTTCATGTGAAAATCTAATTTCTGTGACAAATTATTTTCCTATTCAGTGCGTTAGGTGAAAAGGCTCCACATTTCTAAAGCTAAAGTGTCTCCGTGTTAACAGAACTGCTTACAAAGATGCTGCAATCGCTACTAGCACTGGAGCCGTGCATACAGACTGGTTTCCCAATGCTGCCCCAAAACTCTTCCCTCCTGCAGCTCATGGCTCTTTCCGTGTTTTGCAGCTCTCTTACCGGTGTCTGCACCTGCTCCGAAGGCACCTCTGAGTTCCTGGGAACAGGTTAGCAGTCTTGGCTTTCTGCAGGGACCTGGCTCTTTTCTGCTGGAGCCCAGACCTTTGGAGGCTGTGGCACCTAAACCGGGATGCCCCTTGCAGGTGGTCATGCTGGTGTGGTGGGGAGCCTATTTCCACCCCTGTCATCCCGGCTGGGTCTCATGGAGCTTTGGCGGTCCCCGTGTTTTCCTTACTCTGGTACGAGCCTGGTGCGATTTCTCTGTGTGGTTCTGGTGGTGGCCCATTTCATGGCCAGCAAATGGAGGGACAGTCTCCCCGGGGACCGAGGCAGGTGGCTGCCCCTGCGCTGGGTGCCAGCAATGCCAGATGTCCCTCCAGCGAGAGGGCGGGCAGCAGGTCCGGGGACCACGATCCCAAAGCAGGGTGCTGCTGGGGAAAGGCTTGGCACATCCTCGCCGTGGGTGAGTATCGCTGTGCTCTGCTCTGCCAGGGACGTGCAAGTGGGGTGCCCAGGGAGGGACCTCGCAGGGCTGGTCCCCGTCTCCCTTGTGCTGCTGTGCTTCATGGCCGTTCTCTGCTCCCTTCCCTGCAGCTGCCGCAGCTTTACGCAAAATATTGTGGTCTGAGTTGATGGTGGGGGGGCAAAAAATAATTCATACTTTTAAGAAAATAGAATCAGGATTTGTCTTCAAAGTACAAATAAAAGAGGTGGACTCGCTTAGGAAGAATCCAGACTGCGTGTGTGGTGTGTGAAGGGCACAGACGTGAGTGTGCCGCTGGGCGCAGGCGGCCGCGTCTCGGTCGGGGGCTTTGAAGCTCTCTGGGTGTCAACAGCCGCAGAAAACCCACCCGGCAAAACCCCAGCGCTCGGCTGCTGGCTCGAAACCGCTCGTGTTTGATTAGAGGCAGAGCAGGGCAGAGGGAGAGTCTCTCCCTGTATGGGAGTCAAGTGGGCAGAAACAATGGGGGAGAAGCAACGAAATTTAAGGGAAAGTGGGTTTGAGGAGGGGAGGGGGGGAAATAAAGGAAAAGTATGCTCCCTTTTGAAAATCCTAGTCTGGCTTCACCCGCGGCAGAGGGGTTTGTAGCCCAGCGCGGTTAAAGCAGTGAGTGCAGGGAAGCCGGGGAGCGCGGGGCGGCTGTCGGGGCTGGGAGGTGATGCCACATCTCTCCAGCTCATCTTGCTTATTGGTCCTCGAGGGGCTCCCCAGAGCCAGGCAGGTAGGAGGGATGCTTTCCCAGGCGATGGGGAGATCAGGGGCTGCAGCTGGGGCACTCGTGAATCTTCAAGCAGCGCAGCCTGCTTTCTGTCTCAGGAAGCTTCTTTAGCAGAGTTTGCAGCAAAATGCAGGACCCGAGGCAGGTTCTCCGCTGTGCCGGGAGCAGTATCGCAGCCGGGGGAGGGAGGCAGCGCTGAGCGGGGCATCTCCGGCTCTGCAATAGCCCCGAGCCGTGCTGGCCACGGGGACCAGCACCGCCGGAACCCTGACAGGTTTGTCCTCTGCTCGTGGAGGCAGCGTTGACCCATGGAGTGGTGAATAGTGCTGGAGACGGTTTGAATCGCATCACGTACGTGATGCCATCTTTCCTGCTTTGGCTGACGTGACTGAGCTAGGTGATTTGTATGGCAGGTGCATGGGGTAATGCCACCCCGGGGCAGGGTGCCCAGGGCAGGACAAGGTCCCTGGATGAAGTCTGCGATGGTGAGAGGTGACAGTAAAACAGCTCTGTGTCGGAATGTCTTCAGGAACCGTAATGCATATGGATGTTACTTGCTTGAGGGATGGATGCGTAAATTTAAGCCATGATCTAGGCCTTGAGTGAGCTCTGTTCACCTCCTTCCCTTTGTGCCCTCAGGAGCTCGAGGTGCATCTTCTCCAGCCACTGAAACCCTCTTCTTGCTCCTCCCCGTCACCTCCTCTCCCAGCAGACTGACGCCGTGAATATTTCTTCTTTGTGGTCCCCCTACTCCCACTGCCATTTAACCTCCTCTCAGCCCTGCCCACGAAACAGATCCACAAGCACAGGCGTTTCACGTCTCACAGCTGCAGCCGGTAGAGCCGGTGTCACCGGGCTGGGCGCCTGGTTTGTGGTCATGGCTTGAGCAATAATTTTCTGATACTGATGGGTGCTCAGAGTGAGTTACAGAGATCCGCGTTTCCAAAAGCCTACTGGAATTTGTGTCTTTGCACTTCGAAAAATCCAGAAGAGCTATCTTGGCTCCACCTTCATGGCTTTTCTCGTGGCATTTCTTGCCCTCGGTGTTTGCAGCGATACACGGGTACGTGGGTGCGGTAGAGTCAGACTCAGAGCTCTTAACTCCTGCACTATGGATAGCCTTGAAACTTTGGACCTTCATTTGTGTCTGAAGCTCTATTTTCTGATGGCTGTAATGGAACAATTATGGTTTTCATTTCTTTACCTCTTCTAATACAGACTCCTGTCTGATTGTCCAAGCATCAGTAATATTGAAATGCTTTTTCACGATACAGCTACCTTAATCACTCTGCTCAGATCATCTTCGGTAACCTCCAAGAGGGAAATGGGCTCTCTAGCACATGGAAAGGTTAAGAAATAATGCTTGGTCACCTTTGCAAAGCAATTTGAGCTTTATATATGAAATAATAAGTACCAGATGAGAGCTATGCATTATTAGCCATCTCTTATCTCCAATTGACCTTTCCCGGTCAGTTTAACACCCTGTCAAAAGAAATGAGGACTCGCGTTTTACGCTAACTTGGCAATGTGCCTATAGCATCTATTAGGATGTCCCAGAAGTGCCTATTACTTCATCACACAGATCATTATGGTCCGCTTTGGAGAGCAGGAATGAAACCAAGGTACAAACATGCCGGATGGGCTGTAGCTGCTCGATGGTGTCAGGTCACAGAGGCACCAGAAGTGCAAAAGATTCAAGGTATGGCAACGGACCTTGGCAAAGTTCTGTGAAGCTTGAAGGGAGGCGTTTTATTTCCTTGGCCATATTAACTGAGTGGCCACTGTCTCCTAAGCCGACCCGATCCCTCATGATGTGGCGTGATGCTGATACCACTCCTCCTCTGCTCCTGTGCCCCACTTCTGGAGTGGTGAGTGTTGTGGCTCTCCTGGCACTACAGCACCGTCTCAGCTCACAGTTTCTTTGGTAGGGACGTGCCACTCTGAAGTTACAAGCAGCAGGACAAGGGGTACAAGTTATCCTGGGGCAGGGCAATGTCCGACCCATCTCCCTGACCAGCGTTTCCCTCCTCTTTGCCCTCCCTCCTGTCCCTTGGCTGCTGGGGACAGAGCTTGCTGCTGGGACAAGGCCTTTATTTAGGTTGGGTTATTTTCCATCAAGGTCGCTTCTCTGATATGTGATGCTGATGGAAGCAACGGGCCATAAATCACTTTGCTACTTGTCACAGCCTTCAGAAGCTGCCTGCCTGCTTGCATCTGAATGCTCCGGGTAGCTCCTGGGCCCTCGCTGACCTTTCCCAAAGGCCAGGTCACTCTGACCTTTCTAGATGGAAACAGAAGTCACTAAGACTTCCTTTCTCTTCAGCACTCTTATCACACCAAACTTCAAGGGAATAATTGTCACTGAATAATGAGTAACTCAACTTTAAATCATTTTGCTCCGTTTTATGTTCACGTCGGTTCCCATTTTGATTAGCATTCAATGCACACTTGAAACAAGGAATCTGCAACGGGATTAATTCCATTAAATTGTGTGATAGAAAAAATTTTCAGCCATACACTTGCTCGAAGTAAAAATGAAAAGATCGGCAGAGTGAGGGCGGATGACCTAGAACTGCTCCCACCCTGGTAGACATACGTCTGAAAGGAGGTTTCGGAATGAGGGGGGCGTGTTTGTATGACACAGTGCGATGTATAGAAGATGGTACTGCATAGAGTTATATGGATGTTTCCAGTGTTGAACCGAAAACAGGACACCCAAAAAACACAGGATAATCTTGCGTGTGTTTCCTTATCTGCCATGCCTGGTGTGCCACACCTTCTTGTTCAGTTGTTGGTCTTTCAGTTAAAGCAAGCTAAATTTGTTGCAAACAGAACGTGAGACCAAGTCCTGAAAATAAAACTAGGACTGGGGGGGACCCCCTGGCCGATGTGACTGGGTTGACCTGATGCCCAGGCCGGGGCTGAATGGCAAATCTTGGCACCTCTGCAGAGCAGCGCAAGGCAGGCGTGCTCTGTGGGACGGGTTCGCTCTCGGGATCATCTGAGAGATGAGTGCAAGGAGACCTGCAGTGGGCACACGAGCACTTTTTTCCCCTCTCCTGCTGTAGGTTTAAGTATTTCTTCTTTTAATTTCCATCAGTTTTCTGTCTTCTTTGAATGACTTGTTCTAATGAGCCTTCACGCTGCACGCTTTTTGGGAAAGTTTCACTTATGTGTCATTCTAGGCGAAAAAATCACTGTAAAATGTTGATGAACAGAGAGACGCAGAAGCGTTGGGCTGTGGTGGGAAAGCCTCTGGGAAGACACCTGGAAAAGCAAAGGAGAAAAACTAGGAGCCACTGGAGTCAGCTGGTTCTGATGTGCCTTACCCAATGGTCCAAAAAGGGCCAAACTCCCTTGAAACAGATGGAGGTACATGTAGAGAAGATCTTCTTTCTGCACCTGGCAGAGATGTTCAGCCCTCCCCTCTTGTCTTCTGGGGGTCTCTAGTCTAATTTAATCTCTCACTTTGAAATTCCTATTCTGACTGCATTTAGGAGACAACTTGGCTACCCTCCACAATTGTATGTGGAGACTTTACACACTTCTGGTATACAAGGAGTCATTTAAAACATTGAGTTGAAGCAAAGAATTTTTTCCTGTCTATGAGATTTACAACCATCTCCTCTCCTTTTGGTGGCCGGGAGGCATTGTCCAGCAAGAATGAGTCTTCCTCTGGACCTCATGTTTTCTGCCGGTCCATGCATGAGGCATGATGCAAACCTCCCGTCAGTCCCACTACGTACACCTTATAGCTGCCTCTTGAGGAAGACCAGACACGACAGGAGTCAACTGCTTTGGGTGCCCCGGCATCCAACTTGTCCTCCTAGGCAAATTGTAACAGCTGCATTTGCACATCTGTGTGGCAAAATGTCCAAAAGATGTATGTAACTTGCCAGGTTATTTTGGTATTTTTGGCATTTATGGACTGAGCCCTGTCTTGTACGCGCTCTGCTTCTTCTCTGAATGCTTCCAAGAAAGGAAAAGATCCGTGGTGCTCTGAGACCAATAAACCGGTTATCCAAATTAAGATGAATGCAACTGGGATAAATGCAGTTACAGAACGACGTCTCTGGACATCATCATCGAGAGTCAATCATCGTCTGGAGAGTCAACACTAACACACCTCAGCGGCTTTGCCTGTGCCCCTCCAGAAGAAGGTGAAGATTTGCTTCGATGCCTTGAAAAAAGTGTCTCATGTCCCCCAGGGCTCGATGTGCGAGGGCATCAGAGCAGCGTTTCTGTGGCCCCCCCTGCGGCTCAGTGGGAGCGAAGGGCCATGTGCAGATGGAGATGGAAGCGTCTCCCCCGGAGCGATGTGCCTTCCAATTCCCAGCTCTCGGAGTGGGTCTGATGGACAGGAGAATTGATGGTGCCCTTCTGTCCGCATGGCTGCTACCAAGAAATCTGCAGAGAGGATGATGTATTGACAGATCAAAAAGGACTTCGATCTGCCACATTGGCAGTTTGCCTCTTTCATCCTTCGAAAAGACCGCGTAAAAGCTGTGCTCCTTGCCCGTCTCCTTTGCTTGGCCTTTCATTTAGTGTCCTCTCATGACATAAGCACTCCATAGTTCTGTCCAAACTAGCCCCAAATTTTCTGTTTTCTTTTAATTTATATTTTTTTTTTTTGTGACATAAATAATATTTATGGCTCAGAAGAGAATTAATTGTTTTCCTGCTTCCATTTATTCCAGCTCTCCTGGTAGGCATCCCACTCAGTATCCCATAAATAAATGGGAGTTAAAACCTCATCACAGTCTGGCTGTGATGGGAACTAGCCTTCTGGCTGTGTTATACTCAAGGTGGAATTGCTATAAGAAGCTGGTAATTTACCATTACTACCCTAATGAAATATTTAATCAGATTAATCAATGTAACTTCATTAGCCAGTGTGCCTCTCAGACTGAGATCTGGTGCCATGGCTTCCCCATCCTTTTGTAATGTGCTTTGGAAAACTTGATTTATTTATCTCCAACGTCTCCTCTCTCATATCTGAGTCGCTACAGCTGGACTACAAAATCTGTCGCTCATTGATCAGCTCCAGGGGAAAGTGTTTTTGAGAGCTGGCTGGAGAGGGACTGGTGTGTGATTAGACTGTAATCAAGGGTGCTTCATTTTTTTCTTTAGAAAGTCCTAGATTGGTTGCTTTAACGAGCCCTGGCCACGAGAGCTGTCTGCTGCTGTTGCACGAGGCAATGCAGCCAGCCGCACGCAAGCCGTAGTTTCTCTGCAGTTGGGCTGCTTGTCTTGATCTTTAGTATTTTTTTAATTTATTTATTATTATTTTTTCGCGTCCCTTGGAGCCCAGGCCCCTGCGGCCCCTCGTGGTGGGACGGGGTCTGCGTTGCTGGGTTCCCCGTGCCGCAGCCCAGCACGGGCAGGGCTCCCACTCCCGCCGGCTCTCCAGGCGCTTCCCACGTGCTATTAGCAGTGTCTTGTCCTTTTACGTGCGGAATTGATTTCCTTGGTTAATTTTACTGCTGCGGGTCACAGATAAGCATATGCAATATACAACTTCAGCTACCGCTTTCTTGGCAACTAGTAATTTGAAGTTTTACTATACATTATATTACAGACTGCAGAGTCATTGACTTCCTCTGTCTGATCTCAAACGTACTTAAATCATGGATGAATGAACATATTTTTCAAAGATAAGCCCAGAGCAAATGAATTGGATTTATTTTTAATGCTGACTTGTTTCTAATGCCCAGTGACACATGAACAAATGATTGCCATCAGTTGTCCTCTTTCTCTGTAGGATATTGCTTTGGGCAGGATAATATCAGTGCATTTAGTATTATAAATCATCCCGCTGGCTTGATATTTCTCCTTTAAGGAAAAGGCTTAGATTCAGCCTCCAGAAGACAGATCAAACCTCCCTTATTGTCACGGTACCACTAAAGTCAACAGCAAAACTCATGCGATGTGGCTGATTCAAGGACGTCAGGGCACGGATGTCTCTCCATTGACTGACCCTGGGTGGACACAGGGAGGGGACACTGGTGGGTTCCGGTGGTGCCCAGAGGCTCGGGGCACCCAGCCTGCAGGAGCGTGTCTGGGACCAGGCACGGGCTTTAGGCACGGTCTGTTTGCTGTCGGGTTTAAAAGGTGTCCTGTACTTCGGGTTGTTCCCTGGGGCTTTTCAGGTCTACTGCACCCTTTTGCGGCTGAGGGACAGTGACAAAGCTCTAACGCCCTATTCAATGTCTGCGGGCACCACAGCTTGGTACAGTGGCCTAATAATGTTTGCTGGCTTTCTTTGCCATTCCTTGCCTAGCTTTTTAAAATACTGCTTTGGCTTTTGTGATTTCTGCTAAGCACAGAGCTGCTATTTCCACAAACCTCTCTTATAGCACGTAATATCTTCCAGGGAAGGTTGTCATTTCTTTGTAACGGAAAGCATTTTGCTAGACTCGCGTGTGTAAGCCTTGAAAAGACCATTCCCTTGTGCTATTGGAAGCGGCGAACAAGCTAGATTAAAATATACCAAAAGCACAAAAAGATTCCCAAGAGTGCATCTCCAGGTGCAACTGAAAAATCAGCATGCTCAAGGGCTGTGATCTATCGCTCATCTGGCTGCGTTTTCCAAGGAAAATAAGAAATCCTCCCCGGAGGGAGGTGTATGCAGCTTTCCTGCGATGCACCGGCAGCACCTGTGCTGTGAGCTCACCGCGTTTCAGGTCACGTTGCCTTTGGAAAGCAGTAAAAAGACCTGAGTGTGATGCCAAATAGGGACGAGGGGGGATATAAGAGCATTAAAGCGCACTCTCGTGTTCTCAGCTCCGAGGCTCCGGCACGTGGAAGGGGGGATTTGCTTCCCTGCGGCTCGAGGGAAGGAGAGGTGCTGGGTGCTTTCTGCCTGGGGACGGCCGGGTTCCACCCTGGGGAGCCCCTGGGCATCACCCCCCGTGGGGTCCGGGCACAGCGTGTCCTGAGCCGGCCCCTCGAGGGACAGGGTGAGAAAATTCAGCATTGGCAGCCGCTCGTGGAGGCTTTTGCAGCCACATCTGAGGTATCGTACACATTGTTTAGAGCAGTCTGTCTTCCTCCTCCCCCCCGCCCCCTCCCGCCTTTCAGTGGAGCGCCTGTTTTTCGACATTTAGGCACATTGTGCCATATGTTGTTTTTCACGGTGTAATGACGTGAGGCACCTTAACGATGAAAAGCTGGCATCCTTCCCAAAAGGTAAAGCAGCAGAAACTTCTTCTGGCTCGTGACAGTCTTTGCAAACTCATCGGATGGGCTGACGCGAGGAGCTCGGCGTTAACGAAGGGCTTCGGCTCACGAGGAGCGGGGCCGCCATGCGCAATGCTGCTCGGGTGCAGCCTGGCCTGGAGCCGTGCCACGCAATTCGGCCACTTAATTCAATCTGGAGCGGCACGTGGTGCCCTGAGGAGCGAGGGCATCCCAGTTGGATGCTGCCCCACAATTCCCTCTCTGCATAGAGGACGGGGGCTAAGCCAAGAGAGCCCCCCCCAGGCACTGGGGCAGGTCTGACCCCCCCACTCATCCCCTCCCAAATGGTGCCAGAGGCCGTTTGCTTTTCTATACGTCGTGGCAACACTGTTATAATGGATTTTTAAATACCCCTCAGAATATATGTTAGAGATCCAAGGAGCTATTAATAGAGAGCATTTTAAATCTCTGCAGTATTGTTTATGGCAGGCTCTTGTGAATTTGCAATGAAACGATAACTCTGCTGAGGAAATCAATTATGCCAAGCAGTTTGTTACATCATTTTTCAGTGTATTAATTTTAATTTCAACAGAGAAAAAGACACGGTGAATGCATCTATCATTTTTGAACGAGGTGGTGTACAATGGCCTCTTGGGACTCCTCTAGTTCTGCAGTCACTGCTATCAATAAAGGGGAAGGAGAAATTTTTGGGTCATTTCCAAATATGAGAAATTATTATAAATTGGAGTGAACCAAAGAATGCAGTTATCAATAGCTCAGGTTTATTCTCCACGCTGGGGATACAGCATCCATTTGGTTTTAACTGAACAAATTAATGCAGATAACTATTTATATATTAATTAATAATTTTAATTTTTATATATACTATTTTATATATTAACACAGATATTTCAACCTCAGGGCAAGAGGTCTTCTGTTTCACCGCTGCTTCATTTGTTGTAAGCAGGTTTGGAAACCCCTGCCCTTGTTTGGCTGCAATATATCACTGAGCCTGGGCTTCAAGTTCATGGTATTATAAACTCTTTTTAAAGAAAAGTCACTTAAAATGTACAGTTTACTTCAGAACCATGGCTCTTCTGTCTTGCATAGGATAGCTGCTATGCTTGTCTCATGCTGGGTGCCCCATCTATATATTATTTTGAGACCCCCAATACCCCGTCTTCCAGCCACACAAGATTAATGTCAGGGCAAGTAGGATAAAAGTGTTTTGTTGGGCTAGTGCAAGTTGAAGACTAGTACAGACCTTAAACTAACCCCATGGTTCTCTCAGCTCTTTCTTACCTAGAGAAAGATAACATCCTTTGTACTGGAACCTCCACTGTGAAAGCAGGGATTTTCTTGTGCTCCATCTTTTATCACTACAGTCATCACTTTCCTGTCTTTTGTTCCCTTTCTCTATCCCACACATTCCTGTTAGTGCTAAAATGGAAGAAGGGGAGAAAATGAAACTTGGAATTTTATCTTGTTATTAAAGTCTGCTATTTTAGTAGTGGAAAAGGAAGAATAAATGGTGACGTTAATCTGGAAACCAGTAAAATGAGAACAAATTGGAAATATATTTACTAGCCTAGTCTATTACTCTATCTCTTTCCGGCTCTGCTTCTGTTTCTTGTGGAATCCCCCATCCTGCATCAGCGCATAAACTCACCACGGACGAGAGCTGCTACAGGCCATGGCTCAGACTGGCCAAAATGAAAAGCCTTTCGTCACTGCCTGATGAAGGCCAGTTTCATCTGTCGTCACGTCACTCGCTGAGCGTGAGCTATAATGAGCGTAAGTAATAGTACCGGAGTCTCTTGAGCATCTGAAGTGAACCCCTGGGCACGCTGCCTTCCATAAGGCTGGAATTCCCTCTGCGGTTTCTACTCAATTCCCCAGTAAAAGTGCAGGGTATCACAGTTACAATTCAGTGTATTTCTAATAGGAAGGAAAACCAGGTGCGTGTGCTCCGTGTGCTCGCAGCATGCTTTATTTCATGTTTACCTGGGCTGGGCAGAAGGATCATAGAATCGTAGGATCACGGAATGGTTCGGGTTGGAAGGGACCTTAAGGATCGTTCCACCCCCCTGCCCTGGGCAGGGACACCTCCACTGGACCAGGCTGCTCAGAGCCCCGTCCAACCTGGCCTTGAACACCCCCAGCCAATCGAGGTAGGTTGTTTCCATGATTAATTATTCTTAATTATTGGTAATTAGGTGCATTAATCATGCTTTGTGCTGCCTCCTTTATTCCTCTGTCCGCCGCTATCTGCAGCCAACCAGGGCGTCGCTGGGGAAGCGGGGCGCTGCTGTGGCACACGGGAGCAGTGTGAGACGGCGCCCGTCCTCTTCTCCCTGCTCCTCCTGCCTAAAACATCTCCTGTTCTGCCCAAGGAACCAGAAGGAAGGGAGAGCCCGGCTCAGCCGGGGATGACAGCATCGTCGTGAGGTGACGAGGGAAACCAGGTGCCCCACTTCCCATCGGCTGCGGCCCCGGGAGCAGGGGCAGTGGTAGGAGTGCATGGGCCAAACTCGTTAAGCGTGCAACCTGTCTAATGTGGAAACTCGAATGATCGCATCTTTTCAAGATGTTTCTGTATTACACAAATAAACCATGCATATGTAGTTAATATTACACATACCTGTGCATATATGTGTGTGTACATATAGTATATATGTGCATATATACATATGCAGGCCATACGTGTTTATAAAATCTTCAGCTTAATGGTCAGTAATCTACTGATTAATTTTTTTACTGCAATGAAAACATAGCTGCTTTTCGTGATGCTTGCACAGATCAAATGCAAAATTATTCAGGTTAATCAAAATTACAGCTGAATGTTAAGTGTTGCAGAAGGCTCTTGTGATACCGAATAACTGTGAAATAAAATGGCTGATGAAATTTCATTTAACAATGAACAGTGGTGCCCAGGAGAGGAAAATAACCTTCATTGTACATCTGCAATGATGGGCTCCGGTTAACATTACGGAGAAAGAGTGATCTTTCCTGCATAGAAAAACAAACCATTTCCCCGTGAGGCAGCAGCGCTGGCTCTCCTGTAACAGCGGGGACGATTCTGGTGACCACATCTCCAGGAGAGGTAAAACCTGGTCAGTGAAGACCAGCAGAGCCGGCCTTGGCTGTGGGCTGAGCTTTGGACACGGGCAGAGCGGTCCAGAGCTGTTCCTGTTGGAAAGGAGAAGGGGAGAAGGAGGGCGAGGCTGGTCTGAAACCCCTCCGGAGCCGCTCCGTGGGAAGGGCTCATCCCAGCTCCTGGCTGGAGGCTGCGGCAGCGCCCAGCACCGCCACCGAGGAGCTGAGGGAAAGGGAACGGCAGGAAACAGTTATTCCCCCCCAGGGTATTTTTCACGCTGCTGAGCTGTAACACAAGCCCCACTGCACGGGCTGTTGCGTAGACCAACGCTTTAAAGGCAGCGAGGGAATGGACAAATTCCTGGGCAACGGATGCATTGGTGACCATCAGATCTGGAGGTCTGGGTACAGCCTCTGGCTTCCAAAATCTCTGCCTGCTGGGGGTACGGATGTCATCCCGCTTCCCAGGACCTCCCAAACCTCCCTTCTTATCCTCGTCATTAATCATCTGCTGTTCATCCCTGTCCCGCTGTTTCTTTAAAGGCCTGGGGATGTTTCTGGAGGAGCTCGTGTTTGCTCGCGTTCTGTTTTATTCAGACTCATGGAAACCTCAAAAACCGGATTCAAGGCAGTTGTTATTCCTCCTATGGAAATCTGTTGATGCTTGGGTGCTTAACAGAGAGATAAGGAAATTCATTAATTACAAAGCATGAGAGAAGCTTGATAAAGGTTTGGCTGAGCGGTGCGACATGGGGCACCTGGTTACAGGCGTGTGCTGGTGATGATGGTGAGCCGGCTCCAGCTCATCTGTCCTTGTTCCTGCACCCCGTCGCAAAGGAAAGCAGCAGCTTTCTGCAGGTGTTAATGAACAGTTCGTTATCTGGAAAACATTTAAAGCTTTGTACTTTTTAACAAGAGATCTGTTTAGCAAATAGGTACATAAAGGACCAGTGTTGGGAAGATTCACGGCCACAAAGTACAACTGCAAAGAGGGTCTATCACAGTGACGGCCACTGCACTTTGTTTCTTGCTTATTAACTGTTCCTGCTGTTTGCAGATACGGGAAGCAATGAAGTCAAGACTTATTGGCTTCTGTAAACACTGAGCTCTTAAGAAACGTTCAGTGTGCTTAATTGCCGAGAGGTATTTAACTCCAGAAACTAGCTGTAGGGCCAGTGGCAGGTTCCCGGTGACCTGCACGTCGCCCCGTGCCAGCGCTGCAGTGGGCACAGCACGATGGCAACGCCGCCTTCAGCTCGTTCTGCTCCTCTCCGCTCGGCACGGCACAGCTTCGCCCCGCATTCGGGGCTCTTCTTACCACAGAGAAATGTTTCACCTATCCATTTATTCAAACATAATGTGCTTTTATGGCCTTTTATTTCTTAACTGTTCTAGACTTGCAGCAGATTTTTATGGTCTCAAATTTATATTGCACCAGTTGGATAGTTTAATCCCAGGGGGAAATACTCCAGTTGGAAATTCAGGCTTTTTATGCCGTCGTAAATTCTGTGGTGGCAGATGTAAGCCACAACGCTGGGTATGGATGAGGAACACGCCGGTCTTTGTGCCGGTTGCGTCTGTGTGCTGCACGTTGGTTAGCGACATGATCGCTCACCTTCAGGTGCTTTGGGATTTGTGGGTGTTAGTCATTTTTTTTCTTGACGTGATTATTCAATTCAATCAGCAATGTGAGAAGCCACAGGTGAGCAGTGAGCTGCGCGTTGCCTCATTTCTCTTCCCTGGGGAAAGAGTGCGCTTCCAGAAGAGAGGTGGTCAATGCCCCATCCCTGGGAACATTCCAGGCCAGGTTGGACGGGGCTCTGAGCAACCTGATCTAGTTGGAGATGTCCCTGCTCATCTCAGGTGGGTTGGACTCGATGATTTTTAAGGTCCTTTCCAACGCAAACCATTCCATGATTCTATGATTCTAAGAGTTTCCTTGTAGATACACCAGCTTCAAGCGAAATAGGTAATTAGGGAAAGGAGAAGCTGGAGCAAAGCAAAGCACAGGCAAGCACCACAGCAGGCGTAACAGATTTTTGCCCTCTAAATGCTTTGTAGCTACCTACATGCCAGGTGAGCCAGCCCTCCGGAGATGTGGGGCTCCTGTTCTTGCAAGAAAATGGGCTTGGGTGAGGCTTTCCTGCGGCAGCTCTCGGCATCGTCTTCCTGCAGCGCTGGCGGAGCTTGGGAACAACGGGCTCTGCAAAGCAAAGGGCTTCCATGTCCGGCACTTGGAGACTGGGCACCATAGAGGCATCGAAACTTCTTCACCTGAAGCCTGCCTGCTGCCTGCCTGCTGCCAGGGCTGCGGGAGGGCACAGGCAGCAGCAGGGACAGGATGGCATGGCATAGCATGGCATGCAGCAGCGAGAAGGTTGTGCACAGCTTGAATGCCAGCTGGAGTCACAGGGGTTTTCTCTCCAAACAGGCACTTTTAGATGCCAGCAATTTGCTCACGCCTGTGCCCAGTGAAGGGGACATGACTGCACAGAAGCTGCACTGTCCTCCGGTACCCAGACCCTCTTTCAGAGCATCTCTTGACCTCGGAGTGGAAAAAGATTATCAGCTATTGGACCAGGGCCTTGATTTCTTTTCAGTCATTTAAGATTGACTTGATGTGTGCAAGTACCCTGTTGGTTTGACAATCAAATCTAGCCTCTCTTGCGTGCTCTTTCTTTAAAGGTTTTCAGCATCCCAATGAGACCGATCAGTTACTGTGGATTTGTGGGGTTTTCGAACCGCTGAAGGCTCTGTGTGGCTGGAGGCGCGCTGGGACGTGACCCTGCCTCTAACGGTGCTGCCTCCTCCCACCTGGAACCCATGGGCCACAGGCAGAGCACAGGGACGGTTTTTCTCCATGTCCCCTGTGTGTCTTTAGTCTGTCTTCGCTTTTCCTTCCCCTTAATAGCAGTAATGGTAAAGCTGAGCAGCAGGGGACACAGTGCAATGCCCATAAAACCTGAGTGAGTGGTTTATGAGCCCTGACATTTGATGAATAACAGCCACTGAAAAATTTATCCAATGGTGTGTACTTTGAAGCTTTTTCTGTATGAAGAGTTTTTGAGCCTAAGATGACTGGGGGGATGCAGCATTTTTGGTAGAAGCTGCTGTGGCTGCTCGTAAGAGCAGATGCGCTAACGGCTTGGAAGGAGAAGGGGTTTGGCTTCAGGGTCGGTAATCCCACTTAGAGGCAGCTCTGGGATGCATGGTGCTGCCTGCCTGGGAGACCCAGCTCTTCCTCCCTGTGCCACAGCAAAATACTCTATTCTATTCTATTCTATTCTATTCTATTCTATTCTATTCTATTCTATTCTATTCTATTCTATTCTATTCTATTCTATTCTACCCTACCATAAACAGTAGCTTTATCAACTAGAAATTGCAGAAGTGTGAGTTAATTACCAGGGGCTTTTATAAGAGGGTGCTAAAGCCTGCATTTTTGGAGGTTAGTGTATATTTTCATCCTCACCAGAAACACCTTCTTTGAACTCCCCCAGAAATTATTTTCTTACTGATGAATGCGTTATCTTGTTTTCTGATCATGCGTCTCTGCTGGGAAACGTGTTGCTAAAGAAACAGTAATTATGCTGGAAAAACTGTTAGATGATGGAGGGCTGTTATGTTAACAGTTTTGAGATCCAGGCCTGGGAATAATTTGGTGGCTGTTGGAAGAGGAAGGGTATTCCGCTCCTTGTCACGTCTAGGATTGAAGCTGCAGTGAGAGGCGCCTGGCCGAAGGCAGCCGGCAGGGCTGGGCTGGGCAGGGCTGTCCCGGCTCGTTGCTGAGCACAACGCAGCTCAGCAGAACCAAAGCGGCTGCGGTAGAGCCGTGCCACTGCTACCCTCGCCTCCCTCAGCTCCCGCTTCACCCAACAACGCCCGAATTCCCACCAGCAGCAAGGGGAAGATGTGCCCATGATGGCACCCCGGGGTGCTCCCCCCTCCCACGGCCTCCCTGGGGTGCGGGGGGATGCTGGCCGCAGCTTGGCATGAGAGCATCAGTCTCAGGTCCACAAAAAGTTTTCTCAGGATGCTAAAATTAGTAGTTTTTTTGAAAAAGCGCACAGATACGGGTGACACAATAGTGATATTCCCCTTGAATTCTGTCTGGTGCTGTTCAGGTTTGTTGCTAAATTCTTATTAAGCTGAACGGTCTTTGGTGGTACTTCTTTTTATTAGTATTTGTCTAAAAGAAATATCCTTTGTGGAAGTTTCTTTTAAAATGTGTATTGCTTCATCCAGGTGCCTGGAACAACGACTCTTCCAAGTACATATTTAGACAGCCTTTTGAATGGTATTGTTTGTCTGAAAATAATATGCAACATTGGATAAATAACGTGTGCTTATTTTAAAGCATGTATTGTTATTTCTACAAACAGACAGCTGCTCTTACCAATTAAATAAATAAATATTTTTGACGGCTTCAGAGAAGGATGCTCGCGCCCTGCTGTTCCACACGATTTCCTCACGCACGCGGTGAGCTGCCGGGGAAAGGGCTGGGCCGGCCCCGGGTACCGCGGGAGGCCGAGGGCTGCGGGGGTGTGCGGATGAGGTGACAAGGGAGGTGACAGCAAGCGCCCTTAATTCATTTTCACATAGGCACCAACCAGCTGACTGCGTGGAGGAACAAGCTGCACGCTCATGGCTTCTTCCCGATACTTTCCTATCATTATTGGTTAAGCGCATCTTGGGACTTCGGGTGTTTATTTTTCTGTCTCTGGCCTTTTAACAGGACGAGTCGCTGTACTGCCTGCTGCCGAGCTGGTGTACGGGAGTTTATTTTGAGTCTCACTGCAAAATACGTGAATATTGATGTAAAGGGGAAAAAAAGGCAAAGAAAAGCCAGTGGCATAGAGCAACAGTCCCAGCTCCTCTTAGCCAGCAGAAGACAGCCCCTGCTCGGTTTGTTCAGGTGAGGTATCACCAGGTGACACAGCTTTGACATCTGGGCAGAGACGATGGGGAAAGGCTTCCTGGGCCGCTCCGTGGTTAGTAATGCTGGGGCACAGGTGAAATGAATGTACCTCTCCGCCGTATACCCTACCCGAGGTGCACAATTTTTTCTCCTGCAAACTAATTCAAAGATTTTTTTTCACGTATGTTTTTCTCTCTGGAAAAGGGAAGGGAAAATAAGCAAAGCAAAACCCTGCTTATTTGGACAAAGCAGAAAAGGAGCCTGAGGGGGGCAGGAGGAGCATTTGCCAGGCTTAAAGGCTTGTTAAGGATTGTACCTTCACAGTTATTTCCTTGCGTGTTTCAAAATAGTCTTTCTTTTATCATTGCATTTTGCCTTTTCTCCCCCTGCTCCTTCACATATCATTAATCCCCGTTGTGTCTGAACAGCGATCTCTGGGTTTCCCCCGCTCAGAAACCTGCGGCGAAGGCGCTGCCTGCAATGAAATGCAAAGGGACAAAAAGCAGTTGTGCAATGAAATGTGTAAAATAGATGGAAGGAAGGAGGCGTTGCAGAGGGCACTGTTATCATCCCTGTTTCTATTGATGGGCCTCACTGCAAGGGGATACAGTTGAAGCTGAGAGTTTATTAGGATTTAAGATGCTTTGAAGTTTCTACGGGTGAGGAGAGCATCCCCAGTAATATTAGGTAGAATAAAATATGATGCAGGCGCTTTTGCTTCAAAGTATAAGTTGCCCGCAATTTGATGAGCAGCTGGGAGGAAAATAGCATTTATAGGCAATTCCTTTCGTAATTCCCCTCCATATTTTTTCTTTTTCTTCCTTTTTGGTGGCTGAACAGCTGAGCCCATGGCAAGAAGGAAGGACAAACTCATTCTGCTTGTAGGAATTGGACCCATCGCGGGGTTGTGTCTGCGCGAGCACAGGTTAGCTCCTAGAAACAGCGTTGAACAAAGTTGTTGAACTCAGGGAAAACTGTGTGTTCAGGAGAGCAACTCCTGTTCAGACTGCTCGTGAGGCTCAGTGAGTCACTGTTCAGGGGGACAGTACATACAAACATTTGTTTTTGTACAAATTCTCCCTTTTCTACCAGGATGAATTAGAGACACAGCGTCTTTAGCCAAAACCTAGGGATTTGTCTTAGTGAAACTACGTTACAGTTTTCTACATATGGCAGTCAAAGTATGTATTCTACTACCCTTTTCATTGTTTGTTCAAATCCAGAGCAGAAGCCAGCAGGGGGCTAAGAGCGGCGGTACCGACGCTGGCGGCTTGTGCTCAGCGAGATGCAGTTGCCCAGATGGGCAAAGCCGGAGCGTGGGTCCGAGGAGCTGCCGTGGAAGGGCATTGCTGGCCATCGGGAAGCAGACAGGCACTTTGTTTCATGGTCATTTACTGGACCTATGGTCCGGTAAACCAAATCCTAGCTAAATAAACAAATAGACAGGTAGACAAATAAATAAAAATAGTCAGTTATTAGAGATGGTGCAGTCCCCACGTTAGTTTTAGAGGAGGGTCAGACTGTCTTCCCCACTGGTAACACCTTCCAGCTTTGGCATCATGGGTGCTGTCCTGCTCTTCCTGGCAGATCCGTTATTCAAAACACGAAATAGAGCTGGTAGCTCCACCGGTCTTAAGGCAGCTCTTCAGCACACCTGCCCCCTCCCAGCAGCGCCTGCTGTTACGTTTCATGCAAACACTCGTTACTCCCAAATAAATTTTTTATTAATCCCGTCTTCTGTACATAATAATTTTGAGTCTGATACTGTATTGTATGTTTTATTGATGCCCAGACCAGTGGGATTTACCTCATTTTCCTTGCCCGCACAGCCAAAGCATTTGCCAAGGGAAGGTCTCCCTCCTTGGCAGCCCTGCCATGAACCCCAAGCTCCTTCTGCCCCTGTGTCAGCAATCACTGCCCCGGCAGGGAAATGTGGAGCCTTTCTCCAGGCAGGAGATGGTGGGCAGCTTTGCAATGCTATTTCTTGTCCTTTTCCTAGTCCCTAAACTTGTGTTTCCAACTGATTCCCTTAGCTTGCCAATTCGCCTTTTGAAATTGCAGATTTTCCTTGCTAATGTGCTTCTTTGAGGTGTTGGTTGCTCTAACAACACTGTACAGATTCCTCCAGGTACCCAGCGCTGACCCTGGGAGCTGGGAGCAGTCTAGAGCAGCAGCAGGCTCCTCATTAAAGCGCTTTTATAACCCTTCCACAGCAAGACCCGTACCCACGTTGATTCTGCTTTATCCATGTTGCTCTTTATCATTTCCCCATAGACATCAGCCTTGTTCATTCTCAGTTCTGCCCCGGCACCCTTCCTTCTGCGTGGCCTTTGCAGGGCGGAGCGTCTTCCTTGGTCCCACGAGCACCCACAGCTTGTAACACCCCTCAGCCTCCAGCAGCCCATCTTTTTACCAGTGATGGGTAAATTTTCTATAATACTGATGTGATGTGCTATATGGGTCACGACTCCCATGTCCCAGGAATGATTTGTCCTAATTATGGTGTCTGTAACGCTGCCAAAGTAATATAAAATATCTCCTTTTTCCTTTCTGCCCTTTGATTTGGGTTGCAAATATGCAAACCCAGCCATAGCACCGTGTCTCTCTTGTTTTACTTCATCCACAGTTGCAATAGTCACCCGACATCTTCATCACGAATCCAGGCATTTTGCTTGCTTTTGTGCTTTAGATCCAAAGAAATAGGAAAGACAAGCTAATTACTTTCGTTTGCTCATATTAATGAGGTCTTTGTGCATTCACCTCTCTGGAGCTGCCCAAGCCCCAGTGTCCTGGTCCTCCTCTGCCCCATCTTCCTCTGCCCCATCTTCCTCTGCCCCATCTTCCTCTGCCCCATCCTCATCTACCCCATCCTCATCTACCCCATCCATCCTCCTCTGCCTCCATCCATCCATCCTCTTCTGCTCCAACCATCTGCTGCCTCTACCTATCCTCCTCTGCTGCATCCATCCTTCTCTGTCCCATCCTTCTCTGTCCCCATCCATCCTCCTCTGCCACTCCACTGCCTGTTCCCACCGCGACAGTGGGATGTTTCAACAAAGAAAGGTCTAATGACACTAAAATGCTGTTCAGAAGCGTACAGTCTTGCAGAAATGCAGTCAAACCCCATTCAGCTGTAGCAGGAATAGCTTATGCTCACGTGGACCTTCTGGTGATTGGATTGATGGACCGCAGTACTGTCCTGCTGCTCACCGCTCCCGTGTCCCCCAGGAGCCACCCCAGCGTGTGTTGCATGGCGGGTGTCCTTGGGGACCGAGTCCAATTAGGCAACAGACACAGGCTGCTTTAAGGAGACCATAAAAATCCAGCTGCCAGCAAAGGGTGGAAACACTACAAGTTAGCTAATGGATTATTTAAACTGAGAGAAGTCGAAAACACCTTCATGAGCTGAGAGGAGAGCTGGCGTCGCACTGCAGCCGTCGCTGTGAAAAATAAAGGCTATTTTTTTTTTGGGGTGTGAATTACAAGGAGCAATAAATGGATTCTGCTGCGTAATCATTTATTTCTGTTAGCAGACACTTAGATATCTATTTATAGAATACAAAACCTTAGGTGGTGTGATTTTTAATTCAGCTTGGAAGTAATCCACGCTCTCAGTGCAGCGATGAAAATAACTTGTCCGATTTTTTCTGTGGTTCTTCCCCCCAGAAAAAGAGGAGAACCCGCAGCAGGAGCACCATGGAGCGGGCTCATCGGCAAACCTGAGCGCAGCTGGGGCCAAACACAGCAGGCAGTGCCATGCCCGCAGGCCTGGGGCAAAATGCATGGAAAAAGAAGGGGCTGGAGTGGAAGCTGTGTTCACAAGCTCTTTGCTCAAAAATACGGGTCCGCAGTGCTGCCGGCTCGCACTGGATTTGAGCCTCTTTGGGAAGCAAGGAGAAGATGGTCCCTGTTCAGTTCGTGTGAAGCCAATGCGTTTTAATGCCGTTAATCAATGTGGGGGCTGGCAATGACCCGGCTGCCGTGGCCACCACGCGGGAGCCCCGGGCATCCTGCCGGGGCCGGGAGCTGGGATGATGCACCCAGAGCATCCACGGAATCTGTTCCTGCACCAAGAACGTGTGCCCCAGGAGGTGTCCCAAGGTGTATATACATATGTGTGTGTGCATCTGTATCTAAATATATGTATTTTACCTATAGCTATATCGAATATATATCTAACCCGTATCTACGTCTATATTTGTATCTACATAGTCTATGTGGATATAGATTAGATATTGTAGACATATAAAAATGTGTATCTTATCTGTAATCTATATCTGTAGATATTAGATTATCTATATCTATAGATTAGATACAGCTATCGATCTGTGTATGTACAGGTTAGCTATAGATATCGAACTTGTCCTGGTTTGAGGTAAGGCAGAAGCAATTTTCTTTTTGGTAATTTTACTTTTCAGCTAAGCCTCTCCTAACTAACCTAATTAATGGCATATTTTTCAGGTGGTATCCACTTCCAGAGTGATAACACCCGATGCTTATAGTGAATACCAAGGGATGGTATGCAAAGAGGCGCCTGCTTGCACTCGTTGCTGTAACAACCAAGGACGTTAACTTCGTTGTTTGCCCCGTTGGAGGGTGGGAAGTGGAGAAGCGCAAAGGGGTGGCACCTGTGGGGAGGAGGGGACAGGGGAGGTGACCCCACACTGACGGACGGGGTGTTCCATCCCACCTGCCCCATGCTCAGTATAAAAGCTGAGGGATCAAAGGGTCAGCTCTCTTTCTTCAATGGCCGGCGTCTGAGGAGGACTCTGTCTGTTCGTCTGCCGTCAATCCCAATGTGTGGATTCTGGAATCTGGTTCCCATCTGTTGCTGAGTCCGGTCTGGGACTTTCCCTGTGCCTGTTGGTGACGTCACTGCCATCCTGGGAGCTCCATACGGGTTTGTATACATTGTATAAATTTAATTATTTTTCTAATTACTATTATTATTTTTTTAATTATTTTATTATTAATATTTCATTAAAGCAGTTCAGTTTCTTTTAACCTCATTCTTCTCTCACTTGGGAGAGAAGTTAGAGAGCATCTGTCCTTTGTTTTAGTGACCAGCCCAGCCCAAACCACGACATACCTATGGGTCAGGTCTAGGTAAGATACTTTTTTTTTTTCCTGTTGAACTGCCAGTGAAGTTGAAATTTCTGAAATTCCCATTGAATACAAAAAATGTCAAAAAAAACAACATTATCAATATCAGAATGTTTTCCTTTGATCACAATATTTTTTTTACATTTTTTTAACAGCTGTCCTGGTTCCGGCGGGGAGAGGGTTAGCTCTCCCCAAGGGACGGTATTCCATGCCAGGTGAGCCGTGCCCTCGGGAAGCTGTCGGGGGAGGGGCAGGAAGTGGCCGCTTGGAGCGGGCTGGGCCGTCCCGGGTCCGGGCGCGGAGCGGCGCGGAGCGGCGGTTCCGTAACCCTGTTTGTATATTGCTCTGTGCGTGTTATTGTTGCTGTTTTTCTTGGTCCCTCTGCTGTCCTGTTAAACTGCCTTTGTCTCGGCCCAAGAGTTTTGCCTTTTTCTTCTGATTCTTCCCGTATTGGGAAGATCTGAGCGAGAGGCAGGTGGTTCTTTGTTGCCGTCTGAGGCCAAACCACGACAACAGCAAAGTCTTCGAAGTGTTTCAAGCTATCAAATAAATCCAATAAAAGGCGGTTCAGTGTTCATCTGAGCGCGCTGGTAATGGTGCGTTGAATCACCGCATTGATAGGGAAATCCCGTTTAATGGTTCAAAGGGAAAATACTTCAGTTATGTCAGTTTTTAAAAATTGGTGCTTTCTGAGTGGAACGAATACAACTCGGGAGAAAACAAAATACTTCCAGCAATATAAATGTGTATATATTTAATATAGATAACCCAAAACTGTCTGCATTATTTTTATATATATGATTGTGTATATAGTGTCTATCAGGTTTATGTAACATATAAACCACAAATTATATATAAATATATAGTTTCATATTAATAACAGGTTTCCATTAATACATGTATTATGCATTATATATTTCATGTATTTATATAGTATATATTTATATTTAAATATAAAGATATAGAAATATATTTCTATTTCTTGGTAAGAAGAAACATGTATACAGAAAAAGAGTCATATATTAGAATAAATAACTTCAAGAAAAAGTATATATATATACTATAGACAAATGTAAAATAATGTATATAGTGTTCATCAGTAGTGTTTGTTTATTATTTGTATACATCATTTATGTCTACGTTATATAATACCATTATATATTATTGACACTATTTTTTTTATAGCCTCTCCCAGGCCTTAAACCCCAAGACAGCCGCTCCCTGAAGCCTTGCAAATCCCTGACAAGTTTTGAAATAGGTTTCTGAGGTTCATCTTCCCCTGCAACATCCATAGCGTGAGAAGATTTGGGGGCTTTGATGGTGAAGAAGAGTTAATACGTTGCGGTAAGTCTGACCGGCACTGCGTGATGGGGAGCCAGGCTCCGGCAGCAGAAACTGCCAACGGAGCTGAAAGAAAACCCGGGGTGCGGTTACTTCCCTTCTCGACCCTTTTTATCGTTTCCCCACAAGCTGCTGACCATTTCTTTTGGATGGAGTTAAGCCGCAAGAGTAAAATTAACTGAGCACTAAAATAAAGAATGGTAATAGCAGAGAGCAGAAGGAGGCGAAGAAAGGGCTTTCAGACGCTCTGCAGAAAACAGATATCAAGAACATAATGAGCAGCATATCAAACCATTAACTTTTTTAATGTAAAAGCTGCATAATGTTGGAAAACCATGGAAACGAGACTAGAGGACATAACCAGTTTTAAACTTTAGCAGCAAAGAAAAGGGGAGGGCAGAAATATATGGTTGTTGATATTTATTTTTAAAATGACTAATTTTGGTAAACGTTATTGGGAACTGGATGAATTTGGGATTAAAATGACCGCCATGCAGAGGGGGATCAATCAGTACAGTGCGGCCAGCTGGAGATGTATCCCCGGGATATTGAGCCCATGGGATGCTGAGGACGTGGGACATTGAGCCCGTGGGATGCTGAGCTCCATGGGATGCCGAGCCCTGCGGCTGGCACAGGTGTCCCCTCCCAGGGCTGGCACGCTGCCGGCTTGTCCCTTCCTACCGAGCCTGAGTTCAAGCTGCGATGCAACACTTTGATGCCAGGGATTAAAGCGCGAGGGCGGGTTAGCCCGCTCCTTGTTTCTGCCCGTACACCAGAGAGCCGGGCCGCTCGCATTACATACAACAGTAGAACATAAATATTGATGTGAATCTATAAGAGGGAAAAAGAGCCAGTGAATTGAAACTCTCTTTGAGACAAACAGCTATTTCTCTTGCTGAATGGCATGGAAATATCAAGCCCCAAAGCTTCAAAATATTGATGGCATTATTAAAATGGGACCTTTAATTTTGCACTAAGATCATTTTAACATTGGAATTTGGGCATTCAATTATGCATGAACCCCAGCCTTGGTGCTTTGCTGAAATTAGGCTGCAGTTTCCGTTTATACTTCTACACTTTACGTGCAATTTAGCCTCTCGTAGAAAAGGGCTAAATGCTGCTAAATGCCTGTTTGTGGTTAGCTGCAGTAATCCTCTTAAAATAAATGTGTGGATACGGTAGTCACAAACAAGCGTAGAAGGTTATGAAGAAAAGGAGGAAGTTAGTTTGGGTGGCTCGTTGATCCAAACCAGTTGGGAAGGTGGCCACTTGTCTAGAAGACACGTTGTCAGTGTAACATGGGCTTCGGCAGACACTCGGTGACTCGCTGCACCTCTCGCTGCACCCAGTAGCGGTGCTACTGAGAGGAGTTGGCATTTTGCTCTCACATTGGGTTTGGAGAAGAGGTTATTGTTGCTCCTGGAGCTGCCAGACAGCACGAGCTGGCCCCAACAAGGCTTCCTGCAAAAAAAGGCAAGAGTTTTGTAACAGCACGGTCCTCAGAGAGCCCGGAAAAGCCATGTCCTTGGGCCGATGGGTGCCCGTTGGGCTTCTTTAGCGCTCGGACATAGGCAATTAGTTCTTTAGACGTGACAGTTATCGAAGATCTCGCAAACCTTCGCTCATGTACAAAGATCTGCATTTCCACTGGAGGTGTCCCAAAGACAGGGATGAGTGCAGCTCTCCTGCCCCACAGCTGGCGTCAGCCCTTGCTTCTCACAAACGTGGCACGGGCTGCGCAAGTGCATGCCTTGAGTTGGAGACATCTCAGAAGATGTCTTTAACTTCGCTGCGTGTGTCAAGTCTTCCGTGTTCACGTGGTGGGAACCTGAGCTTGCAGGTCACGAGAGGGTGTGGAGAATGAGCCTCGTGCTCGTCCAGGAGCCGGAGCAGCCAGAGCCCCGCTCCGCGGCCGTGGCCCTTGTCCCCTCTGCAAAGGGCTCCCCACTCGCACAGCGCCAGACCCACCTCTCTGGCGACCCGCCCAAGGGCAACGCTGTTGGGCTGCCAGGGCTTGGCGCGCGTATGGCTCCCAAGGAAGCCACGTCAGGCTCCCTGCCTACGGACCACACAGGCCACGTGCGCAGCTGTGGAGGGTGACAAGTTATTCCCATTGCCCCAGCGCAGGGGCAGGAGGGGGAGCCTGAGCTAGAGAATCGGTGACACCAGAGCCCCCCGCATCGACTCTTCAGCAAAACGCTCCCCGACTCTGGGACAGCCAAGCAGTCAGCACCCTACGCCCGCCTTCCCCAAAAACCTGATGCACAGATGCTCAGAGATGCAGTTCCTGTTCAGGCACAGCATTTATTGAGGATTTGCACAAAGGAAAGCTCCCAGGAGGAGAGGACTGTCTCAAAGAGGCACAGCTCTGCCCGTGGAGACCTTTTTCCGTCTCAGAAGTACAGCAGCCCTGTGAGCCGATCTTGGAGTTCCCTGTATTTACCCACAGCCTCAGCGTAGGCATCTGGCTCTTCCTCCGAGCGCTGGAATAGGTTGAATGGCTCAGCCGTTTGGAAGGCTGGAGGCAAGACTATCTCGTCGGGCATGTTCTCATTGCCAAAGAAGAAGTGCTCGAGGCGTTCCTCCTCCGGACAGTCGTCCAGGTACTCCATGATGTCCCTCAGCCGCATCGGCAATTCCCTCCTTCTCCAGCTTGAGACGGGCATGGTGTTCAGGAGGTGCATCACAACCGTCTTCAAGCTATCCGTGGAGGCGCCTGTGCCCAGCAGGATCCCGGCGCAGAGCTGCAGGCATTTCAGGTGGCAGGTGTCGTGTGGGGCCTGCCTGGCGATGTGCCTGAAGAACTTCACCTCTGCCACGGCGAAGCTTTCTGGCCACATCAGGCTGGGGGTGAAGGTGGCCTCTGGAGCCTGGCTGCTCAGGAAGATGTCTGAGTCGCCTTGCTGCACCCCAAGCACCATCTCAATGACGAGGGATCTCCCAGAGGCATTTGTCAGCTGCAGCTTGCAGGAGCGGCTGGAAGGCAGCACCTCCATGCTGTAGTGATGCGACTGAGGGATTTTCCGCCAGACTGAGCTCACCAAGTCCTGGAACCACTGGGCAGTTTGCTGCACGTTGAGGTAGGAGCCAGTGCAGAGGGTGTCCAGCAGGCTGGGACCCTGATTTCTCCTGAGCTCCTCCTCTGGGTGGTGGAGGAAGCAGAGCATGTTCTCCACACCTTGGTCCCTCCTGCAGGTGCATTCCAGCTCCACGAGGACACAGGCGTCCGTGGCCAGCCTCGGTCCTGTGGGGGCCCGGTCCACCTTTAAGATGTGTCCACGGGGGGGCTTCAGGGGCACAAGCAGGTGGTAGACAGCATCGTGCCCACGGGGACTCCAACCTTCAAAGGAGCTGCCCACCCCGATGGCTGGCTGTGGCAGCGGGAAGAAACTATCTGACAAGTCCTCTTGCAAGACACCGACGAGGTCGCCCACCAGCTCTTCCACCTCCTGGCTCCTGTTGGCCTCGCTCCACACTGCCCGCTCGACGCGGTTTGTAAAATTCCTGATCAGACGTGCCTCTTCATCAGACTCTTCACCTTCCTCCTCCTGCTCTGGGAAGTAGCCCCTCTCCTCTTCATCGCTGCCTGAGCTCTCCTCTTCATCGCTGCCTGAGCTCTCCTCTTCCTCATCGTTGTCTGGCTGACGGCTCCTTTTCCTGCACCACCAGCAGGGCCCAGCGAGCAGCACCAGGAGTGCAGCAAACGCCCAGAGCTGCCATTGCTGCAAGGCAGCCAAGAGTAGGTCTCCGCAGGCAAAGCCTCCCTGTGCCTGACTCCTCTGCTCCTGGCGCTTCTGCCCCTCGCTCTTCTGCTCAATGTCCCACAGCAGCCAAGTCACCTTCCACCGCAGATACTCCTCGCGCTGCCGCACGCGCTCGCGCGTGGCCTCACCCAGCCCATCGCCGACCCTCTGCGGCTGCTGGACGATGCTTAGCAGAAGCAAGACAAGGTGCACTATGGCAGCCATGGCCTGCGGGAGGAGGGAGAGAAGGGGTTCAGTGGGGCTGGGAGGGAGCTGGCGGCGGGGGGAGCGGGGAAGGGAGTGTCCGGGAGCTGGGGGCAGGTGGGAGAGGGGCCGAGGCAGCGGGGAGGCAGCAAGGCCTGTGCCCAGCCCCGGCGGCGGCGGCGGCACCGTGCCAGGCCGCAGGCGCTCCCGCCAGCGGCTGGGCCCTCGCTGCCGGCTGAGATCCCACCCCCCCTGGGGCTGTGTTTCTGCCCCAGCCCTGGCCCAGCCCAGCCTCCCCCCGCCAGCCCACGCACCACTGTCCCGTGCCGAACTGGGGCAGCGCTGCCCGCTGCTGCCCTTTATAGCCGCCCCCATTGTGACGCGTCCCCTGTGGTGTCCCGGGCGACGCAGCGCAGCACAGGCCCGCCCGGCAACCAGCGACCCCCCCCGGCTCAGCGACCCACAGCTGCCCCGGGCAGCCCCAGCCCCACAAAGTACGGACCCAGCCGGGCGGGCCCCGGGGCTCCCAGGGGCTCCCTTTACCAAGCAGACAGTACCCCCCCAGAGCCTCACCAAACAGAAAATGGGGTGGCGTGGCCCGGCCTGGGGATGCTTGGCTTGCTCCTTGAGATCCCATCCCGTGGGATGGCACCGGCTGCCTTGGTGCTGGCCTCTCAGCTCGTGCTCCTGGGTGTGCTCTGGGTGCCTTCATGGCACCCGTGGGCAGGCGGTGGGGTGTCCCGGTGGTGGGGTGGGGCCTGTCCATGCAGGATCTCTGTTCCCGCTGTGCCATGGCGGGAGGACGTTGCTCCCAAGGAGACATTTCCCAGAGGTGATGCTGGGGATGTGGGTGGAGATTTCCCAGTGGGCATCTCCCACCGCCGATACAGCCCCGGTTTCTCCGTGTCCAGCACGTTGCGGTCTGTGGTACCAGCTCCCCGAGGAGCGTCTGGGAGGGGGCGCTTCAGTGGTGCCTCTCGCTTGGTCCCTGCCCAGCCAGAGCTGGCGGGGAGTTTCTCTGCTCATTTCAAATTGTCACCATGGTTGTGACAGTGTGAAGAGAAAACAGTGTGAAAATCATGGTTGTAGCCAGCATGGTCCCCACTGGCTGCTGCGCTGGGGAGACAGATCATTGATAGGAGAACGCTGCTGCTCTTGGCTTGTACTGCTGTGGACTAATGTTTGAAACAGAGCAAAACTAAAAAATATTGTGAATAAGATTTTCCCTCTGCGCCAGTTACCATCTTTAACTGCTCTTCAGCTTTCTGGGTTGGTGTAGACTTCATGGTCCCTGTTTTTTGGAAGCCCGGCAGCCACAGGCACAAGCAGAGACGTGTGCAGCAGCTGGGACCACACAGTTTTCAGAATTGGGAAGTCATCCATCAGGGTTTGGGAAACCTGGGTGTTTCCGGAAATGGGGAGGGAGAGGAGATGAGCCCCAAGCTCCCCACAGCGTCCACGCAGCGCTCCTGCCTCTCACTGACATGTTAGCACTTGCTCTTTTCTGTACACTATGAGATGTAAATGTTTATTTACATCACTTGTACAATCAGAAACATCAGATGTGGTTATAATAAATCAGCAGTCCTCTAGCCATGAAAATTAAAGTTATGTAAGAGGTAATGCACAATTTTAATGGACATTTTTGTATTTCATGGTGCCTTAGCATTTAAGTATGAAAAATGGTACGTTCAGTATCCCACAAGGGATTTGGAAGAAGTCCCTCTGGCTAATTGGTGAGTTTCCTTTGGGACAGTCTATGCAGACATGATCATCCCCACCTTATCTCCGGCACTGCGCATGGACAAGCTGAAAGCACGTCCTTTGCCAGGCCTCCAGCATCCGTGCTTTCCCTGCATGGAGTTGTGCAGTCGCCTGCCAGTGCACCCCTGCTACGCTTGTCCTGTTGTTGGGGTGTTTGTGCCATAGATATTGGTGACTCCACACGCAGGTATTGCCACTATAAACCTGCAGCTTTAATTGAAACTTTTTCTTCTTGGCTGTCCCAGGCCTGCTTCCCCAAGTCTGCTTTGAAGGTCTCATCTGCCCTCTGCCTCCTCACTGCAATCCCGAATATCTGAGTATGAGTCCCTCTGTGCCACCACCGTTAGACCTTCACTTAACCTCACCAGTCCTCTTCTCCATGCCTTTTTTCAGGTTAACAAGGCAAACTTTGATTTTAAACTATTTAAACATCACCTTGATTGATTTTTATTTTTTTATGTTATGTATCTCTTACACCTGTGGCATTTTTTGAATAATTACACTTCTGGTATTTTAACAAATAGTTGCAAATTAAAGGAGCGCATGCTGAAGTCAGAGCAGATGGGCTGAATAAATTTATTGATTTGGCAAGAATACCAAGAGAAATAACCTCCCTTTATAGGGCAGGGAAGAAGAGAAAGGACAAGTAAAATTAATAGAATAGTTCAGTTATCTTCAGAAAAAAATGCCATCATCAACTCAGTAGTGGCTGATGGGCTGGCAGCTGTGGGAACAAAGAGATGAGAGAAAGCCAGGCAGGGAGGTTACATTACAAAGGCAATATGGACATATATGGTGTAGGCATACGTGTGTGTGTATGTACGTATGCATGCAAGCCCACAGACCCTAATATGTATGAATCACAGAGCGGTTTGGGTTGGAAGGGACATTAAAGCCCATCTAGTTCCGCTCCCCTGCCCTGGGCAAGGACCTCCCACCAGCCCAGGTTGCTCCAAGACCCGTCCAGCCTGGCCTTGAACCCCTCCAGGGATGGGGCAGCCACAGCTTCTCTGGGCAGAGGAAAGCAAACTGACCTGCCCCAAACCTGGGCTGCCAACCCTGAAGAGCCCAATCAGCCCAGCAGCTGGGGTGGAAGCAGCTCTCTCTGCGCTTCACACAGCTGTGCCCCATTGCTGGGGATATTTACCTTCCCCTGGGTCTAGGGGCAGCTCCTGGGGGTTTGAGCAGGGAGGCACCATCATCACCCACCATCGTGTTTGCAGCAGGGCTCTTTCCTATAGCTTTACCTGTTGATGAAAGCACAGTTGTAGCCCTGCGAAGGTGCTCCGTGATGGGCAGCCTTGAGGACCTTGTTCCTGTGGGATAGCCCTGGTTCCCTCATCCCTGGTGATGCTTGGCTGATGCAGGTGAGCTCTGAGGGTGGTGGCTCTGTGCTCTTCCAAGGGCTCTTGCTTTATATTTTGAAACATCACATCTTTAAATCTTCCATTTGATAGCTTCTGTCTGATCAATGGATTTTGGACTATAGCTGAGAGAATTATTTTTTTTCAGTTTTACATTTGTTCTTACGCTGCTTCTGTTCTTCAGGTCAAGCAGGATGCATCTCCTCAGTGTTTTCCCATTTCTAGGCAGCAATGATATCCCTAATATCACACCAAAAATAAGTCCAAATTAATGGTGTATAATAGGGAAAGTACTGTCTGCTCAGCCTTTCCCAAACACACTGGGGGATGAGACATTTTGGAAGCTTGTGGGTTCATCTCCTGCCCACCTGGGAGGAAAATTTCCATGTTTTCCTTTTGCACCAAGGCTGGGATACACAACTGCTGTGGGAGGTTTTTTCGTATCAACTGTCAAAGCTCCAAAGCATCCATTAGGTGTAGTTGCCTTTATGAAAGTTAACCCTTCCAGTTCCACACTGTGGCCCATACAGTGCCCAGAAGAGGTGGGGTGGGTGGGTGGGGTGCCACCAGGTGACTGTGCGGGGACATCTCACCGTAGTCTCTTCTAGATGTAAGGATCTGTGGGCTATTTCCTGGTCTCAGGGATCAAAGACTTTCTGTATTTCTGTAGAACAGAAGCTCAGAGGAGAAATCGATATGTTCAGCTCCTCTTTCTTTCCTTGATCACTCTGGTCATTCGCTGTCATCTTGAAATGCTTCACCTGGGCAGGCAGAGTGAACCACTCCTGCACCTTAGCAGAGACTGTGGGAGCTGTCTGTTTCCCTTGCAGGTCTCTCTGGCGCTTATTACATAGAATTGTAGACATTAAATCAGCAGAATTACTGCAGTGCTCCAGCCAGACTAGTGACTGGATCTATGCATTAATTTTCAAGTTCATTAGGGAACTGCTTGAATCTGGAACAGATGAGGTTAGAAAAGGAATGAAAAAAAGAAAAACAGAATATAGGTATCATGAAAAATATCTTTTAAATGCTGCTATTAAAGCATTTTTTCAAGGGTTTAGTAGCAGATTGCCAGTGGGCATAGATGGATTTTTTTTTTTTTTTAAAAAAAAAGCTACAAAACAGGTTAAGAATTTGAATTGAGCATACTTAATCTTTCCATTATACACTCAGAAAGAAAACAGGATGGTTCTTTTTGCTGGCTACAAGTGAATACAATATGCAGATTGCTTATGGTTTTGTCTAGTACATTCAATTAAAATAGATTTCTAAATTCTGTAGTCTGGCTATAGAAACATACAAGTACATACTGTGGTGGGGCTGGGCTGGAGAGGGTGTATATCTAGATGAACAAAGCAGGACGTGCATATGGAGAATGTGCCAGAGACATTTTTTTTTGGAAGGTGCAAACTGCTTTTTTGCACAATGTCTGTGAAACTGAAGCACTCCAGTCACATAATACTTAAGAGCATCAAATGACTTCGGTATATAATATTTCCAGAGAATAAGGCACTTCAGATGTATCCATGAGTTTCGAGGACAGGTTAGCTGTCTTGCCAAGCAGAGAGAGGCAGGGAGTTTTATTTTGCTTTTAAGTTTAGTGCTGTCATTTTTTTTTTTTTTTAGAAGTTGGCACTGTATAGATTTCAATTCCCATATTAGCTTTGCAGATTAGAAGCACAAGAAAGAGCCACTGTGTCAGGGAGCTTGATCTCCTGCAGAACCCTCAATACCTGCTGCCCTTTGGGCAGAAGTCTGCTTTGAATAACTCTCTTTTAAACTGGTTAAACATAGCTGATACCAGTTCAGCCATTTGTATCAGAGCTTAACATGGATGGGATGCACGTAGTCCTCACTGTCGTCACGCAGACTGGTGAGTCTGCTGGTGGTCAGTAGTCACTGTCCTTACACAGACTGGTGAGCAGCAGTGTGGTGTGCTGAGATACCCTCCTGGTGGTGAAGGCAACAGCCCAAAGGTATCTGTGCACTGAGAGCAGAAGAGAGAAGGTCTACCTGCCTTCTTCTGCTGCACAAGCTGGGCTGAGAGGTTGTGTAGCACCTGCTACAAGACCTAACTCAGGTCCATTCGGTTCAGAGCACTGGGCTGCTCCAGCCTTTACTGGATAAAAACTTTCTAAGTTCCTATAAATCTATATAATCTATTCAACGTTAATCTACTGATGCACCAATGCAGCTGTGATTAATCTATGATGGATAAAAAGCCACTCAGCTTCTGATGATCAGTTCAACATTGCAGTGGTGATAATACTGATGATGGGACTCTGGTCACACAAATATAAGAGAAACTTCAACCTTCTGAGCCTCTCTAACACATTTTCATATGTTCCAGAATGTTTATGTTTGTATGTTGCTATTCCCAGAAGACAGATTTATGAGTATGTTACTATATGGTCTTTTTTAAGTTTTGTTTCCTGAAAACTCTTTTTTGAGGGTTGAAACAGAAACCAAGAGTACAAAAAAGAGCACTTAGGAAAGTAAATAGTGACTGGGTTGCAGTGGAGCTCCTGTGGGAAGGAGCACTGTATCTGTGACACTTACACCTGGACCACCGAGGTTGTGTTGTTCAAGATTTGTTTTGCTGTTCTTAAATGTCAAGAGTGCTGAGTGCTTTCCCACACCTTCACAACACTTGTATTTCCCTAGTTTTGGGACAATACATAATGTCAGATTTAATCTGAGATAAACACTAGTTCCTTGGGCCAGGTGGGAAGATGTCTCACTGTACAGTTTCTTGAAGAGATTGTGGGGCAGGAAATCCCTAAAACTGAATTAAAAGCCTTCGGATCTCCTTCTGGTAATTTCTGAGGGTTTCATGGCTCTGGTCATCCCTGTGAAAAATGCAGTGGGTGCTGGCATACAGGTACGGTCTCTGCCACTCTGTGTCCAGCTGAAAACAAAATACAGCAGACTGCCCTCCCTTTTGCCCTCATAGCATGTGAAATAAACGGGCCTGAATTAGATAGACTCTTGCTGTGTATTCTCCCCCACTCAACTACAGAGTACTCCCTTCACAGAGAATTTGACAAAGCAACCAGAAAAATAAGAAAAAAAGAAAACACCAAGAAGAAACCCTCACTGTATGTATAGCTACAGCAGAGTGCAGATCTCCTTTTAGTAAGAAAAAGACCTATTTGGAAGGTGACATTCCAATAATAAGTCGCCACTTCGTACAGCTCTGGGCTGTCCCAGTACTCTCTCTTGGGCTTGCTGCTGCACAGTGGGAGTAGTCCTCTTGGTCCCATGCACAGGATCAACCATCCGAGACTCGTGGCTCTCAACAGAAAAAAAACCCCAAACAACTCCTTGGTTACGGAGAGATTTACCAAGGCATTGTGCTAGAAGCAGCAAATGAAACATTGCAAATTAATGGTGAATGGGTGGAAAAGCTTCAGTGTTCCTGGGTCACTTCTGCTTTGACTACAGCCATCTTTCACAAGAGATTCTTAGGAAATATGTTTCATTTCAAAAAGCATTTTTTTTCCTCACATTTTGCTCATTAAATTGTTCACAAAAAATTAACAAATGAGACTATTTGCCAGAAAAATTGTGCAGCTGGTGTTCTCGAATGCTAGTCTGTGCTGCTGGAGGATACCATATTGCTAACTGCTCGTAGATATGCCTTTGAACGCTATCTCCTTCCTGGCAGTATGTGGGGCTCTTGCTGAGCTTCTCCTGAACGCTTCCCTTATTTTATCTTTTTTACTTTCCCTTTTTTAAATCAGTGCATGGAGCTTATGCCTCCCTTCCTGATAATTTCATATAGACGCCTCCCTGCACCCGAGAGGAGCGTATGGTTTGGCATTCAAGGCCCAATGGCAGAGCCCTCCTATGGGGAAGGGAACAGCTGCTGGCTCCTATGGGCTGTCATCAACCCTACAGAGGCAGCCCATAGGAGGGTCGTGTCACTAAAAGTGGCAAATTTACATCCTGAGGCAAGGGACTTTGCTTGTGTCAGGCTATTCACTCAATGTGGGGCTTAAATATTGTGCTTGCACCCAACAGTACTCTGCAGTCGGTGGTCATAACCTTGGTATTTGGAAGGAGAATGGAGCCCATTAATAGTAAAAAGACGTTTCCAAGGGCTGGCCTGGAGCCCCATCAGGCCTGGCCTGACCTAGGAAGACCTGAATTCTTCCCCTGTGTCTATGGGGATCTCATGGGCAGCTCTAACTCACCTCAGCAGGGTGATAGAAACAGTTGGAGAATTATAGATTCCCAGCCTTCCCCCCTCCCCCCAAAAAGAAAAAAAAAATAAATCTTATTCTGGGAGGTATTAATAGAAGAATTCTCTGAGGATTTGAATAACATTAGGTCGCTCTGATGTAGTTAATCTTAGCATGTTGCATCTAATTTTGTGAACTAGACTGTCAACAAAATATATAAGGATATGGGAGAATTATAAAACAGCAGTCATAATACGAGGCTTAGAAAGCACTACAGATCAGGGAAGGTCAGAATAATTTTTCCTGGTGAAATTCTCGAGTGGTGGTATGTATGGCATGCACCTGAGGAACCTTGTGGAGTTTTCTTCTTCAGCATTTTTAGAGCATGGGATTGTGCTTGCAGAGCGTGGCAGAATGACGTCCTGAGATGCCACAGGCGTTTGGCCAGGGTGTAGCTTCTGCATTATGGGAATGGGGGATTTATGACATGCAGCAACTGAACAAAACCCAAATGGTACTTTCAAAGGTTGAAGAGAAGATGGTGTTCAATAGTGAAAAGTGAAAGGAGAAGGGAAGGGTGAAATCTTAAATTTCACTGATGTTTCAGTTCTCCAAAAGCAAAGTTAAAGTTTCAAAGTAACTGAGGAAAAAACGTTTACTTTCTTTATGCAATTTCTATTGAAAGCTTTTTTTTTCATCTTAGGCCTTCCTGGAACTCCATTTTAAAGTCAGAAATCTTGAAAGATATGTTAGTTTGAATTATTACCTTTCTAATACAAGAGGAAATACAGTTATCAAATGAGGAGGCATCCAACAAAGCTAGAATGGATATATACGTTTTACAGGCATAGATTTTCATGGAATTTAACCTTAAACCATTTATAGTTTAGCAGTTACATGTACATTGATTTGCATCTAAGGCTGCATAGATTTTAATGATCTCCTTTGAATTTGATTTAATGTCTTTGATATTGACAGTAAGATATCTACCATGTTTCCTCCTCTATCACTTTCAAAGTTTTTCCCACTACTTGTGGTTTGATGCGGCAAACTGATTCTGCAGCCTGATTCTGAAGTTCATTAATATTATCAAAGATCTGTGGGGGGATGGCAGCGATAATCTAAAGCGCATGCAGAAAAAAATCTGCTTTTAAAAAGAATAATTAACTTCAGCTCTTGCTCAGTTCAGAGTTTATCAGCAAGGTTAGGATGAATTGTTTCAAAATCTATTTTTAAAAGGATTGTAGCTTCATTATCAAAGCACTGATGACCTCTAATGAATTAAGCATTGCTCTGGTTCTAACAGGGGCTGCAGGGAACTTTGCTGTAGGTGGAGGGGAATAAGCAGGCCACAACATTTACTAAAATTTGAGCTTTTAGATGGTTTTCAGCAGTGAGGTTTCCATTCTGTCCTATGTGTCACCTGGGGTCTTTGCCAGTGGATGGCTTGAGGTGCTTCCCCGCTGGCTGCAAAGCCCTGGGCACGTGGCTGGAGCTGATGAAGGTGCATGGAGCTGCTGATGGACTTGTTTAACTGTGGGTCAAGCAACATCAGGCAGAGCTGAAGTCAGTCGGCAGAAAGCTCTGCAGAGGAGAAGAGGCAGCCAAAGTGGGAGAAGAGTGTTTAGGGCTCTGGGGTGGGTGCTGTATGAAGCTAACAGGTGCTGGATGCTGGCACTGGAAGTCAAGTGTTACCCAGGGCTGTAGCAGCTTGTCGGGCATCATGCAGAGGGCTGGCTCTGCGGCTTTGCCAGCCCGGTGTGGGAGGTACTTGTATGTCCCCAGGGACATGGGCTCTCACCCCACACACTGCTGGTGTGCCCTGCGTGCTCATCGGGGCTGGGGACTAGGGTGACTAGTGCAGACGAGCATCATGGTGGCCCACCAGGAAGACTGGTGGTAGCAGGGACATTGGCTGTAGCGTGGGGATCCTCAACAGTGACTCGTACATGGAAATATCAATAATGCATTAGAAAATACCAGTAAATGTTCTATGATAAATTTTGCCGAGACTGAAGCTGTTTTTACATTTAGTTTGTGTTTTGCAGCTGCTGGGTAAGTGCCAGGGGAATGATTGTTAAGTTTAGGATTTCATTGTTTCACTGAAAATGGGTGCAGCGTGGACTTAAGCACTTCCCTGGGCACCCGTATTTCCATATTTTCTAGAACCCCATAGAGCTCTTAATAATATGTTAAGTATTTTAAGTAGTAACCATAACAAGTTACTAAATTAGGAGTTTAGATAGCGGAACAGTTCTGGAAACTTAGAATTCACTTGCCAGTTCTGCTGCAAACTTCTGCAAGACCTCATATGACTACTTAATTTTGTAGCTCATTCTTTGTAGAACAGCAATGACAGTTCTCCTTTTCTGGACACTTCTATTATTATTACTTTATAGATTTTAGCTACTGACCTCACTGATGGATGGATTTCTTTGTAGAAGATATAGATCAAGTACCCTATACTGCTTTTGCTATATTTTACAAGTACTGTTTCTTCAGAAGAAAGGATGTGTGAACTACAGCTCATGTTGGACAGTTTATCGGACCATCAGGACTTTTACATTGAAACACATGTGTGTCTTATAAATTATATACAATAAAAAAAGCTAATTTTTAAAGCTTTTTAAATATATTTTTGCAATTAATTACATTTAAGAGTTTTACATTAAGGAGGTTGCAGAAGAGTTGGTGTTGGAAGGGACCTCTAGCTCCCTGTTCAAGTAGGGTCAGAGACACAATAGAGCAGGTTGCTCTGGGCCGTGTTTGGTCAGGTTTTTAATATCTCCAAGGATGGAGACTCCACAACCTCTCCAGACAACCTGCTCCAGTGTTTGACTAACCTCACGGTGTGGCAGAGGAGAGGAAGTGTTTTCTTATGTATAAATAGAATTTCATGTGTTTTAATTTGTGACCGTTGCCTCTTGTCCTGCCACTGGACACCACTGAGGGGTCAGGCTCAGTCTTACTTACATCTAGACATGGGTGAGATCCCCCCGAGCCTTCCTTTCTCCAGGCTGAGCAGTCCCAGCTCTCTCGGCCTCTCCTTGTGTGAAAGATTGTCCAGTCCCTTCATCATCTTTGTGGCCCTTCGCTGGATGTGCTCCAGTAAACCCATGTCGATCTTGTACTGGGGAGCCCTGCACTGGACCCAGCACCCCGGCTGTGTGTCTCCAGCACTGAGCAGAGGGGCAGGACCCTTTCCCTTGACCTACTGGCCACGCTCTGCCTGATGCAGCCCAGGAGGGTGGTGACTGTCTTTGCCACAAGGGTGCATTGCTGGTCATGGTCAGCTTGGTATCCACCAGGACCCCCAAGTCCTCCTCTTTCCAGTTGGTTGGCTCCCAAGGTGTACTGGTGCATGGGGTTGTTCCTGCCCTTTCCACTCCACCAGATTCCCGTTGGCCCACTTCTCCAGAAGCCTTTTGCACTTTGCGGAGACATGGAAGCTCTTGGTGTTGCCCAGGGTGGTGCTTTGCTCTGGCATGTGTGTGGGTGATGGAGGGCAGTGGTCCCAGCTGGGGCAGAAGAGCTGCTGCTGGCACAGCAGCACTGCTCCTTGCTAGAAGACCCTTCCTACATCCCGTGTATTTGTACCAGTTCCAGATTTTTTTTGTACCCATTATTGAACTCAGTAGCACGTCTTTCCTGGCTAAGACTTTCCTTTTGGCACTTCCTCGCTGGAAAGAAAGCTAAGGGCAGAGCTCAGGCTGTGACTCGGCAGGCAATGCATAGGAAGTCAGCAACGGAGCGTTTACAAGTGTGATGTCGGGGCAGTTCCAGAGCCAGGCGGTCTGACTGCACACCTTACGAAAGGGGGAGAGGGACACCAAGCGTGCAGGGCTGGCCTGCTTCTCTCTCGAAGCAGCGGAAATGTGCATTGAATCAAAACGCTGCTGTAAAGGGAAAGGCACATATTTGTCTATGGAATATGAGCCAGAAGGGGGTGCTTCCATCATGTCCTTGCTCTGGGTTATATATGAGCAGAAGGCAAAACCTTTCAAGGCATTAGGAGTACTAGCTCAAGCAGATGCAGTGAGACAGCTCCTTACCTCCTCTTCCCCATAGTCATCTGTGAAATTAGTCCCTTGGGTGAGTTGTAACCAGATGTGGAGACATTTTTTTTTCAATTTATTTCAGCTATATTAGCAAGAACACTTGAATTTCTTTTTATTTATCCTTTACTTTTCATCCTAGTATGGTATAGGAGCCACTGCAAATGTAACACTTGCCATCCTAAATTAAATGCAGGGAAAACTGCACCTATCTCAGGTAATGCTGCCCCAGCAGCTGCTGACTTTGGTCATATACACTTTAGGAGATGGCCCGGTTCGTATTCCTGTCAAGCCCCTGCAGTGCACTGCTCAGAGATTAGAGCGGAGCACCAGAAGGGAAGTTTGGAGGGGCAGGGAGGGCTGTTCTCAGATTGCAAGCCCATGTTGATCCAGGACACCGTTCCAAAGGTGTCTTGCCACGGCAGTGGTCCCTGACATGCTCAGCCGGGGCTGCAGACATCCAGGGGGATCACAGGAGGTGACATCTGGGGAGGAGGTCCCTGCCTTGTAGCCTCCCGTTCACTTGAGGAGATGCTGCCTTAACACGTGGCTGAGCGGGCTTCAGAGGTGTTGGGACCGCTCCTGTTTCATGGCACTCTGCCACAAAGGAATCGGAGCTGTAGGGGAATTCGGAGAAAGCCCAGCTTTTGCTTCCACACCCACCATGGCTCAGCAAGGCAGCGATGCTCACACCGAGCTCCGCACTGCGGTGTGGTGGCACCAAGCTCCCGGAGCACCCATCAGGGACTGCAGCACCAGCTGCCAACGGCTTCAACGGAGACGGGGCCCCTCTGGGACATAAGTTCTTTGGGAAACTTTGATCCTAGTGACTAAGGATGCTCAAAGTGCCTGAGCGAATTATGGTAACAGTTTACATTTGGACTTTCAAGACCCCTTTAGATGCTTTTTGTAAAAATTTAGCCCTCTCGCAGCAAATGAATAGATTTCAAGGGGCTGCATTGAAAACTTGCTCAGGTGAGGGTAGGAAAAAACAATTTTTCTTCTAAAATCATTCACCCATGGCATTTAAACATAGAAAACTTCAAGCCAGGATGAGATTTTATATACTAAATATAGTGGACTAGACTATTGTTCCTTTAGAAGGAAACACAGCTTACAGAAGCTTCATCTTTAAATTACTGTTCTACAGACTTGTTCTAACATCATCTACCTCCATTATGAACAGGCAAAATTGGTGTGAAGGCACCAATTATGTCTGGAATTGCCATCAACATGGGGACTCTCCTTTTTGTTTCCTCCCAGAGCTTTAGATGCTGCTATGTGTCTCGGTTGTGTCTTACGTGGGATAGGACATTCAATAATGCAGTAACAATACACTACTGCACTCAACATTTTTAACGTATTCCAAATCTCATTCTTTCCTGACACAACCCGACAGCATAAATAGGTATGAATAGATGTTAACCCTTGGTCTGCAACGTCCAAGAGGAAAGCCACGGGTCGGGAACAGCAGGCAGATGAGGGCTGTAGCAGGCAGGGGTTTGCTCAGCTGAGGCAACTGACAGACTCTGCCCTGCTGATTTTAAGGCACGATGTATTGACTCTGCTGTTCTTTGAGCCCCTTCATGACAGAGCAGAGATGGACATGCCTTCAGCTCACTGCAGGATAAAGCTAAAGCCTCTCTTAAGACTTAAATCTGGTTTCTGTTCAAAGGTTCTTAGTATCAATGAGCCAGCCGAGCCTCGTGGTTAAGTAGTTGTTGATGGTAATTGTCTTGGTAATTGCAGTTAGACTGTACAAAACAGTTCTTTTTTTTTTGCCTGAGGTGATTCCTACAGTAAAGTTTCCCTTACTGGAAAATCATAAGAGGGAATGAGTAAGATGTTTCACTTGTCCTTATTTCCATTCTACCTGTGAAGTGCAAGCCTTGTACCACTTTGATGCCAAGTGACCAGTGTCTTCTACTGCAGAGTTGTCCATACTTTCCTCCTGAGTATAGATTGAAAGATTGGACAAGAATATTGGGTCTTTAACAAGCTGGGACATGTGAAAATGCTTTTGGGATGTTTTTGCATAGATTCCCATTTATTTTTCTTCCTGGGATAGGTGCAGTGATGAGAAGATTTATTCCTACAGGGCACTAGACTGGTTTTGACTGGTTCTCAAAGACCTGGTAATTAGGTCTTTTTTTATTAAGATTTAGGAGAGTACACACACTTTTCCTTAGAGCTGCTGGAAGCAGTATTTTCCCCCCCGATGCCCTGAGCTCTCCCGTATGCGAGCTGTGGCTCCGCTGCACCCTCTGTGGCACGACCAGACCTGCAGCTCCGACCTCCCCGGCAGGGTCACAGACAGGTTCTGTGCCTGGAGCATCGCTAGTGAGAATCCTGCCTGACCAAATGGAGGTGCTGGGACTGGGGGGATGGCGTTCAAATACGGCCCCTGCCCAACAGAGGAGGCTATGTGCCTTTTGGTGTATTATCTCTGTATTTCCACTTTTTAAGTAATTCTCCCCTTCATCCTTTGCACCTCCCAGGAGGGCTTCAGGCTAGAGTAGACATACTTTAACACAAAAAACTTATATTTTTAATAACTTGTGAGTTTAGTGAATCTCTTTATTTTGAAAAGAAAAGCTCCCAAGAATCTGTTCTCCAGGTGACCTGTGTCCCGCTCTTCCCTGGGAGTTGTTGATCCCCTGCTGCTTTCCCAGCGATGGCATTGCTGTCTGGAGAGTTTCCTCCTAATAAACTACAGCATGCTGGACACGGCACTCAGGAAAAAATAGCCCATGTTATCATGCAATTAGCAACTGCAAATTTCTCCATGGCAGAAGGGGGATAAAGGTGGGAAGTGATTTGGTTAATTTTATCCTTTTTTTGGGTGGATGCAGGGGTGGCTGGTGGTTCAGGGCTCTTTCCTGATCTAGTTATTGTTATCTACAATACCAACAATTAAATGAAAGAAAGTGATTTTGCACATCACATTTAATTGCTGTCTTCATGTAATCTCTGAGCTTAACAGGAAGGCTTCCTTCATCAAAAGTCAATGCAAACACAGTTCTGAGTAGATGAGGAAGTAACTGATGTATCAGTAATGAATTAAATTAATTTTCACAAAATGAGCTGATGGCAGGATTTCCATGAATTAGGGTGGCTTTATGCTGGACCTGCTGTTAGAGCACATACGAACTGTTTCCTTGCCGCTGAGCTGAAAATGAGTGTTGGCAGACAGCAAGAACCAGCTTTGTTTCAAGTGTAGCGCTAAATGCTACATTAAAACAAGTTCCTAAGATGTCTAAGGAAATGGTTTATGAAAGGTGCTGATGAGTGATGCTCAATTAAACCACCATGAGTATGTTTTGACAGTATATTCAGATCCAAAACCCAGCTACCCGGCTCTGCTAAGGAGCTCTACTGAAATCAGTAAGATTATTTGCATGAGTAACAACAGCAGAAGTGTTTTCTCTGTTTGCACAAGAAAAGTAATTTTAGAAAAATACTGAGTTTATGATCATAGTTTACACATACAATATTAAATTCACAGTATAAATATTTGGTTTTTCTATAATCAGTTCTAAAAAGGTAAAGTAGTGAAATGTTGGAAGGGGAGTGGTAATTGTGGGTCAGATAAAGGTTTTTTCCAACTTCAATATTTTTTTTTAGATCCATTTATTTTTTAAATAAAGGGTGTCATGGTTTGGGGTTTTCTGGAATTTTAAACCACTAGCAAAGAACATCACCTTTGTCCAGCAAAAAGTGTCAGAATGCAATACTTTAGGTATTTCCAAACTTGCAACCAAAATATTTTCCTGAAATGAAGGGAAATGGTGCTGTTAAAGCCGGCTGAGCTCCGAGGGCGGTAGGGAGAGCGTTCTGTTATCAGGGGCATGAGCAGGGGGTGCTGCCCGCTGCCTTCCCGGGGGTCACCCGGGCAGCCACAGGCTGCTCTGGCGGCTCATTTCATCAGCCCACCTCTGGCAGCTGTCACCACCTGCAGTCTTTATTTTCTCTGACTTTTCCTTTCCAAATGAAATCAGCTGGAGATGAATCTGGGCTGCGTTTGTCTCAAAGGAGCGGCCGCAGCCCCGCTCACGGAGGACAGGGCACTGCAGCGTGAGCAACGCCACGAGGCCGGGGCTGCAGCGTCTCAACAGCCCTGGTTTTAACCTGTGCTTGGAGCAGCAGCAAGAAATGGCCCATCAGTGTTTCAGAAATGCCTTTCAAATATGTTGGCTAATGGAAGAACAGCAATTAATTTTTTAAGGAGTCCTAAAATATAATTTTGTGTTTGTGCATCATTTTAGTCATTGCTTTTGAACTACCAGCCAGAGTTTCTCCTGTTTATCGCAAGGACAAGCGAGACCTGAATCTCTGCTCGTGCATCTCTCGGGGGCAGTAGCATCAGGATAAATCCAGGAAACTCAGCTTTATTTAGGTCACTGACTGTTGAAGAAGGTTTTAAAATTAATATTACAAGCCTGAAGTTTTTTCTTTCCCCTCTCTAAAGAAGTGGGAGGCACTGAATAGACTCATCGCTGCCCTGTACAAATGCAAACAGGAACAGAAAAGGCCCCTGGGAGTCCAGCTCCTGGCAGAGCCTACCTGGGCTTTAAAGCAGAAACGTGGATGCCTCGGAAATAATTGTTCTTCAGGCTTAATTTCTCCTGCTTTAGAAGAGACAAAGGAGACAAGTGGTAATGATAAAGGAAGCTTGGATTTGATATCTCAAGAATAAAATAAAAAAAATCATTAGGGAAAAGTTATCGTTAGGGATCCACAGAACATGTAATTAAAGCAAATTCCAGGAAAAAAAACCACAAGAGGAGATAGTCTGAGATATTTAGAGCTATGCAGAGAGGGTGCAAAATGGGCTGTTTGAGGAAAAACAGCGATTAGCAAAGCAAAGGTGCGGTGGCACTGGCCAGTGAAGGGGGCAGGCTGGGCGGCAGCGGTGTGTCCGTGTGGGATGGGCAGGGACAGGTCCTGGCTCCCTGCCGAGGCTCTCCTTGGTGTGGCTTTGCTCGGACAGCGGGGATGTTCTTGTGGCTCTTCTCGCCTTGTCCTCCCACCATGACCCTGGGGAGCAGCTCTTCTGGCCCCCACCATTTTGGCAGCCCTGCCAGCAGGCGGTGATATCTGGCGGGGCTTTGGTAGGGTGCCCTTTGGTAGGGTGCCAGGTGTGCTGTGCACAAATGTCCCTAAGTAGGTTCATTTCCATGCACATGGATGTGTCACCAGGGGCATGTGCTCGGGCAGGGGGCTCTGCAGGGATACGACAAGCAATGGGACAAGACGAAATGGCCTCAAGTTGTGCCAGGGGAGGTTTAGGATGGGTATTAGGAAAAAAAATCTTCCTGGAAAATGTTGTCAAGCGTTGGACCAGGCTGCCCAGGGCAGTGGTGGAGTCGCCATCCCTGGAGGGATTTAAAAGCCGGCAGACGCGGTGCTGAGGGACACGGGGTAGTGGTAACTTGGCAGTGCTGGGTTAACGGTTGGACTCGATGATCTTGAAGTTCTCTTCCAACCAAAACAATTCTATGATTCTCTGCAGGGATCACACTCCGCAGCAGGCAGGGTGGGAGGAGCAGGATCTCTGCTCGAGGAGCCTCTTACCAAGCAAAACCAAAGCTTGGTCCCGTGGAAGCCCTGGGCTCCACAGAATCAGCAATTTCTTCCTGATCCTTTTTTCCAAAGGCTGTAAAGAAGGCTTTTTCTTCCTCCTAAGACAGTGCAATATTCCAATGCTGCAGACAGGCTGTGTGCTCGCTCTGGAGGGCCCGTGCCTTCTGCCCGTGACAGCATTGCCTCTGGGCTCGGGAGAAAGGACCGCTCCAGGCGGGGAGCACGCTGCCACGCAGCCTTCTCGGGGGCAACGGTGGGGTAATCGTTAATGCAAGAGTTGTTCTCCTTTGGGTAGAAATCCCTGTGCAACCTGGGGCAGCCAGGTCCCCGAGCTCAGAGGGTCTGGGGGCTGCCGAAGCTCTCCTGCATCTCTCTTGCATCTCTACCAGCCCACGTACCTTGGCCGTGTTCCTACTTGGCATTTACTTGCAAATACATTCAGTTTCTCCTAACTTGTGCTGATGTTTTACATATGCCAGTGCAGAGCTGGAATGTCCAAACACTGAAAATCCGTGGGCAATTCTATAGATCAGAAGGTTCTAGCAAAAGAGAAAGAAAACATCGTTTTTGCTTTGCTTTTGTTCAGTGAGCTTGCTGATATCACAGCGCTGCAGCCTCGGGAAGTGAAAGCAGGAGCTGGCTGGGAACTGAGGGAGGTTATCCATAAAAAACATGATATAAACTTTTTGGGAGGTGCAAAGGGAATTTTTAACATTATCTTTTAAAAAATTTTCAATGTCATATCTTCACTCAGACCATTTGTTCCATGCTACATGGTCTGTTTAATTTCATTGTACTTTATCACTTTTTTGTTAAATATACAATGGTCATATAAGTGAAAATGATATTGAACCTGAAACAGTTCCTATTGCTTTGATGTCCTTCAACTTTTTTCCCACCGAATTATTTGTCTTGTAGGAAACTTCTGAAATGATGCTTTCCTTTCTGATTTATATTCCGCTTTTCATTCCTTGCTTTTTTTCAGGATTTCCCTTGGAACTGGAATTTTAAACCACAGCTGGCTTTGCTAAAAATACACTTGTTAAAACCTTTGGATTTCATTTAGATATATTATATGCTCAGTTGTCTCTGGGCGCAGGGATTTTCTGTAGAACATCAAATATTGGGAGAACTGGAAACTCTGTAGGGGATACTCCTGCACTTCCACTCTTTACTGTGGGGTTGGTACGAAGGAGCAGGTGCTGTGTGAGCCCAGGAGGCATTTCAGTCCAGCACGAGGGGTTTAGCCAGCAGGCAGGCGTTAAACCAGGTAGAAAAAGTTAAGGAAAAAAAGCTGAACTGACCACGAAAAGGTGGAGTGCAGAACGGTCCCGGGGTGTTGGTGCTCGGGGTACAACAGGAAGGTTGAAAGTTGAAGAGGTTCAGCCTTTGGGCCTGTCTGTCCTGGGAGGGCTGAACCCTCCAGCCCTCTGGGAGCTTCACCACAGCGGGAGCATCCCCAGGTCCCGTAGAAACCACTGGGGCTGAGCCCAGCTGGGCACACCACAGATCGGAACCTTACAGACTCCTACCAACGTCCCCATAAACACCCTCCGGGGTTTGGTGTCTCCTCCCCAGTGTGTGACTTGTTTGCTACCTAAAAATGGTGAAAAGTGCTTGTATCCATTTGTGTTGATGCATCTGTGTTTGGGCAGTTAAATATTTATTGAACATATAGTCTCTTGTGCAGCTGTGCTGTCTGTAAGTGAATTGTGTGGATGGGGCCCTCCAAAAAGGAGCATATTCATGGTGATCGGGTCCTAAAATCAAAGCATGAACTCCTCTGAATGCGGTAGCCACAGGGGATTTTTTTCATGCTTATAGTTAGATATGAATTCCTTAAATTTTTGATCTCTGGAAGAGGTGGAGAACATGTGCGAGTAAATACGACCGGTTTTGGTGGAGCCTTGATTCCGGTTGCTCATAGGCTGTCTGGGCTGGAAGAAAATATCTGCAATTTACCTCAGATGATTAAAAAAAAAAAAGCTTTGTGGAATTGTAAATAACACTGGGGCTGGGTCAGCTGGACAGATGGACATGGACCAGACCATGAGATAAGTTTGTTTGAAAAATACGGGTATTTTAACACAGCCAAATGGAGAGGTGCTTCTTGAGCAACCAAAATAGCTGATATTTATGTGAGGGATGGAGGTCTGGAAACCTGTGGGATCATAGCGGAGGCTTCAACGCGAGCTCTCAATACCATGCTGAAAGCGAAAGGGCAGCCACAATTGCTGGAGGTGCAGGTGATGTATGTGGGGCAGGAGGAGGGTCTGAACGTGGCTTTGAGATGAAATATCTCAGCCCAAAAGTGCTGATCCTCAATATGGACATGCACGAAAATCTTTACTTGTCGACAACCCTGAGCATCTTTCTTCTGCTTGGAGCTTCAGCTGATGAACTGTTACCGACGATGCTCGCCACTGGTGCAGGCGCCGTGGCCTGTGAGCAGGGCTGGGTGCAAGCCCGTAGGACGGGTCCTCCACCACCTTTTGTGTTTCACAGAACAGCAATAACGCTTCTTGTTTAAATGAGGAATGGCAAGATTGCAAATGCTTTGGTTTACCGTGCTAGCATGCCATGCAGGTAGAATGCACTGAAAGTTCAGATAAGATAAAAAAAAACCAAGGTGATTGAACTATTTTTGTGAGTGTAGTGTCAATAAACTGTTATGAATTCTTTGATATTTACCCACATGGCTCTATTAAGTGATTATTATTGCAAGCACACTTTCTACTAGTCAGATGAAGGAATATATGCCATTAAAAAGTTAACTCTAATTTCCAATGTAATATTGTCATTAAATTTCTGTAAATTAAACTGCGAATCCCTCAGGATTTTGAAGAGATTGTATGTCAGAGAGAAGACACTGCAGTGAATAAAGGCTGCATCTGTTTAGCCAATATCATCAGGATCTTAAAATTGAAATACACTGCCATAATTCTGCATGGTTTCTATTTCTTTGGAATATGTTATACTTCGTGTGTGTAGTAAGAAATCATTAGACAATGGGTGAGAATGGATAGAATTTTTGCGGAAGCATTTAGAGAAGATGACCTTATTAATACTTAAAGAAAAAGCGTAGTGGGCCCAAGCCTGTAAGGTGGGTTGTGCCCGGATGTTGCTGTGGTGCGTGTGGTGCGGTCTGGGAGGTGGGTGATGCTCGGTGGTGCCGATGGAGTTGGGCAGGGACTTGGCCCCATTCCCTCGCCCTGCCCTGCCCAGGGCACCCACTGCTGCCTGCAGGAAGGGGCTTGAAGTGCTTTAGCTGTCCCACCTGCCTGGTGCAGTCTCTGTATGACCAGTCTTTGCTCTGATCTTCATCTGGGGAAGAGAAGGGTCATGTGGAACCACCTAGGAGACTGCGGGTCTTTCCATAATGCATTTTAAGCTTTTGGTGTTGTCTATTGTTGTATCCATCCTGCCCCTCTTGTTATGGGAGAAAGCAAGGAGACATAGCGTGGCCTGGCAGAGATGGAGTCCTTGTCCTCCCCAAGACCCTCAGCCCACGACTCTCAAGGCATTTTAGTCCCTTGATCTCCCCCAGCCATCCCTCAGGACATGGAGTACCATCTGCAAGCAGGTGGTACTTCATGGTGCATTCGTCTCCAAGCCAAGAGCCCAAAGCAGCCACCGTGAGCGCACATGGGGACAAATCCTGCCTCTGCCAGGGCTGGTGAGAGGTGGTTTTGGAGGAGAGGCCAGAGAATTGCACCGGCTGTGGGGAACAGAGGACACCTAGAGAGGAGACGGCTTAGGGGATGCAGGTTTTCCTGCTGTGGCTCTTCATGGGGTGCGAGGGAATTTGTCATTTCTCAGGCTTCTGAATATTTAAAACACAGGGGGTGAGACAAAACTTGCCCAAGATCTTCCTGTGCCATAATCCATTGGGAGTGTGTCAGTCTGGTGTGACAAACTCCTCCCAGAAATCTTCCAGTTCTCTGTTTCTCTGGAAAGTGTAGCCATGGCTGGGACCACCACAAATAGCATTACGGGAAGAATGAATGTATTTTTATCTTTTCTGAACACATTTTCTGTACTGATTGGGAAATGTATTGTCTGACTTCAGCTGGAAACAGTACATATGTTAGAAGAAAAAGGCAAATTCATCTGTGTATAACTCATGTCAATGCTGCCGCTGACATGAAAAACCCAAGTTATGCAGACAAGCACAGCTGGGCTGGTGTAAAATATTCCACTTTATGATGGTCCAAAAGTTTGGCACGGGATTAAGTAAATACTGTCTTTCATCCACTAAGGGTCTAAATATTTCAGAGCGTTACAGTCCCCGCAATCACGGTTTGGCACGCAGCTGGCCAAGACTTACTTTTGACTGATGGAAGTTTTGTCAAGCTGTGACGAGGCAGTGCCATCAGACAAAGTCTGGACATTAAATGTTTTAATTAGCAGACTCCAGCTCCTGCTGTTCTGCCCTCAAACTCTTATCAATGTGAGCAGCTGGGAAGCAACGCTAGACCCAAACTTTGACCTTATATGCAGAGAGGAATGTTCGTCCTATAGCTCCAGCAATAGATGGGATGTGGGAGCTCAGTCTGTACATTCAGAAAGTTGTGCAACTTTTCATTGTCTCTCAGTCCTTGACAGGGAGGATGGTCCTTCCCTTCCCCTTCACTCTGTGTTGTGTCTGTTCCCGTTGTGGACCAGAGGACCACCACGACAGTGGGGTCAGGTTATTGTGCCCTTGTCTCATAGCATGGAAGTGCTTTCCAAGTGAGGTACAACTCTCAAAGGTCACCTGTGGATCAGCCTGGGAGGTCTCTTGTCAACTCTGAAACCTCTGGAGGCATCCAGAGAGGTGTGGCGTTCCACCATCCATCAGTCAGTGGGGGGGCTTCAGTGAGCCAAGGAGGACGGGACCGTGGTGTGAGATGGGAAGGACACAGGGACTCAAGGGCAGGTGTACCCAAATTGGGTGAAGGTAGCTGTAATGGTTATGTCCCACCACAGACGGTAAGGCTGCAGGGACAAAACCAAATGGATTCAGCATGTGCCTGTGTGGAGGTCCTGGGGAATGCAGGATCTCCTCCAGGAGCAGAAGGACCTGCTGAAGTTCACCACCCACTCTCCTCACCCTTTTGTCTGATGGGCAAGTGCTTGGTTTTGCTGGTCCAGGCTCTGAAGCCATTAGTGGAGATACCTTCCCGGGCCCCCTGGAGCAGTCCCAACAGGCTGAAGTTGAGCTGGATTCCTAGTTCAACTCACAACTAGAGGTAGTAAAAATGAATAATGAATCAGCTCCTCAGAAGACTGCGCGTGGAGTCAGAGGCCTCTGAGATCACAGCAGACATCTATAAAGTCACTCTCATCTTCCTACAGTCTCTGGAGCTAATTGGAGAGGGAGGTCAGATAGGGCTGAGTTAGGAGGGTAATTTTTGAATATACAATTCTGTAATTGCTTTACTCTTGTGGTTTGAGACATTATTATCAGAATTCAACAATGGAATTACATCCTTATTAATTTAAACACATTGACGGGGAGGAGATGAGATGATTGTCTTTCTTTGGGGGTGATGGGAGAACTGATGCAGTGTGCTCTCGGTCATCCCCCGACGGCAGAGCTGTTGGGGAACATGCATGGCGTCCCTTCCAGCTTCAGAGGTGTTTCTGTTCCTGGCTGTAGTCCTTGTCTTGAATGTAGGGAATAGTGGAACTGATTAAAATTAGTGGTTTTTTTTTTTAAGCGATATCTTTATAGCATACTGTAAACACAGCTTCTGTAGGATGTTTTACACTATATCGTTAACAATGCATTATTCATTCACTCCTCCAGTCAACAAACAACCAAAGTGGGGGGTCTGCACTCACCTCCATGGAGATCCCCACAGTAGATCCGGGAAGAAAGCCGGGGGCATCGGTCATGGGCGCTGAAGCTGTGCATGGTCTGCTTTGAGTAGCAGCAGAACGAGGTCCTGTGCGTCACCCAGCCCCGCCTCGGGAGGATGCCGAGGTGCCGGGGTGTGCGGCTCTGGTGCCGGCTGGGGCAGGCCGGGGGTTCCTCCCGGCACACGGCGTGCCTGGCTGGGCGATCCCGGGACGGAGCCTTGCAGCAGTGGGACATGGAGCCAGCGGTGTGCTGGTACCGAGTGGGGCTGCGTGCTTGCCTAGCACCTTGGAATTGCTCCTAAAGCAAGGTCTAATTTTTATTTGAAAATAAGCCTTTTTCTACTTGAAATGCAAAGCTGAGAAGCTAGGTCTGCAAAGCAGATGTAAGGAAGCAAAGTAATAACGTATGTTTATTAGCTAGCTATACTTGGGCTGATTGCCCCGGATTTCAACCTTGCTAAGAGCTGGGGTCTAAGGCCCCAGGTGAGCTGTGCCCCAGGGCTACATCCCCGTGCTGGAGCTGGGGAAAACCGGTCTGCCCGGCCCCCCCTTCTCACTGGGGCCCTTTCTGTGTGCAAATACCCCCCGGGGGGCTTCTGCAACCTGATGCTCTGATAATTGAATTGATTAGGATGTCGATTGATTAGCCTCCTGCTAATGAAGTGTTGGCTGACGCTGCAGCAGCTTTTGGTATTCAGAACTCTCCTCAAGCGCAGCCTCATCCCAGGCAGCTCCGCTGTCAACAGGCAGCTCATACTCGCCACCCAAAAGCACCCTTGCTGGGTGAAGTGATGCCAAACTACCTCGAAGGCTTCACCAGTCACCGCTTGGTGGAGAAAATGTAAAATATAACTGTAGAGCATCATAGATGGGCATCTAAGCGCAGTGTTCCACAGCTGCAGCTTCCAGCCCCCCGTGAGACAGTGCCGGACTGGGACAGCTGCTTTCTCACAGCTGGTGATTTACGTAGCGTGTTTGCATTTATTGTTTGGAAGAAATGAGGATGCATATCCTCAGCGTGCAGTCAGCTCAAATGTACCTAAAAATACCTGACCGGCGTGTTCTCAGCTGCGTTTCCCCTGTCTGGTAAAGCCTGTGCTATCTCTCTTGTGATACCTGCACTCCAAGGGTGCAAATCCACACTGCACGTTGGGGCATCTCACAGCAACAAGCAGCAAACCAGCAGGACAGGGGGGGTCCAGGTACCCTGTTTGTATGTTTTAGAGATAAACAGATTGATCTACACATTAAATATGCTTGCATCCACATTGTGTATGAAAAGTGAATTCTTCTTGCATAGTTGGCAGTGGAATTAGAAACCAGCTTCTTGAAGGCAAGAATGAGGAATGGTTTAATTTTTTTCTGGTGGAAGAAGTTAAAAATGGAAATGGAAGCTGCTGTATGTTTTTTTTCCCAATTATGAATGTTCAAGCTGTTTACGAGGCAAGATGACAACAAACTTACTTTCCATTTAATGAGCTAAAGATAACTGTAATTGGTACATGAGTCAGTCTGTAGAGCCATTAAAACAAGGGTATTGCACCTGCATTTTTAATGGCCCACCATACGGTGGCGCTAAGGATGGCTTTCCCTGCATTTTGATAGGTTCACGGGCATCAGTCTGATAATGCAGTTACCCACATTTTTAATTTAAAATGAATACTTGAGTTTATACCTACCCAGCAGAACTTGCAATTGCTTTTATAAGTCCCACAGAACCACTGGATCTGAAACAGCATTTGAAGGATTTGGTTTTGCTGTAGAAGGATGGATGTGAGTCTGTATATAAAGCAAATGATGCACTTAAGCAGTTAGCTGAACTTAGTATTGAAGATGGGCTTATTAAACACTTTTTACTCTTCATGTTTTTTAGGTAATATGAAGTGTTGAAAGTCTGCGTGATTCAAACTTTATAACACCTGTGAAAGGTATGCTAGTAACAGAATGAAAAGGTCCTTAAGGTTTTTGTCCTCAAAGGAGAATTAACTTTAAAGCACACATTGTTTGAGGACCACCAGAAGTAGGACGCTTTCTAAATAACCACTTACTCACATTTATTTTGTGTTTGCCAGCTCTGATTTGGGATATCAGATAATAAAAAGATGACTCCGTCTGCCCAGCGGGATGCTCGTGCTGCCTGTGCCAGCCGCGGCGCTGCTTCCACTAGTTCTGGGAGAGCCTCGACCAGGGTGGGACGTGGGTCGGGATGGAGCAGGGCAGCTTTCCCTGCGGACACCCGCATGGTCAGTGCCGGCGGATCTGCTGCGGCAGCCCCGGCGAGCTGGTGATGAGAGATGAGTTCGCAAAAGGCACCGCAAAGGGACTAATTAAGGTGAGCAATTTCCCTTTGTTTCCATTCCTCACAGCAGCCTAATTGGAAGGCAGAGGCATTTTCACTTGGAGAAAGATTAATTTTAACTGATAAATGCCCTGGTCTCAAATAATTTTCTGTAGCCTACTGCAGTGACATTAGTCAGGGAGAAGATGGCTCAGGCTGCAGCCCAGCAAGGCACTTACACGTGAATCTGAATTTCAGCATCCAAGTAGCTTGATTAATAAGAAATACTTAAGTTAGCAGAAGCTGAAGAAGCTTCTTGGCTCAGTTTTGCTCCGCTAATCCTCAGTTGACTTCTCCAGAGCTCTCCAGAAAAGCGGTGTCCTTCTGTAGGAAACATTAAGAAATATCATTAAGGGCATGATGGACTGAGCTGATGCACAAGAGGCATTAAAATGCCCTTGGATGTCCTTGCAATATGCTCCTGTAAAAAGGTAAAGAAACTGCTTCTGGTCCTGCTCATGAATAATGTGAGCATCTTCTCAAGCGGGTGAGAGGCCTGGGAACGCCTTGGTGTATTTTGGCCGAGGGGAGCTGTGCCGTCCACTGTGGCCTCTGGCCTGCAGCAGGTGCTGGCTTCGGGATGCGTCTCTGGTGCTCAGTCACCGTGTGGCATCCATTGCACAGAGGGAAACCATCCTTCCCTTTCCCCCTCAGCAGGATTCCCTGGCAGCGTGATGGGGTGAAATTACTTGGTATTACGGAACCGGTGGCTCTGATCTTGCAGAGGCTGGCAGGCAGGTGCGTTACAGCCAGGGTGCTTTGTGGTGATCATAAAATGAACGAGGAATGGAGGCATGGTGTGATGGTGAGCCCCTGCAGTGCTCCCGAAGGTTTGCCCCTCTGCAAGGACAGGGGAGAGGAATGGCCAGGTGAGTCCGTCTCTGCCGTGCAGTGGTACTGAGCCGTCCTTGTCCCCAGTGCCATCCAAGGCCTCCCCACTCCGTTGCTCTGCCAGGACATAACGCTGCACTGGCTGCACATCTCTAACAAATGACGGGTAGCACGGTGTTTCCAGGCCATCTGCAAGATGAAATCGTCAGATATTTTACTGTTCCGTCATCACCTCTGTGTTTTATAAGAAATCTTTATTTGTTTTTTTTTTAATTTTTATGTGATGCAGAGAAGGAAAAAACTTTTGTTGTTTTACTGCCTGAGATTAGGTTTAGTCTTTAAGAAGCTGGCATTCCCTTTACGACCATTTTCTGATTTATCCAACTGGTTTTGCAAAAGTACAGTTCGTTTGGGCAACTCACAGCCTAGGGATGTGTAGTTGGAGGGTCTGTACTATACATGTTGCATTACTGGTCTGTACTGGTACCTTCTCAACTCCTGAAGTAGGAAACCAGGAGCAGTGCTGCGGAACTGGGGGCAGTGAGTGCTGGAGGCTGGAGACGGGCTCCGGAGGTGTTGGGTGCGTCTCCTGCTCTGGGAGCTCAGGGATAAGGCTGAAGCCAGGCAGGCTGCCCAGGGCTGGTCTAGTTCCATATTGAACATCTCCAGGGATAGAGACGCCACATCTTCAGTGGGCCCTTCTACTGGCATTTGACCACCCTCAGGAGGAAGAATTTCTTTCTAATATCTAAAGGGGGTTTCACTGCAGCCTGTGCCTCTTCCACCACAAGCCTGGCTCCATCTACCCCACGTCACAGGCAGTCACAGGACACAACGGGCCCCTTCGCTGCCTCCTTTCCTGGTGGCACAACCACCTTCGCCTTTCCTTTCCTTTCCCAGCTCTGGCCCCCACCACCTCTGTGCTCCTGTGGGGCTTGCACCAACGCACCGGGCTGTCTGGTACTGGAGACCAGGCAGGACCAGTGCCCAGATGGGGCCTCACCAGTGCCAGACAGAGGAGAGCATCCTCCCCATTTTGTCCATATCTCTCCGGTTTGGCTATAAAGGTTGATCAGGCACAACTTCTCCTTAGCAAATCTGTACTGGCTGTCCCCTCATCTCTTTGTACATCATGTGGCTGGACATGGCTTTGGGGAGGGTCTGCTCCATCTGCCTCTCTGGGGATAGACATTGCCTCTTGAGGAGGTGCTCTGGTCAGTAAGCTGTGTTGATATGATAGAGCCAACTCAACGAAAACTTTACTGTGAGTTATCTTGTCCGTTCTGACCACTTCACCTTCTTTCCCCCCAGACAGAGATGATGTATGGACTTTCCTTCCCAACTAAGTTGGATATTGATGCACAAAACTTTTGAAAAATATCATCATTTTTAATAGTCTGTGATGCATTCAAGCTGTGTCCCTATACTTGTCTGAAGCAACAAGCAAGGTCGGAATTAACGTGCTGAAACTTACAATAATGGAGCAATGAAGGTAGCAGATTTGTGCAAAAGGAACAGCTAGCTAATTCCATGCTGCAATAACTGGAAATGCTGCACGCTTCTTGTAAGAACAAATACCTAAGATGCTGAAAATTGCCAGGCTTCCACATGTTAAGCAATCTCTCAGTAATAGTGAAGAATTTTAAGTAGCTTTTGCACACAATGATCAAGTTTGCAGAGAACTGTGTTGGATAGTGCTTAAAAAATTAAAGAAAAAGAAAGAATTTGAAGAGCAAGGAAGGCAGGGGACAGAAGTCCTCTTCCACTTACAACAATTTTTCTGGAATCACTAAAAGTGACTGAAGCTCAGATTTCCCAAGCTCAGATGGAAGCCATGCAGAAAAGCCATTCTCTGCCATGCACATAGGCAGCTCTCAGAAAGGTTCCCAGATTAGTCCAAAATCAATTTTGCTTTTATACGTGAATCCTGATTATGACTTTTAAAAGCAACTGACTGCAAGATGTACCCCTGTGGTCTGTAGGGATTTTGTCCCCTGACTTCAGCATTTCAATTGAATTTGTAAGTGTGTAAGGATTTCCTTAGGTGGAATATGCTTGGATGATAGTGCAGGTTTCATCCGCCACCCACCTCGTTGCACTTTTGCTGGGTCAGGTGGCAAGGCTGATGAGTAAATGGTACCAGTCCATGCTGTAAAACACGGCGGTTATTTGTTCAGTTATTTTTTATTTTTTTTAAGACTGCACATAGCACACCAGGTTTGGTGGGACTGTACTGGTCCCAGAGCTGCAGTAACAACTGGAATGAAGGAGTTGGCACCAAAAAAAAAAAAAAAGAAAAATAGTGATATTTCTGGGGAGAGACTGAAGATGCCGTGCCTGTTACACTAATCAAAATACTAACAGATGTGGAAATAAAGGAAACGTGTTCTACTTCACCCAACAGCACTGTGGTACTCCTGATCCAGGGTGACTTCCTAGTTCCGTCCTTGCAGGGCCCCAACTCTCTCTTTAGTCTGAGAAGCATGTTTTTGGACTTGCCCCTTTAAAGAAAACTGTCCCTTACGTAGTGCATGTGCATAACCTGTGGAACCCTGTGCCCTTGGCCATCAGAAAGGCTAGATAGATTTTTGAAAAGAAAAACAATCAAAAAAACCCAAGCCCCAATCAGGTATGGATGTCCAGTCAGACCTGGCTATCCAACACAACTTTCCAAGGGAAAGAGGTTTTCTTTGTTTTCTACTTCCTGGCTTTAAACATAAAATTGGGGGGTTTCTTTCCTTTTTTTTTTTTTTTCTTTCTTAGTGAGTTCATGGAAAAGCTGTCTCCTGCAGTTTCCCATATAAGCACCGAATGCAATTTCAGACCAATTTGGCTGAAGGCGTGTGTTTGACAGAAAGGCACAGTTGTAATTTCTCAGGCCTAGCTAGGGATGCCAAATAAATCTATATCTTCTTGACAATTATATCTTTACAAAAGCTTTTGGAAGAACAGCTAAAAAGTGAACTTATTGACAAGCTTTCTTATTAGAGGAAAGTCCTTTGGCAAGGTCCAGAAATGCAGAATTTCATGATGGATCTCTCAGACGAAGCAGCTGTGGGAGGCTGGTTAGAAACAGCTTTTTAGTGACAAACTTTTATTTTAGAGGAAATTCTCCTAACAAAGCCTTAGCTTGAGTCATTTCATAGTGGATCTGTAAAAACAGGTATGAAGTATATGTAATTTTTCTTGAGTCAAACCGCAAAGTAAATTGGCTTAAATGCTTGTGCTGGTGGCACGTTAGCACCGGCACACGAAGGTTTGCGGGAGGTGGTGGATGTGAACACACACTGAGCCGTTCTGCATTTCTGACCACAGCAGGGGATCATGGGATGGGGATGATGGATATCAGAGTTCGTCATGTCAGTGCTGCTGCCGGGGAGCTGCCCCTTTCCCGCGCTCCTGCCCCTGCCGACGGCTGCTGAGGGCTTGGCGTGTCCTGGGAAATCAATGACTGGTAAAAGGAACTGGTGACTGGGGGAGAGCAGGGCTTAGTAACAACTCCCAGGAGTAACACTACAAGCCAAACGGGAAGTATTTCCAAAGTCAAATATGAGATTAATTAATGTTATATGTGATCCAGTTACTCGGGAGAGCAAAAGCCTCCAATGTTACTGCTTGTTCCATGTTCGTGACTCTCCTGTAGCCAGGCTGTCAGAAAGGACGAATGTAGCTTAATTCAGTTTGCTATTTAGGACGTCTATATATAAACACAGGAATATGGGATGTGACCCTCGGGGTGGATATTTATCCACTCCTCCTCTATTTGCCCTACTTCTGGTAATTATGAGCACCAAATAAGTGCTTATTCATGAAAATCCTCTTGTAGTGGACGTCTGTAAATTCTGCAAAATGTGTTTTCTGGTGTTTTGTTAAAGGCATTCTTAAACCTGAGCAGACAACTATTACCTGCCAGCAGTACAGAAATGTAGTTCCTCTTTGTCAAATGCTTTCACATTTCTGGTGCTTTGAACAGGACCCTGTTAGGGCTGAAGTCTTCTTGACGTTCTCTTGGGACCTTCCTACACACCGATATGGAATTTCTTTATTATTCTCAACCCCGGCGAAGTTCCTTCATAGTCTTATGGCAACTTAGCAGGGATTGAGCTGGAGAAAGGAGGGAGGTCACCTGCCCAGAGGAGCTTACAGAAATCACAGCCTCCAAGTTCTGGGGAAAACAAAACAAAACAAGAGCAAAATCAATTCAAAACTGGAAGAAAACCTGGCAGGATCCAGGCAGTGGTGAGCACCACCCGGCAGCTGGCCTGCTGGGTGAGGAATATTGAAGCAATAATCAAAGTAACACTCAGAGAAGCTGTGAGCAATAGATGAGCTGTCTGAATGACGCAGCACTGGTGGGGCTGAGAGGAAGAACACCCTTGGAATAACAGAGGCAGAGCAAAGAGGAAGAAGGGAAGTCTATTTTTTGAACAGGAAGCAAGAAGATTGTAGAATCATAGAACGGTTTGGGTTGGAAGGGACCTTAAAGGCCACCCAGTGCCACCCCCTGCCCTGGACAGGGACACCTCCCACCAGCCCAGGTTGCTCCAAGCCCCGTCCAACCTGGCCTTGAACCCCTCCAGGGATGGGGCAGCCACAGCTTCCCTGGGCAACCTGGGCCAGGGGCTCACCACCCTCACAGCAAACAATTTCTTCCCCAGATCTCATCTCAGTCTCCCCTCTTTCAGTTTAAAACCCTTCCCCCTCGTCCCATGGCTCCCCTCCCTGATCCAGAGTCCCTCCCCAGCTTTCCTGGAGCCCCTTTAGGGACTGGAAGGGGCTGGAAGGTCTCCCCGGAGCCTTCTCTTCTCCAGGCTGAACCCCCCCAGCTCTCTCAGCCTGTCCCCACAGCAGAGGGGCTCCAGCCCTCCCAGCATCTCCGGGGCCTCCTCCGGCCCCGCTCCAACAGCTCCGTGTCCTTCTGCTGTTGGTGCCCCAGAGTTGGAGACAGCGCTGCAGGGGGGTCTCACAGAGCGGAGCAGAGGGGCAGAATCCCCCCCTGGCCCTGCTGCCCACGCTGCTGGGGATGCAGCCCGGGATGCGGGGGGTTTCTGGGCTGCCAGTGCACATTTTTGGCTCATGTTGAAATTCTCCTTCTCCTCAGGGCTGCTCTCCATCCATGCTCTGCCCAGCCTGGATTTGTGCTTGGGATTGCCCCGACCCGTGTGCAGGACCTTGCAGTTGGCCTTGTCGTGGTGGAATGCATCCACCTAGGGATGGAAATGCAACCAAATGCATGGTGGGTTCGATCAGTGTTTAAAAGAAAGCAGGCAAAGCTTTGCAAGCTTTGTGCTGGCCCAGGTTAGCTGGCGTGGGGGGTGTGAAGGCCTTTTTGTAGCTGCGGTGGTGGAGGGTGAACGTGATGGAGGTTGTGCTTGGCTGAGCCCTTGCAGCAGAGAGATCTGGAGGTGGATGGAGTGATGCGATGGATGCATCCGACAGTGGGTGGGGGCAGAGACCACAGGGAACCTGCAGCAGCTGATCAAAGCAGCCTACGGCCTGGCAAAGCAGCTCCTGCTGGTGTGCAGTGACATGATAGTCTGTAAAAAAGCAGAGTCACATATATGACTGGCTCTAGCCGTTTGCCACAGCATTTCTGTGACTTGAAATCCCATGCTCAAAAGGGAAAAATGATACTCTAGTTTTTATCTTTTGACCAGGATGATATTTGGGACTGTAAAATGCTAAAGAGGATTAGAGGGATTGCAAGGATTTAAAAGAAGTAATAAAATACTTCAGTTATTTATCAGTCACACACAGGCTACGTTTTTAGATGCAATAAACAATTGCTATTTGTTGAATCAGACAAAAGAGAAAAGCAACTGCAATTTAGTCATGAGCAGCATGAAGATGGAGCTATAGATAAAGCACATTGTGATACAGACTAAGTCAACCTAAAACATCCTTGTAAAAGGCAGAAAGCAAAACATATATATGATAGTAATATTTAACTTTAGAAAAAGAGCGATATAAAATGGAGTAAGATAATTAAGGGATCAGATAATGCAGCAGAAATCCTTGCGGAAAATAGATACCACATGGGATATACCAGGCAGGAGGATCCGAGTGCCTTGTGCCCATCAAGGAGCGTTCTCAGGACACGCTCCCCTTTCACGTCTTCTTCCACGTCTCCTTCCAGCTCTGCCCCCATGAGAGCCCTGTGTTCCAAAAGAAAGCAGAAATGAAAAGTGCATGTTCTTCCTAAAGGAGGGAAATAGAGAGGAGCAGAAGCACTAGCTAATTACTGCAGATTTGCATTTAATAGGTCTCAAAGATTTTTCTGGGGAGCAACAGGCAAGGGAACTAATAATGAAACTTATATTATGGGGATCAGAACTGAGGTGCAACAGAAACTCGAGGCCAGTAGGGGAAGCGAGCAGGAAAGCCTGATGAGTTCTTTGTGAGCAGTGCTCTGGGAGGGGGCAGGTTTCAGCCCCGCAGCTCTCGCTGCAGGCCGGGCGGCTGGCACTGCCTCACCTAAAGCTCCTCCAAAGCCCTGTGAGAGCCAGCTGAGAGGACAGCGAGCTGTACGTTGGCCCAGCACGCGCTTCTTGCCCGCTGTATGGAGAACTCCTCGGGTGTACAGGATGGGAAGCATCCTGTGTTTTCCTTGGGAGTGCTTCCCATTTCCATTGATGTTCTGCTGGCACTTCCCCTGTTTTGCTCAGTAAAGTGTGCCTCTTTCCTTGTCTCCTGTCACACTGAAACTTTTTCTTTACTTTTCTCTTTCCTGCAGCTTTTAGTGTGGCAGCAGAATCAGTAATATGTGATTGTGGCCCCCACAGTTCCCACTTTCCTCCTTGATCTCCAACCAGTTTTGCTCTTAACCGTGAGCAAGCACGGCAGTGGACTATCAGAAGCATTGGCAGTGCCCCAGACCAGGCTGTCCATCCATCAGAGCAGGTGGAGCTGCTCTCTGGGGTCTAAACTTCTCACTGACGCCCGAGGGGACACTCGGAGTTGCCCAACACAGCCCCCTTGTTGGAAGAAGGGGTGGGAGAAGGGACCAGCTCACGCTGCTGACAAGGTGAGCATCCTCTGGCTAGTTTATTTCTTCTCAAGATTGCTTCTTGTTTTGCCTTTTTTCCTATGTACTATGCAACGTGGTCTGAAATGATCCCTGCTGTAAAAGAAGGTCTGCCAGGCTATTTTATTTTTTGGGTGCACATCTGAAATATTTCTGCTCTCGGGACCTTTCACTGTTCCGCGTTTGTAGCTCCCTGTCTGAGCTGTTCTGGGAAGCTTGGATGACCGCTGGCTATATGAGATACCTGCATACTTGTCAGCCTTTAGATCTTGGCAAAACAAAAGTGTGATGCAGTTTTCCCCATGTTAAAGACCGAGAAGATGTCTGCAGAGTTAGGTCCTCCCTGCCCGCCGGTTGTCTCACCATCTGCCCAGAGCCTGGACAAGCAGGGGATGGCGGCAAGGCACGGAGTTTGGCCCTTGGGAAGGGCAGACATCATGAGCTTCACCACACTTTATAGAAACCTGAGGCCCAGAGGCTTTTTAAAGTTATTTGGATGCTGCTTCATTCAGGAATGCCAGCTAAAGGGTCTGGATGGCTAGTACCCACTTTTAAAAGTGACTCTGGCACCGAGACCTGGAACTGCAAATCAGCTTGTAAACACCTGCAAAACCTTAGCCTGAATTTCCCCTTGTTACCCGGAAAAGCAGCAAGGGGAAATTTGCTGGGGGAGAGAGCGCGCCCTGCGCCCGAGGCCAGCGTCAGGCCCTGCCGCGGGGGGGGAGCACCCCAGGAGGGCACACGGCTCCCTCCCAGGGCTCCCCGCGAAACCTGCAACCTCTGAGCAAGGGCACCGCTTCAGAGATGGTCGTTTAATTAAGTCTTCAAATGGTAGAGAATCTGCTCCATATTAGGTTAGCTGCTTCGCTGCTTAATTAACTTTATTCCTACTCTGGATTTGTTTAGTTTCACCTTGCAGCCTTTGGCTCTCATTATGACTTTTTTTGCTAAATTAAAGAGCTGCCTGATATCAGAATCACCTCTCCGAGATGGCACTAAAGAACACATGAAATTGGCTGTTATTCTTCCCTTGGATAAATTAAAAAGGTCAAGTGCCTGTAACCTGCCTCGCTGTATAAAACTGGCTTTGCAGGCTTCAAATCACTCTCGCGAGCCTCTGAACTTGGTCAGGTTGCATCCTGGTGCCCCAGGGCTGGCCGTATGGTCTTAGTACTGCAGTACCTCCCCTGCTCCCTTGGCATCCCCTGCTTCCGTCTCTCACCAGACAGAGCCACCCCGTCCTGTCTGGCACACGCCTGCGGTTGGTATTCACCCCGCTGCTTCAGTTCTTCCTGAGGATCGCAGCTCCCTGAAAAAAACACCATCATGAATAAACATCATGAATAATTTTCTGAGAAAAGCATAACTTTATCACTGGCTGTAAGGAGAGGGGCAGGATGAGAGCACTGATTAGAATATTTATGCAAACCAGTCTTGATGAGATCCATCTTGACAAAATAGTCATAGGTCGATCCATTTTAATTTCATGTAAATGCCTTGTTTTCCGGAGCGTCTCAGTGCAGTTAATTGCAGATGCTGACCCGTGTCCTCTAGCTCTGCAGACCTTCTCTCGCGTTGAGGGGTGCGAGGGTTGCCTTTCTGCTGCGGCTCACAGAGGAGGAGGAGGAGGAGGATGGCTCCTGTGCCTGTTCAGGGCTCTTGGCTGCAGCCTGCAGGTCACCGGGACTCGGAATCACAGAATCATAGACTCGTCTGGGTTGGGAGGGACCTTTCAGATCATCGAGTCCAACCATCAACCCAACACTGCCCACACCCCCACTACCCCACGTCCCTCAGCACCACGTCTGCCCGGCTTTTAAACACCTCCAGGGATGGCGACTCCACCACTGCCCTGGGCAGCCTGGTCCAATGCTCGACAGCCCTTTTGGTGGAGAAATTTCTCATAATATCCATCCTAAACCTCCCCTGGCACAACTTGAGGCCGTTTCTTCTTGTCCCATCGCCTGTTCCTTGGGAGAAGAGACCAGTTTCCCCCTCGCTACAACCTCCTTTCAGATAATTGTAGAGACTTGGTGGTGCTGAGCAGGACAGTCGTATCGGCTGAGACTTGGGAAAGCACTTTTAATATCAGTGTCTGGTGGGTTTGAAAAAGTCTGAAAAAATCCAGAGGATTGCACAGAAATGACAAGGAGGAGGCATCTAGTGTGCTTGTCTCCAGCTCAGGCTCCTTCCCTTCTCCATCAAATTCTTAAAACAGAGTAGAGGGCATCCACTTTTAAATAATCTCTGGGCAAATAATCTCTTTGCTTTTAAATAGTCTCAGTGCAAATGCAAAAGGGAGAGAATAGTTGGTGCAAGGGGCCACAGAGCTGCGGAGATCGCTTGCCTCTGCCGGATTGACGGAGCTGAGAACTTGCCAGCTCAGTGCACCCTGGCTTACAGGCACCGGTCGTTTAATTCACGCTCTTCTCTATCTAGATGTACGATCCAGAAAGAAGGAAAAACTAGTTGAGGTTTAAACTCTTACCACTAAATAGAGCCTCCCTCTACGTTAAAAACAAATCCAGGCATTGTAACTGGAATGGGTTCAGTTCTTATGTCATAAATTTGTGTGCGTAGAAAAAAGACTTACTGGTGAATTTCATTGAATTTAATTAATTAATTTAATCAGTATTTTTCATTGAACTGTCAGTTGCTAACCATTACACCAGTATTTGATTCTTAAAGAGCACAAAAGCATGGACAACAAACAAAGATATTTCTGTTTCCCCTCTCCTCTAAAGGGTTGATTCCATTTCATTTTACTTCTAACCTTTTTTCACCAAAAAGGTTTTTTTCACCAAAGCTTTTGAGGCTGGTAGGAACACGTTTGTGTTGTGGTAGTCTTTGATAACCCTCGTGAAAAGCATGAGAGGTTCTCTGGGCAGAACCAGGTGGGTCCTTCAGGGAGGATCAGTGCCATGTGGTGAACGGTGGGTGCCCAGGCTGTCCCCGGGGCACGGGGACGGTGACGGGCATCTGCTGCCTCGGTGGCAGGATCCATCCGCCACTGCACACGTGGGGCCGGCGCTGTGCACCCCGCTGCAGACAAGTGACCCGTGCTCTGTTTCTGCAAGCATAAAGGCAGGTTAGGTACGTGAGTGGATTTTAATCATACTCATCCCGAGCGTGTGGGTGGGTGTTTGCTGGGTGAGGAGCCGGCGTAATTGTAGGGGACTGAGCGGACAAAAGTGCTTCCGCAGTTGTCTCTGTCATCTGTGCCCATTAACTTCCGTTATCTGGAGAAAGCGCAGACACGCTAATTGTTTCTGCAGTTTAGCCAGATGTGCAATGCTGAGGTTTCCCTTCTGTAACCAGAGGCGCGGCCCTGCCGTACGGGCCACCGAGTCGCCCCGCTCTGAGGGCAGACGTGCCCAGCGGGTGAAAGAAGGGAGCCCTCTCCGAAGCCGGAATGCCTGCTCGGCTCCTCATCCTCTCTCTGGCAGTTTTGGATATTATTTTGCTAAGTGTAAAAAAAAAAAAAAACAAAACCAAACCCCCCAAAAAAAACCCAAAAAAAAAAAACCACCAACACTATACATTTTTAAACCTGTCATGTCCCAGATTTCAATAAAATGTTGTAGTGAAGGATTAGAAGTAATTATATGTTTTACTGAAAATAATCATTTTGTTGCCCTGAGTTTGTCACCTTTTTGATTAAATGATTTTCTCATTTATTTGCACTCCCTCATTTATTTTCTTCCCATTCTTTAGAGTCATTTTTAGGTTGTTATTCTTCTGACTAGGACATTTTATATTCTGGTAGTGCCAGGCGTCCCAATCAAAGTCTGGAACTCAGAGAACACCCATAGGTTTAAAAATTTACAGTTTAAGGATCCATAGAAAAGCAATCTTTATTTAGAAATACGCAGGAAGAATGAGTGTGGAAGACGACTACCTCTGCATTTTCAGGTACTTAGTCACTGGAGATAAATGTACAAAAATAAATCTGGTCAGATGAATATATGTGAGGAGGGCAGCAGCATGACAGAGATGAACTGCCCCGGTTCCCTTTGGCCATCGCAGCTCCTCGTAGGGTGAAGCTGAACAGAAGTGGCAATACACGGCTGTGTCTGTGCGCGCTGCGCCATCTCTTCTGGCTGAGACACCAAGGGGTCTCTTGCTGTCTGAAGGACTGTCGCATGCAGAGGTTCCCTGTTTGTATTCCCTCTGCTTTTTTATAAAAATCTGTCCTTTCTGTCTCTTTCTGAGCGCCTTTTCAGGTCTCCAGTTATTCCTGCTGAAATCTCCGACCCTCCCGTTAGCAAGGAGAGTGCGCAGGTAGGATGGTGAGGGCTGGACACCGTGTTGGGATGACGGTACTGGATTTACTTGCATTTATGTTATGAAAGCAGCAATCTTCACTCTCACGGTGATTGGTTTGGTGTCTTTGCAGGGCATGCGAGGGGGGGGGGTTCAACCTGGAGAAGAGAAGGCTCCAGGGAGACCTTCCAGCCCCTTCCAGTCCCTAAAGGGGCTCCAGGAAAGCTGGGGAGGGACTCCGGATCAGGGAGGGGAGCCATGGGATGAGGGGGAAGGGTTTTACACTGAAAGAGGGGAGATTGAGATGAGATCTGAGGAAGAAATTGTTTGCTGTGAGGGGGGTGAGCCCCTGGCCCAGGTTGCCCAGAGAAGCTGTGGCTGCCCCATCCCTGGAGGGGTTCAAGGCCAGGCTGGACGGGGCTTGGAGCAACCTGGGCTGGTGGTCTGCTCTCCTGGCCTGGCCAGGAGGAGACTGCAGCAAGGCCCATGCTGCTGTTAGTGCCTCTGCAATTTCTGCTTGTGTGCATGAAGTATTTTTCTATGAAAAATTGCTGTGTTCCTGGTTATTGTAACTTATGCTTTAAATGGGCAAAGTAACACAGAAATGGCCAACAAGCTGGATGCATGATAAAAAGAGAGTAAATCTACCAAGGAGGAAAATATATACCTTATTTGCTCTCCAAAATAAATCAGCTGGCAAAACGCTGAGTCAAGAAAGTTCACTTTCTGCAAGCATCCTTCTTTCTGGTCAGGAGATATATTGCTTGTATGTTAATTGTGACTCTAATTGTTCTCTCTCAGCTGCAGTGTCTGCCTTTTGAATTCTGCTAGTAGCGCTGTCTGCCATTTCTTTGCCTCTTTATGTCTGTCTTTTACAGGAATAGTAGCTGAAAAAGGCCGAAAGTGTTCAATATATGCAGAGGAGTTTTGCTGTGCATCAGCAGTTGATTGCTCCAATACAGGCAGGGCTTCAAGCCCACTTTTGGGCATTCTTCTGCCAGGTGTCTGGAACCCTTGTGCTCTGTTACTTTCCGTCACTTTTGTAGAGGTAGAAAAAAATAAGTGGTTCTGGTGTCGCACTAGTATTCCCAACGCATTTTCAGCTATATAATGAAGCAGAACAAGGCTTGGCAGGAGTTTAGTTTCTCTGCTAATTAAGATTAAAAGTGGAAGTGGTCCATTACAGGGAAAGCAACTCTTAATGAAAATCTAGGAAGAGTTAAGAAAGAAGGAAAAAAAAAAATTTTTTGTACTTAAAGAATGAGAAGCGAGGCAGTGCCTTCCTAACGGCACATGGTATTTTGTTGTGTGATATCTGTGATTAATCTTGAAAATGAGACCTGTTGACACAGGACTTGCCAGTCAGAGTTCACTGTGTGCAGCCTGGGATGACAATTTTGTGTGTTCTTTGGCTTCTCGGATTCTCTAGGGATTTTCACAGCAAACTCAAGGTGTTGATTTTGGGCTTGGTGGGAAGCGCAGCAGCAGAGTTAGCAAAAGGTTGCGTGAGTCATCTCCCAGAAAAACAAACATGGAGTTCTAGAGCTCAAGGAAGGTGGTGAATACAGTTTTACCTCAGTTAGAAATGTTGATTTAGCTCTCCGTGGGCGGCCGGCCAGCCGAAGGCTGTCCCAGCTCCTCACTGAACGTTGGATGCAGTTTGTGCTAAATGACGAGGGTAAGTTCAAGGGGAGGCTGTCTTGGACATCAAACCCCCTATAGCTCTGTCCGCTGGATCTAATTTTGCCCCTCATTCAACCCTTCATGTGGCTATTGGGAGGGAAGGAATGGGAGGTACATGGCGCTGTCTGGCAGGTCTCCCTTTCAAACACAGGGTTCCCCGTGGCACGGCGCTGGGAATGCTACAGCCGTACAAAAACTGAGGATACTACATGAGGGGGTTGGTGGAAGTGGTTTGAATGACTGTGGGGATTATCTCAACAGATGGAAGAAAATCTGATTGCAATGTGATCCAGAGAGGAGGAGAGAGGTCTGTGAGTTTAGACAAAGTACTTGGACTTCTTAGAGAAACGGGGAAGATGTACGTATGATGGGCGGTTGCTGTAATGTGCATAATATCATCAATAATATCATCAGTTGTGTGAACACTGTCTACCTGGGTCTACCTAAATTTTCAGTAACAAAAGGCTGTATTCCAGTCCTGTACTCTCCAAAAATCAGCTGTGGGTGTGTATTGGTGGATTGGTACCATCTTGTGTGTATCACACTTTAGCTACTTGAGTTCAAAGTGAATTTGCAAGTAATCTAGTTAAGCAGGGAAGGTTTCAGTAAAAACGGGTGTGTGTTTTCATGTGAAGTTTTGCTCTGAACAGATCCAGCAGGATCTATATTTCTGTCTTTCCAAATTTCTGGATGCAGCCTTTGCAGAGAGAGCCCTTTGCTGCTCCCAGCAGGCTCCTGTGGCACAGCCAGGCTGCTCCAAAGAGCTCAGCCAGCTCCTCCCGGGAGCTGCGGGGCTGGTGTGGGTCCTGCGCTGCTGCCCAAGCCTGGTCTTCTTTCCTTAGAACTTTCATTATTAGCTCTGAATTAATCCTGGCATCGCGCATTGCCTCTAGCGCCGTCTCAGGCGGCTGGCAGGGCGGGTGGTGCTCCCAGGACCCTAAGCCCCACATCAGTCGTGGGTCTGTTGTCGTACCCCTCTGCAGCTGCTGCACGGGATGACCTCGGGTTCCCCGTGTAGCAGGTCACCCACCTACAGACTCCAGCTTCTCCAGTGTTCAAGAAAACTCATCAACAAAAATAGAAAATGCAGATTTCACCTTCCCACGGATATGGTACAATAAAGAAACTATTCTCACAGGCTCTTTTGGATATTTTCTGCTGGGAATATTTTGTTCCAAGCTGCACAAGAGCGCTCCACTGAAGAACAAATCATGCTATTAGACTTGCACTTTAATCTTCCCTTTGGGAACACAGAGCTTCCTAATGTAATCTTGATGGTACCGAAAAGCATTATTATAATTTTAATGCACATAACAAATTACCATTGTCCCCTATTTGCAAAGGTGAAGGGAGATATCTTTTATGCATATGCTAGAATGAATGTAGGAAATTCTGTTCTTGTTTATCCTGGTTCAGACCTAGCCCTGCTGCAGTGAAACCTGTTTTTTAAAGTAGATGTGCTCTGGATGATCTCTGTGAATTATAAACTTAAAATATGCCCCTGCAGGTTAATTGGAGGACAGCTGTATTTTCTGTGTTATCCTGGACTTCATGATAAAAGAAGCTCAGGTTTGATTTCCAGGCCGTGCTGAAAAGCCTAATCTGCACGTTGATTCAAAAGTTAGCACGTCTGTCCTGGTTTGAGCGACACAGGACTAATTTCTCTTCTAATGCTTGGGAAAACTGCACTTTTAGAAGACTCTAGCATCTGAATTTGTGAAAATATTTACTTTATAGCCAGCCCTGGTGTGTGGGTTTCAAGGTCTCGGTGTTTTGAAGCTCACCGGGTGCAGGGAGGAGAAGGAGCGAGACCCGGGCACTCACCCCAAGCTGCCAACAGGGTTATTTCATACCATCAATGTCACGTTCAATATAGATTAGATAGTTTGCTGAGGAGTTCTCTCTCTCCCTCTCTCCCATGCTGGCTGCCATCCCAAGAACTCCTCACTCCGGTGCCGGAGCCCTGAGCCCTTCCCTTCCTCCCGCAGCCGCGGCGCTCGCAGGGTCCCACATTGGCTGTCCCTGGGGGGAGCGCACGGCTCCCGCTGGGGGAATGGGCTGGGGATAGTCCTTGTGTATTTTATATTGGTATTGGGATCAATACTGGTTCTTTAGTGTTACCAATGTTAATTATCTAGTCTTTTTCTGTTAAATCTGTTTATATTTCAGCCCTCGGGTTTCCTTGGTTTTCCCCAATTCCCTTTCCTGGGTGGGGAGGGGTCATTGGGTGAGAGAATAATTGTCTAAATGACAATAAATTGTTGTGGGTTCCTCAAACCATCACAGCGTCCCATCCGGATGCCGCTGCTCAGTTCTTCCAGAGGTCTCCAAGCATTCACTGCCCCAGATTTCCCCTCTCTGCCAGCAGAAAGCAGCAGGACCCTGGTGTTAGAATGCCTTTGCAGATTTACCCTGAATGCTGGGAAATGCCCTCATTTCCCTGCTCCTGCTGCATTCCAAAGCACCAGCGAGGGCAAGGCACTTGCCGCCGGGTTGTTGCTTCTCGGCTGGGAAGATCATCAATGGTCACAGCCTGGGAAAAGCCTCTGGGGGACGGGTTTGCTGTCTGTGGGCAGAGGATGGTGACCCCCAGCACCCACACCCCCAGGGCGCAAACAATTTTCATGTTGTCGGCCTATAAGGAGCAAATGAGAGAAAAGGATCACCAGGAGATTCTTGTATCGATACAGAAATACCTCACTGAGACGGGAAAATGTTTGTACTTAATGTGGTGTTATTCTGCGCAGTTGCCATAAGCATCCTGTAGCCCCTGGTGGGTAGGTAAAAACGTGCATTACAAAAGTGCTGGCTTTGCAAATTTGCTGATGTGAACCTCTCACGCAGCTGAGGCAGCAGTCCAGTTGGGGACCGGAGTGGAGCTTTGCTCTGATTCAATCTTTTGAAGCTAAATATGCATGTCTATGTTGCGTCCAAACTGCAGGACAGGTAGCGGGAAAGAGCCGTGCCCTGAGCATTATTGCTATTTCTAAAAGCTCATGTAACTCCACTAAACATGCCGGATTTTAGCTCCTGTTGCTCTGCTGTCCTCAGACTTTCTCACAAGTGAAACTTCGCAGGAGCAGAGGGAGGAGTGAAAAGAGCAGAGGATCCAGGGGAATTCCTGCTGCCATCAGGTCTGTGCTGGCAAAATTGTGCCATGTTCTGCCACCAGTGCGAGGGAAGGAAATGACAAAAAACACCGTGAATTACTGAGCTACAAAAAGAAGGGTAAGGAGGTATTAAGACCTTTCTCCTAACTACTCCTCTTTCCTCTCCAACACCTGCATGGAAGAGGGAAAAGAAAGCAGTGAGCATGCTGCAGTGTGCAAATAGTGCAAACTGGCAGCAAGAAATGGATGGGAACTCTATAAGCACCTAGTTATAAAATATGACCCAACTCCGTCTTTATTTTGGCAATATCTTTCATCTTCAAAGATAACATTTACACTTTCAACCATGACTTTTATATTTAGGTTCAGTCATTTTTTTTTTTAAATGAGCAAAGTTACAAAAAAATAAGCGTTATATCAATGACGCCTTTTGAGGAAAAAGGTGGCATTTTTAGGAAAAAAGCTCACCACCACCCCACAATGCACTATATATCAGGCTTCGGGATGGGAATTTGAAGTCTAGCTTAGCTCAAACCGGCACTGAGGGATGTTTGTGGTGAGAGGAACTGCCTTCGGAACTGCTTGGGGAAGGTCTGCAGCAGTTGCTCAGCTGCAGGTGTTCTAAAGTAAAGGATGGATGTTCCTCTGGGAGTTGTGCACTGTTTCAAACAGCCCGTGATTTAAAAAGGTTGTATGGTCTGGATAATTGTCTGTCCTGAACCTGTGATTTATTAACCTACAGTTACAGGAAAGGCTGAGGATATTTGTGGGTCAGTTCTGGATGCTCTCGGTTGCCTGGAGAGCATCTCCTTCCCTGTCTGTTTTTCTGGGAGGAAGGGAAAGGTGCTCCCCAGTGGAAGGATGATGGGAGGAAACATATTGCCAGATACGTGCGCTCTTTGTAATGTCTTGTAGGTTGTGAAGTACATCCCTAAGAGGAAATCACTGATCCTGCATCGCTGTAGCTGTTGCCGACTGGTCTGATAAAGCCTGGTTAGAAATGGCTCAGGGAACAGCCCTGCCCTGGTAGCCCCGGTAATTAGAGATGGGGTATGTGGAAATTTAATTGGATCAGATAATCTGTAGTTTTTACATTCTCTCAAGGTATGCTCTCCTAATACATGTCTTTTCTGTCCCACTGACTGTTCAGGACACCATCCTCTCTGGGCCAATTTACTTCTTGCCAGCAGAGCTGGCACTTCATCACTTATCTCACCTGTAATTGCTCTGTGTGCCTTTGGGGTGCCACCAGTATCTCAGGGCCTTAAGTACCAGTGTCCTCAAGATCACTGAGGACTTATTGAGCTTCTGTATCAAAACTGAAAAAAAAATACTAAGGAAATACAGAAAGAAAAACTGTAAATGTGTCCACAGAAGGTGGAGACCTCTTTTGCTTGAGGCTGAATTGTGTGCTGGTGGGGTGAACCTTCAGCAGCCCTTTTAGTAGCATGGATTTGACATCCAGGAGACTGGGGAAGACTTCTTCACCTCCTGGAATGGGTTGGGGCACCCGTGCAGGACAGAATGGGATGGAGATCGTCTCCTGTAACCTCTCGCAGCGATGCCGGCAGTGTGGGGAGGTGTGATTAAGGAGAGGAGAGCACCAGCAGGCAATGTCGTTTGCTGCTGTGGGATGGCACGGGAAGCAAGAGGCAGCTCATCTCCCTCGCACAGGTACAGGAGCGCAGCCTGCCGTACACCCGGTCGTAACTGAGGGAGCACGTCGGAATGCCTGGGCGTGAGCCGGTCGTGCGTGGTGCGGCACCACAAAAATACCACTGCATAATGTCAATGAAGCACCTCAGAGTGGGTTAAAAGCTGGCGAGAAGGCAGATCTCAAAAAGAAAAAGGGAAACATATTGGTGAGGGATAATTTTAGGATCCTTACCCATTTTCGGGCTCTTGTGGATTTCCTTTGCTGGCCTGGATGCACGCGTGCTGTCACATAGACATAAGGCAATGAAAGGAATCCTGCAAGCTGCAAAGAGCTTCAGGAGACCAGCCGGTCCCCCGTGCCCTCTGAGGCAGGACGAGGTGTAATTAGACCATGTCTGACAGGTACAGACTCAAAACTCACAAATGAGCAGCTCTCCATTTACTCCCTAATTAAGTTCTTTCACAACTCAGAGAGTTAACACCTCCCCCTCGCCGGTCTGATCGCTGGTCTCAGCGTTGGCCAGCCGTGGCTCTGTGCCCCCCATGTCCCCCAGCCCTTCCTGCCACCCCGGCTTCTGCCAGCTCTCGTGCAGGACCGCAGTCCCGCACCTCCCAGGCTTTGGCCTTTCTCCAGCGCCCGTACCCTTCCCGAGATGCGGTGCCCTCACGTGTTACCAGCCCCCAGGAGAGCGGGAGCGTTTCTTTGCATATCTGACACACTGCACCAGCTCTTGTATGTTACTTTTGTGACAAGATGACATTATTAACTCATGTTCGGTTTGTTTTCAGCTGTCACTATTGCTGCTTTTTTCAAGCCTGCTGCCTAGCAGGCGATCCCTATTCCAGTATTTGAATATTTGTTTTTCTCTCATTTGTATGTGCACTTGTCTCTATTGAATTTTGTCTCTTTGATTCCAGACCATTTTGCAATTTATCAAGATCACTTTGAATTCTAATCCTATCTGCCAAAGCACTTGTAATCATTCCCATACTGATGTCATTCACAGTTCCCTCACTTGTATTGCTGAAATCATTAATATTTAATAGAAGAACAACCAGCAGGGTCCCTGCTCGGTAGTATTTAATATGTCCTTTGCCAGAGAATTGTTTGTAGCAGCTTTGTGTGTGTGTTTCTGGGTCCCTAATCTGTTCTCACAACCAACTGCTAATGAATCAGATAATGCTTTGATTAACTTAGTATTTTATGATAAATTTAGGTCATTGACAGTAACCTCAGGCTGGTTTCTCTAAGGTGCTTTTCCTACTAAATCCTGTGCTACCATCCTTCTAAAACAAACGCTTTTCCTCTTGGTCCAGGCGTAGAAACACATTCCGTCTTTTCCATGGCATTTGATGTGCAACTTCTTTGTTAACGGATAACTTTACACTTTGTTATTCCCCCTCGCTATTTGTAAGTCCTGTACCTTAGTTTTTGAATTTTGGGCTCCTCCTGGTCACCCTCAGCCGTGCATCCCTGCGGTGACAGGCCGCCTGCCCCAGAGGCGGCTGCGTGGTAGATATGGAATTAAATGATGGAAAGGAAGCAAAATGCACGTTAGAACTTGCACAGCTGCAAACGAATCCGTGCTCACAGGAGAGGGGGCCAAGCCTTGCAGGGCACTACAGTTGGCAGTGGGTTGGCTGGTGGAGCTGACAAATCGATCCTGGTCCCAAATAAGCTGTAATCATCCCAGATGTTATCCTCAGGGAAGCACGTACAGCGGTAACAGGGGATTTACATCTGTGCATGGTGCTAGTGAGACACGGACTGAAATACCATACTCTGATGTCACTTCATGCTTCTCTAAATTGCATTTAGGGTGGCACAGAGCCGAACTGGGAAGCAGCTCTTGGGCAAGGCCTTCACAGATGGATGCTTTCTCCTCCCAAGCGACAGCTTGGGTAAATATCCCGATCCATAGTAGTTGTGTGGTGGTGCCGTGGGACCCCGGTTAAGACGCGTAGCAGAGCCCGGGGGTGCTGCAGGTGTTGCGGTGCTGGCTGCGTGGCGAGGTGCCGCACGCCGGGTCTGTGCGTGCCCCGGGTGCCGGGGGACGTGCTCAGGCACGGGGGGTGCCGACACTGCCCATGCTGGGTGCGCAACCCAGGGGAAAATGAGGTGCACTGAAGTTTTGTCGGGTCCTGTCCTCTTTCCCCACCTGAGCACTGAGGGGGGTGTGACACCCTCATGCCTTGTGATGAGAGAAAGGACTTCTTTTTCCCTTTTCAGTGTATTCTTAATCCATGCGCACAAGAAGGAATTGTTTCTTTTTTCCCTTTAAAATCCACCAAAACTTCTGACTCTTGCACGATTTCCTTTCACAGCTGGTTGTGGAATTATAAGATAAGCTTTTGAAAAACGATGCTTAGCCCACATTCAGTTTCAATATTTGAATTTGGGTTATTTTCATCGGCGCCATCTTGCAGGTCCCCCTTGAGGCTTTTCAGCCCGAGAGCTGCAGACGTGCCGCTCGCGCCGCAGCATCGCAGCACCGACATGTGCTACGGTCCCGGGCTCGCAGGTCTCAGCGCAGACTCAAGTACTTGCCAGAGGGTGCTCATTATAGCTGGTGGAAAAGCTCAGCTTCTCTCCGATACCAGAGTACAACTTAGTGTTTCTTTTCATGCTGGACTGGAAAAGAAACTCGCATTTCTCAACCATTTTGGGAATTTCTTCAATAATTTTGCATTAGGAGCATCACATCGTTCAGTGATTTATGACGCTTGGATGTTAAAGTGTAAGTTAAAGTTGACCACCATAGAAGTCGAATTAAAATTAAGTAAAACTTAATAAATTTAATTTAAGCTCTTTGCTGCTATGAAACTAGGAACTGGTGTTAGTCCTTTCAGTGTTTCCATCTAAATATGTTGGTTACACTGATATTGTCCATCCAAACATCCTTCCTTGTGCTGTTGGGCAAAGTGCAGTCTTTGTTTTTCCCAGCCAGGTCTTTTCTGTCATCTTGGCAAGTTTTGTGACTGGCAGCTGCCCCTCTTGCTGCTGCAGCCACAGCCTGGTCTCTAATTGTATCCCAGCCTCTTCCCAGCAGTGAAGGAGAAAAACAGAAAAAAATTCTTTCGGGGAGGGACTCTATCAGTGGGTGTAACGATAGGATGAGGGGTAATGGCTTCAAACTGGAACAGGGGAGATATAGGTTGGACATCAGGAAGAAATTGTTTGCTGTGAGGGGGGTGAGCCCCTGGCCCAGGCTGCCCAGAGAAGCTGTGGCTGCCCCATCCCTGGAGGGGTTCAAGGCCAGGCTGGACGGGGCTTGGAGCAACCTGGGCTGGTGGGAGGTGTCCCTGCCCAGGGCAGGGGGTGGCACTGGAATGAGATGGTCTTTAAGGTCCCTTCCAACCTAAACCATTCTATGATTCTATAGTCACAGTCACAGGTGTGAGAGGACAGGACATGTCTGAAGAGCTGGTCCAGCCTTTGGTTTGCCACACGCACCCAGTGCAGAGCACTGGGCACAGCGACCCACCTGCAGCACCCGTGGATGCCATGCTCCTCGGCAGCAACACCCCGGGGGAGGGCAGGGCCCTTCATCCCCCAACACTTCCCGGCCAACGACCAGCGTGGTGCTACCTTGATTGTGCCAAAGAGCCTGAGAAAAAAGTAAGAGAACTTTTTGCCCAAAAAAGCAGTTGAGAGAGGGCTGTTCACCCCACACCATATGCTGACACCAGTGAACCAAATCCGCACAGCCGGCACCCGAGGTTATTGAAGAGAGCAGTAGTTTGCTCTGATAGCAAAGGTGAATCTGCAGAAAGGTGAAAACTAATCAGTTTTATAATATTCAACTGGGAACATTAACTAATTTTAGGATGGGTATTTTGCAGAGTAAAATGAATAGCTAATGACTTTACTATTTTAATTACTTTAGGAAAAGTTGCCCTGTAGGTTATCTAAAGGATTTTGCCTGGTTGGATGAATATTACAGCTGAGATTGGAGAAGTATTATTATTACCATCTATCATAAAATGGATGTGATGTGACCAGGTAAGTACATACCTCCAATTTTATTAACTGTATTTCAGTATAACTGATGAGGTTCCATCCATTTTGAATAACACCTTTGTCTTTAATGGGGTTGTGTGTGTCTTTAATGTTTCATAACGCAGAGCTGACTGACAGCATTGGCAGGAGAGGTTGAGTTTTGCAGGCAATATCATTAGGCCATGGCCTGTGGCTTGCAGTATATGTTCTATTCTTTTTGGTGTACCAGTGGCTTTAGCCATTGCCGTCCCCGCAGAGCTGGCTGGGTGAAGAAGGGTATATGGAGAAATGGGCTGTAGTGCATTGGCCACAGCAGGGAAGGAAAGGGCCTTGGTGTGGCTGGAATCTAATGTTTAAATATATATTTCTTTTTTTTTTAAAAAACAAAAAACAAAACAAAAAAAAAACCAAGAAAGAACCCCAAAAAGGCAAAAAAAAGAACCCAAACCAACCCCCAAACCGACAAAAAAACCTAACTAAAAAGCACCGCAAAATCTCCTCTTGCTAGCGAATTTGAGAATGCAGCTGACAGAAGCAAAAGGCAGTTTAGAAAGAAATCCGGGCGGTTGCTGGAGCAATGCTTACTCAACAATCGCTGCTCCTGCACGCTGCTGCTCTGCCCATGGGGCTGCGTGCTGCAAGAAGTGGTGGCGGCACCCGGGTCTCGCTGAGCTCTGCCTGGGCAGAGATAACGGGGAGCAGCGAAGCTGGCAGTGCTGTTTCTGGAGGCAGAGGCACCCACGAGCCCACCCGCGGCAGCCCGGCCCGGGGGGAGCAGCCGCTCGGCAGAGACCAGTGTCCCCGTGTCAGCCTTGGCCACGCTCCGGTACAGGAGCATCACTTATACATTATCAATTCACATCAAGTTGTGGGGGGGTGGGGTGGGTGTTCCTTGCCTCTGCAACATTATTAATTTATGAAATTATTTATAGGGTTATTAAAAATACAACTTTCCCAGCTTGCTTCCAGCTTTTTCCTAGGCTCGGTTATTTTTTAAGTAACAAGGTCAGTTGGTTTCAGTATACTTATGGTCTGCGTTCGCCTAAGAATACAGCAAAAGGTGGAATACTTTTGTAGTTTGTTTCAGTTTTTCTCGGGAATTGTCAGACAAGAACTTCAAGGGAACACTTTATTATGAAAAGCTGAAAGTCAGCTCTACAAAAATGAAGTTTAATGGGCTTAAGGCCAGCCTTTTGACATTTTCTGCCTAATTCCCAGCTCTGTGCCATGGCCTTTATTCAAGTCCCGTGACAAAAGCATTCTAAATAACTCTAGTATGACTGCCAATAGCTATTATTTTATAAATTGAGGGGTGGGGGGCAGGGGGTTACTTGACACAGAAAGAAAAATGAAAACCAGAATTCTTTTTTGTCTTTTGGGGAAGAAGGTCGTGTTTTGAAAAAGTTTAATTGGCGCCTGCTATGGAGTATTTTCACTTAAAAGCCAACGTTGCTGCAACACTTCTGTGGTCTGAAAACCAGTCCCACTTGCTTTTTCTGCAGAGCACTAAAAAACTGATATTCTGGATTTGTGTAATTATGCTGCAGCACTGATAGACTGTACTTTTTACAGTTAATCTTATCTATTGGATGTCAGCAAAATTCAGGTAGACGCATGCTTCTGCGCTCGCTGACACATTTGTCTTACCCACGCCTGCTTACCCACACTTGTGCTCACCATCTTCAGCCAATTTCTCTCCCCAAAACCTCAGCAGCCATGTGCCGAGAGGAGCAGGGGGATTCCCTGGGGGATTCCTGGGAATGGCATCAGGGAGCCCAGCGCCCCGAGGAGGCTCCCAGGAGTGATGGGCTTTGCCTCTGCGGGCTGGAGAGCATCCAAACTCCCGCACTGAATGGGGACAGCTTTGTGGGGATGGGGGTTACGAGCATCAGCCACCTCGGTGCCTTTGAACTCTAAAATAAGATGATCACGGTGCCAGCGTGTGCAGGCTCTGCTCATGTTGGTCCTCCAGCTGTAGCCCAGTTTGGTGACACAGGTGCCACCTGCCTCAGGAAATTATTATTCTGCTTGGAAATGTCCGGGTGTGAATTGCTGCTAAAGGAGAGGAATTAGCTCTGTAGGATGGTGGAGAAGGCCAGGGGCTTTGTCCTGTACTGACACGGCTGGTGTTTCTTTGCTGTTGGCAGCAGCAGCTGGTGTCCTGGGGACTGGGAGAGGTGAGGACTGTGAGGATGAGGATGAATCCCTTTCCAAAAGCAACCCTTAGGAACGTGCCCAGCGCCTCTGTGGTTTGAGGTCTCGGCTCATGGCATGAGCTCCCAGCTGCCGTCACGGCTGTGAACAGCAGCCGCGTGTGCTGTCGCGCTGGGGACGGGAGCAGCTGCCCACGCACACGCAGCGTGGAGGTGTCCCCGAGGAAAGGAGCTGCTTGTGGTTCCCTTTACATAAATGCCTGTCTGTCGAAGCCTGTAAAAATCAGCACAGGGAAGTGTCAGAGGAGCGCGTGTGCCTTCTGCATCCCCCAAATCATCTGCCAGTCGGATGATTTTGACCTACTTGGGCTGATTTTTGGAATTTCATGCTTTGAAATATTTATGATTAAATACTTGCGCTGCTTCCTTTCCTCGCTGCCTGCGCTGTTTGCCTGTGTGCTGAGCTGTGCACAGGGCTCTGCTGCATCGCATCTGCTGAACGCGGCGTTTGCCCAGGGGCCAGCTGCTGGGTGATAAACACCCCCGCATGCTCCCATTAGCTTACCTGTTCCATGAAACCCACTGTCTAAATAGGGCTGTGTATTTGAGCCGTGCAAAGCTCTGAACACCCTGTCAGGGGTTGGGAAATGAGGAATGAGCGAGCAGTGCTGGATTCGGGGCAGGTGGGAAGTGCCCCGCAGATGCCCGGGCGAAGGGCTGTGCTTCCAGCAGGGATGGTTTCTGAGGGCTGCCATTGCGTGCTGCTCTCTGCTGTAGTCCAGGGAGAATGTTCTGCCAGGGATTTGAATAAGACTGGATCAGGACTGTGGCGTTAAAGTGTGTCCCGTGTCCCGGTGGGTACCAGGGTCCTGCAGACCACTGACATCCATTGGCGCGAAGGGGAAAGGATGGATTCTCACTGTGAGAGGGAAGGACCTCGACTCACAGCAATTTGTGTGCCTACAGAGGTGTGACTAAATTGGGCTTAGAAACGGATGAAAAGGCCTCCCAGGATAGCAATTCCTGCAGGGAGGACCGATACGGGACAGAGACACCGCCCTGGCGTGTGCTGGGCTCAGTGCCTCACATCCCCGACCTGTGCCAGAGGAGGGGGACACCCAGAAAAGGAGTACTTGACTCATCTAACCCAGGCATTGAAAGAGGAAACAGAAACGGCATCTTCACAGAATCGATTCATCAGGAAACATAACCGTCTGCAACGAGTATCCGAGAGGCGAGGCAGGGCTGCCTGCCCGTCCCCGCTGCCCGCAGGTGTCCCGCACAGGTTTGCAAATCAGACAGAGTGTACGTGACTCCGCGTGTGTCTGTACGCAGAAGCGAAGCCAGCCTCTCCTGTTCCAAGCTCACTGAAACCCTCTCGCAAGGCATGGCTACCGCCACGTTACCTGCTGCAGCCGTGAGGTGTCAATGGGAAGTGCAGAACATCGAATTCTGGGCTAATATGTGGCATCCTGAAAGCTCATTGAATTCCTGTTGTTGGTCTCTGCTGTGCTTTATTTAAGCACACCTGTAAGCCTGGGAGAATAGAAAACACATTTCCATCACTTGGAGGTTGATTTGCTGAGAGGACTCGGCTCGGAACTGATTCAGAATGTCTAACTGGTTGTTCAGTCCCTGCATGAAAAACTGCGCTTTTTTGTTTTTATTTTTTTCTTTCTGTCTTCCAAAACCTTTATTCTATTGTTGTGTTTCACTGGGAAATGGAGCTGGTGAGGGGTCTGGAGCACAAGTCCTGTGAGGAGCGGCTGAGGGAGCTGGGGGTGTTCAGCCTGGAGAAGAGGGGGCTGAGGGGAGACCTTCTCGCTCTCTACAGCTCCCTGAAAGGAGGGGGCAGCCAGGGGGGGTCGGGCTCTTCTCCCAAGGAACAGGAGATGGGACAAGAGGAAACGGCCTCAAGTTGTGCCAGGGGAGGTTTAGGATGGATATTAAGAAAAATTTCTTCATGGAAAGTGTCGTCAAGCATTGGACCAGGCTGCCCAGGGCAGAGGTGGAGTCGCCATCCCTGGAGGTGTTTAAAAGCCGGGCAGACGTGGTGCTGAGGGACATGGGGTAGCGGTGGTCTTGGCAGTGTTGGGCTGATGGTTGCACTCGATGATCTTAAAGGTCCCTTCAAACCTAGATGATTCTATGATTCTACACGTGCAAATCTCCCACCAGAAGACAAAGCTGCCCTGTTGTGCACGCAGGAGGAAGAGATAATTACACTTCACTCAAGCACAGCGGCTTATACTTTTGAACAGAAATCGCTCAGGACTCTTGACATCGGTTAAGTGGGCATCGATCAGGGTGTGACACATACAAGCGGCACGTGGTTCCACGGGCAGTGGACACAGCGAGGTGGGGAGCAGCAGAGACAGGGGTGTCCATGAGCAAACCCCCGGCAGCTCCCAGGGCATCCCGCAGCCTGTGCTGCTGCACCACTGCCACCACCTCCTGGATGGTCTCCATCTTTCGGGTGTCTGGGCTTGAGGTGTGTTTTGGGGTAATCTCTTGAACCAACCAGAGGAACTGTGCAGTGCTGGGACAGATATTGGCCTTTGTGGAGTCACCTGAATGGGAAAATTCACAGTTTAGATTTACTGATAGCTAATATTTAACCTTTTTTTTGGGGGGGGGGGGGAGGGGGGAACTTTCTCTGCTTTTTTTATGTCTTAGATCAAAGCTTGCTCGTTTTAACTCTCTTGATTCTGCTTTTTGTCCTTTGGGCTTCGGAAGCACATTACACAGACGCAATTCCTGCTCAGGCTTAGAACTTTACCCCATGAATCTCATGATCACAGCACTTGTACAGACTTGCAGAGAGAATAGCCCCACCATTTTCGTGGGGACAATACCCGGCATGTGAACAAAGCGCTTCTGTAGCTGGGTGCCTGCAGCGAGCTGCAGGCGGAGCCACTTCAAACCTTCTGTAGTTTAACAGCACTCAAGGAAAACATAAAAGGAAGGGGCGTTAGCACCCATTTAATGTCTTCTCTGTAGTCTGGGTAGTCTGTGCTATCAGTCCCGTCTCAGGCTGCGGTACCCAGGCAGTGCCCTTGTCTGACTCTGATGTCCTCCAGAGCATCGCTACCGCAGCAGAGGCTGTAATGCTGGAGAGGAGACACCGACGGGCAAAACGCATGGCTCCGGTGGTGCTGGTGCTCAGCGCAGGCGGTGGGACAGCCCTGCTCCTGTCCCAACGTCTGCAGCCGTCTCTTGATCCACTCCAGTTCCATTTGTTGTTCACTTCACACGAGCAGCAAGCTGGGGAGCCGCCAGCCGAGGGATGAGCGCTCGCTGCAGGCTGCGCTCACAAATTACACTACAGCGCCGGCGAAGGCGGCAGCGCCCGGTGCCTGTCGCGTTAGCACGAACTCCTCCGTGCGGCTCCCACCGTGCTGGGCCCCTCGTGCTCCCTGACGCCGAGATGTGCGCCTTACACCAGGCTGCTCCGTACCCGCTGTGAGCCGGCGCAGAGGCACCGCCCGCCGCGCTGCGAGGATGCCAGTGGGCTGGAAAATGCAAAGTGCAACCCCAATGACGAAAAACAGAGTGCTATTCTCCTTCCCTTCCAAAAGATCCCTCTGTCAGTGTGAAGACCTTGGATGGTAGGAAGACAGGAATTCATAAAGCAACTGATCGAAGAACTGTATGGGTGGATGGGCTTGGTGCTGGGAGGAGATCAGATGTTACTCATCAAGATGCCTGTCAGAAGCCGTGTTCAAGGGAAAACAGCTGTCAGAACGGCTCTTGGCTGCTCCGCATGGATGCTGAATCTGAGCAGCAGGACCAGCACCCGCATTCCTCCTGTCTGCAGGTGCTCCGGAGAGGGCAGGAATTCCTCTCCTCGTCTGTCAGTGAATTCACTGTTCACAGGGCTGCCATACTAACACCATCGGGAAAATTTCGAACAGAGGATGTGCTGAATCTGCCCCCGCAGCTCTGCCAACACCCTGTTATCTCCCCAAACACACTGTCTCTCACCCCGGATCCTGCTGGCTTCAACAAGCTGTTTTCTCCTTTCTACACCCATCGGTCAAAACACTCAGGTGTCTGCATGGGTCCCACAAGCCGCTTCCTCCCCCAGCACCTTCAGCCTTTCCCACCACCCACTGAAACAAGCATCTCTCCTCCTCCCAGCACGGTGCTTGGGACGGGGCAGGGACCGGTTTGCACTTGCAAGTTTAAAGAGTTATTAGGCAGATGTTTGCACAGAAAAGGTCTGTTATTCCTTGAAAGTATCCATACCTGCTCCGCGGTACCCCTCCCCGAGCTGGAGTGGGCTTGTGAGAGTCAGTGCTGGAAAAGCTTGTCCCCGTCTTGCTGGGACAGGGCTCGGGCACCCTGGCCACCAGCCCTCCAGGGGGGACAGGCGCCGGGGGCTGGCACCCCCACGGGATGCTGCTGTGCGGCCAAGGGCTCCTCGCAGGGACGGTGGTGGGTCCCCGTGCCATCCCCCTGGCGCTGCCGTGGGGCTGCAGCCACCGTGCCCTCCTGCTCGGCACAGCCCAGGACCGGGGGGTTCGTCACCCGGGGGCTCCGTACCACGCCTCTGCCGCTGCAGCAGAACTACACCAGGATAAACGTCCTCTTCCACCACCGCCTTGTCTGGTGCTGGAGTCGGTAAAGATATTTTTCTTGACATCAGATCTCTTAGTTAATCATGCAATATATTTGCCAGTGCATCATTAAGCGTAGATTTGTATATCCTTAAATTAAATTTAGCCACTAGGCCTCAGTTATTTCCTTCCTGATTACCCATTTGTATGAAACAACAGCCATTAATCTCTCTCTCTTTTGCAGGCTGCTACTTTCAGAGTTTACCACAGTGAGGGCTTGGGAGAACAGAGCAAACGCTGTCATTCCTTTGTAAAAGGATTTCAGCATGCCCTTCTCCTGCTTTGTACTCAACCTCTGCAGATTAAAAAGCCCCTTTTCTACAGTTAATTTCTCCTTCACTCTTGTCAGCGTCGCTGACTTTCATGTGAATTGATTGAAAACACGGTGCTAAACGCAGCTTTTTCATTTGAACTAATGCAAATCAGCCAAGTCCCATTGTGTGACTATAAAGTTGTTAGCATGTGAGGGAGGGGGACATGCCGGGGGGGGAGGGGTGTGATAGTGCTGAACAGGGGAGGGAAAAGAAGAAAGGCTGTTATCCAAACGGGGGATGCTGGAAGCAGATTTTCGTTTCCCAGCTCCGCTCGCTGCTAGTGGGGTAAAATAGCTCTGCAAAATAAGGAAACATAAATTAGAGTGGTGATGCTGGTTTTTCTGCATCTGTGGGGGTGGGAAGACAGTAAGGTGCCGGAGAGCTGTTTGGTTGGGGATGTGGGTGCTGGGGGTGAGTCCCAGCACGTTGGGTGCCGTGTTCCCCTGGGCCACCTGGTGAATTGGGGGGGGAGGGGATGAACCTCCCGGGGGTCCTGTTGGACCCCCTGAGCTCAGGGGCAGCCCCGGGCAGCTGTCTGTGGGCGTGTGGCTGCCGAGAGGAGCCGTAAGGACACATCTCTGGGAGGGCCGAGGTCTGATGTGGTTTCTGTCATCTGCTGCAGCCCAGCATGTCCGGGATGTCCACGGTCCTCCCCTGCTCCACAAATTACCATTTTCCAACGAGCAGGTCTTTCAGTGCTGATACAGCTGTGGAAGCCCCGATGTCTGGGGACAGTCCTCAGTTCATTTTGTCCAACTCAATTTTTCTACTGGCAATGACAGTTTCTCTGCAGCGCTTCCTAAGCTCTTGGTAAACTCACTAGTGGGGTTAAAGAAGTACAAATCATACAGGGACATCCCAGCCCAGCGGACATCTGCCTCCAGTCACTGATCAGACCCCACACAGTCACATTTCTTGAAGAGAGCTGGCCGCCATCTGACAATGTGGGGTCACTGTTGGATCCCTTTGGGGATGCTGCAGGTTCCCAGCCCAGGGTTGCTTATAAGAGTCATCAGAAAGTGTCAAAAGAAGGTACAAAACTTCTCAGCTGAAGTGAAACAGGACTAGAATATCCAGATATTTTGTCTGTGTAAGATGCAATATATTGTGCTGGATTTTATTGGTAGTTTATTTGACAAAAGTCACTGACGTTTCTGTTTTCATCAAAATACACTTTATTGAAAGCTATATTTAATACCGCTTCTAAACCACTAGAAATACAGAGAACTTTGTATCCACCAAATCTTCTTTCCTACTCACCCCCCTCTCTCCACCCCCGTAGTATTAATTGTACAGGAAAACTGGAAGGCAAGGAACCCGGCATGCAAATCCCAGGGAGACACCCAGGTGGGAAGATCTCCTGACTGTCACTCTCCAAGTGCATCATTGTCTTCAGCGTTTCCCTTTAGCAGACCTGTTGCTATGGCTGCAGCGCAGAGGCCTGAGCTCTCCTTTAACGATTCATTGCGCTGGTTGTTCTTGCCAGGTAAAGCCGGGAAGCTTTAGTTCCTCTCCCCTTCGGCACGGTGGGCAGCCTGGCTCCCGGCTCCCTGTGGCTGGAAACCACCCATCCACATGTCTACAGCAATGGCAGTTGCTGTACTAAATATCTTCCCTTCTGTGTAGAAACACAGCTTTTTCCTTAGCTTGTCTTCTCTCCTCCTCCCATTGCCAATGCTGACGTGATGGTGTCACCATGCGCCTTCTGATGCTTGAGGTAAGTTTGAAGTAAAGGAGCAGAAACACGGGTTTCCTTCATACCACACCAGTAACCAGCACTACTTTTTAAGCCATTTTTGGAAGATGGAGAAAGTTCAGAAAAGTATGAAGTGTTATTTCTCATTCAGTTTCCCTTTAAAGCAAAGGGGTTTGTAAATAAAAGTAATTCAAATGGCTTTTTTCTGCTGTTTTAAGAGAAGAAAAGCTCTCTGAGCTGGACAGAAACTGGTTTTGAGACCCAGCCGTACTTTTCTGAAGACAGAAGAAAACAAACACAAGAAAGGCAAAAGGAAAAATTAGCTCAGCGGAAGACCCAATCCTCTGCTCCTGGCTGGTTCCCCTCCAAGGGAACGGCAGGTGGTCTGAGCCCCTGAAGCCTGACAATGCCAGCCAGCATCTGCCTGCCCAAGATAACACTGCCAGCCTCACAACAGGGACGTCAGGCACAGCTGCCGCCAGCTCAGAGAATGGTTTCACAGACACTCAAGGTAACCTGGTAACTTGCCACCCCTGACAGAAGAGGTTTCCTTTTTCCCCTTCTCCTCCGGCTTTTAACCACATGCTCTCGCTGTTCACCTTCTGCCAGCTCCAGTGCTTGTCAGAGCCTGCCATGAGCTGATTTAAGTCACTAACCTGCACAAAATACCCCCAAAAACCCCACCCAGCATAATAAGCGATGGCTTTTCGTTAAACCGGCTCAGGAGTGTCCAGCATGAGCAGAGGGAAGCTCCTCAGGACATGGTTCATCTCATTCTGAAGGTGATGAGACATTAAACCTGCTAAAGACTTGGCGAAACGGCAGCTCTGAAGGAGAGCAGTGGAAGGTGGGGAGGCGTGGGTACAGGTGGGGAGGGAGAAGGTGGGGGCCTGCTCTTGCCCACGTGTGAGATTTGATCCTCCACTAAATCCGGTGGGAGGATGCGGGATAGGTCCTCCCTGGGCATCCAGGAGGATGCCTGCGATCAGGGCAAGAGGAACCCAAAGCTGTCCTGGTAACCCGGGGAGGAGGCAGTGCCCATTTTCCCCTCACTCTCACCATTTTCCTTCCCCTGGTGAATTAAGGGATGTTGAGCCAGGGTATGGGAAAGCTAAGCGTCCCCTTTGGTTGCTGATTAGGCTATTTCCATGCCGTCAGTTTTTGAGCATGAATTTTTGAGCCCAAGCCCTCCTTAGGTGCTTAGCATGGTCCTCGCTGATGACAGTGCACCTCTTAGGAAAACGGTCCCTTTTCATTTCTGCTGACGGCACAAGGATCCCTGTGCCAGCAGCAGACCTGGATTTCGGTGGCGTGGGCAGCGCGGGGCAGTAGCTGGCACTGCACCCTGTCCTGGCAGCCTGCCTGCGGGCTTCCAGTGGGCACCGGCTCCCCAAACATTTTGACAGTTCCAGATAACACCTCCTTGAACATTTGACATTGTAAAAGTCTGATTTCTTATGCTCTGTCCTCTTGGGTTGACGTGCAAGTGAATTCAAAGTACAAGAATTTTCTGCTGACAGAAACCCCCGTTCTCCTGTGGCTCTGCTTGGTGCATCACAGTGGTACCCACAAAAAAATTGCAATCATAGAAAACCATACATCTGGATAGGGCAGGGATTTGCAAGGCTTGCCTCGGAGAGCTTGGAGCACGTGCGGGTGCCAGCTCTCACACTGCCATCAGGACACTGTGACTCTGCCCTCACGCTCGCCTTCCAGACATAACAAAAATGGAATTTGTGAGTTTATAGGGTCAAAATGGTAATTTCAAACTTTAGAGCATCTTTTTCTGTTTAAAAAAAAAAAAAAACAAAAAACAACACTTTGCTGAAATAATATATATTCCCTAATGCTTTTGTTTCAATGAATTCTCATTTTCAAACTGAAAAAATGGTTATTTGAAAGACTCCTGACCTTCTCTATCAGACCATGACCATGGCCTGGTCCTTCTCTATCATTCCAGACCATGAATCGTAGCGAGCCTGGATGGAGCTTCCTTCTAGGCATGAAACTCCTCAAAAGTCATCAGCTGAAAGAATTAAAAATGTTTTTCCAAGACTTGTGCGGAGGTTGTGAGGTGAAGCCCTCCCTGCCGTGCCTGGGCCTGGGCATCTGTTGTCTTGTCATTGGCCAGCCTGGCCCAAACCGCCATTCTGCCATGCAAGTCATCAGCTGGAATTAAGATATACTTACATTCTTAAGATATACTGACATTCTTAAAATATACTGACATACAGCAAGGGGGAGACTTACGGTTTTTCTGCTGTACTCACATGTATCTCAGATCAGCGGTTCCATAATAACTCCATAATGTCATGCAGAATAAGGGAAGCTGTAAGGAGGAAAACAGATAGAAAAGATGGGTATGGTGATAGGATGAAGGGTAATGGATTTACGCTGGAAGAGGGGAGATTTAGATGAGATCTAGATCTCAGGCAGAAATTCTTTGCTGTGAGGGGGGTGAGCCCCTGGCCCAGGTTGCCCAGAGAAGCTGTGGCTGCCCCATCCCTGGAGGGGTTCAAGGCCAGGTTGGACGGGGCTTGGAGCAACCTGGGCTGGTGGGAGGTGTCCCTGCCCAGGGCAGGGGGTGGCACTGGGTGGGCCTTAAGGTTCCTTACAACCTAAACCTGTGACTCTGTGGTTCTATGAAAATACAAATAAGATACAATATGAGAAAAATATGGAGGACCCAGAAGAGGAAAACAAATGCTTGAAAAAGCTAGTGTTGCAAAACAGAATTACGGCAGGACAAGCTGCATGCAGATCATAGAGTCATATGGTTCACATGATTTCATACTGTAGTCAGTCAGCTTGCGCCTCGAGGCAGCTGGAGAGGAGCAGGGCTGGGTGGCTGCAACGTGCCGTGTTATGGGTGACCCCAGGAGAGGTGGGGGCGGGGGGGACAGGAGACCCTTTAAGAACAGCCGAGGGAACCAAGGAGCTTTGCAGCAGCTGGGAAGCAACTTGACTGAAGTGCAGCCTTCGGCTCTACCCCAGAGCATCACAGAGCCCAAACCCATAGGCTGCTCGGAAAGGCCACGTTTCACACGGGTGTGCCGTTGTTTTGTTTGACAGTATAATTTAAGTTCCATGAAACCATTAGGGAGGTATTCATATGTAGTAAAGCAGACAGAAATAATGAAATATATTATGCAGAGGCCCATCATTCATCCAGTTTATTATGTTACAACGTTCCTCTGATTGAATTATGGTTGTGAAATTATTCTCTGTCCATATATTATCTTATGTTTAATGTATAGGGTACATCTGTTCAGATTGGGATGATAGACTAGGGACGGTTTATTTCTGCAACCCTTGTTCCTGTAACTAAGTCACCCTTTTATCACTTGTGCAGTAGCCAACGGGCACACGCTGGGGAAAGAGCTCAGTGGACTTAATTGCTGCACTCTGCAGTCATGGCTCCCCTTAAAATGAAAAATTAGTGCTCGCAAAAGGTGGTGAGATTGGAGTCGGTGCCAGATCCCCTGCAAAGGGCTACTGGAGAAAGTCAGGAGTGTGTCACCTCACACCCTTTGCTGGCATCTCTAGGTTGCTGCTGGGGTATTGCATTAAGGGCACCGCAAAGCTGAAATGTCCTGGGCACTCAGTCCCATCTGTAATGGACAGACACCCTCATTGCAAAAGGGCCCCTGAGTAAAGAGCAGCCTCAAACCCAGAGCGCTGGGGAGGGATATTACTGCCTCGGCTCAGAGGTCCTTCCAAGAGAAAGTGGTGGATGCTCTGTCTAAAGGATGCTTTTGCTGGTGGCTGCTTTCCTGCCTGCTGATGGACAGAGACTCAGTGTCAGGCTGTGGACTTGTCAGGATAACACCTTTATTGGTGCTAAGTGCATGCATAAGAGACCCTCCCGTTCACTTCCAGAGCTTCAGTGCTGCTCCCTAGTCCCAGCTGCGTGGAGCAGTGAGTGCTGGGGGACATGACGTGCTGCTCCATCACCAGGGCTCTGCTGCAGACCCCATAACCTGCTCCTTCTGCAGATGTCGCTGCCTCTCGCCAGCCTGTCTCCTCACCCATATATATTGTATATACATGATGGATGCGCTGCAGGCTCATGGAGGTCAGGGATGGAAAACTACAGAGGGAGCAATGCCAGAGCAGCGTTAGTAGTGGTGGAGGCTCCAGGGATGCTCCACTTCCAAAGCTGAGCACAGGGGCTATGGTTTGCCCAGGTACTGGACTCAGACTGGGGGATAAATGTATGAAATCCAGTGTCTTGTGACAGGCAGGGGCAGGTGAGAAGGATTTAATGGTCCTGTCTAGGCTTAAACTCTATAAATCTAAGGAATGGTAGCGAACAGGTGTCCTGGGTAGGAGCTGGTAATTTAAAGCTCAGTTATCTATTGTCAGCTGTAATTCCCAATGGAGGTGTCTGAACCTTGCTGTTTGCCCTTGCTGCGCATGAGAAGATAACACAGCTTTTAGCTAGAGCCGATTCAATCCAGCCAGGTCCGTACCGCAGGAGATTCGAGGACGGGAGAGAAAACCCGGGCTCAGGCCAAGTGCAATGAATCAAAATGGGTGAAACTTTCCATGGGTTGGAAAGTTCTGGAATAGCTCCCAAATATCTGAGTGTTCAGGGTTAGCCCCTGAGCTGCCCCGTGGTGTCAGTCTAGGCAGTGCCCTGCGGATATTCTTCACCTTTGAACGCATCCAGGCAGAGCTGTGGCTACCGTCCCATGCCATGCCACCCTGTCCCATCCCATCTGGTGCCAGCTGTGTGCCCACCTGCCCTGGTGCACCTGCAGGAGAGGACGGTGAAGGGACACCCCAGGCACCCAGGCCAGGCCTCACCTGAGCAGAAGCAGCAGTAAGTGCCCTGAAATAAAACCTTCCTGCTGAGCCTGGCAATTTGCAGAGCTTTCCCCCAGGGAAGAAATAACGCTGTGGTAAAATCTATCTTCCTATAAAAACTCCTGCATGTGGGAAAAGCTGATTTTCTGTCAAAGAAGCATTTAAGTAGGCACTCTTCAACTAGATCTGCTTTTAATCTTGCAAGATGTTAATATTGCTGTTCTTGGTCTGATAATACCTTTCTGTTACAGAAAAATTTCAAAATCTTTTACAGTCATCGTAGTCTCACTCTTGCTGTTGTATAGATAAGTAAAGCTGGTTTTATAAATAACAGTATGGAGAAACTGATAAACTTCTGAGGACAGAAAAAAAAGGAAGATAGAATTAGGGTGGGGTTTAGTTGCTTTTGAGGTGCAATTTTTGGAATAATTTCCATTGCAACGTATAATGGGTTGTTCCAAATCCCTGGTGTTTTATTGATGGCTGCAGGTTGGTTGGGATTTTGCAGATAGGGCAAATGAACCTGAGTCTGAAAACAGTTGCCAGTGCAGTAACAGAGCTGACAGAGGACTCTGCCTTCCTTATCTCAAGTGCAGCAAAAAGTTTTACCACCTGGCATTGGTTTAATTTTGAAGGTGTTAATTGTTTGTGGGGAGGGGTGGGGGTGAGGCTGAGTATCACCTACATGTGGATCCACAGCACCCGCTGCAGCTCTGGGAGCTGAGTACGAACCTGTGAATAACTGGGAAATATAACAGTACTGCAGCTGTACCCCAGCAAGAAACCTCAGCCAGTGGGTTTTAATGAAACAGGTATTCTTTCCTGTAAAAAAAAATTGTCTGTGTTTTGCTATTGAACTAATTGGTGTTAATGTAAAGTACATGATGTTGCCAAATCAGGGTTCTTTGGAAAATTTTCTTGAGAGTGTTTTTTCACACATGCTGCTTCATTGCTAACTGGTTTTGGAAAGCTTGGTAGATAGTTATGGAACATATGTGCCTTCCATTTCCTCTTTCCCTGCCATAAATTTAATTTTCAGGCTGTAAATGTATCTTTCTTCTTTTGTTGGTATATTACAGCCCATCTTTCTTCTATAGAGAATTAGATAGGAATGTGACATTAAATGGTAGGAGATTTCAGAATTGTTATTTGTTCATTTATTTTTGTGCCTGTCTTCCCTGCTTGTTTCTTGGCCTTTGCCTACTTGAGTGTTATTATTTGTTCTTGAACCCAAGGAACTCTAGAATCTGAGAAAGTAAGGCTGAGTTCTCAGAGATCATCTGGTCAATTTGCCCAACAAAATGCCTGATAAACTGTGTCTTAGTTTCTGACAGGTGTTTTCAAGAGATCTGTTTTAGTGCTTCAGTCTTCTGCTTCTTACACTGCTTTTCATAGTATTTAACCTAGAGTTACCTTGCCACGGTATTTTCTGCTATATTTTTTTCTTAGCTATGGCTGAAGCCAGGGAACCATTTGTTTCACAGAACCACTGATGTGGGCAGCAGCTCTGGAGGTCACCTTGTCCAGCCCCTGCTCCAGCAGGGCCACCATGAGCAGCTACCCAGGACTGTGTCCAGATGGCTTTGAGTGTCTCCAATGATGGAGGCTTCAGACCCTCTCTGGGCAACCTGTGCTTTGGTTTCCTACCCAAAGTTTATTGTGTATGTAAAGACTATCACCATGGTTCCCCTGTGTTCTCCCTTTGTCTAATTAAATAACACCACTTCATTTAGCCTTTCATTGTTGGACAAGTGCATCTGATCATCTGTGGTTCTCAGTTGGACCACATCTTCGGAAATGTGGTGTCAAAAAACAATGATGCATCTTACAGGGCTTACTGTTGGTTGTGCATCCTGTTGCTGTTTGCCTTGTATCTACCAGAATGACACTGTTAGCTCAGTTTGTAATTGCAAATAACCACAAGACCTTTCTCTGTAAATCTCTGCCTCGCTACTTCATCTGAGCAGGATTATTGCTTATTGGATTTCATCCTAATTTTCATTTAAATTCTCTAATATGGTGGAACCACCTTGAAGTCTAGTCTTGTTTCCCAGCATGCCGGTGTCCCTTTCCAGTGAGGAATCACCTGCAAATGGGATAGACAGACTCTGTCTCTCACCAGCCAGGCCTTTGCTGATAATGTTGAGTAGCACCAGGTTGCGGGGACCCCCACGGGACCCCGTCAGCTCTGTCTTCCCATTTCTGATGCTGAGCTCTTCTCATCTGCTTTTGGGGTGATGGCAACTACCCAGCTTTTACGTGGTTTATCAAGAGTATGGTTCTCAGCCTTTCTTACCATGGGAGAGAGCGTTAACAGATTCATTAAACTCAGTTCTGTGAAATCTGCAGCTCCCCGCTGTCCCCAGCCAGTTTGCCTGTCCCCGGAGGCATGGCATCCACGGTCAGAGAAAGGGGGACAGTGGGGTTGACATGAATCATTCGAGACAAAAATCGCTGTTGTTACCTCCTCAGGATCTTTTGGGGATTTGCAAATACGTGGTTTGATTACTTGTTCCTGGGAACTGAAACTACACGAGGAGCATTGCACAGGAAGTGGAAGACAAGCAATGGTTTGCCCTTTTTAAGTCTTTCAGTCTCATTCTTCCTCCAACGCTTCTCAGAGATAGCAGCAGGCAGTTCTGAAATTACTCCAGTTCTCTAAGAACTTCAGGAAAATTTCAGCAGGTTCAGCTTATCTGAAAACGTTCTACTTCTCTACCCTGTTCTTTTCTGTCGCAGCCCGAGCTATTACACTTGTGTCAATGGTGCTAATCCCATTATGTGGCTGACTGAAATTGTCCTTTTACTGAAGAGTGAAGCAAAACAGTAACAAAAAATATTAAACAGTGTGGCTTTTCAGTATTACTTTCCATAAGTGTTTATCCCTGTTTATTCGTCACCTTTCTGGTCACTCTCTTGCTGCCATGGGTCCATTCACAGAATGCTTCCTCGGTGCTCCATGTGCCCCTGGCTGGATTTGCCTCCCCAAGTCCCTTGGCTCTCCTGAATTTCTCCCTGTATGCTCATGCCATTATTTTTTCAGTGCTTGCCCTCAGTACCAGTGTAACTGGTTTCTGCTTTCTCTGTGCTTCCATCTTGTCCCTGTGGATCACTGGTGGTTTGGGCAGGCGATACTGTCCTTCCTTTGAACTGGAGGAGTTTGTGTTTATGCCATCAATATCACTCCTTTAAGAAACTGCCATCTCTTAATTGCATTTTTCTCCGGCTCTCTGAGATGCCTTGCATGCATCCTGAGATTACTCCCTTCATCATCATCATTTTTCATCAGGCTGCCTTTATATCTTCATTTTCATGCCTTTTTCCCTCTGGAGGGGGAGCCAGCAGTCACCTCCAGCAGAGCTTCATCTCTGCTTGCCTTCAGGTGAGCCAGCCCCTTCCCTGGCACCACCATAGCAGGGCGTTCGCAGCAGAAACAAGATTTGCACCTCCTTTTGTGGTCAGGTAGAGCTAGCATGAGTGTGACCTGTTATTTAGCAAGTATGGTATGGTGCATTAGTGTTAATGAAACGGCTCCAGCGTCCTGCAGACAGCAGCAGTGAATGCCCACCTGCAGTACCCGGTCAGCAGAACAGTTACTGCTTCCAAAGTGTGGATTGGGAGCCAAAGCTGGTGGTTTTCCTAGGAAATGTGCTCAACCAGGAATATTTTCCTTGTTTAGGAGTTTATTGCAATCTGTAGTTAATTAGGAAACAGCTAACAAGACCCAGGATTCGCTCCCCTCATCCACCCCAGGCTCTTCCCACGTCTGGGGGGGCAGTGATGCCCTGCCTGGCACCCCCAGGGAAAAACCGAGCACCAGCATCAAAGGTGACTTAATTTACCTCTCCAGGTACCATCAGCCCACGTTTCAAGCTTGAAGCATGTCTAACGGACAAACATCGTGCATCTTAGCATAATTTGACAGTGAATAGGAGAAGGATGCACCTACCCCATGCTGGCTGGGTGCTGCTACCCGAAATGTTCTAAATGTTTTAAAATGCCTCGTTGTTTAAGGACCTGGTGGCCCAAGCCCGGAGCCTCCCCTACCTGCTCCAGAACCGCATGCTTTCATTAACATAGTATTAACAATCCAGGCACCTGAATCCAAGGGGTTACGAGGTTTAGTTTAATTATTCCTGCTTGCAATCTTATCTGTATTAAGAAAAAAACTTAATTACTTCACTAATAGCTTAGCCTTTTTCATGGGGCTTTCTGTTTCCATTAACCATTCTGGAGCCAGCTGCCTCGCACTGAGCATCGAAGCAGGGGACTGTGAGTGAGGGGCGGGGGGCTTGGGGTTTATTAAAGACAAAAAATCCAGCTATCAAACAATCATTAAACTGCATTTCCTATTGCATGTTTCAGAAAATAGTCATTAGGAAAAAAACATTTGCATCTCATAGTAAAGTAACAGCAAATGTCACTGTTTTTAAATAGCACATGTTGTACCTTGCTTGATTTACTGCACTTTGCCTAACTGGAAAACAAACAAATAGGCACCTCTCCAGTGTTCAGCATTATCCAGCGAGTGGAGAAGTGTTAACATTTATTACTCAATTGTAGACATCATTAGCATGACCTTTTGGAGACATTTTAAAGGAAAAAAAAAAAATATATCTATATAATGCAGAATCTGCACGTCCTTTCTCTCAGAGACATCCAAGCTTGCATCTCCCTTCCCAACACCTTTGTGTCTTGCAGGGAACCGAATACTCCCTTCAGCTGCCAAAGGCACAAGGAATAGCTCTCTGCCCTGATCACTCCGTGTTTCTGGGTATCTTTATCAGTGCTCTAGAGCGTGCAATCGCTCGGGCAGGTGGGAAACAGTTACAGGGGAACTTAGAAATTTTTGTTGATTTATTTTTTTTCCTCATTTCCTATGACTATTACGCATCAGTGAAGAGCAGGAGAGAGTGACAGAAACCCTTAGGGATGTCAGTACGTGCTATGAAGAAGCGATTGCTTAATTTCTTCTTTAGAATCATGTGCAATCTAAGACGTGAGGCAGGAAAGCGGGGTGAAATGATGAAGGTAAGGGTGTAGTTGGTGCTGAAAGCATGCTTTCAAGGTAGGAAAAAGCACGGTCCTGCTCTGCACAGGCTCTCTGTCAGGGCATGAAAAGGCCTTTTGTGGTATTGCACGGGCATTACAGTGCCATTCCGGGTGTCACAAGGAGGGACGTTCCAATATCCCAAAGGTGATGAAGCTGTATGGCATGGAGCTCGCATTTTCAGAGATGCCGCTGCAGTGCCAGTCCATGGAGATGCCTTTCCCAGGCATTGCACTGCACCCAAAGCCGGCTGGATGCTGCCTCACTGTCTAGAAGTGATGAGGAGTGTCACCAGCCCCTTCCCTTTTGCAGCGGTGATGGGAGAAGTTTATCAGCACACAGAAATAATCGTTACCTCTACAGCCTCTTTCTCTTTTCTGTCTTTGGCGCTTCCCTGATGCAACTTTGGGGGGTGGGGGGGATAAGGAGAAAGGAAAGAAAACAGTACTTAAGCCCATGCTCCACATCCTCAGCTAGGTTAGAATTCCTCCTTTTGATGAAACCTGGTGATTTTGGGGCATGAACCTGTGTGCTCAGCTGGGCATAGCTGGTAGCAGTGGGAGAGAGTGGAGGTGAAGTCGCAGTCTGATAAGAACTGCTCATTGCAAACCACCCAGCTTGTCTGTTATCAGCAGTTCTTTGCTTGAAATGAAGTGGTATTTAACAACGCAAAGTAAAATTGTGACTGCCAGTAGATACCTGCAGATCCCATCTTGTCGTGAGCCCAATTAGTGCAGGGCGTTGAAAGTGCTTTATTACCTGAACTGAGTGCTGCTGGCTGTTCCAGTTGTATTTGTTGGGAAAAAAATTGTGTGTTTATAATACGCTTGTGTGTGATGTGTGTGTGTGTATATAGGTATCTCACAAATGAGCAGCAGCAGCACAGCTGGCATGTGTCTTCTTCAGAAGGCAGAAGTGATCTGCTAATGCCAGCTCCTGGCTTTGTTCCCCTGGGAGGAAGATGATGGGAATATTTATCTTTTCTGTAGGATGGTTGGCCAAGGCCACCTTCTCCCCTATGGAAAAGCAGCTCCCAGCTGTGGGCAGTGGTTTTCCAGCTGTATTTCCCAGCGCTGTATTTCTTCCCATGCAGGCGTGTTGCCGCGGTGTGTGGGGCTGGGAAGCAGGTGGCTGTGCCATGGCTGCCGGGCAGGGTCTGCCCCTCGGTCCTGCTGGAAAGGCACCTGGGCCTTAAATTGCTGGCTAAAAGGGCTGGTAAGAAGTATGTGAAAGAGATTTATTTTCTCCAAAGTAGAGCAAAACTGGAGATTAAAAAGGATGAAAATTGGGAGGTACCATGTGCAGAGAAAGAATGAGGGAAAAGTAAATTGCAAGAAGGAAAAAGAGAGCGGGAGAAAAGGAAACCCTTCAGACATCCTCTTTAGAGCTCCTGGCAATTTTGAGTTTCTTCCTGTAACCTGTGAGTCCTTTGAGGGGACCTGTACTATCTGAAAGCATCTTTATTAGACCAACCTATTTTTATATGTTCAGACCTTTGACTTTCCATTTTCATTACCTCTAAAAGGTGAAACTCATGATCTAAGAGCTCTTAAATGGAAATAGCCTGGAACAAAACCTGCTGCAGCCGCAGCACGCTTCCCTGGTGAAGGCACCGTGGCCGTAATGCCAGGAAACAGAAGTGCTGGTGCGACTGGTCAAGGTCAGGTGCTGGAAGCTGGTGGGGCTGGATGACCCTTCCCAGCAGGTTGCAGCATCTCAGCAGTAGATATGAACCTGCTGTTGGGGTCCCAGCACCCCTGGGGGTCCCAACACCCCCCTGGTCCCTGCTGCCTGTCCCAGTTCCTGGTTGATCATCCCGGTGCTGGCACAGCCTTCGCCCGCCCACCCCGCTGCTTGTCATGCTCCTTCAAAGGGAACTGTGCCTTTGCAAATCGAGCCACAAATAAGCATTTAAATTACTGCTGTAGTATTTTTTCCACACATCAAAAGCCATCAAAAGAGCAACCAGTTGCATCCAAACAGAGAAACTGAGCTGTGGTTGTTTTGGTCCCTCCAGCTTTCTGTTCGTGGGCAGCTCTCATGAAAAGCCTCCTGCATGCGTGATGGATCTCAGTGGGGTTGTTAATCACTGTCAACAGCTCGTATCACGCAAAAACACAGTGCTCGTGGATGCACCATGTAATTCCGGACTGCATGTATTGCCCCCCTGCTGCTCATGCCTATATTTGTAACAACGCTCATTTTTGTTAGATTCAAAGAGCTTTTTGATCATATTTTCGCTTTAGCTGTGCGACACAGTCAAATTGCAGTAGAAGAAAATCTGTTGTAGTGCTCAGTGACTGTCTCTTGTGAAACAGCCCAGTTATCTCACAGGGGCACACTTTAACATATATGAAACTGGGCATTTCTCATAGTCCTGTAAAGACTTGATTTTGGCAGACGAACTCTGTCAAGTGCCTTTGCTCAAGTAGTAAAGACTCTTAAAAGTGTGTTTTCTTGATCGTTAATAGATTGCTAGTGTTGGATCCTGCATCCCAATGGGGACAACAGTGTATGTGATGCCTTGTGATTTTTCTTTATATGAGGGTAAATACCAAAATGAGATCATGATATTCTGTTTATCTTTATAAGGAAATAAAGAAGTGAAAGGGCAATAGTTTATTAGATAAAAGCTAATACAGCTGGGCCCACATTAGGGTAATTTTTTACAAATTCTGCAGAAAAACTTGATTAAGGTGATATGTGTTTCAGGTGAAACACAAACAGGATCTGGGGATCTGGTTAAATAAGTGCGATTCTCATTGATACATAAACACTGACTTGGTAAAAGTGCACCATAAAGCAAAGCGAGATTTTAGTGGTGAGGGGGATGAGGGGATATGGTTTTGATGGAAGGGCAGGTGGAGAAGTGCTCGGCCAGCTATAGTCATGGGTTTTATTAGCGTATAGGGCGCTTTTACAGTCAAATGCGAGCAGCTGGAGATGCAGAAATGGAACGGACTCGTGTGTGAAGGAGGAAGCTGGGGAGGACTCTGCTCGGCTCTGCCGTTTGACAGCTGCATCTTCCTGAGAGATCCGCAGCTCTGGCCCCCTTTGGAAGCGCCTTGGTAACGTGTGATAGCCGGCTGGGTTTAGCCTTGCGAAGGCTGGCCCTGGGCATGGCCCTGCGAGAGCCCGTCCTGCTCACAGCTCTCTGGACACAGAGAAATCAGAGATAAATCCCCCGTCTTCCCCCCCGGGAGAGCATCTCCATCCCTCCCCTGCGCCACGGGACGAGCCCAGTGCCCCCTGCCCTGCCGTCCTCAGCGCTGTGCGACGGACCCTGACTAATTCCTCCAACTTTCTGTGCTGTTACAGGATAATAATTTAACCTGCCCCCCCTCCAGAAAACCTTCTTTCTGCGTGTCTCATACACAGAATCTCTCTTTCTCCTGAGGCCAAAACCGAGTATTACAAAATTACCTTTTTTCTAGTAAGGTAAAACCAAGCTGGTGTGTGTGGCAATGGATGGGCTCACACTGAGATCTCTCAGGCCTTGGAGCAAAAGCTTATGAGAAGAAAATATCAACATGCCTCTGCTAAATCAGAAGTGGAAGGGCTTGCTCCCAGCAGATCTCAGAGGAGTCTGACAAAATTAAACGTATATAACGCTTGATGTTGCAAATGTCTTACTGAACTCAGTTCCTTAGGAAAAGGAAGGTGGAGCATTAAGTTTGAAAAGCAAAGTGGGGGATAGCATAGGCAAAGTCTTTCATCCATCAGGATTTTTCCGTGGAGAAATGACTGGTATGTTATATATTAATGTTTCATTTCAGATTGTATTTTATGATCAGAGTGAAAAACTACACATTAGCTGTTTCAGTAACTAGAATAATGACCCTGTAACTTCAAGATTATACTAACAGTGTCAGTTCAGCGCTTGGTACTGTTTTCCATTTTGCTATGAAGTGCACAGCAAGGGCTTGGGACAGGGAAATGTGGAGCTACAAAGGAAAGGTGAAATTGGGAATGCATATTCCTAGCCGTGTTTTAGGGAGCCTTGATTGCCTGCTCAGACATAGAGCTGAGATTGATGAGAAAACATGAAAATTAACAGAGGGATTGAAACATCTTCCGTGGTGGCCAGATGAACCCGGAGAAAGAGTGACGTTGATGCTGGCATTTTTGGGGGATTCGTTCTGATAACATCACAAATTCAAGGTATGTAATTCTGCCTCCCGACAGTTACTCTGCACCCTCAGCTTCCAGACTGTATTTGGGAACAAGAGCTCTGCTGAGTCCCATCCCGGCCCTCGAGCACTGTCACTGGGCAGCCCTGAGCTGGGATGGGGGGGAAAGCAAGAGGCGCTTTATCAGGGTACGGCCATACACTGCAGCAGGCTTTCTTCATTTCTTTGAAGTAGTTTGAATTTTGTAGCTTGATGAAATCTGCCTGATAAAAATGTAGGGTCTGGCTCTTGGTAGCATTGCAGATAAAGGCAAATAACTGCATTGCTTTCTTTCATCTTTATGTCTTCTGCAAAAGTAATGTGCATCTACCGGTGATGTTAATATTCATATTTCTGTGCTTTCCTCTGATGGAAAGATGTTTCACTAAGTATAAGCCCTTGGCAAAAGATATAGTTAGAATAAGTAAAAAGAATAAAAAAAAAAAAATCTGTCTCAATTCTTCTTCTGCATTCCTCATTCCGGTTTGGTAATTAGAGCCTGAAATTTTTTGTATTTCAGATTTTATAGTTGACCTTCTCAAGTTTTTATACCCCTTCAAGTTATCTCTCCATATCCCAAATGGCAGTAACTGTCCTTCGGGTTGACAAATCCATCAGAGCTCATCACCAGCTCCTGCAGGACCTTCTGTCCTGCTCCCCCGGAAGAGTGAGAACTGTCTGTATAGGCAGTGGATATAACAATTCCCCAGTCTTCTGCAAGAGCCATGCTGAGCACTGGGGCTCGGGCTCAGCTGGCTCCCAGGGCTGTGGTGCCTCCAGAGCATCCCCCTTCTCCCTGCCAGGGCTTGGACCTTCGGTGGCTTGGTGCCACCTGCCTCAGGTGGGGCTGCAGGATGACAGGAGATCTCCTTACCCTGCAACCACTTCCAGCTTTCCTCATTACAAAATTCTCTCATCTCCCCTGCAGTCCAACCAGCGCTCCCTTTCATATATTGAATTTCTCTCTCCACTGCTGGAAATACCTCCTTTTTGGCCACTGTGTGCAAACGCTTGATGTAAGAGTTGGTATAAGATGCAGGGTCCTCTCACCAGCTTCTGCTGAGAAAGACATCTGCAAATCTGTCTCCTCTCCACGTGGCTCTTGCTGCTGGGGAACCTGGTTGTGTGAGGACTGTGCCTCACAACAACTCAAATGCAAAATCTGAACCACGTGTATGGCAACGATAGTACACCATAGGCTAGAGAAAGTTGGAGTCATGTCCTTTGAAATGACATTAATACCTCAAACTATTAGTAGTTAATGGCTTTTCTTCATAGAAAGAAATCTTGCCTATCCTGCCCTACATTTGGCTTTTTCTGCTTTAAGGATGCCTCTCACTGATGAGTCGTACCTGTCCTGTGGTTAATTAGTTTGCTTTTCTTTCTGCATGTCAGACTGAAGAATTCCAAGATTTCAGAAGAAATTCTTGTTATTTGATCCAGTGCTTTTGACTGTGGACTTTCAACTAGAGTATTGTCTCTCCCCACTTTTTTATTCTGGTAGTTCACATCTGCCATGCTAGAACATCCTTTTGCTCTTTTAAAAATCAAACTAATGGTTCTGCATATAATTTTTCATAAATTTTTTTTTTTCCTTTTGAATGCTTCTAGGTACTTACTGAGGTACTAAAGCTAGATACATATATAAATAATGCCTGTATAAGAGTCAGCGATGCTCTGAAGTTTTTGGGGTTGTTTTTTAACTTCCCTTTTTAAAACCAAGTGGAAGTCATCTACTTTATTAAAGTATTTTCCTCTGATTAGTTCCCGCAAATTATTATCTCAAGAGCAGTCAGCTAGCAGGAACGTGAATCTTTCCATCCATTAAAACAAACCGTAGTTGTTAGGAGCCCAGGACAATTTAAATATAATTTAGTAATGGCACCTAAATCCATAGATGTCAGGTGGCCTGACGCTGGGATCGCAGGAAATAATGAGCTCTAATTGCAGCCAGCGCTGCCTGAACCGCGCCGACCTTTCCCAGAGCCTCTGGAGCGGCTCTGCTTCGAGAGACGGAGCCTCTTGTTTCCCTTCCTCACTTCACTCTCTCCGCTTCGTTAGGCAGGCGCTGGAGAGACAGGTTAATGAAAGCCGAGATTCAGGTCCGTCACTACACAGCAGTGCAGAAAACCAAGGATCAATCAGCTGGCTGTCCAGATAATTCCTAGCCGTGGGTTTCCCACCCTGCCAGCCTGGGGAAGAGCGTGTGCTCTCCGGCTAATGGGGCTGGGGCTGGGTGCGTGCTCAGGCGCTGCCGGCAAACCCCGTGCCCGGCTTCTGCTTTGTGTCTCTGCTCCTGCCGCACCCTCCCAAGCAGGAGATCGGGTGTGGGAAATCCTTCAGGATCATGAGGAAACCATGAAGTTACGTGAGACCAGCACCCACCTCGGGACACCAGTGGGAACCATGATGTATTTCATATTGGTTGTACCAGTGTAATATTTAGAACTGGGAGGTGTTTTCCTCTCCCTTGCTGAAAAAGGCTGTGCAGACTGGATTTGTTCCCTGCCTGTAGCCCAGTGTTCCTCCAGCAGCGGTCTGAAAGCAGCTGGTGAGCCAGGCAGCGCTCAGCCCTCCGCTGGCACCAGTACGAGCCGTGCCCGGAGCAGAAGGTGCAGAGGGCTTTCCTCCTGCGTGCTGCTTTAAGCTGAAAAAACTCGATGTCACAGTTTGTTAGAAATTGTCCTTGAATGTGCTGAAAATGATTTCCTGTAGGTGCAGGGTTTTATTCTCACTACAGCTCTGTCACTTAATGAAGAATCGAGCCAAAATCTGAGCTGGTTTTTTAATATAAGCTAGTATGCCTGATGTAGGTTCCATGGGAAAACTGTGCTCGGTGGGTGTCTGCATGTTTACCCCTGTGCCCTGCTATGTCCAGACGCTCCTGGAGTTGTTCTTTCTACCGCTTGCTGCAATTCTTGTAGTTTGGTTCATACTGTCCACGCCTGTCACTTACATACACGTGGCCGGGGAGGCTTTCACCATTTCTGAAGTATATCATGTGGGATATACCCTTCCACTGCGGAAGGCAAAAATAAAGGTCACAGAAAGCCTGTGGCATACCTGTAGATGCAATTCATGAATCCCCTCTCTTTGAGCTGTATATTCATATCTGTCTAAACATAATATGGTGGTGATGGTTTGGAAGAAACTACTGATCTTCTCACAGGCTCCCTTTAAGCACAACTATTTATTGAAAATGAAAAGAAAATGTTGTATTTGTCATACTTCTATCAGTGAGGAATTATTAAAATGGCAAGGCACACCTAGAAGAGAATTATGGCTGTGTTATTTCTCAGGACCCTGTTATTGAAAACACGAAGTGAAGCTATTAGTATTAGATTTATTTAGTATTAATTTTGCTGTTCAAAAAACTGTTCAGAAAGCCCATAAAGTCAGGCAGTTACTAATAGGCAATTTTAAGACAACTGGGTAACTGGAGTGTGAAAGGCTGAAATGCCCAAAAGGTCAGATGCCTCAGAGATTTGATTTTTCTATCCAGTAAAAGTCTTAATGACTAGTTTAATTATATGACATATTATAGCACATTGGTTCAATGAATCCAAGGAAGTTAGAAATTGCTATTTTCCTGGATAAATCATTTCAAAATAAGTTGAATTGTTAAAGTGATCACGGACTACTTCAAAAGGTTTCCACTGGCACTCTCACAGTTCATCAGAACTGAAATATGAGCCGAAACTTCATTGAGCTCCAGGCACTTAATTGGAATATATTTTTGTAAGTTTGCTTTTCCCTCTCTGATAACTAGACCGTGATGGATATAAACAAGCTTTGGAACTGAAGTTGGTCACAGGATTAATTGCAAGTGATTTATCCGGCACATTGCAGCCTCCGTTCCTGGCAGGACATCTCTGTGTCCCCGTTATATCTCACCCTTCGGCCCGTGGTCTGCCCAGCATCTGCCTTTGCTCCCCGTCCCTGCTCGCCCCTCCTGCGGTGTCTCAGCACCTGTGCCGCTTCTCCCAGTCTTGCTCCCCACAGTGCCGGTGCCTGCTGGGAGGGGGGCTTGTGCTAGTCCTCGCACTCCCCCAGGTGAAGGTGGGGGTATTCTATGGGTGTTTCACGGCTCCTGGAAAGGGTACTTGAACCAGTCTTTGCTGAAGGTGCTACCCTCACTGGTACTGATCCTCGCTAGTGGAGGGGGGGCATCTTCTCAATAACCTGAATTACCCTCCTGGTTTCTGCTACTGCTGCTGTGCTGGTTGGGTTTTCTCAGCCTTCCTACGAGAAAATGTTCTCCTTGTCATGCAGGTGGACAATGTCATCATGATATAAGGCTAAGGACTTTGTAGATATTAAGGCTGCTGATTTTAAGGTGATTGCAGCCAGCATTAGACACCAACAACCTTCTGAGGAACTTGGCCTAAGTGATGGCCCCAGGTCTGGCAAGGAGCCCGTGCAGGAACCCGTGTCACGTTCCTTCCATTTCCTTTCCTCAGTACGGAAAGAGGGGTGCTGTACTAGCGCCAGAGGGGTGGCCCATGTGTAAATAAGAGCTCGCTTTCCCCATTGCCTGGGTGTCTGTGTATAGTTGTAGCTGGTGGAGAATTTCCAAGAACAGTCTCCATGGGCATATAAATAGCACTTAAATGAGCGGTTTGCTGTTTGTTAATAACATGGCTTTATTTTTAACTCCTTTTCCCAGTCAGTGGCATACAGAACAAGGATAGTGATAAGAGGAGTAAGGAATATGTCCAAAAAGCTGTTGAAATCCAGAGGATGAATGCAGCGTAGCCATCAGTACCAGGGATTTTCAGACTCCCCCAGGAGCTGCGGTGGTGTAACTTCTGCTGCGTAGTGTCGTTGTTCTGCATGGAAATACCAGTCAATTTTTCACTTGAGCAAGCAGGCACAAAGGAGCACCATCTGACATAATTTATTTGGGCTTTCAAAATGTCTTCAGCCAAGTCCCATAACGCAGAGTAGGAATAAATGGCCATTTGACTGTGGCAAAAGGTTAACAGTAGGGTGTCCAGAGACTTCCACATGGGGACTGTTGCTGTCTGGCACGCTAATTAATGATGTGGGGAAGGGAATGATTACTGATGTGGTACATTTGCAGATGATAGAGTTATTTAGATCAGCCAAAGCAGCAATTCTCCAGTCTAAAGGGACCCTAACGAAGCAAGGTGATCAACAAGATGACAGCAAATAAAACTCAGTGTTGCGAGCTGCAACTTATGTAGGACAGAATAATTTGGAAAACTCATTTGTCTGGAACTAACAGCAGTGACATGAATCACAGAAATATTGTTTGGAGGTGACCACTGGAGGTCATCCCACCAAAGTCCCACCTTGAAGCACTAGAGCAGGTCAACCATGACTTTGTCTAGATGAGTTTGGCAGTCTGCAGGGATGGCAACTGCACCAGCTTTGGGTGCCTCTTCCACAGCCGCCTACCCTAACATCTTGTCTAAAGCCTCCCGAATTGCAACTCGTAGCTACTGCTCGTGTCCTGACCAAGGAGGGTTCAGCTTTGCAGTTCAGCTTCAAGTGGTGATGGGCTGCCGTTAGGTGCCCAGGCCCATCGTTGTAGGTGACATGCTCTTGGACGCTGCCCATCTGGGGGGATGATGGATGAAGTCTCTGTAGCTTCTCTGTATCCTGTTTCGTCTTGACAGCAAAACAACTTGTTGAACCTAGGTCAAATTTCATTAAAAAATTGGTCAAAATCAAACTTTTTTTTTTACTAGATCTTGTAGGAACTTTTCACTGGAAATGTTTTGACACAAATAGCCTTTTTTTTATTAATCACTGTTTCTAAAATGCCTGGCTGGAGTTACACCAGCCATGTGTCGTCAGTCTGTGCAAGCGGTCAGGAAAGGATGAGGTGCCCAAACACTTGACGAGTATGCTCATGCACAATCTTCACATAGTATGTACGTGGCACAATATTGATAAATATATTTATAAATATATATAATATTCATAAGATATACTATGTATATGTAGTAAGAGTTTTCTCATCACACTGAGTTTTGGATGATGGAGGTAAAGCAATTCAAGCAGCTACTGTGCACTCTGGCATAAACTAGTTCAAATAATTTCATAGCATCACGGGTCTCTTCCAACCATAACCATTCCGAGGGGTGGGTTTAGCGCGGGCTCACCCAGGAGCTCCGCGTACGGGCAGGTCCACTGCGGGACCCAGCTTCCCCTTTGGCTGCTAACGAGATTAACGCCTGTGCCGTGGGAGTAAACGGTAAGTGACTTAGAATTAAGAAATTATTATGGCTGGTTTTTAAACTGCGTGGGAGTTCTGCGGTGGGTGTAAAAGTGATCAGATGGCAGACACAGCACACTGAATGTTGATTTTTACAATGACAGGTACTATTTTTGTATTCTTGACTGTCAAATAAACAAAACCTATGATACAAATTAAGGGGGCATGTCCAATAAATCCCATGTTTATAAAATAGCCGGATTCTACAGGGCAGATTAATTATGGATGGCAATTAATTTGAGCTGCTAACAGCTAAAATCATGAATATTTTAGTGGAAGTCCACCTACAGCACCAGCCCTGGAATTTACATCCTGCGTTCCAGTGCCTGCTTTTATTCTGAAAACATTGCTTCCATTTGTGGTGGGAAGCAACAACTTATAAACACTGCAATAATCGTACAGCACCACGGGCTTTCTGCTTTTCTGTATGCCAGATGAGTCATCCCGCTTATTTTGTATTACAATGTTATCAGAATGGATCTCATGATATGATTATAATGCATGTAAAGCTTAGCAAGGAAATACTATATAAATTTTTAATATAATTTTCTATTCAATGCTCATGTTTTGTAGTGCACAGAGGCAAATTATTTTAACTAGTTTATGCCAGAGTGCATAGTTGCTGCTTGAATTGCTTTATCTCCATCATCCAAACTCAGTGTGACGAGAAAACACTTACTACATAATTTTATGAATATTGTGCCACGTACAAGCTATGTGAAGATTGCCTATAGTACCTAATTGTCTATTTTTCTATTTGAATTTTTATTTCGTCCTGTTGATTGGCAAATAAGACAAGATTTTCATAGAAATTAATCATTTTCCATCATGTGGTTCTTCAAATGCAGAAATGAAACACCAGTCTTTTATCTCATTATGTGTGTCTGAAGGTCAAAGAAGCTTCAGAAAGACGGTTTTCTTTTTTCCCAAAACATATTGGCCCAATGATCAGGGTTTACTGAAATCATATTTGACATTTATTGAAATCGTATTTCTTTTTCATATTTTTCTGTTTTGGAATTCACTTGCAAACTGGAGAATTTTAATGCCTAGGTGAGGGAGGGTTTGCTAGCAATATCTAGAACTCATATTACGGGAAGAGGTTCCCACCGTGCAGTTTTGCTCTCTCTGTGGGCTGTACTGGACGGCCATCCATCCCCCAGGGAGCTTCACCAGCCCACTGGGAAGGTCTAAAAGTGAGGCACTGAACACAGCACCACAAATTGCAAAAATGATAATGGAAGGGAATACCGGGAACATTCCAGGACAAACTAGGAGCCTTGTTGCAGTCCCATGTAGCAGAGCTGTACGGCAGTTAGAAACACAACACTCAGATGCTGTTGGTTTTACGTGAACCTGGAGCAGTAGGTGCTGCTAGAAAGGAAAGAACAGTGACTGCGACTTTTTTTTTCTGTTTCCCTGAGAATTTTGCCCTTCTGCTGGCTCATCATCTGTAAGAAAAAAAACATGAAAGGAAATTGCCTAGGTGTGGAGTGCTCTAGCCTGACTAGATAGTTAATTGAGAGGAGGCTTCTCTCAACAGGGGAAACCAACAGTATCGAAATAGCAAATGCAACAGACCCTGAGGAAAAGCGCAGAGAAGTCTCAGTTGGGAAATAATCCATGTCTGTTCCCAAATACTCTGACAATGTTTATTCATCCCAACTTGAGCCAAGGTGTTCGCACCGGGAGTTGACAAATTGAGGAGAAAACGAGCGCCGAGGGCAGTGATGGGGAAGGGGAATTTCCATAGGGGCAGGGGGCTTCCCCAGAGGGAGGCATCCTGTGCAAATAACATCTGGAAAAGTTCACAGGAGCAGGTTGAGGTTTTTGTAAGGAAGGACGGAGGTGTTTTTTCAAGTATACCTTTCGAGTTGAGTGAGCACGTCATGTGAGTTAATGTATTCCTCTTTTTTTTTTTTTTTTTTTTTTAGAAGGAACCAGTCATTTAAATCACCTGCTTTTGTGGACTTGTAGAGGGAATGGTCTGAAGGTACTAAACAGAGTCGGGCTTGTTGGGAAGACTAGGGGAGAAATAGTCTAAAACGCCCATAATGTGTTTTATTCATATAGAGAAAGGAGACAATAGTGACATCTGTCTCCACCGGGGTGCGAGAGTAAGAGGTGTTTATAGTGCGACAGGCAGGGGATGACCGCTGGAGGGAAGCCTGAGGGGCAGCAGCCGTCAGAGCAGAACCGAGGAGGCTGGAGCAGCACATCTTCGGGGGTAATGCAAGGCAGGGGCTGACTGAAGGCTGGGCAGGGTGTTAGAAGCAGGACACATAATGGTATGAGGTTCAACAAGGCCAAGTGCCGGGTCCTGCACTTGGGTCACAACAACCCCATGGACGCTACAGGATTGGGGCGGAGCGGCTCGAAAGCTGCCCGGCAGAAAAGGACCTGGGGGTGTTGGTGGACGGCCGGCTGAATATGAGCCAGCAGTGTGCCCAGGGGGCCAAGAAGTCCAACAGCATCCTGGCCTGTATCGGGAATAGTGTGGTGAGCCGGACTAGGGAAGTGATCATCCCCCTGGACTCGGCACTGGTGAGGCCCCACCTCGAGTCCTGCGTTCAGTTTTGGGCCCCTCACTACAAGAAGGACATTGAGGTGCTGGAGCGTGTCCAGAGAAGGGCTACAAAGCTGGTGAGGGGTCTGGAGGACAAACCTTATGAGGAACGACTGAGGGAACTGGGGTTGTTCAGCCTGGAGAAGAGGAGGCTGAGGGGAGACCTCATCACCCTCTACAACTACCTGAAAGGAGGGTGTAGAGAGATGGGGGCTGACCTCTTCTCCCTGGTGACAAGCGATAGGACAAGAGGAAACGGGCTCAAGTTATGTCAGGGGAGGTTTAGATGGGATATTAGGAAACATATTTTCACTGAAAGGGTTATTAAACATTGGAATAGGCTGCCCAGGGAGGTGGTGGCTTCACCATCCCTGGAGGTGTTTAAAAAAAGGGTAGATGTGGTACTTAGGGACATGGTTTAGAAGTGGTTTTTGTCAGGGTAGGTTAATGGTTGGTCTTGATGATCTTGAAGGTCCCTTCCAACCTCAGCAATTCTATGATTCTATGACACAAATGGAGAGCGAGCTTTGGCATGCTTCAGGTGCCACGGTAAGAGCACTGAAGATTAGAAAACAGCTGCAGTGGTAAAGGCTTCAGGGTTATTTTTACAGCCAACTCGCCAAGTTGAAGACATCAAAGATAATTGCGAAGTCGCAGCCACGCGGCCCTGTCCTTTGGAGTCCGTAGCTCTGTGTCCCCCACCATCGAGCAGGCCGGCGCAATTAGCTTCCGCTGCTCACGCCCCTTCTCCAGGCTCGCAGCAGAACTTACTGGGGAAGGGGAAAAGTGCAGCTCATGAATATTTATGGTTGGTATTTACACGGGCAGCGCCTGGTTCTGGCAACACAAGAGCACAAAACAGTTGAAGAGGCTGCTGTATTCTTAGACTAAATGCTGTTACTTGACAAGTTTTCTTCCATAAGAACGCAGACACAAGAATTAATATAAATAGTAAGAGTAAAGGTCAGGCTGACTGTTCCTCTATACATCAAAAGATTAACATGTAAAACTTCCTGTGTTTAGTTTCCAGCCTGTCTGTCAGGGGCTGAGGGATGATAGAAAGGGCTGCATTTCTTTTCCATGGCACATAGAGAAGTGCCCAGACACCTGGCCACAGCTGTGCCACTCTCAAATTCAGATTACTTTTCAAGGAGGACTTCTCTAGAAAAGTGAGAAATTAACAGTTTGGTGTGACAAGGAACAAGAAAGGGACATCTAAGGCAGTATAGTTCATAATCCAGATTTAAAAAAGGAAGTCGGCTTTGTTGATACTAATTTAAGTCAGATCCTGAACACTTATCTGAGAAGAAAAGCTTTCCTTGGGAAAGATTCGCATGCCCAACTCTTTCAGCTGCAGAATGAGAAAGCCTCTTTTTAGATTTTTCTGGTTAAAGCAGATTAGATGAGATTTAATATTCTTGATTTATTTGTTTACGTATTTATTTGCTTTTTAAACCTAAGGGTAAAAAACATGAGCAGATTTTAAGTTCTTTCATCTCCAGGAACAGTAATTTCATTTTAAACCTTGCTTATATAACACAAAGCAGCAGCACTGTGATTCCCTTTTCCATTTAAATAGCCTTCAATATTTATTGCATGGAGTTAAAAAAAACTCGGTCCTGCGGCTTGACACACAGCAGATCAGTCAATTACAAAGCCAGGAGGAACTTCTGCTTGATACCAGCCATAAAGCTTCCCTGAATTAATTTCTATTTTAACTAGAGGATGTCTCTTGAGAAAAAAGTCCAGTTTTGATTTTTTGGATTACCGTTGACATTGCCTCTAAACAATACTCACAGGTTTTAAGGTGACAAATGTATTTTTAAAAAAAGGAAAAAAAGGAGTGCTCTTTCTTCCCCTCGAAGCCAAGGTGTCCATCTGCTGCCAGCACGCCCTCTTCCACCTTCCCCTCCTCAGACGGAGCGTATGGAGCTCCCTGCCTGGCCACATGGCCCTGGGGACCCTCTCTGCTATAGGGACATCCTTCATGACGTACAGGCACAGAAGAGGACCCGATGCCCTGCAGCAGCGGTGGCTGCGGAAGCTTCCCCCAGCTCTCCGCTTGTCTCTATACTCACAAAATTTGCATCAGCTTTTGTGGCTGAGGTGTTGGTTGGAGGTCGGTGTTGATGTTCACCTGCCATGGACCCGAAGTCACGCTCGGAGCCACCTCCAGGAGTGGCCTCAGTCCGGTCTTGAACCTGGGATGTTAAAATTGGCTGTTACAACTGACCGTACCTTCAGGTTAGTGGTTTGCATGTGCCCAAATGAGCTCTCCCTTGTCCCGTCATCCCCATCTGCATCCCCCCAGTCTTTGTGCCATCTGCAGGCTTTACACAACGTGGGTTTATGTTTCTTCCCAGGCCATTGATTGAAATGCTTAATGACCTGGGCTGAGGACCAGTTCTTTGGTACCCTGTTAGCGATGCACTAGTACGCAGACCCCAAGCTCACAGGGCCACTGAGACCCATCAGCCGGTTTTAAATCCACGTAAGCCGTGCCGTGCTGCAGTGCTGTACTGCCGTCCTGCTGAAACGCTGCAGAAAACAGGGAAGCAGCATTTTGCTTCCTACGGTAACATCTAACTGACGGGCTTAATCTTTCCTGCAGAAAATGCCTGTGATGGAGGTAAGGAAGCCTGAAGTTTTGACTAAGTCCCTTTGTATTTAAGATACAAAGTGGTAGTGAGGGACTTGAAGCAATTAGAACTAAAGTCTCCAAGGAAGACAGAACCTCTCTGTGTTTTTCCTTGTTTTCAGGAAAACAAGATGCTTTTGCTGTGTTCAGGACTTCTGCATTTCTTATGCAAAAGGACTGATTAATGCCTAAATAATTATAGTAAGTCATTTACATAATCTATTCATACACTGTCTAAATTACATATTTCTGACACTTTCAGGATAAACTTGTTTTAAGAACTTGTTATAAGATGAAAATGTATTGAAGCAGACATTTTTTCAGTAATTTTCCAATACAGAGTAGAAATCTCAGGTATCTCACTAACCTTAAGGCACTTCTTTTTCCAACTCAGAATCTCAGGATATTGAGATAAATATTCAGGTAACGTACGGGCACCAGAGATTTAAAACTCCAGTTAATATAACCCAGAGACTGACATTTCAAATACTGTTTGTTGATGCTGCCAAAATATAAATCTCTGCCTAAGCGTTAATATTTTGTGATTTCATATGTAGTAATGTTGACGTCTGTTTCTCATATTGTCCAACAGAAAAACAAATAATTCCTTCTGGAATCCGGACTGAGGATCATGTCCTGCTCCAGTGATGGTGGTGCTGGCCAAGGACCTCAGGAAGAAATTGTTTGCTGTGAGGGGGGTGAGCCCCTGGCCCAGGCTGCCCAGAGAAGCTGTGGCTGCCCCATCCCTGGAGGGGTTCAAGGCCAGGTTGGACGGGGCTTGGAGCACCCTGGGCTGGTGGGAGGTGTCCCTGCCCAGGGCAGGGGGTGGCACTGGGGGGGCTTTAAGGTCCCTTCCAATGCAACCTGTTCTGTGAACCTGTAGTGTCCAAGAAGAAGAGGAGAAGAGATGTTTCACGTCTCACGGTCTGTGGGAAGAGCATTACAAACCAAGCTTAGGAACAAAAAGAGAAATGGCTCAAGTGGTGAGGTGCGATGGCCTTTTGCTCCTGAGCAGGAAGTGGTGAAGGCTTTAATTAGGACTGCGATCAATGTGCCATTTATATTTACTTCCCCAGCATCAGAAGCGCGGACCAAATCCTTGAGAAGTGCCAACCAGACAATTGTCTTGGGTACGATTAGATAAAATAAATAAATAGGGCCTATTCCTTTTTATCAGATTGCATCAGAGCTTCTTCCATTACAGAACAGCTGATTCGGTTCAATTATCTTTATTCTCCGATGTGGAGTATTCTAATATATTTTTTTTCCTTTGTTAAATTAATTTAATTAGAAAACACTGTTTTTATGAAACAGGATACTGTAGCTCCAAGAAATGAATTTTCATATGCAGAGTACTTGGGGAAAAAAAGCAATGAAAATAATTTTGATAAGTAAGCCTCAGACTGAATATCTCTATTGTTGCTCATGCCCTCAGGTTAAATTTTTAATTGCATGTAATAAATATAACTTTATTAATTAGAAATTATCTGGAAAGGAAAGAGGCATTTTTTTCTGCTTTATGGTATACAGAGGCTTAAAATAAAGTTACTGTTCCTCGGGGTAGGTACATCTAATCTACCTTTCTTTTTTTGCTCTTAGGCTGACAACAAAATCAAGAAAATAAAATCTTTTCTTGCTTGCATTTTTTTTTTTTAATACTTGAAGAAGCAGGTTGTTAGCCTTTAACTGAAGGAAATTTGGGAAGCTTCTTATGTGACTGTTTCTCAGGAAAACCTTTTCTCCCAGGTTTGAGATGCGAATCCCACTTGCCAACAAAACCAGGCTCTCCACACTTTGTATTCTTTTTTTCCTTGCATCAGATTTTTATATCTTCCTTCTTGTGAAGCCATGGTGTTAATTTTCTATTCTGCAAAATGCCTTCCATATGCACATACTAACCTGGGGGTAATGATGAGATTTAAGATTGAGGACTTGGTTGTAGGATATAAGAAAAAAGGCAATAGTAAGGCATGGCATCCTTTTGTCCTTTCCTTCACTCTTAAATTTTAAACAAGAGAAAAAACATCCACAGATTTCAGGTATCTTCACTGGAGGAACTTGTTCTCAGCTGTACAGCACAAGTTGATGACCCACAAATAATATGACTAAGATGTTTCAAATTTTACTAGATTTCATACTAAGAGTGAGAAGAACTTCCCACGGTTTGGGCTGCCTCCTCGCAGGAGCTTCCCATCGGCACCTCCGCTCTGTCACAGCACAGCTCCCACGCCGGGAGCAGACCTGGCGCTTGTCCTGGGAGGCTTTTTCAGGGACCGTTTGGGTGCTGGAAGTGTGGGAAGACCAGAGCTGGGTTGGGCTTGTTCTAAACAGGATGGTCAGGGCTTTCGCAGATGGAGGTTTGGTGTCTCCAGGTCCTTGTCTGAAGCTCGGCCAAGCGCTAATGGAGGGTGAATAAGCTGCTTTGATTTCTGTTTGCCTCCAGCTGTTTTGTCTTTCCCTTTGCCAACAAGAGAGAGAGGTGTTTCCACAGCAGGATAATCTGTAGAGGTTTCTGTCTTCCTAACAGTGCCAAAAAATTCAGTTCCCATGTTGTCACATGCACCTTAATTTTTCTATAGACATTTCTCAACCGAGGATCTAGGCATGTGCTTTTATGCTTGTTTGCGACGAGCGATTTAACCCAACCCTTCTCCAGAGGTAAACGATAAATGTCTTTGAATTTTTGGCATCCTCCTGGATGGAGTCCCACAGGCTGCCCATGAAATGCTCCCACTTGAGCCCCATGTCCTGCTCGCCGGGTCTGCCCAGTGCCACCATGTCCCTCCGGGAGAGCTGTGCCACGGGGGCACGCCAGCTGTGCAAACGCTCCTTCGGGCACAGCGAGGGGTCTGAACGTGGGGACACACGCGGTCGCTTGCTGCCCTCCCCCCAGATTGTTGTGATGCTTCACAGGTGTTGGGTTTATAATTTCTTGGTCCCCAGGGAGCCAGGAGGGCAGTGCTGGGCGTCTGTGGCACCAGGAATGTGCAGCTCCCGCCTGGGTGGTGGGTGCCGTCCAGAGGCAGAGCCAACGATGCTCCCAGACCCAGACAAACCGCCTCTGGTTCCAGCCTGCTTTGGGATGTTCGTGGCAGGCACCTGCTGAGAGCTGGGCGGGAGAAGTAAATACAGTGTTCAGTTGGAGGCATTTACCTGTATATTTGAATGCAAAATATTCTGCTGCTACTTCTGTGAAACTGAATTTAAGGTCGAATACTCTCTTCCTAAAACTTCTGTTTTTTTAGATTTGAGAAAAATCGCATCAGGCTCCAGTTTCAAACCTTTTCTTGCCCCATTTGTTTTTTGCTATCCTAGATATCAAGTATAGTAAGTTAGTTACCTGGGAAGATAAGTGCGTTTATGCACTGAACTCCTTCAGTCTGAAAAAAAGTAATACACAAAATCCTGGAGAATATTCGGCTTGGTTGGTCCCTGCAGATCTCAGCATCACAGTTAATCTAAAGCTATATTTATACCTAAATCCCAAGACATGACTGTGCATGTTTCTCTACTATTTTTTTTTTAATTTGTGTTACAAATACTAGAGAGAAAGAAGGTGTCTTTGATTTCAAAGCAAAACAGAATCTCCACCTGGGTTTAAGAGGAAGAAAACACCATCAGTAGAGAAAGGCGAAAGCAGAATATAGGGAAATGTGCAAATCCACAGCTGGGAAAGCGGAACAGGAGATAAGAGAAGCTCTGTGTGTCGGTAGAAAGGGATGGGCAGTGGGGTTCAGCAGGATGAGGAGGGATTCTCTCTGAATAAATAAAACCCCAGCAGAGTGGTTGGGCTGCTCTTAGGCAAAGACCAAACATACTGGGATACAGAGAGGCTGGAGCCCGAAATGTGTACTCACAGTCTCTGTGTGGAAAGAAACAGGATGATTTATTCATGTCTTACTGTGATAATTAAATGCTTTCTATTCCATCTGTAACTGGGGAGGATGTTAAAGAGCAACTGCTAACCATTTCTGAATCAGCAGGACCACACAGTTTGCATCTGAGATCATTACCAAATGGCCGGGAATCTCTGGGAGCTGCTAACCTTGTGGATTTGCTTGTCTGCTATATTTAACAAATCATGAAACATTGGGAAAAGTCTGTGGGAACCAATAACTAACGTCGTGTCAGTATTTAAAAAAGGCAGTGGGACGTCCTAATGCGCCAGAGAGTCTGATGTGAATGATGGTAATGGATTATGGCAGGGCTGATACAGGATTAGCTAATGCGTGATGGTGTTGCATATTTAATTACCTAATCACATTTGCTAGGATGTTGGGATGTAATCAATACCAGGTCACAAGGTTACAGCATAATTATTGCCAATCAGCTTTGCTTAACAGAAAGAGTTTTCTTAAGTGTGGTTCCATTTTGGCTGGTGTCTTGCACTTACTTGGCAAAGGTAACTGAAATGTCTCGAGGTGTGCAGGAGCTGTGTGCTCGAACCACTGCAGTGTGCAGAGCCACTGCCACACGCTCTGAATGAAAGCGTGAAAACAGCAAATACATTTAAGCAGTTGGCAGTTCTGCAGAAAGTTTATCCTGTGGTTTTCCAGGGAGCCCTCCGTTGCCCAAGACTAATCAGTATCTTTACCAAAAACATACATCTGATGCAAAAAAAATAATCTGTTTTGCTAAGAATTTGTAAACATGCAGCCCTAGGAAGTGTCTCATGCCTAAGACTTGTGTTTTGCTTGGAGACAGTAGGAAGGGAACTGCAGTCGGAAGAGTGTGACCTGCCATGGTCCGTGGCAGAGCTGGCAGCAGAACCGCGGCTATCTGCTTTGGAGAGTGGGGCTGCCCCTACACCGGCACCTCCAGTACAGCAGAGGATGCTCATTTGGCTGTTGGTTGAAATGCAGAGAGGTTACTGGGGAAATTCTGCTCCCACAGCTATAAGAGGGCCACTGTAACGCCTGAGGAGCTGTGAAATGAGGGAGGCTTGAGGAGCCAGTTTGCTCATGTGTTTGGTGCCAGCATCGTTCTGCTCTCAGGTGTGCCCACCTAGGGGCCACGCATCCTGGATTTCATTCTGTGTGGTCTGTGTCAGTCGTGCTGGTACCTGTTTAACAGTTCATTACTGAAATTTGTGGAGAAGGGGGTTTGATGGTTCCTCAGGGAAGCGGTCGGAGTCTGAAAGCAAGTTGCATTTGAGGCTGTGCCCCGTAACCCCGGATGGCAGAAAGTAACAGGCAGCTCCGCACCCCGAGCTTCGGGACACGTGCTCAGGGAGGAGGGCAGGACTCATGGCACTCCTGCAGCCAGCAAGTGAAAGATGGTGTTGGTTGGCAGCGTGGGTGCTGTCAGCCAGCCCGGCATGGCTGTGTCTGGAGTGGCTCCGCATGTCTGATGCCTTCCAGCACCGGGATGCTCAACCCCTGTTTCCCCCAGGATATCCCACCCAAAATCCCAGGGAGATGATATTCCGGGCTGCCAGACCTTGCCTGGGAGATGATGGATGCTGTGTCCCAGGGGGCCTTTTGCTTTAGATCTTTGCCTTTGTAGGGAATGACTAAAAGCAGGCGCATTGTGAAGGCAACAGCGCTGCAGGGGAATTGCTCTGACGCGCGACCTCAAGCCAGCTGAAGCCAGCTCTGCTCTCTAGGGCTACGCTGGGACTCACATTTCTCACCACACTTAAGGAAACTCACGTTTCTCTCAACCTCTTGAAAATGCTTCAGGGTGTTGGCTGAGTTGAACTTCATGCTGACCAGAAACATGCAGGTGCTTCGAGATATAACCACTGCATTGTTGTAGAGCTACGTGTGATCTCTTAAATTGTGTGCCATAGTCGTCTAAAAAGAAAAGGATTTTGGAAAGGTTTTCTGAGTCAAAGGTAGTGATGTCTCAAGATCTTAGCAAAGAAGTGAGAAACTTTTAAACTAGATAAAAGAATAAGTAGAAATAAAAACATTAAATAATCTATTAAACAATGCTTCAATGAAAGGATGAGCCCTTTGAAAAGCTCCTGGGGTCTGACAAGTACCGTTGCTGAATATGAGTCTCTCTTGAGTTCTCAAGACGCTGGGGTGGGTGGTATGTCAGTATTTAATGAGAGAATATTCCCTTAGGAGTACCAAAACATTTTTAAAAGGCACGTTTTTTACTGGAGCTTTTTAAATATTCCCGACGAGGAACTAATGAAAGTTTGAATGTCAGCCCTTGAAGGCCAAAGGGCAGAATCCTCCATGTGGGGAAGAGGCGGATTCGAGTTTCCTCAGAGTTATTTAGCATTGAACAGTTGTACATCTTTGCATTTGAGAAAGTGACTGTGAGTAGCGGGAGGTCAGGCTGTTGAACACCTCGTCGGTTCCCCACATCCCCTTTCCAGCGCAGCGGTGGAACCACGCGCACAGAGACGGGGGCTGCAGGGGCCGGAGCCTGGACACCCGGACTTCATTCCCTTCCTCGCCTTTGCCGTGAGAGTCGATCCTGCCTCTCCAGTTTTGCTGGCAGCCTGGGGCGAGGGGGGGTGTTTTCTGCTCTGCACATTGCTTTCCTCTCTTTGACTCCAATTCAGAGTATTTGGGGGCTGCCATTAACACCGGCCATTCTTAGCGCGGCGGCTGCAGGCTGGGGCTGGGCGTTAGCAGGTCAGCAACGCCAGAATGCCCTGGCCAGGGGAACAGGATGGGAAAAGTATGTTGCCTGGCAAACTAGCATGAAGTAACTAATGGCTGCTACTGGTGACTTTGGTAACCTGGTAATCACAAGTGAGCTGTGAACCAAGCCAGGAGAAACTATATATTAACCTATATGCTTATTTACATATATATATATATATATATCTAAATCACATGCATCCTCCTCAGGTTGCCTATGCAGTAAAGCTCGGCAGAGGGAGGAGGGAAGGACTGCTGCTAAAGGTGAAGCCATGTGAACATTACAGACTCTTAATAATCTTAGTATCTTTTAATTAGCACACTATTTTATATAAATCTTCATTTAATTAGACCAAACCAGCAGTAATGAAGCCACTTATGTGGCCTCTTTGTCCCACAGCTCACCCCGCTGCTGCAGGAAGGTTTACTTGGGAAACTCAGTGCCTTTTGGTGGGGAAACTTTGCAAACTGACATGAAAGTGAAGAGAAATGAGCTCCGAGTCCTACGAGGTGCAGCTGGGACATCGCCATGCTGGGGAGGACCAGGCAGGGATTTAGGCTGTGGTAGGTGCATTTGGGAGATGCTCTCCCCTGAGCCCACACTCATGATGTGGGCATGGAGCAGACCTCACCCAAATTGTATATTTTTGATGGGTGCTTGCATTTAGGTAATGAAGCCTAGGAAGCTGCCTGAAGCAATGCTGGAGCAGGAGAGCTCTTCTCTGCCTCCTCGTGGTCCTGAGGCCAGTGTTGGAGTGGCTGGGAGGGCTGGGACAAGACCTGGTGGTGATGCTCATGGGGCTGGCAGGGACCACGGCGCGGTGCTCAGCCCTTCTCTGCCCCAGCCACTCTCCGAGGTGGCATCGCATCCCTTACCAAGCCCTTCTCTCCAGGAGTCACTGCTGTGCGGGCTCACGCATACTACTAACTTATTCCCTGAGTCATAGAATCACAGAATGGTTTGGGTTGGAAGGGACCTTAAAGATCATCTAGTTCCAACCCCCCTGCCCTGGGCAGGGACACCTCCCACCAGCCCAGGTTGCTCCAAGCCCCGTCCAACCTGGCCTTGAACCCCTCCAGGGATGGGGCAGCCCCAATCAGAGTCTCTGATTCAGGATGGAAGTCTCTAGGTAATATAAGCAAGAACCACTCCTGTGCTTTCCGAAATGCTCCGTTCTTCCTTTCGTCTCTACAAAACCAACACAGCCGTCCTTTGAAGTCTTCTCTTCTGAGCGTTGCTGCCTGTGTTGCTCTGCAGAGTGTTGGGGAGAGAAAAGCTCTGATATTTTGTGGTGGGGGTGCAGGGATGGGGGACGGAGGGGAAGGTTAAAAGACGCTGACAATAGGCAAGGATTTCCAAATAATATCCTTTCACGCTTGGTTAGAGTGAGACTCCAGTCATGGTTATTACACATAATGATGTAACTGTAATTGCTTCTCTGTACAATGGTATTAAATTAAATTCACAAAATGTCAAGGTCCTTTGCATTTAAGTACAATTCAGAAAGGGTTTTAATGGCTATTACTTTCAGCACTTTAAAGGCTTTAAATGGACTGATGTCCATTGTTTGTCCAACTTCTGTTGTGAAACGTCAAGACAAGAAAACACTTCCCCGGTGTGCCGGGGGGATGTCATTTCGTGGCGTTTGAAAACTGGAAGTGAAATAGCCCCTGCCACAGATGTCACACCTTTCCCCAGCCTGCTATAGGCACTCGTGAAAGGGGGTGTTGTGGCAATAAATGCCTTCAGATAACGTGCTCACCACTGCGTTTCCCAGGCTGCTGAGAAGAATGCAGTCAGGGCTGGCACGTCAGGCGTCTTCTCGAGACCTTGAAAGGAAGGAGGGCTGGTGGCTCACACCAGGGCTGTGACTGGGCACCCCAGGGCTGGGGGTGCAGCTGGGGTTAGAGGTCACTTTTTTAGTGAATTTTCACTGACTTCAACCAAAATTTAGATGTTGCTTTTCTACCGTTTCAGGCTATTGCGAGCAGTACAACAATCAAGGTAAGTAAAAATAATCCCCATGAAATGCAACATGTTTTTTTAAGCCTAGAATTACAAGATGTGTAAATAAGTTGCGAAAAACATCTTTTATGTGCAAGCACTCATGCAAAAATGAGAGATGGCTCCAGTGGCTCCACAACCCTGTGGATGCAGATGGTCGGCAAAGTCTATTTCATGTCTTTTATCAGAGCTGACTTTTTACCAGGGCCTATAGTGATAGGACGAGGCGTAATGGTTTTAAACTGGAAGAGGTGAGATTTTTATTAGATCTCAGGAAGAAATTTTTCACTCTGAGGGGGGTGAGCCCCTGGCCCAGGTTGCCCAGAGAAGCTGTGGCTGCCCCATCCCTGGAGGGGTTCAAGGCCAGGTTGGACGGGGCTTGGAGCAACCTGGGCTGGTGGGAGGTGTCCCTGCCCAGGGCAGGGGGTGGCACTGGGTGGCCTTTAAGGTCCCTTTGAATCCAAATCATTTTATGATTCTATATACTCTGTGAATTTGTCTGTGAGACCATCCGTACTGACAGACCACAAACCATCAGGCAGCAGCGGGTCATGCGGAGTATGTGTAAGAAAGACAACTTCCTGCTCTCTTGCAACAAATATTGTGCAAAAAATCCAGAGAAGCAGAGGTGAAAGGGTGGCAGAACCAGTCCCTTCGTTCTGCCTCTCTCCATGCCTTTGGCAAAGCCCTTTGGGCTAAGCCGTGCCGAAGGGAGCAGCCGTTGCTGTGCCAGGGCTGAGGGTCCAGCAGCTCCCAGAGCTGCCAAGCCGGAGGGATGCTGTGGCAGGAGCGGGCGCCCGGGTGCTGCGCGGAACGCGCTTTGCCGGCGGTGGGTGGGTGGCAGGCGGCAGCGGGGCACGGGGAGGCTGTTTGACAAGCTCTGCCCGGTGCCACCTGCCCACCTTTGTTCCTGATTAAGTCTTCAAATGCAAAGTAACGTGAGGTGAGGGAGCACAGTCCTGTGAAATTACTTTTCCATTAAATTCCTTGTCATAAATGAGAGGGAAGGTGGTTAATTCAAAGCAAAGGTGAATGAGATAAATTTACTGTAAATCCCTCCTGAGCTGCCCCTTTGCTTAAGTTTTGAGCCCGCAGCAGCACATTATATACCCGGTAGCACTGAAGGCTTTTGATGTGGCAGGTCAATACCTCTTTCCCTTTGAGCCAACGCTACAATGAATTGCTTCATCTTCCTCGGCGGGAATGTGCACATCCCATTGAACTGGCCTCCCACAAAAACTCCCACTATTGATCTAATTTATGAATGAGTCCCTTGATTAAATTACCATTAATGGATACTGCCTATGAAGCAGAGGCAAATGTCAGGAGGATTATTAGAGTGGGGGGTTGTGAATTATTGAACGGCTTTTATTGTGCTTGCAGCCAGCACTGCACTCATTAATTAGGAGCTGGGGCTGTGAATGCCGAGGCCAGGGAGCTGGGAAGTCCCCGTGGCATCACAAATGAGGTGCTGGGCCAGGGCATCGGCACGTGCAGAGGCAGCACCCTTGGGAAGCTGCCTACCTTCCCGGTGGCAATGCCCAGGTCCAGGCTCACTGTTGGGGATGGGCTTTACCTGCTGGGGGGCTCGGCTGGGTCCCAGGGATGGGGAAACTCCCAGACCTCTGTCACTGACCTCAGAGCTTGTCCTGGTGCTTCTGCCATTACTAGGAGTCCTCATGACAAGAAGGACATGGCCCTGTTGGAGCGGGTCCAGAGGAGGCCCCGGAGATGCTGGGAGGGCTGGAGCCCCTCTGCTGTGGGGACAGGCTGAGAGAGGTTTCTTTTTAGGTACAGATTCTGCAGTGCATAATTTTTATTATTTTTATTTTAAGGGGTCAGCGAAGCAGAGCTGATGTGCCGCTGGCAGAGGGCGTTTCCTAGGAACTCGAGCTCTGGGAAAAGTGCTGTTTTGGTCTTCCTTTTTATTTTTGGTGCCTGTTGCAGGAGTGAGCCCAGCCCTTGGCAGGGCCCCGTCGGCAGGGCATGCCTTCCCTGGCTGGCAGCAACTGCACCGATGCCAGGTACGATACCGGGCAACCCCGGGTACCAGCACAGGCTGGGGATGAAGGGATGGAGAGCAGCCCTGAGGAGAAGGACCTGGGGACCTGGCCATGAGCCGGCAACGTGCGCTGGCAGCCCAGAAATCCCCTGCAGCCTGGGCTGAGGGAGCTGGGGGGGTTCAGCCTGGAGAAGAGAAGGCTCCGGGGAGACCTTCCAGCCCCTTCCAGTCCCTAAAGGAAAGATGGGGACAGACTTTTTAGCAGGGCCTGTTGCAACAGGACAAGGGGTAATGGCTTTAAACTAAAAGAGGGAAGATTTAGAGTTAGGTGTATGGAAGAAATTCTTGACTGTGAGGATGATGAGTCCCTGGCCCAAGTTGCCCAGAGAGGTGGTGGCTGCCCCATCCCTGGAGACCTCCCAGGCCAGGTTGGACGGGGCTTGGAGCAACTTGGTCTGGTGGGAGGTGTCCCTGCCCAGGGCAGGGGGTCAGAACTAGATGATCTTTAAGGTTCCTTCTAACCCAGCCCATTCTATGATTTATCTCTGGCAGTTGCACCCCCTTTGCTGGCAGAGCGGCTGCCTCCCGCTGCGGGGGAGGTGGCTTTTCCCTCTGCCGAGCAGCAGCCGCAGCCTGTGGGATTCCCCTGGCTCATCAGCGGTGCCCTGCAGAGCCCGTGTTGCAGAGAGTGAGGAAGATGCCGGGAAGCACAGAGAGCAATTCCTGCCCCAGCCCACACAGCCTGGCTTGGTGAGCCCTCTCCGGCCGCTGCCCGAGGCGGTTTTGGTGCTCATCTGCTGGGACGGATGTTGGGGACCACAGGGGCTTGCAGTGCTGAGCCACCTCACTGCATGCCCGTTCCCTCTTCCCCCTTGCATTCCCCACCGCAGGGCACGGCACACAGTCTTGTTTGCTCGGTTTCACGTTCGGCACAGCCTGTCTCTTTATCAGTCCAGAAATCCTACCGAGATGTTTGTCCCCCGGCCACCATCCCTGAGCTGCTCTACGAAACTGAGCCTTGCCCCGTCCTGCAGGGGTCACGGCTGCGCTGCTGGCTGCAGAATGATACTGTGTGTGGGAAAAGGAAACTTCAGGGGTTTTTTTCCTTCAATAAATAATTCTGTGCTTCATGCATAATTTCACACAACCTATTTGTACTATGTAAGTGTGCCAGACAACTCAGGCAGTTTCTCTGTGAATTCTGATTTGCAGTTCTCTCCCGTTCCTGCTTTTCACAAAGGGGAAAGTACCTGGGGCATGAGAGGGCAGGAGGTGGACATCTGTATATTAAGAAGTCCCTCGCAGAGTTGGGGACCGCGGGGTGCGCTGCCGTGGGCTCTGCCACCAGCGGAGGGGGGAGTGGGACAAGCCCAGCCGACTCTGCGGATGGCAGCACCAGCGCAGGTAGATGTTGCCCACCGGCCCTGCCCTGGGAGCCCGGTCCCACCCGCAGCTCCCAGCGTGAGCCTTTTCCTGCGGGTTTGGCACACTGGGGTACGGGTCGCTATTTGGGCAGCGTTTGCCTGACCCTTACAGGTTCTTCTGATGTACCAAACCCGCTGGGTGTTGTTCTGCCTGTGGCAGAAAGCATGTTGCTAAGTTAGTCCATTTGCATCAGAATATTAAACGCCATCAGAGTATTATATACTGCATTTAAAGACAATTTTCTGCCGCTTCGAATGAAAAGCACAGTCTGTGTGAGTACGCCTGCGTGTCCACACTGCTGGTGAGCAGCTGGCAGGGGGCAGAAGAATGTGATTCTATTTGTAAGGTTGTGGACATGGGGGACGTCTCTACATTTTACCCTGTTCCTGCAGTGCAGATGTTGGTGCGATGACCCTTTACAGTGATTTGAAAAGGCAGGTGGGCAGCTCGGGTCAAGACTCAGCAGTTTTGGTTTCAGATTCTGACTTGCTATGTGACTCTGGGCAAATATTTTAATTTCTCTGTGCATGTATTTTCCACCTATAAAGAGGGGCTAATACCTTTCAGTGGTGATGGTAACTTCTCCCGCAAGAAAATGTGACTGTTACGAGGCTGAATAAAGATGAAAAACCCCAACGCTACAGTATCAGAGAGATGTACGGTATGGAAACCCTGTAAATATTTAAACGTATTATATATTGGCACAGGCACAGACAGATAAAAGTTTATACTGTACACACAGTGTAATCCTGTGGGATTGCCTTTAGCAGGTTTCGTCACACTGAAGACAAGTTAAGAGCAGATCTCATGAACAGGTCAGCTGAGGGTACATGTTGCCAAGTGTCTGGAGCATCCCTGCTTTTCGGGATGACATTGGGCTGCTTCCAGCATGTGGAGAGCTGGAAGAAACCATTACCTTTAGCGGGGGCTGCAGGGTCTTAGCACTGAGTCCAGTATTTGGGGACAATTTTGAATCCTCTGTTCATTGGTCAAACCATCAGACAGTGCTGGCTGTGCACAGCTTCCTCCCTCCCCGGCATCCCTCCTCATCGGCACCAGTCTGAGCTCTTCCTGCAAAACACCTCAAAACTACAGTCGGGGACGGCTGGCATTCCCAGCATTTCTGAATGACACACGTGTAATAGATCACAGAATCACAGAGTGGTTTGGGTGGGAAGGGACCTTAAAGCCCCCCCAGTGCCACCCCCTGCCCTGGGCAGGGACACCTCCCACCAGCCCAGGTTGCTCCAAGCCCCGTCCAACCTGGCCTTGAACCCCTCCAGGGATGGGGCCCGTGTACATGTGTATGTACGCTGTAGGTGTACGTACGCTGTAGGTGTATGTACACTGTAGGTGTACGTACATGCACACACAGGGACACACTTGCCCTTTTTATCCTGAACTCTTCCAGCCCAGGGCAATGAGCCCCTGTTCCTCTCCTGCTCTAGACACACCAAATTTTGATGATGCTGATTTGTTTTCTTCTGTGACTACAGCAGTAAAATTATTGAAGATGAGAAGAAATAACTCACATATAGCATGAATGGCAAACAGGCAAATCGCCACCAAAACAAGAAGAAATCGAACTGTAACAGGGCCTGAAAGGTGTCTTTTCCTCTCTAAATGCTGTTCACTGTTGGTGGAAAACAAAACCCCTCCAGGAGTTCGGGAGAAGAGAGGAACTCAAGAACAAGAGACGGCAAACGTGGAAAGCAGAAGGTCAGCAGCACGGCGAGCACCCGGAGCCTCGGCAGGACCAACAAAGCGCTGCCCGGGATAATGAGGTGTGCAGGTTCTTCTCTTTCTTTGGCAGCAAAGTAGGGTGGGTGTTTTTTTCTTGGCTTGTTACAGAAAAAGATTAAATACACCAGTAATCAGAGAGTGTAGTGGAAGCAATTGTAAGCTGGAAAATAAGAAAGAAAAGAAAAAGAGAAAAAGAGATACAATGTCAATAATGAATGAAAAGAACACAAATAGCTAAGCAGGCAGCAAATTGGGAGATAATTATATCATTTTAAATAGGGATGGTAAGAAAAGTTCATGCAATTGGCATAAAGGTTCATGTTAGATTGTCATGCTCTTTTCAGCCCCTAAAAGACATACATGTTCTACTAAGGGAAGCCCTGGGGTAGAAAGAGTTTCCACAACCTCCTAAATTTGTCTGTAGGACTACAGTGGGTTGCAGCCCAGGGGTAGTTACTGAAACCCTTTCCCCCAGTGTTTTATTTGTAGTGAGGGCTATTACTTACATTTGTAAAACATCAGATCTGATGGTTTGTGATCACACATTGTGGTCCTTTAGATTTTTCATTTAATAATAATAAGCCATGTGGAAAAAAAAAGTGTTTTTTAAAGAGAGGTGTTACCACATTTATGAATTTGATATGTTTTACGGATTTGGAACAAACAAAAGCTAGCGTCTGAGAGACCAGACAGACCTGTATCATTTCTCTCATACTTGATGCCTTAATGGCCTTAACAGTTTAACAGGTTTAGCATAACATAGTAAGGGTATCCTTCCAGACAAGTTTCAGATCTTAAAACCATTAGCTGTAAATTAAAGTATTGTGTGGAGAAAACACACGGCAAAAATGTATATGTGGAGCAATAGAGCGGCCAACTTGTTAGCAAGTTGTGCTCTCCTTTAGCAATAAGTAGCTGTCAGCAGCCTGCCAAAAATGCTCTGAAATAAGAAAATTACAGCAGAAATAAATGGAAATGAAAATACCTCAGGGCACTAAGAAATTCAAACTGTGAAAGAGAAATGTGTAAACTTTAACCAGTGCCGTGGGGCACCTCCCCGGTGACAGCCTCTGCACGATGTGACGTGGAAGCGAAGCAGAAGGCGCCGTGGTGGGCAGGGTGGCCGAGGGCCGGGGGCTGTGTGGCAGCACGGCGCGGGCCGAGGGGACAGGCTGGCGCTGCTGGCCCAGGGAGCCCCGCTTCGGGAAGGCGACGGGCAGGGAGATGTGCAGGAGAGAGCAAGAGCTCCTCCAGTGTGATGGCCAGCCCTCGGCAGGGGCTCCCATCCATAGCCCAGGAGATCCCCGGGGAGCCCCGGCTCTGAGTCGCCCACACCCTCGGGTGTGTGGGGTGACCACGCAAAGCTCTCGCCTGATGAGTTAGAACCTTTAGACCAGCGAACACTGGTGGCTTGTAATCACACATTGCGGTCCTTTAGATTTTTCATTTAATAGTTATAAGCCGTGTGGAAAAAATATGCTCCCAGGCTCCCGAGTGGGTGTCCGCCCACCCGGCAGCACGGTCCCGTGTTTCCAGCTTCTCTGGGACCCAGAACTGGAGCAGAATTGTGGGTGGCAGGACTGGATCCACCCCGAGACACAGGTCCTCCCCCCTCGCAGCGCACTCATGGCTAGGCTGGCAGGAAGATTGGTTTAATCAGTGGCATTAGGACACAGGCAAAATGTGTGCTAATACCTATGAAATAACCAAAGGAAACCGGAATATGCAGTTTGGATATACTTGGTTCAGACCTGCTAATACAAACTGAAATTACAATAGCTAGCAATAATGTGGCAGCAAAATTTGCAGATTTTTAATTTCATTGCAGATTAGAGGGAACTGGGACTTTGTATGTTTGAGAAATGACATACTTCATAAATATTTAGTGTGTCAGATTGGCGACTGCAGATGTGTCATAATAAAATCGGAAGACAATTGGTCTTCCTCCAACCATTAATAACTTCCAAGCAAGCCATCCCAGTAATGAAAATTGATCAGTGCCGAACGACTAAACACAAAACAGCAGCCAGAGACCGGCTCCTGTTTGTCAAACCTGGCCCAGGCGCTGAGGACAAGGTCGGCTTCCTGGGGATGCGCTCGGGAGGAGCTGCCCCCCCCCGTCTGGGGGGGGGTGGGACCAACGGGGCCCTTCATGTCACCACGTTCCCCCCCCACCTCATGCATCTGCAGGAGGACGGGTGCTGCACTGCCTGGGCAGGGGTACAGGGGTGCTGTGGGTGCAGGGATGGTGCAGGGGGCAGGGTGCTGTGGGGTGCAGGGATGCTGCGGGGGGGCAGGGATGCTGTGGGATGCTGTGGGATGCAAGGGCGCTGCAGGGTGCAGGGGTGCTGCGGGATGCAGGGATGCTGCAGGGTGTCACGTACAGCAGAGGAGAGGCTGAAGGGCAGGCGGGTGCTGCTTTGCCTTCGCAGCCGGAGGAGGAGGAGGAGGAGGAGGGAGAGGAGGAAGAGGACAAGGCTGCTCCCGTGGGCTAGGGCAGCCGGGGAGCTGGGTGGCAGAGCTGCTCTGAGCACCCAGCGGGGGGGTGATGATGGTTTTATCTCACGTATCTGGAATCAAATCTTTTGAATGTCATATTCCATGGGGAAAATAAGCAAGCAAACAGAAGCATTTTCTTTTCTCCCATGTTGATGGTAGGGCGATTTTGCATAGAAAGAAATGCCTTTTTACACTCCTCTCTAGATTTAGTAGAAGCGAGCCAGTAACCATGTTAACACGGATGTGCTCATAATGCATAATCATTTGTTGGCATTTACTATTTGAAACTATTTTAGATAAATTGCTGTTTGGCTAATGCACCCCTCACCTAAAATTTCTCTACCTCTTTCTGAAATGTGGCATAATATGTGACTCTTCAGGCATGTGCTTCATCTCTCTTCTGTCTCTTTTTTAAAATCTTTGATCAGATCTGCCATCTCATCTTGTGCAAAAACTTCTGTTACCAACTATATACTCTGGCTTTAGTATACGGTGTGGGTTTGCTTCAAAGCTCGCTGAAGTTAAGAGGAGCATTTTCCCTGACTGCTCTGTGTCTGAAATGAGGACGTACCTATGTCTGGAGACATGAAAGTGCTCTCAAGTCTCATTTCAAAGTCTAATTCCACGCAGGAAGTCTTCAGGAACTCAAATCCCAAGTGGCAGATGTGTTACCTGTATAAACCACTTGCAGCCATCATGCTTTATATTCTCCCAAGTGTTTATATTCTCTCGGTGTCGGCGATGGGAGGTGAGTGGCTGCCAGCTCTAGCACTTGGCAGGAAAGCACTGGGCCTTATCATCAAAATCGGAAGACATGTTTTTAGAAAAAGAGACTTTTTGGATGCTTGATTGAAATCATCGCTGCATATCTGTTTCATCAAATTCAGGGACAGAGGAACATAATATTTCTGTAGGATGTTTGTTTATAGATCTTTATTTAAAAACTTGGAGATGAACAGAAACTCCTGTAACATAGTCAGTTACGTATAGACCACTTGTAATCGGGTTTTTGTCTGGGTTGGGGCAAGACGACTTGGGATGACTGAGAGGTTTCTCAGAAGGCAGGACGGTACCTGTGGGCAATGCCCAAACCTTCTCACTGCTGTAATCAACGCAATCAGTCGATGAGGGTCAGAGTAAAGGACACCTTATTAAAATAAGCACAACATCTGTACGGATGTGAACTGAAGGCCTTCCCCACACATTTCATGACCCTCCCACTTCAAGGACAGCTTTTGCTGGGAAGGTAGTTAGAAATCTGCAACCCACAACTCAAAACGAAGATTAACTGGAGTGGTTTTTTGGACTGCAGTCTCCTACAGACCATTTATTGTTGACTGTGATGCTTCCAAATGGTGATGGACTTGAATTTAGAGAAACAAGATGGCAGTGACAGATGCAAACCATCGCTTTTGGCGGCTGGAAGCTGAGCAGCTGAAAGGAATGGTATTTTGCCGTGGAGCTGGAAAGCTTGGCAGCAGCACAGGCTTTAAAAACCCACCCCTGTTGCTGGGTGGGTGGTTTATAGCCTTCGCAGATCATCAGGCTCCATAATGGGAAGAGGCATGAAATTTGGAAAGCAGTGGCACAACAGCGGTTCCCTTGCTGATTGCCGCCTCTGCTCTGCCAGAGGGAGGTGGCAGAACCCCGGTCTGTCAGCGTTGGCACCACTGGGACCGCGGAGCCCTGCTGCCCGAGGAGAGGGGGGGCGGGCGGGGGAAGAGAGCAGAGCAGAGCTGGAAGAGATTTAACTGGAAGCTCAGGGAAATCTCAGCAGCACAACTGCAGCCAGCAGCAGCTGGTTGTGGAGCAGATGTCCACATCTCTTCCTTGTCCTGGAGAGATAATGACAGCTCAGTTAAAACAGTGCCGTGGAAAAAAAGGCTTTAAGTAAACACAAATGTAACAAGAATTAATGTGTGTGCCCGAAATTTTGCACAATATTTCAAATTATAGCTATTTTTCATTAGTGTTTAAAGGCTTATCTAACGTGTGGGCTATTTGGGGCCATCAGTGACCAGGGCCATACAGGTTGGCCACGAAGTGGCATGAAGAGGTTTTGAGAAGCTCTTGGTTCATCAGCAAGGGCAGAGGCGATGAAGGCGATGAGTCTGCCCCAGCGTTGGTGTCCAAGGCTGTGTGGGGTGTCCCTCCTGGGCAGGAGTGTCTGCACACCCTGTGTCAGAGCTGCCCATGGAGGTCTGGTCTCCACACCAGCTGGAGAACCTGCGTGGACACAAGCCGTGCCCCTTGCCGATGGGGTGTCCTCTCTGTAACACAGGGAATTCGGCAGGTTCTGATGGTTTGGGGTTTTTTTTGCATAGCCATGGGGAGGAGTTCGCTCCCTTTAACATCCCATACCATAATGTGTCCTGCCGTTTGCATAATTTTTTCAACTTGTACTTTCCCTCCTGCGGAGGAGGCTGGCGTGACGTGACGCATGCCGCAGCAGGATTGCCGAGTCAGCGATTTAAGGTGTTGGGTGAGTGCAGGGAAACCCCGCTGAAAGCCAGAGGCAGAGCTGGCGCTGGGAGACGAGGCTTTGCCTTCCGTGGATTCTTAGGAACAGCCCATTTCACACGGCTAAAGGGAAAGCAGGGAAAGGAAGGGAAGAGCTGTTGCAACAGGCGTCTATGGGGAGGTGAGAGCAGGCCGAGCTCCTGACCCTGCTGCAACTCACACGCGTGCAGGGGTCTTGGAAGGTCAGGATATCAAAAAAACCCACTATTTGTGATTTATTAAGAGATTATGGGGCCAATATGCTTAACGTTCAGTGCACCACAGTTCCTGCACGTGTTTCTCCTGCCTCCTAATCAAACTAACAAACACATCAAGTTTTTTTTATTATTTAAACTTCAAAAGAAGAAAAAACTGCACTAGCTCCTATACTTAGGAGGAGAACAGTTTACACATTCAGTCTTGAACTGTGTAAGCCAGTTCTAAACTGGATTATGTGGTTTGCTGCTGATTTTCCTAACGCAGTAAAAGCTCGTTATCTTTTTGGACAAATCTGGTGAGACCGGCAGTCAAAACACCACAGGTACGAAGTGTCAGAGCTACGATGTTGTATGGCTTATGGTATCAAACTTACTTCTTTGTAATGCTGGCCAAACACGACATTTTATTTTTGTGAAAAGGCTAAAAAATAAATTACCTTAAAAATTTGATTTTTAAATGAGATTTTTTAAATCAAAATCCTGTGTTTATAAAATGTGGGGTTTTTTTTTTTTAAAAACAGCTCATGTACCGTGTGTTCTTGTGCATCTGAGTTTGGTTTGCACTTCCTGCACACCTCACAAATACATGAACATGCAGCTTTCAGAAGTACCAACAGCTTTTTTATCCAATATTTAAAATTAGTCTTTAGCATTTAAAAAAACGAATAGAGTCCAATGGTTTTGTTTTCCCTGTCAACTTTCTGCTAAGGAGCAGCTTTGCAGAATTATTCCTCAAATGAGAAATGATGCTGAGAGTTGCTGCACTGTTACAGAAGGTGACAGCACTGAAAAAACATGTGAAATCCAAGATCGTTTTCTCGTTGTTATGTATTAAATTAGAGTAAAACTTCCTGAGGTGAAAAGAATCTCTCCATTACCACACTCTTGGCTGTAAAATGTGTAGGTTACATTTCATTATCACTTAAGAGATTAGCGCTTCAAGGTCATGAATAACAAAATACGGGCTGTGACCCTCTGCAGAAGTGGTTTATTAAGTCAGCTAAGTGTAGGTGTAATTTCCTACCCTTTTTATGACCTTCACAGATTAAGGTCACTGAAATGTGTATCAACAGAGCCTGTTTCTCCAGCACCCTTAATACGGGATTAGGTTATTTAGATGCATTTTGCTCGGTGATGTTTTTTGCAGGTTGTGGATATTTTTGGTGCCAAGCTGACCTCAGCGAGGGGCTGTTCAGTTCAGATGTGCCGTGGGACGGGGGACGTGCGGGTACGCAGCAGCTGCGCTGCCACCACACTGGATTTAGCCCATGGCCAACGTCAAGGTGGGTCCGGCCGTGCCTCCCGGGCTGGAGCTGTCTGTCTGCGGCAACGACGGCAGAGTTTCTGTTGGGTGTACTACACTAGCAGTGTTGCTTATATCCTTTGGGATTTTTTGTTTGTTCATTTTTTCCTCTCTTTTGCCTGAACCATTTCACACAACTCATCCTGGACATCTTACATGTCCAGAGAAGCTGTGGCTGCCCCATCCCTGGAGGGGTTCAAGGCCAGGTTGGACGGGGCTTGGAGCAACCTGGGCTGGTGGGAGGTGTCCCTGCCCAGGGCAGGGGGGTGGCACTGGGTGGGCTTTAAGGTCCCTTCCCACCCAAACTGTTCTGTGATTCTCTGTTGCATATTCACAGTTGTCTGCATTGAGGGGTTTTCCCCTTTTGCCCCTAACCTGGGTCAGTGCAGGATGAGCTGTGGGTGTGGAGCTATTTACAGAAAGTACAAGAAAAGAGAGCGTCAGTTCCCTCTTTGGAGTTAAATAATTTTTTCTTTACATAAAATTTGTTTTCAAGTTATCTTTTTGTGTGTGTTTGTTTTTATCCCAATAACATATGGCACAGTGGATGTTGCCTAACTGCTATAAATAATTTAGCAGCAAGTAGGTGATATAAAATATGTACCCTGGCAAATGTGCAAGTCCTTTTAGCAAAATTTATAATGGAGCAATATGACAAAGCAGAATGGAGAAGACACTGAAATATGAAAATCCTTTTATACATCACAACTGTAATTCACTTGTGTGCTGTGCAATAATGGGTTTAGTGCACGGTGTTTACAATATAAAGGTTTAATAAATGGTATAACGGCTTGCTGTATCCTCTCCTCTGGGCTGTCATCCAGTGATTTGCAATCATGCCAAATTGTACAACAGTGCCAGAGTTAGAATTTTGAATATTCTAAGTGATTCAGAGGTTTAAGCAACTGGGAAGCTTAACAGACATGGAAAGTTAAAGCAATTTCATGGGAAAGTTGCTTTTCAAGTTTTAATCCTGCACTTCCTGCCCTAAGAAATAATGTGCCAGATTTCCTTCGTAAACCCTTGAAGGGGAAAATTCACAGGCTTTGGTTTGCAGAATGAGGCTTAGAAAACTCGGTTTTATTATAATTAGATTAATGTCCTGTTGACCATTACGTTTTTCCAAGAGGTTTCATACAGCTTGTTTTTGAAAAAAAAAAGAAAAAAGTAATATTTGGTAGAAAATTAGGATTGTTCTTGTTTTACGTCCTGTTGCCTGTGGTGTGATGCCCTGGTGTTAGTGACACCAAGAGCAGGGGGCAGTGGGCACGGGAGGGTGGCATGGGGCTGGCACCTCACTGCCTCCCGAGCCTTGCTCTGCCCCCAGGCCTGGGCAATAAACCTCGTGTGTGTGGCAATCATCACCAACGATAAAATCGACACAGGCATGGGATGGGAAAGTCGGTTTGAACAGGTTCTTTATGGTTTCCCACACTGATTGTACTTATGTATAAAAATAGGTATTGTGTGTGTGTGTATATAAAGATACAGTTTTATATATAACTATATATACAAACAGATAATATATTTATATAAATAAATATATATGTATATATAAAATTTTTTTGTGTGTGTATATATATATGAGTGTGTGTGTATATATAGGTGTAGAGCCCTGGTAAATGGGCTTCAGCCCCAGAAAACACCCTGACCACCTGAGGACAGGTTGAGCCCCGAGCCCGTGCTCTCCCGGTGGGCCTAGTCGTGTCCCAGACGCCTCCACCAGTTCCCAGCCCAGGTGCTGGGTGCGGGCTGTGGGGAGCATCTCCCGCCTGCGTGAGCTGTGGAGGAGCTCAAGGTCCCAAGCAAATCTACCGCCTAATTTCTGGTTTCCAACCTGAGTGCTTCAGCTGCCGCCACAGAGCTGGAGACCGAAATCCCCCTCGCTCTGCCCCGAGCCCTCACCCCGCTCCCTGGCTGGGTGGGAGCACAGGGCAGGTCCTGAGGCTGGTGGGATCCAGGGTGGCTCCATCCGTGTCCCTGGAGGGACATCGGACACCAGCTCGCTGTGGCCCCCACTTGTGCCGTGGGGATGAGGGTGCTGACAGAGACCCCCACAGAGACCCCCAGGTACCCCCTAAGTCGTGAGAAGCTGGGGTGGGAGGGAGAAGTGGAGAACAAGGATGCTCTGATTTTCTGACTGGCGTTGAACACTGCTGTGTAACTTGGCAGACTTGTTTTTAAAAAAGTGTGAGGTTTTCTTTGGAAATGCAGCATGAACAAACATTCCTGTTCTTAGGCAAATTAAAAGTTGTCTTTTCTAATGTGTTAGTATCTTCTGTGCTATTGCTTATTACCACATAGATCTCCTGTATTTATTGATTTCCATGGCTGTCTCCCCCATTGTTATTGGTAATTTTAGATTCCCTGCCTGCCCTCCACCTTATTCCACAATGCAGACAGGTTTTTTTGAGCCCTCGCCGTGCTGAGGGTGGCTCTCCCTCCCCAGCACAGGGCTGGGAATCCCGCTCCTGCTCCTGGCAAGGGAAACCTGCAGAAATTTTTTAAGATGTCCAAGGGAAATTACCATTCGTACGCTTTATACGTATTCTTTTGATTGCCATCACAATTTTTAAAGCGGAAGAAACACGGAGAGTTGTGACTGGAGATCAGTTTCTCCGTTTGTTTTTTTTTTGCGGACCTTTGTCCCTTGCTTTAGTTACGGAAGAAAATCCAGTGTGTGCCCGGAGGTGCTGCAGTGGCGGAGCCGGGGGTGATGCCCTGTCGGCTCGTGGCTGGCGGACTCTCCTTGGTGGGGAGGGAAATCAAGGGGCTGTGTAAGGATGTACATCGGCACCGCATCCCCTTCGCCTCTCCCCCCCCTCTCCAGAGATCCCCCCCCAGCTCGGGGGACGCTGCCAGACCTCAGGCACGGAGCAGCAGCTTTCCCAGAGAGGGAAAATATGGAATAGTAAAACCCGCACTTCAGGCAGCGTCTCCTTGTGTCACTAGTCCTTCCCCCTGCCAAAAACCGGTGGGGAAACAGGCGGTTCTGTGGGATGGTTTGCTGGCGTTCGCAGTGGTCTTGATGGGGTTTGATAGCTGTGCTCCAGGCTCTGTGCTCCACACGTAAGTCATACCGAAAAGGGGCCGTGCAGACGGTGCTGCAGTATAAACAGTAATGTGCGTGCCAGCCCCTCCGCTCGGCCGGGACCCGAAGGGGCTTTTCCCACTCCGCTTCCATGAGCCACAGAGAGACCCGACATTGGGGGGGGGGGGGGGGGGCTGCTGTGCAGCTCGTCCACAAACGAGCTTTCCTTGGATATCTGTCGTAATTTGGCTGCATATTCTGTTGACATGGCTCTGTGGCTGCAGCGGGAACAAAAAATACGCTTGCAACAATTATGTCTAAAAGAATGGCAGAATGAGAGAGGTGTCAAAACAGAGAAAGCCCTGAAAAAGCAAGAAATTCTGTGGTGTTAATGGAGTGAGAAGAGTAAAATGAAAAATGCAAAACTTAAAATTTAATACAGACACTTTTCCTCTTGTAAACGTGCTGGATTAGAGTAAGCTCTAAAGCCGTTGATAACTCTTCCCTGCAGCTTGCGTGCCCCTTGCTGGGCGCGTGGCATCGGGTCTGGCGGCCCTGGCAGCGCTCTGCTTGAATGGCCCCGTCTTTCCCAGATTGTTTTAGATGGTTTTTCTGTTGCTGTTAACAGCCATAGCACAACTGATGCTGTCCTGTGAAGTGGCTTTTCCTCCCCGCTGGTTAATGCAGGTATGAGAGCAGTGTCTCTAGCACTAGGCATCGTGGAGCCCCGTGGGGAGCTCACCTGGGGATGAGGTGTCACTGATGTTTGCTTTTCCATGTATCAGCTACTCAGTCATTAATCCAGCATGTTGCGTTTTTTACCCTGAGAACGCTTGCATTTTTAACGTGAATATTGCATATTTTAAGTCAAATATCTTGGAAATTCAATTAATGTTACCTCTATTCAATTATTTTTTATTAGCTAGGCCAGAACAGGACACTTATTTCCTCTGGGTTTTTTTGGACGTTGGGTTGGGTTTTTTTTTTTTTTGAGATTGCACTTGTGTGAAAGGCCCTCGCTTGTGTCAGTGTCCCTTCGTAACAGGGGTTTGCAGGAGGATGAAGCTCAGGCTCTCAGGTTACGTTTGGCTCTAGGTCAGCTGTCCATAGCGCGCCCGTTCACAGTGCCCAGGAAGACCAGCCTGCCGTCCCCATGTCATGCTGGTGCCACGCTGCCTTAAGGGACAGCCCACTCTGCAGGTCCATCCCGCTCAGCCTGCAGGATGTCAGGAAAAGTCAGGGAAACGGAAGGAAGAGGGAATTGCAATGCACACTCTGCTGTGTGTAACATGGCCAGCGTTCCACCCACAAACTGTCCTGATGGTTTTGGTCAAAACAAGGAACACGGTGCTGCCACCCCCGGGTCCCACCTCCGCTCCCATGAGCCTGGCCCTGGGGCAAGGAGGCCACAAAGTGGCCATTTCTGCCTTAAAACAGTCCAAACCAGCCCCACTTCTGTTATGCAGATCGGTATTTACCAATAGTTTTGGTACCATCAACATTTTTCATGGAACAGAATCTCTCCCTGGCCAGCCCTTGTGAGCAAGCCTTGACTCCTGAGATTTCATTCTGCCAACTTCAACCAATCTCCTTTTGGTCAAGAAAACTTTGCAAAACATATGATTTTCCTTGTCAAAACAGTGTGTACAAATGTGAGATTTTGGCATTAGGGTTTTAGACTAAACACACATTTTGATTGGCTAAATTTAAAAACACTGCCATTTATCAAAGAGTACTTCTCGGTTTTGAAGGCAGTGAAAAATAATGATTGATACGTGGTTGGGAACTGCTCCTTCAATCTTCACTGGCCTGTCATTAAAAAAAATTGCAGTTCAGTCCATGGCCTATGCATTTTTCTTCTGTGAAATTCTGCAAGGTCAAAGGATTGTCAACAGAACATCAATATCAACAAAATATTGTACTGTGTCTTGAAAACAAGTCCAGAAATAACAAGTTTGCTGCCAGCCTGGTAATACCAACTCACATCTGTCATTTATCAGGAGCTGGAATTGATAACGAAGAAAATACCTTGAGCGCTGCAACTGTGGTGGTGTCTTGCTCAGTTTTGGGTTGGTTTGTTCTGTTGTTTTAAGGCTGTCACTAATTTCTTCAACAATACAGCTGCTGCCAGTAGGAGGCTTGGAAATGTTAATTTTTAATTTATAAATATTGCCAGTTTGGCTTTAAGGTACACCAGGGAGTATTTTATGGGGTCATTAATTCTTGTCTTGAATGTGATATGTTGGTGTCTTCATTCCTGTGGGGCACTTTATTAATAGTCCCATGAAACATGCCTTGAAGTATCTAACAGCAATTAAAACACGTCCCTTTGTTCCTAAATTAATCTTTCTGATTCGCTTTTAAAAACAATTTACTGAAGAGCCCTACATTTAGAAGAGTGCTGCAAACCCTTCCTGAAGATGCTCTTGGGACTGAGGGTCCGTGGGTTAGGGGTGATTCCAGCTACAGGGTCAGCAACATTCATCACCAACAGAGACCAGCAAAATAACTTTTGGCTTCCCTTCCATCACCCCTCCCGTCCCCACGGTTGGCTCCTTTGGTCTGTGCTAAATTAGCTGAAATATTGTTTTTTTATGGTTGTACAAGGAAGAAAACTTTAGTCCTGAGAAGTCTGCTTGACACAAATAAATTGCATTGTAGGGATGCTGCTACCCATCGATGGCTGTAGCAGCCGGAGAGCTCTGGTGCCTTCATCAGAGGGTTCGCGCATCAGGTCTTTTACGCATAGAAGAGAAACTGCGAGTTGCTCGCTGAACTCTGCCTTATGGTTAATAACGAAGCGCGAGGCCAGCCGGCAATAGCCAGGGAATCATGGCAGTGTATTAGTAAGTGGGATGTGCCTTTAACAAAGTGGTTTGCTTGCCCCCTGTGAGATAGACACAAATGCCTTAGTCACTGCAGCTGCGGCATGCTTGGAAATGAAACTGCGAATTAGGCGAGTGAGCTACAGATGGGATGCATAAATCAGCGATTTTGGGGGGAGTTCCCCAAAAAGGTTTAAAATGTTAATTGCACCTCTTGAATTCCAGCTTAAATAAATCTGTGGTTGCAATAATTTTAGTGTGATTGATCAAAATCAGTCCAGCAGCGTTAGCCGCTCTTAATTAGGCAGTGTCTATCTTTAAGGTAACAGTACCACCTGCGGGAGGGCTGATGGCCCTTCGGAGGCGGCAACTGAAGAGCCCCCAGCCCTGCCCAGGCCGGGAGCTGGCGGGGAGGTGCTGGTGGCTCCGGGGTGACTGATTTAACGTGGGTAAGCGTTTCACAACTGGATGGGATTGAAGTTTGGGCTCCTATTTCTGTTTTCCTGCTCTTTTAGAGGGTGATAATGGCATTTGGTACACGTATGACTCGGTTACTCTGTTTTAAAAGGGCTTTGAGAACTAGGCTGGAGAGGCGCGGAGGGCTCGGAGCTGGGGGGTCTCCGCCCGCGGCGAGCGGAGACGCGGGTCGGGCAGGGCGGTGGGAGGCGCGGAGGAGCCCCGGCCCTTGGCGGGGGGCAGCTCCCCGTGCTCAGCACCTTCGCACCGCCGCTCCTCGGCGAGGTGGCCCAGCCCCCGCTGCTGCTGGCCTTCTGCTGGGGGTCCCTGGCCCCCTCAGCGGGAACAGCCACGGCCGGGGGCTGAACGGCGGTGTGAAGCTTGGCGCTACGCTTCTTTAGCCGCAGCGTATTGTGCGTGCCCAAGGCAACAAAGTACAGGCTGAGGGACACCGTGATCTGCTGGGGATGCTTTGTTTGGCCCTTCTGCGGACCAAGGGCTGCCCCGGGGGGCCGGGGTTTGGCGGCCGCTCCCGGGCAGAGGCTCCAGCCGGCGCCCGGCGGCTCGCTGGGGGGAGGAGGAGGCGAGAAGCCCCTTTGTCTTCGTTCTGATGCAGCGCGGGGGGTCACAGCGAGCACCGTGCAATGGGGCTTTACAGCAGTTAATCCTCTTCTTGCCGTGATGGAGGTAAATTCCTGGCTTTCTTCTGCTGAAGTCCCTTGGATGGCTGATGGAAGGGAGGAATGTTAATGACGCTCCCCGGCCGCCTGTTGCTCCTTCAGGCTTATCCGTACTCATTCCCATTTAAAATCGCTGAAAACGTGCGTAAACTAAAGAGCGTTTTCTTCCCTCTTCTGATGCCAGTAATGGTACCTGCTGTATGACGGCCCATGCCAGCAGCTGGGCTTCTGCTGAATTACTGATGTACGTGTATGAGCAGATCGGAGCATGAGAGAACTGTGTTTCCGGACCCTGGATATTTCACAGGTGAAGCACAGAGATTTAAACTTGCACGCCAGGAGGAGAATTTTGTTATTGTTTTGTTTTACTTTTTTCTTAACCTGATGCCTTTGGTTTGTGCCATCATTCGGGCCGTTGGCTCGTTTGCCTCTTCCCAAAGGCAATCGATTGTAAGAGAAAAGGCAGTGCGCGCTTGTGCTCCTTCTGGAGAGAGGATTTCAGCCCACATGGGCCGTGTCTTGTTTGCAAGATGCCTTTTCCCTTTAAAATAGCATAATTTTTATTGTGCTGATATTGATGTGCATTATTGATGTCTATTAATAAGGCAAAAAGCGATGCAGAGTAGGCAGTGGGCGCAGTGACTCAGCGGGGCTGTGTGCCTGGGTTGCTTGTTTTACCTGCTGCTGTTGATGTGATTTGGTGAAAAATCTCAATCTTGAAGGTGGTTTTGGGGAGCTATTTTGGCTTAAATACCATGTAAGGAAAAAATATTTTAAAATATTACACCTTCTGTTTCAGGCGATACAAGGCTATTTTTGTCATTGGGCACAATAATAACAGGTTTTTTCTTTATGTTTTTAAGAGGTACAAATTAACAGTTTTAACCTGTCTTCAGGGTGTGTTGATGCATCACCATGTAAAAAGAATGACTAGGAATGGGTATTGTATGTGAGATGTAAAACCATAAAAATGCTGTGGGAACAGATAAGAATGATGTAACTTCTGCAGGTGACATCTCGGACCGATAAGAGATGTGGTGCCGGGGTTGTATTCCCATGCCCAGGTGAGACAGCAGTGCTGTCCAGGTGTGATACATGAGGCTGAGAGTATGCAGAGATGCAGCAGGTGGTTTTAATGGGAGAGTTGAGGTCTGCCCTGCAGACTGAGTGGGCATCGCGGCAGCAGGAGGTGTAAAGACAAGCAGGGCTGCTCTCTTGGGCTTGGAAGGGAAGAGCCTGGTTCAAGAAGTATTTGGCATACTGGATAGTAGCAGCCATGATACATGGAGCTGTAGCACCGCGGGAGGAGAGCGTAAGGCAAATACATCCAGATACAAATAAACGATTGGAAGGAGGGGGTCTGAAGAAAACCTCTGACAATGTTGTTTTTTTTTTTTTTTTTAATGAGCAGAGGCAGTATGGGAGCAAAGGGGAACTTGCCTTCAGAAAAGGAAACCAAACTGAAGTATATGGTGCCCTTTCCAGAGGGAGGATGGAGCTGGCAGTTTAAATGCCCCTAGTCAGCACTCCCTGATGTTACAGCAATTTCTTTCAGAGGGTCTTTATAAAAAATATATTAATAAAAAAGATGTGGTGTGTGCGCTCCCTGGCCGTGCTGGCCGGTGTCCCAGCTGGCAGCAGAGTCCCCTGCTCTGCCCCATGTGAAGCTGTGGGTAAGTGGCTCCGTCCCCTCCTTGTGCCAGTGGTCGAGGGAGGATGTTCCCCTGAGCTGGAGGGAAGCGGGCTGTGTACAGCGATACTGGGAGAATGGCAGTGTGCAGCCACACTGTCCCGAGGACGCTGCTTCGGTGCCGTGATTGCCCTTTACTGATTCCCATGCCACTCTGCTGTGAGGAGGAAACCCACTCCTTGGCTTAGTGCTTTTTTTTAACTAGAAAACAGCCATTTCATCTGATGTTTTTCTTTGTTAAGCACTGGGAAAGAAAGGATGGGGGGATCGGTTAGGGTCAGTTACAGCGATGATTCTGCGGCAGCTTCACTGAAATTCCTGTCACTGCTCCACCTGCAACATGCAGGTGGCTGAGCTTTGGGGACAGGTACCGGCGAGCGTCTGCCCCTCGGTTCAGACCAGTCCAGTGCTTTGCTCGGGGACTTGGTGCCACCGCGTCGTTGCCACGGCAGACTCAGAGGAGGTCTCAAGGACCTCCTTAAGGAAGGAGCAGAGCTGGCAGGAGGGCTGGCTTCTCTGTTTCTAGAGCCTGCGAGTTCCCTTTCTCCCCTCCCTTCCCCAGCCCACCTGAGGCTGGAAGCAGCAGTTAACTTCCCATTTCTATTGCTAATCTTCACATTTTACCAGAATTGCACCTCCCTTGCCTGAGCAGTCTGACGCTTTTACAGCCTATTTTCTTTCTGTCTGCTCAGGTTATTCGACCCTAACAAGGAGAGACTGCTCCTGCTGTGTGGAAGGTGCGTGTAGCTCTGGGCCCATGCTGCTCTGACCATGAATGAATTTCCCTGTTCCTGTCAAAGGCTTTTTCTCTGCTCTTCTCTAAAACTGTCCTGATCAGTACGTTCATGCAAGGACCATAAGCAAGGAAGCGTTAGATCCATGATCTGACCTCTCTGAGCAGTTGCCATCTGGTGTGATGCTGGGAAATGTTGTAGGGACGGGGATGTAGATCTTTTCATGTTAAAGATCTTCAAATATCTAAATAGCCCTGGTTTTTACTTATATTCATACATGTCTCTGGTACCGAGTAAAAGGGTGTGTGATACCAGGACACGCTGCCAACCCTGCCCCCGAGGTGCTGCTGGGTGCTGCTCTCATCTGAAACCCATCAGCTGGGCAAGTGTGTGAGTGAGTGGGGAAACAGCCCTTGAGGGCCCTGGTGAGTTCACATCGAAACTGAAATGATCTAATCTCCGTACTAAAATAATAGCCGTGATACTAAGGAGGTATAACTCAGCGGGAGGTTAGCTTTTAAGAACAAATTAATAGATGGCATGAATAAAACAAACAGGAAGAGCCTGTTTTCTTTTGCAATTTAGATATACTGGGTGAAAAGTACAACTCAAAAATTGCTTCTCTTAGCAAGTGTGTGACTTTGGTGGAAAAGTAGATGTTTATAAAGCCTTATAAGGAGGAAACGGTGAACAGAGAGAAAGCACGGTGTCTGTCTCCTGTGTTACTAAGCTGTGTGAGGTATCAATCATATTAGACAAGAAGAGAGCAAATCTTGTACCTGACAAATCTGAATTTCAGCAGGCCCACTTTTAGGATTGCTTTGCCAGTCCTTCAGGAAATGTTGCTGAACCTTTGCGGAGCAATGGGCACTCGCTGCTAGGTACCTGCTGCCGGTCCTCCTCTTCCCTGGGTACTGCTTCCCATTGCTCCCCAAAACCTGTGTGTCCCTTCCTGTCCTGTCCCCTCACTAGAGGACAATTGAAAGGGGCTAACGCAGCTCTAGGTGAGACGAGGTGCAGGTCGCTGGCTTCTCCCTGCTCTGCAGGACTTGCTTCCCTGGCACCAGGTGTTTGTGTCATCCACGGCACCCGAATTGTCCCCCAGCTTGGGGCTGGCTGACGTCTGTGTGGTTTTGGTGGGTGCCAGCAGCCCCTGAAGGCTCAGCTGACTGGCTTTGCTGCGGGTCACCACCAAGGTGTCTCCAGACCGGTTGGGATGTCTGTCGTCCAGCGACGCTGCCTGGCCCCGGGCCAGACCTGTCCCTTACCCTGCTGCTGCCTGGCTCTGCTGGGCAGCCTGTGGACAAACCCCTCCTGCTCTTCAGTGGGCTTTGAAAATCAACAGAGTCTCAGAGATTGTCTGTAGCTGAAGGTAAATTGGAAGGTCTGAGAGTATTGTCTGCAGCTGGACAACACTGCTAGATCCGACCCTCACCTCTACCCCCTGCTCCAAAACGCCTTTAGGAGGAGCAGCTCGGGGGCATGACTTCACTGGCCACTGGCATGAAGCGACCTGCTGGGGTGCCTGGCTGGTGGCACAGGGCTGCTGCGACCAGCGTCATGCTCCTGATGTTCCAGCAGGATCCCTCCCGCTCCTGCCCCAGGCAAATGCTGCCCTTCAAAGAGATGCTTCCGGGGTCTTCTGCTTTTTCTGATTCTAGGTTCTTTGGGCTGTTATTTAAGTAAGTCAGTGCTTTCAAATTCATATGGAAGGTGTGCAGTAGTCGGGCACTCTCAATCTTTTTAGAGCCGAACTTAATTACTGCTCACTGTGTGCTTCCAGAGGGCGTGGGTCGTTGCACCTTTCTGCGCAGAGCTTGCTCCAAGTTTGAATTTGAAACAGGGAAATATGTATCCTGTGAAAACTGCCTTTATTGCATGTGATTCAAAAGGTGTTAGTTTTATTACTAAGCTCATATGGAGATAGCATTCAGGAGGTGAAAAATTGGACATTGAGCTCATGCTGATTTAACACAGCTCTTAGATTGAGAGGTTCCTTCTTGCCACTGAGAGAGACATGCAGCTTCGTTAGAGCGATAATAAGAACCGAATGAATTACCACAGAGTACTTTTCCTCTTTATAGGTTGCCTAGTTCACAAAGCCACATAAATCTTCGGGGTGAAATACTTGCACGCTTCTTTCATTAGCTCAGCTCATCCTTCAGGGGATGCGATCTCCAGTAACCTGCCTCGTGCCAGGCTTCCCCCGAGGGGCCGGTTCCTCTTCTCTGCTGGCAGCACAAGTCTGAATTGGCCGCGCTCGATGCAGTGGCATTAGCCTGGTTTGGCACATCAGTAACTGTGTACTTGCCCCCCGGAGAGCCCGGAGCTGGGTCCGGCAGCGTGACCCTCCCCATCAGCTGGGAGCAGCATCCCAAGGGCTGTGTGTCAGGGTCTCTCCCTGGGAAACCTGCTTGTGCTCCTCTGGTTTTGTGCTGCAGCATTAAACGCGCTGCAGCGAACAGCAGGGAGAAGTCTATTTCTCATTCCACTGCTTGTGCCCCTGGACTAGGGGGTGAGCGGGGTGGGCCTGCCGAGCAGATGCGCCCGACGGAGCGGGATGAGGGGAGATCTGCTCACAAGGGCTGCGCTCTGGGAGCGGGAGGATCATGTGCAAACACAGAGTTGTCCTACTGCATCACTGAAACGTGCCCTTGGAACTGAGTGAATGTTGCTGAGGATGACTGCATTTAGCATATGAATAAAGTAATTAAGCAAGTGCATGATGTATGATAGCCCATAGTATGGAATCTTAGGTTTTGACAAAGGACAGAAAACACTTGGATTTTCAGTTTTGGATGGCAGGATGCTGTGCTGTGTGGTCCCTGATACAGGTAACAAAGGCATCTCGGATATGGTCCAAGTAAAGATTCCCGAGTATGGTACTTGGTCTCCAGTCAGGTTATTGCTGGAGGTAATGGGGGTTTTGAGGTCCCTGGCTGATAGGGGAGGGGGAGTCTGGAGCAGTCAGTGCCCACTGCTCAGAGCTCCTGGCTGGTGCTGGGATAGGTGAGGTGCTCTGGTGAATAGTGGCTGGCAGGGGAGATGTATCCTAGTGAGAAACGCCTGCTCAGAGGCCATTACTTGACCTGATTTGTATTAAGGAGAAGAAATCACTTGGTTTTGTAATGCAAACAGCTGCCTCGGAAGGCCTTTGTCAGTAGATACTGCCTTGGGATTTTAATGCGTGTGCCTTGGGCAGCAGCACATGGGTGCTGGTGGTCGGCCAGGGCAGTGGTGGGCTGGGGGGAGGTGACCAAGGGTGCCAATACAGGGTCACCTGCCTTTAGTGCTAGCATGAGCTCAGCAAGGTGCAACTCAGTTGAACGACTCCATGATGAAGCAGTAAAATTCAAAGGAAAGATCCAGAAAAGCTCCAGCTGACCAGAGTCTGTCCTTCTCCACCTTGCCTTCCCAGCACTACATGGAGCAGATCCCTTACTGTAAAAGCCTAATGAGGCAGGGCAAGAGTTGTCTCTTCCACATAACTGGATCAATCTGTTGGGGAGTTTTTATAGTACACCTCAAGGTGAATTAAACTTGTGTTTTGTGCTTAAATATAGAAGAAAAATTAAATAAAAATGCATTGGGCAGAGTCCTACCACAATGAGCGGTTCTACATGGAGTCCGCAAAGGTGCGTCACCAGCAGATTCAGAGAATTCCTTATATCCACTTGCACCAGCGCCCATCCCGACAGTGGTTTCATGGGGCACCTCAACCCAGCCCTGGGTCCGTCCCCCAGCCCAGGTCTGCTGCCCAGATGTGGTCCCTGAGCGCTCCCATCCCAGGACTACAGGACAGTGCTGAGGCCGTTCCTTATCTCATCGCCCAGGGAATTTTCCCTTCCTTACAGGAGGCATTCAGTCTCTGCTGTTCCTGCTTCCAGCCAGTTTAACCCCTTCTTGCCCTCCGTGCCAGATCACAAGCTCTCACTGCTGAGCAGTTACCGTGACAATTTCCCCTTCAGATCCTTTGTCTTTCTCACAACTCTGAAAAAGCAGCCTGGAGAAAAGGGGGCTGAGGGGAGACCTGCTCACTCTCTGCAGCTCCCTGGAAGGAGGGGGTAGCTGGGGGGGGTCGGGCTCTTCTCCCAAGGAACAGGCGATAGGAAAAGAAGAAATGGCCTCAAATTACACCAGGGGAGGTTTAGGATGGATATTGGGAAAAATTTCTTCACTGAAAGGGTTGTCAAGCATTGGAAGAGGCTGCCCAGGGCAGTGGTGGAGTCGCCATCCCTGGAGGTGTTTAAAAGCCGGGCAGACGCGGTGCTGAGGGACATGGGGTAGTGGTAACTTGGCAGTGCTGCATTAATGGTTGGGCTTGATGATCTTGAAGGTTTTTTCCAACCAAAACGATTCCAGGATTCTCTTAAGTGCAAAGACCCAGTGAACAGCCAGTGGTGGTGTTTAGGGTGAGGGGGTTTGTTCACCTACAGACTTACGGCTTTAAATAAAAGTGTCGGGGAGCTGCACTCTCTCCATCCTTTTAATAGAACATAAATGAGTCTGGTTCATGTCAAGCTTTTGTTTTGCTAGTTGGCAGCTTTGAAAGGAACAACAACAACAAAAAAAACCCGACCCAAACATCAAAGAAACCAAATCTTTCTTGGCAGTTGATTGAAAGAATTTTATGCCTCTGTGTCTGTCTGCATCTTGATGGACTACTTGAACTAATGTTTTATTGCTGTAGAGTAAATCTGATTTTTATTGCTGTTAAGTGCCTTATCAGTGCACTTGGTAACAGGAATTATTTGCAATATTAACTTACGTTCTACAGCAGTTCATAGCGGTAACTGCCCTCCACAAAACAACACCATTGTTCGTCCTTAAGGGTGTTACTTGAAGTGGAGGAGGAAACTGTTCATCTGAGAGGTGGGAGAAAGCGAGGGAAGCTCCCACGGGGACAGTGAATTTGTTACCGCTGAAGTGGGGAGAGTTATTGATGAGCATCCCTGGGCTGCAGCCGCTCCGTTGGCACGTGTCCTGTGCTGCCTTACGGCTGGGAAAGGACCTGGAGAAGCAGAGGTGTGCTCATCCAAGAGGAGCCCGTTGGGATCGCTGTGGGAATGACTGTCCTGGGGCTGGGAACCTGCCTGTAGCACCAAACCAGCGCTGGTAAATGGCCACCTCGGCTGGTAAATGGCCACCTCGGCGCGTGGTGGGGACGTGCCGTGCGCCTCAGCAGCACAGCTGTCTTGTGAGAGTCTGGAGCGGTGCAATCAGTGCTGTCCAGGCTGTAATTAACGGTACTTAAGGACCATTAGCAGAGCTTGTAAAAATGCTTTTTAATCCAGTTTTAATAAATGGGAGTCCTAGTTTAATTGGCATTATGAAAATTACATGTGGGCTATTTTCTATAGAAAATTATAGGTGGAATTGATATCCCTGTGATATGAATCAGAGCTATCCAGACTTCAGATTAATAGTATGTTCTGAGTATCCCATGGTCTGTTGACTGTAACAGTGCCATGCATCACAGCTGTCAGAAAATGCTCTCCCAAGATTTGCCAAAATACGGGAGTCAAGCACTATCTGTTCGTCAGAAGCTTTCCCTCCTGTAAATGGAGACTTCACTATGCAAGATTTTATTGAACTATTAAAGTCCTTGATACTGCCAAATATGGAGCTAAGGGTTTCTCCATCAGCTCTGGATGAAGGAAAGAGGATTTGGTCCCAAACTGGAGACTTCTCTTTTGAGCCCCACCACTGTACTGATTATTTTTACTAGAGGTCCTTGCCCGCAACTGCCCCATGTTGTCATGTTTCTGCCGCTTTCATTTGTCTCATACTTCAAGAGCTTGAAGGACTGGTGGCGTGTCTCTCTCCGGGCTGGCTCGCTGTGCAGAGCTCTCGTGTCTGGCTGCTGGGGAGTTCCCAGGGAGGTACAAGGTCATTAACCGGATGATGTAATTATACCTTCCCCCACATCCTCTTCTCGACTTACGCTGAGGGAGGTTTGGCTGTAGCACAGGAACTGAATGAACCTGTACAACCCCATAGCAGTTAGAGCTGCTTTTCACAGTTTCAGAGAAAACCACTCTGAAGCATTGCACTTGAGCCAATTGAGTACCCTCCCTACCCAAATATAAACTTTTTTTTTTTTTTGTGTTGCAAGTGGAAGTAGAGTTGGCAATACATTAACTGCTCTAAGTCATGGCAAGAATTTGATTCCTTGGTGCCTGGAGCAGTGCTCAGGGTTGCGTGTTGATGCTCCAGGTTTCAGTGGTACAAGGAAAGGGTTAAAGGATAGATTTATTTTTTTTTCTTTGCAAGACACTTCTCAATAGCCATGGCGGCTTTAGGCATTTTCTTGCTTAATTTTACTGTCTTTTATTCTAAAAGCACCTTTATGGTGATTGCTTTTGGATTACTTAAATAGTTCTTCTGTGTAATTTTTTTTTTTTTATTTGAGCATGATGTGTTTAAAAGTGGGTTGCCCAAGAGCAGAATTGAGCTAAATGCAGGGAATTGGGTGTCTGTGGAGGTGCAAAGCTCCCCGGGCAGGAGCCCCTGCTCTGGCAGTAGCGGAGGAGCTGGGGGGGGAACCGCAGGGAGTGGAGCTACGAGCTGCCAGGTCTCCCTGCCCTCTGTGGCTACTGCTGCCGCACAGCGTACAGCCTCTGTTAACAAGGCTACAGAGGATTTAGAACACCAAGCCAGCGTTTGTACGTAGGTTGTATGTTTGTAAAGGTCGGGGGTTCTCCCAGCTGCGCTGTAACGCTAGGAGAACAAGACTTACTGAATCTCTGAGAGTCGCTGATGCCTGACTCCTGTTTCTCCCGATACTGCCACTGTGGAAACATGCGTCTGAAGAGAAAAATCTCACAGTTGAGAGATCGCTGTGTGTACTGGCATCTCAGAGAGAAATAAAAAATCTTCAAAACCCATCCCTGCCATTCAGCAGGAATAGCTGGGACTTCCAAAAAAACCCAACCTAAAACAAAACAAAAAGAAGTTGAATCTTCTTGGAAATTCCTCTTCTGTGGCACTTCTGAATCTGCTAGGCTGGTTTTTTTTTTGTTGAGCCAAAGTGGCTCAATGCAGTAACAGCACGGTTGCCCAGACGCAGGGATGGGTGACTGTGCAGAGGCTGCCCGGGCGCGTGCGTGCCCCGCTCGGCTGTGCCGCTCCTGGAGCGCTGGGCGAAGAGCCAAAGAAAGGTCCCGAATCTGTCCGTGGTGTCCAGCTCTATCTGAGCAATGGGATTGTTTGTGGGGGGTTTTGCAACAAGGAAACGCCTCATTAGGAGCAATGGGAGAGGAGCTGAGCCTGCAGTGAGTCGCTGGAAAGACCAATTAAACTCAGAAACGTGGCATCATTACGGAAATGGGACCAAAAGCTACTGTAATGCTGTTTACACCCGCACCTTTGCTGTGCGGTACTGGTGTTAATGGCAAGGTGCTTTTCCTCTCTCCTGAAGTAGGATTTCTTTAATCTTGCCGGGTAAAGCCTTGATCCCACTGAGCCTGGGGCCGGGAGGCAGGGTCTCTCGCAGCTCGTTAGTGCGGTGCTCGTCACTGTGGTAGCGGATGATGTAATTCAGAATTTTGGGAGGGATTTTGTAATCATTCTTCTAATTTATTGTGGGTTAAGTCAAACTATAGTTCAGTTACTTATGTGAATCTTGGGACCGTTTCTACTCGTAACTACAGGAAAAAATAAGCAAGGGAGAAAAGTGAAGATCATCAGGGCAAAATGATACAGTAACCTGTTAATAACAACAATGCTTCTGAAGAAAAGTGTGCCTTAAAGCACTCTGCTCTGAGTCTTCCAATTACCTCACTCATTTTTAGGCAGGAGGGTGTTTTACCTTCCCCCTGCCCGCAGGAAAGTGCCAGCGCCGCGGGAGCGGGACCCGCGGGGAAATCGCTGCCACCGCCGGGGACGCTCGGTGTCGGAACAGTGACATGCCGCCTCCTTCAAACTGCTCCCGCCTTAACTTCATCGCTAGGGTGCTTTTGTGGCATTACTGTTCCCATCTCGATTTAATCTTCACTTGCTGGTCTTCCTTTTAAAACGTAAAATGTAAAATCACATAAAGACCGTTTGCAGCTTGCATTCATTATCCTTCGTTTTTTAAATTGTGGCAGCTCCCACTGTCTCTTCTGTAAGCGTCTGTCAGTGGTACCATTGGAAAATCCCTTTCCCCGGGTTTGTAACTTAGCTGTGTGTATCCGTTCTGGACTGAAACCTGTTCATGTTCAGCTCCTCAGGAGCGATTGCTTTCTTTTTCCTGTGGACATTAAGGCAAAGTCCTTCTGTCATTCTTAAACTTGATTTATTTATTTTTTCCTTCTGGTTCTTGGGCTTATCTGCTTCATTGTATTTAACCTGCTCTGGGTTTAGCAATTTTTTTAGGAAGAGCAATGAATGTTAGTGGCTATTGTGTGGCTCTGTAGACAGTAATTTAACTTTTAAAAACAAACAAACAAAAAAACCCCAAACAAACAAACAAAAAAAACCAATACCACCACCCCCCCAAAGCCAAAAGCCCGTTGGGGGGCTGTGGTATGTGCTTGCAATAAAGCTCCTGTCTTGGTCCACACCTTCAAATGCTTTCCCTACAGATTAATGGCTGACAAATTTCAGTGGAATCGAATGGGCGTAAGATTTTGCAGATTTATGCCATTTATTACTCCCTTTGACTCCTAAAGCTTTAGCCAGATGTGATAACCTGTGAGCAGCCGTTCCTCCACGGAACACACTGCCTGTTGAACAATAATTGTTAAAGTACAAAGCTTTTACTGCAAGCCCTTTGATCAATGATACCGATAGAGAGGTGGAAAAAAACCAAACAAAACCCCCTTAATAAAAATGAGAATGATCAAAGAAAGTAGCTTTTTGCACATAACTTATGGCCCATTTTCTTTTGCATGTGAGTCCCAAGGTTTTTGGACGGCTCTGTGCGGTGGTGCCCATGGCCGGGCCATGCTGAGGAGCGCTCCGGGCAGCGCTGTGTGCCTGCTGGCTGGTGTGGCCGGGTGTGGGGGTGAGTCGTGCTGCAAATTCTTGAAATGAAAGACAAAAGTCACCCAGGAATCAGGCTCTGGGGGTAGGGCCTTGGGTGGTGGGAGCAGAGCCCTCACCCTGGGCCTACAGAGGGTTATGGGGATGCTCAGTTCTGCATTTATAGAATCACAGAATGGTTCGGGTTGGAAGGGACCTTAAAGCCCACCCCGTGCCACCCCCTGCCCTGGGCAGGGACACCTCCCACCAGCCCAGGTTGCTCCAAGCCCCTCCAGCCTGGCCTTGAACCCCTCCAGGGATGGGGCAGCCACAGCTTCTCTGGGCAACCTGGGCCAGGGGCTCACCCCCCTCACAGCAAAGAATTTCTTCCAGATGCTCCAGCCCTCTGATGCCCTCCCAGCACCTCCGGGGCCTCCTCTGGCCCCGCTCCAGCAGCTCCGTGTCCTTCTGCTGTTGGTGCCACAGAGCTGGAGGCAGCGCTGCAGGGGGGTCTCCCCCAGGCGGAGCAGGGGGGCAGAATCCCCCCCTCGCCCTGCTGCCCACGCTGCTGGGGGTGCAGCCCAGGCTGAGGGGGGGGTTTCAGCTGAGAATGGAGTTTGGCTGGAGGAGAGCTGGTGCCCCCAGACCTCTGGCTTGCAGTTGTACCACGGCCCCGGCCCGTCTCCCTGGTGCCCGCATCCAGCCCTGACCCCCCTCTCCTTAGCTGCCCCCCATAGCCTGGGGGTGCTGCCGTCTGCTGCGCCAGGGGCTGCGAGGAAAGCGGAGGATGGAGCAAAGCAAAATGATGCTGTTTTCCAGCCCCGCTAATGGCTGTGCCGTGGGGAGCTGTGCCCACGCAGGAGCCCCCCGCACCCTCCCCTCCCCGGGCAGCCGAGCGCTCCGCTCCCACTTAAACGGCTTTTCGTCTACGCTTTCATCTCCCAAGTTATTTTCCCGAGAATCTAGTCACTCCTAATTTCTTGCTACTGCGGTGGACCGGTGTTAAGTTTCCTGGCTTTGAAGCTGGGAGAACAAAGGCATATTCCCTTTCCCTGCTTATTCCAGGCTCGGCAGCAGCAGGGGCTGATCCTCGCTCCAGAATGTTTTGCTGCGTCTCCCTTTCATGCCCGAGGCTTAAGCCGGCTGCTGTTATGTGTGGTCTCACTAATGTTCCTAATGTAATATTTATAATAACCTGCGCAGCAAAGAGAGCCCACAGACCCCCAACAGCTGCTGTTTCCCTTTCATTTTTCCTGTCTGCTTGCTTCTGGCAAGGCCAAAAATGGGGAGAAGTGGGAGACGTGCCAGAGATGCTCCGTCTTGCTGTTCAAAACATGGGTTCTCTTTCTGTGCTAATCTGTTCGCTGCAGCCTCCCTAATAGTCTTTATATGGAATTATTATGCATTGGCAAATAACCTAACCTGATGAATGCTGGTATTTAGAAGGGCAAAAATTCAAGCTAAATCTGTTTCAGGAACAAAATCTGTCTCCGCACAATGTCAGGTCTGCCCTGATAATGCGGTTTTGTATTTTATTTGGGTGATGCTCAGCCCTCTGAAGTGCGTCATGCCCTCTGGCTACGGCTGCTCTGATCGGTTCTGTTTCTCTCTAGGTAGAGCAACACCATTTGTCAGGCACGCACAGACAAAATTGGGCTTTCTCTGCTCAATATGCAGTTTGCGCTGGTAGCTAATGAGTGAAAATAAAACTAGTAGAGCTGACCTCACAGACCCAACTTTGTCTTTGCGCCACAGCCAGGGTTCAGTCATGTAACTGCAATTTCCAGAGAGTTTTCATTGAAACAGCGACAATAAAACGGATGAATGACGATGCTAAAAAGAAAATGTATCAAATGCGATCTGCATTCTAAATGTTTCATGCAGTTAAATGAGCGAGGCTTTTTGGGGAGCTCAGCTTCTTTCAGTCTGTAGTTCTAGGGGACGTTCTTCATGGCCAGGGATGGGAAGAGTGGGAATTCAGTTTTGCACACCAAATTCAGACATGAAACCTGTTCTTGTTCTGAGCCAGGAGAAAAGGGCAGTTTGTGTTTCTTAGCACAGCTACCTGCAGTGAGCAATGCTCGGCTGCATCTGCGTCTCTTCCACTGTCCCTTGGGTTTTCATGGAAGTCTTCTGCTGGCAGCCACCACCTCGGTCACTTCGTGCTGCAGCACCTTAAATCCGTCCCCCTTCATCCCTTTTCAGCTCTGAATGACCGAGGTGTGCGTGCACCAGCTGGGCGGATGGTGCTTTTCCCTGGTCCTGCAGATGTGGCTTCAAGAGCTGAGCTTCCCTCCGGGTGGACCCTCCTTCCCATGAGGGTGGTCAGTGGGTCTCGGGGCCCTCGGGTGCTCCTGTCGCGGGTGAGAGCACGGGCTGAGGTGCCGGCGTGGCGCTCCAGAGGTGTGGGGTGAGCATAGAGCTGACCCCGGGGACCGGGAGAGCCGCAGCATGTGGCCGGGGCTGGGAGAGGAGCAGACCTGGGAGCCCGCGTCCCCGTGGCCAACCGCCTCTCAACTGGCAGTTTTCAACATCCTCATCCCAATTCCAACAGAACAAGTGAAGCCATAAGCGAAACGTGAGCTTGTGGCTACGATGTGTGTCAGGGTCCTCGGTACGCTGACCTGTCTGGCTCTCATGCTTCTGCAAAAAAACCCTGTTTCTGGTGAAGTCCGTGCTACAAGTAGTGGTGAGAAAGAAACTTTTAAAGCGTGTGCTTGTATTAAGCAATGGCTTCATTTTAGGATTCCTTTATTGTTTCCCTTTTAGCCCAAATGGGCTTTTACAGGGGAAACCCCTTGTTTGATAGTCTTAGCATTGAAATAGTTTCCTTCCTCAAGGACAGAAGAAAAGCTGGTTGATACGCTGATTGCTAAATCTGATCCTATTTCCTTGAGGACTGAACAAGACGAATATATTCATAGAAGGGAAAGAAAAAAGAAGAGCAAGGTTAAAGGCGGCTTCCATTAGTCCCCGTCTGAATCGGCACACGGCTTCAGCTGCTTTCTCTGAGAGCAGAGGAAGATGAATCGGTGTCGGGCTGTGCGGGAGCTGCTTCTGAAAGGCATTCAAGGCACAGGAGCGACACACGGGAAACAGCCGCGCTGCGCCAGCTTCATAAGTGTATCTTTATTCTTAAGGTAAGAAGCAATAGATAAGAGCGAATAAGAGGAGTGGAGACAAAAAATAATGAAAAACTGTGCTCCTATGTGCTCAGATCCAAGCAGAGATGCCGTTCTCGCCGTCCCCAACACCTGTTTGCCCGGCGGGTGGGCTGCGGGGGTGACGGGGCGCGGGCTGCCCGCCCTGTCTCAGTGGCGTGCCCCACGCAGCGCCGCTTCGCTGCTCTGGGCTCCTGCTTTCCAGGCACAGCAGCAAAACCATTTCTGCCGTTTTGTCAGCCCTTTTTGGGGGCACCGGTTCAAACCTCTTGCTTTTAACCTCAGCTGCCCATCGAATGCCCTTCTGCAAAGGGCCAGGTTAGATTTCTGTTGGTTTGGCTGGGGTACGGGTTAATAAATAGCAGCGTCTGCAGGTGCTTCCCAGCCCCTGGACCTGGCTATAACACGTGGCAAGCCCTGGGCACCCTCCATCTCTGCCTCTCTCCCCAGGGAGACCGTGATGCAGTGCGAAGTGGAGCAAAAGCAGCTGAAGCAGAGCCACAGCACGCTCCGTCTCCATCCCTGCTGCCCAGCAGCCCACTGGGCATGATGCTGAGCAAGAGCATCCATGGCTGCTCCTGACTTTGCGAGGAGGGAATCAGAAATGGTTATTTAATGGATAAACAATACATTGTTATACCCGTGCTGACACATCTGCAGTCGGGCCCTGGTATCTTTGAGAATTTAGCATCTAAATCCGAGTGGAGCCATTGGCATCCAGTCAGATTTTCTGCTCGAGAGGAATGGGTTTAACAGATGTTTATGCAAATCAGTGGAAATCAGAATTAAGAAGTGATTAAGCGACTTGGGAGCAGAGCTGGTTTTGGAGGTGTTTGCGGTGAGGCTCTGGACCGGGTTACGGTGCGGGGAGCGCTGCCCGTCCTGACGCGGGATGCTCGCGGGGCGCGGGGGCTGCGTGGTGCCGGCGCAGGGGCCGTGGGTCCCTGCCCCACGGCGGGGGATGGGGCGGGCGTGGGGCGGCTGCTCCTGGCAGCATCCCTGGCAGGGCCCCCGAAATCCCTGCCGCAGCGCTCAGCATCTCGGAGCAGATGGATAGCTCGTCCACAGGAGTATAATTAAAAATCAAGGGTTAGCAGCAAATTCCTACACTTCAGATGGTTTCGTCCTTTGAATAACATTACAAAAAAGAAACCCAAACCCCTTCAGTGTACATTTGATATGGTATTTTCCTCCTAGAAAGAGCCACTTAGAAATATTTATACAGTGGCTTGTTAAAGCAGCCATAAATAATACATTAGTGTTGCAGAGATGTCTGTTAATGTTACTTTATTTACTGGAGGTTTACTTCTTCCTGAGACAGGGATTTTTTTCTTAACTCTTTAATTCCCAAAATACTGCTGTGTGGACTATAACATATATCAGATATATAATGTAAGTTATAACATAGATCAAGCTATAACTTGACAAAAGCGTGTCCTGAGGCTTCTTGGATGGTACACGCAATGCTTTTTCCCTTAATTATCTTGTCAAGATAATTCCCTTTAATTACCTCCCCATAATAAATTCAATAGGTGAATTAATACAGGATAGTCACTCTGCAACATGGGTAATTTCAACAGCTTTGGATTTTCTGTCAGCGTTTTTGCTGACACATCAGAATCCCTGTGCTTCCTCAAAGAGCCGCTCAATGTTAATAGTGCCCTATTTCTGCGATGTCCCATATTTCTCCTTGACACAGGGAGAAGGCTGAGAAGGGGGGAGCGTGCGATGGGAGACATAGCTGTAATTTGGCTCTGGGAGGGCTGTGGGAAAGAAAACTTGGTGGTAATTAAATGGACCAGAGAAGTTTTGTTGAAATTGTTTGCTACTGCTATTTGTTATAAAGGGTTTTTTGGAGGCATTTTTGGGGATTAAAAAACCACATCAGGATACTTCTCTTCGGTAGAAAGATTTAAAGGATTTAACATACACAGAGAGCAACTCAAGTTTAACAAAACAGAGCGCTCTGACAGCCCTTGTTTGTTGTGTTGGTGGCACAGCAGGAGCTTTAATTTGGTCTTTGCTTCCCAGCGGGGTTCGGAGTGAGAGAGAGGGAGAGACTGAAGCTGGGGGGGGGTTTGGAAATGCCTTTTCCCACCTTCCCCTCTGTGCTGGTGGGGCCAGGATGGATACGGCGGCCAATGCCGCGGCTCCGGCCACGGGCAGCTCCTGCAGAGCCAGGCTTAACCCCCCCTTTCCTCTACATTGGGCACAGCCAACGCATCTAGCAGTGATCCTAATTCTCCGGGACAGAGGAAAAAAGACGTGTCTCTCTCTGATCTTGTTAGCTGAGCAGTGCGCCTCGGCCTCGTTAGCTGGTGCTGCAGTGCAGTGTGTGCTGGGCCATCAATCAGCGGGCTGCAGCTCGGCATCCCCAACAGAGCTGAGGAAGCTTTTAAATACAGGCAGCCTGCATAAGGCCTTAACACCGCCTGAATCAATAATTTTAATCTTTTTTTTTTTTTTTTTTTTTTAATAAACTGGCTGATTTAGGCAGGCACTGCCTCATGCACAAATTGTTGATGCACGCTGTCATGGTCACCCCTAGCAGCCGGAGGGTATTTATGGTGGCGGTGCGGAAGTGCTGATGGAGGAGCCATCAGTTCTTCCTGCGCTGCCCGTTCCCTTTTTGCTGCATCCTTTGCCTTATCATCCTCTGTAAGTCGTCGGGGCGGCGAGGCTGCGTTGTTGATACCGTTCTCCAAAGCTGATACAGCTTAGAGGGTAACGAAGTGCCCTGGCGTCTGCCAGAAGCGAAAAGAGGCAAACAAAAGCTTGCAGACCATCTCGCTGCTGGAACAGACTGACCTCATGCTGCTGAGTGACACCCTGCTCTCCTCTAAGACCCCTTTTGTTTCACACCTGAGCAGCGGCCAGCTCTCTGCCGAGCAGCTCTGTCCTGCTGGAGCGTTCAGAGAGGAAATTCCACCCTTGACTTCGCTTTAACCAAAATGTGGGGTTTTGGGGCTTTGTTCTTGCAGCACACTCTCTCTCTGAATTCCAGTCGGGGCATTAAAAATTCATGGCTCATGGCATTCTGTTGTAAAAGCTGATAGTTATAATGACATTTACTCTCAGACAGCTCAGCTCTCTGGACGTGCAGGCGAAGAAAAAGTGGGAAAGAATAAATGGCTGGTGAACGGTCAGTTTGAGCCGTGTGAAGAAAAAGTAAGGCTTGTTTACAACAAGTATCTAGATACAGTTTTTCATCATTTTTTGGTGATTAGCCTGTGGAAGAACTCTGTTTTGATTTGGTTTCCCATGTATCTATAGATGACACGTCTATGAAATTAGCTCTGAGCAACAACGCAGCGCCACACTGAAACGACAGGTTTCTTTTTAGGTACAGATTCTGCAGTGCATAATTTTTATTATTTTTATTTTAAGGGGTCAGTGAAGCAGAGCTGATGTGCCGCTGGCAGAGGGGGTTTCCTAGGAACTCGAGCTCTGGGAAAAGTGCTGTTGTGGTCTTCCTTTTTATTTTTGGTGCCTGTTGCAGGCGTGAGCCCAGCCCTTGGCAGGGCCCCGTCGGCAGGGCATGCCTTCCCTGGCTGGCAGCAACTGCACCGATGCCAGGTACGATACCGGGCAACCCCGGGTACCAGCACAGGCTGGGGATGAAGGGATGGAGAGCAGCCCTGAGGAGAAGGACCTGGCCATGAGCCGGCAACGTGCGCTGGCAGCCCAGAAATCCCCTGCAGCCTGGGCTGAGGGAGCTGGGGGGGTTCAGCCTGGAGAAGAGAAGGCTCCGGGGAGACCTTCCAGCCCCTGCCAGTCCCTAAAGGAAAGATGGGGACAGACTTTTTAGCAGGGCCTGTTGCAACAGGTCAAGGGGTAATGGCTTTAAACTAAAAGAGGGAAGATTTAGAGTAGGTATAAGGAAGAAATTCTTGACTGTGAGGATGATGAGCCCCTGGGCCAAGTTGCCCAGAGAGGTGGTGGCTGCCCCATCCCTGGAGACCTCCCAGGCCAGGTTGGACGGGGCTTGGAGCAACCTGGTCTGGTGGGAGGTGTCCCTGCTCATTTTAAGCAGTTGGACTAGATGGGCTTTAAAAGTCCTTTCCACCGAATCTATTGTATGACTCTGTGTTTGTCACTGCAAGATTTCCACCTCCTAAAACCGCCATGACATCTTGGGCCGTGCCTTCTGCTGGCTTTGCTTGCTATTTTATTAACTTATTTTTGCCAGAGTGTTGTGCTGCCACGTGCCAGCGTTTCAGAGAGGACTTTGGTGTGCGAGGGGTTGGGAGCAGAGGCGTGAGGATGAGCGAGGGCCCGGAAAGCGCCGTGCAGGGAAGGGTTAGCCAGAGCTCATTTGCACCAGTTACCGCGGGAAAGAAAGGGTGAGACTGAGAGAGGATGATTTAGGCAGTTATGTGGGAGTCTATGGAGCCTTCCGTATTGGATTTTAAGCAAGTACACATCTATACCTTCAAACTTTATTCACGTTTGTTTGGCACCAGGTCTTGTGGCACTCCCCTTTGAAGCGCCCCACGCGTGTGTCCCCGGTGCCAGCGTGGGTTTCCGTGGGGTTAGGGAAGCCTGAGTAATACTGTGATATTGCAATGATTGATAGTCTTTGATTAGATAGCAGTAAAGAAAAAAGTTGCCCGCGCTTCTCTGGGAAGCGGCAGGTTAGACTGCGGGGAAGCGAAGCTCTGAACAGCTTTGTAGCCTGTAGTGCGGAGATACACCACGGGGATGTCCCGGATTGCTGTGCTTCCCGAGGCAGCCGTCTGTCCCTGGCACTTCTGTGCACGTGGCTCCTCCTCGCCCGTAACTGACGTTAATGTGCACCAGTTGCTCAAATTTAAGGTATTTCTCCTTTGAACTGTGGGGGGGAAAAAAAAAAAGTGAAGTGTCTGTATTCTAGCTCAGCACCCAAAGCGCAGACACGTGTTCCCTCTCTGGCTGGTCTCATCTCGGAATACAATTAAGGCATTTATCCTGTTCTACATGAGAACGTTACAGAAATATTCTCAACGTTCATACGTGGTTTCACAGCTGTCTTGTAGTGAATGCATACAGCAACCTGATGAGATGCAGCAAAGGGCTGAGAAGCAGCTTTTCTTAATTTCTGAGTCTTGCAGGGTCTAGCAGAATCTGCTTTTAATTTGGTATTGAAGTTGGGAATTTCCGAGGGGTCCCGTCCTTCCCTCCTGGGGCTCATGTCACCAGCTCTAGCAACAGCATCGCTTGCAATTAATTATTTGTGTTTTAATGGCTACAAAATTACAGTCGTGCAAGGATTTTTCTTTGTTCAGTTTTTATTGTAGTTCCTGCAGGTTGAAAGGCAAAGGAGGATATTTTCTGCACCGAGAAGTCCCTGGTGACAGGGGGAGGGCACCCACGGACTCAGTGGGTCTGTCGTGCCTGGTTCCTGCAGCATCTGCAAACAATGCAGTTTATATTTAACGTGAACTACTCCAGTCTGCTAAGGCAAATTATTTAATTAGGAAACTTGTGTGTGCGTACGCACGATTCCTTGTGCACGTACTCCCCAGGAGCCCACCGGCCCGCAGGCAGGGAGAGCCATCGAGCCACAGTGACACCGGAGCTCTGGTGTCTTCTCTTCCCAGCGGGCAGTGAAACCAAACCCTGTTTTTCCATCCCTCCTTGGGTAATTTTTCCTGGATTTAGAACTTTTTGCTGCAGAAAATTGACTCGGGTCCTAGCCATGGCTCCTTTCTGCCTGTATGTGTTTACAGTGTATCTTGCGTTCCTTGACCCCAATCACTTCCGCAATTCTGAAAAATAAGCTGTTATTATCAAGGCACCATTCTGGTGGTTTTGGGGTCTTTTTCTTTCCATTTTCACGACTTTGGAAAGTTGTTATATGCTTTTTGCCTCCATTTCCCCATACGTGAAATGGATATCATACTTACCTGTCTAATAACGTTGTGAAGCTTTTATTTCTCTAAAGAGGTCATTTGAATACCTTAGGATCAAGGTACAATTCAGTCCTAAATGCAGTGTTATATTTCCTCCTTCAAGTAGTTTTGCAGCCCTGTTATTTCCTCAAGCTCACCAGGGATGCGATGGGTGCAGCAATAAGCAGTGTCTGCGCCTCGTCCTTGGCCCGCCTCTGAACACGGGTCTTGGAGGGATCAGGAGGTCAGTTCAGGTCTCCATCTATCTCCACTTCCGTCAACTAGAGGATAATCAAGACTATGCCTCTGAAATCAGTAGACTTATCAATGGATGAAGAACGGACATGAACCCAAAATGCATGAGCAATAGTAATGCAAAGTGGCGGGTTTTGCTAGTTATTCTGGAGATACGTGGAGCCGGAAAGAAAGAAATCACAGCAGAAAACATGTAGGTCAGGGCTAAATCATGATGCTGTCACTGAAAGTCTATTCTGTGTTTCATTCTATGTTTCCTAAGGGCTGGAGATCAAAACAATCTGAAGAATTCATTTTTTGCAAACAGGGTAAAGAAAAAAGAATTTATGCTTAGAATATAACGGTGGTAATAAAACTCTTGACATCTAGATCCTGATCCATCATCTGTTCTTGCTAATGGAAATTCTTTAATTCTCTGCATTAACCTCACTGACCATGGGATTCAGGCATATAAAGCTCCTGCTGTTCGCACTCGTGTATCCTTGCTAGAAGTAACGGTGGAAAAATGTGTTTTGTGGTTTGGTTTTATTTTTACTTTTTCTATTTTAAATAAACCCAAAACCTCATCTACAGTGGTTTCTAAGCAACAAAGTACAGGGGAAAAGCAACCACCAAGTAATTTCAGTTTCCTTGTATATGCCTTTTAATAACGTTAAACGATCACGCCGGTTTCTCCTGACAGCGGTGAGGACGATGGGCGTAAGTCGGTGTGAATTCCTCTTTGCAGTCTGCAGCTCCTCAGAGTGTTTGATTGCGAAGTTCCCGACTTCTCTGGCCCTTCAAAAGCATTGGAGGGAAGCGCTGGAATAGGGCTAATTTAGCCTCCTGCGTTCAACAACAGATCAAGAAGACATTCAGCGAGTTATTGTCCGGGGAATACGGCTCCGAGTTATTTACAGACCAGGTATGAATGAGGCAGGGAGAGCCGCTAAGGAACAGTGCGCCTAGACCGCGCGCGGCCGGACGGGGCGGGCGGCAGCGACTGCCTTTGGGCGACCAGCCTCTAGGTGTCTGCTCAGGAATAATGTGTCCAGCAGGAGCAGGGAAGTGATGGTGCCTCTGTGCTCGGCACTGGTGAGGCCTCACCTCGAGCGCTATGTTCAGGTCTGGGCCCCTCTGTACCAGAGGGACATTGAGGTGCTGGAGCGGGTCCAGAGGAGAGCGACCGAGCTGGTGAGGGGTCTGGAGACCAAGTCGTGTGAGGAGAGGCCGAGGGAGCTGGGCATGGTTAGTTTGGAGAAGAGGAGGCTGAGGGGAGACCTCATGGCCCTCTACAACTACCTGACAGGAGGGTGTAGAGAGGTGGGGGTTGGCCTCTTCTCCCAGGGGAATAATGACAGGACCAGAGGAAATGGTCTGAAGCTGCGGCAGGGGAGGGTTAGATTGGATATTAGGAAGAATTACTTTACTGAAAGAGTGGTCAGGCCCTGGCACAACCTGCCCAGGGAGGTGGTTGAGTCACCATCCCTAGAGGGATTTAGGAAACGTCTAGATTCAGCACTTCAGGGCATGCTCTAGTGGCAGAGGTTGTAGGGGATTTTTGTGTGTGTATGGTTGGACTCGATGATCTCAAAGGTCTTTTCCAGCCATGAAGATTCTATGATTCTAGGTCACGGCTGGTTAAGGATTAATCATCTTCACCATATTGTTGTTGCTCATAGTGTTTATTCGAGAAAAGAGAAAGTCTTCTACGAGGGCCTGAATCGGTGTACAGCTTTGACAACCCTGGAGAGACAAACCCGAAGATTTTTATTCTGTTTAAATTGGTGGTAGCGTTTTAAGAGCTGTAGAGAGGCGCAGCTGCCGCGCTGCCCTGCTGGGGAGTGGGTGGCAGCGGGTGCCTGGCCCCTTCCCCAGTCCGGTCCTGCTTCCTGCTTTTTCTGGTTAAGCACATGGATTTTACTACCTTTTCCAGTGTAACAGTAGTTGAATTTTCAGGTTTTCGTTTTCAGGGCTTTAATAACTTCAAACAAAGCAGGCTTGCCCCACGTGCCCGAATCGGGAGCAAGTATTTAGAAAAAGATGTCACGAGCAGATGTTACCTCTGCTAATTTCCTCCGTGTAATATTGAACCTGGTCAACACGCGGCGAAGCCCTCTCTGCACAGGGTCTCCGGTATAAAAATTGCGCCGTTGATGTCTTGGCTCCAGGTTTGGTCCCGTGAAGGTAGAGGAAAACAATGCTTGGGGTGTTTTAATTTAAAACAATATTTTTTTGGTTTTAAAAAATACTAAGAATTTTTTTTTAAATTAAAAAAAAAAATCAGTTAGCTGCTGTTAAGCAGAGCACCCTACACCACTAGGGCAGGGAATCCCATGAGACTTCCCCGAGAGTCGCAGCAAAGCCCACTGTGAGCCTCAGCATCAGCAACTCCCCCCAGAGCCAGGGGGGCGCCCATACCCTTGGCAACGGTTAAAATGCTGGAGGATTATTAGATAGCATGGGGAAAATGTTTGACATGCCAAGTAAAAGATAGGGAGAGGTGCAGGAAGAGGCATCCGCGGGTGTCCCTCAGGGATGGGGGGAGACGAGCAGCCGCGCAGGCTATTTGAAGATAATATGGAAATGAGACGAGAATTGATGCCAGGCAGTTGCATGTCAAGCGAAACTTCTACTTATCCCCAAGACTCCGGAAAAGCTCGTAAAATTTTATTCCACTAAGCTATAACTGTCTCTGGAGTTGTCAATATTCTCGGGCACACACATGGGAATTGTGTGGTTTTGTTTTGCAGAAGTTAATTTCAGAAGTTAATTTCAAAATTCGGACAGGAATAATTTAGAAACAGAGGAAAGCTTACTAGGCATTCACTAATGACAGGCTGTCTCAAAATTCAACAAATAAGCTGACATGTAATCTTGGTTTTTCGCTAGAATAAATAAAAAAAAAAATATTTACAAACTGCAGATGTCTGAACCTTGCTGAACTGCAGGCGTGAGCACGGGGAGCTACCCCAGGCATTTACAAAGCAATTTGGCTGTCCCTGTAAACTCACTTTTGTTTTGCTGGTGTTTAACAACAGTAATTTATAGCTGCAAGCTACTGAAAAGTAAAGAAAGTTTGTAAACAAAAGAAAGCTCCTATTTTAATGTAATCTGTTAGTTTAAAAAAGCATAATTATCCTTAATTTCACTGTAACTGTTCTTGGATGGGGCTGGAAACAGCCTTCAGAGGATCAAGTCTCCTGATTAAACAGCAACAAATATGCAAACTTGATTTTATGATTAAATGCAGGAGAGTAAAGTCTTGCTTTTCTTGTTTTGGGAGTGGGGTTTGCTTAGCTCGTGCAGACCTGGCAATGCGAAGCGCCCGGGTTGGGAAGGCTGCGGGGGGACGGTGAAAGCTGGAAGAGGCTGCCCAGGGCAGTGGTGGAGTCGCCATCCCGGGAGGGATTTAAAAGCCGGGCAGACGCGGTGCTGAGGGACACGGGGTAGTGGTGGGCTTGCAGTGCTGCGTTAGTGGTTGGACTCGATGATCTGAAAGGTCCCTTCCAACTGAGATGATTCTGGGATTCTATGACACCTGGTGAGACGGGACCTCTGCAGCAGCGGGAAGGTGGTCCTGACCCCGGCCAGAGAGGGGGCCAGCTGGGTGTCCTGCTCCGGCCGTGGCCGGAGGTGGGTGCTTGGGGAGGAGGGTGGGACAAGTACACCTGCGGGGGATCTTGCTTTCCTGCTCTTCCAGCGTCCCATCGTTTGCAGCCCAGGGCTTCATCTTGTTTTCCAATGGACGTCCTTTCCATGAACTCACACTGTTTCCCCATTCCAATGATCATTTCTCAAAGCAAAGGTACTTTCAGTAATACAGCTACACCTGCCCAAACTTCACCTTTCAAATCTCTTTAAATCACAATGCCAACACCACCACCACTCCAAGGTCTTTATGCAACAGTGTACTGCTACAAATAATAGAATTTACAGGAACAATTTCTCATCTTTTTTGAAAGCCATCATAAAAATATCTTTTTCTCTTGTTTTATTGGGTCACAAGGCGAGCACTGAGTAAAAGTTTTTTCCTGCAAGTCCAATGTATACTTTCTATTCCTAGGAATCTGGCCGGATGTTTAAAAGTGGTGGAAGGAATATTACTTAATTATAATGAGATCCCCATTGCATTGCATTAGTGAAATAAATTTTACTTATTTGCTGCTGTTCCAATTCTGTTGTTTTCTGCAAATCTGCTCAGTGCTGGGTTTATGTTTTCTTCCAAGGCAGCGATGAAAGTGCTCAGCAGCCTAGAGCTAACCATCAGTTCCTGCAGAGCTGGGATTACTCTGTGGGTTTTCCGTCCTGAGACCAATCACTGAGATAGCATTTAATTGTTTAAAGACCATTGTATTGATTTTGTATTTTTCTACTTCCTTAGTTAAGAGACTGCACGGCATTGACTCCAATCTTAAGTACGCTGTGTCAGTACTGTTCCATCTGTCACCAAAAGGTGTAAGTTTCTGTGATCAAGCAAGCTGTTAGGTTATTTCTACTGTAGTTAGTTACCACAAATTAGTGTTAGCTGTCATTCATTGTATTATTCAAATAATTATTTAGCTGCATTTTTAGCCTTTTCTTTGAGCCTTCTTACTTGAATCAATTTAAGTCGGATCAACAAGCAGGCTCCTCCTGAACCCAGAGGAAAACCAGAGGAAAGCCAGGAGCTTCAGGCACGCGCTCTCCTCCGCTGGCTGACGAGATGCTCGTGGCACAGCGCAGCGTGCCGGGATCTGGCTCGAAAGTGTTTGGGTTACCGGAGACACCGTTTCTGCTGCTTTGCTTCTGCGACGTGCTCTAGCCTAAGGTTAGCTGCACTCTAAATACACGTAATTCCTCTCCAGAGTTTGTAGGAGGCACCAGTTTCTTCATCTTGAGTTTCTTTTCACTGTCGGTGATCCACACTTCTACAGAAAGCAAAGAGTGAAACAAATGGCACCAAATAACAAGGTCTGCGCCAGCGCTCAGCGAACCGTGCTGGGACGGAGAGAGGACTGTCAGGAGTTTCCCGTTTCTAGGGCACAAAACAACCCTGTAGCTTTTCCAGGCGTGATACTTAGATTTTTATTTTCCTCTTTTTCCCTGTCTTTAGCATCGCACGCAGTGTGGTGTCGATTTCCCTGCTGGCTCGGGGCAGCGGCGGGCCTGGGGGGCACGCACGAAGAGGAGAGGAGGTGTGCAGCGCGCAGGGCTGATCCAGAGCCTCCCCAACAGGGATTGCCCTTGCCTGGAGAAGTATTTGTAACTGCTGTTGGATGGGAGTTCGAAACCACCAAGCATTTTGTAGGGTCTAATAATCTGGCCTGGCTCTTACCTGAAGGCGCCGCGGGTGAGATAGCGGGGAGGGAGGTGCGCTCTGCCGGCGCGCTCCAGCGCTAATTAGGCAGACCGGGACGTCAATACTGCCTGTTTCTCGCTCCAGCACTCCTCGGTGACATTTGATGAGAAGACGAACATCGCAGACCACGTAAGAATAACAGATACCCTCTGGGTTTTTGCTGACTGCTATGGAGAATGCAATTAGTTAATTTTAGATGCAGGCTTGGAAGTTACAGGGTTTCCCAGATCAGGTCATTCAAACAAGTACTCCTTTTTTTTTCCCTTTAACTTTCTTTCCTTTTCCTTACTCCTTTTTCCCAGCGATAGGCTGGGAGCTGGCTGTAGCGTCTCTAGACTAATTTAGCTAGTTAATGGGCACTATGGAAAAGCAGCCGCCGTCTCAGGCTGGTCATTGAAAACCGCGGTGACAATGAACCGGTGCCTTCCTGAGAGCACCTTTCTCCTGAGAACGCGTCAGATACTTGTTAGCAAAATAACTCAAAGGCTCTGCGCTGGAGACAGGGCTCAGGTGCGTCTCTTGATTTTAAAAGATTAAATACTTGGCCTGTGCCACCGGAAGTAAAGGTTTTCAAATCTGGTAATTTGGAAAAATTTATATATTAATACTAAAAAATAACATTCAAATCCCATGAATTCAAAGTGCTTCTCAATCTGACAACAATTTTAATGCATTAGCAATCCTTTTGTACTGGTTAAGTGTTTTTAAGATCTTTAAATTTGTAGTTTGTAGTTTAAACTGCAATGTAAAGTTTTGAATGCAATTCCAAAAGCGAGAGCCTGGCAAGAAGAGGTGTCAGATGCAGGTGAGTACCTGTGAGACTTGTGGCCACCTGTGTACCCGAGAGCCTGGACCTTACGTCACAGTATGGGTAGATTGAGACAAAAAATACACTTCTAAAATTAAACAGAAATGAAATGAATGAAGCAGCCCAAATTACCCTCTTTAAAGCTGCCTATAGAAGAAAACGAATGAGATGTTTGTAATGGCAGTTATGCTAGAGGTTATCCCCATGTGATTTGTGAATGTTGTCTTGTACACAAGAAATTCACGTTAGTAATGACGGTAATAGACCTGCAGGGCAGTAAATGGGTTTCAGCGCCTATTTTCCACTAGTAAGGATGACCCTTAGAATTCAGCGTCCCAAACACCGAGATTGCGTATTGGAAAAGAGAGGTAAGGAGGTGGTTTCTATTGCGCAGCAGAAAGTAGATGATTTAGGGGAGATTTTGCAGCGGAGAGCTGCAGCCTGGGTGCCGGTGGAGCAGGTGGGGGGACCTGACCTGAGCTCACCGCTCCATCTGCACCTGTGTGTTTTGTCTAATCAACCCTTAGCGCTCCCATGTTCCTATTTACTCCATTTTAAATGTTCTTTTCTAACACGATGCTTTGGATATTCCTTATTTCCACATTTGTGTGTGTGTCAAAATACTGTCCCTCTTGCTTATTTTAACTGTGGTGTTCTCAGTGAGTATTTGGGTTTGGTTTTGCGTGTTTTAATTTAACTGTATTTAATATAGACATCACTAAGAGATGTTAAACGTGAGGCAACACGACTAAACAGTTGCATTTCTGTCTCTAGTTACACTCTTTTTATATCTCTCTTCTTTTACCGCTCTATTCTCACTTTAATATGTACTGAAAATACATCAGTAGCGTGCTTCAGTTCTGGGAAAGGTGCAATAATTACGTCTCGTTAGTTGAATACCTTTTACTCTTTCTTTGCCTACAAACAGCTTCCTAACAGTATTCCCAGAATGGTACAAAACAGTGCTAATATAAATAATATAAAATTATGCATAAAGTAGCTGAAACTGAAGGGTTTTGGGAGAAAAAAAACGGAGATGGAAATTAGTCCGTTGTTAATTTGTCAAACTGTTAACCACAGGACAAGACGTCATCTACTTTTACTTTTAATCCAAAATACAAAGTTTTGGGGAAAAGCAGGCACCAGGTCAGTGCGGTTATTGCTGTAGCTGGTAGACTGTGGTGGGATCCAACATCAGCTGTGATTCCTCGTGTTCCCATCACTCAATTACCTCCTGGGTGTGGAGAGACAAAAGATGCGCACCAACGGTTCTTCTGTGGCCACAGGGAGAAGTGACCGCAGTGTGGTACCAGCGGTGCTTCCAGCTGCACACGTCTGGGTGTGTTGGAGGTTGCCCACGGTGCATCTTCCCTTTGTCACGGAAACACGTGGCTGGGAGAGGTCCTCGTGGGCCATCCCTTAGCACGTGCTCCAGCTCAGCAGCGCAGGTGCCGGGGTCAGGTCACTCTGCTGGGACAGCAGCAGAAGTTCAGGCACGTGTCATGGACCCTCAGAAGGGCAACGCCACTAACTTAGCTTAGCCCCACCTGAATGGATTAAGATCCACTTAATTAGCTCCGGCTGCCAAAGGCTAGGAAGGGGCCCATGAAAAGTTCCTGTTTGACATCTCTGGTAACTTATCAAGCTGCGAAATGTGCCTGTGCAGCTGAGCCCCCCGGCTGATATTAGTCTGATCTGCACAAACAAATGAACAAACAAACACCAGCACAAAACAAACGAACCCCCTGCAGAAAACAGATGGGGATTTTGCCGCTTCCTTGGCCGGCCTGCTCTAGCACTCCACTGGCCCTAGCATTATCCCTGAAATCAGCCCTAAATTACCTTTGCTGTCACTCAACCTTATGTCACTTTGTCGTTTCCCGGAGGATGAGGAGACGAATTTGTCCTCCTTTACGCAACAACCTTTTGCGCATGGAACAAGCGCAGTCCCAGCCGCGGAGGTCCCCCCTTGCCCCCAGCCCAGCTGCTGTCGTACGTGTCCACCCCTGGAGCGGGACCCCCTGTGCCCTTTCCCTGCTGTGCCCCAGGTTCAGAGCCGCGGCACCTTCCTGCTCCCACCGGCAGAGATGGGGGGCTCAAGCGTGGCTGGAGGTGCCTGTTCTAAGAGGAGGGTTTGCCCGGTACTCTCAGCAGGGAAGAACTCTTCTAAGATGGGGTCACCATTGGGCAGCACACCTCTTTGGAGGGAATGATGTTCTGATAGTTGGATTCTCCATCCAGACTCCCAGAGGGACCTCCTCACTGCTGCCACACCGGCCTCTTGAGTCTCAGGCTCAAATTAGACAAAAGCCGGAGGGAAATTGCATCAGTGTAACACCCGCTTTAAAACAATAATAATAATATACATCAGAATCCACTTGATCATCGGGAAACTAGTTCAAAGATCTTCTTCTACCCCAACAATATTATTTTGACAAAAATCAGAGTTTTCCATGACGACACTTGTTTCAGTAGTTCAGCAGAAACACACCAAAACGCCTGTAGCGCGTATGAGCGCCAGTGTCCCTCCTCTTCCTCCCCGACCGGCTCCCCCCGTTGCTCCCGTGGTGTGAGGGAGGACGACCTCGGTGTTTTGGGGCAGCAGCAGAGGACGCGTCTCGTTACTGGAATATCTCCATTGCTGCACATTGCCGGTGACACAAAGCAGCGAGGAGTCACAAGGTGACACAAAGGTGCTCAGAGGGATCCGGGGGCGAGGGGAGCTCAGCTGGGGCAGGGCAAGGTGCCACCAGCGTCCCCCGGGCAGGAGCACAGCTCCGCTTTCCCTCCTGTTGCGGCGGAAGGGAGAATGGCAAACACTCGTAGCAGGAGGATGTTAGTTCTGAGCTGTTGGGTCCTTAGATGGAGGGGATTTTGTTTTTAAAAACTTGTGTTGGTTATTTCAGCTGTGCTGGTGAGTGGAGACGAGACTCCTCCAGCGCCCATCAGCAGCACGGTGCCTAGAACGGGAACCGGCGCTGCAGGCCAAGGCTAATCTGTCACCCAAAGGACTTGTCTTTGGAAGTGCTCATTGCTGCTTTCTCTTGGAGGTGAGCTCCCACGTGAATGATGTCTTTACGCTGCTGTTTGTGGTCAGGAAGCATTTTATATGATAATTATTAGGTTAAAACAGCAGCAGCTCCGTATACGCTCAGGCTGAAGTGCTTTGGTTGAAACCTGTGGGAACATATGCAAACGACTGGAGAGGACATTTATTTTTAAAATGGAATGTGAAGAGGCAGTAATTTCACTCACTAACAAATAGAAAGTAAGATTTCTATAACCAACAACTCTGAAAGATCGTTTTGATCTATCGGGAAAACAGAACTGCAAACGCTACCTCCACCAAAACTAACGCAGGAAGAAGTGCCCACTTAATTCCAGCCATGAGGCTGAGTTACAGCAGCAAAGTTCCCTTCCTTTCCACTAAAGGGAGTTCTGGGAGGGTGAGAAAGTACTCTGCTTAGCGCTAGTTTTTAAAAGACTTTCAAAATGTTGATAAATTTAGAGGCCTTGATGAACTGTCGGTGATGAATTGAGCTCCTCGATGAACCGTGAGTACCATGAGCGTGAACCGCCGAGCAGGAGGGGTTCGTGCTGTTCCGAGCGTTTCAGGACTGATGTAAACAATGTAATGTCTAACGCAGTGTACCTCAGGCTTTTCTCTGGTGTGTTCTTTATTACATTAATGAAGTTTTAAAGTTTATCTCAAAAGGTTTTATTCTAAATTATACTGAGAACTCCTTGACTCCGCAGGAATCTTATTCTACTTTCCTAGTTTTTACAACTATTTTTGCTTCCCAAGGCAGACATACTTAAGGAATTATGTTCACTTTCTCTCCATGAAGACCATGGGAATTTGGGAATTCTTTGGTTTAGAGTTCTGAATTAAAAGGTTATGTCTGATAATTTTTACAAGCTTAAGTTTTGCTTCCATTCCTTTTCAATTCCTTTTCTGTTACTTTGCAGGGGGGCATTAAATGGCCCGGGCAAGGCATTATTTTGCCCTTCTGAGCGACGCTGTGCTCTTGTTCTCTGAGATCTGGCAACAGCTTCGCTCTTGAGCTTTTCCCACTCTTCCTTCCAGGAGCTGCCAGCGTGGGGAGGACGCCCTGTGCGTGGCTCCGTCCGCCAGGAGGGAGCTCGAGGCTGCGTGGGGACAACCACTCTCCTCCCGGCACGGGCCGCGCTGATGTGATGGTACGATGGACATTACACGCTTTTCCGTGGTTTACAGCTCGGGGAAAAGTGCAATGTTCTGTCTGTTGTACGTGGAGAAGAGGAGGGGCGGTGTGCCTGGGGAGGGCATGGAGGGGTCTGAAGGGTTTCTCTGCCGTGCGGGTGGTTCCTGCGCCGTTTCCCACCCCCAAGGTGCCCATGGCGCTACAGAACAAGCCCCCCCGTACCCTTCCCTCGCTTTGCGGGGTGCTGCCTTGTGCACCGCTCCAGCCCATCACAGGCTTTAATTTACCTGGCCCTCTGGTGAAGTAAAACATACCTGCAATGTGGTAAAGGCAGAACGAAGGAACACTGGGGAGAGCCTGCTAGCCGTTTAATACTGGAGCAGCCCAAAGCCAGAATCCTGGATGTTTCCAAACCCAAATCCCTGCTGTCCTGCGTTACAGGGACGTTCTGGCTGGCTCGGCACCGCAGGTCGAGCAGCCCCATCCTCTGCGGCCGGGTTCAGACTGGGATTAGAGCCTTATTTTCCATTGCAAAGTGCAACCACTTGATTAAAGGAGCCGCGGTGCAAACCCCTGTCTTATTGCTGGTACGGGAAGGCACTGACCTTGCGGAAGGATAATTACAGGTAGCCAGTTGAGACTGGGAGCAATTACAGCACTAACCGAAAGATTACAAGATATTAGCTTTCCGTATTAAAGTGCATCTATGCCATTCAGAATGCTTTATTCTGGACACTTTATGACACTGTTTAGCGCCTGTGCTGTCGCTGAACACGACTGTCGCCTGTGCGGGCAAGGTGCTGGGGGTTACGGGTGCCCAGCAGCCCCCGAGATCTGGGCTGAGGCCACTCCGCACGCCAGCCCTGCAGTTTAATTGTTCCTCAATCAAAAAGATACTGCAAAGAGCCATAGTTTTGCTGGGTGTAAAACTCACAAATATTTATTTCTCATTTAGGTTACTGAAAAAAAGGTGTATCTTAGAAAATGGTATTTCTATATTACATTATAATCTTCTTTCAGAGTATACCACAGATATATGTAGGAGGGTCACTACGTTTTCAGTTAAAATTAGGGCTATCTCAAGTAAAACAAAAGTATATGTGTATGTATGCATAACATTTCTATGAGGCGCAAGGATTTTTAGGCAAATTTCCTCATTTATAATAATTCTATTCCCCCTCCCCCTGCAAGGCTGTGTATGAAGCCTGCAGCATCTCAGGCTCCAGAACGGTTTGTTTGAAAATTCCACTTTTTAAAATGATCAATAAAACCCCCAACCTCAAACCCTGAATTACAAAACAGGAAGAAGAGATGTAACAACTTTTGATATTTAATTTTTTTGCTCATGTGTTTGATGACACACATTCCCTTCACTTCCCTCCAGCTCATGGCTTCTGCTTTCTTGTCTCATCACGCAGCGCCTGTCTTTAAAATACACCTAGGAGTATGAAAGGCTTGTCAGTAATTAGCTTGACATTAAATGCTAATGTGTCCGTGTCACCGGGATCGCTTCCGCATGCATCAACCAGGCAAGACACTAGTAAGGGGATTTTAAGGCTGTTTAAAAGGGGTGCACAGGGTGCCAGTTCTTGCAGTGAGGGAAGTCTCCTCCCTGGGGACAGCCCCCAGCTGGGGCTGCTCCTTCCCACCCTGAAGGACAGGGCTGTCCCCCGCCGGAGGGTCCCCCTGCCCTCGGAAAGGGGCTGTGGGCAGAGATGCTCCGGGAGGAGTTTGCCCCCCGGTGCAGTTCGGCTTCTTTGCTTGGGGAAGGACCAAGCCCTTGAGCAGTTTTCTGTGGGACATTGTGCTGCCGAGACCCAGCTCCTGTGCTGTCAGAGCGCGGATTTTCAGTGCATCTCAAACGTTCCGAGCGTGTCATTCCCTTTGACTGGCCTGTTTTCACGTTGTCCTTGGAGATGCAGCATCTGGGTTCCTGCAAGGCAGGGAATGAGCTATGATTATAGTTCTTGGCTCCAGATTAATTCAGCACTTGCCCCCTCCCTCTTGACCGTTGCTGCTTTTTCTAATGTTTTGAGATTCTCTTTGAAATCTGTTGCGAACTGAAACGGGAAGGTTGTGATCCCTGGCTTGCAGTGCGCTGCTCTGGGCACTGACAGTTCTCTGGCTGGAGTACAAATACGAAATCTCAAGACACTGGGTAGCAATGATAGCCCTTACGTGTCAGGGTCCTCCTCTATCTCATCTGGCAGCCAGAGGCAAGGTGTATGCGAGTGTGGGTGTTAGATACCTATATATGTATAGATATATGTAATGCCCAGTGTTTCCCCTGTCCGGCTCTAGAGAGGAACGTGTATCGGTCTGTGAGCTGTGGCTGGTTTCTTGTATTAGACTGTTTTCCCTTCCAAGACATCGGAAGGTGTAAAACAAACGAGGAGGGAGTTTTCTCCTTGGATGTCTGTCCCCAGCGCAGACAGGCTCTTGTCCCCGCTGCGCAGAGCCCTGCTGGCCGCGGCCCCCGCAGCCGGGGTGCTCGGGGGCGTGAGGCCGGCAACCAGATTGTGACAACTCACTTTCTCAGTGCGAAAGGGGTGTAACCACCTGTGCGCTTCGTTGACGCTTCCCCTCTGAGGTGACATTTTCCAGTGGCGAAGCACCAGCTAGTGGGAAACACAGCTTAATCCTAGTTTTACAGTGACTTACTGCATGACCTTTTGAGTAACCGCTTAACTTATCTGAGCCTCCGTTCCCCCCTGGAGATAACAGTGTATCAGAGGGCTTTACAGATTAAATGGCTCATTGACTTGAAAATCGCCTTTCTTCCTGAAAATTGCTTGCCTACTGGTTTTTCCAAATGACAGCGGGGATAAGCCCTGCTCCCTTGGATGGTGGGTGACCCCAAGCTGTTCCTCCTCCTGCCTGCTTGGTGTAGGACTGGGCGAGCCGGGGCGGCTGAGATGTGTGCTGGGATTTGGGCATCGCCGGCAGACGCTGCCGGGCCGGCTCCATGCAAACCTGGAGTCAGGCCTCGGGGATCAGTCGCCCCGTGTCTGAGAGCAGTGAAGGCCTGGGGCGAGCAGAGAAATAAGACCCAGTAGCTCAGGGATGGACAAGTCCTGGCGGGCCGTGAGCCTCGGGCTGGAGGGACTTTGTGCCGCAGGGCTGGGCTCCTGCCTGGCCAGCGCCGCGCTGCCTCCGGGGTATCCGCTCTGCTGGCGCTGGCAGACCTGCCCCCTTTCCTGCAGAATTCCTGTCCGTAACTCCCAAGGCCGTAAGTCCTTTAATGAGGTCATTGATTTAAAACAGACAAAGAATTAAAATGGTAGAAAAAATGAGGGTTAAAAACCAACCAACCAACCAAACAAACAAAAAGGAAATAAATTTATTGTAACTTCTGCATGATAAACTCCCAGAGTTTAAATTCCTGTTGTTGTGCATCATACGTAGAGATTGTAAAGCAGAATAGCACTTGACTCAGATTCAGGTCCTGAAGTGTTTACACAGTTTTTTAACCTTCCTTGTGCAAGAAAATGGTATCATGGCTGCAGATATTACAGAAGTTTGTAAAAGTGAAGAAGACGAGTGACCTGTGTAACGCACAGAGACTTTTTGAAAGCTTTAACTTCAACGTAAAATCCTCCAATGTATTGAGTAAGAAGTTATGAAAGCAGAAGTTAAATGGATTAAGAGCAATGAAAGGGAATAACTGCGTGTTGGAAATCATCGCTGTGTAGAAATGTTTGTGCTGAGGCTCTGCAGGGCCTCTGCAGCATTTGAATCAATCATTCTGAAGGATATTACTGTTGATTAAAATGAATAGAAAATCCACCGAAACTGTGGTAGGTAACACTGAGCTAATGCTGAGTGGGAGTCAGTGAGACGGAGCGATGTGGATCGTGGCTGGGCCCATTCAAAAAAACCGCAGGTGTAGGTATGTCCACGCGAGGGCCGCTGTTGGAGCGGGACAGGCGTGCTGGGTGGCTGTGTCTCCGTTTGGGGGACAGGGGACAAACTGCGGGTTTGATGCTGTGGGAAACGTGTCCGTTGCTTGGAAATGATGGGAGTGGGGCAGCAGCTGCCCTCCTTCCGCTCCCTCTGTGCTGGGACTGGTGAGACCAACCCCACGCGGGTTTAATGTCCACCTGCTCAGAAGGGAAGGAGAAGGTGCAGTGCCCGGCCACAAAATGCTTTGGGGTCGGAAGAATGTGTCTTAAATGAGCACATTAAGGAACTCAGTCCTGTAATTTGTTAAGAAGATGACTGAGATGGCTTGAATATATCCCAGAGGGACTTTTGTGGGAAGAAGATCTTGATGATCTTATCTTCAAGAGAGTGCTTTGCTCTGGCAGGGAAGGGCAGAGAGGAACCAGTGGTTTAGTGAGGAAGCTGTTAAGCTCAACCTGCAAATAAGACCTGCTTTGACAGCAAGGGTGGCTGCACTTGGATGTCCCTGCCAAGGGAACAGCTGGGTGCTCCCTCTCCAGATGCCTTCAGGTTCAGAACGAGCGTGGCACCCATGGAGAGCTGCGCTGCAGCGAGCGGTTAATGGTCTCAGCAATACGTAACTGGGTGAACACTGACCTGTCTGTACCCGCGCAGATTAAATGAGTTACATGTGCCCCTTACCGTACAGTCTATGCATTTACGATCTAATTGACGTGTTTCTGACGCGGTGTAGGAATTGGCCTCAGAGGGACGATCCAGGAGCCCTCCCGTGCTGGAAGGGCAGTGATGTGAACTCGGGGAAGGTGTGAGACCTCAGCTGCAGAGTCACCCTCCAGAGGTAAACACAGCCGGTCGCGCTCAGTTCAGCTTGAAACAATGGATAGGCAGTTTCAGTAAAGATTTTATCTGACGGTTCGTTAGGCTGAGAATTAATGGACTGTCCGTATCTGGGTTAGAACAGTTCGAAGGGGATCTTTATTTCTGTAATCGTGACAATTTCTGCAAATATTTCCAAATCGTACTGCGTGCGTGCATGCGTCTGGCTTCAAAGGACGCTGCTGATGCTGGGCACGGGGCGGTGGCAGGCGGTGGGTGTGTGGTGCGGAAAGACAAAGGCCTTTCTCCATGGTCCAGGCGGGGTGGAGCTGCTCTGGGTGCGGATCTGCCAGGGTGTGCGAGTACCTCTGCACCGGTGCTCTCCTGGCGCCTGGGACCACGTCAGGCTCCTGGGCCGTCACACGGCCCCTAGGACTTGCGCACGGCTTCAGGGCAAGGCCAGCCAAGCTGCTGCCTGACTGCTGGTGTGGCCGGAATTCTGGGATTTGGTGCTCGAAAAAACAAATAGAGTATCCAAAAAAGGCTCGTTTTTTTGGCTTGCTCAGTCTTGGGTTAACTGGCACGGGGATCTTAGCACACAGGCACTAATCGCACCAACTAACACCCACGTTCACGCTGTAATGTGCATTAATAAATCACACTTTCTAATTGTTAGGAGGAGGCTGATCTGCCTCTGCTGAACTCTTTCCCTTGCTATATTTGTATCTGTAATTAAATATTTTTTCCCCTTGGATTATGGCTAATTTAAAGGCACAAATACTCAAATGTATAGAAATAAGTTCTATTAAAGTTCCAAAATGTCAAAATCATTCACACCAAAAGTAGATGAAAACCTTGATATAAAGCCATGAACGTGGAAGTGTTGCATTTCTGTGATGCAGAGTAAGCTGAAACTTGTGACTGACCTTCCTCCACGCCACACGCTGAAAAGCAAAACACAACTTGTAGCTAATATTGACGGTGAATTCATAAAATCAGGGAGGTTTCAAACGCTTTTTGAAAACCTTTTCCCTTATAAAAGCGTCAGCATGGACCGTGGCCACACCAGCCGTTCAGGTGCAGTTCACACCAGGGTTCTCAGCGCCCTCCCCTCTGCTTGCAGTGACATCTCCTGCTGGCACCTGCGAAAAGAGAGCTTTCCCCTCTCCTTGACCAGCTGGAATGCCTTTAAATGTTTAATTTTTTACTGCCACCCCATTGTCCTTTACATGCTAATGTCAGGAACAGGGGCATTTCTCACCTTGCTCCCCAAGGGTTTTTCATTTACATACATCTAAATAATTTGATGTCCCTAACTACAGCAGGCTAGGAAAAGCTTTTGAATTAGTTGCCTCAAGAAGCAGTCCTGACACTTCACCAGGAGCTTTACACAAAGACCAAACGGGACAGCACTGGCCATGGAGCTGGGACTGATGGACTTTGACTGACCAACCTTTTCCCACATTTGTCGCTGGTTTTGGCATGACGGCTTTGGAAGCCTTGTCACACTGCTTCCCTCAGGGTCCCCTAACACAGTACATGAGACCCGAGGGAAAGCATGGGCGAGTTCCTTATTGCCAGCTTTTTTATTAGGCAGAAACTGATGCAGAAAGAGTAGAGCAGCGCAAACTCATAGATGGCTGTTAAGGATGGTCCAGGCATGCCATGGCATCGAAGAGACTGTCATGCCGTGCAACGAGCTTGTTTGGTTTCAGCGGTAAGGGGACATGGCAGCAGAGCTGCAGCATCTCTTCCAGTACAAAGCTCTGCCGAAAGTGCCTGTCCCAGCCTGGGTAAAAGTGGCAGGGAGGCATCAGCAGTGCTGGCGGCTCATCACTCCGGCCGAGCATCCTCGCCCCGCTGCCGGCGCGGTGCTCCTGCCTGCAGATCGGGGGCAAAGCACTTCAGCGCCTCTGGTCGGGGGGCAGCTGTGAATGGCGTTAGCCCCAGTAAAACCCCTCCCACGTGCCTGGCCTGCAGGCTGTTCCCTCAGGCTGCCGGGGTGGGGGAGCGCTGGCACGGCTTCAAGGCTTTGGAGAATGAGCATCGCCTGCGGGGTACCGCTTGCGACTCAGCTCACGTTGGGGCACTCTTCTGTCTTTCAGCACGGCTTCGTCTCTGTCATTGGGTTCCTTGTCTGAGGCGTCTGGTTTTCTCTTTCAATTAAGCACCCTGTTTAAAAGATAGGTGCTTTTCCTTGTGACATGTATTCTGACTGTAATAGGATTAGCGATATATCTTGTGTGGCTGCTCATCTTCGTGGTATTACCCGGGTCAGTTTATCACATACTTGTCTCATTATTCATTACTGTTACATCTCTGACAGTCATTTCATTCTTCTCCTGTGTTTTTCTAATCCCAGAGACTGAACAGCCCGAGGCCCAGCTCCTTTGCTTGCATCAGCTCTGGGGCAACCTTTATGGCTACAGAGATCCTTCCTGCAAGGGAAGGATGAGGGACTGAAAGCCCCGTACACACACTGAGGCACAATGGGAGGGTGAGGAAGCAGCAGGTTTCACAGAAATAGCCCCTTCTCTCCTGCGTTGCCTGAGCACTCTAGCCACCACGGGAAGGTGTACGGACAGCCAGGCCAGCGAGATAGCAGGCTGAATAAATAAATGGAAGCCAGCACTGCCTTTGGCTCGCTGTGGCCAGCTTGGATGCACTCGGTGTCCAAGTAGTGGTTGGGTTTGTTTGCTTCTTACTATTTCTCCATGTAAGTTGTTCATGGAAAATTAAAAGTATACCCACTTGAAAGCACGAGTTGGGACGAGCATTCCTGGTGCCCCAGTCCCCAGCTGGCATTGCTGTGTTTTGGATGCTGTTAAGGATGGAGCAGGGGGTTTTGTGGAGTTCCAGGTGCCGGGCAGTGGGAGCTTTGCATGCCCTTTGCCGGGGCCAGGACTTCAGGACGGTGCTGTTAGTTCCTGCTGGCGTGTGAGTTTCCAGGAGGTGTTACTCTGGTTTCTCAGACCAGAGCTCAACTGTCTTGTGAAGTTGATTTGGATTGTGTGAATCCAGAATAAGGACTATGGCGGGGGTGGTGGTGAGATAGGATATATTTCAAGATCAGCTGCTGATGTCCTCTGAGCAGAGGCAATGAGAATGGTGAGGATGAAACCTCCATGAGTGACCTGGGAAGATGATTGAACCATGGATTGAGCGTCCTCAGTGACTGTGAGGACAGATCAGTGCTGACTTTCTAAAGAGGTCTATGAACATGTCATCGTGTTGCGTGTAACATTTTCCAGATGTTCTTTCACTTCTGCTTGTGCCTTCACAGAGCTGAAGGACGAGGGGATGGCCAGAGAGTTCCTGTGACTTGCACTGAGCAGGCGGGACTCGGACTACTCTGGACGAGGACGTTTTCAGACTAATTTCTAATTCAAGTTAGCATGTTTGAAACTAACAGGTTTTGCATTTTGCCCCTTGTTTTCGCTCTTCAATACAAATCTGAGAAGTGTAATCTCAGAGGCTAGGGAACATGAGAAAATCAAGGAAAACAAGGCACACAGTTATCCGTCCACAGGAGGAGGAAATAAATGTGACCGTGTCATCTCTCTGTGGCCATGACACACCTTTCCGAGTCTCCTGTTCATCGCCTGGAGAGTGGCTTTTCTAGGGCATTTGTTTGCAAATATTTTCCCTGCAGTAGAATTACTGTTCAGGAGAGAAATCATCTTGGCTGGTGTTGTGGAGTTGTTCATTCTTTAAAAGAAGAAAAGTTTCCACATGGTTGCAGTGAGGGGCTGCCAAAATTACCTCTTGGTACAAGACACTATGCTCAGAGGAGCAGCAGTAATTGTTTTGCATTTTCTTTACAGGAATTATAAAGGAGGCCAGATTTGCTTTGTTTGGAATTTCCCTGTTTGTCCTAGCTGGCCGCGATGCTGCTGTGTTGGGAACGATGGGGCTTTTCAGTGCCTCCCATGCGTATTAATTATGTGAGGGGGAGTGCGTACAGCCTTTAAGTCACAATAGAAAAGTCCATTTTTCAAAGCTGTTATTCTTTTTCCTGGTCAACTTGTAGAGTATTTATGGTGTTCTTTGTAAGACTTTTGTTTGTTTTAGCAACACAGACTACACATCACCAGGACCTACCTTTAGAGTAGAGTTTTCCTCCATGGGAGATGAACAGTGCAGAGTAACTCATAACTTCTGTGAAAATAGCCACTGCGGTAAAGCACCGAGAAATCCCAAAGAATGGAAAGAAAACATACAGGTCTGGCTGCAAGGCAGGCCGAAATAGATGGTGAAATTTGTGCAACTGAGAAAACAGGAAGTAAAAGAGCAGTGTTATGCGGTAGTACTGATAGCTGGAAAGAAACATCTGGAAAATAGCCCTGCAAAACCTGGGGGCTGAGGGTCCCTTTGGAAAACGTGGATTCTTCACTACAGTAGAGCTGATTTGATATAGGATTTGTACTGATGCACTAAACTATATAGAGTTTGAAAGCTTAGAGGTATTATTTGTAATTTTTAAAATGAAATTGTGTTGATACAGGAGTCGCTGACCAAACTCCTGGAGTTGATGCTGCTGAACGTTGCCCACATCCAGTGAATTCAACAGTCATCTCAGGCACAGATCTCTGCAGGGCGAGACCAAAAGCCAAACAGTTTACATCTGCTGAGAATAAGATTACTCTTTTAATCATCCTCCGAAGGGAAGAGGCAAGAGGGAAGGGAAGGTTCCGTTCCTTGATAACTGGTCTAGTTCTAACAATTAGTGTTATATTAATGGGAAACTGCAAGACTCTGTATATAGGAAGAATGGATGTGGTTGAGGCTGACAAACTGGGGATAACATTTTGGAAAGACTCGTACTGACTTGTACTTGGGGGTTTTCAGTGTCTCCCCCACCCTTGGACACCGAAGGAATTGTGAATCTCGGGTGCAGGAGTCACAGTGCACAAATACATATTTTGGTTTTGCAGCCTGGGAGGCGTGGTGGCAGAATGGGGCTTTGCAGGTGTCCTACACAACTGTGGTTGAGAGAGATAATGTTTGGTGTATAAATAAATATTGAATGATACCACGGAGGTAACCATTTTCTTTGAGTACCACATCAATAGTTGTAATTTTCTGCTGCAGCTGTGATGATACAAAGCTATGAAAGAGGCGAGGTTTGTAGGGGAAGGTGGTATCTTATTAGTCTCAAATCTCTTACAAAGATGTGAAAAAAGGTTTGGATATCCAAAAGCTTTTCTGATTTTTCCAGCTACATCATTTGGCCTAACAAAACAAGCTACCTCTCCCTGCAGCGTTTCTTCCCACTGACGTCCCAGCTGTAACCGCGCGTTGTGGGGATGTGCACAGGGGCTCGCATCGGCTGGTCTGGCGGAAGGTCCTGCTCCTCCTTAAAATTGTTAAATTGGACAGGGCCCATAAGAGCGATAGCCTCTGAAGTCATCTTCAAAGGAGAGACTCACAAGGTTTGACCTACCTCGTTTGTCTGAGGGATATTTGGTACGTACCTTGTTCGCAGCCTACCAGTAACTGCATGGAGAACAGCTTTTCAGTGGTAGGAAAACCCTTAGTCCATACAAAAACGCAGAACGAGAGGGAATCCGTGAAGAGATTAAACCACGAATGGAGAACGGACCCCAGCAAAGAGCCCTGCGGTTGGATTGGGCACGGTGGTGAGTGGTCCTGTGCAGCTGCAGCTCTGCCTTGTCCCCCGGTCTCCTGGGAAATGCCAGGGAAAGGCTCCCGCTGCAGCTGCCAAGTGATGGGAGAAGCTTGTAGGGCAGTCATTATGCCAATGTGCTTTCACTGGGGTCAGCTCAAAGTATTATTTTTTTTTTCCCCATTGTCCAGAAATACAAAGTGATTTGCAATAGTCTAGTGTTGATGCGTGTAAATCAGTAAAGGAAGGGTGGTTTCGGTTAGTGTAAGGAGATACCACTCCCCGTGCGCTCCGTACCTGTGCTAGCCATGCTGGGCACCTCCAGGTTCCCCAGAGCTCGCAGCCAAGACGCAGAGCGCTCTCTCTGCAGCTACATCTTACTCGTCACCTAACGAAGCTCCCGACACAAGGGCCTCTGGGGACATTGATGTGGCCAAAGGTGAGCAGATCCAAGCCCGTCTCCAGCATGCTTTGTGCAGGGGGCCCTGGAGGAACTCGCTTGGCCAATTAATTTGAGATTGTGCCGTGCATTATAGGAGAAGAATGAAGGTCAGAGTTTGTTTTGGGCAAGCCTTATATTTCTATTTCTGTATTTTTTCAGAAAGTTTCTTCCCTCTCCTTTTTGAAGTTTTTAGCGGCGGTGCGATGTCACTCAACTCACGGCAGTTCTTTCAGTGTCCCCACAGCCATGGTCACCCTGACGGTGTAGCTGTACCTCTGGCCAAAAGCCCACTTCAGCACACTCCTGCACTGTGGCTCTTTCATCCCTGAGGCTCGTGAGCCGTGCCGGTGATGAACCGTGCCGGTGTTACCTGCCCTGCCGCGCCAGGGCTCTGCTGCCGAGGTGCTTCGGTGACCTTTTGTCAGCGGCGTGACGGCAGCCGGTGCCAAAAATGTCTCTCCTGTCTTGGACTGTTTTATGGCCATAGAGTTACAAGCTTTGATCACCGGTGTGTGCTCCTCATCTTGCCAAAAGGCACAGAAAGTGCCAGCGCTGCTAAAATGCAGCTAATCTGAGGTTGTTAACATTTTCTTTGTCTTTTGCCTAGAAGGAGGAGCACAAGGTCTGAATCCCTCTGCCATCCAGAGAAAGGCAGCTCTTCATGACAGCTGGCACAGCACGGACTAGGCTGGCAGGCTCGGATGCAGAGCCCCGGGAGAGCGGCTCAGGGCCCTGCCAGCTGGGTGACACGCCGTTTGTGGACCCTGCTTTTGGGCCTCTTGCAGCGAGCGGGAGGAACCTTATTATTAGCAGTTTGTCGCGTGTGCGTAGTATTCATTGCAAATGTTGATATTTTTAACAGCAAAGTGCTGACAGCAAACTGCAGCTTCCAGCCTAGGAACTTTAAAATTTAGAAACAAAATGAGCAACAGTAAAACTCTTGCTTGATAATTGTACTGTTTGGCTTTCCACTGCTCTGATTTTGACGTGACTGTGTCTGTGTCTCTCCACAGCACGACTGTCCTGCCGGTCTGAGTTATTTCCTCTCCCGGAGGTGCTGGACACGTTGTCCTGGAGCCAGTCGGTGCTATCAAAGCGGCACAGCGAGCGGCAGCTTGGAGCGTCTATCCCGATTCGGAGAAAGGGCTTTGAATAACTGGCCACGCTTCACTGCATCCAAACTAGGGTTAAGCAGGGATTATTTAACGGCACTAGAAAACACTTCTGCACAGCCGGTGAGTAAAAGAAGAGGCCAGTTCGTGCTGAGTGTTTAATGCTGCCTTGAAGGCACAGATGGGAGCCAGATGGAATCGACAATTTCCTACCCCAACCTGCAAGGTGGATCTGAATATACACATGTCCTAGATACAAATCCTGTAGAGATGCCATTGGGGTTTCCAGGCAGAGATAACCGCCCCAGTGTGCCTTCCTCCCGTGCACGGATTTACTGGGAGCCCGGCTCCAGAGGAGGGGTGTTACTGGTGTTACTGGCTGCTGCCAGCAGCCCGCGCCGCGGGAGCACTCGCCCCTGCCCGCCCCCACTGGGCTGGAGCTACAGGGGGAGGCCGGGGGATTTCCAAGAGTTTTTTTTTTTTTTGGCATTCAGTTTGGGTTGCTATATCCTCCTTCGAGGTGGGGGACCTGAAGATCCTGGCGGTGCGGTGGCCAGGGGTCTCATCTGTCATGAGGTTTGGTGTCCCAGCATCTGTTTGGTACATTGAAGGAAACCTAATACATCTCTTTTTCTCCTATTTCACAGGAGACCTCCAAGGGTGCAAGGGGACTAAAACCAGCTGAGGCATTTCTAAGTTCTGAAATTCTATTCTAAATATTTTCAGAACTCAAAAAACTATTTCTAGTCTTCCAGAGGGTTCATTTTATATGCTTTTTGTTATTCAAGCATTATTTTAGGAGATAGCAGTGAAACCAATGACTTGTCATAATATGACATTATTGCTGAAACATTCTCTTATTTTAATGCCATTTATAAAAATCAGCAACTACGACTGATCAGTGCTGATTAAAATACATAATCTTTTCTAGATCCAGATGTCTGTGCCGTATGGAGCAGTGATGGAAGGGATGGGTGTTTTGTTAGTGTGTGCAAAATTCCCTCTGCAGAGGACAGTCTTGGAAAGCCACGGCCAGGTAGTGTTGGTTTTCTGCAGCTAGCATAAAGCCTGTGCATATTCCACCTTGTGTGCCCTGGGAAATTTTCCATTAATTAAATTTAGTGCCCATTTTGGATATGGGTCAGTGCAGATTTGCTGGGTGACCTGATGGTGGTGTGGGGCTGGATGCTCTGCCTGCTCCTTGTGTTCATGGTACGTGTGGGGTGTCCTGCACAGCTACGTGCTCTTGGCTCTGCCACTTTTTTGAGGTGAATGACAGCAGGAACGAGCTGAGCACACATTCGTGGTTTTCGGGGCCAGAGGAGGCTCCGGAGATGCTGGGAGGGCTGGAGCCCCTCTGCTGTGGGGACAGGCTGAGAGAGCTGGGGGGGTTCAGCCTGGAGAAGAGAAGGCTCCGGGGAGACCTTCCAGCCCCTTCCAGTCCCTAAAGGGGCTCTGGGAAAGCTGGGGAGGGGCTCTGGATCAGGGAGTGTAATGATAGGGTGAGGGGGAACAGTTTTACACTGGAAGAGGGGAGATTGAGATGAGATCTGAGGAAGAAATTGTTTGCTGTGAGGGGGGTGAGCCCCTGGCCCAGGTTGCCCAGAGAAGCTGTGGCTGCCCCATCCCTGGAGGGGTTCAAGGCCAGTCTGGACGGGGCTTGGAGCAACCTGGGCTGGTGGGAGGTGTCCCTGCCCAGGGCAGGGGGTGGAATGAGATGGTCGTTAAGGTCCCTTCCAACCCAAACCATTCTATGATTCTATGATTCTTTTTGAGGTTGCACCATGCTGAGACTCTGAGCTGTTCAAAAGCATCTAAATAAGAGATTCATAATTGATCCCGACAGTTCTGTTCCCTCTGTAAGCAATGCCCCTCTTGTCTCTTGACTTGTTGGCTTGCTTTGATTTTGTGCAAATCTGTCACCTGTTTCTGTGATACATTTCCTCATTTGCAAAAAGAGGTCTTGCTGATACACTAATGTGCTTCCAGCCTTCTCAGTCTGCATTTTTTAGCCATTTTTGCTGTTTCATTGCTTTTGGGACGTAGATGGAGTGCCGGGCACTGCTCTCCTTGGAGCAAGGTCAAAACATGACACCAGTTCCACTTCTTGTGCCTTCTCCAAGAGAGCCCTTCTGGGGCTCATTCTGTTCCACCGTGGCTTATGAAAAACAATGCACTTTTTGTCTTTAAAAAGCAAAACTAGGCAGTACTTCTCATCTTCTAAGACAAGAAATATGCGTGTTCTGATTTAAAAATGCTCTTGTGTCACAATTTATGCCCCCTTGAGCGCAGCTCTTTATGAGTTTTTCATATTAGAATATTGCTGTTATTTATTAAATCCCTGATAAAGCTACACTTAATGCTCCCATAATAGAATATGCATCTTTAAATCTGCTGAATATGTGGTTTGTCACTGATTCAAAGTGTACTGATTAATTAAATAAGACTTAGAGATTCATAAAGCAATTGCTCCAAAATGAAGTGTTATTTACATGTAAGTATATTAACAATTATGGAAACTTAATTTTTCCTGTATACAATCTGTGTTGAAATTCCACTGATATTTTAGCAGTCTCATGATTTAATGATTTAAAATTAATTTTCACTATTAAACACATTTGCAAAAAAAAATTAGGAATATTTTTCAAAATAAATATGGCTGACATTTTGCATAATGGCAATTTTACAGTTCTCGGGGGGGAAGAGAACAAGGGAATTAAAACCATATGTGAATTTTTGTCCAGTTTTTAAAGTAAATATTTTACCTGCCATAACTGTAGTGTATGAGTCTTAAAATGTCCTTGTATCATGATGAATTTTTGGTAACAAAAAGATTACGTATCTTGCTTTCGTGGGTGCTGTCTTCTGGGTTGTCTCAAGTTCTGCTGCCACTTGCTTATTATCTATCCACAGTTTGCTGGGCAGTTAATCAGCCAGCACCAGACAAATTCAGTCCTTTATCAAGCGCTTTATCAAGGGCTCGTCAAACGGCCGGGAGACTGCTCAGTTAGTCCACCGAGACCTTACTGCCACAGCTGTATTAATTCAGCTATAAAAGACAAAACCTTATTCACTCGCTTCCTCTTGCTTTCCCTTTGTCATGTAAATGGAAAAATGAATGATGCATCAGATATCTGAGTCTCTCCTTCACCAAGGTCTTTGTCCGTATGTTTCCTTTTTCATGTAATTAGTGTTTTAATAGGTAAAGGGGTGAAGGTCTGGGAAAAGTTCAGGATTCCTAAGATCCAATGAGAGTTGCTGGGTGGTGTCACTTAGAAAAACATTAACCCAAGATTTGGTCTCTAGCAGGAGTTTTCCTCACTCCTTTGGTACCGCTTTTGTTATTGAATGGTTCCCAACATCTCCTTCTGCTGAATCTCTTACCCAATTATCACTTACAGCTCAGAAGTTCATTAGCAGCCTAGTTCCCAGGGCCCGGCTTACAGACATCAGTGAAAGCCCGTAGGAGCTGTTCTCATTCAGCCTTTAGTATAAAGGTACAACTACACTCCAGCCATACATAACATTTTTTCATTAAATTATTTGTTTATTAAATTAATCAATATGGCACAGTTATGCTTGCTCCTAACCTGTCCCAGCAGCGCTGGTGCCCTCGTCCTTCAGACCTTCTGTTCTTACCACTCTCCGTGTGGGGACCTGGGGATGTCTTATTTTGCTTTTTCTTCTTTCTTGGTACCACCCTTGCGGCTCGTCTCCTGCTCTGAAAATATTTCCCCACTCGGCTCAGGAGCCGCTGCCCTGTGTGTTGCCCCATCGCCCCCTTACAGCAGGTTGTGTCGTTTGCGTGTTCCAAATGAGTCCACCGCTCTGCGGACAAACCCTCGACCTGCCGTGAAGGCGGCACAGCTCCGCCTGCAAGGGTAGGACAGGACAGGACGGGATATTTGGAGTTAGAAGTGACCTACAATGATCATCTAGTCCAGCTGCCCAAGAAGTTTACAATGAGTTTTGCTGCTGTGCCTCGCTGCTGACTGTCAATGAGTTTGCGGGACAAGAGACTGATGACCGCTTGGTTTTTTGTTTTTTAAAGCCGGCTAAACCGACTGTGAGCTCTGACCTCAGATTCCATGGGGAGGTGCTGGTCTCCCCCGGCCTGGCCCCGGGGGCTGCCCGCAGCCCAGGCTTGTGGTCCACGGGGTCTCTGCCCCACGGCGCCGTGGGTACGGTGCGGGTGCGTTTCTGCCTCTGAACCTTTTTCCCCAGAGCCCTTAATCCTCCTTTGCTGGACCTTGTTGTGAGACGATACCGGTTCTCCATGGGAGTGAGCTGCAAGGCTCGAGCGTTCTTGAATTTCACATTCCTGTTTTCTTTATTAGGGAGAAGAATTTTCCATAGGGGAGGTGAAAATTTAGAGCGGTTCAAAATCGTCGTGTCTTGGTTTAATGGTTTAAAAAATATTTGGAAAGCATTTTAATTTCTCTGAATGTGTGGAACATGAAGCACTCGAGCTTTAAACCACTTTATTTTAATACATTGACCTTTTTGAAAAGGACTTACCTGAATCCTTGGGTCATGTTTGCTTGGCCCCGTTCAAGGAGCAAGTTGTGCCAAAGGCACGTGCTGTGGACGCTCTCCTCCGTAGCAAGACAAGGGTCTCCTGCTGTGCGAGGTGGCGGGGAGCGGGCAGCACTCGCCGGCGTTGGCGGGACCTGCTGGAGCGGCAGCGGTGGAGCGTTGGCACGTGGAAGGTGCTGAGCACCTCCGTCATCTGCACAGCTCTCCGTGCTCCCTCCTCCGCACCTGCCTCTCCAGCATCCCAGCCCTTTCGAATCTCTTCTCTCGTGTGTGGAACATTGTGCTGCAAGTGTGTATGAAGTAAATCTGTTATAAGGATTTTTATTATGCAATTCTGATGTGCAAGAATTGTATCTAAGCTGTTTAGAGTCATTGATTGCTATTGAGCTAATGAGCCAAGTGCTAATCAATTCTCTAGGAACTGCCATGAAAAGCTATTACACCTCCCACAGTGCCTGCATTGACTGCTTATTGGCAGAGTGATTGTGTTATCTGCCTCAAATTTCAGCAGACAGACTATAATAATCTAGGAAAATAATTTACCGTCAATGATACTATAAGGCATGTCTGAGAATGATGAAGGAGGACGATGCCAATAAACTGCTGCATGGAGGCTTTTTTAATTGTAGATGTGTATTTACACACTGTGTATTGCGTTGCCTCCGCCCCACGCGTACCAGGGCGCACCAGCGGGGTGGAATATCTTTACCTAATTGATTTTCTCGCATGGGAAACGCCGTAGATCTACTCTAAGGCTTCGGAAGAGCGTTTGGTACTGTGTCCCAAGGGAAACGGGTACGCAAGCTGGGGGACGTGTGACTTGGTACAGGAGGTAGAAGGGACCGCGGGGTAAAACGACATGAGGTTGTTCCTGGGGTGGAAGCGCTGGGCGGGCTGGGGGAGGCTGGGCCGGGCTCTCCAGCAGGGACTCGAGCGCCTAACTGTTACGGGTGGGAAAACTGAGAGGTTTCACCAGGGTGAGGGAAGGGAGTGTGCAGAAGGTAGGGATTAGAAAAAGCAGAGCACTATGCAATTTAGGAGTCATAATATATTGATGCCACCAGGTGAGAGTAGATTAGTTAGATGCAAGTGGGAGAGAAAACAAGAAGAAACCTCAGTCGATCTCGGGGTAACTATGAACCAGCAGTCTGATCCATGAATGCATTGCGTGCGGCATTCCCAGCCTGACAGGATGTAAGTAACACAAACCAATAGTCAAAAAACAGCTCTGTGGGATTCTGGGTTCCTGAAAAAATAGTTCCAATCCAAACTGGCTTTGGGAGGTGCTCCCAAGACGTCTTGGCGCAGGCCGTCAGAGAGCAGAGGGTCTTCTCAGGTCTGCTGGAGCAATGGGCCGTGAGGCGTGTACAGAGCCGCCGGGAATGGTAGGCAGGGGTGTAAGAGGATAACGTTTGAAAAGAGGATTATAAAGTGGTAAAAAATAAACATAGGCTGAAAATTACAAGACAGAGAAGCAATTCTGCTTTTTTATCAGTATCCCAAGAGATGTCAGGGTGGCTTTCTCTACTCCTTCCTCCAGCGCTGCCCCCTGACCGAGAGTATTTTTGAGGCTGGCTTTGCCTCTAGCCCTGCTGAAGACCGGTGCCCTGCAGTGTGTCTGTGCCCATCCTCTTCCTCCTCCCTGCTTTTCCTTGCTCTTCCATCCTTTGGGATGAGGCGTTACGGCACAGAACTCCCTGGGATCGCACACTTCTCCCTGCCTTGCTCTCAGGGACAGGATCACCCTTGTGAAGTGTCCCTTGATGAGCTCTCTCCCTCTAGCTGAAGTGCTTTTCACATCACTTAGAACATTTACGAGATTCTTAGTATATTTAATAAGCCATATACGCTAAGATGTATGATCGATACACACTTAACTCCACGTATAACCTTATTGCAGCTTTCCGTAGGGACCACGCGTGCGGCGGCTCACACAGAGGACACACAGACTTGGCAGCGGCTGTTCCCCGCGTGCCTTCCGTCGGCCCACGCTCCTCAGGCTTCTCCTACGCCGTGAAAGCATCTGAGGGACTCCCCCTCTGTGCCACAGCGTCCATCGTGAGCTCAAGTCTCTGCTGATAAACTGCTAAATCAAACCCAGCTGCAACTGTAACATCACCCCTCTTCTACCGTTTTCTCTTCATTAGCCAGGATCATTAAAACCAAACCAAATTGATAGTGCATTTTTATTGATAAATATATTTCAATTTCTCTTGGCATCCAAAAGACCGATGAAACTTCATAGAGTTTTGTACCTCAGAGCTTAATTTTACTGAACATTGATATAACTGAATTGAAATATAATGTCATTTCTTTACTAAGATAACCAAGTGTTCCCACCCACAGTTAATTGCATTGTGGTGGTGTTTGCTTTTTTTTTTTTTTTTTTAAACAGAAGCGGAAAAAATGCACAGGCTTGACTGAAAAGACCTTGTGCTATTCATCTCACCAGCTGGTAAATCCTAGGACAGTTGCAGACATTTTCACATGTCTTCTCAGCAGCCAGGAGGACGATTCCTGGCTGGAGAGCACACGAAGGAATGTGGTGTGCCTGCTGGTGGGAAAGCAGGAGCCTTGTTGAGATGGAGTGGTTGTCCTGGGATGCTGCCGTGGGATGCTGCCGCAGCTCGTTGGCCAGTCATGCCTTCAGAGCACCTGCCTTGGAAGGCGGCACCTTGTTCAGTTATCTGCCAACACAAAGATTAATTAGCGCTCCAGATGTATTGTTCAGCTACTGAGTTATAATTCCAATTTAAGAGCATGATAGAAGAATGGCGCGGTCGGTTGGAGTGGGATTACGGGCAGATCTCTGCTGAGCCTGGGTGCGGGGCTGAGCAAAAACCCACCTTCCTTCAGCCGGTGCAGGAGGTCCCCGAGCTGCAGGACCCGACTCACCCTCAGGTCCCGGCACCGATGCAGTCTGAGAGGTGAGAGAGTCCCAAATTATGCATTTTAGCTACTTCTTCCTCAGAGCAGAGCTGTAGAAACAATCCATGTCATGATGCTTCCCCGCAGTAAGATTCAAGGAGCCAAGGCAGTTTCTGTGACACCACGTACTGATCCTTCAGAAACTATTCCTGCTTCTCACAGAGAATTTTCCAATTGGAAGGAAACAAATTCCAAACACAATTACTGAATGAAAATAGAGCCAACATAGTTGCATTGTAGCTGTGAATGCTGCAAGAATTCCACCGTATCCTTATGGAAGCCCCTGATTTAAGCCATTGCCCACCCATTGCTGCAGGATAAAAGTTAAAAGATAATTTATGAATGCGTTGGAAACTTTGCCATGTGTGAGTAGGTAGGCTGGGGTTTGTCGTACATTCCCTCAGAGGCTGAAGAAGCTCGGTGATGGCTGGTTGTGAAGAGACGCTCTTTGGTTCCTGGCCACGATGTCCCCGAGCTGCTGCTGGGCGCAGAGGTGGCGCGGGCTGGAGCGGAGCCTCCGAGCGCTCCCGGTCCCAGGTGAGCAGGGAGCGAGGGCCTGCTTTCTGCTGAAGGCCAAGGGGCTGTACGGAGGAGGCAGGTCTGCTGCGGGGCAGGTCTCCTGGGGGGGCACGCTGCTGGGAACGGGGACCCCCCACAGGGTCTGGAGAAGAACCAGCCATGGGCCTGGAGAAATGGCATCAAAACAGCGGGAGGGTTTTGTCACTCCGCAGATGTGCTTTTGCTGGCTGCGTTAGGAAAGGTGGATGCTGGACAGTCCGGTGCTTTATCTGGAGATTTTTTCTAAGGAAGAAGAAAAGGTAAATTTGCTGTTTTCCTTTATGGTTGCTTTGCAGTGGTTAATCACACCAGCTCCTCAGGCTGCGTGCTGGCTTTCTTGGAATTTGCCTGGCTTCAGCTGCTGCCCGTAGCTTCTTGTTTTGCCTGCCTCACTTAGATTAGAGAGACTTTAATACCTGTTGTTTTCTCCCTGTGAAGGTACTTACGCGCTGTAATCAAGGCTTCTCCTAATCGTCCTTCTGATGAACCAAACAGATTAAACTCTTTAAATCTCTCTGGGTAAGGAACTTTCTCTAATAGTCAAATTATTTTTGTAGCTCTTTTCTGCCCTCTCTCTAATTTGTCGAAGGCTTTTTAATACGGAGGGAGTGGGATTGTGTGGTTTAGCAGCGAGCCTCGGCGGTGCTGCACACCCCGCTGCCATCTCGCCGATGCCCAGCCCGTGCTGGCGCACCCCGGGGCCGCAGCGCCGCCGTCCCGCACCAGTGGCCCCCCGAAGCGTGGAGGGAAGGGCTGGCAGCTCCCTGCGGAGCAGCCGGGCGATTTCAGGTGTTCGGCTGGAGGGGTTCAAGGCCAGGCTGGACGGGGCTTGGAGCAGCCTGGGCTGGTGGGAGGTGTCCCTGCCCAGGGCAGGGGGTGGCACTGGGTGGGCTTTAAGGTCCCTTCCAACAAAAACCATTCTGTGATCTTCTCCCAGTGGCATGAGTTTCGGTTCCTCAGGCTTGCTCTCCGGTTTACAGGCAATTAAGGAAAGGGGGAGCAAAACCACAAACTTCTCTTTGCTCCTGGCTGCAACATTTAAACTTACTTATGGTTTGCTGAGTTTGAATTTAAACTGCGTTGGCCTTGTTAGTGCCCAACCTTCTGGTGTTAAATTGAGCGCTTTGCTGGATGTGCCCGCCAGCCTCTAACCCGGCCCATTAGCTCCCTTGCCTGGGACAAGTGGTTTGGCTCATTTACGGAGCCTCCATCCTGCAATGTGCTGCAAAACTGATTTTTTATTTTTTTTTTCATTGTTATGCCAATCATATATCAAGTGGTTCAGCTTCAGTGTCTTCTGCCATCTCCCTGCGGGACCAGGAAGGTCTCTGAGAAGACCCCTTGGAAATGTCTTTTCTGCATTTCTTTTCCAGAATTGGAGACATTTGTTAATTTGCTCTTGTTTTCACTTCTCTCAGGCAATATTTTAGGAGAAGTTTCTAGTAGTATGGGGTGAAAATCAGATGAGCCAAGTCTTTAGAGTGTTTTGAAGTGTTTTGCTTCACACAAGCCATTTGGTGATATTGGCAATAGTGAAAAATGGCCCAAGCGCATTAGCATAATTCATGCGATGCTTGTTACTCGTTGGATGACGGCGTGTTTATAGTGCAGCTTCTCACTTGGTCCTGATTGAAGCTGGCATCCCCTGGAACGCAGGTGCAGCTCCTGGGCAGGGGGAGAGAGGAAATATTCTGCAAAAAGTTAAAGGGAAAAAGCTTCCATCTCAATCAGATTTCAGACACTTTTTTTTTTTCTTTTTTTTTTTTTGGAGAGAACTGATAAAAGCAGAATTTGGCTAGTTTCTAAGTAAACACAAGCTTTTGCACATAAACAGCTGGGACTTTCTGTTGGCGCGGGGGAGCGAGAGGAACTTGGGCGCGTGTGGTTGGAGCTGTGGAACACAGGGCAGGTTTCCTGGGGCGGGGGAGGCGCGAGGCTGACGCCCTCCCCGGAGCCCGGCGGACGGTGGCCCCAGGCGTGCGGGAGGGGAGCGGATGGCTGTCCCCAGGCCCCACGCAGTACTGTCCTGGTTTGAGCGACGCAGGACAAGTTTATCTTCTAATGCTTGGGAAAAGTGCACTTTTAGAACTCTAGTGTCTGGATTTGTGAAAATATTTACTTTATAGCCAGCCCTGGTGTGTGGGTTTCAAGGTCTCAGTGCTTTCGAGCTCACCAGGGGCAGGGACGAGGAGGAGCGAGACCCCGGCGCTTGACCCAAGCTGCCAACAGGGTTATTTCATACCATCAACGTCACATCCAATATAAATTAGAAAGTTTGCTGAGGAGTTCTCTCTCTCTCCTTTGGTGGCTGCGATCCCAAGAACTCCTCACTCCGGTGCCGGAGCCCTGAGCCCTTCCCTTCCTCCCGCAGCCGCGGCGCTCGCAGGGTCCCACATTGGCTGTCCCTGGGGGGAGCGCACGGCTTCCTCTGGTAGAATGGGCTGGGGATAGTCCTTGTGTATTTTATATTGGTATTGGGATCAATACTGGTTCTTTAGTGTTACTAATGTTAATTATTTAGCGTTATTCTACTAAATCTGTTTATATTTCAACCCTTGTGTTTCCTTGTTTTTTCCTGATTCCTTTTCCTGGGTGGGGAGGGGTCATCGGGTGGGAGAATAATGGTCTAAACGACAATCAGTTGTCGTGGGTTTCTCAAACCATAACAGTTACAGATGCGGTGCACACTCATGCCGGATCCCGGGAATGCCGAGGGCTCGTCGTGCTGCCGAATGCCCGTGGGAGGTCCGTGTCCAGCGGTGCCTCCCAGCCGCTCACGGCACCCGATGGCTGTTTCCCCCACGTCAGGTCACCGCCTGACTTTGGTTTCCTCTGTCGCTTTAATGCTGTTTTCCACATGGTGAAACAGCCAGTTGTGTTAATAGGATATTAATGAGAACAGCAACGGAACTCCCCTGTTACTTGGAGCTATGCAAATAGTGATTATTTTGTTGTTAACGATTTTGTTCTACAAAGATAGCTCTACACCACTGTATTGTCTCCTTCGGGTATCACTTTCCAGCAAGAGCTGACTCACATGAGTACGCTTCAGTTAACTTCTTTTTTTCCTTTTGCCGTAGGAAATTCTGAAGGAAAACGCTGGACAACAGGGTTCAGGGGAAGAGAGCGTTTTAGTCCTGTGTTCAGGTGACTTTGCCGGTGTTGGTACAACGGGCACCTCAACTTAAACGGCCACTTTGGGTTTTCGTCCTTCTACCTCTTTCTGTTCACGGTGGTAATGACACATGATTCACTTTAAAAAAAGACAAATAAAATTACTAAAGAAAATAAGTTTGTTTTCAAATTATGAGGCATCCTCTGACATTAATTTTCAGGAAGTGCTGAAATGTTTATTGTCTTTATTAACAAAACTGCAGACAATGGTAGCAGTTTTTAAGCCACAAGAAATTAGAAGACGAGAAAATGGGAGGAAGAATAGGGACATTTTTCACAATAAAGGAGGAGGTATTTATAAATCAAGGGACTGAACCATGACTGATGAGTTTAGGTTAAGTTCTCGTCTCTACCAAGGGCTCATTGTGCAGCTCAGATAATTAAATTTCTGTGTCTCATTTTGTCCATCCTTCCACAGCTTCTTCCTTCTGAGTTTGTATTTGTTGAATGTGCCCCGCTGGTGAAGGCTGGATCACCTTCCTCAGCATCACCTTTGTGCTTCGTCTTTTGCTGGAGGTAGCAGAGCACGTCTGAAGCGGGTTGGAAAAAGCTGTTGTGGAATTTATCTAACCCAAACTGGGAATCTGACCCCTTCTGGGTGACTGGTGGAAGACTTGGGGCTCCTCCAGTGAAAGTCAGCTTTTATTTAAGTGCATGTTAATAAACATGCATCATTATGAGTCCCGAGAGTCTGCTGCAGATCTCGTTTGTCTTTCACGGGTAAAAAAATTAATTATCATCAAAGTAACCGTACTTTCCAACAGTTCTCCATGTTTTACTTCTAGGACCTCATTCTCCACTAGTCCGTGTTTAATTTCTTTGTGATTGTAGACAACATGCTGCTACAAAAAAGGTTTATTTTCTCATTGCTACTGAAAGTGGAACTTATTTTTGACGTGCGTGGCTATTTTTTAGAGGAGGAAAAAAGAAGAGTTAAAACACAAGATCACCGCAGGATGGGGGAAGCTGTGTATCATGAGAAGTTGGAAATGGGGAGAGGATGGCTCTTCCGATCTGTGTGCCAGCGCGCCCAGGAGCGGTGAGTTGAGAGCAGGAATCGTGGCAAGAGGCTCTGTGGCCCCCGTTCTGCAGGGGCTGGAGCAGATGGTGGGGATGGTCCCTCCTGGGCCTGCGATCTCTGCATCCGTGGGAGCTTTATGAATACGCAAAGCTCACGTACCTCAAGTGTTGGTGGCTTTTACATTGGCTTGGCATAATGCATGGCACTGGTACTGAATCATGTTTTCAAAGATTAGTAATATTATACAAATTAAGTATTTTGGGCAACAGAAGAAGTATAGCTTAATATTCCTATTTTATCCTCATTATTTCTTTTTTTCTATAAATAGTAACCATACAGTGTATATTACATTCTCTCGTGTCAGAGTTTATCAGGGACGTGCTTTGGCTGGGCAATTGCTGTGTGAAAAATTAAGGGTTTTGCCTCATTCCATCAACATGTTTTGGTTTCACTGTTGAATAAAAATAGATTTTTTTAAATAACAGTCACATAAAGTGAAAAAATCCAGAACGGAGCCCTTTTTAATTTCAGAGGCGGAATCAGTGTTGTTTGATGAAACTGGAGTAGATCACTTGGTAACTAATTACTAAGGACCATTATTACAAATGCAACCAAAAAACCTAATGACCGTTGTGGTAATGCTGATTTATATCAGCCAACTGTGAGACATCAGCCAGCTTTCCTGGGCAAACACGTTGAAGGGAAGAGGGTACAACAGCGTTACTTTCCATTCTGGAAACGCAGCGGCTGTTCCTGGGTACTGCGCAAATCCAAAGTGACTGAGACCAGACAATTGAATTTGTCTAGAGAACAGTCTGCAGTCCAGAGTTTCAGTGCCTTTTTTTTTTTTTTTTTCTTTTCCCTCTTTGGGGTGGGAGGTTGGGTTTGGTTTATTGTTTGCCGGTTAAAGCAGGCTCTTTTTTTTTTTGAGGCCGTTTCTCCTGGCAGAACTCCACAATGGGATCGTTGGCCTGCTGAGTCCAAACCAGCCATATGAACTAATCTCTTCTAAATGAGTGCCCAGCATCCATTCCCCCGGCACGTTCAAGTGCTGTGTGCTCAGGCGGGTCTGACTACCTGGAAAATTCAATCGTATTTGACCCCTGTGCTCCCAGGAGACCCTTTGCAGCTCCCTGGGACACAGGAGGCTTCCCTGCTTCGATAAGGAAAGAAACTGACCCCTGAGGAGGGGTTATAGGCACGGATGTTGCTGTTGCACTGATCTAATCTATGTATTTATTAGTTTTCCAGGGCGCACGGTTGATTTCTGGCAGCGGGGAGGCCGGTTTATCTGGAGAGCCGAAGTGCTCGGCAGGGTGCTGATGGAGCCGGTGCAGGAGAAGATGAGCAATCACGGGCAGACAAACCCGTATTAGTCAGATGCGCCTGCGACGAGACGTGATCGATGCCATTAGCATCACCTGGCAGAGCCCCGGGAGAAAGCGCTATTTCTGGCAGGCACCTCGATTTCTCGAGAATGGAGATGATTTATGATTAGGAAAGGCTGCCGCTGGACTGGCTCGGTGCTGGAGAAGTTAATCATTTGGTATGAGGGTACTGTGATTTGTTTGACATTCCCAACTTGTGCTGTAAAGATTTTGTGTCGGGCGGCATTTATGGAGAAGCGAAATGAGTCTTATTCTCATTTCACTTTATTTGTACCCCATAGGGAGAGGTCTTAAAACACCTTTGGCCGTTGAAAGCAGGTGAGGCTTTGGGGTCCCCTCGGCGCTGGCAAGGGAGCGTGTGTTCGGGCAGGTAACTTTACGGATCCCCACAGAGCAAAGGGGAAAGACATCTTGACACTGTGCTTCTGGACACAGGGGCCATTCTCACGGCCGTAGATAATGCTCTGCTTCAGGCTGGCGGAGTTTGCTCCTTCCTGAGCGTCCTGCACACCGTCTCCTGGGCGTGAGGGCTGGGAGGCGAGCAGAGTCCATGGTGCTGTCGGAGGTGGGACATGCCCTGCAAGGAGGCAACAGCCAGAGCTGGTTGGGATGGTCCAACCTTCGCACCACAGAGCCACCCCAAAATGCATCCCGCACGCTTGGTGACATTGGCCGCGGCCGCAGACCCTGTCCCTTGGTAAGGATATTTGGTGAAATGTGCTATAACAGGGCTCCTGTATTTTTTAAGGGTCTCAAACTGGCACAGCTGGGAGGGGGAAGTGATGGTGTGCGACTTGCCTTCCTGGGCGCTGGTTTCTCCAGCATGGCCGTGTGGTGAGGAGTCACCATAGCTAGGATTTACTTGCAGTACAAGTTCCTTAGTGTCCCTGGAAAACACTGAGAAAAATTTCAAAACTGTTTCCTTCCCTAAAAACAGTTTTTATGAACAGGTTCACCATATGTCAAAACCCAGTGTGATTTGAAAACGGATCTGGAGATACTTCGTATTTAATGTTGGAAACCAGTGGCACACTGAAAGTTTCTTACCCAGAACTATTTGATCTGATTTGCAGTGTATCAGTGTAGTGGAAGGGAGACTAGATGGAAGGCAATGTAAATTAATTAATTAAATCCACACTCCCCTGGAACAGGAAAAGACTGGGATGCTCTGTACCCTGTGTGTTTTATTTTAGAGAGTCTCCGCTCCTACCCCGTGCTTGAGCACGTGGTGAAGTTCATCTTTCTGCAGTGAAGAACTTTAGAACAAGCTGAACGTCAAGAGACGTACGTCCGAACTGCTGAATGACTCACCTGCAGACTGTTGTTTAAACATTTCAACAGACTCAAGAAATCTGTCCATCCAAAATTAGAAGCAACAGTTAAGCGTTAGCCTGTCCCGTCTGGGAGCCAAGCCAGGCAATGTGCAGCACCAGGCAATTAAAGCTGGTGAGAAATCCTGAACTAACCTGACCGAGAGGCTGCTTTTGAACTTGTCAGGGGAGTGCTCACAACGTCTGCAGGTCACCTCTGATTGCCAAAGCCGGAACCGTACCCACAGAGCGTGCTCTGAGAGGGGAGAAAACGCTTTGGTAGGAGTAAGGATGAGTTTATGGGAGCGATGTACATCCCTTACAGAGAGCATGAAGAGCTGGAAGAGATAATAGAGAATGTATGGACCTGAAAAATGAGTGAAAACGGTCATAGGTGTTTTTCCGGCACTGGGAGTCTATGGATGAATTTGGGGAGGCCGGATTTGCTCCATTCCCACACACACACTTGTGCTCTCATCTCCCGGCTCCGTTGGCCGGGTGACCACAGGTCTTCAGGGTGGCTGGGGCTGACGGTGCCAGTTACGCAGTAATCCCACATGGTGGTGTTCAGCTCCATGAATGTGTGATGACTTATCTCAGTTAAGGAAAATCGCCGGAAGGCCTATTGGAAAAGCATCATGAAAGGGCACAGACAGCTGTTTTAGATTTGAAATTTACTGAAAGAAAGGCTGCTGGAGAAACCGAAGGCAGAAAGTAATTTGGGTGATAATGACCATAAAACAATACAAAATGATGGACTTTGTTATTCTAAAGAAAGGAAGGAAGGAGAGCAACGGAATAATGATAACAGAGTTCAAAAAAGCAGACTGCAATGAAGTCGGGGAAGCAGCCGCGAGGGGCTCCCGGGAGGATATTCAAAGGCAAAACGAACTGCGGCAGAACTGGCTGTTACCGAACGAAGCTGCTTTAAAGGCACGACAACAACCGCCTCTTGCAAAGGAGAGACCGGCATTCCCGAGGCTGCTCCTTGGCCCTCGGAGGACATGGAGAAATAAAAGGAATCCTCCAGAAAACGAGAAATAAGGACAGATGACTGAGGACGAATACAAAGGAGTAAACTTCTGCCTATAAGGATAAAATCCGAAAGCAGAAGGCGTGAAATGGGCAAAGCACACAAAAGGGAAATAGGCAGGCGTCTACAAATGCATCAGGAATAAGAGGAAGACAAAGGCATGTATAGCCCCGGTACCGAGCAGCGAAGGGAAGCGAATGAAGGCTCAACTATTCAATGCCTTGTTGTTTCAGTCTTCAGAAAAAGGTTAATTGTGACCAGACGCTTACTGCAATTAATTTTAACAAGGGGATAACAGGGAAAGAAAAGATTAAAGTGTACTTAGATAAATTAGATGTTTTCAAGCTATGGGAGACTGACAAAATCTACCATAGAATACTTACCGAATCCCCCAGAAACCCCCTGAATGAGTGGTGATTATCCATGGGGAGGTGGGGAGGGAGGGAGGGGTGCACGGAGAGGGCTGGCGGGTGGCAAACAGCACCTCTCCCCCAAAGGCACGCGGAAAATTACAGAGCTGGAAGCCTAAATTAAGCCCATGAGAAGGTACTAGGGCAAATGATTAACTAATCAGTGCGTGGGTATGTAGAGGATATTAAGGTAATAAGAAAGAGCCAACAGGGATCCCACAAGTCAGATTTTCTTCTGGTCTCAGCCCCTAGATGCTTGTAGAGCAATAGTGTATGTGTAGTGCCTTTGTACACATACACTGTACCGCTGAAAATATACTTCTCTTCCTATCATATACGAAAGAAATGTTTTAGAATTAAAAATAGAATGCTATAAATATCTTCAGTTTAAATTTTACATTTAGAATTCATGAAATTGGTTTGGGAAACCCTATATTTCAGGTAATGGGAACATCTTAGCTTGGGTTTCTTTCTGTTTGGTTTATGAAATTCCTTCTAAAAACATCTTTCCATGCACAGGCATTGTGGCACTAGAGGCAAGAAATTTATTATTATATTTATTTGGAGCAGTTCTCACAGAGTTTTATAAGCTCTGAATCAGTGCATGCTGGAAACATGTGAGCGTTGCTGTGCTTTGGTTGTGTTGGGTACTTTCCTATAGAGCCCAAATATCAAAACCTTGAGATGTATCTTGAATGCCTGTAACCAACAACTGCATTGGGGAAGAATATGCTTATACTGTAGGGTTTTTTTCCTTTTTGCAGAATCCCTTTAATAGAAAAGCAAGCAAGACATCTGAATTAATTTTATATGTTCTCTGAACTGCTCAAGCCTTTGAAATAACTCAGGTTGAGGTTTTAGTCAATATGAATGGAGACATTTAAAAAATCTGTGTGCTCTGCTGTCAATAAAAGATGGCAAAAGGCTAAAGAGATGAAAATAGACAGTAGAGTCAGAGATGCAGGCAGTACTGAGCAACCTCCACAGGGCGTACAAGCCATTAGTAACTGTAATCGACAAATTTGATATGAATTTTTAGCAGAGTTGATAACTAAAGACCTTTTAGTGGCTTCACCTCTCCAAAACCTAGCCTAATTTAATTTTTGTAATAGGCATATGTAAAAACTACGTAATTTGAGCATTTACAAGTATCATTAATAGGAGTGACTTCTGCTGGCAAGTGGCTTCAGTCCCTTATATGATAAATGTATGCATGTATCAACATAGGGTTAAAATATGTGTTTTAATTTAAATTTTAGGTAAAATTTTAGTTTATTCAGCAAGCCTTCCATACATCAGAGCAGCTTGGACCTAGGGACTGTGTTGCTCTGGGACACATGACTGGAGGCAACCCTGGCCCGCGCAGCAGAGAGCAGGGTCAGGGTTGTTGGGGACCGCTGACCTGTTCTCTTCTAGCCCAGGCGTCATCACAGTCCGCCGCACGACGTGGAAACGGCCCATGCCTGATGCCAGTAGTAGAAGTCACAGAAAACCAGCCCATTAATGCATCATCTAGTGCCTGAGAAATCTTAAATTCCCTCCTTTCCCAACTCACTTTGCAGATTCTGGGTTCTCTGGAAAGGAGAGGAATCAGGCTCTGTCAAACGGCAGCGAGCAACCCGGCTCACGTGAACCGCCAGGAGTCACACACAGCCTTCCTGACTGGGGAGTGAAGTGCCTCCATGGGCAGGAATTTTAGGACCATTCAGAAAGTTCCAAACCTGGAGGAGTTTTGGATCACCAGCGTTTTCTGCTGTGGGGTCATGGTGCTTTCTAAACATCAGCTGTGCAGCACGGCATTCCTGCTGCCAAGCGGTCAGTAAGATGCCTTTTGAAAAGAAAGTCAGATGGGATGATGTCGTGCTAGTCTAGTTTGCTAGCCCTCATGCTTTACCTAGATGTAGAGGATGCTCCAGTTAGCACGACGACTTGTGCCAATATACGCCTCTTGACTTGATTGATCATCACGAGTTGTGTGAGGCTGGAACACCGGAGTGCTTTGTACACAGATGTAGTAGGGAAATTTTGATGGGGAGCTTCTGAGCAACTTGTGAGCACAGTCCTTAGCCTGGTCGGTGTTAAGTGGTACTGCAGGGGAATTTAAATCGCCCTTGGTACTTCTGATACCTTGCACCAACATAGCAAAATATTGGGTTTAGCTTTTGAAAACCTGTATACTGCTGAAGAATTGGAGGAGTAGGTAGATGCTAAGAACATGGCAGAAACACAGGACTGTGAGATACGCAAGAAAAGAAGTAAAAAAAAAAAGTAGGGTGCATAGTAGGGGATGTCTCACATGAGTCGCCTTATATCAAAGTTTAACAAAGTTTAACTTCTAAGGAATGTGGATAACAAACATGGTTTTGTTTTGCGTCATTTTTCCTGGTCCTGGAAAGGACTTTCTTGCGCAAGATTCATCTCACCTGCCTTACAATCATCTAGTCTAAACTCTTTGTCAAGACCTGCACTACAGCCCTGCTACTTGACATGCCTTATGTGCATACTGCAGTTTGCAAGTGCTGTGTGCGTGGCTAGAGGGGAGGGCTGCACCCCTGAGTGGCTTTGAAGCACCCAATGTTAGGAGAGATAAAATCCCTCATTAGATTATATCGCGTGTGATACGGTAAATTGGTCAGTGTCTGAGCAAATTGTAACAGACCGAGTAGTCTGGGAACATTCTCCTTTCACCAGCATCCCTGAGCCAGCTGGAAGGACAGAAACAGAAGTTCCCAGGCTGATGGCAGCTGTCAGAGTGCTGTGAAGTTACGTGGTCTCCTCCGTAGCTTGGATTTAGAATTATAGGTCAAAATTGAGAACCTTAACTGGACCCATAAACAGCAAATGTTGCTCTTGATGATTTGTTTTGACTTTTTAGCCGATTTTTCAGGTTTGTAAGGAAAATGTAGCTTTGTTCCCCCCACCTCTCCTCTTATCAAAAACACTTGCCAGGTGGGGACCGGGACTGGGGAAGGCTGGAACTTTAAATGGCCCTGACTTCAGGGAGTGCCTGGTATGTGGACGTGTGCGCCGTTCAGCTCGCTCGTGGTCTTCCTGCTGTCAGCTGGCTTCACTGTGTGAAAAACAAGTTTGGGTTCAATGATGCTTGGAAGAAAAGAGTTATTCATGGTATAGAGGTTATTAGTCATTCATCAGAGCATTAAGTCGGGTATATCTCAGTGAGGTTACCTCACTGCAGTGCTTTCACCTTTCATGTTCTCCTTTGTCCCTCAGGAGCCCTTTCTCAAAGAAACATGATCATCAATGCATCTCATCTTAAACTAAACTTTGGCATGAGAGGTATCTATGGAAAGCACATCACTATGAAGTTACGAGAGAAGCACCTGTGTTTCCTTCAGTGGGCAATAGGCAGTGGATCACTCTAATAGTGCTGTTTGCAAATATCAAATAATAATGGAAAGTATGACAATAACGAAGTAAGTAATCAGATGAACTGTTGAGTACAGGTGCCTACATTTACAACTCTTTCATCAAAGAGAAAATTAAGCGCTCTCAGAATATTACGGCAAATTGCTTGCTGTTATACGACTACTAATCAGGTGGAGTACATAAATGCATCAGGAAAAATCTTCTTGAGCAATTATGGCAGTAGATGATTAAGGCACAGAGCACATCATGGGACAGTGAATGGGCTCCTTTTCTCTGCCTACAGATGCAGATGCTTTTTGCAAAAACAAACAACAAAAGCCCAGAGTCACCCGCACCTCTGCTGCAGTTTGGCTGATGGTACCGGGTATGGGAGCGCGTGACCCCTGGGTCCGGGCGGCGGTGTCAGGCAGCCCTCTCGGTGCCCGAGGCCAGCTCTCCTCCTCGGGGGCTGGAGTTCATGCAGGGCTTTAGGCAAACGGTCTGTTGGCAGGTGGGATGGGGGGCAGATGGGGCATTACCTCACCTCACCGGCACCCTTCAGTGTGACACCACTCCCGACACTCGGGTGCAGCCCAGAAGAGTCTGTGCCCCCAGCCAAGCCCCGGGGAGCAGAACGTGGGGCCATGCTCCGGCACCTTTTCCGCATGCTCTGCCTCTCCAGCCACCCTGGGGCACAGAGAGGGCCTGTTTGGCTGCTCCTGGTGCCCCACCAGCTCCCAGCTACTGCCAGGGGATCCCCAATGGACATGGGCCATGAGCACACCCGTGCCTAGAGCTGGGTTTATCCACCTCAACAGCTTCCCAGGGAAAACAGCGTGGCTACGGCATCATCGCCTGCCTTTCCCCTCCTCCCACGGCTTTCAGAGACAACGTGCTTTCCTACCTGCTCTTTCCAGCATCTCAGGCAGCTGGTCAAGCCCTGCATTTTCTTCCTGCTTCCTCCGTGTCTTCTGGAGCTTCTTCGGGATGCACCGAGGCCACCTCCTGCGTCAGTACAGGAGGCCTCCAGCCGGGCCCCTGCCTCAGCCTAGAGGGACCGCGGCGGACAAGCCTTGGGCTGTGCTTGGCTCTTCTGAGTCTTTCAGCCGAGCTCTTCACGTGGTAAGGACTTGAGAGCGAGCTTTGCCTTGGAAAGCAAGCTGAAGGCCGCTCTGGTGCTGCAAGGCGGGACCTCAGCCTGGGGACTGACGTGGCTGTCCCTCGCACCCTCGGCTCCGAGGGGAAGCCGGGCTGCCCTGGCAGGATGGAGCGAGCTGTTGCCCAGCCTCCTCCTCCCCCAAGAATGCTCTAATCTACCGATAAAACGTGATAAAACCTGTCTCTTGGCAGGGCCCCTTCTGCAAGATGGCTTCATGGGTCCCTTATCTACGAGCTGAGGAGGAAGAAGTAATTTAGAGTTACAGGATGCAACTCTCGATCTTGACTACAACACCGAGCACGTGCTCGTGCTGAATCAAAGGACAATTTCGGAGGAGTGCTGTGCCGTGCTGGGCTCCTGCGGGCGGCGGAGCTGGTATGAGGTTTCTGGTAAGGTGCTCTCAGCGCGGCAGGGTTGCTGTGCGGAGTTCGTGATAGCATTTCCCAAACGCAGCGTATTAATTGCAGGGATGCGAAGTAGGAAATACCTAACTGCTGTGTCAGTGCCTCGTGTCACGTTTGAATCCCTGATCAGCAACCAAAACCTGCTGTTTGCTATTTAGAGACTAAAAATAGCATATTCCTCCAAGGCATGGAAAGTATCCTTTCATTTAAGCGGCACATATGCATCCTTTCAGTTTATCATGGCACCAGTGTTACCAAGTAAGCGTCCTTCCATGCTTTGCCTTACTGACTGAGCTTTCTCTGCCCAAGCCCTTTCCTCACGTTGCACCTTAGCAAAGATGCTTGTGTTGTGAGAGCGGGCAGGCTCTCCGGCAGCCTCAGTGAGGCACGATTAGTATGGCAAGCCATACAAAAAATGAACTGAGGTTTTGGTATCAGGACAGAAGATAATATAATGCCATTACAAAAAAATTGTATCTTCAGCCATTCTTCTCTGCTAGCTTCCAATTCTCTGTTACTGGGCTTTACAAATCCTTCGTATTTCCTTTCATTTAATTTCTGGTGAGTTTGGGATTGTGAAGCTATTCCTGTGCTGACACTTGAATAGCAGATGTACTAATACCTGCATGTATTCACTTAATCCCTGCATAAAAAAGCAAACTGCTGCTTTTTTTTTTTCTTATTGTGTGCTAGTCCACAGTGATGTAGGTCCTGTCATCTTGGCCACTGCTTCACACATGTGGCTCACAGTAGAAAAGAGCTGGAGCCCGGACAGAGAGCTGTTGAGGTGGTCATAGCTTTTGGGTTGTGTCTTGCAGGGGATGGAGGGGGGACATCTGGCTGGTTCCCTGGAAAAGGGGCGATGGGAGTCTGGAAAGGTGACTGTCCTGGATGGGAACGTCAACTGTGCAGGTTAACCTTCCCAAAAATCGTGATGCACTGATAGGGCAGAGCCCTACCTCGAGGTTTGCTTTCCAAAGGGTGTGGGAAGCATCCCCCTCTTAGCCCCCGACGCTTCCTTGTGGAGACACGCTGCCCGTAGGGCTCTGGGGCTGCTAATGGGTACCCTGAGCCTTCCCCCGCCGTTAAGGTCCATAGCACAAAGCTTTCCAAAACCTTGGCAAGCAACCCCTTCCCTCCCCTTGCCCCTCTCCGTACAAGGACCTCGCTGAGGGCGCTCCTCAGGAATCAGTCTTGCTCTTTCCCCCCGACCAGGATGAATGTCAGGAACAGATGCACGGATGGATGAAGGTGCCCACAGGCTGCCTCCCCCAGTGCTCCCAGTAAGCAGGCACCGGGGCTCGGCTCTGCCAGGACCCCGACTCCCTGAAAGGGGGATGGAGGAGGCTCGGCCAGCCCAGCCCGGCAGCGTGCACCCGTTTGTGGGGCTACTGCAAATACCAAGCTTCAGAAACAGCCCCCAGGCGCTCCGTGGGGCTGGTGGGCAGTACTTCGCAGCGCTGCTCCTCTGATTCTTCGCCATAAACATCTGCAGTGCTCTGCCTATGCTGCCAAGCAGTTATGTTAGGGAGACGCTTACCAGTCCCATGTATGTTAAGGCTGAGCGCGGCAGCATGCTGAGAGCCCAGCGCACCCCTGCAATTTATGAGAGCGCTTTCCCTGGGCACGTTATCCCCCACAATCCTGCTGCTGGCTTCCCCGTGGGACCACTTCTGTGCTGGAAGGTTTGCAAATCTATATCTTAATTTGATACCAGCTGCTAGCAATGTACCTTTGACACCCCTATATCATTCCTCCTCTTAGGCTACAAGCTGCATCTCACAGGCACTTCAAAGTTTCTCTAAACATATTTAGGAAAAAAATAGATCTGATTATATAATGTTTGTTAGACCATGAGGGGTGTTTGTAATCTTCAGGGTTTGGAGCCTCATGAGGAAGATGGTTGCTGCTGTAATTTCTACATCTTGTGTTTTCAGAAGCGGGAAGCTCGGCGCTTGTGCGGCTGCGCTGCAGAGGAGCCGGAGACCTCCCCGGGGCTCTCCTGCACTACGGGAACAGAAGGTTCCTCTGGCTGCAGCCCAGCGGTCGGGGATCCCAGTTATCCAGCACCTCCCGTCTGGAGCTGGCACGTCTCAGGAGGATGCGGACGGAATTGTTAGCCGTTCCTGGAGCCTGCGAGAGCGCCCTGCTCAGGTGAGCGAGCGGGAGGGCACGGCAGCAGGCATCTGGTGCGGGTGCGTCGGGCCATGCACCCGGCTGCCTCTGCCACAGGGGCTCCTCCCGCCAGCTTTGCTCTGGGCACCTGCAGGAGCCCAGCAAGAGAAACAGAAAACTTGCCCTCGGAAGGGAAATCTGTAATCTGCTCACATCCTTGCAAAAGTATAACCCACAAACACCAGCAAACCCACTGGCTCCGCAGATTAATCTGTTTGCTTCTTGCACTGAAGCTGCTAAATCAAAAGAGACAGCTAGGAAAATCTGCCTGTGGTTATTCACAAGACAACACGTGTAACTCTCAATGATTTCCATCACTAATATTCGTGCTGTTACGCTCCCCCTGCGCCCAGTGTCACCCATTGTTAACGCTGCGCCTGTGCACGCACCTGCCCAGGTACCAGTGCCTGTGCTGGTCTGTAACTGGGACGGTCTCTGCACGAGCAAAGGGCAGGCTCACCAGAGCTGTGCACGTTCCTTTGCAGGATGAAAGCTCCGAATATGTGTTTTTGGAACCAGGAAAACATTCAGGCTCCTAAATGAGTCGTCTTCTGCCCCTTCCCCACTGCAAAAGGGCTCAAGTGTTGCACTGCAGAAATAGCCTCTGTCTGCTGTTCGAGATGCATGGGGCATACCGAAAACTTACTGTTATTCTAAAATAAGCACACCGTTGTATTCAGCACATAACCAAAGGTTCCCTCTGTACACCAATATGGGGATACTATTCAAAAATGGTTCGTAAAGGCAAACACGGCCTTGGAGCCATTGTGGTGTACGGCTGTTGGAGTTACAGTCCTCATACACGCTTTTGGAAAGTGTCCTGTCTGGGACAGTAGTGACGAGCTATAAACTTGCCTCACGTTGGAAGACTAAACAGGCTCACTCTAGTTTACCCGGTGAAAAAAGTGATTTCATCCCTACCTGAGCACTTGTGGGGGAGAAGCTGGGGAGGGACTCTTGAGGGAGTGGAGCAGTAGGACAAGGGGGAAGGGTTTTAAGCTGGAAGAGGGGAGACTTAGACTAGATCTAAGGAACAAATGTTTTACGCTGAGGGTGGTGAGCCCCTGGCCCAGGTTGCCCAGAGAAGCTGTGGCTGCCCCATCCCTGGAGGGGTTCAAGGCCAGGCTGGACGGGGCTTGGAGCAACCTGGGCTGGTGGGAGGTGTCCCTGCCCAGGACAGGGGGGTTGGAACTAGATGGGCCTTAAAGGTCCCTTCCCACCCAAACTATTTTATGATTAATGTGTATAATTTTCCAGCAAACCCTCCAGGATATGTCCGTGTGGGTACACATATAGGTGCAGCACGAGCGCTGTGTGCGCATAAAACCATACCCTGCGTGCGCTGCCAGAAGCTGAACCATCCACATTGAACCACCTCTCTGCCGAACCTCGGCACCGCAGGTCAGCTCATGGGGCCCAGGGGACACCGGTGGGGACGGTGCCACGGCTGGGGAAGCTGCTGGACGCCCCTGGCTCCGACCGCAGGCCACGGTGCTCACCCCCTTCCCCCAGAGATGGGCACGGCTGGACCTCAGCGCCCTCGCTCAGAAAGTATGTATTTAAAAATAAACTCTAACGGGGCTGTTAGTGCATAACAACGTTCCAAATATCCTTTTGTTTTTGCTCTTGGTAAAATCTGAATGCAAAAACTTAATCATCTTGTGTTTGTTTATTTGTTTACTTGTTTATTTATTTACTGAGTTTCCTTCTTGCTTCTCTCTGGCTCTTTGGTTTTCTGTGGAAAAACAGAGATAAGTTAATCTGAACAAAACATGGTAATACTTGAAAAATTCCTTCCCATCAAATTATAGGGAACAACGTTTACATTTCATCTATGGTCCGTATTTTTGTGTCGGCTCTAATCACAGTCTACGTCAGGCAGCATATGCCATGAAGGATTTGTTGTCCTAAATCACTTGGCTGCATTTCCCCGGAGATGACCAAGTAGCAGAACCCGACAGGCTCTTGGACTCGGGGAACTGATGCTGGTCAAAGGCACAATAAACTATTCAGTGGGAGGGGCTTTTTTCCCCCAAGGTTCTACCTAAGTATAAAAATCGCATTGGAATATTTATACCCGGTTTTATTTTTAATTTTAAAGATTTTTTTTCTCTCCTTAAGACTGTTAGTGACATCCGTTTCGTCGTAACACTGCATTATATTTTTAAAGATAACTTGCATTTTAACTCACCATCTTTTCTAAATGGCGGCGGTGGCCGTGCATGGCCCTGCTTCTACACCAGAGGGCAATAAAGGGAAGGTAAAATTTGGTTTTCCTCTAGTAAATGAGTGGTTCGTAGGACAAAAGTAACTTACCTTATTATTTATGAGTTGATAATTGAATATATTATTTACCTGCCAAATCTTTTATACATTTGAGAAACAGAACCCTTTGTGTGTTGTTAATACATTGAACCAAGATTTTTTTTTCCACACAATTATATTTTATAAAGCTACAGTTGGACAGACCTTAAGATTTTACCGTGACAGAGATATATATTTCTATTTTTATTTTTGAACAATAGATAACTTTATAGCATTACCTGTCATGTGTTCAAATATTTATAACCACCCATGGAAAGAAATAAGGTGATTATTTCTCTCAGGAAATTAGGATGCCGGCTGCAAACCTGAAACGCTTTGGATTTTGCAGATAAATCAAACACTCTCTGCTGTTGCATGGGCTGTCCCTGGAATGCTGTGTAGCAGCTGGGTGGTATTTTTAAAGCTGAAATCACTTGACTTCCCAGACCTTTAGTGCAGGTAGGAGAGAGGGAGGAATTATGTTAAGCATTCTGCCACAGACTGTACAGAGAGTGCCACCACCCATTGCCAGCGATGGAGAAGGAAATACAGAGCAGTAAGGAAGAGAAGGGTAAGCTAAAAATAATTGCAACAAAAAGGAGATTCCAGGATCTGCTTTGTCTGACAGTGATTGCGGTGTTTTCTTGTCGCTCCCTGCGAGCAGAGGCACAGCCAGCGCTGGGGTCTCCGCAGCTCTGCCACCGCAGCGGCCGCTCGGCATCGCTGGGGAGCTGCGGCTCCTGGCAGGGATGAAGAGAACGAGGTCTGTGCTAAAGCCGGCTGGAAAGCAAGGAGGCCTGAATCATCAGAGAACACACAGATGCTTTTTAAAACGCTGATGATCAAAATATCAAGCAATGAATTTGTGACCGTAGGAGCCCGATCGGCACCGATAGCCTGGGATGGATGTGCTGGTGAATAGCGTGCCCGGCAGCGGGCTCCGGGGCTGCGGCTGCTGCCTGGGATGATCCACATCTGGGATGCACCTGCTGTCAGGAGCCTGGCATCCGCCGTCCTGCAGCTCCCTGAGCTGCACCGCTCCCAGAAACGGGAGAAGCGGGTGGTGAAGGGCTGGGAACGGCAGACGAGCAGCGTGCAGGCTGTTTTCTTCTGACATAGGCCTTCATTTGTGCACTCTGTAACTGCACTTGAGATCATGTCAAGAGCTAAATGGAATTTCCTCCATGGGTCTGGAGTGTTCGTTCTTCCCCTTTGGTGTTCACGGACAAATCATGCCGAGTACTGGATCATCAGCTCCTGTGGACCCTCGAGGCTCATGTTTGCTTGTGTGACCACTTATCAGAGCCAGCCCTAAGACCTGTGTTTTGTTTCTGGTCCAGATTTGACCAGTGAAATAGGGCTTTATTTTCTGCCTGGTGTTTCAGGATAGTCATAGAATAGAATCATAGAATCATTTAGTTGGAAAAGAGCTTTAAGAACATCAAGTCCAATTATTAACCTAGCACTACCAAGTCCACCACTAAACCATGTCCCTCAGACTACATCTACATCTTTGTAGTCCTCCCAAGTTTCCTGCCCCCTCTTCAAAAGGTCATAAACTCTTTTTTCCCCTGAGTTCCAGCCAAAGCTCTCTGTTCAGCCAAGCCAGCCTTCTTCCCTGCCGGCTGCTGTTTTGGCACATGGAGACGGCGTGCGCCTGCACCTTTAATATCATTAGTGTCATCGCTATCATCAATAGTAGTGCTTTGATCTCAGAAAAGTGTTTTAATGAGAAAACACCAGAGTGGGTGTGAACTATGGAAGCTTTGACTGGGGGTCTCCTGGCAAAGGTTGTTCTTAAATTAAAGCACAACCCTGCTCAATTTGGGCTAGAGCAGGTTTGTTCACGTTGTAGAAGATGCTCCTCAGGCAGATGCTTCTGCAGCCCAGGCTGGTGTCCCTGCTGCCCGTGACCATCAGACCGTCTTGTTCTCTTGCATGAAAATGCCAAAGCCAATACAGAGCAGCACAATATACTGGCGGCACAATGAGATAGACTGAGGTTGATCTTTGTGACAAAAACGTGCTCTGGTCCTCTGTTGTTGCTGCCTTATCCTGACACACGGGAAGCAGCATGACTCAGGTCCATAACCCTAGGACACTGCCCAGGTGACTTTTTGTGCTCCTGCTTGTATTTGCTTGCACGAAGCTGGTGCACTGGGGAGCCTGGGCTGCCGGCCGCGCTCCCCAAGACTCACCTCCACCGTATCATCCCTTCTGGTGGAGGTGCTGGGCTTCAACAAGTGTGTCATTTTATTCTGTGAGTCTAAACAACTCCTTTGGATCTCTTATACCTTAAATTTGTGAAGTTTTACAGCTTTTGCCATGTTCAGCTCACCTCCTCCCAGGAAAATAACAACCTCAGTCCAAGAGGTTGAACATTCTAGCCAAAAGGAGCTCTGAATGCAGGCAGTGCCTGCTAGAAAACGGTCCCTGGTGGAGGTTGCCCAAGGGCCTGGGCAAGGGGGAGACTGGGCAGGCCTGGCAGAGGCCTGACAACCTGCTGGCCTTGCTCGCTAACCCGCACGCACCAAAGCACACCCACCACCCTAGGCCATCGAGGTGATAATTGGGACAGACTGGGCTGGATCAATGCAAAGCTTCTCTGAACTGTTTTTATCTTGCCTTTGTGCAGTTTGCCAGAGTGAGCCTACGTGGAGGCATCGGAGAGGCAGGAGCCAGGCGCCAGCAGCACCACGTGCACGTGATGCCCAAGTGTCTCCGCAGCGGCTTTGGCTGATGCTCTTGGAGGGAGAGGCGAGATGGGACAGACATAGGAATGTGGGAACCAGCATCAGAGAGCCCTCAAGCCTCACCTGCAACGCTTCCCCCGCAAATCCTGCGTGCCAGACCCTTCCTGAGAACAGGTAATAGGCGTCTGCTCTGCCTCGGTTAAAGCCAGACCTCGCCAGTTGGCTCCCGGTCCTGCCCAGACCCTGCTTCACTCAGCACGACCCTGCGTTTCCGCAGGGGCTGCCCCTGCGCTGCTCGGTACCGGCCCCTTTAACACCAGCGAATTCTCAGCGGCAAGGATAACCAGTCGATGATAACCTCTGCCCAGCAATCCTCAGGTTATATTTTCTATTTATCAGTATTGCCTATTTCGAAAGGATTTACAAGTCAGTGTTCAGAAAGTGCTTTCTGGTTTAAATGAAAGATTATCTGTGATGACTATAATTTGAAATTTTGAATCTACTCAGAAGTTAAGTAATATTGACAGCTCTCCAACTGATAAACTCATATTACCCTTTGTTTGATATACCCGTATTTGAGCTAAGTGCACACTCTTTTTAATGCAAACGGAGACCTTGAGGATCATTTCTGAGCAGCGGATGATCTTTTCTTGTTTGCGGTGCTCTGCGGCAGAGGGATGGCTGAACCAGGAGCGCCGCGCACCCGTGCTGCTTGATAGCACTTTAAATGACTTTGTCTTTTTTTGTAAAGGTTACTCAGATAATATAGTTGAGAAGGAAAGCAAAGGCCAGCGCTTAAAACTCCCTGCACTGTGAAGCCATAGTGAAACCCGTGTTCCTGCATTGCCTGGCACAGCATTGCCAGCCACGGGCATGGGATTTATGCCTGCAGGGAGGGAACTGGAAATTAGGGGTGTTTTCTGCTTGAAAGGATGAAAGGTCAGTGAAGGAAGAGGCTGCACACGTGACTTGTCACAAGTAAACAGCGTCTTCCCCTCCAGCGATGCTTGAGATTAGCAGGTTCAGTTAAGAAGAAGCTGTAGCTTGGTCATTAAAAAATGAAGGCAGCAAAGCTGGGCAGAGCGAGGAATAATTGTCCTGGCATTTTAAAGATTACCTGAAAGCACCCAGGATATTATGACTGTCTGCTGACAGGAGGCTTGTTTTTCTTCCGTCTCCTCTGCCTTTTTGCATCCACAGGCTGGTTTGCTGCCTGCGTCCCTGCTAGTGCCGATTCATCAGCTCCTTGAACATCAAAATGGCACTTTTTTGTCATTAAATTAACTGCAGGCACAAGAAAGGGAGGTTGGATCTGAGATGACTAGTGTGGGGAGGAGCCCAGGTTACTGTGGCATCTTCTCTTTCCAAGTTTATCATGAACCCTAAAAAAATGTTCATAACACTGAGATTTGGCAGGCTGCTTGTGACTGGGGAGGTATTTTTTGAGAGAGTAACTGAGCAGCAGCCAAAGGAGGGTACAAGAAGATCTGAACAACGTTGCTCATGAATATCTTGCAACATTGCCCTTTAAAAATTGGGTTGGACTCAATTTTGCTCTTTTATATTTCTGTCACCCAAAGATAATCTGGAGATCTGGGCTTCTGGCTTTTGTGCCTGTGATATCAAATGGAGCTGAGTGTTAAAAATGAGCTTCTTCAATAAATCAGGACCAGGTTAAGAATGTCTGTTTTGCAGAACTGAGAAGTCCAGGATAGCTGTACCGGTGCTGGTCACCAAAATGCTACCGTCTGCCTCCCAGGACACTTTGTGCTCTGCTGGCACAGCCTGCAGCTGCTCGTACACAGACCGGCTGAATCCCTCAGCGTGCCGCGCTTCGCGTTAGTGCTTGCCCTGGGAAGGGGATGAGCCACGGTAATGTGGAAATGCAAGTTGCTGTTCTTCCCATAGTAGCTCTTTCGGTAGTTTGAAAAAAATATTTTGTAAAAATTATTTTTTTTTCCTGTGGAAAATATTGATGCTTTGCAGCTATTTTGTGTCCTGAGCTGGGCAGAGAGCATTGATAACAAAAACTTCTACCCTGGTGCCCTATGTACCGCTATAATCCGACTTCTCAGGATCCCTCCATTAACCGGTTATGCAAAATGTCAGTGGGGACCTTGTTAAGTTGCAAAAAACCTCATTAGCATGTACAAGGTGGCGGCAGGTCCTGCTGCACTCAGAGGCGAGGGAGGGGTTGGGGGCTGGCTGTTCCCCGGGTGCGGATGCCAGGCAGAGGGGGCGGTTCGGGCTCTCGGCTTGGCGCGGTGATCCCGTGCTGCGGCAGGAGGCTACAGCTCGCGCAGGGAGTCAGGATGCTTGTAAGGATCTCGCGTCCCTGGAGGATGAGGTTTTTGGCAGATCCTTTTCTCATCATGATCGTGTCCCGATTGCTCGACATCACCAGGAGCAGGAGAAGCCTCCGCATGACACCTGGGTCTGTTGGCTCCTTCCTTAGGGACCCGTGGGAGGGGAGCGATGTGGTGCTGGCACGAAGGGTCCCTGATCTCGCAGCCTGGCCTCAGCCCACGCTCCCCATTGAGCTGGGATTGGCCCAGTTCAAAGTTCAAAGCTTCTCGAATGAGCCATCAAATTCATTCCTGAAGCCATGGCAGCATGCAGTGCAGGAATTTTTAAACAAATGTGCAGTTCTCCTTTTTGCTTCATATCTGCTCAGCAATAAAATGAGAAATTCATTCGGAAGACAGAGTTCTTCTAGCAAAAGCACTTCAAAGTCTACCTGGAGACAAACGGGGATGCATAATTTAAGCAATGAGTGGTTTTTCTCCATGTTGTTGCGTGCAGCCTGCGGAGAGCACCCAAAGAGGGTCTCCTGCTCCAGGTTCCCTTTGAGGTTTTACCGTGTTTCCCCAGAACTTTCTATAAACTGACAGAGGGACTTCACTGATAAGAAGGCAAGGTCCTTCCCAGAGCCTTGGAAATGACCCAGAAGCTCAGGTTTTCAAAGTTTGTCTACCCCGCTGTCTCCTTTGAGGCTGTCCTCATTACCATCAGTTTATGTCCACAGCAAATGCAAGGGCACTGCAAACACCGCCTTTGGGCTTTCCCGATGGTCTTCTGCTGTGTTTCCTCCTCCCCCTTCCCTATCACACGTCCCACTTGAAAGGTCGCTATTTTCAGCAGAACTGGTTGGATTCAGCATTTGCTCCGGGGTTATTCCTGATCTGTTCTTGATTTCATTTTTAAAGGCGTTTTGCTGTCTCATGTTAGAAAGGATGTTAAAGAACTTGTGGACTGTGTTTCTAGACAAAAATAATCTAATTTCTACAAGACCCTCATTTTAAATCTCTCATATTACATTTATGATACTCTTAGTTTTAATATCAGCTTTTTATTTTAATGCTTGAATCCTCTATGGCTAGAATCCATTAAAACAGTTGAAGATTTTCAACATGAGCTAATGGTTTACCTACTAAGTATCTTAAAAGCTGATAAATTTGGCTGTTTATTACTAGCTACTCATGGCAGAGCGGTGCTATAACCTATCTGATATCTCGTAGGCTAATGATCCTTTTTTTACCCAGAAAACTAATCCTCAACAGCAACAATTTGGAAGTTCCTGGACTTGCAAGTGAACATGAACATAAAATGTTCATATTTTTTCAGTAGCTGTGAAATTAAATAGCAAGAACACTTTGGAATTGTGGGGAATACCCAGTTTGCTGGAATTAGTAGATGAAAGAAACAGTGGAAAATAGCAGTTGGGCAGATTGTTCTCAGAATAACACGATAGAAATTAAGAAAGCCATTGCAAAAATCAGTTGACCCTAATAAGCCATAACTATATAGACTTTTTAACGTTATTTTCAGACTGAGGGAAATCTGTGATCAAACATCATAAGCCAGACCTGAAATGTCTATCTGAAAACACGGTGTGTTAAATGCAGCTGCACATTTTCGTACTGGCTGCCAATTAATAAAACTCACAGGGGAAGAGACACACTAGGGAACTGTCTTCTCTCTGCACGTAACACCTTGGGGTTTAGAATAATGCGTTTTGGAGGGCTCTGCTGCATCTCAGATGACCACACTGAGGACGCTGATTTCAAAGGCAGCACAGATAAACCTGCTGCCAAATCTCCACTCTGGAACACTAATATTTAGTTCCTGGACAAACCAGCTAACAGTGTACCTGCTTTGGTGGTGTACAACTCTTCTGAGCTCCTGCAAGGAGGGAAGAAGCCCAAAGAACAGAAAACAAGGACAGATTTAATGAGAGCTTTTTCTTTGTAAAGCCTGCGGCACCACATCCAGACTAATGGAGGAGGAATGGGCTGTTTTGCAGGTGAGCACTGTGCTGCAGCACCGCGTCGTCCTGCTAAAGCTGTAAAATAGGATTCCGCTGAAACCTGGACGACGCCAAGCTCTGTTCTGGCTTCCTGCACAAAGACAAATGTTGTGCTATCCTCAGCTGTGCCTGGAATGTAATTCTGCTGCCTTGCTACTCCTTTATCGTACCTTTGTACATTTGTGCTAATGACTGTGTTTGGGTTTTTGTAGTTTGGGGTTTTTTTGCAAAAATCTCGAAAAATAAAAACAATCCAGGAAAAAACACCCCGAAAGCTCAACTTGGATGACGTCCATTCTGTGAAACTGCATTTATTTAGGCTTTGGAAAGATTTACATTGTTTTGTGCTTTTCGCTTTGAAGAACAAAGCTGAGTATTTTGGTATTGGCTGGTGGGATGAGCGACAGAAGGGAAAGGGCCGCTCCTGCAGCGCGTCGGTGTGGTAAAAACCAGGGAGTGTTGGGAGCTCTTGGAAAGTTTATTTTCCCAAGGGATCCACTTCAGTTTTCGTGTTGCAGCTCATTTCAAAGGACGCAGGGGTCATCCTTTTTCCATCAGCCGCTGCCCCTGCCTTCTGGACCGGGGCAGAGCGTCTCCTGCAGTGCCCGGGTGGGAGCGCGGCAGCATTCGGATGGTCACGTCGTGTCCTGCTGCCGCCCTCGCCAGCTGCCAACCCCTCGGAGCGGCGCAGGTGCCGAGGGCACCCTCTGGGTAACTCACCTCCGCTTCGGCGGAGTCCTGTGTCTTCCTCCTTTCCATGGTGGGGACCAGGGCTGTCGCAGGCATCGGCTCAGCGGAGTGGAAGCAGAAACGATCTGAGAAAAATAAAGAAAGAATATCTTGTAGTCAGAGCTTAGAGGGGAAAAAAACCCAAACCATGCAAGGCTTCCTGGAGCTATACAATCTCTTGAAAATAAATGAACAGATTGCCATGAATGAATAAACTGCTTAAGACACTAATTCACATTCAGGAGGCTGCAGAGCTGAGGGTACCGGTGAAGATGACAGAAACGTTTCCCTGTGATTGCTCCTGCATCGTGCAATTTCATTTCTGAAGGTAGCAAACAGAAGGTAGCCGTGCTCTGCAAACAAACTGCTCGGCGCAGATGGCACCGAGATCCCGACGATGCTCCTGCCCAGGGAAATCGTCCATGCGCACAGCAGCCTGGCCCGCTTGCTCTGGGAAAGAAGAAAATATGGCAAACCCGGTCCATTGCAATCCTGGGACAATCAAACGCGCAGCCCGGAGAGGAATGCTGTGGGCACAGAGCACGTAGGGGATGGTGATGGGAGAATGTATCGGTGCCCTTTTTCTTCCTGTCTGTTTCTGTGCGGCTGCGGCACCTCGGGCCCTGCTGTCCTGCAGAGCCGTGGTGGGCTGCCATGGCACCTGGGGTCCGGAGGTGCCATCGGCAGGGCTAAGGACCGTCCCTTGGATGCTGGGTGGAAGTTTCCACAGCTGACATGCTAACTGGTCCCTCTGGCCAGGGAGTGCCCGAGCCGGGACATCTGCATCGCAGGGCAGCATCCTCCGCATCCCGGTGTCCCCATCCTGAACCTCCCCTCCGGAGCATCACGTCTGGGTCTCACCCAGTGCATTCACCCTCCCCAGGGCCTGGGTAGAATACATCACTGGATACTGTGTATATTTGGAGCTTATGGTAATGTGAAACCCCATTTCACACAGCCGCTTATTTGATCTGGACCAGGGGGGTTTGGAGGGCTTGGGGTTTTTTAGGATAAGCCGTTGCTTTTAGCACTAGAAACAGCTGTTTCACAGCACTTACAAATGGTGATTTGATGAATTCCTTGAGTTGTCAAAATGGGCTGAAGATAAAAATCTGTGTGAGAGAAACAACTTGTTAGGGAAATACTGGAGTTAAATTGCATTCAGCTGAGTGAATTATGGATGTGCTACTCAGACGGTACCTACTGGGCACACGGGTCGCTGCTGCTGTTAGCTTTCATATGTAGACACTCTGATCCAGCAGAATAGCTTCCTGACATACAGAAAAGAAATTACTACATTTTACCATTTAATAATAGTTCAAGCCAAATTTTGCTATAACTTATGCCCTTGCAAAATCTGACACTTTGCTTGGTGATAATCAAGGGGAGGAGAGCTGCTCCTGGGGCCGTTTTGTCGTTGATGTTGGTCACTCGTCGATTATCTGTGTGTAGAGGCTCATTAGCACCGCAGCTGACACTGACGGGAGTTTAGGGGCTGCAGAGGAGGTGCCCATCTCATGGTCTTTATAATGCTGACCCTCCAGTTCAGCCTTAAAGCTGGTGCCGAGGGGATGCCTTGGGATGCTCTGTGTTACAGGGAGTTGTGGCAAAGCCGGACTGGGAGCCAGGGTACGGGGCTGAGTGTGGTGATCCCCAGTGCTCACTGGTGTGGCCCTAGCCTGAGCCACGTTTGCTAAAGCATGAAACTGGGGTTTGTAATATGAGCTCCAGCTTAACATCAGCCAAGCAGCGGCGCCCCATCCAGTGCGGTGTTAGCAGTTGCTGCCTATGGAGATGAGTGAGCTGTGTGGTGTTCTGTGGTTTCTTGGGCTCCATCGTCTCTGCTCTCTGGTACCCTGCATGCTGTGCTGTTCCCTAAGCAAACAGTCTTGCAGAACAGGTGAGTCAGTTTTGTTGTTTTTATCTTTCTTTAGACAGGCTTGTGTTAGTTAAGTATGAAACACAGATTACTTATTCCTGTGGCTTTTACTGTGTTTCCTAGTTGCCTGAACGATGGCTTCTCTTTTAGCTGTAACACGGAGCAGTTAATAAGAGCCTGGCGATGGTCTTACTGATAACGTCAGAGTTGGGAAGGCCTCACCCAGGAGTAGGATGGGGGGATTACTGAGATCCCAGGGGTTCAGGATTACAAACCAAGGCTTTCTCCTGGTGCACGCAGAAGGTGTGCTGCTGCTGCAGCTTGTCTTAGTCCTGTGGAGGCAGGAGCAAGCCCACAGCACGTGAAGGTGAGACCACTTGGGTAATGAGGGAGGGATCCAGTCCCAGAAATAATCCTGAAAAGCCTTTGGGTTTAGCAAAAGCAAATGGGCTCTTCTCTGTGCAGCTGAGTTGCTTTACTTTGGACTGGTGGAGACCATTTCTCCTCTGCTGAAAAGCCAGTGCAGCTAACAAGCTTCAGAGGCTGTGAAACCTTTTTTGAACAAAATTCAAGAGCTGCTGCAATACACGGTTCCCCTGTCATGACCAAAATACATGACCCCTTGCTCTGAGAAGGAGCTGCTGGGGCTCAGGGGCTGCCTGCTGGGTGGACACCATGCTGAAGGGCACAGGACGAGGCAGATGTGATGTGCCCTCCTAAATGGGGACGGAGTGTGGTGTGGGGACTCAGCACTGCCACGGGAGAAAATCAAAGGGAAACCCATTGCTCAAGAGCTTCCCCTCTGCCTGGGCAATGCTATCAGGAGCACGGCCTTCCTCGGTCAAGCTCATATATGTGCTTTCAAACACCACACGAAGACTTTGTTCTGAGACTTCAGGATTTGGTTTCTCTTGGTGACCTAGACACTGTATGGCTTCTTGGGGTTTTTCTCAAATAAAAACACTATTTCATATTAAAATGAAATTAATGCCACACAATTTCATATTAAAGTCTTAGTTGAGACCAGTGACTGGTTGACAGCAGGTGACTTAGACACAGTGTGAGAAATAGTTTGCATAGGGTAGTCTTTCCTCTGGCTCTTACCCCCAGCATTCAGCAGTTACTTGTGTGGAGGTTTCTTGGCCATTGGATTTAATAACCACCAGTGGGCCAGCCTTACACAGATACCCCCAAATTACTTTTGAATCCATATAGCTCTGTGATATCTGATGTTAGTGAGTTGCACAGATTTTGTTATGCATTAGCTGAAAAAAAAAAAACCCCGCGTTTGATTTGTGTTAAACTTCTTTGAAGATCTTTCTGCTATTTGATCTCCTTGAGAGTGGAAGACATGGTGTGTAACTGCAATACTGAGGTCACTGGAGAGTGGGAGAGCAAAGAGAAACGTGGTCCTCAAAGAGATGGTGGGTGGGACCTGTGCCTTTTTTCTTAAGTCAAGTGCATATGTAGCTTTCCAGCTTGACTCTGGAGGATATCCAAGCAGCAGAGTAGCTATTTTTGTTAAACTGTTTTCCTGAACAGCTGCCTACTCATGAGTGTCCCTCTGCATTTACTTTCTGTCTCAATATTCCTTTGGTAATAGAACACAGTCATTTAGTCTTGGATAAAAAAAGGAATTAAAAACCTAGCACATATGCAGATCTGGGTTTTCTCAGTACTTTTCTGTTGTTGCTGTGCGTAGCTGAATTTAACTCCTAATTATGTGGTGCAATTTTGCAGACTAGGCAGTGTTGATACTTAAAAGTAAATTCTAAATGGCAATTCTTAAACAAGGCTGTAGAACTGCTTTGGATACAGAAAATGTTTGGTGCCTGTGCTGGCTGCTTTATCAGACTAGCTGCACTTGAATTCCAGCGCACTGTTCTGTGCCCAAGATGTTAACATTTCTGTGTGCCTGATTATCTCCGTGAGATTTGTACTCGTGCACAGGTGTTAGAACAATAAATGCCCTTATATAATATCTGAGGATCTGTTCATTATAGCAAGATTAACACATAATAAAAGTCGGAATTTACCTATAGCACTTACAAGCACAGTCTGTTTCTCCTCATCACATGGATGCGAGTATTTTTAGTTTTCCAGTTTGAAACTTTGCCGGCTCCAAAGAACGGGTGGTTCAAGACACCCTCAAACTAAGCAAAACAGCTCTTCTCACTGAAGTTTATCTGGGGAGAGGCAGGTCCGTTTCCTAACCCGTGTTGTCCTGTACCATTCTATGTCCTTATCCAAGGGGGGGCCTGGGTCAGGATGTATCCAGGGGGATCCCTAATTGAGGAAGGCTATTTTGAATCTTAATGCGAGCCAGAGGGATGCTCGTTGGCTTCAGGACCCGGAGCTTCATCTGCGAAGAGACCCGAGGGGCTGCTGCCCCGCTGCACACTCTGCCCAGCACCTCCACCGCTGGAAAGGGTCCATAATAGTTCCAAATAAGCTTGAAAATTATTTAAATATAATTCCTTGTAGAAAGCTAACAGTAGTAGATGAAAGTGTTGATGAAGGGCCTACAAAAACCACCACCATTGCACCCTGGCGGGTGACTAGTGGAGTCTGTTGCCACAAAATGCTGATCTGTAGCCTTAAAGGCTCATTACCTGGATTTTGCCCCAAAGCGGTGGGAAGGGGGTGGTGGTGTTGCTGTGACTGCACAAGTATGTGTCCCTGGATGTTCCCCGAATCGGCATTAGCGCTGGTGTGGGCTTGGGGCTGCCCTGCAGGGCCCGTGCAGCTCCGTCCGCCAGCGGCGCTGAGGGGGGGACGTCTGCCGCCCTCTGGAGACCGGTCATCCCCTTCACCTGCCCCCGTCCGGCGGCGGTGCCTCCCCTGGGCCTCGCGGAAGCACGGGTGTCTGTCCCGGCTGCTCCGGCTGCCAGCCCACCGCGGAGCGCCGGGTTGGTCTGGCAGGCCTCGCGCCTCGCAAGTCTGGTTTGGCTGCTGCTCGTCGCCTGGTGCTGGCGAGCTCTCGTTTGCGTGTCTCTTCCGAATTTCTGCCGCTTGAAGCCAAGGCGATCTCTAATCCTACATCCCCCACTCTTCTTTTCCTAGCATATTCGTGTTTTAATGGGATCTCAATTACACAAACATACACTAGCTGGTAACTATTAGTCCTGGCGAAAATCCATTAAATGTGTCTGTTGGCTGCGTTATTTTCTTATTTAGCAGAAGACGCGGACTGTTGCAGTAATGCCAGAAGGGGAATACGGCGTGTGCACAGCTCAGAAGACACACTGTCCTGTTTCTTCAGTTCACGGCCGCATGAAGCTGAGATGTGCAAGGTGTAGCTGAGGGCGGAACAGAGCCCACAGTTTATGATACAAGGATCTAATCTCTCCGTATAAATGGCCTGTCAAGTTAGTTACGTGATCAGCTATTCAAATATGGATGAGATGTTTTTTCACTCCTCTTCTCAGCTAGGTAAGTGCTGAGCTTAAGCAGATCACTTTGTCATGCCACTTGGAACCGCACATTATTTTCTCACTTTCTTTTGAGTAATTTCTTATAAGTTTCCTGCTTACCTTTGAATAGAATAGCAGCTACTTTGGTCATCCATCAAAGCAGAGCTCGATGACAGTAAGTTTTACGGTAATGCTGGCTGATTCCTGGGCAGAATAGACATCAGCACTCCACAAAGATAGAGTTGTCATCACAGATCAAAAACCTTGGGAAAACTTAAGTCATCCTTTCTCCTGCTGTCAAAGCCAGAATTAAGAAGACAGTAGGAGAGATGTAGCAGTATAAATAGCATACAGATACAGTGGCTTAATATTTGGGATATTGAAAGCCTTAAAATTCAGGATGCTGCTCCCCAAAACCTCTGCAAAACTAGAGCTTTCTCTGTATGATTTGCATACAAGGGCAAAATACTTTTTTCTTTTTTTTAAGAATTAGTAATTTGGCTGACTCTGTCAGACTAATTTTTTGGAATACATTATTTTAGACTATCGACAAATATTCCAAGTAATTTTTTGCATTCAGAAAGAAAAAAAAGAAGATAGAAAGATTGAAAAAAGAGAGAAAATGGCCACCCTTGAAACTCCTGGTTTTCCGCCACCGTGTATCACTTCTGTTCCCGCTTGGCGATGACTGGAGTGCTTCTGTTAGCAGAGTGAAATCCATGCCCGTTGCAGGTGTGACACCGGCTCTCCGGCACTGTAATGCCATGGCTCTGGGCTAACAGGAGTGAAACCAACTGCTGATGCCACCCAAATGCCCTGCAAACCTTCCCCAGCCCGGCCTGCTCTGCAGATAACATAGAACAACAGCTTCCCCCAGTCTCCCGCAGTGGAACAAGCGGAGCAGACAGCGTGTGTCCCCTCGGGGGGGAGCAGGCGGTGCTGGTGTCCCCACTCCTCCCCCGTGCTCGCATGGATGAAGGATGCTTTTCCCGATGGCTCCAGCCCCGTGCTGCTGTGGGAGTCGCGCAGCAGGTCAGATGTGTCCTGCCAAGAGAGCTTATTGTCAGAAACCTGCCACTTCGTCAGCAGTGATGTGTTGAGCAGAAATCTGTCAGTTCTGAGAGGTTTAAGAGGGAGCAGGCAGGATGACGGCAAGGCTCGGGGAGGGAGGAAGCATAAGGTCACTGTGGTGAGTCTGTTTTGTCACAAGCAACCCCAGTGTGTATGTACAGCTTGGTTCAACCTGCATCCCAAAAATAGTTTGACTGACTGTCCCCCACATCCCTGGTTATGCATGTGTCTCAAAAGCTCACTGTATTTTAGCTTTCAGCCTTATATATTCAGGCCCACCGATGCTAACCTTGCTTTTCAAACTAAATGCAGCTGTTCTCTCCCTGATGATATATTTATACAGAGCCATCACACACACTGCCAGCCCGTGTGTTGCTCATCCACATGAGCCTCCTCTTGTATGAGCAGGTCTCCGCTCCCTGACCACCACCGTAACTGTTTCACCCTGCAATTTTTAATTCATCTTTCTACGTGGATTCTGGTAAGCTTGATGTTAAGCCTTCTGCACACACGGTGGACTACATAGCCTATCTGTGAATTCACCTGCAAATGTAACGCCTTGTTCAGAGGAGATTTGGGGCTTTTAGAGGATACGATTAGACTTAAAAATCAGCTTGTCAAATAGAATATGTTTGGGGTAAAAGTAAGATGAAATTCAAGATAATTTGAAAACTGCATTTTGGCTAGAGCAATCAACTTCACAAATTGAGGATGGGAGGCAGACGTAATGCACTAGATGTACGGAAGAGTATGTGCATCTCCATGTACAGCGTCTGTTGTCATTTCAGGTATCTTGGAGCTCATGTGAGGTCCCAGCGACTATCAGGTTCCCTTGTGCTGGATGACAAACCGGGTTGGAAGACAGCTTTCTGACAGCTGCAGAGTCAAAAGGGACCGAGAACATCAGTTATGAAGCTGATGGTGCTCCAGCGACTGTGCACTGTCTGCAAGAGGGGACCATCTTCAAGCTGGAGTTCTGCTCAGCAAGGAAGTTTCAGAGACCAGAATTCTGCACCATGGTTTCTCTAGCTGTAGGGAAATGCTGAATGACTTTGTCAAAATACCCAAAATAGCTAGTATAGCTGTAAGGAAAACCATTTTGCTTTCTTGTACCCCAAGAGTTGAGGGTAATAAAAAGTAATTTGCCATCTCATGGGAAACAAACTGTTTTGTGAAGGTGAAACGGAACCTAAAGGAGGATCCAGGAAAGCACAGCTTCCCTGGCAATCAATCAAAAGACCCCAACAAACGTCATAAATTTACTACTTTTTTTTTTTCCCCCACTCTTCCAAGTTTTTCTGTGATTCACAGGTAGCTTTCCCAGTTTGTTCCATAGAGCCTGTTTTCCGGTTTTGTCTAAACACACTCTTCTATCAGAAATAGTCACCAGTTCCATTTGTCTGTTCCCGTCTCTCTGAGCAGGTAAGCGTGTGCTGGGCAGCTGCGGAGAAGCTTTCCCAAATACTTATACTGGGAGATTTAAATGATTTGGGCAACAAATTTTCAAAGCAGCATGTCTTTGAATTTGTAGCTCTAATAAACGGAGCATTCCAGACTCAAGACGTTACTCAGAATTCACTTGCAATATGTGCTTATACTGGAACTCTTGCAATCGCCCCCTAAGTACTTGACAAGGATATTCGTGGTGTATGACCCGCTTTTTCTTCAAGTGAATGAAATTCACAAACATTGGGTTGTATAATCTGCTTTTACTTAAAGGAATCGAATAACAGAAGCTGTTTTTTTTCCAGGTCTCTGCATCCTTGCTTGCAGCTCACAAGAGAATAAAGCAGAGAAGGGAAACCCCAAGCAAGAAAAATCCGTGGAGCCCGAGGCCTCTGGGTAGTGTTTTCTTTTAGAACACCCTGTTTGCGGATACAGTTAAATGGAAAAATCTATCTTTTCCAGAGACCAGTTTTACATGAAACTAAACTTTGATCTACAGTTTTCGTTGTCTTTTCATGAGGGTGGGAAAGGAAATTTTGCACAGGGGGTCCAGGGAATAAGGAAGGAAAAAAACAGTATTAGGAGCATAAATCAGAACTATACCTAACACTCTCACTCTTCTCAGATTTAAGTTAAGCTGTTCAAAAGGCACATTCTTGGATGCAAAAAGGGACTGAGGAAACTTGTGATAAGCAGTGATAATCTGCTTAAACTCTTGATAATCGAGAAATCTGTGTTGTACATTGACCAGAACTTACCATCAGCAAGACCTAGGGAGAGCGGTAATATTTAGAATGGAAAAACTAAAATTCTCACAGGAAGAGAGGCAAAAAACTATTTGAAAATAATGGAAATACGGGATTTTTTTTCCTCAACATTATGAAGCAGGTTTGGCACGATCAAAGTGAAGAAGATCCCATCTTGGGAATGAACTGGGACTGTAGCAAAGCCAGGACAGGGTTTGATACTGAGGTCAAGAGCTGAAGACTTGTGTTTTACAAACACAATTTGTTTGGTGTTGGGGCCAGAGCCAGGGGTGGTGACGGCTGCCAGCCCAGCGGCAACGTGTGGGTGCCAGGGATCTGGGATAGAGCAGCCATTTCCCTTGGGAAAGTGATGATGATGCTGGGTAGGAGGCGAGAAGCTGCCCCGCCGCCTTCTCAGGGTGGAAAACACCCCTCAGATCTCTCGGGATCAAAGTTCTGCCTCTCCAGCTCTCTATGTGACCTGTGTGTTCAGAAATCATCACTCAACTTTATTTTTTTTATATAAAAAAGGACAACAAGCAGTTTTCACGGTAGAAAAAAACACCCACGCAACTTTGATGTCTTTCAGATTGTTTCTGTTTGTAGTACTCTGGAAGCTGTGCTTCAGTCGTGCCGGCAGTGCTGGTGTTTGGCACTTAATCCCTCTGAATACTCGGCAAGTAGTCTGATGGCCACAGGTACCCAGGAAAAGCTGCTCTTGGCAATGTCGTAGTGAGTATCATTCATTTTTATATATTTTTAAAAAAAAAACCTACTTAAGAGATTAATTATTCCTGTGATACGCTTAGGATATCTGTGAAAGCTGAGGATATTTGATACAGTTGGATAGAAGAACATTTGAAACCTGAAATTGTGGGCTCCATAAAGATAAGTTTTACAACGCTAATAAAAATTGCTATAGACTTTATACAGGCTCTTGATGAGCTAGGAGGAAATACGTATTGCAGTCAAGATAAAATCTTCTATTTTAAAATTAGTTTACAGCAACAATTGTGTGTTGTCAGAGTTAATGATGTTCTCACCCACACGTCGCCTGAACAGTGGCCAGCTTCAAACGCCCGTGACTAACGCCTGGGGAAGCAAAACAACAACAAAATAAGCTTTAATCAAAAATGTGACCCTACCACTGAGAAGGCCCCAAGCTGCAACAAGTGTTTGTGATTGCTATCAGGAAAAATATACTTCCAGAAACGTCTTTACAACCTCTATGCATAGAAAACTCTGGCATCTGTTTCTCTCCCCTGGTTTGTCTTTCCCGTGCTGATGTTTTAGAAACTGAATTTGCTGCAATCATGCTCGGGGTAGTGAGACCCTCAGTATCGGGTGTTTGAGAGGGTGGTGCCGCAGGTACAGCGGGGATGTTCCTCGTGCTCAAGACTCATGTCCAGGCTCAAGCGCACTCTGTCAGAAAACAGAGGTTTTTAAAATGATGGCTTGAAGGGTTTGATTGTTCATACATAAAGGTTCCCCAGCAAACGGAGCCTGCTACAAACGTACTGATGAAACCTTCAGGGGCAGCGAAATTTTCATCGAAAACTATTATTTGTGCAAGCTGATCTGGTCAGGGAGGGGGGGGTGAATAAGGAGAAGGGGGGACGGGGAAGCCAGGACAGTGGACTGCCAAGCAGTGAGGAGGGTCAAGGCGAGTCCCGCTGTTTCATGGCCAACTCTCCAACACTCCTGGATACAAAAGGCATTTTTATTGTGTCACGTGAAGCGGAACAGCCCAGGCCCCGCAGTTCTCTCCCAGGCGCTGGGGTCCGTCTGGCGCGAGGGCAGTGGCTCCAGCCAGGAGTACCTGTAACCAGAGCGGCGCCTGCTTTGGGAGTGATGCTGCTTCTCTTTCTGCTCTCTGGGTTTTTTTTCTCCTTGCTCCTGTGCGAAATTCTCATTTTCGTCTAATGTATTGAAGGGGGAAAAAAAGAAATATGTAAACCATTAATGTTTTTGCAAAGGAGGATTTTCTCTTTGCCCTGTCTCTCAGTGCAGTGCTGGGTGTCACTGGGGTCTGTGTTATCCCCAGGAACTGAATGAAGGAACAAACCCATCACACCTCCGTGATTTTATACAGACAGGGAGGAGGGGTTTTGCCTCTCAGACTTCCTGAATATACTTTATTTTTCATAAAGGCTGATGTTCACATACGAACATTGGTGACCAGAGGGAACACCTGCCTGGACTGGGTCCTCGGCACAGTCCAACGCCCCATGCCCACGGAAGTGCAGGAGCCAGGGAGGTGTGCAGTGGGTTGTTTTTTCTCCAGATTATAACCTCCAAAAGCCTGCAGGACTGTGACCCAGGGCTTCAGGAGCCATCAGTTCATCTCTCCTCATTAGTGTGTCCTTCCAAAACTGCACCCACCTGAAAATGCACCCTGTGAGCCGGAGCGGGCTCTGCCTCCAGTGCTGGGGGAAGACGGAGGACTGGTCCCAGTTAACCTCACAAGCCCTTCGCCGTTGTGGTGACCTACATTGTATTCCCCCCTATGCTCTTCTCCACACTGGGGAAGCATAGTTTATTCAGGGAATAAAAAAAAAAACAACCACCCTGAAAATACAGTCCCTGACAATATTTCAAGCTGATGGCTCGCGCATTACAGGAGCCTTTAATCTTCCTTGGGATAAAGTCAAACCTAAATTACCAGCTGGCTGGGGAGCGCGGTGACGCCGAGCGCAATGCCAGCGCGGCTGGGCTCCGGGCACGCAGGCAGGGGATTATTTGCAGGACAGAATGAAGTCCCTGAAGATGTTTAGCCTCTGCCTTTCCCCCCAGATCTCTGTGCATAGTTTTATAGGCCTGGTTTGCAAATGTTTAAAATTGGGGTTAATATTAGCAAGAAAATATTACATGTTTTCTTGCTGAAAAACGAATAACATAACTGAAGAGTATTGCTTAAAATGATCCTGTTATCAAAATGATGCTATTATCACTCCAGTCCCTGAAAATACTTCTTGGGATAACGCTTATTTCAAAGTAGATGCTCCCAGTTTCAGAATGGTAAATATTAAAGAGCTGCAGTTTGTGTACTGCACATCCATGTGGTGTGAGTGCAGTTGCAACTGGTGCTTGTATTGTGCTATACCTGCTATATTGTAACGAAATTCTATAGAAAAAACACTTATAATTTGCCAAGATTTTCCCTAAATGGGTGTTTTTCTGTATCAGAATTTCAGTCATATTTACCCTCTGAGTTTTAAAATATAACTTCCTTTTTGCTTACAAATCAACAGAACTTTTCTATTTTTACCTTCCTAAATTGTTCACGTTTCAGAATTGTCAACAGCCGAAACCAAAACTGCCACATTTGTATACAGTGCAGCTCTGCTGCAGCACTAAGTACCTTTATTATTCCAAAGTGAAGAATTGATATCAAATGTATCTGTAGCAATATTTTCTAAGTATTAACTGATTCCATGTATTTCTAATATTGAAAGAACATAAGGACTGATTCCTGTAAAGGAGTGACTGCTTCAGCTGTTCCAGGTTCTGCTAGAGCTGCTGTTTCTGCTGTTGGATTAAAAAAAAAAAACAAACCGCTAAAACCTTTTCTTGCATACCTTCAAAATTTATGACCAGCGCTGCAGCCGTGCCTGGCCTACTGGAGGCTGAAGGACTGGCTATGGAAATGATCTGACACATGGATTTCCTGTGACCTCCTTGGTTTCAGTAACTAAAATGCAACTTTATGTAGTGATATTTTCCTTAATTTTTGTGCTCTCCACCTTCCCTCAGGAGATGAGCTGCAAAACCTGCAGTCGCCACAGTCTGGATGCAGGGGTGCGGAGCAGCAGCCGTTCTTGCTCCGCTTGCGTGGCCGCTGAGAGCTGTCCCAAAAACGGGAGGCGACGGGAACCCGAGACGCATAATCAGTCTGCAGCAAAGGCTCCTTTGCTGAGTTGTGATTCTTCATCTGCAGTTCTGCAGGGGCTTAAATCCTGAGTGGCAGGCCAGGGTAAGTACCGCTCAATTTTCTGTAGTTATTGCTGTATAATGTATCTTTCCCAAAAGAGCGTGTCGCCAGGAAAAAGAAATTCAGAATGATTGTGCTCAATTTATAGTGGTGCTCTTGGCAGGGAGGGCAGGGGCTGCGTGGCCCTGTCTGTGGAAGGAGGTGGCTGAAATGCAGCACACCCGGGCGGCAGTGAGCGGTGTGTGAGCTGTGCCCATCGCCGGGCGCTGCTGCTGGTGCCACCCAGGGCGACCAGGACAGGCTGGGGAGGTGGGCCCGTGCCAGCCCCGGGAAGTGCAGCCAGGCCAAGAAGTTCAGGCGGTCACCTTGGCACTCGCCGTCCCGAGTGTGGCCTGGGGCTCGGCTCCGATGGAGCGCGCGGGAGCTGAGGAGGGGCAGGGAGCCGGGCAGGAGGGCACGATGGCCGTGCTGCGAGTGCCGTCTGCTCGTGATGTCTTCAGCTTCTGTTGCGAGCCCAGGCAAAGCAGTCGTCCTTCGTAGGCAGCCTGCAACCCTGGTGATTGCGATGAGCATGTGGAGTATAAAATCCAGTCCTTTTCTCTTAAGAAAAAAAAAAAAGAAAAATATCACTACACTGGCTTGTTAATTTTTTTGATGGCACTTCACTACTCGATCATTTTATTTTTCACCATTTAAACCTTTAGTGGCTGTTCAAGGAGGAAAATGCGGACATAGAGCCTTTCAGAGGCTGAAGAATGATTTCTGTGTCCTTCCATCACATTCAGCCCACTTGAAATATCCACGTGAATGGTTTATGCTTTAAGTGTAGTGCCTTAAGATCTCACAAATGCTGTTTTTTGGGAAGGCTGGCCTGGGAACTTCGGAGACAGGCTGTGGGTATGGCAACCACATGAAATGAAAGAGGCTTTTGCTTGTGTCATACATAATACAGGACTGAGGAAGGAAAGAGTCACTCCAGATACCAAAACTGCTTCCCCATCCCAAAACTCAGGGGATGCAATACTGCTATGGAAAGCAGGGAATCATACCTAATGAGCAAATCAAGTGGAGACACTGATTTTTCTTCTTTTAATCACTGTTTTTCTCTATGCAGATTTGACATGGTTTTGCTCCTTGAAAATGTAGTCACCCATGCAGCTAAACACTACATTTTCCTCCCCCGGCTCTGCGCTGCGAGCTCTGGCCGCTGCCGTTAGGTGCGGAACGCGAAGGCGTGAGCAGGGGCCGGCGGCGGCACCCGTCAAAGGCTGTGGCTGCAGCCCGGTAAGAAGCGATGTAAATGATCACAAGGAAATAGATGCCAAACATCTCTGCATCATAGAGCTTGGTGTTAAATATATTTATGAGTAAAACATGTTTATGAAGGTTAGGGGGTTTTATAAGCGTTTTTTATGTTTTTTACTCTAGGAGAAGTGGGTGGGTCTGGGGTGGATCCGCTCCTTGTGGAAACGGGGCCGTCAGCTGGGTCTGGCAAAGAGAAGGTGGGGACAAGTCTCCCACTCCCCCGGTGAAGTGATGCTTCGCCGGGCTGGACCAGGTGAGTGTGACCTGTGTGACTGTCACAGCATGGAAATGGTAGCCAAGAAATCACCGTCCTGCTGTGATACTCAGTTTAATAAATACATTTTGGATTATATGTGTTTCAGCTCTTGCAGCCATTCCACATAAATCCCCCCCATCACGCACACTGTAAGTGAATACATTATTTCATCAATGAAGATAAAAGGCTGTGCTACATAAAATAAAGACAACCAATAGTAACAGCAGAGCAAAACATACAATTCTCGTTTCCATCTTCTGTTGGGCTATTATCAATATCAAAATACTCCATCTGCATGCATGGGTATTGAACAATTCAGAAAAAAAAAGGTTAAAAATGTTAACAAGCCTAGCTCTTCAGTAGAAATGTATTTTAGGTGCTTTACTTTCTTCTTTCTCTCTATTGATGTTCTAACTTCACAGAGTACAGCTTCCAGGAGGCATCGCGGAGCCCCTTGGGGCACTTCTGGTCCGAGGGCAGCCTGGAGAGGCGGCCAGCGCGTGGGCAGCGGAGGCGGCTCTGGATGCAGCAGCTGAGGCTTCTTCCATGGTAATAATTCAGGCAGAGAACTTCTAGTTTTGCTAAATTGAATCAAAATCTTACGATACAGTTCAATAATCACTTTTACAGGAGATGTACTTTAAAATGAACAAATCATTTTGACAGAAAACTCTGAGAAGCTAAAGATAAACTCATGCAATTTCTTTTTAAAGCTTCAATATATCATATGCTGTGATTGACCATTAATGTAACATATATTCAAAATACCTTTACTGAACCTTCCTTTTTTGTGCTGTTTAATTCCTGTTTAATAAGATGTTGATGGGGGATGAGTAATAAGTTGTCTTTGGGCATCTCAACAGCGATCATTATTTTCCACTTAAAATTAAATTATCTTTAAATTTTGGTTATGTACATTTTAATAGCAACAAATGTTACACCATTATCTTAATATACTGCAATTTATCACCTCTGAAAATAAATAAATAAATCGGTCTACTAAAGACAGGCAGTAAGCTATCAGGACACAGAGACCAAAGGAAAATATTGATGTGGGTGGCATTAAAGGTGCCACGCTGTTGTGTGTCGCAGACCTGCCATTCCCTTCAAAACACAACTCTCAGTTTTTCAGAAACCTGAAATTCTGAGGAGTTTGATAAGAACTTCCTCACTAGTTAAAACACGTCCTGGGAGTCCGGCTGTGTGAGAGCGAGCTTTGAGTCACTGCCGCAGTTTCCATGCCGACTGTCCCCTCACCATCTAGGAGAGGACGACCCATCTTCTTTCCAGGCTTGACGCCTCCAAACTTTTCCTCTGTCACAAGCAGGGACTTCTTTTGTAGGTGGAGGAGGTCACCCAGGCGTACTGAAGCCAGGGGTTCCGGCAGCCCCAGCAGAGGAGTGGGATGGCGAAGCCTCCTGAGAAGATGCTTCAAGATGATTTTGGGCCCAGCAAAGCTCACCCTGGTCTTTCCACTGACTTCATTAAGGCTGCTGCGAAGGAGACATTTGTCTGATAAACATTAACATCTGACGAAAATGATCCAAATAGCTTGTTTTCCCACTGCCAACTTCCTATGGACTTGGGGCTGCAATGGAAGATCCCAGAGCCAGATGGCTGGAGACCTGCCGTCTGCGTCCCTGCGGCGCGGGGTGCCGGTGGGAGGGGGCTCCTGCTGCACAGTCCCTCAGTGACTCGGGGAACTGGAAAGACGATGTTTAGCTGAACACCACGGTAAGTACCATGACACAGGCATTTTACTGACTGATGCACAATATTCTGGGAATCCTGCCCAGAGTGATAAGCCACTGCCAGAACACCACTTCTGGGGGGAAATTGCAGGCAAAGGAAGGCGTCAGGCTGATGTTTACATCCAGAAAGTGCTACTGATGTCAACTTTTTAGACGCTAACTTTTAATTCAATAAATCTGTCCCCTCAAGCTAATTTTATTCTAATCCTTGAGAGAACCTTTTAAGGCTAATGGAAAATGTTAATAAACTTTCGTGTTGTGGGTTCTTTTTCCTAATTCAGTAATAGCTGTCAGCACCTTTCTTTCCCCACTTTAACCTTAACAAGTTCATGCGCTGCACCGCCTCCAGTCTGGGCTGTGATTATTAATTAACAGACCCTTCAGAATGGATTCTTGTTCCTCTTTTTTGTGCAGCAGGAAGAGCCATTCACGTTTCATACAGTCTGGTGGTCATCTTTGGGCGAGACCTTCCACAGGGGAAACCCTGCCTCTTCCAGGACATTTCATGGAACATGGATGCTGTCCTGTGATCATCACCTTCCCGGGCACCGCGCGAGGACAGGGAGTGCAGGAGCCTCTCACTGCTACGAGGTGACCCCTTCCTCTACCCAGAGACCGGTTCTTCTGCAGCAGCACCAAATGGCAGCTGAACATCGCCTTCTTCTGGATGACGTGTGCTGCCCAGCAGATGCTCGTGCTGCAGCAAATGGTGCCACCAGCCCCTGCCGGTTCCCAGCATCCCGGGGCAGCCCGTGGTCCGGGTGAGTGGTCCAGGGGAGGGAGGTATATGCAGCCCCGTGTTTGACTGTAACTCCTCGTATTTAGGTCATAACACTTGAGTAAAGTCCAAATAAACTTCCCGCTGCCTTACAGCAGTCAGGGATATCACCCCCTTCGCCTGGTGACCGTCTCCCTGCAATGAAATCCCGCTCCCTGCATGCTGGGTTACAGCGCTACATGCTGTTGGACCGAGAGAGATTTATCAACTGTGCAAATCAATACATTTCTTAAATTAACTGGACTAGGGTGACGGCGAGACTGCCTGAGCCAAATGCAATCTCACGCTGCCGCGGACAAACATGAACTATAATGCTTTCCACAGGCTGATAAGCCCTGTCTTACACCACGGCTTTGTTCTGCCACTCTTCCCACGCTGCCCCATTATTAACAGGGTCTTCACAGCCCGTGTTTTGGCCTCGCTCAAGGTGAATTTTGTGTTTCTTGTGAGTAAGAGCAGCTCTGCACGGCTTTCCGCCGAGGACTGGGGGCTGCTCTGTGCCCCCCCATGGAGATGTCCCAGGCACACGCTCAGTTCTGCCCAGCTGTGGTTCAGGGGCAGCTGCTGCAGGCAGGTCTGCAGGACCCCTGCCCTCCCTGCACTGCGTCCCACCTCTCCCCGAGACGATGGATTTCCAGAGCACACCCTTCACACGCTTTCTTCCAAATACACCCACCCTGGGGCATTTACTTTGTCTGGGAAACATGTTATTTCATCAAAGAATAAAGTTGCGGCATTAGAGGTGAACACTCAGAGAAAGTTACAGCTTAGCTGCACATCAGTAATGGGCTGCACAGATTATTTAGCTATTTTTTTTTAATCACATAGCTGTTTTCTGTGGTATTCTGTGTGCATTAGGCACAGTATAGTCTGTCTGAATGCCTGTATTCCAACATAAGCAAACACCGAAATGATGAAAATGGGAAAGACAAGTGATTCATTTCTCGAAATTAGCCATATCCCCACATTTCAGACAACTGGCCGTGATAAGATGCCTTGCACAGTGCTTCAGCCGTGTTATACGTGAGACTGATTGAAAGCTGGAAATGAGCCTTAAAGAAAATGACATAAAACTATTTACCCGTATTCAGCGGCGGCCAGCAGGACTCCGTGCTGATGTACTGTCAACATATCTCCTCAGCCTTATGTTTAATTCAGCGCAGAGCTTGTAGTGGAATAACATCAAGTCAGGCTTTTAAAATTTCCTTACTTCGAGTCTCAAAGCAACCAGTGTCATTAGAGTTTAAGCGTGGTGGTGAATCAGGAACCAGGAGAGCTGTTAGGTGGAACAAGAACATTTGAAGATTAGCACTGGATTCAATTAACTGGCTCCTACTCTTTATTCAGCAGCTGCGTGGGTGTGTTGGGGAAGGGTCTCCCTTCCCAGCACCCTCAGCCTGTGTCCTCATGGGCCACCACGGCCAAGCCGGCAGGGCTCCTGCTTGGGCTCCTGCTCCTTACCAAGCAAGGACAATCACCCAAGACCCCCTGAGACTCCCTCTTAGTGTCTCATGAGTTGAAGGTAGCAACAGTCTCTCCATCCCATTTTATCTAAATACTCAACATCCTTGGCACTGCTCGGGCATGGCGAGAGGCTTCTGTTGTTCCAGAGCAGAATTGGCCTGTACTGCGCTGTAGGCTGGAAATAGGTGGGTTTGCTTGTACATTGCAGTCAGTATCTCTGATGGCCTTCCCTAATTTTTGTGGCTGAACGTGGTCTGCTTTTCTAGCATGAAGCAGAAGGAGCTACAGAGCCAGTGATCTGGATCGTGGAGAGCAACCCACCCCAAGAACCGTGTAGTCATTAACCATGAGGTCCACTTCAGAACTGTGAGTTGCAAGGTCTGGTGTTAGATGGAAACAATCGGGAGGAACAGTAGTTGTTATTTGTATAAAATAAAAATTTTAGGGTGAGGGGGAAAAAAAAAAGGGGAGAACTTAAAGTGCCCGTGTAATGGTAAACATCTGCAGTGAGGACCTGAATAATCTGCGTTGGGAAGAGCTATTTTAAGTCTTCCAGGAAACAGGTCCACCAAGAAGCCATGAGCCCCACGTGGTCTCCACCCTTGGCCCAAAGCCGAGGACAACCAGGAAGGGGCTGGAAGCCCTTCCGTCCTCCACTGACCTCCCCTCTGCTCGGGGCTGGGAACCACTCTTACCCAAATGATAAAGTTGCCATCCAGGGAGGGACTCGTGCCTGTGCCCGAGGATCGAGACACCCTGCTTTGCTGGGTACAGGCTGTGTCTCCGGCAGCACTTGAGGGAACTCGGGATAGCAAAGAGAAAAGGAGTTTTATTGTTAAGGACAGCTAATAATATACTTTATTAAACGACTGGAAGAGGCCCTGTGGAAGCGCTGTCTGTATTAGACACAGATGTATGAACCCAGGGGCTGGCACAGCCCCAGCAGAAGCTGTCCCCGTTAGCCCCGCTCTGGGGTGTATTGGGCACCCTGCCCTGGCAGGGAGGGGAGTCCCGGCACAGCCCCAGTCCTGGCCGGGGGGGAGGGCAGAGTCATCTTCTGACAGCGCGTTAAATTGAAACATACTTTTTGCCTAATTCCTTGCATACCCCTCTCTGACACATCAGTGTAAGTAGCAAAGAAAGAGCCAAATTGATTGTCAGGTTGGTTTTCCTCATGTGGTGACTCATGACAGCGCTGCACCTCCAGCATCAGCTGTGCTGGTTTCTAGATAACGTTAAGGAACAAGCAGTCAAGGCTCTCCTGAACTTTGCAGAACTGAGCCAAGATATGCCTTGAGTGCTGCCAGGGCCTTTAGTAACTCAAAGACAAAAAAGCTTTCTAAACACAGTGCATTTCCAGCTTTCCTGTGACTCACGCAAGAGGCAGCAGAGTGCCTGTGTGACAAATGGTACTTACATTTCTTGAAACGCTTTAGGAACCTTTTTGCACAACGTCCATGGGGCTGCGGGGCAGCTCGAAGGGCCGAAAGGTGAGTGAGTGCCAACTTCTGTCATCCCGAGAGAGGTGTTGGGCAGGAGGAGCCCTCCTCCTCCTGTGCCCACATGTTTAAGGGACACAGAGGCACCTCCTTCGTGTAGGAGTCGCTTCAGAGATGACCCAAGTGGAAGAAGCTCCACCAAGGAGGAATAAATGGCAACGGTGGGAGCCAAGTCCCCACCACTGCCAGAGTCATATGTGTTTGGTTTTGTGCTTAAATGGATTAGACAGACACCAAGGAGCCGCAATAGTGTGAAAAGGATTAGTGCGGTCATACGCATAGTCCTGTATTACCTCATGGCAAAACACACGAAACTGCTGCCTCTGAGCAAATACCTTTATCTATTGCATGGAGACCTTGGCTACCTCTTGTTCTTGCGTTGTTCTCAAGAAGCTGTTTTCTGGTGATCCCCGGTTTTAGCACTTGACTTCTTCTCCTGAGCACTTACAGCCCGGTGACTCCCGCACCGACGGGGTGCGGCGATGCCACGGCAGCAGGGCTTGGGCCGGGGTTGCCACTCTGCTCCCCGCTGGGACTCGGGGCGGTGGGACATCAAACATCTGGGCTGCAGAACAAAAGTGATGAAAAGGACACTGGTGTGGGTGGGAAACTGTGGCTGTGTAAAGGGCAGATCTCCTGCGGTTCGTCCCTGCGGTAGGTGTTTCCCACAGTGTTTCATGAAACTGCACAGAGAGAAAGCTCCTTAAAATACCCTGCGGTCAATCAGTGCGTTTCACTCCTCTTTAATTACCACTCAGTTTCAGCAATGTTTGCCTTCAGAGGGTTCCCCATCCCGTTCTTTGCTGTGCTTGCGCTCGAGAAGATCCTTGCATACACCGAGGCCAATATTGCAAAAACCTCGGATTTTTTATGAAGTTAATGTTTTCCTCTGTGAGTTGTAATAAGTGCCGCCGTGTGCAGCCTTGTGCTCTCCAGCGGGGCTGGCTGCAGGGGGGCCCTGCAAAGCAGAGAGCTTCAGCCAGCCCTGGCATCGCACCTGCACCTCTCAGCTTATCGGCAACAATTTTCAAACAATAACTAGGGAGCTAATTAAGATAAAAGTGTAAGAAAATGCCTTTTCTGGAAGGTATGACTTGTTTGAACGGAATTTCTTATGTGGGAACATGAAAACTGACATGGGAATAATTTCATGCAATGTAATTAAACTGTACAACTTATTATTACTGGGAGTTGCTACGGCAAATAATTTGTACAAATGCTGAAGGAAGGGAAAATATACACAGATAACGACACGGCCCGGTTATCTGACTCGCTGCTGAAAAGAACAGAATTTGCAAGTCTTGCTCGCAGCGCAGAGCAGCTGGGACGTCTCTGGGTTGCTTTCTCTGAAACTGACATGGCTTGCTTTTGGGTTTGTTTTCTTACACTCATATTTTCATGGAAATTTGGTACGCTCTAATTTAAAATGTAGTTTCAGATATTTTTTTTTAATTTTTACTATTTTTGGGTAATTGGAATGGAACGTTTCTGCTGTAAGATTTCCCTCCCTGCCTGCCTTTTCCCTGGGAAGGATCGTGAGATGTATCAAGAGTCTTGAATATATTTTGACCAATCTGAAGGTCACTTTTCACTGACTGAAGCTATTTCAGAACAGTGTTTACTCATCTCTTTGCATAATTTGTGCTTCAGTTGTGAATGTTTAGTCACTAATGGTAACTAGTTACTAATTTAGTTAATAACTGCTATTTATTTATTTACATAGAGTTATACTTATTCCTGTATTTGATATATATTTATCTTATTTAAGTATTAATTATTGCGTAACTTGTTTACTGACTTAGTTTATTATTGAGATAGCTATTAAGGTGTCGTTGCTCATGTCCAGTCACCGGTCCCAGCTGGAGGGGGACGGAGCCTCCAGCCCTTGCCCACCTCCCGGGAGACGGGGGAGCCCGGAGGAAGGTTCACGCCTCTAATTGCAGGGCTGAGACTAAGCATTCCTAAAAAAAGCAGCTGTACAGCGTCTGCTAATGTAATGGCTAAATGGATTTGAGTTAAACAGTGAGTCACACTTCTGAAAGGTTATAGCTTCAAGTATATTAATTATGACAAACTGATTACTTCCCAGCATTTTGCAGTGCTGTAGGGAAAGGTATTTTGTGGCTTAAGCGCATACATTCCTTTCAGTTCCCTAAAGCTTTTCTCCATAACATGTTTTGGCATTTTGAAAATTTATCACTACTAGCAGAGTTAGAAGTGGTCTTTATTTTATTTTTCATTCTTTTCAAAAGTGTTGTTTTATATGAAACAAATAGTCACCTACTGAATAAAAGCCGCCCTCATCCAATATAAACTTTGCAGCTGCCTTAGCGGCCTCAGAGCTCTGCTGTGGGGACAGGCTGAGGGAGCTGGGGGGTCAGCCTGGAGGAGAGAAGGCTCCGGGGAGACCTCCAGCCCCTTCCAGTCCCTAAAGGGGCTCCAGGAAAGCTGGGGGAGGGACTCTGGAGCAGGGAGGGGAGCCATGGGAATAGGGGGAATGGGTTTAAAACTGAAGAGGGGAGATGTAGATGAGATCCGAGGAAGAAATTGTTTGCTGTGAGGGCGGTTGAGCCCCTGGCCCAGTTGCCAGAGAAGCTGTGGCTGCCCCATCCCTGGAGGGGTTCAAGGCCAGGTTGGACGGGGCTTGGAGCACCTGGGCTGGTGGGAGGTGTCCTGCCCAGGGCAGGGGGGACACTGGGTGGGCTTTAAGGTCCCTTCCCACCCAAACCGTTTCTAATTCTAATTGCTAATTCTATGAGATTAGCAATTACAAACGACACATAGATAGATCAGTTCTGCATTTGTTTCTCGCTGTATTTTGAGTGATGGCTCAGCCGTGGCCCTTGTGAGCAGTGCTGTGTGTCTGAGCTGAAGAGGCCGATGGCCCTGGCCGGCTCTGCCCGGGGGAGGGATGTTCGTCCGACACACACAGTGCCTTTTAACATGCACAAGTACCCACGAGCCATCAGCTGGTACATATGACAAATAAACACCGCCTTTATTTCAGTTTTCATGGTAAGTAGTTGGAAGTGATTGACGGCGATATGCAATCTTTGTAATTTCTCTTTCTCACCTTGTTTACAGACTTTCTCATGGCTTTTTCTCATCACTCTGCGCTTTGCTCGGCAGTCTGAGCCCGGAGCAGCCCCGGGAACCCCCTGTCAGTGAACACCGAGCCCCTTTAGAGGGGCTGTCAGGGAGCAGCTCGGGCTCCTTTGCCCTTCCCTCCTCGCTGCAGCCCAGCTGTGGCCACGGGAGGTGTCAGGGTGGCCGCAACCCCATCCCATCGATGCCTGCACCTGTGTTATCCCTTTGCAAACGCTGTCTGGGGAAAAACCAGAGCTGTTTTAGGAACACTGCATGCCGTGTTTCCAGAATTAACCAGGCTGCCGTGTGCCCGGGGCAGCTGCTGGGCAATCTGCTGCTCCCCTGCTGCTGGCTGGGGCTGGCGGCTGGCCCGGGCGCGGGGGCACAGGGGGGGCTCTTGTGATGCTGAGGGCTCTGGCAGCGCTTCCTCTGCACTTGTGCCCCCCGCCAGGAGCTGGGGAACCCTGGAAGTGCCGCTCACGGCCCACTGTGGGTGACCTGGCTTGTGGACGGCTCGGCTGGGCAGGGGAAGCCTCATGGGGAGATGCTCCATCACAGGGGGACGGGACCGTCTGTGTGGATGGGCCAGGCAGGACCGGCCAGGGCTGCGTGGAAACAGCCCAGTGCTTATTTGACCTATTCATAGCAGACCATTTTGTCATTTGCACATAAAATTTGCACAAAAAGTGCTCCCTCGGCTCCTGCCTGAGCTGGGGATGTCCTCATGCAAGGCCCCAGGTACCAGCCCCGCAGAGCAGCTCTCGCAGGGCTGCCTGAGCATCGCCACTGGGAGAGGTCCCGGCTCACCAGTCTGGGGAGAAACTGTCCATTTTCCCAGTCCTCAGCCACCCTCCTCTCCTGCCTGCAGCAGATTTTTATTTTGGGATAAAAACATGTTTCTTCTCCAAAAATTGTTAAAGTCGGAGTAGTCCAACTGGATTTAATGTTGCTTTTCATGCAACCCAGAGTATCTAAATTCCAACTTTCATAAAACTCAAAGGACAGAAAAGCCCCCCCTGTAACCGCCACCGCCGAGGGGGCAGGATGCTGCCGGCTGGCAGCTCCCTCCGCCTCAGCTCACATTTGGCTTCCAACGTTTCCGTGGCCTCGTCCAGATGCGATGCCATGAATCACAGCACGCAAGCATGAACGCCGCCACTCGGGGGGACAAATCTCCCCCCCAGCAATTGAACTGGAAGCGGGTACTTAGGCCCCCGTGCAGCATGCCCTGTTTCCACAGGCCAGTTCAGGACGCCATATGGCAAAATACGGCATCATAATCCAGGTTCTGCTCTGTTAGAAAGCAAAATGCCCTCTTGCAGCACAGCGTGGCATTTCATATTCCAGAGTCACGCTGACACCAGCCGCTCAGGAAAAGCAGCATCAGCCTCTTCGCCCAGGAGAGGGGGTTTCCCTTTCCAGAACAAGGCACAGCGCAGGCACCGAGTCAGGAGAAGCTCCACACCCCCCGCGCTGCTCTTGGCAGGATTTCCCTCAGAATTCGGGTTCTGTTTCTGGCTGCCACCTTCCCCACGAGATCTCTGCCGTACATCTCAGCCCCCCCCTTGCCAGGGCAGTCTGGCCTCTCCCCAGCTCCCCATCTCGTCTTTGGCAAGCCTGCGGATGCGGAGAATCACAGAATGGTTTGGGTTGGAAGGGACCTTAAAGCCCCCCCAGTGCCACCCCCTGCCCTGGCAGGGACAGCCCCCACCAGCCCATGTTTGCTCCAAGCCCCTCCAGCCTGGCATCTCCAGCCTTGCACCCACCCTGCACTGCACAACCACCACCGCCAAGAGAATAAGTTGCTATGGAAATGACACTAAAAGTTTAGCTGGCTGAGCAAGATGAGTTGCCTCCTATCATTAAAAAAATAATTAAAAAAAAAAAGTCAAACACACGCTCTGGGTAAGCAGCCCGCAATAAAACATCTGTGTGACCTTCCTAGGGGACCAAAAGCATTTTGGGGTAAAATGTTGTGAAAAACTGTATTTTACATGGGAGCATTATTCCATGTGAATTTGCATCCAGCTCCTTTAATTGAATGCGAGTGTCCATTGTTGCCAACTATCCACTAGATTATTCAAAGGAATAATTTTCAGATTATGACTGTTTCTGTGCTGTGTATTAATCATTTACTATTCATTAGTTCTGAACTGTGACTGACCACCTAAATTGAGTGCACTATTTCAGTTCTTCAATTAGGTAATTGAAATGCTCTTTAAGTCAGAGTAATTAGCAGTATGACTTTTCAGCTGAATTATTATTTACCCTAATTAATGGGAAATTCTGGGACTTGTGAGCTATTATGCCCAGTATTTGGCAGTGATCTGAATTCTGTCAGATAAAGAGTGGTGTAAATTTGTGATCTTCTTGAACAAACCTGACAGCTTCTATTGTAAAAATATTAACAATTCTGCTTTTTGATAATTCAGCCAACTCTAACATTTCAGAATATTTCAAACGCAATTTGTAACCAACAAGGCGTATTAGTTACAGAAGCCACGAGTTTAGCGTCAGCATACTAATGCCGTCTCCTCAAGACGGGGGAAATAACTAATTTTCATGCTTCTGGGTTGTGCTTTAGTCCGTACCCCGTAAGCCAGGAGCTGCTCAGATGAACTGATAAGTATGCTGTGTGCGCTCTTTGCAATGTCTCCATGAATTTGGTTTCATAGTTTTTTCCGCATATTTTGTGTTCACATTGTGAATATTTTCCAGCAGTGATTTAACCATTTAGACTACTTAAGCTACTAACGTCTTTAATGAAAAGAGATCATTTAAATTCACAGTTATAAATATTCACAGTGCAAATGAGACTACATACCTTCAGCTAGAAAGGAATGTAATGTAAGGCCCACAGCAAATAGCTATAAAAAACGGAGCTTTTTGTTCTTAAAACTGTATGCAGGTCCTGATTCCGAATATGTTATAAAAAATATTTCACTTTAGCACATATGTGTTGCTGTTGGGCCTCAGTGGAACGACTCGTGTCTTCACAGGCCGCCCTGAGCCAAGGCCCAGTCCCTCTGTCCTGTGGGCGCTGCTCCGCGGCAGCGCCTGCGGGTGCCTTTGCTGCCTCTTGAGGACTCGGAGGAAGACTCCTGTCGAATAAATCGCCTTACGTGGTCTCGGCGTTTGTGCCGCGATGGCAGTGTGCTTGTCCTGCGGAGAGCAACAGGATTGCCCGGCCTCAGATGTCTCTTTGTGCCCGACGGCAGCCGAGGAATGGGGACAAGACGGTGAGCGGAGCCAGGACAGGCTTTGCCTCTGCCGCTGTGTCTGGGTTTATAGATTTATAGACAGTGGCCACAGGCTCTTGGAATCTTGAACTGTTCCTTGATTGCTTCAATACTATGTTGAATCAAAGAATATGACTCAAAGATGTTTTTTGTTGTTACTATTACTACTATTAATTATATCTATCTATGGAAATCAGAGAGCCGCCCACAACGTTTGCTGTGTGTGTCACGCGATAGCCCGCCTGCCCCTCGCGCTCGCTCTCGTTTCAGCTGCGCAGCGCGGTAAGAAGGCACTGCAGGGACGGGCTGCCCCTGTTTTATATTCAGAACGTGGAGGCTTTATGAGAGGAAGTGTCTCGCTGTATCTGCTATTTTATTTTTAATGAAAACATTCTCGCGCTGAAAAAAGAGGTCACTGCACATCTCTTAGAGTACAAATTATTGCATATGCACAAAAGATGGAAAAACAGCAAGGATGGAGTTGGAGCACTAAATTCCCCTCTCAATAGCACCTTGATTATGTGCAAATAAGGCAAAACCAGGCACCATATTGTGGGATTTGGAGCACACAAAAATATCATCCCTGGAGCAGCACCACTCCCCTGAGAGCGTGTACCGAAAAGCACAGGAAGAGAAGTTCCCTTTTGACAAAGCTTTGTAGAGGAGTGAGACCATCGCCCACGCACAAAGGACTGGAGGCTCCAAGATACCAAATAACTTCCCCAGAAGGGCCTGAGCGCAACGACTGAAAAAAAGAGGTATCTCCAGGCAGAGGAAGAATTGTTCCTGCTCCCTCGGGAGCCCTCAGGAGGGCGTTTGCTCCTGCACTGAATTACTGCCTTTGCTTGCTGCAGCTTGGTTGAACCTCTCCCCTTTCCAAAAGAATGAAAGAACAAAAAATGGTGATTCCCGCCCCCCCCCCCCCCCAAATTATTTGTTCAAATTTCTTTATAAGTGAAGTAAAAAAAAAAAACCCAGCTTTATGTGTAGGTAAAATATAATACAATTAGCAAGTATTAGTTTGGAGTCTCTCCTAGCACTTTGGTTCCCGGGAGCACGCCCCGCGGGGCGAGTGTGAGTGTGCGAACGAGGGTGTCCGGGCACTGAGAATGAAACGGCTGCGGAGCAGGACCTTTTCTTGCTGTGGCGGATCAGCATTTTCCCTGTGCCGGTTGGTGTCACTCTGCATCGAATAAAGCTCTGGGTGTTCCGTTACAGCCGCGTCCATTACTGCCCGTTCCTCCCTGCAGAAGCAATGAGGTCTGATTGCTCCACATCGACGGCTGCAGGAAGACATTTGGGGGCAGCTCCGTCATTTTCACAGCTCCCACGTCCCCTGCCAAGCATCGTGTCCCATGGGCTTTGCTTAAGCAGAGCCAGGCGGGAGGTGGTTGCTCCAAGCCCCATCCAACCTGGCCTTGAACCCCTCCAGGGATGGGGCAGCCACAGCTTCTCTGGGCAACCTGGGCCAGGGGCTCACCCCCCTCACAGCAAACAATTTCTTCCTGATGTCTCATCTAAATCTCCCCTCTGTCAGTGTAAAACCATTCCCCCTCGTCCCATGGCTCCCCTCCCTGCTCCAGAGTCCCTCCCCAGCTTTCCTGGAGCCCCTTTAGGGACTGGCAGGGGCTGGAAGGTCTCCCCGGAGCCTTCTCTTCTCCAGGCCGAACCCCCCCAGCTCTCTCAGCCTGTCCCCACAGCAGAGGGGCTCCAGCCCTCCCAGCATCTCCAGGGCCTCCTCCGGCCCCACGCCAACAGCTCCGTGTCCTTGTGCTGATCAGACACTTCGGTCTGGCTGTGGGTGCTCTTTCCTTTTCGCCCAGTGGCCAAAGGCCCAGGTGCTGCTGGCCACAGCAGGACGCTTGAGCTGGGTGAGGAGCCGGGAAGGAGCAGAGCTGGTGGTGCTGCGCCAGCCCCGGCTCACCCAGGGCACACAGCATCGCTCCACACCCCGGTCCCAGGGCAGAGTGGATAACTTTAGTATTTAAAAAAAAATAAAAATCTTGAACATCAAACACTTCACAAACAAGTCACAAATCAAATTTTAATTCACATGGTTCCCTTCAGTGTAAAAATTCTCCTGCATGCTGGCTGCTGCAACACATCAAGAGAAATTACTGTTCAGCTGCAGCAATTAGCACTTCGGGCACAGCAAGATTCGGAATTCAGATGTTTGAAAGCATCAAGTAACAGTATCATGTTAAATATATCCCGTGCCATCTGCATGCAGCACATGCATGTGAGGGGCATGTGAGGCAACGTGTCATTTTAAAGTACTGTGTCATCCTATCAGACTCTTTTTTCTTTGCCAGAATAAATCTACATTAAAAAATAAAGAACAAGGCCTTGTGCTTTGTAAAAAGCAAAGTCTGATTTCACTTTTTTGGGCAAAGTATTTTTCATTTTACATTTCCTATCTCAGAGTTAATTAAGTATTTTGTGTGGCTCGCCCCTGCTGCTGTCCTTGTGCTCGGGATGGGACCGGAGAGCTGCGGTCCTGACTCAGCTGCTTTTGGTCAATAATGCTGTTAGTCTTGTCATGCTTTTCTCTGGGTCATCCCTGCACTAAAAATACCCCTTCAATTGAGCCAAATTCCCTGAAGCCTCTCTCGTGCGTATGTAGCAAATGCGACCCCACCTGAATTCACGGCAGCCTTTGTCCTCTGTCCCACCGGAGCGCTTGCGGCCCCGAGCAGACCGTGGAGATGCTGAGGGTGCAGCTGGTTGGTGGGTGGCGCTTTTGTGATAAGACTCTGTTCAGGTTTTGCCATCAGTGCATATCCAGCCTGTTCCTTCTCCGTTCCCACTGCCAAACCAGCCCTTTCCTCCTGGCTTTCATTAGAATTCATTTTTGTTACTGGCTCTGAAGAGATGCTTCTCCTTTTCAAGTCCCACCATTAGTGGAAGCTGCCTTGTTAGAGGACCAGTTGCCCCCTCATCTGTTGGGACGTCAGCCTTTTGTCTCCTGTCTCTGGGTTGCCCACGGATGCCCAGCTCCCGAGATCCCCGATCCCCCGTTGCTGTGGACTGGAGAGCATTTCCTTCAAGAGAAAAATGAGAAAAAATCCGGCAGGACTTTTTTGATATTTGAAAGTTGTCTGCTTCAATTTAACAAGTTACCACTATAGACCTGTATCTCTGCCTTTTAACCTGATATATGTCCTAAGCAAGCCAGCAGCTCTGTGCACTAAACGCCGCTCATTCCCCGTAGCCCAGCAAACACCCGCGGATTCCTTCTGCCGGCCCTGCTCTCTCTGGTCTGCCCCTGGGCCGTGTCCATTGCCAGCACTGCCTACCTACGTTGCTCCACACAAAAAGCCAGACATGGTTCATTTTTTTCCCCAGACATTTTGTGATAGCTTTTTTAAAATATTTCTGATGGACTTAGTATACTCGTAGCATAAGGGAAACTAAAAAAATACCTTTATTACCAGGTGTTTTCACACATGCATGCATCTTCCAGCTCCGCCCAGCACTGAAAAAGGCACCGAGAGCAAGGTGCGCTCTGTCAGAGGTGCCTGTGTGTGAGTTTTACCCTGAGTCATCCCCTGGTGCCTCTGTTCTCCGCCAGCCGCGCCACAGAGAGACGTGCCGGCAGGCGGCCAAGGCCGGCCACCCCAGGTCGTGCCAGAGCACAGTACTTGAAGAGCCGTGCCTATTTTAACGCAGCTTTGTAGAAGTAATCTTAAAACGGTGACATTAAAAATTTTGAATACATCAAACGGGTATTTGCAATTGTTCCTATGTTCGCAGGAAAAATTAAACCAACCCCCCTCGGAACATCCTAAAATTTTAATGCCAATGCACTTTCATGCAGAGGATAAGGTCTGTGGCTAACGGTAACTCTCATCACAGCTCCGTGTAAATCTTTCCACCGAAATTTGTAAATGTAGCATAACTCCATAAATTTTAATACCTAATTTTGTCTTGATGTGGAGGTATTCAAAAAAGGAATGTTTCGTGAGCATAAAGATAGTGGATAAGAATTTTAGTTGATGCTAGTTGAGGATTTTTATGAGAAGGCTTTATGGACCAGACTTTGGAAGAAGTGGAAGTTTTAGTGAAAACATAAATGTAACCTGGAGCTGATTAAAATAGAGTTTGTGGTGAGAAAAAAAAAGTTCAGTTCAGATTTTAGGCCAAATTGGACTAAAACCCTAAAATGTAAAAGCAATTCCTATATACTGGATTTTTCTAGGAGGACAAACCTGTTTCAGAGCACGAAAGTGAGGACCATTTAATCCAGTCCTCTGGTACCGAAGGCGTTCACCTCATATCTTCGCCATCTTTAGCCGATCAGTCCCGCTCAAGAACTAGACCTTCCTCCCTGCCCATGGCAAGAAATTCTCACCTCTCCCTGCTATTGCCTTCAAACCCTTCTGCTCCCAGCCCAGATTTCCTCACAGAAACACAGCGCACATCCGGGGTAAACCCTGGTGGAGCTGTTGTACAGTGAAAGTTTACCAGACATGTAATTTTTAGAATAAAATAATTTGGATTCAAAGGCTTGCCATGTTTTGGCTGAATTTAGTTTCGTCCAGTAATTCCCAAACATGTCTACTAGGGATAGTCAATGCAGTAAGGAAATAAGAATTTTTTAAAAACAAAATTGTTGGGTTTCAAATGAAATCCTTACAGTGGACGATATCAGGGCAAAGAACGGATAAAGATGTAAATAGCAACATAAACAGTATCAACTTTTTTTTTTCTGAGTTTCTACATCTAACGATAGAACTACTGGCGAAAAACCAGGCATCTTATATTTCCACTTAAGAAACAGAACGATGAAAATGCTGGTCTCCACTGAGCGCACTGGGGACGGGGGGGGGTCGGTGGGGCTGCTTCTGGTACCGCCACAGCAAAGGCTGACGGGAACGTCTTTGTCCTAGGAAAAAAAGCCTTACTTAAGTGACAGATGCTTTTTTACAAGGGATTTAATTGTATTCTACATTTTACTTCCTCCATTGAATTCCACTCCTGTATAACCTCTTTGAAGTTTGATACGTGCTACGTTTTGACAGCTAATGTATTGGCTTCCCCCACAGAGCTGTTCCGGAATGAATATTCATCTTGCGCATGCCGGCGCGGGGCCAACAAATACCAAAGCTGGTGTCGCAGGAGATCCTCGCCTCTGCCTGCCGGCACGTACAGCTGACGAGGGTGCCGCCGTCTGCAGACTGCCACACGGGCTTGAAAAATCCGCTACAGACTCACGTCCACGGGCAGAACAGCGGCATGGCGTGATGTGCCACACTTCATGTAGCGAGGTGTGCAACCAGCTGCCTTCGTTGCCTGCAGATTTACGGTACAGAGGCTGTCACAGAGAAATGACAGAGTGGGGAGGATTTTCATTTGTACCCAGCACTGGCCTGACAAAACTCAGCTTAAAGCCTGCTTTGTTCTGATGGAAGCACCGTCAGGGCAGTAATGCCTCTCTGGCCAACTTGTTAAGTCGAAAACAGATGCCAAAAAATGAAGAAAGCCCTGTAAAATGGAAGTGCTGCGTTGTGAGCCACGGCATCGTCCTACTTCAGTCATGAGCACTGAACGTCATGAGTCCTTCCGCCATACGTAACATCTGGATGATGGGTTTTGTTAAAAGTACGACTCCTTTCTGGAGGAAAAAGGAGCTAGTGCCATGTCAAGGTCCATTTGCATTGCAGAACTCTCTTGTAAAGGCAGTCATTTTCATGAGCCCCTATCTCGATGTATTCTGCCCAAAGTCAGGGAAATACTGTAGTTATAGTCAGAATGCCTTTGTAGCACACAGAGGAGAACTGCAATGAGACAGGACTGTAGAGAAGAGAGAAAAAAAATGCATACAAGAGGAATTTTAAAATGATTCTACAATTTACAGCCTGCAGAAGCAATAAGGGACCCTGTTGTGCCACCGCTTATGTAATGTATGTCCTGTGTATTCTCATAAACTAGGTGGCTGCAGTACTTTGCATAACCTTTTTGTATAATTAAGATGGAAATGGGTTTTGCACTCCAGCACCAGCGAGCTTCCCCGGGAGCGCAGAGCGGGAGGGGAGGTCGTGGCAGGGATGCGCTGGGGGCTGGGAGCCAGCTCGGCGACACGACTCATGTGCTCCAGCCTTGCCACTGCGCAGTCCTAAGTGGGATGCGGCCACTGGAAGGGCCCTGCTTTTATAAGATTACCCTTGGGCTTCCTTTTCCCACCTTTCATCAGATTTCCAGGATTTGAGTATTTCCTGGAGAAAAGGATATGAGTTTTTGCATATTCTCCAGGCACAACTTGGCTGCAGTGAAATAACTGGACATTGCGACTACAGAAAGGAAGTCATGTACTGTCTGGGTTATTAATTTCATGGGGAAAGGAAAAGGTTAATATAAAAGAAAGGGTAAAAAAAGACTCCACCTCAAGCTGAAATAAGAGAGTGAACAGGAAGAATTTTGGCATTTATGACTCTTGTTGTCATAGAAACTGAACTTGATATTTCCATAGAGCAATCCGTAGAAGTAACAAATACTGTACTTTATAGCAGTCATGAATTAAGATCAACTTAAGATTTCCAATACATTGTCAAGCAGATCAAATACAGGTTTATTTTGTATTGCCAAGTTGTTATCAGAGTCCTTAATAAATGAAACCTATCCGGTATTTGCAGGCTATTATTAGAGTTTAGAGTGGCTGGGGGAGAGATACTACAATAGCCTAGCAAAAGTTCTCAAACTTCCATCAGAAAAGAGTGTGTCTCATGGGACACACCTCTTGTTTGCCATCACGCAACCTCCTCTGGCACCTACGGCAATGACAGAGAAAACAGTTCTGTGCAGCGTTGTGGATCTTGAGGGCAGATTCTGAGACCCAAAGGGAACCCAGCAGGGGAGGACCGACCAGTTCTCTGGGCACCGCAGCTCAGGACCTGCTGGTTTTCTCAAGGGCCTTATCTGTTAGGTCTGTTGGCAGCTGATATGACAAATATTCCTTAGGTCCCTCAAATTCCACTTACCTGTGCCAGCCTATTGAAAGCATGGCAGTGCCACATCCAGGATCTGAGGATTTCAGCTGGTTCGGCATATCCCACTGCAACCACTACGTAGCTGAGACCATCAGAGTCACATATTAAAGGTTTTTTTAACCCTTTTTGATCACAAACCATTACCTCCCATGCAGCTGTGAGTGTAGGGCTTCTCTTAATGTGGTTCTGCTTCAAGGTGAATACATCTTTAAAAAAAAATAAAAATCACATTTGGTTTTAAAGATTCCAGTAATGGAAAATTTATCACAATTCTTTGTATATTATTCCTTGTTATTTTAGTATACAAGCAAGAAAATGGCCTCCATCCTGCAAACCCCAAACTATTCTTAACAAGGATTTATTTAGCTTAATTTCCCATCTTGGTATTTTTTGCCCTTTATTAAGTACGTTGGAGAATCCTCTGTCAAAGTTAGGTCCCCTTTCTTGTTGAAAATTGGAAATTGTGATCAAGATAGATAGCCCTTTACCTTTTCTTTGCTACGTAAAACATTGACTTCCTAGACAGTCTTTCATGTCAGGCCTATCTTTCTTTCTCCCCCCCCCCGCCCCAGTTTTTGTTGGGATTCTCATGATTCTCAGATTCTCCCATCACATTTTTTTTTAAAATGAGCATGTCAGAACTAGGGAACGCATTTTAGCACCGCCTGCATTAACGTAAAACAGAGGGAAAGAGAAATGCCTTACACTACACAGTATTTTGAAATTATATAGTTATCTCTGCGGAGACTGGCCGGTGCCCGTGGCCGGCGGTGTCTGCTTTGGGGCCTGCCCCACCAGCCCTTCGCTGCTGCGTCCTCCGGCAGCAGGATTTTCCCGCTGCTGACTCCGGTGCTGCTCCTTCCTTTCCTCCTTCCTTCAGTGGCTCCTCTCGCTCTTGTGCATCTCTGGCTGTTGTCTGCGAGCGAGGATGCAGAAACTGCGGTAAGAAGCAGAAGGACCATCCTCTGTGCTAATGGGGGGAGTAATCTGAGAAACCAGCGTGCCCCGACCTCCGGAGGCTGCGGGCATCCACAGCGGAACCGCACGGCTGCTTTGCAGAGGCGCTTCTGCTGCTTGGCTTCAGTGGGGCTGGCGATGGGCAGGAGGTGGCTGTTAGTCTGGCCAGGAAGAGCCTCTGTTCCTCCTGCCAGCAGTTAGAACGCCTGAATTATGAATGAAGATAGTTACATGCTTCCTAGACATGGGACAGGGAACTGCTGGAGAGGGTGCAGCAGAGGGCTACAAAGAGGATTAGGGGACAGGAACACCTCTCTTATGAGGAAAGGCTGAGGGATTTGGGCCTCTCCAGTCTGGAAAAAAGACGGCTGAGGGGGGATCTTATCAACACTTATAAATACTTAAAGGGTGGGTGTCAGGAGGATGGGGCCAGGCTCTTCTCAGTGGTGCCCGGGGACAGGACAAGAGGTAACGGGCACAAACTTGACCATAGGAAGTTCCACCTAAACACGAGGAGGAACTTCTTTACCCTGAGGGTGGCAGAGCCCTGGCACAGGCTGCCCAGAGAGGTGGTGGAGTCTCCGTCTCTGGAGACATTCCAAACCCGCCTGGACGTGTTCCTGTGTAACCTGCTCTGGGTGACCCTGCTGTGGCAGGGGGTTGGACTAGATGATCTCCAGAGGTCCCTTCCAACCCTATGGTTCTATGATTCTATTTAGCTAATATATTAAAAGATTGGAAAGAAAATTTACATAGGATACGATGAAAGGAAAAAGACCAATACAGGGAATGTGAAATGACACAGGGATGTTTTGTGGGCACTAATGAAGTCACATAAAAGCCTTAGGGAAGATAATGCACTGTTCTAGGCGAGATAATTCTTTGTCCCAAACATACACCACTGAGGATGCTTTCCCTTCCTCCCTCCCATTTAGGAATGCATACAAACGAAGTGAACAGGCTCAGAGTCTGGGCAATGAGTCCAGAAAATGGCTCTCGTTGCCACTGCTGAATGCTAACAGTAGGGACAACATCCCTTTGGAAGTATGTCGTTCCTTTATTTTAATTCTCACTTGGTGGAGCTTTTGCAGCACTTTTTTATAACGCGGCATTCCATGTACCCTCTTGATAGATGAGGAGAAGAAATCTCAGTATTCTCTTTTGTCCTTAATAAAGCTTAGGAAAAGCGTGAGAGACTTTTCAGAATTTTACCAGACATGGGTGAAGTCAGATAATTATCAGAGCGACCTTTTATGGAAAGCCACGGTGCTGTGCTCCCTTCTCGCTCAGGAAGAGGTCAATAAATCGTGCCACCATCAAGAGTGAAACTGAACAGATGAGAAGCCAAAGACTGCAGTGGGCATGACAGTGCCTGCGAAATATTCTGTACGTTCAGCTTTCCAGAGCCTGAAAATGCCTACAGGATTTTCCTGGAGAGCTAAAGTATGTTACATGATCAGCCGCCACGTTAATATTCTGCTTTGACAGCTCTATCGATTGGCACGTTGCTGCTAAGAGCCCTGTCCCAATGCCCCAAACTTGTTTATAATTTATGCAAACCACATAGGCGGCTACTGCTGCTCATTCTGTGGCTCACTGACCTCGGCAGCTTTGGGAAGCGGTACACTTCTGTTTCCTCCTCTGTCCTTACGGCGTGCACGTATCCTGCCCATTTACACACTATCTGGTTATGGATTTTCTTGGGAAATTATTTATATATTTTTCATATAACGTGAACCACGGAGCTGGAAAGAAATATGAGATGATGCTGAAGCGCTAATATATTTCCATGTCTTGGATTTAAGAGTGCATTTCCCAGAGAATACAGAGGCAATTGTTAATGTCATGTCTGATTTCCTTTCTGGAGATGGAAGATGGACAAAGATTTACTAGAAGTATTCTTTTCCGCGTCAAGAGAACGGATACACATTAGTAAGTTGACAGAAAAGATGAATCCTCTTGTGCCACTGCTGCCGTCCACTCTCCAATCTTCCTTTATAATTAATTGGCTGTCAGATCTGCTAAAACTCAAATAACAGATTACTGGGATGCGAGGCAAATTGGCCCTGAAATTAAGACCCAAGTTTGTGTTGGTCTTCTTCCTGACCTTGCAACTCTCATTATTGATTTTGGGTAATTTCCTGCTTAGGAAAAACACAAATAAGGTAGAAGTAAAAAAGAAGCTTTTTAAGACTGACTCTGTCAAGTGTTCCATGATTTCAAAGCTTTGGTACTTATGTCTGTGAGCTCTTTTCACTACTTACGTACGTGAACTTAACTAAAATATTTACTGCTCGCCTGTGTCTAAGCTTCAAAATGAAAATAAGGACCTAGATCGATTGTGCCTACAATAAATTGTAGAGTAAAATATAATTTGAATAACTTAACCGAATTAATAAAATCACTTAACAGCATACCTTAACTCAATTTCCAAGACCTTATTAAAACTGGAGACACCTATGGAAAAAATATGTCTCATTTGGGTGTATGGTTGCAGTAACTCCTTTATTACAGGACAAAATGATTCATTAAACTTGTATTCATTTAATTCTGACAGTCCTTTGGTAACTACCTTAAAACTTCAATTGGATTTGAAGTATGCCCCAGCTCTTCTGACGTAGCCCCCGGCCGCTGCCTGGTCTGAGGTGCACTCCGTCTGGGAGGGATGTTCCATGGACGTTACCCTGCTCCTGTGACCAGTGACACTTGGGGGAAGAGGGACCCTGGTCCCTCCGCTCGTTTGTGCTGGGGACCCTCCGCAGTCCCGTCTGGATCCTTCGACAGGCTGGCGGTACTGCCTCCACCCTTCTCCTTCACTCCTGATAACAGGCTGCTGCTGGAAATGTTTCCTAGACAAGGGTGACATAAAATATAGTATTTTTTAGATAACAGGACATCCACCGATGGAAAACAAAGTGCCTGGTGCTCACAGAGGAAGCCCGGCTGGAGCAGTGATGGATTTCCTGATACGAGTCTGAATCAATTGGCTTCGGTGTTCTCTCGGTGATCTGGAAACCGGGGCGCTGTGCAGACCTCTGATGTAACACACCTGAAATTCGCTATACTTCGCGGGCATCGCTTTTGTGGAATGGCAAAAGAACATGCATAAATCTTGATGCGGGCAAAATATCTGAAATAAAATACTTCCCCTTTGATGTGGTTTATAAAGGGTAACAGGAGAACCTTGTGCAGCTCCAGATAAAGCTGGATTTTCAGAGCCTGTAGTTTAGTCAGGATGCACGGATATGCCAGAAATACTGTACTGGCATGTCCTAATGAGTTATTGCTCATTCACAAAAGCCTCTCATCAGATCCATTTATACTGGAACCACCTTTCCCAGGGAAATAGAGTTACTGCTATGGTAATGCTACACATAGTGGTTTGCATTTTTATTTTGTGAGGAACTGAATTTACCCTGTAAAACATACTGTCTCCTGCAAGTGCATTCTGCTTGCAATAAAGGACGGAAAGCTGCGAGGAGCACTGGATTAACATTGGCTTATCTGTTGTCATAGAGTCACAGAATGGTTTGGGTGGGAAGGGACCTTAAAGGCCACCCAGTGCCACCCCCTGCCCTGGGCAGGGACACCTCCCACCAGCCCAGGTTGCTCCAAGCCCCGTCCAACCTGGCCTTGAACCCCTCCAGGGATGGGGCAGCCACAGCTTCTCTGGGCAACCTGGGCCAGGGGCTCACCACCCTCACAGCCAAGAATTTCTGCCTGATATCTCAGCTCAATCTCCCCTCTTTCAGTGGAAAACCCTTCCCCCTCGTCCCATGGCTCCCCTCCCTGATCCAGAGTCCCTCCCCAGCTTTTCTGGAGCCCCTTTAGGGACTGGAAGGGGCTGGAAGGTCTCCCCGGAGCCTTTTCTCTTCCAGGCTGAACCCCCCCAGCTCTCTCAGACTTGTTAACTCTGATTATCCCACGTGCAGCTGGCCGGGCTGCCCTTCTCCCCAGACAAAGCTGCTCGGGGATGTGCGGAGCCTGCCTGGGAGCGGGCTGGGAATGCGGGATGCTGCCCTGGGCAGGGACTGTCAACAGCTGCCCCTTCCCCAGGGCAGCCCCCGCAGCCCCCCGAGCCCAGGGGCACCCTCATGAGCAGCACAAACCCGGGAACAGCCCGAACAGCCCAACGGGGCAGTAAAAGGCTGTGCTGGAGATGAAGCCGGGGGTGACAACCGGAACATCACTGTCACCATGAGCAAGGGGTGACGGCTAGAAGAGGTTTGCTGCTTGTGCTGCCAGCCTGGAGAGGGCTTGCACGCTACTTCTTCCTTCCACCATTAGCTGCGCTAATAAGAGATGCTGCAGCCTGTCCAAACCCTCGAATCCATTAACAGAAGATAACGAGAGATCGTTTTCTGACCAGCTCAGAAGCAGTCAGTGTTTTAAAGAGGTGTATGCTAACTGATGTGAGGGAAACTAACTGTGGCACTGTAGGACAGGAGAAGATGCCATTTCATGAATAAATGAAATAGATGAGAGATGCTTCCTTAAAATAAAGGATGAAAATAGAATCTGAGATGTGAAGTTTGAGGCATGAATCTCGCAGGCTCAAGAGATGTGTCCTGGTGAAGCGAACAGTTTGTGACTTTGATCAGGATCATTTGCACAGGCATCCCTGGAAGTCAGAGAATTAATTCACATGGGGGAAAAAAAAGAATCCTGAATTAACTGAGTGGGAAATAACTAGAAGGTAAAAAGTGTATCTTTAGCATCTGTATGGAGGGATATTTCAGTTGTATATTATATTTGCATTAGGAGACATCCCTGAAGAATTTTACAAATTACAATGGTCTGTTTCAATTGTTTTTGTTACTTAAGGAAGATATAAAGAAAGAGATAAGTAATTATTTCCTCTATTTTTTTCCTTGTCTTATGTTTGGAAGTTTTACCAATGATTACAAATATCGGCCTTTTTCTGGAGAGGGATCAGATTCCCCAGCTCCTGTATGAGCCGTGAGCCCAGTCCCAGTGCAGAACTAGCTACAGACGGCAGCTCAGGGATGGGCACCTCTGGGGGCCGTGGGGAGCAGCAAGGGCTGGAGCCCCCCAGTGCCCCAGGGCTGGATCGGCTTGACCCCACCTGTCCCTCAGGGACACGTGTCTCCCCTGGCCTTTCACCGCACGGAAGGCGCTCACGACATCCCTCAGTAGCCTCTCCTGCCTTCGGGCAAGACTTCGCTCCCAGCTCGCTCACATCTCGCTGCATCTGAGCCCGCGGGCTGGGAAGGGAAGACGGAGCCGCCTCTCCCTTCCCACAGCACAGTGCGGGCCGCCAGCATCCCTCCTGCTCCCTGCTCCTTTCCAGCCACAACAGCCACACTTCTTACATTCTTTCACGGCAGCTCATTTTTCTGGGATGTCTGATTTGCCTTATCCCCTCCTCTGGTACCCAAATTGGCTTAGAAATACACAGATGCAGGTAAGGCAAGTGAATATCACAAACCAAAGAAAAACTTTAAAATGAGAACATCAGGAAACATATTCAAGGATTTGATCCGAGTCAAAGACAAACCGTCGTACGAACACTGAATCTGCAATGAATCTCACTGCTTCTTTGTGTGTGCCAGGAATAACCCCGTTCCCTTCCTGTGAACAGTGCCATCTGACCTGCCTGATGCTCGAACGGGGAATCACTTGGGCTTGCATCCAAAAACGCTTTCCCTGGGGAAAACGCGGTTTGGGCAGAATGCAGGTTCCTACATGTTCAAGCCAGGACTCAGCAAAAACTCCAGTAAAAGCACAGGTGCCCCAAAGTCTCATAATTCCTGCTGATATTCCAGAGAAACTCCTTTAGATGAACAAACTGCTGCTTCCCCCCGGTCAATGTTCCTGGTGCTAAGCCTGGCACGTGGAGGCACAGCTCACCCCGCCCACGCTAGAGCTCACAGCTTCGTCCCTTCACCTAAATCCGTGGGTGAGCTGCTCCGGAGGTGGCTCTGAGCGATCCTGGAGCAAGGTGTGAGCAGAGCCCAGCCCAGAGCAGGGTGGGCGACAGCATCAACCCACAGCAAAGCAAGCACCGCTTCCAGCTCCACCAAACACCAAACACTGCTGATGCTGTAAGCAGCATTCGTCTCAAAAACTGACTTCAGCCTTGTGGAAGAAAAATCTATTGGGGATTATTTAATGCATACACACATTTTTGGCCTCAGCTGCCTTCATGGCAGAGGCTGCTGGAGGCTGGGGTAATGTTCATCTGCCACGCACCGCTCCTGGGGTGCCCCAGACTGGCTGTGTCAGGTGGGACGGCAGGGCCTCCTCCCGCCCTGTGTGGTCACCCTCCTGGTCACGCCAGGACTCCGTCATCGAAACACCCAGGAAGGGCAGCAATCGTCATGGTGGTCGTTTTTTGTGCAGCAGAGGAACCTTTCCACAAGGGTCTAGTGCTTTCTCCCAGTAAAGGACGACTTGTGCACCGAGCCATGCTGTTACGGTGCTCTGGTGTACACCGCACACGTATCCCAGAGATAATATGGGAAGGGTTACATAAAATTGTGGAATACTGGCAAGTATACACCTCAGAACAGTCTTGTTTGTACTGAGCATGTGGAGAACAATCAAAGTTTACTACAAATCATAAGAACTGGAACGAGACTGAGATGAGAAACAAATACAAAACCTGTGTTCGTTTACAACACATTTAAGAAAATCCCTACATTTCCAGCCGTTCCAGCTGCATGACGGAGTTCATGGCTCCTTTACCGGTAGAAGTGTTCGTGAGGTCACACTGGAACTGGATCCCTGAGATAACCCAATGTAAAAAAGTAATAACTTTTTTTCTTTTCAATTCAGGTCCTTTTATAGGTCTACAAATCTCTGCACTGGCAATATGTCAGTGACACATAAACGGAGGCAGCAATGGGTGCTAAGAGATGAAGCAGGGAGAAGGAAGAGGACTGTAAATAAGCTCTGCCACTGAAGAAAATATTTATAAAAACAGTCTCTGGAAAAGGTAACCAGTCTCTTCCAACAACTAATTCGGCACATATATATATTATTTTTATTAAATAATTTAAATTAAAGATGTCATTGCTTAACCGAGGCATTCACTTCTTGCAGGCTCATACCGAAGGGTTTTTTCTGGAAGACAAAGAGTAAATCCCACACTGCACCATCGCTCCGGCCTTTGCTGGGACATACAACCCTCTCTGCCTTCTAACCAAGCCATCCTAGTGCTCAGGAAAAGGTAAGGCCTTGCCGAAAAGCCTAAGTTTTCTCTGAGATCTGTTTTCTGGAGATTAATTTTATATCTGTAATAAACTAGTATAATATTCAAAGTTTGTTGTTCTCTGGGCACACTTCGGTTTTATGGCATTTGAACGACCACGGCCTAACTGTACTCTTCACTATATGTAATACGTTTATAACTTGCAATTTAATATTGTATTAAATGTATCAGGTTCACAATTCCCAGTAACTGCTGCTTGCATTTTTTTCCCACTTTAAAGTATATCATAAAAGAAAATAGAATTGAAATTAAAACAATACAGAAGTTATAAAAACCTCTATAAATATAGTCTGTATTTCTATGGCTATTACCTCATTTTACACTTCAGGCTTATCTTTGGGTGACAGGAAGCCGAAATCCTGAAATGGCTTAGGCTGAAAATCTCATTTAATAAAGTTCTGCTGAAGAAATAAAAGCAAATGTTATTAACTTCCACAAGAACCAGACATATGAAGTCAATAGTGAATTTTACTTTGCAAATTACAACCATATGCAAGAACGTAAGTGACAGATGGAAGAATAACCGTGACCATTTTTTGCATCATTTCTGAGCTTGCCCTGAAAGTCCCTCCATCCCCAAAATGTACTTTTGCGAAAAAATCTATATATTCACCCGTTCCAGACTGAGTCCAATGAAAGACAGCCATTGCCTGGACAACATGCGTATTGACACACCACCCAGACACACTCCGGGAAAACAGACGTGACTGATGGAAGGCACAGCAAGCTCTAATCTGGAGTACACAGAACCACACCGAACAGCAGCAATGCAAACCGCTGAAAATTTCAGCATTTAAAATAAAAATATCAACCCACCAAAACCCCCAAACTCTTCACTGGATTAAATCGCTTCTGAAGAGGCTGCCGGCAGCAGAGTTTGTGCACAGCACGCAAAAGGGGACAACGATGCACTTTAAAGGAATTCCTGACATGAGCAACACGCGGCGCTGGAGCAGAAGGCGCCCGGGCTGCCAGCCTGAGAGCAAACGGGATGTGTGCTCCTCCCGGGATGGGCAAAGTGTACGTACCGGTGTGGTGACAAAGAACCACAGCCGCTGGCAGGTAAACAGGGGAAACATTTCTTTCGTTGTGGTAATATAACGATTCGAGAGAATATATTCAAAATGATTTTGTAACTTACAAACCAGAAAGATATGGTGATCTCTGCCGGGGCTCATTTGCCACCCTCTTCCCCTCACGCTGGGTTTGGGAGATCCTTCTGGGGTTCCTTGCCGTTGGTGCAGCACCCAAGTGCCCCAAAAGAGCTTAGTGTTGCCTGCAAACTCAGCAAAAACTAGATGAGGTAGGCTCAAAAGAGAAGAACAAAATGAAGCGGCAGGGAACAGAAGCCCATCGACGAGCACAGCAAAGGTAAAGAAAGTTCATGTGCCATTAGAGTCAACCCCATGCCTGCAACACAACGGGCTATGAATAAGGAGCAAAATTTATGGGGACTATTGAATTATGCAGAAACATTTGTCCCTTGTCTACCAGGCTCTTAGAAACCACTTCGGGGCAGGAGCAGTACAAAGCAGCCTTGGGGCACATCCAGCACAGGTGTATGAAGACAAGTCGCAACTGGCCAACTTGACGGTCAGCTGTGGTGAAAAGGCGCCATGGATGACGGGAGAGCAGCGGATTGTCACTGCCTGGGAGGTTTGCAGGGCTTTTGGCACAATGTCACCGCAGGATTATAACTGAATCTGGTGAGATAGGGGCTGTAGGGGAGGGTGGGGATGGATGAAACACCAGGGTCACGGGGCAGTGGTGTGAGGTCTTCGGAGTTGAACAAGGAGAAATGTAGTTTTACACCTGAGAAGAAATAACCCCATGCAACAGGACAGGAGAAGAGAAGGTGAAGGAGTGATTCAATTACTGTCTTCAATTACCTGAAGGGTAGTTATGGAGAGGACAGGGCCAGACTCTTGTCAGATGTGCCCTGTGAAGGGTAAAAAGGCAATGTTCATGAGCTGCAAGAAGGGAAACTTGAACTAGGCATAAGGAAAACAATGCTTTACCATGGGAGCAGTTAAGCAAGTTACCCAGATAGGGACCGTAAGGGTGAAGGTGTGTGTGACACAATGGCATATACATTGAGTAAATTGGAGTAAATTCAGAATAAAGTTTTTCCTTGATTTTTCAGGAAAAATCTTTCAACAGTGCAGTCGGCTAGATGGAAGGTTAGGCAGGGCACACCAGAAGACTAAATCTTCCATGGGTTTGAAAGAAGGTTGCACTGAATGCTCAACAGCTTTTCATGGACGGTCCCAAATTGTCTGGTGGACAGAGCTGGATCTACTGATGCCTCTGTTTCTCTATATTGTCCTCAGAAAACTCCATAATCTTGCTTATCCATGCGTATTCATCTGGGTCGGGGCAATCCCAAGCACCGATAAGGGCTGGGCAGTGACTGGCTTGAGAGCAGCCCTGAAGAAAAGGACTTGGGGGTGCTGGTGGACGAGAGGCTCAACACGAGCCGTCAGTGTGCACTAGCAGCCCAGAAAGCCAGTCGTATCCTGGGCTGCATCAGGAGAAGCGTGGCCAGCAGGTCGAGGGAGGTGACTCTCCCCCTCTGCTCCACTCTCGTGAGACCCCACCTGGAGTACTGCGTCCAGTTCTGGAGCCCCTACTACAAGAGAGAGATGGACGTGCTGGAACATGTCCAGAGAAGGGCCACGAGGATGATCAGAGGGCTGGAGCACCTCTCCTGTGGGGACAGACTGAGAGAGTTGGGGTTGTTCAGTCTGGAGAAGAGAAGGCTCCGAGGAAACCTCATAGTGGTCTACCAGTATCTTAAGGGGGCCCACAAGAAAGCTGGTGAGGGACTTTTTAGGATGTCGGGTAATGGTAGGACTAGAGGGAACGGATTAAAATTAGAGATGGGATGATTCAGACTGGACGTTAGTTATTATCTGCAATATCTGGTTAATGGATGACCATGTTTTCCTAGAGCATTCCTTCTAATTTTTTTTATCACCTAAGTAAACGTCTTTGCTTGCTTAAGTCTGTCTTCTCAAAAAATCCCTCATACCTACCGTGCTTGAGCCTGCCATGCTCTCAACACTTTTATGGGATCTGAGGCTTCTATTATTTTCTATCATTTCTGAAACTGCATTCAAGGCAAGACTGTCAATCCCAATGCTGACGGAAAAATAGCAGTACAGAGCTGGAACTGGAGATACGGGCTCCTCTTAAAGCTATTTTTGGAATGTGATGGCCTATATCTTTTGCAGAGTAAACACATTCAGAAAGCTGTAGCATGAAGGCCCTACACATATTTTTTTAATCACAAAATGAGATAGAGATACCAGTGCCCATACCAGCTTCTGCTGCTGTCAATGTTGACTTGAGCGCTGTCTCATCTCCTTGGAGCAGGGAGTCGGCTCCACTCCGTAAACCTCAAGCCGAGGTGTGCAAATAGCAGAGGGCTTAAGTTAATAACTCTGTTCACTTTTATTTGCAGATCTCCCTTCTAAGAGAATAAGTAGCCCCATTTGCTTCATAAAGAGGGTGGAGAAAGAAGAGCACCGAGCAAGCTAAAAGAACTGAAAATAGTGGTGGGTGGCTCAGCATTAGCTGCAATTCTTGTTAGTGATAAGTATGTCCTTGATTTAAAGAGCTGCTCCTCGGGTTCCCAGGGAACGAGATAAATGAAAATGATGATAGGGAGGCAAAAAATGCCCTGCTGTGTATAACCATGCTCGGGTTCATCAGAGATGCTGACCGTAAGGGAAAACCATGCGCAGGAGGTGAATGGTGCCCAGTGGGGGACTGCGGAGAGCCCTGCCAAGACAAGGGCCTGGAGATAGCGAGGGTGAGCTATTCACACGTGTATGTATATTTACATACATATTCTTGCATATACATATATATTCATATGCCATACCATGGGCATTAAAAACAAAACCAACCCTAAAGGGCAGTTCTGGTGGTTTGAGCACAGGGTAAGGTGAACAGCGTGACGGGGGAACCCGGGCAGGCTGCAGGGATGCGGCCGTGCGGTGCGTGGTACTGCACAAGCAAATCATCTTTCCAAGGACAAACGAATGCAAACTGGCCGGGAAAAAAAACAAACAGGCTGGGAATTAAAAGAGGACTTCAATCCTTAGGGTAGTGAGGATATGAGATTCCCCGAAATGGTTTCAGAAATTTCACAGGACTTGATTTGACAATCGGACAGTGGCTGACGGCTGCACACCGCTGCACCCTGTACCTGCGCCCAGAAGAATCTGTAAATATTTCCGTAAGCCCCAGTGCTCCATCTGAAAAGGCGTGCTAAAGTCTGCAAGGTCCGACAGCACCTTCATCTGGCGAAACGTCCTGGGGACCACTCCTCTGAATGTCCTCGCTGCAGGGGCCACCGGCGCCGGGCGGCGGTGGGGTCTCCACCAGTCAGCTGGACCAAGGGGATCTGGAACATGAAGCAAGCAACCTTCAAAACCAAGACTGCAAATGTACTTTTTTTTCAGAATTAAAACATTTTGGAATTGGGGTGAAATGATAATCAGTTTTCTGGTAACAAAATAAAAATTTCCCACTAAAGCAGATGCTTAAAAAATAAGTTTGCCCAAAAGGCAAGTTTTCTGTGTAAAAGTACTTTTGCTGGATCACTCATGGTGAAGCACATTCTGAAGATGTTTGTCCACCAAAAAGTCAGTGAAAGACACCGGAGGGTTCGACTGGGGACTACTAGAGGAGAGAAATACTCAGGAGCTGGCTACCCCTCAGGGAATCACGGCATTAGCTAGAAAAATCCTCTAGCTTTTGCAGTGTGTTCTGAATACAAAGTAGTTCACCAGCTTTTCTGGGTGATGCTTGTGGTTACAGATATATTTCCTTCCCACTCTATTATTTCTCCATCACAAGCCAAAAACTAGAATGTATTTTTACTGCTGAAAGTGGAGAATATATATCTCAGGCAAAGTCAAGTGACAAATATGAAAAAAAGAAACATCCCCAAAATACCTAGGCTAGAAACGAACCAGAGAAGAGTTTTTGCTTTTCTTTTTTCCTCAGCACGCATTAGGTGTGAATTGTGAACGGCATTTAATTGCAGTGCTGTGTGTGAGTTTGGGAAGTGCTGTGCAGAACATTATAATTCCACGGGAAACAGATGGAAATAGGCTGTGAAAAAATACTGTGCAGAGCAGACAAATGGCCTACAAAGCGTGAAAAAAAACCCTTAGAAATAGCACATTTGTAAGTTCTTCATATTGTTTGATTTATTTACTCCACAGTTTATATACTATAATGCTAGATATGGCTATAAGAGCTGTTGATGGTTCCTGACAACATTGAAATAATTGACTGATATCAGATGTAGTGCTGAAGGAAGCAGCAGTTTGGGCAAACTGCACAGCTGATAGAAACCAGAATTATATAGCTGCCCATCACGTTTTTTCACCTCTTTAATTTCGGTATTTTATTTTTGTGTATGAAGTGTTGACCCAGACCTAGAATCTACCTATTCATTAATAGTTCTTTTTCCTCAGGATCATGTAGTTGCGGAGCTCACCTTAGCGCAGCAGACCTTGTTCTGTTGACGCGTACTCATCAGAAAATGACACAGTCCCCATCCAAGGAATCAAAAATCAGACAAACCAAACCAAGTGGCGCAGGGCAGCAGCAGAGGAGGACCACAGAGCACCGAGAGAGTGACCTCGGCACAACAACAAATTGTAAAAATCTCTTGCAAAGCCAGAAATAGGGAGGACAGAAAGAAATATAGAGAAGTTGGTGCCAGGAGCAGTACTGGGGCAGGGGCGGGGGGGGGGGGGGGGGGGGGAAGTGCCCATGCATAAATGTGCCTCTGCAAATTTCTCTTGGGTCTAACGAAGGTTGGTACCACTAGCCAGTGTCTGATGCTGAAGATTTGACCCAAACAGCTGAACTATATTGCTGTTCTCAAAACACATTATTAAAATAAAAATAAAAATCTTGGGGTTTGTGTAGTGGGCCACGATCCAGTTATTGCTTTTAATAATCTTTAATTGTTGAGTTCATCAAACAACCCCGGATAGGTCTGGGGAAGGAAGGACAGCAAGGTGTATTACACACCCTGCCGGCCTGGCAGCCTTCTTACACACCAGAATGACATCTGCATTGGGGAAAACATTAAGAGTAGAGGATAAAACTGAAATTCCTTACACTGAAGCCACCGAACAGTGTGCCAGAGATGGCCGTGGTGTTGCAGGGAGAGACCTGCTGTTCCTCACCCACCTTATCTCAGTATTCTGTCTCACTGTTTTCAGTAGCCTTTTGGAGGGGGAGAAGACCACAGAGGAACCTCTACAGTCACAGTGCCTGGGTCCAGAGCGTGCCACCGGCACCACAGGGTGCGTGGTCCCTGGGACCATGGCCACCCCATAGCATGAGTCCCTCCTCGGGCTTTATTGAGGCTCCACAGCCTCTCCTGCCTGGGTGCCAAGTGCCAAGAGGTATCACAGGAGCTGGCGGTGGGTACGAAGTGATGGTTTGGAACTCTTCCTTAGGGCTTTGGTCATACTTCTTGCAAAGGGTCTGGGTCCTATTTGATGTCTCCAGGCTGTAGTACAAAACAGTTGAGACCAGAACCCTTTGCCTTGCCCAGACTTTACAACAGTTGTATCTCCAGGATTTAGTGAAAAAGTTGTATCTTTCCAATGAAGGTAGAGAGGAAAAATTGCTCTCACATTTTAATTTTAGTGGTGTCCTGTCTGTTTCATCTCAAACTCAGGGAGAATAAATCAGCTTAGTCCTTCCCCATAAACGCTCTGCACTGATTGCGCCGTGGGCTCTGTCACTCCAGTCATTGACCCAAGGGCATCCCACTGCCACACACGGTCCCCGGGGCCACCCACGAGAAGTGACCCAGCATCGGCCAGCTCCACCCTGGGGAGGAATGCCGAAAAACTGATAGCAATTAGAAATGCTTTTGGCTCACACTAAGTCATCAAGATGCTGGAAGCTGCTGTTTTATTTCTCCGTGGCTTTTATTAATGCAGAGTATTTATCCATCCCTGCAGCAGTAGCAAAAGTTCAAAAACCTATATATATTTTATGAGCAATATTTTTAATGCTTTTTAATAAAACAAGAAAACAAGACTTCAGCCTAAAATTTCCTTCATTAAGAATCAATGTAAACCGGCAGAAGGCTTCAGTGTAACGCAAAGAATTTTCCACTAGGATTGAAATAAACTAATAAGTTGCTGCTAGCTGGATTGCTACAATGCACCATTCTCTGGAATAAGAACAGCAATACAATGTCAGCAAGGAAAAAGATGGATTGATTTCCCAGGTAATAAACAGAAATGTACCACTACACGGCTGATTGCACTAGGCCACTGGTCTCCACCAGTGCCAGCGCATACGGGTGAGAAGCGTGATCAGGCCAGGCACAGCTTTGGCTGCAGCCTGCTACAGACCAGCAGCTAAAGTTACCCCTTGCTTGGACAGAAGACATCACCCCGGTGAGAAACCACTGAGGGGGAGCAGCTGCTTTCCAGTAGCGTCCCCGTCCCCGGCACTGGTCATCCTGGTAGGCTGGGGAGCACTGCCTCCAGCCAGCGGAGCGTGGAAAAGCCTCCGGGTTGCTCATACTCGCTCAGAAGCCTACGCCAGATTGCAAGGGCTGCAGGCACTGCGAGACCATAAAGAAAGCATATGGCCAGTTTTTTATCCGTTTCACAGTCCTGCTCTTGATATAGCTCAGCACATGTGCACAAGAGGGAAAAAAAAAAAAAAGGATTTAGAGGATTTTGCATAAAAAACACTCTTTACAGGAAAATGTGTGTGAGCAGAGAAAGTACATAAAAATATGTTCTTACAGCTCTGTTGTTGATAGTGTTAAGCATGACAGATCATTTGGATTGTAAATGCTGACAAAAATAAGCTCCAAATAACTCTTCAGTGCAGTAATACTGGCAGTAGAGTCAATAGTATCAACCACCTCCCAGTAACGCCCTCCTGCAGCATGCTGAGATAAAGCCCTGACCAAGGCGTTCTCTCCTCCAGCCTGGCTGGTGCCCCCTGCCGGGCTGGGCTGCAGGGCAGCTGGGCCCCAGCCTGGGTCCGCATTTGGCCAGGGAAAGACACATGTTCCTTCTCAGCCGAGAAGGAAAAAAAGGCAAAGCACAGAATTGCTGTCACTGAAGCACACGTCTAGCACCGGGATGCTGAGAGAAATATGTCCCTTCGGCCTGAAGAAGAGAAAGCAAAGGGAGACCTTAGAGAAGGTGGAGACAGGCTCTTTTTGAAGAATCAAGGTGGCAGGACAAGAGGCAATAGGCACAAGCTGGAACATGGGAAGATCCCATTAGATGTAAGGAAGGACTTTTTAAAAATCAAAGTAGTCAAATGCTAACAAGACTTGAGAAGAAACAGAGAAGTTGTGGAAACTCCGTCCTCGGAGACATTCAAAACCTGAAACCGGCTCTGAGGGTTCCTGCTTTGAGCAGCAGGTTGGAACAGGGACCTCCAGCAGACCCTTCCCACATGAATTATTTTGTGACTCTGTGATTTTGCTGTGGTCTCAGAACCAGAGAACAACTTGGGTTGGAAGATACCTCTGGAGATCTCCGATCCCCACCCTGGCATCTCCAAAGTCAGAGATCTCACGTGCTTGGCTTCCAAGGTAGGACAACCAGGAAAGTGGAAGTGACTTCAGCCTGGGCTAGCTGAGTCTCCTCCTGGGTCTTTCAGTTAGCTAACACAGACTTTGCTCTCCTGAAACTACTGAAAATTTGCTGTTAGCATCTAAGTTCACCCGAGAGGCAGCCCCCAGCCCAGCGCAGTTACTGTAGTTCTATTCAGTTTTGTCATTAAAAGATTGTCTCCTCAAAATGTTGGAGGCTGACCTAAGTTTCTGAATGGCTTCAGGGTAAAGCCTTCCTCCTCCACAGTTACGACACCCTTCTTGTTGATACAGTGCCTCTCCCCATGGGAGATGGAAGCTGCTCCTCGGGGAACAGTCCCGCTCTCGTGCAGGGGAAACAGACGTGTGTTCAGCCCCAGCCTCTTCCCTTTGCTTCCCCCTTCTCCTGCCGCGGGGTCCATCTTGCTCCTTTTCCTCCATCTTCCTCTGCTGGATGATTAAGTTCACCAGAAGGAAAACCTCCCTTGTCCTGAGCTGGCCAGGCTCTGCTTAACTTTTCAGTAATTACAGAAAGATAACTCATATAGTGCTAAAACAACGTCATTGCTAACGACTGAGTTAATGAGGATGGTGAAACAAACTGCTGCTGGGGTCTTATCAAATCCCTTCAGCCTTAGAGCATTTTCTCCAGTCAATACCATCAAAACGGTTCAAAATACTGGACGTTAATATTCCAGGGAAAATCTGGAGAGTGAGGTTTCTGCTGCTTTATCCAACATGGTTTCAAATTCCCTGCTGGAGCACTTCAGCCATCCTGCCCCCTGTCTCTGAGCATCTTTCACTGGGGGTGTCCGCGCTCCTCTCGTCTCACAGCCTGCCCGAGGGGGACGGGGCTGCTGGGAGGGGGACCGGCCGCGTCAGAGAGATGAAAGGGTGCCCACCCCATGCCAAACCCCGCTCCCGTCACCCCCGGGAGAGACCACAGCTCATGGTCCCAGCAAACCATGCGCAGGTTCGATGTTTCTGCAGCATCCACACTGCCACGGATGAATTAATTTAATTTGTATTCAGAGTCACTCTCTGGAAACAAGAAGTCAGTTGTTTTACTTTGATTCTGTTGCCTCAGTAGCAATTTTGACATTAAAACTACACGATGATTAGTGTTTTCTATACAGTGTACAGGTGGTGTAATGTGGTCTCTTGATGCAGCACAGTGCAACAAGAAATAAACTGGAATAAAGGAGAGAGGAAGAAAAATTATGAAAATACCTCAAATGGATGAGTGGGAGGGGTTAATCCTTCTACTTAGAACCAAGTTGATTTCTTAGTTTTATTATTATAAACACAAAGTAGCTGTTCACTCCATAAAACACAGCCTGTTAACTTTGGGAAAAAACGTAGTCCACGTACACTGAAGAGAGATTTTAGTTCCTGCAAAATAATTCTGTTTTTCTGTTAGCAGGAGTGAGCAACAACGTGAACATTTTAATGGAGAAGAATGAATTAATAGAAAATTATTTATTACCAGTCTTATCAATGAAGTTAGTTAAATCAGTTATTCACTGAAAAGCAGCGTTGACCTTCAGCGCGGTATTTCCTGCACACAGGGACACTGCCAGGTGTCTGCGGGCAGTCACCAAACCTTGCAAGTCTCACAGTGCTCAACTCACCTGTTGGACTTTGACTGTCTCCAAGCCTGGAGACTCTGAAACCTCTCTGGGCAACCTGCTGCAGTGTTTGACCACCAGCACAGTAAAAGAGTCTATTACGTTTAACCGGAATTTCCTGCATTTCAGTTTGTGCCCCTTGCCTCTTACCCTGTCCCTGGGCACACTGGGAAGAGCCCGGCTCCATCTTCTTCAGACCTCCCGCCAGGTATTTATAGACATGGATGAGATCCCCCTGAGCTTGCTTTTCTCCAGGCTGAGCAGTCCCATCTCTCTCAGCCTCCCCTCACGTGAGAGATGCTCCAGTCCCTTCATCTCTGTGGCCCTGAGCTGGGCTGTCTCCCGCAGCCCACGTCTCTCTCGTCCCGGGGCGCCCGGCGCTGGACCCAGCACCCCGGCTGTGTGTGTCCGGCGCTGAGCAGAGGGGAGGACCCCCCATGGACCTGCTGGCCACGCTCTGCCTGGTGCAGCGCAGGAGGCTGGTGGCCATCTTCGCCATCATATAATTTAAAATGGTTTGGTTTCACTGCCTAGACGACATCCACCACCCCCTCCCAGCTCACCACTCTTCAACATTACGGTATTTCATAGGTTCTCTCTCTGTGCTGTTATTCTTTATGGAGACAACTTTTATGTTTGGCATCCAGATGCCTTCTATGTGCAAGTTCCTGCCTGTAAGTTCTGGAAATTTATATTGTGTATAATAATACACTGTGCAATAGGCTTGTGACCTTTGTATGAAAGTGCACTTTGATTACTTGGCTTTTCCAACTGCCCTGTGTTTACACACCACATCCCACTAACCTTTGGGGACTGGACAATGTGGCTGCTCAAACAAAGTACAGGATACTGAAAAGGTCACGAGTGAGGCATGGTCTGCCCTCATCCACATACATTAAATAAGCGCTCTTAGTTAAAAGAGTTCATTCTCACAGCGGAGTGAAACAGTGAGCAACTGCAGATGCATCCACATGGCAAAGCCTGTGTGAGGAGTGGGAATCGGGAAACTCGCTCCTGCTCATCTCGTCTTCAGGAGCGCAGTCCCATCAAACTCCATAAGATCAATGCGGGGCAACACGCACCCGGTGACAACTGAGAGAGGAATTAACATCACAGCACTAAAGCCCAGGTCCCTGTGCAGCTAGCTGTATGCGATTACATTTCATGGGAGAGCTCTTTGCATTGAATCTTCCTCTGAACAGCAGCGATATGTAGGATGCATCTTTTAACTATCTGAACGTGAGCTGAATAGAGGGCAATTTAAGCTGTTGAGAAGTCCTCCATCAAACTGCAGGTGACAAGATATGCTCACAAATTACACTCCCATACCGGGAGGCTGCTCCCCAACCTACAAGAAAATACAGCCAGCAGCCAGAGACACCGCACGGCATGGTTTATGGCTACTGAAGCTTTTACAGTTGCGGCTTTGTGGTACTACATTACTCACATGTCCCTTTTCTTTATGCCTTGCATTTTATAAAGGAGCCTCAAGCAACTGAACAATTCCTCTTGCAACTTGTCTTTTAGAAGTATTTAATGTTCTAAAACATTTCGGTCTATTCCAGGGCTCCCTGGGCTGGGATGCTGGGCACGTTTCCCCGTGGCATCACAGAGTGGCCAAGCTCTGTCCTTGGAGACAGACAAAAGCCACCTGGAGATGGTCCTGGGCAAATGGGTCTGGGTGGTCCTGTTTGAGCAGGCGGATTGTTGCAGATGGCCTCCAGAGGTCCCTTCCCACCCCAACGTTCTGCCATTGCCTGTTTTCACTCATACGCAACGTCCACACAGGCAAAGTCCGGCAGCTGCCGGTTTGTCCTCAGGGTGGCAAATACGGAGGGAACTGAAGGCGTTGTGCACCTAACGCGTTCTTACATCCAATCATGCCAGTCTTGGGGAAGGAAGGAAGTACAACAACGAATGCACTCCATGGGAAAAACCAAGAATCTCCAGCATGCAATACTCTGAAAAATTTAATGACGTTACCTGTTATTTACTAGAGGCAGAAAGTCTCCTTCGAGAGCAAGGCGAGTTTGTCAGCCTAATGTTACGGCACTTTGCACAGGAAGAAGCTTTTAGGTTCAGAGCCCCGGTTTCTCTCTGCAGGCTGCCACGGGAAACAGCAAGGTGGTCGAAACCCTGTAATTAATGCAATTAATCTGTGGGCCTGAAAATTCTCTTTGAATAGAGCTAGTTGAAAGACGGGATTTTTTCCCCATAGCCAAGTTGCCTCCTACAGAAAAGATACGATGCATTATTATTTCCCTCGACAAAAAAGTCAGCCCACATTATAGAAGCAGAAATGGTAACAGCTCTTGCTTTCTCTTCCACCTTTCTTATTGAAGCTTTCTTCCAGTTTTAACAGTAATTAAAAATTACAGGCTTGTTTTCTCATATTTAAAAACATAATACGCAAACAATGTCTGCTTTTTCCCCGTCCTTTTCAATTCAAAATAATACAAATGGGGAAATCTGAGTGTTCCCTCACCAAATTTTGCTTTTATTTTTCAAAAGATGAGAAAAAGTAATGAAAACCAAAAACTCATAAATCACAACTTTTCCATTAAAAATACTTTGACAGATCTACTCATCACCTCTGAGTTCTTCAGAACTGGAGGTAAAGGTGGATATTCAGGCTACCTTTTATTACTTCAGCCTCTATTGGCCTTTTTCAATATATCTTGTTCTTTTTTCATCTTTCTTCCACGAAAGGATGGTTTGCCATTGTACCTTTAATGCAGTTTCAGGAGCTCCCAGCCTGCCCGCACTGTTTTTCCTCCCCATGTTTGTTCCCAAGACTTTATACCCTCCCGCTCCCGGAGCACGCTGAAACCAGAGGCTTTTGCTTTGTTTAAGCCTATCATCTCTTTTCTGGCACTCTCATTACGTCCCTTCGTTAGAATACTAAACCCCACCACTTGATACACGCGTGTCTCTCCCTTGCCCACAATACCTTCCACCCTTCACATCTTCTCCTCGCCCTCCTGTAACAGCCAGGCACGAAGCTACAGCTGCCCGTGCTCGTGTTAAACCTTCCTCCTCCCGAATGAAACACGTTATCCCCGGCATTTCTCAAGAACGCGATGAACTGAAGTCCTGCCGTCTTCTCATTACAGGTGCAGCTTGGTGTTACACACAGGTTACGTGAATGTTCCTATTAATTGTTCAGCAAATGAAAAAGCAAATCCTTTCCCAGTTCCAGAGCCCTTACATGAACACATTTGTATTCTTTCCTCTTTTCTTCATCCACAAGCATTCAACAATTTACCACACTGCTACTTTCCAGACCATCAGGACAAACAGACACTCATCTCCTTTTTTTCCACATCCCTATAAGGACAGATTATAACCTTTCACATCCAAAATGATCTCTGGGGCTCCATCTGAAGTGCCCCGAGGCTGACCCAGGCCCTCTCTGGCTGGGTAATGAGACCCTCTGCATCTTCCCTGCCCGCTCCCAGCAGATGCTGCGCAGAGCTCCTCACAGCTGCTACTCCGTGCTCCTCCTTTTTATCTCTCCTATGAATATAACAATTTCTCTTTCTCAGTTTAGACTGAAATTCATCAGAAGAGTTAGTCTGCGAGAAGAGCCCAAACCCTTCACCCTAGGTGATTTTTCAATCACAATTATCTATGCAAAGAGGATCTGCAGCGAGAGTCACAGCTCCACCTTGATTTTGCTTTCAACTTTTTTGCTCTTCTTACCATGATGTGTTCGATGCCTGGTGGCAGATTCTGCCTCTCCTCAGGCTTATTAGTGTCACTGTTTGATAGTCTTGTGATTTCTGGTTTCTTGAGGACTGAGGCTGAGTACAGGGGGACAATCACTGCCCCAGTCCTGCTCATCACACTGTTCCTGATACAGGCCAGGATGCTGTTGGCCTTCTTGGCCACCTGGGCACACTGCTGGCTCATGTTCAGGTGGCTGTTGACCAACACCCCCAGGTCCTTTTCCACTGGGCAGCTCTCCTGCCACTCTGCCCCAGGCCTGTAGCATTCATGGGGCTGGTGTGACCCAACAACGCAGATACTTTAGAGCATGTATGACAAGGTGCTGTAAGAACCACAGCTCAGTCGGTGCAGCCGTGCCCCCAGCTGCTGCCCGGCCTGGGCCAAGCTGTGCCAGAGCCCCCTCTCCCTCCATCCCCAGGAGCGCAGCCAGGCACCGGGACACCCGCACGGCACCCCAGCCACGGCAGGGAGTCCCCCGCATTGCTGCCATTCGAACCACCCGCAGAGGGGCCCAAGGCAACAACACCCAGTCTGTTAACAGAGTCTGGTACCCCCTTCCCACCTCAGGAACGACTGTGGATTAAGGGGGGCATTCATGTGGATTTAGAGCTTTTTTTCAATCTGGATTTTTTGCATTCGGTATTTCAGATATGTATTTTCTCTCATTTTAGAGATAGACAGCTGGTCTGAAGTTTGCTTTCTTTACAGATGTGTTTAAATGTAGCTACGTGATATATATATATACACACACACGTTACATTTATTTTCTGTACAGATTTATTTTCTGTATAATGGATGCACACATACATGGATATTGTGTGTGTGCATATAACATGTATTCTTGATTAAAATATTTGGGCACCAGAATTCTGTATAATTATTTTTGAAATGACAGCTGACACAGAAGCATAGATAAATGATCCTCTCGAACATCTTTTTATCTTGGCTTAGTTGCAGGGAGGTAACCTAGAGCAAAATCCTTTCAAAGCCCCTCTCAACAGTGCAAAATAAGATTAACTTGTTGTGTGCGGTTCCAGTACACCAATCTATACACACTGATCATGGAATACATAAGAAGCAAACAAATAGTAGAACAGGATAAAGAAGGAATTAGGTTGCTGTATAGTGATTTCTTCTTTAAGAGAGATTTCCAGGTGTTTAAATTCTGATTTTTTTTTTTTTAATACGGTTATTCTGACTTCATTGTGCCAAATCAGAGTATAACACTTTTAGCCTAAGGTTTTCTGTGCTTTTAGTTTAACAGAGACTCTGACCATTGCAATAAATATCCAGTGTAATCTTGCTTAGGTACCAGTCAGATCATTTCACTGTTAAATTCCAAAGAAGACTCAGGTAACAGCTGAAAGAAATTCCCATCTTTCCTTCATGTAAGAGCCAACAGTCCTATGCTCTATTAGGAAATCTTTCTCAGTCTGATGAGAAAAACAGTGCCCCTGCCTCCTCATGAAGCGTTATTATGCCAGGATGTGGGTTCGTTTAAGCCAGCAAAGGTCCAGCATCATCCTGCAGGAGCGCTGACTGCCCTTACCTCAGTGGCACCCCCGGCACCCAGGCAGGTCGCCCTGTGAGAGCACAGGGGTGCGCTCTGTGCGCCGCTCCCAGGGTGGTTTCTTGCACTGGAGACAACTCAGCCTGGCACAATGAGCCTTACTGTGCTTCAGAAATGCAGGCAGCAGCTGCGAAATCTACTTTTTCAGCCTGAACCACGTCAGCTCTTTTCTCCTTTTCTAACCTTGCTAGAGAGACTGTTGCTTCTGAAAATTTCCTGGTCTGAAAATGGCAAACTGCTGACGTTCATTAATTCTATTAAGCTATGATGGAAGTGAAGCTGGGGTGGAAGCTCCGTTTCTGACAATACTAACCAGCTTACACTGTCTAGACTTGCTTGCAAATAAGCTACGTCTGTTAAAATGAGCTTCATCAGATATATTGTCAGAAACAAATCCAATTGCAAAGCTGTCAAGGAGCAATCATTGCCCCAAAGCAGAGGAAATTTGGTAGAAGGCAAGAAAGGTACATTTTTCTAAGACTTCACACACTAAGGAAGCCACGTGAAAATCGGAGAATCAAATAACTCACAGGAGAAAACACAACGGACATGCATACTCAAAATCCCACAGCTCAGAGCACATCAGCTACTGCTAACAAAGGTAACGAGAAACACAGTGTCAAGGAGGATGACCCCCAGTAGTGCTGGTTCAGCATCCAATGGAGTAAGGAAGCTTCCAGCAGAAGGTCACTGGTAAACGAATTGGTAACAACAGCAAAAAAACACCGATCGGGTGGCTGGTACAGTTAATATAATAACGAAATGGCCACATCTCTGCTCCTTTTTAAAATACAGGGAATAATTGACCACAACTGAAAAACTGTGGAGAAGTCTCATTATTAGTGATTACAGTTAGTGATCACTAATTTCTGCTTTGCACCTGCAGGGGGGCAAAGTACTAGAAGACAGAGAAAGGGTCAGTGCTATACAGATCTTCAGCAAAAGAAACAACCGGGAGGTAAAAATCAGTGAAGTCAGTTTTACTTCACAGGAAAAACCATGAAGGAAGTCAGCATGGTAAACTAGAAACAGCTTGGTTTTAATGAACTGCATCAAATCAGTCTACTTTTTTCTCCATAGGACAGTAACGATCTCACGATTTCTAATGAAGAGCCAGCTGATACAGTTTCAAAAGTGAGCAGTCGAAATAGCTCACACAGAACTCTCCTAGGGAAATGAGAGAAGCATGCTCTAAAATAAATCGTTACAAGTTTGAGAGGTATACAGTATATTTCAGTTTGTAAAACTATAGTAATACATGACAGTGCAAGCCTGCTTGGAAATTATACTTGCAGAAAGATTATTAACCTTTATTACCAAGAAGAAGGTATGCATCTGCACAGGTTGGCCAAACCAAGGGTTTTCGCAGTCTGGATGACATCTCCTAAAGATCGCTGCATTAACACGAGATGGATTGCAAATATATGGAGACCAGCCCGAGTCAGGAATGGCTTTGCTGGGCTAGGTGGACTGGAAACGCAGAAGCTATCAGTTGATAAATGCTGCAAGAGTGACATGGAAGCAGGAGCAATCTACAGTTATACACGATGCAGAAAAGGACATGGGGCTTAACTGAAACAGACTGAATCAACAATACGCAGCTGTGAAAAATGGTCTCTGAAGAGGAGCGTTACCTGTGTGACGCATGAAGTAAACCCTCCTCTCCAGTCAGTGCTGGGAAGGTATCAGCTGGCGTGTTGTGACCGGTTTTTGGTGCTGCACTTCAAGGAAGAGGTGGATCAAACACAGCCTGTGAGAGAACACAAAAACCTTCTCAAAAAAAAATATCTGGAAAATCTTATCTTCAAGGAGAGATTTGGAATGATGAGCACAGAGGAGTTTCAAGGGACATGGTTAATGATCTTCAACTACATAAAAGGCTGGCAAGAAACATTAAATAACCAGTTTTCTGTGTTCATCACAGACAGGGCAAGCATAACAAAGGTAAACTCAGGCAAAAAACATTCAGAGAAGGTCTAACGCTGGGACGAAGCAGTGCTGGAGCAGGCTGCCCAGGGAGGTCTGCAGAGCCTGCTTCACTGGGGCCAAGAACAAGCTCTGCCCCAGGAACAATACAACTAGTGCTGATCATGGCCCGGGGCATGGGGTGTCCCACACGCCTCCTCTGCCTTTAGTAGTGCACATCAAAGTGCCAAATGGATTGAAACTCTTCCTGACAGCTCCGGATTAGAGAGAGCAACGGGTTTGCTTTCTCAGTATAACTGATTACAGCAGTTAAAGCAGCCACCACGGAAGGCTCTCCATAGCAAAGTTAACATTCAAACTTACCATTTTCAGTTTTCCATCAGTGAAGTATGGAAAACTCTTCAAAGACTGACACACTATTGTCTTCTAGCATAAAGCAGCCATGGACAGCTTTCAAACCTGATTCCTGCCCATAAACTGACAGCACCTTCTCTGGACTGGCCACGGCTGGCTGCTCCCAAAGGGCAAGGTGGCGGGGCCAAGGGTGGCCCAGGGCAGGCAGTCCCTCACCAACCCAGACACAACCCTACAGGCCCCAGTCACGGCTGGTGAGAGGGTCCATCAACGGCCCCAGGTGTGGCAAGGAAGGAAACGTGGCCAGGGTCCAGCTAGAAGCAAAAGAAGGTGGAGCTGGAGAGAGGACTAGAGACAAGGCTGTGGCATGAAGCAGAGACACCCACAGCACAGGTCAGGAAAGGGCTCAGTGCCCAGACCCAGGCTTAAATAGAGCTCCCAGCCCAGGGGCAGAGGGTGTGGGTGACCAGGTGGGGCTCATGAGGGCAATCAAGGTCTACGAGTGCACTCCAAGCCCTGACACAGAGGAGCACTTCTGTACCCCGAGCTGCTGGGTGCTGGGACTTTCTGTGACATGCACCTGGAGGACTTGGGTCCTCTAGACACCACCACAATGGCACGTAGCTACACTCCTCTTTATTTCCCAAGCAATTCCAACTGCTGTAGCTTTGGTGATGACAGCTAAAGCAAAAGTGGATTTGCTGTGGTGATCTGGAGGGTTTCTAATGCTCAGCTCGCAGTGGTGGGCTCACAACTGCCCTGTGGTGGCACAACTTCAGTGATCCTGTTGCTGCACAGGAGTTTATTAAAATACTTGATGTTTAGAGCACATTTCTGGTGTGGGATTAAGAAGACATCTGGTATCCATGGGAAAGCATAACTGATGATGTCCTGAAATTTCCGCAGCATCCCTTTAGCCTGCTTAGCCCTTTGCTATGGCATCCACGCACTGGCTCTGTGGAGTTTGAGGCACAGAGGAAAATCAAATTTGTCCGAGCCGCTTCATGGAGAGACAGCTAATGTGAAGCCACGAAGCTGGTTACGCTGTTAGACCTGTCTATGCAGCGATGTACTGACACCCTGAAATCTGTAGTTTATTTAATATTTGGCATTAAAAAAAAAAATTCTATGAATAGCTCATCAGTCTCTTCTGTTCAGCAGATAGCGGGTTTGGATGTCTGTTGGTATGCATAAAGGAAGCCAGCACAATGAAAAATGCTCTTTCTGATGGACAAATAATCTTGCAGATATAGGAAGCACCTGATTTATTTCGCTATGGCATCTGTACCAGACAACACATGAAGAATAAGTTTGCGTGTCTATTTGTGTGCATTCATGGAAGCAGACAGAGATACCTGCCTTGGCACTGGGGGCTGCCAGACTGAGACAGGACTTTGGCGATGGGAGACTGTCCGCGTTGAGGCTGTGATTAAAGACTGAATCTGGAAGCAGAAAATTCTTTTTTGTCTGGCCCTCTCTGCCAACATCTTTGTCTTCCTGGTTTAAAAGTATCATTGCTGCCTCCATGGTTGTGCTTAATTTAGGTGGTGATACAGTCTGTGGTGTCAAGATTTTTATCTTAAAATACTATGGATATATTAAGTAATTAAGTCATGACAGACAAGGGGAGGTGAAAACACAAATCAAGTATTTTTTTGGTGAGAGTTGTCTGAAGAACGTTCGCTCACAGTTTGTTAAGTTGAACATGAGTAAATCTTTGTGAGACCACAAACCACACGATGATACAGCTTAGCTGCAAGGGCAAGGAGTTTGAATTGCCCAATGCACTGAGCTGTTGGAGAAGGATCACTGAAATCTACTGATGTGAGTCACATTATTCTCTCATGGGGAAGTCCATTTATTATCCATAACAAGAAAACTGGTGTAGCGTGTGGCATGTGGCCATATTTTCACATTTCATGGAATAAACTGGGATGTCGCGGAGAGAAGCAAAGTTCTGAGTCCAGTGGCTCTTGCCACACTGTGTTGACCGTGCTGGGCTGGCCACATTAAAGGCACATCCTGTGAAGGAATACATTCTGACTGACAGGGTTTATGCCTGTATTTTTTTCTTTAGTTATTTTAAGTAAAGTGAAAATTCACTTAATGGCATTTCCTTTCATCAGCACATGAATTTTTTAAACTTTAGAGCCTCAGATAAGGCACCTGAGTGAAGTGACTTCACTACAAGCTCTGGACAAATCACATCTCTGTAAATGAAGGAACTTGAGTTTAAAGATGTTTAACATGAGATTTCTTCCCTGATGAGTGGAAGCACCACCCCTGAGAGGAACCTCCATGCCCAGTCCTTTATGGGAGACACCAGCTGCTGTCTGCATCTTAATACAGTGGCAAAAGGGCAGCCAGCCTAGTGGGTGCCACCATACCGCTGGTGACATTTCCATAACGACTCCCCGCGGCTGGGGTACAGGGGCTCTTCTACAGGGACAGACAGTTGTGACCCTGCCAAGGCAATTTGCAACGACAGATAATTTACCCTGTTGCAGATCACACGGCTCCTCTTGTTAATTGTCCTTGTCACTGGATGGACTTGTGCCTCGTTTCGAGACAAAGCCTTTCCTGCTGGCAGCCTCCACACCGTGCATCGTCCTGCCCATTTAAATACTCCTTTGCAAAATTGCCTCCTATCGCCAATCTTCCTCTGATTACACATGCCTAGGCTTAGATCTGAGACCTTTCCCTTCCTCCTCTGCATTAGCTTAATAACCTTGTAGAGTTTTCTAAAATGGTGTCACAGTTATGGTTGTCTTTCCGAACCCTTTTCCATTTTCCACCATTCTTACTGGAGACAGGACACAACATTTTCCACAGTGCTTCAGTAACCATCTCGGTCCCCATAAATTGGTTTTGGCTTTTACTTAATATATTTTTTCTCCAACGTTCTTTTTGTCTCTGTGCACAGAATCACTTTGGGCCACTGTTTTCCAAAAGACAGGGTGGAAAGCGAAGCTGTTCCCCACATGCGAGGCTCTCAGATTCATGGCTTTCCACTCAGCTGAATTAAAAAGAACGCTTCCTAACAGTTTGAGTGCCACATTCTGTATCATTTTTAATTGGAGAGTGCCCTATGTAAAGATTATTTTCAGAAAAAAGCTTGGGATGCAATTAAACATATTCAAATAAAAATTCTGTGCCAGGCCCTGAGGTCCTTTACTTTAATTTATTAATGTAACACTGCTCAACCACTGAATATGGTTGAACAGCACTTTGTTGAAACAATTACTGTTTAATAATGGGCAACTTCTGGCCTTGCATGAGCTTCCACTTCGTTGGGAATTGCATATGCACTCCTCCCAGGGCCGAACTTGGCCTGGAGTATATGGGACACAAACAAAACCAGATATGCCTTCCTAAGCATGAGAAAAGTTCTCAAAATAAATAAAAGTCTTCTTCATTTGGCAGTATCACTTTACTGAAGAGCTTTTTATTAGCAAGGTGAATTTTATTAGCAAGATGAAAATTATTAGCATGCCTTTTTTCCTGTTCTTTTAAAACAAGGACTTGGAAGAATTACTGAAACCCACTGTTACACATTGTTTAATTTAATTAATTTCTTAAATTAAAGTGTGTAAGTGGAACAAATCAGGTGACATGTAAAGCTGCCAAAATGCTATTGTTAAAAATAAGAAAGCTTTCCAGGTAGACACTACGGGAATGGGTATTATTGTCCATGGAGACAATAACACAGTCCGTAAGACAGCTTTTTTCTCTGCCAACCATTGTGGTAAACATTTTCTAATCAGTGAACAAGTCTGTATGAGTATCTCTACTGCCATAACAATGGTCCTTGGTGGGTGATTCTGTAGAAGGTTTATTATCAAGTTCCTGCTGACATTAAAGTTGATGACAGCTATTGAGGTTTCTGTAAGTATCTCCTATGTCCTGGGACATATTCTCCCTTGCACTATTTCCACGTGGATTTTTCCTGATACCAAGTTGAGAAAGAAAATGAGTATGAAATGATAGCTTACATTAATTGGGTGAAGATTTTACTCAAATCACTCAGTAGTATCTTTTATTTTTCAGGCACTGGAAATGGCTGAATGGGAGGTTATTACTTTTTTATTTTATTAAACCAATTCACATTTAGAAGCATTGCTTGTCACTGGAATATTTGTATGGAATTAGTGGAAAGTGCTATAGCAAAATGTGTAAATGCTGCATTGACTCTATTTACAATGCCAGTGTTCGTGCCCATTAAGAAAACTCATCATATGTCCTTATGGGCTACATATATCACCTCTGGAGAATGTATATTCCAGGGCCAATAACAAGTTACATGAGATAAGAGAGTTTAAAAGCCCAGCCTGTGAGTGTTTATGTGCACATTATGCAGCAGCAGCGTGCGCCGTATGCAATGCACGCCGTAGGCGATGCTCACCTGCCCAACCTTCCGCCAGCAGCTCCCCTGCCACCAGTCACGGGTAGCCCTGAGGAGACATGGACGTCTCACTGTGCACACCCACAGGCCAGCGGTTTGTTCGAGCACACGACACTCAAGCCAACACGGAAGGGCAGGTCCGAAGCGCGGAGGTGCAGCACGAGGGGCAAGGGCTGGGGTGGAAGCCTGAAGATGATGACCTCCGTGGATCCAAGCGCCAGCATCTTCTCTGTCTTCCCTGTCTCTGCAATCCTCTGACAGCCCCTCCCTGCTGCTCGGGGCTCCTTTGGGACCAGAGCTGAGCACTTCTGCTGGGGGTCCGGGGCCCTTTTCCCTTGGTTCAAGTGGCACTGGGCGGTGCCACAGTCAGCCCTTGGCTGAGATGGTGTGTTTGGTAATTCAGATAAATGCTGTGTATTTCACAGGGGTGTAGGAGGATGTGGGCTTGTCTGTGCGTACAACGCACCACAACGTTAATAATTTCAGCAACAGCAACACTGAAATGAGCTAAATTCAGCTCTCATCCTGATCCTCTGACCTGTTAAAATAACTGTTGAAAATGCTGCATCCAAAAGAGGACGCTGCTGCTGTCATTGCCTCTGGCTATTATTGGCACAAAGAAAAAATGGCATTTCATGCTCTTCAACTCAGGCTCTGTTTTCGGGGAACAGCAGGCCAAAAACTAAAAAAGGATCTGCCAGCCTGTTTACTATCCTACGTGCCCACATAGTCCCAGGGGCACTCTCCCAGTGAGAGCACGGAGCTCAGAGACTTGTTGCCCCGCTGCCTCCAGATGCTGTGGTCCATGGTCCCAGCACTCTGCCCGGTTTGCCATCTGGCCCAGTAGAAAACATGAGCCATGGTAGCCATTCTTCCTGCTCCCTCCAAATACGTAGAAGCTGCTGAGTTTCACGGGGATGTTCCGAACCAGCACTCTGACCAGGGTGGTTTCTTAGCTCTGGCAGAGAAGAAAATTTCTAAACACAGAAGCCAAGAACAAATGCAATGTGTTGACATCCATGCCAAATGTACTGCAGAAGATTACGGTGACAAGTAATAGCATCACCCTAGTATTGCCATTTCACTAAGGACTTCCAACGAGCGCAGACAGGGCTGGTTGCCCTGGACAGGACATTGGAAAGCTGAGCAGGATTGCTGTTCCCACGTGAGGCTGGAAAAAGGAAAAGAGAAAATGTGGTTTAAAGCTGAGATGCTGGCAGAGTTACAAATTCTACCACTTGAGGGGTTAAAAACATTTGAAGCAGATCTCTAATGGAAAGGCATACAAATCTTGGAAAAGAATCTGTAACTCATGGCACAATGGGGACAGAAAGTAAAAAGGAAAGTAAAAAAGTGTCAGGACTTAAAATAAGTGAACAAAAGAATAGAACAACATGAATTAATAAACTCATCTCACTGCTAAATGTATGCTCTTTTCTAATTTTTTAAAGCTAAATATTTTACAAAGACCTCCAATATTTCTGTAGTCTTTACAGTGCCGACCTCTTCTTGGATAATTTACTGTAAGAGACACGGACAAGGTGTTGTACTGATTTCCCTCTAACTTGCTATCAATAGCTGAAGTATTTGCAATTAACTAATTATATAGAAAATTAACCTGCTCACCTGAAAAGAACAGAAGACTTCAGATTTGACTCATTAAGATCATCGTGTTTTCTGAAGGAAATTGTGCTGCGAAGATTAAATGAAATTCATAAGGGAAGAACCAATTCCATTGAATAATTAACTTAATAAGTACCAAGCTCCTATCACTTGTGTTCCCACTGCAAGCTAATCTTTCATAAGGCCTGTGCATCTTCTCTTCAGTGTACAGCAAACACTGGCAGCAGATGTTGAAGAACAGGTACAGTGCTTGAGCATGGTAATGCAATAAAAGTAGTTTAAAAGTACTTGAAAAAATGAAGACGAGCATTTGTGGGAACATACTTTGTTCATCCCCTGGGTACTGTAATCAGAAGTCACAGAAAAATAGGGTTACGGCAAAACAAATTGCCGGCAGTGACCTTTTTTGCAGGATTGAATTCAAAGGTCTATTTTAGCTTGAAATGAGCAGCCGCTTTTGAGTGGCTGCACTGTGGATCTGCAGCCACCGCTTCCAGAGAAGGCATGCAGTGCCGGGCGGTTATCACAGCTGTTCGTGACCAAAGACAAAAATCCACCACAGTCCCATGCTCAGGGACACTTCTGCTCCGTAGGTGGATGCTGCTTGCAGGGGAGAACACGCAATGGGACAGCCGCCACCAATCCCCCTCTCTGCTGGAGGGACGCCCTCCAGTTCAGCAGCATCCTTCCTGCAGCATCACCCCGACCTCCCTGTGCCAGCATTCCGGCATCCCACCGTTCCCAACAGCAGAATGCCTTTGCAAAATGCAACCCAGAAACCCATGACGTGCCATTCATGTGTACTAATAACAGCTGTCCTTTCTTTCCTGAAATGACATTTGCAAAGTCCTTGAAAACTATTAGTGTTTTTATCCCTTCCTTTCTTTGCCTCTGGCATTTTAGCAAGAATGCAGGAGGCACCGCTCAGAAGGCAGGTGCGCACTCCCGCTATTCCCTGCCTGCTCTGCAGAGCACTTCCAGACGACCTGCAGAACTACTGCTGTCCCAGCCCCGAAGACACCCATCAGCCCATCAACAACAGTATTATGTGCTTGGTCAGTCTCAAACCAACGCAAAATTTCAAAAAGCTCTCTGACCAAATCAAAGTAAGGGATAACTAAACCTCAGGGGCTCCTTCCTCGCTCACTGTGTTTTCTCTGATGCACAGTAAATATGATTTTTAAACAATTAAAAAACCTAAAATATTAAGAAAATGATGGAATAACAAAAAACAGAGATGAGTTTTTAACAGAGCGAATGCGTGAAAGGAGGGGATGTTTCCAACCACTGAAGTTAGGTGCTGCACGCAGGGACACGTAAGAGAGAGCTTGGGTGTCCACAGTGCAGATTTCATTTTATTTTTTCCCATGTCATATCCATGCAATGCAATATTGGGATTTGAGAATTAATGTAAAAAAAAAAAAAAAAAGGTTGATGCTCCAAACCTGACAGGGCTCTAAGAAATATTAAAATAGAAATACTCTACTTGAGAATTTAACTGCAGTCTAGGGCACAATTAGTGAGCAAATACACCATTAATTGAAAGGATCAAGGGCATAGCAGGACTATTATAAGAGGACTGGCTGTAGTAATATCACGGTTAACTGAGTGACTATTTGCCTGCACTTGAATAGAGAGCAGAACTAGTAATTAATTACTTGTATTTCCATTTTCCTCTGGAGCTATGCCATTTCCCAACTGCACTGATCACCATGTAAAATACACTATTTCTTGGATCTGGACTGTTGGAAATGGTGTCTCAGCAGTAAAATTTCTGATTCATTGTTGCCAGTATTACATCCCCTTCTCTGAAACACCGTTTGGTGGCTAAAATGAATACCTGTGGAGAGAAATGGGAAGAATATTCATCTCTGGGATGTCTTTGAGTAAGAGCTAGGTTCGAGAAGCTTCTTCGGTATATGTGAAGAAATGTTTTGGTTCCTCCCAAACAGATTTAGAGAGCTATGTTGTATCTCATTACTGCTAAGTACATTTCAATGCACATCCTCCACATCCCCTGACGTTTATTTGTCATGTATCCCCCACTCCAACCACCTCTTCCACTCCCTTCAATCCAAGGGAAAAAAAAAAGCTGCTTCCTTCTGGGTTAGACCAAAACAGTTCAGTATTGTCAAGGTCCTTTCAAGTAATGTTTGTTTTATAAATAAGATGTCTCTGAATTTAGTAGTTTTCTTTCTTGCTTGGAGAAATTCTGTGAAGGAAATGTGTAAGTGATGAGCTTGACACTATCGTGCCGGGGATTTTCAAGGCAGTTTTGAGGAGCTGTTCAAGCAAAGAACAGGAAGATGTATTCATTTTAACCTCGGAGAACAAATGGTTTCCAAAAAGGTCACATTGCTGCGAGTCATGACATTATGATCCTGATCTCATGAAGCTGGTATAAACTGGCCAGCAGTCACATTTGTTCCTCTCTTAAATCAAGATCGTATTTCCTTTGCAGCCATAGCTTTGTGGAGTAGCGTCTGGGTGAGGCTCCTGTGCCCTGTGTTATGTCCAAAGGGAGACACGATGATCACCAGCATCTCTTCCAGTAAGAAAAAGAATAAAAATTTAAACAGATGGCAGTCAACTACTTATTTCTCTCCTGGACTGTTCCCCTCGTGGCTCCTGTCATCGCTGTCTGCCAGCTTCTACGGCCAGATCCTCCCTGCATTGGGCCCTGTAAACATGTATCTCCGCAATGAGCAGCACTGCGACTTCCACCATTTCATTATCTATCTTAATGGAAGCTCCTCCTTCCACTTTTTCTTGAGCCTCCCACCTGCTATACTGAGGACTGCATTCAAAACCCACCTCCTGCATTGTTCAGCTCAGAGAATGAGGACCAATACCTTGTTTAAGAAGGAGGAGGTGTGAGAAATGCTGATGGCATCTCAGTCAAGAATACAGCACCTTTGACAGAAGAGCAAACAGCAGACCTCTAGACATCCAAGTAAGTTTCAGGGGAAAAAACCTTCCACATCAATAAACTTTGGCATGTGTTCAGTTAGATGAGCTTCTGTTAGCTTTCTTGAGAGTAGGTGTCTTACAGGGTTTTTGGTTGATAGTCCAATGGTTCTCCTTTCAAGCACCGGACAACATGGATTGCTACACCCACACAAAAGGAAGGACACTACTGCTTATAAACAGAGAGAAACACTGTCCTCTCTTCTTTGCATAGCTTTCCTGATGGTCTGAGCTCAAAGTACGTCAATACTTTGAGATATCTGCTGGGTTTGAACTCAGTTTGCAACATATGGACCGCGTGATCTCTGGAGGTCCCTTCTGGACCTTGCCCATCTATTCATATCGTACCAGGTAAGAGTCATCAGCCCCGAGAGGAAATCAGTAACCTGTTCATTACCAGTTTAATAGCCCACACTGAAGTGGTAGTCATTAGTCATTTCCAGACTAAGGGACTCTGATTCTACCCACGAGAATACCTGCTCCTAAAGGTGGAGTCTCTGCTAAAAGTCTCTGGGTGATCCAACCAAAATAGTCCATAGAGGGAGTAATTACTGCTTTCAGTCTTTTTTTTTAATTATTGTTTTTTATTTTATTTTATCTGTGCTTTTCCTGTAATAATAAAATACTTAAGATAACAATTACAACCATTTTTCTTTCTTTATGGGCACCTCTTAACACAAATAACTTCCCTGAACTGTGTGTTGTGTTGGTGGACCTCTAGTAACGCTTGGATGTGTTTATTTCTCACTCATGAATTCAACCTCTTCTTTCTTTTCTGCTGGTCATCCCTTGGAAAGGATTCCCTTCCAAAGGTGACTTTGCAGGCACTTTCCTGGACCCCAGTCACAATCTGAATTAATTCAGGTTGCTACTTAATTCATGTGATATTTCCCCAAAGTGGCAGAATTTATGTCTTGGTCTCTGTGTCTCAGGTTCTGCTTGCATCTTTTGCAAGAAAGCATTGCACAACTCACTAATCCAGTATTTCTGTCCCCAGTGCTTTTATTCTTTAGAAATAAAACATCTACTCTATTTCCTTTATGCATCCCAAGCATTTTTTTACTTCTGGCATCAAATTAAGAGCCAGTGCTGAGCCAGTTGGTGACTTGCCACTCTGACCTTTCCAGCATCACTGCCGCCTTCTATCTGTTCATCGGGCCTGCACGTTGGCTACATGCTCATCTCTATTAACATATCATTTGTTTGCCACCAGTTTCGCCTGACAATCCATACAATCTAATTTTAATTTCTGTCAGTGTTTGTCATATTCATACTTTTTGGGGAATATCTATATATTTACCATCAAAGCAGAGAACAGCATCTGTCTTTGTAATTTTTCCTAAGTAATCCTATTAAAACACCTTCATTTGGTGATCTTCTCTTATTAAAAACCCAGAGATAAAGTCAAATAGCTTATGAGTATGACACAGTTACCTCTATCTGTCAAATCTGTAATCTCCTGTAGGAGTAAAACCAGATCAGTTCACTTTGACACCTGCTTTCCATAATCCATGCTGGCTGGGACTTGGACTGGCCTCATTGCTCGCTTTTTAGCCTGCACCAACTTGTTTATTAATTAAACAGGGATAAATTGACGTCACCTGGTATGTGGCTGCTTGGCCTATCCACTCTGCCTAATGAAATGTTCCTGGCTATGGAGTTTCCCTGGTATTCCCAAAATAAATAAAGGTCAGTACCAGCGGGACACAGCTCTCCCGACCCAGCCCGTTCGGGGTCCTGCATGCAGGTTCCTGCTGACCTGAACATTTCAGGAGAACTTTTCATAAGAAGAAAGGATTGAAGAACTTTTCACCATCCTGTTTAGCATAGAGTGTTCTTCCTGCTTTTTTCAGCTGCAGAAAATAAATATTTATAGTTCCTGCCAGTCTGAACCGTGGCTAACAGAGTATTATTTCAGTGCAGTAATTTGTTGGAAATGCTTCTAGGATTTTATCACTAATGTGATGCATGAAATCATATCAACCTAAATATTTCCTTCTCGTGGTTTGTAGCTCTGCTAGCCCTGCATCATTTGTAAGGTCTTCATCTTCCTCTGCTAACTTCCCCTGTAAAACCGTTTCTCACTCATGGCTGCCATTTCTTCCCCTTCCCCAGGTGCCACGCCATACCAAGCTCGAGGTCCCAGCTCAGCTCTCCCAAAGTGTGGGGCTTTGGGCAGGTCCCTCTGCCAGCTCTTGCCTGTAAAACGAGAATAATAGTCCCGTACTTCAGAGACATCTCATAGGTCCATGACAGGTTACAAAATGCTCTGACTCTGCAGTGGCAAGGCCACAGCTACAAGGGAGAATGGGAAAGCGAGGAAGCGGTGATTTTACCGGTATAGCAAAGAACCTCTGCTTCATGGCCAGATCCTGCCCTCTTTCTCCCCAAATAGTCTCTGCGCAGTGCAGGAGACGTGCATGGGAACTGTGTCCTGGTTTCTCCTGTAGTACTAGAAGAAAAAATAAGCTTTAGAAGTGAACGAGCAAGAAGCTGAGTGGGTTAGGAGAGGAGTGGGAGCAGGGGTTTGTGACAGACAGAGAGGGAGGGAGAGAGAGTGGATAAACTGGTAGTTATTAATCTATGAAAACTTCTTTTTTAACTACATGGCTTCTTCCTGCTGCTGGCTGCAATTTCTACTAACAGGTTATTAATTGCCCAGACACATTCTGTGTTTCCTCAGGTTGCATTTTGCCTGCTAAGAGAAGATATTCATATTTTGACACTGTATAAACCAATTCAGATTTGTTTGAGATTATGATTTCTTATTAAGGTCAGAATTCTTTTTTGCATAATTAAATTAGAATTGTTTTGTGCATGTTAGGATTTGTGATATTGGTTTTGGAAACCAAATACACTTTTATTTCCTTTATTGCCTGTGTACACCGAACTGTTTTGGTGGTGTGGACATGGAAAAAATATGGCATGAAACTATTGGCACTGTAAGAGACTACATTATTTCTGGTCTTACAGTAACATATTTATTTATCATGAGGTTATTCTTTGCACTAAGCTTGAACCCATGCTGATACCTAGGAAAGGGAGATGGAAAAAAGAGATGAAATTAACAAAATACAAAAATCCATGTGGCTATTTGGACATGTAAGAATAACAGATCTCATTGTTGAGGGCGTTTTGGTTTGTGTTACTTTCTGAAGTAGAAGTCCCACTGGAAATAATTACCATTTCCTTAACTGGATGATAAAGCGAAGTAACTAAGCTCAAGCGCTGGTTTTGGGCTAGTTCATGACATCTCAAGGTGTTCTGAATATGGAATAATGTTCTCCCTTTATACTGAAAGTTCTTACGATATTACACATTTCTCTGTACGCTTTTCTTTCTGCGAAACTGAGACTCATTCCTCTTGTTTCAGATATAAAAGACTAGGTAAATACTGTGTCTTGCTCTGACTCTGACTGGTGGGCAAATGTCTTTTCTTGGACAGGTGTGGTACAGCCTTCCGCTGGCACAGCTCTTATAACCCCAACCACCGTGCGCTGTCCTAAAACACAGGATTTACGCACCCAACATTTAACATGGAGATACGGTCATAATCTCTCTAAAAATGCTTCAGTTTTATTTGTTTGATTTATGATTATTTCTTGGTCTCAAAGATACCTGTTTAAACTATTTTTATTGGTAACTGGTGCGCTGAGCAAACCCCCAGACTGCTCCCTCCAGCTGTTTGCTGCCCCGTGCCACCCACTCATGGGGACCCTTCGAGTGAGAAGGCTCAAAATTGTGTCTACAGTTGAGCATATCTTCAACTGATACCACCAACATAGGTGCCTTTCTCAACTGAGGACCATATTCATCTCCTTCAATTTCCATTACTTGTTCATCACTGCTTACACAAAACTGGATGCACAGGGCTTTTTTGTTCCTTATTTTGGTGTTTATATTTAGCATGCTCCTACCCCTCTCTATTTTTATGTGACTTAAAAGTATCACATCTATTTTTCAGAAATAGATTATTTTCAATAGTATAATACTAAAAAAATGCCAGTCCTTCCAAATTTAGCATGATCTTTGACTGAGGGGTAATCTTCTTTGATTTGGGCAAGAAGGGACAAAAGAAGAGAGACTGGCTGAATTCTTTGAGACTCATGTTCTCATCTGTGGGACTTAAAATAATCAAAAAACCCCAATAATATTACAATTCAAATTAAACAGATTAGGAATGAGATTTGGGTAGCTCATAAATAAAAAACTAATATTGTGTTTTCTTCCTTTTGCAATGGAAACCAAAAATATTTAAAATGTACAAAATCAGAGTGAAATTGCATCATCCAATCAACTGTAAGGGAGAGCTGCTTATCAGGGTTCCTTTCACAGCTTTATAAGAAAGAATTTCCAAAATATTCTCTCTAAGTCATGTCTTTGAAATCTCTTTTCTAAGCCCCCCTGGGTTTAGAGCACAAAATAATGCGTACTCTGCTCTTCTCTCCTCACAGGTATTTTTCAGCCCATGGATCTAGAGCCTGTGCTGTTGGTTGGTATCAAACTAGTTTCCAAGATTAATGAAAATTATTAGCAAGAGCGTGATTAATTTTTTGGCAGTTATCTGAAAGCCCAAGCGATCAGTCGCCATTCCACGCAGCGTTCATTTGCAGCGTGTGGCGCAGTGGTAGAACTGAAGCAGGTAGAAGATCAACACAGGTCTTGTTACACAGATTGAGCTGAAGCTGGATTTTTTAATTGTCATTTCTGTTGTCTTCTTAAATATGCCATTTGGAAAGCAACATGGATGTTCTCCTTTTAATAACACTTTCCTTTTTACAACCTGATCATTATAAAAGGACTCTTGGTGTTTTCAAGAAATGGAAAACTCCTGGGGGGCAGTGGGGTTCTGAAAGATTAGACGGGCTTGGCAAAGCTGTTTTGGTGTTGAGCGGTTGCAGTTGTGGATGCCGGCATCAGGGGATGAAAGTAGTATGCTTAGAGTGTGCTATGGAGTTAATCTATCACAAAAAAATACGCCCTCTAGATACGTAGGATATGCCCTCTAGACTGCATTTATTTTTCTGCACTTCTTTTCTAGCATTCCCAGAATGTCTCGGTTTTACGGCTCTAAAATCATTGGTACAACCATTTCGGCATGATTTTGCAGATAGCTGTAGGCTTTTATCACTGTTAGTATCAGCTTCTGAAGGGAGTGAAACAAGCACTCTGCAGCAGTATTTTCACATCCCACATGCATATGTATGAGCAAAGACTAAATAGATTAGAACTTCTCAACCTCAGAAAGAAAAAAAAAATCAAGCCCTGAGAATATGATAGCAGCACCTAAAGTCGAAAATTACACAGAAAGAGGGAATGGGGGGTCATTACCTTCATAAAAGTAAAGTAAAGACCCCAGTCGACTCACCAGGTAACATGTTAAAAACAAACAAAAGACAGTGTTTTTTCATCCGAATGTTAGGCAAACATCTGTCAGGAATGACATTATGTGGTTGTTCTTGCCTCGGGGCAAGTGATGGACCAGATGTCCTCTTGATGTTCCCTTTCAGTCCTGTTTCCTGTGATTCTATGATTAGATTGCAGAACTCATTGGCATAAGCTTTAGCAGTTGCCAAAGTTATAAACATGTTAAAAAAAATTACTGCATAGAATAAAAATCCACAAAGAACTGTTAATCACAACAGCCTGGGTGCCATCTCTCACTCAGGTGGTCTCTGATCAGCTCTTTGCTGGGGAAAGTATTGATCTGCATTTACCCTTTTTCTTGCCTTTTCCCCCAAAGCTTGCCCTTCCAGCTACTGCGGGGGGTGGTTGCCATGTGCTGTTTCTATATGGGATTGCAGATCCTCCCGTGTCCTCAGCACCCAGCAGGAATCAGGAAACCTCCCTTAATATTTCCTTATGGAAAAGACTCCTTCAAAAGGAAGCAGTGCCGGCGTCTGGCATGTTTGCAGCTAACCCGTGCATTGCTGCGTGTCGGTGACAGCAGAGCAGCCACCAACTCTCTGCTCGGGAAAGTGTCCAGAAGGATCATAGAATCATAGAATTGTGTAGGTTGGAAGGGACCTTTCAGATCATTGTGTCCACGCCTGGGATCTGGTAAGGGAGCAGCAGTGGGGTCACTGGTGGGATGCGATTTCAGCCCATCGTGATGGAATTGATATCCAAGTACCATACATACCTACATGACTAGTCTTTGTAGGAAAACATCCATGGGGTGAAGAATATCATAAATTTATTGATGTGTTCACGATGCACCCATGCAGCAAAGCAGGCTGGGGCTAAAAGTGGGACGTGTCCAGAATTACAGTTGCACTCAGCCTTACCAGCCACCTTGCATTTTCACCCATCAAATAGCAGGGTTTTTTTGTAGAACCATATTTCATAGCTAAGGTACTTCTTGCAACAGGAAAAACTAGTCAAGTAATCCAGTGAAGCAGAGTTAGTGTTAAATTAAGACCCCATCCCCTCCCAGAACGGTCCTGGGTACCCTCAGCGCAACAGGCTGTACTGTCACATACATGTAGGAGGCACGAAATGTCGCAAACCTGAGTAATTCCTCTGATCGTCTGCTTCCTTTGTAGTGTTCCAAACCGCCATACCTCTATTAACCTAACAGTGAATTTGTGAAGGTGTCAGAAAATTTTCTGAAGGATGTGACACTACAAATTTGGCTTAGCTAATTAAAAAATGAGATTAAATATTCTGTTACCTACCTTTTCCAAATTTGCCTTAAGAAAAAAAGCCAGATGATGTCTTCAGGCACTGGAACGTGGCAGGGAACTGGGAGTTAAGACAGTACGACACTGGTGCCGTCAGGCACTGAAGGAGATCCAGCTCCAGAACAGGTATTGCCCAAAAGACAAGTCCATCAGTCTAGGCTTTCGTGATGACTTTGAACTTCACCGTAGGACCTGATAGTCCAGTGCAGCAGTTGGGTCCCTTCAGTCCAGAGAAGAGGTTTGAGCCCTGATCCCAAGGACCCCTCCTTACACCATGAGGACCCTCCTTACACCCTGAGGACCCTCCTTACACCCTGGCCAGTATCAGTCGGGACTGCTGGTCTCTGATAGGAACTGGTGCCCACCTCTGCTGAAGCTGAAATTGCTGCCTTGCCCTTTTCCAAGGAAAATACAACCTTTACACCAGCAGTCTGAAGGAAATGGAACACCATATTGCAGTCTGTGGGCAAAGATTTCTAATATATCTAACAAATCTGAGGTGATGGTATGCAAGGCTGATCCCGCTCAGTAGTGCAGCACTCGAGCAACACGCTGGGGTGAGGTGAGGAAATAATGCAAGCAACAAAAAGCCCGTTAGCGTGGATGGCTTTGGTTCACGTCCTGGAGAAAGTCTTAAGACATGAGAGTGTAAAAAGAGACCGTAATGAATTGCGGCTTGGGCTTACTGAAGATACATCCTTCCAGATTAACGTAGTATTATCAAGGAAAGATTTGATATGTAGCTGTTTTTCGAGGCAAGGAAAATTCACAGGATCAATCTGTCTGAATTTTTATAAAACGTTTAATAAAGCACCACACAGGAAATAATCTATTAAAGTGGAATAATATAAGAAGTTGTAAACTGAATAAGAACTTCACTGAAAGGGAAACAGCGAGACGTGCACCAGGGGGGCCGGCTGGGCGAGCGGCAGGGTGAGCTGCTGTCCTCGGGGCCGGCTGGAAACGCCACATTAGCACGTCTGTCCCCAGAGCGACAGCGCACAAAGTGAGGTGGTGTCGTACAGAGGAAAGCACGGTACGGGGGTGCTGACGGGAGCTGCAGATTCCCGCGCTGCCGGGGGCACGGGGCTGTCCCGGCACAGCGCGGCCCCCGCGTGCCGGCCCTGCCACAGGCGAGGGCTGGGCCGGGCCTGCCTAAGCCTCCTGGCATTCTCCTCGCAAGAACGGATTCTCCTCTGAAATGCCCAGGTTTCTCAATGGGCACGTCGAGGGTTGAAAACCTAAATAAACCAAGCTTTGTACTGAAAAACCGCAGGGTCTCAGAGAGCATTTGGCCGAGGCTCAGCTCCGCAGCTGACGGAGACGTGCTGCTCCCCCAGGCCCGGCCCACGCTGCAGCGCCGCAGTGCAGAAGGCTTCCAGATGCTTTCTCTCTTATCTCTTATTTTAGAAACTCTGCAATGAGAAGGAAAGGGACCTTAAGGGACTTACTCTAATGCATTTACCTGCCATTTTCTCTGAGACAAGCTGTGTTACTCTGCATTTTAAATTAACTTCTCTCCTTCCTTTATAAAGCAAAATGAAAGACAGCTCTGTTGATTTAAAGTGAAATGTTGAGTCGTTACTCACTATACTTATAGGTATCCACGTTTTGAGATAATGTTGATTTTCAGTATTTCATACCACTCCAGGCAGGCTGTGTTACTAAGGGCTGTAGGCTGGAATATGGGATTTCCTTTTGACAGGCTATCCCAATGTTCAGAGACATATTTTGATCCTTATTCTGAGATGTATTACATTTAATCCCCAACTACATGGATACAAAAAGCTCCAGTTTCCTGTGGGATCAATATTCTAGTACTTCGACATACGACATATGTCAAAACAGTATAATAAAATCTAATAGTAAATAACATCAAATTAATAATTATATACTTGAAGTAAAGGGAACAAAACATCTTTATTTCAATTAAACAAAATACTGTTGAAAAAGTAACAAAATCAACACATTACCACGAATCTATTTTATTTTGGTGAAACTGCTTTTTTCAATTAAAATATTTCAGTTAGCATGTTACTGTATAAAGCACTGAAGTTCCTCCCTTGATGCCTGCAGAAATTAGTGTGGCCTTTGATATAAACCTAATTAATTTGGACCTCCTTTATTTGAATTTAATTGAAATTTTTCACAGACATATATATTTATTGATCTGGAACATATGAAAGGCAATTTACCAAATCTCTTGCTCCATACATTGCAATTACAGACAGAAAGAATACGGCAGGACATAATTTAGCACGTTGAGTCTATTAGTTTATTTCATTCAAACTGAAGCAAGTCAGCAGGAAGAGTCAAATGAAACTGAAGTTCTCTGGTTAACTTCAAACGTGTCACAGTACGAAAGGGAATACCTTTGGCAAAATTTTACCTTGCTGTGGGTAACACTTTAAAAATTACTAGTAGAGGTGGCTACTTTACAAATAATATGTTTTTGTCTTCTGCACGCAAATGACTCACTGGACATCCCGCTTAGCGGAAAGGGACAGGCTGGCGTTGGCCAGGTCCAGCCGTGCTTTGTGCGCCTCGGAGCACCTGCCCGCTCTCCTTGGAGAAGTCACACCCGTACACGATCTCAAGCAACAAGTTCATTGCTAATTCAAGTGCGGTTCAATTAGCAGAGTACTTTCTGAGCCTGGTCTACGAAGCATTTTTCCCCCTATTGTCCTCTAAGAATGACTCCAAGTGGGCGGACGATGTTTACTGTCATTACACATAACTCACCATGTCTCCAGGTGGCTGGAAGAAGATGTGGAGGGTGGTGGCTCTGGCCTGCAGGAATGAGTTGCTTTGGTTGTTTTGTTTGGGTACACTCAATTTGTATTACACTCAAGCATGTGGAGTCAGGTGTTGAGCAAATAGTTGATGATGGAGAATAAGTTTTTCACTAGGTCAAGGAAACAGGTGTTTAAAGTGGACAGGAGCTGGTGTTGATGAGGTGATGTTAAAGTTCGGTGACAGGCAAGTCCTGCCATCAACTGAGGCACTGAGCCCTTCCTCCCTCTGCATGCAGACCTCCTTCCACAGGTCCTCTGGGAGACAGAGGGGGACAGAGACCCCTGTGAGAAAGACGGATTACAGGAGCGATGAGGGAAACCCACCAAGCTGTCCCCTGCATCTGTGCTCACACTGGGGAGGGAACAGCTGCTGACCACCCCCTCACACAGCGCCCGTGCTGTCACCATGGCTTGGTGGAGAAGTCCTCCTTGACCTTGAACTGTGTTAAGGTTGTGTGCTGTTCCCGTTATCATGACCAAAAATTATACCTTCTAACTACTCAGTGGATTAAAATTTCTGAGTGACTTTTTTTCTCTTTGTACACATACGCATAACTCTAAACATTTCTACCCAAGGCGTGGGAGCAACCGAGTAGTCCCCAGGCAGGGCACTCACTGTATTCCAGCATTTCCTCGGCAGCGCTGAGTGATCTGCTTGCGGAGGAGCAGTCACAGCTCAGCGGTCTCCTCTCACAGCGCGTGGAAGTTCAGCGTCACGGCAAACAGCGCAGCCTTGGCTGCGGAGCCTGGTCCGCATTCTCCCTCTACGCTGGGTGGGCATGAATTTTTCAATTCATACATCATTTACAATTTGCTGCAGCGGTTCCACAAAATCAGGAAGCTTTAAAAACTTAATGAAAGACAATATATTTTTCTGACTGTTGTTGAAAGATAAGTAATTTGTTGCATTGCTCTGGGAGCCTGGAAATTCGTTATAAAGTGGAGATAAGAGGAAAAAAACATTCAAAACATTACTTCTTACTTTGAAAGTTTCATGGTTCTTAAAGCTTGGTATATTGAGAAATTAGCCACAGTGGGTCTACTGCCTGATCTGCAATGACAGATAGGCACGAGGGTCACTCCTTTCAAAACTGGGCTCTTAAATACCATCATATATTAATATTTACATATTTTCATAACTTAACATCTTCATCAGAAGCCTAGACAATGGGACAGCATGCACCTTCAGCAAGTTCACATGTGACCCCATCGTGGTGGAGCAGGAGGACAGGGACTGGGACAGGCTGCAGAAAAGGGCGGAGGGGAGCCCATGTGCCGAGTCCCGTACCTGAGCTGCCGTAACCCCACACATGGGACAGGCTGGGCTGCCTGGAGAGGGGGCAGCTCGGCAGAACCGGGCCTGGTGGTCCAGGTGGCCAGCAAGTCAAACAGCAGACAGCGATGTGCCCTTGCAGCTGTGGAGGCCAACTGACTCTTGGGCTGCATCAGCCAGAGTGCAGCCAGCAGGACAAGGGAAGAAATTGTTCTCTGTTAAGCACCTCCTCTGGTGGCATCTGGAGCACTGTGTCCAGTTTTGGGCCCTCTAAGGACCAAAGAGCTTTGAGGAAGCTCAGGACCAAAGCCTGAGGAAGAGCAGGAGAAGAGGGGACCTCATTGCTGTCTTCTGCTAGAGGGGGGTTATAAGAGAAAGCACCGACAGGTTCTCCTCAGAGGAGCAGAAGCATTGCAAAAGGATGACAGGCAACAAATACAAATTGCTGCAAGAGAACTCCCAACAGGATATTAGGAAAAATATGCTGAGCAGCTACTCAGAGAGTCTCTGGGACCTCCATTTTTGGAGATTCTTCAAACTGGACTTGAGAAGGCCTCCACCTTCATCTAAGGTTGGAGTTGGCTTTGCTTGCAGCAGAAGATGGGACTTCTGAGGTCACTTCCAACCTACATTTCTCTATGATTCAGCCAGCCCCCCAAATATGCCCACACGACTGTGGTTAACAAAGCCCTCTGAACATCACATTAATGAACAGAAATACAGGGCAACACATTTATCTAGATTTTAGCATATGTAAAAGTACCACATAAAACAGTCTATCTCATTAGAGTCAGCATGGCACTGGGCATCGTTTCCTAACGGTCTTTTATCTTTCTTGCAGTTTCTGGTAACCCTCAATAGTCAAACATTGATTAAAGTAACAAAAGAAACCAAAGTTTGGTTATGAATAATTGGATATGAATAATAGCACTGAAGATAAAAGACAGCATTTAAAAATTGTTCCTCTTATATAGCATAATACAGTAGAGATGGTGATGTTATTAAATCTGCCCTTAACATTAACTAAAATTAACCCAGGGGAAAATATATTTAAAAGAAAAAAATAGATACATATATCTCAGAGCAAAATGAGAGAAATCACCTGATTAGCACTGACCAGCTAGCCTATCGGTATTGGATTAAACTATATAGCAAAATAAAGACACACAGAATAAATCGAAGCTATTTTTTGCTTGTATAACTGAAGGAAAAATCCTCAATTTTTAAAAACTCCAAGTTGCTGAATGTAACGCAAAGAGATGAGCACTGTCACTGTGGCAGGCAGACTCTTACTTTATTAAAAGAAAATAGCCCCTTGGTTACAGAGGGCCAAAAACCTTGTCTGAAACTTATCACCCCAGCATAAGCCAACCTATACAATTCTGAAGGTGAATTTCCCACACTTTTCAATAACCTTCGAAAGGAGAGAAGATGAGAAATAGGATGTCAATTAACAGTAACATCCCCTGGCAAATCTGTTTCCTAAAATAGGAGCTCTGGTCCCGTATCAGATTCTCCAGACACCAGCCATCAGCATTAGCTACAGGAAGATGCCTGCAAGGAATAAAAGTGGGCCAACGGAATGAAACGGCATTTCATCTCAAAGAGGGCCGGCTCTCAAGGTGAGGAGCGCTTGCCTAAAGCAAATGTTATTTACATTCTGGGTGGCATTCAGCCAAACAGAAGGGAATTATTGTTTGAAGAATTAGGTCTAAAATAGCTGGATGTGGCAAAAAACGCAGTATATACCCTCTATGACAAGGCATACCAAGAGACTTCTTTTTTCAGCTTTCTGTTCCTCTCTTTTTCTGTGCTTCTATGCTTCTTTTTAAAGGATCCACCAGTGGCAGTCATCACACAAAAGTTATTGAGATCTTTCTGCATTTATACCCATGACAACCTTGTTTACGTTCTTACAAAACGTGTTGCGAGGAAGCAGCACTTTGCTAAATCCAACCGCGCTATTATCAGTGAATCTTCCTGCGTAGCTGTGGATCCAGCTGCAGTGGTCACGGAGCCACGCACACCGCTGCCCCTTCCCTCTCTTGCAGCAATGCCTTGGTGCCTCCCCATTCACCGGCCGTGTTCCAGCTCCATTTCAGAGGGAGATGGCATGGGCTCGGGGGCTGGAGGGAATGTCACCGTGCCCTCCACACACCTCAGAGGCTGCCCCAGCCCAGAACTGCTGCAGGGCACAGCAATGTCCTGGGAAAGCGCCGCTGTCCTGGTCCTCCGCTCCTCCCTGGGCTTCTGCAGAGGCCACCGAGCCACAGCCCTCGAGCCCTTCGGGGCCCACACTGCAGGACATGCTGCAGGACACAAGACACATTCTCCGGGTTCATATCCTTAGGCAATATGATGCACGCACCTCTTCCAGGAAGAAGAAAATGTATGTTTTAGAATCACAGAATCATAGACTCGTCTAGGTGGAAGGGACCTTTAAGATCATCGAGTCCAACCATCAACCCAACACTGCCAAGGCCACCACTACCCCATGTCCCTCAGCACCACGTCTGCCCGGCTTTTAAATCCCCCCAGGGATGGCGACTCCACCACTGCCCTGGGCAGCCTGGTCCAGTGCTTGATAACCCTTTCGGTAAAGAAATTTTTCCTAATATCCATCCTAAACCTCCCCTGGCACAACCTGAGGCCATTTCCTCTTGTCCTATCACTTGTTGGGAGAAGTGACCGACTTTTAACATCACTTCTCCTGACAGCCACCACAGCTGGCTGGCGTGGGGAGGGAAAGGTGCTGAGAAAGTATTGCCTGAGACATCTGCGTTTACTTACCTCCTTCCCCTGTGTTTGAAAGGAAAAGCACTAGAACTCTCCCATGGTTACCAATGATGGTGAATGCAAATCACACTAACAATAGCTTCATTTATACAGTGATAGTTTGAGTAAAGGTGAGGGTTCAGCTATATTTGAAAGTAGACACGAAATAGAGTAGGGAATGAATCTGAAGTTGTTCCTGAAATATGACATCTCTTGAACATCTTGAAAAAGAAAATAAAAGCAAAGGGAGAGAAAGGAGAAAGTGGAAATGGAACAAATGTCTTGTTCCTAGCTAACGTAATTCATCTTGAAAGTCGGTAGAGCAGAGTTAGGGATTTCTAGCTTTTGTGAAGTATCTCAAATTATATAAACTCCAGTTCTGGTCTTCAGAGTCAATTAATTCATACTTGTTTCATTCAAAGAGTCAGGGTAATTCTACATTTAACACAAAGTTCATGTCTGTGATATGTCGGAGATAGAAATAGCTGACTATTTAACAGCAAGAGACTCCTCCTGTAATGTTAGTTGTGATTTCTTCTCATAAGAATTCCCATAATGTTGAGTTTGGAATATATTTCACTAATGAGGGGGGAAAAAAAATAGTGTCTAGAATTCTTTTCTTATCAAAGCACCACTGCTCAAGGTATACAGGAGTGAAACCCAGCCCCTGTACGCAGGTTATGAGATTTACTTTTTTATAGCAGGGCAAACAGAAAAAAAAAAAAAAAGCAGCAACAGGAACCTGCATCTGGATGATGGAGCAGCAAATGAAATACTTAAAAATGGAAATGGGCAGATTCACAGCTGATTAAGCATGTTATTGTCACTGTCATTACTGTGCAGAGAGTGGCTGTTGAGTTCCCTCAAAAGGAAATTGCACACAAAGGCTTTGTGCATTTGTCCATCGAGAGGTTCTCCGAAGGAGACAGCTCTTCATTCCCTCTCCAGATGGTTTGCTGCCGGAGCACCCAAGAGACGCTAAGAGTGAGCGGGGCGTCGCGCAGACCTGGCGTGGGAGAGCACAGCTCCTTTTCCAAAAGTCAGAGCTCAAAGTGCTGAGACCCAACCAGTGCTCCAGAGCGGGCGGTGAGGGGAGGTCTCACCTCGCCTTCCAGAGCAAGAACCTGCCCCAGAGAAACATAATTCAAAATTGCTAAGAAGCATGGTCTTATTTTTTTTTTTTCCTAGGGTTGCTGAAAAGGAAATGGGTCTTGCAAGGCCTGGATTGCAATGGTGTATATATTGTACATATATTGTATGCATATGTGTATCTATATATATTTTTTTTTAAAATGGTATGTATGTATATATTGTGTATGTGTGTCCAAATATATGCATATACATAGTGTTGATGAGACTGTTCGGAAGGCTGGTAAAGGAGGCCCCTTTACAACTTCAAAACCAAGCTTTACTAGACAGACATTCACTAACAACAAACTATCAGTGGTTTGGTTTTCATCATTACCAACATATACTGCAGTAATTAGTCCTTAACGACCTTTTCCTGAGCACTGTACAGCACCAGGTAGCCGACGCCAGGGAATGGGTGCTGATGGCTGTGGTTCTTCATGGTCCTGGTCCCCAGGGCTGTCGATCAGGTTTGAGAACTGAAACAGGCAACTTCTTCCCCCCCATTTTCACTTGCTTACCTTTGTTATTCGTTTCACACTCTCCTCCCTCCCCTAAAAGGAAGGCAGGAATTCGTCTGCTCCTATCATAGTTTATCTTTTTTTGTAGCATCAGGACTTCTTCTGGTTTTGCAGGACTCCTTTCCTCCTTGCTCTGCAGCATTATTCTGGTGCCACCAGGCATCTTTCCTCCCTGGTCTCCATCCTTTCTTCTTATCTTGCAGGTTTTATTACTCGCAAACATCCATTTTCCGGTACCCCATTGGTGCAAATGTTCCACAGATCAGTTTGTCCCCTTGCATTTGCATACTTTTAATGTACCTGTGCTTAGCTGTGTTACAAAATGCCTGTACATCATTGTCGGTTATGCTATTTTAGTGTGCTTATGTCTGAATTTAGGGCAAGAAAATAGCCTGCTTAAAATATTTCTACTTTATGGGTGCAACAGGCCTCTGCTTCAGCTACACCTGCCTTTGCGCTCTTAGTTTTAATGTGCAGTCTAAAAGCCTGTATCAGAAATTGCATTTCTGAAATAGAAAAATTATATTATGTATGCAGTACCAAATCCAGCTGAGTGCCGAATGCCATCAACCCTCATTTCATCAGGAGCTGAGGGCACTTAACACCTCACAGGGCTGAGATTAGAAACCTGGCAAGAAATAACCGATTGTAATTCAACTTGTTCCACTCTGTTAGTAATTTCCTGGCCTGAGACCATCTGCTGCTCAGAAGTAGCTTTTCTAACATAGTGGGGCAAGTCAAGAAAACATATCAGAACTGTTACAAAACTTTCTTAGCATATTAATGCTCTCCTCCTGTACCAGTTTTTAATTATTTATATAGTGTCATAGAATCTTAAAGTTCCTGTTTTTTTGCAGTAACTAAAAATACAAGTTTCCATAAGCCATAAACAAAAAATACTGCAGAACGGTGGGGAAAGCAGTGTATTTTACTCAGACACGAGCCTTCAGGGCTTTAGCAATCTAAACAGCTATTCACAAACCTGAGTGCAGCATTATGTCACCTCCTGGGGAGCTCCAGCACGGAATGATAAGGCACCTGGGCACTTGGGAACAACTCCTGTGGCCAAACAGGCTAGATTAGAAAAAGAAATTCAAAGAGATAGATTTATAAGTAGATTGTCTTAAAAAGAAAGTAAATGCCTGGAAAAAGACTCAGTCAGACCTGAGAGATCAGCAACCCCAGAGGAAGTGACTGAACAAAACAGGGAGGTTTACGGATTCAAACTAGTCCATCGGGTACCAGGCAAATCCCTTTCAGCAGAGTATTTTCTGCCTTAGGCAGCAGAAATCCTCCTCCTGATGGAGATTTTCCCTCTGGTACCAGAGGTGCTTTGTATTCATCCCTGGAATCCTTCTTGCTATTGTCCTCCTGCCCAAATGCCCAATCAGATTATCCTAATTGTCCTTTCTCCTCTTAAAATCTATCTCCTTAGAAGTGAGCTTCATGCAGTTGGAAGGTCAGTGCTGATCCCTCTATAGCCGCCCTCTGAAGTCAGTCCCTCCTTACAATAATAAAACATTTTTTTTTCCTTCTGATACTTTTCTCCCATTTTCCTGACCTGCTAATGCTGCCGACAGCCAGGATACAGCATTCCTTTTCCTAAGGCAGCCATGTGCTCCAAAGGGAGGAGGCTTGGGACCATGCAAGTATAAGGCTGCTAAAACGTAACAAGGCGAGGTCAGTTGTCAATGCATCACTCTCATGTAAGAAATCTGTTTTTGAGCTAAATTGGCTTATCATTCCACAGTTATAATGGTGAAAAGACATGACTGTGTTCTGACTTACAAACACGGTTGCTTTAGTAACTAAACCATATTCATCTACAATGTGCTTGCATGAAACTGCTAACATCTCTTTCATCACAGAAAACGAAGGAAAAGGAAAAAAAATAGTATATCGAGGAGAGAAAGAAACCGCATTGTTGAAGGAGAAGGCTCTTCGGAAGGATGCCTGGAACCCACCAGACCTGATTTCCAGTGTTAGAAAGGTGATGATGTCCAAAAAGATGCCCTGATTGTGTGAACAGAATTTGCCCTTGTTGTTCTCATTACGGTCATATAAATTCACCTGACGCAAAAATGCAGCGAGCCGCTGGAACCAGTTCCAGTGAATTAGCAAACTTTATCTCCCATTTTCAGGTTTCCATGGTGATGGGAAAAGTGTGAATGAATAGTTAGCTCTCAGGCACAGAAAGGTGTGTAACGCAGAGACAAATACTGGCAGAGAGAAGTGGCCACACCATTACATGAATGGAACAGAACAGACAGAAAACTCCCCTGTTGCAGAAAGAAGTTATAGGCTAAATGCAGAAAGAAAGAGATGAGCTACAGCTTCCAGTGGAATTGGGGAAGGTAAGACACTTAGATATTTGAAATGTTTTAGGGACCAAATCCTACCTTTTAACTTCCAGAAGCCAAAAAAAAAAAAATGAAAAAGGGGATTAATATGGGGAAAAAAAGAGAAAAGCTCGAGCATCCATTATATCCTGGCTCATATTAGAAATGGGGAAGAAGATAAAATCATATATGCCAACTGTGAACTGCAAGGTCATTCCAGGACATGCACGATCTCTCCGGAATCATTTTATTCCCTACCTTTTTTATGCCTTCCTGGTGTGAGAATAGAGCTAAAATACCAGCATGCTGTTAGGTGATTTTTAAACCTTGGTCATTTTTTCTCTCCTGATGCCTCTGCCTTCAGGCAAATACGGAACTACTAGTACAAATAAAAATTGCAGTCTAAATAAAAGAACACGGAGAATAACATCTTTTCAGATGCTTCTGCTACAAGCCAGTGGTTTTAGAAATGGACATTTGTCCTGGTTATAATAAGCTAGAAACAGCATTTCCAGCCTGCCCTACCCCTCTTCTGCAGGAGTCTCTCGCTGCACTGCTTGGAAGCCCTTCCCTTGTAATGGCTTGTTCTGTGTTTGCAGGGGCTCAGTACCCATAAAGAGGAGTAAAGGGCTTTTCAGATACATGCAAAGAAAGTGAAAATAGGAGGGGGGAAATTTATGTTAAATTAAAACAAAGTTTTCTAAAATGTACTGATGAAAGAAAAATTCTGAAATTGTAACTCCACTTCATTTTCATTCAAATTGATGCTATTTAACCATAAAAGCCCCCTCTGTTTGTAAATGTATGTTAATTTTAATATGGAAAGTGTCACTTCTACATAAAAAGTGATTTATTAAAGATTGAGAAGAAGCACTTTAAAATATCAAAGCCCGAAACATTTCATTCTAATAATGTTAAAATCCAACATTTTGGAATTATATACATTTTTTTTTTTACTCTCTTTTTTTTACTAATCTTTTTGTCTATTTCAACCTACTTTAGCAGATTTTCCATTCCGATCAAACTTGATAGTTCAATCAATTATTTAATTTAAAAAAAAAGAAAATAAAATTCTGCTCCCAGCAGAGAGGTCCACGTGCATGGAGCTCACTGCGGAGCCAAGGCAATGGCCAGAACATGAATGAATTTTACACTAACCAGGTACAGTGAGGCCGGTGCTTGCCTCAGGCTGTGCTACTGGTTTCTGCTGGCAATAAGCGTCTTTCTCTTTGGGTTCCTTCTTCCCCCCCATTCCTTTTTCTCTTCGTACTCCTTAGAGGACTAATTTGAATGTTGATTCTCTTTGACAGAAACTTCTTTTGTGGACTTTCAGGCCCACTTGTACTTCCCCAGCACAGACAGAGCAGCACAGAAGACACAGAGCTTCCAAAACGATCCATGGGGCCTTTGAGACCTTCCAGGGAAACCTGGTCATCTTTGGAAACCTGGTCATCACCAGTTTTACCTTCTTTTCTCTGCACTTGCAGATGAGAAGTGTGCATCAAATTATTTGTTCCACACAATCTCAGATCTGATGATCTGCCACAGCAGAGCCCCACTGACATGGACACGCACACACACAAAATCCAGTTTTATACCCGGTTATATGCCCTTTGATAGGGCACCAGCATTTGCACTCTGACCTTTGTTATTCAGATTTTCATTTTTCATCTCATTTCTAATCAAATAATGGTAATGGTGAAAGCTGAGATGTGTAGCTCACATAAACAAAGTTGACCGTGAGTTTGCATAACACAGGAAGGAGAAAGCCCCTGGGATTCGGGGGCTGCAGTTTGCTCACCCTCCTCCCTCTCCCCGAGCGGAGGCGGCAGAAGGATGTAGGGTGGGGAGAACTTTACAAAAGCAGAGAGCAGCAGTTTGTGTATGGAATAAACTGCAGTGTCTGTGGGGAAAAAGTTAACAGGACCAAAGAGAGAGGTTACTAGGTGGAGACATAGACAAGAAAAGGTGAGTCATGGACCTATCTGTCCATGCACAGTGAGAAAGAGCTGTAAAAAGGCCTCCAGAAAATGAACTTTCTGGACTTTTCTGCAGTTTTAGTACTACTGCAGACCTGGGCAGAAGAGACCGAAACACAGTAGGGAGTTTTCAAGAAGAAACACGTGGATGGGTGAAAGTGGACGTGAGTTAGCTACGTGAGGTGAAGAGAGGGAAGAAGGTGAATCGGCTCCTCTCTAGCCGAGACTATGGAGATGATCAGGGACTGGAGCACCTCTCTGCTGAGGAAGGTCTGAGAGCCCTGGGGCTGTTCAGCCTGGAGAAGAGCAGGCTGAGAGGGGACCTCATCGATGCTGATCAATATCTAAAGGGTGGGTGTCAGGAGGATGGGGCCAGACTCTTCTCAGCTACAGGACAAGGTGCAACGGGCACCAACGGGCACACAGGAAATTCCATCCCAACATGAGGAACAACTTCTTTGCTGTGAGAGTGCCAGAGCCCTGGCACAGGCTGCCCAGAGAGTCTCCTTCTCTGGAGATATTCAAACCCACCTGCATGCGTTCCTGTCCAACCTGCTCTACATGACCCTGCTCTGGCAGGGACATTGGATGATCTCTGAAGGTCCCTTCCAATCCCCACCATTCAGCAGGTTTTGCCCTGCTCTGTCCGTCTGTAGGCACACGCGCCAGCTGCACACCCACTGCAGTGGTCCCAAGGGCCCTGCTGCAGCCTGCCCGAGGTCTGGGACCGTGGCCACATCTCCAGGTCCTGCTCCTGGTCCTGCTCCCGGCCAGCTGGGCCGCGGCAACCACGCCAGCTGGTCTTGTGCCCAGTCACCGTTCCCTCCACCCTGATATTTGTCCCCTCTGGCCAGTTAGTGGCTTACAGCTGCTTTCTTACGGTAGTAAAGTGCATTGGTGCCAGAGAAAGTAACAGTCAGTCTCACACTCAGGAGTGTGTTTTGGGATAAATAAAAACCCAGGGACCATTATGGCAAGCCTCGTGCGCTGACTCCTGTATTACTGCTGTGTATTCACAGCTCAGCACACTTACCAGAGGATGGTATTTCTTTTCATAGGAAGGAAAAGAGCCCTGTGGAGGATTTCCAGCTCCCCTGGAAATCTCTTCCGGCTCTCATGTTTGCACCAAGGGCTATGGCTAAACAGCTGGAGAATATCTTGGCTGAGAAATGTCCGTTATCAACATTTTCCACTTATTTTACTTACACCTGCCACTCATAAACTCCCAGTACTCTGGAGCTCAAGCTATTACTGTCAGCCCTATAATTAACTTTCTCTGAGGTTGATACAAATCACACTGAACTCAAAGTCTTTCATTCTGTGGGATTTCTGTCACTTCATATGTTCAGCTCAGTATAGTCATGTACGCTCCCAGGACCTGCACTATGATTTGGAAGATCTGTGATTATTGAGTTCCAGCTTTGCCACAGATCCCTTGTGAACTTAAAGCAGTCACCTAGTTTGGGATCTCTCTCACATACCTTCAGACAAGCAGCAGTGAGGTGGCCGGGCCTGAGCCGGGGACAAGGCTGCACATACAGCAGCACTTGGGTCAGAAATGTTGCACAGCTTTTAAGCAAATCTGTCCAGGTCCCCATAGCAGAGCTTCTCGTCCGATACAGGGGGGAAAATCTCTCTGTCTGGACGAGTGATGGAACAAGTACTCAGGTGACACTGGCGCACCAGTGTCACTGCCGGCAGAATGGTCGCTCCTTTCAGCTGCGACCTACAGATGTTCCCCCACTACAAATACAAATGCAAGTGTGTTTTCAGCAGTTGTCTTTATGGAGTTTATCTTCTTGTCTTTACTTGGCAAACCTCCCACGGTAGTCACCAGGACTTTAAATTAGGACAGGAGCCAAACCTAACTAGGGATTATTCCTTGAATTCCCTCAGTGAGAAATTCAATAAAGCCAGATACGCATAGATGCAACTCCAGCGAGAAACTGCTTACAAAGGGCTTAGACATCTATCAGTCCCCTAGGGAACAGGAGGGTCATTATGCATAACAGAGTAATTCTAGCTTGACTCATAATGGGTTATTATTTTATTCTTGCAACCTATGATCACATATTGTGAGGAATAATGTTCTGTTATAATGAAATATAATATGTTGTATCTCACATTTTCTCTGCCATATGATTCAGTAGTATGAGACAATATGATACTCATGTCAGAGGGTATTTCTGCAACATCATTATGAAAAGGTGTTATTTAATGAACTGATTTCTGGATTCATAAACACAAAATAGAATTATTTTTCACAGTGGGTTCTTTTCTCCTATTTATTGTTAAAAAGTAGATTAGATGCCAACTAGTGGAATATCCAGTCTGAATTTATAGTAGGCAATTACAAGATCATTTTCCAAATACCTCTGGTTAATTTGCTGGGTCTTCCAGTCGCCAAGCTTTGAGCGGCTAAGGATATCACAACTGATTCAATTTTAAGTCTATTGTATGCAAACATCAATCTTACCCCAGTATTTCATGGAAAAATTTTGGAAGCACAAGTTTTGTCTGGGGGTTTAAAATTTCCTCTCTTCCTTCAAAATATCACAGTTCAGTATCCATCCTTCTAATGCAAAAGTTGAATGGATAAATATAAATCACTTTTATGCATGACTCAGAGGGCTTCGAATTACGTGTTCCCAAGGAGTGTTTCTGGGAAGGTCTATACATACAACTTATGACCATAAATCTTCCAGTTTCTTTCATGGTTGGTGTCCGGTACCAGTTGGTTTTGGTGAAAGAATAAATGAGAGTAAATCCTATCAATCAGCACTGTTTCTTGCACTGAATGATCTCAGAGTGATAGTCCTGTTATTCAAGTTGCAACATTACCACCTCAGTTTCATTTTGAGCAAGGGATAATGTAAAAATAGAAGCTTCTCACTCAACTTACTCATACTGAAAACTCTCTAATAACAACTAACTTTTTCATTGTTTTATTTCTGCAGATGGCGTAAGAGGGTTTGAACAGGTTATGTTTCTCCCTGGACTTCAAATGCTCAATCAGTTTTATATTTTTGAACACACTGAGGCCAGTTTTAATCCAGACCCTTAGCTGGTCTGAACAAACACAATTAGGAGAATTAAGATAATTCATGGCAACTGAGATTGACCTACTTTATGTCAGTGAGGGCTCAATATGAGCTAACAAATAGCTTAATTTAACTTGTAGAAGTTTTTATTGTGCTATTTTTTTTAACAAATCATTGAGAGTCCTCCGGTAGACAAAAAATCAACTAAAAACTATTGACTCAGAAAATGTCCTTGATCTGGTATCACGTAAGATGTCATAAACATGGAGCCCTACGATGCCATTTTATTATCAAAAGTGAGTAAAAGAATCATGTGTTAAGTAGAAAATTAATTTGAAAGAGCTCTTGGTTTCTCCCATACCTATTTCAACGTGGTGTGGTTCCACCAGCTTCAGCAGCTGCAGCATGGGCTTGTGACTGTGTGGGAGATGAGCCAGGCTGGTTGCCCTTGGCAGTTTCTGAAACCTGCTTTAAGATGTATGAGTCATGTGGAGACATGCTGAATAAAGCTATTTACCTGCTGAATTTAACTTTCAGCATTAACAGCTGATACTAAAAGTAGGACAGCTAAGGCACACTAGGACAAGGATTTATGTAAATCCAGAAGGTGATCACCGCGCTGTGGAAAAGGAGGCTGATCTCACTTATTTGTTAGTCCACTTACAGGATATGTAGGAAGTTCAAGCCCTGACAGCCTTTTCCTCCTGTCTCATCCACAGAGAAGCTTCCACAGGCCAGATTTAACCCTGTTGAGGTGAACAGCAAAAGTCACGGTGACTTCTCTGGGCCAGGACCCCCCAGTAGCTGCAGTTGCTGATGTGAGAAAGGATCAGAAAATGATGCAGGAAAACCAGTGCCCCGATCTGCTCTGCCCAACGCTTTATGCAGCCGTTTGCCGCGGTGGATGTTAATATAAGGTCTGTCCAGTCTCATTTGGTACAATTGTAACCCTCCTGCTCTGCACCGGGGAAATGATTGAATCCAGCACACTGAGATGAAGAATCGAGTCTCAGTTGGATTGTTGTCTGAAAAAAAAAGGCTCGCAGCACTCTGGTGAGAAGAAAACACACTTTCTGCTTTAAAAAAGTATTTTTAACTTCTTGCAGGCTTATTCCCATGTATTATACGTATCAAGAGCCATAAGTTTTCTAATGGTGAAAAAAAATTCCACAGATTCAGAGATTTTACAGCTACAAGGAGCCTCATGATCATCTAACCTGATTTTGTATGGACCCACCACAGAACTTCCCTGTGGTAATTCTTGCCTCAAGTGCAATAGCCCAGTAATGCTGTCAACACAGTTGTTGACATAGACAGCTCTGATGTTGTGACATCGGCAATTCTGGAGTTAATATTTGTGTGGTATAATTGTACCCATGTATTTCACTTGCACTATTTAAAAAAACCTGCATTTTAAACAAAACTGGATTCTCAAACTAGATTTGCCACTGATGAACAAGGTGTACAACTGCTTAACAAGCTGATCTACTCAGGAAGCTGTCAAGAGATTGGTCATCATTGTAAAAAGCAGCTGGGTGAAAAATGAATATTTTCTAATTTTTATGCTCCAAAAATTTACTCCAACAAAGAGTAAATCAAAGGAGACAAATTTTAAAACGTATAATTCTTGGAACTTCAATGCTTATGTTAATGTGCCTTTTGCTGTTTTTCGCTTAATGGTGGACACTACTGTTATTAAGCCGCTTCAAAAAATACAAAGGAGACAAATGAGTGTGTAGCCCAGCAGGAAGAGTCTCTTTCATCATTGTATCAGCATTTAAATCCCAAAGGAACATTTTTTTTGCTGCGCCTTCATCTTTCTGCAAGTGCATTTTATCAGCCTTTCCCAAGGAGAACCGGTGGCTCATTCTGTGTCCTTGTTATCACAGGGGGATAGAGAGCAAGGAATGGCATTTCATCAGGGTTCTTCAAAAATTGGATGTTTTGACCTAGCCGATGTCTTTGCCTCTATAACGTAACAATAAACCCAAGGCAAACGTTGTCCACAGTAACTCCAAAGGGATGGCTGTCATTACTACAGCCCAGGGCTCTGCCTGGCTGCTTTCCACGGGGTCAGGCGATGAACCCTTAATGGTGTCTGCCACAGACTGCATCCCTCCTGCACAGATCAGGGAAGGGTTCAGGGCAACCAATTACGCTGCTGACCTGACCCTCCAGTGGTGTTTGCGAATTGCAAACAGTTCGCAGATACCTGAATGTCTGCAGCGTGCCGATCCTCCGGCGCACACCTCGGCGTGACCGCCGCGGCAGAGGGGATCTGAGCCGGGCTGGGCGGCTGTCAGTGTGCAGCCGGACCTCCTCCCTTCTCTTTGGAAATGAAACGTGGTGACCTGGGGGCTTTGCAACACGCTGCTGGAATTCACACAAAGTGGGACTCGCCCAGATGAAGCTTCGCATGGGGATGGGGTCTGTGCCGGGACCATAACACGCAGGGAGCTGAGAAGGCGAAGCCCAGATCGCAGCCAGCTTACGGCCGGCAGGGCTGTCCCCACACACGGCGCTGCTGTGCGAGCCCCGCGTCCCACCTCCATCCCCCATCCGCTGACCCGCTCAGGGCTGGTTCAACGGGCGGCCGCTTCACCCACACCGCTGGAACAGTGCCTCTGCTGAAACAGCAGGCTGTAAACATGCAGTCAATAAAATCACACCTTCTTCTACAATTTCAGCAAAAATATGAAGACAGCTGTGAAGAATTCTTAAGGGAATAACCAAATTGTTCTTTGTAACTCTGCTGCAGCCAACTAGAGTGAACCTGTGAGCCTAATTCTGAGGTCAGTACAAAGACAGTGGCACAAGGGGAACCAAAATGAATGGCTCCACATTCCCTTCAAATATATCCCTGACAATCCATCTATCCAAATGCTGCCAAGATGGTCTCATCTGTATTACTTATCAGGAGAGGTGCTTTATGTGTAATTTGCCCGGAAACAGAGGCAAGTTCTACCCCAGAAGCAGCTTATTCAACCCAGAAGGGAGCCGGGGATGCACTGCCATACAGGAGCATGGGCTGAAGTGCACTAGACTCCGGGAGAAATCCGGGGAGCTGAATTATTTGTCATTGTATAATGCCACCTGCCTTCAACCACTTGGACCAGCCGGTGTATCGCAGTGAGCTCTCTGCTTTCTGCTTTTTCCACTATGGGCAAGTAATGGTAGTCTCAGAAAATAGTTTTTCTAAGCAGGACAATTTTGCAACTTCCCAGCTCCCCTGGGGACACACGGCAAAGGGATGGTGGACCCAGGATGAGTGTGGCAGCAGCTGATGTACACCACCACAAAGTTTTGATTTAATCAGCCCATGTTTAACCTGACCACAAGCTGTTAGATGTTCATGGCCATCCCGAGGCGTCTGTCAGAGCGGGGCTTTGATGAAAGGCAGGCTGGCTGGCTGGGAAAAGCTGCCAGAAGGAGATCACTTACATCCAAACCTCGTCTAAATGGCTGCTACTCTTACCGGGAAGATATTTTAACATCCTTTGCTCTGCTCCCCACCTCTGGCAGCCAGTTTGCCATTCAAAACCAAGAAAAAAGGGATCAGAAACTCCTTCTTTTGTGTCCGCTGCACAACAGACTTCAGCATCCTTTAGGAAAAATCAACCTGCTTTTAGATGTGCCAGCTCAGATGCTGGATGAACGCTAGCTGCAAAAGCAGGCTTTTTGTAGGCGATTTTATCTTGCTGTCCAGCAAAAAATGAGTTTGTTAGACCCCACGCTGCCACAGCTGAACTACTTCTAGTTTTAATTGCTTGCTTAAAGTTAGTTTGCATACTTCTGCAGCGCACCGCGATCTACAGGATAGACAAGTCCTTTATCTCTTTCCCTCTGAAAATAACCTGGATTCTTTCCCACATTCCCTGGCATAATTTGCTTTAAGAACATATGGAATTGTTACAGGAGAATCTTGATGTAAATGACACAACCTGCCAGCATGTTCAATTTAATAACCCTTATAATGGCTACTCACAAAAAGCACAACCATTCCTGAGAAAGCGTGTTTTCTAAAGCTTTCTGTGACAAACAGCTCGTCATTCATCTAAACTCAGAAATACTAAACCCACCAAAGTTTCTGACACCGCAGCTCCTAAATGCGTAATGGCACCAGAAAGCCACAGCTTTCAGCGGAGACGTATTTCTAAGAGACATCTGGAGAGAGGCAAAGCCCTTGCTGAAAACAAGGCACGTTATGGGCCCATGTGTATTTTCCTAACGCTAAGAAAGCAAAAACATTTGTACTGGACACAAAAAGTGACTTCCCCCCGCAATGTATGCTGCCACCACGTGCAGCATTGCGGTCCTGAGGGTGGCACCTAAACTGCCCAAAGCTCTGTGGTGGTGGTGTGTTAAATAAGCATCGCAGCTGCTAGAGGGGGGATGGTAATCACTGCAAGCTCAGTAAATCGCTTCCTTCTAGACAGTCTATGATGGCTCCCTGCGGTATCTGGGAGTCTATAGAAGAGTTTATTCCTTTTTCGGTACTGTATCCATCGGTAAAATGTCTCTGATAATCAGTTGCGTTGGCAGACACCCTTTGGTGGGCTCCTGAAGGAGCTCTCTAATGAGTCAAGAGTTTACTCTACTGCGACCGTGGACTTTTTAGTAGCCATTTTAATGGGTTTTTGGAAACTGTGCCCACTGCACTTAATGTTGTGATAATGATTTAGTTTTAATTCCATGTTTTTAAACCTTTAGAAAAATGCTGTTAAACCAGGCAGTACCTCATTAGTCAAGGTTTCAAACCAGGAGTCATTATTTTAAAAGTCTGTTTGCTACTTTACTGTCACAGGAATTCATAATGAAAAAGGGAAGAAAAAAAAGAAAAGGCAACTTTTTCACTCGTATTGTGTGCAAATGATCTGAAAAAGTTCTAGATGAAAAATTGAGGTCTGCTTATTAAAAAAAATAAATGAGCTTATCTTTTAATCTTCTAGTGCCATCATTACCTTTTGCCATCACAATATTCAGGTTCAAAAAGCTAACAGGAGAAAAATTTCAGCCTATAATGCAAAGCAAGTAATAATCATCCAGGAAAGGTAGGATGTCTTAGTTAAATGAAAAATTTAAGTTTGGGGTTGATCGCAACCTCTTGAAATTAGATTCAATTTGGTGAACAGTTTCACCCAAAAAAATTCAGAATTTTTAATCTGAATTTATGTTGTGTCTTTATTATATTTCAACATGTCATCATTTGAAATATAGCAATATATGTCTTCGAAGATTAAAAAAATACCTGATGACCTAACAAAAGGGTTTTAGAATCAAACAATTTTTTTTTGGTGACTCCAAATTATATACTTCTCTACGTTTTTCCTATTTTTTATTCTGTTGTTTTTGCAGTGTGGCCTGTGAAGGACTGTGACGCCAGCTCTGCGGAGCATCCCATGCCACGAAGGACGGTGTCTCCGCAGGAGCCGGGCAGAGGCCACCATCGGGGCAGAGGGGGTCACCTGCACCTTGTCCCGTGTTCCAGAGAGGAAACAGCTCGGAAACTGCTGGGTATGTACGAGGTGCCCGCGATTGTCCTTTCCATTTCATCAGAGGTTTCATAGCACAGTGGTGGGCGTGGACTGATCCTCAGGAGATATTTACTGCGCGTTACCACATAGCCCCCAGGCCGACCACCTGGCATCAACATCACCAGAATTGTTTAAGACCCGAGAAAACTACATATACTTATTAAAACATTGACAATACTTGACATATTCACAGTCACTTCTTTGAGTTCAACTGTAGCCATGTATTGCAAGATGAAGATGAGATATTGAATATGGGATAAATCATGAAACAAATGTGATGGCCAAGGCTGAAGAATGTATTCATTTTGATGAAAAAAATGTTTTGCCATCACAAACTTATTTGCTGCAAGCATGCTGGAAAGACAAGAGGTGATGTTCTTAGTTGTGTTTACTCAGGACGGAATTTGTTACTGGTTTTGTGCTTGTGGCTAGTTTAGACAGATCATTCTCCTCTTTGAGTTCTGTCTAGGTTATTCCCAACACCACCATCACACCTCCCCTATCAGCCCTTCGAAAACCAGCAAGTTCCAGGTGTAGAGAGATGATTTTCAAGCTGACTGGCCTGGTTACAAACTACCTGTGTGGACAGCACAAGTCTTTTGAGCAGCTCACGTTTCTTTATAAGCTGTGCCCTTTTCTCCCTTCGATAAGCTACAGACCTTTTATAACAGCCTCCAGCCAGCCTGAGAGATTAACTTCTTAGCACTGCTTCTGGGAAATGGACTTCAAAATACTCATAAACCCCCATCAGCTTACACAGTGCAAAGACTTTATGGTAAAACTCTCTGAAGAGAGAGTTTATTCTGATTCTTCTCCCAGGAGTGTGGCCAAGCAGTCCCCCATTCAAGGGGGAAGTGCAAACCCTCCATGCCCAGGAGCTGCCGCGACGCCTCACCCTGCAGCCCGACTGACAACTGCCATTATTTGAGCTTATGTAAATGACGAGTGTGGTGGACAAAAAACAGTCTTTCTCCGTGGCCTCGTTGAACCTGGCTGGCATGATCCTCACTGTGGACATTTTCTAGTGAAGTCCAGGCAGAGGAGACGCAGGACTCCTGCTCTGGTTCGGCGAGCTCTCCCCGTAGGATCAGACTGTGTTCCATTTCCTTATAATAGTGTTCATAGCAGTATTGCTCAGTTGTACCACAGTCATCCCTATTAAATAAAAAGAAATGTCATGAATATGAATTCTATATCTTAAAAATCAAAACAAACTGAAATAATTGATGGCTTTTCCAACACCAAGTGTTCATGTCATCCTGTTCTCCATCGTTAAAATTTATTTCCTTAACTTTTAAATTGAGCTTTCGTTTTTCTGTTATTTCGTACTGTCAGGGTTCTTTAAGCTGGGGTGGAAGCACTGTAAGAATTTCTCCTGAGAGCATGAACACCTGACACGCTCCGCTTGTGAGGAACCCACGAAGGAACAGTTCACAAGCTTTGTGACACGTGCTGCCGGACCTTCGCTATGAAACACTTTGACGTGAAAGGAAATGTATCATCATTGCCGAGAGTGCTAGTAATGAGGCTACCATGCACGGGGTGGGTGGCAGAGGCGATCCGAGCGGAGTGGTAGAGCTGGCCTTGCTCTGCAAGGTGTAATTACCGTGCACATAAATACACATTAACGGGTGCACAGGGACAAAGCGCTCCGTTACCCCGTGGTGCGGGGAGCTGGGGAGCTGAGCCCTGGGAAGCGGGGTTTCCAGCGGCAAGCGGGGACCATTAGGACTGGGTGTGTTTAGACTTAGACAGCCAAGAGCTAGGCTCTTAAATCAGGGCAAGTCGCCCTGGATTCTGTTCAAACTAATGAAGAGAAATGAGAACATCAGAAGGGCGGCTGTTATGTGGGTAGATCAGATGAACGGGAATGAATTGCCCATTCCTCCCTATGGACTCTAAAGGGAGCTCGGAAAACTGGCTCAGATTTAGATGTCTAATATTTATACGAGGAAAGGATTTCATCCTAACTGCATGTGAGCTCCCACGGAGACACTGGGGCTAAGGAGGATTAATGTATCCTTGGCTACATGGAGGTGGAAGAAATGAAAATTATTCCGGCTGCCGAAGAGAGGCCCCGGCTCCTCCTGCCGTGTGCCACTTCCACGGCAGGCGTGGGGCTGAGGAAGGAGCCTCGCAGCTGCAGAATGGCCGCGGCGGGGTGACAGCAGGGTGGTGCCTCTCACTTCTCACCCACCGTGGAAAGGGAGTAGAAAAAGAAACGAGGGTAACCTTCTGCGGTAAATTCCCCTTTCCCTCATAAGAGAGATGGTGTCAGGAGTCAAAGATCACAATGAACTTCTGGCAGAAAACCTTTTATTCATTAAGCTGTTATTAGCAACAATAACTTGATTCTGTCAACAGCAGCAGATAACTGTTCACACACCCATTCACAGTTTCACGCGGCTGCCGCACACATCCGCTAATTGCCCCGCTGGGAGCCCAAGCCCAGCTCTGTGTTCAGAGGCAGAGGCTGGCACGGTGGCTTCTACGTGGCTATTCATAAAGTCATAGAATCATAAAATCACAGAATGGTTTGGGTTGGAAGGGACCTTAAAGATCACCTAATTCCAACCCCCTGCCCTGGGCAGGGACATCTCCCACAAGATCAAGGTGCTCAAAGTCCCTCGGGCGGACTAGCCTCTAAAAACCCACCGGTCCTTGGGAAACGATCACATTCTGCCTTCTCAGCGTGGATTTTTCTTCCCTTTGTCCTGCTGTTTCCTGGAAGATCTATCTCCACCCAAGTCCATGTATAGCACTGAATCCATTCCTACAAACCCACACAGAAGGTACCCTTATAACATTTCCACCTCCCCCCGCTCCCGAAGTAAAATGTCTGTTCAGGTGAGAACTAGAAAGCACTGACAACAACAACAAAAATAAGAATGAAATGAATTCTGGAAAAACCTGCCTGAAAGATTAAAATATAGAAAACATAAAACCCCCTTCAGTCTAAATATTTTGTCCCAGAGGAAGCTAAGGGTTGGCTCAATCACGGTGTGCATGTATTGATGCACGTTCCTGTTAAGAAAAGGTTCGTTAATGTATCAGGCAAGGAAATTCCAAGATTTGCTGGGTGGAAGTTCAAACTAGAAATCCAAGCACTGGAAAGCAATCTCATGGGAAATAAGGATTCAACTTGTTACAGGGAATGTAATTGCATGTAGCAGACACTCCATTGCTTGGACTCCCTAAATTATGAGTAGCTGCTTTTCTAAAAATTATCCTTTCCTAAGGCATAGGGGTTGATGAAAAGGGACAAAATCTGCCTCTTGTGTTCTACAGCAACCCTGGATAGAAGCTGAGAATATCGCTGCAATAGTCTGAACTCTTCACATCAAAATCAAGCCCAATTTTCCCCTGGCATCCTCCGGAACAGGAATATTACCATGAAGACTTAATGCAAAAATAGTAACAGTGATACTAATTAATAGGCATTAGGTCTTTCCATCACAAGACATTCAGAATCTGCCACATTAACTGTTAAAACCAGTTCAAAATACATTTATTAGAAAATGTTATTTTTAAAGCGGAAGTTTCCGTTCAGATTCGGTGATTCAGTCACGCTGCAATGAAGTGTGTTGCCCAACTACAAATGGAGACAACAGCGTATCTCACAAAGTTGAGGTGTTTGGGGAGTTGTTTTTGACAGGTTTCTATTAACATATCCATGCTCAGCCCATTAAATGGCCTTGTGTCACCCAGTCACCTGGTAACGAGCAGCTCTGCAGCACCACGGCCTCAGCACAGCCTGGCCCAGGCGCCAAGCGACCCCGCGCAGGCACCGCGCGTACGAGATGGGGACGGCTGTAGCGGGTGCTTTGGACACCCTGGCGGCGTCTTTCGCCCAGTGGGGCTTTTTTGGTGCCTAGGTTTCAAATTCAGCCTGTGATCATGAAGCTGTGACTAAATCTCTCTCTGCTACTGGATAACCCCTGCCGCAGCTGTGCGGCTGCGGGCTCCCTCTGTCCCACCAGGCTGCCCTTGGTGTCTGTGGAACGGCCCGAAGCACAGAGGCTGGGCAAGGAGGCACCTCGTACCGTCTGTTTCATCAGCTGGGGTTTCCTCACCTGTCGGCTGTCAGCCCTGCTCTCAGCTACGCGTACAGGCCTCTGTTACCATCAGCGAAGGACTGACGCCTCCAAACATGGTTTTATCCTACAGTAAAGCACAGAACAAGAGGGATGAATTGTCTTCTGGACTTGGCTCACACTAACTGGTTGCAGATGGAATCTGTTGGATGGATACTTTCACCCAGTACCTTCAGTTTTATTTGTTATTATATGCTTATTATATTATTTATTGGTTATGTCTAAGCTAAACTTCATGTCCCCATCATACAGGGGGACGGGGCGGGTGGGAGAGCTGCAGTGGGGTGGTGCAGGGTCCTGTCTCTGGGTGAAACGGCGTGTGGATAACCTGCTAAAACAGGAGAAAGGATTTCTCCTGCTGTTTGAAATCTGAGAAGAGCTGTTTAATCAGGTGGTATACGAATGAATCACTATATATGAGTGAAATACAGTTTGCTAATGATGATAATTCAGATAATTAATCCTGTTGAATTTTATGAATTAATATTCTGTTTTTGTAGGGATTACAACAGGCTAGATATTTTTTACACTGAAGATGTTCATGTTTTCAAACTAAACCACAGCTTTATGGTTTTCTACATTTCTGCTTATACAGGAATTTTTTTAATATATTCAAGAACACCGAGCAAGAAGCCCCCTGAAGATGATACTGCCATGGGATGGCACTAATAAGATGCAGCTATATTGTACAAAGGCTAATTCCTTTTGCATAAAATGTCGCAGATTAAAAATCCTTTGGGACTATTCTTCAGTTTGCATTCTTCCTGAGCAGCACAAAGCACTCCAAGGGGCTGACCCCTTGAAGAAATGTTTTACCTTTGGCCCCCACAGGAACGTACCTATAGATGTTTCCCATGGACTCGCTGAGGATACCCAGGATGGCAGCTCTTCCGCTTGTATTTTGGTATTTTTAGACATACCAGTGAGAGTTACGTGAGTAAGAAGGTGGGTGATTCACCAGTGCAAGGCTCCCTCCGCTGCCGGCAAAGGCAGGATGGTCCTTCTTGGGCAGTCGTTCTCACGAGTGCTTTATTCACCTATGTTAAAATTGGGTTCCAGGACTTCAAACGCCATAAGGTGGGCAGCAAAAAGATTTTGCTTTCCTTAACAACTGCTCGTATTACTGCTCGCTGCACAGCCAAAATTTCTCCATAGGTTTGATAATGTGGGTAAAGTCTGATCGATCCCGGTGGTGAAGGCCGGTCTGATCGGGCCGAGTAACAGCGCTGTGGTAAATAGGACTTTCCTTTGAAAAGGCTTCAGAAGTATCATGTTTACTGACCCACGATAATCTCAAGATCAAACCCGCTCCAGCTATGAATTAAATACGATTCTTTATTTACCAACCTTACCGTCTCTGTCTAGGATCTGAAAATTTGGTTGGGTTAATTCTATCTCAGTGGCAACAGACCTCCTGGAAGAGAGTTCGTCCCTCTGCAACAGCCTTTGAGCCAGGCACCCCCTGGTAGGTGGCCCCGAGCGGGGGCAAACGACTGTTTTCTGTTGCGTGATAAGCAAAGTACTTTTGATATCTGAAGACCGCAGCAGTAGAATAGAAAAGTCATTTTTCAACGTACACAGTGGTAGTCCGAGATGGAGAGTTTCTGAGATCTGAGCACTTAAGTGACAAAATTACATGAGATATGAAATAGCTAAGCTCAGATATTGGTAAAGCTTTGAAACAGAAATAGTTACAAGTAATTTATTCTTTATACCCTGACAATACAAGAATTCTTCAATTAGAAAAAAAACCTGATTTACAGAAAGCTACATTTATGGCAAGTTTAAATCAATAGCTTTCGTTACTGTGCCAAAATATAAATCTAGATGGAGTTTAATTAACTTCAGGTTCTATCAGCAGTTATGGGATTACGCTTTGGTGTAAGTACATCACATTCGCAGCAGCTCTCTGTGTCATTTTCCTGGATAGCTCATCTTTTAAATTAATTTCTTTGTGCAATTTTCATGCTCTGCTTTAAAAACACTCTTCCACTTCATTGTATTTAATGGAAACTGACGGCAAGCTCTATTTCTCATCACACACCCCTGTGTGTATGTATGTATAATGAAGACATTTCATTATACAAGAGCAGCTGGAGCAGGTCTGACAGCTACGCCGCTAAAGCCCTGGGAAGTGTGCTGTACCGAAGCCAGGAGGTGGAACGGGATTGCCTGTTATGGGACACCTTGTACCTTATAGGATTCTATACGGCACTGTGCCTGCCTGGGAAGAGCTGCCTGTTGCTGCACCGTGCATTTCACAAATACTCACTCCCAAAGCAACTGTAGGTCTCGACGGCAGTAGTGGAAGCCCTTATCTCCCTCTCACCCATCCCTTCCTATGCACAAGCATGGGGTGACATTCTTCCAAAATAAACCTCAGCCACTGGCAATATAGGCTAAAAAATGTCCTGTGGCAAACAAAACGGCGTTATACTTTTCACCTCAATGCATTTTTTCTTTACTGAATTTGCTTTTTGAACCCATGAAAACTGTTAGCATCAAAATATCCAGTGCTACGGAGTTCCCCGGGGAGGACGCTGCTGCACGTCCCATTTCGCTTGTTCTGATACAGCTTCCTGCCGCCTGCTTTTGATGTCTCCTCGTTCTGGCGTTACGACAACGTGTAAACGTTTTCTTTCTTACTCTGAATCCTTTTTCCATTTTGTTCTGTTCAGCGAAGATTCTGGTATCTGCCTGTTGAAAAAGGCAGAAATGGCCATAATGAACCGAAGACATTTCTTCCATCCATTGAACTTTCTAATATCAGATCAAGAGATCCATATTAAATTTGGGTCACCTAAAAGCCAAAGAAGAATGGATTTGTTGATAGAAAGAAAAATAGATTTGCTTTAGCTGTTCCACACACTATGCAATATTTTCTCAGGTTTTTTACATACTGAGATGAGTACACACGAGTGCTTTGTCACGGCTGACCAGGTTGGTTAATATTTTGCAATACTGTACACTAATAATCTAATATCCAATAAGCTACTATCCATCTGTGATTACTAAGATTATTCAGTGCAATTAATGCATTTGTAATTTTCATGAGATCTTGTTTTGAGCCTTAAAATTTTGGGACACAAGGAGAATATTTTTTTACATATACAAAGTTTACAAGAACTTGGATAAGGTTGTTTGTTTTCCTTTCCTTTCACAGGTTATGAGCTGTAGTCCATAAATGCTTTATGGCGATAAATGTATTACTGCTGAAAAAGGTTGGAGGAGATTTGATTATTTTTTTTTAAACACTCAGTATACATCAAATGAAAAATATAATATATCTGTCTGTAACATAAACTTCACCAGATGTGAAAAGTCACTTTTGCTCAGGCAAGCTAGAAATGTAGTTTCCTTTCATAAGCATTCATTCCTTGCTGAGGGAAGTTTGCTGCAAAACTTAAAAAACCCATGAAAACCAAAAGACAGACTTTTGCAAAAAAATTCCTGTGGTTCTTAGGCAAATTTTACTTTCAGAGGGAATTTTTGCCTGAATGATAAGTATGTGGCTGTTCTACTTTCTTTTAATCAATAGAAATGGAAATATGGATTCATTTAGAGTCAGATCAGACTAGAGGTTACAGAATTTATCCTTAATACTTTAAAAATTGAGTGTTTTTAAAAATAGGAATAATTTTCAGTTTGCTCCAGAGGCTACAGGAAGGACGGAGAAGAGCAGGTTTCCTATTTTACTGCAATGCTTTTTCCGTGGGGGGAAGGCTGGCTATTGCTGCTCCGGTGGGTAACACCCCTTTCTTCATGGCAACTGACAGAAAAGTGAGGACGAACAGCTTTCATTTATTCAGCTCACTCACATTCTGTCCCTGTAGCAGAGATACATCTGAATGTAGTAGGAAGAAACAACCATTCGCCCGCATGCCAAGATCTTGAACCGGGATAGAAGCCATTGACTTGTTTTAATTAACACTAATGCTCAATTAAATCAAGTGAACGTTAAGTTGCACGAATTATAACCTTCAATTATCGAATTATTTTTAAGGCAGCTTGTCAGGCTGCAGATGCCTGCAGACACAAGCCTGCAGGCAAGAAGAGGCGAAGGGAGCCATTCGAGTGGTTCCGTTCAGTTACAGCCTGGCAGCGAAGACGCGGCGCGGTGTCCGGGAGGGACGCGCAGGGCCCCCGCTGCGTACCCGCCCCTGCGGTTGTCGGCAAGATAAAGTGTTACCGAGCTTCATGCTTGTTGATTTAATTTACTTCCAATTTAGGTGTCATGATAAAAGATGACAGATTTGCCCTGTCAATCAGATTAAGAAGAGAATAGCAAAACTAATTTGGCTTATCATCAAGAGAATAAATCTTGTTGGAAGGGTGTTGCAGTGTTTTCTTATTCGTAACAGGTTCCTCTTCCAGCAGGATCTCAGGCACTGCATCATGAGGCTCTGGCGTGTGTTGGGACTGTCTGTTTGTCTCGTCAGGAGCCAAATCTTACTCCAGTCCCTCTTTTTCTTCGGGTGTTGAGCGAGCGGATAGAGGAGGCGCTGCCCCTGATACTGTAATAAATACCTGTTGCCTCGAGTCATTAATTCCTGAACAAAACAGTTCCTCACAGCTGTGGATTCTCCCTAAGCAGCTACAACAACACTGTTAGGATTGCATTGTGTGCCCATTTATTCAACTTTTGAGAAATCATTTGGGCAACTTACAACGGAGTCTGTGTGCAGGGCGGCAGCCGAGGTGGCTTTCCTTGGGCTGTGCCGAGGAACAGAGGCAGCGGCGATGGGCACCGGCAGGTCGACGACTCGCACAAACCCCATTCCCACTGCCCACGAGACCCTTTTTCTGCCTAGCAAAGTGCGGTGTAAAGAGCTGGTATTAAGGCTGACTTCAAGAAGCTGAAATGTTTTCTCACAATAGCTGCACCTTTCGCTCCGTTAGCTCATTTTGAGTTCGTGCGAATCCCTTTGCTCAGCTACAGTCAGCGCCCACTGGCTGCAGATCTGTTACCAAGCTCCAGCTGTGTTGGCTTTTGAGGAATATCTCCTGAATGGATCCGCTCCATAAGAGAAAGGCAGCACTGATACCAGCAGATTTTCATTTCTGTTTTTTAGGGCTTCTCGCTCTTTGTTTTTCTTTCTTTTCCATTTCTTTTTCCAGCCATATCCCCTCCTCCCTTCCATCTAGAAGTGAAATTAGATTTGTTTCACTCATGTTCAGAAGCTATATACCGGTGCCGGTTTTACTTATGAACCAGTAGGGTCCCAAGTAGTGAAAGCAGGAGCAGAAAAGATTCCCCCCTGCTGCTCAGCCGGCCATCCAGGCACGGCTCATTACTCCTGCAATTCATTCGTACCCAGCACCCAGTGCTGCTACTGTAATCAGATTTAGTAATGACCCGATGTAGGATATTCGGCATGTCAGCACATCAATAAGGATTAGCTGACCTTGGAGAAACCCGACGCGGATGTCAGCCTGTCAGATCTGACACGGCTGCCACCGGAAGGTAGTCTATCGCTATCGGAACGGAGCAGGGCTAATGATGGGAAACGGTTCGCTGCTTCTCACATTTTACCTCCGGGGCTGTCCTTTCCCCGGCAAGGACGACATCATCAGGCTCCCCGAGATGCTCTGTAGCCGCGGAAGGCGCTCCAGAGGGCGAGGCTTAGCCGAGGCGATGCAAATCACTCCTGGAATCTCCGTTACGTTACCGAGAGGGGCGTGAGGTGCCGGGAGTTACCACTCTTCGGGTGAGCGCCTTCCTCAGGCGCGGGTGCAAGACTGCCCGCTCAGTGACAGGGAGAACACTCAAGTAACTGAGGTTGTCACTTAGAAGATGAACCAAAAGTCACAGGTAGAGAAAGGATGGCTAACAAGGAACACGAAATAAATAAATATAGTTCTCTTAGTAATGAAAATAAAAGCCAAAACCATTTCGTGGCATGTTCTTCATTAGAGATTCATAATTTCAATCTCAGGTAACATTTTTCAATAAAAATATTTGTATAAAGTAATGATTACATTAAAGATTTCTGAAATTTTAAGAAAATAATCCCTGTTTTAGCAATAACAAACCAAACCAGAATTCAGCCCAAATTAACAAACTTCATTTTTTTAGGCAAGTAAACTAGTTATCTGGAAAACAACGTACTGTGTTCCATCCACCAGCACTAACCAAAAGCCTTTGGAAATGGAAATGGCAGTGCTAGCAGCTTGACATTTTATGAGGCTCATCCACAATTCAGGCAGTGGACAAGGGGCTGCTGAACACCTCTGTTTCCTCAGCCCCTGGCTCCGTGCCTTTGAGCGCTCCACAGGAAGCCTCACGCTGAGCCCTTACTTCAACCACTTTGCTGTTACTTCGCACTCTTCTTTGCATTATTAATTCCTGTTTCAAAAGGTAGTAAATACCCAAACTCCTCCACGTGGATTCCATTCCCGCCTAGAGATTACAGTGTGCCTTCAGTCTATTCTGACCTAAATCACAATTCTAAAATCTGTTTCTTACATCCCCGGAGCGTCGGTGCAGTAAACGGAGAGCACATCTCTCACCCGACTGGCAGTGAGAGAGGAAAGCCCCCCGCAGTGCCCCGCACGGCGATTCCTGCCTGTTCACCTCCTCGCCTGGAGAGCTGGAGCCCTGTCCCCGCCGTGATGCCCCTCACCGGGATTTCCAGCCTCCTGTCCTGGGGCTGCTGCTGGAATTCCCACACATGGCATGTAAGCGATGCTGCTCTAGCACGGCACTGCTTCCTGACTGCCCAGTTTCTGCCCAATTCCTCTCCATTGCAGGGCCTTGGTGGGAATTAGGGAGATAAAATGGAATGTGGACTGTGGCTTTGGTTTAAAGAGAGTGGCAGGGTTTTGTTCTGATTAGTGTCGTCTTCTCTTTCCTGATCTGCACTGTCTGAGGAACCAGCTCACACAGCAAAGCAGGATTTGTGTGTGGTTAATGAATTATGTCCATGGAAATGTCCGGAGAGTTTTTGCATAAAATTGCCCATAATGACTTTGATTACAGGGAGACTAAAGGCCTGTTAGAAAACAGGAACCACAATACAGAAAAAAACAATGGGATTTACATTAGATCTGAGGAAGAAATTGTTTGCTGTGAGGGGGGTGAGCCCCTGGCCCAGGTTGCCCAGAGAAGCTGTGGCTGCCCCATCCCTGGAGGGGTTCAAGGCCAGGCTGGACGGGGCTTGGAGCAACCTGGGCTGGTGGGAGGTGTCCCTGCCCAGGGCAGGGGGTGGCACTGGGGGGGCTTTAAGGTCCCTTCTAACACAAACCGTTCTGTGACTCTATGAATTCAGAATATTTTGGGGGGCAAAGAGGCTAAGCTTCTTTTTTTAAAAGATCACTGTCTTACAGATATTTTCCGTTTGAATACCAAACGTAAATAAATCACCTTTGCCGGCTCATTTGGTGCTTATGAGAGAGGCAGGATCCAGCCCTGTGACAGCACTGTGCTGGAGCACTGTCTCTTCTGCAGACTACCTTGGGTGCTTTTGGGCAGAACCTTCTTTTTTGGCCTCAGTTTCCTTTGTTTCTCTTGCTCGGGGCTATGCTATGCACCACGACCACTGTCTTCTCGCTGTAACGTGCCCCCCTACACAAGCCACAGCGTGTGCCGGGCACTTCAGGCGACGGGTTTGCCATTAGCCTGGGGTATGGACTTAGGGAAGTGCGTAGCACAATAAAGTCAGATCTCAGTGACACCTTTGGGCTCTGTGGCACAAATGATATAACGCAACATAAAAGCAAATACATCAACCAAATGAATTGTCCAATTCTCAGGCTACACATTGTCAGATGAGGATTTATGTTATTTTTTTTCCCCGCTGAAGGGTTATCAGTCATGCAGCTTTACTGCTGTTTCTGGCTTGTGGGATTACTCAGCATCTATTTATCTTGTCCTTGTCCAGAGGACAGGAGTTACCTGCAGAGGTGATGCACGCTCAGTCCCGATCCGGCGAGATGCCCCGTTTTATTTCATGCCAGGCTGCGGAAGCACTCATTTCCATCAAAAACAAAAGCCTCCAGAAATGACAGGTTGTGATATAGGTGTGTTACTGCCAGCACAGCTTTTCAGGGAAGTACAGAAATCAGCGAAAAATAAAGCCTGTTGTGCAAGCGTAGGTGCCTCCTGCCACTTGCAACGTCCCTGGGCGGGATCCCTGGTGGCTGCCGGCTCCCACGCCGGAGCCGTGCTCCCTCCCGGCGCCGGGGGATTCTCCTGCAGATGGGCTCTGTGGGCCCTTGCTGCGAAGCCAAGTCCGTTCGGCTGTGCAGCACTGCTGTCAAAATACTGTCGCTGCCTCGGCACGGCGAGCGTCAGCGCGGTTCCCCTGGTCGTCGGCATGTAGATATACTGGTTTGGAGTAATTTCTAAATAGGTCACAGGTTTCTTGCAGCCAAAAGCAGAGCCAGCTGTTGTTATCTTGTCTGTTTTTACATGTCTGACAGGCTGATTACGAGAAATGCCCATTACCGGAGTGCCATTCATGCGGCGGTGGCGAGCGTATGCCAGAGCTCTCACTGCCAGCCTTTCTTTTCAGGGCTTTGTAGGGTGGTAAAAATACAGAAGACCTTGCTCCTGGCTGAGAACTGACCCACGGCACAGACTTTTCACCTGTGGAAAACCCCGCTCCTCCCTTCTCTCCTCCCACCTGCTCTTTACAAACAGCATTTGAACAGAAAGACTTCCCAGCTTGTCACTACAGGGAAAAGCCTGGCAGCCTTGGTGTGGCTTGTTCTCCCTGCACGGCCATTCCTCGTGGAGCTGATCAGAAGCTCTGCCGGAGTCATCTGCTGTCAGACAGCACAGTTGCACTGAAATACAAGCGCAGGTTTTAATCATTTTAATTTCCCTGAATTTCACTTGGGGCTGGAGGGGAGAATGTGAGGTTCTCCCCTCTCCTGGGGCTGCCCAGTTCATCCCAGTGGTACCGGGCAGCTGGGCACCGCTCAGCCTCGGCACCCAAAAGGCGACTCTCTAAGGACAAGGTGCTCAGACCTTTGACAATCTGAGTCTGCAGGGAAGTCCATGCCGGGGGTCAGTTCTCAGCCAGGAGCAAGGTCTTCGGTATTTTTACCACCCTACAAAGCCCTGCAAAGACACCTTATGATGCAATTGCAGTTACAGAGTAAAAACACTTATTGTTTCCCAATAAGAATAAACAAATACATGATGAAATAGCACGGAACCGCTGCTCCAGATCCCTGTGCTGGAGTTGCCACTAGACTATAGACTATATATTTCTGAGTCTCTTCAGCAAAACAATTATAAACAAAATTTTAGGAGTCTCAAGCTTTAAAGTCCTATCTATTTGGATATATGTGTGTATAAATATTTGTATCCGCACAAGTATCATCGCCTGCTATTGCTGGAGAAAGATAAAACGTCAGTGAAACTAATAAGAGTAATGGACTTGCCAGCCCTGTCAGCGCCGCTTAGATCTGCTGCATAGATGTGAGTCCGCCCAAAAGAGGATAAAACGAAACAGAAATGTCTGACAGACAAAGGTGGAATACATTTAATATCCATCTTACTTTACCGTTTCCAAGTTTGATGCTGTATTTGTTGTAAATGGTTTACATTATGAAAATTTATTCTGGTTATACTTGTAGTTCTAGTCTTTCTCACCTCCCAAATTGCATCTTCACCACCGAGAAAGGAGCGCTGTGATCAGGATAAACATACCACTACTTGAGGAATAATTTTATTCTGTTGAGAAATGGCTCATGAAAACAAGAGTTCAAATCAGCTTTATGACTCTCTCGCTCCCCTTTTTTTCTCCTTTGGGTGAAGGAGAGGTTATGAATCCTCAGACTTTTAATAAATAAATGGCATTCTCCGAATGCTAGAAAGTACCCAGAGCTGCTGTTTGAGTTGGTGGTTTTATGACCTTTACATCAATGACAGTGTTACCCAATTCAAAAAAAACCTCATTAAGTACAGGTAATGTTGTTTTTCCTTGTTACCCGCGCTTCAGAGAAAGGGTGAACTCCAGCGCCGTGACAGAAACAATCGTTGCCGTTTAGAAGTATGTGACGGTGCTTTTGAACTGCTATAGGCGCTGTGGCTCCACAGCTCACAGTAGGAAATGTAACAATTTCAGTTATTCTGTATTTAAAATCGGCAAGTCCAAGAGCAAAGGAGCCCCGCTGCTGTGTAAAGGCGCCGTTGAAGCCCGCGGCGTGAGGGCACGGACAGGCCCTGCCGCACGGGTACCTGTGCAAGGGGAGCCGGCTCCAGAGAGCTGCCGGTGGGCCGCAGGCACGGGGGTTGGCCTGAGCAGCTCCCGGTGTTCGGAGAAGAGAGGCGATGCTCCCGCCGTGCCTGCAAGCCACGTTCTGACATCCCCTCTAGCAGATGGGGCTTCTTATATCGGAATCTATATCACGGCAGCGGGGCTGGAAGTGCATGAGCTTTAAGGTCCCTCCCAACTCTGACCATTCTGCGATTCCGTGATTTCATCTGACCGCCTCATGCTCAAGTTCTCCTGGAGCTGAATTATAACGGCAGGCGCTACACAAGTCGAGCAGCCCGGTCCTTCTTTTCTTTATGTACCTCTTTTCAGATTTTTTTACCTGTTCCGTACAATTTAGGAGATGATCTGGCCCCGGCTCTATGTTGGCTCAGAGCTTGTGCGGCAGAGTTATCTGTCTTGGTAATGCTCTGATTTCTTCTCACAGTTTGGTTTGCATGTTTTGACGTACTTTATTTACTTCTGCTTGTGCCCCTTCTCTGAAACCTTCTAAAGCTTTATGTTTATTTCTGGCATACTAGAATGTAATTAGGTTAAGACTTTCTTTAGGCAATTTTAATTCATGTACTGCGTTAAGAAGCACATATATTAGTTCTCCTCATCAGAAAGACTAGACTATTAACAAGCTCTCTATGTTTAGCGAAAAACCCAGAATGGCTGCTAGATATTTAACTTACATCGTGTTGATAAGAAAGTCATATCCAAGTTTACTCTGGAAAAAAAGATTCATATCAAAGTGGTTTATTTTAGTATCATCTAAATCTTGAAAACAGCCCTGGAAATAACTACCAATTACTTCTTTTTGTTTTTTAAAGAAAAGTTGTTTAGCTGACAACAATTAAAGAAAAAAAAAAATCAGCCCAGTATCCATAGACATAGAAAAGGCTAAAGAAACTTCTTTTACAAACTTCTCAGGCACATTTGGTCTCAGTATACGGTGCTAGTCCTCTGACTAAAATTCACAGAGCGCCTTTCGCAGTTGAGTAGCAATGCAAATAGGTCTGAGTTACAGTGCAAATAGGTTTTACAATGAAAATCAGGCAATCTTAAATATAACAATTTATTATGAAATTAAGAAGATTCTATTAGGGCTCATTTCCATTAGTTTCCATTAGTTGTTTCATTTGTAGGAACTGATGACTGTGGTTCCCTATGACTGTGTGATACCACAAAGCCGTGTGTCGGAAGCCACAGGCTGGCGTAACACCCCTCCGTGGTGACTGTGCTCTCCTGGGCACGCACGGAGCGCAGGGACTTTCCTATCAAAGTTCTGCTCAGGCTTCGCCCGGGGGCTGAGCGCGGCTGGAGCGAAGCACCTGAAGCTGCTGCAGTCGGCTCCGCAGAGGTGTGAGCTTCCCCGCGCCCTGCAGCCGCTCGGCACTTATTTATAGCTGATCCTGTAACGAGGGGGTGTGTGGGGACACATTCATAAAAACAAACAGAAAAAACTCTGTGGAAACTTGATTGCGACCCTAAGAGAGGATTTATTTGTCACAAGAATCAATAATGCTTGATTTTTCTGTTTGTTCAAGCACCAAGAGCTGCGGTATCTGTTCAGTATATTATTAATGAAAAAAAGAATTCCAAAGAAAATGACAACTTTCTATGGGTACTTTAGATTAGATAATGAAATCATTAGGTTTTTTTACTTTAACAGAGAGATCTAATTTCACTGCTACCTATTATTTAATATTGCTTCTCCCTGCCTTGATTCTTTTTTTAGCCTTCCATAGTCCTGAAAAAGAAATAAATAAGGAAAAAGAGACAAAGGAATGCAAAGTAAAACAAAAATGAGGCTGTTCAATCAGGCAAGGAAAAAGCTATCTAAAATCCCCTGAATAAGGTCAACCAAAATGAATCATATCTTTTTCATTCAAGAAATGAATTTTGCTTCAGGCATTAAAATCTAGAGCTGTCTTCAAATTCTTAAGACATACTTACTATTTTTCATGCTAAAGCTGCCCTATTTTTGAGTAGTCTGATTGCAATTCCAGAGCACATATATTATTAACAGAGGTTCTCTTTGTAATTCAACCTGTTCTTTAATTTACTTACAGAGCAGAGACTGGATAGTGCTGTCGGATGCCTGTAGGTAACGACACACGATGAGGCTCCAGAAGGGGCTCATGCAAACAGCTAAGAAGTCTCTGTTCTTGGAGACTTTTGAGACCCAACTGGGCAAATTGCTGAGCAGCCTGGTATAAATGCAGCATCGATCTTACTTGGAGCAGGAGCCTAGGCTATGGGCATCCTGGGATCCTTTCCAGCCCGACTGAGTTTGAGTGGGTGATTCTACAACTACATAAAGGTCCTTTAACTACTGTAGTATTTTGGTTAGATGTGTGATTTTCTTTACCACAAACAAAACTCAAAACCTTTGGATTAATTACAGCCTCCTAGTAAGATAAATGAAATAAAAATATAGTAAACCCTTCACCCACTTCTCAGTAGTGTCTCAAATAGGTGCTTCGGTACTGTTTGGTTTTTGCTGCAAATGAAAGAAAACTCCTCCCTGTTCAGGTGCGGTACTGGGCCCTTTGCTGGTTCATCTGAGCCCACCCAGGCAGGCTGGTGACACATGGGGGTCCCTGGCACCCCTGCCTCTGATGGCAAAGGGCCGTCCGGCTCAGCAGCGAGGGCAGAGGGCTGGGCACCTGCTGGGTGCCCCCACGCTGGGGCGATGCCCAGGAGGGAGGGGGCAGGCTGCCTCCTCTGAGGGTTATCTTTGTCATTTCGGATCCCACCCCTACGCTCTGGCTGCGCATACGCGCCTCGAGGCAGCGTTGGGGCTGTCCCAGCTCTGTCCAAAGCTGCCATGCTGTGGCAGAGCCGTTACTCTGGGGAACACAGTTCTGCTTTTTTGTGTCTCGATCCCAAGGAAACTGCATCCTATTTCCGAGATGAATTTGCGCAACATCAGTTCCCAGCCGCTGGGCTCTGCGAAGCCTTTTTATGCAAGGCTGCCAGATCTCTTCCCTGTGACCTTCTCGCGTCTGTCTGTTCAGGTTATGGTAGACGTGGGTTAAAAGACGAGCTCCTGGTGTGTCATGTCGTAGTTCAGGTTTTGCCCCAGGTTTCTTTCTGGGGTTTCTGTAAGGTTTCAGATACCTGGAAATGCATCTTGTTCTGCATTTGAAAAACCAGGGATTATTTCAGTTTTCTCCACTGGATGCCACAATCACCGAACGCTCTGGTATCTCCGTGTGACGGGTGTACGAGCTGAGCTATTTCCATGGGACACTCCACGAGGCTCATTCGTAGCGCTCTGCTCCTACCCCTCTGCATCAGCTGTCACAGAATCACAGAACGGCGGGGGCTGGAAGGGACCTCTAGAGATCAGCTGGTCCAACCCCCTGCCACAGCAGGCGGGAGACTGTCTCCAACAGCATCTCCTCAGCTGGGCCCCGAGCCACAGCGCTGCATCCCACGGTCCGCTCGGCGCTGAAGGGAGCGGCTTTGAGTGCTGGCCCTGAAAACGAGAACTCTTCTCCCGGTTCAGCGCTGTTGAAGTGAAAAGAAGTGCAATACATCATCTCGGCTTTCATCGTGTTTGTCATACTTTTGACAGCCTTCCTCGCTTAAGTGCTGTTTCAGAGCAGCAGATATTGGTAATACCACAGAAATATTATCTCAGTGGTTATTTCCCCTTACTTCTTCACTGGGACCAAGGCGAGCCATCCCAGAGAGGCAGGCTAGGCTGGGAGAGTGGCTTTTGCCTCCCTGGCCTCAGCCACGTGAGAACTCACTATTCGGGGACAGCTGCCCAAATCTGCTGGATCTGTCCTGTGTCCCGCAGGAGGAACCAAGCCGAGCCTGAGGCCAGCTGGGGTGAGATCAGCCGGTGCAGGGTACGGGAACAGCAGCCCTGGAAATGGCCGAGGAGTTTTTGTGACCGGTCTCTAAAGAGCAGCTTCAGCACAGAACCAGCAGTGCGGCTCCGTAGTTACAATTAGCCCCGATCAGTGTGCTGGCCATGTTACCTCCTCTGTGCTGGCCATGTTACCTCCTCTGTGCTGGCCATGTTACCTCCTCTCTGCTGGCCATGTTACCTCCTCTCTGCTCCCTGACTGCTTTTCTGTCTCAGCTCCACTCTGCAGACACTCTCTTCCAGCCTGCTATTTCCTCAGGAGGTTCAGGAGTGCCTCACCTGTCCCCACCCAAAAGAGATAAAAAAACCCAAACACCCAGAAAACAACCCCAAAGCAGACTGAGGTATGCATGTGTGTGTCCGCAGGTGGTCCCTACCACAGACCCGTGTCCGTCAGAGTGGGCAGGGGGTGGAAGGCTGGCATGGCCATCCACGGATGACTGAGGGTGGAGCCGGAGCTTCAAACCTCAGCGGCTCTCAGTGCTTCCCTACCGCCTCGGTAGGAGGAAGGCGAAGGAATCTCCATGAGCCTGACAGCTCTCCAGCCTCGCTGCGTGTCCCCTGCGCCGTGCCAGCCCCGCGTGCCTGGGCCTGCCTGGGTGCCCGGGCCCCACGCTGGCGGCTCTCCCGGGCGGCAGCCAAGCCCACGGCTGCCGGGGGCACACCGGCACTCAGCATCGGTTCCCGCTGCCAACCCTTCCAGTCCCTGTCTGAACCGCTTGCGTGGGTGGATTTATCACTCCAGGAAGGTTGATGCTCTTTTTCTTTCTTACGTAATCCTTTCCATAATAACACATCCCTGGGCAGCACCAGAACAGCTAATGAGTTTTTTAGCAACCTCGTACTGCGTTTTCTTTACAAACAAACAAAGTAGGGCAGTGAGTGGCAGGAGCAGAAGGGAAGGGAGAAGGGGGAAGAGCATTGCAATGAGAAAGTGGGCGTCTGTCTTGCAAAGCCATGGAGCTGGGACTCACCCGTGCAGCCTGTGGGCTGCTGGTTATCCACCCAAGGAGTCCCCCACTGCCCTCCACAAGTTCTTCTCGCCTTGTGTGGCGGTGGCTGAGCTGAGGGTGTGTTTGCACAGGCAGCTGCCGCAGCAGAGAGGCGAACTGGGGGCAGGATGATGTTCTGGAGATGTTGCTTCTCCCCAGCCCAGCTCAGCGAGCGTGAAACACAACGGCAGCATTGGCCACGGCACTGCACCTCCAGAGGGGTCTCCAGGGCACTGGATGTCCACCCTTGCAGCGAGGTCCTCAGCTATGTCCATGATACGTATGTCCTAGCAGGGAGTGTGCAGGAGCAGAGGGCAGCAGGGCTCGTCCAGTCCTGGAAAGAAAATAGAAAAAAAAACAGTAAAAGGCATAGGATTGAAGAAAACCCAATATTCTCAAGCCAGTCCTGTCAAGCAAAGGAAATATTTGGGAAAGTTGGCTTTCTGTGGGGGTATGTGAGCTGGCTGTGAAGAAAGAAAGAGCTGTAAGAGAAGTAAGAAGTCCTCAAACTTTAAGGCAGACATTTGAAGGGCTGGTTGCAGGTTAATTCATTTAAGTCCCCACAGCACTCTTGCTCTTGCTCTTCTGTCTCATAAACCACTATAAAGGTTTGTTTTAATGGCCTGCCTTTTCTTTAGCAGTCACAAACAAATATCAAGTCAAAGGGTGACTTATTTTTTTAAAATCCTCTATCTCATCCTACCTGAGTATAATTCAATATATCTTAAACAAAACCAGTTCTTACTCTTTACCTTGGGATTTATTTTTATTCTCAGTGTGGTTGCTTTTGCTCTTTTTCATAAGCTGAGATGGAAACTTTATTGCGTGTAAGTACAGCTTCACGTAATTCACTTCATTTCCAATGGAAAATCACCCTTGCAGTTGAAAGTCTTTAAGGAAGAAGCTTTCCCAAAGAAAACAAAAGTTAACAGCAGAGAAAACCCCACAGCGGCGCCCTTCTCTGTACTGAAGCAGAAATGCTTTTAAAATCATAGAATCATCACTTGGCTTGGGTTGGAAGGGCCCTTCAAGATCATCCAGTTTCACCGACACCTCCCACCAGCCCAGGTTGCTCCAAGCCCCGTCCAGTCTGGCCTTGAACCCCTCCAGGGATGGGGCAGCCACAGCTTCTCTGGGCACCCTGGGCCAGGGGCTCACCCCCCTCACAGCAAACAATTTCTTCCTCACATCTCATCTAAATCTCCCCTCTTTCAGTGTAAAACCATTCTCCCTCATCCTATTGCTATACTCCCTGATCCGGAGTCCCTCCCCAGCTTTTCCGGAGCCCCTTTAGGGACTGGCAGGGGCTGGAAGGTCTCCCCGGAGCCTTCTCTTCTCCAGGCTGAACCCCCCCAGCTCTCTCAGCCTGTCCCCACAGCAGAGGGGCTCCAGCCCTCACAACATCAGCTCCATCCCTCTGATCATCAAAATGTGACATGGTGAATGCAGCCACCCCCCAGTTTCCATCTCTGCCTGGTGAGGACCGTGGTGGGTTCTGGGGACAGGCTCTGCCTCTCCCTGTCCATCCCGCTGCACTCCTGGTCCCCGGCCCCAGCTGAGACTGATGCTCTCCGCGAGGGATGAGCTGACAGCGTTCCCTTCTCCTCCAGCCCACCAATGGCTCTGATCACCTTCAGCTCATTTAAAGAGCGGCTAACTGCTCCGTCATTTCCCTCTGAGTCCTGAGCCCTCTTTTAACAAGATGCCTTTTTTTTGGACAAATTTCCAGCTTTCACAGGTAACTCTTGTATCGGGGTGTTGCCATAAGAAGTCCACACAGAAAAGATACATATATTTCAAACATAACTCTGAAACTTTTTGTAAGTGCCTTTGATGTACGTCATGAACAGTACACATTTTTAACCATTTAATAGGAATTTGAAATGCAAATTCTGCATTTCCAGTTCCTAATCAAACATTTGTTCTTTCTGTAAATTTGATGTAGATGTTTGCTCTGACAGATTTCGTTTCAATTCCAGTGCATATTTTACGTGGAGTTTTTTTTAGTGATTTGTTTAAAATAAAAGCCTCCACATGAACCAGACCAAAACCCTTTAATGTCATTGAGAAGAATTGCCAGTGTCATTCTCATGATTTATGTCTGTTAATTTATTCTGAGAATATACTTCATGATAATCTTCTTTGGAGTTAAGTGATTTGGGGAGCGAAACACAGGAGCGGAGGGGGAGAAATATTGTCCTTTTGTTTGCCGCCTACCCCTTCCCCCACAGCGAGACAAGCTGCCCGTCTTTCTGCTCAGAGGGATAAGGCTCAAATGAGCTGGAAAACAGCTCAGTCTGGCCCAGTGAGGCTTCACCGGCACAGCTGAGCTCTCAGGGGGTACCGAGCTGGTATCGCTCATCCCTCCAGCATCTCCCCTTCAGCCAGACTGCAAAGGGTCAGGTCAAGAGAGAGGTCGGACCCGGCGGCGAGCTCGGCTCCGGACACGCTCTGCTGGCACCAGGCTGCCTGCGGACCTGCCACCGCGGCCGGGGGCTGCGGGGACCGGGGGTCACCGGAGTCAGACACTCGGAGGCGATGTCCGGGTCAGCGCGACTGCCCTGCGCTTGGCAACGCCTGGCATCTGCGGGTAGCTGGCGTGTTAATTTTACCCCATCATTTTAATACTTAATAGGCTGTGTGGGCTCTCCGGAGCAGCCAGCCCGGTTCTAGGGGAATTCAGATCTGGTGCACAGATACTGCACTGCCAGTTTGTGGGGGAAGAAAATAGCAAGAGCTCCATGTTTTGAGTGCAGTGCCTTTCTGAGGAATGTTGGGGCTGGCTGAGGGAGGGCAGGCGGTCATCCCTCCTGCATACAGGAGCATTTCCCAGCCGTTCCTTCAGCAGCAAAGACCAGCTCTGCCTGGTGCTGTTCTCCTCCTGTGACCCAAAAGGGCACCCATGACCCTCGAACAGCCTGGGAGGGCAGGGAGCTCCAACCACCACCTCGGAGCAGGCTCAGCTTAGAGCAGGCTTGCAGGGTTAGAACAGTATTTAGTAGTTAGATATTCCTTTATCCCTCTCTCTATTTCAGGCAATGAGAGGAGGGACGTCCTTCTCCTTTTGCCGTGGAAATCCCTGCTCCCTTCCACACCGACTCCTCGGGGATGAGGCAGAACTCCTATTTCTGTCACTGCGACCAGTGCCATCATTCATCCCTGTAACTGCAGAGCCCGGGAGCTTCCTGCGGAGCAGTGAGGCCACGCCAGGCACTGTAGGGATGCGGATGGATGGCCTCAGCCGCAAATAGCTTTCGGGCAGCAAATAGGCTGTTTCCATCTCTCCTGACAGGAAGGTCAGCGAGAGGCCAAGGCACTGCTCAGGAGACAGAGCAGCCAGGGGCGCACAGGGGCTGCCTGCCCAGCCCGGCTTGCTGTCCCCAGACAGCGATGTTCAGCATTCCCTTCTCAAGGGATCACAATTCTACAGATTTCTAAGAAATTTTGCAGGAGAGTTTTGGATTTAGTGCAATAAATAATGTACACGTACCCCCCCGATTAGTGCCATACACCTTGGCTTATCCAACACAGCTGGCTTGCTGTAGAACGTGTGATAATTTGCAGCTACACACCGTGCTGGCCTCAGGGCTTTGGCCCTCAGCATTACGGAATCATGGAATTTTTCAGAGTTGGAAGGGACCTCTAGAGATGATCTAGTCCCACTCCCCTGCTAAAGCAGGGTTGCCCAGAGCACATCACTCAGGGCTGCATCCAGGTGGGTCTTGGAAGTCTCCAGAGAAGGGACTGCATACCCTCCCGGGGCAGCTCACCTAGCTGCCTGCTCCTGCCTGCTCCTGCCTGCTCCTTCCTGCTCCTGCCTGCCTGCCTGATCCCTGCTGCCTTCCATCCACCTCGCTTGGGTTCCCCAGCAGCTGCTCACGAGCCCTGCCCAGCGAGAGGTGCTTCCAGCAGCCAGCTTCTGCTTCAGTCAGCACATCCTCGTCTGAAGCATCTGAGGCTACAGTCCAGACCAACAGGAATAATTATGTAAAGAAAGACGGAATGTGTAAGAAATCAATGTTTACCTGCAAGCAGAGCACACGGGCACCTGCCCATCCTGTGCTGGTGTTCTGCTGCACCTCCCGTCGGGTCTGGTAGGCAGACCCAGTTTATGTACAGATGTGCACAGGGATTCTTTTCAACCTGGTTTTACTCACAGCCTCGCTGACGCTGTGTCCCCAGGACCCCGCTCTGCTCTGCGCGCTGCTGCACCTTGTCATCAGGCTGGTACGGACCCTTTTCATCGGGAAGGCCTGTCACACTGTGTGCGGTGGCAACCCAGGTGGGCTCACAGTGTTGGGAGCTCTCAGCGTGGTGCCCATCACCAGCGACACGCTGCGCTGCCACGCAGGGGGCAAATTTGCAAAAAAATTATTGCTGCATTTCACAGTCCGTGCCATCAGGAAATCTGATGGATATTTCCAGGTGGCCTCCTCCTGGCTGTGCAGGCAGTTGCCTTTGACAGTAGATGGGCTGTGAATTAGCACCTCTGTCATGTGAGCTCCAGGGCACAAACGATAAATCAGATAATGGGACCGAGGAGGAAACCAGCTCAGAGACAGCTGAGGAAGGAAGGAGTGTGGGGGGACGGTGCTGTTCTCCTGCAGGATCGAGGGTCTGGGGAGAGCGTGGAGGCACAGGTATGGTCCATTCTTCTCCTGGGGAGCTGGGTATGCCCATCATAGCTGGGATGGGAGAAGCTGCTCTCATGGTTTCTCTCCCTGAGACTTTTTAGTGAAAGTGGAACAATTTCTTGTAGACCATGAGCCAGGTTTCATCCTCCAGACTCACCAGAGACGTTTGGGAGGGTGAGTGGAGGTGGGTCCCAGCAGCATCCCTGGTGGGTCCTTCCACAGACCTCCTCTGGACCCTCCCCTGCTGGTAACCTGGGAAGGGGCACAGAGAAGAACAGAAGTGGTGTGAGAGTGACTCAGCTTCAGGAGCACCTCATTGTGTACCCTGGGCAGAAAACACTGCCATGTCTATTCATTTTTGAAATAAATATTACATCACAAATAAGACATTTTATGAGCTTAAACCCATTGTGAGACTTAAGCCCACAGCCGCCTTGGTTTCCTCCATCTTAGAGCATTATGGTGGTGCCATGTCCCTTGTGTCTGCAGAAGAATTACTGTTTATCCATATGGAGAAGTGAAAAAAAAATTGCTTTTCTTCATCCAGGGATTCACAGCATTTTTGTATTAGATCAATTGTGCTGCACTACAGGTCCCCACCAATGATTATATTGTAAAGATAAAACAAAGCTCCCAGCAAATAATTAGCATTCTCAGAGCACTCATATCTGTAAGGTGTGTAAATACACTGATTAAGAACTAGTGTAGATAATGTGTCACGTTTGCATGTGTGTGTTGGGCACTCAAGAGAAGCAATGAGAACTCCCTGGCTTTGGGGACCAGAGGAGCTGCTCTGCCAATGAGTCCCTCTCAGCTGGAGACTTGTTGGGGTCCAGCCTTCCCCCCGGCCGGGGTCTGACCCAGGGACCGAGCCTGGGGGTGCTTCACGCCGCTCCTCTCAGTTTCAGGGTGGGATTCGGAAGAGATGTGACCCTCTGATCCCCCCAGTCCTGACATACTTGCTCTAAGCATCTCACTGCTACGTAGCACTGAAGGCACCGTTTGCGCAAGTGTAGCTCTAGGTATATTTATTATTTCAGTATCTCAGCCTTCAGCTTTGCTCCTCGCAGTGATCTCCAGTCATTTACTACTCTCCCAGAAATCAGTGCCTGAGAAGTCTAGCAGATTAAAGAAATGTGTCCTCATTATGAGTGAAATCCGTGGAGAAGGCGGCAAAGAAGCAGGCAGAGGAAAGCGCTTTTGTTCAACACTCGGGATGGCTCATTTTCAATGTACTGTTAGGCCGCTACAGCACAGTCCTGTCAGAAAATACAAGAGGCTTTCAGATACCTGTTGATGGGCTAAGTTTCGAAAAAGTTCAACCACAGAATACATAGATGTAGCCACATTAAAAATTCAGAGGGCAAAGGAACTACATTTCACCACAAGGAGCTTACTGGTCCCCTGTCCAGCACCGTGGTCCCAGTGAATCCCTCTCCTCATATCTCTGAGCATCCGAGGGATATCCTCAGAGAGGACGGGGTCCGTCAGGGTGTGGGTACTGTGCTGGGAGCCAGGTCTGGTGTGGGAAGTCCTGCACCTCCTGCACAAGCAGCACACGCAGGGGAGCCTCCTGTCATGGGCACTTGCCTGCAATGACCTGATCTTAGTTTTTAGCCTATATATTTTAAAAAAATATAAATATATATCTATGGGGGTTTTGTTGTGTTTTTTTTTTTCTTTTCTTTTTCCAGAAAAATTCCTCAAAGGGCAAAATGTTGTGTACGCTGGTGGAGGTCGGTGGTACGGCATGGGCAGCAGACAGAGAGGAGCTCCTGGGCACCGTCCCGGCAGCCCATGCCACTCTGTGGGCGGCCACGTGGGCAGGGAGCCCGGGCTGGTGCTGATGCCTTAGGAGGGGGAAAAGCAAAGCTCACCGCAAGAAAGCTTGATTTTGGAATGGCTAGTTTTTCCTTAGAAGTGCTGAAGTGCCAGCAGTGCCATGTGCAAGGTGAGCTGCAATTAGATAAGAAAGACACTGCCTTTGAGCTGAAGGCGTTTGTGGCTGGCTGTAGTTCGGTGATTTTAAATAGCTCCAGGGTCCATAAAGCCAGCCTCTCATTTTTCCACATGTAGCCAATTGCTCTGTCAGGTTAAAGTTATCTAAAATCATAGAATCACAGAATCATAGAATGGTTTGGGTTGGAAGGGACCTTAAAGCCCCCCCAGTGCCACCCCGTGCCCTGGGCAGGGACACCTCCCACCAGCCCAGGTTGCTCCAAGCCCCGTCCAACCTGGCCTTGAACCCCTCCAGGGATGGGGCAGCCACAGCTTCTCTGGGCAACCTGGGCCAGGGGCTCACCCCCCTCACAGCAAACAATTTCTTCCAGATATCTCATCTAAATCTCCTCTCTTTCAGTTTAAAACCATTACCCCTCATCCTATTGCTATACTCCCTCATCCAGAGTCCCTCCCCATCTCTGCTATAGACCCCCTTTAGGGACTGGAAGGGGCTGGAAGGTCTCCCCGGAGCCTTCTCTCCTCCAGGCTGAACCCCCCCAGCTCTCTCAGCCTGTCCCCACAGCAGAGGGGCTCCAGCCCTCCCAGCAGCTCCGGGCCCTCCTCCGGCCCCGCTCCAACAGCTCCGTGTCCTTCTGCTGTTGGTTCCCCAGAGCTGGAGGCAGCGCTGCAGGGGGGTCTCACAAGAAAAAAATATTTTGTTTCCTGTCATGGGATTCCACTTCAGGCAAGACTTGTGTAGCCAGGCAAAGGATCAATATATTCAAAATCTCTAATGCTAGCTGCCCATGACCAGGCTTTAAACAGCCATTGCTGCTGGACAGACTTGGCTTCTCTCTGCCGAGATCCTGCCGGCAGGATCGGGTCAGGCGGGGGATCAGACACTGCTCCATGCCTTTTGCATCACATCCCAGAGAGCCTGAATGCCAGGCACACCGTGGTCCATCAAAAATGAGTCCAGTGGGAGTAAAACGTTTCAAAACGTCTGTTCGGAGTCTTGTGTGGCTTATAGCAAAGCCACGAGCCACGTACAGACAGAAGAGGTCGTGCGTGCAAAGCAGGGGGGGTCGCTGAGCCCTGTCCCCCGCGGAATGACCAGCAGGTCTTGTGTTCCCTGCACCCCCCACCCGCGCTGCTCGTACCCTCGTAGCTCGGTTTCTCTCAAAGGAGGAATTCACCTCAGAAAATCTAAATGAGAAGAATAATGTTCTGAATTACAGTTGATAGCTTTGTACACGACCCACAGACACAGTGGGGATTACTGCGAGGTTGCTCCTCTGTACAGAACACTTACTCAAAGAGTTTGATTAATAATTCAGAACACATTTCTCAACTACGTATCATTTTCTCAACCATTTCTTCATGGAATGTATTCCAGCACTTATGGATCATTTTGTTGCCTTTTAAGTCTAATATATTTGTAAATGAATGCTGGCCGGTTTTCCTGCAGTCTGTTACACACACAGATTACAGGACTTCAGGAAACCGGGGAAAACAAGAATGAATACTCTAAGAAAAAATAGATTTGAGATTACTTCCTGTGAACCATTTTTTTTAAAGTGGTTTGCTTTAGCTAGGGAAATGGAAATGTAAAGTAGGAGGAAATCTATGGAATTTTATGGATGAAAGGGGAGTTGAGACCTGATGTAAATGGGCATCTCTCCTCACACCTTACTGGGCCTCCATCGTACTACAGAATCTGGCTTTACTACCAGCCAAAGGTTTTTCCAAATATAAATGTCATTGAAAAACTGTTATGATCGAATTTACAGTCTTTGCAAGATGAACACGATTGGTGTGGTTTGTCTTGGTTTTTCTTTTTGTTCTCATTTGTTGTTTTGTGATTTGTTTTGTTTTTCTTTTTTTTTTTTTAAATTTAGTTATCAGCTAAAGATATGACAAAAGTATTAAAGAGAAAAAATTATATATTTGTTTATTTTAATGAGGCTGTCTTTTTTTAGTAGTCTTTGAAAATTACTCTTAACAATAGTTGCAAAACTTAGAGTTCTTAGATTTAATTTCGCTTCTTTCCCATTCCTCCCAAAGGCAGGAATATTCAATATTCTGTGCTATTACTGTAGTCAGCAAATATACATAGTTTTTGCATCTATTATGTATTACATTTTAATGCTTTACAAAAAAAAACATTCAGGAAAGGATTAAGATTTTTCACTTATTAGACCTTTTCAATGAATCACACAATTTTTTATTCAGTCAACATCTGTGTACTTTCCTGGCACAGACGCAATCATTTATAGTATTTTAGAGATTCCACCAGTGATAAAGTAAGTTATTCTTCTGAACTCTGACAAGTGTAGCTCCAAAAGAGGCAGAGATCTGTAAATCTCTTTTCTGTGTGTGGCCTTTCCTTGCACAAACTGCTAATGGATTTTTTTTTCAGCAATGAAAACACAGTATTCCCTATTGGCCTGCATGACTGAAGACAAATTTAACTTTTCTGTTATAGCTGAACTCTTTTATTCTGTGGAAACTTTCTGTTCTCTGGTGTCTTCCCCATTCCAGTTTTAATGGCGACACAACCTCCGGGAAGGTGACTCACTGCCTGCTGGGGAAGATGTGGGTGCAAAGACCTGGGAAGAAGTCCCAGTGCATCGGTCTTCCTTAGGTGAGGCTACTTTGCTTTCCCTCTTGCCTGGGAACACAAGACGACAGCAACGCCATAGAGCCACACTGTTGGGTGAAGATGCCCCTCAACGAGCAGGACATCTGCTTTCACAGGCAAAGGCTGGGCACAAATGATGGCTTTTCCCGCAGAGGCAAGGGGCAATGTCTGGAGACATCAGAACATCATCGGGACATGAGGAGCCTCCCGCAGGCAGCTAGCGGTATGCGGCAGGGCTGCCGGCCTACGGCTCCTCGGGATGCTCCGTCCTCCCGCTGCACACGACCGGCTGCAGCACGGCTGCCAGCTGGCCAAGCTGGGCTGTGCCCGTGGCCAGAAGGCCAGAGCTTGTCTGGGCAGGGCTGCACCTTCTGGAACTGCAGCTGAGCTCTCAGTCATGTCCACCTCATTCAGTGCTTATTAAATTAACATATTTAAATGTCAAACCCTTTTGTCAGTGGCAGAAATTTTTTATGTGTGCAGAACAATGCAGGGCTGGAGACGTCTGTTGGGCTGCCGACTCCAGTGCCCTGCGATGGCAGCAGTTTGGTCCTTTTGATGAGCTCATTGAGCTAAAAGCAGCGATGTCGTCTGCACCCACTGCTCCACTTGGAAAATCATTGATGAATTCTGCAAGCTTAATGTTTAGGAACTTTTTTCTAATGACACCACCATAGTTTTCAAGAATATTTATTATGCCCAGGTTTATCACATTTGTTCTTATGCCAAAATTATTTTTAGAATAAATGCTTTTTATCCTTCCCTGATGTTTTCCCCTTGATGTGTTTGTAGAGAGCAATCCCGTCCTTTCTCAGCCTTCGCTTATTTAGGCTGAAGAAGCCAGCCTCATTAGGCTGCTCTTGTAAAGGCATTCTCCGCTCCCCGAGGAGTGCCTCTCGTGCGTGTCCAGCCTGAATGGTCTTTGTTCTCACCATTTCATGAGACATGCTCACCATTGCTGTGAATACCTACTGCCCTTCTTCGCATGATCCTTGCACATAACCAGCTTTCCACCTGGCTTTCACTGTCATTTTGTTCCCAGTTGCCTTTCTCCTTTCTTTCCTGCACCGTGTATTACTTCCTTCTCTTCCACTTTGATTAGTGTCTGTTTTTTCCACCCTTGGACCCTCCGAGCATGTCCTCCCTTCCCAGCTCTGGGCCTCCCAGCCCTCCTGTCCTGATGTCCTGCACTCACCTGCCCCGTCTCCTTCTCTATCCTCTTCTCAGACTCCCATTAGAGCTCGGCCATCATCACTAGCACAAGGTCTGCAGTGTTTGCATCTTCTATACCCGTTACAAGGCATTGTTTATATATATAGGATCTTCCACTTCTCCCTGAGGTTGATGTCCACTCTACAGCTTTTGTCAACATTTCCTCTCAACATTGACTTTAAAGCCAGTAAATATTCAAATTATTGTCCTTGGAATAAGTATGAGGTCTTGGTACAAAAAAATAATGGATCTGCCTTCTCCTCTTGTGCCGAACCTCTTCTATTCCTGCAATAATCCTTCTATTCTGTCTTCTAGTTTCTTGTTCTGTTCTCTATATTTTTTGTCAAATTCAGATTTGACATGTAACAAGATCTGAAGTCTCTAAATCCTTTGTGAATGTGGAGATCCTATTTTCCCACCTGCAAGAACAATCCTGCTGCTGGATGCCTGGCGTCAAGCAGAAGCCGCTGGTTTCACGTGATGGCCCACTCTGCATCTCACTTGTCACCTGCGGATGCACCGGACGGTGGTCAGCGGGGACAGAGCTCCTGCAGCTCCATCACCTCTGCCAGCGTCTCTGCTCAGCTCAGTCAGTTACGGGAGGTGGTATTTTTTAATATGTAAAACCACACCAGTTTTATTAAAGTGTATCTTTCACCCTTACTGCTGTGTTATTATCCACGATTACTGGAAACGCTGGTTGTTTGGCTGCCTCTGAGGTGAGAAGGAGCTACAGAGTCAGCTTTGAACCATTTGCTGTGGAAAACAAACCTTGAGATGTATCCTCGCTGAGCTGAGGACTTCTGAGAGGGGTGCTGCCAACCTTGGAGGAGCACTCTCTCTCTCCTTTTTAATAGGCAGGCTTTGTACTGAGGTACAGTGACCCTGAGTGTAACCAACAGGAATTTAAAAGTGCTCCATATTTTTCATCTGAGAGCTTAGCAGTCACTTTTTTGACCTACAATAGCGCTGACCACAATGGTCTTCTTTCCCTTGAAGAAATAAAAAAAAAGGCAATGGAGAATTTGATCTCAAAAGGAGCGTAATATTATTAATTTTTTCCTGCCAACTGACACCTTTCAATTATCTTCAACCTTTACTGAACAATATTCTCTCCACCTCTCTCGCCATTTCCCATCATTTCAGCGTCGCGGTTAGGAGAAATTCCTCTACTGCCCACAGGCACAAGCTCAGCTTATTGATCAAGATGAACATATTTATTTAGAAGGTAAGTGCACAGAAAAAACCTATTATTGAGAAAAATGAGTCCTATTGCTCTAGTGCCTTTTCCTAAAAACGCCTGTAACTGGATGAGATTCAGGGACCCCTCGGGGAGCTGGGAAAGTGGCACCCAACCAGGGTGCAGCCCTGCGGTAACCGAGCAGGGACAGGGACAGGGACAGGCTCCATCTCCACCCAGCCTCAGGGGCCGTCCGGGGAGTCTGGTGATGGGAACCTTCAAATGGAACTGGCTTCCCTTTCTCAACACAGCGTGTTTTTCAAATGCTTTGGGTCATGACAAGCACAACATACAACCAGTTGCAATTATGAAAGCAAATAGAATGTATTTCTTTAAGTGACTCGTGTGGTTTAGCATGAAATATAGCCACACATTTGCAAGGAAAACAACTGCTGAATAATATCTGTGAACAGAACACGAGAAGATTTTACTAACATTAGATGACAAGAGACAATAATTTTTAGTTTTAAATTTTTATATTCTCTAGTCACTATTCTGTATAGTTTTAACACTAGTACCAATGAATATCTTGTACAGTATGTAATCACAAAAAACAACAGAGCAGGTTGGTTTTGTTGCAAGGACCCATAAACACTTTATTTCAGCTAGTTTACTCAGCTCCAGCTGGGCTTTCATTAGCCAGGTTAACTTCTGCCCTGTCCTTTTATGAATCTCAGTATTGTCTGTGATGAACACTTAAATTTACAGGGCCATTTTAGGGCTTTTGAGTTTCTCTGCCAATGGGAGCAGAGAAACGTGGTGGCACGTTACACTGAATGACTTCATCCATCTGGTTGTGTGTGGACATGATCTGTATTTCAAAGGCCAATTATGTTCTCATTGACTTCAACAGGCTTTGACTTTTCTCTTCAGCAGAGCTGGAGCAGGCCCTAATTCCTATAAAATCTTGGTTCCGTTGAAGTGACTGAGAGCCAACACTGGTGGAGCGGGACGTCATGCTCTGCCTCTGTTAACAAGGTCAAGATTTCATATACCTATCCCACAGTGAACAGGGCTTTGAAGGTCAGGGTGTTTACAGGCATTTCTGTCTGGACAGGCTGCTGCACATGGCTTCACGTCTTCCCAGGTTAAAGAACTTCCCAATGACTCCAGAAAGCCATGAATGAGCAACATGGGAAACTGGAGCGATGCTAAGAGCATCGGGGAACTGCCCTGGCAGTGTGCACTGGTGAGTGATCTCTGCCTCTGGGGACAGTGATAGATGTGGCCGACATTACGCTTTTCCCTTTCAGGCTGATTTCAGTAACTCTCATGAATTGATAAGGGTGCAGTTACCCTAAGGCTGAACCTATTAAGAACAACACTTTGTTCAACATGACTTGACCTGACATGAACCAATGGAGCATTTTGTGCATTTTATTTTGTGCATCCTGTTCTAAAAATGTTGCTCATTAGATGTAAACAGGATTTTACCGAGGGTTAATGGGAGTTTGTAGGTGCAATAAGGTGGAGTGAAAACTATCCGAACAACTGGGCCCAGAGGGTTGTGGTCAGCAGTATGAAGTCCAGCTGGGGACCAGTCGCTAGTGGTGTACCCCAGCTGTGCATGCTGGGGCCGATATTGTTTAACGTCTTTGTTAATGACCTGGAGGATGGGGCGGATGCACCCTCAGCGAATTTGCAGTCAATACAAAAACTGGGAAGAGTGGTTGGTACCCGAGATGAGTATGCTGCCATCCAGAGAGACCATGACAGGCTGAAGAAATGGGCTGAGAGGAACCTCATGAAGTCCAGCAAGGGGAAATGTAAAGTCCTGCATTTGGGGTGGAACAACCCCAGGCACCAGGACAGACTGGGGCTGCCCAGCTGGAAAGCAGCTCTGCAGAGAAGGACTTGGGGGTCCTGATGGACAACAAATTGTGCATGAGCCAGAAATGTGCCCTCGCAGCAAGGACAGCCACCACCCTCCCGGGCTGCATCAGGCAGAGCATGGCCAGCAGGTTGAGGGGGGGGATCTGCCCCTCTGCTCAGCACTGGTGAGATACAGCTGGGGTGCTGGGTCCAGTGCTGGGCTCCCCAGTACAGGAGAGACGTGGGCTACTGGAGTGACTCCAGCAAAGGCCCTGAAAGATGATGAAGGGACTGGAGCATCTCTGATATGGAGAGAGGCTGAGAGAGCTGGGACTGCTCAGCCTGGAGAAGAGAAAGCTCAGGGGGGATTTTATCCATGTGCATAAATACCTGAGGAAGGTGGAGCCAGACTCTGTAGTGGTGACGTCTTTCAGGACAAGAGAAAGTAGGCACAAAATAAAACCAATGAAATTCCATCTGAAGACTGGAAAACACTTTTTTACTGTGAGTGGTCAAACACTGGAGCAGGTAGCCCAGAAATTTGTGGAGCCTCCATCCATGGGTTATTCAAAACCCAGCTGTACCCAGTCCTGGGCAACCTGTTCTAGGTGACCCAGCTGGAGCAGGGGGGTGGCCAAGATGACCTCCAGAGATGCCTCCAACCTCAGCCATTGAGTAATTCCAGGAATTAAGCCTTAGTTTTGTGTTATTCTGTTGACTCAGATATTGACCAAAATCTTAGAAGCTGACAGGAGTCCTTGTTTCAAAGGCTGATAATGAGGCCCGAGTCCTTAACTTTTTATAGTCTGAGAAGTATGCTGACAGCGATAATCAGTCACAGACTAATGCTCTTTAAATGCACTCTAAAAGAAATTATAAATGGTTAGGTGAATCCAATAGCAGAAATAAAATCCACTTCAAAGCAAGCCCATGAGTAGAGCTTAACCTGGTCCCTGGAAAGAACAGATTTTTTCATTCCTACTTAGTTTACAGCTCTGTATAGGTTTAGGGAGATCCAGGCTGTCATCTTGCATTTACTCACAGACATCCAAAATACATCAGGTTTCACTCCCTAGTGTCTGTTATACTATATTTGCGAAAAGCAGAGAGTCTTTTACGTTTCTCTTTGAATGCCTATGTCACTGAAAAAAAAAAAAAAAAAAAAGGAACAACACACCAAAATTATCTGAATTTGCCTGCCATATAATTCTGATGGAAACCTGATATAGAAACGCAGTAATGAGAGCAAAGTAGGCAATGCCAAAATGTCATTGAACCACTAGAGCATTGCTAACTATCATGCATTGCACAGTACCGCTGTTGTTCAAAGGTGAGAGAGATCTTTATCTTTTGTTCCTGCACGCCATTAATATTTGAAATTCACCCTGAAGCCGTCAGAGTTTGGCATGCTCACTATCAGGTTAAAAATGGATTAGATGATGCTTTTGGTAACGCAAATTGCGAAGAGGACACCCTTGTTTCTAGTCAGAAAGTTCATCTCTTCTGTCACTTCGTATGTTGAATAAGGGCATGGGCAATTACTCACTTTCTTAGCTGGCTGGATTCAATATTTCAGAAACTAAAATAAAATAGTTTTTGTTCTACTGATCCCAAGGTTGTCAATTCTATATTTAACTGTCAATACCTTACAGAGCATCACAACAATGAAAAAATAATTGATGTTCAATTTTTCTATTTATTTCCTGCAGTAAAAAGTCTGGAATGATTACTTTCCTGGATGGGCAGAAAAGCCAGGTTCTTTGGATTGAATTTGTCCGCACCTGAACAGTGATTGCGCTGGTCTTTGGGAAGTGGTGACACGGGACAATGTTCACCCCCGTGAGACAAGTGTTGTGAAGAGTTGGGGTTTTAGCACGTGTCTGAAGGAATGAGTGGTGCTTGCTCCAGCATGCATCAGCTCCCGCAGGAAAGGGTTTCCAGTGTTATGGGATTAATTGTGTGAATTTCATTCACCACAACTGCATGGCCATCAGCATAATTCAAGCAGATAAGTGAACAAGTGTTTAACGTCATTGACATAGAATTAGAGCCATTACTGGGATGAACTCTGTCTGCCACAGATCACTGCATGGCACACTGCAGACTCTTAGTCTGGGACTTCCAGTCTGACAAAAGGAATTTGGCCATGACACTAGATTTAATGAGCCTCATTGATGAAGAGTGCCAAGACAGCTTTAGTGGTCTCAGTTAATCAAGAGTATTAACTATTGAAGGCAAATAAAGTCATCCTTCAAACTTTAAAGCTTCTACATGCATATTGTCCGTTACAGTTTCTGTTCTTATGGAGAAAATGTGCTGCTAGTCAATTATCAGAACAATTATTAGCAGTCTACATATTTTAATTCTTTTCAGCTGTTTTCAGGATACGTTCTTCTTCCTTCCCCTTTGTTCAACTTGCAGCTTTAGCACGAGGAGCAGAGAGCACTTGGCTTGGCCTGACCCCACAGAAAAGGAGACGCGGGGCCTGAGCTTCCTCGTGCAAAAGCAGGACCCAGTGTCTCAGGCACGTGTGGAACACCGGCGTAGTATGAAAGGACAGCCGAGCTTCCCTCTTTGCTTCCATTTGAAAGGGACTGGCAGCTACCACCGCATTTTTTTGTTAGCCCGGTACACAGGCACAGACATATCCTTCTCCTGAGCCCCCGGGGCTGAGCAGGGCTGGGATGTTGGGGATGGCTTGGCCATGGGGAGCCCACACGAGGCAGCTCGGGTGGTCCGAGCTGAAGAAGACCGTGGTTCTGCCCCCACACACTTCCCCCCACGCTGGGGGACCACAGGTACCGTCAGACCGGGCTGCAGGGCCTGAAGGTGCAGGAAAATGCGTGAGGGGCTGCAGTGAGCAATCGAATGGGATCAGCTCCCAGGTAAATCCCTCCTTCTTGGAATTTGTGCTTCAAAAGTGAAATTTAGACAGGGAATAATGACTGATACCTTTCTATTCTTCGTTATATTCAACAGCAGCACCAACACATTGCTGTGTGTTATTTAAAAACAGGTGTGAGATAGGCAGTTAGCTCTGATTCTGAAACAAAGTCTCTAAACAAACTATTAAAAGAGTCACCAGCAGCACATAAAGATTTCAGAGTGAAGAGGAAAACTATCCTCTTAGGAACTGGGTGGATTTAAGAAATGTATGAATATCTTCTATTCAGAATGAATACGAATTCTATAACCAGCTTTTTTGGATTTATATCTGAATCCAAAATCAACGACTTAATACAGAAAATATCGGCTCAGCCCTGTACAGTCATCTTGAAAGATGCACTGTCTTCCCATTAGGGAATGAAGATATTATGGAAAAGATACACCAGAGTCCCAAGTGCAAAGGGGGAATTAGAAAAAAATCTTTTCCCACAATGACTTCAAACCCTTGAGGAGACATTTTGCTGCTGCACGCAATGCAGGACAGACCACGGGCACTGGCTGTCAGGCCGCTCGTTTACGAGTGCGATGGCAAAGCTTCCTCCAGCCACCCTGTCTCGGGGTGCTAAAGCTTGATTTACCCGGATCAAGCTTGTTCCCAGTGCACGTCTCTGGCGGACATCACTGCCAAATTATTAGGCATGTCACTGTTCAGAAGTCTAATGGTTGGACTTGGTGATCTTAAAGGTCCCTTCCACCCTAGAGGATTCTCTGATTCTGTGATTCCAAGTGTGTTCAGTGCTGAAATCGCTGTGCACCGGCAGCGTTCAGGCATGAAGGGCTGAGGCGCACACTGGCACCGGTCAGCTTGTGCCTTGCTTGTCAGAGGAATGGGTATGTCGCGCGTGTAGGGTAGATGCACAGCACCCTCAGTTTAGGGGAGGTGCACAGCATCCTCAGTTCAGGGTGGGTGCACAGCATCCTCAGCCTAGGGTGGGTGCACAGCATCCTCAGCTTAGGGTAGATGTACAGCATCCTCAGTTTAGGGTGGGTGCACAGCATCCTCAGTTTAGGGTAGATGTACAGCATCCTCAGTTTAGGGTGGGTGCACAGCATCCTCAGCTTAGGGTAGATGTACAGCATCCTCAGTTTAGGGGGGTGCACAGCATCCTCAGTTAGGGTAGTGCACAGCATCCTCAGTTTAGGGGGGTGCACAGCATCCTCAGTTAGGGTGGGTGCACAGCATCCTCAGTTAGGGTGGGTGCACAGCATCCTCAGCCTAGGGTGGGTGCACAGCATCCTCAGCTTAGGGTGGGTGCACAGCATCCTCATCTTAGGGTGGGTGCACAGCATCCTCAGCTTAGGGTGGGTGCACAGCACCCTCAGTTTAGGGTGGGTGCACAGCATCCTCATTAGGGTGGGTGCACAGCATCCTCATTTAGGGTGGGTGCACAGCATCCTCAGTTAGGGTGGGTGCACAGCATCCTCAGTTTAGGGTGGGTGCACAGCATCCTCAGTTTAGGGTGGGTGCACAGCATCCTCATTTAGGGTGGGTGCACAGCATCCTCAGTTTAGGGTGGGTGCACAGCATCCTCATTTAGGGTGGGTGCACAGCATCCTCAGTTTAGGGTGGGTGCACAGCATCCTCAGCTTAGGGTGGGTGCACAGCATCCTCATTTAGGGTGGGTGCACAGCATCCTCAGTTTAGGGTGGGTGCACAGCATCCTCATTTAGGGTGGGTGCACAGCATCCTCATTTAGGGGGTGCACAGCATCCTCAGTTTAGGGTGGGTGCACAGCATCCTCATTAGGGTGGGTGCACAGCATCCTCAGTTTAGGTGGGTGCACAGCATCCTCAGTTTAGGTGGGTGCACAGCATCCTCAGTTTAGGTGGGTGCACAGCATCCTCAGTTTAGGGTGGGTGCACAGCATCCTCAGTTTAGGGTGGGTGCACAGCATCCTCAGCTTAGGTGGGTGCACAGCATCCTCAGTTTAGGGTGGGTGCAGCATCCTCAGTTTAGGGTGGTGCACAGCATCCTCAGCTTAGGGTGGGTGCAGCATCCTCAGTTTAGGGTGGGTGCGCAGCATCCTCAGCTTGGCTGTGCAGGGCGAGCTGAGGCTCCCGCGTGAGCGATCAGTACAGGGGCCAACCTTCTGAAAACCCACATGTAGCTTATTGAAGAGGTAAGGATACCAGTGAAGCAAAAAAAAAGGAAAGTAAATAATTAAGGAAGATCAACCACTCAAGAAATATGACTGATAAATAAATTGGAAAAGCAGCCTGCGTTAGGAAGAAATGCTGACAGTCCAAGGCTTGCTTTTGTTCCAAGGGAAGAGAAAGCCAAAGAAAAAAATGTAATAAACAATTTAAGAAATCAATTTAAAATGGCAAAACTGAAAATACTAATTAAGAAAGAAACATTTCAACATCTGAAATGAAATGTTGAAGTAAAAGTCATTGTGAATGGAAACGTTTATGTTTGATCTGTCACTTTGAAATCAATATTGTCCTACACAAAAAATCCTGTTTGAATTAACCCACACTTTCCACTGTGGATGAAACTTTGTCTTTATCCTGCCTCACTGTTTCCATGCCTTCACGTGCATCCTTGCAGAGAGCAGCTATTGCCCGGAGTCCCCGGCATGATCCCGGCCTCCCCGGTCCGAGTGGCAGGGGAACCCGGGCTCTTTGCCCCCGTTTGGCACCTCCTTCACAGCCCAGAGGAGCCTCGCCGGTGTCTGGAGGGCTCCCAGTCCTCAAGCTGGACTCATCCCACATGGACAGCTGCGAGGAAAATCAGCTTTTTTCCCCCTAACCTATAGGTCATTTTGGGGTAAATTTGGTAGTAGTAGAAAGTTAGGCATGACATAACCCCGACCTGTTGAGCTTCCCCAGTATATATTTTCAACATTTTTGATCTGCATCTCTGAAGAGAAGTTTTTGGGTCTTTCTTCCCTATCTGGGGTTTTTATAAGAGAAAGCAGATTCCACGGTACGGCAGGATGACACTTCCTTTTTTCTTTCTCAAATGTTTAAAAGAAAATTTTCATTTCATAGTTGAATATATGGAGAATTACAAATAAAAAAACCCCATGCGAAACAGTGGAATTTGGAAAAATAGTTCCTGTTAGCTGAATTATGGAGAAAGCATCCAGTTGAGATAACCAGGGTGGAGTTAGGAAGACCAACTGTGTGGGACCTCCTGGGCACTGAGCTCCATGGCAATGGACCTTTCACCGGCCCTGACCGAGCCCCCTCCCATCCCCACCAGTCCCGCCGTGCCGGGGTGCCCCTGGGTCGCGGTGTAACCACACAGCGCTCACTCACTACCCCCGGTTGTGATGGGGAGAGAATCAGAGGAGTAAAAGTGAGGAAACTCGTGGGTTGAGGTAAGCAGTTTAATAGGTAGAGCAAAAGCCACACACGCAAGCACAGCAAAACAAGGAGTTCGTTCCCTGCTGCCCGTCGCAGGCAGGTGTTCAGCCATCCCTGGGACAGCAGGGCTCCATCACACATAACGGTGACCTGGGAAGAAAACGCCATCACTCCGAGCATTCCCCTTCCTTCTTCCCCCAGGTCTATATGCTGCGCATGATGTCGCATGGTATGGAATATTCCCAGCTGGGCTCAGCTGCCCCAGCTGTGCCCCCTCCCAGCTCCTTGTGCCCTGCTCGCTGGTGGGGTGAGGAGCTGATGTTTTCAGCACAAATCCAAAACGTCCCCCCATACCAGCTACTATGAAGAAAATTACCTGAAGAAAACCAACACACCCTGGCTCCGCTCTCCCCACTCCCCCCTTTCCCCCATGATTCAGCCTTTGGAAATGGAAATGCCACAGGTTTTCAACTCTGCCTTTTTTCATGGCTTTTCGTTCAGATGCCAAAAGTCTGTAGAAGTGTGTAAAAGTGTGTGTATTTGTGCTGGAGTGTGCGTGCATGTTTTATTTGTGCAGTCAGGTGTATTACAGTCATCAGATTGATTTTCCCAGGCATCTCCTCAGGAGTGCCATGGTTTCTTGCTCTGAACCATTTAAGCCATTATCTGCTGCACAGGCTTATATTTTGTTTTTTTTTTTTTTTTTCCTCAGGACCGATTGAAGCAGAGGAGTCTGAACTTTTCAGGGAATGTGTTTTGATGGAACTGTTTGCTGGGGAGAGTTTCGTGACTAACTTAATCTCAGCTGCTGCGAGACGGGTCCCAGCTACACAATTTACACGCTGACAGATCGGCCGCTGGCCTCGTGCCGTCGCAGCGGCCCGCCTGCCGTCTGACCCCGTGAAAGCTGGTTGTTTAGGAAGACAAACAGGCAAGGGGTTACCGCACAAACATTTTCCACCTGACAAGATCTGTTGCCATGGATTAAGAGAAAAGAAAAATCACTTGCTTTTGTTTTGCCAGGGAATTCAAATGCTTTAAGATTTAGTGTAACACGGGATCTGTTTAAGTGGTAATTGTTCTTTGTTTCAGACTACATCAATTTACAACTGGAACACTATGGCTGTCACTGAAAATGCTTTGTAAATTTATTTACAGGCTGCAGGAAAGTGAAGAAGCACACAGACTGCATTTTAAATACAAATTGCTTCAAGGTACAATTTGCTCAAATTGCTGTAATGTGCATTATGAATTTAATTTTAGTACATTTCTGCTATATAATAACCTGATTTGAAAGTATAAATGCAAATTAAATTTAAATAACCTATAATTTTTATGTGATGTGTGATGTTTCATAAATATTTACTATGGGCGTCTTATTATTGGATCAACTAGTCCTTAAACTGTGTAGATAGTAATAAAGGCAAGGTCATCTCTTACTTGTACGTATTAAAGCCGTAATGGGCAGTATCTGTTTGTTCTTCAACTCATCTGTCTAAAAGGAGATAATCACGGTACCATCTGAGCGCCTCACAGTCTTTAATGCATTTATCTTTCTGCTTCTTTCTGAGGTGGGAAGGGCTTTTATCAGCATTACACTTACTGGGCAGGGCGGCGCAGGCAGGCGGCATTTAAGATCACTTAGGCGCCCGATGATCGCTGGAATCAACGGCAGTTAGCACTAAAATATGGGTGAGGAGCTGCGTCCAGGCACCTGTGCTGGGATAACCGAGGGGAGGGATGTGTCCAAACATCCCCACGGCAGCTGGAGGCGCGGGCGGGCTCGGGTCCGACACGCTGGCTGCGCAGAGACCTTCTCAGCGCCTCCCGGACGCTGGCGCAGGCATCCTCGCCCGAGGTTGCGCTCCCAGCCCTGACCGTGCATGTACCACTGCTCGGAGAGCTCGCACCGGGCACCTGCCCCCCGCGGGCAGTGGGCACACACGGACCCTGCCTCGGGCAGGACTCGGGCGGGCGTGCAAGGTGCCAGCAGCAGGTGCAGAGCGGTCAGGGGACAGAGCGCCTGGCTGGCGACCAGGGGACAGGGAGCCTGGATGCCGCCTCCCCCTCCCCAGGAAAGCGGTCAGGAACAGGCAGAAAGCGATGCCGGCGCGGTGAGAGGTGATCCTGCAGCCGCGCGCGTTTGTCACAAGCTTTTACAACACTTTCCACTGCTCATCTCAACAGAGAGAGCAAAGCAGGTCATGGAATCAGAGAATCACAGAATTGCCCAGGTTGGAAGGGACCTTTCAGATCATTTAGTCCAACCATCAACCTACCCGGCAAAACCATCACTAAACCACCTCTCTAAGCACTGCTCTACCCGTCTTTTAAATACCTCCAGGGATAGTGCCTCAAGCCCTTCCCTGGGCAGCCTGTTCCAATGCTTAATAACCCTTTCAGTGTAAAACTTGTTCCTAATTTCCAGTCTGGGGGTTCAGAAGTGGGGAAGGCCAAGAGACATTGAAATAAAGGGGAGGAGGAGTTAATAGATTTTAATTGTGACACTAATAACAGTGACAGTCAAAGGCAGTCCGTGGGGCAGATAACCACTGAGGCGCACGGGGGGAGCGGTGGTGGGGCCAGAGTCTCCTTTGGCCCTGAGCCGGGCACCGCCAGGACAGGGCTGAGCACGGGCACCAAACCACCCCACTGCCCGCGAACACATCACTGCCCGAGCAGGGGGGACACACAGCAGGGCTAGCTCAAAAGCTGAAAGAAGTTTTTGCTTGTGGAAATCCCTCTGTGCAAGGAAAGCATGGTGGGAAAGTGTAGTGAGGGTGGGATTGGTCTCTTCTCCCAAGGAACAGGCGATGGAACAAGAGGAAATGGCCTCAAGTTGCACCAGGGGAGGTTTAGATTGGATCATAGGAAAAATTTCTCCACCAAAGGGCTGTCAAGCACTGGACCAGGCTGCCCAGGGCAGTGGTGGAGTCACCATCCCTGGAGGGATTTAAAAGCCGGGCAGACGCGGTGCTGAGGGACACGGTGGGCTTGGCAGTGCTGCGTTAATGGTTGGACTCGATGATCTTTAAGTTCTCTCTCAACCCAAACATTTCTATGATTCCACGAAACTTAACCTCAAGGGTAAGGCAGGATAATATTGACTAACATAGGCTTTAATATTGCTCTCTCCTTTCGGATTTTCTTTAACAATTTAATAATGCTTCTCTCCTTTAGCATTATAGCACTGTTTATACTGCAAGGAATTTACTCAGCCGCCCTGGGTTACCTTCTGTCAGGGACAGTTGTGTATATGCTAAGTTATACTTTTCACTGATCTTAATAAAGGCTCTTGAAAGAATCTTAAATGGAAGGTCAGCTTTGATGTAGTGCCTTTTAAATGAATGAGACAACGTTGAGTGGCTGAATATTTAACCTGTGATTGAACAACAAAATGGAAGAACAAAATGATAAATCACTTACTACAAACAAAATAACAAATGTTTCCGTAACAGCTGATTTAGCAGACGGGTGTTATCCCCCTTCTCTGCAGAGGGAGGGCACGCTTTCTCCCGACCCCCCATCATTTCTAGCAATGCAACCACGCAGCACTTAAATAAGATTTATCTTACAGATGTTGTTTGGAAAACAATGGTGCAATTTGTAGGAAATTGTGGGTGTTTTTCTAAACTTAATGCTGACTTTTCTGGGGTTTGTAACTGGAAGTTTTCTGTCTCTCACTTTAGAATGTAATCATATCCAGCCACGTGTCCTCCATGGGAAATCTAGTATTTTAGAACAAGTCTCTTTTTCTTTTTTTTTTCCTTCCCCTTGTGCTGTATTTCTGTTGCAAATCTGGAGGTGAAATTAAAGCCTCTAAAGAGAGACTAATGAAGTCCACCGACCAGATTAAAAACATGAACAGAAATCCCCATTAGCTCCCCCCCAACTTCTGTTAATTCTTCGTCAGCCAGCAATCCTTTGCTTTGCTGGTTGAGAAACCAAACCACTCTGCTGAAGGAACCTGCAGGCCAGAAACAGAAAAGGGGATAATTTCTAAATCCGAGGATGCACCTGGGAGAGGGCGGCAGGGGCGGGGCAGATCCCGCCCCCCCATTATCTGCTGGAGCAGCAGCGCACAGGGTGTGCTGCAGCTGTGTGAGGGAGCGCTTGATTAGCGTTAATTGCAATAGAAACAACGGGGTGACAAATGGCAGGTGGCGGGCTGGGCGGGGAGGAGCAGCTCAGGGACCAGCGGCCGGGTGTTGTTGCTCAGATAAGGGTTGTGTTTGTGCCTCCAGGGAGCCCCGTGTACACCAATACCCTCCCCGAGCGCTCAGAAGTCCTGACCCAGAGACTGCCCAAGAGGGTCTGGGCGTGAAAAATCCCCTTTCTCGCCAAGAACAAACCAAGGTGAGGAGAAAAGCCGAGCGCAGACCTGCTGGGGCTCGGTCCGGCCAGCCGGGGAACAGCGGCTCCCGCTAAAGCATCCGGCTGCAGGAGCTCACTGCACCGCCCGGCTCACTGGAGGCACGGCATTTGGGGGTTTTGGCAGGGATTATTTTAAGGAGGCCACCTACAGAAATGTGACGTCCGTTCGATCAAATTATTACAGCAGGTGTTAAGTGCTACCTGGAGCATTTTAGGAGTGTTTCTGCAGAGAAAAACATTGAGAAAAATATCAAAGGCCATAAGCCTTGCTCTGTCATCAAAATATGTCTTTAAATAATTCAAAGCCATGTAAGAATAATTAATAACATAACTTTTCAGGATTTTGGTTAAAAAGACCGTGTTTTTCCTCTCCATACCTGAGAAACGTGGAAGTTGGAGGCTGAGCGTTACTGCTCTGGGGTGGGTTCGGAGGCTCGGGGTGATGCGTTGGAGGAGGGTTTGGCTCCAAGGAACATAAAGCTAGCGTGGCTGATAGAAACCAAACCAGAAGAGATTTTAATGAGCAAATGACACTGCCTAGGCACCATGCAACGAGTGCCAGGAATTTTCCCTGCTAATTCCTATGCGCTGCCATAAGCACACCTTTTCCAGAGAGTAGTCCCAGACTTCTTGTAAAGACCTCAGGTATCAGAGACTCTACTAGACCCTCAGTAAAAGCAGCCTAATGCCTAAACACCTCCGCAGTGGAATCCCTTCACCGCACGGCTAGCCACCTTCTGCCCACCCAACAACGTACAAAGCATGCCCGAGAAAACTACGGTCCTTGAAAGGCAGGTTTTCCAAACCCACAGTCGTGGTGGCAGCCCTTTTCTGAAATTCTTCTCGTTTGTTGACATTTTTCACGGTTTAATATCAGAATTGACCTTATTAATACTGCTTATGATGATAAAATTCCTCTCTCCTCTTCTCTTCTGTTTATTATTCTAACAACAGGGGAGGCCGTATGTCACACTGGGAGCAGTAAATGATGTCCAAGCGAGCCGTGACTACCAAGCTCTCTACCTTGTTTTATCTGGATGACTTGCCCTTGTTTTGCCAGAAATAATTTTGCTTTCTTCCATGTCATTGGTAAAACACTGGAGAAAACGAGTCCAATGTCAAGCTTCTGCAATAAAGCTTATGTTGCACAGGGATTTTGCACTTAAAATGACCAGATGGATATTTTTAAATGCATTTAGTATATGATGCAATGATTTGAATATAGTAAATATATTTAAGATAATTTAATATAATTTGTTATAAAATCTAAAATGTCAATAATAAAATACTATAAAATTTATACACTGATAAAATTGTTGTGACTTTAACATAGTACTCCCCTTTCCATGTGCTGTCTCTGCTCAGCTCCGTTCCCAGCAAAGAGTAACCCGTCCTGAAGGCGAGCACTGCGTGTCGGTCAGGCGTTGACGGCATCCCCTCGATGCAGCCCCCAGGTGCCGTCCGTGCCGTGCTGCCTGCACAGGGCGTCCGTGCAACCTCCAGCGGGTGACACAGCAGTCCCAGGGCACAGGCACATCGTCATGGCCCTGCCCGCTGCAGTGACGCCCGCAGCTTAATTAGCTCAGACACCCGAGACACCACTGTCCTTGTCTCTCGTAGCTTTCTCTGGGAGCTGGTGGTTTTGCCTGGAGCCTGGGTGTAGGTTGGCAGGAGGGACATCTCCCTCGGGACTGGGCAGGGACACCTCCCACCAGCCCAGGCTGCTCCAAGCCCCGTCCAACCTGGCCTTGAACCCCTCCAGGGATGGGGCAGCCACAGCTTCTCTGGGCACCCTGGGCCAGGGGCTCAAGACTGAGGACATCCTTGGTCCCACAGACAGCTCTGTGAGGACCCATCCTGGGGTGGACCCACTCCTGGGTACTTGGGTGGCCTTGCAGCTGTGAAATGACCACAGGGCCAGGGGACTGCTCTGTGGGCATTGACTTCACGGGGACCTGGAGGCTTTTTATTGAAGAGACCAACAAATGAATGAGCGTACCTAGCAAACCGGGATATTTTCCTATTTTCACTCCGAAAGCCTGTTCCTTGCAGCAGCTAATTAGGTGCCCTGACACAGGCTTTGCACAGCGGTGTGGGCAAGGAAGCGACTGCTGGCTCATCCTCGCTGTGTCCAGGCTTCAGACGCGGCTAACAGCAGAGTGCCTGCTGGTAACAAGCTCCTTAACAAGCTTCTGACGTCAATCCCATGGGAGCAGCTCCTGTTTTGCTGTCCGCCTGCCTGCAGCCCGGGGTCCAGGCGCCTTCCAGAGGTGGGGGATGGCCAGGAGGAAATGGCTTCGTTAGGGCTAAAGGACTACAGAGGGTGGCTTGAAGTGCGCGCTGCCTGGGTGACCAGGCATTCGGATGCAAAGGGACGCTGTGACATCTCACAGCAAGGCAGCTGCCCGTCTGGTGTCCTGGCGTGGTGCAACAGCCGTTTCCCGGCAGGACAGTGTGTGTCGGGGAAGCAGGCATCAGTCGATTCCGCTGCCTCAACCTCAGTCTGGGGCAGGATAAAAGCAAAAACTCCTCTGCAGGCTGGAAACCCAGGCTGGAATATCCGCTTTCCAGCCTCTTGGTGCCCTGACAGCTGGGTGCTCCTGGGGAGGAGCGGCTGGTAATTAGATGTTAGGTAACATTTGGGGGAGTTTTTTTCAGTTTTTTTTTAAGCTACTGCAGTTAAAAATAAATAAATACTGAAGGGCAATTTTAGCAGCGTGATTCTAATTTGTTTAATCAGATTATGTTGTTTTCTTCTCTGCTGCCTTCTAATTTGGATATATGAAAATGAAATTAATATTAAATTCTCATATTTATTCAGACTTAATGATGACTGGAATGGTTTGCCAGCACTTAGTTGTCTTTTAAATGTAGCTAAACATTACTTCCTGAAAGTTTTCTTTCATAATGACTTTATTACCACGTGAAGTTTAGGAAAATAACCAAAAAGTCACTTTTGATCCTAATCAGTTCAGAATGTGACAACAGCAGTTAATACAGACAAGAATTAACAGGATTAAAGAGCAGTATAAGGAGCAGAAAAAAAAAAAGACACAAGAAGAAGTTGGTACGTATCACAGCAAGGAAGGAAAAGCCCTTGCTTTACCCAGAGCTTGGCTGCAGATGCCTTGGAAGCAGATGTCCATGGCCCCGCTCCCCGTCCTCTCCCCACGCATCCCTGCCCCAGGCTGCAGCATCTCTCCTTTCAGATCATCGAGTCCAACCGTTAACCCATCACTGCCAAGTTACCACTGACCCACGTCCCTCAGCACCGCGTCTGCCCGGCTTTTAGATCCCCCCAGGGATGGACTCCACCACTGCCCTGGGCAGCTTCCAGTGTTTGACCCTTTTGGTGGAGAAATTTTTCCTAATATCATCCTAAACCTCCCCTGGCAATTTGAGGCCGTTTCCTCTTGTCCCATCACCTGTTCCTTGGGAGAGCCCGACCCCCCCTGGCTGCCCCCTCCTTTCAGGAGCTGTAGAGAGTGAGGTCTCCCCTCAGCCCTCTTCTCCAGGCTGAACACCCCCAGCTCCCTCAGCCGCTCCTCACAAGGCTTGGTCTCCAGACCCCTCACCAGCTCCGTTGCCCTTCTCTGGACTCGCTCCAGCACCTCATGTCTCCACGGAGCAGCCCTGGGGCTGGAGAGCAGACGGCAGGACTCCTTCCTCCCCACCGAGGTGCAGAGCGCGGTGCTGCCTTGCTCCCGCTCCTCACATTGACCCTTTTCCCATGTGAATCCCTAAGTCCCCACGGCACGGGACCCGGTCCTGTGCGGTGCGTGCTCCTGGTCTCCATCAGCCCCTCTGGCAGCCTGGCACAGGTCTGGAGCGCTCAGAGAGAACATTTAAATTCTCTAAAGATGTAATTATCTTGACAGTGTCTTTTGTGTTGGACACTCGAGTTTTCTATTTTCTTTCTCCAGACTGAAACCTAAGAACCTGGCAAGGCAAAGCTATCCAGGCAGCGGAAATTTTGTTCCTGGAAGTTGGACGAAACAGAGAGAAGGGGAAAGGCATTAAAGCAGTTTGCACATTGCAAAATTAAAGTGTACCTGCTGGTAGCAACTGTGTTTGAATTTGGCCAGCTGCTTTAGACTAAGTGATAACCAAATTATACCTGCTTCAGGCCATTGCAAATGCTGCTGGTAGGGGGTGGGCTGTACTGGATTAGCTTACATCCCATTCCGGGGGCATCGTTAGAAGGTCTGGGTTTCCAGCGCTGATTTCATCTCTCTGCGATGCAGCCTTGAAATCAGGGGAGAAAGGTGCTGGGTTTTCTTCAAATGATTCACTCTGCTGTCACATTTGCCTGTCTTTGTTCTTTCGTGTTTAACGCTGGCAATATGCAGCCATAAACAGCAGGTTTATAGCTGCAATCAAACAGATTCTTCCCGCCGGAAAAAAATATTCCAAAACTCCAAGGGTTGAGCTCTGTCCTCCCAGGCATGTCCTTGGCTGAGTGATTTCATTGCAAACGGGCATATGGAGCCAGAGCCCGGGCTGGTACAGCCAGATTTATGTGAAACACCACACATCATTCTCCAGTTCCAGCCCGAGAGCTGCAGCTCTTGGCACGGAGCGTCCTGGAGCAGAAGGTGGTGGCGAGTGACAGCTTGGTGCGTTCCCGTCACGGGCTGCTTTTGCACATCGGCTCGATTTGGAGGAAGATTTGTTGGTTAACTCTGGGTATATTGTACCACTCTGCAGACACGCTGTGGTAACTATTTTGGGTATTCAACAGACTTTTTCTTTTTAAAATCACTGAGTAGTGCTTTACCTGATTATCGTCATTGTGAATCCAGCCTTGTCTGTATGATAAGATTTCCCACTCAATCAACACATGCCTCTAACTTGTAATTATCTTTGGAAACGTTTTCATAATGTGCAACCCTTAACCTTCTTTATATGTTGATTTATTGCCTCTGAGTTAAACCTTGATGTTCAATTTCCTGGTGTTGTTATTAATATCTGCTAGAGAAAATAATTTAACTAAAATTTCATGGGAAATGAATCAAAATATGATGATATTTACATGCTGCCTTTCAATCATTTCAAACATAAAGAAGTTTTTGATTTAAATTTACAGTAATTTTATTTCTATTGTCCTTGGTATTATCCTCAGCCATAATTAGGAATATCCACATAATTGACTGACCTCCATGAGCAGTAAACACCTAAGATATAAAAAAAAATACCAAATGCCGTTTCACATAGCAGGTTTTTGCAACATTTTAATAAGAAGGCACTTGGATCAGCGTCCTCAGCCTTTCATTTGGAGTCAGGAGCAGCGGCAAAGGAGTGGGGCACCCCAGTGCCGCGTGTCCCTGAGCAGCGTGCGGGTGCCGGCACGCATCCCAGCTCCCAGGCCGGAGACTCCACACTTCTCTTCAGGTCGCTCTTCTGCATAGAGAAAGGTTTATAACGCATTGAACCCCAAGAGGGGAATGTGGCTCTCTAGGCTAACATTTACACACCTAAAATATGCAGGAAAGAGGCGTCGGGGGCTGAAGGCAGCAAAGGGCGTTGCTGGCCCTGACCCTGCTCCCCTGGGACCTCCCCCCTGCCCCTGTGCCCAGCAGAAGGGTATTTTCCGCATCGTATCGAAAAGATCCTTCTTGCAAGTAGGTAACTGTCCTATTGGTGATACTGAAATCTCATTTTTTCCATTCAATTGTGTTTTCAATTGGCGTTCTTTGCCCATCAGCATTGCTCCCCGATGAGGCCTATCAGGTAAGGATCTATCCATCCATTTATCCATCTCCGGGTCTGCTGTGCATTTAGAGTTTGAGTGCTGCTCCGTGTGCAGTCAATGCGAACTCAGCTGGTAGGGCTTCAAAAAACCGAAACATGCTCAGCCCATCCAAATCTCAGTCAGCTTTCATCATCGCCGCACCAGAATGCTAAAACAGAGCCGGCGTAGGGCCCAGTATCTATCGGAGCAGATTTGGATGGATGACCCTCATTTTGCCATCTATGAATCTAATAAAAAAAATGTTGTTACACTTTAACGCATTATCTGTCATGATAATGAAGTTTTATTTACCATTTCCAAGAACATTTTCACTTTTAGAGCCATTACCAGAACAAGCAGATCGGCTGAATCACTGGCGCTCAATGACAGCTGCCAAGCAGCAGAGAGCAGTCTCCGGTGTGGACGTCGGTGTGTTGGGATACACCGCTCCTCCACTTCCATTTCGCTATGGGCTTGTTGGTTTACTTATTTTCTGGTATGCAGCGGAGCCTGCTGCGGCTTCAGAGAGGTGGCTGAAAGCTCTCCTCGTGCATGTCCTCATCAACACCCCGCGGCTCCTGGGGGCCATGCCCTCCCTGGGACACCTCCCCATCCCGGCACCTCGGGGCAGGGTCCCCACCGTGCTGCTCCTGGGTGTCCCCCCAGCATTTCCCTTTCCTTGTGGGAAATTCTCCCTCTCCAAACCCATCATCTGGGGCAGCACCAGCAGGAGCACGTTTGACGGCCCACATAACTGGGGCTGCTGCTTTCCAGTGAGACTTCTTACGGGGGTCTGTACACTCCCCATCTTATCGACTGCCTCTCGCTCCATCCCATGCCTTTGCTTTCCTGCCGTCCTTCTCTGGCTTCTCCTCTCCTCCACAGGCAGTTCCCACTCTTTCTCTGCTTAAAACATCTAGTGGTTCATATGACAAGTTTGCCTTAGCTCTGCCTTGTGCCCTTTAGGATGTGCTTTTTCTATCGCATCTTCCTTCCTCCCCCAGTATTTCTCTACCCTTTTCCCAGACCCAGCCTCCTACTTCATTTACTCCATCTCATTTTAAAATAACCCACCGAGGTTTGTGTTCATACGGCACCTAACGTAAAGCACCATCCCCTGGGCAACCTCCAGATGGTACTGCGATGCAAGTGTATGGTCATAGCGGTTATACCCCTAATGGTTACGATACTATTCAACGATTTATCCTAAGACACAATTTACTCCTCTTCTTCCTAGTAATCTGCTGACACGCTGATCCGTAAAACTTATGAGAAATATTTATAAAGGTGACAGCCTTGACACAGAGAATTAAATCACAATACAGGAATGTGCCAATTTAGTAGCTTATGAAGTTCATGTAAAAAAAACCCACAAAAACAGATGAAGAACTGTCACAGCTGAGAAAAACAAGCATATGAGAAAAAATTAGAACTGCAGATTTCCTATATATGACAAAGACAGAAAGAGGATAAAGTTGTGTCAGGTGACAGGTAGGCAAGGAGTGACTCGTAAGCACCACGTTATAGTACCTTATACATGAGCAATCCTTACTGCAACAGCTGTTGTTTAGGAAGGGAGAAGTGCTTCTGTTGTAGCACAGAAAATATATGATGAAGCAGCAAAAACAATGCACCAGAGGCACATCTTTTTTTTGGCATAAGATAATAAAAAGATCTGTTCACCGGGAAAAGAGAGGCACAGCAAAGTGCCCGTCTGGCATTTGCGATGGGTCTGTGCTCTCCTACCATCTTTAATTGCCCAGACCGTCTGCTGTGGTGAACAGGATCCACTCCTGTAGTGCTGCAGCAGAACAGCTTTTACAGAGAGATTTTTAGCAAAACAGACATGAGTAGGACAGACTCAAAACCAGCAGTGTAACAGCCCCTGACGGCAGTGCAAGATTCACGGTGGCCTCCAGCATATCTCTTGTCCTGACTCCTCTACTTCCTTCTGTAGCTGAGGTACTCTCTCAGGTTTCCATGATTTTAGGCTGATTTTATTGAGTTGTGTATACAACAGACCAGGGAGTCCAAAGCACGCTGTAACTCACGTGAGAATAGAGAACAAGGACTGACAACATATTTGGTGTCCTGTGTTTGCCCTGAGAGGTTTCCCACCAGTTACCCCCGCTGTGAGGTATCAGGGAACAAACGTCTCTCTGGTTTAATACTCTGTTTGCTTGTGAGGATGCAGATAAAAGGGCTGTGAGTACTTCAAAGGTGGAAAAACGGTGATCACAATGTCAAGGGGGTGTATAAGGTGGAGGTATTTCCACAATACATTACGTTTTCCTTTTCGAGAAAAAAATGCCCCAGTACGGGTTTGTAACGCAGGAAGCAAGTTATTGCCAGTGGTGAGAACCTGATTTGGCATCCCTTGGATAGGGTGCTCCAAGGGAATAACTGTGATAGCACATGGCAGCCTCTGTCCTGCAGGGCAGGGCAGGAGCTCAGAGTTCTGTGCCATGCTCGTGGGGTCCAGGTGCTTATTTTCTTTAACTCATTTTTTTTTTATTTATTTTCTTTAACTCATTTTTGTTTTGTTTTGCTAAATAAAACCGCTCTCAGTTCATAGTTATTTTCAACTCTGTGACTGGTTTTAGAATGAGCATGCGACTCCCATGCTGCCCTTTCCCCTGTAAAGGAACCAATGTGATGGGCCTTAAGTGCAAACAAGATTATGTGTGTGACCAAATCGGCCTTTGGTTAAAACTGAGACATTTGACAGTTCCAATAGACTATTTCTTATCCAGTGCCTGGCAGTCTAAAGATGGAGAAAAGCTTTTAAGCTAGTTAGGAATATCATCCTTGTTGTCTTTATGTGCATATGGAAAAATAATGTAATGAAATAATTGAAACTGAGAAAATTAAGAAACTTATTTTTATGGGATTACAGCCTATGGAAAGGAGTGTGCCATGACCAGCTGTGGAAGAGAGGTTGGGAGGTCAAAAGCATCTACTTGTGTAAACAGCTCTCCACGTGGCAGTGGAAAAGGTGGTGAAGAATAAAGTAAATCTACAGCAACAAACCATCAGTGTCACTGAGTCTCAGTGTCTGGCACTGAGAAATCAGGAAATGCAGACCTGTAGTTCTCTGCTAATCCCCTCTCCTTTACACTGTCCCTGTGGGTCTGATCCAAAATCTATGTATGTCAGACTTTTAATCAATTTCAGTTTTAACAGTTAGTCATCCTCTATTTTCTCCATATAACCCTATTTCAGGGGCAGAAATATGCCTCTGACTCCAGAACTCTAAAATGTTAAGTCAAACTCTGAAATTCTGAAGAATTAAAACTATTGAAATGTGCAGGACAAGGAGTCAACCGGGTCAAACAGAAGCAATAAAAATTGCAGGGCAGAAGACGAGAGTTTGTCGGTTTTTAATCAGCTCAAAGAGGTGTTGTTAGCAGTAAACATGAGGCAGCCTTAACGAGAGAGCCGATCTCAGTGCCTAGAGTGAGTCTTACCACCAGGTTGTGTCGTCCTCAGCTTTCCACCATCCTTTTTCCCCCCGCTTGCCAAAATACTGCTGGTGATGGTTGCAGCAAAATCTTTCCCTGCACGCCGCGGTATAGACCTGGGCCCAGACAGACAAGTGTGTGGTAGGGTTAAGGGAACACGGCAAAGCAAGTCAACATTAGGGAAGAGCTGGGCTGATTTAAAGCTCTTTCTCACCCAGCTCGTTCCCAGCAGCGTGATCGCAGGTTGCAGCTGCTCGTGCCTCGAGCGCGGGCAGCCAAACCCAGCCTGCTCGGGGTCCTGACAGCTCTTTGTTCAGGTCCATAAAGCAAGCAGATCCCAATCCTCATATTCTCTTCGCTCGTTTTCTGCTCTTTGCTCTTGTTTTGTCTCATAGCTACAAGAGTGGTGTAGTCCCTATTCGCTGTTTTGCTCAATTATGTTCAGGGGATGACAGCTGTATCTATCAGAGGGCTTACAATGAAGAAATTCAGACTCAGAGTCCTTTGGTTTTGGTCTAGAATTTAGAGTCTTTCCAAAATTACAGGCAGTTTTTATCTGGCACCAGGCAGTGCCTATGGGCTGTCTGCTGGGATGCAGCTCCTTTGACCCAAGGTAGGTGCCCCCTTCACACCCAAGTTCCCGTAGGTTTACAGGGAACAGGCTTGCTCCCCTATAAGCAACTGATGCCCACTTTAACACCCTTTTCCCTTTCTAAATACCAAGGACATTCCTCCCTTGCAGTTTTGAGAGGGCTTCGGGAGTAATTCTCGTAGGAAGTAATGAGGAATTGTGCCGTCCTAATAGCGGCCCGGTGGGAGGAGGTGTGAGCTCCCACGTCACAAACCGCGAGATGATCAGCAGGGCACGGCTGTTACGTCACCGTTCAATGGCCGTTCCACCCAAAAGCCGTACCAAAATGGGATGATGCATTTCTGGGATCTTCAGAAAGGCTGAATGAACTGCTGCTGGGAAGCCTCGGGATGGACCTTCCCTGCGGCATCGGTCTGCGCGAGAGCAGCGGGGGGCAGATGAGCAGTTTTCTCTCTAACTGGTTTTTCCCGTGCTGGCGGGATGGATCAGTGCAGAGCAAAGGTACTGACGAGCACTTGCTTTTCTTTAGACACAGGCTATGGGCTGGCCATGCTCTGCAGTATGTTTGCCCTGGTACCGAGCGTTATGGACTGTAGCTGTGTAGGCAGTAGTGTCCGTTTAGGAGGCCTGGGAAAGCCCAATTAACATGCCCACAGGGTTCCTATAAAATGCAGTTGCGTCTGCTGGAATTGCAAGGAAATAAATGGGTTTGTTCTGTAACAGAAGAGCTGTCCCCACATTGGCTCTGCTTCTACCAGCTGGTACGGATGCAGCTGGTAACAAATTGTACAGAGGATTTAGGGAGACATTTACAATATCCATGCAGGAATGAAATGTAAGGGGGGTGTATGTTTACTGCCAGGCTCAACTGCCCATTGTGTGCAAGCAAAATTAACAGAAACAAAGGACATCCTCCCAAACTTGCTGATCCATTAACCGCTGAATAATAGACAAACAAACAAACAAAAGCCCGATTCACTTGTGAGTAGGGGTTGTTAAAAGGTGGCAGTCCGTTCCTCCAGCAGGATGTTGGTCCAATGCCCCGGTTCTGCTTGTGCTGCCTCACAGATACTGCGCTTCGTGTGCTGAAAGACGCAGCACGGACTTCAGATGGTTTTACTGGCTTACTGCTTCAGCCCGTGGAGAATTACAGATTAAATAATTAGACTGCTAACAAAGGGGTGTGTTTTAAAAGAGAAACTAAAGCTCTGGATCATTCTGCAAGTTTTTATTTATATTATTGTTTTACACAAAGGCACCATTCTTCATGAGTTGCTAATTGGTGTCTTGTGTTCCCAAACCTCCTACACAACCATCGTACCACATCACAGCCCAGGGAGGATGCCCAGGGGAAGTTCTTCTGTAACGTCGGTAGCCCCAAGAGCTCACCTGCCAGCTGAGCACCTCCGGAGCCGTGCGGGACGCGGTGCCGGGGTGGTGCTGGCCTCAGCTCCTGCCAGCAACCGGCACGTCAGAAGAGCAGCAGTGTGAATGTGGCATACAGGGTTAAATACATGCTTTAAAACCCAGGGTCCCCCAAACTCCTGTCCCCTTGTACACCATATTGGCTTTATCTGCAAGAGTTTCGTTACAGAGTGCAGTTCCTCGCACCAGAATAGAAAGGTTGCGAACTGAAAGCCACTGGAGGACTTGACACGTGGGCACTGCCTCAGCGCTGTGGAGGACGGTCTCTCCCAGCGAGAAGCTGTTGGCCAGGCCAGTCCCAGCCCACGCAGTCAGTGGCCACCTTACCCCCACTTGTCCCAGCCTGGCCGGGGTCAGCGGTGCCTCTGGGCACATGGAAATGGGTGACCAGGAGTTGGAGCCAAAGGTACTCCTCTGGATAGCAAGGGAGTCTGAAGGCAGTTGGAACAGGAGAGGAAACCAAAGGCTGGAAACTCTGCTTCTACACTAATATTCTTGGGTGCTGGGTTCTGGGTTTTTTAAATAAATAATCTACAAGTACTAAAAGTTGCTTGGCAATTTCATGTGGTAGAAACATGGTTGTGGAGGCTAATTTTGGCAGTAGAAGAAAGAGTGTAAACTGACTGTGAACACATTTGATGGCTATACATGAAGGTTTGCAACTATCAGAGGTTCTGATAGCTGGGTTTCTGGAAAAGTTTTTCACTGGAAACTCATTTGTGTATGAAATCTGGTTATTTCTTGGAATAGACTCTCTGACAGAGTGAACTGAACTAAGTGACCTCAAAGATTCCTAAATGTTGTGCTTCAGGAGATAATCGTTCCATTTTTCTCAGTGTTACACGTGATGAAGTGGTATGTACGTTCAATCCTTTATTAGTCACCAAGTGAAAACAAGAAACTGGAAAAGCATAGCAAATTTGGAACAGGAGGCTGGGCTGAAGCTGTCTCTCAGAAACACAACAAGCCTTCACCCTGCCCGCTTGCTCATGGCACGCTCCAAGAAGGGTTTGGCCTGTGGGGCTCTGGAGCCCCTGGCCAGAAGCCAGCAGAAGGTACATCTGCATGCCATTGCTGAGCCATGGTCGGCTCCCATCCCAGAGTAACAGCCTTCGTCCCTGACGTGCCACGGCTCGATGAGGTTCTCCGGGGTCTCCGTGAGCCTCGGAGCAGCTGCTGGAGCCTGCACATGTGGTGTGTGGGCTGCAGCCTCAGGGCGGGTGGATTCATCATCTGCAAGGATTCATCCATTAAATTAACAGCTGTGAATGGCAAACAGAAGCAGGAGAAAGGGAAGATTTGCAATGATTTTATTTTCAGCTTCTGATTGGGGTAGTCTTAGTGCCCCTGCGGGCCAGCCTCTGCTGTCACTGCTCATCTGTCCCTGCCCTGGGGGTGAATAAAGACTCTTTTTTCCCAGTACCGTCAAGCAGTGTGTCTCTGAGCTGTCCCTGTGAGCCCAACCCGTACCCAGCCTGCCCAGGGGCTAAAATAACCCCTGTCTGCGGAGGTGCACAATCCACGGCCCCTGGACACCCCCAGGAGTCACCCCCTGGCTACCAAGAAAGGAACAAGAGGAGTTTTGGTGTTTAATTTATTATGGTGAGTGCGTTCCAGTTCTAGCAATACAGTGCTGACAATATTTGGGGAAAAAAAAAAAAAAAGCAGCACTTTATGCGGAAGCTGAAAGAATAGGTAATGCTAATGGCAGAAGTAACATTCCCACAAATTACTCTAAGAAGTGATTATGTTGGAAAAAAAGTGACAAGAACAAGAGAAAGATTCCTGAAAAGGAAGATGTTGAGTGTTTTGAGTTTTGAAGGACCCAAACAGATATTGTAGGTAAAGAAAACTCAAGGGGCACAGGGAAGTACAAGGTGCAACATAGTCCCAGGGTAAAGGATGTGTTTTAAAGATCAGCAGATGTTTTCCTCCAGACATAATGACAGAAAAATAATTGAATAGAAAAACAAAATTCTGAACAAGAGAAAATCAGTGAGAAGAAGAGAGGTAATTAAAAAGACATTGAATTACTAACGCCATCAGTAAGTAATTTGTCCTGCGAGGAGCAGAGAGCGGGACTGGATGACCCTTATGGGTCCCTTCCAACCTGGCACATGCTATGATTGTAACACTAACACCTGTGCGGCACTGGGAGAGCTGTAGGTGTTCCCAGCGCCTGTTGGCTAGTACAGGCGTGGGGAGATGCAGCACCAGCAGCCTTGTCTGTAGCCTGTACACAGACAGGCACCGTGCTGTACAGAATGCCCCGGTGCAAGCGCGTTCTCTCGCACCAGAAGAGAAACAGGCACGAATGAACTAAACTTCAGATCACTTTGTAAAATGTTCAGAAGTTTACTATCAGGAACACGATAACGGCTGATGATGAACTGTTATTACCCAGACACACGTAAATACAAACATATATACATACATACATAGTAAAATCACCTAATAGGCCTCCTCATTGAAATCTCCAGTGAATGATGCCCAGTCCTGTTTGGTGCTTGGACAAGACTGATCCAGAGAAGAGCTCGCAGGACAGGAAGGCAGAAGGTGCGTTCTGAGCATTACAGCTTAGTGGCACAACGTTCCCAAAGAGTTACCTAACCAAAAATGGCCAAGGACACAAGCGTTCCTCCAGCTCCAAGGAAGGACTCTCACACTGGGTGGTTTGCTGCGGAACAAGCACGTTATTGAGTCGGAGGAAGGCCGTCGCTGGCCTCTCCTGTTCTCAGCAACCGGTGCTCTGCAGCCCCTGGCCCACGCTGGCGCACTCCAAGCTCGCCTGGGTGCAAAGCCTCATAAGTATCTGTTAAATAAGGACCACAGTGAAGATTGCACGTCAGAAGCAACCCCAGCCCAGCGACGCAGCTTGTGACACTGGTGCCAAACGCCGGGGCGGGCCGCGGGAGAGGCCGTTCGCTGAGCACGCTGGCAGGCAAACAGCCTTCTCTCTGTAGAGCTTGTGCTCTACAGGCATGAAACACATCACAGGTTCTGCGGGTTTTTCCACTGAGGGTTGCTTGACATGTTTTTTTTAAACATTTTAATCCAATTTCTAGACAATTGGAATTGAAAATTTTGCAACTGTTACTAACTTATATTATAGTCTAGTCATTCTGTCATTTGTTGCTTTTGAAAGAAAGAAAAAGAGAAAAAGCCCTTGTTGACTGCTTCGCCACCTATTCAATTTGCCTATTAAGAGACTAATAATCTTGATATGTAGACACTTATCAGATGTAAGAATGTTATGATTCACAAATTAATGCGGGAGTGTTAACAAAGAGCATCATACTTGATCCAGGCGCTTATTGTTTTAGCTTCTGCAGTTTACCTGATTTTTATGATAAAAATCTTTCTAGTCAAAACAGGTGGGTAAAAGTAAATGAAGTTCAAAGCATTATTACATTTTCTATTCATCTTGCATGATGAGTGTTCCAGGAAGAAAATTGCACTATCAGTTCTTTACAATTTCAGGGAAAGTGGTGTATTTTGTGAGAATATGGTAAACTTGAATAGGAGTTAAATTGAGTGTTTACGCCAGCTTTGTGTTCCCACTGAATCGTGAATGCTCTGCTCCATTCCAGTGTGAACGTAACTTCTCCAACCATGTTTAAAATTACATATGCGTTCTATTTTACAAGTAATCCATATTGAAATTGTATTTCAGAAGAAAAATGAGAACATGAGGTACAGTTTAACATTGATGCATAATGAAATAAGACTCTACCACACCTTTAATGGCTCCTGATTCACTCAGTGCAGATTTAGGAATTACACTGCATTTTGGTCTCAAAGCTACTTGGAAATCGCTTAAATCCAGAAAAGATTTGCCAAGTAACTAGGAAGAAATATGGATTTCTGCATTAAGATTATTCCTATTTGACTGTTACAATACAGCTGCGATTCACGTGTTGAGCTCTGAGCAACTATTCAGTGAGCATATGTCTAAAAACTCATTTAATCTGAGTCTATTTTAAAAGTTTCTAGGAAATGGGCTCCAGGGAACAGATTTTGCACCGGCAGGGAGATGTATTGCATGACCTAATACATCTCTCTACTTCCAATTCCTCTGTTTCTTTTATCCAAAGTAACTTGTTGAAGTGATGCAGTCATTAAAAGAGGAGTTGGAACTTGATATGGATTAGAAACTCCTGAATGTCTTGAGGAACATCTGGCCAAGAAGCTCTCGGTCACAGGCAGCAAGCTGCAAGTCGAAGTTCACTGTACATACGGACTCCTGGAAATGGGGCCTTGGGCAGATGGACCTTCTTTTGATGCACTGCTGTAGCTCTAATGTTTTGCATCTCTGGTGCTTGCTCACAATAAAGATTCTTTCTCTGACTTCCAGAATGGAAGTATCAGAACATCCCGTGGCCTTCAGCTCCTTCAGATCACAGCTGTCAGTGCCCAGCTGCACACACAGGCCATGTGGCACAGCCGCGACCACAGAGGCGCTTTGGACACGGGAGACTTGATCCCAAGATCTCATGAGCTCTCTGGCCCAGCGACTGTGTCTTCATTCCATGTGAGGTGGGGTAAATTTAGCAGCAAGACTTGAGACAGGTTCATGAAGCAATATCTCCTGGTCAGGAGATATGTCCTCCAGAAAATTCCCTGGAGGGGGATGTTTTCATTCTGAGTCAAGCAGCGAGGAGACATGACATGTGGATATGAGGCTTCTGGAGCTACACTAGTTTTTCAGAGATGCCTTAGCCCTTCTGAATCTGGCACTGTGCTTTTATTAAATGGAAAACTAAATAAATTTCTTGCAGGTGGAATAAAACTTTGAGTTTGAATTCAGACAATATTGCCAAATATTCTGAATCCTCAATTTTGAGGTCAAAGCATAATCTTTATACAATTTATTAAAGTTAGTTGTGGGTTGGTGACCGAAGTGGAAGATCATTGCTAGCATCTTACTGCTAATGTCCAGCTGCTCTGTGCTGCTTTCCAGACAGTGAGAGGACCTGAGTGCTGTTGAACTGGCCGGTCAGTCTCTGGAGCGGAGCACATCAGCACCACCATCCTGCCTAAGGGGGTCCTGCAACCACACTGCCGCGGAGCAGACCCCAAATCCTTTATTCATGAAAAGCTGTGATTGAATTTTGCCTGAGGGACGAGTGAGGACAGCAGCTGGTGGGTAGATAATGACACATACACTCATGACTTATGAGCACAGTTCTGGTAAAATAAGCAGAAGAACATTTTTCTAACATGACCACAAATAATAATACCTTTTACAGCACATAGTGAGACGTGGCCTCAGTCCCAGTGACTGGAAATGCTCCCACCATCTAACAAATGAGAAGGGCTAGCATCACTCTTAATGTTGTCAGAATTAATGTAAAGCTATATTGGAGCTTACTGTTGCTTTCCTTCCCCTCCTCTGTGCCCGTCGGTCTCGGAGGAGCCATGAAAGTCCCAGTGCCACGTCAGCCGTGCCCGTTGCATGGCTTGATGCATTTCTGGAAAGCACTCTGGCGCTGTGGTGATAAATGTGCTATGAGAAACGATATGGTGCAGAGTAGAAAGTGCTATTATTGCTTTATTTTGTATGACACACATACTGTGGTTGCACTCATAACCTTTGCAACTGAAAATTGAACACCACTGGAGAAAGACAGATGAAAAACGGAGGAGAAGAGAATTACAGTGGAGTTGTACAACTGTGACTGAGGTTCTAACCCAGTAACTAAGTCAATATTTTAAATAGTGCGTCAGAAGGCAAGCCGTAGGATTGGTATGTGCAAAACTAAAGAGTATTTATGGTTCTGTCGCCAAGAGAAAGAGGTTCCAGACATAAGTACAGAAAAGCTATTACAGGGATGAGGAGACAGTGGCAAAAAGCGGCGCATCAAGTGCCACGCTCTTTCAGGCTGAGTAAATACAATTCGTGCTGTCGGGCAGCCCGACCTGCCACTTCCCCAGCGGGTGACAGGACCTGAGCCGTGGTCAGTGAGGGACACCCACCTCCTCCTTCACAGGGGAAGGGATGTCCATGGCCATGGAGCTGGACTGCAGTTTGTGCCAAGGCACTTTATACTGGTATAGAAGAATCATAGTGGTATAGAATCACAGAATCACAGAATCATAAAACCACAGAGTCATAGAATCATGGATTTTTTTTAGGTTGGAAAAGACCTTTAAGATCATTGAGTCCAACCAGGGTAGCTGTCCTTCCCAGCCCTACCTCTCCTGCGGCAGAGGGGACACGGACCCCACGCTGCAGCAGGAGGGCGATCAGGGCACCCGCGGGTCCCTGCGCCCGGAGACCCCGCGGTGCCCGGCCAGCCGGGAGGAGCTGAGCCAGGAGAAGCACTGCCTTCCCCGCCAGAGCTCCAGGAGCCGCCAGGAGCTCAGCTGCCTCCGAGAGCCTAGGTTCTTCCCTTTCACCAGAACAGCAGGATACCACACCGGCATCAAAAACCTTTCCTTTTCATGCCCCACCCAAACGTTTTTTTCCCACAAAGTTTAGGTGTTGCAAAAGTTCACAAAGTCTTTTTTTTCTGAACTTGATTTGCAGTGGTTTGGTTTTGTTTTTTTTTTTTTTGATTCTGCATCTGATTTTTGCTTAGACTCTCATGCTGTAACTTTTTAAAATGTTGTGTCTGGTATTGCATGTCAGACTGAAAATGCGATTTAAATTTAAATACATTTCACAGGCACATGGACATTTATTATCAATCGGGAAGGAAAACCTTTTATTGGAAGTTTATACAAGTTATGAATCTCACATTCGTATTTAGGAGCTTTCTAGCATTGTGAGAAAACATTCTAAATATGAGAAATAAAAAATATTTTTAAAGACATTGTATAACCTTCTGGATTTATCTTCCTCCATTTACTCCTTTGCTCTGAGGGTCTATTAAGGTGGCAGCAACCGTGTCCTGAAGACAACATGTCACTTGTTAGATCTGGATCCTGCCGCCTTCCTTTAAATGGGCTCGGAACATCCACAAATGGGAAAAAACAAACCAAAACAAATCAAACCAGCAAAACATCAACCCAGCAACGGTGGTTAATCTCACAATGATCGCTCTCCCAGGCTTAACCCCCCGCTCAGGCCCCGGCTGTTCTGAAGAAACCAGGCTCTGTGGGCCCGCGGGGGATCTGGTCTTGCACCTCTGGAACGCCAAGAAGGACAGGGTGGACACAGCCTTTGGGCTCCATCCTGCAAAACTCCCTTCAACTTCTGTGCGACATGGGTACGGGCATCCTCTCTGTACTTCGTCCTTTTTGCCTTCTCTGCAGTTTTACGGCCTCCTCCGCTTGCTGTCTTTGTGGCTGTTCTTGGGTGGCCAATTGACTCCCTCTGCACAAGTCAGCAGCACCAGGATGCTGCAAATGGAGACTTTGGCACTTAAAACTCTATTCTACCTCAATTGTACCCAACAGGCAGCTTGGAATGATCTTTAGACCACTGATGAGCTTCAATCATAATGATTTGTAACTGATTAATGAGATTTTAGATTTGATGTAGCATAATATATCAAAGCTTTATGCAGATAAATTACAGATCCCGCAGTATGTCTTATTATGGGACAGGAACACGTCCAACTCCAGTTTATGCCTAGCAGCTTAACACAGATGTGGACCAGTATAACAGGTGCTCATCACTCTTCTGGCAGCAGCTATGACATTCCCTAATTAATTATAAAGCGTGTGGAGGCCCAGGTACAGCACAGGACATACACTGGGCTGGGAACGAAGCTCTGTCAGCCTGGTCATTGCTGCGAGCAAAACGGACATTTGCCATGCGTCTCAGCGTCACAGTGAGGATTGTTTCCTGCGAAAGCATTTAAAGATAGCTCTTTCAGCAATAGGATGAAGTTAAAAGGTAAATCAGCAGGGTTTCTGGCAAGCCAGGAAGGGAGAGGAACTGTGCAAACTGGATGGCACATCAGAATCAGACTGCATTTTTCTCTGCAGTCCTAATTATTTTCTTCATCTTATGCAAATATTCAATGTAAATTGTAGTGTAAATTCACCACTTATGAACCCACCTCTGTCTACTGAAAAGCTATGGAGTGTTGATTACCCCCTGTGTACAACAGCAGAGAGACGCAGTACAGCAGGAAGAGGGACCAGACGCTCCTGCTCTGCCAGAGGGTGCAGAAGTGGGGAGGAAATCGGGATTTCTCTGTGGGCAGAGAAGAAGCCATGACTCCTGCGGGTCAGTGCTGTGCACAGCGGTGATGCTCACCTGGAACTTGGGGTCCATGGGCACAGTCCACGCTGGCTGCATGGGATGGCTCTGTCTCCTCCCAGGAGCAGAGGTGCCGAGGCATGGCGACACCCTAGGCATGGCGACACCCTAGGCATCGTGACACCCTAGGCATCGTGACACCCTAGGCATGGCGACGCCCTAGGCATGGTGACACCCTAGGCATCGTGACACCCTAGGCATGGCGACACCCTAGGCATGGCGACACCCTAGGCATGGTGACACCCTAGGCATCGTGACACCCTAGGCATGGCGACACCCTAGGCATCGTGACACCCTAGGCATGGCGACACCCTAGGCATGGTGACACTCTGCCAGCGCCTGTGCTGGCTGCAGGGGCTCCACAGCACCAGGCAGACCCTTCCCTGGCACTCATTGTCCCTTTTCTCTTTATATTCACTATCAAGAAGTCCATTTCAGCAAGAACAGATGTCCATGCGCCTCCTCCTTCATGAGAACACACCGTTCCCACCACTCTGCCTGTAATCCAGCATAAACAGATGTGCTTCAACTGGAGCATCATCTGGAGGAAAGAAGTCACTCGCAGGATGCCAGAGGCAGCTGACTGCAGGGTGCTGCCGATGGGGATCCAGTCCTGGCTCTCACACAGCCATTACAGCACCAGCTATGGGTTGCTATTAATTTCACTTTCCATAAATTGTGATTGATTTAGTAACAGAAGATGCACAACTTCCTCCTCTTCTTCCTGCAAGTGACTGCTCCCCGGTACTTGCACTCTGATCCCAACCAGCCGCATCTTTGGAATCAATAATAGGGGTCATGGCGTGCAGGCACAGAAGACTTCCCCTCCACGCCGACACAGAGCCAGCCATCGTCGTTACTGCTGTCAGTCCAGGCCCAGCCAGCCGGGGCGGTGTGTGCACAGACCCCCGTGCCTGCCAGATTGCCTGTTTTTCCCATTACCTGCCCCATCATTTTTGTAGCGTTTCTCAGAGTTACATTCAGTGTTTGATTTATTCTCTGTTCGTTTAATAACAAATGATTATGTGTCTTCTGCCTGTGATTTATAACAATGAATCACCTTCTCCCTGAGAATTCTTGCATGGTGTGTGCAGCCCTCCACCTTTATAAATGTGAAATGTTACCCTGCGCTTGGCAGGCCAGCTCCAGATTGTCACGCCGCAGCCGTGGACGTCAGAAAACCCGGCAAGAGAAGAGGGAAATGATGTGGACTTTGCTAATCAGGGGGTCTGCCAGAGGACCTGAGGTGACCGGGTGAATCAGCAGCAGCAATGTGATAACTGATCCATGCTTCTAGAAGATGCAGTTTGCATTCGGAAGCCTTTGAACCTTCTCCCCTCTTCGCAGCGGTGCACTCGCAGCCCTCTGCTCTCCTTCAGGGCGGGCAGCACGGACACCTTCTCTGCACACCTCGGGCACGGAGCGCTGCTAGCGGCTCCTCCGGAGCAGGGTCCCCAGGAAAGCTCACGCAGGGTGTTGCTTGGCATCGGCACATGCAGGGGTCTCAGAGGAACCTCTCTTCACCAAAGCCAACAAACATAGGTCTTTTAGAGCATTTCCTGCACTAGGACCCAGAACTGGAAGAAGGAGGATGCTGCCAGGTTCTCCTGCAGTTTTAAATAGTCTCCTTTAAAATACAAAGGGGCAGATCCAGGTGCCTGTGGAGGCACCTCGTTGTGTTTCGGAGATCCCAGGGCACCCAAGGTGTGGGGCCGGCAGATCTGCAGAGCCCTGGGGGGTCCTCGCCCCGTGGGGCATGGCTGGTGGCACTGCAGGTGCTGCAGGGCTTCACCGTGCCACCAGCACCTCTCTGTAGGCACCTCACTCCCATCCTCTGCCTGATTTTTAACCATAATAAAATTACTTTGGGAAGATTGTGCACCTCTCTTACTGCAGGATCTTACTACAGAAATATTTTTATTGAGCTAATGGGCTAAATGTAAGCACTTTATTTTTATACCACTATGATTCTGTTATATTATACCTATTGGAAAGATTTTGCAGCACTTTTCTATATTATTTTCCTTCAGCAATCACTGCCAAGGATGGAATTTTCCTGGCTGGGCAGAAAGCGATGGGAGTGGGGATTCCGAACTGGGGGAGGGAGGGGAGCCCTGCCAGCTGGGCGGGGGGTGGGTGGGCGCTGGCAGAGGTGGTAGGGTTCATTTCCCTTATGTCCGCACACCAGGCGAGGCGAGCAGAGCAGCAGCCGAAGGGGATGCTGAAGCAGCGTGCACTCATCCTCCCGCAGGGCTGCGGGGAGGTACCTTTTGCAAAGCTGATTGACTGCGGCGAGGTCACCACCAGCAGCCCGGGAGCAGGTCTGGCTTCCCTCCCGGCTGCCCTGCATCCTCCTGCAGCCTTGCTGTTCAGCTGCTCGCGTGAAGCAGCTGCGGAACGTGTAATGCACATTACCCACAGAGTCACGCACAAATCAGGGCTTCCTCAGCCTAAAGATTTTGGGCCTGTTCTAAGACTGATGGGGGTTTGTGTCAGACCTGATCATGTCCTCACCACTGCCTGAGCGGGGACGGGTGCGATGGCGTGCACCCCCAGGGAGAGGAAGGGGATGAGGGCGGGTGGGAGTTAGGGAGGGGGGCCAGCACTGCCCTTGCCGGTCGCCCCGGGAGCAGAGGGGCGGCAGGAGCCAGGAGAGGAGCTCTGAGCCCCCTGTGCTGGGCTGCCGGTCCCAGCACAGACGCGGTGGGTATCCCCAAGCATTCCAGGGTGGCGGGAGCTGAAGGCAGGGGCGCAGCACCGGTGCTGGAGACCGTATTCCACATGGACCAGCCAGATGCTGCCAGAAGATGTGTGTGAGGCCGATGGCCCAGGGCCTGACGTGCCAGCGGGGCTGCGCTGCTGCGCAGGGTACGGTGGTGGGGTAGCTCTCAGCAGGATTCTCCTGCTGCCCGGTTTCTCCAGTAGCCCTGAAATGGTGCTAGCAGAGATATGAGCTGGCTCTGGCATTTTGGCACAGGGACCAAAGCGTTTGATGGCATCGATGCAGGTTTTATTTCCAGTATCCTTATGCCGTACCTACCCAGGCTGCATCTGCTGCTTGCATGGACCTACTGCAGGTGATTTCTAACCTGTGTCGTCTCCGTATGAAAATGTGGCAGCTCTCGCAGCAAATACAGCTAGAGATCTGCTTGTTTCTGGAAGCCTGGCACTGCGGGGCAACCAGCAGCAACAGCAAACCCAGCACCACCCGGGCAATCGTGCTGCCCCGGGGCAGATCAGCGTGGGCATCGGCCACCAGCCTCCCGCTGCTCCGGTGCTCCCCTCTGGCGAGAGCCGCGCGAGATGCTGAGTCTCGAGGGTTCCTGCGTGCGCATCTGCTCCCATCACACGCCTGTGACCACGGGGCCCTGCTCCTGCCTGCCCCGCAGCTGCACGAGGCAGAGCCATAAATCCAGCCTTCCCTTTTCTCAAGTAACATGAACATTAATGCATCCCTAATGCAACCCCAAAAATGCATAATGCATCGGCTTTATTCCAACCGATAAATAAAGGCACAGTTGTTAGAGATTCGAGTCGCTTTTTTTCTCCTGGCTTGAAGCTTTGGAGGAGTATTTGAAAAGTGTGTTTAATCCATCCAGCACACAGTCTCCAGAGAATCAAGGCTTCGGCTTTAATTCTGCGCTGATGCTTGCCTGAGCCTATAAAGCACCGAGACTTGTGATGCAGCCCGGAGACAGGAGCTTTGATATTTGCAAAGTGTTTGCAGTACGGAGCAGGGATAACACGATTAATCAGTGCCACACGCCCCGGGCGGGACGGGCCCTGTCATGCCCCAGGCTGACCCTTGGCTGCCGCTCACTCCCGCGCCGCGCTGGTGCTGGCACCACCCCCGCTCCCCCGGCGCCTCCCCGCACCGTGCCACCTCGCTGTGAACTTGGACACCAAACGGCATCCATTCTTTCATCTCGGGAAAATATAAACATCTGGGGAATAGTTAATTACTGGCGCTGGTAATTAATTAGCTCTACGTATTGCTTTTCATTTTGGGTGGAACTCACATGATAAATGGTATGTTTGAACCTACAAATCCATTACAACTAATAGAATTGTAAAAGCTTTTTCTCTCTAGCCATTATTCTGTACCGAATGGCCTACTCACGAACAACACATAAACGTAATTTATTTTCACCACGGTGGCAACTTTTACTATTGCAACAGTCACGAGTATCCAGGCTTCTTATTACAGCATCCTTCTTTACTTACATTTACATTTATTTGTAAGCTAGTTATTATGTTCACTATGTTCTTTGGAAAAAAAAATGCCGTCCTAAATCACATTTTATTTGATGATTTTTAGCAGTTATTTTAATTAGAAGTTCTCAGAGCCAATATTTGTAGGCCATTGGTCCTTGCATCACCCTTTTACCAGGTACTGTCACCAGCAAGAAGGGACAGGTTCAAGTATATGTGGACTAGGCTCAAAATTAACAAGAACACCATGGGATGACAGAGAGGGTAACCCAAAAGAAGAGAAATGCAGTTTGGGTAGGAAAATACAGTGACGGTGTAGGGAGAAACTGGGATTATTACAAAGAGCCAACACGAAGAGGATGAAATCTGAAACACTTAAACTGCAGGTCTTTGGGACACGAGACCCTGTGGCCCTCTGGGGCTCAGGAAAGGCTCTGGTAGACTGCAGCTTAAATCTGGTTGTTGTGGTGTTAAACACTACCTTTATATGGGCCAGTTCCCCAGCCCATTAAAAAATCTCTATATTACCATCAGCAATTTGCCCTGAATGTCATTATTCACAGTTTTTCCTACAACTTCCTGGAAAAGACCATAGCAAAGTTACACTCCCTCTTCCCTATAAATCGGAGCTGTTGTGTTTATTACCAAGTCACACTGCATTAATTTCTTGTCATATCTCATTAGAAAGTCATCTTTAAACAAGGTTTGTTATTTCCCTTGACTCATTTTCAGTGTTCTAGATTTACACAGTGCTGTTCCTGCTTTATTTTTGTTTTCAGGCTAAAAAGACTCATATACTTAAATATGATTTGCTAATTCCGCAGAATCGTAAATATCTATGAAAAATGCCAAATATCCTTGCCGGGTTGATTTTTGAACACTTTAACGCTGGTTAACGTATGCTCAGCTACTGTGGCTCCCGCTTGTGGCTCTCCAAGAGGCTGAAATGAATCCTCTTCCAGTCTCTTACGGCTGACACCGCGGCCTGACGACCGCTCCACCTCCCGCACAAATACATAAGCAAAAACCTCAGGTAGAACAATTCCTGAAAAATGAGAAAGACAATGCACAACGGATAAAAATACAGAAAAAATAAATAAGTGGGTTTGCAATGTAAGAGATTGCACTTCAGAAGGAAATAGGAGGCTGCGAGGGGATGAGATGAATGTTCTGGGGACAAAAGAGAAATGCTGCGGCGCGGTGGCTGCCACCATTGACATTCACGGCAGCCCCTCGCTCGGCTCCAGCCCAGGTCACGTCCCCAGCCCCTCCAGCAGCACAACACCCGCCCGTTAGGCTGCTCTCTCGTCTAAGGAAGTGCCGCTTGCAATTGAAATTCAGAGGCAAGATGACATATCACCTGCTATTCCTTAGTGTCCGGGAAATGTGTTTGTGTCAGAGATCAAGTATTCCACGGTAAAATTATTTTTTAGATATATTGTTTCCCTGAGGAATATTTAGACCAGAGGCTTTTAATGGAAACATATTTATAATACCGAAACACATGCCTGCCAGTTTTTACACTGTAGTGTAGGGGGAAGAAAAAGAATGTTAAAACATTAAAAGACAGACGTGCACATCGATTTCTTGGTGTGGAAGATAACTACAGTCACAGGAATTAGAAGGAAGAATAGCTTGCTTTATTTTTAGGAAGCCCACACTGACAAGCTGATCCCAAGAATACGTTTTTTGGGAATTACACCATTTTACTTCTATGGAGGCAAATGAACGTAAGGTGACGGGTAATTCACGTTCTGACCTGAGCTCGGGGCTAATCTCTCTGAAGGAAAATGGCTGACATTGAAATTGGCCAAACACCGTCTCTGTGCCCCAGCTCGCGTGGCAGACTGAGCCCCACGTTTGTTCCCCGGACCTGGCGTGGCAAATACAGGGGCCCTGCTCCTTCTGCCCCTCGGCTTTCTGAAGGGGGGACAACGTGAACGTGGCGAGCCCAGCGCAGGGGGGACGAGCTGGATGGAGAGGGAGGTGGGACTCGGCAGGCCAGACTGGGATTAGGAAATAAAATGACAAAGCATCCTTCATTTGTGTCTCGTTTTTCTGAGGAGATTTTGTTTTGTTGGCTGCTAAATGGCAGTGATGGTGGCGGGGTTGTCCTTTGTCCTCCGTGACAGACAGCATTCTCCCAGCATGGAGCGCGTTCTGGCTCCCAGTGGATAAGGGAGATGCCCTCCCCGGCTCCGCTGCCAGCGCTGCCGAGCAAAGGCCGTGGCACTCCGTCTCCAGCTCCCTTCCCACTGCTCACCACCCCCTTCCAACGCCCTGCCCATCCCTGTCTTTAATTAACAAGGGCATCCTCTTCACAAAAACTAGTAGTAAAGCTACTGAAGCAGGAAAACAAGGCCTTCCTACTCCTTGAAGATGTATCCCTGGAGGAGAGGGAAATTCGCTCAGCTCCTCACTCCGCCCTTGAGGCTGAAAGGCCACAATCGGGTCTCCCCGGAGCCTTCTCTTCTCCAGGCCGAAGCCCCCCAGCTCTCTCAGCCTGTCCCCACAGCAGAGGGGCTCCAGCCCTCCCAGCATCTCCGGGGCCTCCTCTGGCCCCGCTCCAACAGCTCCGTGTCCTCCTGTGCTGAGGACTCCGAATCCGCAGGAGCAGGCTCTCTTTGGTCCAGCCGCGCTCAGAGGGACAGCCCACGGGCTCAGAGGGACAGTCCCCGAGCAGCGGGCTGGCAGTGGTGACCACGGCGCACAGCCCTGGCAGAGCTGCCCTGCCCCGCGGGATTGCTGTCTCTGCTGGCTCCGGCCACCGCTGGGACGCCGGGGGCACAGACCCCGCCGCGGTGCTGGGCGATGCCCTGACCGTGGGTGCTGGAGCAAAGCCCCCCGTGGTCCTCCCCAGGTCCAGGGGACGTGCGGCCGCTGCAGCCCTGGGAAACCATGGCCTGTGCGATGCTCCCACAACTCCCTGAGCCGGCAGCTTCTGGAGGGACAACCATGCAAACCGGTGTCCAAAAATCCCCTCCCTCCCTCCCTCCCATTTGACTGCCGTTAGCATTCCATTTAACCCCATGTAGAAGGCACTCATTAAAGAGTCATTAGTTGGGTGAAAGGAGCACGCACCATGCTGTAGAGCCAGGTAAGCATTAACAGGCCAGGCATCGCAGTTCTGACAGCAAAGTACAGCTGAGCAAAAGCAGTGTTAGCCAAATATTTAAAGAATGAAAACACATTTAGATTAATCATAGCTTTTGTGGAATCGTAATGAATGCGTGTGTGAATTGTAATGAATGTGTTAGACCCTTTTGACTGAAAAAAATAAAGAAGAGCAAATAAATAATAATTGAAGTGCTTTATTTTTACAGTGGTATCTGTTTCAATCTAAAAATGTTTGTTTGGGTTTTTCTTCTTTTTAATAGAGTTCAGGTTTAGCACATTTAAGTGAGGAAGGAAGTGTTTTCTTTAGGAAAAAGTTAAACCTTGAATACTTGATTAATCAATTTTGTGTTTCATTTTTTTTGAGGTCAATGAGAAAGAAAAGTCAGCTGTTATTTAGTCTGGCCAGAGAACTGACCAGTCAGTTGCTCGTACAGCTGCACCCCAGAGAGCAGGTTCGTGACCAAACCAGTAAATTACCAAGTTCTTTAGAGTTCTCTGCCGAGAAATGTGACTGTTTACCCTACAAGTGAAACACAGTAAGCAAGATTAAATTGTTTGTGATTTTATATGCTTCAACATAAATGACTAATAGCAGGAGATGACTCTGAAGCATGCAAAAATACATAAAATTAATTAAGTTTGAATGTAGCATTTTGAAGTACCCATCATGACTGAAGCCATAGATGTCTTTTTTATATATATTCATTTAGAATGAGCTATATGGATTTATTAGACATTTAGAGGTAAAATCCTCAACACAAAATAATACACAAACCAAAAAAACCCACAAAACAAAATATGCCACAAAAAACCCCCAAACTTTCCTCCTTAAGTCTTCTTTCTAGTTCTTTCCTTTGCTGTATACTTGTGCTGCTTACCTGTTCTGCCTGCAATTAATTTAATTTCTGTAAAATAATGAATTCTCTCAGGTGCCACTGTACAATGCAAACTTTCCTTTCCCATGCAAAAGCTAAAGCCAAGGACTTAGCGGAGAGGTCCATGAAGAGCAAAGCTGGTGGAGCCCGGGCTCAGCCCACGGCGTGGTCGGTCGCGGGCTTGGAGCATGAGCTGGGACATGTCAGTCCCTGGGGCTTCCGAAAAAAGGTACTGCGACACCCAAAAGATGAAATGTAGCTGCCCCTACCCTGTTGATGGGAGTTTCTCTCAGCTGGTTTAAGGCAAGCTGCCCCGATCTCAGGGTTTGTTCGGGGGGTCTGTACTTGTCCTGGCCTCCCGTCCCCGTTTGGTGGGGACATAAGGTATCGGTGCGCTCACTGGGAGTGAGAGACATCTGAATTCTGAGTGCCCGGTGGGGAATCTTAACACTTTTATAACACTTAATATCATTGCAATGTGCCATATGCACGGTGACGGAAGGAGCTGAGAAACCACAAGCAAAGCAATCCCCAGGGGAAGGGGGTGGATGGGAGGAGGTGCCGCCCTTCCCAGCCCAGGCTCTGCTCGGACGCCTCTCACTCCCGGCTCTTATCGCTCTCTTCCTTCCATTCCCGTTTGTCGCAGCCTTGCAGATATTCCCAAACCAACTGGAGTTTAAGCTTGCAGTGTGTGCACACTTGACTTTGCTTATTTGCAGAGATAATTTTGCCCCCGTGGCTACTTTTCGTTCCTTTCAAAATGTCACACGCTGCTCTGCAGTGCCAGGCTGCCCATTAACGCGGTATTTCATTGCTATCCATCTTTGGGTAATGGCTACTGAAATCCCCTCTCATGGGTGGATTCTGGCAGTTTGGGGACGATTCACCCACCAAGTCATCGTTGCTGTGGTGCTTTATGGCAAGCTTTCCCTCAACAAGCCGCGTATTTGGTGCTGTGCCCCGGGCTGGTGGCGGTCCCCATCCCGTCCCTCACCTTGCTCTGCTGGTCACCCATGCTGGACACCCCCATGCCGGGGAACCAGCCCTTTCTCACACTATTAAATAGAGGAGGATTAGCCTCTTAATCTGTGGTTTAATTGCCAAGAAGTAAATGGGTTTTTAGGATGATATCCTTATCACTCAACCACCGGTGCTTTGACTTAGCAAGTGAGGAGATAAGAGGGGTCAGCACACCATCCTCCCGCGCATGTGAGAGCACACCAAAGCCCAGCATCCCCCACGCTCCGGCTGCACCTCCCACCCCTTGTCCCAGCGCCACACGAGGGACTCTGCCCAGCCTGTGCCACAACCACTCCGCAAAGGTAACGCTGCTCCCAAGGCGGGAGCGCTCGGGCATCCCAAGCCGGGGGTGCGCCGTGCCTCCAGTGCTGCGAGAAGCAGCTGGAACGTCCTCCCTGCGGCCAGAGCTGCCCTTCCAGGTGCAGCATTTTGTGGAAAAGTGGGATGTCCGTGTCTCGGGCACAGGGCTTGGCATGGGGGATGCCACTGAGGCCTTGGGATCGTGGCCAGCGGTGGCGGCAGCTGGGCATCCCGGGGGAATGCCGAGCTGCTCTCTTCCCTGGCAGCAACATCCCGGTCTTTTTTAAAGTGACATTTTGTAACTCTGAAACAATAAATTGTTTTTACAGCAAACGGTTTTTTTGACTTAGGACTTTCCCAAGTGTTTTGTTTGATGGGGCAACTGGGGTGCGTATCAGTCTAAGACATAACATTTGGGCAAAATAGCGTCACACCCATAACACAGCAGTATTCAATACGTTATGTGCAAGGGTCAGCTGTATAATTTAACGTCTATTTTGCTTGTACTGAACAAGTGGTGACCATTTGAAGAAAGCATATAAAATATTTGAAATTACTGCTGTCGGGAAATTAATGACACATTTTCCTACAGCATTTCAGCAGCTATAAGAGTTCTGTTCTACATTTCACTGCAAAAGGTTGTTGGATTTAATAGTTAAAAAGAAGGTAGAACAGGTAATGTATGGATGAAAGTGATCATATTCATATGATTTAGGATAATCTTTTAAGAGAAAGGGAATAAATTGTGAGGCATACAGCCTGTGACTCTGCAGCATAATTTTATTATTGCCTACTGAAATTGGCTTCATCTCAGTTACTTTAGCCCTTAGAAAGTTTGAACAGATGGCATATCTTGCTCTAACTGTATATCTAATTTAGTTTGCATGACTTTTTGATTATGTATATTTGAATTAATGGGTTTCTCTATGTTTGTTACATCATCAGTTTAATGGTGTTTAAAAGATGGTCATATGTATCAATTCTCCCTTGGTCAAGAGTCAAAAGTAAATGAAACTTACTATGAAAAAATGGTGCTGAACAGGGAAATAACTCTACTAGGGATAAATAGATTTATCCTTGCTAAATTAGGCACAGTTCTCCGCTGCCCAACCTACATAACAAGGGAAGTGAATGGTGACTAGAGGAGTGATTAATCACTGTACCACATATGTCATTACTGCATCAATATGACAGGAAATCAACATTCTTTGAATCTTTAGGAAAAAAAAACCCTGAAGTCAGATATTGCTTTTTAGATGTTATGGAAATAAGCAGTCAACCTTCTTGGTTTCCTTTTGAAAAGCAAATTCTTAGATAAGGAGTCCTTTATCAATCATGTGCAAGGACTTCAGCTTAGGCTGCAAGTGTATTTTCTGCCTGGTATGGCTCTGCCAGGAGGGCATAAAATACGGAGATGCAGCGTGGGAATACTTGAAGTTTTCTCTGTTTTCCCAAGGTCCAAATGCTCTGTTTAATCGCTAGCATTGGTCAAACTGCAAATGGTGCTCCTGAACATCTGTTCCAGCCCAGACAGCTGTTGCGTTCAGCCTGGCCATCTCTTTCCCCGTGCAGTAGTCACAAACACCCATAAAACAAGGTCTGTCTTCACAGAAATGTCTAAGGAGTGGATTATTCATATGCAAATGTCCATCCATATCTGCATGCAAACAAGGAGTTTTGTGGCTAATGAGTATTCTTTTATGTTATTTTTGCTGCAACTTAGAAGTAGGGTTGAAGAAACATGATCACGTGCCTAAGCATATATCAATGGCAGCGAGCGCTTAGTGCAGCTCTGAACAGCTGTCATGAGCAAATTTCCTTCCACTACTTTATTTTTGTTGTTTTTCCCTATGTTTTTAAGCCTGTTTTATCTCTCTACATTCCTACATATGTTACAGAGAATTTCAATCAGTCATCTCACAATGGTTATTCAGCAACACATTAAACTGACACAAAAATTCTCCATTCACAAGGTCCACAGGCTCAAAGCTTTCACAGTCTGAGATGTCTGAGGGGGCAGGTTATGTTATTTTATTTTATGTGGCAAAAAAAAAATAGAAGGATGATTTCTTTTTTTCCCCATTTTGGCCAATCAGGCATAATCCCCAGCTGCAGCTTCTCTGGCTCTTACCCCTTTAGAGAAGTGGAGACCTGTAATTCAGCAACACCATAGACCAGAAGAAGCACTTAAAGGTTAAAAGGCTTAAGGAACCTTTCAATTATTGCAGCTTTTTCTCTCTTTGGTAGAAAACGAAGAGCTGGATCCCGCAGCAGCCCCCTCGCTGGGAGCACTCCTCGCCCCAGCTCTGCAGCGCGGGGCTTGGCTGGGCACAGCAGCCCTTGCACCCCCCCATCCTCTGACCAGGTACAATTTTGTCGTGAAAATCTAATCCAACATTCCCCAAATGCTCCCTGTGACCTGCTACAAACATACTCTCTGGCACCACCCTCACCGTGTATTACCACCCTTTTTTTTTGCCTTTGGCAATTTTATCAGCAAACGACTCGTGTCCTCTGCAGATAGAAAATAGAGGTGAAAGCTTTGGTCCTGCTTTCGGTAATTCCTAGCTGCTGGAAGTGAGGCCTCTGTGCTGAGCCTCATCTGCCAGCTGCTCCTGAGGCCCTACCAGCCCAGATGGGGGGTGGGAAGAGAGAAAAACTCAGGTACATAGAACAAACCTATAAATTCTTAAATGTAACCCAAGAGATTTCCCACTGATTTCCCATGTTTGCCTTGGAAAGTTCAAAAAAGCCACTAGCTTTTTATTTTTATTTTTTTTTCCCAATAAAAAGCTGTTAATTTTATTTCAAAAGGTTAAACTCTAAATGGGGAAAAAAGGTTTGAAATGTTTCCAGATGCTGGGTCTGTTTTGTAACCCTGTAGCTTGGAGAAATGCGGTAGATCAGAAACGTTTTTTCAGATCAGTTGAAATGAAAGCGGAACGGCAGCACGCTCCAGCGCAGAGCTCTGCTGCCCAAGCCCACCTGCAGCATGCCACAGGCTTTCTGAGACAGCGCTTGCACACATGCTGTAGAAATTCAGGATTTGTGCGTCATTGTACACCAAAGTTATACAGATATTGCCAAACAAATAAGAGTAATAAGACAACATAATAAACTATAACAGTAAATAATTAATGTTTCCACAAGACTCACCTTTCAATGTGAATTATCTGAAGGTTTAATTTTACAACAGCGTCTCCTGTAAGTAAAACTAAAACAGGGATATGGTTAGCAGTGACTCTGCACTATGCTTCTTTCTTATTTTGAGGTTGTTTTTTTTTTTTAAAATCTGTGTTTTTTAGGATTAAAATGGCAGTATGTCTTATGGACAGAGTCACTGCAGGTGGTAAAGGATATACCATCCAAACACTGGGTGTCGTCACTGTATCAGTCCCCACAGTCGAGAATGCTGTGGGCAGTGGGCAGAGGAGGGGTTAGCACCCGTGGGCAGAGGGCAGGCAGGGGTACAGGCTTCGGGGCAACAAACTGCTTTTACTGAACAATTTACAACCCATCCCACATACACTGGAACTTGTGCTACTGCTGCCACCACAGAGACACTCGTAACCACAATGTGGTACGTTTCGTCCCAGCCTTTGGAGTGCTTCCCTGCCTTTTTCCTGACAGCCTTTGTGTGAACAGGAGATGCCTACAAGGTCCCTCTGAGCCACGGGGACTGGGCCATCACCACGAAGGTGCCGAGGAAGGCTGGGGAGCCATCACCACAAAGGTGCCGAGGAAGGCTGGGGAGCCATCACCACGAAGGTGCCGAGGAAGGCTGGGGAGCCATCACCACGAAGGTGCCGAGGAAGGCTGGGGAGCCATCACCACGAAGGTGCCGAGGAAGGCTGGGGAGCCATCACCACGAAGGTGCCGAGGAAGGCTGGGGAGCCATCACCACGAAGGTGCCGAGGAAGGCTGGGGAGCCATCACCACGAAGGTGCCGAGGAAGGCTGGGGAGCCATCACCACGAAGGTGCTTGCTGCAGGCAGTTTTCTCTGGTTCTCTTCCCACTGGAGCTGCAGGTCTGATACCTTCCCAGCCCCTTGGTGTGTCTTCTGCAGGGTGGCCAGCCCCAGTGCCCGGGCAGGGCCACCAGGATCACCAACACCTGACGGGGAAACCCCTCTGATGGCAAGGCTCGAAGCTGCTGTGACTGCTCCGACAGTCCTGATGTGCATCTGCTCGTGAGTGCCAGGAAATGTGACTGCTCCACAGACATCAATAACCACAATGCCTTCTTGAAAGCTGTATCAACACACTTTGCTAATAATACCGCATAAAACAGGCCAAAAAAGGTACTCCTTGTGCACATCACATTTGACATCACTTGTCACAGGTGTGATAGGACTCATTCAAACTTTTCTCTCCCAATTACGACAACTCCAAATTGGTAGGATTTCTCTCAGCCAGGCAAATCTCTCAACGAAGCTCTAAGTTTATCTTCTCATTATGCAGGAGATTTCCATCATCTCAGTGAAAGCGCTAGAGAATTAGAAATTTTGCTCCTGCCGCGTGTCCCACGGCTGTGCTGGAGCAGCCTGGCAATGCAGCAGCTGGCCGAGCGGCAGCAGGAGCATCCCTCCGGGGAGGGGACCTCCCTCTGCTCCATCTGGATTGTTTTCTGTGTCTTCTGCAGTCCTTCACAGCAGTTTTACCTCTAAGGTTCTGTGGGATGATCCTGCAGCCAGCAGAGACCCCGGGGCAGCAGCACTGCCCGCAGCATGGAGGAATCCCGGCTTTGGCTTCAGCACCGAGAGCTGCACCCATGAGACGTGGGTGAGTGGGAGAAGCACCTTCAGGATGGAGTTTAAAGCTGGTCTTGGAGTCACACTGCACCAGCCACAGCTGATGTAAATTATCAGAGCCTCTATAATTGGTAGCAGATCCCTATCAGCCAATTCCCACTCTCGCTGCTGCCAGCACGTGTCCCGGCTGCCCTTGCCGTGAAGACAGACCCGTGCTCCTGCTTTGGCCCTGTGTGCTCGGGGAACCGCGAGGGTTTCCGTTACAGGGAGAGGGAATTCCTCGACTGTTTCACATTTCTCCCTTGGATCTTCCATGCGATACATCTCTTTGTAGGTCTCCTGCACATAAAACATGCAGATAGGTAAGTAGGTAGGTGGGTAAGCATGTGGATGGAGGGATGGATGTATGGATGGATGATAAAACAGATGAGTTACACAGCCCTACTCTTTCAGCTACAAGGAACCAATATACATAAATTGACACATTACAACCTGATGAGTTTAATGATTTTCCTTGTTGTTTCCAGCAAAATATAGCAAAAGAAATATTTTTTTTCCCCAGAGAATATGTGAAAAAGACACAGTAACTGCTTGCCCCAGGAAGTCATCAAGTGTAGGAATTTTGTAATGTTTTTACCTGTCTTGTTCATAGTGGCAGTTAAACTACCCCTCATTAATGTTAGTGATTTTTGGGAGCAGTATTTAGCACCCTTTCTCTTTCAGGAATTTTAAAGTAATATACACGTACATATGCACACAGCTAGTAGGGAGAGGATGGGCAGGTTACCCTTTTATTTTATACCCTGTACCGTTTAGGTGAAGCAGTGAATCCTCGTGCTGTGGCTGGCAGGTATTTCCGTAAGCAGATCTCTGTCCCTGCAGTTTCTGCGTGTGGTTTGTTTCTCTGTGAGCCTCTGTGGTTAGCTTTCTATCCTCACGCTAACTTGCATACCCAAATAAAAATAAGCAAAGTAGCCTGGGTCTGTCCTGCATGGCCAAAAAGTGCTGTAGTAAAGTTAATGGCGTGTTTCTGCGGCTCCTTCTGAGTACGGAGCAGACCGGCGGGCGGTGGGTATCTAGCTCACCGTCTAGAAGCCGAGCAGTGAGACGGGCTGCGGGGCTGCTGTGCGATGATTGTATTGGCTTGACCTTGCGCCCTCTTGAGAAGATGTCCACAAGATAAAGCAGTCCCATCAATAATTCAGCACGGATGCCGAGTGCACTGTATGCATAAAAGAAGCCGCAGGGAGGGACGGGCACAAGCGGGAGCCCAGCTCTCAGCAGGATGCGCCCGTCCTGCAGCCGGGGCCAGGCTGGTCATCACTGGCCACCGGTGCCAGCACCCACACCTCCAAAAACACTGCTTAAAATGGGACAGGAGGAGCATAAACCTACTCTCTCCTTTGCACCTGCTGCTGATGGGCAGGCTGGCTGGCACCTGGAACTGCGGGGCTACTCTGACCAATTTGTCTTGCATTAAAGCGTTTTTGCATTTTGATGCTAATGAATTATGAAACCTGTAATTAGTCCATATCATTCATCATTAAGTCTGTCATTTAGCCTTTAGATGGAAAGGTTCTATTTGTTGTATGTGCTATTTTTGTAATGAGTATTTATCTTTATTTGATTATAATTATTTTATCTAGAAGGCGCCCCTCTGTTAAGGCACTTGGGAAGCTACATATGCAATTAAGAAGAGCATGAACCTGTAGATGCAAATCCTAAAAGCATAACATGGAAGAAGCAGATAACAACAGCAGTGGGAAAATTGCTTCAGGAAAAAAAACACAAAAAAAAGCTTACAATATAGAAAAATGAAGAAAGTTGGTCAGTAGTTGCAGGGTTGTGTGTGGAGCTGCAGGATCACGGCCGCAGGCAGAATGTGAGACCCAGGAGCCCGCTTTATGTGCACTCCCTGTACACCTGAAACCTAGGCTGCATCGCTTCCGATTCCCTCCGCTGCACTAATGCACCTAAGAAAATCTCTTTAAAAGTGTAAAAGAAAAGTGTGCTAGTGTGAGTTAGTTTGGTTTGGAGGGGGGTGGAAGGAGGAGTTCCAGCCAGGAAGGGATTTCACCATGTCTTTTCTGAAGTCGGCGGTTCCAGCTCCCCAGGAGATGCTGCCAGGGTCCAGTTCTCCGCGATGCTCCGGTGTCTGCTCCTCGCTCTGGTGCTGAGCGAGGGCGGGCAGCGAGGGTGCGGGCTCTTCCCGGGTCTCGCCCAGGGCACTTCAGGGGAATCTGAACATCCCGGGAGCTCGCCAGCAGGTCTCCCGAAGGTGCTGTGCTGGGTCGGTTCTGCCACCGTCTCCTGATTTTCACAGTATCACTTCTACGTCCTTGTGCTAGCAGCTGCTCTGCCCTACAGCGAAGCCGGTCCTTGTGCCCGCTCCCCCAGAATCTTTACGGGGAAAGGCAAAAAAATCCAAACAACCCCGGAACCAGACGGTCTTTTTATTCCAGGTCTTGAGATGATGGAGCGGTGTGACTCATAGCACTGGGAACTTTGTCATGCAAGAGCAGCTGCAGTAACTGTCTTCTGCCTTGGTGTCCTGCAGGAAGGAGCTGTTATCTCAGCTGACGCGACCTTCGCTATGTGACAGGGTATTTGATTTCAGCACTTGCCCTGTATCACACTTGACAGGTTGTGTTTAGATCAAGCATATCATCTTAAAGAACAATCTGTCCTGATTTAGTAATGCCAATGGGCAGATTCTTCGCCATTTCCATAGCAGCTTGTTCTCTGTTTGATCAACCTTGTTGTTAAAAATGTGTTTCTAATTTTGAACATGAATTTTGAATTGGTTCTCACGTCTTTTCCTGCTGGAATGAAGTCCTCTGAGTCTCCAGAAACGTTTCTTTCTGAAAGAAAGACAGTTCTAGGGATGGTCAAAGTGGGTGTAAAGCACAGTATTTAACATGAACCCTGCAACAGTCAGCTGTTCTTGATCTGCTGGCGGCTGTAATAAAAAACTATTGCTTTTTTGAGAGACCTACTTTAACAATGACCTGGTCGGTTCTCCCTCCTGTATAGCAGGAAAATACTGTTGGCTTGAATGGAAACTTTTTTTTTTTTTTTTAATGACAAGAGATCAGCAAGTAGAAGTAGAAAAGATGTGAAATCCACTTGCGTAATTGCCATTTTCCAGGAGTCTCCTCGCACGTATGCTTGTGGGTGAACTCGGGTGCCCTCGTGCCCTGTCAGCACGGATCAGCTCACACGCACGTTCCCCAAACGTTCCCAGCCCGCCCTCGAGCACTGGTGGATGAGTCCTGGGTGGGGAGGAGACCCTGCAGCCGCCGGTCCCGTCCCTGGGAGGGCAGGTCTCTGCCGTGCAGGCAGCACCGCGGCACGCTGCCGGTGGCCGGCACAGCCAACCCAAACTGGCTCCACTCCCTGTTCCTGCAGGTTTCCAAAGAAACCGCTGTCAGAACAGCTGGGAAAGAGCCGTTGTACGGGGATGCAAAATAACTTTACTGACGAAAGGGAAAGAACAGAAATCCCAACAAAAATGAGGGAAAAAATAGTCTATCCAATTTCCACTCAGAAAGCAGGTTTCCCGATAGTTAACTAGATAACTGCCATAGATCACTGCCAGTAAAGGAGCTGAACCACACACAGAAATGAAAAACAAATTAATTTAAAAAAAAATAATCAAGTAAATTGCAGTTATATTGTTACGTTCCTTGAAATATCTCAGGTAAACCACATCGGTAGTATTGTCTCTTATTAGCTACCTGCATCTTGAAAAGGTGAGTCAGTAGCCCCCAGTCATAGAACCTTGAGTTAAATGCAATAATTAAACTGCTGGTTTTCTCACTTCCGCAAATGTCTGATGCTTCCATCCAATAGTCCACGATGGTTATTCTGAATGGCATCCGTGATACAGGCAAGCAATTTGCACATGAATGAGAGTTGTCGGAAATGTCTTGATATCAAGAGCTTCTACTGGACATTGTGATGGGTCTGAAGCAGCGTCTACTGCCCCTTCTTCTTCCTGGGCATGGCCAAGACATCTGTGCAGGGCTGACAGACCTACAAGAGACCTCCGCACAGGGGGGACCTGTTAGCCCATGGACTGGCACTACGGGGCTAGTTTGCACTTGACTTGCTCCTGAGACTCACACAATCTAAAACCACGCAACCTGAGGGAGTCCGTCTAAGCAGAACTAATGATTAGTGCCCATTCACAGGCGATTGCCCACCCAGCCTGGGGACCACCGGATTGTCCCTGCCCTGGGCTTGCTGCAAGGCAAGGGGAAGGGCAGAGGAGCCACGGGCAGCACCTGCCCCCAGGGGACACCGTGAGGCTGGGGACCTCAGGACCGTGGGGACAGGGGGACAAAGGGTCCGCGATGCAGATGGAGACAGTGCCAGCACAGGTGGGGCTCCAGGGAGGTGATGGACGTATGAGGTTGAAATTGCACTCTGGTCAGAAACACCTTCTTGTCTGTATTCTCTAAGCGTACAAATATACACAGAAGCAAAGAACAGAAAGGGGAAAAAGAAAAACGAACTTATCCACATTTCATGAAATTACTTTCACTCCCAGCTCCAGGTTTCACCCAAGATGAGCCGCAGGTTACATGAATTTCAGCAAGAACTGGGATTTCAGGCACATCCCTCTCTACCATTCTCAACTAGGCGAACTCCAGATTTTTCTCCTCTTAATTGCTGCTGTCTGTTGGAAGCGTCATGGCAGCCGAGCCCTCTCCTGGGGAGCTGCATCCCCACTCCGGCCAGGGCTGGGGCGATGGACACGCCAGGGACTGGAGGTCCAACCAGACACACAAAACGTGTGTCACGGACATCGCGGGCAGAGCAGGGCACTCTGCTGGGGGCCACGCGGGCACCCGCAGTGCCAGCAGTGCTGCCATCCCATTGCTTGTGGTAACGCTGGGACGAAAAAGCCCAAAATCTCACTCATTTGACCTGCCCTGGGAATCTTTGATGTTCTCCAGGAATGATTTCTGTATTCTACAGCACCAATTACGGGATCCCCTAAACTGGAATAAATCTCTACTGGTATTTAAGGTGATTTAAAATACTCTCCTGGTAGAAAAAATAAATTTGTTTTTTGCCATTTAAGAACTTTAAATCATGAATGCACTGATACAAACTGAATTAAAATCACCTGCTGCCCTTCAAAAGTAGTTTGCATTGTTATAACAGTCCTCAAATAGAGAAGTTGTAAAAATCATTTCCATCCACTCACAGTGATTTACTGTGCATCACAGCATAAAGCAGCCCTATAAATTTTTTTTGTATCAAAGTTCTTCAAAGTTTTCCTATCCTATTAGAACAGTTAAGTCTGCTCTAAAAATAATTTAAACTCCATTAAACGTATTCAAAATATTTAAATCAATCCAATGTTGATCGAAAAACATTTTATATTCTTCAGTCTCTAGTGATAAATTATTCCGGATGTATAGTACATGAAATTTCAAGATGTCAGATTTTAGTTGTTTAATTTTGTGTGTATCATTTGAAATGCCACACTGCAAGAAAGCAACATTGAACTGTGAGGTGAAGGCACTTGGAAGCGGGGCTTCACTTCTGCTGTCTGCAAAAACTGCGTACAATCCAGCCTTTTAAGCATCCCATCTGCTCCTGTGCCACAATATTTCGTAAATATTATGATGAATGCACGAGTTAGCAAAGACCACCGCTATGCGCAGCGCGCTGCCACGCAGACCCCTGCCCTACCAGGGGTCAGGGCAAATCGTACTGACCTAAAGAGAGGGACTTCACATGACTGGAAATAAATGCCTGATCTCTCAGCACTGGCACAGGGCAAACTGGGTCCTTATTTACCTTTAATGGTGGTCAGTTTGACTTCATGGTCTCATTCATAGAATCACAGAACAGTTTGGGTTGGAAGGGACCTTTAAAGGCCATTTAAGCCAACCCCCTGCAATGAGCGGGGACATCTTCAACTAGGCCAGGTTGCTCAGAGCCCCGTCCAACCTGACCCCAGCTTTCCTGGAGCCCCTTTAGGCACTGGCAGGGGCTGGAAGGTCTCCCCGGAGCCTTCTCTCCTCCAGGCTGAACCCCCCCAGCTCTCTCAGCCTGTCCTCACAGCAGAGGGGCTCCAGCCCTCCCAGCATCTCCAGGGCCTCGTCTGGCCCCGCTCCAAGAGCTCCGTGTCCTTCTGCTGTTGGTGCCCCAGAGCTGGAGGCAGCGCTGCAGGGGGGTCTCACAGAGCGGAGCAGGGGGGCAGAATCCCCCCCTCACCCTGCTGCCCACGCTGATTTTCACTGTCCTGAAGGAAAATGAGAAACAAGACTCAAATGTTGTGTTGGGTTTTACTCCATGCCCCCCTGAGACACTGGGCTTGGGGTGATCTGCCAGCCTCTTCCTCACCAGCTAAAACGAACAAGAGACCTCCAGTTTTCTCCCCATATGGCATTAAAGGCTTGAATCACTTTGTAGTTCCACTTTGCAATTTTTCCAAATTTGGATATTTAAGACATAGTGTAGGACAGAGTTTCCCTCTATTCTGCCTCACAATTTCTATGCTCAGAGAACACTCTTGAACAGCCCCAAATCACTGGAGTAGTTAAAAAAAGAAAGAACAAAGTCCTTGAAATAAGTTATTTAGTCACAGGGATAAGTAAAAAATATTTGCGAGTGAAAGTTTTGTGAGGAAAAGTAAGGCTGTGTTTTTATTTTAAGTTCTGTATTAAAATTTATGCCATTAAAAAAATAAAATTGCAAAACAGACATTAAAGCGAAAGAAAGAATTGAAAGAATGTGTTCCCAAAGTGTCAGCAGCAATTGTTTTACCATCGCTGGACTGCTGTAATTTCCTCTCTGTAAAACCAACTCCCTGGGGAACTGACAATATTTTAATGGTTTAGTTTCAATAAAACCGCATTTTATGAGGGAAAGAAGTTTGGAGATGGTGTTGATCAAAAACTTCCTCTGTCAGCCTGAGCTGTGGGGGCGCGTGAGCATCCGTGAGATGGGCACGGGATGGGGGATGGAGGGTAAGGGACGTACGGCTAAATCAGAGCCCAACGTCAGGGAGAGGCAAACAAAACCGGCAACGAGGTGACGTCACTAAGGAAAAGCAGAGATGTGTCGCTACAGCTCACTGGAGTAAAATCCGGATGCTTCGGTACCCAGAAAAATGCTGCAATAAGGTCCCAGCAGTGCACGTGTGGGGTCATGTCTCCTGATGGTGGCTGGAGTTTGGGTGTCTCCCGTGGCTTCCCCATAACACTGTAAGGAAATACAGGCCCTTCTGCACATGACACTGGGAAAGAAGACTCCTCAAAAAGTGACTGTGTGTTACTTTTGATCATTATGAAAATCTTGGATATAATGGACCCTGGCTGGGTTGGGGATAGATTTTTAATGTTCTTTACAGACATACCTTCTGTGACAGCAAAAAGCAACTAGTCCAGAAAAAAATGAGCATTTAAATAAAAGCCGATGAACTCACGAGAGGAATTATGAGACATGACAGCCAAGAATGTGAGGGGGCTTCCATGGCTATGGACACAGCTGTTCAAATAGAAAAATCAATAAGTAATTAGGGTCAATAAAAGTAGGGAGAATATTATACAGAAAGGCACTTCCTGGTTTTATTTTCTTGTTAATCAAAGTTTTGGGAACGTAAAAAGCATTTGTAATCAATACAACAAAAGCGATTACTGAAATTGGTTCTACTGTGTTTCCTGGCAAGTGATATGATTAGGAATAAATGTGAACAAGAGAAGCAGAGGAAACAGCGGTGTGTGAAATCTTACTGCCAGCGTTTCCGCGGAGCTTGCCTAGGACAGGGTGGATGAAACTCTGAAGCCATCACTCCCTTGGAGAGTCGGGCAGGAGTCTGGACGGCAGCCACCCGTGGCTGAGGTAGGGAAGTCAATGTGCTATTCGGATTTTGTCCCAGTTTGAGCAAAATTGGAAGGAACTAATGTAATAAGCATGAAAATCTTACACAGCAACCTGCACGAATCAGCTGGCTTCACTCACCGGGTTTCGCACCAGATGGCTTTCAGCTGCAAGGGAAAAAAAAGAGAAGTTAAATAGAAGTACATATATACATGTATATATGTGCGTGTCCACATATGTATATGGCCAAGTAGTTTAACAGAAAAATTCTGAAAAACAGCCAGTGTTCTGCTAATATATGTTTTCAATATTTCCCTACAGAAAGAGGTCTAATTACATAACTGAGTTCATTTTTATATTCCTGTTAGAAACTTTAAGACATATAGTTAAAATTAACCACAAAAAGCACCCTTACCCAGGTCACATGGCATTACATTGCAAACGGAAGAACATCTAGATAGTATTTCAATAAATTCGTTCTCATTTTATTCCTACTTTTATCTACACTACTAAAAGATATTATTTTTCCATCAGAAAAATTTTTTTAGGGATGTATTCCCTAACTGGATATTAAAAACAATCATAACATAGAAGATGACTGGAGAGAATGCAGAATGTCTCAATCCACATGCTAAAATGACTACAGTTTTGTCTTGTGTTTTCTACTTCTGTTTCTCAGCTTGTTTTGCTTTCCCCAAATTCAAAAGAAAAACCATTCATGGAAGGCAAAGTATCAGACAGCTGAGTCCTAAATATAAAAGAGACCAAACCCACTAAATTCCTTCTAACTGAATTCCATGATCAATGAAAAGTGGCAAGTTCGGGTGCCTAAAAATAGTCCTATGATCATCACAGGATATATAGGATTGAAGTATCATCTGACTAACCACGGCCACCTTTAGAATCAGTACGTTTACACAGAGCACAGGCAGAATTTCTTCTCAAAGTTTTTACCTATGTAAAAGCTTTTTAAAAATTTTTGAGAGTGAAATTAGAGATGCAAATCCTTTTTAAACTGTGTCCCTCCGCGAATGACAGTGCCGTCTTTGTATTTGCAAAATATCTAACATTGGAGGCTTTATACTAATCCAGACAACTAATTGCATCGCGATTATTTTGCAGAAAGTCAAACACAATGTGCAAGATTTAACTAAATAAACTCTCAGGAAGATGCTTAAGTGCACGAGCGTCCTTCTCCTTCCCCCAGCTGAGCTCAACAGAAAACTCCACAGAATAATTTCCATAACTGACCATTTTAAGTATCAGTTCAACTAAGAAATGATCAGATTGATTTGACAGTCCTCAGAAACTATCCTAGGCATTTGGGGAAATCTGGGAAGCCTGGGAGAAAGCTGAGCCTCTTGTGCCCAACCCTCTCAGCCCGGTAGGTGCGAGCGGCGGGGGCTGGCTGTGTCCAGCCGTCGGGCGCTGCCAGGAGAACCCAAATTCAAGTGCTTATGGATTAAATAATTGCTCCTGTGTTGTTGGTGCAGTGCATTTGTCTACATGTCCTGTGGCGTGAGAAACCACAATCAATAGTCCGCCTGCCTCTGCATCGGGATTCCTTTCATTTATTTTTAATATTAACTTGGCAGGACTGACCCAGGTTTGTCTCCAGTTTTCAGAAGTTCTTGGTCCCCAGAACTCCAGAGACAAAGGGTAACTCTAGAGGAGGAATCCTTACATGCAGGACTGGGTTCCGATGCCACCACTGCCACGCCAAGTAACCTGCTGCTGCTGTCACTACGCAAAACCAAAGTGAGATATAGTAGCTGTCACCACTGCAAACGCTAAAGAAACCTTCCAACAGAGAGATCTGGTAAGTCACATTCACGAGGCGCACCTTTCAAATACACTGCAGGAAACCGAACAGAAATTCTCCCACCTCCAGGGCAACGATTAGAACCCTGGAAGGGCTGGCGCTCGCGGCTGGGTGGGAGCGGGCAGGAGCAGGGTCTGCCCCGCAGCCGCCCGGGGGCAGCTGCAAAGCAGCCTGAACGCAGAGTGCAACGTCCCCAAACCTGCTGCACGGCTGCAAGCACGCGACTGATGAGAACGAAACTGGAGTCTTCCACCGGTCTTGTTGTACACGCTAAGTGTGTTCATACACAGGCACACTACTTGTTATCTAAATGTCCGCATTCCTAGGTGCCATACTAGAGCCCAGCGTCGGCTTTCTGATGGAAACCACCGGAAACCGAGCCACTCAGAAACACAGAAATGGATCCCCCTTCTGAAAAGGTAGTCAATATTGTGTTCGTGGAATGCTATTTTTCCAGCTAATCCCATTGCAAAGTTGATCTTAGACTGTCAGCCTTCATGGTATTTATTATCGCATCTACATGTGCGCTAATCCGCAGTCCTACATCTTTCACTTGACTACTACAATACTAGGGGTTTTTTTTTTCCTCTAATTCTCATTGCATTTCCTTTTCATTCTTTTCATGAGAGGAACAAACTATTAGTTTCTTTTTGCTTTAGAACTTCATCATAGTAATGGGAAAAATGTCAGAAACATTGAAGAAAAAAATATGGTGAAATGTCACACAAAAGAAAGAAGACTTTCATCCAGTGAGTTTGTCAAAAGATGCTACTTGTCACGTAACTGCTCCATTTATGGACTGTCAGATTATAAAGCAGCACTTTTCTGCAGCAGAATGGCAGCAGGTAGTCAGGAGTGATGCCACATGCTCAAGTCACTCTGCAGAGGCTTTTGGGGAGCCGGAAATTAATGCCTTGGCTAAAGAAACCTTGTCATTTAAGAAAAGGTTAGAGGCGAGAGTGATGGAAAATAATTACGGATAAGGAGGACGGTGGTTAACTGTCGGGGCTGTCTGGCCCGGCTGCTCTCGGGAGCGTGTCCCGCTGCAGCTCAGGGAGCGAGGTGGGTCTGCGACCTGCTGCCCAAGGGAAACTGAGGTCAGTTCTTCCCAGGTGGGAGGATTTAAGTCCCTTTGGGTGAAATGCCGCTTGGTGCCGCGCCAGCAGCCGGCGTTGGCCCATCCCCAGTCTGGGGAGCCCCGCGACGCCGTAGCACAGGGCACTGGCACGCCGGCGCCAGCACTGCCTGATCGCGACCCTGGGCTCTACGGTGAAATACCCTGCTTTACTCCAGGAACAGCACTGACTTCTCCACCTAAGTAAAGCATTTCTCTGCAAATATGAAGATCAAAACAATATGTCTGGGAAAAAAAAATGTATCATAAATAAGAAATCTATAGGAGCAGGGTGATGCTACTTGTTGCAGCAGTGGGACCCCATTCCTCGCAGATCATCGCCTTCTCCGTCCATCAGACGGACCTCAACAACACCCAAGGCAAAAGAAAAGGTGCTTCCCACATAACAGGCTGCGTCTTTAAAGCACACAGGCAAACAAAACTCTTACCAGCTCCTTGAGAGCACACCAACATCAGCAGCAGTCGTGGCGGCTGGACTTGCTGGAGCTGAGAAGGACCCCGAGCAGGTGGTCAGGGAAGACACTGCGGCAGAAACACTCCTGCATCGCTTTTTGAGGATTTTGAAGAAAACAGCTCAGTGGCGGAGGTTTCAGGTGGATGCCAGGAGAACATTACAGACAATTTTTCCTCCAAAATGTTTGTGAAAAATGTGTATAAGAATGTATGCAAAGTATTTTATAGAGACATTTATCTACACTGGTTTAGATAATAAACCCAAAGATTAGTAGTTTCAGAGTGTGTGTTCACATTTGTCTTAGTGTTTGAAATGTGGGCTATAAGGGAAAATAATATGGTAGCTAGAGGGCTGGAATGCTTTAGAAGAAAATCAGATAAAGCTCATGACACTCTGGAGCTGTTCCTTTTATTCTTTTTGAATCTATAGTATTCATTTTATCCCTTTAATTTTATTTCACTTGAACTTAATTGATAAGAGACAAAAATGTTCTAGATACCCATGAGGTAAAAAGAAACACTGGACGTTCTTTCATAAAGAAACCTGCGATTTCACCCAGATCTGGGGTCAAGCCGGGATTTTGGGTTTTGTATTTGAAGTTTAACCTCTGCGGGCAAGAGAGTCTCTTCCCTTTACAGAAAACAGTCTCTGCTGTCTTTGGCTACAAAGCAGACGCCACTTTCTGTTTGGTTTTTTACGTTCATTTTGGTGAAGCAAGAAGTCAAATACCGTAACTCAATGCCCTGCCAGAAAATTCACAGTCTTAGCGCTGAACGCTTTGGAATTCATGGAGATCATTGAGGTCTCCACTGTCTGGATATAAAATCCCTTCTAAACAACCCAAAAGCAGGGTGATTTACAGCAGATTGAAACCCCCGACTTGTCACTCACTACTTGTAGTTGTGTTTAATTTTGACCAAGAGGCGTCCTCCCCTCCCATCGCCATCCCCCATCCTCCCCGCCCCGGCCAGCATCTGCAGCATCCTCCCCTTCGGGAGCAGCACCCCAGAAACCTTTGTAAGCTAACTGAAGCGAATTAGAAGAAGAAACAGATAAAATATTAGAAGTGCTTTTCAGCAGCATAGATGTTGTTTAAAGATGCTGTATTAGAGGCTAAAAAGCAATGCAATCTTTTCTCCAAAAGAGGACCTGGAAGTACCACAGAAGAAGAAGAAACCCAAAGCCGGTGTTCCTGCAAGGCAAGAAGCGCATGGCGAAGACACCAACAATAGAGATCTCCGTCAAAGAGGGAATCTTTGCCCAAACAATAAAAAGACAAAATACCACAAATTTTCACAAGATAAGCAAAATTATGATAACACAACAGAAAATTGGTTGAGGCACTAAAGATACAGTATGTGCTGAGAACGACCCTCTAATAGATGGCAGGTGGGAGGTTTCCAGAGAGCTGATGGGATTGATGAGGGCCAGGGCAGACGGGAGGAAAACTGAACGAATTCTGGGGAGCGGATCCTGCACTGCCAGCCTGTCCACTGCTGCGAGGAACCCGTCTCACACCAGGGTTATCCCTCTTCATGAGCCTGCTCCTCGTGTGGGTGACAAACAGAGGGGGGGTCCTGTAGCAAAGGACGGGGGAGCAGCCTGTGCACGGGCACGGCGGAGGCGGGTGGTGATGGAGAGGCATGCAAATGTGGACTATCACATAGATACCTCTTCTTCCACATTTCCTCATCGGTAATTGGAAGAACATGATTGACTTGCATGCATTATTTAACTACCTCTATTGGATACTTTGCATTTTCAGCAAGAAAGCAACAGCCTGTGCATTCCCAGACCGACAGACTCCCTCTGCTCTCCCCAGTCGTCCTAGAGGAAAGCTATCCAACGATCTGTCTTGGCAGCCCTCAGCATATTGCTGGCCTTCTATCTTATACATTAATTCCTACTTCAGGAAATAGAAAGAGCGGTAGAAAGATATAAAGACAACTAAAGCAACTCATCGAAGGATAATAGAAGTTGAGCAGGAAATTGCCCACATGTAAAATTTGCCATCTACCTCAGAAGACTTTCTTTCTACTCGTCCAAAGGATTGAATTTGACAGTAAGCTTTGCACTTAAACTATTAAGCTGCTGGCTTTCATTTTCTTGATAAAAGTATATGGAAATCTATGGCCAGGCAGAGCTCAAAACAGGAAAAGCATTTTCTAGCTTCTCATCGAGTGAAGTATAACTGTCTAGTACGTGATCTGCCTCCACCTTCCTTTTTTTCCTCATTTTTCCAGACAATAAGGATATGCTGCGGCCTGGTCACCCCCACCCTGGCTTACCAGGGCTGCTGTGCCCCGAGGAGGGCTCAGATGGCTCCTCTGCGCGGGGGAGAGCAGCAGCCACGTGCAGGGAAACACCTCTGAGATACTCGGGGATGGTGGGCTGGTTCGGCATGGCTTCATGGTTTCTGCCATTGATTGCCCGGAAGAAACAGCAAGTCGTTTTCACGCATCCAGACCTTGGTTCTCCTGATCACAGGGCTGGGACTCAAGAGCACGCGGCACTTTCTGCCTCCTGTGAGACCTGGTGCAGCCAAACACTAACAAACTGCTGCATTTTTAAACCCCATCTGTGTTCAACAGAACTACCTGAAATTCCCTGAGCAGGACGGCAATCAAATGCAGCGTTACAGAGGTGACACAGGGCACCTGCCAGTCCCAGCGCACACCAGGCGCTCGGGTGCAAGTGCTGCGTTAAGGAGACATGCCAGAAATACGATGTTCTAAAAATTAGCTTTCATTTTCAAAGGAATAATCTCCAGATCTGTCTTTAGTATGAAGATGATTACAAGGGGAAAAAGAAGAAACAGAAATTTAATCTCAGAAGCAGTTACATTAGCTCATGAAAACGTGGACTAGTGCTTCACCTTGCAGCTGCCATTCTCCCAGCTGACAGGTCCAACCACAAATACAAACAATCAAGCTTCATCAAAGGAGAAGTCAGTTTTTCTCCTACTCTTCATTTTCAGAGTTCTCCCTGACCCTTGTTGCTCTGATGCTAACACCTTTTAATTTGCACTTCCCAAATATATTCTTAGTCACGTTACACTGATCTGGTTTTAGCACAACAGTGTCCCTTAATTTAATCCATTCTGCTCCCACTTTAATGCTTATTCCACTGGTGTGTCTATAGAGAGGAAATAGATCTCCTTGCTGTTGCTCTCCTCTGCTGAACCTCCCCCCCATCCCAACGTACCTCCAGGTGGCCCAAGAGGGACACGCTGCCCCGCTGCCGGAGTCGCCGCCATCAGCTCGACCCTGGCACCGCCGGGGCTTGTGGCTGCACAAGCACGTTCCGTACCAGCACTCGAAAGGGAGTCTCTGAAACACAGATTCGTTAGTGCAGTGATTTGTAGGCTGCTCCCCTCTGGACGTTTCCCTGTGCATCAGGCCTGGAGAGGCCGTGCCGCAGAGAGAAGCGCAGCGGCAGAGACAAGGCTCTGCAGCAGGGCGAGCTTGTGCTCCTCCAGGTGACTCTGCCTTTTCCTTACTAGCTCCTCTCTCCTGCCTTGTTTTCCTCCCTCCTTACACTGCCCTTTCCTTTGCGAGGAAGATAAAGTGATTTTTTTAACCTTACACAAAAAATTTCCAGGGACATTAGCTCATCACGGGCAGCTCCAGGAGAGGCTTCTGCTGTGCCCTGCACTCCGGCTCTGCCTGGGAAGGACAAAGCGAATCCCGGACCCCCTTGGCTGTGACAGCACAGGACGCAGCAGTGGTACCGCTCCGTCTCCTCGGGGGAGCGCGGCGTTGATGTGCCAGCTCGCACTAAGCCATGGGTGGAGAAGATCCGTATTGCTCACCCCTTAGACTACATTTTTAAATTGTGTCTTGTACTTTATTTTTAATGTGCTAAGAGAAAGATTGGGTTTTTTAACGTGTGTGTAAAAAATGCAATGCCATAGGCTGTGCAGTGCGGTGCTGTGATAAGTGCTGGAGATCCAGCCCACCTCTGCACTGATGTACTGCCATCAGATTTGGTCTGTAAACGGCTCGTTGTTCCTATGAATTCATTTTAATTACTGAGCATCTATAGCACTGGTAAGTAATCATACAGCATCCTTAGACCAAACTATTTTTGTCCAGTTTTTGTGAGACGAGCAAACCCAAACAATCTGTCCAGTCATGCTTCAGTGAACTCACTGACTTCAGTAACACCAGGAATGAAAAAACCTGTGTAGAAAACAGATGAAAACAAGGCAAACTGTTAGGGCTGAACATGTATGCAATCCTATAACACAGAAACAATGCACAAAAATCAATACAATCTTCAGCAAAGTAATTCCCCCCTCCCATGAACCTTGCTTAAGGATGAGCGTCTGTCAACAACGTATAAAATTAATTGAACATGCAGCTCATAAAAAAAAATCTTTTAGGTAAATATACAAAAATGTTTACTGAAAATAAAAGAGATTTTTCCTGCATTAAAGCATGCAGAGTAACAGTTGCAGATGGAATTTTGGAAAACAGAGAATTAAGCAAACACAATTCATAAGACATTCACAACATTTATAGGTTAATCAGGTAAATATCTCAAATTCAAACCACTGTTATTAACTTAGGCTCTTTGATTAAACTTTTTCTGGCTTTTGGCTTCCCCCCCATGCACCTCTCGTATTCTTAGGAAGAAAATAGTTTTGGCTTTTTCCCAGTTCCACAGCCTGACCTAGTTACAGGTCAGACCTCTCCTGCCAGCCTTTCCTGGCGGTAGCTGGGCAGACAGGAGCGCGTTTCCCCCCATCCTTGCACTGACCCCTCGGTGCCTGCCTGTGCCCTCAGCCTCTCCTGAGCTTTTTACCCCCCTCTCTTTTCACCTTCCCTAAGGAGCATTCACGTCCAGACACTTTTGTTCTCGCACATTGCACACATCCCCCCGGGTGACTCAGGACCGCGAACGCCCACCCGGTGACACCACGCTGCCTCTTCCTCCGACACCCTCCAGCGCTGGAGCACAGATGGCTCTGCCTCTTCTGACCGGCGTCTGGCTTTGGTGTCTGTAAAGGCTGGAGACAGCAGTAAGCTGAGCGGAATCGGTTCAGACACGTGCCAGTCAGCTACACCAGGTCAGAGCAGCGATTCCGCAGGTTGCTCTGCCGTCTGGAGCCTCCCCGCACACAGCTGGGGTGTGTGTGGGGGGAATATTTCCCTTCCAAAACAGGGATTGTTTGATCTGCTCACAGAGTGCAGATCTATTAAGAAGTGGGTAAGTAAGGCCAATTCTCCAACAAGAGGACTTCTGGGTACCAGTTATGTCCTCTATGGGAGAAGCAGTGGGCACTGGGAAGCGCTAGAGCATCTTTGAACAGACCGGTACCTGCTGCAGTGGACAAGGGCTCTACCCCTCAATAACCACAACGCGGCACATAACAACAGCGTGTTACGAAGAACCTTCTGATGGCTCACTTTTCTTCATTGCAGTCACAGCATCCCAAAAGCAAAGGGCCCTGACGCGTGCAAACACTGACAAAGTCACAGGAGATGTGTCTTCGTTAATACAGAACTCAGCACTTCCCCGCTGACAGTAACTGACGTGTGAGGTTGGTTTCACATCGGGAGATACGGTAGGAAACCGAGCAAAAGGGAATGGCCACGTACGCGCTAACATGATTTTATCCTGGTGTGTCATTATTATCAGAAATATATTCCCATTTCAAGAAAGAGGAAATATCTGAAAAATATTGCATCACATACCAGCGACTGGATAAATTATGACTGCAAATACAGATAATAACATAATATAGCACTGAGATTGTATTAGAAACACTTAAAATGACTAAAAAGTTCATTAAAATTACTGCTTCCCAGCTGATTCGTCCTGGCTTATATTCAGAATCAGCAGATTCTGGAACTAGTTCATGTATACGCCTGCAGAATTTTGATGGGTGCTCTCCCCGGGATCTCTGCAGCAGCTTTTGTCTTCAGAACGACAGAGTGCACATCTCGCTGTCCCTCACCCCCGGTTCAGAGCCTTTCATTGACAGCACTTAGTGAATGCCTCACATTTGTATATTACAAAAAAGCCAAAAACCCAACCAGATTTGATTTTTGCTCATACCTGAAGGAAGAAGCAATAGTTATGAGTACGGTAAAGCTGCGGACCTGCACTCCACAAAGTAGTATATAAACATCAGTGTCAGACTTCCATCTCATTAACCGAAGTAAAATGTCTTTAGCCAATGCCACATGCTGTTGCGATTTGATGAGCAACCCTATGAAGGAGAGATTCCTTGGGATCACGGAATAACTGATGACCTCTGGAGGCTGCTCGTCCTTTCCTCACATCAGCGTGCCCGTGCTCTTTTGAGGCGCTGTCTCGTACTGAGCCACGTCTCCAGGAACCGCCTCTGTCAGGGCGGCAGAAAAGGGCAGCGTGAGACACAGCTCCGGTGCTCAACCCTCCCGGATTAACGGATACTACTAGAGAATTTCAGGCCATACCCTGATGGGTAATATTAGGATATCCGCCAGCTCGGCTGGACAAGTAACTAGTTTCTCTCTCTCTCTGCCCTTTGCCAAGCACAGCACGGGGAGGGTGACGCGCCGGTGTCCCTCTGGGCTGGCTGCGACAGCCACGCTGCTCCCCTTGCGCTGTGCACGCTTCCAGCCACCTCCCTGCAGGAAAGCTCGGCGAGGCAGCACGACCGACTAGCATAACTCATAACATTTTCTCCAAGTAACTAAACACCCTCAGAAGCACTAAATATTGGCTCAGATGATATTGTTACCAGGAAGAAAGAAATAAAAAAAAAAATCACAGCAAAACCAACCAAACAAGAATACCTCAGAAAGCAAAGCGATCCAACCTGGTAAACTCGGGAGCACTGCTGTGCTGACCAAGGGATATTCCTTCCCCATAACAACCGAGGGAGATCTGCAAGACAAACCACGAAGCCAAGGCAGGAGACCTTACGCTCAAATTAAAAGACCAACATTAACCGCCAACGGAGCCTGCAGCAAGGCAGCCGGTGGGGAACGGTCTGTCACTGCTTGTCACTACCCCACAACCAGTCACAAAACAAGATAACAAAAAACAGCCCAGCGTTCTGCATTTCACCCTCACCTCACTTACAAAGGACGAAGTTTCATGTTATTGTTCTGTCAAATAAGGCACGGCAGACTCTCTGCTTGGTGCTGCAGCCACCAGGCTCATCTCTGCTTTTGAAAGCACCTGGGCCCTAAATATCATTTTGTGCCCTTTTCATTCCTCTGATCACTTTGAATTCCTGTAACGTACCTCGGGTACGGAGGGAGCCGCCGTGCTCCTCTCACATTCAAGTCGGGGGATGAGCTACTGCAGCAGCACTTCAGATAAAAGCCACGCTGCAAAGGCAGGAGCAGAAGATCAGGCCTCTGTTTTTCAGATTACTCTTAATCATGTGTTTTCACCACTTTATGTGGGGAAAAAAAGAGCACTAAGTCTCCTTTCTTCCTTACAGGTCTCATATTTCTGACGTTTTCTAGTTTATCAGTCGCTTGCAAACCATCAGAGACGGCGAATGCCTGGTAACGCTCAGAGCTGAGGCCGAGCTCAGCTTAGCCCTCCAAGGTTGAAACGCTGCCTAAACCTCGCCGGGACCGCCCCAGACCAGAGCCTCCAAAACTGAACTTGCAGTCTCGTGACAGCAAACTTCGGGCAAAATTTTCACCACGTCCACCACTTCTTGTGGCAAGCCGGACATGAAAAAATGTCATTTTGGAACAGCTGAACCGAAACCCAGGGCTCAAACCCAGACCGGAGCTTCCAAGAGCTGTGGGTGGTTGGGGCTCAAAGCCTCAGCCCGGCTGCAGGCAGGGACGTGGCACAGGGACACACCGGGATGCCGTGCAGCAAGTGCCGGTCCAACAGCTGGATCCGGGAAGAGCAGAGGAATAGCTGTTCTGCCCTCATTAGCACCACCGACGCTCACTACGGGATGGAGAGAAGTGCTTGAAGACTCACAGAAACACAGAGATGCTCCCTGGAAAGCATGTGCTTTAATTCCTCTTCAGTGCCAGGGGTCTCTGTCTCTGAAGAAAGGGTTAATGGCTGTTGGCTTAATTAGTGCAACATGAATGAACAACGTTTTTGTGAGCTTGAGGGTAAATTAAGACAACATTTAGTTCTGCTTCTTATTAGCTCTGCATAAATTCTCCCAGGAGCCTAATTAGCTCTGTCACAGCAAACGTCTCCTCCATTTACACGAGGGAATGTATTCCTTTCCTATGGAGTTCGCCCTTGTAATAAACCGCATTAGCAAGTAACGGTCTCTCATCCTTCCCGTGGCAGTGGTGCGGGGCCCTGCTCCTCCACGCCGCCCACCAGCCCCACCGCAGCTGCCCGAGCCAAGCTTGTTTTCCCCCAGTCTTAAAAATAAAGCATCTGTAAAAAAAAAACCCACAAAGCCAAACACCAGCACAAGAGCACCTGAGAACTCTATCTGTCTACTCTATAGATATTAGAGTGTTTTTCATTTGGAAAAAAAGGAATCGACTGATTTCAAGTATTATTTTCCGATCTGAGCACTTTCTGCGTGTAGAGTCATTGCGGTACGTGGCTTATCTCTTGGGCTTCTCTCAGGCCTGAAGTAGGTTAAATTGCTTCTCATATCAACGTTTGCCACCCAGCACAGGGAGCAAGCTGCAATTGCTGTTCAACCTGGCTGCGAAGGATGTGCTGGCCCAGCCCTGCTCGGGTGCAGGCTTGCCTGCGGCCGTTCAGAAACTGCACATGTGGAGCAGGAACGGCCACATCCATCTTCTAAAAGCAAGTATCTTTTTTAAGTTTTTTTCTTTTTCCTTCTTCTCACGTTTAGGAAAAAGGAAAGACAGCGTTTCTTTGATTGTTCTCCCTTGCTCTATAAAAACGTCACTACGCAGAATTTGGGTACTGATGTTTTTATAAGTTTTTCTAGTCACAGGCAGCATTTGATCCACCGTGTGGCTTCCTCAGCCCAAGCACCGGGGACGGGGATCCATCCCACCCCACCGCTCCCAGCACTAGCCTGGGGTGCCTCATCCAGCCTGTTTGCTCTGGGCCCGACAATAAATCCATGCTACATTAGCAATGCTCCTGCAAGCCAAAAGTTGATCATTTATTTAATTGTAGCCCTTTTTTCTCTAAGGACATGAGCTTTGCCCTGCCTGGGCTTTGGCCTTACCCATGGAGTACCACTACTCTTGAATTCCTCACAGTGCACGGGAAGGGCTGAAGGGGGGGTGGGGGGGCCAAGCACGTACCAGCGCTGAACATCACTTATCAGCATGCCTTTCTCCTCAACGTTTGCCAGCACTTTTCACAACCATTTGAATGATTTCAAGTATCTTCTGCTAAGTTGCTTTTAGCCATCAGTTCCCCAGACTATACTACCTCATTTTAAGAGAAGAAATTCAACTTTTTTTTTCTTGTCCTTTTGCTATTGAAGTAGTCTTTTACTTTACATAAATCATTCCACACAAAAAGGTATATTTTGTGTGCTTCATTCATGAGAAGTGACATTCTGTCCATGCTGACCTCTCATCATTCCTGGAACTTGCAGAGTAGATGGCAGCGTCTCTCCCACCTTGCCAGCAGTTCTTCAAACAACCACCATCACACGGGAATTTTGTAATGCAGATCTTTCCTTCCCAAGAGTAACAGCCATAAATCTTGAAGGAATCACCACAAGTAAAAATTGTCTCTGTACATTAATTGTCTTTAGAGATTTGTTCCAAAACGCAGGTAGTAATTTTTGTGTTTTAACTTTTATATTTCTGTGGCAAGCACATCATTATGCAGAAGGATCTCAATTCAGACAGCTTTTTTCCTCTTAATTTTTACGTAGAGCTTCCAGAACTTTTACTCTGAAGGAAAAAGGAAGAAGTTCAATACATACAGAGTTTGAACTGAGAGCTCTTTGGCTCATGGAATAACATTGGTGAGCCCTGCACCGACCGAGGGGTGGGCAGCCCAATCTCCATGCTGGGTGGTGCTGGTGCCCCCTGCAGCTCCCATCCCTCCGCCACGGTCTCAGCCTGCCCGCACCCCCCAGGGAACAGCCCTACCCCCAGTGCAGCCGCCCCCTCTCCTGACTTTGGGCCAAGACATTAAGAACTGACCCCAAAGGACACTGCTCATAACCCTCTGGATTTCATACCGCTGGGCAGTCTTTTCAGCCCAAAAGCTCTCCCAGTCTTCCATCCCCATGCAGCCCCCTCCCCAGTCTGCGTCTCCCCAGCGAGGCCATGGGGATGCCACTGGAGACCACAGCAAAGGCTCACCTGAAGGCTGGCTACATGGCGTTCATTGCTCTCCCGTTAGTTAACTGACCAGCTTAAATTTGAGAAGAAAAGTTATGAAGATTACAAAGATTTATTAACTACAAAATTGCAAAGGCACCTTTCAAGCACTTTCGTCACTGATTACAGTAAATTATCAGAGACATCTGCCACACCAGTGCTCAGCATTACAATGGCATATTTAACATCAGACATAGAGGGTGGATCACATGATAAATAGGTGGGAGAAGTCTTTGTCACTTGACTTGTTCACAATTGCAATTTTAATGCCTTTCACTTCGAGAAATATTGTGTTTGTGACGTTTTCCAGCAAGTCTCAGGCACTGCTCTCTGTGTGAGGAAGCGAAAAGCCTAGGCTATCTGGAGGTGCGGGGCTACCAAGGAAATTACTGCCCCTCAGGCTCAGCAAGGCGCAGCGGATGAAGGCGCTGCTGAGCCGTGACGTGCGGCACCGGGGACACAGTGCAGACTGTGGGCAGGTTGGAGGCCACGTCTGCTCCCCTTGGACATCGGCACCGCTGGCTCACAAGGCCGAGCAGGTCCTGGCTTCAGTGCGTTGCTTTACCAGCAGCTTTGTCACTGCACAGCTGTGTAGCAACGTGGGTGATTGCTCCGAACTCTGCTACAGCAGCAGATGTGATCCATAATGGCAAGGAAAACAGACGGCCGCACACTGTGACTGCGGGAGGAGGATACTCACACGGCAGACAGCGGTGGTAGGAGAGAACATCTCCTCTTTTCCAGGGTGGAAGGAGGAAGAGCATTTGCCATTAGCTCAGAAGAGTATGAAAGCTCCCAGGAACCCGACACTTATGTTCTCTGAAGAGCCCCTGCCCTAGAGTGCTCTCCTCGCTCCTAGCTGGATTTCTCTGGAGTCTGATTAAACTCATCATTTGCCACTGAAAGTGTCATAAAATATTTATGACACAGATGATATTTAAAGATGACTGTAGAAAATTTCTAATAACTGATGTAATTCAGTGGAAGCATCTTAAATTGACACAGTCAGAGAAAGGAAGTAGCGGAGCAAAGCAATACTCCAATGAGTCCGCTAATTAGTTATCCACAGCTCCTGAGGTAAAAATCACATCCGTCTCATTGGTGCACACTCACATTTATCCAAACACATTCATACAGCAATAGCAGGTGTAGCAATTGCTGCAGCTGTATGGCAAACCGTGTCTGAGGAGGTGCAGACCGATGGATGTTCCAACTTAGGAAGCTGGGACAGGAGGACTGAGCACCCATAGAATGAGCCACCCTCGCTATGATGAATGTAATGGAAACAAGTGCATGTGTCTGTGCTGGTACATCGACAGGAGGAAGAGATGCAGCAGCAGACGCAGGTTTGGACACCCAAGAGTGACAGAGCAGACAGCCCTGGGACGGTACCTGCCGAGAGCTTCATCTCCCCCAGCTCCGGCTCCATGGGAGCTTTGTCTTCCCCTGCGGGTGCACCCCGAGAAGCGCATGCTGAAGCGATGGTGAGACTGTTGAAGGTGCTGCCATTTGCCCTCCTGCGGGCTGTTAGGAGAAATGGGATGAGAACAGACACCCTTCTAACTGTGGCTCATCCACGTTTGTGGGTTGGGTTTCCCCCCCCAGCATTTGGAACTTCTGCCTAGACAACTAGTGTTTATATTAGCTGATGCTTGTATACTTCATCATGTTGCCTAGTCTAATTCACATTTTTTTGGAATTTTGGCCTCCTAAGTTAATAAAGGATTATGAGGAGGGGCAAAAAATAAAAGCAAACAGCTTTCTCTTTCCTGTTCTAGATGCACACCCAGATGCCTCCTACTGTGAGGAACAAGGAACAGCCTTCTCCTTCTGGCAAAACACACAAAATCCCTTCTCAGCTTTCTCTCTCCTCATCCCAAGAGGAAGAACCTCCATCTGTCTACAGTGTTGGTCAACTTGAAGAAAGAAGTCCCAAGGATGTTATTTAAAGCTATTGTCTCTGCTATCGTTTTCCATGGGTAAAGTTACCTAGCTAATATTTAACAACCGATTGATGAGCTGGAGATTAAAGAGCTCTGACTGCCCACCTGAATACTACTGGCATTTCATCTCATGCTTGTTTCACGCACCTGGGACATGTTGGAGATGAGTTATTTCAGTGCCAAGGAAATCAGTCCTCTGGACTCAGGGGAAAAAACAGTCTAAACCTCCAAAATTCTCAGCCTTGATTCAAGTGATCTCCCACATTTGTTCTGCAAATGCAAAAGGATAATTGACTCTGAACTGGAGACAGTGAATTTTGCAGCCTTTGTCATCTGGTGGCACAGCTTTGCTCTTAGGAGGTTTCATTGATTCAATCCAGGTGAAGAGAAAATCTGGAAGTTTTGCAGTTGGAAATGTTTTCTGAAAACCATTTTTAAAAAACCCAAAACCACAACGCAAAACAGAGTTTGCTTTCATTGCTTTTAGTATGTTAAGACCTGGAAGAAAGTTTTTTTTTATAAATGCCACCCCTTTCCCATAGAATTGCTTTTTCAAACAGGAAAACTGTGCTCCTTTCAGGTTTAAAACATTCTTCAATTCTGGTTTCTAACATGGTACATAAAGCTTTTTCCTTACCTTGGAGTTATAGAAATTGTTGCATCACTACTGATGAGGCCAGATGTTCACAGTTACTTGGGATAAAGTGGCTTTTTAATAGCCTGCATCATTAACTACAAACTTTTCAAAACTATAGAAGAGAGCTATAATAATAATAATAATAATAAATTGTTCAAGAAAAAAGCAAATGATGTAACGGCTTCCAAAGTAGCGAGGCAAAAGAAAATAGGTTTTCAGAGAAATGAATGAGTCACAGTACATCATCTACAGTCTTAGAAAAACACTGGATCTAGTCACTGGTAGGTAACACATAGTTATAAAGGACCAAGTACAAAAGAACTCCTCTCCGCTCACCTGCGGGCTTTAGCAGTGGGAAGGTTCCGTGGCGGTTGCATGGCCGGCTCACACAGCCCCAGGCACTGGGCCTCCCCTTCTTTCCTTCCCAGATGGGAAGAGGTCTGTCAGCAAAAGCAGAGTTAAGCCCACACTGTACCATTCTCCCCACCAAAAACCCAAAACCCAACCACACACCGTGCCCCGTCAGCTCAGAGGGGGATGCTCCACCCGCCCAGTCCTCTCTGCTGGAGGTGGTATGTGTCTTCCATGGGTTTGTTCAGTTGCAGGCAAAGTCACCAAATGCTCTTATACCTTTATTTGTCTCTCTCAAGATCCATCTTTTACCAAACCGCCATGTAAATACCTACTAGACAAGAAACTTTAACCTCTTTTCAAAAAAAGCACCTTGAACTCCATAAGCTTTTCTGTATAGCATGTTACAGAGACTTCCTTCATTCTTGGACCTTCATGTACAAACACCTCTGGTTACTGGACATGGGACTTGTTCTAGTGGTGGGTGTCCACAGCCTCTGTAGAGGTAGCTTTTACCAGGCATCGCCTTGTTCACGTAATGCCAAATCACACTGGCACTTCTAATCACAATTTCACACTCATGTTCAGATCGTAGCTGTGGAAAAATTCATTCTGCAAGAAACAAAAAGGTCTCTAGTTGATCATCTCACTCACAGGAATACCATCAAATTATTTCTGCCACTGCCTCTCACCTTTCCAGTGTGCACCCTGGGAAGCATCTGGCTCCATCTTCTCCATAGGCTGCTTTGGGGAGCTGAAGGTGGCAGAAGCATCCTCCTCCCCTCTTCAGGCTGCACAAACCCACCTCTCAGACTCTCCTCACGCCATCCCATGCTCCAGCTTCACTTTCCTGAGATTTTTTTTTGTGGGCAAGGGGTGAGGAGATCTGAGACACGACTGAGTTTTCCAACTTCTTTCAGAGATACTTAATCATAGCTTCTTCTTCCCCCCACACATACTAGAAAAAAGGCGAAGATTAAGATGGTCTACTATCAAAACATGTAAGCCAGCTGTACAAATAGCTCAATAGGAATATCCCAGATGAGTAGACAGCCTATTAAACTCTATGTCTGTGGATTGGTCTATTGTAGATCAAGAAGATACTTATCAGCTGGTATTGTTCAGCAACAGAGAAGTCATTTGTCTTCAATATGAACACAATGCTCCTATTGTTGCACATCAGCCAGGGACCAGCTGGGATACTGTGGCATTGATTAGCTGGTTTTGAGAGGGCAGAGGAGTTTTAACTATAATTGAAAATCAGGTAAGGGGATGGTGAGCAGAGAATATATATCATAAGAACAGCCTGTTAAAAGGAATTGTCTAAGACTTTTTTTTTTTTACATAAAAAAAAATATCCGCTCCATCAGTTCCAGAGACATCAAACCCTGCATCTTCTCCACGGATGTCACCCAAATCCCCGTCAAGACCAAGGCTGAAGTCTGCAGGCTGATCCCTGTACCTCCACACGCACCAGTGCCTGGGTCAGTGTCAAAGCACTCCTGGAAGAAGAGAGCCCCCCAGCAAGTGCACTTCGGTGTTTCAGCAGCAGAGGCTGAGAGCTGCTTGATCTGGTGTGTCCCACCTCTCACCTGAGAGCGCGACACCGTGGAGGCAGGTCCCACTGATCTCCTGGCTACTGTGGGGGTCACAGACCTCCCCTGCAGCAGCCAGACCGCAGGAATTTCCCAAGCCAGTGCTTTTCCAGATCCTGTAACCAGATGTTGGAACCGCACCAGGAAGCTGTGAATAGGCCCCAAGAATAGCTTCTTCCAGCAAACTTACCCATGAAACTTCCAGTCTCAGAAATGTAAGTAGGAGCTGCCACTTTCATCTAATCTTTCCTTGGGAAAAGGTGAAAAACCCATTAAGTGATACTGAAGAAACAGTGACAGAGAGTCCTGATTCATGGGTCTCACTCTACTTCCTAATTTGTTGTTTTGAAAAAGATCAATGCTGTTGATGTCTGTCAAAGTTATAGATGTGCTACTATTTGTAGATCAGTTCAGTGCATTTACAATCCCAGGAGAGAGCTCAATGCCAAATTTCCTCATTTTCTCACTGATATTGACAACATAAGAACTCCTTTCCAATATCTGCTTCTTTGGCTAAAGGTTGCAGTGAGATTCTGCATCTGAAAAAGCAACACCAGCAGAAATAGCATTGTGCCATTAGGTGAGCTAATCAAACCTCAGTTTTGCCCCCTCTTTTTCTCCGCCCTACAAAGGAATGAGCAAATGCAATAATCTTCTCTGGGTATTCCTAGAACATTGCCCCAGATACAGATGCAAATCATTAGTCATGCAATGCACTCGGCTTCCTGAGACGGATACCTCATTAGATCTAGGAAGGAAAATGGAAATTTCACTATCACTGCTTTGAAAATAGGTGGACTCTGTTGCTGATAACATTTAGCCGTTAAAAGCATCACACTAGAACTCCTCAATTTTTGCCCCAGACATGTAGAACCACCGAAGGGAAGGAGCCTCATGGCAGCTCACGCGACCCTGCTGAGCAGCACAGGGAGGATCCCCAGTATGTATGCGACAGACAGGGAAAAACCTGGAACCTGTTGCTTCCAAAATTCAGTGCAACCTTAGCTTAATTCATGTTTATTATTGTAATATCTTGGTCCAAAAAAAGATCAAAATAAATACATCTATCCCCAATACTATATCAGCAACACCCCAGGTCCTCCACCCTGCTTAGGAATCTTCCTCCCTACAGCTGCTGTCCCCCAGAGGGTTCCCAAATTTCCCAAGTCATGCTAGAGGGGTGGTTCCTCTGACACACAACCTCCACTAAGTGGAGACTAAGGTAGGCTGCCCCTAAACCAGAAGAACCTGGGGGTGAGAGATGTGGCCAAACTCATACCTTTCATTGCAAAGGCTGCTCAGCGTCCAGCCTTCCTGCCCACCTTGTTTCAACCATCTGTGTACAGCCATCATTTCATACACATGTAGACATGGTCAGGTAGGACAGGGCTTTGAGCAACCTCATCTAGTGGAAGATGTCCCTGCCCATGGCAGAGGGGTTGAAACAAGATGGTCTTTAAAAGGCCCCTTCCATTCTGTGATCACTCTTTGGGTAGCTGACTCCCAGAATGTTTCTGCCATCACAATTCTTCTGCCACAACGCAAACTCTGCTTAAAGCCAGGAAATCTCATGATTTTCTGACTGCTGCAGGCTGTAGGGACTTTTTTTTCCCTCCACAAAGAAATAATGTCCTTTTCCTCTCACACACTCTTCTCTCTGTTTGCAGGCATGACCTACAAACAGCAGCTAGGTAACTAGGGAAGGGTAAAACAGATGACAAAGTCACTAGAAATCCTCCTTTGTCAGCTTGATTTTGTGGCTTTCAGCTAGTTTTCCCCACTGTCTGAACTACTCAGCTGCAGAGCAAACTGAAAAAGGGCAGAGTTTCTTTGCAGGAAGAGAAGTCAGCGGTCTTTGAGAAAACGTCATCTCATCTCATATTTCTTCTAGGACTTTGAATCCATGTTCTTTCCAGCCTTGACCTCTTCCACTTCGTAAGAAATCAGGAGTCTGAATATGTTCTCGCCTGCAAGCGCCGCACCTGAGATTGCAGCACCTGTCCTGAGGTGCGGAACGTTCCAGCAGCCACAGTCTCTCAGCATCTCAACTGCATGAGCAGGTACAGAAGAAACTCAGGGCACTACTGACACCCACAGAAGGGCCCGCGGGTGAGATAAAGCGTTTACTATGAAGTAACTCCAACTTTAAGGGTCCCAGAAGCACAGCATAAGAAAAAAGAACCAAACCCAAAAGTTGTGCTGATGGGTTGTCTCCCGGATAATGCATACTTGGGTATGATGGGACAATTTTACTTGGCTAAAAGCACCTAAATCCACTCAGCTGTGTTCCAAGAATCACAAGGACTCAGTTGCATATGTTAGTGCATCTGTCTCACTTTCAGATGTACTTTTATCATTCAAATTCCAGGGCTATATAATTCGGGTTTGCACCAGGGATCCTGTGCATGGTGCAGCCCAAGTCCGGCCGGTCTCTACAGATGACAGTTTTAATCTCAGAATGTTCAGGCCAAAGAGAAGGCAGAGCTGGGGGAGGAGAGTAAGTCTTCAGGTGGTGAGCTATCTAATAAGTTACTGAGAGAGATTAAACCACTCGGAACACTTCATTTGCTATGAACTCAGAAATTACATGACTCTAGGACCAGACAGTCTTTTTATTAGGTAAATTTTATAAGATCCTACAGCTGCAATTAGTGTTAAACTGACACAGTCTTCCTGACGACTCCTCCAAAACCTCTCTACCTAGACCTGTCTTTGCTACTCATTTATAGCCCATACTGGTGCCTGCCTACCGGAAGAGCTATTTCAAATTCAAGAGAACTATATAAACTAAATATTTATATCAACAAATATGCAGGTGAGCATTGCCCTCCACACTGCTAGTTGATGTACAAATCAGCACTAGAAACCTGTTCTCTGCAAGAAGAATTATTTTCTTTTAGGGCAAAGAAAAATGGGCAACTGAACATGAATTATAAGCTTTATCCTCCCATTACATAGCTCTTTCAGCTAAAGACAGCCTAAAATATTTTTACGTAAATGAACACAGCATCTATATTGCCTTTGATTAGAGGAACATTTGACATTGAAAGCAACAGCATACACAACAGTGAACATTACTAACTTTGCAGAGCAAATTGTCTACCTGGCCTTAAAATCCCTAATCTGACCAGAAAAGACACACACCACGTTGATCTAAGAGCATTCTATAGAGAGGCACTGGAGTTATCTTAAGGACAGAAGCTCAAGCCTGGCTTAAAACAGTCTGCTCAGTCAGAGAAGGGGGAGCGCTCCCCGCCTGATGCAAACCCCCCCCCCCACCTCATCCTTTCCCGGGGCCGCCCGAGTGGATGGTCTCTCTCACTCCCACCATGCGACAGCTTTCCAGACCTCAGGTCAGTTCGGCATAACTATTTCTTTCCTTTCAAAAGCCTTGCTGAAACACAGGCACCAGAAGAGAAACATGTTTCCCGCAGTGGTCTCAGTGATGCCGTAACTGAGCCATGCCCAGGGCAGAGCTGCTGCTGCCAACATGTTTTTCCCTGTTCATCTTTTCACTTTCAGTGATTTCAGTGCCAGGCTGAAAAGCGAGTGCCTTCAAAATGTGAATAAAATCTTTACTACCTTCTGCCATGTCGAGGAAGAGCCCCAACACCTCTCTCCAAGCGCAGTCCAGTTCCGTCCCAGCCCCACGCAGTACATCCATGCCCGCAGCTTCCCAGCTAAGCTCAGGACAAGTTGTCCCCAACCCTTCCTCCTCCAAGATGATCATTTCTCTTTGCTGCCTCCATAAGTGCTGCACAACAGTTTCATCTGGTATGTAGCACAGCTTTAGGACATGGTGAACCTCTTATTCAGAGCAGCAAATATAATTATGGTTCTCCTCTGGCATGCAAAACCTGTCACGTACTAACAAGTGAAAGTTAAATGCACATAAGCAAAAAGCTTATACTTCCAGGCCAACCATCTGCCATGTTGGTGGGATTTGCTTACCTGGATTTTTCTACTGATACACAGATAAAGCTTTTAAATCTGCAACACCCAGACAACAAGGCTCCTGCCTGAATAATGCCTTTGTATTATTAAAAAGTGGAACGCAGCCTCACAGCCTATGCAAAGCCTGTGGGTCACGGTCTGCAGGATCTTCCGCAGTTACTGTTTTCCAAAGAACACTTTTCCCCATTAACCCCAATGGGAGTGCAGCTTTTTATCCCTATAAAGCCATGGGGCTGAAGGAAATGCTATCATTGTACCATACAAGTCAGTTCACCCCCTACACGTAACCTGCCCTCATCCATTATTTCACAGCCCATGATTTGTATTCACCACCTCGACACACAACACCAGGACACACAACAAAACAGACTGGCAGCAGAGGAAGAAAATATCGCTGTGGGACCCCACTAAGAACCACTTTTATGAAATCATTCCTCCTTACCTACCACTTCTTTTTTAGACCAGTTAACAAAATCAATTTTCTGATACATTTAGCATAAACTGGTTTGATTCTGCAGAGAACCAGCCTCACCAGAGCCCCACGCAGCCTCAAGCCCACAGCCATGGAAACAGTCCCGGGGGCTGGGGACTCCTGCTGCTGCCACAGGGGAATCTCTGCTCTGGCGCCTGGAGCACCTCCCGTTCCCTGACCTTGAACCACCACCGACGCTGCTGGGCACAGCTTTAGCCAGCAGCAGGTCCATCAGTCCAGCACGGGAACAGCTTCTAGTGTCTTCTCACAGAAGCCAGCCCTGCACCCCCCTCAATATCAAAACCTTACCACATAAACCCAATACACCCAGAATTTAAGCCAGTTCCTTCCCCTCTTGCCTTTTACCCACCTGGAGAAGAAACAATATGACTCAACTCAAAGTGGTCTTCAGCACAAACTTTTCAGCCTTTCTGGAAGCCTGCAGAAGATGACCCACCCTTCATACCTCTCCTCTGAGGCCATCTAAGGGCTTTTATGGCTCTCCTCTGGATTGCCTCCAGCTGGCCCCAGGCTCTGGGGAAGGGGGAGCCCAGAGTGAGTGAACCGGGACAGCTGAGGCCTCGTTACCAGAATAAAAGTGTTACATCCTACTTCTTGCAGGGCTGGAAATGTCTGTGCCTCCTCAACCATAAGACACTATTTTTTCCATTTGTCCTGCTTTATAATGCCTAAAAGCCAGCAGAGCAGGTGGCACCAAATGGGCGATACTGGGTGGCACAGGGACGGTGCAGAGGTGGCGTGTGCCTTGTAACTCTGCTGCTCGTCCATGGCATGAGCCATGTTCCGACCACTGACCAGGGAGAAATTTTGCCCAAAAGCGCATCAGGGAGCGCGGGGCAGTGGGACACACATGGCACCGCCGTCGGGCTTCCCTCTTCCCAGGGGTCCTGCACACTCAGCCTGAAAAATACATTGCATGCACTATTATAATTTATCAGTGTCCAGCTGTAAGAGTTAAAAGACAGTTTAAAAATCAAGCAGCAAAGGTAACGCTGATCCTGGGGACCTTTTGTGCTGCCGCTCAGTGCCGGCAGTCGAATCACAAGCATCCAGGCGAATGGGGCTGGAAGAGCCTCAGAAAGCTCTAATGAGGCGATGAAAATGCACCTGTAACTCAGACAGGTAACAGGAATAGCAGGCAGAAGTCCTGGAGTTCAGGCTGCTTGTCATCACTATTAAGTAGGAGGTGTTTGAAGGGACCGCGAAATGGATGGGAGCTTGTAGAGATGATCTAAACTCAGCCATCACCCTCTGTCAGGATCCGGGAGGTCTCCAAACACCTTCACTAGAAGTAATGAAAACTGAGTTATTTTTATCATTTATTCCAAAGCTTCAGGTAAGGACGCCGTGTGGTGCCAGCCCAGCCGTGGCTCCTGGAGCTGGAGCGCTGGGAACCCACATGGGGCAAACACCGGAGCTGCCGGCAGAGAACCAGTGATCCCAGTGTCCCTCTGCGCCGGCAGAGACGTGCTGGGGCTGCAGTGCGACCACCGGGGAGGGAAGCGTGGTTATACCTACTGCAGGTTGTTTTATACTGTATTACATGTCGTGTTTATGTAGACACAGATCGATTTGATCAGTTTGTAAGAATTTTAAACACTTACATTGAAGTTTGCTTAAAAATAACCAACAATCAACTCCTCCCACCCCCCCATACCCCCCTCAAAAATAAATAATTATGCATATTACTTGGTGGTATGTACTTTGGTTTTTATTTCACATGGAAACATTTTTTCCATGGAAAACATTTTTTCCATCAAATCCTGTATACCTTCATCCAAGAATATGCATACTGGATGGATAAATACTTGTTCACAGCACGTGGTATTCAAAATGTTACCTGTCAGAGACCTGCTGCACGCCCATGAGAAAATGAGCTGGCAAACCTGTATGGAAGCGTTCAGAAAACTTACAGACGAAGCCAGGAAAAATTAGGTTGAGACAATGAGTAATGATATGACAGTGTGAAAGAAAGAAGCTTTTTCTGAATGTGACAAACTTAGCTGGAGAAGCTAGTTCACCTTACTACAGTAGAGCATGATTGACATAAAGCAAATGTTCACCTCTTTTGTGTTTGTTTTTTTTCTTATTTATACTCAGTATACTCAGTATAAAAGCTGAGGGATCAAATGGTCAGGTCTCTTTCTTCAATGGCTGGTGTCCGAGGAGGACTCTGTTCGTCTGCCTTTGATCCCGATCCGTGCATTCCTGAATCCAGATCCGGAATCCAGTTCCCACCCATCACTGAGTCCAGTCTGGGACTTCCCCAGTGCCTGTTGGTGACACTTGTCATCCTGGGAGCTCAATATGGTTTTGTATATATTCTATATATTTTGTTATTTCCTTTTTATTTTTTTATTATTAATATTTTCATTAAAGTAGTTTAGTTCCTACTAAACTCATAAATCTCTTTCTCTCTCTCCCTCCTCTCCTTGGAGAGAGAGGAGGGGGAGAGCATCTGCTGTTCATCTCAGTGGCCAGTCTGGCCCAAACCATGGCAACAATGCCCTAAAAAACATGAAGACTTAGATCTACAGATCTCAGTGAACTTTCTGGGTTTTTTTCCTTTATGCAATTAAATCTTTTTATTTCTGTGCTCAAACTGAAAATCCTGCGGGGAGGAGGATGGAGTGAACGATGCTGCAGTTCATGGCAGGTTTCAGGAGGTGGATGCAGGGTGAGGGCAGGGTGTGGGGGCGGCAGGTGCCCCCATGCTCTCTGCCGCATCGCAGCCCTGCGGCTTGTGCCGTGGCCGGCATCCCCGCTGCCACCCCAGGATCCCCACTGCCGCCCCAGGATCCCCGCTGCCACCCCAGGATCCCCGCTGCCGCCCCAGGATCCCCACTGCTGCCCCAGGATCCCCGCTGCCGCCCCAGGATCCCTGCTGCCGCCCCAGGATCCCCGCTGCCACCCCAGGATCCCCACTGCTGCCCCAGGATCCCTGCTGCCGCCCCAGGATCCCCACTGCTGCCCCAGGATCCCCGCTGCCACCCCAGGATCCCCGCTGCCGCCCCAGGATCCCCGCTGCCACCCCAGGATCCCCACTGCTGCCCCAGGATCCCCGCTGCTGCCCCAGGATCCCCGCTGCCGCCCCAGGATCCCTGCTGCCGCCCCAGGATCCCTGCTGCCACCCCAGGATCCCCGCTGCCGCCCCAGGATCCCCACTGCCACCCCAGGATCCCCGCTGCCGCCCCAGGATCCCCACTGCCGCCCCAGGATCCCTGCTGCCGCCCCAGGATCCCCACTGCCGCCCCAGGATCCCCACTGCCGCCCCAGGATCCCCACTGCCACCCCAGGATCCCCGCTGCCGCCCCAGGATCCCCACTGCCGCCCCAGGATCCCCGCTGCCACCCCAGGATCCCTGCTGCCGCCCCAGGATCCCCACTGCCACCCCAGGATCCCCGCTGCCGCCCCAGGATCCCCACTGCCGCCCCAGGATCCCCGCGGCCACGCTGGCTCTGCCGCCACCAAGGAGCCGGGGAGAGCAGCAGCGTCCTCCCCGCAAAGCCTGGCTCCTCGCACCGCGGTCCGGGCTCAGCATCCCCGCGAGAGACACCCGCCTCTGCACGAACACGCTCTGGCCGAGCACTGGGCTGGTGCTCCCTTGGGGCATTTTCAAGTATTTCCCTCCTATATTGCCACTGAAGCTCTATAGTTACACGTCATTTACATGGACAGAATGAGCTAATTATCCTTACTTATACGTTTCTAAACAATCCATCCATTTTAATTGGATTGTATAAGTAATTGGACAGCAACACGCTGAGCAGAGAGAACAGCCGATGAAAACGCTGGCTCTTTTACACAGAGTTCAACGGCTATACAGAAACATATCATAATATATAATAAGAGAAACACATTACAAACCATTACTGACAAGGAATTGTTTCCAATCTTCTAAGTAGTTCTCTGTTTTCATTACCCACTCTCCATAACCTTCATGTTCATGGTTTTGCAAGCAGTGTATTTTGGGATACATTGATGACTGCATTTTTGCCCATTACCGTACAACGGTCTCTTGATTTTCTTCAATCTCTTCATTGGGATTTTTCCCCCTACTTTGAGTTATTCCCCTTCTAATTTGTTTATGAAACAATTTGCTCAGTGTTTCATCGCTCTCACACACACGCTGGCTCTTTGGACCTCATTGTCACCCGTGGGTTTTTATCCTGGCCTTTCTCCGCTTGCAAGAGCTTTTGCAGCTTCTGGGGCTTGTCTAAGGCATGGCGATGTTTCTGCCAGGACTCTGCTCGCCTCCTGGTGAAAACACCAGGACAGCCGTCCCCTTCAGCGTACACCTTTCACAGATTCCCGTTCCTTTGCAATGCTTTATTCCTTCTTCCTAATTCAGAATAGAATAGTTCCGGCTGGAAGGGACCCACAATGATCATCTAACCCAACTGCCTGACCACTTCAATGTTAAAACGTGTTATTAAGGGCATTACTTAAACACTGACAGGTCTGGGCCATCAACCACCTCTCTAGGAAGCCCGTTCTAGTGTTTGACCACACTCAGAGTGACCCATTTGCTTTACACATATCTGCAAAATAAATGTTTTATAGAGAAAATAACTGCTGTGAAAAACCAGCTGCCCCGTTAGGCTGGGGCCAGGAGACGGAAGTGCCTTGTTTTGCCTCAGTCTGCAAGGGCCAGTCTCCCAGGCGGGGGTTTGTTTTCTCTGTCTTTTAGTATGTCCCTCACCAGGTGCTTTAAAATGCATTCCTGGTTCGAAGTCATGCCCTGAGAAAAGGTATCCCTGTGTCTGTTTTAAAACCTCCTCCCACCTGCTGCAGCGGCCTGGCGGGTACAGCGCTGCCTTCCCAGGGTGCCAAGTGTGCTGGTCAGTAGCTGTAACAATTTGGTGATATATTAAAATGTCTTGTAAACCAATTTGCAGCAGGTGAATGATTGCTCTGCTTGAAAGACTTCAATTTTCATTTCTTATTTTTCGAAGCAGATACTTATTATAATACAGGTTATTAAACATCAAAGGTTTACCTTGTCTTGAGACAATTTAGCTTCTTTTAGAGGCTCATAAATGCTTTATTGTGCATGGTCGTGAATAAATATTTGATTCTACGTGAGATCAGTATTCATGCACTGGAAGTCAGAGAGCTGCTGCGCGCCAGGCTGGCTGGCCAGCCCCAGAGCCCGTGTGATCTGATGGAGCTGGCCCCCACCTCTCCTCACCACTTGCCACTAAGGGCCGCCTTCCAAAGCCACCTGTTCATCTGAATGAGGTGTCGAGTGCTGCAGAATCAAAATCAGCTCATACCGCTGGCATCTGCCCAGGTGCCGGGTAGAGAAGTGGAAATGCCTCAGAGAAGGGACTGGGCGAAGGTCGGATCCCCCCCGGTGCCTGGGGGGTGCTCGGGCTCCCGGGGTGAAGGGTGAAGGCGGTGAGCCCGGCTGCCGGCTCCGGAGGGGTTTAAGTGTGGCCACGCTTCCACGTTAGCGGGGAGGTGTCCCAGCAGGGGTTTCCTTCTTCTCTGCTTTGACTGCGTGTCCCCCGTGCTTCTCCCTGCGCTGGCGTCCCCACGCACCGATGTCCAGCATCACCTCCTGGCAGGGAGCTGCCGGTGGCGCCCACCCCCAGGGCTCCTGGCTAATCGTGTACCTGCACAGCCAAGGGCATCCCCGGCTCCGCTGGACCCCGCTCCTCCCCCAGACCCACGGCACAGAGAGCCTGGCTCCGAGGGTTGGTCACAGCAAGGAATAGGACCGATTGTGAATGGTATTTGAGACCTTCAGAGGAGAGTTTCACCCACGTGTGTGTACACACGCACAGCTGTGCACAGTTCAGAGAGACATCACTTCTCCGTCACGCTGGTCCTTGACTCACAGCAGGGACGACGCAGGTTTCCTGCTACAAAGGAGTGTTTTGCTTCATTGCCTAAAAAACTCAGGTGAATGCAGATCCCAGGAGAAGCAGCATCACTCAGACCTTAGGCTGATCAATAAAAACTTAAATATTCCTCTTTCTCACAAATAAACACCAACAGAAAGAGCCTGTAAGCATCACAGCTCCTCTGCCAGTAAGACAATTCCCATTCTTCTGGATTGATTGGGTACTTTTTCATGGGCTCAGCTTTTGGCAGGGAAGCAGAGATGCAGAGTAAGGGTTTTTTTCGGTACTAGAGGAACTCCCAAAACTTTGTAATGTCTATAGTTTTCCAGTTTCTCGTTCAACACATTGCGTTGGGGTGAATCACGGGGAAAAGGCTCAATGTGGCACATTACACAGAGATACAATGAGAGTAAATTTTCCCCTCAGAAAATAATTAAGGTAAAGATGAATCAAGAGACCCACTTTGGTTTTAATTAATGATTTTCAAATTGCTTTTCTATAGCTCTGGATTTTCAGATGGATTTTTTAATGACTGGACTCTTTGCAAGGTACGATCTTCAGAAGAGACATATATTCAAGCCTCCACGAAAATGCCAGGAGTCGTGTCTCACAGAGTTACTGCGTGTTCCTGGGGAAGAGCCGAGGAGAGGCCAGCAGGAGCCATTTCTTGTTTGCGCAGGGGAGTCTGTCTTCCTTTGAGGTGACCATGTCTATTTTCCCAGGGAAATTCTTTTTCTTTAGTGGTAAAGAAATTTACTTGACAGCATATATGATGTGAAAAGGCACCAGGGGAGCGCTGCCTGGTTGCCTCTGCCTTCCCTCCCTCGCGAGAGCAGAATATTGTGTAGAATAACACAGCTGGGAGAGACAGTGACCAGGTGGAGGGAGAGTGACAGCCCAGCCTAACGCAGTGATAACGGCACAGTTTGGGGATGTAAATAGGGATGAGTGAGAACAGGCCCATGGCAGTCCCGCGTGTTTCGGTCCCTCCGTGTTGGGATTTGCTATTTAAAAGGAGAATATTTTAACCACGATATTAATTCCATTTGCAGTTCCCACTGGGAGTTTTTAGACACAGTAAATGGGGTAGCTGTTGTGCTGGGATGCTGAGCCAGCTGGCAGATGTCACAGCATGGCCACCTCTCCGCAAGGCCATGGAGGTTTGGAAGATCCCGAAACAGGGAGAAAGGCAAAGCTTGGGCCCTTTACTGGGGAAAGACCAAGGCTGCGGTGCTCCCTCCCCGGCTGTGCTGTCAGCGCTGGGCAGCATGGCCTGCAGGGCTCCCGCTGTCCTTACCGAGGGAACCCTGCTCCTCGGCGTCAGCCTCGCCGGCGTCGTGTCCCCGCGCTGCGCTCACCGCTGCGGGGCTTCTGCTGACAGTCTGCTTTGCGGCCTTCTTGGCGAGAGGAGGTCCAACTGAAAAGCAGAGAAAGAAACTTGGCTGGTGTTGCTCGGGGCCATCACGTTTTATTCTTCTCCAAAGATGTGTATCCGTAAAAACAGTAATGTCCTTCCTGCATGCTGAGGATCTTCTTCCATTTTCACTGCCGCCTCCAGCATTAGCCAAATGTTTGGGGAGTAATTTTGTTCCAAATCCACCCTCATTATTATTCAGACAATTTATGCCCTCCCGTTCACAAGGACTGTAATAACAAGAGCGGATGATAAGAAACCATTCTTCCGATAATGATTTAAATGGGAGTGTGTGGGATACCGGCCCTCTCTGCATCGTAATCCACCAATTGTTCTGATACACGCAGTGCTTGCACTCACCTGGCACGGGCTTCTCAAACTATTTTAAAAATATGAAGGAAATACACCCATTTTTTCGTCAAGGTGTTTTTCTTGGGAATGATCAACACTCGGTAGTTTCCTTCATTTAAGGAAACGTGCAACACACCCATGTCCAGCATCCCTCTCTGCAAATAGGAAGGCCCTTACATATTTATTTGGTAGTTTTGATTTATCTTAGTGGAAGAAATTACACATGAGAAAGGAATTTAGTTCAAGAGAGGAAAGGTTCAGTTAATTGTCGACCAGCTGGAGCTGAGAAAGCTGAGGAGCTCTTGTCCGCATCACGTGGATCATCCCTGCAAGAGTCCGTCACCGGCTGTGAGACCCCGGGCGGGAGCTGGTGCCTCAGCTGGGGGCTGCGTGTGGGAACGCTCCCCCCGCAGGGGGACGAGGACAAGGGGGTCCTTGTCCTGACCAGAGCCTACAGGGAGGAGAGGGAAGAGCCCCCCACGCCTCTCGCTTTTCCATGCCTACCTACACACAAGCCGAGTGACTGTAAGAATTGCAGTCACCTGTGGGGCCACCAGGTGGAAATTGCCGTGTGGTTTTCCTCTCTGGGAAAGGTACTGCAGGTCTTCAGGAATCACCGTCACTCTCTCCCTTGTATTTTCTGGATTTCAAAATACAAAAGTAAAATGTGTACCTTTCGACTATCCACGTAGCTCATTTGCTCTACGGGGAACCCCCTAAACATGTCACAGCACTCATCAGGCTCCTGTGCTATTTCGTACAAATGCTTATTTTCCAGCCCCCGGCCTCCCCACAGCCCGAAGGAGAGCGATGCCTCCAGTGCTCGCTGCTGCCATGGGGTAAGCGTCGTCTTCCCCTGCCCCCCCAGCTGCTGCCTGCAGTTCACTCTGCCTACGGGCGAAACGAACACTAACCACAGCTTCGTTCAGCATGACATTTACAGAAAATATCTGAGTCATTTCTCTGACGCTTGCTTATGAACCAATCTTTGTCTAAACCACGCTGCTGCAGAGCCAGCTTCTCCAGCCCTAAAGATGGCAACAGAGATGGGTGCTGGTATTGCCTCTTGGGACCCATCTCTTCTGCTGTCTTCTTTGTTTAAGCTAACCATGCTTCCAGATGCACACAAGTACAAAAGAAGTTGTTTTTACCAAAGCAGAGCGTCGCTTTCACCCTGTGTCCGTCAGTGCTTACCTCCTCTCCCAGTAATGGCGGATCTTGAACTTCTGACAATGCAGCATCCACCAAATCTGCAAAACGGTAACAGTGCTAAAACAGCCCCCGGCAAACAGCACAGCCAGGGTCTGCCTTGCAGTTCTCTGCGGTGGAGTAAAACTCCTGTGAAGTCCACTAAAGTGCAAAGAATTCTCAAAAAAAGACAGTTTGGAAGGTTTGAGCATTGGCCTCCTGTGAAGGGACACAGTTTCTCCGTGGTGTGTAAGAGCAGATGGGAAAACATGCATTTCCCTTTCAAATACAAACTTCTGACACTGCGCTGCCGCTGGGGAGAGCACATTTTTATTCAGCTGCTGTGAGGAGCGGCCATCTCCGGCTTGCCCTGCTCCTGATGGGTGACAACATTCCACACAATCTAAAAGTTGTTTTGTAAATCTGGCACCACAGAACCATCATATCAGCGGCCAGGAGAACAGCAGCAGGCCATGGGATGGTGCCATGACAGCTCCCCACAACACAGCTCTGTGAATCCCAGCCCCGGCTTGTTTGGAACCAGGAGGGGATGATTTTTTCTCTTTGCCGTTTGACCCGAGGCTCTCGGGAAAGCCCCGGGGGCCGGGCTCACCTCCCCGTGCACTGCTGGATGGGGAGGGCGGTGGTGGCAGGGGCTTGCTAAAGAGAACGCAGGGAAAAATTTGCTCCTTTCCTACTTTAAGGACTAATTTAACCCCGGTATTTTGTAACTGTCTTCTGATGTTTAACTCACACCCTGTTGCTGAACTGAATCCATTAAATGCCTTTTCGGGGCTTTGCTGGTCATGGCTGCTGTTCTGCTCCTTCCCCGAGACATCAAAGCTCTCTCTGCAGCTGCCGTTCAACGGGCCTTGGCTGGAATAACACCAGGAAGGTTTCCAAGCCTCCCCTGAACTCAGCGACCAGATACTGACAAGTCTGAAACCTCGCACAACATGGCATGAGCGCCGTGCGTGTCTCGCTCTGTGCCCTGCGGGCACGCGGCCCCTGGGCCGGCAGCAGCGAGGGCAGGACCTGGGCTACCTGGGGCTACCGGCTTCGGCCCAGACGAGCACGAGGTCTCGGGGCTGTGGCGGGTTCGGTTTCACGGCAATTTCACTGCAGCATCCTGGTCTAGATGAGCGATAGCTGCCGCCCAGCTGTAGCTTCCAGCATGAAAATCCGTGTCTGCGGGCTCCTCCACCCTCATCCCCTGCAGCCTCTGAAACGGGTGTGCTGTAGGTAACCGCGACAATAGGTCACTCAGTTGCTTCAGGTACTTTCAGGCACTGTGTTTGAAAACACGTCGGTCAAGTAGATTAAAAAAGAAAAACAGGGAGGAAGGGGGGAAATTAGACCAGTACGGTGAGGCACCATGAGCACCTTATTAACTGGTAAATGTCTCTGTTTTTTTAGCTCTGGATAAACTTCACCACAATGATATTTGCAGCACAGGTCTACCCTTGTCCATGGGAGCTTGTGTGCACAGAACCAACCAGGTGAACAAAAATGGAGGAAATCTAAAAGGCAGTAACTGCTTTGCCGTGGCCAGGGGTATTTCCTCCAAATGGGAGCTTCAGCAGAGACTGGCGGAGCTCGCTGTGGCCACGGCTGCTTCGGGGGTTTTAGGAGGAGTTCAGACACAGAGGTGACTGGCAACTGAACAGGCCCCTAAGTCCAGGCAATATATTCTTGTTAATCATGCAAGTACCTAATCCAAGATGGACATCAATAAATGTCAAAGGTTCCTCCCAGGCCTCAGGTGTTGCAGGAAAAGCAATTTGCTGTATAATCAGCCGAGGTGATGAAGCCCGGCCTCCCACAGGTTTGGCCCCCCCTGGCCGCCAGGAGCTAACAGCCCCCCAGCCCTGTCGTCCCCCTCTCCACCGGGCTGTGCCATGGGGGTCCCCATCGCCCTGCCCAGCCCCCGCCGCCCCACACAGCCACCAAGGGCTGCGCTTTCACCTGGGGCTTTCGGCACTTGCCTCTATCAAAAGGCAATTTTTACTGCAGTATGGTAATTCTGCGTATTGATATCTTACTTTCAATAGAAGTCATATTTAAAAGGTGACATCCTTCAGCGATTAGCTGTGGAATACCCATTACCGGAGCAGAAGGTGGAAAATGCAATGATAAGTTCCTTGAATGAGAGAATCTTGATAAACCTCAATCCTTGCAATTTGGATAATATTCACATTGTGACTCCACACCTGCACCTGCACTGTTTTGCTGCTCTTATTTGGTTCTGGTGCTGTACCTGGATGGTTTGGGCGGTGGTTTGAAGTGGATGTGGTCTCACAGGACAAGCTGGCCGACCCCGCGGTGCCCCGCAGAGCCAGGGCTCCGGCGCAGGCCGGGGCTGGTACCCGAGCTCTTTGGTAGATGCTGGTTCTCGTAAACGCACCGAGGAATTGCTGGGGCAGGGTCAGCATCCCGGTGCCCCCACTTTTCAGAAAGTTATCCCTCGTCCTGGTGCATTGTTTCAATATGACACAAACATTTCCTGACCATGTGAACAATAATAAGAAAAAAAACTATCAAAATGTTGGTGGCCTGCCTCCAACCCCACTCTGAACCCTAGACTACCCTGCTTACACAGGACGAAAGGAGGGACGAAATAGAGCTATACAAGAAACAGAATATTTCATGTGTTTTATGTGACCTACCACTGCCACATTTCTGCCTCAAATTCCCCCAAAATAACAGACATTCAACCATCTTTTCTAAGGAGACATTTCAGATTTTACCTGCTGGGGAATTATAAAGGATGAACGCTCAAGGCATACAAAAATGATAATAAAAATATTTCATCATAACTGCATTTTAATCAGACTATCATATAATAAAAAGGAGTCAACAGGAATGAGGGCCTCACTGTGCCAGGCGCTGTACCGAACAGGTGTTTTATCAGCTCCGGTAACTCCGGCATGTTAATTAGCAGCACAGCCAGCACAGCTCGCCGTGGGCTTCGTGCAGCTGGGTGCTGAGCGCCCGAGACTGACCCTCTGTGCCTGCAGCACACCTCAGCACCTGAAGTATTAGCAAATAAATAAAAAGAAGAAAAAAGAAAAAAGGAAAATGAGATGCGTCTTTGGCGGGGAGTCAGCTGGCTGGTGCGGAGGTGTCTCCTCCCATCCGGCGTGGGGAGCAGCAGATGCTGTGTCCCACCCACACGGTGCGAGACCCGGCTGGTCCCAGTGTCCAAGTGCCTGCTCAGTCCTCGCTCCGCACCTCCCCGTCCCATTGCACTCCCCCCTAGGTGCTCCCCAACTAGTTTTTCTCACTCCTTTACTTTTTTTGCTTTTCCTTACTGGTGGCATTTGCATTTCTCCTCTGGCATTACCTTTCTGTTCACCTTTCTCCAGGAAGACCAATGCGGCTGAAGAAGGGCAAGTTATTTACTTTGGCAGTCATAAATTCAAATGAGCCCAGCTTAAAAATTCTGTGTCCAGTTCTACAAAATGAGCAACCTCATCCCCACATCTCCATCTGACAAGCCTCCTTGCAGCCCAGAAGGGGTTAAGGCACAGGTTCAAAACGCCGTACGCACACCTGACACCAGCCTGGCCAGTGAGGGACAGGGCGTCCGCAACCACACCCGGCAATCCTTGACTTTTCAGACAGATACTGAAGTCTCAACACCTTAGAAGTTAGCTGTGATTCCATTGGGAAGGGTTACGTTTCAAAGGGACAGGTCACAATTTGAGTGTCACTGTAAGCAGGTTACTGCATTGCAAAATTATTATTAGTTTACATGAGGAAATTGTCTTTTCAAGTATCAAAATGTTGGGTTGAATTTTCTCTTAATGATCATTAATATTTCTTACTGCATCGTGTGCATATTACCAGAGTCATTGGTCTGTGCTACTATTGTGCAACTGCCAAATTAAGGACTCTTAATAATTCAGATTTATTACCTGTGGTTCCTCTTGGCCAAACAGGAAAGATTCTCCAACCAAGTAACTGGGTATGGAGTCTAACTGATCTGTATTTATTTTTCTTTAACTACACCTGAATGTTTAAAAGTTCTGTTCTGTCTACTCTGCTCTACTCTGTTCTGTTCTATACTATTTCAAACATCTATTCTCATAATGATGGGTTATTATTTTATAAAAGCTTATCAGAACAGTGAGACATATTCTTGTCTTTCAAGTTCTCATTGCTATGCAGTCTTTTTGAATCAATAACTTTGATATGTATTTATTTGCGTACTTTCATGCCAGATGAATGATCTCTGTTATTTTTAAATACCTAGTTTTAAATAAGCATAATGAGCAGGATGTGCAGCTTTATACAAACACAGGTATAACTCGAATGTGCTGTAACGCACACTGTAATGACATTGTGTGCTACAAATGGCCTGCTAACAGCAGTGATCTATTTCCTTCAGCTTTCATAAGATAGAAGTAATTTTCTATTTGAGAAATAATTGACTCAACTGTCCATAAATAGACGTTCCAAGGACTTTCCAGAAATTGCTTAATTGAATCTTTTCTGCACTCTTCTTAAGTGTGGGAAATCCACTTTCACATGAACCTGCACTCATAATTAGGAGACCTAAGTGACAGGATGCTGCGGTTATTTATATTACCTGATGCCAACAGCCATCCCACCTTTTTGCTAAATCCGTACCCCAGGGCTGCCAAGATGCCGCCCAGAAAAGTGCCAAGGCATGAGCCGGTGAGAGCTGCCCTGCCCGCAGCCCCCGAGGAGCTCGTCGGGGCAGCGCCGCAGCCCGTCGCCTCCCCACTCCCGCCTTGCCGGGAGAAGCCAGGACAGGCCAAGCCGGCAGCTCCCGCGGAGGCAGGACCGCGCACTGGCGCGGGAGGGCTCACGACCCCCGTGCCTGCTGGCGAGGGGCCGTGGGAGAAGGAGCTGTTGCTCTTCCTCCAGCACCCAACGGACACGCCGGGACTGACGGCAAACGGGACCCAGGGCAGGGAGCCCAGGGAAAATGGAACAGCGGGGAGGTGCTCTGCTGAATTCAAACCAGCTATTTATTGAATGCCCGATTTCCTTGGAATTCACAAAAGGCATAGTGTAAAGCTGTGCATAATCAGCTCTTTCTATAGCATTATTTATTATTCATCACCTCTCCAGGGGACTGAAGATGCTAAACGTGTCAGGCTAGCACTTTGTAGGAGACGAGAAGCATTTTGTCATTGAAGATATTCTCACTCCCCTTCCATGGAAGATGATCACATTTAGAGGAAAAATTCCAGTAACAGGAGGACCTGTAACCAGGATTATCTCAAGTAACACAGGACACTTCTCAACAAACATTTTTTTGGCAAAAATTAGTTCCATTCCTGGTTTACTGCCCTGGAAAGAAAAAACCTGGCAAGACCTCACGCCTCTAAACTTATATTAAAATGGTCTTGTTACTTGTTATTGCCGTATTCCCCTTCTGCCTCCCGCAGCATAGAGCCCAGGGGGTGGTGTGTTGTCTGGGGTGGGTGATTGCTCAGGTCACTGACTCATGCCACAGCAATGGAAACCACAAAACCTGACACTTGTCCCTGGAAAAGTCATCAGGAGCGCTGTGCATAACGACCTGATGATGTACCTGCTGCTTGTGCTGCCAGCGCTACTAAAATCAATCACTGATGGTGGTATTGTAATATTACAGTTTGGCAGCAGTCAGCATGCCTTCTGAAGAGAGAAGTCCTTTTTAGCAAAGCTACTGATGTTCCTTCAGAAACCAATGGCTAAATGTGACATACTTGATCTTGGATTTTCAAAATTCAGTTAATGAGACTCCACACGGAAAGCTCTTGTGGACGGCAGGCAAAACTCCGGCTGCAATGGGAAGCGCGCACTGGCTACGCAAGCAGGGAGCAGTGAGTCTCGGCAGGGATGTGTGGCAGCAGGGAGAGCAGCGCCATGCCCAAGTCTTACATCTTTCGTAAATGAAACTGAAAAATTGGGAAGTTACAGAAAAGACCTGGAAAAAAACAATTTGGAGCTGAATGAAATGCCTGACAGTATAAATCTGAAAAGCTCAATATATTAAAAGTATCAGAAAAAGACCATGGTGTGACTTGATCCCTGTGGCATGCCATCAAAGGAGAAAAATCCTATTTACTGACCCAGTCCTCACCCTAGCTGGGAATGGCATAACAAGAAGCAACATCTGACAGCCGGAACGTGAATCAGGCTTTGTCACTGCGCAGGTGATCCACCAGTGGAAGCCTTCCCTTCCCTGACAGCCCGGCTCTGCAATGTCACAGCACGAGCCCTTGTGTCACCGGGTGCCGTTCCCCGCCTGGTGTCACCGGATAGGCCAAGCCAGGCGATCTAACCACCCTGCAGACACTCCAGCGTATTGATCTTTAATACTTTCCCTTCAGCTTTTGCTGGCTTCTTCTTTCAGAAAAGCGTTTTTTACCCCACTTGATATCTTGACCTCCTTTGGACCTCTGCCTTTCACCACTTCCTCAGTTAATTTTATACGGCAGGGCCAAAAGTTTACCTCTGCTGAGACACATTAGTGACATCTGCTAGAGACCTGGGACATGCTGCTGTTTGTTCCTTGCACGCTGAGCTGCGCACAGAGGATGTCTTCTCCGGGGTGTGTACGTATGCGGAGGAGAGGAGTCTTCCCTTGGAGCGAGCATCCTCCCTGCCACCAGCTACAGCAGCACACTGAGCAACACCTGAAAGTCCCAAACTCCCCTCTCCACAGAACGTGTGTAATGTGCTAAGGGGGCTCCAGGGAAGCTGGGGAGGGACTCGGGATCAGGGAGCGGAGCCATGGGACGAGGGGGAAGGGTTTTACACTGAAAGAGGGGAGATTTAGATGAGATCTGAGGAAGAAATTGTTTGCTGTGAGGGGGGTGAGCCCCTGGCCCAGGTTGCCCAGAGAAGCTGTGGCTGCCCCATCCCTGGAGGGGTTCAAGGCCAGGTTGGACGGGGCTTGGAGCAACCTGGGCTGGTGGGAGGTGTCCCTGCCCAGGGCAGGGGGGTGAAACAAACTCTTTATCCTTCTCCTCCAACCCCCCTTTAAAAGAAAAGTTCTTGATTAAATTTCTTCTTTGAGTTTATTGTTTATTTTAATTTCTGCATCTTTCATTATTTTCCAAAATGTTATGATTTCTGTTTTTTTTTCCAGAAAAATGTAACTACTTTTCAGAAAGTCTTTTTATTTTTTTAAAGGGATGTAAAGACTGTTTTCTGCACAAATGAAAGACAGAGAGTGACGTGAGTGACAGATGCAGTTTTAATATTTTTCCCCTTAGTGGCACAGCAAAATCCATAGCTGGGTATAGACCGTACCAAATTCAGACTCAGATTGGTTTGCTGCTGTGAAATAATGTTTTATTTGTGAAAGCAATGGGCAAAGCGCAGAATCTCTGAATTAATTCCAGGAAAACTCCTTGGCTGTTGCAGTAATGTAGCATCTTTTTGTGGCTCCAGAAAATTCAAGACATTTCAGGCCCTTGCACCAAAGGTTACTTTCTCTCCATTTCACAAATACATGAGAGGAACTATAAAGAGAATTATTTACCCATATCCCACTTTAAAATAGCTGTAGTTCCATGGGGACTGAATTTGACAAAAATAATTTAAAAAAAAAAAAAAAAGAGACTTGTGCCTCTTCAACCTGTATTTTCACAGTTATTGCCAGTGCTTCCCAGAAATGCCCCTCCGGACAGGCTGATCTGTTGCCTTTAGTCTCCCTGACATTCTGCCTTCTGGGTCTGTCTGCAGCCTGGCAGCTCTCCTGCACGCCCGCTCCCTCCACTATGACATATTTTCAGGTGAGACAGGAAAATAAAATGGAAAGCTCATATCGGCAATGTCAAAGCGCCGTCCCCAGAGCACCCATTAGCCCCCGGGAGCCCGCGGTGAGGGCAGCGAGGGCACGCCGAGCGGGTGGGGGCGGCAGCAGAGGAGCACCCGCGCCTGCATCGCCCACCCCACCACTGACTGACACGGGACCAGGCTTTCTTTCTGAAGCTCCACAACTGTGATTTCTGCAGTGTGTTCAATTAAGCAAAATTATTTCCCTGCACCTGGAGCTGCCCAAGGGTGACAAAGCGTCTCTGAAGCTCTTCTGGCCTGTGATGGGTTCAGGCAGGAGCCCGGCTTGTGCAGGAGCAGCAGGAGCCTAAAGGTGGCTTATACCAAACCTTTGGTGCAAGAATCTGTTCAGCTCCTCTGTGATGGGGATTTGTACTCTGGCACCTATAGCAGCATATGGCAGTGATTTCCCAGCCACCCCCCCCGCCTCTCCCCGGGCTGTGTGACAAACACGCTGCCTCATGCTCTTCCTAAGCTTAGGCCAGCACATCTCCTTGGGTGTCTTCTGTTGTGTGAAACCCTCACTAAACACTCCCCACGTACCCTGCGCACGTCACCGTGCGCTTGCTGAAGCCATCCACAGCCCAGGCAGGCGGCTCCGGCAAGGGGACCGCAACCCCGTCAGCACGGGGGGGGCACGTGTGCACACACCACCAGCGCACCTGCACGCACCCACACGCGTGCCCAGACGGCCACCGGCACGCTCGTTCCTCCTCGGCGAGGTCTCGCCGGTCCCCTTCTCTCAGAAGCAATTACCTCATTAAGCTGCTTAATATTTTCTGCTAAAATAATAATTGCGCTGCACTGGCTGAGTGGGGCTGGCCCTGAGCCCAGGCCGGGGGCAGGTTTGCCCGGCACTGGGGAGGCGATCGGGCACTTGGCTGCTGTGCCCTGGGCTTCCGCTGTGCCGGGAGGACTTTAAAGATCTCTGGCTTCAAGGGGAGCAAAGCAATAACAAAAGCAATCTGCTGGTTCCACGTGCTGCTCTGATACGCGGTGCAGAGACGAATTCAAAGACTGAAGAGAAAGAAGAAAAGTGAAGAAAATAAACTTAAGTGAAAAAACCATGCGGGTCTGCTGACACCTTGAAGCTTTCAGAAGTGCTTTGTAAAGGCAGTCCCGTCAGTCACGTTCCCTCAGAAGTCCCACATCACTCATACCTCTACATGTGCATGAACTGCAGAGCTCCAAGGCAGAAAAGGAACAGGACCACAGTGTGACCCGTTTTGCACTGTGGGCGGTAAAATCCAGGTGGCGAGGGACATCAGAGGAGTCTACAGTTCTTCCATTGACCTTGGTCTGTTCCTGGAAAGGAACACACCTTCCCTCCTTCCAAAAGGGTTTTTCCTTTCAACAGAAGAATAGTGGATGTCAGGACCTATTAAACCATAGCATTGCCATGAGACAAATATAGATGTGGTGGGAGGACACCCGTTGGATTTTTCGTTGCTGTTCAAGGTTTGTGTTTGTGAGGAGCGGAAGCTTGAGGAGCAGAAGGCTCCTGCAGCAGTGGGTGCCCTGCACAGGCGCGGGCTCCCGGCAGCGCTCACGTCTCCAGCTCAGCCACGCTCTTCGGCTCCTACAGGGTATTTCTGCACCCGCCACTGGGCATGGGGGGGTCAACCCATCAACAACAAAAGGAAGAGGTGTCACCTACAGCCACAAAGGCTGAAAAATGGACATATGTGTATAATTTTCAGCCTTTATTTATGCCATATACACTGATATTCTTGATGAGAGTAAATTCATTTTCTTAGCAAACAGGAAAGCTTTGAGGTAGCCAGGTAATATTAGAGGACCTTTACTTCAAGGAAATTAGTATTAATGATTTTGGGGGGGCAAATAGGGAGAAATCTCTTCTTAATCAACAACTAAATCTAGCAGTTTTTAGCAATGACGTATAGAGTCAACTTTTTCTTTAGCAGACTATTCATGCTGTACTTAGTGGCATTCTTGCTTTTTAACCAAAATGTGGCTACCTTACCGCAGACCGTGCAGGAAGTTCGGAAAGGCAGAATTTAATGTGATTCACCAGCCCCTGCCCACGCACTTTTTGACTCTTAAAGAGTCCCAGAGTCCAGGGTGTACGTTTATGAAAATAGGTTGATTTCTCTCCTTGCATGTCACAGGTGCCTGTGAGCCTTTTCATCCTGCTCTTTATAATCATTTTTATTAATATGACTCTGCAAACACTCAGTTTACATGTCTGCAGCCCAGCTGATCTCTGACAGAGACCTTTCAAAGGTGGGTGTTGCAGCAGCCGGGTGCCGAAGCCTTGGTGCTCGGACGGGTTTAAAACAGCCCAGCTCAGCTGTCAGATTTGGTGTGGACACGATCCGAGCCTCCAGCATGACCGCTGAGGAGTGACTGTGGTGTTATACGTATTTATAACAGCTCTTAGGTGAAAACAGAACACTTTTTCATTTTTCCATCAAACTTCTAGTTATGTTTATTCTCCGATATAAATGTTTTACTATAGCACTGATTTGCAATTTCATTGGACTGGCTGCCTTTAACAGCTAGCATTTGCATGAGTTCCCCACATCAATATCCATATTTTTATATATATAATAAAGTAAACCACACTGAAAGATCATCTTAACTTTATTTACTGTGCCCATTCTGTAATATTTAGATCTGCTAAAATCATTAGGGCATTTTAATTGTCATATCATTATTCAGCCAAAGCACCAGATACACTTTCCAGAGACCGTGTGCACAGATGAAACTGCAGAATATAACTCAAATTATACCGAATATTTAATCTGCTACAGGATAGTTCTAACTGCCAGTAATTTTCTTTAAAAAAAAATAAATTTCAAAGTAACAACCAATGTCCTCTATGAATGAAAGTTTGTGACTATTTATTATTTTAGTTTGGTCTTTTTATACCCCCTTTCAATGGGAAACCATATTTTCTTACTCAATTTTGCTGATAAATTTTGCACTGAAACACAGTGGTTGCAGCTCTGTTGTTATTGCCCAAATGCCACTAAAACCACTGGGGAAGGGACTCAGATACAGAGCACAAATCAATTCCTTCCTTCCTTCCCTCCTTCCCTCCTTCCCTCCTTCCCTCCTTCCCTCCTTCCTTCCTTCCTTCCTTCCTTCCTTCCTTTCTTCCTTCCTTCCTCCCTCCCTCCCTCCCTCCCTCCTTCCCTCCTTCCTTTGTCTCCTTTTAACCATCGGAACACATTCTATTTATTTTCAGTTTCATCAGTGAGGTCCTTCAGCACTCCGGCATCACAGATTTTGTTGCAAAGTACAATGGAGATATTAAAAAAAAATCTTACGGGACACAGGAGTGAGTGACGCTCTCGGTCTGTGGTTGGGATTTTCCATCCTGCCCATCTTCCCCCTAGAGGGAAGAGACTTTTCAGAAGTTAATTGGCTGCACGTTGACGCTGTTCTTCAGTAACGGGCTCTCCCTGAGCACAGCGGCGCAGGAGAGAGGGCAACTGCACTGACACGCTGCTCTGCATTAACTGCTTTTATTTTAAGGCTTCTTATGAGAAAACATTGAAACGAGTTTTCTCTTGTATCTTCTTCCCGCACTGTGGATCTGGGATTTGGGAAATAGCCTTAATGTCATTATCAATGACTTCATAATATACCTCAAGGAAAGGGAAAGAAAAAGATTCCAGAATGACACATGAACATCTATGGTGTTTTCTTAATTTGTACAATCTTCAAGAGAGAATTAGAAAATAGCATAAAATCAGCAAGCAAGGTTTTACCATGCAACAAGCCTTCTCCAACTTACACAGGGAAGACGAATTTGAATGCCGAAGTTAAGCCTGGATTTACAGTACAAATGACAGCGGAGCCAGCAGTCATCGTCCGGATGAAGAGAACTGTTTTGTTCACGTAGCTCACGCACGGCCAGCTGGGGACGGCTGTGCTAGCAGCCTATTTAGGTGAAGGCAAAAATCCAAGTGAAGCTAAATCTGTGTAATTGATTTCATTATAAAACTAATTCCTAACTAGCACAGCCGTTGCAAGGGTTTGCCCGTGATAGCGTGCACCCAGCTAACAAGGGGTGTGGGATGGGGGATGTCCTGCAGGACAGCCGTGCAGGTTTTACAAAAACACCACAGTCCTGTAAATGTTAAAACAGGCCCTATGAATTGTAGACATGCTAAATTAGCTTTGTCGAATAGATTTGGGCAATAAAGTGATGTAGCAGCGTGGACGATCTCTCTGCCATCACTACAGTCATTCTACCAAAACCTGAACTGCTGGATGTGGAGCCCGGGGTCAAATTGTCCCCCTGATGCTGTTATTCTTCCAGTGATGGGAAATGCTGTTCTGCCCCACAGCTCCATGTAAAAGGGAGGAACTCTGAGGGGCAGCGCTCCGTTACTCTGGTGAGTGACTCTTGAGGCTGGTGGGGAGCTCTGGGGAGGCACCGGGGACCCTGCGATGCCATTGTCCTCCCCGTTCCTCTGAAACTCTCACCAGAGAATGTTCCTGACACCCTACAGACTTAACACCTTTTCAAACGTTTTTAATGTCTTTTTGGTTTAAAACTTTCAGTAAGACATGAGGACAGATTATTTGTTTGTTCCTTTAGTTTATTTTGGTTTGCTTTGCTTTTTGATTTTGAAAGCATTATTGCTGTTATTTCAGTAAAATAGTCCCAGTCATAGCCGTAAGTGCTCTTATTTACCAATGGTTTAGGATTAAAGTATTTTGACAGTGAAACTAGCCATGATACAAGAGTTTCCAGTCCTACCTATTTTCTTGATGGAGTACTTTAATGATCTAAGTGCTCTTGTAAGTGCTGTCTTGGCACTGGTCAGGGTCTGAAAATACCGACTTGTCAGCCCCGGGAGCAGCGCAGTCCAGGCTTTGACCATTCTCTTCCAGGCATCGTTTCCATCGCTGATCCAGAGCCTTATCGCCTTTCTTGTTCTTCCTCGAGTGTCTTTGGCAAACACTAGACGGAATGCTCTAGCACACAGCCAAAGGCAGCCAGTCTCACCCAAAGGCACTGACAGAGACCCAGAGTTTGTCCATGAATTCGTTAATTTAGGAACTTGATTTCTGATACCAGTACATCTATAATATCCAGGGCTCAGAAATATTCTTGTGTGTGTATATATATAAATATATGTATATTAAAATTTCAGATAACTGCCTAACAGCAATTAGTTACTTCAAGTTTTCATATACTCCAGGAGAGCTTCAGGTGTATTCAGAATATATCTGTTGATAAGAATCATAAATAAAACTGTGGCAGAGATCTAAGGTCACATACTGATGTCATGACAAAGGAAAAACGGTTTAGCAAGAAGAAAATCTGTGACTGTGTTAGCATCAGCTTGCAGGTTTAATGTTTACCACCGTTAAGTGGAAGTGGTGGTCACCGTAAGGAAGCGGAGGCCGGGGCAGCCCTAGGAGCACAGGGCTGGGTGACGGGACAGACGTCCCCAAGGGACAGCCCTCCTCCCGGTGCAGGACACTCGGCACAACTTCCTAGAAAAAACACCCCTAATCAAACAGGGATACAAGGAGCCAGCCCATAATGAACTCTCTGTCTGAGGCCTGGAAAAGAGCTTGGAAGAGCTGGAGGGAACATTCCCAGGTGCAAGAGCTCCAGAGGCTGGTGTTCCTTTCTTCCCTCCATAGCCACGCTCTCACCAGCTTTGCAAAGCAAATGTATGAGGCATGTCGTGTTCAATAGTTTGGGGGTTGGTTTTATTTTTTCTTTCAGTTTGCTGTTTCTTTAGTATTTAGGATGACGTGTATTACAGAGCCAACTTTCTTTAGCTACTTTGAAAGAGGCAGGGAGAAGAGCTGAAGGGTAAATTGTCTGCAGATGCTTCTCTCCTGCTTATTGTTTCAGGCATGAATGACCAACTTATATTTGCCTTTTCTTATTCCAAAGCGTCTCAAATCCTGCAGCCAACAGGAAGAAACTCTCTGGACAAACAGTGTAAAAAGGTTGTTACTGAAATCTGGAACTGAAGCAGCCTGCCTGCGCCATGGCAGTGCCGGCAATGCCGGGAGCACGGCGCCCTGAGCAACACCTGGCGTCACCTCTCGCCACCTCTCGTCACACCGCTGCCTGCTGGAGCACGGGGCAGAGGCTGCGTTCTTAAAGATGTCCAAGCTGTGGCTAGTCAGAGCCCTGGGCACCCTCGCTGGGTGCTGGTCTCCTTTCCGGAGGAGTCTGGACCAGAGAATTCCAGATGTCCTTTCCTCCAGCGTTCCCTTGTCACCGTGCAGTCACGCGACATTGGGGCTCTCCGCTTCTATGGACCTGAGTAAGATGAGGAAGGTCCCCTGTCCTGGTCTCCCTGTCACCTCTTCACGAGGTGGCACCAGGAGAAGTGACTTCATAGGCACACGCCTCTTCCAGATTTCCAGCCTTTTCCACTGAATCCATAGTTACTCAGCGGTGGGTAATGGGGGAAGGATGCACATGAACATGTAGGTCTCCACCAGACCAGAAAACACCTCCACGTGTCTTAAAAGTTTTAAAAGATCAAGACACACTCCCTGGCACCCGCAGATCTCTTGAACCTTGGTCTCTCCTCTACAGTCTATATCCTACCACTTTTTTTTCTTTTTCTTGTTCTTTTAAATTGGTTTATAGAGAAGCCTCTTTTAGAGTAAATTAACTCTTATTCATTCTCACCAAATAATAAGTTCCTCCACAAAATCATCTGTTCTTAGTTTTTATTATTGTTTCTATCTATGCCATGGAGCCACGCACACACAATGAGCCCTGCCGCATTGGAGTTTTACAAAGATGTACAGCACGCACAAAACAAGAAAAATACCGTGTCTGAAGAACTTACAAACTAGGTGCAGAGCAGGAGATGACAAGCAACAACAAGCAGAGGAGACAATTAGACAGCAAGAAGGAAACTCATCTGGAGTTCACATTTTAAAATCCAATTTGTCTGGCTCTGTCTCTTGTCCCCAAGTCCACAAAAATAAAAAATGACCAAGGCTGGACAGAGTTATCAGCACAAGGCCACCCATCCGAGTGCAACCTGGCAGGAAGATAAAGAGCAGAGGAGAGACATAAACCCCCACTGCAATTTGGCACATGTGGTTGGAAAGTCACTTCCAATGTCCATCGGAAGGCACAGGCGGTGCCAGGACAGATCCACCAGACGATCATCATGGACAGCAAACAATTTTACATGGCAGCAGAGCCTCCGAGACCCCTAGAAGATGTGTTAACAAATAAATAATATAATAAGATGCATTAATGAATTAAGGGCAGCGACTGGTAAGAGAGAGTGAGGCCGTGAGGGTAAGGATGGGTCAGGCAAACCTTTCTGCTTGCCAGCTCCACGCGCAGCGTTCAATAGCTCGTTCGAAATACACACCACCAAACCAGAAATCTTCCCTTTTAACAGGTGAGGTGCAGCCGCGCTCCCGGGCGCGGGAGCTTGATCCCGAACAAGACCTCGGAGCTCTTTCCCAGTAATTTTCACTGGAGGGCTTCCTCCTTTGCTGCCCCTCCTGTGGAAATTCACATAGTTAGCGTTGGGAAAACATGTGAAGATACTATTAATCTTCTGTAAGAAATGCATTTTAAAATACCTATACGCTTCCACATTGCTTTGCCCGTTTCATTTCTAAAGCAATACACAAGAAAAAGAATCTTGAATTTGTAAATGGCTTGTAAAAAAACTCCTCTCTTTATGTATGTCAGCGTTCATGTATCTCTGCTCTCCTTTGTGCTTTTATTTGAGGATTTATTGCTACATCCCCATTAGACACCGTGACTGTGTGTTTCTTGGCGCCGCCGTAAGCTGGCTGTCCAAGCAGCATCCGAGTGCCACGCGCTGGCTCCCCCCAGCAGATGGATCGAGGCACTTAAATGGCCATGAGATATCAAATGCATTTGAAAAATCAGACCTTTTATTTTGAGTGCATTTTAGTAGCATGGAAATTAAAAGGACATTTGTGCAGCGTGCTAACTTCAGCACAGCGCCCAGAGGCAGACTCTGAACACAATTTAAAAAAGCGGAAGCACAAAAATAAGAACAGAAAGAAAGAGGAAAGGGAAGACAAAGCAAGGCAGGAGTAAGCTGTGTAGAAGCAGGGCTCTGGGAGGGGGTTTTACAAGTCATACCAGGTCTGTGGCCCCCCCAATGGTTTTGATATAAATAAGTAATTAATAAATAAATTTAATAAAATTTATAAATAAATTTAATAAAAAGTGATTTTCCCATTTTTTTTTCCTGGTCCCCTTATAGATGCATCTCTCCAAATAAATTTTGATAAGAATTGCAAACTGGACATTAAATCAAATTGTAGGGCAAATGAATTAAAGGAAGTTTTCAGCTTTCTGAGATCCTTGTCTTTTCTTTTGAGGCTCTTTTGCTTCGCAGATAATAAATTGGAGAAACCTTGAATGTGTACCAGATGATACCACTGGGCCCGCCAGACACTCCTCTACCCCAGGAATCTGCTGGCAAACGCTGCAAAAATGTGGTTCCAACCTAAGCAGTTCACAAAGCTGCAGGACGGGAGGAAAGGGGGGTGCCACGGGACAGGGCAGGGGGTGCCGGTGGGAAGAAGGATGGAGGAGGATGAATTGAGCCAGAGGCTGAAGCACAGTCTGGCAGTCTAGATACTTATCGCAAGTCACCTTTTTGCCAAATTCAAATCACTTGTCACTGGGGGTACATATGGCTTTGGGATGTCACCAAAAAATCCTTATTTTCCAACCCTTGAAGGAACTGTGCAGTGATGTGAATGGGGAAGGAAAGAGGAATGAAAGTCTAGCGCAGGTTTGGTTGTGCCTCTGCACTGGGTTGTTTGTGTTAGAACCTGGGAGGGTTTTGAACAGGTGTGTGCCCGTAGGACAAGTACAGAGTGTGAGTAATGGTCTGTATATAGCGAGAAGAGGAGGAAAATAAAGCCGCTTAGTTCTGTTTCATACAGACTGCTGCAACAACCGACTTTGAAAAAGCATTGATAGGCATCCTCCAAAATCTCACCAGGCTGTCTGCAGATCCAGAGAAACACACCCCAGAAAGGTAATTCTTCTTTTTTCCTGATTCTATCAAACGCACATTCTGACAGACACAAAACAATAAAAAATAATAATAAAAGAAACCCTAAACCAACCTGGAGAAGTATAAATCTTTAAGATAAATGCTTTGCGTAGAGCAGCTCTCAAACACGACCAAGACTATGCTTAAAATCTAAGACCATTAAGGAATTTAAAATATCTGCTTTTCAGCTTGATCCTGTGTACTGAAACAAGTGACAATTCCTCTGCTCTTCTGTGCTCCAAGATTTTGGCTGGACAGCAAGGGAAAGTTTCTAATTGTAAAGGCAGTAAAACACCCGAATACGTTGCTGGATGTGTGTGAATGCCACTACCAGGTGCCCACTACCAGGGACACAAGCGACACACATTGGATGCCACCTTCAGTCAAATGAACTTCAGAATCTTCTTCCAAAACTTTGCCTTTGGTTCAGGTCAGACCTCTGCTTTTCAAACTGGGATCGGATTTTTTTTAAGAAAACCAGTATGTGCACAGGAAATGTAGTTTGATGAATCAATTATGAATCTGTGCTGAATTCAGTGAACAATTCCAGCAAAAATAAATAGTAAGACCTTGGAGAGCATGAACGCAGCAGATAAGGAGGGAAAGCAGAAAGGCAAGCTGCACGGTGTCTCTGTGATGATAAACAGTCTCTGGTCTTTCCTTCAGCATTTTCCTTAGCAGGGCTGTGCTGCAGCCTCCCAAAGGGTTGTGATTACTAAGAAGGGTTTGCCCACGTGTTTCACTTAAGTCGTGTGTCATGTTTTGATCTGAGTAATGTAGAGTCTGTGAACCGATGAATGCTAATTTATAAATTCTGAGGTTTTTAATTATCAGAAAAAATAATTAACGTCATACTGACAAAAATCTCTCTCTCTTTCTCTCTCTCCCTAATTTTTTTCTTGCCTACAGAACCCCGGGTCCTAGTCTCGCTGACAAGCATCCTCCGTGAAGCCAGGCCCTGGGACCAGGCCCAGGAGACCGTGAGCAGGGAAGGAGCTGCCATGATTTCCAGGACCCACGGGTCCCCTGCAGCTCCCACCCGCGCCCGTCCCGCTGGCCTCGCACCCCCTCGCGTGGGACACACGTCACTTCAGCAGGTGCTCAGGGGCAGGGGCCGTCCCTGCTGGTTCTCCATCGCTGCGCCGTGCTGCGGGGGCGGGCATCGCGCCTCTCCCGCCGCCTCGCTCCCCACCAGCCGTTCCCGTGCTGCCAGCGCCAGCAGCAGCTCTACCCAACGCGCAGGTTAAGCGACGCGCTGCGCGCAAATCCCCCTGGAACACCGGCGTGCCCGGGGCGGGAATCAGCATTTGCTCTCACGCAGCGCACCCCGAGGCAGTGCCCGCGCTCGGGGCAGGGCCCTGCCGGGGGTCACGGAGATCTGCTCCAGGAGATCACATTCAACGCACAAAAATTAAGAAAGGCGCAAACAAGGATTTTCATAAGTGTAATTAAAATGATAACTACATTTTATCACACAAATATAACAATTAGATTGTAATCATTTCCCTAAGTGAACCACGTTGCATTGCTAAGCAATTAAAAGACAATAAATTGTGCTATTAAATCCAGACAGGTAACATTCCTTTACAGAGTGGTTTTTTCCTCTTTTTTTGCAATCTTCTCCAGTAACGCTTTTCATTAAATAACACCCTTATGACCACAACAACTGGAAATAACACGTCTTGCCTGGGCAAAGTACGACAGAGAGCGCAGAGAGCTGGCTGTTTGCAGCTCCTCACCTCGTGGAAGCAGAAGGTCCCATCACAACCCGCTGGGGACGGTCCCCAGCCCGTGCAGGCTCCTGCCCACCCACAGCAGGGGAACGGCTGGGCCAGCGCTGCTCTGGGCCAGGCGCCACAGTGACCAGCTCATGGTGCTCTTTGGCCAGGTGCATCACTAACCACCAGCCCGAAGAATCCCTCATCCCTATTTTATGTGTTTTAAAATTACATGTTTTGATAACTGAGCTTACAGTAAGAAAATAAACTGTAATAAACGGTAAGAAAAAAGAACCACTGAACCAATGCTTTGGTGCTGATCCCCTTCAGCAAAAAGAGTAATAAAATTTTGACAATTTTAAAACCTCACGTGACAAATGTAACTACTTTGATGAAGTTACTGTGGCCCTGTGATACAGGTGTTTTCAAGGTTAGGTTTCATGAGCATCTCGTGAGTGACAATTGAAGGTGAGCTCAGTGTCCACCAGAAGTGGAGCTGATGTTTTCGCTGTGAACCAGCTGTGGCCAGCACAGGGAACGCAGCTGGCCACGGCCTCGCATGGCAAAGATGAGTAACTTCTGCTCCGTCTGGCAGAGAAGGGGGAGAGAGACGCCGAGTGGCCTGCAGGCGGGTTAGAGGACAGTGCAGTAAGAAACGGGACAGGGACAACTGCCCAGACCCCGCACACCAACTTCCCTGCCCACGTGCACTGAGCAGCCTGCGGAGCTCTAAGTGGAGCAGAGCATGGACACGCTGAGGCAGAATAATATTGAGCATCCATTTGTGCGAGTACTTGACCAAGCACGGTGAATCTACAGGATTTTGGTGGCTGCCCTCAGAGCTGAACCATGCTGCGCTTCTGGGTCAGGTGTCACCCGCGTGAGAGCATGAAGAGCCTTGTTTATAGACAATCCATAAGTAATGAGGGCATGACTGTGCCTGTGAGTAACTGGAAAATGAGGCCATTTTTCCTGAATCCAACAATGGTTTGATGTATTTTAAGGCCTCAAAAATCCCTTTAAACGCCACTGTGTCTAAGCAAGATCATTCTTCAGGGCACATCAGGTGAGTAGCCCGAGCAGCACTCAGTAAGGACTCTCTCAGCAGTTTTGCCAGGATTGTGATTTAGCTCAGCCTTGGCATAAGGTAGCATAAGCAAAAGTGCTTTTCTGAATAGCCGTAGGCAAAACACTTCAGAGCGAATCAGGGACAATGCTTCAATAGCACAAATTAACAGAAGCATCCTCCCTCCCACGTATCTGTTTTGATTTAGGTCTTTCCACAGGCCCAGTAGAAATGGACACCAAGGACCACTTAAAGCATCCTCCAAAATGGCTAAGTTTTCTCAAAAGCTATTTTTATTATAACCTTATAATATATCCTTTTCTTATAACCTTATAATATATCTTTTATGAGAAGTTACACATTCTTTTTATGCCCCCATGTGCCCATGCCTTGGCCTGGATCCTTAGGTGCAGGATACCCGAGCGACTCCCAGACCCAACAGATTTATTCCTGCAGTCTTACCAGTGAAACAGGAGAAGACCAGGACCCATGTTGCCTAAACAGGAACAGACTCTATAACGTTAAGTGAGAAATTGCAGCTCACCCCACACCTACCTCTTTTTAGTCCCACGTTTTACAGCCAGACCATCTTGACGTGCTTACAAAACTCACCATCTCCGGTTATCCAGAGCGGGGAAGACAAGCAGCTTTTCTCAGTGCCATATCAAATCTCCGCACATTTTAGCAGCGTTCCTGGACGTCATGTGCTCCCATCACAGGAGCACAAGTGTCTGTTCGCGTTAAGGTGCACACAGCCTGACGCAGCTCCCCGATGGCACTTACAAGCAAGGACTGTTAGTTCCTTTCCTCTGGAAATAATCTCCTCGATACCGTCTCCTCCATTATATAATGGGGAAGTGCTGGTAATTTTAGACACAGAAAGCCAGCGAAGACTCGCTCTGTGGCTCCTGCTCAGCTCCAGCGTGCTGCGTCTCTGTTGGGGTGTCCACGGGCACCTCTGTCCCCAGAGCTCAAGCCACGGCTCGGGGGAAGCCCAGCGGAGCTGGCATTTGGAAACACCCCCGCTGGGGAGCGTCAGAGGTGGCCGTTATGTATATTAAGAGAAGAGCGACTTAGTATGTGTCAAACAGGTCTCAGTGTGTCTGTACGGCATGCCAGGATGACAATGTCCATCCATCCTGCATGTCGACACCGTCTTGTTGTTGACGCCGAGCCATGGGCATAAACCACAGAAAAGCTGGAATACCTGCTTCTGTAATTAATGTCCCTCACGAGGTCGTCTTTTCTGGGGATGTAAGTAATCTAAGTATTGCAGGTACTTCAGAAGACCTTTAGAACATAAAAAACCCCAAATGGTGCAGGTAAATGTTCTTTGTAAAGGTTAAGGATGTGAGGAATGACAGGTGGAAAAGGGAAAAGTCAGGGCTGACAGGAGAGCGAGCAATAAAATAACCCAAGGAGACGAGCAGTTGCAAATGGGAAACGTTGGTAGCGGAGGGGCTGCAACCAGAAGAAATGGCTGAGGCGGGCAAACGAGGACACCCGTGCGCAGGGCAGCCAGGGCTGCGGCTTGCCGGCAAGGGCAGTGCCCCGTTTCGGTGTCAGGCAGCGAGGATACATACACCTTCAGGCCTTATAAATCTATTCTTGTCAGAAGATTAGTCTCTGCCTGCATTGTCACAGGCTTGAACGCTTTGGTTTGCTTTGGACGGGGCCTGAGGACGATGGTGGTTTGGCCTTGGACTTTTCCTCACCTGAAGAGGGAGCATCCATCATTTTCCAAGAGGTTTCTCTTTGTTTCAGTGTTTCTCTCTAATGTTCCATCTTCCTTAGGTTATGGGGAAATGAATTACATATCAGCTTTGGGATACTGCCCAGATTAAAAATGAATTCCCTGTTTCGTCTTACTTTTAGCTACTCAAAGGTTCACGCGTTTCGGCTGTACAAGAACGACACAAAGAGTGCATCGCCTGCTCTACTCCAGGCACTCTGCGGTGTGTTACACAGCTATTTAATTTTGCAGTGAATTCATTAAAGATAACGGAGTAAAGCATGTGTTAGTGAAAGAAGCAGACCTCCATATTCTTAATTTATGCACATCATGTATCTCGTAGGAAAACAACAATACTGTGACAACAAATTTTGCAGGCATGTTTATGACAGCAACATAAATAAGGGACTGCCAGTGCCATTTACCTGCTCAGAGATAACACACGCATCGCAATGCCTCCCTCCTTGCTGCTATTCAAATGCAAAAGATGGCATTTGTAACCTGATCATTATTTTTAATTTCCCTCGCAGACAGCAGTTACAGAGCCCGTGTTCAGTTACATTTTGACATCTCTGTAATAGTACTGTTTTAGCGCTCGTGGACTGCTCTCCCACAGCAGCACAGTTTAAGTGTGAGGCGGTAGATATTTATTAAGTTTGAGATAGTATCTAGGGGCCCAGAGCAAATACAATTTACACTTTTATGTGGAACTGGTTGGAAAAAGACAAAAACCCTCACTTCTGTCATTCACTGAAAACAGCATTTTGATCTGAATGTCATAGTTATCTCTGCTGTCACAAAGAGATGGGCTTGAACCCAGACTCTTCGTGTTTAGTATCTCAGTAGGTGATACATTTGATTTTTATTTCTGTCTGTGGGGAGGGGCAATAATCCGTAGGAAGTAGACTGCTGTCCAAATTCCTCAGAAAATTTTTTGCAGTGTTTGGGTGAGAGAATTGGTCTCTGCAAAATCTCCCTGGCTGTGCTCCCCCTCCGTCAAGAGTCTGACGTGTAAAACAAAAGCTCAGTAAATGCTCAAGAGGAACCAAGCAGCGGAAGACAAGTGGATGCTTGTTACCAAGAGGCGAAGCAGGGTCGGAGCAGGTGGTTCGGAACCGCCTAAGAAGCCCTTCAGAGCAAACCACGGCGCCTCGGGACCCTTCTGGCCAGCAGGAGCTCATGGGCACTTCAGACACGTGTTGAGGAGCTCTCCTGAATCAGAGCCTTGGTGTCCGAGGTCGTCAGCGTGTCAGGACCGATCCTCTTCCCAGATGCCTTCCTGGCCATGGTCCCAGAGTTTTTGCTGCCTCTGCCCGCCCGCAGAATGAACCTCAGTCCTGCAACACCACCCGTGCTGCCTACAGCTCCTCCTCCAGCGCTGCTGCCGAGGAGCACGGCCAGGCCCTGGGGCTCAAACAGCGGCCAGAAATCTCTGTTAAACAAGTGAAACCATAAGAAAGGCGGCGTTTCCTGGCACTGTGTGTGGTTGTTTGAATCTTACATTGCTTTAGTGAACACAGACCCGCTCAGAAGAAAGGCCTGAGCGGTGTCTGTACACTCGCGTGTGTCCCTGGTCACCTATGGAGGGGAAGGGAGCATCCCGGCTCGGAGCTGCGAGTGCTGTGACATCCAGGATGGACGGTCTCGCTCCATAATTCATTCAGCTACGCCGTGACTTCTCCCTGAACCGCTGTCTAATTATTACAAGTGTATCCAGATAGAGACTGTAAAATTGAACATCTCCAGCAAAGATGTTATACTTGTAATTTAGTCTCACATTAACACGTGCTCCTTTTTTATTTTCTCTTTTCACGTTTTTCTTTCTAGCCCTAATGAAGCTTTGTTTTTCAGCTGCTGGCCCTCATACCCGCTGTGCTGGTGGCTGTGGGCAACAGCCCTGCAGGAGATGTAGGTGGAGACCCATCTCCTGAACCACACACGTGGTCGGTGGGTTGGTTGATAAATCATCAGCATTAGCTCTTTGCTGCCCCTCGTTTGAGAAAGGCGTTGGGAATTGCCTGGAGGAGGTGACCGGCCACAGCATGCCCCAGGCCTCCCATGCCCCATCACCTCCAGCACGGCATTCCCACCACGGCGGGGGACACAGCCAGCTCTGCCGCGGGTGGGATGATGCCGTGGCGCCCTGCACCCGCCATGGGGACCCACCTGCCTCCCCAGGGGTCACCAGTGACTGTGACACACGCAGCACAGGCAGCGCCTGCAGTCAGGTACATGGTGACACACGGCGTAAGGCAGAAGGGGTTGTCTCTGCCTGTGAAGTGTCCACATGCAGTCGGAGATGCTATTTCCAAACCTGTCTTTCTTGGTTTTTCTAGCATCTCTTCACAGGTGAGGTCAATTAATTTTTTAGTATATTTATTTGATGTGGAAAACTCTCTGTAAACATGCTTTGAGTATCTGCAGAATGAATGAGCAGCAATTTTTGGCTTTGCTTTAGGGAGCTGTGGTAATGCGTTTTTAATTGATGGCTCTTTTGGCAACACAGAGGGAGTGATCTGCCAGGGTGGGTGGCACAGTTTTGAAAAGGTCAGCTGTTACCAGATGTTGCCCTCAGCAGCAGCTCGAGCCTGCGTGCACAGCTGGGGCCACGTTTTCTTTCCCTCTCCCTCCTCGCTATGCGCGGGGTGTGTTTCGGCGCCTGGCAGCTGAGCTGGGGCTCTCCCGTTAGTGCCCAGGAGGTGTCCGCACACCCCCCGGGGCTCCGGGTGCTGCCGCTGCGTCCCGCGGCTCCGTCCGCCCCTGCAGCGGAGCTTGTGGGGGATTGATGAGAGCCTGGCGTGGAAAAGCCTGCAACTGCACAGACAGCTAGAATCAGGAGCAAGAGGATCTGAAGCCCAGGAGCAGAGAGCAAATCGAACACATTTCATATTTACAGGCATTTCTGTCACAACAAAATAAGTGACTACATCTTTGGACCTTTGGGTTTGGGTTTTTGGTTTTGTTTTTTTTTTTTTTTTGTGATGAGCTCTGCTCTGGCAGAAATGTAGCAAAATACAGAAGGGGTTTGGCTGGTACGATGCTGCTGACCCCTGCCCCCGTGGCTGGTGAACACCAGCAGAGAGTGCCCGTGCCGGCACAGGGGATGCTGAGCCCCGCCGGGGAGCGCCCCCCATGGAGCGGCAGAGCCGGGCTGACGCCGAAGCCCTCGCAGGGGCTCTCCAGGGGGTTCTCCTGGGCGAGCTCTCACCTGGCACATGGGCTGAGAGCCACCGGCGGCTCCAAGACCTTAGGGACAGCCCTGGGGCTCTCCGTCCCATTTTACCTCCATGATGGTACCTGCGAGCAGGTGCCCTGGGGAGGAGGATGCTCAGATCTGCCAACACCTGTAGGAGAAACACGACTCCAAAAGCCACCCCGGGTGGCAGGGTACAGCGCTCAGGTGGCAGGAGATGTTTTGGTGCTCCATGTACAGAACGAGAGGTGCAGGAAACCCTGAGGAGGACATGCTCACTAACCTGCTTAGAAATTCATGTCTGACAGAAAACTCATTAGGAAACAAAGCTGCCGCCTGTTTGTCCTTTTTCAGAAATGCTGCGCTTCCTACAATGATATTTCAGCCTGGTCGATCATACACTGGCAACGAAGGAGTACCTGGGCCAGAGCTGCACAGCTGTTCTGTAATGTATATCTCCATTTTTACGCAGATTAAGATACTAGACTATTTCTAAACATGAAAAGAGGATTCATGAGGAGTGGAAGGAAAAGAAATGGCAATGTGCTGCTTTATTACTGCCAAACATCACCAACCAAAGGTTATTCGTTAGCTTACGTGCCAGGAATAGCAACGAGGGCGGTGGGGAAGGCGCAGGGGCTGACCCAGCTGCCAGCCAGGGTGCAATGTGCTCGCCCGATTCCCGTCACCTGGATTTCACACACTGGTGCCAAAGAGCCTGGAGACTGAGCAGGGTTGATAATGTGAGATAAAGTGCCTGTGTGTGTATGCGAGGGAAGAGCTGCTGTAGTGGCTTTGCCGCAGAGTTGCCCTGGAGATACGGCATAAGCACAAGCCTCTTTCATGACCAGAAGACATTCCATGTGGATATTTGCATTAAAATTGGTTCTCTGAAATTCAAAAGGGAAGCTGAGGATTCACTTGCCGTTATCTCAGCAGCTCCGGGTGCTGGTCGTGCCGCAGCCTGGCTGTCCTGCCCGGCTCTGCCCATGCCTTTGCGCTCCGTCTATTCCTTCGCATCCTGGAGGCACGTCCCAGGCGTGGGTGTGAAGGTGGGGACAACCACATCTCTTCTGCCGCCCCCCCGTCCTGCCCGCAGGTGAGGCTACAATTGACAGCAGCAATTCCTGCGGTTCTTGATGGGAGACAGAGCCCCAGTGAGCCCGTGTGTGCGCTGTGCAGCCCCCGCCGCACAGTGACCCCGCCTCGGCGGGGGGTGACACGGGAGCTTGGCCACCCCACGCCGCAGCTGAGAGCTGCTCACCAGCCCCAGCAGTGCCCAGGGCTGCACCGCGTGGCTGCAGGAACCCGCTGCAGGACCCTGAGCAAGGATGGAGGAACCTCAGGAACAGGTTTACGCCCCAGAAGCACCCTCTGTGCGCAGGCAGCTCGCGTGAACAGCTTGGAAATGGCTGGAGCGGCTTGGGCAGGTTCTCCCCTGATTTCCCCAGCTGTCTGCACCTCCCCTGGGACAGGAGGCAGTGGCGGGTGCCTGCGAGTGGCCAGCCAGGAGCCGGGGTGCGGGAAGGGGCTCCCAGGCAGCCGTGCCGGGTGGCACAGCACAGTCCTGGTGGGATGGGGCCGCGCACAGCACGCAGCGTGGCCGTCGGAGACTGGTTCTCCCGCCTTCTCTGGCAGTGTGAGCGTTGGCATCCCAAGGTGATGTCCTGCCCATGCCTGCCTCAGAGCGTCACCGTGAGCACCCACCTGCCCCGGCCACAGCTGCCTGCAGGAGCGGGTCCCCCGCGTCTGTTCTGTCCGCTCCTGACGTGCCGTGATGGCAGCGTCACAGGCACGGAGCACACTTCTGGCTGCTTGGATATAATTGCATAAACATTTTTTGCCCTTTAAACACCCCACAACTGAAGTAAGATGGGAAACCAATTGGAAAGCGATGCCTGCGCATGGGTTAAAGCAGGCGCCAGCCAGCTGGAGAGGAGCAGAGGAGAATGGGATCCAAGTAAATGGAAAGGAGGAACCTGATGTGCTATCCCTCCCCTGCAAGTACAGAGACAGGGAGAGCGTGCTCATCTGCTGCTTTTAAGATGCTGTGGTCAAAGCAGGCAACTTTGTTCCCAAAGGGAGTTTCCTGCCTTTGGCTGAGAGGGATGTAACACCTCTGCATATTCTGCTGCCAGGATGGCTGGAGCAGAGAGGCACCAAAGAAGCACCTTCAATCAGAGATAACTGCCTGGAGATGAAGTTGTTGGCTGTGAACGTGTTACCAGCAGTTGCTCGTCTCTGTGCTCAGGGCTGTGGAGAGGATAACTCCTTTTGTCGAGGCAGAGGTTTATCTTCAGCAAAAGCGCAGCCAGAAAAAGGAGCATTTTCTTTAAATGGGTCCCCGTGCATTTTGCTTTTCCATCACGTATTGCTGGCCCTGCTTTTAGATCTGAAACGAGGCAGCCTAATTGGTCATTTATCCCCTTAGCTTTTTATTTTCCCCCTGAGCGGACTGCGTAAACTGTTTGCTGTTCTATGAGAAATGACTGAAGTGGGTGACAATGGCTCCGGATACGGCAGCTCTTGCAGCTCAGTCGCCAGCTGCTCGGTGCTGGCTCTGGCGCTGCTGGGGCGAGGCGAGGCGAGCAGAGGACGCGGATGCCGTCGGCGCTGCCGTCCCGGGGGGCGCCCGGGGGCTGCGCAGCCGGCAGGTCCCGGGGCAGGGCGCAGGCTCGGGCGGCGGGGCGGCACCGTGGGCCTGGGCGGGTGACCTGCTCTGCCCCCAAACCATCAGTAAATCCCTCCTTTCCAAGTACAAATAAAAAAATAGTAATAGCAATACCAACCAGAAAATCAAAGAGAGCACATGCGCAGAGAGCTGTTAGGGAGACTCCTGTCCTCATTTTGCAGCACCAACTTTGTCATCATGAAAACAGCTTGAAATACAGTGGGTTTTATCTAAGGTCAAGTCCTGCCATCTTTTAGGTAAGAGAATCATGGCTTTAGTAATTTGTTCCAAACTTTTCTGCTCACTAGCAAGTGGCAGAACCACGCTCAGGATTAAACACTCCATTTACTTTAATGACTGAGCTTTACAACCCCACCAATAAGTTTTACCAACTGATTTTGCTCCAACACAGTCTTTTTCTTCTGCAGAAGAAACAGCAATGTGAAAATTCAAGGCTCCCCCAATCTGCAATTCTCCTTTTACCTTCAGCTGAGAATGAAGAGAAATGCAATAAGAAATCATTTAAATATTCATATTTTTTAAAAAAAAAGACCATTCCCATGACATAATGCTGAACTGGAGCCCCCGGGAGCAAAACCCTGTTGCTCAGACCGCACTGCGCGGCCCCTCCAGCAGCACACACACCCCCCCTACCCCCACCCCCCGTTGCAGCGAGCAACTCCTCGCCCCAGAGCTGGAAATCTGCTCCTGAAAATGTCAAACTGATAGTAACCCACCCAAGAAACTCTATTAAGTATATAATTCCCTCAAAACCACTATTTATTTGTAGTGTTAGTATATTATTATTCAGTGAAAGACTATCTAAGAAAATCTTTCATATTTGTAATTAATTGAAGATTTATCCCCAGGCTTTCCGGAGTTTATACCATTCCTCTATTCATGGGAAAGTTTCTGATGCAATTTGTTTATTAAGATGTTTACGATTGGAATGAATTAATCTTTTATACTCATATTTTTTTCTTTCATTGCGGACAAACTCTCTAGGAAATCTTGGCATATTAGTGATTCAGGATCATGACTTCATATGCTTTTGCCTGGAACAAAAATAGCAGATGTTGTATTTGGGGGCAAAAAAATTGCAAAAGTGTTTTTCTTTTTTCTTCTTCTTCTCCAGATCAAAATTTATGTAGTAAAAATCTATACCATTTTTTTTTCAGCCACGGAGGTGTCTTCAAAGATGTGAGTGCAAGAACAGGGCTGGGCACGGGGCAGAATATGCCATGTCCCCGTGACTATTTTGGGCCTGAACACTTACCTTCCTACTTTTAAAGATCGCGCGTCCCGAGAAGCCGTCGAGGAGGCTCTCGGGAGTCGCGGGCTGTGCTGCAGCCGCGGGGCTGAGCAGACGGGGATACCTGCCGTGCTGCAGGCAAAGTCTGCCCAACCGGAGACTCGGCACCCGTGTGCTGAAAGCCAAACCTGCAGCAGCTGCAGGGTACCCAGTCCTGTTTAGGTCATAACTTCCCCTCCGTTTGAAGAAAAGTTCCATTGCTTAATTAGGGTTTCCCTTGGTTGGTCTAGAAATGGCTCTTGGGTAGAAGAAGGGCTCAGACCTCTGTTCTGCTCCACTGGACAAGGAGCTTGTGCCGATGCTCCAGCCCTAGTTAGTTCTTTGGGCTCCACTGATTCACACTGTGACCCCGAAACCCCCCAGCCTGAAGCTGTCTGTCGTTCTGGTGCAGAAAAGTCACCTCATTTCCCAGGAGGACAATGTCTGCTGGGAGTAACAAATTTCTCTTCTTAAGAACTAGAGATGCTTTTTCTTGTTGCAGCATTCTTCATTATAGCTGAGGTTTTAGCTAGAGGAAAAGGTCATTTTTTGGTGAGATAGAGACTATTGTTAACAAAGAAAAAAACAAAAATAAAAAAAAAACCAACCTATAGATTTATTGCATGTCAATACAGTAACATAAATTGACTGAAAGAGGCAGGAATAAACTTAAATGTTACTCTGAAAAGATAACAAAAATACACAATGGTGTTTACTGTATTCGGATGTAAACAGTTATCTGTAAGCAGTTCATTAATAGTCTTTGGGAAATATGTTTTTCTTAGTTAAGAGCAGAAAAATCCTGATACGCATGATTCTTTCAAAAAGGCCTACATTTCAAAGTAGGCAAGATGAGGAATTAAAATAAAATGCACAATTAGAAAGTTTCAGAACCTGAAATGTTTATTCCCTGTGAAATCTAAGTTATTTCAAAATATTTCTTCTTCTGAATCAGAAAAAAATAGTTGCAAACATGAATTCATTTTGGCTTAAACTGGAAGATTAGTTTCCTTTAGGATTTTTGTTAAGCTCTGCATTTTTTATGCAGAACAATCTATGCAGGAACATAAACTTTCTAAGGAAAATTTCCTTTTTTTCAGAAAATAAATATTGTCAGAAATAATTGACAGAAAATATGCGAGCAGTTCGGTAAATAACTGCCCTCAATCGCCACCCATGTTCTGCACGTATAACACGTGAGGTTGGTCAGTTAATTTTATCTGTACGAAGGCACAACCTGCTGGGGCGTGCATTTGGGAGGGACAAGCTGCGGATGCCACAGCTCCTCAGGGACAAGGGGCCCGGGACACGCGTCGCTCCTGCCGCTCTGTCCCGCGTGTGCCGGTTCCGCGCCCAAAACCTCTGCAAGTGTCCCCAGATGTGGCTCAGCCGCCGGGAGGGGCCGCGCGGGGGCACGGGGACAGGGCAGGGGGGCGCGGGACAGAGCGCGCTGCGAGGGCTGAGCACGAGCCGTGGGTTCTGACTGATGGGGAAGGCAGTAATTTCATGCCGTGGTTCTGGCTGTGGCTGCACCCTGCTGTTAATTACTGCTGGTCGTTCATCGCATTGTAGTTATACAGTGGGTTGTAATAAAGGGAGGTTGGGGAAGTCCGTGTGTTCAGGGAAACCGCTGAAGAGAAGTCTCTTTAGAGAGACCTTTATTCGTATTGATCGCACGCCTCAGCGCTGTGAAGCTGGTTTAAGGAGAGTATCCAGTCGGAAACCATCCGGCGGCGGCAGGGACAGCTGGAAACCAGAGCTGCCTACAGGAGGGACACTCGCTGAGGAAACCCGAGGCTGCTGCCCAACGCCAACACTCCGTACCGTGAACGTGCTGGCTACAGCAGGACAAGGACACTCATGCTAATATTTTTTTTCAATGAACATGTGCAATGGAGAATCATAATAAAAAGGCTCATAAAACTGCATAGTTTCACTAATTCCAATTTCTCCGGGCTCCACACACCCTCTGAGCCGCTGGCCTAATGCATTTTTGCATTGAACTGAGTCCGAGAAATTGGATCTCGGAGGTGCATTTCTTATTAATGATGGTGCAGTCCCTGGGCACCGAGAATCCACATAACTCTCCTCATTTCGTCTCATTTTAAAAGCAGAGCATCATCAGGTCCACAGTTTAAAGTCATGGGTAAATTTTAAGATGTATATACTACACACAAACAGAAATATGCAAATATAAATATAAATAAATGTTCAAATATATATTATAAATCTTTATTCTTTTTCTTTATTATCCCTTTGAGTGATTGTAAATGTGAGTTGGTGTCCTGGCCAAAATCATGACAGCTGGTCAACCTTACTGACATGCGTAGCTGCAGAGTGAAATCCCAAATTATCAACAATCTGCCTGGGGATGACAAAGGTCTGCATTTTATTTGTCACCCATGTACTGAACTTGCGTTTTACTGACGGGCACCTGCAGCCACCCTGCTCTCAGCTGGCTGGTACCTGTTAGGAGCGTGGTCCTGGAACGTTCTGCAGTGTCAGGGACTCATTAAGTCCTTCATTTGGTTGTGTTTTGTAATGCTTTCCAAATCAGGGCTTACCCTGACGCTTGAGCACTGCAGCGTCAAACCCCTGGCCTCGGGGCAGTTACACTTGTGAACGCTGTCTAGATATCCGCCTGGGATGGGTCACTGGGATACGGCGCTTCCAGAGTCCCTCTTCTGCACCATCTACAGAGCGCCACTGGAGCACTGGCAGCGTCTCTGCTGGCACCAGCTGAGCCAGCGCCACCCGGATACAGATCACGATATTTTTATCTTTCCCCTCCCATTGGTTTGAAAGTGGCCTTTTGTTCACTTTGTATTAACGTGCTAACAAAATGCAAAATATTATTAAAATCTCTTTCCTTTTGCCTGCACACAAAAGAAAGTCTGGTACTTTTTTACGGCGGTTGTTTGCAGAATTATCTCTTTAAGTAACAGGGACAGATAAGATCACATTTCCTGAGGCACCAGCACTACATGGCCCACTTGGAGCCCCAAAAAGATAAATACTCTGCATTAGCAGAGGGAAATAAAACTGAAGACCATGAATTTGGATTAACGAAAAGAGTAGGGAACCGTTCTATGATGAGAGTTCTGTTGGGCAGAAACACCAGTGACTGCAACTCCCATTATTTGCAGCATTTAATTTTACATTTCAGTAAATAGATAGAGTGATAGTGTTCAGCGCTGGGCATAGTTAGAAAACGGAATAATTGCAGTGCTATTACATTCTGGGTCTGATGGGTATCACTTCATAACTGGAAATTAACTATCTGCAGCATTACTTTTCTACTTGAAAATATTGCCATCCACAGAGTCATGTCCTTTAGAATCTATATATGAAAAATATTAATGCATCTTGTTTACTTTTTTCCTTTCAATTTGTCATAGGCCTCTTTTATTGTAGCCAAATAAGAATTCTTTACATAGAGTTTTATTCTTTTACTTTTCATCGGTTTTATTTTAATGGTCTTCCAAGTACTTTTTCCCTGGGATAAGCGGGAATTTTCTTGCAGAGCTACTTTTCTGTTATATCTGTTCCAAACCTTTATCTGTCTACACCTTCCTGAGGTTTTGCAGGTGATTACGGCAGGTGCAGGCAAAGCTTCTGTCGGGCTGGGGAGAGCAGTACCCAACCACTCCTTCCTCTATATCATGGGTTTTTCTTCAGCTGAAAACAGAACACTTTTTCAGAGCTGTGCTGAGAAGGGTGAAATTTATTGCTGAAATATCAAGTATTATCTTGTGGAAAAATCATAGTTCTTCTGCGGCAGGTTGAATTTCCACCAGCTTTTACATCCTAAAATCTTTGTTGCTCCTTCAAGTGGTATTTCACCTTTTCTGGAAGTGGACTTTCATTCCATGCAGATATTTGTGAAATGAAAATTGCCAGTTTCTCCCAAGTCTCCCATCTCCGAGACGGGCTTTCTGCAAGGACCAGCAATTTCAGATAAAAGCAACGAATGCTGCACTTCAAAATGTTATAACAGCTCAGGGAAGAAAAAGAAACAAACAGGAAAAAAAGTCAAACAATACACTCAAAGCTATTTGAAGAAATGGCTAGGCAATGATTTTTTAGCTATTGAAAGTCATAAAAGTCATAATTTTTTCATCTGTGTTGAAATAACTGCACAAATACATGGTAATAGGGGTCGGGAGTGGCCGACGCTCTGCTGGCGTGGAGCAGCAGCGGGACGGGCTCCGCGTTCCCCTGCCGTCCCGCAGCTCCGTGCCCGTCTGCCCTGCAGAGGCTTGTCCGCAGCATGGAGTGCCGGAAGGAACCCAACCGGTGAGGGCAGGAAAGGTCTAAAGAAGCAAACACCAGTGGCTGCTGTGCAGTAAGCAACTGTGGGGCACGGCGAAGGGTGGTTTTCCCCCTCCCCACCGTCACCGCAGCTCGGGCAGCTCCTGGAGGCAGCTCTCCTGGGAGCAATGCGTCCGTGTTGGGTTTCTCCCAAAACACATCCATTTCCCCAGGCTTTGCTGTCCACGGTTGTGCTCTGCAGGGCAAGGGACAAAGCGATGATGTCCCCTAAGGGAAGCTCCTCTGTCGCATAGCCGCAGCGCTGGAGGTGGGACGTGCTGATGCGGGGGCACTGCGCCACTTCCAGCCTGTTTCACCAAACACGGTAATCAGTGGAAGATGGTGACACTGTGGACCTGCTCAAGCCTACCCCCATGACAGATTATACTTAAATAGTCTTCAACCCTGTGTTTGCTGGCAACGCGCTTCGGGGTGTTGCGATGCTGCTCCAGCCCACGCACAAGGTGGAGGGTTGTTATTCTGTCCCCAGCTGCCACCGCTGCAGCGTCACCCAGTGCTGCCTCAGCCTGCACGGCCCCCGCGGGGCTGCGAGAGCGGGTTTCTCATGGGTAGTCGGGGGGACAGGGGTGTCCATGAGGGCAGCCGAGCCAGCAGCAGGGCGGCAGTGACCCCCAACCACGCTGCAGCCCCCTGGCACCCAGGTTGGGACGGGGCAGTGGCAGGGACAGGGACAGACAGGGACAGGCTCCATCACCGCCTGGCCAGGACAGCCAGCAGGCCAGGTCCACAGCCCCTCCAGGGGCTGCAGCACACCTCCTCATTTCCTAATGACCATAATTACCACCAACAAGCCGGAAAACAAGGGCTGACAATGAACAGTCTTCAAAAGCCAGACGGCTTTCACGAGACACGGGTGCAGAAAGAGTACGTTTGGGTCTGCGTGCCCCCCTTGGGTGACGAAAACTTGCCTAAAAATCCACGTCAGGCTCAGTCCAGCTGCGGTAGGAAACACGTGGCACAAACACAGAGTCCCTGTTCGGAGCAGGAACTCTCAAAAAAAGCCCCAAACAGCAAAGAAAACCGTGAGCACTGTCAGCATTAACTAATGCTGTTTATGGAGATGTCTTTTTAAGCTTAGCATTTTATTTTTTCCAAATACTTCTGTTGGTAATTTGAAATGCATTACTTCTGTTAAATTTCCCACTAAGAAGCTCATGTCCTAAAATGTCCAGGGAAATGAGAGACACAAGGACTATACATACAGTGGTAGAAAAGTTCTATTTAAACTTCCAAGCAACCATCCAAGGAGACTGTTCGGAGGACGCTCTCCCCTGAGCCTGCTACAAGCTATTTCAAATTCAGCAGCTCCACGGCACATTCAAAATAAACACTGGAAAGAAAAAGAGATGAAAAAACTCAGAAATCTGCCTTCCAAAAGGCAAAAAACTGTTGCAAAGTTCTTTCTAGCCTATATAAAAATATTTCACATCACTACTCCGACTCATGAGAAACACTGGCAGAAGCCTCCAATTTAACCTTTCAGAAAATGCTGTTTCATTAAAAAAGCATCTGCAGGGAATATATCAATATAGGCAAAACTATTTAGGGAAGAATATGTGAAACAAACTATTTTTGTAAGAAAGGAATGATGCAAATTTATAAATACTGTGCAGAATCACACTAGCTAAAATCTAAAAAAATTTTAAATAGGGTTTATCAATATGATTCTTTTAATCAACAAAATGTGATTATGTCTCATTTTTGTATATACCCATATATAAAAATTCATAGATGTATGAATTTAATGGAAAGGTATATGTTTCAGTTCTGATTCAGAAAGAAAAAAATGTTGTAAATGTGGGAAATTTCTGTAGACAAACACTGAATTTCCAAAAGCTTTTTCCTGCAGACCCAAGCCTAGATTTTTGTGAGATGCATTTTCTATTGCTAAATGTTACCGTTAAGATTATCTTGCTGCACACTTTCATAAATTGCAAATTAACTTGTCTGTGAAGTCAACAATAGGTTTTTCTGTCTGTGGACTGCAGTGGGCCAGCAGCGTAATGAAAACAAGGGCTAACGTTGCACATTTGTACTTGGAGTACATACGCTTTGAGGAATTTTTTTTAATTTTCCTTTGAAAAGATCTCTGGGAGACAATCATCTGATTAAGGAAGGAAAACGCAGCGGGGGGGGGCAGGATGCTCCTTGGCTGGGTCAGTGTCCTCCTGCCGGCCGGGCTGCGGTGGGATGATGCGTGATGGGACCGAGCCGTTCACACGGTGGGTTCTTCCGAGCAAATCCATCCCCAGGCCAAGTGTGAACCTGTCCTGCCTGTCCCCTCTTTGCGGGTAGCGGGTGTCTGCCGTGGCATGCCCCCAGCTTTTGGAGAAGAGCCAGTTGCTATATCAACAGAGCCGGCTAAAGGAGCTCCAAAATATCCTCTCCTTTACATCAGGTGTCAGTCCATGTCTAATGACTCCTCCAAACCAAAGCATTGCTCAGGTCACAGAATCATAGGATGGTTAGAGTTGGAAGGGACCTTAAAGGCCACCCAGTGCCACCCCCTGCCCTGGGCAGGGACACCTCCCACCAGCCCAGGCTGCTCCAAGCCCCGTCCAACCTGGCCTTGAACCCCTCCAGGGATGGGGCAGCCACAGCTTCTCTGGGCAACCTGGGCCAGGGGCTCACCACCCTCACGGCAAACAATTTCTTCCCAATATCTCATCTCAGTCTCCCCTCTTCCAGTGTAAAACCATTCTCCCTCATCCCATGGCTCCCCTCCCTGATCCGGAGTCCCTCCCCAGCTTTCCTGGAGCCCCTTTAGGGACTGGCAGGGGCTGGAAGGTCTCCCCGGAGCCTTCTCTTCTCCAGGCTGAACCCCCCCAGCTCTCTCAGCCTGTCCTCACAGCAGAGGGGCTCCAGCCCTCCCAGCATCTCCGGGGCCTGCTCTGGCCCCGCTCCAACAGCTCCGTGTCCTTCTGCTGTTGATGGCCCCAGAGCTAGACGTGTGGTTCAGCCCCTCCTGCCAAGGCCATGGCTCTGTGGTGGTCCCGGCGGCGAGCAGACCCCGGGAGCAGCAGTGATGGTGCCCGGGCACGGGGCAAATGGAGGAGCTGCTGCTGCGGCCCTGCAGGATCTCACCCTGCAGCTCTGCCATGGCAGCGAGGTGCAGAGTAATGTGGCGGAGAAACCAGTCTCACGTATTTAAAAAGTTCTAATTGCTGTATTTTATCCGACCTTGATAGTAGGAGCAGATGGCTTGTTTTGTATAACAACATATTGAAAAATAAGTCTCAGAAATAATTAGTGTCATAAATAAATTTCTCTGCTTTGGGGCTCTGGGATTGATTAGATAAAAGTCTTGGCAGCAATGATTGTCATAAAGATGAAAAAGCAAAACTTTACCCTTCCAGCAGTAAATACCAGTTGTGTGGCCATAACTGCATTCGCCAAAGTGGGTTTCGTTGCCCCTCGGAGGCAGGAGTTCCAGCGCACCGACAGCGCAGCCCGGCGCCTGCTCTGCCCGGCTGGGAGCACCGAGCTCGGCCATCGGGGCTTTGCGCTGCTCACGGACATTCCCGCCTCCAGGGAGACGCGAGAGGAGCGTTGGGCAGAGCCCTGCAGAAGAGCAGGAGCGCGCCTGGGTGCCATTGCCCGTCTGCGGAGTCAGCAGCATCCCCAAACCCCAGAGCCCACGGCCGCCCCGTCAGGCATTTTCTGATTACTTTTGGTGACTTGAAAACTTTGAGACAAAAAGAAACCAGGATGAGAGTAAAGGATATGTTCTGGATGTATTGATTAGGCAGTTACCCATACACAGCTGAATATCATAAAAATTTCCTTTGAAGTCCCTGAATTTCCATTTAATCCTACATCTCCAGGATTTCCTGGAGCCTGGTTTGGCTTTGCCAGATCAAAGGTCCCGTATATTGGCCTGGATTCTTGCAACCAGAAATGCCGATTCACCTGCTGGTTCGGGTGAAAGGTTCTGCAGTTTCCAGCGCTGAGGGGCCGACAGCTGCAGGCACCGGAGAAACAGCCTCGCAGAGGAGAATTGCAGCATTCCCACTTACCACAGAATAGCCAGAAATAGCTCAGCACAAGGTTTTCTCTGTAGTAGATCAGACGAAGGGTATTAAAGAGCTCCATGGTATCTGTGTGAGAGAGAAAATTAAAAACAAAGAAATAAAGGTAATTGGTGGCTGAAGCGGTGGTGTGACACGGGGCTGCTGCTCCCCCCGGGGCCCGAGAACCTCTGGGATTTATTGGTGTCGTTTCATCTTTCTTTGAAGTGGTTTCCCCGCGCAGCTAACATCAAAGACAGACATCTCCTGTTCCTTTATTTCTTAAAGGGTCGCAGAAGTAGGGGACTAACAGCCATCAGTAACACCGATTTATTCCCGAAATCCCCTATGACATCAAAGGAGGACGATTCCCTTTCCAGCGCAGCTGAGATCACCGTGTGCTCTCTGGCTGCCGGAGGAGAGGGGCCACGCCGTGTCCTGCCCCCGCGGGGCTGCCCTCGCTCGGGGCAGGCTGGGGCCAGCGGGACGGACGGAGCCCCGTGCCCCGTGGAGCCGCCGCTGCCAAGGGCAGCTGCCCGCCGGGAGCTGGCTGGGCTGCGAACGCGACTCACAGCTCGCCCCTTTGCCAGCTCTGCACGTCCTTTCCTTCACCCAAACTCCTCCCAAATAAGTGACCTGCATTACTCCAGACTCCTCCCAAATAAATGACCTGCATTACTCCAGACTCCTCCCAAATAAATGACCTGCATTACTCCAGACTCCTCCCAAATAAATGACCTGCATTACTCCAGACTCCTCCCAAATAAATGACCTGCATTACTCCAAACTCCTCCCAAATAAGCAACCTGCAAACTACTTTTTCCTCATCAGCCCCAGCGCTGTTACATCCACACTCAGACTCGGGGACGGCAGGGGGAAATGTAGGCTGCCACGGCCTCACCGACCTGGGGAAGGTGGCCGTGCTCCCGTCCAGCCCCGCATCCGCGCTGGTTGTATTTCATCTCCACGGTAGGTTTTTGGGACAGAACTATCTTTAGCCTGGATACCCCAATGGACTCCTCATTGCCCACGCGTGGTTTGCACACCGGAGCAGCGACACAGCCGTGTCCGTACTCACAGCACCCTCTGCCCTGGGTTTCGGGGTGCCCCAGCCCCCCACCGGTGCCCGCCAGCAGCCGGGCTCCCAGACCCCCCCACGGGTCCACGGCGGGCGCCGGACTGTCCTCAGCCAGCGGCCGGCAGGGACGGGGTGACGCCGGAGTACGGGATGGGTGCTTGCCGGGTACCTCACACACTGCCGCCTGCTTTCACGGACCCAAGTGTAATTAAGAAAGACACGCCTGAACGGTAGTCAGAAGGAAATAAAAAATTATTAGACAGTTTAATATACTGACTGCTGTTCCTGCCTGCCACTGCCAGAGCTATTCTGGTACGTGGACACAATAAAAAAAAACAACTATCAGCACTGAAAACTGATGAAAAAAATGCAAAATATTTCTTATCACAGGTGGTTGCTTTAGATTATTTATCACAACAAGATTTCAGAGGGTCTCCTGGGGACCTACCATCCTCAGATACTCACAAACCAGTATTAATTCCAAACATTATTAAGACACATTTAAAGCCCTTATTAAATGCAATCAAGTCTGATTTAGAAAGACTGGGAAGGTAAACATAATTAAAATGAACACACTGCCTGGAATATAAATTCTTTTTCATCCAGCATTTGAGAGTCATATTGTGAGAAAATTAATAACCTTAAGCAGTATTTTTTTTGTGGCCCACTGAGAAAACATAAGGTTTGGTTACCCTTGTTAAAAACTTTACAGATTCTTTTGAAGAGGGATCCTGAATCCTAAATATGACTTTACAAATGCGGTGCTTCCTCCCTGGGATGCTAGAGCACATAGTGCACTTCAGCGGAAAGCTTCAGGATGACTTTAATTGAGAGTCACCAGAAAAGGAGAAGAGAAAGAGAAGGAAAAAGTGAAACTTACTGCATCGTCTTTCCACCGCTGTATCCAAGCCACACGCACGCACAGCCCACATCGCAGGTTGCTGCAGAGCAAATATGGGAGGTGTTTTCTGAAGGCTTTGGTGAGAAGGAGGGGTGCAGGGCCAGGGCAGGAGCAGAGGCTGTCACCACCTCAGCCCGCAGCGCCACCAGCCAGCCATCACCCACAGCCTACGGCGGACCGTGCGGGGACCAAGGAGCGCTCCCAGGATCACCGACACGATGATTTCAAGTAATTTTGAAGGGGGCCAAGGACAGAGAGGGCTGGTGGGAAGAGAGTGGACCCAGCCAGAGTCATCCAGTGCACGACTGCCCTTCCCCAGCCTCGGCTTCTGACGGGGTGGGATGCCCCGAGGAGCACGGAGCAGACACCAGCAGGAGGAGATGCTCTGCTCCGCTCTGCCCGCGGCCGCCGTGCCCGACTCCCATGGCCCGTGACCCTTCGCGTTCGATACTGCCACCAGCGACCCTGCGGCCACCGCTCTGCCCTGCGGAGAGTGGAGAGCGCTGAACGACATTGCAAGGTGGAGGCTGATCAAGCCCAACGGAAAGCCGTAGATGCTGCAGGCTCTTTGACCATCAGCCCATGTCACGGCCAGGCCTGGATGATGAGATTCACAGTCAAGTTTTTCCTGAGCGATTTGTACTATTGTTTTCGTTTTCTTGTTTATAAAATAGGCAAGAGTTGGCAGATGGCGGTGAAGGCAAACAAATCTACTTCCAGTGGAAAACAAGTTAATTTCTTCGCTTTTGTATTTTTTGTAAAGTTATTTTCTTGAGAGCTGTTAGATACAAGGCAGTAATCCCTCCTTAATCCATCATAATGCCATTTGTTGAAAGTCCTGTTTTCACTGCTAATTGTGTTTCTGGAGCTAAACCTTGACACTTTCCATCAGCCTGGTTTTCAAGGGAGTGCAACAAGCGCAGTTTAATCTTCCAAAGCCGGTTTAACTCCTCTGCGGTGACCACAGCCCACAGCGGGGTTTGCCCCTGGGCCGACCCGCTCCTGGTATGCAGGATCTGGTTACAGAAAAGGTAATTCCTTCCTAAATCCCCTGTGTACAGAGCTCCCAAAAGTCTGAGGTGATTAATTTTCAAAAAAAAAAAAAAAAAAAAGAAAAAAAAGTGTTAAATCAATAATTGTGATGTCTATGGGAAGGGAAGGGATCATGAACACTATCCAAAGTTGGCTTCCTAAAATGTGCTTTACATTGTGTTCCTTCTTGAGAAAAAACCTTTAACATTAAAGATTCTCTCAAAGGAAAACATCAGGAAAAGCGAGTAAAAGAGTGCAGATAAACCCACCATATCTGTGTATTTAATCAAGGACTTAGGATTTCACATTTGCAAATATTAATTTAACCTCCTCTTCAGGAATCCAAAAATGTAGCATACTCATGTGTAACTGTCCCGCTGCGTGTAAAATGTGCCTTTCATGTCTTAAAATCAACTTTTCTATCATGCATGTCCCAGTCTCACGTTGCTGTCTGTGCTGATGCAGGTGATGAGACACCCTCTCTCAGGCTTGAAGGAGTACGTGCATGTTACAAAAATAACGCGAGACAGAGACTTTCTAGAAATTCCCCTCCCCAACTAGGGAAAAACTTCTCTTTTTCTAATGATACAGGGGAAAAACACTTCCCTTTTTCCAGAACACATGCCATGAAAATCATCTATCATTTCTTTCAGTTTTTCACACCCATTTCTAAGCAAAGGTGACTCTTTATTGCTTCTTTGATTTCAAGGAACGCTTTCTGCAGACTCGCTCCTGGGTTCTTCTTTTACCCCCATTGATTTTCCATTATTTGGCTTGAACTGTTTCTTGTTATCTGAGGTCAGTGGTGAGTTTTGCTTAAAAATTTATATCACTGTATAGCTTTTGTTTCTTTCTGCTTTATATCCAGTTCCGTCTGCGTTGTTGGAAGTGTTTCTTGCTGGCTCTTTCTCCTCTCTCTATTACTTTTGCTTTAGTTTTATTTTTTGTTCCTTGCTTTATTTGTCTTTCTGTATTTTCATCTCTGACGTTCTTTTTCTATCTTTTGTTTCTTTTTCTTTTTTTTTTCCTTCTGTGTTCCTCTCTCTGTTCTTCCTTTTTCCCTTCCAACTTTCAGAAGCGAAGATGTACTCTTGCCCCCCAAATCAAGCCCATTTCTGCCTGCACAGACCGGTGCCCCCACCCCACCACACACCCCCCGCCTGGACCCTGCTGCTGGGAGACAGTGGGAGGCTCTGCCGTAAATAAGGGGGGGCTACAACCCGACTGCATTTACCTTACAAAATAAACGGAATTGCTTCAGGGCTATTTCGTTAGAACTAAGGCTGCATTTGTTTTGAAACTTTCCTTTTCTCCTTTTTGTACCTACTTCCCACGTCTGGGCGTGCGATCACTGGGAGAGCGTAATAGCGTGTATGAATCACCTTGTTTTCATGAGGTCCCAGAATAGCATTTGTAGCAATTAAACTTGGATTGAACCTGACTCCTTTCTTTTGCCTATGGCAAAGCTAAACCACGGATGCCAAACAAATTTGCATTAATGAGTTATTTTCTTGTGAGGAAGAAAATATAACCTTTTTTGGTTGTCGCTATGCACATGCATGTTTTGAGAAAGCAACAGCTTACATTGCCTAATTATGCCAAAATAACGCAGCGAGGAGGGGCAGACGCCAATTAACTTTATTTAATGCCAGTTATCAGTGAGCAGGGGCAGGGCTGGTGCTGCAGACAGGCTTCTGCGCCGAGAGATGCCTCTGGCCGCAGCTCCGCAGGACGGAGCCGCTCTCGCCCACAGCGGCCACGGCCGGTGCCCAGCAGCGCCCGGGCTCCTGCCGAGACACTGAAAATCCATTTGTAGTGCTCACGGCGTGTAACATAACGTGGCACCCACTCTGAACCCGAAGATCCCATCAGCAGGCTAATTGCCTGCTGTGTGTATACTAAACAGGAAAAAAAAAACCCAAAACCAGTATTGCAGTCATGCTCATTTGATTTCACAATGAGAAAGCTTTTTTGAAATGCAATTACATTTTAATGAGTTAAGGATATAAATGCATGAAGTGAAAATTCTCGAGTAACAGGATTTCGCCTATTCCTACAAGCGGGAGCAGCCCGCACACCACGTGCGAGTGCTGCGGGCATGAGCTCATGAGTGATTTCCATCGCCGTGGCCATAATGCTGCAGGTGTAATTAAATGCAAGCAAAAACAGACACAGCTGAGACTGATGAAAGGTTTTTCCATATGCTTTGGGATAAGCCTGTGTTTCCTCCGTATTTCTCTTCTCATTTTCTTCCCAGAAAAGCAGTTCTTGTGGCCAATTGTTCCCAGTCACAACTTTTCTGTGTTTGGTGAATATTGATGCGATGCCACTAGTTCTTATAATGTCTTTTCCTGTGAATATCAAACCTTCTTAGTACCGGATATTTTTAGTAATGAATGTGATGGCTTACTACTGTTGTCATTTCTGTGCTTGAAAAAAAAAATAAACAGAACATCGAAGTGTTCAACTAGGACATCGAAGTGTTCAAGGCCAGGCTGGACGGGGCTTGGAGCAACCTGGGCTGGTGGGGGGTGTCCCTGCCCAGGGCAGGGGTGGCCCTGGGGGGGCTTTGAGGTCCTTTTGAACTCTAAGCATTCTGTATCTTCCTGCTGGAGGACTTTGAGCAATGATTATGTTAGGTGACACTGATAGTTCTGCTGGTTCCGAGATACTTACCCCATCAGGTGCCGGCTGGACTCCTTTGGGAGCAATTTAAGTCCTTAAGCACTATTCTGACTGAGCAAACAGAAAGCTTTGAAGCAAGAAATTCCTGTGCCATAGGTGTGTGTTAGCAACAGCTAATGAGGTAGGATCGGATAAAACAAAGTACGCTGTGTGTTCAGTCACAGTTATTCAAGTCTGAAGAGAAAAATCAATGCTGGGCTGAAATATCAGCTGTCAGGCTCCATAGGTACGCCGGCTGCAGAGGGCTGGATGGAAAAGAGACAGATGGGGTGGTGTCAGCGTGCTTCCAGAGGCTCCTCCGGCATCCCTCGCAGCAAAGGCAGTTTGTTGCATGGAGGAGAAAAATGGGGAAATCCACTGACTTTTTTTCTTACATGCCTTCTTAAAAACAACCCAGTGTAGAAGTACGGCTGCAACATCCATCAAATAGCTTCTTGACAAATGAATTAATGGAAGTCCTTCGGCTACTCGCCCTCAACATGTCAAGTGTTTTAAAGTCCTCTAAATACTAATGGAAGAAAACCTGTGTTTAGTGTTAAACTGAGCTGTCCCCTGCATGTTATTTTTCTCAAGTGAGAGTAGAAAAATAAAATAATAAAGGGGGCACATGCGTTACTACTCTTACAGGTCTCCAGGACTCCCTGAGAGTTGGAAAAGCTTTTCACTCTTGCTGCAAAGTGTGAGTGATTCTTTGACCTAATTTTTAATTTATAATTTGTCCTTTGGCTCATTTAGAAATATGGAGGGAGAGGAACCAGAGGTAATTGGCATTTGTAGGTGCATTTATTATACAAAAATATTAAGTATTAAGCCCTCTCTAGATCCTGACTTTGCCAGAGGTACGTGGATAAGATGGGACGGTCTGACCCACACCAGTCGCAGCTTTGTCTGAAGTCCGTGCCAGGTCCTTCGTCCCAGGGCTCTGTCACGGCTCGCTGGGCTGTGTCTGCACCTCGTGGAGGTGAGAGGACAGACGTCTCTTGTCCCTCCTGGGTGCTCTCAGCACTGAGATGGCTCCCTCTGAAATCTCCTTGCTGGTGACTGGAGACATCTTGTACCTCTGCTTGACGCACCGTGCATCCACAGGCAGACATTGCCATACCATGCCATATCCATGCCGTTGGTTCATCTGCCCCTCGCTGTCGACGAGAATGGAGTGCTGCAGACGTCCTGCCCACCAGAGCCATCGCAGTCGGCACTGGCCTGCTTGTTCCTCATCTCCACTGACATCAACAACAAGCAGATAAATCTAGTTACCAAACATACACCGAGCGACAGAAGTGAGATAAAAGACATATTCTGATCTCACCATTTTCCCCTCCTTCTGCAACTTTTTTCCCCCTCCAGACTCCACTGCCTACTCTGCAGACAGGGAACCTGTACTGAGAAGAGGTTACAGACAGAGGAGGGGGAATGTATGTGCTTGGAGCTGAAACAGGGCAGAAAAAAAAGCAAAGAAGAGCTGCTTCAGAGAAAAGTGCAATGTTACTCAGAAGTAAGGTCATCTGTGGTCTTTTCACCACACTTTTGGTTTCACTCAAGATGCTTTTTGCTAGTGGCTGTCTTAATTCCTGGTAGATGAGAATGCTGTTCTTCAGAAGTCTTTATCAGTAACTATAGAAACTCTGGTTTGCCCTAAAATCATGCTTATTTCTTGCCCTGAACAATTTAATGCAGTAGCAAGTTCCCCCAGCAAACTGCAGACTGTGCAAAATGTAATTTGAATTTTATGTATTGTCTTTTGGCCTCTGACACATCTCTTCAAGCCCTACATGTTTTAATTGCTTCTATCACATTCCCCTTCTCCTTGGGAGACATGGCTTATTGTCATGAGCCATCTTCAGATTCTGCCAAGTTCTCATGTGTCCTTCAAGACCTGCAGACACGAAATGCAGAAGCAGCCACGAGCAGCACACAGGGCTTCCATTTACATTTAGCTGGTTGTAGGACGGAAGGCAAGTGTGTGTGCAAGGACGAGGGCAGAAGGAATTGGTGGGGCAAGAAAGACCAGTCATCAGGCTGGAGGAGGCATCATGGGGGATGAAGGGATGGAGACCAGCCCTGCGGAGAAGGACTTGGGGGTGTTGGTGGGTGAGAAGCTCAACACGCGCCGGCAACGTGTGCTGGCAGCCCAGAAACCCCCCCTCAGCCTGGGCTCATCCCCAGCAGCGTGGGCAGCAGGGCCAGGGGGGGATTCTGCCCCTCTGCTCCGCTCTGTGAGACCCCCCTGCAGCGCTGCCTCCAGCTCTGGGGCACCAACAGCAGAAGGACACGGAGCTGTTGGAGCGGGGCCAGACGAGGCCCCGGAGCTGCTGGGAGGGCTGGAGCCCCTCTGCTGTGGGGACAGGCTGAGAGAGCTGGGGGGGTTCAGCCTGGAGAAGAGAAGGCTCTGGGGAGACCTTCCAGCCCCTTCCAGTGCCTAAAGGGGCTCCAGGAAAGCTGGGGAGGGACTCTGGAGCAGGGAGGGGAGCCATGGGAATAGAGGGAATGGGTTTACACTGAAAGAGGGGAGATTTAGATGAGATCTGAGGAAGAAATTTGTGTCTGTGAGGGGGGTGAGCCCCTGGCCCAGGTTGCCCAGAGAAGCTGTGGCTGCCCCATCCCTGCTCTGAGCAAGCTGGTCTGGTGGGAGGTGTCCCTGCTCATGGCAGGGGGGTTGGACTCGATGGCCTTTAAAGGTCTCTTCCAACCCAAACCATTCTGTGACTCCATGATTATTCTACATTGTCAAGAATATCCTGGTAGAGGAATGAGTTTTTGAGGAAAGATGAAAATAAGGCCATTTGATCTACTTGATTAGCACAGAAGGTACTCTGTGTGTGTGCTTTAAAAACATGGGAAGAGAAGATAGCACAATCAATTCCGGTAAATGGGAATCACACAGCTAGATCACCGCCCCTCTGGGGATTTACTTTCTTAGTTCTGTTAATGCACAAACCAGGAGCACTCCGGCTGCCTCGCAGTGTCAGTAAACAGCACGGTGAGCCGTCTACCCCATCTCGCGTGCAAAGCATCAGCTTAAGGTAACTGACGTTATGCATATTCCTGACAAGTCTCCATTAATTCCCATATGAAGCCTCCATTTTAATTAAATTTGTGAGCCGTGTTAGACTGGTAGTCACTGGGTTCAAACGGTAATCACTGACTGTGCTATTTATTATGCAGAAAAGGCTGTTCCAGGGAGGAAAGATATTGCAAGTACTCTTTGCATTTCAGATGAAGAGAAGAAGCTGATGGAGACACTCTGCGATAGATGTGCACAAACACACACCCCGGAATGGAGCAGGAGCAGAGACCAGCGTTATTCCTCTGTCTGTAACCTTCCTGACCACTTTTGTAAGTGCTTACAATTCTGTATTAAAAATAGCAGGCACGCAGGGTTCCCCCGCGGCCCTTGTGAAAGACTCATGCGAGCACCAGCAGCGGCACCGACCCCGCGGCTCGCAGGTGGGCGGCTTTTCGGGGAATACTTTGGTCCAGTGGCCTTTTTCATGGCTGCATCCGACAGCTCCCTTACGTCCTTCTCCACATCTCTGTCCTTCCCGAGGATCTCCAGGTTATGGCAGAGGTAACAGCTATTGCTGGTAAGCGCCTGTGCTTTGTACAGGTGGGTGTCACCTGCAGCTGTCACTGCTGTTCTCAGGTCACCATTACGCCTCAATGACATTCTGATGCGTTCTAACTCCAATCAGCAACTGCATTGCAACTTTCCTCATCAGCAGGTTAAGCTCAACGTCTGTCTTTTAGCACCAGAATCACTCACAACAATACTACGATGTTTTCGAAGACCTACTGTGAGAAACTTTACTCTTCACACCCAGCAACCTGCTGTTACCTCTTCCTTACCTTGTTCCAGATCAATGAGGCTCAGTTTTCTCCAACCTAACCAGTAATATGCTTTCCTGAAGTCCAAGGAAAGTCCGTTTGCTTAGAAAATTAGTTGTTCTGTCAAAGCAAGCTGTCAGGTGCAGGATATATCTCTTCTAAAAGGTTGCTGTATTTTCTTCCAGCCACTCTTGCTTTTTAACTCTGCCTTCAATAATAGTTTGTTGGCTTGCAGGCTCTTGAAAAACAGATTAACAAATTGACAGCTGTATACTTTTTTTCTAAAGGCAATGCAAGGGTTTTATAATTGTACAATCTCAGTTGATTCTGGACCAAACCTAAGAAACCTGCCATGAAGTGGGGGGAAGCTGCCTCAGGTCATGTACAATGGGGCCGGGCAGGAAAGGCTGAAATCCCAAGCCCGCAAGACCCGCAAGTGGACCTACGGTGCCTCTCTTGTCCCCTGCAGTTTGTCTCATGAGTGGAGTGACCCCCGACTCACACCCATGGACTCCAGCTGCCTGTCCCCTTCATCTTATCTTTGCTGCGCTTTCCATTTTTCCTTTCCTGTATTCTATTATTTTTCCTATATTAGATGCTTTCACCATTCACTTGTTTTCCTGAATTAAGAAGGAAGCTCCGAGGACATCTTCTTTGCCAGGCCGGCACACGCCGTGTGCCAGGCGAGATGCTGGTGGAGCTGGCTGCCCCCGGCTCAGCAGGGACAGGCAGCCAACGACACGCTCAGGCTCCGCTCACCCCCTCCAAACCAGCACCGCAGGGTTACGCCAGGAACCACACGTGTCAGACTGGGGGTTATTTTCCAAAGTCACCACGAAAGCAGAACGGTCATGGAGTGATGGAGGTATGCGCAGCCTCCTCAGGGCAACGCTTTGCTGTCTGAAGGATGCATCATCTTCTAAGGCTTCCCCGGGCTGCGAGGAGAGGAGGAGACATTGCTTTTGCAGTTGTCTCACGAGCAGCTGCGGTGACCAGGGCAGTGGTGGAGTCGCCATCCCTGGAGGTGTTTAAAAGCCGGGCAGACGCGGTGCTGAGGGACGTGGGGTAGCGGTGGTTTGGCAGTGTTGGGCTGATGGTTGGACTCGATGATCTGAAAGGTCCCTCCCAACCCAGACCATTCTCTGATTGATGATTGTATGACTTGCAGAGCTGGCGACTGCCAACAGCCCCCGGTGCCCGCGGGTGTGAGGAGGAACCCCGATATGGCTGCCCCTGTGGCGGGGCTGGGAGCCCGTGCCTGGGGGGGCTCCTTCCCTCGGCACTCGCTCCTCGCGGCCCGTGAAACCCCCACTGCCTTTGCTCGGGAACAGACTCAAGTCAGCACTTTCTCCACCACGCTGCACGGTAATTTTCCTGATCCTGCCTATATTTAACTTTTCCCCTTGAACTAAAATGGTGTTACAAAAAAATTTCTGTCAGCTGGAGAAAAGGAACAATGCCTGGCTCAGAGCCTGTGCTCAGCAGTGAAGAGTCTGCAATTACAGTACACACACACACACACAAAATAAAAAGCCCCAAAACACCAGGAACAAAAACAAAGCAAAAATTTTGTTCCAGTTTCTCAGAGTTTCCTCCTTGCAGTTATTTTCCTCACAAGGATAAGCAATATAACAGGGAAAGAGACCTCAAAATAGGGAGCAATAGAAAATAAAATAAATAAAGTAAAAATCCTGAAGTCTGTTTTGCCTGCCAGAACATCCACTGGTACAACACGATTGCAGAGAGGCAGCAGTGCCCGCCGTGCAGGAAAGTGCTTTGAAGGAGACTGACTCAGATTTGGAGCTGGGTCTTAGAACCGCCTGTCGCCCCCCGCTCCCGCCCGCCGGGCTGTGCGAGAGCCTCCGCGACGGACCCCGGGCTCTGCCGGCGCTGGGACCGAGCGCTGGAAGCGGCTGGTGTCACCGCTGTCCTGAGCCCCGCAGGCTCCAAGCCCCCGGGGGAGGCGCGGGGTGGCTGGGAGCCACCACTGTCCGCCCCATGGACGCGGCACGGGCAGCACGCTGGCGCACTGGCGCACGTATTTCACTTCTCCCACTTTGGGTCCATCTTCTCTGCTTCTCTCGGATTTCGGCGTAGGCATTGCCAGTCGTCTTGGGAAAGGCAGCATGCCGCGTTCCCCGCGTGTTATTGCCACTGAGAAATAATCGCTCTCGCTAGACCTGCCGCGGGCTAACATTGCAGCCAGGGGAGCTGCAGGAAATGTGCCTTCGTCAGATATAAATGCATCAGTAGAAAACAGGCCACAATTTTTGCGTGACTCAGGACGATAGCAGTATACTTACGGAATCACAGGGAACAGTGAATGCAGTCTCGTCTGTGTCCTGATTCCAGAGCACGATCAGCTGTTCCTAAAGCACTCCCGTGGATTTGCGTCTGCTTGCACTAGACGTCTCTGAAGAAAGTCATACATTTAGCACAAAGTCTGCAAAACTCCAGGGCAGATGGTCAATCCCTGAAGAAGGAGAGCTGCCATGTCCTGAGCATCATCCCCTTGGCTGCCCTCAAGCAGCACGGCATACTGGTGTCCCCCATGAAATCCCTCTTCTCCCACCAGTTTCCTGAGAGGTTTCCAGACCCGTCCTGCCAGTCCCTGTCACCAGGGGCTGACCTGGTGTGACACCGCGACGTCCCATGCGGAGGCATGGCCAGGCCGACAGCAGCCCCACTGCCCCGGGCTCCGTGCCACACGTCCTCCTCGGCAGCCTGGCTCCCTGCACCCCGCCATGGGCGACAAGCTCCCTTTCCCCAGGTTTCCGTAGGAAAAGCGGGCCCGTTTAGTGGCCTGGAGGACTGGGGCACAGTCACTGGGGAAAGCAGGACACAACTCGTTTCTCCGCTGCAGACAGCAGCTGACCCCCCACCCCACCGGGGGCTTTGGCCTTTGCTGAGCTCACAACATCCTGACTTTTTTCTTCCATTTTGAATTTCTCATCCCCTTCTCTCTTTCTGGTGTTTTAGTCCAAATCCTCACACAGAGCCATTGAACTGTCTGGTCAATGCCACACAGGTTTTTAGTCTCTGTCTCTCCTCTTTTAAAATCAGGTTGAATCGATTATTTATGTTTTGTAAACTGAGATATAGATCCCATGAAAGGTTAAGGTTAGTGGGAAGGAGGAGAGGATGTTTAATAAGAGCAGAGCTAGGAGGCAGGGAGCCGTGCAGGGAGCGCGGGGCTGGGCTCTGCACAGCACTTCGCTTGATCCGTGTTGGCTGCAAAACCTTCAAGGCTGATTTAGAAAAAAAAATGAAAGAGGAAACTAAACAGAATCAAGTAAGTTGGTTCCCAGCTGGCTTGAACATGCAAGCGCAGCAGCTCGTCAGAATCGTATTAATCCCAGCTGAAGGACTGGAGACTTGAAGCCCGATCCAGTATCCCAGCAGAGGGTCACGGCCAGATGAACTCCTGACATTTCTACCTCCCGTAAAACGGAGTCAAGGACAACGAGGCCAGAGTGTGCAGGAGAGAAAGGAGAGCATTTTAATGATGTGCTTTTATTTAGCAAGGCTTTGCACTACTTAGAGTAGAACCTCTGCAGCAGAATGAGCATGTATTTTAATTACGAAAATTTATATAAATAATTAAGACACAAATGCTTTTAAGTACCATTACAGTGAGGATCCAAAGCAAACCAGCAGCAGGAGAGATGGTAAAACAACCTCCAATTACTCCGTGCCCAGCGATCACAGCACGACCAGACAGAGCCGAGCTCTCGGCAGTGCCAGGGTGGAAGCACCTCGGGTTCTGCCGTGCTCGGAGACGGCACAGTCCTTTCTCCTGCGCTGGCCGCGTCCTTGGCCACTGCTCGAGGCCAGGTGGCTCGCAGCAGCAGCATGACCGGGTATTGATCAGGAGCACTGGCCAGCCCGCTCCCCCCGCCCCGGGGCTCCCCCTGCTCCCCGCGGGTCCATCGCGGCACTGGGCTGTGCGGAGCCTTGGCATCAGTGCCACCACCCACGGCAGAGGAGGCTGGAGCAGCTGCTCCCACGGGTCCCTTTGGCCTTGGAGCCTTTGCTCCTGGGAAGCAGCTGCAGGTGCCTCCACCAGATCATCCAAGTGATCCGCTAGATCAGACCAACACTCCCTCCCAGCCCCTCGGCACCGCTGGATCCCTTTCCCCACCTTCCTTCAGCAATGGTAGTGAAAAGTCTTCAACTGCCGAGCCCTTCGGTCTTCTCCTCAACCCGAGCCCCCCGTCCTCTCCCGGGCTTTAGCAGGAGCAGTGCCGGCACCCCCGGCAGCGAGCAACCCTCCACCCTGGGAACCTCGCCTGCCTCAGCTCCGGGGGTCAGCTTCTTTTTGTATCTGCCCAGCTTTGCTGCGTAAAGCTCAGTTAGCATCCCCACTGTAACCGGTATTTTAGTTCTGTTATTAATTGTAAGCACTAGCTGGAATCACACTCATTAGCTGAATGAGCAATAATGCACACTAAGCCTCTATCTGTTGATAATATTCTCCAGTGGATTGAGTGTGTGTCATTTGACACTGATAAACTAGGCAATATTATGAGCTGAATGTCTTAAATGCTACACAGATGGGGAATATATTAATTTAAGAAAACGTTATTAAGTGTTTAAGGAGGGTAATTATGAGCAGCCTTCTCATTTGACACCTGTGTGCAGTCTTTCCTTGTGAGGTAAAGACAGAGGAATGAGACCTGGAAACCAGCCTTCAAACCTCTCAGTTTTGTTCTCTTTCTAACTTCCTGCCAAATTAATTATTTTCAAGATACAACCAGTAGTGTAATGAAATTTTGACTGAAAACAATAGCAGTCTGCAGCCCAGAGAAATCTTCATTGTAATACTACATTTATTTGGCAATACAGGGCACTTTCTGAGGAGAACTCCAGCTTCGTGGTGTGTACCGTGGAGAAGCTGCCCACGGGCCAGCACAGCGCCCGGCAGCCCAGTTGGCCACCAGCCCAGTCGGCCACCAGCCCGGGGGACCCTGCCAGCTGCTGGTCAGTGCTGCCACTCTGCACAGCTCCCAGGAATTGGCTGGGGGGGTGGAGAGGAGGGAAAAATTAATCTAATTACATTGCAACATTTCAAAGTTGGTTGTCCAATTCCCAATTGCTCAGCCGGACTCACGCTGTGCTCGATGGAGCGGGACAGGCGGCCCCGAGGGTGTTACCGCACTGGAAAATAAGTGTGGAAGACAACTGGGATGACTCTGTCGTGGTGACTAGAGTCGGAGCCTAGGTGATCGATTTAGGCTCAGGCAACTAACTTCTCAATGCCCAATGGTGGACTGTAAGATCCCTGCCCAGGGCATCTCCCACATCTCTCCGGCAGCCGCCGGCTGACCCTGGACCTGCCGCAGCATCCCTGTGCCGGCCGCGGGGGGAGCCGAGGGCCTCGCTGCAGGTACTCAGCGGACCTCTGCAAAAGTTACTTCAGTAGGACGCCTGCAGCACCGTCCTGTCCTCTGATGGCCAAAACAGTCTTTTGGCACCGTCAAACAGGTGGTGGCTGCCTGGCAGGAGAGGCACCGAACGGGCACCACGCGACGGCGGGCGCTGGGCAGCTGCTGGGTGGGCGCACAGGAAACTGCCCGGGGCCGCTGCTGTTGGGCGCAGCGAGGGCGCAGCGGCTCATGGGGGGCTGCTTCTGCAGAAATGCTGAGCTTACGCCGCCGGTATGCCAAACTGTCGATTTAAAATACGTTTGTATCAACTGCTACTCGCCGGGGAGCCCTGTTGGGTAGCTGAGTAGTTTGAGAGAAGATTCATGTTTACAGGGAAGCCTTCCGTAAATAGAAAAAGCGTTTTCTGGAAAGGTGGTAGCTGTCAGCCAGGACATATTCCCCTGTAATTCTGCTGCACAAAGCACTGGAGAAACTTCATCTGAAATAATGTATGAACCTGTGCAGGGGGAAAAATCAGATGCCAGGGGCACTGCCACCCTGGCACTGCCAGCAGCACTGCCATCCTCCCGCTGCCAGGGGCACGGCCATCCTTCTGCTGCCAGTGGCACAGACCGACAGGGCGCTTAAATTCGGTCGATTTTACACATGGGAGAATCTCCCTGTGTTTGTATAAACACCAGACCCTGCAGTGTGCAATTTGATTTATGGTGCATCCAAGAAAGTCAATAAAATAGACTTCAGGATTTCATTTTACTGGAAAAGCTAAAATGCAGGAAATATTAATTCATTTATAGACTGGAAATTGCAGACACAGGTGCTGAGCCCTGTCATTCCCGTCTCTTCCTTGGTGAATAACGATGGACAAGCAGAGGGCTCACGGAGACATTTTAACCACAGACTTTTTTAGCACCTGGTATTCAAAAGCGTTGTTGTGTTCATTTTTTTTTTTTTCTTTATTTGTGTTCCAAACACATCCCCTGTGAAATAAACCACGAAATAGTCAATGTTTCCTCCTTCTCCTCTCCGAGGCGTTAATGTAAGGCTGAAACTGCCAGGACGTACATTTTAATGGGAACCAGCTACACATTGTTTGTCAGGATACTTTATGTCAAGAACATAAATAAACACGTGCATAGAGAAGGCTGTCAATATTTCAACACTGGTTTCTTTTTGCAGTTTTAAGAACGCAAGTCCAAAACATCTCCTTCAGGAAATTTGGATGTGAGGATATTGGAAGCAAGAAAAATGTGCATTTTCTAAAAAGTGCATCATAGATAAAATTGCAGTATTTCAAGAAAACCATCACGTGAACCAACATTCTTCAGTTCCTTTGAAACTTGTCATGAAAAACATCTGGAGTAAAATCATTCTTAAAATCATGCTTCCCAAAACTGACTGGACACGACAAGCCCTTTCCCCGCCAGCTCATCTTTTATGACCAGCGGCAAAAGATCAGGATCCCGGCGGCATGGCTCTCGCTTGCCCTTCCGTGTGGGTCTTCGGAAATGAGCGCAGTGCCATTAACATTAGATGAGAGCAAAGTAGCCATAAACCAGGCTCTGACCGCAAAGGCCCCCGGGGTTTTTCGGCAGCTCTTCTGCTAACACTGTCGTGCTCTGTCTCTGCAGAGCAATTCTTTATAAAGACAGTTCTGAGGATGAACCGGCCAGTGTTAGTCCGGATCGATTTATATTTCCTCTCAAGGAACTAGTAGCTGAAATACAAATTCTAGCTGAATAAAACATGAAAAAAAAAATCTTTAAAAACTGTGCCACTGAAGCATAGAAACCTCTTTTCTTTCTGAATTATGCTGGCAAAGTAATGAGAACCGCGCGCTGGCTCCCAGCTTGCCCCCGCATCGTCTCCTCGCGCACGCGCTCCCCGGCCGGCGCCGCGTCACCCGGCGCTCACCAGCGCACAGCAGGGCCGGGGCGCGAGGACACGGCCAGCAGCTTTCTGACGGCTTGGAGCCATTCTCCGAACTCCTCTCACACAGGACTCACCGCCCGTCCCGGTTCCCGGTGGAGGCAGGAGGACTCTGCACGGTCAGCCAACATAGAATCATAGAAGCATAGAATCACTTAGGTTGGAAAAGACCCTTGGGATCATCGAGTCCAACCACCAACCCCACTCTACAGAGTTCTCCCTCACACCATATCCCCCAACACCACATCCAAACGAGTCTGAAACACACTCAGCGATGGTGACTCCACCACCTCCCTGGGCAGCCTATTCCAGGGTCTGACCACTCTTTCTGGGAAGAATTTTTTCCTAATGTCCAGCCTAAACCTCCCCTGCTGCAGCTTGAACCCATTCCCTCTTGTTCTGTCGCTAATTACCTGTGAGAAGAGACCAGCACCGACCTCTCCACAGTGTCCTTTCAAGTAGTTGTAGAGAGTGATGAGGTCTCCCCTCAGCCTCCTCTTCCTCACACTAAACAGTCCCAGCTCCTTCAATCGCTCCTCATCAGATTTATTCTCCAGGCCCTTCCCCAGCTCTGTTGCCCTCCTCTGCCCTCGCTCCAGCACCTCAAGATCTCTCTCTTATTGAGGTGCCCAGAACTGGACACGATACTCAAGGTGTGGCCTCCCCAGTGCTGAGTACGGGGGGACAATCACCTCCCTCCTCCTGCTGGTCACAGCCCTGCAACCAGCCGCGGGCAGCTGCAGGGGATGCGAGCACCCCATCTGCACTTTGATAACAGCATTTCACCTTCATACAGGGTTCACAAAAAGAAAAGAGGAGGGAGTGATAGTGGTAGGAGCGCTGCACGGCCCGTGTTGCTCATGCGCTGCTGTGTGTGCCGCACGGAGTCTGCACCGGGGGGGAACGCAAGAACCCTAAAGCGAGAAGAGGTGTCTCGGTGAGCAATTGCTGGAGTGTGCATCAATTAAACGCAAAAATCCAGATGGAAAACAAGCAAAAAAAAACCAAGAATGGAAATGCTCCCCGATTCTGGTGCAGGCTGTGGTAATTTAGGACTCTTCCAGAGAGAGGCCTCCCTGTCTCGGCGGTTATTAAATTGACACCCTGCTGCTGAGCAATATCGGAAATGCCCCAAGCAGAACAAACTCTGAGACTGGAAAAGAAGCTGAAAGACTCCCAGGAATGAATTTAAGCTTGTTTCAGACCAGGATTCTGTGTAGCCCATAATGACTCCCAGCAGCGGGTGCTGATGGAATAAGACTAATGGGCCAGGAGGGCACAACCTTCCCACGCTGCTGCGCAGATCCCTGTGGGACAGGTCAGGAGGTGGAAGGGTGCTTCTCCTCCTGCGCCCTCTGCTCCGAAGGATGGTTGAGGGCTGCTGCTCTTTGAGACCAAGCCTGGTGGGGGGGATGCTGGGGGGGATGGCTGGCGGCTGGGCACCGCTCTCCAAACACCTCTAACGCCCGGCAGGTTGGACGCGCGCGGCCCAGGGCACCCCTGCGCGCTCGCAGAGCCGCCCAAGGGAGCTCAGGGCTCAGCACGCGCTGAAGGCAGGCACCAGGCGGTGTACACAAGGATACTGAAATAAAGGCAACAGCACTGAAATAAATGGCAAACTCAATTGCTCTACTTTATTAGATGCTGACAAGCGAACATAAATCCCTATCTGCAAAAATCGGTTATGTGCATTTGGACAACTGAATAAGGAGGACTGAAATATTGTTCTATTTACTTTCAAGGCACAGAACCAAGACACTCTTTGTTACCTCATAAAATGCAGCATAGTGAAGTTAATACCTTTTTGCCAGCAGCTTTTTGCTCTCTCTTGCCAGAGACAGCCTCTGTTTTTGAGACTGCACCATCAATCCAGATACTGTAAGGACCTGCGTTTTTATGTATGGACGCACTCGATCCAGGGCTGAAATAAATCCATGTTCTCTCTCTCGTGCGCTGGGCTGTCTTGCAGCTGGAGCTGGATGACACCAGCACGACGCGGGTGCAAAGGTCACTTCAAACCCCACCGACCTTCTCTTCTGACTGCTTTTGCCCCAAAACCGCTCGATGCACTGCTGGAGGCCAGAGGTGCTGGGGTCCGGACACCCCTCCGGGTCGGGGCATGGGGGGCAGGGGAGCCTCAGTCCACGGGGCTCGGGGGGGACAGGGTTGACCCATGTTTTGCCCTCATGGCATCGCTGGTGCTTCCTCCCTCATCACAAAGAGGGAAGCGGCAGAGGTTGGAGAGCTCTATACTGGGGATTTCATCCCGTCCCAACTTCGTTTTTTCAACCCAGTAACAGTTATTTTTGGGCAGCCCCTGGGACAGATTCTGGCTGCAAGTTAAACAGCCGAGTCACATAAACGTGTCCCATTTGTCTCAGCTGGGAGCCAATACCGAGGAGCACTTGTGTGTAACTCATAATCAATGATTTATTCAGCATAAGTGATTTATTTTATTCTGCTTCTTTAATAGCCAAAAGCAAAACTTTCTGTCTTCAGGCGTGCTCAGTTCAGTGGTGGGTTTTTTTTCCAAACACAAATAATCCAAAAGCGTTGCTTGCTCGCAACAGACAGGACGAATCAGATAACACAAGCTTTATTCCACAGTGGGGCAAGCAATCAAAGATGTCAAAATTTGTTTTCAGAGCATTTCATGCAGGGTGATGTTCACTCAAATTTTCTTGGTATGCAAACATTAAACAGTAGGCACTTGGCAAATTAAAATATTTATGAAGTTCTGACTCTGAAATGGGAAACGGGGATGCCGTTTTGCTGTACCTTTAGGAAAAAAAATTCAGGTTGATCCAGGAAGTGAGAGAAGCTGTTTCTCATTGCCTTCGTACTCAAAATACACTCATCCTTTCCTTACGTGGAGAAGTTACACAAGGACTGCGTGCAATATTTTCTGCCTCTATCCTCACATAATTTTCTGTTTCTACTTTTTTCCCATCAATCACGATTTGTCACTCTTTCTTAGTACCGCACACATGAAGTCAAGTAAGTACAGAATGCATGGATTGTCCCAAATGGCCACTGAAATCGCTCATTTCTCAGCCCTGCGTAGACACTGTGCACACGTTTCACCCTCACGAGCTACGTGAGGAACCGACCCCTGCTGCCAGATCTCACCCTTTTCCCTGGGCACAACAGCTTCTATAATTCTTACACTGAAATTTTGTAAAACTTCACTCATCAGTTTTCATTGATTCTTGTAGGCATGATGCATAGCCGGTACTTCCCAAACCTCCAAATTGCAATCTCATTAGCAGCTCAGCGTGATGGATCTTGTGCATGCTAAATGAAGTGGTGTGCCTGTGTATCACGCTTCCTTTCCATAGAAACATTAAAAGCACAGTCACTTTTGAGATCGCTTTTCTCCATTATTGTCTGTCCCTCCTTGCTACAGTTGCCGGGCAATTAGAGGGTGCTCATATACTCAATTTTTCCCCTCAGCTGAGTTCCAGCGGTGTCAGATCTTCAAGCACAACTGACAAATGGAGAGAGAGCACAGAAGCTGGCAAAGACAGTCTAATAGAAAAAACAAAATAGTGGAATTTTCTTAATTAAAATAATACCCTTGAGATGAAGTCCAGGACCACTGCAGTAATTAAATACTTAGGTCAGGTTTTCAAGACTTTGTAGCTGTGCAAGGGCCCAGGGACCGACCAGCCCCCTGAATGTGCTTCCGAACGTGCATCCTCGTGCGAGGTGAGCCTGGCTCAGGTGCGGGGAAGTGGAGTCAGCTCACTTCACCAGTGCCAAGCTTTTTAAAGCCTAAAAACCTGGGAAGTCTCTCCTCTTCTTCAGGCACTTACATACTGCTGAAGACATGTTATGCTTCTAGTCTTGATACCACAAATACTCATATATATCGCTCTTTGGTCTGTTTTCTCCTGCGCTCACACTATGGGGTGTGCAGGATCACAGCCTGTGCACTGCTTTGCGTTGGCACCCACTTTTTCCAACAGAAGGAAAGTTTTCGGCATTTGTAGGTTGGTCTGGAAAGGTCATGATCTGATACATCTATGCCACCTGGCTAGATAACAGGGTACAGACCACCAGTCATCCACAGGTCGTTCTGGTTTAGGTCTGAGTTTGTCTGAATAACTGTACAAAGTTAGGTTTTGTGTGTGTGTGTGTGTGTGTGTGCGCGCGCGCGTACGTGTGTGTGTGTGCATGAGGAGACAAGTGCTGGACAAACAAGGAATTTTTTTGGAGCGGGAAGGTCCGTGTCCAGCAGGCATTGACTCATAACCAGCAAATCACTAACGACCCCACTGCTCCAGGCAGAGCAACTTGCTACAGCTCCTGGATTTCTCCCTTTGCACCTCAGCAAAACAAAAACCCCTTTATTAAACTTGGAAAAATCATAGGTGCTACTGGGAAAGATCATTTAACACACTAATACACAGCTAATCTGACGGGACACACCGCAGACGGGTGGTGAGAGAGGTGCAGAGAGGCTCCCATAGAGCCCATCTCCCCGCACCTCCAACGCACTGTGCAGCCAGAGCGCGAGCGTATGAAAAGCAGTATCATGGCAAAGTGTTAAGGGTACAGAGCCTTGCTCTGAAAGTGGGGGGAAGAAAACCTAAAGTATTTGGAAAATAAAAAGATTATATCCTTAGCAGAATGTGAACCTGAGGCATCGGTAATGAACTGGCTGCCAACTCCCAAGCTCCAATAGAAAGCTTATTTGCTTTATATAATTAGAAGTGTCATATTCGATAGCACTTTCTGATCCTTTTTTAAAAAGAGAATTAACAATAATTTGCTGTAATACAGCCCATTGATTCTTGTTTGTAACTATAGATCAAGTAATTAGACATAATGAAAAGCAGAGAAGAGAGAAGGATGTAAAATTTCTAAAGCTATAGAGAGGTCATCGTCTATTGCAATGCTTATATTGATTTGCTTTATTGTACAGAAACCTCGAATTCTTAAGAGCAACAATAATGGCACTGGAAGTGCTCGGAGGCTCCGGTACCCCTAGATGAAGAAGGCTGCGTCGGGACGGCTGGGCCGTGAACCAGCAGGAAGGGAGCAGGCAGAGGGGGGAAGGAGGGACAGGCAGAGGGGGGAAGGAGGAGCAGGCAGAGGGGGGAAGGAGGGACAGGCAGAGGGGGGAAGGAGGAGCAGGCAGAGGGGGGAAGGAGGGACAGGCAGAGGGGGGAAGGAGGAGCAGGCAGAGGGGGAAGGAGGAGCAGGCAGAGGGGGGAAGGAGGGACAGGCAGAGGGGAGAAGGAGGGACAGGCAGAGGGGGGAAGGAGGGACAGGCAGAGGGGGGAAGGAGGAGCAGGCAGAGGGGGGAAGGAGGGACAGGCAGAGGGGGGAAGGAGCAGGCAGAGGGGGGAAGGAGGGACAGGCAGAGGGGGGAAGGAGGGACAGGCAGAGGGGGAAGGAGGGACAGGCAGAGGGAGGAAGGAGGAGCAGGCAGAGGGGGGAAGGAGGGACAGGCAGAGGGGGGAAGGAGGAGCAGGCAGAGGGGGGAAGGAGGGACAGGCAGAGGGGGGAAGGAGGGACAGGCAGAGGGGGGAAGGAGGGACAGGCAGAGGGGGGAAGGAGGAGCAGGCAGAGGGGGGAAGGAGGGACAGGCAGAGGGGGGAAGGAGGGACAGGCAGAGGGGGGAAGGAGCAGGCAGAGGGGGGAAGGAGGAGCAGGCAGAGGGGGGAAGGAAGGGCAGAGGGGGGAAGGAGGAGCAGGCAGAGGGGGGAAGGAGGGGCAGGCAGAGGGGGGAAGGAGCAGGCAGAGGGGGGAATGAGGAGCAGGCAGAGGGGGGAAGGAGCAGGCAGAGGGAGGAAGGAGGGACAGGCAGAGGGGGAAAGGAGGAGCAGGCAGAGGGAAGAAGGAGGATGCAGAGGGGGGAAGGAGCAGGCAGAGGGGGGAAGGAGGGACAGGCAGAGGGGGAAAGGAGGAGCAGGCAGAGGGAAGAAGGAGGATGCAGAGGGGGGAAGGAGCAGGCAGAGGGGGGAAGGAGGAGGCGTTCACCCCTCAGCCGGCTCTGCCCCGCTGCAGGGGAGCAGCCCGTGGGTCGCTCAGAATTGTCCTTCTCTCTGCCTTCCTGCTGGCATCTGAGCTTGATTCATTTCAGTCCTTTTTCAACTCTTTCGCAGATGCTCTCGGGTACAGCTTCAGCGCTGGGGCAGGAGAGTGGAGACAGGGAAGAGCAGCACCGGATCTCTGCAGCTTTCCCCCAGTGTTCTCCTCACGTCCTCCACCGGGAGATGGGAAGTGACCCCAGGGCTCTTCCCAGGACCTCGGCCTGCTGCCACGTGTGTGTCTCTATTTCTGACACCAGCATCACAGAGCCCGGCAGCACCTCGCCTCCTTCCATTCTTTTTATAATTTATTTCTTCCGAGTGATCTATAAAGGAAAAGGCATTAATTCAAGAGTTTTTCATATCCTGGCTCTTACACTCAAGCTCTAAAAAACTCCATTCCAATAGGCTGATCCACCGTAAATGCACCCTGCAGTAGCTGGAATAAAAATGACTGAGTAATAGAGCAGATTTCCACATCTCTGCTCTCTGCTGAGATCATTTTCAAGAGGGAAACAGAGGCTCCGTGGAGGATGGAGATGGGCTGGGATGGTGCTACCTGTGGAAGCCAGGCATGTCCTGGTAAGGCAGCGATCTCTGAGAAAGCCTGAGCTGGCTCTTCGGGTACTTCTTCGTGCTTCAGGGCTTCAAAGACCCTTCTGCTAGAAGGTGTTAGGAGAACTTTCCCCCGAGTTAAGATTTTCCACATTTGAGTCCTAAGCATTTCAGGCATCTTCCTCCGCTGTGTACGCCCAATCCAGTACAGAACAGACATGGAATGAGACACCTGCCTCTACAAACCCATCCTGCTGTTCCTGTATCTTACACAGCCTTTACACAGCCATTTTGGCTGCAATTACACCTCTTTTCCAGTTAGAAACACGCTGTGTTGCCCCTCACTGTTGTCCCACCCGTAGCGACTCGTGAGGGCGATTCCTCAAACCCTGGCTGGGATTGACTGAAGAAGCAGCTCTGCAAATGGGCCTGGTGCCAGCAGCCCCGGGGCAGGGAGGGCTTTGGGAGGGGAAAGAGTTTGCTTGTCTGAAACAGGGCATGGAGCTCTGCGTTTTGGCAGGTGAGAGCTGATAATACATATTTTCTCATGTACTGGGAAATGAAAAGGACATGAAAGCCAGATGTGAACAGAAAAGTACTTTAATAAGTGTGTTATTAAAAAGTACTTTAATGATACATTCCCTTTTTCTTGCATGGGAACGTATTCTGTGTTCATCAAGCACAGAACACCATAAAGTCTTGTAAGCAGTTTAAACAGCCAGTGCTAGACTTCATATTGTGAATGCAGGATGTGTGAAACTGGCTTGAAATACAACCAAGAAAAAAAAAAAAAGTGCCTTTCTATTCCCCTGGGGTCTGCCATCATGTTTTCAGAGTCTGGAACTTTTCAGCATTTATAGCATGGAGTATTATAAATATTCATACAAACACTCATGAGCTAAAATTAAATGAGCTTGTCATAGTTATTTTTAGCAGAATGGACGTAGGCAATAAGAAAATCCCAAGCAAATGAACAGATGTAACTGGGGAAACAGCAGTACCTTTTTTCCTGCATTTCAGGAGCTGACGTGGAGAGAGAGTCAGAAACGCTCCCAGAAACGCCTGTTGTGAGGAGGCAGCGAGCACAGGCTGAGGGCCACGGCCGCCGCTCTCGGCAGAGCCCCCACTTGACTGAGAGCGGGGCCCTGCGCTGGGGAGTGGGTGGGTGAGTGGTGAGGATGAGGATGATGCAGGGGACGGCGACCGGGCACAGGGTGTCGGCAAAAATGGGTTCCCGGTGGGTGGGAGCAGCAGCGGCCAGAGCCGCGGGAGCCACTGGATGGGGAATAAAAAACAAAGCAAAATTCAAACAGGTGAAAATTAACTGATGTGCGTCAGTGCAGGGGGGGAAGCCTTTGTTACAAAAGCAGGATGAAGGCCTCCAAAGTATTTACTTACCCACTGGAGAAGGATCTTTGAGTTACAGCTGCCTGATCTGTGAAAAAGGCAGTTGTGGCCTCAGAAACGCATCATGCCAGGCGTGGAAGTGGAAACACGGAGGCTGAAGAGCAGCAGCGGGGTCGCTGGGGCACGGGTGGGAGCCGGGGGGGCGCAGGGGCTCAGAGGGGGCTGAAGGAGCCGCGGGGGGAGGCGGGGGGAGGTGGGCGGTGGGGCAGCGCTGGAGGCAGGGGATGCCCCAGCACGGAGCGGCAGCAGGACCGCCTGTC